>CP136057.1:633274785-635745483 GCA_032464435.1 Aegilops umbellulata | reverse complement strand
TTGGTGTAAAGCGCATGAAGAAACTCCATGCTGATGGGATTTTGGAATCACTTGATTATGAATCACTTGATGCTTGCGAACCATGCCTCATAGGCAAGATGACTAAAAACGCCGTTCTCCGGAACAATGAAGCAAGCAACAGAATTGTTGGAAATCATACATACTGATGTATGTGGTCCGATGAATATTAAGGCTCGCGACAAGTATCATTATTTTCTGACTTTCACAGATGATTTGAGCAGATATGGGTATATCTACTTGATGAAACATAAGTCTGAAAACGTTTGAAAAGTTCAAAGAATTTTAGAGTGAAGTGAAAATCATCGTGACAAGAAAATAAGGTTTCTACGATCTGATCGCGGAGACAAATATTTGAGTTACGAGTTTGGTCTTCAATTAAAAACAATGTGGAATAGTTTCACAAATTCATGCCACCTGGAACACCACAGCATAATGGTGTGTCCGAACGTCATAACCGTACTTTATTGGATATAGTGCAATCTATGATGTTTCTTACCGATTTACCAATATCGTTTTGGGATCATGCATTAGAGACAGCTGCATTCACGTTAAAAGGGGCACCATCTAAATCCGTTGAGACGACACCGTATGAACTATGGTTTAGCAATAAACCTAAGCTGTCGTTTCTTAAAGTTTGGGGCTGCGATGCTTATGTGAAAAAGCTTCAACCTGATAAGCTCGAACCCAAATCGGAGAAATGTGTCTTCATAGGATATCCAAAGGAAACTGTTGGATACACCTTCTATCACAGATCCGAAGGCAAGACTTTTGTTGCTAAGTTCGGAAACTTTCTAGAGAAAGAGTTTCTTTCGAAAGAAGTGAGTGGCGGAAAGTAGAAAACTTGATAAGGTAATTGTACCTTCTCCCTTATTGGAAAGTAGTTCCTCACAGAAATCTGTTCTTGAGACTACTACACCAATTAGTAAGGAAGCTAATGATGATGATCATGTAACTTCAAGATCAAGTTACTACCAAATCTCGTAAGTAAACCAGAGTGAGATCCGCACCAGAGTGGTACGGTAATCCTGTTCTGGAAGTCATGTTACTAGACCATGACGAACTTGCGAACTATGAGGAAGCGATGATGAGCCCAGATTCCGCAAAATGGTTAGAGGCCATGAAATCTGAGATATGATCCATGTATGAGAACAAAGTTTGGACTTTGGTTGCCTTGCCCGATGATCGGCAAGCAATTAAGAATAAATGGATCTTCAAGAGGAAGACGGACACTGATAGTAGTGTTACTATCTACAAAGCTAGAATTGTCGAAAAAGGTTTTTCGACAAGTTCAAAGTATTGACTACGATGAGAGTTTCTCACTCGTATCTATGCTTAAGTCTGTCCGAATCATGTTAGCAATTGCCGCATTTTATGAAATCTGGCAAATGGATAAACAAAACTGCATTCCTTAATGGAGAGTTGTATATGATGCAACTAGAAGGTTTTGTCGATCCTGAAGGTGTTAACAAAATATGCAAGCTCCAGCGATCCATCTATGGACTGGTGCAAGCATCTCGGAGTTGGAATATACGCTTTGATGAGTTGATCAAAGCATATAGTTTTATACAGACTTGCGGTGAAGCCTGTATTTACAAGAAAGTGAGTGGGAGCACTACAGCATTTCTGATAAGTATATGTAAATGACATATTATTGATCGGAAATAATGTAGAATTATTCTGTAAAGCATAAAGGAGTACTTGAAAGGAGTTTTTCGAAGAAGGACCTCGGTGAAGCTGCTTACATATTGAGCATCAAGATCTATAAAGAGATAGATCAAGACGCTTGATAAGTTTTTCAATAAATACATACCTTGAAAAGATTTTTGAAGTAGTTCAAAATGGAACAGTCAAAGAAAGAGTTCTTGCCTGTATTACAAGGTGTGAAATTGAGTAAGACTCAAAACCCGACCACGGCAGAAGATAGAAAGAGAATGGAAGTCATTCCCTATGCCTCAGCCATAGGTTCTATAAAGTATGCCATGCTGTGTACCAGAGCTATTGCATACCCTACCACTGAGTTTGGCAAGGGAGTACAATAGTGATCTAGGAGTAGATCACTGGACAAGCGATCAAAATTATCCTTAGTGGAATAAGGATATGTTTCTCGATTATGGATGTGACAAAAAGGTTCGTCGTAAAAGGTTATGTCGATGCAAGTTTTGACACTAATCTAGATGACTCTAAGTCTCAATCTAGATACATATTGAAAGTGGGAGCAATTAGCTAAAGTAGCTCCGTGCAGAGCATTGTAGACATAGAAAATTGCAAAATACATAACGGATCTGAATGTAGCAGACCCGTTGACTAAGATTCTCTCACAAGCAAAACATGATCACACCTTAGTACTCTTTGGGTGTTAATTACATAGCGATGTAAACTAGATTACTGAATCTAGTAAACCCTTTGGGTGTCGGTCACATAGCGATGTGAACTATGGGTGTTAATCACATGATGATGTGAACAATTGATGTTAATCACATAGTGATGTGATCTAGATTATTGACTCTAGTGCAAGTGGGAGACTGAAGGAAATATGCCCTAGAGGCAATAATAAAGTTATTATTTATTTCCTTACATGTCATGATAAATGTTTATTATTCATGCTAGAATTGTATTAACCGGAAACATAATACATGTGTGAATACATAGACAAACAGAGTGTCACTAGTATGCCTCTACTTGACTAGCTCATTAATCAAAGATGGTTATGTTTCCTAACCATGAACAAAGAGTTGTTATTTGATTAACGAGATCACATCATTAGTTGAATGATCTGATTGACATGACCCATTCCATTAGCATAGCACCCGATCGTTTAGTATGTTGCTATTGCTTTTATCCATGACTTATACATGTTCCTTTAACTATGAGAATATGCAACTCCCATTTACCGTAGGGACACTTTGTGTGCTACCAAACGTCACAACGTAACTGGGTGATTATAAAAGTGCTCTACAAGTGTCTCCGAAGGTACATGTTGAGTTGGCATATTTCGAGATTAGGATTTGTCACTCCGATTGTCGGAGAGGTATCTCAGGGCCTTCTCGGTAATGCACATCACATAAGCCTTGCAAGCATTGCAACCAATGAGTTAGTTGCGAGATGATGTATTACGGAACGAGTAAAGAGACTTGCCGGTAACGAGATTGAACTAGGTATTGGATACCGACGATCGAATCTCGGGCAAGTAACATACCGATGACAAAGGGAACAACGTATGTTGTTATGCGGTCTGACCGATAAAGATCTTCGTAGAATATGTAGGAGCCAATATGGGCATCCAGGTCCCGCTATTGGTTATTGACCGGAAACGTGTCTCGGTCATGTCTACATTGTTCTCGAACCGTAGGGTCCGCACGCTTAACGTTACGATGACAGTTATTATGAGTTTATGCATTTTGATGTACCGAAGGAGTTCGGAGTCCCGGATGTGATCACGGACGTGACGAGGAGTCTCGAAATGGTCGAGACATAAAGAATTATATATTGGAAGCCTATGTTTGGACATCGGATGCATTCCAGGTGAAAACAGGATTTTACCGGAATACCGGGAGGGTTACCGGAACCCCCCGGGGGCATAATGGACCAACATGGGCCTTGGAGGAAAGGTGAGAGGGCAGCCCTAGGGGCTGCGCGCCTCCCCCCCTTCCCTAGTCCTATTAGGACTAGGAGAAGTGGGGCGCCCCCTCTCTCTCTCTCTCTCCCCCTTGGAGCAATCCTAGTCCAACTAGGATTGGGGGGGGGGGGAATCCTACTCCCAGAGGGAGTAGGACTCTCCTGGCGCACCAAACCTGGCCGGCCAGCCCCTCCCCCTTGGATCCTTTATATACGGGGGCAGGGGGCACCCCAAAGACACACAAGTTGATCTACGGATCGTTCCTTAGCCGTGTGCGGTGCCCCCTTCCACCAAATTCCACCTCGATTATATCGTTGCAGTGCTTAGGCGAAGCCCTGCGCCGGTAACACATCAAGATCGTCACCACGCCGTCATGCTGACGGAACTCTTCCTCGACGCTTTGCTGGATCGGAGCCCGGGGAACGTCATCGAGCTGAACGTGTGCCAAGAACTCGGAGGTGCCGGAGTAACGGTGCTGTGATCGGTTGGATCGCGAGGAGAACGTACGACTACTTCCTCTACGTACAACTACTTCCTCTACGTTGTGTCAACGCTTCCGCTTCGGTCTACGAGGGTACGTAGACAAACACTCTCCCCTCTCGTTGCTATGCATCACCATGATCTTGCGTGTGCGTAGGAAAATTTTTGAAATTACTACGTTCCCCAACAATATATAAAGGAGGGAGGAAGAGGAGGCCGTCCCTAGAGGGGGGGCGCCAAGGTGGGAGTCCTACTCGGACTCCCGGTCCAAGTAGGATTCGCCCCCCCCCCCTTTCCTATTCCAACTAGGAGACAGAAGGGAAGGAGGAAGAGGGGAGAAGGAAGGAGGGGGGCGCCACCCCCTCCTAGTCTAATTCGGACCAGCCTATGGGGGGCCGCGCGGCCACCACTTGAGGCCCTTCTCTCCTTTCATGTATGGCCCATTAAGGCCCACTACTTCCCCCGGCGAATTCCCGTAACTCTCCGGTACTCCGAAAATAACCGAATCACTCGGAACCTTTCCGATGTCCGAATATAGCCGTCCAATATATCGATCTTTACCTCTTGACCATTTCGAGACTCCTCGTCATGTTCGTGATCTCATCCGGGACTCCGAACAAACTTAGGTCATCAAATCACATAACTCATAATACAAATCGTCATCGAACGTTAAGCGTGCGGACCCTACGGGTTCGAGAACTATGTAGACATGACCGAGACACATCTTCGGTCAATAACCAATAGTGAACCTGGATGCTCATATTGACTCCTACATATTCTACGAAGATCTTTATCGGTCAAACCACATAACAACATACGGTGTTCCCTTTGTCATCGGTACGTTACTTGCCCGACATTTGATCGTCGGTATCATCATACCTAGTTCAATCTCGTTACCGGCAAGTCTCTTTACACGTTCTGTAATGCATCATCCCGCAACTAACTCATTAGTCACATTGCTTGGAAGGCTTATAGTGAGGTGCATTACCGAGAGGGCCCAGAGATACCTCTCCGATACTCGGAGTGACAAATCCTAATCTCGATCTATGCCAACTCAACAAACAACATCGGAGACACCTGTAGAACATCTTTATAATCACTCAGTTACGTTGTGACATTTGGTAGCACACTAAGTGTTCCTCAGGTATTCGGGAGTTCCATAATCTCATAGTCATAGGAACATGTGTAAGTCATGAAGAAAGCAATAGCAATAAACTAAATGATCATAGTGCTAAGCTAATGGATGGGTCTTGTCCATCACATCATTCTTCTAATGATGTGATCACGTTCATCAAATGACAACACATGTCTATGGTTAGGAAACATAACCATCTTTGATGAACAAGCTAGTCAAGTAGAGGCATACTCAGGACACTTATGTTTTGTCTATGTAGTCACACATGTACTAAGTTTCCGGTTAATACAATTATAGCATGAATAATAAACATTTATCATTAAATAAGGAAATAAATAATAACTTTATTATTTCCTCTAGGGCATATTTCCTTCAGTACTAGGGGGCAGCAATCGGAAGCGCATCCCACAATTAGGAGATAGGTTCATCTGCTTTCTCCAATATGATGAAGCGGGAATGCTACACATGTTTTATGCTATTTTACCTAAGAGAGAGCAGCAGGAGTGATTAGCTAGTTAGAATGAGTTTGAAGATGATGATGTGCTACACTATGACTATGATGATTAAATAGCTAGTGTTGGTGGTAATGACTATGATGATTATTATTAGCTAGTGTTGATGGTGATTGGATAGCTACACTATGACTATGATGATTAAATAGTGTTGGTGGTAAAGACTATGATGATTATTAGCCAGTGTTGTTGGTGATGATATGATGCAAGAGTTTTTTATATTAATATGATGATGATGTTGATCATGATTATCATGATGATTAGTTATTATGATCATGATTAGTTATTATATCATTGATGGAAGGAACACGGATTAGATTCATGTGGATGGGTCAAAAGTGACCAAAGATTGAATTAGTAGGATCGTTGCCCTAATTCAACTTTTCATTCATCCAAATGAATATAATCCATGTTTCTTCCTCACAATGATATATTAATTCATCATGGACATAATGATATAACAACTTCTTAATTGGTAATGTATCAAAATTTGTGTAACAACGTATAAATACACACAAAAAATGAAAAACTAAATACTAGTAGCGCTGGACAGGAAGCACACTACTACTAGTAAGATTAGCAGTAGTGCTTGTATGAAACGCGCTACTGCTAGTAGCGCGGGCTGATACGGCGCTACAGCTAAGTGACGTGCGCTACTGCGATTTTTTTGTCCAAAAGGACCACCTGACCAGATGAATTGACAAAAGAGACTACCTGTGGATTAAGTTGACAAAAAAGACCCCCTCAGCGGTAGCGGCAGGTGCGGCAGGCGACACATGGCACCTGCCGCCACGCCAGGAGGCGGCCGGCCGGCGAAAACGGATTAGGTACAGTTCCCCGAGCCGCGACGGAACGGGCCAGGCCTGGCAGGCCATGCCGCCACTAGAGGAGGCGGCCGCTGCTGCCCATGTCCCTCCCTGGCCGAGAGCTGCTGCAGCTCGCGGGCCGAGGCGTGGGCCCTGCCGCCACCAGCGCTGGCGGCCACCCTGCTGCACGCGCGCGTGCAAACGGCCCTGATTCCCCCACAGACAGCCCTCATTCCCATGATTCGAAAATTGCTGCTACAGGTGAGGTGACAGCACCCAAGAGCCTGATTTCCACGCGAGAATATGGACGCTGATGCCTGCTTTTGGTTCTTTCGCCCGGGAATCAGTCCTGCTTTGCTACTTTTGCCTCATAGGATGCGACGGCACTGCGAGAATTGCTCTGGCTATTACTTGAGCAGATGCGACGGCACTGCGGTAAACAGTCACTCGCTGCGGGAATCCAATGCTGCGGGAACCTGTTGTGCCGACACTACAGGGATCCTAAAATTTCCGGCCTAATTTCGTCTATTCGCGCATATTTTCTCGCCATCATTTATCGTCTGATCCTATAAAAGGAGACATCGAGGCTCTCGTCCAGCCATCCTCGAAATCGCCAGTGCGCAAAGTGTGTAACAGATCTTTTCAGTCGGTATGAGTTTGCCTTGCTCAGATCAAAGCATTAGGCCGAGGAAAATGAAGAATGCAAGTTTGCCTCCGGGTGTAGCAGTCCTGCGGTGTTGGTGTGGCGATCTTTGCTAGGTGAAGGAGGTGACGGATTTTTCAGATTTGTTGGGCATGAAGTTTTTCATGTGCGCCAATTATGAGGAAGATCCACCTGTATCTATTTCAGAGTACGACAAGCCTCCGGTATGCTTTAACCATCACGAATAGATATTGTTGGTATTTTGATTGATTCTTTAATAACATTCTTGTTTCTTGTTGTAGTCTCCTTCGCCTCTATGCATGTACTATCGTTGGATTGACACGGAGATGCCGGCTTGGGCAGTGACTGAGATTCATGAAAGAAGTCGTCGTGCGTGGAATAGTTTCTATGCGGAAGAGCGACGCGAGAAGGCGGAAGCTGAGGAGAAAGCAGAGCAAGAGAGAGAGTTAAAAGAATATTATGCGGAGCAACAACATTTTTCAGGATTTAGGAAAGAAAAACAGGGAAGAGGCTCGTCGCATGGAGGAGCAGGAACGATAGCGAAAGGAGGCTCGTGAGGCGGAGAGGCACAGAAAGAAAGTAAGGGCTCGTGAGGCCAAGGCAGCAGAAGAAGCTGGCGATGGAAAAGGAAAATATCCATGCTGGACTCAGTAGATTCCTGTGGTAGTATTTTAAATTTCGCAATTATTTGTATCTTTATTTCTGCAATTTAATGTAGCTTTATTTCAGTAGTTAAATGTAGCTTTATTTCAATTGTATGATGTATCTTATTTTCAGTTGTACCGTGTCGTAATGGAGAAAATTTTAGTTTTAGAATAAAGTAGTGGCGTTTTCTTGTCCTCCACTAATATCGAACATCGTGCAACAACTACGGAATGAAATTGTACAAACTAATAATGCAAGTACATCTAAATTAAATGGTAGAACTGGAATACAACTTAAAAACTACATGAAGGCATCATCGTCATCCTCCATCGATGCAGAACTCTTGCCCTTCGAGGATGCAGAACTCTTACCCTTGGACGATGCAGAAATCTTTCCCTTCAAGGATGCAGTACTCTTGCCCTTAGACGATGCAGAACTATTGCCCTTTGACGATGCAGAACCCGGAAGCGGCGGCATGAAGATATCATCTTCGTCCTCGCTCTCCTCAGTCCATAAAAATAGATGCTTTTCTGCAGTCCTTCTAAAAGTTTCACTCTTCAGCTCCACTACCTTCTTCCACCTTGCATTCAACCTAAGAAGTTCTTTACGTACCTCCTCATAGGTCCTTTCAGGCCACCCAGACCTACGTAATTGGTGAGCCAACTCATTCATTATGGTGTCACTACCGGTGAGTTCGTCCCATGGAACTATCATATTGTCCATCCTGAAATCGGTATCTAGACTCAGAAGAGTGATGCTCATCCTAGGGTGAAAACTATGATTGAAAGGATAATGGGACATCTCGACTACACTACACTCGAATGCTTATCCACCTCCGTCTAAAGGGGGTTTTATAGGTAGAGAGGAGAAAATGGCGGGAAAGCACGACTGCAGTATGGCGGGAAAGGGTTGGCGGGAACATATGGCGGGAAGGGGTTGGCGGGAAACGGGTGGCAGGAAGATATGGCGGGAAGGGGTCGGCGGGAAACGGGTGGCGGGAACATATGGAGGGAAAGCGTTGGTTGGAAAATATTGAGGGGAAAGCGTTACCTGAAAATATATTTTTTTCAATGTCTAAGATGGGCAATGGTTGTACAGTATTCATCAGCCAAAATTTAAAAAAAAAATCAATTCGGCCTAACATAAGCAAAAGAGTGGAGCGGGATAGTATGGCGGGAGATATAGGCGGGAAAAATTGTTCCTGACTGGTGCATTTTTATTTCAGCATACATAGATGTTCAAATCGAAAAGTCTGATATAGACATATGTAGATACAATGGGTTGCGCACGTGGATAGATGAATCACCCTACTTTATGACGACCACCTAGCCTTTCCTTACGAACAGAACGCGACAAGCGATTAGGTGGCCGAGTTACACGAAGACCGTGGCCGTACTCTAATTCGGCTTCATGTGTCTGCGAGTCCTGTGTAGGTGGTGGAGTCTCGAATCCTTGTTGCAAACCTGAAGCGTAATTGTAGGCGTATGGTTGTGACTCCGCGGGGATAAAAGATGGGCCAATAATGTCCCCTCCGAAGAACTCTGTAACTAATGATGTAACCATGTCGCCATGATCATGTGATGCTCCCCGGAGGCCTGTGTTGACGCCATGATCATGTGATGCTCCCCGGAGGCCTGTGTTGACGCCACGTTGGGTGTTCTCATCGCCCCAATTAACATCAGGTATGTCCTGCACATAGAAACATTGTAAACAAACTGTTAGAGGATAATATATGATATCATTGTAAATGCATTGAAATGTAAACATGACTACCTGATCAGATCCCTCTCCTATACTGTCTGGCCATTGTATGTTGTGCTGGTTTAAATCTGGTACACGAGTCTCCTCGGGCATGGGGATCCCTCGCGTGGAGAGATACGACTGAGATCCCTCACCTTGGGTGTATGCATCATATCCTGTGTATGCATATGGGTTAGGGGAAAGAAACTGCTCGGGCATCGAATCCAAGCCCGTGCCATGGTCCTGAGATGTCTGCCCCTGACGAAGTTGCATCGAAGAAGAGCAATGCAGTGGCAGAGATGACTCATGTCGTGGCAATGTCGTTCTAGTACTCGGACCCTCCCCCCACTGCCCATGGCTCGTACGCACCTCGCTCGGTCTGGACGACGGCGCCGCACTCGGTCTGGCTGACCTCGCTACCGGCATATTGTATGCTCCAGTGACAACGTCGTCGCCTCTACCGCATCTGAACTTCTTTGCCACGTATTGTTGAAAAAGTTTCTGGAATGTCTTGCGAGATGGGCCCTGGGCCGGCATGCTATCGGTAGCCATCTGCCCTACTTCGTTGCAATTTTCAAGCTGAACAATATTTGGATGTTACTTAGTTCAAATGATTATGAAATGATGGACCTAAAAAAGTTACAAGTGATTACCATCTGGTCACGATAGTAAGCTGCATGCAGCTCAACATGTCTCCGCGCCTGCTCCTCTTGTGTGAGATGTGTTGGTATAGTAGTTGGCTGACTGGCCAGGCTAGCATGTGTGTTCATGCAGTACCACTGCTTGTATGCTTGATCTATGCTTCCATCGTATGGTCTGCAAAATTAAATAATTACATAAACCGTTGTGATGAAAGCAAAGCATCTTCACGCATCGTATGATCATCGTAATAAAATAATGTACATAAAATAATGTAAATAAAATATACCTAATTTGATGCACTATATCTGCTAGCGCTTCATTTTCCCACTTGTGTACCCATTCAATGTTCTGTTCCCTCCAATTGTATAAACTCCAACCCCTGCCCATATTGGTTAGCCAGCAAATTATGTAACAAAGTGTGAGTTTAGTCAATTAAAAATGACACTAACTATTTAGGGATGTCACATCTTACTTATGTGTTTCCTCGTCGATACGTCTGGGAAAAGGTGGTGGAATTTCTTGATAGAGACCGAACTGTCTCATTACACGCTCTGGGTGGTAAGACTCAACACACCACAGGAACAATAAGTTGCAGCGACTCAGCCAGAATGCACTATCGCTCAACATGCCTGGTGTGAAGTGTCGAGCATCAAAGACCATTTGTAGCTGGTCCTGAGTCCACGGGTTCCATGTGACTTCTGCCTCATCAAGTATCTCAAACTGCTGGTGGTACATAGGGTAACAATTTTTCGCAATATCTGGAGACCAACGTTTCCGTGCCTTTGTCCACCTGGTGACCATAGTTGCGCTGCCTCCCTTGCTAAAGTCGTATGGGTGTATGGGTTGTACTATACGAGGTCGTCCTACAGGGAGGTATTCCCAGGACCACAACTGTAGAAACTCATAGGCGACACAAAGTAATGGAGCTTTTTGTGCAAAAGAGGTTTTTTGCGTGGCATCACACAAGCCACTGTATGTATGAGATAGCACCGAAGCTGTATTTTGGCTGCTCGGGTAAAGGTTCATCTACCATATTCTCTGCAATGTAGATGAGACCAGGGACAACAACGTCCCCATGTGAATTTGGAAATAGATTCCCGAGGAGCCACAAAAATACGCAAACAGATGTCTTTTTCTCGTCTCCTCATTGGCGAAGCTAGATAAATTAAGAAAGTTATCACGAAGCCAGACGAGTGGGATGCCCCGAGGGTTACCAGAACATTGTGATTCTGGCATTTCCATCCCAAGACGGGTTGCTATATCTAATGCCCAAGATGGAGACACTCGTGGAGAGACTACCGGCTCACCTCTAATTGGTAGAGCAGTGATCATAGAAACATCTTTCAGTGTAGGTGCAAGCTCCCCAAAAAGAAAGTGAAAGGTGTGGGTTTCAGGTCTCCACCAGTCAACGAGGGATGTCAAAAGGGATGGGTCCGAACGTACTTGGTCGTTGCATGATGTGAGCCTAGCAAAACCTTGTAGTCCATAAGCGTCAAGGTGAGCAAGGAAAGAATTGTGTATTGGCCATGTTTTCTTTATGGTTCGAAGTCTGAAAGGACGATAATCATGCTTAGTATTTGGTTTCAAAAATAGGTGGCAACGGTGGCCGGCGTCATGGGGCCCCTGCAAAAGCACTGGCACTTCACCCATAACCTGCACACAAACATACAAATATAAATTACGAGGAAGACAGAAATACAAATGCAAATCAAAATTAACTTAAAAAATACAAAGAGATACGATTTACATTAATTATCTGAAGTTAACATCATGAGTACAATAATACAAAGAGATTCAATTTAAATTTAATATAAGTACACATAACGAGTATGAAATATAAATAGACATAGCGAGTACATATATATATCAACATCATGCATTGTTCTTGGCTCGATACGGGCAGTCTCTGCGTGAATGTCCAGGACACCTGCAAACGCGGCATCGCCTTGGTTCTCCCATCTGGCTATGGTCCATGTCATTGCGATGACGCCTAGACTGACTTCGTCCCTTTGCGGTTCTCATCAAGTCGGTGTTCGGAACCCATTTCGGCCCATCTGGCCACAACATTTTGTAGTTCATATCAATGCCCCAAGCCTAGAACTCACCGTTCCAAGTGTTGTACAGATTGTACATGTTGAAGTACGGCAATATGTATGGCTCGACGCTGATTTTTTAATCAGTAGCCGCCCGGAGCACATGACTGCAAGGGTAGCCCTCAAGCTTGGGCTTGGTACAAGTGCACTCACTGGAGGTTGAGCCAAGGGTGACAGCTTGCTTTTTTGATCCTCTGTGGTGACCCTTAACGTACTTGGCTCGCACATTGACCTCCCACTTATTCCATATGTCTTTGGGACTTCTTTGCTTTCTTGTCCAGATGTCTTTGCATCTTCTTGGACCATGGCTTGTTCAATTCAACTTGTACTTTGGCGACGGTGACCCTGTCTGCAAAGTATGACAGCGTTCGGTTCCAAGTTTCTTGAATTAGGGCTGTGACAGGCAGTGCTTGCACCCCTTTAAGAACACCATTGTACACCTCGGACATGTTGCTGGTCATTATTCCATACCGAGCCCCGGTGTCGTGAGCCTGCGCCCACTTGTCCAAATGAGGGCAATTCTCGCCGATCCACTGGCTCAAATTTATGGGCGTCCTACGACCCCTTCGGTCTTCTCTCTGTGGCAAGGCCGCGCGGTCGATCTCACCATTGATACCTGCCCAGATCGCATTCATTTTGGCTTCAGTTTTTTGCATGCACATCCTCTTGAATAACTTGAACCAATCATTGTTTTTGAATTTGGAGTAAAAGTTTGCTGCCAAATGCCTCACGCACCACCTTCCCTCTAGATCGGGCCAACCCCACTCTTCTTCCGACGCCTTAATTATTTCAAGAGCGCTTAATAATCCAGTGTTGCGATTAGAGATGATGCAAACACCTTTACGCTCTTTCACGACACCCATCTTCACGCAGCTCAGGAACCACAACCAGCTAGCTTTGTTCTCGCTCTCGACCAATGCATATGCAATAGGAAGAAGCTGATTATTTGCATCCGCTGCAATCGCCACCAATAGTGTGCCCTTGTACTTTCTAGTGAGAAAGGTACCATCAACTGATAATACTGGGCGACAGTGCTTGAAGGCTTGTATAGTCTGGGTGAATGCCCAGAATAAGCGGTCCAGGATTAGCTCACCCGGGTTCATTGGGTTTGGACATTCTCTCCGCCAAACTTGAGTCCCCCTATTAGCACTTGCTATTTGATGAAGCATTCTAGGGGCATAAGAATAGGCCTCCTCATAGGTACCATACAAGTTCTTGAATATATTTTCCTTCGCACGCCTAGCCTTGCTGTAGCTAACAGGGAAGCCAATTAGATCCTCTGCATCTTTTTGTAGAGCCCTAACACTAATGTTTAGACTTCCCTGCACAATCGTTTCCATCATCCGTGCCACATATTTTGCTGTCACATTGCAGTGATTTGAAAGAGTCCCAGTTTGCTCACAGGTATGCTCCACTATTTTTGTGATATGCCAGGACTGACATACCCCAGGCTTCAGTCTAGCGAAAACTCTTCCGCGGCAACCTTTCGCGGTGTGGATGCATATGACCTTCAACTCTTTTTTATCAGACTGCTTCACTCTATGCTGGCAGTGGATGCCGATTGCATAGCTACCCATTCCCTGGTAAGCAGACTTCTTGTCTGGGAAAACTTGCCAACCTCTAGGCTCCCCGCTCCTAGGCCAGAAGCAGAGTGAAATTCGTTGGTGATGCTCATATCCTGTAAGAACCCAGGTTGCAGTGTCGCCGCGACTGCCCTCTGAGGAGGAACATCTTCTTCTTCGCTTGACTCCGAAGACGCAGAAGAATGATCATCATCATCTAGCGCCTCCGGCAATCCCTCCACGTGTTCGCTCATGTCAACGGCCGCAGACCAGTATCCTATGTCATACACAGGCTGTCCGCCCGACGGTTCCGATGGGCCGACGCTAGGGGCTGATGTGATGGCCAACTCGACCTCACAACCCCTGCTACTGCATCCGGCAACATCAGTGACTGAAATGAACTCCACATACACCATCGGCTGACCATACATTGAGTTATTGGGATTGCTTGCAAACCTCATGTACGACCCCCACGACCGATCACCTATGACAGGCCGCAAACCCCAAGGGGCAACAATCCCATCATTTCCTCCGTCAACGACGAAGGCCTCCATTGTCATTTTTTCCCCTGCATCCCTGGGCCAAACACCGCTCGGATGCACCTTATAACTGCTGCGTAACCCACGTTGACCATGTCTCTCACTACAACTGTAGTCGACTCGCACAAGGA
The DNA here is from genome assembly GCA_032464435.1 of Aegilops umbellulata. Classification (NCBI taxonomy): domain Eukaryota; kingdom Viridiplantae; phylum Streptophyta; class Magnoliopsida; order Poales; family Poaceae; genus Aegilops; species Aegilops umbellulata. The sequence continues at coordinate 635,730,897 of CP136057.1, read as the reverse complement.
CACATCCACCCCGAACGGACCGTCGCGTAAGACGTTCCCATAGTACACTACTAAATTTTCCATAGTACCTAACCAACATACATGTTTACATTTCAAACAATTAGTAACAGAACATTTAGTAGTAGTACGATGACAACATTTACATATCATACGACTAAAATAATAATCGTATTTTCATTAGAAATATTCAGTTTGTTTCTAGAATCATTTGCTTAGACTTTTCGGGGTTGTTTGGTTAACGGGTATTTAGAGATCTAATTTTTTCTCAAACTTGTCTACTAAAACTCTGTTTGCTTTTCTCTAACTACCCCTAAAATATCCTAAACTGGTTCTCGTAACATGCAAAAACCGAGCTTTTGGAAAAACGACTATTAGTAAAGGCTAATTTTCTTACAACAGGTTATGACAAAACCGAGGGTAATAACTCGCTATCCAAACAACCACTAAACATAATAGTACGATAATGACATTTTAATATCATATGAGTAAAACATTTAATTTCTTCCGGCTTTATAAATTGTTTTCATATCATACGATAACAATCATTTATTTACAAATAATAATATTTGCAGGGGCATGCACATTATTCACAATAGTACATCAATATAAAAAATATTAACAAAATTACAGTGTCATTTTATACCTTAACTCCAATATGGATGTGCTTGCGAGTGCAATTAAGAGTCCAAATAGTTCGAATAAATATCCGTCACCAGTACTATATGAACAGAGTCAACCTATTATCACATGAACATTAATATTACACACGGATTTTTCTTTTTGCTATCAAAAGTATGAAAATAGCACTTGCATGTATGTGGTCATCACCTCAAAAGGGACAGCGAAGATGGAAACACAATTTCTTCAATCACGTCATCTCCTCCTTGTTTGCAACTAAGATGATTTATTTTACCTAATTACATACATCATCAATTACATTAGCACATAATCGTAACATATAAAATTTAGATTATTGCGACATAACAAAGTAGACCTACAGCCTCCTAACTATAGACTTATTAATAAACATACCACATGAAATAACATACCACATGCAATGAACAATTACAGTACAAGTGTTTCTTAATTACCGTATTAAGATTTCTCGCATGTCAATACTAATGGACGCACCTAACATTGATACAATATCTTCAACCTACTCTTCTAAAAAATATATTATAAATGCTACATCTGTCGTCTGAAATTATTTCCAACATCTAAGCACTAACATTGCATAGCTAATGATGAGCTAAAAGACTAACTAATTACCACCTTGCATGCACAAAAAAATCATTTTATTGCAAAGCTCACACCTTCATCTTCAACTTCGTAGTTCACTTCGCTAGGCAAATCGTACTCCTGAAGCTCTAAATGACTCCAAATAGTGATGAAATAATGCCTAACAAAGCAGAGAACACATAGTTATGAACTAAACAAAAAGAGTAAAAACATCATGCATGCGAACGAAACCAACAAAAATGGATAGATCTTACCTTCGTCCATCTTTTCTTCCACTACAGCATATTCAAAATCCAACTCTAAATCGCCCTAAATCACGAGTGAAAGTGCTTAGTGAGTATTTCTTTCTCTCCGTTCTTACCACTTAGAGAGCAGAAGAGGAGGCCAGAGACAGTGTGCTTGCGCATGGAGCAGAAGCATAGTATATAAAAGGAAGAGGATCCCTGTAGTGTCGGTACAATAGGATAAACTCACCTACCGCAGCCTCGGATTCCCGCAGCGAGTGAGTGTATTTCTGCAGTGCCATCGCGTCCTTTGAAGCAAAATCCAGCGCTGGGTGAATGATTCCCGCAGTGCCGTCACTAGTAGAAAAAGGGTCAAACGTGAAGCACATTAGTGCCGGTTTGTATTTGAGCCGGCACTAATGTATACATTAGTGCCGGTTCCAACGGCTAGCCGGGCCGCTTTCGTTAGTACCGGTTCGTGGCGAACCTTTAGTACCGGTTCGTGCCACGAACCGGTAGTAATGAGAGTGGTGGCAGAACTTTGTCAGACTGGGGCCCCTCCAGCCCCTTTAGTACTGGTTCTTGGCACGAACCGGTACTAAAGGGCGTCCTACATAAACCCATCGTCCAGTTGAGCTCGCTCTGTTCTTCCCCTTTCCCCTCTCCTCTCTATTCTTCCCTTCTTCCTCTCGAGCTCATCACACATTTTGCCCAAAATTTGTCAAGATTTGAAGGCCCCCATCCATTGAAATGATCACAAAGGTTCTTGCAATGCTTTATATAGTGATTAATTTGTGATTAATTTGCCCAAAATTTGTCAAGATTTGTCCTTTCATCTCTCATTGCTAGATTAGTTCTTGCAATGCTTTATATAGTGATTAATTTGTGAGTTTACTAATTTGGGAGGAAATATATATATGTGCTAGTATTTGATTTATATGCAATTTGAGGTCAAAAATAACACTTAGTTTGCATATGTAGCTGTGGTTTACTTAGTGCCTTCTAAATCTCCGTCGTAGCCACCGTCGATCGCCCGCACCGTCCCGTCGCTGGCACCACCTTGTGGTGAGCCTCTTTGTTCATGAAATTTTATATAAAAATTGATGTTTTTGTGATTTGGATATATAGTTACTCGTATAATTATCTTACCCGTACGTTGTTTGTTATACATATAGTGCCATGGTTTTGATATCCGTCCCCGTCGGCCCTCGTCCTTGTTATGATTCGGATGTGGTATATATATTCTCTTTTAAAACTAGTTGCATTTCGTGTTTATGACAAATTATGGCCATCAAGTTGACATAGAAATTTTTTCTAGGAGGTATGTGAACCGGAAATTCCAACCGACCCTATTGTCGAGAGGTTAAATTTAGTTGAAAGAGAAAATGAGTACTTGAAAGAAAAATTGAAAAGAATTGAGGGGGAGAAGATGGAATTGGAGTTGCATGTTGCCGATGTCGTCGATGATCACAAGATCAAGATGGAGAAAATGCGCTTGAAGATTAGAAAGATTAGAAAATATGCCATCGATAGTGAGGCTTGGTATCATTATGCTGTTGGATCCATTGTTACCTTAGTTGCGATCTTGATCGCATTTCTTGTTGCATTTAAATGATTTAGCAAGAGAGTTATTTTTTTGTTGCATTTAAGTGTTGTGTGAACTTTATGTATGAACTTGTATTAATTTGGTCTATTCAGTGTTGTGTAATGAAGATGAGCTGGCAATGGATGTACGATGACTGATTCTCTCCCCAGTTCGTTGAGGGCGTGCATACTTTTCTGCTTGCGGCTGAGGCAAACAAGCGGGCGGATGGTTTTATGCCTTGTCCATGTGTTGGCTGTAAGAATGGTCACAATTACTCTACGTCAAGAACCATTCACGTCCACCTGTTTAAGTCCGGTTTCATGCCCCACTATAATGTTTGGACCAAGCACGGAGAAAGAGGGGTTATGATGGAAGACAATGAAGAAGAAGAGGACGACGACAGCTATCCTGGCCATGGGTTCTGTTGGGGATGTTGCTATCTGGGGTAAACCGGCCTGCAGGGCCCGGGTTACCTCCGTCAATAGACCCGAGATGTTAAAGCCCAAGGAGAAATAGAAGGGCCCAAGGCCTGTAATCGGTTTAAAGGTTTATGGTGTAAACCGGCCTGGGGTAAACTTGTATTGTAAGTTAGGAATAGAGAGACCGACCCGGGCACGTTTATGAGCCGGAGGTCGGGACTTTGCAGACCAACGGGCGTCACCCGTGTATATAAGGGGACGACCCGACGGCGGTTTGAGAGAGAGAAGAAGAACTCGAGGTTTAGGCGAAGCTTATCGCTCCCTAAGCCCTCGAAACCCATCAATCCCATCACAACTAGACGTAGGCTTTTACCTTCATCGAAGGGGCCGAACTAGTATAAAAACCGTGTCCTTGTGTCCACTTTTAACCCCTTCAAGCTAACCCGTTGCGATGGCTCCACGACTAAGTCCTCTCACTAGGACATCTGCCGTGACAAATCCACGACAGAAGAACTCGAGGTTTAGGCGAAGCTTATCGCTCCCTAAGCCCTCGAAACCCATCAATCCCATCACAACTAGACGTAGGCTTTTACCTTCATCGAAGGGGCCGAACTAGTATAAAAACCGTGTCCTTGTGTCCACTTTTAACCCCTTCAAGCTAACCCGTTGCGATGGCTCCACGACTAAGTCCTCTCACTAGGACATCTGCCGTGACAAATCCACGACAGTTGGCGCCCACCGTGGGGCTATCGCGAGATGGTTTCAGGTTCTTGGAGGGCCGCTTTGAAGGACTCGAGGGTTACGCTGTGGGACGGATGACCAAGAGCCGCCGCGGAAAGCTCTACATCGACAGCACAGGCTGGGGCCCCGACGCCGGCTCGATCGAGTACGGGTACCGGGTCCCCTTTGGCGGCATCCATGTTTTCATCGGCAAGATCGGAGAACCAGGCCCCGAGTTAGGCGTCTGCGCCGACCTCGTCGAGACAGCTCAGTGCACGAGATCGACCCTGGCTAAACCGACCAGGAAGCACGCCTTCGTGGGAGTCATCCACGGAGGAAGCTATGAGGAAGGATCCGAATCCGGTGACGAAACCGCCATCTACTCCGGCGATGAAACGTCGACCGGGGAAACCGAATCTCTTTATCAGCTGCAAAATGATCGGATTGGGGGCGGCTCCGATGGCAACAGTATTCCGGACCCCTCTGATCTGCCCTATCGGGTTGGGATCTTCATGGCTGGAACGCAGGCGGTGCCACGATCATCAACTGCAGCAGCAGCGATCTCCGGATCGGCAGCGGCAATGGCTGCGCGGGCAGGAGGCCCTACGGGTTCACCAGCCCAAGTTTTGTCAGACCTGTTTGACGCACTAGCAGCGCTCATGGCGGAAGCCAACCCGGTGGATCAGGAGGTTCACAATGCAGAGATTGCCAAAGTGAGAGAGCAGATCACTCGGGCTAAAGCGGAGCTGGCAGCAGAAGAGATCAGGATGACGGCGGAGCGCGCCGCTTTAGATGCACAGGCTTACAGGCTCATGATGGATCAGAAGGCGTCTCAGGAAGTCCTGAAGAGAAAATCCCGATCTCGGTTGCCCGCCGCCCTCGACGCTCGAAATCTCTCCAACACCCCGGGGGTAAACCGTGCGGAGGCGACAGCCGGCGCCCCGGTTCAGCACCGGATAATAAGCCTGCCTCGTCACAACACTGGTACACCACCGGCCGTGCCAACACCGTCAGGTCATTATTCCAACCCGATGGATAACCTCGTTGCGGCGGCAGCTCGGCTGGAAGCCATTCCGATCGAAGGAGATTCACCGCAGGATGAAGAGACACGCCGGGTCAAGGAGCTCCTTAGGACCGCGTTGGCCCAACAAGAAGCATATTCACAAAGCCGTGATCGGATTCACTCCACCCCTCGCCCCAGCAGGAGCCATAGTAGGCGTATGGAGGAGCCGGCTGTTTCAAGCAATGCCAGGCGTGAAGCGCTCCGCGGCAACAACCCGGCAGGCGTCGACAATGCTCAGGAGAGTGTGGATCGCACCCGTGCGCGGGAGGCCGGAATAGCAGCGCAGCATCAGGCTCGTCAGCTTACACCTATCTTCCCAGCGGCTACGGTTGAACCGGGGGTGGTCTCCAGTTCTTTGGGAGTACCGTGCCTTGTTCCCGCTTTCCGCAACGTACGCCTGCCCAAAGACTTCAAGGGCCCCCGCAAGGTACCAAACTACACGGCAGATCAGCCTCCGGAGACATGGGTAGAGAGCTATGAAATGGCTATGGAGATGCTGGATGTGGATGACACGGCGTGTGCCAAGTATTTTACTATGATGTTAGAAGGAACGGCCCGGACTTGGCTAAAGAGCTTACCGCCTAATTCAATTAGTTCATGGGCCCAATTGCGCGCCCGGTTTATCAAGAATTTCAAGGACACGTGCAAACAGCCAATGTCGATAGTTGACCTAGCAGCCTGCGTTCAGCAAGAAGGGGAGTCAACTACGCATTGGGTACGGCGGGTCTCAGAAGTTTTGCACTCGTCAGATCGCATCAACGCAGACACCGCCGTGGTGCTGTTGGAAAGCAACTGTCGGTTTGGCCCTTTGAAGCTAAAGCTGGGCCGGATGAAGCGTGATTGTACAGATATAGGAACGCTCATGACCGCTTTAGTGAAGTATGCGGATTCTGACAGTACCAAGGATCCTGACTCTGGTGATGACAAAGCAGGGAAGGGAAAGAAGAATGGCAACACCAAAGGCCAGCACCATCGGCCGGCAGGTAATGGAGGCGGAGGAAAGCGTAAACCGGACGGGAGCATGGACTTGGTGGCCAGCACAAGTGCACAGGATAAAGGCCAGCGGCGTAAGGGGAAACAGCCAAGTTTCCGCGCACATCCCGGTCCTAATCCGGAGCGTTTGAGCTTTTTCTTAAACCAGCCCTGTCCGAAGCACGGAACAAAGGAGGAACCAGCAGCCCATCTTTGGAAGGATTGTTATATCATGAAGGAGTTCAAAAACTCAAACACTTTCCAATATGATCACAGCTCCGGCGGTGGTTCAGGTTCCGGATCAGGATACGGTGGCGGAAATTCCGGTCCAGGGTTCCAGGGTAATCCGGGCGGACAGGACAGCCGAAATAATCAAAGTAATCAAAGTGGTTACGAACAGCAGCAATCAGGTTATCAGAACAACCCGAAACAGTTGAGTGGTGGACAGTATCATGTCTTTACTACAAGCTTGGATAAACGAGATAGAAAGCTTCAGAGGCGGGCAGTCAGTGCTGTTGAACCGGCCACGCCTCACTATCTGCGTTGGTCGGAACAGCCTATCATATGGAGCCGAGAAGATCATCCTCCCAGGGTTTATAATCCAGGTCAGTTAGCACTGGTGGTAGCGCCTCAGGTGGGAGGTTATAAGCTCACCAAGGTGCTCATGGACGGAGGGAGCAGCATTAACATCTTGTATTATGAGACCTTCCGTCGCATGGGACTGGGGGATAAGGACCTCAAACCAACCCATACCGTGTTCCACGGGGTGGTGCCTGGCAAATCTGCGTATCCGGTCGGCAAGATAGCCCTTGAAGTGGTCTTTGGCGATAGTCACGATTCCAGATCAGAGACGCTGACGTTCGAAGTAGTTAAAATCCAAAGTCCGTACCACGCTTTGTTCGGACGGCCAGCCTATGTGAAATTTATGGCACGGCCCTGCTACGTGTATCTGCAACTTAAGATGCCGGGTTACAAGGGCACTATAACGGTTCATGGCAGCCGTCGAATCGCTTTGGAATGCGAGGAAGGAGATGTGACTTATGCAGAATCGGTTTGTGCTACGGAGGAGCTAAAGCAGTACAAAGACAGTGTTGATCCGGAGGATATGACTTCATTAAAAAAGCCAACTACAGACCACGATCCGGCCTTGAAGTTCAAGTCAGCGGCCGAAACTAAGCTGGTTGACTTCGTGCCTGGCGATTCATCCAAGCAGTTCAGCATCAGTGCAAACTTGGATCCAAAATAGGAAAGCGCGCTCATCGAGTTCATCCGTGAGAATCGGGACATCTTTGCATGGAAGCCGTCTGACATGCCTGGTGTACCGAGGCAACTCGCTGAGCACACCCTTAATGTGGATCCTAAGTATAAACCGGTAAAGCAGTTCTTACGGCGGTTTAACGAAGAAAGACGTAAAGCGATTGGTGAGGAAGTGGCCAGGCTCCTGGCAGCTGGGTTTATCATTGAGGTTTTTCATCCCGAATGGCTTGCTAATCCGGTGCTGGTTCTTAAGAAAAACGGCACCTGGCGCATGTGTGTGGACTACACAGACTTGAATAAAGCTTGCCCAGCGGATCCTTTTGCTCTCCCCCGGATTGATCAGATCATTGATGCTACGGCAGGTTGCGAGCGTTTAAGTTTTTTGGATGCCTATTCGGGTTATCATTAGATCAAGATGGCAGTTAAGGACCAGGAGAAGACAGCGTTCATTACTCCCTTTGGAGCCTTCTGCTATGTGTCTATGCCCTTCGGGCTTAAGAGTGCACAGGCTACTTATCAACGATGTGTGCAAAATTGCCTCCACGAGCAGATTGGTCGTAATGTGCACGCTTATGTGGATGATATTGTGGTCAAGTCACGAAAGAAGGAGACCCTGGTTGACGATTTGAAGGAGACTTTCGATAACTTGAGAGTGTACCAAATGATGCTCAACCCAGCTAAATGTGTTTTTGGTGTACCTGCAGGCAAGTTGTTGGGATTTTTAGTGTCCCATAGAGGAATTGAGGCCAATCCAGAAAAGATCACAGCCATCACCTCCCTGGCCAAACCGAAATGCATCAATGATGTTCAGCGCATGGCCGGGCGGATTGCGGCGTTAAGCCGGTTTATCAGTCGCCTTGGTGAAAAGGCGATCCCCTTGTATCAAATGCTCAAGAAGACGGATCAATTTGTCTGGAGTCCGGAGGCTGATAAAGCGTTTGAGGACTTGAAGCGACAGCTAGTCAATCCGCCAATGTTGGCAGCCCCTGTAGATAAAGAGCCACTCCTGTTATATGTTGCAGCGAATGCCAGAGCGATCAGTGTGGCGATGGTGGTAGAACGAAAGGAGGCTGGAAAGGAACATCCGGTTCAGCGACCAGTTTACTATATCAGTGAAGTACTTATCGAGTCCAAACAAAGGTATCCGCATTGGCAGAAGCTGGTATACGGTGTTTTTATGGCAAGCCGGAAGCTGAGGCAATATTTTCAAGGACACCCCATCACGGTGGTCAGTTCTGCTCCTTTGGGTGACATTATACAGAACCGGGAGGCGACCGGTCGGATTGCCAAGTGGGCTATTGAGCTCGGGCCGCACGATTTAAGATACGTACCCCGGACGGCCATAAAGTCACAAGCACTGGTCGATTTCATAAACGATTGGACAGAGTTACAAGTGCCTGAGGAGAAGCCAGATAACACCTATTGGACCATTCATTTTGACGGGTCAAGACAATTGGAAGGCTCGGGGGCTGGAGTCGTTTTGACTTCCCCACGAGGGGATAAGTTTTGTTATGTCCTCTGTTTAATGTTCCCCTGTACAAATAATGCGGCTGAGTATGAAGCTTTGCTTCATGGTCTTCGGATGGCTAAAGAGATGAATCTGAGCAGAGTTAGGTGTTTTGGTGATTCGGATCTGGTGGCTCAGCAGGTATCTGGCACCTGGGATTCTAAGGATCCACTCATGGCTGCATACCGACGTGAAGTAGATATGGTGGCTGGGCATTTCAAAGGCTATCAAGTGGATCATGTGGACCGCAGAAAGAATGAGGCAGCGGACGCTTTAAGCCGCTTGGGCTCTCAGCGTAAACCGGTCCCACCCAATGTTTTCTTGGATGTATTATATCACCCATCGGTTCAGCTGCCCGGTGAGCTGGAGTTGGCTGTTCCTGATCCGGAGGCTCAATTAGTGGCGGCACTTCACATCACCCCGGATTGGACGCTCCCTTATCTGGCATATATGAACCGGGGTGAGTTGCCAGAAGATGAAAGCTTGGCTCGACAGATAGTACGACGGTCCAAGTCTATGACCATTTTCAATGGAGAGTTACATCATCGCAGCGTGTCAGGAGCGCTGCAACGGTGCATATCCCCTAAGGAGGGGTGCGAGATATTACGAGAAATACATGAAGGGAATTGCGGCCACCACGCCGGTTCAAAATCATTAGTGGCTAAAGCATTCCGCCACGGTTTCTACTGGTTAACTGCTCATGCTGATGCAGAAGACCTGGTCAGGTTATGTGATGGTTGCCAGAAATTTTCCAGACGAGCACACATACCGGCTCAAGAATTGAGAATGATTCCAATCACTTGGCCGTTCGCGACTTGGGGGCTTGATATGGTTGGGCCTTTTAAGCGTTCCAAAGATAAGAAGACCCACCTACTGGTGGCGGTTGACAAATTTACAAAGTGGGTGGAGGCAGAACCTGTCAGTAAGTGTGATGCTGCCACGGCGGTTCGGTTTAAAAAGAAGGTGATCTTCCGGTTTGGCTTTCCACACAGCATCATCACAGATAATGGTACCAATTTATCCAAGGGGGGCATGAAAGAGTTCTGTGCACGGGAGCATATACGGCTTGATGTTTCTTCGGTAGCGCACCCACAGTCTAATGGTCAGGCAGAACGAGCGAACCAAGAGATCTTGAGAGGTATCAAACCCCGGCTTCTGGTCCCTTTGCAACGGACGCCGGGTTGTTGGGTGGAGGAGCTACCGTCTGTATTATGGAGCATCAACACCACGCCTAACAGGTCCACGGGGTTTACGCCGTTCTTTATGGTCTATGGAGCAGAGGCGGTTCTCCCAAGTGATATACGCCATGACTCACCTCGTGTGGCAGCATATGTTGAAGCGGACAACAAGCAGGCACGGCAGAACGCTCTTGACTTGTTGGATGAGGAACGTGACTTAGCAGCTGCCCGTTCAGCGATTTACCAGCAAGATCTTCGCCGTTACCACAGCCGTCGGGTTAGGACCAGAACCTTTCAGGAGGGGGATTTGGTGCTTCGACTCATCCAAGACCAGTCTGATCAGCATAAATTATCCCCGCCTTGGGAGGGACCTTTTGTGGTCAGCAAGAATCTGAAAAATGGGTCATATTACCTGATTGATATTCGAGAGCGCAAGGATTCACGCACATCAGAGGAGGAGACCAGCAGGCCGTGGAACATAGCTCATCTTCGACCTTATTATACATGAGCCTTGGGCTCTGTTTATGTACATATCATGACCATGTATATATTATGATTAATACAATAAACCAGAGCCTCGAGTAAAGCGGGGTCTCTGCTGTTCTTCGCATCATGTGTGTTTACCCCTGGAGGTCGCTTCACAGAAGTTCAAATTATGGATTCCGGTTTAAAAGCCGGTTCAAGGGAAGATGTCTCCTACAAGGCTGTGAAGCTCTTAATATCCGGTTCAATATCCCGGTTCAAGCATGAGGCTTCCTGTTCAAACATAGGTCGTATTCGAACCAAAGAGAACATAGCTATTCAAACATGGGGCTTCCTGTTCAAACATAGGTCGTATTCGAACCAAAGAGAACATAGCTATTCAAACACGGGGCTTCCTGTTCAAACATAGGTCGTATTCGAACCAAAGAGAACATAGCTAAACCCTACAAAGTCAGTTGGGGACCTAGTCGGCCTGAACCGTAGCTACACCTCCGGGGGGGTTGGTCATGTCTTGACGACGGTAATGCCTTCTGGCTGGCACATTTGCCACTGAATCAGTTGGGGACCTAATCGACTTGAACCGTAGATTACGCATTATGGGAGCTCGGTCATGTCTTGATGATGGTAATGCCTTCTGGTCGGCTTTTTAGCCAATGAATCATTTGGGGGCTTGGTCGTGTCCGAACCAACGCAATGCCACTTGATCGGCCCTTGGCCATTGAGTCACTTGGGGGCTTGGTTGACGAACCAATGCAATGCCATTTGACCGGCATATTTGCCACGATTCAGTTAGGAACCTAGTCGACCTAAACCGTAGCTACACCTCTTGGGGGCTCGGTTTTGTCTTGACGATGGTCATGCCTTCTGAACGGTTCATAGTAACCACTATTTGCATGCGTTTTACTATCGCGTTGCCTTTTCATATTTGGTTTTTTGTTTTCTGCCTTTATTGTGGTATTTTTTGTTCTTCGGAACATCAAGTATTTTTAAACCGATTCAGCTGACATAGCTTGGTCCGTTTTTTAACCCAGAGGCAAGTTGCCCGGTTTGGCAAAGGCGCAGCACGGTTCATAGGGTCGGAAGATCTTGTGTACTCAGTAAAGACAGGAAACAAAGTTGGAAAACGTCATTGGAAAGAGCATTAGTACCCGTGCGCGAAGGCACATTCAAATGCAGAGGTATTAAACTATCTTATTACAAGGCAACGTAGTGCCTGAATATATTGTTTGTTGACGGATTAAAACGTCACCAATTAAGGTGAACCGGAGCGTTGATTACGCCTGTTCGCCGCCTCGGTTCGAAGGCTGGGGATCGTCTTGCGCCGCTTCAGCTCTATCTTGGTTACCCATTGGCTGGAAATCAGCAGTGGTCCAGTCGATTCCCATTAGCGCTTGAAAGACGGCTTCTTCGTGAATCAGCAAAGACGGTTCAATGTCAGGGGCGTAAGTATGCTTACGGATTGGAGGAATAAGGTTTCCCGCTTCAGGGACCGGGGCAGCTACTCGCTTATTCTAGTTATCATACTGGGCTTGGTAATGTGACAGATCTGCTTCCTCAGCCAATTGACAAGCTAGGGGGCGCACTGCCCGGTTTATCGCCCTCAAATCGTCTTCACCAAAGTCTGAACCGTCTTCCTTCAAGCTGGGGTATCCTTGGGCCGCTTCGACAGGATCGAAATCTGGTACCCACGCTTTGGCCCGGATCAAGGCAGTGATGGCTCCAGTTCGAGCAGCTGATCTTTTCAATTCTTCAATCCGGGCTGGAAGCATGGACAGCCTTTTTAATGTGTCTTGAATCAGAGACGGCGCAGGGTTGTTATGCGACGCAGTGGTGATAGCTCTTTGTGCTCCGGTGTACAACTGTTCAATCAGAGTATAAGAAGCTTTGAGTTTCATCCGCACATCAGAACCCAAGTGTCCAATACGTGAGCCTGCAGTGTTTCAAGATGGATTACAAACCGGACATAGGATGTAGCAGACAAGGTACAAATTGGAAGAAGGGCGTCGAAAAGCTTACCAAAGACGGCAGAGGTCATGGAGTGTATTTGTCGCTTCACGGTGGATAATTCATCGACCACCGGTTTAAGAGCAGCTTCGGCATTTTCAGCCCTCTTCGTCAAAAGAGCTCTCTCAGTAGCCCAATCAGCTTGTTCTTTTTTGCGGCTTTCTTTCAGCTGTTCCATAACGGTTAAGGCATTGGCCAATGCATCCTTCGCTTTTTCAGTTTCAGCCTGTTGGGTTTTTAAGATTTCCTGAAGGTCCGAGACTTGTTTCGCTTTGGTCTTCAGATCCCCCTGCAGCAGGTCGACAACAGTGTTCAGAAAATATTGCACGGTTTGGAAGTATCAACCACACAAGCAAGTTATGTGCTCGATACTTGGGGGATAATGCATACTTGATTTTAACGCAAGTTTTCCATTACAAAAGTCCCAAGATTAATACAAGTATTTAAACTTGGCACTTGGGGGCTAATGGTTATCTGATGATGTTTTCTGGTTATGACCTATGTTGAAGCCTTGGGTTTTCTAAACCGGACCTTAATTGTCAAGGCAGCCTGATCCGGTTTACCATCTCGGTTTGGAAATATTGATAAGCTAAGTTGCAATGGAATGAAGCACAAGGGAGTTACCTCAAGTTTTTCCTTCATCATCTTGATCATGCCAGCTTCATAATCCCGACTGGTGTACAGTCGGTTCAGGTACCCAGAATAAAGATCCGGGGCGCTTAAAGCGGCGCATGTAGAGGAGTCAAGGTCCCATTTGCCCTTTATGGCCGAGATTTCGTCCTTGGCAGTATGCTTGGCCAAAGTAGCAGTGTTCCCCGGTTCAGAGCGGCCAATGCCGGTAATCACAACATCATCATCCTTGGAATCACTGCTCTGCAGTGGCCCTGTCGGTTTATCAATAGTTCCAGAAGGGGGGATGGATTCCTCAACCCGAACAGGACTGGCAGGCGGATCAGTACGGCTGGCAGGTTCGATAGTCCTTTCTTCAGCGCAGGAGTCATCTTGCGGAGATAGATAATTCTGAGTATCTTCACGACCCAGAGCGTCAGCACCAGGAGTTTTCTCCGGTTCAGGAGCGGCAGTCCCTTCAGCCGGGTTATCCAGACGAGCCTTCTTGCTCGGTCTAGGTTTAGCCCTGAAAAAAGCCCAAAGATTGAAAAAACGGTATAAGATGGATTAAGAGACCCATACAGAGATATGTTGTGATCGGTCCAACTTACCCAATAACTGTCTTCAACGGTGGCAGTTGAGTGGCTGAAGATTCACCGGAAGATGAATGGGAGGTGACCTGATAATCGGAGTCAGATGGATTTAGAGGCTGACGAGTTAAACCTGCTTTAGGAGGAAAGCTAGCGCATAAATCGGAGACCTCTGAGCGGCGTTTCCGAACCGGGCTGTTCGGTAAACCGGCGGAGGTGACTACCTGGCCGCTATGCCGGGTGGTGCGTCGAGCTTCATGTTGCTGGGTCTTCACAAGAAATTTGGGATCCAAGTAAGCAAGAGGGTGAGAAAATTTAATTTTCCGGTTTGCTTGGCGAGGTTTTTTCAAAGGCAAAGGAACGGCATCAGAAGAAAGAATAGTTACCTCTGGGCCTTCAGCATTGCTCGCTTCAGCGTCGTCCTGACAAATATCATCATCAATAAGACGTATAAAAAGTAAGCCAACTGAATCGAGGTCTACCCCAAGGTCCGGATTACCCACATCATCCTCCTCTAAATCGGGGGCAGAGGAAGCAGTGTTCCTTTTCTTTGTAGCGGGCTTCTTCACCCTTGTCTTGGGTCTGATTATCTTTTTGGTTGGCTCCTGAAACTTCTTGCTCCAAAACGGATCATCTCCCTGTTTCGGAAAGGACTGGAAGTTAACAATATATATAAGGAGATCAAAAATTCTATAAACAGAGAGGAGTTACTTACAGCAGGTGGTTTGTTTGTGACGCAAAATGGAAGCAGGCCGGTTCGAGCGCAAGTATGTTCCGGTTCGTTCAGCATCTTTTTCACAGCTTCAGCGACTTCGTCCTCCGTCAGCTGAATGTTGCAGTGCCTCAAAGGATCATCAACCCGACCCGTGTATTGGCACATTAAACCGGAGCGGATGCTAAGGGGCAGGATGCTCCATGAAATCCAGCAACGGGCAAGATCTACCCCCGTTAAACCGTTAGCCATGAAGGCTCTGAGCTTGGACAGCTGAGGGGCATACTTACTCCTCTCTTTGGCGGTTAGCCGTGGGGGGAAGGGGTGTGTATTGCTAAGTCTCTCTGGACGGAAGCCGGGCAGTGGATTTTCTTCAGCAGGGGAAGTATCCTTGCAATAGAACCAAGTGCAATTCCATTCTTGCGGATGACTATGCAACTTGGCGTGAGGATAAGTCACCTCTTTCCTCTTTTGAATCGCCATACCACCCAGTTCCATATTAGGGCCGTCGGTAAATTCAGTACGTCGGTTCAAATGGAAAAAGTCCCGGAACAGCTCTACAGTAGGTTCCTCTTGGAAGTACGCCTCGCAAAGCACTTGAAAATGGCAGATATTCGTGACTGAGTTTGGACCAACATCTTGTGGGCGCAACCTAAAATTAGCCAGGACGTCCCGATAAAATTTTGAACCGGGTGGATTAAAACCCCGGGCCAGGTGATCCGCAAACACCACCACTTCTCCCTCCTGCGGGGTAGGAGGACATTCGTCTCCTGGAACCCTCCAATGGATGGTATTTTTGCTACTCAAAGCACCAGTCAGAACTAAGTTGTTTAGTTGGGTCTCAGTGATGCAAGAGGGAACCCAGTTGCATTCGTACACCTGCTTTGCCATGAGGAAATCTACAAGATAAAGGTATTCCGGTTTGAGAACAAGTGTGATTGTAAATCGAAGATGCTCTTATATAGAGTCAGGTTATCAACAAGGATATCAACCAGCGGTTCATCAAGGGGACTAATGGATGTGTGGATCGGTTTGTTCGCTTTGCTAAGAGTTAAACCGACCAGATCTAACAGTTGTGAGTATGAAAGCAGAAACAGATCCCGTACGGATTCTTTCAAAGCAATGGATCTACAGCTAGGGCGAAAAAGAAATAAAAACAGGTAATATGAAGTTTGGCTCACAGCAGAACAACATAAGTTCGACAAGCAGGAAAAAGAGTGAGATCTAAGGAGATGAGTACAGATTTATGGCGACTGCTGAAAGGGACTACCAATCACGATACAGGTATCATCATCTGTTCGCAAAACTGCTATGGGGATGAACAAGAAACAGTAACAGGATGACGAACCCTAGAACAGATCTAAAAGCGGAAGAACAGAGGCTTTACCGGGATCCAAACAAAGGTGGAAAGTCGCCGCGGTGCTCTGGTCCGATCAGGTTGATGCGGCGGCCAGAGTTGATGCAGCAGCTGACGGCGGCGGCGGAGCTCGGAGGTCTGGGTCGCGAGGAAGACGAAGAAGGGGACGAAAGGGAGGAAAGGAAGATGACCTTCAAGTCCTATTTATAAGGCGCGGCGCGCGTGTCAGGCGCGCGAATCCAGGGGCCGGAGATTTCGGGAGCCCAGCCGTCGCCCTGATTCTGGCGGGTTAGCGAAAGGAGACGGTAACTTGCGCTGACGTCATATCGGTTTACCACAGCAAGAGGAGACGGAGAAACGGCGGTTTAACAAGTTACTGGAAGACATTTGAAGACAGAAATTCTTATTAAGGATTGACATGAACCTGTTCAAATCAATCTGGGGCCTAATGTTGGGGATGTTGCTATCTGGGGTAAACCGGCCTGCAGGGCCCGGGTTACCTCCGTCAATAGACCCGAGATGTTAAAGCCCAAGGAGAAATAGAAGGGCCCAAGGCCTGTAATCGGTTTAAAGGTTTATGGTGTAAACCGGCCTGGGGTAAACTTGTATTGTAAGTTAGGAATAGAGAGACCGACCCGGGCACGTTTATGAGCCGGAGGTCGGGACTTTGCAGACCGACGGGCGTCACCCGTGTATATAAGGGGACGACCCGACGGCGGTTCGAGAGAGAGAAGAAGAACTCGAGGTTTAGGCGAAGCTTATCGCTCCCTAAGCCCTCGAAACCCATCAATCCCATCACAACTAGACGTAGGCTTTTACCTTCATCGAAGGGGCCGAACTAGTATAAAAACCGTGTCCTTGTGTCCACTTTTAACCCCTTCAAGCTAACCCGTTGCGATGGCTCCACGACTAAGTCCTCTCACTAGGACATCTGCCGTGACAAATCCACGACAGGTTCCCTGAATACGAGGATACAACAATGGGGGAAGAAGCTGAGCCGGTAATGCGGGAAGAAGCTGAGCCGGCAATGCAGGAAGAAGCTGAAGAAGAGGCATCAGATGAGCCCGTTGATGATCTAGGTCGGGCCATTGTCGATGCAAAGAGAAACTGCGCAAGTGATTTGGAGAAGAAGAAGTTGCAGCGCATGTTAGAGGATCACGAAAAATTGTTGTACCCGAATTGCGTAGATGACAAGAAAAAGCTGGGCACCACACTGGAATTGCTGCAATGGAAGGCAGAGAATGGTGTATCTGACAAGGGATTTGGAAAGTTGCTGGTAATGATAAAGGATATGCTTCCAAAGGACAACGAATTGCCCGAGAGTATGTACGAAGCAAAGAAGGTTGTCTGCCCTCTAGGGTTAGAGGTGCAGAAGATACATGCATGCCCTAATGATTGCATCCTCTACCGCGGTGAGTACGAGGATTTGAACTCTTGCCCGGTATGTGGTGCATTGCGCTATAAGATCATCCGCGATGACCCTGGTGATGTCGAGGGCGAGCGCCCCAGGAAGAAGATTCCTGTCAAGGTGATGTGGTATGCTCCTATAATACCACGGTTGAAACATTTGTTCCAAAACAAAGAGCATGCCAAGGCGATGCGATGGCACAGAGAAGACCGTAAGAAAGGCGGAAAGTTGAGAGTACCCGCTGACGGGTCGCAGTGGAGAAAAATCAAAAGAAAGTACGGGAAGGAGTTTGCAGATGACGCAAGGAGCGTATGGTTTGGTCTAAGCGCAGATGGCATTAATCCTTTTGGGGAGCAGAGCAGCAACCATAGCACCTGCCATGTGACTCTGTGTTTGTATAACCTTCCTCCTTGGTTGTGCATGAAGCGGAAGTTCATTATGATGCCAGTGCTCATCCAAGGCCCTAAGCAACCCGGCAACGACATTGATGTGTGCCTAAGGCCATTAGTTGAAGAACTCTTGCAACTGTGGAATGGAATAGGTGTACTTGTGTGGGATGAGCACATGGGGGAAGAATTTGACCTAAAGGCGTTGCTGTTCGTGACCATCAATGATTGGCCTGCTCTCAGTAACCTTTCAGGACAGACAAACAAGGGATACCGTGCATGCATGCACTGTTTGGACGATACTGACAGTATATATTTGGCTAATTGTAAGAAGAATGTGTACCTGGGACATCGTCGATTTCTTCCGAGCAGGCATCCCGTAAGAAAGAAAGGCAAGCATTTCAAAGGTGAGGCGGATCACCGGACGAAGCCTCGCCACCGTACTGGTGCTGATGTACATGATATGTTCAAGGATTTGAAGGTGGTCTTTGGAAAGGGTCCTGGTGGACAACCTGTTCCGAATGACGCTGATGGACGCGCACCCATGTGGAAGAAAAAATCTATATTTTGGGACCTGCCCTATTGGAAAGACCTAGAGGTCCGCTCTGCAATCGATGTGATGCACGTGACGAAGAATCTTTGTGTGAACCTGCTTGGCTTCTTGGGCGTGTATGGGAAGACAAAAGATACACCTGAGGCACGGGAGGACCAGCAACGTATGCACGGAAAAGACGGCATACATCAGGGTCATGCAAGCTACACTCTTACCAAAGAAGAGAAGGAAATCTTCTTTGAATGCCTGCTCAGTATTAAGGTACCGTCTGGCTTCTCGTCAAATATAAAGGGAATAATAAACATGGCAGAGAAAAAGTTCCAGAACCTAAAGTCTCATGACTGCCACGTGATTATGACGCAACTGCTTCCGGTTGCATTGAGGGGGCTTCTACCGGAAAACGCTCGATTAGCCATTGTGAAGCTATGTCCATTTCTTAATGCAATCTCTCAGAAGGTAATCGATCCAGAAATCTTACCAAGGTTGCAGAATGATTTGATGCAATGTCTTGTCAGTTTCGAGTTGGTGTTCCCACCATCCTTCTTCAACATCATGACGCACGTCCTAGTTCAACTATGCGAAGAGATTAAGGTTTTGGGTCCTGTATTTCTACACAATATGTTCCCCTTTGAGAGGTTCATGGGAGTCTTAAAGAAATATGTTCATAACCGTGCTAGGCCAGAAGGAAGCATCTCCTGACCTTAAGCCGATTGGTGTTCCTGAATCGCGACATAAGGGCAGACTGGATGGAAAAGGCACGCTAGGAGGGGAACAAATAATATGTATGGACGGACATTCTCTCACTGAAGCACACTACACAGTTCTACAGAATTCCGCCTTGGTGGCTCCGTATATGGATGAACACAAGAATTTGCTACGCTCCGAACACCCGGAGCAGTCTGATGACTGGATTACACGTGAACAAACCAGGAGTTTCGCCAGCTGGTTGCAGACACGTACCATGCATGACACCTATATTGAAGATGACCTGTACTTGCTGTCCCAGTTACCATCTTCGAATATAATGACTTTCAAAGGGTACGAGATAAATGGTAATACATTTTACACGATCGCCCAAGATAAGAAGAGCACCAACCAAAACAGTGGTGTCCGCTTTGATGCAAAAACCAAGACGGGAAAGGAAACATATTATGGTTATATACAGGACATATGGGAACTTGACTATCGACGTGGTTTGAAGGTCCCTTTGTTTCGGTGCAAATGGGTCAGTATGACACGAGGCGGGGTAACGGAAGAACCGCAGTACAGAATGACAATAGTGGATCTCAACAATCTTGCGTATGCAGACGAACCATTCGTCCTTGCCAATGATGTGGCACAGGTTTTCTATGTGAAGGACATGTCTACCAAGCCAAGAAAAAGAAAAGATAAGGAAGCGAATGCATCGTACGATGAGCCAAAGCGGCACATAGTTCTTTCTGGGAAGAGAAACATCGTGGGAGTGGATGACAAGACAGACAAGTCAGAAGATTATGAAAAGTTTGATGAAATTGCTCCATTCACAGTGAATATTGACCCGAGCATCCCGTTAAATGATGAAGATTTTCCATGGTTACGGCGCAAAGGGACACACGCGAAGAAAAAGTTTCACACCCAAAGATCTGGGATGTGATTGGCTTCACTATCATCACTTTCTTCTATGTTTCACACCCAGAAGGGAATCTCTGTAATAGTTAGGGTAGTTAATTATGTGTTTTGGCATTTGAAACGCGAAGAAATTTTATGTGCAAACAAATTCTTTCATGCCTTTACTGATTTTTAAAGTTAAGTTATTCACAAACTAGTGATTCACACTAATTTCAAATAATTCAAAATTTAAACTATTCAAATTTGAAAACTACGGGCACTAACAGAAAGTTTGTAATTTTTTGTACCTAAAGCAAAAATATTCACAAAGAAACTCTAAATACACAAAAAAACAACTCAAAAATAAATAAAGCAAAAAAAATAAAAAAAGCCCGCCTACTAGGCCAGAGCGGCCTGCATACGACTAGAAACCTAATCCGTTGCTGGGCCAGGATGCAGGCCCGCAAAGGCCCAGTAGGCCCACAGGGCAGCACAGAACATGTAGGCCTAGTAGGCCTGCTTTGGAGTGGTGCTCGAGAGAGCTACCGCACGGGGGTTTATAAACCAGTGTGGTCGCCCCTCGGCTAGCGAGGTGGGACTAAACTTGCGCACAGCACCTCGCCAGCGCACCCCCTTTAGTACCGGTTCGTGGCACCAACCAGTACTAAAGGCCCCCCCTTTAGTACCGGTTGGTGCCACAAACCGGTACTAAAGGGGGTGCGGTTCCCGCCGCTTGGCCTGGCCAAAACAGGCCTTTAGTATCGGTTGGTGGCTCCAACCGGTACTAAAGGTGGGTTCTATATAAGGAAACACTTCAAAATTTCGTCAATTTCTCATCTCTCCCTCTGGTTCTTCTCCTCTGCACACCGTCGCCCGCCGCCCCTGCCGTCTCCATATCCCTCGTCGCCGGTCCCGTCACCGCACCGTCCCCGTCGTCGCCGGCCCCGTCGCCGCCCCGTCCCCATCGTCGCCGCCCCGTTGTCCCGTCCCCGTCGTCACCGCCGCCCCGTCCCGGCCCGTCCCGCGTCGTCGTCGCCGCCCCGGCCCGTGCGTCCCCGTCCCCGTCATCGCCGCCCCGTCGTCGTCATCCCCGTCGTCGCCGCGCCCGTCACCGTCCCCGTCGCCGCGCGCCCCCCGTCGCCGCCCCCCGTCGCCTCTCGCCTCGCCGGCCGGTGAGCGCGCACACACACACGTACATTTTTTGTTTTTTTGTTACACAAACAGTTAGAAATTTTTCTGTTTTTAGAAATAGTTAGACATTTTTCTTTTTTTAGAAATAGTTAGAAATGTTAGAATAGTTAGAAATGTTAGAATTGTTAGAAATGTTAGAATTGTTAGAAATTTTTCTGTTTTTTAGTTATAGAAATAGTTATAAAAAAGTTAGAATTGTTAGAAATTTTTCTGTTTTTTAGTTATAGAAATGGTTATAAAAAAAGTTAGAAATTTTTCTTTTTTTAGTTATAGAAATATTAGAAATGTTATATAAATGTTAGTTATATATAGCATTGTTAGAAATGTTATAGAAATGTTAGAATTGTTAGAAATTTTTCTGTTTTTTAGTTATAGAAATAGTTATAAAAAAGATAGAATTGTTAGCAATTTTTCTGTTTTTTAGTTATAGAAATAGTTATAAAAAAGTTAGAAATTTTTCTTTTTTTAGTTATAGAAATATTAAAAATGTTATAGAAATGTTAGTTATATATATAGGATTGTTAGAAATGTTATAGAAATGTTAGAAATTTTAGTTATCAAAATCCAATCATTAAAAAAATGTTACTTTTTGCGAGCATATAGCTAGTATTTGTTCTCGACGATGCCCGGCCCGCATCCTCGTCGTCGACACGTCCGCGACGACGTCCGGCTGACTCATGTCCGGGACTGGGCTCCGCCGGGCTGGCACTGGGAGGTGCTGCCTGGAGGGGCGCGCCGCTTGATGAGGAACCCGGCCCCGGGTCCCGTCGTCGACCCTGATCTCGTTTGGTGGCGTTCGCGTGGGCCAGTTTCAGTGCGGAGGGAGCCGGCCCCACCGGAGGTGGTACGTCGCCGTGTCAGGGAGGAGGACGAGCACGTCCATCGCTACATGGTTGCGTTAGAGGGCGGCAGGTTCTCCAATACCTGGCAGTTTCTTCAGGAATCTCACTTCAGCTATGATCCTGTTAGGGTTCCTTCTCTTTAGGTCTCCACCGCCCGCGCCGCAGGAACCGCGAGTGTCCTAGATTCTTCTGTAGTATTCGATCGTTAATTAGCTACCTAACCAGTGATGTACTATTCAATATTATCTTTGCAAGTTCTTGTTATCGACTAGAGGGGGGGTGAATAGGCGAGTTTTATGTAAGTCTTCAAAACATAAAGGTTTCAAAGACAAACATCAGAAATGAACCTATTGATCTGCAGCGGAAGATAAACTACACAAGGCAAGCCATAGTCAAGTATGCAACAATGTGTGTGTACGACGACTAATGGCAACTAGGTAGTAAGAATCAGGGTGGAAGATAGTATGAAGCCAAACAGCAATGGTAGTCAAGCAATGAAGTCAAACAGGTATGGCAGGCAGGCAATGACTTCATGAAGACAAACAGTAAGTAAAGGGACGAGAGAATAGAACCAGTCACTCGATGAAGACACAGGATTTGTTTGACCAGTTCCAGTTGCTGTGACAACTATACATCTGGTTAGGGAGGCTGAGATTCAACTCAGAAGACCGCGTCTTCACCTTATTCCCCTTGAGCTAAGAACACACAGTCCTCGCCCAATCACTCTGGTAAGTCTTCAAGGTAGACCTCCAAACCTTCACAGACTTCGTTCACTGGCGATCCACAATGGCTCTTGGATGCTCAGAATGTGACGCCAAACCGGCTGGAGGATTCACAGTCCTTGTCGGTGTCAAAACCGGCAGATCTCGGGTAGGGGGTCCCGAACTGTGCGTCAAGGTCGGATGGTAACAGGAGACAAGGGACACTTTATTTTACCTAGGTTCGGGCCCTCTCGGTGGAGGTAAAACCCTACTCCTGCTAGATTAATATTGATGATATGGGTAGTACAAGAGTGGATCTACCACCAGATCAAGGAGGCTAAACCCTAGAAGCTAGCCTATGGTATGATTGTGTATGATGATGGTTGTCCTAGGGACTACAACCCTCCGGTTTATATAGACACCGGATAGGGTTAGGGTTACACAGAGTCGGTTACATTGGTAGGAGATCTTGAATATCCGCACGCCTAGCTTGCCTTCCACGCCAAGAAAAGATCCTTCCGGACACGGGACGAAGTCTTCAATCTTGTATCTTCATAGTCCTGGAGTCCGGCTGAAGGTATAGTCTGGCTATCCGAACACCCCCTAATCCAGGACTCCCTCAGTAGCCCCCGAACCAGGCTTCAATGACGACGACTCCGGCGCGCAAAACGTCTTCGGCATTGCAAGGCGGGTTCCTCCTCCGAATCCTGTGTACCTGTACAAATAACGTTCGATTTTTGTAATGTAGCGCTCCTCGGCTTCAGTGCCCAATAATGGCCGTCTTCCACGTGCTGAACGAATGCGAAAAGCTTGGGGTGTTTTTACATCCACACCCTTAGTCATATAAACGAGCCGCCTATTTAACGGGATGGGGATTTAGATCCAAACCACATCTTCTCCTCTCCGCGAGTTATCATCAGAGCGTCTCCAGCAAAGGTCCATTCCAACATGGCCAGCCATCACAGCTCCTCCCCTCGCCCCTCCAGTCCTAAACCCGGAGACTGGGAGAGTTGCACCATCCCAGACAGCGAGTTAGTGTCGCTGCAGGCCAAGGGATTCCTTCCCCAGGCATATATGGTCCCGGTCCGAGCCGGACTCATCACTTATCAAGGCGGAAAACAAGCGGAGAACTCACCTAGTCCCTCTAAAGGGGAGCGGGTGAGCCTGGTCCCTTTTCTAATAAGGGGACTGGGATTTCCAATTCATCCTTTCTCCGCGGGCTTTTGGAGTTCTATGGTCTCCAGCTGCACCACCTTACGCCCGGCTCTGTGTTACACATCGCGGGCTTCGTTGCTCTTTGCGAGCTATTTTTAGGCGTCGAGGCTCATTTCGCGCTGTGGAAGAAGATATTCTGCCTGGTGCCCCGTTCCCAAGAGGGGTCCATATATCAAGTGGGCGGAGCCGAAGTATGGCGCATCGCCGGGACCGGATACCCGTCCGGAACCCCGAAGAAGGCATCCGAGGACTGGCCTTCAGAATGGTTCTACATAGACGACGTCCCCCTGCCGGACCCTATCCGGGCCGGTCTCCCTGAGTTCAACAATGCTCCCCTGAAGAAACGCCTGAGCTGGCGCCCTCGGAGCTCTCAGAGAGAGAATGACAGAGACATCCGTTACTTAATGGGCCGGATTAAGCTACTG
The DNA here is from genome assembly GCA_032464435.1 of Aegilops umbellulata. Lineage (NCBI taxonomy): Eukaryota > Viridiplantae > Streptophyta > Magnoliopsida > Poales > Poaceae > Aegilops > Aegilops umbellulata. The sequence continues at coordinate 635,706,670 of CP136057.1, read as the reverse complement.
GCTCATTCCGGACTAACCATGATTAAAGTCATGGCCATATGCATTATGCGGGGGGTGCAGCCGCTCCAATACAGAAGCCACCCCATGTGGGATTTCAACGGGGAAGATGACGCCACCTGTTACGGCCGTAAAGGGCCGGACTCGCCTGCCGCTCTAGTGAAGATCTTATCCTCTTTGTACAAGGGAGAAGAAGAGGAATTCCTCCGCGTCGACCCGCAGGGAGGATTTTCCATGTATAGTCCTCCAAATTGGGTAAGCGGACAGTCGTGCTTCCCTGTTCATTTTACATTCCCATGATTAAATAGGCAGTCTAACAACTTCAATGCAGGACCTGCGTCAGGAGGTAAAAAACATAAACAGTCGTCCTCCACAGCCAGAGGACTCAGAACGGTCCCTCGATCCGGACTCCGAAGAGGATCCGGACTTAGCGGTGGAATTCATCGACGGAGTGTTTCATCAGCTAAGCAAGGACGATACCTTGGTAGCTATTATAGCTGATTACCCAGGGTTAATCCCGGCCTCCCAGGTGACAAATATCGGAGCTTTACCCCCTTAAGAGGGGTTCCGTTTTCATGGGTTTGGTTGTTCTGACAACAATCATGCTTTGTAGGGGAGATTCCCGAGGGGGGAAGCCGACCCCGCTGCAGCTAGCCGGCGGGGGGCCGCAGGGCCCCGTGGGGCAAAAAGGAACGTAGTCCGGTCTGAGGTGCCAGAGCAAAGGTATGGCGTACCCTCTCTTTTTCCCTGGTGTTTTACTCCTCCAGGGTATATTAACATTCGTGCTATCTTCAGGACGAAGAGACCTCGCCGGACTATATCCGGAGAAGTTGCCAGCCGCGCCTCCACCAGCCAGACTCCAACGCCCGGCCCGGAAGCGGAGGCCAGCGCAAGGCACGCACCGGACGCTCCTCCATCAGAGGATGCGAACAGGTTGTCTGCCACCCATTCTGAGGTGGAGAGTGCCATGAACCACAGGCGTCGCCGGACAGTTCTTCGCGACGCTTGTTTCTCCCAGGAGGCTTTAAATGCCTTCAATTCAGGAGACACGTACCTCTGTGCCGCTCAAAATGGTTTAGCCAGAGCCACGGAGCAGTATGTAAAAGACATACGGGTAAGAAAATTTTGGTAAATATAGATATGCCAGTAGCCCCCGAGACTTGAAGCAGTGGAAATAACTGATTCGAGAATCATATAACATGCAGTTTCTTACCGAGAAGAACACCGCGCTGTCCCTGGAGCTGGAAAGGTGCAGGGCCCAACTAGAGGCCGCACTAACGGCAGCAGGGGGTCTAAAGAGACCCCTGCAGGTAAACAATACACTAGAATATTTAGTATTGTACGGATTTAAGTGCCAATCTGACAAATGGTATTGCAGATGGCGCCGGACTTGATCCGGACAGGCAACAACTTCTACGCCGGTTAAAGGCTGGTGAAAGCGTGCTAACAAAGGTGAGGCAGGAGAAGAATGATCTCCAGGATGCCAAGACCAGGCTGGATGTTGAACTAAAAGATGTTCGTGGCCAGCTGTCGGACTCCAATAAGGAGAATCAGCGACTTCGACGCGGCATTTTTAGTAAGTGCTTAAGCGAACTCTTGAAAAAGGAGTTCGGCGAGGAACACGACTAACAGAGTTATGTTTGTAGGTATGTTGACAGGTCGTCCTGCAGAGGAGATGCCCGGTTCAATGGGTGATCTTCTTCCCGAACTCTCGCAACTGCACGAACGAGTTCGGCAGGCGATGCGAGGTATTGCCCAAGCCTTGTGGCCTGCCCACTCCATACCCGAGGGCCTTGGAGAACTTGCGGAGAAGTTGAAGGGAGCTCGGCGGCGCTTCCGGTTATGGAAGATAACGGCCTGCCGGCAGGGCGCTAGGGACGCCTGGGCCATGGTGAAGACCCGCTTTACGAAGTCTGACCCCAATCACATGGCCGAGGTCGGACCGGTGGGGCCTGACGGGAAGGAGATCCCTGTGAGCTTAGTGTATGTGTCACATCCCTAGTTCTGGTGATGCTTAGTGCTTGCATTAGAGTGTTGCATCATGTTTAAATTCTATTAAATTTGAAATGGGGAATGTTTCAAACCCTAGCACTAAAGCAAATTCAAATAGATGCAAATTAAAAATGGAATTTCAACTAACCCAAAATGCTTTTCAAAAATGTTCATGGCCTTTGGAAAATGTTGCAAACAACAACCAGACGTGATGCACATTTTTGCTATACATTTTGGATTTTTGAATGAACCCATATGTATTTGAATTGGCGCTGTTTAAAATAATATAAATATTTTAAAGGCTCCAAAAATGTTGGAAATTGGTGAGGGCCTCTGGTATATTATAACCAGTGGTCACAAGGAATCTCAACATTTCTATAACTGTGATAGTATTTATTTTAAGTCAAAAACAAATGTCAGAAATAGAAAAGAAAACAAAAATATGGAAAACCCTTACCTGGGCCACTTGCTGGCCTGGCTCTGGGCCGGCCCACCTGGCCCATGCCAGTCACCTCCTACCTTTGCCAGTAGGCAGAGGAGGGGGGACCGCGCACCACCGCCGAGCATGCGCGAGGCCACCTCCTGCTTCTCCGTGTCGACGCCTCCTCCTCCCTGTCCCCGCGCCTGTGGACGCCTCGACCCCCCCCCCCTCTCACTCGCTCCCTGGCCTCTCTCCTCCTCTCTGCTCCCTCTCCCGAACACGCCCGAGCGCCGCTGTCGCCGCCGCTCAGCGTTGCCGTGCCCACCGCCGTCGCCTTGCCTCCTCGAGCTATCCAGAGCCTCCGCCACCTCTCGCTTCACCCCTGCACCGAAGGAAGGAAGCACGGAGGCCCCGAGCAGCCGCCATCATCATCGTCTTCAAGCTTCGGCTCCGGCTCCCTTCTCCGTCGATTCGGCCACTCCAGCGCGCCCCCGAGCCCGCTAACCATCCCTGCAGCTCCGCGGTGAGCCATTGACCCGATTCCCCCTTGCCCCGTCGTCCCTCGCGTGCTCTAGCCCCGATCCCCAACCATGCCGAAGCTCCTCACCGCCGGGCATGGCGCCGCCGCGGCCACAGCCTCCGCCGCACGTGTCCGAGCGTGTCACCATGCTCAGTGCACCCCCAGGAGGCTGTAGCACCCTTCTGCGCCCCCTGCCGTGCCTCCTAGCGTCGTTCCCGTGCACGCCCGAACTCCGGCCGCCGCCTGGCTCGACGCCGGCGTCATCTCCGGCCACCCCGCACACACCGCTGGCCCCACTCGATGCGCGAGAGCGCCAGCAGCCCATAGGAGCAAGCCGCACCCCCAGCCGACGCCTGTAGCGCCGCCCCGACCAACTCCGGCGAGTTCCCGCCGCTGCCGTGGTCGCCGGCATCACCTGCTGACGTGGCGCCGGTTAATTAGCGCTAATGACCCAGCTAACCACCCCCAGAGCCACTGCCATGTGGGTCCCAATGCCTAAACTAATTAGTATTATTTTCCTGTTAGATTAACACTAACCACAGTGGGCCCCGCCTGTCAACGTTGACTTGACCACGTCAGCTTTGACCGGGTCTCACATGTCAGCCTCTGTAGCTGACTCTGTGTCACTGACCAGTAGGCCCTACTGGTCAGGTTTGACCTGGACCGCGCCCGTTGACTATTGACATCACAATGACGTCATGCTGACGCAGTAACTCCTTTTTCTGGATTTATTCTTATTCAGGAAATTCCAGAATTTATTGCAAACTTCTAAAATTCATAGAAATTCAACCGTAGCTCCAAATGCAAAGATTTATATATGAAAAATGATCAGAAAAATTCAATCTATCCATCTGTACCATTTTCATGCATGTTAGAACACTGTAACCTTGCTGTTTAGGTGAAACAAGATAATGCACCATTATGACTTTATAAATGAGCTTACATTTGAATCTTTGATTCAAATGGGTTCAAATCAACCTGTCCTAGTATGCATTAGTCAAAACACATCATATTGCCATGTCATGATCATGCATCATATTGTTGCATTGCATTGATTGCGTTTCCTTCTTGTTTGCCGGTAACTGTCCCCTCTCGATAGACGATGTTCCGACGATGAGTTCGATGACACCGATGAAGAGCTATATTATCTTCAGAAGTGCCAGGCAAGCAAAACCCCCTTTTTCATTCCGATACAATCCCACTGTCTCGCTCCTGCTCTCTTTTATTGCATTAGGACAACAACGATTCATGTGTTACTTGCTGCGGTAGCTGAACCCCTTTATCCTTTGCATGACTTGTCATTCCACAGTAAATAGATGAAACCCACTAGCATGAGTAGGAGTTGTTTGAGTCATGTTGTGCCTACTCATTCATGCTTGTTTGTCATGCCTGCTACTGCTTAGAGTTGAGTCAGGTCTGATTCATCGGGAATGAATTGGAATGTGGTGAACATGTCCTATAGTTGAGAGCTAAGTGTGTGAACACGATTTGGTAAAGGTAGCGGTGAGAGGCCATGTAGGAGTACATGGTGGGTTGTCTCATTGCAGCCGTCCTCAGGAACTGAGTTCTGTGTTTGTGATCCATGAACAGTTACTTCCACGCATTGGAATGCTTAAGTGCCCCTCTCGACTTATTAATCAACTTGATCTCTGTCCAGGAGTTGCAAGTAGTTTCTGGTGTTTGTAGGTAGTGTTAGTAGTCTACCAAGTGGCACCCGGTACAGGTGGGCTTGGGACAGACTAGGCACCGTGGCCGGGTAAACCAAGCGCCGCCCGTTTGGTGGGCTTGGAACCCTGTACACATCGTTTGGGGCCGTGAGCGACACCCCGGCCGGATCTCCTTGCGGATGGAACCCGAATAGGCGATAAACCTGGACTAGAGACTTGTGTGGTTAGTCAGGTCGTGGCCGACTCCCTCGCCCGGCTTCCGCTTGAAGGTTGCCGAGGTACATGACGTGTACAGGGCGATAAGTGGCGAGAGCGTGTGTGAAGAAGTACACCCCTGCAGGGTTATCATTATCTATTCGAATAGCCGGATTCCTCGGATATGGAAACTTGGACCCCTTGTATAGTTCATAGACAAGTGAAAGTGGATACTCTAAAATGCGCAAGATAAGCGTGAGTGCTATGGATGGCGTTTTCGTAGGAAGACGGGAGCGGATACATAGTGGTGTATTGATATGGTGAATATGTGGACTCGTGTGCGCCACCTCAAAAGAGTTACTTGCAGTCGTAGTTCAGGATAGCCACCGAGTCAAAGCTGGCTTGCTGCAGTTAAACTCCACTACCCCCTTTGTTGATACCGATGCATATGTAGATAGTTCTGATGTAAGTCTTGCTGAGTACATTTGTACTCACGTTTGCCTATTTTATGTTTTGCAGAGAGACTCCTGTCTCGCTAGTAGTACCGCTTGGACTTCGACGTTTAGCTTGATACCTCAGCTACGATCTTGTGCCCTCGGCAGGATCTGGTAGATAGTCAGGCTTCTCAGCCTTTTTCATTTGTAGTTGTCTGTACTCAAACAAGTTAAGCTTCCGCATGTGCTTGTTGATTGTATGCTCTGTATGTTGGGTCATGAGACCCATGTTTGTAATATCTCGCTCCTCGGAGCCTAATGAATAGATACTTGAGTCGTAGAGTCTTGTTGTGATGCCATGTTGTATTTACTCATATCGGGCATATTGTGTGTATGATTGAAATGCTTGGTATGAGTGGGATTCGACTATCTAGTTGTTTATCCTTGGCAGCCTATCATATGGGGAAATGTAGTCTAGTGCTTCTGAGCGATAGTAGTCCGCTACAGCCCGGTTCACCGGAGTCCTGCTAGCCCAGCACTACTGCTTGGAACACTTGACTGGCCGGCATGTGATTCACGCCGTTCCTGTGTCTGTCCCTTCGGGGAAATGTCACGCGGTGTTATCGGGAGTCCTGCCTAGCCTGCTACAGCCCGGGTTACCGGAGTCCTGTTAGCCCAGTGCTACAGCCCGGATTTATACGTTGTTGACCGACATGCTCGATGTGATTCATGTATGCCTGTCCTCATGGGTTAGTGCCGCCTTGGGTTCACGACTAGCCATGTCGGCCCGGGTTCTCTGTCATATGGATGCTAGCGACACTATCATATACGTGAGCCAAAAGGCGCAAACGGTCCCGGGCCAGGTAAGGTGGCACCCGTGGGAATACCGTGCGTGAGGCCGCAAAGTGATATGATGTGTTACATGCTAGATCGATGTGGCTTAGGATCGGGGTACTGACAGCGTTGGTATCAGAGCCTGACTGCCTGTAGGATTACCAAGCCAAACTGGTCGAAGTTGTGTCTAGAAATGCTTTAGTTATATAAGGGAATTGATTGTGGAAGGGAACGTAAGGCTCTTTTTACTCCTTATACCTCATGGCCTTCTGATCTGAGTCAACCTCTTCTCTTCTACGGGGATTAAGAACTAGGCCTTCTCTTCTATCTCTCAGGATGACGTGTTACTAAACCGTAGTTGCCTAAGATTGTTGGACTCAAGCCCAGTTCTGTTTCTACTACTTCCATGTGTTCTTAGTTGATCTTGGAACATTGATATTGTGATGTCGAGTGGCTATGCCACCATTTTTGCAGGATGTCTCAAATATTTTTGAGCATTTACAGCCGTTATGCTGTCCGAGTCATCCCAGGTCTCTAAATAGTCTGATGCATTTGCAAATCCTTCCTTCCATTCCCGATGTCCTTTTGGTCGGAATAAGCACACTAATCGGTCTGTTGAGGTACCCCGTTGCCTTGACATATATGTTGGAGCTATTATTATGACCCTAGGTGTCTTAGGGGTTCATCTAGTAATCTAGCAATGCTATGTGTTCTCGGTGTGATGATTCTGGCCACAATTCTCGAAAGCATCCCGTGATGCCATTTAGTTAGTAGGTATTCTACCCCTGGGTTTTCAAACCCGAGATTCACCCTACTTACCTCATGTCGATAGTGTTTTCTAGTTCCTTTAGGATATTAGTAACCTTTGCATTAGTCCTCGAGGTCCGTGGTACTTCCCTCTTCCAAATACTACGAACCGCTTATGGCAGAAGTTCTTTGAACCAAAAAGATCACAACTAGAGTGCTCTTGATGAGTTCTTCATTCTATATTGTGATTCTGCCAGTCCTTCTTCTCTGCATGGGTTTTGTCCGGAAGAAACATGTTGAACTTGGTTCGACATGCAAACCCATGAATCCATAACTCAGAAACAATCTTATGGTCTTTGAGTTGTCCCCCTTCAGTTATATTCCGACCTTCATCTATCAATTGATAGTCAGGGGTATGTGTGCATTCGTTCATCGATGCTATTCTTGTGGTCCGACAAGCCATTCTATTCCGGAATGTCTAGGAGAAACAAACTCCAGTACCTTGTCCATATCTAGGATTGGGTCAAAGCAGTTGTATTCCGCAGATCAAAATGCTAATCCAGCTTTTGATTCTGTTCTACCCTGAAGTATTACCCACTTTATGTCAGGATGGTCATGAGAATTGCACCACCTCTTATGAAATCTTGACACAGTGATACTTCTCGCCATCATTATTCATTCCTCGGTTTCGTGTTGTCGCAACCGGAATGCCGACAAGTGAATCATGATGTGTGAAATCTATACTCCTAGCAACTCTGTTGCCTGGTAGTTAAAGGACAATAATTTCATCCTTAGCATGTTGGTTATTGAATCATCATCCTAAGATTGATCGTGCTACCTAGTCCTTATTTCTGGTGCACTCCTCGATCAATGAGTTAGGATTGTGTCAATCCCTCACTCTTTCTATCATATCATCTTGCCCTGAAAAGCAAGATTGTTCTCGAGCTTAGTAACATATCGGTGGTTCGTGACTTTCCGAATATCTTCTCGGAAGTATTACCAGGTTGTCACCTGACCGCTATGTTGAGCTCGTGATCAAGTTGGTTCCTTGTGAACCACCCTTTCTCCAAGAATCTGTGTTGGATACCCCTGAGCTAGTTGGTTGAGCTAAACAACAACTTGGAGAGTTTGAAGATAAAAGCTTAATCCACTTAGTTCATCACTAAGGGATATCTTTGTGTGTGTGTTGAAGAAAGATGATATCCTCATCAATTGGACCTCGTGGTCAGTTGTTGGATCTATTGCCTTGTCAAAACTTAGACTTGAGTATGGGCTATCGTCAAGTCAAATCAGAACCAACGATGTTCGTAATGATTGTCTTACTCGTGGTTGATCCCTCGAGCATACACCATTATATCTTTGGTCTGACCAATGCTATCACCGTGTTCACATGATGGTGGAAGTCCAGTGTTATGGAAATTCCGATGAGTTGCTATTGAGCCCATCAACAGCATTTTGTCTCCCCCCCATGATTCATGTTGAACATCAACCTAGTGTTGGAAACTTTGTAAGCAATGCCTTCGTGTTCCGTTCATGAAGCATATGCTGGATGAAAGAAGTGACTTCCTCTAATTCATGGCATTTGATGCAAGATGCCGCCATGAATTCAAGAAAGTTTGTTTTTTCTTTCTTTGGAATCATCCCAAGTTAGTCACGCATATGTGCGAAGTACTCTATGGTTTGATAGGTTGGCCGCCTCCATTCCATATGTGTTTCCTAGCACGCCAAGCCACTGATTGATTTGTTCAAGGAGAAGAAGTTCTTTCTTAGGATCCGGACTTACGAAAGAACTTCGTTATCCTCGATGTTGGTTCCCAACTAGAACTCGGTAGTGTTTTATTATAAGACTACTATGTGGTCATGCTTGTCTAGGACAGCATGTTTACATGTGTCTAGCAGGACCAGCTCATGTTTTGGAGCTTGCTATCGTAGTTCATTTCCTGAGAATCTCGCAACGTCATTTCGTCGATTTGTGTTGAAAACTTTCATTTTTCTTTCTAGACTTGATGGGTCTGGATTATCCTGTTACCAACCAGATCTGAATCTCAGGCGGATATGATTGTTGGAAATTTTCCAAGATCTATGATGTAGGTCCCGACAAGGTTGATGTCCGGCCGACACACCTAGCCGGGAGATCTATCATTATAGTATCTTGATTGAACTATTTGACCATCTTCTCCATGAGGATTTCGTGCGGCTTATTTTAGAAGTTGCTCCCTAGGGATCCTTGTGCCCTCAGTTGCTCGATTATGCTATAACCCTTCAAACGGTGGAATCATCCTCGTTGAGTTATTTCCAGTTACCAGAATCATTTCCAGCATTTGCATGTTGTTCCCAGATTGCACCGCCATTGTGCCATTCTACCTTGGGTCCCATCCATTTCCGATGATAAGCAAGAGTCATCCATTGCGTTGACTTCAACAAGGTAGTCCACATCATCCACTTTAGTTTGAGTATGCCACTCTTTCGAACTCCATCAAATGATCGTTTGTAAATTGCCTTAGGCTGGTAAGCAGAGCTCCAATGATCTCCGTATCAAAAGTAATTCTTTTGCCACTTAGGGGAATAGTGCTTGAGTCACCTTCCCTGAGGTGCCCCGTTTCGTAATCATGGAAAATGTCCTCGCCACCTTGACACCATCCACCATCTCTCTAAGCGTTGAATTGTTGCCACCAAATCAAACCTCGTTGTAGTTCTTCCGTCCCTCACGATGCGTTTTGTGCCTCAACTCGAGATGTTCCAACATCTCATTCCACGAGTTAATCCTGAATGCTCGATCTTCGAGGAGATCGTTTCCTATAGAGTTTCTTTCTGTCACCATCGTGTTGGATGAAGATCTCAAAAACAAGGACGTCAAGATCAATATGATGCAATGAAGCTACTTCTTCGAGAAGGGCAGTTGGGTCAAGGAGACCATGATAGTTGTGACCTCCTTTCTTCTAACCTCACGACTTGAATCTCGGGGCGAGATTCTTGTTTAGTGGGGGTGAGTTGTCACATCCCTAGTTCTGGTGATGCTTAGTGCTTGCATTAGAGTGTTGCATCATGTTTAAATTCTATTAAATTTGAAATGGGGAATGTTTCAAACCCTAGCACTAAAGCAAATTCAAATAGATGCAAATTAAAAATGGAATTTCAACTAACCCAAAATGCTTTTCAAAAATGTTCATGGCCTTTGGAAAATGTTGCAAACAACAACCAGAGGTGATGCACATTTTTGCTATACATTTTGGATTTTTGAATGAACCCATATGTATTTGAATTGGAGCTGTTTAAAATAATATAAATATTTTAAAGGCTCCAAAAATGTTGGAAATTGGTGAGGGCCTCTGGTATATTATAACCAGTGGTCACAAGGAATCTCAACATTTCTATAACTGTGATAGTATTTATTTTAAGTCAAAAACAAATGTCAGAAATAGAAAAGAAAACAAAAATATGGAAAACCCTTACCTAGGCCACTTGCTGGCCTGGCTCCGGGCCGGCCCACCTGGCCCATGCCAGTCACCTCCTACCTTTGCCAGTAGGCAGAGGAGGGGGGGACAGCGCACCACCGCCGAGCATGCGCGAGGCCACCTCCTGCTTCGCCGTGTCGACGCCTCCTCCTCCCTGTCCCCGCGCCTGTGGACGCCTCGACCCCCCCCCCTCTCACTCGCTCCCTGGCCTCTCTCCTCCTCTCTGCTCCCTCTCCCGAACACGCCCGAGCGCCGCTGTCGCCGCCGCTCGGTGTTGCCGTGCCCACCGTCGTCGCCTTGCCTCCTCGAGCTATCCAGAGCCTCCGCCACCTCTCGCTTCACCCCTGCACCGAAGGAAGGAAGCACGGAGGCCCCGAGCAGCCACCATCATCATCGTCTTCAAGCTTCGGCTCCGGCGCCCTTCTCCGTCGATTCGGCCACTCCGGCGCGCCCCCGAGCCCGCTAACCATCCCTGCAGCTCCGCGGTGAGCCGTTGACCCGATTCCCCCTTGCCCCGTCGTCCCTTGCGTGCTCTAGCCCCGATCCCCAACCATGCCGAAGCTCCTCGCCGCCGGGCATGGCGCCGCCGCGGCCACAGCCTCCGCCTCACGCGTCCGAGCGTGTCACCGTGCTCAGTGCACCCCCAGGAGGCCGTAGCACCCTTCTGCGCCCCCTGCCGTGCCTCCTAGCGTCGTTCCCGTGCACGCCCGAACTCCGGCCGCCGCCTGGCTCGACGCCGGCGTCATCTCCGGCCACCCCGCACACACCGCTGGCCCCACTCGATGCGCGAGAGCGCCAGCAGCCCATAGGAGCAAGCCGCACCCCCAGCCGACGCCTGTAGCGCCGCCCCGACCAACTCCGGCGAGTTCCCGCCGCTGCCGTGGTCGCCGGCGTCACCTGCTGACGTGGCGCCGGTTAATTAGCGCTAATGACCCAGCTAACCACCCCCAGAGCCACTGCCATGTGGGTCCCAATGCCTAAACTAATTAGTATTATTTTCCTGTTAGATTAACACTAACCACAGTGGGCCCCGCCTGTCAACGTTGACTTGACCACGTCAGCTTTGACCGGGTCCCACATGTCAGCCTCTGTAGCTGACTCTGTGTCACTGACCAGTAGGCCCTACTGGTCAGGTTTGACCTGGACCGCGCCCGTTGACTATTGACATCACAATGACGTCATGCTGACGCAGTAACTCCTTTTTCTGGATTTATTCTTATTCAGGAAATTCCAGAATTTATTGCAAACTTCTAAAATTCATAGAAATTCAACCGTAGCTCCAAATGCAAAGATTTATATATGAAAAATGATCAGAAAAATTCAATCTATCCATCTGTACCATTTTCATGCATGTTAGAACACTGTAACCTTGCTGTTTAGGTGAAACAAGATAATGCACCATTATGACTTTATAAATGAGCTTACATTTGAATCTTTGATTCAAATGGGTACAAATCAACCTGTCCTAGTATGCATTAGTCAAAACACATCATATTGCCATGTCATGATCATGCATCATATTGTTGCATTGCATTGATTGCGTTTCCTTCTTGTTTGCCGGTAACTGTCCCCTCTCGATAGACGATGTTCCGACGATGAGTTCGATGACACCGATGAAGAGCTATATTATCTTCAGAAGTGCCAGGCAAGCAAAACCCCCTTGTTCATTCCGATACAATCCCACTCTCTCGCTCCTGCTCTCTTTTATTGCATTAGGACAACAACGATTCATGTGTTACTTGCTGCGGTAGCTGAACCCCTTTATCCTTTGCATGACCTGTCATTCCACAGTAAATAGATGAAACCCACTAGCATGAGTAGGAGTTGTTTGAGTCCTGTTGTGCCTACTCATTCATGCTTGTTTGTCATGCCTGCTACTGCTTAGAGTTGAGTCAGGTCTGATTCATCGGGAATGAATTGGAATGTGGTGAACATGTCCTACTGTTGAGAGCTAAGTGTGTGAACACGATTTGGTAAAGGTAGCGGTGAGAGGCCATGTAGGAGTACATGGTGGGTTGTCTCATTGTAGCCGTCCTCAGGAACTGAGTTCTGTGTTTGTGATCCATGAACAGTTACTTCCACGCATTGGAATGCTTAAGTGCCCCTCTCGACTTATTAATCAACTTGATCTCTGTCCAGGAGTTGCAACTAGTTTCTGGTGTTTGTAGGTAGTGTTAGTAGTCTACCAAGTGGCACCCGGTACAGGTGGGCTTGGGACAGACTAGGCACCGTGGCCGGGTAAACCAAGCGCCGCCCGTTTGGTGGGCTTGGAACCCTGTACACATCGTTTGGGGCCGTGAGCGACACCCCGGCCGGATCTCCTTGCGGATGGAACCCGAATAGGCGATAAACCTGGACTAGAGACTTGTGTGGTTAGTCAGGTCGTGGCCGACTCCCTCGCCCGGCTTCCGCTTGAAGGTTGCCGAGGTACATGACGTGTACAGGGCGATAAGTGGCGAGAGCGTGTGTGAAGAAGTACACCCCTGCAGGGTTATCATTATCTATTCGAATAGCCGGATTCCTTGGATATGGAAACTTGGACCCCTTGTACAGTTCATAGACAAGTGAAAGTGGATACTCTAAAATGCGCAAGATAAGCGTGAGTGCTATGGATGGCGTTCTCGTAGGAAGACGGGAGCGGATCCATAGTGGTGTATTGATATGGTGAATATGTGGACTCGTGTGCGCCACCTCAATAGAGTTACTTGCAGTCGTAGTTCAGGATAGCCACCGAGTCAAAGCTGGCTTGCTGCAGTTAAACTCCACTACCCCCTTTGTTGATACCGATGCATATGTAGATAGTTCTGATGTAAGTCTTGCTGAGTACATTTGTACTCACGTTTGCCTATTTTATGTTTTGCAGAGAGACTCCTGTCTCGCTAGTAGTACCGCTTGGACTTCGACGTTTAGCTTGATACCTCAGCTACGATCTTGTGCCCTCGGCAGGATCTGGTAGATAGTCAGGCTTCTCAGCCTTTTTCATTTGTAGTTGTCTGTACTCAGACAAGTTAAGCTTCCGCATGTGCTTGTTGCTTGTATGCTCTGTATGTTGGGTCATGAGACCCATGTTTGTAATATCTCGCTCCTCGGAGCCTAATGAATAGATACTTGAGTCGTAGAGTCTTGTTGTGATGCCATGTTGTATTTACTCATATCGGGCATATTGTGTGTATGATTGAAATGCTTGGTATGAGTGGGATCCGACTATCTAGTTGTTTATCCTTGGCAGCCTATCATATGGGGAAATGTAGTCTAGTGCTTCTGAGCGATAGTAGTCCGCTACAGCCCGGTTCACCGGAGTCCTGCTAGCCCAGCACTACTGCTTGGAACACTTGACTGGCCGGCATGTGATTCACGTCGTTCCTGTGTCTGTCCCTTCGGGGAAATGTCACGCGGTGTTATCCGGAGTCCTGCCTAGCCTGCTACAGCCCGGGTTACCGGAGTCCTGTTAGCCTAGTGCTACAGCCCGGATTTATACGTTGTTGACCGACATGCTCGATGTGATTCATGTATGCCTGTCCTCATGGGTTAGTGCCGCCTTGGGTTCACGACTAGCCATGTCGGCCCGGGTTCTCTGTCATATGGATGCTAGCGACACTATCATATACGTGAGCCAAAAGGCGCAAACGGTCCCGGGCCAGGTAAGGTGGCACCCGTGGGAATACCGTGCGTGAGGCCGCAAAGTGATATGATGTGTTACATGCTAGATCGATGTGGCTTAGGATCGGGGTACTGACAGTATGGCCAGGTAGAATTGGCCGCAAAGTATTCCCAGCAGGACTGTAAATTAGACAGCCTGTTAGATGGTATAGAAGAGGAATACAATCAGTCGGGATGACTATGTAATTTATAATTGACATGTGTGATGCCTTCTAGCCGGATTGTAAATCGTTTGTCGTTGCCGACCTTTTCGCTTCGACCTCGGGACCTGACGGTCCGGAGTGTGTCCGAATACCATAACGGTTATATAAGAACCAAGGTATGCGTGGAGACCAGGCGTAGGGGTCATTAGTGCTTTATCAGACAAGTGCCCAACTAGTTATGTTATATTACATGGTTAGTAAGAAACATCTTCCAGAGAGAATAGTTCCGTTAAGGGTTCCTTTCGCTGGGTTGGCATGCCCTGAAGTGCACGTCCGGACTGCAAATGCAGGAAAACATCTGGGGGCATGTATAAGTAAAAAAGGTTCATCTTTAGTTCACCGACCGAATATTCCCTTAAGAACGCTAGCTTTCGGCTTCACCTAGTCTGAGGTACACATCCGGCTTATCCGGCAGTAGCAATCGCAGTGGTGCTCCCTTTACCGCCTAGCCGAACAATCGGGAACGTAGGGGTAAGCACAGGAGCCAGGCAACCCAGCTTGGCCAAAACTTAAGTCATATCGATGTATATAATGGTGAAGAAAAGGTGCATGCGGAAGTCTGACGCATGCGTTGGGCGTGAAACCCATATAAACAAGCTTTTGTTAAAGAAGCCCCCAGGTTTAAGGAGCACGGGTAGCGCGTCACATGATGAGCCTTTAAGGGATATAAAAGGAAAGAGTGGGGGGAGACAAAAAAAAGAATATATATATATATATATATATATTTATATATATATATATATATATATATATATGGACAGAGGAAGGAGACAAACCCCGAGTCCGGCGCTAGGCATAGAATCTTCGGAGACGTGCGGCGTTCCATGGGTTCGGCTCGAGTCGGTTATCCGACGCATCTCGCAGGTGGTACGCTCCACCAGTCAGGACTTGGTCAATTATGAAGGGACCTTCCCATTTGGGCTTGAGTTTGTCCTTTTTCTTATCCGGCAGGCGTAGAACTAGTTCGCCAACGTTGTAATTTTTGGCTCGTACTTCTCTGCTTTGATATCTTCGAGCCTGCTGTTGATAAAATGCGGAACGAGCTTTAGCCACGTCGCGCTCCTCCTCTAAGGCGTCCAGGTTGTCCTGCCGATCAAGCTCGGCTTCTCTTTCTTCGTACATGCGCACTCGAGGTGAGTCATGAATTATGTCGTAGGGCAGAACTGTCTCTGCGCCGTACACCATAAAGAATGGTGTGAATCCGGTGGTACGATTCGGCGTGGTTCGCAGCCCCCAGAGTACGGAGTCGAGCTTCTCCACCCAGTGCATATTAGATTCCTTGAGGGAGCGCACTAGTCTGGGTTTAATGCCGCTCATGATGAGACCATTTGCACGTTCGACCTGACCGTTAGTTTGTGGGTGATAGACAGAAGCATAGTCGAGCTTAATGCCCATGTTTTTGCACCACAGCTTTACTTCATCAGAGGTGAAGTTTGTGCCGTTATTGGTGATGATGTTGTGAGGGACACCATAACGGTGTATGACCCCGGATATGAAGTCTATCACAGGTCTGGATTCGGCCGTCTTAACAGGCCTGGCTTCTATCCATTTGGTGAATTTATCCACCATGACCAATAAGTATTTTTTCTTGTGGGTTCCACCTTTAAGGGGTCCCACCATGTCAATCCCCCAGACCGCAAAAGGCCAAGTGATGGGGATAGTTCGGAGGGCATTAGGCGGCATATGGCTTTGGTTTGCAAAGAGCTGGCAACCGACGCATCGTTTGACTAAGTCATGAGCGTCTGCTCGGGCTGTCAGCCAATAAAAGTCCGTACGAAAAGCCTTGCTTACAAGGGACCGAGCTGCGGCGTGGTGGCCCCCGAGTCCGGCATGAATTTCATCCAACAGACTCCGCCCTTCCTCTTCGGAGATACATCTTTGAAAGACTCCTGTAGTGCTTTTCTTATATAGCTCTCCCTCGTGGACTTTATAGGATTTAGATCGCCGCACTATGCAGCGTGCCTCGTTTTGGTCCTCTGGGAGTTCCTGCCTAGTAAGGTAGGCTAGGAATGGTTCTATCCACGGGGCGATGACCGCCATTATTACGTGGGCTGAAGGTGTGATTTCGGTGGCAGGTGCTCCGATTATGTCGGATTGTTCGGCGTCGAGTTGTGCGATTGTGTCCGGACTGTTATCTGAGGGTTCCCCCTCCCATGCTACAGATGGCTTGAATAATCTTTCTAAGAAGATGTTGGGGGGACTGCATCTCGTTTTGCTCCGATGCGTGCCAGGATGTCCGCTGCCTGATTATTTTCTCGGGCTATATGGTGAAACTCCAGTCCCTCGAACCGAACTGACATTTTTAGGACGGCATTGCGATAAGCTGCCATTTTTGGGTCTTTGGCGTCGAAGTCGCCATTTATTTGGGATATCGCGAGGTTTGAGTCCCCGCGTACTTCCAGGCGTTGAATGCCCATGGATACTGCCATCCGGAGACCATGTAGAAGGGCCTCGTATTCGGCTGCATTGTTGGAGTCCGTGTACATAATTTGGAGTACATATTGGACTGTGTCTCCTGTGGGGGACGTCAAAACGACGCCAGCCCCCAGTCCGGCCAACATTTTGGAGCCTTCGAAATGCATGATCCAGTTTGAATATGTGCCATACTCTTTAGGGAGTTCGGCCTCTGTCCATTCGGCGACGAAGTCGGCTAGGACTTGCGATTTAATGGCTCGCCGTGGTTTGTAGGTTATGTCGAACGGGAGGAGCTCTATGGCCCATTTTGCTATCCGGCCCGTTGCATCGCGGTTGTTGATAATATCGTTGAGTGGTACTTCCGAGGCTACTGTTATAGAACACTCTTGAAAGTAGTGTCGTAGCTTCCGGGATGCCATAAACACCGCGTACGCGATCTTTTGGTAATGCGGGTACCGTGATTTGCATGGTGTGAGGACAGTGGACACGTAGTAAACCGGCCTTTGAAGGGGGAGTTTGTGTCCGTCTGTTGCCCGCTCGACGACGAGTACTGCGCTAACAACTTGATGGGTTGCGGCAATGTACAATAGCATGGGTTCGCCAGTGTTCGGCGCGGCCAGGACTGGGTTTGTTGCCAAGATGGCCTTTATTTCCTCGAGTCCGGCCGTGGCAGCGTCTGTCCACTCGAAGTGTTCGGTGCGCCTAAGGAGGCGGTAAAGGGGAAATGCCTTTTCTCCTAGGCGGGAGATAAAGCGGCTTAAAGCCGCCACGCATCCGGTGAGTTTCTGTATTTTTTTGAGGTCTTTTGGGACATCCAATTGTGACAAAGCTCGGATTTTAGCTGGATTTGCTTCAATTCCTCTACCGGATACAATGAAGCCCGAGAGCTTTACGGCTAGAACACCAAAAACGCATTTTTCCGGATTGAGCTTGATGTCGTATTTTCGGAGGTTGTCGAATGTAAGCCTCAAGTCGTCTACTAGAGATTCGACATGTCTTGATTTAACGACCACATCATCTACATACGCCTCCACTGTTTTGCCGATCTGGTTTGCCAGGCATGTTTGAATCATGTGCTGATATGTTGCGCCGGCGTTTTTTAGCCCAAAGGGCATTGTGTTGAAGCAGAATGGGCCGTATGGTGTGATGAATGATGTTGCGGCTTGGTCTGATTCTGCCATCTTGATTTGATGGTAACCGGAGTATGCGTCGAGGAAGCACAGCGAATCGTGTCCTGCAGTGGCATCGATGATTTGATCTATTCGAGGGAGGGGTAAGGGATCCTTTGGGCAAGCCTTATTAAGGTCTTTGAAATCGACACACAGGCGCCAGGATTTGTCCTTCTTTGGTACCATCACCAGGTTTGCTAGCCAGTCCGGGTGTTTTATGTCTCGAATGAATCCGGCCTCCAATAACTTGGCTAGCTCCTCTCCCATGGCATGTCTCTTTGGTTCAGAGAAACGCTGAAGAGCCTGTTTGACAGGTTTGAATCCTTTCTGGATATTTAGGCTATGTTCAGCCAAACTGCGTGGGATTCCTGGCATGTCTGAGGGGTGCCAAGCGAAAATGTCCCAGTTCTCTCGTAGCAACTCTCGCAGTGCGGCGCCTACATCAGGGTTCAGTCTTGCCCCGATGGAGGCTGTTTTATTGGGGTCCATTGGGTGGACCTGGAATTTGACTATTTCGTCCGCTGGTTTGAAGGATGTGGATTTGGATCTCTTATCGAGTATCACATCATCCCTATTGACCGCGGATCGCAGCGCAGTCAGTTCTTCGGCCGCTAAGGTTTCGGATAGTGCCTCAAGGGCCAATGCGGCTGTCTTGTTCTCGGCTCGGAGTGCTATGTCCGGATCACTAGCGAGGGTGATAATTCCGTTTGGCCCAGGCATCTTAAGCTTCATGTACCCGTAATGGGGTATAGCTTGAAAAATTGTGAAAGCCTCCCGTCCTAGTATAGCGTGATATCCGCTTTTGAACGGGGCCACCTGGAACATGATATGTTCGGACCTGTAATTATCCGGCGTGCCGAATACCACATCTAGTGTGATCTTTCCGGTGCAGCGTGCTTCCTGACTGGGGATTATTCCTCTAAATGTTGTGCTGCTTCGCTCAATGCGGTTCCAGTCTATTTCCATCTTTTGGAGGGTTTCCTCGTAAATGAGGTTCAATCCACTACCTCCATCCATGAGTACCTTTGCGAGGCGACAGCCGTCCACTATGGGACTGAGGACCAATGCGGCTGGTGCTCTGGCTGCTCGAATTTTAGGTTTGTCACTCGCGTTGAAGGTGATAGCAGTATTACTCCATGGGTTTATTGTCGCTACTTGATAGACTTCAGTGAGGCTGTGGAGTGTTCTTTTTCGCATGTTATTTGATGCGAAAGTCTCAAAGACTGTGAGAACTGAACTGAAATTCTCGGGCTGGTTTCCTTCGACCTCTGGAGTTAGGAGGTCCTCGCCAATTTTGGCCACCTACCGGAGTATCCAACATGCCCTGAGGCTGTGAGTTGGGGTGGCGTCCTCTGCACTGTGAATCTTGCAGGGTCCATCTAGCCACTTTTCCAGTACGGTTCCATGCCCTCTAAAGGGTTTTGATTTTTTGGTATTTAGTCCGGGCGCCTTACTGTGGTGCGCCCTCTTAATTCGGACGGGATTGCTATTCAAGGCCGGATTATCCCAAAATTTTATTTCGGTTTTCCAGGCACTTTCCATCGCACAGTATTTTTGTACTATGGACGCCAAGTCAGCAAAGCGTGTAATATCACGACGACTTACGGCGTTGAGTATTCCCTTGTCCGTGCAGTTACTGCAAAAGATTGAAATTGCGTCTCCCTTGCGGCAGTCCTTTATCCTGTTCACAACCAGGAGGAATCTGGCCCAGTAATGATGTACTGTTTCTTTGGGCATTTGCCTGATTTGGGAAAGATCGCTTAAGACCGGGCGGGCGGGATTCATTGAATCTGAGACCTCGCCCAGTTTGTTGTTCGGAGGCCAAAGAACTTCCGGGTTCTGAGATCCGGAGTCTTGGATGTTATCCGATTTGCCTGATTTTAAGCTCAGGTCTTGGATTGTATCCTCCCCTCCGCGGATATCCGGCATGGAGGGTTCGGGGATTCGGACGTATCTAGTCCTTAAGATAGATGAAGGGTCACCGCATTGCGTCTCCACCACAGCAACGTGGTGGGTGACTTGGGGAGAGTTAATTTCTCTTAGATCGGGTTTAAGCCCAACCTGGTCGTAATTTGTAGCGACGCCCAGTGCGGCGATACGATCCAGGAGCTCGTTTACAGAAGAGAGCTCCATCAGATCCAATTGCTCGGCGAGTTCTGAGCCGACTTGGAGGTTGCTTTCGATGACCCGGGAGGTCACCGTCGGCGCAACAGCCGAACAGGCAGTTGCGAGAAAACCACCTAGCCGGAGAGTTTGGCCGACAGCCAAGGCTCCTTTTGTAATGGCGCCGTCTTTAAACATGGGAAGAGGCATCCTTCCTGATCGCGACGGCACAGAGGAACTCTCAATGAAAGCACCAATGTCGGTGTCAAAACCGGCGGATCTCGGGTAGGGGGTCCCGAACTGTGCGTCAAGGTCTGATGGTAACAGGAGACAAGGGACACTTTATTTTACCCAGGTTCGGGCCCTCTCGGTGGAGGTAAAACCCTACTCCCGCTAGATTAATATTGATGATATGGGTAGTACAAGAGTGGATCTACCACGAGATCAAGGAGGCTAAACCCTAGAAGCTAGCCTATGGTATGATTGTGTATGATGATGGTTGTCCTACGGACTACAACCCTCCGGTTTATATAGACACCGGATAGGGTTAGGGTTACACAGAGTCGGTTACAATGGTAGGAGATCTCGAATATCCGCATGCCTAGCTTGCCTTCCACGCCAAGAAAAGATCCTTCCAGACACGGGACGAAGTCTTCAATCTTGTATCTTCATAGTCCTGGAGTCCGGCTGAAGGTATAGTCCGGCTATCCGAACACCCCCTAATCCAGGACTCCCTCAGTCCTCAAGTGTAATAAGTCTTCAGGTCATACAGACAGAAAGACTTCAGTGATGCCTAACACTCTTTGGCTCTGGGTGTTTTGGGCTTTGTCCTCGCAAGGATTTATCTCTCTCAAAGGCTTCAAGGTGGGTTGCTCTCAAACGACAAAAGCCATGCACTAACTCTGAGCAGCCACCAATTTATGGTGTAGGGGGTGGGCTATTTATAGCCACTAGGCAACCTGACCTGATATGTCCGAAATGACCCTGGGTCACTAAGGAACTGACACGTGTTCCAACGGTCAGATTTCAAACACACGCGGCAACTTTACTTGGGCTACAAGCAAAGCTGACTTATCCAGCTCTAGATAAGATTTGCTCTCATTGTCTTCGCTCGAAGACATAGGATTTGGGTTGAGCATCACTTTAGTCACTCTAATTGTATTCACTTGGACCCCACTTAACAGTACGGTGGTTCCTATGACTCAACAAAGAAGAAAAGGAAACAACGAAACAACTAAGTCTTTGCGCTCCATAGTCTTCACAGAATGTCCTCTCATGTCATAGTCTTCAATATGAATATCTTCATGTACCACCATTGTCTTCAATGTCTTCATACATTTTTAGGGGTCATCTCCGGTAGGTAAACCGAATCAATGAGGGACACTACCTGTGTTATCCTGCAATTCTCACAAACACATTAGTCCCTCAACCAAATTTGTCGTCAATACTCCAAAACCAACTAGGGGTGGCACTAGATGCACTTACGATCTCCCCCTTTTTGGTGGTTGATGACAAACTGGTTGAAGTTTTCAACAGGGATAAAGTATGTGAAATTGTATAGGGTAGAGGATTGTCTTCATAAGTTTCAAAGGCTCCCCCTGAAGATGTGCATATGAGTAATTTGCTTTTGGAATGCAAATACACATGGCAGGTTGTACTTGTGGAGATCCTCTTCAACTTATGACGACAAATCATCATGCATGATAAGATATAGCACAGAGTATGACATGCATAATGAAAAATGGACGTCTGCAGAATGACCTAAGTGCGGAAGTTATCATCGCACATGCGGAATTTATCATCGCATCACAGAATATCAAATAAGTAGCAGACGACCATCAAGTTTAAGTGTTACAACTCAAAGAACCAAATGTATCAAAACGCGAGAGTTGTAAACACTAGGAAAAATATAAAACAACCGCCCATATGAACCCGCTTGAAGACTATCAAACTCATACGCTTCTCCCCCTTTTGTCAGTAATGACCAAAAAGGTTTGAAGACATAGAGCATCTACTCGTCCCCATGAGGAGTAGGTGAAGCAGCAGGGTTGGTGTTGTCGTTTGGCGGTGCAGACGAGCTTGGTGCAGTGTTGAATCTTGCAGAAGGGGTCGGTGAAGTAGCATCGTCTTCTTCATCGATCACTTTGGCGTTAACAGTTACAACAGAAGAGGAATATTCAGAGTCTTCAAGAGATGGAGTGCGACGTAGGACAGCATTCCGTGGAGGAGTGGAGTCAAACTTGAATTTTTCTGTGAAGCCATCATCTTGAAGATCCGCTTCAGCACTGAGCAGTGTCAAACTCTTCCATGATCGCCGACACGTTTCATGCGTGACAAAGGCATTCTTGGTGGCAAGATTGCGAATGCGATTGACATCCACCAAGAGGCTCTGCATTTGGCGCTTGAGCCAGTCATGATGCTTATCATGTTTCTTATGAGGGGCAACCAGAAGCTCTCGGTCATTGAGAATGCGAGAGCGCTTCTTAGGCCTTTGGGCAATTGTGCTCTCAGTGGCTTCTGTTTGCACACGATGAGGCATGCGAGTAATCCCAGCCAGAGGGTAGACTCGAGTGACAGCTTGAACTCCTTCATCATTTTGAGTGAAGCTTTGATGGTCAGCATTTTGAAGATTAAGAGGCTCCTTTGCAGTCTCTGGGTATATGGCTTCAACAGACAAATCAACATCTGGCATGAATATGATATGATTGCGTGCAGAGGGTTGATAGTTGAAGGCCGAGTGAAGCTTGATCAGTCGCATGATCCAGGGAGCATAGAACTTCAGACCAAAAATGTCAGAGCCAGATGCAGCAAGTTGGCAAATGAAGAAGTCTTGGGCATTGAAGCGTTTGCCATGAAGAATATGGAAAACCAAAGTCTTCATTGCGCCTTCCAGCTTGGCATTAGGAGAGTGTCCTTTGATAGGCCAAAGAGTTTGCCTAAGTATATGATAAATGGTGCGGGGCAGATACTCAAGGTCTTCAACAAAGAACGCCTGTGGGTATTCAGCATCTGGAGGCAATGGCTTCATCATGCTTAGCATCTGACTCATATTGGGTTCAGGCTTGTGGAAGATGCTCTCCATAGCATCATTGTGAAGCTGACAGCCAGGCTCATAAAGATCATCTGCGGAGGGCAGGCTAGTTAGCTCAATGACATCAATGGCTTTGGCTTCATGATGAACATTTCCTGTCATCCACTCAAGAACCCATGTCTTCGTGTCTTTGTAGTAGCCACGGATATGGAGAGTGGCATAGAATTGGAGCAATAACTCTTCGTTCCAGTGCTCCTTATCAGTGACAAACTGCAGCAGGCCGGACTCTCGGAAGCAGTCCAGAGCCTCTTCCAGACAGGGCAGACCAGTGATGGCTTCAGTAAGACGCATGTGTGGGAAAATGCGGCCTTGATTGTACAGAATGCATGAGTAATAGCTTCGCTGCTGATAGCTCCAGAACCGATCAGAAGATGTCCTTGCTTTTGAGTAAGGGTTCTTTGCACTGTCAAAGAAGGTATTGTGTGCCTTGAAGCCATTAATATTGAATGATCCTGGTGCTGATGCAGTACCTGGAAACCTTGGCAACCTGGGCGTTGGCTTCTGAACCCGTGGCCTGTGCTCAACATGGTATTCAAACTGAGGACCAGCAGCAGCAGGCGGAGGAGTCAGAACAGGCCATTTGACAGAAGTGAGCTGACCACAGTTGACAGCTTGCTCGATAGTGTGTGGCCTTGGTGGCGGAACAGGAGCAGAGGCGTCAATAGTGGCTTCAGGTGCAGATGCAGCATTGGCTTCTGGTAGGGCTGGAAAAAAAGCACGAAGCTCGCGAGTTAAATGAGTAGCTCGTGACTCGGCTCGAATCGACTCGAACTCAAAGAATAACGAGTCGAGCCAAGCTTTATTTTAAGATCGTTTATAGACCAAGTTAAACGAGCGGAGTTCACGAGTACTCGTGTAACTCGTTATGCTCGGTATAAAACTCACCCACCCAACATCACCTTACATCCCAGGCTAGTTGCATAGGCACAACACAGGGTCTATCCGCATAACACTAGGCCCAACCACCTAGGAGACGCACGCCACAATAGCAAAAGTCCAGTATGTCAGTTCCCGTCCCATCACATCTATTTCTGAATCATGAGTTCGCGGCATTGGCAGTGCCACGTCCACCTCTTGGGTCATGTACATGTTCCTAACTTGTTGATTATTGTGCTCATGTACTATTGCATGTGGAATTCTGGTCATGTACATGTTATTGACTTGCTGACTATTGTGGTCATGTACATGTTATTGACTTGCTGACAAGTTGATGGTACTAACAATTATAAGTTAAGCTACTTAAAATTGTTTGTGAGCATTGTACATGGTTAATATGTACATGTTACATTCCAAGTTAATAATTTTTTTCATATTTGTAAGGCTTTATGTTCATACCTATAACGAGCTTAACAAGCTAAACGAGCTAGCTTGCGAGCTAAATGAGTCGAGCCAATCTTGGATTTGAGCCCGTTATAGATAACGGGTCGAGTCGAGCTAACTCCTTAACGAAATGAGCTCTAGCGAGTCAAGCCGAGCTGGCTCGACTCGGCTCGAATTCCACCCCTAGCTTCTGGCACATTTGTCGGTGTAGGCTCCACATTTGCTTCAGCCATGACAACGTCATTGGCTTCATTGGTGTTGGTGGTGGCAGCCTGAAGATTTTCAGCCTCCACTTGACGAGCTGGAGGGTCGGGCAGTGGCAGGTTCACTTCAGGAACCACTTCTTCTTCAGCGGGGGGAGTTGGGACACGTTCATCTTCTTCTCTTTCATCGGCTGATGCAGCTGGAATGTCTTCAGCACCTTTGGCTTCAGACTCTGAGACGTTCATAGTGGGAGTGGCATCTGGAAACACTTGACGTGCAACAGATTGTTGGGGCACTTCTCCTTCTGGAACGCTCTGGGTGGTGACTTGAGGCCTTTGTCCTTTGCGAAGCCTGCGTAATGCTGGCGACGCCTTTGGAGATGGAGTTGGCTGGGCCTCAAAGTCTTCCTCTTCTTCTTGTTGTTGGGGAGTAATTGGGGTTTCTTGTGGTTGTGGGTGATTAGCCCACGAAGCATCCTGTGCAATTGGCGTCAGAGGACGACCAATGCTGATGAGTTCGCTGTTCGTGAGAACAGGCGATGATACCAGGTTGTGTTCGATCCGAGGAAGGACTTCATCATCTTCAACATTGTCGTGGTGACCAATGTCTTCAGCAGCGGTGGGGTCAACTGCTGGCATGTCTTCAGCTTCATGAGCCTCTGTGGGAGCAGGCTCATGAACTATCATCCGTCGTTCTTGGTGTTCAGAGGCAGGGCGAACCATTGATATGGGTTCAACAAGAGCAGCCCTATCCTTCTTGGTTCTGCGCTTCTTCTTGGAGGGAGCAGCATCAGAGGCTTCAGTATTTTTCCTTTTCTTAGCTTCAGCCTCAGCAGTTCTCGTCTTCTTTAGCTCAGAAGCGGTTGATCTGACCTTTGGCTTCGAGCCGGTCATGCTAGTTGGGAAGACAATGTGCGGCTCTTCCTGCCTTGAAGGAGCAGTTTGGTCAGTCGATGGCTTTTTCTTCTTTGTAGCCATTCTTGGGTCAATACCAGGACGACCAAGTGCCTTGCGCTTCTCAGCCTCATTGTAGGCTTGCACACATTTGTCAGCCAGGCTTTTCATGCGCTCACGAGAACCTTTAGCTTCTTCACGCTTCTTGACAAAGGCTTCTTTGAGCTCGTGCATCATAACTTTGAAGTTTTTGACATCTTGCACGCTGAGCTTTTCCATATGCTTCTTGAACTGAGCTTTCTCATAGTCGATCTTGTGTTTCAGCTCAATGATGCGCTGAGCGAGAGCAAGCTCTGAAGCAATGGCTCCATTGAAGGAAACACTGAGCCCAATGGGAAGTTGCAGATCGTCAAATCTGAGATTTGGTGAGGCAAACCACTCATCAATGAAGTTGTGAATGATTGCCACATCAAAGAGAGGCAAATCATTGAAGATTTCTGCTTCTTCCTTGCTCTTGATCAGTTGCTCAAGGGCATCATCTCCAAGATCTTCATCACTGGACAGATCAATGTGCTCTTCACGCAGAATGGCAGCAGGGGTCAGTGCCTGATCAGTATGCTTGACAAGTTTCTTCTTCTTCTCCGTCTTCTTGGAGATGCGTGACAAATCTTCAGACTGCACACTGTCTTCAGGAGGTGTAGTGGCTAGTGGCTTCGCATGTGAAGCTTTTGGTGGAATAGCTGATCTTGAAGCCTTAGCCTTCTTTGGCTTCTGCGGCTTTGGGGCAGGAGGTGCTTCATCTGTGTCAGCCTCTTCAGAAGCGTCCCCAACAGCAGCTCCTTGGACTGCAATGTAGGTGAGGAGACCTTGAAAATCATAGAAGGGGCCAATCTCGTTTTGATCAGCTTCACGAGTGCCATCCTCCCTTGGAGCAGATGGGCCAGGGTTGAAGTTCAAACCCAGTGACTTCTTGTTCTCTTTTGCTGATGCCTTAGCAAATTGAAAGTTGCGTTTGAAAAGGTTGTCATCGCGACACCACAAGAGAGAAGTGGGGTCAGCATTTGCAGGTTGTGGTCCTCTGACCATGCACGGGTAGAACCCTTGTTCAATAGCTTCAGCTTTGCTCTTGGGTTGAAGACCTCTGTAAGTGATATATCCCCAAGGACACTTTATCGCATTCTTCTCGGCGTATTCCTTGGTCACGAAGCGGTACTTAAACCATTCCTCAGCCCAATATCTTCGAATCCATTGGATTCGTGTCTTGCGCTGATTGTAATCCTCCTCAGGATCTGTCTTGTAAAGCTCAGAGAGGTCATCAGGCAAATCTCTTGATGTTCCTCCTCGACGCTGTCTGCCACCCTTTCTGACTGATTTCTCTGCAGCCATGTACTTCAAACTGAAAGGTTTCAATACGTTCAAAGGCTTCAAAAGCTTCCGCTTGCTGGACAAACAGGAACTGGCTTCGGGAGAATTTATGTGATGCTGTAAAAATTCTGCAAATGAATGCAGACTATGAGAACCAAGGGATTCTCCCACGGACATGTACATGTCACAGCATTAGAGATGCGAGGGAAGGGGAAGAGGTCATATGCATTCTCAGAAGATTTTGAAGATAAACTAGTTTGAAGACATTGACCTCATGATGCGAAGACATTCACTTATATGTTGAGAGTTGGTTCCAGATTTGTACGAATCCGCGAATAGGTACAAGTGAGGAATCTAACTTGTTATGAAGCTTAAGTGAATATGCTAGGCAGTATGAGATGCAGACAGAATGGATCTAACTTGTATAGGAAGAAACCTATTTTGGTAGACAGGATGAATCTTTGAAGATCAGAAAGATGGTAAAAGGAGAGTTTTATTTACCACACGAAGAACTGCTAGATGGGAAGAGTAGGAGACCGAGCAGTTCAATCCACCGTGCCCTAACTTGGCGACGGAGGACACCTACGGCGGCGGCGGAGAGGACGATGTCCGCGACCGGCGTGAGGACGGCGTCGGAGAAGTCGCGGCAGCTAAGCGCTTCGTCGCCGGCGTCGTCGAGAGCTAGCGGTGGCGCTAGGGTTTTGACGAGGTGGAGAGGTGGAAGAAGTTTCTTTTACCGCAGGGGACAAGTATTTATAAGGAAGTGGGCGGCACAGCGCAATTACGCAGGTGCCCCTGGCGGTTCACATCTGACGGGCACGTGGCAAGCATGCAACATACATAGAGTTATCCCACGTTCCCACGCCCGCCAGGTTTGTCGGATAGACGTTCCGGCTTCTTCGGATTTCAGGCAATAAGAATGACACATTTAAGACAGATTTAATGTTTGTCTCTGTATCTTCTGCTGACAAGGACGCAGAGAAGACATTCGACAGTTTCAACAGAATGCATATGATTTGGACAGATAGAGTTTGAGATTCGAAGCATAGACAGATTAGGGTCCGATCAAATTCACTTAGTTCAAAAGATTCAACAAGAAAACATAGCTATAAGTGAATGCTGTAGAGGACAGAACACTAGTAAATATATATCAAACAGCAGTCGAATTAACGTAGTGAAGATAATCATGAAGATAAAGTGAAGTTGAAGACAAACAAAATGCGAAGACATTCAAATGCAACGTCATGAGTGAAACACTTCAAACAGAAAAGTTTGGTGGTGGCGTTACCCACCGTATAGGAAGTATTAGACCCAGACACGGCGCACAATTATCGTGGCGCTCCGAAGTCAAATTCCATGTTAATGTATTCACACTCAGAATGTAAGTCTTCATTGATTGAAGATATACTTTACTTCATGTGTTGCACATCTAAGTCATCAACATGCATAAGTGTTAGGATGTGTGCCTGATCACAGGACATTTGAGGATTCCAAGATATTTAGCTCACACCGTAACTTGCAAAACCTTTTCTCGTCCAAGGGCTTTGTGAAGATATCTGCCAATTGCTCTTCAGTGTTGATGTGAATGATATCAATATCTTTCTTCATGACATGATCTCTGAGAAAGTGATGACGAACTTCAATGTGCTTTGTCTTCGAGTGCTGGACTGGGTTATTGGCAATCTTGATGGCGCTTTCGTTGTCGCAGAAGAGAGGTACTTGTTTCAGATTGATGCCATAGTCCTTGAGAGTTTGCTTCATCCATAGAAGTTGAGCACAGCAAGATCCAGCAGCAATGTATTCAGATTCAGCAGTTGAGAGTGACACGCAGTTCTGCTTCTTTGAAGACCAACAGACAAGTGATCGTCCCAGAAAGTGACATGTGCCTCATGTAGACTTGCGATCCACCTTGTCACCAGCATAATCAGCATCCGAAAATCCAACCAGATCAAACTCTGAGCCCTTTGGATACCATAATCCTAGTGTTGGGGTGTGAGCCAAATATCGAAGAATTCGCTTCACAGCTAGGTGATGCGATTCCTTTGGTGCCGCTTGGAATCGAGCACACATGCAAACACTAAGCATAATATCTGGCCTAGATGCACATAGGTAAAGTAAAGAACCAATCATGGAGCGGTATACCTATTGATCAAACTCTTTACCATTTTCGTCGGGACCCAGATGATGTTTGGCTGGCATTGGCGTCGTGTAACCTTTACAATCTTGCATTCCAAACTTCTTCAGGCAATCTTTGAGGTATTTCTCTTGAGATATGAAGATGACATTCCTTTTCTGACGAATTTGAAGACCAAGGAAGAACTTCAGCTCACCCATCATGGACATCTCATATTGCTCTTGCATCATGTATCCAAACTCATCACTGTACTTCTGGTTGGTGCAGCCGAAGATAATGTCATCCACATAGATTTGGCACACAAACAGTTCACCATCATATGTCCTCGTGAAGAGTGTAGGATCGAGGGATCCAGGTTTGAAGCCTTTGCTCTTCAGGAAGTCTTTGATTGTATCGTACCAAGCGCGAGGAGCTTGTTTGAGGCCATACAGTGCTTTGTTTAGTTTGTACACCATATCAGGATGTTTTGGATCTTCAAAGCCGGGTGGTTGTGCAACGTATACTTCTTCTTCAATCTTGCCATTGAGAAATGCACTCTTCACATCCATTTGATATAGCAGGATATTGTTATGGTTAGCATAGGCTAGCAATATGCGAATAGCTTCAAGTCTAGCCACAGGAGCAAATGTTTCATCGAAGTCAATCCCCTCAACTTGAGTATATCCTTGTGCAACGAGACGTGCTTTGTTTCTGACGACTTGGCCATGCTCATCTTGCTTGTTTCGATATATCCATTTTGTTCCAATGATATTATGCTTGCGAGGGTCGGGACGCTTGACAAGTTCCCAAACATTGTTCAGCTTAAACTGATGAAGCTCTTCTTGCATTGCTTGAATCCATTCAGGTTCCATAAAGGCTTCAGCAACTTTCTTGGGTTCTGATATTGACACAAAAGAAAAGTGCCCACAGAAATTTGCTAACTGCGTTGCTCTTGAACGAGTAAGTGGACCAGGTGCATTGATGCTATCAATTATCTTCTCAATTTGCACTTCACTTGCAACACGAGGATGAGCTGGGTGAAGAATTTGTTCTTGCTGATCATTGTCATCATTGGGAGGATTGTCTTCAGGCTGAGCATTGTCTTCAGATTGGTTGGGTGCAGAAATGATAAGTTCCTCTTCAGGTTGTGCTTCAGCAGGCATGATTTCACCAGTTCCCATTAGCTTGATAGACTCGCTGGGTGAAGCTTCTTCAAGATTACTTGGCAGGAGCTCTCTTGTGACCCATTGTTTTCATCAAACCGCACATCTACAGTTTCAACGATTTTGTAGAGATAGAGGTTGAAGACTCTATAAGAGTGTGAATCCTTTCCATAACCGAGCATGAAGCCTTCGTGAGCTTTTGGTGCAAATTTTGACTTGTGATGGGGATCCTTGATCCAGCACCGTGCTCCAAATACATTGAAGTAGCTTACATTTGGCTTCTTGCCAGTGAGGAGCTCATAGGATGTTTTGTTCAGAAGCTTATGGATATAAACACGGTTGATGACGTGGCATGCTGTATCAATAGCTTCAGGCCAGAACTTTCTTGGTGTTTTGTATTCGTCCAGCATCGTCCGAGCCATCTCAATGAGGGTTCTGTTCTTGCGCTCTACGATGCCATTTGCTGAGGTGTGTAAGGAGCAAAAAACTCATGAGTGATTCCCATTGTATCCAGATAAAGATCAAGACCAGTGTTCTTGAACTCAGTGCCGTTGTCACTTCTGATATGCTTGATCTTGACTCCATAATTGTTCATGGCTCGATTGGCAAAACGTCTGAAAACATCTTGCACTTCGGTCTTGTAGAGAATTATGTGCACCCATGTGTATCTTGAGTAATCATCAACAATGACGAAGCCATAGAGACAGGCAGTCGTAGTGAGGGTAGAGTAGTGAGTAGGGCCAAATAAGTCCATGCGTAGCAGCTCGAAGGGTTGAGATGTAGTCATGATTGTCTTCGCAGGATGCTTGGCCCGAGTCATCTTTCCAGCTTCGCAGGCACCGCACAAATGATCTTTCTTGAACTTGACATCTTCAATGCCAATGACATGCTTCTTCTTGACGAGCGTATGTAAGTTCCTCATCCCAGCATGCCCTAGCCTCTGATGCCATAGCCAGCATTCTGAAGCTTTTGTAAGAAGACATCTTGCAAGCTGTGGACCTGCTGAGAAATCTACCATGTACAGATCATCTTTCCTGTACCCTTCAAAGACTACATATTTGTCAGATTCCATTAGTACAAGGCAACGATATTTTCCAAATATTACAACCATGTTCAGGTCGCAAAGCATTGAGACAGACATTAAGTTGAAGCCAAGGGATTCAACAAGCATCACTTTATCCATGTGTTGATCCCTTGAGATTGCAACTCTACCTAGACCCAATACCTTGCTTTTACCAATGTCAGCAAATGTGATGTGACTCTTATCAGATGGACGTAAGGTTGAGTCCATGAGAAGACTTTGATCACCAGTCATATGATTAGTGCATCCGCTGTCCATAATCCATTCTGAAGCACGAGGTGTCATACTCTGCATTGCAGTTAGGAGGATAGGCTTCACCAAGAGAATTGTGAAGCATAAACATTTGACGAGCAAGAGGATTATGGAAGCTCAGATCAAGATTAGGACTGATAGGATGAATGGCAAGCAATTCAGGAACAAAATACATAGTGAGACCATTTGGGCATTTGATCTTGCGCCCTACAAGATATTTTAGGTCCCCAGCAATAGCATCAGACGCCTTTGATTTTCGGCTGGAGACCTTTCCCTGCAAAAGAAAGTTAATTCTTCTTAACCACCCACATCTTTAGGGGTGGCTTAGAAGCAATGAGTCTAAGTGCAGCATCTGAGAACTTCGGCTTTGGAGCCCTAGCAAATAGCCTTGCAGGAGATGAACGATACTCATATGAATACACAGAAAAGTTCCTAGTTTTATGAACATAGCGGTTTGAAGATATACGCTCATATTCATAGGTTTGAGTACGGTTTCCCTGCAAAACATTGGCGTTAGGGTGACTCAGGTGAGTCCTCTGTCTGTATGAAGCCTTTGGATCATATGAAGCCTTTGGTCTGGGATTTGTCTTCTTCCCAGGTGGTGTCATGATGACATTCACTGGAAGCTTCTCAAGACAGCTTTTGGGTACCCAGATATTCTTCATAGGTGGCCCATTCCTGCAGTTAGTACCAATATATCTGGCAAACACTTCACCATTCTGATTCTTGAACAGTTTATAGTTTGCATCAAAGGATTCATCAATGATGACAGGGTTAGCACAGGTAAAGCCAGATAAGGTGGATGGATCCACTGAAGGTCCCTTTGCAGCAACCCATGTGGTTTTGGGATACTGCTCAGGCTTCCAA
Source organism: Aegilops umbellulata (assembly GCA_032464435.1). Lineage (NCBI taxonomy): Eukaryota > Viridiplantae > Streptophyta > Magnoliopsida > Poales > Poaceae > Aegilops > Aegilops umbellulata. The sequence goes on along the minus strand of CP136057.1, from coordinate 635,674,509 downwards.
TAGGAACCATCAACATTCATTTTCCTCTCGAACCCAACACCCTCTTTCCTAGGGTTTCGGTTCAGAATCTGCTTTTTGAGGACATCGCAAAGTGTCTGATGCCCTTTCAGGCTTTTATACATCCCTGTTTCAAGTAATGTCTTCAACCTAGCATTTTCATCAGCAATAGTAGTGGTATCCTCCGTAGAGGGGTTAGTTACCAAATCAGTAGTTGAAGACAATGCAACAGCAGTAGTAGTGGAACATCCAGCAACAGAGGTAGCGATATCACGCTCAAGGCATTTTAGACATGGTGGTTCAAATCCATCCTGAGCGGGACTGATCTGTTGAGCGCGTAGTGACTCATTCTCCTTTTGAAGATCTTCATGAGCCGCTCTCAACTTCTCAAGCTCTTGCTTCCTTTGGAGATAATCATCGGAGAGCTTTTCATGAGTGGTTGTGAGCGTATCATGACGACTTTCAAGTTCTTGGTACTTAGCATGAAGATTTTTTATGTCTTCAACTAAGGACTGTGAACGAGTCATTTCCGCGTCCAACAGGTCATCGTTTTTGTCTAACAGTTTTTGAGTATGTTCCATAGCCTTTTGTTGTTCAGTTGCAATTTTAGCAAGTGTTTTGTAGCTAGGCTTGGATTCACAATCAGAGTCATCTTCACTAGATGTTTGAAAGTAAGCATCGCGTGATTTTACCTTGGCACCACGTGCCATGAAGCAGTAGGTGGGAGTAGGATCATCCTTATCATCAGCTTCAGCGTTGGTGTGGGAGTCATTGTCTTTAGTGTTGAAGATGGACTTGGCAACATAGGCAGTGGATAGAGCCAGACTTGCAACACCAGGGTCGGACTCCTCCTCAGACTCCACCTCCGCCTCCTCAGAAGCAAACTCCTCCTCTGAATCCATTTCCTTCCCGACAAAAGCACGAGCCTTGCCAGATGAGCTCTTCTTGTGAGATGAAGACTTTGATGAGGACTTGGAGAAGACTTTGAAGATTTCTTCTTTTTCTTGTCATCAGAATCATATTCCTTGCTCTTCTTCTTCTTCTTCTTGTTGTCCCACAGTGGACACTCAGAGATGTAGTGTCCAGGTTTCTTGCACTTGTGACATGTTCTCTTCTTGTAGACATGAGTAGAAGCTTCATCATTTCTTGAGCTGGATCGTGAAGACTTTCTGAAGCCTTTCTTCTTAGTGAACTTCTGGAACTTCTTCACAAGCATAGCAAGTTCCTTTCCAATGTCTTCAGGATCATTAGAATTGCAGTCAGATTCTTCTTCAGATGAGGAAACAACTTTTGCCTTCAAAGCGCGAGTTCGGCCATAGTTGGGACCATAGATTTCTCTTTTCTCAGATAGCTGGTACTCATGTGTGTTGAGCCTCTCAAGTATATCAGACGGATCGAGTGTCTTGAAGTCAGGACATTCTTGTATCATGAGGGCAAGGGTGTCAAAGGAGCTGTCAAGTGATCTCAGTAGCGTCTTGATGATTTCATGCTTGGTAATCTCAGTGGTGCTGAGAGCACGAAGCTCATTTGTGATGTCAGTGAGGCGGTCAAACGTGAGCTGGACATTCTCATTGTCGTTTCTCTTGAAGCGGTTGAAGAGGTTGCGAAGAACACTGATCCTTTGATCTCTCTGGGTTGAGACGCCTTCGTTGACCTTGGATAGCCAGTCCCAGACTAGCTTTGACGTCTCCAGAGCACTCACTCGGCCATACTGTTCTTTGGTCAGATGACCACAGATGAAGTTCTTGGCAGTAGATTCCAGTTGAATGAACTTCTTGACATCAGCAGGGGTGACACCATCATCAGTATTGGGAATGCCGTTCTTGACGACATACCAGAGGTCGACATCAATGGCTTCAAGATGCATGCGCATCTTATTCTTCCAGTAGGGATATTCAGTTCCATCGAACACGGGGCAAGCAGCGGAGACTTTGATTATCCCTGCAGTCGACATAGCTAAAACTCCAGGTGGTTAAACCGAATCACACAGAACAAGGGAGTACCTTGCTCTGATACCAATTGAAAGTGCTTGTTATCGACTAGAGGGGGTGAATAGGCGATTTTTATGAAAGTCTTCAAATCATAAAGGTTTCAAAGACAAACATCAGAAATGAACCTATTGATATGCAGCGGAAGATAAACTACACAAGGCAAGCCATAGTCAAGTATGCAACAATGTGTGTGTACGACGACTAATGGCAACTAGGTAGTAAGAATCAGGGTGGAAGATAGTATGAAGCCAAACAGCAATGGTAGTCAAGCAATGAAGTCAAACAGGTATGGCAGGCAGGCAATGACTTCACGAAGACAAACAGTAAGTAAAGGGAAGAGAGAATAGAACCAGTCACTCGATGAAGACACAGGATTTGTTTGACCAGTTCCAGTTGCTGTGACAACTGTACATCTGGTTAGGGAGGCTGAGATTCAACTCAGAAGACCGCGTCTTCACCTTATTCCCCTTGAGCTAAGAACACACAGTCCTCGCCCAATCACTCTTGTAAGTCTTCAAGGTAGACTTCCAAACCTTCACAGACTTCATTCATCGGCGATCCACAATGGCTCTTGGATGCTCAGAACGCGACGCCTAACCGGCTGGAGGATTCACAAGTCTTCAGGTCACACAGACAGAAAGACTTCAGTGATGCCTAACACTCTTTGGCTCTGGGTGTTTTGGGCTTTGTCCTCGCAAGGATTTGTCTCTCTCAAAGGCTTCGAGGTGGGTTGCTCTCAAACGACAAAAGCCGTGCACTAACTCTGAGCAGCCACCAATTTATGGTGTAGGGGGTGGGCTATTTATAGCCACTAGGCAACCCGACCTGATAAGTCCGAAATGACCCTGGGTCACTAAGGAACTGACACGTGTTCCAACGGTCAGATTTCAAACACACGCGGCAACTTTACTTGGGCTACAAGCAAAGCTGACTTATCCAGCTCTAGATAAGATTTGCTCTCATTGTCTTCGCTCGAAGACATAGGATTTGGGTTGAGCATCACTTCAGTCACTCTGACTGTATTCACTTGGACCCCACTTAACAATACGGTGGTTCCTATGACTCAACAAAGAAGAAAAGGAAACAACGAAACAACTAAGTCTTCGCGCTCCATAGTCTTCACAGAATGTCTTCTCACGTCATAGTCTTCAATATGAATATCTTCATGTACCACCATTGTCTTCAATGTCTTCGTACATTTTTAGGGGTCATCTCCGGTAGGTAAACCGAATCAATGAGGGACACTACCTGTGTTATCCTGCAATTCTCACAAACACATTAGTCCCTCAACCAAATTTGTCGTCAATACTCCAAAACCAACTAGGGGTGGCACTAGATGCACTTACATCTATTATTCGAGACGATGTATTCGAGATTATATCTATTATTCGAGATGATGTATTCGAGATTATATCTATTATTCGAGACGATGTATTCGAGATTATATCTATTTATTCGAGACGGTGTAATTTGAATACTAAATTGTTTTATATTTCTTTTGGACTAGTTAAATAAAAGCTATGGCGGACAATACCGACAGAGAGAGAGAACAGACCATGTTCGATATGATACGCGGGTCAGATGATGATCAGAATGAAGAAGATTATGACGGCTCCGAATTTCTAAACAACACCGGAGAGGGTGATATGATATTCGATCGCGACGACCGAATTGATGAAGTCATGAACTACGATTATGACGATGACGAAGAACATGTTGATCCTGAAACAACAAAGACCGGTGAGGTATATATATTTATATAAGCAGGCATCTGGTGATCATCACATGTTTTAAATGAGTTGAAGATATATTAACGAATCGATCTTTCTTCTTTCAGCCATCCGGATTGAGCAAATCTTCAAGCAACAGGACGAAACGAGGCCCGAACAAAAAGTTGAAGGAGGGTGTAAAGTACAATATAGAGGCAATCAGACCTAATGGCGAACCATTAGCGCCTACGAAGATTAGGGACAAGTTCGTTCGTCAGTGCGGAGTTCTTGTGAAGGACCAACTCCCGATCTCCCTTCAAGAATGGAGAGAGCCAGCAAAGCCACGTCCAGATGTTACTTTTGTCGACGACAGACAAAAAAGTCTGCTTTGGGATACTCTCATGGAACATTTCACCCTACCAGATCATTTCACGGAAGCAGATGTGCAGAAAGTCAAGGACGCTGCTCTTAGGAAGATGGCGGTTGCATTCAAGAACCACAAGAATCGTGAATGGGACAAGTACGTCAAGGGAGGAAGGAAGACTCCAGTATTCAAGGGGACACTAGAGAATCAAAGTGCTCATTGGGACGATTTCGTGAAATTCAAGGATTCAGAATTAGCTAAGGAACGGTCGAGAATAAACAAGAAGAATGCCGAAAAAAAGGATAAGTTCCATAAGCTAGGGCCAGGTGGCTACGCGGTGGCAATGCCTAAGTGGGATAAGTCTGAGAAAGAGATGGAGTATGCAGGTGTCACTCCAGTTACTAAGAGCTGGCCCCCCAGGTGCAGGAGTTGGTTCTATGCGCATGGGGGGAGTTGGACCCGAAGACAGGCAAAGTTTCGACAAAGGCATGTCTGAACGGAGCCGACGATAAGATACTTGTTGCAATAGAAGAGGCTCGAACGGGGGTGTTCCAGCCCAACAGAGAGAACGACGAGCTTACGCGTGCCCTGGGAAATCCTGAACACCCGGGAAGAACACGAGGCAAGGGCGCTATTCCGTGGTATGAGGGGTTTTCGGACTGGAACGCCGACTACAGAACCCGTGCGAGAAGGAAGATTGCGGAGGAGAAGCAGAGGAAGATGGAGGAGGAGAAGAGGAAGCTGGACTATGAACGCCTTCAAGGCCTAGAATCAGCGCACACGGACTTGGCAGACAAATTCCAGCGGCAGCAGGAGCAAATCGACTCACTTAGCCAGCAAAGGGGGTCTCAGCAGCTGCAACAGCTAGCGGATGATCCAGGATTGGATACCACCACCCCATCCATGCCGAGAAGCAGTGTGGGTTCCACCCCGTTTGATGCAATGCTGGATAGATACCCCGTGGATGACATCATGGAGAACACTAACTGCGAGCTACACTTTAAAATGAAGAACATATCCGTGGATGACAAATTCCCCCGATGCAACCTTCCATTGCAACCCGATTCTAGCAGGCTATGCTCGTGTCGTGGTTGATGAGGTGGTGGACCAATATTCGGGGCTAGAGCTTGACATTCCTGGAGGTGACGAGGAGCACACACTCGGAGAGGCCAAACATCGTATCATCCTATGGAGAAAGGATTGCATCATCTTTCGAAGGCCACCGACACCGCGTCACCCGACTCCTCGTCGAAGTCCGCCACTGAGTCAGCAGACTCCTGCTCCTCCAAGTCCACCAACGCGTGAGGCCACTCCTCCTCCTCCAAGTCCGGCAAAGTGTCAGGCCACTCCTCCTCCAAGTCCGACACAGCGTCAGACGTCCACTCCTCCTCCAAGTCCGGCACAACCTCAGGCCACTCCTCCTCCAAGTCCGGCACAACCTCAGGCCACTCCTCCTCCAAGTCCGGCATAGCTTCAGGCCACTCCTCCTCGCCCAACTCAGCCCCGTCAGCCGTCTCCGCCGCCTCAGCAATCGCAGAAGAAGAGACACCCCGCAGCTATGGTGCGTAGCGGTACGAGTCGAGGTCATAGTACAGGAAGTACAGGCGGAGGCAAGCGATATAAATATGGTCCAAACCTCACTACTCCTCTTCCTGAGAGGGCTTACGACAGGACCCAGGAGCAAACCAAGGCCATAGTGCGGGCAGAAGTCGACGCCCATTTTGGATCGAAACCGCCACCGCCGCCAAGGGAGAAAGTGCCTGTGGAAGTTATTGACCACTTCATTCGTATGGCTGAACCACCAGCTCCTAAGCCTGTTGACACAGACTATGAGCGCCACATCAGGAAGTTAAATCGAGCACGTATACAGAGGGAGGCGAGCTCGAGCTCGAGCAAACAACAAGCAGCTGTCAAAAAATGCGGGAGAACCGTTGCCCAGCTGGGAGAACAGTGGGCGCAACCGATCCCCCCGCTTGTTGTGCCGCCAACAACACGTGACAGTACGCGCGCCCAATATTATTGTGGGCAAACAGTTTACGTTCCCCAAGTGGGCGATGTGGTAATAACTCAGGAGCATATAATGCAGGCTGAAACTCTCAACATCACTGTTGGACAACTCCTCGAGATCGAGGACATGCCTGTGCTTACAGAGGAGGAAATAAAATGGAAATATGTCCGGGGCCAACCTTTGGTCAAGCCAGAAGAGGTCAAGAAGCTCCCAACGAGAATGTATGAATTGCATCAATGGTACATGGACATTACCAAGAGATCCGATCGAGAGTCCCTCATGGTGCAAGTCAAGAAGGATCATTACTACCATATGAAACCTGTGACCGTTGAGTATTCTGAACTGTTTCAGTTATACAATCAAGACGCACTCGACAAATCTATCGTTAGTTGCTATTGTCTGTAAGTGATTTCTTTCTGTAATTTAAGTCTCAAGCTAGCTGTAGTGATCCTTTTGATCAATCATTACCTGTAATCATCCTCACTATATTCTTTTCTGTGGTATTATGCGGGATGAAGATGTATGAAATGACAAAAGGTGGACGCTTTGGCATTGGGTTCATTGACCCAAACATCGTTAATGAATACACATGGAAAATAAGCAAGCATTATGAAAAGCAGGTAGAGGACAGCATGCTAGAGTTCTTGAAGCGCCTCAAATACAATGAAGATATACTACTTCCTTACAACTTCCAGTGAGTCACACTTTCTTGTACTACAAATTCTCTGTTTTTGCCTACTAGCTAGCTACATGTTTTTGCTTACATATGCCCGCTTAATTAAGACATGCAAACGTGTGTGCATGCAAATTTCACTGAATCTTGTGTATCATTAAAATTGGCGCCGGAACAGTTGAAATAATGGACTCACTACTCAAAGAAAATAGTGACTATAACATCTTGTTTGGGATAGTCAACAGGTAATTTCAATCATTATTAACTATATATCTCGGCCTATTTAGTTCGTCATTTCATGATATGAACTATTTAATAGCCCCTTTATTCATTTTCTTTGTCGGCGGGCAGGGCTTGGGCAAGGTTCATCAGCGTCACGGAAGGCGAATGGAAACGACAGCTGAAATGGTTTCGACCCAAGGTAAGTAATTAAGTAGTACTAGCTAGCTAGCTGCCATCTCTTTAATATTATCATGCTTGATTAATTATTATCTGATCAAATTAAATTCCATTCTTGTAAAGGCCCTGAAGCAGGCGCAGGGGACTGATCTGTGTGCATTCTGCGTTTGCGAAAACATTCGCATGATGACGTCCGAAACGAGCAGATCTCGAAGACAGGAATGGGTACGTTTGTGAAAACAGTATTCACAATTTTTACACCATTATCGATATCTAGTCACACAACTAATACACATGCATATTGATCTCCTTCTTAACAGTTCACAGAGGTGCGGGACAAGCTCATAGAAACGGAGCGCGTACAAGCACTTCAAGAGGAAATAGCGGAATTTTTGCTCGACCAGGTCATAAATCCGAAGGGAGAATACTATTACCCGCTACCGCCCCCATTGACCAGGTCATGAACCACTTCCAATTGTCATCGTGTTCCGAAGGCACCAATTAGGCTAATGCCACTGGCTCCGAAGGCAACATGCATATGTAGGAGAAATTGTATATAGCTATACATGTTTGTATGTGTGAATTAATATGGTGGTTTGTGAGACATTGATGATATATATATATATATATATGATTGGTTCTACTAGAAATTTTATATATATATATATATATATATATATATATATGCATAACGTGTACAATGTGTAGTATCGTAAAATACCAGCAAACGAAAAAGAATTAAACGGAAAACACAAAATTAAATGAAAAAGAAATCATAAAACCAAAAACCCCCCAAACATTTTAGTACCGGTTGGTGTTACCAACCGGTACTAAAGGGCTCCCGGTCCCCGGAGCTGGCTCGTGCCACGTGGTTGCCCTTTAGCACCGGTTCGTGCTGAACCGGTACTAAATGGGGGGCCTTTAGTGACCACACTTTAGTGCCGGTTACGGAACCGGCACTAAAGGGCCTTACGAACCGGTGCTATTGCCCGATTCTGCACTAGTGCGTCACGTCCGCTCAAGCAAAAGGCAATTGAGTCCCTAGGCAGCAACGCAGCGGAATCAGTGCGGGTGCATACAAACGCAAAAGATCGCTCACGGGCAGCAGAATCATCGCGAATAAAGAAATAAAAGGCGCAGATTCCCGCCCGTCAAATTCATTGTCATCCGCGCGCGTGGGAATCAGCATCGCATGGGAATCAGCGCCGTTTGCAACAGGAAAGGTGTAAGATGCCGCCTCCTCCGGTGGCGGCCTGGCCCGCGCCTCGGCCCGCGCGCAGCAGGCGCTGTCGGCCAGGGAGCGCCAAGGGCAGCGCTCGCCGCCTCACCCAGTGGCAGCCGGGCCCGCGACTCCTGGCCCGTTCCATCCCTGGTACGCCAATGGGCGAAATCCGTTTTGCCCCGCGTGGCCGCCTCCTGCCGTGGCGGCCGGGCCCGCCGCCTCCTGGCGTGGCGGCATGTGACACGTGTCGCCTGCCGCGCCCGCCGCCACTAGTGAGGGGGTCTTTTTTGACAATTTTATCCGTAGATAGTCATTTTTGTCAATAGCGTTCGGCAGGGGGGTCCTTTTGGACAAAAAATCGCGCTACTGCTAGGCTTTTCCCTAGTAGTGTGTATGTTCGCCGTTTCTTGTTTTTTACTTTTTGTATGCTCTCTTGTAATCCTGGCCGGTTGATGACTTTGTTAATTCAAAGCTGGGTTAGGTTCGAGTCTTTTCTCGGGCTCGGCCGACATTTTTTCTCTAAAAAAAATCATATGTATCCTCTCTCCCTCTCTCCCATATTTTATATTTTCATATAATTATCAATTTGTTTTCAAAATACATAATTTCTTTTCTAAAAGATGTTGTTCTGCAAACAAATGAACATTGGTGTAAACATGGGAAAAGATTTTATGTTTTAGTATTTGATTTTTTTCAGCAATGAATATGTTTGAAAAAAATTGGGGGATAATAATATATTTCTGAAATGAAAAATATATTTTAGGAAAACATTTTGTGAAATACTATAAAACGAATATATTTGGCCCATATTGTTTTTTGAGTGCCCGTATAAGTTCTCTGTGCTTCATGGGGCGGGCTTGAAAAAAGTCTCCTTGTCTATCCAGCCCAGAGCGTCTGCCCATCCCAGCCCACTCCCTCTCTGTAGGACCGAAACGTTTGTGCGGCCGACCATTGCCCTCACTCTCCCGCAAACACACCCAGACCTAGCCACCGACCACCATGCCAGCACCGCCGCCGCCGGCGCTCCCGGAAGAGCTCGTCCAAGAGATCGTCGCCCGCCTCCCGCCGGACGACCCAGCCTGCCTCCTCCGTGCCTTCCTCGTCTGCAAGGCCTGGGGTTGCGCCGTCTCCCTCCCCAGCTTCCGGCGCCGCCTCCACGAGCTTCACCGAGCACCCCCGTTGCTTGGGTTCCTCCCCAACTGGGCCAGCGATGACACCCCCACCTTCATCCCCACCACGGCCTCGTCCTTCTCCTTCGACGCTCCAGACTGCCTCAGGTGGCGGGCCCTCGACTGCCGCCACGGCCGCGCCCTCTTCTTCTCCGTGAAGCAGGCCGCCAGGACACTCCTCGCGTGGGAGCCCATCACGGGCGCCCGGAAGCGCTTTCCGGTGTCCGCGGCGTTCGAAATCACATACGCTGCTGAGTTCCCGAGCAACCGCCCGATTGCGGCTGTGTTGTGCGCAGCGGACGGGTGCGACCACCGCGACTGCTTCGGTGGTCCTTTCCGCGTGGTTTTCCTCTTCGAGGATGACACCGAGGAGGAGGAGCAGAATTGTGTCATCTGGGCGTGCGAATACTCGTCTGAGACTGGTGCCTGGGGCGAACTGACCTCGTTGCACACCAAGTTCTTCAAGGAAGTCACAGAAAATTCCAGCGTGCTCCTTGGCAGATCTCTCTACTTTGTGGCCACTAAGTCTATTCTGGAGTATGATTTGGAAGGGCACGCCATGACTCTGTTCAGCCCACCAGACAACTGCGACTGCCTACATCTTAATCTCATGCTGACGGACGACGGTGGACTGGGAGCTATTGTACAAGATTTTGGTACGCGTCTCAAGCTGTGGACAAGAGAGGTGAGTGATGGCACTGATGCACGATGGGTGCTGAGCCGGGTCATGGACCTGCGCAATTTGCTCCCAACTAGTGCTCGCTTGAATCGAGGTTTTACCGTGCGCGTGATGGGCTTCATTGAGGGAGCAAGCATCATATTTGTTAACTCAGAGGTTGCTGGCATCTTTACAATTGAGCTGCGATCAGAGCAGGTGAGGAAGGTGTGTGATGATTGTGGGCGGCTTTGGTGGTTTGGTTCCAGTTGTCACCTTCTACACTCCTGTGCCTCAAGGCCACCACCAAAATCTGCTGGTGTCCAAGCCTAGTGAGGAGGCAGGTGGTGAGGAGGGGGGAGAGGGGAAGAAGACAATAGATCAGGCACAACAGCTGTTTGACAAAGGGTCCAATTCTATCAATGCTGGGGATTTGGTCAACACCTTCGAATCCATCAACCTTGACCATGGTATCAGGTCAGCGCTCTATTTCCAAACTCCTCCCCTATTCCGAGCTACGCAGAAACATTTGTATGGATGTGATTGTGGAATTAAACTTTCTCTTAGTTCAATAGTACCCTTTATGATTAGCACAATATTCCCTTTGCTGCTTTGTGCTTTGAGCCTTTGAGTCGTTTTGTTCGGAAGATGAGTTAAGAGCAGTTTTAGATGTTCTAGGACAATGTGGTTGCCAAGCGGTTTATCTTGTGATTGGCGATGAACCCAGCTGTGTTTGAGGGGTTCAGCGAGTCAAATTAACCTTACTACCTTTTTTCCGATGGCAGAGTTAGGACCTGGCATCTTTTGTCATGATATGTTTATTGCAATGAACATTTAATGAAAGCGCATTTATTGGAAGGATAGGTTGTTATCTTATTCAAGAAGAGTTATATACCCCTGGTGCTGGCTAGTCTGTTGTTATAAACAGCAGAGAACAGAACATTGTCAGATCTCGTGTCATCAAAATGGTTGATGGAATAATTGTACCTGTGTTGTTCTACCTCAGATTGCAGTAACTTTCATGGCCTTGTGTTATCTATAACTTAGTAATAATGTGTTATCTATAACTTAGTAATAATAGACTGAAAATTTACACCTTTGTTTTCACCTAGGGTTCCAGGCTATGGGGAAGTTGCTCCGACCTGTGCTAGCATATTTGACAAATATGGATGTGCATACAAAGCTCAAAAGGTGAATGATTCTTTGGATTCTGTCCCCAAGAGTGCACCAAATGAAGAATTGGTGAAGGGCACAACCAGTGAAGATGATGCTGGGGACTCAATGACCTCTGGTAGCAAGTGTTGAAGATACTGCTCCATCTTTGGAGAAAGGTAATTCTCAAGAAGGTACTATATATCACTGTTCCTTTCTTTGGACAAGTGGTGATGCCAGGGCTACAGAACTGTGTGGTGAAATGCTTTATTTTCTCTGAAATTTTCATTTCTCTCTGAATTTTGCATGAAATTTCACTTCTATGGAATAGTAACTTTTGGGATCAAAGAGGCATTGCCACTACCACCGGATAGTCGTATACACAGAAAAAATGGGCATGTGATCCTGCATATGCAAACTATTAGTAGTCTTGTTTGGAATTTGGAAGGAACTGTTTGCTGGTTTGGACTTGTCTCGTGAATTCTCATCATCGTTCCAGTAGAAGACCATGTACTAAATGCTGTTTTTGTGTACAAGTACCTAGATGGAAGCTGCTGCCATTCATTATTTGATATGTTGATTTTTTTTTCTTATGCCATTGCAACATTTGCCATGTTCAGTATCCAATTGCAATGTATGTCATGCTCCATTATTTGCTCTTTGCTGTAATGAGAGTGTCTTTGCATTAGTCTAGGAGGGTCATATAAACCATTTTGCCTGTTCTCGTGCATGTATAATCTGTTGCCTTTTGAGGAAAAGTCGCATGTATTACTCAAGTCATTCAACATTACATTGCCTTTTGAAGGAGTTTAGCTTTCCATATATCTGATGTTGTACTAACATCTCAATTTGTTGTTATGTGCTGCTAGTGCTATGCTGATGGTCAGGCCGGACGTTTCATCGGTCAAGTCATTCAGCCCTTTCAGTAGGATATCTTTCTTCTCTGCACCTGGGAAGTATGATCATTTTTCATGGTATTGTAGTTTAGGGTCCAGACTACATGTAGGTACCAGAAGTGGCACCTGAAAGAACCTAGTAAGTGAATCCTGCTGAAGACTTGCTACTGGCCGTGGGGATTAAAATTATTTGTAGGTCCTACTTGTACCTGGTAGTTTATGTGCAGTGATGCCGATTCAGGCCCTGTTTGCTGACATGATCCTATTGCATCTTCAAGAAATTTTTTAACCAATGTCGACATGTTTCATCAGTTGCGAGAAAACAATACTGTGTTTTCCCTCTATTTCTTCGTGAGAATCCCTCTTTTTCCCCTGCTCCTGCTGGAGGTTCTCAGTTTTAATCATGTGTGTAAAAGTTTCATCGTAACGAAATACTAGCAAGTACTTTGTAGTACTGAAACTAATTTTCGTTTACATGCTGGCCAGAACTAACCTGAGGACATTGGCCCTGATGTTGCTGCTGCTACGATGAGCTTCAGAGGGTTCGGTACCTCAAAGATGTGAATGCTGTTAGATGCTATCTTCTCGTCAGGGTGTTGCTGCTTAAGGACATGGTCGTCGGTTTGTTGCTATATGCACCTGCCACCTGGGTCTCGAGATAGCGTCAGTCAAACACAACTCTATGATGCCAAGCTGCAGAGTGGCGGTTTGGAGAAGAAAAAAGAATGATGTATGTTGTGCTACCTGATAATGCCGGTGCAAAGAAGAGAATGATCATATCTGAAAAATATTTCATCTTCAAGAAATATGCTACGTATGTACGAAGGTTCAAGTACTCTGTTTTCCCTCTCACTGTTTCTCAGTACTTGTTTTTTCTACTTTTGCTGGTTCATTGTCTGAAAACTAAAAAAAATGTTTGAACTAGTCTATTTCATAGCAATTAAAATCGCATATCACTTTAGCTAGTTCTGAGATGCAGGCCATTCTGTGAAGACAAGTGCCTATTTTTCCACATCAGCACTTATAATCAATGCATCTGCTGTGCAAGATAATATTCGTCCGTGATGCAACGAAGGCGCTAGGGCGCCGGCCGGAATCAGCAGGTACTCTCTGCAGCCATGCCGTAACCCTCTGATGCAGTACCATCTTCCTGCGCCCTAGTTGCGCTCACAGACGCCCAATCGCAGCCTCTCCTTGGCCGCCTGTCACAGCGCTGCGGCCATCCATCATGCCCTGCCTTGCTCTCGCGCAGTCGCCGCCGCCGCTATGAGCTAGAGAATTGTGCAGTCGCCACTGTAGCTATGGGCTAGAATTGCGCCGCCGCCGCTCGGTAGGGTTTGGGGGAATCAGACGGGGGAAAGAGATGAGGCGAGTCGGGTCGGGAGAGTGTCTTTTTTTGTGTGTGGTATAGATAGGCGTAATTTCGTCCAGCTAAAAAAATTGACTGCCTAAAGAAATCCTAAAAGGCTGACAGAAATTAAACGGCAGAGGATAGCGGAAGTGACGGAAGTGTCACAAAAGGCATAAAATTTGAACTTAGTGTTAGATAAGGAAGAAAGTTTAAGATGATGTTAAATAAGGAATTATCTCTTACCAATTCCACTCCACCCCTCCGCTCCATACTCTACACCTACACCCAGATCTAGCGCACCATGGCAGCAGCGCCGCCGTCGCTCCCGGACGATCTCGTCCAAGAGATCCTCCTCCGCTTCCCGACTGACGACCCCACCTGCCTCCTCCGATCCTCCCTCGTCTGCAAGGCCTGGAGCGGCGTTATTTCCCGCCACGGCTTTCGCCGCCGCCTCCACGAGCTCCACCGGGCACCCCCTTTGCTCGGCTTCCTCCACGCCGAGACCAGTGAGGGCACCCCCTGCTTCATCCCCACCACTGCATCGTCCTTCTCCCTCGCCGCCCCGAACCACTACTCGTGGCTGGCCCTCGACTGCCGCCACGGCCGCGCCCTCTTCCTCTCCAGATCTCAGGATGCTGAGGAATTCCTCGTGTGGGAGCCAATTATGGGTACCCAAGAGCACGTACCGGTGCCCGTACCGTTTGAGTTCGGCTACTCGGCTGCGGCCGTGTTCTGCATAGTGGATGGGTGTGACCATCGTGATTGCCTTGGGGGTCCTTTCTGCGTGCTTTTCGTCTTCTCCTCCAAGGAAGACGCCGACGAGAATATCACGTCGGCATGCATATACTCGTCGGAGACTGGTGCCTGGGGCGGGCTGACCACGATGCACGACGAGTTCATAGGATTTACAGAATATTCCACTATGCTCGTTGGCAGCTCTCTGCTCTACTTCATCGTCTATGACTACAAGGACAGTGAGATGATCCTGGAGTATGACTTGTCAAGGCACTTCTTGGCTATGTTCAGCGTACCAGACCACCACTGTGACTGCATATACACTCTCATGGTGACAGGACGGTGGGCTGGGAGTAATCCAAGACTTGCATCAGCATGTCAAGTTGTGGACAAGAGAGGTGAGTGATGGCGCTGATGCACAATGGTTGCTGAGCCGGGTCATCTACCTGCACAATTTGCTCCCAGCTAGTGCTCGAGGTTATAGAGTGCGGGTGATGGGCTTTGCCGAGGGAGAAAATGCCATTTTTGTTAGTACGATTGTCGGCCTGTTTGCAATTGATCTGCAATCCGAGCATGCAAGGAAGGTGTCTGATCATTGTGGCTTCAGTTTCCATAAATTGGTTCCAGTTGTCACCTTCTACACTCCTGCGCCCCGAGGCGACCACCAGAATCAGCTGGTGTCGAAGCCTAGTGAGGAGGCAGGTGGTGAGGAGGTGGGAGAGGGGGAGAAAACAATACATAAGGCACAACAGTCATTCGACAAGGGGTCCAATGCTATCAATGATGGGGAATATGTCAACACCTTCAAGTGCATCAGCCACGGCAATAATGGCAGGTGAGAGCTCCATTCCCGAACAACTCCCCTACTCCGAGCTATGCTGAAACATTTGTATGGATGGGATTGTTGAATAAAACTTCCCGTTAGTTCGGCGCACTTTGAGAATAGCACAATGTGCCCTTAGTTGCTTTGGACTTTAAGTCGTTATGTTCAACAAATGAGTTCAGAATAGTTTTAGATGTTTTAGCCTTCTAGGACAATGTAGTTTCCAAGTTTATCCTTTGTTCTGCGGCGAGCCCAATTGCATTTGAGGAGTTTAGTGAGCCAAATTAACCTTATAGTTTTTCGATGGCGGTACTTGAGAGTTAGGGCCTAGCATCTTTTGTCATGATATGTGTGTTGTGATGAGCACTAAATCAAAGTGCATTTATTGAATGGATAGGTGTTATCCTATTCGAGAAGAGTTGTTTAGTTTGCTGTTAGAAATAACAGTCAACAGAACATAGTTAGCACCTAATGCCAAAATGGCTGATAGAATAATTTTAGTTGTGCTGTTCTACCTCAGAATTTGAGTAACTTTTGCGGTCTTGTGTTATCTACAAACTTAACCATTATAGGCGGAAAAATTACACCTTTGTTTTCACCTTGGGTTCCACATCATGGGGAAGTTGCTCTGGAATGTGCTGCCACCTTGAAAAAATGCACATACAGTGCTCAAGAGATGGATGACTCTTTGAATGATGTTCCTAAGAGTGCGTCAAGTGAAGAATCGTTGAAGGGCATAGCCAGCAAAGATGATACTGGGGACTCAAATACATCTGGAAGCAATGTTGATGTAGCTGCTCCATCTTCCAAGAAAGGTAATTCTCAAGAATCCCTTTCTTTGCCCTAGTGGTGATGCCGTAAAATACTTTTTCTAGTGGAATTTGCATTGTTCTCTAGGTTTCTGTATGGAATTTCAGCTCTATGGAATAGTTTTACAAAAAAAAACCTTTTGGATCAACCAGCCCCGCGGTTTTAACGACCCACTGCCACTGCCACCGGATAGCAATTTACACACAGAAAAAATGGCCATTTAATCCTGCACAGACAAAAAAATGTCTTGTTTGGGACTTGAAAGGAACTGTTTGTTGTTTGGACTTTTCTCGTGAGTTCTCCTCACCATTCAATACAATACCGTTTAATATATGCTGCTCTGGGAACAATTCATTTTTAATAATATAGATAGTAGATGATGTTGTTGATAGAAGAAAATGCGTTCATTTCTGGAAAAAATGTTCCATGGGTGGACCCTATCTTAAACTTGTATCTGGTGCCGTATGTCAGCCATTTGCCTTCTAAATTTGTATACATATATTTTTGGGTTTTTATCGTTTATGCCACTAATTGTGTCCCACTACTCAGTTTTGCCATTAGAAGTTACAACTGCTCAAAAATGCCATCGATCCGTGAGATGCTTGCTCAAAAATGCCATTAGATATCTCAAAAATGCCATCATCCCGTTAGATGTTTGCTCAAAAATGCCATTAGACATTGTTATTTTCACGTCAAACCCGTTGACCATGTTATATGACAAAAATAAGCCTAGACCCACATGTCAGTTCCCTCTATCTCACAATTATAAGTGTGTCCCTACTTGTCAGGAGTAACCAAGCGAATAATTTTACAGGAAAATAAGAACATTGTTGGGATCAAGTGGGCCCCACACTTTATTGTAGTGAGATAGAGGAAGAGTTGGCATGTTGGTTCATAGGTATTTATGTCATTATAACATGGCAAAAGAGAGTTGAGATCACAATAATGGTATCCAATGGCATTTTTGAGCATGTATCTAACGAAGTGATGGCATTTTTGAGTAGTTGAAATTTCTAGTGGCAAAATTGAGTAGTGAGACACAACCGGTGGCATAAGTGATAAAATTTTATCGTTTATGCCACTAATTGTGTCCCACTACTCAGTTTTGCCATTAGAAGTTACAACTGCTCAAAAATGCCATCGATCCGTGAGATGCTTGCTCAAAAATGCCATTAGATATCTCAAAAATGCCATCATCCCGTTAGATGTTTGCTCAAAAATGCCATTAGACATTGTTATTTTCACGTCAAACCCGTTGACCATGTTATATGACAAAAATAAGCCTAGACCCACATGTCAGTTCCCTCTATCTCACAATTATAAGTGTGTCCCTACTTGTCAGGAGTAACCAAGCGAATAATTTTACAGGAAAATAAGAACATTGTTGGGATCAAGTGGGCCCCACACTTTATTGTAGTGAGATAGAGGAAGAGTTGGCATGTTGGTTCATAGGTATTTATGTCATTATAACATGGCAAAAGAGAGTTGAGATCACAATAATGGTATCCAATGGCATTTTTGAGCATGTATCTAACGAAGTGATGGCATTTTTGAGTAGTTGAAATTTCTAGTGGCAAAATTGAGTAGTGAGACACAACCGGTGGCATAAGTGATAAAAACCCTATATTTTTATCTTTCCTACATATACACTTAAAATAGCAATGCCAATTTGACATATATGGACGTACTTAAATAGTGTACTTGCACAACGTAGTCTTTACTACATAGGTCCTGTTTTCAGCAATTGTCTTACATATATAAGTTATGAAATAATGTAAATAGTTGGTGTTAAATGAATTGGTCTATTACTATCATGATCATGCTATGATGATTAAGTTGTAACATTAAAGCATTTGTATGCATCTCTTTTTGTTGATATTTGTTTACGGCAACAACAGAAGCTCAAGAAGCATTGTAAATAACCTTGGGGTTGTAGGCAGAGGCTTCAAATGTGGTGATGTGGCTTCAAATGTGGCAATGTCAGGTCCCTGTTGAACCTTCTCTAAAAGAGACCAGCAATAGATTGTTCACCATCTGTGAAACGTTCAATACCCAATTCCAATGTCTGTCATCAGTCATGCCTGGAAAGACCATCAATGTTTGCTCTTTACTGCGATGAGAATGTGCTCTTTTGTATAAACCATTTTGCATGTTGTCATGCACGTATAATCTATTGCTTTTTGAGGAAAACTCGTATGCATTTTATTTTTCCTTACTCAAGTCATTCAATATTACATGCCTTTTGAATGATGTACTAAACATCTCAATGTTGCTATGTGCAGCTAGTTCTATGCTGATGGTCAGTCCGGACGTCTCATGAGTCAAGTCATCGGCGCCGTTAGTGCGATCCCTTTCTTCTCTGCAGTTGGGTATCATGAGTGATACCTCCCATTTTTCATAGTAAATTGTAGGTCAGGTCCAGACTAAATGAAGGCAGCAAAAGCGGCACCTGAAAGCAAGTGAATGCTGCTGAAGACTTTGCTACTTGGACTTGAAAAACTATCACTAGTAGAAAAAGGGTCAAACGTGAAGCACATTAGTGCCGGTTTGTATTTGAGCCGGCACTAATGTATACATTAGTGCCGGTTCCAACGGCTAGCCGGGCCGCTCTCATTAGTACCGGTTCGTGGAGAACCTTTAGCACCGGTTCGTGCCACGAACCGGTACTAATGAGTGTGGTGGTAGGATGTTGTCAGACTGGGTACCCTCCAACCCTTTTAGTACCGGTTCGTGGCACGAACCGGTACTAAAGGTCACCCTACATAAACCCTTCGTCCACCTGAGCTCGCTCTGTTCTTCCCCTTTCCCCTCTCCTCTCTGTTCTTCCCCTCCCCTCTCGAGCTCATCACACATTTTGCCCAAAATTTGTCAAGATTTGAAGGCCCCCATCCATTCAAATGATCACAATGGTTAGCAACTTTGTCCTTTCATCTCTTATTGCTAGATTAGCTCTTGCAATGCTTTATATAGTGATTAATTTGTGAGTTTAGTAATTTGGGAGGAAATATATATATATATGTGCTAGTATTTGATTTATATGCAATTTGAGGTCAAAAATAACACTTAGTTTGCATATATAGGTGTGGTTTACTTAGTGCCTTCTAAATCTCCGTCGTAACCACCGTCGATCGCCCGCACCGTCCCGTCGCCGGCACCACCTTGTGGTGAGCCTCTTTTTTCATGAAATTTTATATAAAAATTGATGTTTGTGTGATTTGGATATATAGCTAGTTACTCGTATAGTTATCTTACCCGTACGTTCTTTGTTATACATATAGTGCCATGGTTTTGATATCCGTCCCCGTCGGCCCTCGTCCTTGTTATGATTCGGATGTGGTATATATATTCTCTTTTAAAACTAGTTGCATTTCGTGTTTATGACAAATTATGCCCATCAAGTTGACATAGGAATTTTTTCTAGGAGGCATGTGAACCGGAAATTCCAACCGACCCTATTGTCGAGAGGTTAAATAGTTGAAAGAGAAAACGAGAATTTGAAAGAAAAATTGAAAAGAATTGAGGGGGAAAAGATGCAATTGGAGTTGCATGTTGCCGATGTCGTCGATGATCACAAGATCAAGATGGAGAAAATGCGCTTGAAGATTAGAAAGATTAGAAAATATGCCATCGATAGTGAGGCTTGTTATCATTATGCTGTTGGATCCATTGTTACCTTAGTTGCGATCTTGATCGCATTTGTTGTTGCATTTAAATGCTTTAGCTAGAGAGTTATTTGTTTGTTGCATTTAAGTGTTGTATGAACTTTATGTATGAACTTGTATTAATTTGGTCTATTCGGTGTTGTGTAATGAAGATGAGCCGGCAATGGATGTACGATGACCGATGCTCTCCCGAGTTCATTAATGGCGTGCAAACTTTTCTGCTTGCGGCTGAGGCAAACAAGCGGGCGGATGGTTTTATGCCTTGTCCATGTGCTGTCTGTAAGAATGGTTAAAATTACTCTAAGTCAAGAACCATTCACTTTCACCTGTTTAAGTCCGGTTTCATGCCCCACTATAATGTTTGGACCAAGCACGGAGAAAGAGGGGTTATGATGGAAGACAATGAAGAAGAAGAGGACGACGACAGCTATCCTGGCCATGGGTTCCCTGAATACGATGATACAACAATGGGGGAAGAAGCTGAGCCGGTAATGCGGGAAGAAGCTGAGCCGTCAATGCGGGAAGAAGCTGAAGAAGAGGCATCAGATGAGCCCGTTGATGATCTAGGTCGGGCCATTGCCGATGCAAAGAGAAACTGCGCAAGTGATTTGGAGAAGAAGTTGCAGCGCATGTTAGAGGATCACAAAAAATTGTTGTACCCGAATTGCGTAGGTGACAAGAAAAAGCTGGGCACCACACTGGAATTGCTGCAATGGAAGGCAGAGAATGGTGTATCTGACAAGGGATTTGGAAAGTTGCTGGTAATGATAAAGGATATGCTTCCAAAGGACAACGAATTGCCCAAGAGTACGTACGAAGCAAAGAAGGTTGTCTGCCCTATAGGGTTAGAGGTGCAGAAGATACATGCATGCCCTAATGATTGCATCCTCTACCGCGGTGAGTACGAGGATTTGAACGCTTGCCAGGTATGTGGTGCATTGCGCTATAAGATCAGTCGCGATGACCCTGGTGATGTCGAGGACGAGCGCCCCAGGAAGAAGATTCCTGCCAAGGTGATGTGGTATGCTCCTATAATACCACGGTTGAAACGTTTGTTCCAAAACAAAGAGCATGCCAAGGCGATGCGATGGCACAAAGAAGACCGTAAGAAAGACGGAAAGTTGAGAGTACCCGCTGACGGGTCGCAGTGGAGAAAAATCGTAAGAAAGTACGGGAAGGAGTTTGCAGATGACCCAAGGAGCGTATGGTTTGGTCTAAGCGCAGATGGCATTAATCCTTTTGGGGAGCAGAGCAGCAACCATAGCACCTGGCCTGTGACTATGTTTGTATAACCTTCCTCTTTGGTTGTGCATGAAGCGAAAGTTCATTATGATGCCAGTGCTCATCCAAGGCCGTAAGCAACCCGGCAACGACATTGATGTGTACCTAAGGCCATTAGTTGAAGAACTCTTACAACTGTGGAATGGAACGGGTGTACGTGCGTGGGATGAGCACATGGGGGAAGAATTTGACCTAAAGGCGTTGTTGTTCGTGACCATCAATGATTGGCCTGCTCTCAGTAACCTTTCAGGACAGACAAACAAGGGATACCGCGCATTCACGCACTGTTTGGACGATACCGACAGCATATATTTGGCTAATAAGAATGTGTACCTGGGACATCGTCGATTTCTTCCAAGCAGGCATCCCGTAAGAAAGAAAGGCAAGCATTTCAAAGGTGAGGCGGATCACCGGACGAAGCCTCGCCACCGTACTGGTGTTGGTGTACATGATATGGTCAAGGATTTGAAGGTGGTCTTTGGAAAGGGTCCTGGTGGACAACCTATTCCGAATGATGCTAACGGACGCGCACCCATGTGGAAGAAGAAATCTATATTTTGGGACCTGCCCTATTGGAAAGACCTCGAGGTCTGCTCCGCAATCGACGTGATGCACATGACGAAGAATCTTTGTGTGACCCTGCTTGGCTTCTTGGGCGTGTATGGGAAGACAAAAAATACACCTGAGGCACGGGAGGACCAGCAACGTATGCACGGAAAAGACGACATACATCAGGGTCATGCAAGCTATGCTCTTACCAAAGAAGAGAAGGAAATCTTCTTTGAATGCCTGCTCAGTATTAAGGTACCGTCTGGCTTCTCGTCGAATATAAAGGGAATAATAAACATGGCAGAGAGAAAGTTCCAGAACCTAAAGTCTCATGACTGCCACGTGATTATGACGCAACTGCTTCCGGTTGCATTGAGGGGGCTTTTACCGGAAAACGTTCGATTAGCCATTGTGAAGCTATGTGCATTTCTCAATGCAATCTCTTAGAAGGTAATCGATCCAGAAATCATACCAAGGTTACAGAATGATTTGGTGCAATGTCTTGTCAGTTTCGAGTTGGTGTTCCCACCATCCTTCTTCAACATCATGACGCACGTCCTAGTTCACCTATGCGAAGAGATTAACGTTTTGGGTCCTGTATTTCTACACAATATGTTCCCCTTTGAGAGGTTCATGGGAGTCTTAAAGAAATATGTTCATAACCGTGCTAGGCCAGAAGGAAGCATCTCCAAGGGCCGTCAAAATGAGGAGGTCATTGAGTTTTGTATTGACTTTATTCCTGACCTTAAGCCGATTGGTGTTCCTGAATCGCGGCATAAGGGCAGACTGGATGGAAAAGGCACGCTAGGAGGGGAACAAATAATATGTATGGACGGACATTCTTTCACTGAAGCACACTACACAGTTCTACAGAATTCCGCCTTGGTGGCTCCGTATATGGATGAACACAAGAATTTGCTACGCTCCAAACACCCGGAGCGGTCTGATGACTGGATTACACGTGAACAAACCAGGAGTTTCGCCTGCTGGTTGCAAGCACGTACCATGCATGACACCTCTATTGAAGATGACCTGTACTTGCTGTCCCAGTTACCATCTTCGAATATAATGACTTTCAAAGGGTACCAGATAAATGGTAATACATTTTACACGATCGCCCAAGATAAGAAGAGCACCAACCAAAACAGTGGTGTCCGCTTTGATGCAGAAACCAAGACGGGAAAGGAAACATATTATGGTTATATACAGGACATATGGGAACTTGACTATCGACGTGGTTTGAAGGTCCCTTTGTTTTGGTGCAAATGGGTCAATATGACACGAGGCGGGGTAACGGAAGACCCGCAGTACGGAATGACAACAGTGGATCTCAACAATCTTGCGTATGCAGACGAACCATTCGTCCTAGCCAATGATGTGGCACAGGTTTTCTATGTGAAGGACATGTCTACCAAGCCAAGAAAAAGAAACGATAAGGAAGCGAATGCATCGTACGATGAGCCAAAGCGGCACATAGTTCTTTCTGGGAAGAGAAACATCGTGGGAGTGGATGACAAGACAGACAAGTCAGAAGATTATGAAAAGTTTGATGAAATTGCTCCATTCACAGTGAATATTGACCCGAGCATCCCGTTAAATGATGAAGATTTTCCATGGCTACGACGCAAAGGGACACACGCGAAGAAAAAGTTTCACACCCAAAGATCTGGGATGTGATCGGCTTAACTATATATCATCACTTTCTTCTGTGTTTCAAACCCAGGAGGGATCTCTGTAATAGTTAGGGTAGCTAGTTATGTGTTTTGGCATTTGAAACACGCAGAAACTTTCAACCTTTTATGTGCAAGCAAATTCTTTCATGCATTTACTGATTTTTTCAGCTAAATGACCCTGAAATTGAAAAGCATTTCATATGAACTCAGAAAAGGTTGAAAGTTGGCATGGTATCATAATTTCACCCACATAGCATGTGCAAAAAAGTAGAGAGGGTTACCGCAAAAACTGGATGCACTTCGTGTACAAAATGGACAATCTGTTTCAAAGTATCAGGGTTTCGGACGAAAACTCATCCGTTACAAAGGCATTTCATTTTTTAAATAACCTAAGCATTACCAAATTGAATATAATGATAAAACACACTAATATTAAACATAAGAAAAAAGAATCACTGAAAAATCTATTTTCAAAGTTAAGTTATTCACAAAAATAAATAAAGCAAAAAAATAAGGAAAAAAAGCCCACCTACTGGGCCACAGCGGCCTGCATATGACTAGAAACCCAAATTCAAGTTGGGCCAGGATGCAGGCCCGCTAGCCCAGTAGGCCCAACAGGGCATCGCAGAACAGGTAGGCCCAGAAGGCCTGCTTAAGAGAGGAGCTCGAGACAACAACGACGGCGGGGCTTATAAGCAGGTGCGAGTGCCCCTCGGCTAGCGAGGTGGGACTAAACTTTTGTGCCCCTCGCCTAGCAGCGGACCCCCCTTTAGTACCGGTTCGTGGCACCAACCGGTACTAAAGGGGGGGCCTTTAGTACCGGTTGGAGCCACCCAGCCGGTACTAAAGGTCGACCTTTAGTACCGGCTGGTGGCTCCAACCGGTACTAAAGGTCCATCCTATATATACAACACTTCGAAAAATTTCAGTTTCCCTCTGTTTCTTGCCTCTATTTCCTCCCTCCGTCGTGCCTGCCCCGATCGACGTCGACGCCACCGCCACCGCCCCTCGTCGCCGCCCCCGCCGTCCCCGCCCCGTCGTCCCCGCCGTCCCCATCGCCGTGCCCCGGCCGCCCCGTCGTACGTCGCCGCCCCGCCCCGTCGTCGCCGCCCCGCCCCGTCGCCCCGTCGTCGCCGCCCCGTCCCTTCGCCCCGTCGTCGCCGCCACGTCCCGTCGCCGCCCCGTCGTCGCCTCGGCGGTGAGCTCGCCCCGGCCACCATGTCCAGTAGTTCCACACACACACACTACACACACACGCGCACACACACACACACACACACACATTTTAGCAATTTTTCTGTTTTGTAGTTATATAAATATTAGAATTGTTATAGAAATGTTAGTTATATAATCAGGAAATTTTAGAGTTAGTTTTAGTTATAAAAATAGTTATAAAAAGTTAGAATTGTTAAAAAAAATCTGTTTTTTAGTTATAGAAATATTAGAAATGTTATAGAAATGTTAGTTATATATAGCATTGTTAGAAATGTTATATAAATGTTAGAAATTTTAGTTATCAAAATCCAATCATTAAAAAAATGTTACTTTTTACGGGCATGCATATAGCTACTATTTGTTGTCGACGATGCCCGGCCCGCATCCTCGCCGTCGACACGTCCGCGACGACGTCCAGCTGACCCATGTCTGGGACTGGGCTCCGTCGGGCTGGCACTGGGAGGTGCTGCCTGGAGGGGCGCGCCGCTTGATGAGGAACCTGTTGGAAATATGCCCTAGAGGCAATAATAAATAAGTTATTATTATATTTCCTTGTTCACGATAATCGTTTATTATCCATGCTATAATTGTATTGATAGGAAACTCAGATACATGTGTGGATACATAGACAACACCATGTCCCTAGTAAGCCTCTAGTTGACTAGCTCGTTGATCAATAGATGGTTACGGTTTCCTAACCATGGACATTGGATGTCGTTGATAACGGGATCACATCATTAGGAGAATCATGTGATGGACAAGACCCAATCCTAAGCCTAGCACAAAGATCGTGTAGTTCGTATGCTAAAGCTTTTCTAATGTCAAGTATCATTTCCTTAGACCATGAGATTGTGCAACTCCCGGATACCGTAGGAATGCTTTGGGTGTGCCAAACGTCACAACGTAACTGGGTGGCTATAAAGGTACACTACAGGTATCTCCGAAAGTGTCTGTTGGGTTGGCACGAATCGAGACTGGGATTTGTCACTCCGTGTGACAGAGAGGTATCTCTGGGCCCACTCGGTAGGACATCATCATAATGTGCGCAATGTGATCAAGGAGTTGATCGTGGGATGATGTGTTGCGGAACGAGTAAAGAGACTTGCAGGTAACGAGATTGAACAAGGTATAGGGATACCGACGATCGAATCTCGGGCAAGTACAATACAGCTAGACAAAGGGAATTGAATACGGGATTGATTGAATCCTCGACATCGTGGTTCATCCGATGAGATCATCGTGGAACATGTGGGAGCCAACATGGGTATCCAGATCCCGCTGTTGGTTATTGGCCGGAGAGTTGTCTCGGTCATGTCTGCATGGTTCCCGAACCCGTAGGGTCTACACACTTAAGGTTCGGTGACGCTAGAGTTGTTATGGGAAATAGTATGTGGTTACCGAAGGTTGTTCGGAGTCCCGTATGAGATCCCGGACATGACGAGGAGCTCCGAAATGGTCCGGAGGTGAAGATCGGTATATTGGACGAAGGGTATTGGAGTCCGGAATTGTTCTGGGGGTACCAGGTGATGACCAGCATGTCCGAAAGGGGTTTCGGAGGCCCCGGCAAGCGTTGGGGGGCCTTATGGGCCAAGGGGAGAGGGCACATCAGCCCACTAAGGGGCTGAGCGCCCCTCCCAACCCCATCTCACGTAACCAGAGAGGTGGGGGCGCCACCCCTAGGGCAGCCGCCCCTCCCTGCTTGGGGGCAAGTTTCCTAGGGGGTGGGGGCGCCCAAACCCATCTAGGGTTTCCCCTGTGGCCGCCGCCCCTCCCCTAGGGAACCCTAGGGCGCCTCCCCCTCCTCCCTTACCCCTATATATAGTGAGGAAGAGAGAGGGCAGCCGCACCCTTCCCCTGGCGCAGCCCTCTCCCTCCTCCAACACCTCGTCTTCCTCCGTAGTGCTTGGCGAAGCCCTGCCGGAGAGCCACGAGCTCCATCACCACCATGCTATCGTGCTGTCGGAGTTTTTCCCTCAACTTCTCCTCTCCCCTTGCTGGATCAAGAAGGAGGAGACGTCCCCGGGCTGTACATGTGTTGAACGCGGAGGTGCCGTCCGTTCGGCACTAGGATCATCGGTGATTTGGATCACGGCGAGTACGACTCCATCAACCCCGTTCACTTGAACGCTTCCGCTTAGCGATCTACAAGGGTATGTGGATGCACTCTTCTTCCCCTCGTTGCTAGTTTCTCCATAGATAGATCTTGGTGACACGTAGGAAAATTTTGAATTTCTGCTACGTTCCCCAACAGTGGCATCATGAGCTAGGTCTATTGCGTAGATTCTATGCACGAGTAGAACACAAAGTAGTTGTGGGCGTCGAATTGTCAATTCTTCTTGCCGTTACTAGTCCTATCTTGATTCAGCGGTATTGTGGGATGAAGCGGCCCGGACCAACCTTACACGTACGCTTACGTGAGACCGGTTCCACCG
Organism: Aegilops umbellulata; assembly: GCA_032464435.1. Classification (NCBI taxonomy): domain Eukaryota; kingdom Viridiplantae; phylum Streptophyta; class Magnoliopsida; order Poales; family Poaceae; genus Aegilops; species Aegilops umbellulata. The sequence continues at coordinate 635,647,743 of CP136057.1, read as the reverse complement.
ACTGACATGCACTAGTTGCATAAGGTGGCTGGCGGGTGTCTGTCTCTCCCACTTTAGTTGGATCGGATTCGATGAACAGGGTCCTTATGAAGGGTAAATAGAGATTGACAATTCACGTTGTGGTTTTAACGTAGGTAAGAAACGTTCTTGCTAGCAACCTATAGCAGCCACGTAAAAACTTGCAACAACAATTAGAGGACGTCTAACTTGTTTTTGCAGCAAGTGCCATGTGATGTGATATGGCCAAAGGATGTGATGTATGATATATGTGATGTATGAGATGATCATGTTCTTGTAATAGAAATCACGACTTGCATGTCGATGAGTATGACAACCGGCAGGAGCCATAGGAGTTGTCTTAATTTATTTATGACCTGCGTGTCAACTTAAATCGTCATGTAATTACTTTACTTTATTGCTAAAGCATTAGCCATAGTAGTAGAAGTAATAGTTGACGTGACAACTTCATGAAGACACGATGATGCAGATCATGATGATGCAGATCATGGTGTCATGCCGGTGACGATGATGATCATGGAGCCCCGAAGATGGAGATCAAAAGGAGCAATATCATATTGGCCATATCATGTCACTATTTGATTACATGTGATGTTTATCATGTTTATACATCTTATTTGCTTAGAACGACGGTAGTAAATAAGATGATCCCTCATTAAAATTTCAATAAGTGTTCTCCCCTAACTGTGCACCGTTGCTAAAGTTCGTCGTTTCGAAGCACCACGTGATGATCGGGTGTGATAGATCCTTACGTTCACATACAACGGGTGTAAGACAGTTTTACACATGCAAAACACTTAGGGTTAACTTGATGAGCCTAGCATGTACAGACATGGCCTCGGAACACAGAGACCGAAAGGTCGAGCATGAGTCGTATGGTAGATACGATCAACATGAAGATGTTCACCGATGATGACTAGTCCGTCTCACGTGATGATCGGACACGGCCTAGTTGACTCGGATCATGTAATCACTTAGATGACTAGAGGGATGTCTATCTAAGTGGGAGTTCATAAGATGAACTTGTTTATCCTGAACATAGTCAAAAGAACTTCGCAAATTATGTCATAGCTTACGCTTTAGTTCTACTGTGTTAGATACGTTCCTAGAGAAAATATAGTTGAAAGTTGATAGTAGCAATTATGCAGACAGTAGAAGGCTTATGTCGTTAATGCACCGCTCGGTGTGCTGGACCTCGAACGTGGTCTGTGGATGTTGCGAACATCCGACATACACGTTTTGATGACTACATGATAGTTCGGTAATGTTAAATGGTTTAGAATTGAGGCACCGAAGACATTTTTGAAATGTCGCGGAACATATGAGATGTTTCGAGGGCTGAAATTGGGATTTCAGGCTCGTGCCCACGTCAAGAGGTATAAGACCTCCGACGATTTTCTTAGCCTGCAAACTAAGGGAGAAAAGCTCAATCGTTGAGTTTGTGCTCAGATTGTCTGAGTACAACAATCACTTGAATCGAGTGGGAGTCGATCTTCCAGATAAGATAGTGACGTTTCTCCAAAGTCACTGCCACCAAGCCTTTAGAGCTTCGTGATGAACTATAACATATCAGGGATGGGTATGATGATCCTTGAAATATTCGCGATGTTTGACACCGCAAAAGTAGAAATCAAGGAGGAGCATCAATTATTGATGGTTAGTGAAACCACTAGTTTCAAGAAGGGCAAGGGTTGAACCCAAACCCGAGACTAAGTGCTTCTGTAATGAGGGGAACAGCTACTGGAGCAGAATTACCCTAGATACTTGGTAGATGAGAAGGCTGTCGATAGAAGTATATTAGATATACATTATGTTAATGTGTACTTTACTAGCACTCCTAGTAGCACCAGGGTATTAGATACCGATTCAGTTGCTAAGTGTTAGTAACTTGAAATAAAAGCTACGGAATAAACGGATACTAGCTAAAGGTGAGCTGACGATATGTATTGGAAGTGTTTCCAAGGTTGATATGATCAAGCATCGCACGCTCACTCTACCATCGAGATTGGTGTTAAACCTAAATAATTGTTATTTGGTGTTTGCGTTGAGCATGGACATGATTGGATTATGTCTATCGCAATACGGTTGTTCATTTAAAGAGAATAATAGTTACTCTGTTTATTTGAATGATACCTTTAATGGTCTTGCACCTAAAGGAATGGTTTATTGAATCTTGATCGTAATGATACACATTTTCATGCCAAAAGGTATAAGATAGTACCACTTACTTATGGCACTGCTGTGTAAGTCATATTGGTATAAAACGCATGAAGAAGCTCCATGTTGATGGATCTTTGGACTCACTCGTTTTTGAAAAGTTTGAGACATGCGAACCATGTCTATTGGTGTATACGCATGAAGAAACTCCATGCAGATGGATCGTTTGGACTCACTTGATTTTGAATCACTTGAGATATGCAAATCTTACCACATGGGCAAGATGACTGAAAAGCCTCGTTTTCAGTAAGATGGAACAAAATAGCAACTTGTTGGAAGTAACACATTTTGATGTGTGGGATCCAATGAGTGCTGAGGCATGCGGTGAATATCATTATGTTCTTACTTCACAGAAGATTCGAGTAGATGTTAAGTATATCTACTTGATGAAACACAAGTCTGAATTATTGAATGGTTCAAGTAATTTCAGAGTGGAGTTAAAGATCGTTGTGACAAGAGGATAAAAATGTCTATGATATGATCATAGTGATGAATATCTGAGTTACGAGTTTGGCACACAATTAAGACACTGTGGAAATTGTTTCACAACTAATACTGCCTGGAACACCATAGTGTGATGGTGTGTCCGAACTTCATAGTTGCACCCTATTTGATATGGTGCGTACCATGATGTCTCTTGTCGAATTACCACTATCGTTTATGGGTTAGGCATTAGAGACAACCGCACTCACTTTAATAGGGCACCACATAATTCCGTTGAGACGAAACCGTTTGAACTATGGTTTGGAGAAACCTGAGTTGTCGTTTCTTAAAAGTTTGGGGTTGCGACGCTTATGTGAAAAAGTTTCAGGTTGATAAGCTCGAACCCAAAGCGGATTAAATGCATCTTCATAGGACACCCAAAACAGTTGGGTATACCTCCTAATTCAGATCCGAAAGCAATAGGGATTGTTTCTAGAATCGGGTCCTTTCTCGAGGAAAAGTTTCTCTCGAAAGAATTGAGTGGGAGGAAGATAGAACTTGATAAGGTTGTTGAACCTTTACTTCAGGCAGAGAGTAGCGCAAGCACAGGAAAAATGTTTCTGTGGCCCCTGCCTCAGTTGAAGAGAAAGCTAATGATGATGATCATGGAGCTTCAGATCAAGTTACTATCGAACCTCATAGGTCGACAAGGGTGTGTACAACTTCTAAGTGGTAACCCTGTCTTAAAAGGTCACGTTGTTGGACAACGATGAACCTATGAGCTATGGAGAAGCGATGATGGGCCCGGATTCCGAAAAATGGCTCGAGGCCATAAAATCCGAGAGAGGATCCATGTATGAAAACAAAGTGTAGACTTTGAAAGAACTACTTGATGGTCGTAAGGCTGTTGGGCACATATGGATTTTAAAAGGAAGACAGACAATGATGGTAAGTGTCACCAATGAGAAAGCTCGACTTGTCGTTAAGGTGTTTCTCGACAAGTTCAAGGAGTTGACTACGATGAGACTTTCTCACTCGTAGCGATGCTAAGAGTCTGTTGGAATTAGCAGGTACTGCATTATTTATGAAATCTTGCAGATGGGATGTCAAAATATTGTTTCCTTGTTGTTGAGGAAAGGTTGTATGTGATACAACCAGAAGATTTTGTCGATCCTGAAAGATGCTAACAAGTATGCAAAGCTCCAGCAATCCTTCTAAGGACTGGAGTAAGCATCTCGGAGTTGGAATGTACACTTTGATGAGATGATCAAAGATTTTGGGTTTATACAAAGTTTATGAGAAACTTGTATTTCCAAAGAAGTGAGTGGGAGCACTATAGAATTTCTGATGAGTATATGTTGTTGACATATTGATGATCAGAAATAATGTAGAATTTCTGGAAAGCATATAGGATTATTTGAAAAGTGTTTTTCAATGGAAAACCTGGATTAGGCTGCTTAAACATTGAGCATCAAGATCTATAGGGATAGATCAAAACGCTTAATGGTACTTTCAAATGAGCACATACCTTGACATGATCTTGAAGGTGTTCAAGATGGATCAGTCAAAGAAGGAAGTTCTTGCCTGAGTTGTAAGGTACGAAGTTAAGACTTAAAGCTCGACCACGGCAGAACAGAGAGAAAGGACGAAGGTCGTCCCCTATGCTTAGACATAGGCTCCATAGTGTGCTATGCTGTGTACCGCACCTGACATGTGCCTTGCCACATGTCTGGCTAGAGGGTACGAAGGTGATCTAGGAGTAGATCACCAGATAGCGGTCAAAATTATCCTTAGAGGAATAAGGATATGTTTCTCGGTTATGGAGGTGATAAAGAGTTCGACATAAAGAGTTACGTCGATGCAAGCTTAACACCTATCCGGATAGCTCTGAGTAGAGATACCAGATACGTATAATGGAGCAACAATTTAGAATAGCTCCAAGTAGAATAGTTATTTGAAATGGCTCCAAATATAGTGTAGAGATTTGCGAAGTACATACGGATCTGAATGTGACAGACCCGTAGACTACAACCTCTCTCACAAGCAACATGATCAAACCCAGAACTCATTGAGTGTTAATCACATAGTGATGTGAACTAGATTATGAACTCTAGTAAACTCTTTGGATGTTGGTCACATGGCGATGTGACCTGTGAATGTTAATCACATGGCGATGTGAACTAGATTATTGACTCTAGTGCAAGTGGGAGACTGTTGGAAATATGTCCTAGAGGCAATAATAAATAAGTTATTATTATATTTCCTTGGTCACGATAATCGTTTATTATCCATGCTATAATTGTATTGATAGGAAACTCAGATACATGTGTGGATACATAGACAACACCATGTCCCTAGTAAGCCTCTAGTTGACTAGCTCGTTGATCAATAGATGGTTACGGTTTCCTAACCATGGACATTGGATGTCGTTGATAACGGGATCACATCATTAGGAGAATCATGTGATGGACAAGACCCAATCCTAAGCCTAGCACAAAGATCGTGTAGTTCGTATGCTAAAGCTTTTCTAATGTCAAGTATCATTTCCTTAGACCATGAGATTGTGCAACTCCCGGATACCGTAGGAATGCTTTGGGTGTGCCAAACGTCACAACGTAACTGGGTGGCTATAAAGGTACACTACAGGTATCTCCGAAAGTGTCTGTTGGGTTGGCACGAATCGAGACTGGGATTTGTCACTCCGTGTGACGGAGAGGTATCTCTGGGCCCACTCGGTAGGACATCATCATAATGTGCGCAATGTGATCAAGGAGTTGATCGCGGGATGATGTGTTACGGAACGAGTAAAGAGACTTGCCGGTAACGAGATTGAACAAGGTATAGGGATACCGACGATCGAATCTCGGGCAAGTACAATACAGCTAGACAAAGGGAATTGAATACGGGATTGATTGAATCCTCGACATCGTGGTTCATCCGATGAGATCATCGTGGAACATGTGGGAGCCAACATGGGTATCCAGATCCCGCTGTTGGTTATTGGCCGGAGAGTTGTCTCGGTCATGTCTGCATGGTTCCCGAACCCGTAGGGTCTACACACTTAAGGTTCGGTGACGCTAGAGTTGTTATGGGAAATAGTATGTGGTTACCGAAGGTTGTTCGGAGTCCCGTATGAGATCCCGGACATGACGAGGAGCTCCGGAATGGTCCGGAGGTGAAGATCGGTATATTGGACGAAGGGTATTGGAGTCCGGAATTGTTCTGGGGGTACCAGGTGATGACCAGCGTGTCCGAAAGGGGTTTCGGAGGCCCCGGCAAGCGTTGGGGGGCCTTATGGGCCAAGGGGAGAGGGCACATCAGCCCACTAAGGGGCTGAGCGCCCCTCCCAACCCCATCTCACGTAACCAGAGAGGTGGGGGCGCCACCCCTAGGGCAGCCGCCCCTCCCTGCTTGGGGGGCAAGTTTCCTAGGGGGTGGGGGCGCCCAAACCCATCTAGGGTTTCCCCTGTGGCCGCTGCCCCTCCCCTAGGGAACCCTAGGGCGCCTCCCCCTCCTCCCTTACCCCTATATATAGTGAGGAAGAGAGAGGGCAGCCGCACCCTTCCCCTGGCGCAGCCCTCTCCCTCCTCCAACACCTCGTCTTCCTCCGTAGTGCTTGGCGAAGCCCTGCCGGAGAGCCACGAGCTCCATCACCACCATGTCGTCGTGCTGTCGGAGTTTTTCCCTCAACTTCTCCTCTCCCCTTGCTGGATCAAGAAGGAGGAGACGTCCCCGGGCTGTACATGTGTTGAACGCGGAGGTGCCGTCCGTTCGGCACTAGGATCATCGGTGATTTGGATCACGGCGAGTACGACTCCATCAACCCCGTTCACTTGAACGCTTCCGCTTAGCGATCTACAAGGGTATGTGGATGCACTCTTCTTCCCCTCGTTGCTAGTTTCTTCATAGATAGATCTTGGTGACACGTAGGAAAATTTTGAATTTCTGCTACGTTCCCCAACAGAACCCGGCCCCGGGTCCCGTCGTCGACCCTGAGCTCGTTTGGTGGCGTTCGCGTGGGCCAGTTTCGGTGCGGAGGGAGCTGGCCCCGCCGGAGGTGGTACGTCGTCGTGTCAAGAAGGAGGACGAGCACGTCCATCGCTACATGGTTGCGTTCGAGGGCGGCAGGTTCTCCAATACCTGGCAGTTTCTTCAGGGATCTCACTTCAGCTATGATCCTGTGAGGGTTCCTTCTCTTTGGGTGTCCACCGCCCACGCCGCAGGAACCGCGAGTGTCCTAGATTCTTCTGTAGTATTTGATCTTTATTAGCTACCTAGCCAGTGATGTATTCGAGATTATATATTCGAGACGATGTATTCGAGATTATATATTATTCGAGATGATGTATTCGAGATTATATCTGTTATTCGAGACGATGTATTCGAGATTATATCTATGGCGGACAAGTTCTTTTGGCATAGTTAAATAAAAGCTATGGCGGACAATACTGACAGAGAGAGAGAACAGACCATGTTCGATATGATACGCGGGCCGGATGATGATCGGAATGAAGAAGATTTTGACGGCTTCGAATTTCTAAACAACACCGGAGAGGGTGATATGATATTCGATCGCGATGACCGAATTGATGAAGTCATGAACTACGATTATGACGATGACGAAGAACATGTTGATCCTGAAACAACAAACACCGGCGAGGTATATATATTTATATAAGCAGGAATCTAGTGATCATCACATGTTTTAATAAATTAGTTGAAGATATATTAACGAATCGATCTTTCTTCTTTCAGCCATCCGGATCGAGCAAATCTTCAGGCAAAAGGACGAAACGAGGCCCGAACAAAAAGTTGAAGGAGGGCGTAAAGTACAATATCGACGCATTCAGACCTAATGGCGAACCATTAGCGCCTAAGAAGATAGCGGACAAGTTCGTTCGTCAGTGCGGAGTTCTTGTGAAGGACCTACTCCCGATCTCCCTTCAAGAATGGAGAAAGCCAGCAAAGCCACGTCCAGATGTTACTTTTGTCGACGAGAATCAAAAAAACCTGCTTTGGGATACTCTCATGGAACATTTCACCCTACCAGATCATTTCACAAAAGCAGATGTGCAGAAAGTCAAGGACGCTGCTTTGAGGAAGATGGCGGTTGCATTCAAGAACTACAAGAGAACGACGTGGGAGAAGTACGTCAAGGATGGAAGGAAGACTCCAGTATTCGAGGGATACTAGAGAATCAAAGTGCTCATTGGGACGATTTCGTGAAATTCAAGGATTCAGAATTAGCTAAGGAACGGTTGAGAATAAACAAGAAGAATGCCGAAAAAAAGGATAAGTTCCATAAGCTGGGGCCAGGTGGCTACGCGGTGGCAATGCCTAAGTGGGATAAGTCTGAGAAAGAGATGGAGGATGCAGGTGTCACTCCGGTTACTAAGAGCTGGCCCCCCAGGTGCAGGACTTGGTTCTATGCGCATGGGGGGAGTTGGACCCGAAGACAGGCAATGTTTCGACGAAGGCATGTCTGAACGGAGCCGACGATTACGCGTGCCCTGGGAAATCCTGAACACCCGGGAAGAACACGAGGCAAGGGCGCTATTCCGTGGTATGAGGGGTTTTCGGACTGGAACGCCGACTACAGAACCCGTGCGAGAAAGAAGATTGCGGAGGAGAAGAAGAGGAAGATGGAGGAGGAGCAGAGGAAGCGGGACTATGAACGCCTTCAAGGCCTTGAAGCAAGTCAAGCGGAATTGGCAGTTAAATTCCAGCGGCAGCAGGAGCAGATCGACTCACTTAGCCAGCAAAGGGGTCTCAGCAGCTGCAGCAGCTAGCGGATGATCCAGCATTGGATAGCACCGCCCCATCCATGCCAAGAAGCAGCGTGGGTTCCGCCCCGGGCGACGCATTGCTGGATAGATACCCCATGGATGACATCATGGAGAACAGTAACTGCGAGCTACACTTTAAAATGAAGAACATATCCATGAAGGTGGCGGACGCCGTTGCTTATACAAATTCCCCCGATGCAACCTTCCATTGCAACCCGATTCTAGCAGGCTATGCTCGTGTCGTGGTTGATGAGGTGGTGGACCAATATTCGGGGCTAGAGCTTGACATTCCTGGAGGTGACGAGGAGCACACACTCGGAGAGGCCAAACATCGTATCATCCTATGGAGAAAGGATTGCATCATCTTTCGAAGGCCACCGACACCGCGTCACCCGACTCCTCGTCGAAGTCCGCCACTGAGTCAGCAGACTCCCGCTCCTCCAAGTCCACCAACGCGTGAGGCCACTCCTCCTCCTCCAAGTCCGGCAAAGTGTCAGGCCACTCCTCCTCCAAGTCCGACACAGCGTCAGACGTCCACTCCTCCTCCAAGTCCGGCACAACCTCAGGCCACTCCTCCTCCAAGTCCGGCACAGCTTCAGGACACTCCTCCTCGTCCAACTCAGCCCCGTCAGCCGTCTCCGCCGCCTCAGCAATCGCAGAAGAGACACCCCGCACATATGGTGCGTAGCGGTACCAGTCGAGGTCATAGTACAGGAAGTACAGGCGGAGGCAAGCGATATAAATATGGTCCAAACCTCGATACTCCTCTTCCTGAGAGGGCTTATGACAGGACCAAGGAGCAAACCAATGCCATAGTGCGGGCAGAAGTCGACGTCCATTTTGGACCGAAACCGCCACCGCCGCCAAGGGAGAAAGTGCCTGTGGAAGTTATTGACCACTTCATTCGTATGGCTGAACCACCAGCTCCTAAGCCTGTTGACTCAGACTATGAGCGCGACATCAGGAAGTTAAATCGACAACGTCTACAGAAGGAGGCGAGCTCGAGCTCGAGCAAACAACAAGCAGCTGTCAAAAAATGCGGGAGAACCGTTGCCCAGCTGGGAGAACAGTGGGCGCAACCGATCCCCGCGCTTATTGTGCCGCCAACAACACGTGACAGTACGCGCGACCAATATTATTGTGGGCAAACAATTTACGTTCCCCAGGTGGGCGATCTGGTAATAACCCAGGAGCATATAAAGCAGGCTGAAGAACTCAAGATCACTGTTGGACAACTCCTCGAGATCGAGGACATGCCTGTGCTTACAGAGGAGGAAATAAAACGGAAATATGTCCGGGGCCAACCTTTGGTCAAGCCAGAAGATGTCAAGAAGCTTCCAACGAGAATGTATGAATTGCATCAATGGTACATGGACATTACCAAGAGATCCAATCGACAGTCCCTCATGGTGCAAATCAACAAGGAACATTTCTACCATGACAAACCTGGGACCGTTGAGTATTCTGAACTGTTTCAGTTATACAATCAAGACGCGCTCGACAAATCTATCGTCAGTTGCTATTGTCTGTAAGTGATTTCTTTCTGTAATTTAAGTCTGAACCTAGTTGTATTGATCCTTTTGATCAATCATTACCTGTAATTATTCTCACTATATTCTTTTCTGTGGTACTATGCAGGATGAAGGTGTATGAAATGAAAAAAGGTGGACGCTATGGCATTGGGTTCATTGACCCAAACACCGTTAATGAATTCACATGGAATATAAGCGACTATTATAAAAAGCAGGTAGAGGACAGCATGTTCGAGTTCTTGAAGGACCTCAAATACAATGAAGATATACTACTTTCTTACAACTTCAAGTGAGTCACACTTTCTTGTACTACAAATTCTCTGTTTTTGCCTACTAGCTAGCTAGCTACATGTTTTTGCTTACATATATATGCCCGCTTAATTAAGACATGCAAACGTGTGTGCATGCAGATTTTACTGGATTTTGTGTATCATTAAAGTTGACGAAGGAACAGTTGAAATACTGGATCTTGTGTATCTTGTTTGGGATAGTCAACAGGTAATTTCAATCATTATTAACTATATATCTCGGCCTATTTAGTTCATCATTTCATGATATGAACTATTTAATAACCCCTTTATTCATTTTCTTTGTCGGCGGGCAGGGCTTGGGCAAGGTTCATCAGCGTCACGGAAGGCGAATGGAAAGAACAGCTGAGATGGCTTCGACCGAGGGTAAGTAATTAAGTAGTGTGGTAGCTAGCTGCCATCTTTTTAATATTATCATGCTTGATTAATTATTATCTGATCAAATTAAATTCCATTCTCGTAAAGGCCATAAAGCAGGCGCAGGGGACTGATCTGTGTGCATACTGTGTTTGCGAGAACATTCGCATGATGACGTCCGAAGGGAGCAGATCTCAAAAACAGGAATGGGTACGCTTGTCAGAACACTATTCACAATTTGTGCACCATTATCGATATCTAGTCACACAACAAATACACATGCATATTGATCTCCTTCTTAACCGTTCAGAGAGGTGCGGGACAAGCTCCTAGATACGGAGCGCGTAGAAGCACTTCAAGAGGAAATAGCGGGATTTTTACTCGACCAGGTCATAAATCCGAAGGGAGAATACTATTACCCGCTACCGCCCCCATCGACCAATTAAGTCATGAACCACTTCCAATTTGTCATCGTGCTTCGAAGGCACCAATTAGGCTAATGTGAACTGGCTCCGGAGGCAACATGCATATGTACGAGAAATTGTATATAGCTATATACATGCATGTGTGTATGTGTGAATTAATATGGTGTGGTTTGTGTGAGACATTGATGATATATATATATATATATATATATATATATATATATATATATATATATATAATGTTACTACTCATCACCCAGGGTGCAGAATAAATTATTCTTCACCCGAGGTAATCTTACGATCATTTCATAATTAAATTACATTTGAAAATCAAATAGTTACATTCTTATTGATTCACTACGTAAATTTTGGCATAAAAAATAAAAATATAAGGCATAAGACAAGAAAATTTGCAGTTTATGTGTATTTTACACTATGTTTTTACGTTTGTAATTTTACATAACATAAAATATTTTTTACGACGATTATATATTTTCTTACGGTCTCTTTTTACGTCAGAAATAAGACAAAACTTACGAAACGTAAAATTGCGATATATATATATATATATATATATATAGGGATTGACTATTCGTCACCCTGGGTGAGAAATAATTATTCTTCACCCCCTCTATTTTACCATCAATACATCGCAATTTTACGTTTCGTAAGTTTTGTCTTATTTCTGACGTAAAAAGAGACCGTAAGAAAATATATAATCATCGTAAAAAAATTTTTATGTTATATAAAATTACAAACGTAAAAACATAGTGTAAAATACACATAAACTGCAAAATTTGTTGTCTTATGCCATATATTTTTATTTTTTATGCCAAAATTTACGTAGTGAATCAATAAGAATGTAACTATTTGAATTACAAATATAATTTAATTATGAAATGATCGTAAGGTTACCTCCGGTGAAGAATAACTTATTCTGCACCCTGGATAATGAATAGTAACACTATATATATATATATATATATATATATATATATATATATATATAGTCAATCCCTATATATATGATTGGTTCTACTAGCTACCATATATATGCATAACGTGTACAATGTGTAGTATCGTAAAATACCAGCAAACAAAAAAAATTAAAATGGAAAACACAAAATTAAATAAAAAAGAAATCATAAAACCAAAAAAAAACCAAATATTTTAGTACCGGTTGGTGTTACCAACCGGTACTAAAGGGCTCCCGGCCCCCGTAGCTGGCTCGTGCCACGTGGTTGCCCTTTAGCACCGGTTCGTGCTGGACCGGTGCTAAAGGGGGGGGGGCTTTAGTGCCCAAATTTTAGTGCCGGTTATGGAACCGGCACTAAAGGGCCTTACGAACCGGTGCTATTGCCCGGTTCTGCACTAGTGTATTTGTTATTCCTGCCTGTAACCTGATAGTTTTTGTGGGCTGATTCCGATTCAGACCGTGTTTGTTGGACATGCTATCCTATTTCATCTCCACAAAATCGAATATTAGTGTATTTCTCTTGTATACTCATTTTCCTAAATTCATATAATATTGATACCAAGGTAAAAAAAACTTTGAAGAGAACCATGTTATCATAATTCTACAATTTATGTTACAAATAAAATTTTCTCAAGGGCCTTCCAGGTAGTCGCTAGACCAATCTGAATCTCGCCAGTTACAAATGTTGAGACCCATGATGTTGGATGTCTTCAGCGACATTCACTTCTTTGAGATCACTAAATGACATTGAAGTTCTTGTTAGTTGTGTTCCTTCTCGTGTTGATTAACTTCACATACTTTTTTTATTATAACAATTGAGATGTACAAATTAATAGTTGCGTGGATCCGTGTCAACGGTCGGGCTGGCGTCATTGAAGGGAAATGGTGACCTGATCTGTGATCGCCTGCGGGTGGAAACAACCTGCGCACAAGATGAGGCCGCCGACAACAAGCTGACGAACAAACCAACACCATACAACGCCAAAGCACATGATCTGTTCCACGACCTCCTCAATATTGTCGACTGACCATGCCCCAGAGATGGGCTTGAAGCCAAGATTACTCAACATAACGCCTCCACCTCCATCTGAACGACGCCATCAGTGAAACCAAAAGCTAACCCTTATTACACGTTGAACATGCAAAATCGGAGTCCCCCGCATCTCCCGTCGCGAGAGCAGTGGAAGGTGTGGAGTGGAATCATCGTCCTTGCCAATGGGAGGAGGTAGAGATTTGAGAGATAAGAGGGATTAAGGAAACAGGGAGGCCAGGTCATGAGAGATGTTTTCGGCGCGTCTTCCTACGTCTTTGAAGTTGAAACTTTGTACACATAGATTAACCATATGGTACGACAACCCAGCCATATATCTGCTAAAAAAAGTATATACACATGGTAAGTTTTTCTTTGTAAAATCTTCACTGATTTCAACTCAAAATAAATAAATAATCTTCACTGGTTTTGTGAACCAAATGGAAGAAAGTTGCAAAATGGGAAGTGATAATAACTGATGAGTCGTGCGCTGCAGTAGGACCGAGACGTTTGTTTATGCGGCGGACTCGGGCTGGAACCGGTTGGGCCGGCCATTCCCCTCCCTCTTCCCGCAAACAAACCCATACCTGCCGCCACCATGCCCATGGCCGCACCGCCGCCGCCGCCGCCGGCGCTCCCGGACGAACTCGTCCAAGAGATCCTCGCCCGCCTCCCGCCTGACGACCCAGCCTCCCTCCTCCGCGCGTCCCTCGTCTGCAAGGCCTGGGGCCTCGCCGTCTCCCACCGCGGATTCCGCCGCCACCTCCACGAGCTCCACCGTGCACCCCCCTTGCTTGGGTTTCTCCCTACCCGGGCCTACCACAGCACCTCCCACTTCATCCCCACCACCGCCTCGTCCTTCTCCCTCCACGCTCCGGACTGCCACTCGTGGCGGGCCGTCGACTGCCGCCACGGCCGCGCCCTCTTCCTCTCCGTGAACCAGCACGCCGAGACACTCCTCGTGTGGGAGCCAATCACCGGCGCCCGGAACAGCCTACCGGTGCCCGCGGCGTACGACAGCGCCAAGCCATATCCGGGCGCGTTGATGTACTCTAACGCGGCGGTGTTGTGCGCAACTGACGGGTGCGACCACCGCGGCTGCCCCGGGGGTCCTTTCCGCGTGGTCTTCGTCTTCGAGGAGCACACCAAAGAGGAGCAGAATGTCACGTCGGCGTGCGTTTACTCGCTGGAGACTGGTGGGTGGGGCGAACTGACCTTGTTGCACACCGAGCTCTCCATAGAAATCACACACAATTCCAGCGTGCTCGTTGGCAGCTCTCTGCTCTACTTCCGGGCCAGTGCGTCCATCCTGGAGTATGACTTGGCAAAGCACGCCCTGACTCTGTTCATCCCACCAGACAATGACGAGAACGTAGGTTTTAATCTCATTCTGACGGAGGACGGTCAACTAGGACTTATTGAAGATTGGTGTCCGCATCTCAAATTGTGGACACTAGAGAATGCGAGTGACGACACTGATGCAGAATGGGTGTTGAGCCGTGTCATCTACCTGCACAATTTTTTCCCAGCTAGTGCTCGCTTGAGTGAAGGTTATGGAGTGTGGGTGATGGGCTTCGCCGAGGGAGCTAATGTCATTTTCGTTAACTCAATTGCTGGTGTCTTCACGATTGAGCTACAATCAGAGGAGGTGAGGAAGGTGTTTGTTCATAGTAGCTTTGGTAATTTGATTCCGGTTGTCACCTTCTACACTCCTATGCTCCAAGGCGACCAACAGCATCTGCTGGTGTCAAAGCCTAGTGGGGAGGCAGGTGGTGAGGAGGGGGGAGAGGGGGGGGGGGAACAATAGATCAGGCACAACAGCTGTTCGACAAGGGGTCCAATGCTATCAGTAAGGGAGACTTTGTGAACACCTTCGAATGCGTCAGCCACGACCACAATATCAGGTGATGGCTCCATTCCCAAATGTGCTCTTTATGATTAGCACAATGTGCCCTTTGCTGCTTTAGGCTTTGAGTGGTGCTCTTTATGATTAGCACAATGTGCCCTTCGCTGCTTTAGGCTTTGAGTCGTTTTGTTCAGAAGATGAGTTAAGAGCAGTTTTAGATGTTCTAGGACGATGTGGTTGCCAAGCAGTTTATCTTGTGATTGGCGACGAGCCCAGCTGCGTTTGAGGGATTCAGTGAGTCGAATTAACCTTAGTACTTTTTTCCGATGACGGAGAATTAGGACCTGGCATCTTTTGTCATGATATGTGTATTGCGATGAACATTAAATTATAGCATGTTTATTGGAAGGATAGGTTGTTATCTTATTCAACAAGAATTATATACCCCTTGTGCTGGCTAGTCTGTTGTTATAAACAGCAGAGAACAGAACATTGTTAGATCTCGTGTCATCAAAAATGGTTGTTGGAATAATTGTAGCAGTGTTGTTCTATCTCAGACTGCAGTAACTTCCATGGCCTTGTGTTATCTATAACTTAACGATTATAGACTGAAAATTTACACCTTTGTTTCCACCTAGGGCTCCAGGCCATGTGGAAGTTGCTCCGGCCTTTGCTAGCATGTTTGGCAAATATGGATGTGCATACAAAGCTCAAGAGGTGAATGATTCTTTGGATTCTGTCCCCAAGAGTGCACCGGTTGAAGAATTGGTGAAGGGCACAACCAGGGAAGATGATGCCGGGGACTCAAAAACCTCTAGTAGCAGTGTTGAAGATGCTGCTTCATCTTGGGAGAAAGGTAATTCTCAAGAAGGTATTGTATATCACTGTTCCTTTCTTTGGACTAGTGGTGATGCCAGGGCTGCATAACTATGTGGTGAAAATGCTTTATTTTCTCTGAAGTTTTCATTGCTCTCTTGGCTTTTGCATGAAATTTCACTTCTATGGAATAGTAACTTTTGGGATCAAAGAGGCACTGCCACTACAACCGGATAGTCATATACACAGAAAAAATAGGCATGTGATCCTGCATATGCAAACTAGTACTCCCTCCGTCCCAAAATAAGTGTCTCAACTTTATACTAACTTTGTACAAAGTTATTGTACAAAGTTAGTATAAAGTTGAGACACTTATTTTTGGACGGAGGGAGTAGTAGTCTTGTTTGGAATTTGGAAGTAACTGTTTGCTGTTTGGACTTGTCTCATGAATTCTCGTCATCGTTCCATAGAAGACTATTTACTCAATGCTGTTTTGCTAAAAGTTCTTATATAACAATATAGAGAGTAGATGATGTAGCTGATAGTGTAAAATGATTTCATTTCTCAAAAAAACTTGTACCATGGGTTGACCATATCTTGAACTTGTGTCTGGCGCCATGTGTCAGCCATTTACCTTCTTAATTTAAATACATATAATTTTATCTTTCTTACATATAGGAATAGCAATGCCAGTTTGAATAAAATATGGATCTATCCATATCATAATGTCAGGCCTCAGCTGAACATTCTCCAAAAGCGACTAGCAACGGATTGTTCACCGTATTGCCATGATATGCCTGAGACATGGTATTAGATGCTCCTGCTGCAGTTCATGTTGCCTCAATGGGCAATTCTCATCTGTTGATGTCTATACAAGTAGCTAGAGGGAAGCTGCTGCCATTCATTATTTGATCTGTCAATTTTTTTGGCTTATGCAATTGCAATGCTTGCCATGTTCAGTATCCAATTGTAATGTCTAAAACCTTCTTCCTTAATCAATGAAAATGGCAAATCTTTTGCCTTGTTTGAAAAAAAATTATGCTTTGAAAAGGCTGCCATTCTGTGCTCTTGGCTGTGATGAGAGTGTCTTTGCATTAGTCTGGGAGGGTCATATATATGAAGTTATAAACCATTTTGCCTGTTCTCGTGCACATATAGTCTGTTGCTTTTGGGGGAAAACTTGCATGTATTTTAATTTTCCTCACTCAGTCAGTCAGTGTTACATTCCTTCTGAAGGAATTCAGCTTTCCATCCAATATATCTGGCGTACTAACATCTCAATCTTTTGCTATGTGCTTCTAGTGCTACGATGAATCGCTGATGGGTCGGGCCGGATGTTTCATCAGTCAAATCATTCAGCACCTTCAGTGGGATCTCTTTCTCCTCTGCTGCTGGGAATTATGAGTGTCACCTCCCATTTTCATGGTAAATTGTAGGTTAGTGTCCAGACTAGCTAAATGGAGGCACCAAATTAAAACTTGGCACCTGAAAGAACCAAGAAGTGGATGCTGCTCAAGACTTGCTGCTGGGTGTGGGGATTAATCCCCTAGCTAGGAGTTTAAAAACTATTTTGTAGCTCCTATCTGTACCTGATTGTTTCTGTGGAGTGGTGCCAATTAAGACTCTGTTTGTTGACATGTTTCGTCTGTTTTAATCAGGAGTGTGAAAGTTCCATCGTATGAAATACGTACTAGCATGCACATATACAGAACAGAGACATGATAATAGAAAAGGCATGTCAAGTTAATCAACGCTAGACGGATGTTTCTTTTGTGAATAGAGCCTCTTTCTAGCCGCCGCCTACTCCTCCAAGAAAAGCTAGGGTTCGTGCCTCTCGCCGGTTCTGCTGCAGGTCCGCCTCGTCTCCGGTGGCCCTAGGGCCATGGGGGCGTGGTGGATCCTGGCAAGGGCTGGCGGGAGGGCTCCGTTGTTAGTCGTTTCTTCAAAATTTGTTAGGGTTTGTGTCCTACTCAGAAAGACGAGACGGCGGCGGTTCCCTGAACATGGAATAAAGGTCTTCCTGCCTAGTCCCCGTTCCGGTGGTGCGTCTAGCATCGTTGGTGGGCGTGTGGAGGTGTGTCTCCGGCGGATCTATCCTCGGTGGATTTGCTCGGATCTGGTTGTGGTTCGTCTATGTTCGTGTGTCTTCAGGTTGGATTCTTTCGATCTACGTTATTCTTCATCAGCGAAGGTTGCTGTTCTGGTGCGCTGGTCCTACGGGGCCTTAGCACGACGACTTCCCGGCTGTCTACTATAACAAGTTGTGCCCGACTCCGGCGAAGGAGGGGTGATGACGGCGGCGCGCCTTTGGCTCGTTTCAGTGATTGTAGTCGTCGCTAGGTGGTCTACGGATCTAGATGTAATTTTTATTATTTCTAGTTTTCGTTATACTGCCATGATAGAAGATGAATAGATTGAAAGTTTTCTCGCAAAAAAAAAACGCTAGACGGATAACCAATCAGTTGCAAGGAAACACCACTCGTTGTTTCTACTGTTGCTGGAGGTTCATGTGTGTAATACGTACTAGCAAGAGATAAGATTAGTTGAAGTAAATTAAAGTGATTGGTTGAAGCTATACAGCCTACGGAGTGCGGACACATCAACACTGTCATTGGTTTTGATGAAACTGATGGGTTTAGTTCTGGCATCCATACAACTATTTGAATATCTCAGTCGTAATAATATAGAAGTAATGTCAAGTCAATCTACGCGATAAGCGACTAATTAAAAAGATCTTCAATGTCATTTCCCGATCTTGAAGAAGTGAATGTTGCTGAAGACATCGTCGTGGATCTGCAGATTGGTCTAATGACTACCTGGAATGGCCCTTGAGGAAAAAAAATTGTAACCAAAATGATAGAATTATGATAACATGGGCTGTCTTCAAAGTTTATTTTGTGCTATTATCTGGATTATATTAATTAAGGAAAAAGAATATCCGAATCTAGGACAAGTGCGACCAACTTTACAGAAAAGACCATGAGAAAACTTACAAGTATCATATTGTATTGGAATCTGCCACCGCCCGCTTCATTACCATTGCACCGCCGGAGGAGAGCAACAACCGTATCACCCACATAGATTTGTAGATGGGAACTCCTTGATGTTTCCGCAAGAGCCACCTGCCATGTATGATGGGGTGTAGGGGAAGAATCCGAATAGGCGTGAACACCCCCCACCCCCACCCCACCCCCCTAATCTGTCGATGGTTGGGCTAGCGTCAGTGGAGGGAACTGGTGACCGGACCCGTGATCGCCCGTGGATGGGAACAACCTGCACATAAGATGAGGCCGCCGGCAACAAGTTGACGATCAAACCAACACCACACGACGTTGAAGCACATGTTCTGACCCACAACCTCGTCGATGTTGTTGATCGACCATGCACCTGTGAAATGGGCTTGAAGCCGGGGCGCCATTATTCGACGCAGTGCCACCACCTCCATTTGAACGACGCCACCACAAAACCAACACCTAACCCTTACTACACATTGAACACGCAAAATCGAAGTTCTTCACGCGGCGGGAGCGGTGGATAGAGGGGAGGGGAATCACCGGTCTTACCATCGTGAGGAGGTAGAGATCGACGGCTTTGGGGGTGTTTCTGAAGTTGAAAGTGTGCAACCCGGCCATATTTGCTTAAAAAACCATATATGAAGTAAGTTCCTTTTAGCAAATTAGAAGTATCAAGTACGGAATATATGTATACCATCTCTTCAGAAAAATGTAGTTACTTGGGTTGCATTGAGAGGGCACCGAAGGCATCGGCCATTTAGAAGCTTGAAAATAGTCCCTCCGTTCCGCAATATAGTGCGCATGATTTCCAGCATAGGTACCAATTCGTGCGCTGGCACTAAATTTTGGACGAGAAAGTCCCCAACCCATGTGCAAGAAGTACCAGTACTAGTACACCGGCCTCCTCTGTTTCAACTCGACGCGAGCGTGAACAACCGGCAAGAAAGTCAGCCAGGGAAGAGGAGATGCGGGCCAAGGATGCGGTGGCGCCGGCCATGGGCGCACTGGACGTGAAAAAGCCTGGCGTGGCAGTCACGAAGACATCAGAAGCCGCATTTGGCTCCTGGGAGCTGCCGCCGCTACTGCACATGAAGTCGGCGCTGGCGTGCTGCCGCTTCGTCTTCAAGAATCTCCCAACCTCGTCGACGGCCCGCTGGAATCGACATCGACCTCAGACCCAAGGCGGAGTTGCTCAATGGTGTTGGGGAAAGAAGATTGAGAAAGGGGCAGTCGGCACCTGAGGAAGTCGACTGGTACCGGTGCAAGCTAGATGTACGAACGGTGGCGTACTCGGAGTGGCGAATGGCACCGGTGTAAGGTGGATTGTACAGGCAGACGATGATGCGCCTTGGCCGGCGTCCATGAGTGTTCATTCATCACGCCTTTGACCGCCTAGTCATCGCAATCTCCCGGATCTCCTCGGCACAGAGAAAAGAAGGCTGGTCCAGAGCACGCCGGAGCACGACCGCACACGTGGAGGTGGGGGTGAGGAAGAGCGTGGCGAGGGAGATGCTACGTTCCAGCCGTCGTGGTCCTCGCTCGTCATGGTACTTGTGTGGAAGGAAGGGGATAAAGCGGCGCTATTTTTGTCCAGAATTGATTGCGGCTATTAATACGCACTATAACATGGAATATGTCAAGAAAAATTATGCGCACTATAATTTGGAACGGAGGGAGTAATGAGGAGGCTCAAAAGGGAAACAGCTCATTGAGGTTGAGCTCAGCCATTCACTCCACCCCCTCCGCTGCACCCACACGCTCCAGATCAGATCTAGCGAGTAGCCACAGCCATGGCAGCAGCGCCGCCGCTGCTCCCGGACGATCTCGTCGAAGAGATCCTCCTCCGCCTCCCGCCCGACGACCCCGCCTGCCTCCTCCGCGCCTCCATCGTCTGCAAGGACTGGGCCGGCATCGTCTCTCGCCCGTCCTTCCGCCGCCGCCTCCACGAGCTCCACCGGACACCCCCGCTGCTCGGGTTCCTCCGTGACAGTACCCACGCGCGCCTCCTCCCCCACTTCATCCCCACCACCGCCTCGTCCTTCTCTCCCTCCGCCCCGGACTGGCACTCCTGGCGGGCCCAGGACTGCCGCCATGGCCGCGCCCTCTTCATCTCCACGGGACAGGGTACTCTGGAACTCCTCGTGTGGGAGCCAACCACGGGCGCCCAGCAGCGCGTGCCGATGCCCGCGGCGTTCGGGAGGAGGAACTACTTCCCGATGGCGGCTGTGTTGTGCGCAGCGGATGGGTGCGACCATCGCGACTGTCTCGGGGGTCCTTTCCGCGTCGTCTTCTCCTTCTCAGACCTCCCCGAGGATTTTGACCCAGATGAGGAGGGGTGGGCTAGATCGCTGACCGTATACTCGTCCGAGACTGGCACCTGGAGAGAGCTGACCTCGGTGCACAGCAAGTTCCAAATTAACTACCAACAATATTCCAGCCTGCTCGTTGGCAGCTCTTTGCTCTACTTCAGGAGCACAGTCAAACTTGCTACAATCGTGGAGTATGACGTCGCAAGGCACGCCCTGACCGTGTTCAAGCCACCCGGCGACTGCTCCGTAGTAGGATGTAACCTCGTGCTGACGGAGGATGGTGGATTGGGAGTTATCGAAGGCTTGTCCTATCAGCATGTCATGACATTGTGGACATGGGAGGCGAGTGACGGCACTGATGCACAATGGGTGCTGAGCCGGGAAATCTGCTTGGACAATTTGCTCCCAACTGGTGCTCGTAGTGATGCGCTATATGGAGTGGCGCGAGTGGTGAGGTTTGTTGAGGGAGCAAATGTCATTCTCGTTAGCACGGTTGCTAGCCTGTTCACAATGGAGCTAATCAGAGCATGTGAGGAAGGTCTGCAATTTCTGTGGCTTCAATGATTTGATTCCAGTTGTTGGTTTCTACACTCCTGTGCCCAGAGATGAGCACCAGAATCTGCTGGCATTGAAGCCTAATGAGGAAGCAGGTGGTGAGGAGGAGAAAGTTGTAGATCAGGCGCAGCAGCTGTTTGACAAGGGGTCCAATGCAATCAAGGAAGAGGGCTTTGTCAACACATTCGGAAGCATAGGCCATGACCACAAAATGAGGTGAGGGCTCTACTCCAAAACGCCTGCCCATTCTGGGCCACGCTGAAACATTTGTACAGGTGTGATTGTGGAAAAAGAACTTTACCTTAATTCAGTGCTCTTTAAGATCAGCCGTTGGTTTCCATGTGCCCTTAGCTACTTTGTGACTTTGAGTCTTTTAGATTGGGAGATTAGTTTACAACAGTTTTAGATGTTCTACGTTGAGGTGGTTGCCAACCGATGTTTATCTTTATTGTGTTTGGCGGCGAGCCCAACTGTGTTTTATGGATTCATTGAGTCGAATTATCCCTAGTAATTTTTTCCTTTCGTAGTAGTACTTGAGAGTTAGGACCTGGCATCTTTTGTTATGATAAAATCAAAGTACATTTATTGGAGGAAAATGTGTTATACTATTCATGAAGAGTTATTAACCTCTGTGTTGGCTAGTTAAAAATATTTCATCGGTGTGCAGTTAATTTGTATGATACTATCATAATTCTGTGCAAGCGCTGTCAAGAGAACATAGTTAGCACCTCGTGTCATCAAAATGGTTGATGGAATCATTGTAGCTGTTCTGTTCAACCTCAGACTGCCGTAACCTTCATGGCCTTTGTTATCTACAACGTTAACAATTATAGACTGAAAATTTACGCCTTTGTTTTCACCTAGGTTTCCGCGTTATGAAGAAGTTGCTTTGGAGGGTGCAAGCACGCTCAACATATATGGATGTACCTTGCTGCCCAAAGCTGTACCAAATGAAGAATCAGTGATGGGTACAAGCAGCAAAGAGAAAGGTGATTCGTAATAATGTACTGTATACTCTGCCCTTTACTCAAGACTAATGTCGGTGCCACGACTGCACCACTGTGTGGTGAAGTGCATGATCTCCGCTGCAGCTTGAATTGTTCTCTAGGCTTTGTATGGAATTTCACTTGTATCGAATGGTTTGTCAAACAAGTTGTGGGATTAACTGAAACCACAATTTTAGCGTGGCACTGTTACCGCACCAAAACTATGTGCTCCTGCATATGCAAGTTGCATAGTAATAATAGTCTTGTTTGGGGCTTGGAACTGATTCAGACTGATCTCTAGTTCTTATTCAACTTTGTCAAAAGGTAGTAGATGATGTACAGAAGAAACGATCTAATGCTCATAAAAAAATTGATTTGTTGGTTGACCATATTCGCAACTTGTCTTCTAAGTTTATATGCATTTCCTTTTATCTTTCTTACCTTTACAGTTGGATACTCCCACATCTGTGTGGATCTCATTACTTCGTGTTGCTTTTCTTTAAAGAATAGTCTAGTAGTAGTACAATATCTGATGGCCGTGCTTTTCCTCCTGCTGGGGTAATATTGATATGGTCTGAAAATGCCGGATACTGTAGCAAGTAGTGAATACAAGGCCAAAGGCAAGTACACTTTCCTGCCTAGCCATATAATCTACTGGTAAAATTTCAGGAGCATTTAAGCAAAAGGATTGACACAAAACAAAAGAACAAATACTGTTGACCAAATATGAAGATTTGGTACTACAAATCATCATCGTCAGGACAAAAGTAGGGCACTGCATCGACAGATATTTCTCTTGTTAAAACTTGTAAGGGTTTGGATAGTGAACTCATAAATAAAGCAGCACTGTTAAGCTGATTGAAGATTACATGTCGAATCTTATAGTTACAGTCACAATAACTTGACAACAATGATGACCCTGTCAATTTACATCTTCCTACCGCCAGCGCTGCAGTCCTGAGTTAAAGTTGCAAAATGATGCACCACTATAACAGGCAGTTTGCAATACCTGAAAATGGCAATGTAACAGTGTATGCATAATTTCTTCGCAAACTGATATCACGGCTCAACAAGTTAGATTTACTAGTTGCAAGAAATATCCATTGGTTATCAGTGTTGCGAAGGCAACTAGTTGCAGGAGATGATGGAGACAGACAGTTTGGCAGGCATGAGTATCATTTGTGGAGATACTTCCTATGATTGTTTGCTCAGTATTCACATCACATGTGAGCCTCATAGACTTATTCCTAGCAAGAAAAGAAAAGGGCTAATGTCCCAGTCCCACTGAAGGCTGTCTTATCAGATTGCTGCCTGAAAGTTAAAACTGCATCTGCTTGTTCTTCAGATTTGGACGAGAGAATATTGAAACAACAAGATGAGGAGGAGGGGAGCGTCAACACAAATAAAAAGAACCGAGAAGAAGGTAAGTGCAACCATTTTTGTATATGTATGTAATATATTGCCTGTTCGAATTCATAATTGCTGGGTATCAAATGGTTTCAGGGAGAGCAGGCTTGCGGGAGTGGACCTGAGGACACTGACCCTGATGTTGATGCTACGATGAGTTTCAGAGGGTTGGGCACCTTGAAGATGTGAATGCTGCTCAGCTGCTATCTTCTTTGTCAGGTGCTTCTGCCGAAAGACATGGTTGTTGGTTTGTTGCTATATGCACCTGCACCTGGGTCTCGAGATAGCGTCAGTCAGTCACAACGCTATGATGCAAAGCTGCAGAGTGGCAATTCTGAAAGGCAAAAGAATGATGTGTGCCGTGCTACCTGATAATGCCGGTGCAAGGAAGAGAATGATCATATCTGAGAAACATTTCATCTTTGAGAAATATGCTATGTACGAAGGTTAAGTACTCTGTTTTCTCTCTGTTTCTCAGTACTTGTTTTTCCTACTTTTGCTGTCTGAAAACGAAAAAAAATGTTTGAAAGTAGTTTATTTCGTAGCAACTAAAATAGCATATGCACTATAGCTTAGTTTTGAGATGCAGGCCATTCTGTGAAGACAAGAGCCTATTTTTCCAAATCAGCACTTATAATCAATGCATCTGCTGTGCAAGATAATATTCGTCCATGCTGCAACGGAGGCGGGGCGCCGGCCGAGAATCAGCAGGTACTCTCCGCAGCCATGCCGTAACCGCCGACACAGTACCATCTCCTTGCGCCCTAGCTGCGCTCACTGACGCCCGATCGCAGCCTCTCCTTGGCCTCCCGCCACAGCGCTGCGGCCATCCATCACGCCCTTCCTCGCTCTCGCCCAGCAGCCGCCACCGCTATGAGCTAGAAGATTGTGCAGTCGCCGCGGCCGCTATGAGCTAGAATTGCGCCGCCGCCGCTTGATAGGATTTGGGGGAATCAGATGGGGGAGAGAGACGAGTCGGGCCGGGAGAGAGTGCTGGTTTAGCCCCTCTTTTTTGCAAGTGGTATAGATAGGGGTAATTTCGTCCACCTAAAAAATTGACTATCTAAAGAAATCCTAATAAAAGGCTGACAAAAATTAGGCGGCAGAGGATAACCGAAGTGACATAAGTGTCACAAAAGGCATAACTTAGTGTTAGATAAGGAAGAAAAAAATCAGAGTCGGATAGGGAAAGAAAATTTAAGATGATGTTAAATAAGGAATTATCTCTTCCAAATTCCAGCCCACCTCTCTGCTCCATACTCCACACCAACACCCAGATCTAGCACACCATGGCAGCAGCGCTGCCGTCGCTCCCGGACGATCTCATCCAAGAGATCCTCCTCCGCTTCCCGACCGACGACCCTACCTGCCTCCTCCGATCCTCCCTCGTTTGCAAGGGCTGGAGCAGCATCATTTTCCGCCCCAGCTTTCGCCGCCGCCTCCACGAGATCCATGAGGCACCCCCCGTGCTTGGTTTCCTCCGCGACGAGGCCAACGAGCGCACCCCCTACTTCATCCCCACCACTGCTTCATCCTTCTCCCTCGCCGCCCCGGACCATCGCTCGTGGCGGGCCCTCGACTGCCGCCATGGTCGTGCCCTCTTCCTGTCCAGATCCCAGGATGCCAAGGAACTCCTCGTGTGGGAGCCAATCACGGGTACCCAAGAGAGCGTACCGCTGCCTGTAGCGTTCGAGTTTGGCTACTCGGCGGCGGCCGTGTTCTGCGCAGTGGATAGGTGCGACCATCGCGGCTGCCTTGGGGGTCCTTTCTGCGTGCTTTTCGTCTTCTCCTCCAAGGAAGACGCCGACGAGTATGTCACGTCGGCATGTACATACTCGTCAGAGATTGGTGCCTGGGGCGGGATGACCACAATGCACGGCGAGTTCATAGGATTCACAAAATATTCAAGTGTGCTCATTGACAGCTCTCTGCTCTACTTCATCGTCTACGACTACGTGGACACTGAGTCAATCCTGGAGTATGACTTTTCAAGGCATGTTCTGACTATATTCAGCGTACCAGACAACTATTATGACTGCACATGTACTCTCATGGTGACGAAGGACGGTGGGCTGGGATTAATCCAAGACTTGCGTCAGCATCTCAAGTTGTGGACAAGAGAGGCGAGTGATGGCGCTGATGCAAAATGGTTGCTGAGCCGGGTCATCTACCCGCACAATTTGCTCCCAACCAGTGCTTTGTTGGATGAATGTTATGTAGTGGCACTGAAGGCCTTTGCTGAGGGAGCAAATGCAATTTTTGTTACTACAGTTGCCGGTCTCTTTGCAATTGATCTACAATCTGAGCTGGCGAGGAAGGTGTCCGACCATTGTGGCTTCCGTTTGCATAAATTGATTCCAGTTGTCACCTTCTACACTCCTGCGCCAAGAGGCGACCACCAGAATCAACTGCTATCGAAGCCTAGTGAGGAGGCATGTAGTGGGGAGGGGGGAGAGGGGGAGAAAACAATACATGAGGCACACCAGCTGTTCAATAAGGGGCCCAATGCTATCAATGAGGGAGAATTTGCCAACACCTTTGAATGCATCAGCCACGACAATAATGTCAGGTGAGGGCTCCATTCCCAAACACCTCCCCTATTCTGAGCTACGCTGAAACATTTGTATGGATGTGATTGTGGAATAAAGCTTCCCCTTAGGCCCTGTTCGGCAGACGTCCACTCCCTGCTTTCCAACTCCCAGCTCCATCCAGAAGCGGAGCGCACGGAGTGGCACTTTTGCAGCTCTGAGAAAATGGCCTACAAGCCGCCCGCTCCGCTCTGGGAGAGGCATGGAGCCAGCACGTTCGGTGCCACTCTGCAGCTCCTCCAGCCGCTCCAGGAGCTGAGCTGTGGAGCGGAGGCCTGCCGAACAGGCACTTAGTTCAGTGCTCTTTAAGAATAGCACAATGTGCCCTTAGTTGCTTTGGACTTTAAGTCGTTATGTTCAACAGATGAGTTCAGAAGAGTTTTAGATGTTTTAGCCTTCTAGGACGATGTAGTTGCCAAGTGGTCTATCTTTTGTTCTACAATGAGCCAAACTACATTTGAGGAGTTTAGTGAGTCGGATTAACCTTAGTGTTTTTTCCATGGTGGTACTTAAGAGTTAGGACTTGGCATCTTTTTTCATGATATGTGTGTTGCGATGAACACTAAATCAAAGTGCATTTATTTAAAGGGTAGGTGTTATCCTATTCGAGAAGAGTTATATACCTCTGGTGATGTTTAGTTTGTTGTTATAAATAACAGTCAACAGAACATAGTTAGCACCTCATGCCAAAATGGTTGATAGAATAGGTGTAGTTGTGCTGTTCTACCTCAGGTTGAGTAACTTTTGCGGTCTTGTGTTATCTACAAACTTAACAATTATAGGCTGAAAAATTAAACCTTTGTTTTCACCAAGGGTTCCGCATCATGAGGAAGTTGCTCTTGGATGTGCTGCCACGTTCAAGAAATACGGATGCACATACAATGCTCAAGAGGTGAATGATTCTTTGGATGATGTTACTAAGAGTGTGTCAAATGAAGAATCGTTGAAGGGCACAAGCAGCAAAGATGATGCTGGGGACTCAAGTACCTCTGGTAGCAATGTTGAGGTAGCTGCTCCATCTTCTGAGAAAGGTGATTATCAAGAAGGTATTGTACATCATTGTCCCTTTCTTTGCCCCAGTGGTGATGCCAGGGCTGCTCAACTGTGTGGTGAAATACTTTTTCCAGTGAAATTTGCATTCTTCTCTAGGTTTCTGCATGAAATTTCAATTCTATGGAATAGTTTCACAAAAAAATAGGGATCAACCAGCCCTGCAGTTTTAACGAGCCACTGCCACTGGATAGATACACAGACTGTGAAATGTGATTCAGCTAGACTAACCATTATTTGACTTGTTATTTTTTCCTTATGATGTTTCAATGTTTGCCATGTTCAATATCCCATTGCAAGGTCTGTCATCAGTCGTGTCTTTCATGCTTCTAAACGACTGTCATTGTTTGCTCCTTGCTGTGATGAGAGTGTGTTTGCTTTAGTCTGGGAGGTTTGTAAAAACCATTTTGCTTGTTCCCGTGCACGTATAATCTGTTGCTTTTTGAGGAAAACTCGCATTTATCTTACTTCTCCTCACTCGAGTTATTCAGTATTACATGCCTTCTGAAGGAATTTAGCTTCCCATATATAGCTGATGTACTAACATCTCAATCTATTGCTATGTGTAGCTAGTGCTACGCTGATGGTCAGGCCAGACGTCTCATGAGTCAAGTCATCAGCGCCGTTAGTAGGATCCCTTTCTTTTCTGCAGATGGGAATCATGAGTGTTACCTCTCATTTATTATGGTAAATTGTAGTTCAGGGTCCAGACTAAATGAAGGCAGCAAAAATGGCACCTGAAAGCAAGTGAATGCCGCCGAAGACTTTGCTACTAGGACTTCAAAAACTAGTTGTCGCTCCTACCTGTAACCTGATAGTTTCTGTCGAGTGATGCCGATTCAGATCCTGTTTGTTTGACATGTTATCCTATTTCATCTTCAAGAAATAGGATAACCATCGTCGACATGTTTCATCGGTTGTGAGAAAACAGTAATGTGATTTTCCCCCATACTGTTGCTGGAGGTTCTTTGTCTTAATCATGTGTGTAAAAGTTTCATCATAACGAAATACTAGCAAGTACTAGTACTGAAATGAATTTTCATCTATACACAGTAGAGTAAAACTACAGGGATTGGTTAAAGGTACAGCCTACACGCACGCACAACGACGGTGGTAGGGATGAAACTAAGTGACTGGTTAAGTTCTGGCATCCATGCAACTGTTTGTACATCTCAGTTGTAACAATAAAAGGTACTATGGGACACAACTAATTAAACAGATCTTCAATGTCATTTCCTGATCTTGAAGAAGTGAATGCTGCTCAAGACATCATCATGGATCTCGACGTTTTTTTTTTCTGGGAAGATCTCTACGTTTGATGACAACTACCCTAGATCTCCATATTTCTCTTGTATATGAATTCTTGTATACTTGCTTTCCGTATTGATATTAGCGTAAAGAAAACTTTGAAGACAGCCCATTTTATCATAATTCTATCATTTTCATTACAAACAAAATTTCTCTCAACGGCTGTTCCAGGTAGTCATTAGACCAATCTGAATCGTGTCAGTTAATATCTTGAGAAAACTTAGAAGTACATTTAATCCCCTAATTAAATTCTTTTGCCGGAATCCGCCGCCGCTCGTTTCGTTGTTGTCGCATCGCCTCAAGAGAGCTGTAGAGGGAAGTTCCTCGTTGATGTTGCTGCAATGGCCACCCGTTGTGTACGACGAGGTCTAGGGGAAGAAACCGAATCGGCAGGGGCCACGTCCCGATCTGTGTCAAGGATCAGGCTAGCATCACTGGAGGAAACTGGTGACCTGATCCGCAAGTGCAATGTTTGCCATGTTCAGTAACCAATTATGCCCTGAAAAGACTGCCATTATGTGTCCTTTGCTGTGATGAGAGTGTCTTTGCATTAGTTTGGGAGGGTCATATAATCTGTTGCTTTCCGAGGAAAACTCATATGTATTTTATCTCTCCTTACTCATTCAATGATACATGCCTTTTGAAGGAGTTTAGCTTTCCGTATATATCTGATGTACAAACATCTCAATCTATTTTCCCGCAAAAAAAAAAATCTCAATCAATTACTCAAGTCATCCAGTGTTACATGCCTTTTGAAGGAGTTTAGCTTTCCATATATATCTGATGTACTAACATCTCAATGACTCAATCTATTCCTATGTGCAGCTAGTGCTACGCTGATGGTCAGGCCGGACATCTCATGAATCAAGTTATCAGCGCCGTCAGTAGGATCCCTTTCTTCTCCACAGTTGGAAATTATGATTGTTACCTCTCATTTTTCATAGTAAACTGTAGTTCAGGTACAGTCTAGCTAAATGGAGGCGCCAAAAGTTGGCACCTAAAAAGTAAGATGTTGCTCAAGACTTGCTACTGGGTGTGGGGATTAATTCAGTGTCTAGAAGTTGAAAATCTATTTGTAGCTCATACGTGTGTACATGATAGTTTCTTCTGTGGGGTGGTGCCGATCCACACTCTGTTTGTTGACATGCTTCATCTTCAAGAAGTAGGATAACCATCGTTGACATGTCTCATCAGTTGCGAGGAAACAACATGTACTTGTGTCTTTCCCTCTGTTTCCACATGAGAATCCATCTTTTCCTCCTAGTCTTGCTGGAGGTTCTTTGTTTTAATCATGTGCGTAAAAAAATCTTGCTAACAAACTACTAGCATGCGAACATATTAGAGGTAAGTAGTTTGGGTTATCGATAAAATTGGCGGATTAAAGTACAACTATTTGTCCATACAGCTTTCAAAGTACTACTAATTCAGAACCAATGCAACAATGGACTGTGCCGATCGCACATGTTTCTGAATATTTTTGCCGTGGACTACCTATCATCTCTTCCACCACATGTACCGTAGGGTGTTTGCAACTATAATTCACCCAACCCCATGTCACAAACTAATTCATTAATTAGAAGACCACATGGTGTCTGTGGTCAGCAACCTCAAAACTAACAATGGCAGCAGAAAAACTAAAGAGATTCAAAAACTGGTGAACGTGTGTCGTCGGGTCCATTGGCTCGGCAGACAGACCAAAGTAATCCCAAATCTCAGCCGCTCTAGGACATTGGAAGAAAGCATTTAGTGCATCTCACAATGGGCTTTTGAAGTCAGATTGTCGGTATATAAAAGTAGGGGTTCTTCTTTTGACCCCTTTACTTGTGCACGGGCAGTCAGAGCCTCTCGCCATGGCTGCACATGGCAGGGCAGGGAAAGATGAGCCGGAGAAAAGCCGAAGCCCAAGACGAAGCAAAGCAACGCAAGGACCAAGACCACAAAGATCAGATGGGCGAAGAAGGTTTCCCCGACAAGGATCCTTGCCGGGGGGGGGGGGGGAGGCTTCAGCGGCCCCGGCAAGACCCTTGCTGGGGCAGCTCGCCCACGCCAGCCGAGCGAGCCACCCTCGGGCCCACCAACACTCAACACATGCGTTGGGACAGGGCTCGGGAGGCACCTCTGTGGTGGCATGCAGATCTTTGTGAAGACAAAGAATAGTTAAGACCAAGTGAGGATAGGAAGGCGGCCATCCTCACCGAAGGAACCCACAAGACCCCCGGCAAGATCCTTGCTGGGGACGCCTGCGCGCCACGGCAAGACCCTTGCCGGGCCATTCGGCAAGGCCCTTGCCAAGCGCACCAGCAGGGCCACCGCCAGGCCCGCACCAGCCAAGTCTCCGCCGCCGTTCGCATGCAGCTGCCGACCCAACCAGCTGGGCGGGCACCTACGTGGCAACATGCAGCCCTTCGTGGAGACTCCACCACCGCGCCACCTCAGCTGCCTGCCTGCCTACATGGCACCGCATGCACCGCTGGCCAGGGCGCGTGTCGAAGCTTGGAGGAGCGGCGACGGACGAGACGGGCCTCGCCCCCGTCCCCGATAAAGTGAGAGGACACCTAAGCGATGCATTAAATGCACCTTGTCCTGTAATACGAGGGATAACCTCGTGCCACTGTAGACCTTTCCACCTCCTGTGTGCCACTGTGGCAGCCCCTTTTTCCTATAAAAGGAGGCCTGAGGCGACCAGGAGAAGGATTCGGCTTTCTGGAGCTCGTTACACCCCATAGCTAACTCAAGAACACAGAATACAGCCACCAAAGCAGGAGTAGGGTTTTACGCATCCTTGCGGCCCGAACCTAGATAAACGAACCGCGTGCTTCTCTGTTAGACCCGCTCTTCTCTCAACCCCGCGCCCCACAACCGCAGTAGGGATTCTTGTGATCCCATAGGTGTCGTTTCCCATCGACATCTTTGACGCGCCAGGTAGGGGGCGCAATTGTGAGAATCTGGTCTGATAGTTAGCCTAGTGTTTCTTCGTCGCCATGGCCCCTAAGAAGAAGACGGCCACGAAGATCGGCTCGTTGGGGGCCGAACGGCCCGTGCCGGTGCAGACGAGCAGCGGACCGGTCGCAGACAGGACTCGGGCCGCGGCCCACGAACACCCGCACCACCCAGGCAGTCGGAGCCTGGCGAGCGGCGTCGTTCATGCACCAGACGATCGGCCCCACGCCGCCGGACCCAAGGACGGAGCTGGGCCCCCTGCCGGCGGCGCGGGGCCCTCCAGGGGTCTCGTTGCGCCGACTCCGGGCGGCGCGGCGACCTCCAAGACGCATACACCGGCGACCACCGCGCGTTCTTCCCATGGTGTGCGCGTCGAGCAGCGTCACCACGATGGTGACCCTGGGCACCACCGTGGGAAGAGCCCGGTGCGTCGTCGACAAGACGAAGAAATTCAACACGCTCGCCGAAGCGCTGGTGAAAATGGCACGCAGCCGCTGGGTCGTGACGGAGCTCCTTCTAACATGGTTAGAAGTCGAAGCGCGCCGCGATCCACTCAGCTGTCACCGCCACCCACACCAGCGGAAGCCTTGGCGCGCGCGCAGCTGCTCCTCGACTTCCATCCCGCTGCGGAGAAGCTCGATGAGTGGAGGGCTACCATCCGGAGCCTCGTCGGCGTCGCGAACAAAGACGATCCGCGACCGGCGGGGCCCTCGTGTCGGCGCTCTACCGAACCACCCCACGCTAGCGCTGGGAGGACCGGGGGAGCTGCGGCCACGGTGCACTCTCCTCCTCCTCGCCAGCCGCTGCGGGCGTCGGCCCGTCGCGACGATGCTGGTGATAACATCTCCATAGTATCGTCCGATCCACGGACCCTCCGCGACCCGCGCCAGGTTCTTCGGGAGCGAGCTCACGAAGACGCTCGAACCACCGTCGAGCGCCGACGCGAAACGCGCCGCCAGTCGGACAAGCGGGCGGGACCCGCTACGGACCACCCGGCACCGGGGGGCCCCGGCGGCTTGCCTTAGGAGGTAGGTTGCCCGGCTTTTACCCGTGAGCTGAGGCAGTTCCAGTGGCCGTCCCACCGCACGTTCAAGCCCGACGTCGGCAAGAAGTACACCGGCAAGACCCATACGTCCGAGTTCCTCAGCATCTACACCATCGCGATGCAGGCCGCTGGGGCTCGCGACGACAAGGTGCTTGCCAACTACTTCCCACTGGCGCTCAACCCCAATGTAATGTCTTGGTTGATGCACTTGCCGGCGGACTCCATCTCTTTCTGGTCAGATCTGTGCCATCAGTTCGTTGGCGCCTTCACAGGAGGCCACCAAGCTCATGGCCAAGCCAGTGATCTGCATATCATTCCCCAGAAGGAAGGGGAGACCCTGCGCAAGTACATCCAGAGATTCAACCGGGTGCAGTACAACATCCCCGACGTTCATCCCGCCGCTGTGATTAGCGCGTTCCATCAGAACGTGCGCAATCGCAAGATGCGCGAGGAGCTGGCGGTGACCAAGGTTAAGGATGTGGCCGAGCTCTACGTTCTGGCCGACAGGTGAGCCCGAGCTGAAGAGGGAAGGAAGTACCCCGGTGAGGACGCCGGCGCGGAAACTGACTCTATCGATGAGGACGCCGCCGCCCCGACAAAGAAGGGCCGGCGTCGCAACAAGAAACGCAAAGGCAAGGCTGTGCTTGCCGTTGAGGGATCTGACGACACCGGTGCCGGCAAGAAGGTCAAGGCAGACACCCCCGGCAAGGAGATTGCCGGGTGCGCCGCCTGCCGGGCCTTGGCGGCTACCGAGAAGCCAGGAAGCTCCGGCAAGCAATACTGCAAGATCCACCGCACCAAGGGCCACGATCTCCAGAACTGCCGACAAGTCGAGCTGCTTGCTGAGAAGCAAAAGGCTGAGTACAAAAGGCGGGACAAGGAGAAGGACCAAGATGGTGCTGAGGGATCCGGCAAGAAGCATGGCGGCCATGGAGGCCGCCCTGGCAAGAACAACCAGCAAGAGAGGCCCGCCCGGGGCCGCGACAAGAAACAAGAAGACAAAGATCACGACGAGGACGACGAGTCCGGTGAGCAAGGGTTCCAAAAGGCTACGAAGGCCATGTGCGTCGATGGCGGCGCCTCGCTGCATTCCTCTCACCGCCAGCTCAAGCAGTGGGCGTGAGAGGTTACGGCGATGGAGCCGTCGTTCGACGCTCAGAAGCCCCTAAAGTGGTCCAGCACGCCCCTCATCTTTGACGCCGAGGACCACCCTGATCGCACTACCACGGTCGGGTGTTTGGCGTTGTTGGTTTCGCCAACAATACGCAACCTCAGGGTGAACAAGATGTTGGTTGACCGTGGGGCCGGCCTGAACCTGATCTCGCCTGTCGTGATCAAAAGGTTGCAAATCCCTGACGGAGACCTCGAGGAAACGGGCACGTTTCAGGGGGTCAATCTGGGGAGAAGCCAGCCAAAGGGAAAGGTCACACTGCCTGTGACATTTGGAGGAGAGTTGAACTACCGGACAGAGAGGATCGTCTTCGACGTGGTCGAGATCCCCTTGCCCTACAACGGGATCCTTGGCCGCCCGGCACTAGCCAAGTTCATGGAGGCATCACACTACGCCTACAACATGCTAAAGATGCCCGGGCCGTTGACCATCATCTCCGTCCCCTCCGACAAGAAGGACGCGCTGATCTGCGCCGACCAACTCTACCGGGAGGCAGTTGCAGCAGCTGCCGTCAAGGCACCTGCTCCTGCCGCCGAAGGCCCGGGAGGAAAGAAGGAGCCCGGCAAGACTGTGATAGCCTGGCTTATTAGGGATGATAGACTACTCATATCAATAAGGAATTCCTTCTTTTCCGGGAGCCCATTCGGACAGAACTCCAAAGTTAAGCATGCTCAGCTTGGAGTAGTGTCAGGATGGGTGACCGACCGGGAAGTTGCTCCCGGGTGCGCACGAGTGAGGACAAAGTGCGCAGAAAAGACTAGTATTGATCTCTGGGGCCAGTCTAGATCCCGCCAGGAGTAACGACCACCGGCGGGTGTGTCCGGGGCGTTACAAGTTAGTATCAGAGCCGACCCTCGCGGTTACACGGATGGTTGCGGACAGGTGCGTGGTCATGTTGTTCATGACGTTTGTGACCCGTCGTGGCACCCGGCATGGCACATGTACCGGACTGGAAGCATAGACGTTTGTGCCAAGAGGGAACGTTCCTGTGGCCCGACGAGGACGTCGGTTCCTCTGAGTGGGGGTGTATGTGATAGCCTGGCTTATTAGGGATGATAGACTACTCATATCAATAAGGAATTCCTTCTTTTCCGGGAGCCCATTCGGACAGAACTCCAAAGTTAAGCGTGCTCAGCTTGGAGTAGTGTCAGGATGGGTGACCGACCGGGAAGTTGCTCCCGGGTGCGCACGAGTGAGGACAAAGTGCGCAGAAAAGACTAGTATTGATCTCTGGGGCCAGTCTAGATCCCGCCAGGAGTAACGACCACCGGCGGGTGTGTCCGGGGCGTTACAAAGACCTCCCGCACCCACTCCGGAAAGCGCACCTCCTCGGGGTGTTGTGCTACCGTTGAGGACGTGCCAGAGAGCTCTGTCGATAAGAGCAAGAGATCCAGAGCCGAGCCGCCGCAGACCAAGAAGGTGCCCATCGCGGAGGACGGCACGGGAGGGGCTTTCACTATAGGCTCCGCCCTCAACAACAAATAAGAAGGTGAGCTTGTCACCTTCCTGCGGGCGAATGTCGACGTGTTTGCATGGCAAGCGTCTGACATCCCCGGCGTTCCCAGGGAGGTGATTGAGCACCATCTAGCTGTCTGCCCCCACGCACGGCCCGTCAAGCAGAAGGTCAGAAAGCAGGCTCTAGAGAGGCAGGAGTTCATCACAGAGGAGATCAGGAAACTAGAAGCGGCAGGTTTGGTGAGAGGGGTGCTCCATCCGACGTGGTTGGCCAATCCGGTAGTGGTGCGCAAGGCGAATGGGAAGTGGAGGCTGTGTATTGATTACACAGATATCAATAAGTCTTGTCCTAAGGACCCCTTCACATTGCCGCGCATCGACCAGATTGTTGACTCCACGGCCGGGTGTGATCTGTTATCATTCCTCGATGCCTACTCAGGCTACCACCAAATCTTCATGACAAGAGAAGATGAAGAGAAGACAACATTCATCACCCCATGTGGTACGTTTGCAAGAGCGGTCCAAATTGGTTTTGAACCTCAGCTCCATAGAAATATGGAAGCCTACATGGATGAAATAGTGGTCAAAACCAAGGACAGGCCGACTCTTGTGCAAGATCTAGAAAAGACGTTTGCCAACCTGTGTAAGATCAACCTCAAGTTGAACCCTGAGAAGCGCGTCTTCGGCGTCTCGTCCGGCAAGCTTCTCGGGTTCTTCGTATCATAGCGCGGGATCGAGGCAAACCCAGACAAGATCAAGGCTATTGAGCAGATTGAGGCGCCCAAGCGGATCAAGGATGTGCGTCGGCTCACCGGCTGCGTTGCCGCCATGAGCCGGTTCATCTCCAAGTCCGCCGAGCGCACCCTTCCCTTTTTCAAGATCTTGAAAAAGGCGAGCCCAATGGAGTGGACCCTAGAAGCCGAGGCCGCGCTGTAGGACCTGAAGAAATACCTTTCCTCCATGCCAATACTAGTTGCGCCTAAACCACAAGAGCCGTTGCTGCCGTATCTAGCGGTGACGAATCAAGTGGTCAGTGCCGCACTAGTGGCACAGAGGAAGGTCGACGAGGAGGCAGCAATGGCGGCAGGACCAGCGGAAGGCGAGCCGAAGATTCCCCCGGTAGGGCCCGATGCCGACAAGGCGCGGCCCCCGGTAGAGTCTGGTGCCACCAAGGTGATGCCCGCGTGGTCGAGTGAAGTGGTGCCCAAGAAGAAGATGATGCAGCACCCGGTTTACTTTGTCATCTCCCTCTTGCAGGGGGCTAGGTCAAGGTATTCCGGTGTGCAGAAATTGCTCTTCGGCCTCCTTATGGCCTCGAGGAAGCTGTGTCACTACTTCCAGACCCACGAGTTCACTGTCGTCACCCGCCTCCCGTTGCAACGGATACTGCACAACCCAGACGCAACCGGAAGGATTGTGGAATGGGCCTTGTAGCTGTCAAGCTTCGGCTTAAAGTTTGAGAGTACCTCGACAATTCAGAGCAGAGTCCTGGCGGAGTTCATCGTGGAATGGACCTCGACGCCTGACGAAGAAATCCAGGAGACTACTCTCCCCGGCAAGGAGGCAGACTGCAACTGGATCATGTACTTTGGTGGAGCCTTCTCGCTGCAGGGCGCCGGTGCCAGTGTGCTGCTCGTCGCACCCACCAGAGAGCACCTCAAGTACGTGGTCCAGATGCACTTCCCCAGGGAGATGTCCACCAACAACACCGCCGAGTACGAGGGATTGCTTGCCGGTCTTAGGATCGCGGCAGACCTCGGGGTTAAGAAGCTCATCGTCAGGGGTGACTCGCAGCTTGTTGTGAGGCAAGTCAACAAAGATTATCAGAGCCCACTAATGGAAGCATACGTAGATGAGGTGAGGAAGCTGGAGGAACACTTTGACGGTATCCAGGCGGAGCACGTCCCCCGAGCGGAAAACGACACCGCCGATTACCTGTCAAAGCGTGCCGCATTCAAGCTACCTGTGGAACCAGGTACCTTTTTGCTCCGGCTAACTCAACCATCCGTCGATCCATCGGCAGGGCAGAGCAAGTGGAGAAAATCAGGTCCCGGCAAGTACTTTCCTACCGAGCCCCCTGGGCCGACGGCAAGGGTACTGCCGCGGACGCTGAGCCTGCCCAAGAGCAACTGACCCCGGCGGGGCGTCAGGCCCTAGCCGTAGAGACAGCCGCTCCCATGGCGGAAGAGATGCCTTTAGTCCGTGTCGTCGAGCCTCAGGCTCCGGCATGGGCGCAACATACCGTCCAATTCCTCCAAACTGGGGAGCTTCCTGAGGAGCAGGAAGAAGCGGATAAAGTAGCCCGTCGGTCCGCCCTGTACCAGTTTGTCGATGACGTCCTGTACCGGAGAAGGCCGAACAGTGTGAAACTCAAGTGCATCCCCCGAGAGGAAGGAGTAGAGCTGTTGGCAGAGATACATGGAGGCATATGTGGCTCCCACATAGGGTCAAAGGCCCTTGCTGGGAAGGCGTTCCGGCAAGGTTTCTTTTGGCCCACCGCCCTCCAGGATGCGACGGTACTAGTCACCAAGTGTGAAGTGTGCCAGTTCCATTCAAAGAAGCTTCATCAACCAGCTCAAGCCCTTCAAACAATCCCTCTCTCCTGACCATTCTCGGTTTGGGGGCTAGATATACTGGGCCCCTTCCCCCGCGCCGTCGGGGGCTTTGAGTACTTGTATGTTGCAATCGACAAGTTAACAAAGTGGCCAGAGGTGGAAGCAGTGAGAAAGGTGACTGCTCAGTCAGCTGCCAAGTTTTTAGGACTGGTCTGCCGCTTTGGTGTGCCAAACAGAGTCATTACCGACAACGAGACGCAGTTCACAAGCCACACCTTCATGCAATACATTCAAGACCACGGCATCAAGGTCTGTTTTGCTTCCGTGGCACACCCACGGAGCAACAGCCAAGCAGAGAGGGCAAATACCGAAGTGTTGCGAGGCCTGAGGACAAAGACTTTTGACAAGCTACACAAGAGCGGAAGGCGTTGGATTGATGAACTGCCGATGGTTCTTTGGTTGATCAGGACGACGCCAAATCGAGCCACCGGCCAGACACCTTTTGCCCTGGTATACGGGGCAGAAGCAGTTCTCCCCACAGAACTCATATACGGATCACCTCGAGTGCTCGCTTATGATGAGCTTGAGAAGAGCCGTTGCGCCAAGATGACGCGACGCTCCTTGAGGAAGATCGTCTTTGGGCGGTTGTGAGAGCGGCACGCTACCAGCAAGCCTTGCACCGCTACCATAGCCGCAAGGTTCATGCCCGAAGCTTTGAGGAAGGCGACCTTGTTCTTCGGCGCGTTCAGTCGACCAAGAATTCCAACAAGTTGACGCCGAAGTGGGAAGGCCCTTATCGGGTAATACGAGTCACCAGGCCTGGCGCAGTCCGCCTGGGGACCGAGGATGCCGTACCAGTGAGCAACTCCTAGAACATTGAGCATCTTCGCAAGTTTTACCCATAAGTCGCGGCTTGCCGGGCCCCCCGGCAAGCCACCTTTTGTACGAGCTTTGCCGACGAGGCATGTGACCCTTTGTACAAAGCCAGGCGCAGACCCTGAGCGAGAATAAATGAAGCGCTGACGCCCTAAGTTATAGCATGCATGCTAGGTCGAGTCTCATCCTTGGTTAGGGTTGATAGTGCTTAGCGGCGGCTAACCCCTAGCTTACAGGTTGAGTGCACATCTCTCTGTTCTTCTCTGTCTTCTTTGGTTCGCAGGGCACATGAATATCCTTGCCAAGCTGCTTTGGAAGAAAGGGGACGGACCGGCGCCCGGGCCCCAGCAAGCCAGTATTGCCGGGGGCTAGAAGAGCAAAGATCCACCCGCAGCAAGTCAAGGTTGCCGGGGGATGCCGATTGAGATAGGTTCTCTATCCCTTATCATGCGTTTCGTTATGGACTGAGGTATGTGAAACCTCGTTTTATCCTTAGGCTACCGTGCTCCCTTATTCCGGACCCTAGGACTCGTTTCCTGGGACCGAGTTTGGTCGTAGTCACAGCAGCAAGGAAATAAAACGAGGAGCCTAAGCCCACCTCATCCCTGCCTCCGTCAAGGGCGTGAGAAAGGTCGAGCGAGGTGGGGGGACGGCAAGGCCTATTGCCGGGCGAGAAGACGTTTATCTTAAAAGTAACAAGGATTTACTCCTTGTCGTGGGTTTTACCTGCGAACGAAAGACCCGACAAACATCCCTTTTTCATTAAAAAACATCCCGTACAGGTACAGTTCATACGAAATGAAAAACATGAATAAGGGGATTACAAGTTCTAAAGTTAACAAAGGCCCGAAGGCTTACAAGACTAAAAAGAGATAAGAAGCCCGTAATCCCTTTCTTGTCCCTCTCCTCAGGAGGCAGGTCAAGGAGGCGAAAAGGGCAAAAGAGGCGCCTAGGCGAGCTACGGGTGCCAGAAGACACTAAGAGGACATCTTGGTGGCCGTCCAAGGGCTGGATGGTGATGGCGGTGCTGGAGGCAGAGCTCGGAGACGAGGTGGCAGGACGTCGGTATGCGACGAAGGCGTCGGTGCCCGTGTACTCCGACTTGACGGCCTTGCCGCCCGCCCTCTTCCTCTTCTGCAGCCCCCCAGCACCAGCCGCCCAAGGATGAAGCGGTTCAGGGAGGCCAAGCACCCGGTAAACTTCTGGACGTCTCGCAGTTTGGTGGGAATCGCCATTCTCTCAATGGACTTGATCTTCACTGGGTTGCATTTGATGCCGCGTTCGGAGACCAGGAAGCCTAGAAGCTGGCCGGCTAGCACTCCGAACACGCATTTCTCGGGGTTGAGCTTGGTCTGAAACCGACACAGGTTCTCAAATGTTTCCTTAAGGTCTTCCAGCAAAGTGACGCGCTTCTCCGTCTTCACCACAATGTCGTCCATGTAGACGTGGGCATTTCTGCCGAGCTGCTTGAGGAGGCACTTCTGCATGCAACGCTGAAAAGTGGCACCGGCATTCCTCAAGCCGAATGTCATAGTCAGGTAGCAGAAAGCTCCGAATGGCATGATGAAGGCGGTCTTCAGGTGGTCAGCTGTGTCTAACTTTATCTGGTGGTATCCAGAGTAAGCATCCAAGAAACACAGCAGCTCGCATCCGGCTGTGGAGTCTATCACTTGGTCAATCCTCGCCAGTGCAAAGGGATCTTTGGGGCAGGCCTTGTTGAGGCTCGTGTAGTCTATACACATGCGCCACTTGTTGTTATTCTTCAGCACGAGGACCGGGTTGGCGAGCCATTCTGGAAAGAAGACCTCCATGATAAAGCCGGCCGCCAGAAGCCGGGTTATCTCCTCTCCTACGATTCTTCTCTTTTCCTCCGACAGTCGGCGGAGGGGTTGTTTGACTGGTTTTGCATCTTCTCCGACATGTAGCTTGTGCTCGGCGAATTCCTTCGGAACACCCGACATGTACTTAGGGGACCATGCAAAGATGTCCCGATTCTCACGGAGGAAATCGACGAGCTCGCCTTCCTATTTGCCGTCCAGGTTTGCCCCAATGACGGCAAACCTTTCTGGGTGCTCGGGGTCCATAGGTATCTTCTTTGTTTCCTTGGCCGGCTGGAAGGAACCTTGGGCATCACACTCCTTGGGATCGGGGGATAGGGCCGGCTGCTTGCCGGCCATGGCCACGACTCACTCCAACATCTTCTTCTCTTCGGCAATCACAAGGGACTCGGCCAGCCGGCTGCTGGCTGCCGCGCACTCGGAGGATTTCTTGTAATCGCCGGCTATGGTGATGATGCCCTTGGTGCTCGGCATCTTCATCTTGAGGTAAGCATAGTGGGGAACAGCCATGAACTTGGCCAAGGCAGGGCGGCCAAGCAGTGAATGGTAGGGGCTCTCAAGGTCCACCATGTCAAACCAGATCGCTTCCCAGCGGAAATGATCCTTGTCCCCAAAGAGGACATCAATCTTGATCTTTCCAATGGGGGCGCAGGACAGGCCGGGTACAATGCCATGGAACACAGTCCGAGTAGGCATGAGTTGCTTTGTCTTGACGTTCAGCTTCTTCATGGTGTCACGGTACAAGATGTTGATGCTGCTCCCGCCGTCTATCAGCACGCGGGAGAAACGGGCGGCGCGTCTGTCCGTTGCAAGGGTGGCATCCAGAACCAGTGCATAAGAACCGGGAGATGGCATCACCTCTGGGTGGTCGGCCCGGCTCCAGCTGATAGGCTTTTCTGACCAGTGCATGTGCTCGGAGGGATTGGTAGCGACCGCGTTGACTTCCTGGTGCTCTCGGTGTCTGCTGCGCCGGTCTTCGGGCTGGCTGGTAAAGACGACATAGGCGGCATGCTCGTCGGGGAACTCATCGTGCACGGCTCTGACTGCCGGCCGGGCGGCCGGCTGCTGAGGAGCCGGAGGCGGCTGAACAGCAGGCGGAGGCGGCGTGAGCCCTTCGCCTTTGGAGATTCGGGTGAGCCAGTGGCACTTCCGGGTTGTGTGGTTGGACGACTTCGCGCCGCTGTGGAACTTGCATGGGGCATCGAGAGTCTGCTCGTAGGAGAAGGCAGGCTGCCAAGCCGGCCTGCCGCCTTTCTGCTTCTTGGGTGTGGGCCGCCCTTCGGGCTGCTCGTCCTCGACTGTGGCCACCTGCCAACTGGTGGAGGGCGGCACGGGGCCCTTGCGCTTGTGGTCATTTTGGTACGGCGTCGGCCGGAGTCCCCAGCCGGCGTCTTGGGCGCCGGGTTGAGTACCTTCCCGGAAGCGTCTATCCGGAGCTCAGTCTTCATCGAGGAGTCGGCGGTGGTGTACTTGTCCGCTATGACCAGAAGCTCGTCGAGGGTAGTCGGCTCGTCGCAGAGAAGCTTGTGCTTGAGGAGGGTGCCTTCTCGGCATCCGGCAGTGAAGTATTCTATGGCTTGCACCTCGTGCACCCCTTCGCAGGAGTTGCGGAGCTCGGCCCAACGCGTGAGGTAGTCGCGAGTGGATTCAGCTGGGCCTTGCACGCACAAGGAGAGCTGTTCGGGCTTGGGAGCCCGCTTGTAAGTGCTGGTGAAGTTGCGAACGAAGGCCTGTTCGGGCTTGGGAGCCCGCTTGTAAGTGCTGGTGAAGTTGCGAATGAAGGCTTCAGTGAAGTCTAGCCAGCTGTTGATGCTGTATGGCTTGAGGCTGTTAAGCCAGGTCCGCGCCGTGCCTTGGAGCATGAGGGGCACGTACTTCACGGCAACGCGCCTGTTGCCGTTTGCTATGCGAACCGCTGTAGAGTAGTCGATCAACCAATCTTCCGGCATCACGGAGCCGTTGTACTTGGGCGTGTCTCTTGGGAGCGAGAACCCTTTGGGAAAGGGCTCATCGCGGATGCGGGGGCCGAAGCAAGGCGGTATGACATCATCTTCTTCTTCTAGCGCCAGGGATCGCGCTAGGCGGTCGATCCGATGGCGGGCGTCGTTCTCGCCGACTCCTTCGCGGCGACCTAGTCGGCCGCTGAGTGTCGGATGCGTGACAGGCGGCGGGGTGGGATATCTCTCCCGCGAGGCGGAGGCGGAGGCGGGTTGCCCCGCCGCTCCACGGCTCGGGGGCGGCCTTCTGCATCTCGCTCGATGGAGATCCGGGTTTGGCTTCGGCTGGTAGCCGGCTCTTTCTCATGTCGTGCGCGAGTTTTACCCGCAGTCGGCATCCGGGATGTCGCGCCGTGGTCTCAGCGCGGGGGAGGGCTTTCCGCGCGGGCGCCGGCTTCGTGCCGCTGTGCGGCTGCTGGATGCGTCTGGTTATGTGGGGGAGTTCTTCGGCCCCCAGTCCATCCAGCTCGTCTACGGCCGCCTGGGCGGCGCGCAGGTTCTCGAGTGGAGTGGCATAGACTGGGCGGTCAACTCCTAGCATGTCGGCGATGGCAGCACCGCGCTGTCTGACAATGCCGGCTCGGCTTGGCCCACCAGGAGGCGGCGTGCCAAAGGCAGCACAGTCGACTTCGTGCTGGTGGGCTTCGGTGAGGCGTCTCATGGAAGCTAACTTCCGGCCCTCCGCGAGGAGGGCGAGGCGGCAAGCCTCCAGTGCTTCAGCGTCGGCGTCGGCCGGGAGAGGGATAGACAAGTCGTGGATCACCGCATGCGG
The DNA here is from genome assembly GCA_032464435.1 of Aegilops umbellulata. Taxonomy (NCBI): domain Eukaryota; kingdom Viridiplantae; phylum Streptophyta; class Magnoliopsida; order Poales; family Poaceae; genus Aegilops; species Aegilops umbellulata. The sequence continues at coordinate 635,604,143 of CP136057.1, read as the reverse complement.
GGCGTCGAGGGCGTTCTCGCCAGAAGCGCCGCCGTGGCTGATGACCATCACCTCGGTAATGGCGCCATCGCAGCCGTTGGCTCGGGGAAGCGGGTCGTTGTAGATTACGACGTCAGTGGGGAAAGCATCGAGCGAGGCCGTGTCGGAGTTGACAGGCATCGGATCGGTGGAGCCAACAGACTACAAATCCACAGCAGGCTCGCTGAAGATGTGGAGCTGGCCGAGGAGGTTGACGAGGTGGTCGGTGCCCGCGTCGGAGGTGGGCTCGTCGGAGATGTGGGTCTCGCCAAGGAGATCGGCGAGGTCGCTCGCTGCGCAGACGTTGGTAACGCCTTGCAGCGCGTTGTGGCAAGCGCCATCGGGTGTGCCGGGCTGACTACGCTCGCTGGGGTGGAAGAGGGTTCCCATCCAGAACAGGTCTCCGGACGACGGTGCACCTGACCCCACGGTGGGCGCCAGTTGTCGGGTGGTAGGTGCGACATATGCCAACGGGTGGCTTATCATTGTGGGAGCCAATAGGACGTCGCCGGTGCCTGGAAGCGGGATAGGGCGAAGGCATGCACGCCGGCGAATCTTACCCAGCTTTGAGGCTCTCCGCGGAGATAACACCCCTACTGCTGCTCTCCGGGGTCTCCGCATGATCACTAGATGAGCAAATGGCTACAAGATGCTCCTTGAGCTGTTCGGTGGAGGAAGAAGAAGGGCACGGCTAGCTCTCCTCTTCCCTCTATGTGGTGCCTAAAACTAGCTGAGATCAACCCTTTGCATGGGTGCCCGGGGGGGGGGGTTATATAGGCCCACCCCCCAGGGGTACAATGGTAATCCGGCTGGGCGCGGGCCCTAGCCGTCGGTGTCTACGCCTGCCGGCTTCTGCGCCGGCTGCCGGGTCCTTGGTCGACAGGCTGGCCCCACTGCCTAGGGCCTTGTCGGGGGCTGTTTACTGTTGCCTCGATCCTGGTGGCGAGGGCTTGGTCCAGGTAAGCGTGGCTACAGTGCCGCCGCCTGGCGGGCGATCGCTGTAGCCTCACCTCGTCTTGTCTCCTTAATGGGGCGCCTCCTTCGAGGGAGGAAGCAAGCCGGCCATGGGAAGCCGGCTTTGTCTTGGGCCGGCTGGGGGAGGCCCGGCCGCCTTCGGGTGTCTCTCTGCCTGAAGGGGCGCACCGCCCGTGGGCTGTGCTGACAGCCCGTCATGCATGGCGTCGTGGTCAACATGGCAACAGTGCCGCGCTGGACGGGTCGTGTCCACCCCGTACGGCGTACTATGCCAGGCGTGCTCCGGGATTCGGGGGTGGCAGGCTTTACTATAGCCACGCCCCGTCTCATCGCCGTTATGTGGATGCAGACTTCGAGGGTACGATCTTGACCGCTTTGTGGGAGCCCGCTCCTTGGAATCAGCCTTCTCGCGGCCGGCTTCTTGGAGCCGGCCCTTCATGAGGGTTAAGGCCGGGCCACCTTCCGGTAGCCGGCCTGGGAGACAGCCGGCAAAGGGAAGGCGACCCCGTGTTTTGGATTCTTGAAGGCCGGATCGGCTCGTAATTTTTTCAGAAGTGCCAGGGGGAGCCGGCTAGGCTACCCGTGGTCATTTACTTCGACAATGGAACAATAAAAAATTATAGATATGTTGGAGACGTATCAGGACACTCCATTCAACTGAGCATTGAACATATCGAAAGGACTCCCGGTGGACACTCAACCGCCGTATGGACACGTGCACGGTGTCGAAGATGGCGCCACGTGGAAGAAGTACTACCGTGAGACCACAGATGAGAGAAAGGAAAGACAGAGGTTAACTGAAGAAAACATCGACAAGAAGGTTGAGACTGCGGTTGAGAAGAAATCAGCTGAGACAGTTGCAACAACGGTAGCTGCCGCAAAACAGGCGATTGCAGATTTGTCTGGTGTCTTGGTTCCGGCTGTTTTCAATTGGAGCAGGCAAAATCCAGAAAAAAATGCAGCGGACTTTCCCCTTGCCGACTTCTTCGGGAGCAGCTCGACTAGCATTGCACCAGCACCTGCACTTGCTCCTGCACCTGCTCCCGCACCGGCTCCCGCACCTGCTCCTGCACCGGCTTCCACACCTACTCATAGCAGCCCGTCCTCCGTCTCGGACGTGCTCGGTGGTGCTTCGTCTTTAGCTGAGCTCGACGCCCTCACGGTATCTGTCAGACCGACCCTCTTCAATAAATGTATAATCTCCCGTTTCCGTTGCCTTTCGGATGTCTCACGTCACAGACATGTCTTTGCAGGCCGACGTAACCCCGTGCACCATATTGTACACCATCGGTGACCAGAAGGTGGATGTGGGGAAGGCGACGATAATGAAGACAAAGGAACCATTGTTCCCCAACCGGCCGATCCCCCTGATGTCTTCAAGGTTTCCGTGGTCAGTGTCAAACCGGGCCACGAGAATTTGGCTCCTTGATGACCCACAAGTATAGGGGATCTATCATAGTCCTTTCAATAAGTAAGAGTGTCGAACCCAACGAGGAGGAGAAGGAAAAGATAAGCGATTTTCAGCAAGGTATTCTCTGCAAGTACTGAAATAAGCTGTAACAGATAGTTTTGTGACAAGGTAAATTGTAACAAGCAACAAGTAGTAAAAGTAAATAAAGTGCAGCAAGGTGGCCCAATCCTTTTTGTAGCAAAGGACAAGCCGGAACAAACTCTTATATAAGGAAAAGCGCTCCTGAGGACACATGGGAATATCGTCAAGCTAGTTTTCATCACGTTCATATGATTCGCGTTCGGTACTTTGATAATTTGATATGTGGGTGGACCGGTGCTTGGGTGCTGTTCTTACTTGAACAAGCATCCCACTTATTATTAACCTCTATTGCAAGCATCTGCAACTACAACAAAAGTATTAAGGTAAACCTAACCATAGCATGAAACATATGGATCCAAATCAGCCCCTTATGAAGCAACACATAAACTAGGGTTTAAGCTCCTGTCACTCTAGCAACCCATCACCTACTTATTACTTCCCAATGCCTTCCTCTAGGCCCAAATAATGGTGAAGTGTTATGTAGTCGACGTTCACATAACACCACTAGAGGCTAGACAACATACATCTCATCAAACTATTGAACGAATACCAAATTCACATGACTACTAATAGCAAGACTTCTCCCTTGTCCTCAGGAACAAACGTAGCTACTCACAAAGCATATTCATGTTCATAATCAGAGGGGTAATAACATGCATAAAGGATCTGAACATATGATCTTCCACAAAATAAACCAACTAGCATCAACTGCACGGAGTAATCAACACTACTAGCAACCTACTAGCACCAATCCCGGACTTGGAGACAAGAATTGGATACAAGAGATGAACTAAGGTTTGGAGATGAGATGGTGCTGGTGAAGATGTTGATGGATATTGCCCTCTCCCGATGAGAGGAGCGTTCGTGATGACGATGGCGATGATTTTCCCCTCCCGAAGGGAAGTATCCCCGGCAGAACAGCTCTGCCGGAGCCCTAGATTGGTTCTGCCAAGGTTCCGCCTCGTGGCGGCGGAGTTTCGTCCCGAAAGGTTGCTTCTGGTTTTTTTCCTAACGAAAGACTTCATATAGGAGAGGATGGGCGTCGGAGAGCCACTAGGGGGCCCACGAGGTAGGGGGGCACGCTGGGCGCGCCCCCACCCTCGTGAGCAGGGTGTGGGCCCCCTGGCCTTCATCTTTGGCGAGGATTTTTCTTTATTTGTTTTAAGATATTCCGTGGAGTTTCAGGACTTTTGGAGTTGCGTATAATAGGTCTCTAATATTTGCTCCTTTTCCAGCCCAGAATTCCAGCTGCCGGCATTCTCCCTCTTCATGTAAACCTTGTAAAATAAGAGAGAATAGCCATAAGTATTGTGACATAACGTGAAATAACAGCCCATAATGCGATAAATATCAATATAAAAGCATGATGCAAAATGGACGTATCAACTCCCCCAAGCTTAGACCTCGCTTGTCCTCAAGCGAAAAGCCGATAACAATAAATATGTCCCCGTGTTTAGAGGTAGAGGGGCGATAAAAATAAAATACGGACATGAAGGCATCATGATTATTCTCATAACAACAACATATATAGATATTGTTATATGATTACTTATGTTCAAGTGATGATCTTTTCACAATGCAAAAGTATGAATCAAAAACCTTATTGAGACCCAACAAACTATAACCTTAGTCATTGAAGCAATTGCAATTTATTATAACATCGGAAAGAGTCTATGTCAGAGCTAAAAAGCAAGTCCACATACTCAACTATCATCTAGTCCTTCATAATTGCTAACACTCACGCAATACTTGTGGTTATGAAGTTGTCGGTGTCAAAACCGGCGGATCTCGGGTAGGGGGTCCCGAACTGTGCGTCAAGGCCGGATGGTAACAGGAGACAAGGGACCCGATGTTTTTACCTAGGTTCGGGCCCTCTCGATGGAGGTAATACCCTACTCCTGCTTGATTAATATTGATGATATGGGTAGTACAAGAGTAGATCTACCACGAGATCAAGGAGGCTAAACCCTAGAAGCTAGCCTATGGTATGATTGTTGTGTATGGAGTTGATTGTCCTACAGACTACAACCCTCCGGTTTATATGGACACCGGATAGGGTTAGGGTTACACAGAGTCGGTTATAATGGTAGGAGATCTTGAATATCCGCATCGCCAAGCTTGCCTTCCACGCCAAGGAAAGTTCCATCCGGACACGGGACGAAGTCTTCAATCTTGTATCTTCATAGTCCAGGAGTCCGGCGAAGGTATATTCTGGCTACCCGAACACCCCCTAATCCGGGACTCCCTTAGTAGCCCCTGAACCAGGCTTCAATGACGACGAGTCCGGCGCGCAGATTGTCTTCGGCATTGCAAGGCGGGTTCCTCCTCCAAGTCCTTCATAGAAGATTGTAAATACCCAGAATAGTGTTCGGCTCTGCAAAATAAACTTCCACATATTGCCATAGAGAGAATAATATTAACACAAATCAAATCTGCTGACGCATTCCGTAGTGCGTCATCACACTACGGCCAAGTCCTTTACGAATCGTTTTTACTTTTCCACCTCAGCACGTTTTGCGAGGCGGTTTCCTTGGCACGTCTTGTCAAAGCAGAGATCGTGTGCCCTTTTTATGGGATTCTCATCAATACGGACGTGGGTAACCCAATCGTGCCCGTTAGCACGTTTCCTCGATTTAAGGCGAGTCCCAAACGGTTAAAGGGAGGGCTCTTGGTATTCGACCTCTTATAAAGAGACCAAGGCCTTACTCCTTCTTTCAATCTCAAGAAAGTTCGCCTGTCGCTTCGAGTTCCAACACCCTTCAAGGCCGATGGACGCCCTCCTCCGTCACGGAGGAGGACGTACTAAAGTTGAGGGAGGCTAAGTTCCTGACCGACGAAATTTCGCATAGGTTGCCTGCTCAAGGGCAGGTCATTCCCAGTCCCCAGCCCGGTGAGAGCGTGGTGTTCATGTCTCACTTCCTTCGGGGGTTGGGCTTCCCAATGGATCCCTTTGTGAGGGGACTGTTGTTTTATTACGGGCTGGAATTCCATGACTTAGCTCCGGAGTCCATCCTCCAGACCTCCTCGTTTATTGTCATGTGTGAAGCGTTCCTCCGTGTTACCCCTCACTTCGGACTATGGCTCAAGACCTTCAAAGTGGAGCCGAAGATGATCAAGGGACGACACGCAGAGTGCGGAGGCGCTGTTATAAGCAAAAATGCCGGTGCTCCATGGCCCGAGGGCTCTTTTCAAGAGGAGCTAGGCTTGTGGCAACGAGAGTGGTTTTATATCACCGCTCCCCGGGGCTCCAAGTGGGTGGCGCCTCCTGCCTTTCGCTCGGGTCCCCCACCACGGCTAGCGTCATGGGTCAACAGAGGGTTAGATTGGGGTTTGCCCAAAGACGTGCCTTTGTTGCAGGGCCGTATTAAGGATCTCTTGGAAGGAGACCTCAGCCTGGTCAAGGTGACGCAGGTCATGTTGATTCGCCGAATACTGCCTGACAAACATCGCTCCCTTCTCCTGTGGGAGTTTAATCCAGAGGGACCGCAAGCTCTCCAGAATTTCATGGGCGCAACGCCCGTGGAGATGTATAAACTGTTCTTCGGATCACAAGAAGCGTGTCCGGATTTAACCGAGGACGCAGCCTAAGATGCAATCGCCCGGATACTCAAGTAAGTAACCTTGTGCCCGGACCTTCTATCCGTATAATTGTTATAAACTTTCCCCTAAAAGAGCTGTCCTTTTAAGTAGGAGTGGATAGCGAAGGCAAAGCTGATCATGTGTCTGGCTCCCCTTCTTGAAACCAGGCCGGATCCTGTGCTTGTCAGGATGTTGAAAATAATGCCTTTGGAGGGAAGTAAGGGGGAGGACAAGGAAACTATGGCCTCCTCGAAGGAGATTGTTCTGAAGGGAGGAGCCGACGATTCCTCTCCTAAGGGGAAGAAGAGGGCCGCCTCTGACGACCCGGAGACCATAGCCTCGAAGCAGGGGAAAAAAATCCTCGTCAGAGGATCCGGCGCCGGGGAGTTCCTCGGCCGAACTGCGCCCTCAAAGGGATCAGCCCTCCAGCAAGCCATAAGTAGAGAAAAGATTTTCCTTTTGAGGGATGAGAGAAATCCTTGATTTTATATCTGAGAAGATTAACTGAAATTTTACCTTGTAGCTCGGACCTCAGCCCTTCACAGCGGACCTCATCTTCGGGGGGACCTCCTTCCGGAGACGATGGAGAGCGGGACGCCTCCCCCTGTCGTGCCGCCGAGCGAGGCGGGCGACCCTGAGGTGTCGTCGCGGAGGGTTTCTCCGAGTCCGGCAGGGGCGGAAGATGGCTATGCGGCCCCCCGAGGTTCTCTGCGTCAGGCCTTCGAAAGAGGCCGTAGGACGAGTCCGTCACCGTATGGTGCTCGGCCGGAGGAGTTAAAGATTCTGCTGGGGCGAGCTTCTATCTCGGAGGAACACCGTGCATTGATGGGCACGGTGATCGAAAGGATCTCATCCGCAGAGAGCGGATTGCATGAAGCCGTCAAAAGTTTAATGACGGGTTTTGAGGTACATTAGATAATGTACACTTTTGTCAGTTGCGCATAAATAAGATGCACCCTGTGTAGATAGTAGCCCCTGAGACTCTGCGCGTTGTCAAGAAATGACGGCACGCGGAGGATCATAATCCCAGGTCTAAGATGTTGCCTTTGAATGTAGGCGGCAGGGTGTCCGGAATTAAGCCGAACTGATGATTTTGACGTACTAAAGCAGCAACTGGACATGGCCGATGCCGACATCGCGCTTGTCAACAAGCGGCTTGATGAGGCTCAAGGTATGTAATTCCTCGGGTGGCATTAGGTAAGAAGAGTTTAATGCCAGTGTCTTACGATGTATGTGCTTGACGCAGATGGTGCGACCGCCGTGGAGAGTCTTAGGGCAGAACTTGCCCGAGCTAAAGAACAAACCAGAAAAAGTGATGCGGCTGCCAAGGAAGCCTTTGAAGAGCTAAGAGCCGAACAGGCTGCTCACTGCCAAAGCAAGGAATTGATGGCCGAGATGGCCGAAAAGTTAAAGAGCGCTGCAGACCATTGCAGGCTTCTTGAGAAAGAAAACCAGGCGAAACATACGGACCTAGAGAAGGCCGTTGCCGATGCCAAGGATGCGCGCTCTGCGATGAGAGCTGCGAAGGAGGAGCTGCGTCAGGCCGAACAGATTACGGCTGGAAAACCCTTTATGCTGCGAAGGAAATTTTGCGATCCGAAGTTTGCTCTGTTGGACCGGATGTGGAGTGTGGAGGATACCTATATGGATTTGGCAGCGAGTGCTGCTCATGCGACCGAACACTTTCGAGATAAAAAAGATCGCAAAGTGGAAAAGCTTTTCTGGTCGGAGTTTCACAATCCAGAGCGTCCCCTTGCAGTGGACGATCGTTTGGCTCAATGGGCCGAATTGAATTGGTTGTCCGGACTCGCCATGAAGTACGTCATGGGTCATCTGTGGCCGGGGAGATTGGAGCCAAAGAGTTATTTCAGCTTGGTGTAGCAATTCCTTGACGCGGTGCCTCACATAAATGCAATGAAGAGGTCAGCATGCATAGAGGGCGCAAGGATGGATCTTGCCCGTGTCAAGACATACTGGGCAGAGATGGAGACCACCGTTGTTGCGTCCCGAGATTCTGACAAAAGCCGAGTGTCCTCCGAGCACTATTTTCAGGAAGCCCTTGAAGGCGCTCGTGTAATAGAGACGCAGTGCTCGAAAGATGCTATGTTATTATAGCATATGTAATGATAAAGTAATATTTTGATAAACTGTAGTGGCCTTTTTATACTTGTGCCTTCAAGTATTGGGAACACCTCCTGTGCGGCCGTTTTAAGATATACAAAATCTGAAAGATGGCAGTCGTTGGCTTCAGCCCCCACGCACATAGTGCGGGGGTGCTCACAGAAGACGCATTTTCACACTTAACCCAACATCTTGGTCCTACAAAGGAGGTGATAGCGCAGCGGGCCAGGCAACCGGACTATAATGCTTTAACACTTTCACTTAGCCATAGGAGCTTGACAATGGGACTATTTAAGTAGCCCCTTAGTGGCGACTGCGCTCGCCCGAGTTCGGGGCGCGTATGTGCCTGACCGGGAAGCGGCCCTTCGTTAAAGCAGAGGAATCCGATAGATTCCAATAGGTCATCGAGTGGCTGACCAGTCTCACGCTGCATCATGACAGTCAGTTTTCGGCTTTCTCTACTGAGGTGCTCACCCGGCCGAACCGGGGCACAATCGCAGTAGTTCTCTTGGTGCTACCTTAGCCAATAGAGCGGAACGTAAGGTAGCCGAACTCAGGAGCCGGGCAACCCAACATTTGACCAAAAACATGATTCAGAGCTGATGCATATAATGCCAAAACTCGCGACGCCGAACACTCCCTAAGGTGTTCGGTCTTTATGAGTGCGGGCGAAACAACACTCTTTGTTAAAAAAAGCCCCTAGTGTCTAGGTACGTGCAAAAATTCTGACGTGGCCACATGCCAATACGCCAACCTCCTCCTTGGTTATATCGGAAAAAACCAGGGGATGTGTAGCAACAAGAGACAGTAAAAAAGGTTTACGCAGGGTCTTAATCTAAAAAGAATCCTTTAGGACGGGTCCCTACTGCACGTCTACGCCTGTGTCTCCGTTGTGCCATATCCTGGATGGGCGCCGCACGACGTTCATCTGTAAAAGAGAGGAACCGAGCTGAAAACGGGTCGTGCCGAACAAAAATGGATAAAGTATAAAGTAAATTATACAAAATTGAGCTTTATTGTCTCTGCATGTAGCCCCTAGTTCGGGGGTATATGGCCACGAAGCCTGCTTTAATGATGATTTTGTACCGAACTCGTCTATCCGCGTTCGTGGTCTTTAATGACCTATTTCGAAGTTGTTTGGCCGGTGAGGCCATTTTACTATGGGGCTGTCAAGGCGGCCGCACAATCCTCCGCTTGGGGGAGGCGCGCTTTAGTGCTTCCCCTTTAAAGAGATGATGCCCCGTGGACCGGGCATCTTAAGCGTGAGGGATGCATAATGCAGTATCGCGTTAAAGCGAGCGAAAGCTTCGCGTCCCAGTAGTGCTTGATAGCGACTTGAGAACGGGACGATATGGAAGGTCAGCTTTTCGCAGCGGAAGTATCGGCAGAGCCAAATATAACTTCGAGCCGGAGAAAACCCATACAATGGGTGTCCAGACCAGGTGTTACCCCTTGAAAGGAGGTTTTGCTGTGGCGGATTCTTGCTGGGTTTATCCCCATGTGATGGATTGTATCCTCATATATCAGGTTTAGTCCACTGCCGCCGTCCATAAGGAAATTTGAAAACTGGAGTCCGCCAATGATTGGATAAAGTATCAAGGCAGTCCAGCCTGCATTCTTGATACTTCTGGAATAATCTAGCTGATCGAAGATGATTGGTTTTGACAACCAGTGGTGAGACCCTTTGGGGATAGGTCGTGTGATGCGTGCCTTTATGGGCGCCGCACGTTTTGTTATGTGAAGTAAGTTCATTGTGTTTACTTCTTGTGGGAAGTTCTTTTGTTTCCTGGTGCTCTGCTTTTGGGGTTCGTCCTCGTCTTCACTTGGTGTGTCGAGCCCCTTGTGTTCGGCATTGAGTCTGCCGGATTGTTTGAAAACCCAACAATCTCTGTGGGTATGGTTAGCAGGCTTCCCAGGAGTACTGTGTATCTGACATATCCTGTCCAGAATTTTATTTAAATTGGATGGGTCATCCCTGTTATCCTGGAGGGGCGGTTTTGTCTGATTTTGTCGTGAGCCTTTGAATCCGGCATTAACTGCCGTGCTCTTTGTACTATTTTCCTTAGTCCGGCGACGGTCCTTGTTGCGTCGCGGTTTTCGTTTCCATCCCGAAATTCGGATGTACTTGGGTCGCTGGGGCTGCATCTTGCCAGCCAGCTGTCCTCTCCTGCACAAAAGCGGGTCATGAGGCTTGTTAGTGCGGCCATTGTTCTTGGCTTTTCTTGGCCGAGGTGTCTGGTGAGCCATTCGTCTCGGACGTTATGCCTGAAAGCTGCTAAGGCTTCGGCGTCCGGACAGTCGACTATCTGATTCTTTTTAGTGAGGAATCTATTCTAGAACTGCCGAGCTGATTCTCCGGGCTGTTGAGTTATGTGACTAAGATCGTCTGCATCCGGAGGGCGGACATAGGTCCCTTGAAAATTTGCTCGGAAAGCATCCTCGAGCTCTTCCCAACTTCCAATTGTGTTTTCGGGAAGGCTTTTAAGCCAATGCCGGGCTGGCCCTTTAAGCTTAAGGGGTAAATATTTGATGGCGTGAAGATCATCTCATCTGGCCATATGTATGTGGAGGATATAATCCTCGATCCAGACTCCAGGGTCTGTTTTTCCATCATATGCCTCTATGTTTACGGGTTTGAAACCCTCTGGAAATTCATAGTCCAGAACCTCATCGGTGAAACATAGGGGGTTTGTGGCGCCCCTGTATTTGGGTGTGCCGGATTCTGATGATGGCTTTATTGCATTGCTTATGAAAGCTTGCTTTCTTGGCCCATAAATGGACCTAACTGGGCCATGATGCGGATCCTTAAGTGGGTCGCATACCGATTTGAGTGCGGCGCCGCTTGCCGCTTTTTGGGGTCGTCTATCCGACCGCGTGGCTTTCTTATTTTTTGAATGCGAGGGCTCTAAGGCCTCTTCGTCGAATTCAGGAAGTAGCTTTCTTTTCGGATAGCTTTTAGTGCGGCGATCGTCGCCGTATTTGTCTGCGGTATTGATTACTTTGCTCCATCTGATCGGAAGTGCATCTTCCGCTGTTTTTAGCTTCCGCTTCTGCTTTTTCAGGCTGCGTGCGGTTGCAACGAGCCTCTTGTGGAGACTCTTCTGCTCTATGGATTTATCTGGCATAAGGTCATCCGGAATGTCGTTTTCGCCGGGGGAGGGATGTTCGGTTTCTCTATCCGTGTTGCCCTGTTTGGACGGTTGCTCTGAGGCCTGCTCGTCGTCTACTAACTCGTCCTGCTCTATGGCTGGGTTTTTATCGAGGCGGGGCTTGGGTCGGCGTTTACGCCGATGCTTTGATTGCTTTCCGGGGGGTCGATCTCCTGTTCCATCCCCTTTTTCCTCGTTGTCACTTCCTTTAGGGGTATCCACCATATACACATCGTGAGATGAGGTGGCTGTCCAGTGCCCTATGGGCGTTGATTCATCGGTATCTCCTGCATCGTCATCCATGCTGTCGATGTCTGCGGAGTTGAAGTTGAGCACGTCGTTTAAATTGTTGACGGTGGCTACAAAGTGGGTGGTGGGTGGGTTTCGAATTTCTTCGTCGTCCGTATCCCATCCTTGCTGACTGTAATACGGCCAGGGCTCTCCTGATAAAGAGAGAGACTTGAGAGAATTCAGGATGTCGCCAAAAGGCGAGTGCTGAAAGATGTCCGCGGCGGTGAACTCCATTATCGGCGTCCAATCGGATTCGATTGGCAGGGCGCGGGGGGTTCGGAGTCCGGGGAGGAGTCCGGACCCTCGGAGTCACGGGTCACGCAAAGTGCGGGGCTGGCGTTCGGCTCGATCGCCTTTGAGATCGCAGCCCTCGAGGCGACGTCCAACCGCTCATCCTCGATCGGCGCAATAGGCTCCGAGTTAAGGGTCGGAACCGGTGCGGGTGCGGCCTCCAGGACACTGTTCGGAGGCAGAGCTAGATCATGCCCCTCGAGATAGTGCGACGCGCTTGGCCGTGGTTCGGACCCGTCAAAGATCAAGTCTCCGCGGATATCAGCCGTGTAGTTTAAGCTTCCAAACCTGACTTGATGGCCAGGGGCGTAGCTTTCGATCTGCTCCAGGTGGCCAAGCGAATTGGCCCGCAGAGCGAAGCCGCCGAAGACGAAGATCTGTCCGGGGAGAAAAGTCTCACCCTGGACCTCATCGTTGTTGATGATCAAAGGAGCCATCGGGCCTAAAGGCGACGACACAGAGGAACTCTCAATGAAAGCACCAATGTCGGTGACAAAACCGGCGGATCTCGGGTAGGGGGTCCCGAACTGTGCGTCAAGGCCGGATTGTAACAGGAGACAAGGGACACGATGTTTTTACCCAGGTTTGGGCCCTCTCAATGGAGGTAATACCCTACTCCTGCTTGATTAATATTGATGATATGGGTAGTACAAGAGTAGATCTACCACGAGATCAAGGAGGCTAAACCCTAGAAGCTAGCCTATGGTATGATTGTTGTGTATGGAGTTGATTGTCCTACGGACTACAACCCTCCGGTTTATATAGACACCGGATAGGGTTAGGGTTACACAGAGTCGGTTACAATGGTAGGAGATCTTGAATATCCGCATCGCCAAGCTTGCCTTCCACGCCAAGGAAAGTTCCATCCGGACACGGGACGAAGTCTTCAATCTTGTATCTTCATGGTCCAGGAGTCCGGCGAAGGTATAGTCCGGCTACCCGAACACCCCCTAATCCGGGACTCCCTCAGAAGTCTTAATCAGACACAAAGAAAGATAGGGGCTTATAGTTTTGCCACGCAACCTTTTACCTCAAGGGTAATGTCAACAATAATAACTCATGCTCCCCTACATCCAATTGGATATATATATCATGTTCTTTTCAACATGCTGTGCTTGCCAAAGGATAAAATGAAAAAGGAAAGGTGAAGATCACCATGACTCTTGCATAAGGTAGAAGAAAATAATAAAAGATAGGCCCTTCGCAGAGGGAAGCAGAGGTTGCCATGCGCTTTTATGGTTGGATGCACAAAATCTCAATGCGAAAGAACGTCACTTTATATTGCCCCTTGTGATATGAACCTTTATTGTGCAGTCCGTCGCTTTTATTACTTTCACATCACAAGATCGTATAAAGCTTATTTCTCCCTCACCTATCAATCATACATATAATAAAGATTAGTTTTGCTTTGCACCGATGACAACTTACTTGAAGGATCTTACTCAATCCATAGGTAGATGTGGTGGAATCTCATGGTAAAACTGGTTTAAGGGTATTTGGAAGCATAAGTAGTATCTCTACTTGGTGCTGAGAATTTGGCTAGCATGAGGGGGAAAGTCAAGCTCAACATGTTAGAGGATCCATGACAACATACTTTATCTCAGATATAAGAAAACATAACTCATTATGTTGTCTTCCTTGTCCAACATCAACTCTTTAGCATGTCATATTTTAATGAGTGATCCCAATCATAAAAGATGTCAATGATAATATATCTATATGTGAAATCTCTCTTTCCTTATTACTTCCTATTAATTGCAACGATGAACAAAGCTATGTCTGCCAACTCCCAACAACTTTTAATCATCATACTCTTTCTATGTGAAGTCATTACTCTCAATAAGATTAATATGAACTTTTGTTCTTTTTATTCTTTTTCTCTTTTTCTTTTAGTCACCCAAGATCATGGCAAAATAATCAAGCCCTTGACTCAACACTAATCTTTATTATATATATATATATAGCTCACAGACTCGATTACATAGAGAGATCACAAAGCAAAACTCAAAACTAGATCATGCCATCAACTTTATTCTACTAGGTCAAGATACTACTAATAGGACCGAACTAAGAAAAATGGTAAAGATAGGAGATGTGATTGTGATACGATACCGGGGCACCTCCCCCAAGCTTGGCAGTTGCCAAGGGGAGTGCCCATACCCATGTGATTATATCTCCTTGTTTGTTGTTGGTATAATATTCTTGGCGATGATTCCTCTCAGGATACAGTTCAACTCCTCGAGCTTATTGACTTGCTGCTTGAGGTCCATTATTTCCTTACGAAGCTTTCCTGTAATGGCTAAAGCTCCTTGCACCCAAGGGTGTTGCATAGCTGCGGGAGAACAAGTGACACTCCTCTTCATATTTTCATAAGAAAGAAATCTAATATTGGAAGGGATAACCGACTTTGGAATAGCTGAGCTCTGTAGTTCCCCCATCGTGAACCCAGCTCGGAGGCGAGAGGTGACTTCTTGATCCCCCATGGCATCTACCCTCATCAACTCAGCCTCCATCTCTTCCTCCGTTGCTGGCCCAAAGTGGTCAGCGTCGCTGTTTGCCCTTGGTTCCGGTGCCGGATTAGATACCCGGCTCTCCCCGACTGACTCTTGAGAGGACATCTTGCTCTAATCTGCAGCAGCAACAACTCGAAACAAAAACAGGGGAGAATTGCGTGATACAGGAGTCAAAACCTTCGGGAGAATATATAATGAATTTTCACCGACCAAAATACGTATCGTGCAAGAAAACGGAGTCCGGAAGGCACACGAGGTGCTCACGAGGTAGGGGGCGCGCCCAGGAGAGGGGGGCGCGCCCACCACCCTCGTGGGGCCCTCGTGTCCTTCCGGGACTGCCACTTATTTTTCTATTTTTCTAAATATTCCAAAACGGAGAAATATTGCCTTGAAAATTGTTTTGGAGTCGGTTTACTTACCGTACCACATACCTATTCCTTTTCGGAGTCTGAAACAGTCTAGAAAGTGTCTCTTATGTATTCCTCCCGGGTTACGGTTTCAATAATATTGGTTTCAACATTTATGGGATTACTTGAGGTATAATGTTTGATTCTTTGACCGTTTACTACCTTCGGATTCGTGCCTTCGAAGTTGTTGATTTTTATGGCACCGGATCGATAGACCTCCTCGATAACGTAGGGGCCTTCCCATTTAGAGAGAATTTTTCCTGCAAAAAATCTTAAACAAGAGTTGTATAGCAATACGTAATTGCCTACGTTAAACTCACGCTTTTGTATCCTTTTGTCATGCCATCTTTTAACTTTTTCTTTAAATAACTTGGCATTTTCATAAGCTTGGATTCTCCATACATCAAGTGAGCTAATATCAAATAACCTCTTCTCACCGGCAAGTTTGAAATCATAGTTGAGCTCTTTAATAGCCCAATAAGCCTTATGTTCTAGTTCGAGAGGTAAGTGACATGCTTTTCCATAAACCATTTTATACAGAGACATACCCATAGGATTTTTATATGCAGTTCTATATGGCCATAATGCATCATCAAGTTTCTTGGACCAATTCTTTCTAGACCTATTGATAGTCTTTTGCAAAATTAATTTGAGTTCTCTATTACTCAATTCTACTTGACCACTAGACTATGGGTGAGAAGGTGATGCAATTCTATGATTAACATCATATTTAGCAAGCATTTTACGGAAAGCACCATGAATAAAGTGTGAACCACCGTCAGTCATTAAATATCTAGGGACTCCAAATCTAGGAAAAATAACTTCTTTAAGCATTTTGATAGAAGTGTTATGATCAGCACTACTAGTTGGAATAACTTCTACCCACTTAGTAACGTAACCAACAACAACTAGAATATGTGTATATCCATTAGAGGCAGGAAAAGGTCCCATATAATCAAAGCCCCAAACATCAAATGGTTCAATAACAAGTGAATAATTCATAGGCATTTCTTGACGTCTACTAATATTACCAATTCTTTGACATTCATCACAAGACAAAACAAACTTAAGGGCATCCTTGAAGAGAGTAGGCCAATAAAAACCGGATTGCAATATCTTATGTGCAATTCTGTCTCCAGCGTGGTGTCCTCCATAAGCTTTGGAGTGGCACTTGCGTAGGATCTGTTCTTGTTCATGCTCAGGTACACAACGTCTAATAACACCATCTACTCCTTCTTTATAAAGATGTGGGTCATCCCAAAAGTAATGTCTCAAGTCATAGAAGAACTTTTTCTTTTGCTGGTATGTGAAACTAGGTGGTATAAACTTAGCAAAAATATAATTAGCATAATCAGCATACCAAGGAGTACTACGAGAAGTACTTATAACATTTAATTGTTCATCAGGAAAGCTATCATCAATAGGTAGTGGGTCATCAAGAACATTCTCTAACCTAGATAAGTTGTCTGCAACGGGGTTCTCAGCTCCTTTTCTATCAACAATATGCAAATCAAATTCTTGTAGCAAGAGAACCCATCTAATAAGTCTAGGTTTAGCATCTTTCTTTTCCATAAGATATTTAATAGCAGCATGATCAGTGTGAATGGTTACTTTAGAATCAACAATATAAGGTCTGAACTTATCACAAGCAAATACAACTGCTAAAAGTTCCTTTTCAGTAGTAGCATAATTTCTTTGAGCATTGTCTAGAGTCCTACTAGCATAATGGATAACGTTTAATTTCTTATCAACTCTTTGCCCTAGTGAAAGTGCGTTATATCGACTAGAGGGGGGTGAATAGGCGATTTTTATGAATTCTTCACTGAGGAATTTGCTAGTGAGGAAATTCCTTAGCGAAGAACTACTTGCAGCGGAATAAGTACTCAGAAGTAAACATGACAGAATACAAGCATAGTCATCTTGATGAAATGAAGACTAGCACAGAGTAAAGGAAGCGTAATCACAGGATAACACAAGATGAAGACAAACAGACTGAAGAAATAGAACTGAGGAAATTGAGAAAGTCTTCAGTCAAAGTCTTCAAACATAGATATGATAAACAAACACCACACTACTGAGGAAATGAAAGAGTTGAGGAAATGGAACCAGTAAGCTTGGTGAAGACAATGATTTGGTAGACCAGTTCCAACTGCTGTCTCAGTTGTACATCTGGTTGGAGCGGCTGAGTATTTAAACTCGAGTACACACAGTCCCGGACACCCAGTCCTGAGCGCGCAGCTCGTGACACCCAGTCCTCACCGTATTCTCCTTGAACTAAGGACACACAGTCCTCGTCCAATCACTCGTGGTAAGTCTTCAGGTGACTTCCGAACCTTGACAAACTCACTCGGCGATCCACAATTCCTCTTGGATGCTCTAGACCATGACTGGAAGAAGCACATTCTTCAAAGGTAACAAGCGTCGAATCCACGCAGGATCAATCTCTTCAGTGATGCTCAATCACTTTGGGTTTGTAGCTGTTTGGGTTTGGGTTTTGGATTTTCCTCACTTGATGATTTTCGCTCAAAGTCCTCGGAGGATGGGTTGCTCTCAAATGACAAGTGTCAGTTTCTCTCAGAGCAGCCAACCAGCTAGTGGTTGTAGGGGGCGGCTATTTATAGCCTAGGGAGCAGCCCGACATGATAAGACATAAATGCCCTTCAATGATATGACCGTTAGATGGATAAGATATTTTGGGACAGCTGGCGCGTAGCACAACAATGGTCGGAAATTTGAGGTACAAATTCCTCAGGGCTATCATGTTCCTCACTGTGTAGGCAATCCGCACTGGCGAATTCCTAACTCCTCAGTCAGAACAAAGTCCTCAGTGAAAAGAAGAACTGTGTCTCTGTCACTGAAGAAATTGACTGAACTGTATGAGATTTCCAATGGCTTCACTCGAAGGGATTGGTAGGTTTAGGATTTGAGTTGAGCATCAAATGGAAATTTTTCCTAGTATTTCCTCGATCCCCTTTAACAGTATGGTGTTTCCTATGACTCAAGAAAGAGAAAATGAAACTATGAAAAAAAGTCTTCACGCTTCATGTTCCTCGTATGAATACCAAGTCTTCAAGGTCACACTAATTTCTTCACTTTCGAAGTCTTCAGAAAGTCTTCAGTCGAAGAACTTTATTTTTAGGGGTCGACTTTCTCTGTAATTATCAAACTCCTCATAGACTCATAGACCTGTGTACACTCATAAACATATTAGATTCTTAACCTATAAGTCTTCAATACACCAAAATCACTAAGGGGCACTAGATGCACATACAATCTCCCCCTTTTTGGTGATTGATGACAACATAGGTTATGTTTTCAACGGGGATAAACATATGAAGTGTAAATACTGATATTGAGGAATTTGATTTGCAAGATATAGAAGAACTCCCCCTGAAGTTGTGCATAGTGAGGAATTTGCTTTTGAAGCAATGCACACTTGAAGAGTTGAATCATGGAGATCTCCCCCTATATCTTGTAATTCATACACACATTTGATATATAATATGAAGAATTTGAAATGCATGATGAAATATGGTGACTAATGTAATTCAGCATGCGTGCAATAACATTAACGAGGAATAAGCATGCAGAATAATGTAGCAGAAGTATCAGACCACCATCGGGTTTAAGTTTACAACTCGATCCAATAAAAAGGTTTCGGAAGAACGAGAGTTGTAACTTAGCAAAAAAAACGCCCTTATAATAGACCCGCTTGAAGACTAACTCAAATTTCTCCCCCTTTGTCATCGAATGACCAAAAGGATCGAAACTGAGGACTAACGCCCCTAAAGATAATCAAGTTGATGAAGGAGCGCCAGTGTTGTTGGGGTCGGTTGTTGAAGTAGGGCCTGCTGCAGTGTCGTCCAAGTCTTCATGTTCATCAGTGGCGTGCGATGAAGAATAGGAGCTGGCCACCAAAGAAGGAACCTTGACCTTCATGAATTTCTTCGGAGGAGGTGCAGACCAGTCAAACTCTTCTTTGAGACCCATTGTTTTCAGATCTTCAGCGTTGTAAACTTGAGACAGAATAGCCCAGGTGCGGTTGAGGGTTTCATGGAGGTAGTAGTGGTTTTCCTTCACTGCATTGTGTGTTGCAGTCATGTTGTGAAGAATTGAACCAAACTGACGCTTGACCCATTTGTGATTGCGATCAACCTTCTGATGAAGACTGAGGAGTAACTCACGATCAGTCATCACCCTGGGTGCTGTGGCTTGAGGATTTTGATTGGCATTGTTGGCGGCAGAGTCATGTGTGGCAGAGTCATCATTGGTGGAGTAGGATGCAGCCTTGCGAAATTGACCATCCAATGGACGAATGCCTTCATCTATCACAACAGATGCCTTGCCTTTGTCATTAGCTGAGAAAAATGTCCTTTTGAGGACTTCAATTGGAGGCAAGTAGCTACAGTGGTTCAGAGTGTCAGCTTTATAGTTGAGTGAAGAGCTTGTCCTGATGAATCTCATAATCCATGGCGCATAAGGCTTCAGCTCAAACGGTGACATAGCAACATTGGCCAGAGTCCTCATGAAGAAATCATGGAAGTTTACGGGAACGCCATGAATAATGTTGAAAAGCATATTCTTCATGATGCCAATGACTTCTTCATCAGTTGAGTCATGGCCTTTGATAGGACTCATTGTCTTTGTCAGTATGCGATAGACAGTTCGAGGCACATAGAGTAATTCCTTGACGAGGAAATTGGTACGAGGAGCCTGCCATGGCTTCAAAGGCTTCATCAGAACTTGCATGTAGGGATTTGAAAGCTCAGGTTCATTGTAAACACAACGTGCATCTTCAGTGGGAGGACTTAGTGGAAGGGCACGAAGCAATTCAGATGCTGGTGCCTTGTAGTGAGTGTTCTCTGTCATCCAGTCCAGAACCCATGAATTCACATCTTCAGAATCGCCTGTGATGTGCAGCGTTGCGTAGAACTGAAGAATGAGTTCTTCATTCCAATCACATATGTCAGTGCAGAAATTTAGTAGCCCAGCGTCGTGAAGATCACTGAGGACTGGCTCGAAGCACGGCAGAGACTCCATATCCACGTGAGGAATATGTGCATGATCGAAGACTTTGTCTTTGTTGAACAGCACTGAGGAATAGAAGTTGGCTTGACTAGCAGTCCAGAAACGCCTCTTCCTAATGCGAGCAGAATCATATGGATTATAATCAGTGAAGAATACGTGCTCGCCAAAGAAGTCTTCAGCCTTGAACTTTTGCTTCCTTGAGAACGAATCCTTTGGCTTTGGCAGAGGAGTGTCAGTGAGTTGCATCACGACCTCAGGAATTGCGAGCTCGGGTTCCTCAGGTTGAGGAATTTCTGGTTCCTCCTCAGGTGCAGTCTTAGCAGCAGCAGTTTCTTTAGCACTAGCGGCTGGAATTTCTTCATGCACAGATGCAGTGGGATGAGTTTCTTCAGAGCCCATTTGAACAGTTGGTGCAGGGGATTGAGGTATTTGTTGTAGAGGCATGAACAGAGGAGAGTTGGGATGCTGACTTTCCCAAAAATCATCATTCATTACTGGCGTTGTGCTTCCAATGTCCACGTCTTCATCATCAATTTCTTCAACACCAGCCTCTTCAGCAGTAAACTGAGGCATTGGTGATGAGACCACTGGGGTTGAAGGGATCATATCCACTTCAATTTCTTCATCAATCTGCTCTGACAACGCAACAGATTGAGTTTCTTCATCATATCCGCTTGGGATCTCATATTCTTCACCAAAAGGAACAAGGTCCTTTGATGGCATGGTGGAAATCGGAACAACATCGATAGGATTGTCATAAGAGCTAGTCATAGGCTTCATCTTCTTTGGAGCTGAAGATTCTGAAGCACTTGATGCTTTCCTTTTCTTCACTGCAGCTCGCTCTGCAGCCTTGGTCTTCTTCACATCTGATGCAGATGGAAGGATAGGAGTTGGTGTAGGCGCAGGAGGAGCTGAGGAATTTGTTTGTATTTCTTCAGGCGCAACTAATGCAGTTGCCCTGACTTCTTTAGTTTCTTCAGGCGCACCACTAGTGGATGCCCTGGCAATTTCTTCAGTAGCTGGAATGAAATCATCAGCCCTGGAACTAGCATTTCCTTCAGCAGCCTGAAAGTCATCAGCGGTGCTGGCATGTTCTTCAGTTGGCTGAGATGAAGGTTCAGCTCGAGGAATTTCTTGTTGCGATGGGGCTGCAACATTTGTGAATTTCTCAGTCAGTTTCACAAACCTGACTTTGGCTCCTTTCCAGTCAGCATAGTATGCATCAAATTCATCGCTGAGGGTTTTGATGTCAGCCTGCATCTTGATGAGTTCTTCAGGTTTCATCTTGACAACATTTTTCCTCAGCAGTTTCTCTTTTCTGTACTGCGATTTCTTGATCTTCCTGACCCTATCATACTTCCATTTCTCCTATTGGATGAAATGAGTCAGCATGTGACTTTGGCCAGGTGTCAGCTTGAAGTTTGGCATAGGAGTGTTTGGGTCCTTGTGCCAGAGATCAATGTAGTCTAGGATCGCTCTTGGATCCAACAGCAGCGGCACAGGTGTGCCTTTGGCTCTAGTGGCCCTTTCTTGTCTGTCTCTGATGATTTCTGCAAGTTCTTCTTCATCAGCCTCATCATCGTCAGACGGTACATTGAAGACTACCTGCTTCTTCTTAGGACTTGGGCGAGGACCCCGTCCAGCAGTAGCATTTTTCTTCAGTAGAGAGGGTCCAGCTGAGGAACTTGCTGAGACACCAGAGGCAATAGAGATGCCTGCAGTCCTTTGACATGTGGCAAGATGCACATGTGCTGAGGGCACTGTTGGTGAAGCACTTGGCTTTCGAGCGGTCTTCTTCGGCATAGATTTTTGCGGCTTGACAGAGGCCTCAGTGGCAGCAGCAGCAGTAGAATCTTCATTGAATTTCTTCACTGCTTCTTTGGCTTGTCTTGCCAATTTGGCTTGACACTTTGCCCATTCCTTAGGAAAATCCTCACCGCGTTTGACGCTAGTGGGATCAGCCACTTGGCCAGGTGCCAATGGGGCTCTTGGGCATGGAGGGTTGAGAGCGAATTTCTTCATATACTTTGGAGTAATATATCTGTACTCCCTCCATTCTCTTGCCCATCTCCTTACAATCCTCTGAATGCGCACCTTGCGCTGATTTTTGTTCTCTTTGCCAAACTTGGCTTCATCAGGTGTGCAGTATTCTTTGTAAATATCCTCTGGGATTTCAAACGTAGTCATAACCTCAGGTTTCTTTCCTCCTTTTTGTGGCTTCTTACCATCAGCCATTTTCTTCAGTTGAGGAATTTGATCAATCGGATTCTCTGAAGAAGTATGCAGTTTTTCTTCGAGGAACGCTGCAAATAAGTTAAGTTGATGAGAACCTAGTGATTCAGTAGCGGACATGTGTACCTGTGAACAGAGTATAGTTGCGAGGAATTTGGAGAGGTCATATACGTTCTCAGAGGGTTTTTCAAAAAGAACAAGTTTGAGGAATTTGACCAGATGCGTCTTGAAGAATTTCACTAAGCGCGCTTTATCTTAGGTTCCAGAGTTGTATAGATCGTAGATCCACACAATTGAGGAATCTTGAAGAATGATGCTTAGGGAAATGAATCAAGAACATATGACATGTGAGGTGTTTAGTGTGTGAAGATTTGAAGAATAAAAACACCTTTGAAGATTTTGTAGAGAACTTCGAATCAAAGAGGGCAGTAAAAGTAACTTTTAATTACCCTGAATGAAGAACACGACGAACAGAGAGGTCAAACAGTGGAGTTCGTCGATGTAGATCTTCCACGCCCTAACTTGGCGGAGGAAGACGTCTACGACGGCGGCGGAGGTGAAGATTTCCGCGGTCGGCACGAGTACGACGGCGACGAGGTCGAGGCAGTGAAGCTCTTCCTCACCGGCGACGATGGAGTAGCGGCGGCGCTAGGGTTCGGGAAGCTCGAGCGGGAGAGAGAGATCGAGCGGAGTAAAGGAAGTGAGGAAGAGGTGAGGGGGTATATATAGTGGCAGTGAAAAACTGTTCGCCCGAAGATTTGGGACGAACGTGCCCCTGACCCTTCTCCTTTGCACGCCATGTGTCACCCACGTACAGAGAGGTGGAGATCGTGTAAGATCGTGGGTGAATAAACAAATGCATCGTGGGATGCGGAACGGTTTGAGCGGCAAAACCGAAAATATGAATAAGATTAGTTTTAACATTCCGTTCGCAATTTCTTCAGTTGACAAGGACACAGTGAAGATTTTGAACGAGTTTCAAATAGAACGTACATGAAGAATTTGTGAATAGAGTGGATTGAGTATAGCATAGAGGGGGAAGGGTCCGATCACATTCACTTAGCAGAAAAACACCAACTTGAAGAAATAGCCTTAAGTGAATGTTGTAGAGGACATTCACGCGCTATTTGTCACCCTGGGTGAATAATAGTTATTCTTCACCCCCTCTCTATTTTGACATCAATGCACCGTATTTTTACGTTTCGTAAATTTTGTCTTATTTCATACATAAAGAGAGAATGTAAGAAAGTATGTACTCGCCGTAAAAAATATTTTATGTTATGTAAAATTACGAATGTAAAAACATACATAAAATGTGATTTTTCTGGTCTTATAACCTATATTTTTAATTTTTTATACCAAATTTTACATATTAAATCAATATGCATGTAACTATTTATATTCTAAACATAATTTATTTAGGAAGCGATCGTAAGATTACCTCGGGTGAAGAATAACTTATTCTGCACCCTGGATGATGAATAGTAACACTATATATATAGCCAATGATGAAAAACGACGGAACAAGTGAAGATTTTGAAAAATTGAAGAATTTGAACAACTAAGGAATTTTAAAAGTTGAGGAAAAACTCAAATTGAAGATTTTCAACTTTTGTGGTGGCGTGACCCACCGTATAAGAATGATGATTTCAGACACCGCGTACAATTGTCGTAGGGTTCTGAGAATCAAATTCTTCGTTAATTTCTTCACACTTAGAGTGTTATTCTTCATTGATTGAAGAAAAATGTTTCTTCATGTCTTGCACATCTAAGTCATCAATTTTGCATAAGTGTTAGGATGAGTGCCTTTTCAAATTACATTCAAAGACTCTAAGATATTTAGCTCACACCGCAACTTGCTAAATCTCTTCTCATCCAAGGGCTTAGTGAAGATATCGGCTAGCTGTTCTTCAGTCTTCACATGCTCAATAGAAATGTCGCCCTTCAACACATGATCATGAAGAAAATGATGACGAATCTGAATGTGCTTTGTCTTCGAGTGCTGAACTGGATTGTGAGCAATCTTGATGGCACTCTCATTGTCACAGAGGAGAGGCACATTCTTCACGTTGACGCCATAGTCCTTGAGTGTTTGCTTCATCCATAGCAGTTGAGCACAGCAAGAACCAGCAGCAATGTAGCAGTAGACAATGATACGCAGTTTTTCTTCTTCGAGGACCAACAGACCAAAGATCGTCCGAGAAAATGACATGTACCAGATGTTGACTTGCGATCCACACGATCACCAGCATAGTCAGAGTCAGAATATCCAATGAGATCAAAATCCGAGCCCTTGGGATACCATAATCCTAGTGTTGGTGTGTGAGCTAGATATCGAAGAATATGCTTCACAGCCTTATGGTGTGATTCCTTCGGTGCAGCTTGAAATCGGGCACACATGCAAACACTAAGCATTATATCTGGCCTAGATGCACATAAGTACAATAAAGAGCCAATCATGGAGCGGTATACCTTATGATCGAAGTCAATACCATTTTCATCAGTACATAGTTGACCATTTGTGGGCATAGGAATTTTGATGCCTTTGCAATCTTGCATGCCTAATTTCTTCAGGACATCCTTGAGGTATTTCTCCTGAGATATGAATATGCCATTGCGCTGTTGACGAATTTGAAGACCTAAGAAGAATTTCAACTCTCCCATCATAGACATTTGATATTCTTCACTCATCATATAGGCAAATTCATCACTATAAAGTTGGTCAGTACAGCCAAAGATGATATCATCAACATATATTTGTCACACAAACAGTTCACCGTCATAAGATTTAGTAAAGAGAGTAGGATCAAGTGAACCGGGTGTGAAGCCGTTCTTCATGAAGAATTCCTTCAAAGTATCATACCACGCCCGTGGGGCCTGCTTGAGACCATAGAGGGCCTTATTGAGTCTGAAGACTTTGTCATTATGCTTTGGATCTTCAAAACCTGGTGGTTGAGCAACATATACTTCTTCCTCAAGCTTACCATTGAGGAATGCACTTTTCACATCCATTTGATATAAGATGATATCATGATGGTTAGCATAAGCAAGTAATATGCGAATAGCCTCAAGTCTAGCAACAGGTGCAAAAGTTCCATCAAAGTCAACTCCTTCAACCTGTGTGTAGCCTTGAGCTACTAGACGTGCCTTATTCCTCACCACAAGGCCATTTTCATCTTGCTTGTTGCGGTAGATCCACTTTGTGCCAATGATATTATGCTTGCGAGGATCTAGACGATTGACCAGTTCCCAGACGTTGTTGAGCTTGAACTGATGTAATTCTTCTTGCATGGCCTGAATCCACTCAGGCTCCAGAAATGCTTCATCTACCTTAGTGGTCTCTGTGATAGAGACAAAAGCAAAGTGCCCACAAAAGTTAGATAGATGTGAAGCTTTTGAGCGTGTGAGAGGACCTGGTGCTCTAATGTCATCGATGATCTTCTCCACTTGCACTTCTTTTGCAATGCGAGGATGAGCTGGTTGTCATTGAGGAATTTGATCATTTTCTTCAGCATCAATTTCCTCAGCATTTTCTTCAGGTGCGTCAGCTCGACGTTCTTCACGTTCTGGAATGACTTTTTCAGCAGATTCTTCAGTAGGAATGACATATTCAGTAGCCTTGTGCTTGATAGAATCCTCAGGTGCTGGTTCATCTAACATAGAAGGTAGGTGCTCTCTTTGCGAGCCATTAGTTTCATCGAACCGCACATCTACACTTTCAACAATCTTGTGAAGAACATTGTTGAAGACTCTGTAGGTGTGCTAGTCCTTTCCGTAACCAAGCATAAAACCTTCATGTGCTTTTGGTGCAAATTTAGAGTTGTGATGAGGATCTCTAATCCAGCATTTAGCACCGATGACTTTGAAATAACTCACATTGGGTTTCTTGTCAGTGAGGAGTTCATAGGCAGTCTTCTTGAAGAATTTGTGAAGATATACTCTGTTGATGATGTGGCACGTAGTATCAATTGCATCAACCCCGACGAGGGGTTTTCTACTCATCGAGCATAGTGCAAGCCATCTCAGCAAGAGTCATGTTCTTGCGCTCCACGACGCCATTCTGTTGAGGAGTATAAGGAGCAAATAACTCATGAGTAATACCAAGTTCATCAAGATAGTCATCGAGACCCGAATTCTTGAACTCAGTGCCATTGTCACTTCTGATGTGCTTGATCTTCACACCAAAGTTGGTTGAAGCCCTCGAGGAAAATCGTTTGAAGACTTCCTGCACTTCATGTTTGTAAGTAACAAGGTGTACCCATGTGTAACGAGAGTAATCATCAACAATAACAAAGCCATATTGAGATGCTTCATTTGAAACAGAATAATAATGATTAGGACCGAAGAGATCCATGTGAAGCAATTCAAATGGACGAGTAGTAGAAAATGATAGTCTTAGCTGGATGCTTAGCCTTTGTCATCTTTCCAGCTTCAGAGGCACCGCATAAGTGATCCTTGAGGAATTTGACATTCTCAATGCCAATGACATGCTTCTTCTTTGCAAGCGTGTGCAAATTCCTCATGCCTGCATGACCTAGTCGTCGATGCCATAGCCATCCTTCTGAAGATTTTGCAAGTAGGCACACGGCTGGTTGTGAATCTGCAGAGAAATCAACAATATACAAGTCTCCTCTCCTAAAGCCTTCGAAGACTTTGGAATTGTCAGCTTCCATAATCACAACACAACGATACTTGCCAAAGACAACAACCATATCAAGATCACAAAGCATTGAGACAGACATAAGGTTGTATCCTAAGGACTCAACAAGCATGACTTTGTCCATGTGTCGATCCTTTGTGATAGCAACCTTACCTAGACCCAATACCTGACTTTTGCTTTTGTCAGCGAAGATGATATGCTTCAAATGTGATGATGATAAGGGAGCATCCATCAATAGATTCTTGTCACCAGTCATGTGATTTGTACATCCACTATCGAGGACCTACTCAGTGGCTTTGGGTTGATCATCCTGCAGATGAATTAGTGCAACTTACGAACCTCATATACTTCAGCAATGAAGAATATGATATCACAATTCATCAGATCAAGTTCATCAAGTAGCAAGACAAATAAAGCAGTAGGAGGACGTGTGAAATGAAAGCTCATTTCTTCATGATTAGCCTGCGTCCTTTCAGACACTTTGTCAGGTCCCCAGCAAATTCTTCAGACGTTTGAGTACGTGTGGAGACCTGACCCTGCAGAAGAGATTAGTTCTTTTTCTTCACCACCCACATCTGAAGGGGTGGCAAAGAGTTCATCACTTTGCGAGCTCCATATGAAAATGGTGGCACGGAGGCCAATCCATTTCGTTTCACATAAGAGTGGTTAGGGTAAGCATATGAATAAGCAGAGAAATTCTTCGAGGAATTATGAACATAATAATTTGAAGAATAATGCTCATATTCATAACCCTTGGCTCTTCCCTGCGAAACATAGTTGTTAGCACGATGATGTTCATATGAGGACTTTGATCCATGTGAGGAATTTGATCCCCTTGAGGAATATGGTCCATATGAGGACTTGGATCCATATGAAGAATTTGATCCATATGAAGAATTTGATCTGGGGTTCCTATTCTTCACAGGTGGTGTCATGAGGACATTCACATGAAGACTTTCAAGGCACCTTTTGGGAACCCAGATTTTCTTCATGGGGGAACCATTCCTGCAGTTAGTGCCAACATATCTAGCAAATACTTCACCATTCTGATTTTTGAACAGTTTATAGTTGGAGTCAAACGACTCATCAGAAGAATGAGAAGATTCACATGTATATCCAGATAAATTAGATGGATCAACTGGAGGTCCCTTTGCAGCAACCCATGAGGTTTTGGGGTACTGCTCAGGCTTCCAATATGTACCATCAGCATTGAATTTCCTCTCAAAGGTAATACCCTCTTTCCTAGGGTTCCTGTTGAGGATCTGCTTTTTAAGCACATCACAAAGAGTCTGATGCCGTTTGAGGCTTTTGTACATGCCTGTCATGTATAATTCCTTCAGCCCTGCATCGTCAGTGATACTAGCAATGTCCTCAGATGAGGAATTAGTGATAGCAAAGGCAGGTGAAGAATTTGTAACATTAGAAGCATTTGAACATTCAGGTGAGGAATTAGCAGATTCTTGTTCAATGCATTTCAAACATGGATGAATAAATTCTTCCTAAGCAGCGCTGATTTGTTGAGCAAGTAATGAATCACGCTCCTTCTGAAGATCTTCATAACTCACTCTTAGCTTCTCAAGATCTTGCTTTCTTTGAAGAAATTCAGAAGAAAGCTTCTCATGATCAGATAAGAGAGTGTTATGTTGATCTTGAAGGGTGTCATACTTAGTATGAAGACTCTGAAGACTTTCAGCCAAAGCTTTTGACTGATCCATTTCTTCACCCAACATATCATCGCTCTTATTAAGCATATAATAAACTTTTTCCAAAGCTTTTTGTTGTTTAGTGGCAAGGGAAGCAAGTTTGACATAACTGGATCCAAATTCATCACCAGATTCTTCATCACTGGACTCAGATAGGTAGCATTCAGTTACCTCAGCACTTTTTGCCATAAGGCATGGAGTAGAGGATGATGATTCTGGTTCGAATGTCATCAATTTGAGCGATTCCTTGAAATCCTCAAACCAAGGATCATGACAGGTTCGATGACCTTCATAGACCTCAGAGATACGGTCCAGGATAAGCTTCGCATGATCGAGATGCATGATGTTCCTGAACTGATTTTGAGACAGTCAGGAGCAGATGACATCCTTCGACGTGAGGTTGAGAAGAGTGTACTTGCGAATGTCATCAGCTCCCGCCGTCTTGCACAGATCAGTAAGACCAATCTCAGTGACGGTCCACAGCTTGTTGTTCATCGCCATGAGGCGCTTCTTCATCATGGCCTTCCACTTGGGATACTCATGACCGTCAAAGATAGGGCATGACACTTTCTTCATACCTGCGGTCGACATAACTAAAACTCCAGGCGGTTAAACCAAAATCACACAGAACAAGGGAGTACCTTGCTCTGATACCAGTTGAAAGTGCGTTATATCGACTAGAGGGGGGTGAATAGGCGATTTTTATGAATTCTTCACTTAGGAATTTGTTAGTGAGGAAATTCCTTAGCGAAGAACTACTTACAGTGGAGCAAGTACTCACAAGTAAACATGACAGAATACAAGCATAGTCATCATGATGAAATGAAGACTAGCACAGAGTACAGGAAGCGTAATCACAGGATAACACAAGATGAAGACAAACAGACTGAAGAAATAGAACTGAGGAAATTGAGACAGTCTTCAGTCAAAGTCTTCAGACACAGATATGATAAACAAATAGCACACTGCTGAGGAAATGAAAGAGTTTAGGAAATGGAACCAGTAAGCTTGGTGAAGACAATGATTTGGTAGACCAGTTCCAACTGTTGTCTCAATCTGGTTGGAGCGGCTGAGTATTTAAACTCGAGTACACACAGTCCCGGACACCCAGTCCTGAGCACGCAGCTCAGGACAACCAGTCCTCACCATATTCTCCTTGAACTAAGGACACACAGTCCTCGTCTAATCACTCGTTGTAAGTCTTCAAGTGACTTCCGAACCTTGACAAACTCGGTCACTCGGCGATCCACAATTCCTCTTGGATGCTCTAGACCATGACGCCTAACCGTCTGGAAGAAGCACAGTCTTAAAAGGTAACAAGCGTCGGATCCATGCAGGATCAATCTCTTCAGTGATGCTCAATCACTTTGGGTTTGTAGGTGTTTGGGTTTGGGTTTTGGATTTTCCTCACTTGATGATTTTCGCTCAAAGTCCTCGGAGGATGGGTTGCTCTCAAATGACAAGTGTTAGTTTCTCTCGGAGTAGCCAACCAGCTAGTGGTTGTAGGGGGCGGCTATTTATAGCCTAGGGAGCAGCCCTACATGATAAGACATAAATGCCCTTCAATGATATGACCATTAGATAGATAAGATATTTTGGGACAGCTGGCGCGTAGCACAGCAACGGTCGGAAATTTGAGGTACAAATTCCTCAGGGCTATCATGTTCCTCACTGTGTAGGCAATCCGCACTGGCGAATTCCTAACTTCTCAGTCAGAACAAAGTCCTCAGTGACAAGAAGAACTGCGTCTCTGTCACTGAAGAAATTGATTGAACTGTATGAGATTTCCAATGGCTTCACTCGAAGGGATTGGTAGGTGTAGGATTTGAGTTGAGCATCAAATGGAAAATTTTCCTTAGTATTTCCTCGACCCCCTTTAACAGTACGGTGTTTCCTATGACTCAAGAAAGAGAAAATGAAACTATGAAAACAAAAGTCTTCACGCTTCATTTTCCTCGAATGAATACCAAGTCTTCAAGGTCACACCAATTTCTTCACTTTCAAAGTCTTCAGTATATCAAAGTCTTCAGTCGAAGAACTTCATTTTTAGGGGTCGACTTTCTCTGTAATTATCAAACTCCTCATAGACTCATAGACCTGTGTACACTCATAAACACATTAGATTCTTAACCTATAAGTCTTCAATACACCAAAATCACTAAGGGGCACTAGATGGACTTACACCTAGAACAGCACCTACAGCATAATCGCTAGCATCACACATAATTTCAAAGGGTAAATTCCAATCAGGTGGCTGGACAACAGGTGCAGAGACTAATGCTTTCTTAAGTATTTCAAATGCTTCTACACAATCATCATCAAAGACAAATGGTACATCTTTTTGTAATAAATTAGTCAGAGGCTGAGAAATATTTGAGAAGTCCTTAATGAACCTCCTATAATATCCGGTGTGACCAAGGAAACTTCTTATACCTTTGATGTCCTTGGGACATGGCATCTTTTCAATAGCATCAACCTTGGCTTTATCAACTTCAATACCTGTTTCAGAAACTTTATGCCCCAAGACAATACCCTCATTTACCATAAAGTGGCACTTTTCCCAATTCAAGACAAGATTAGTTTCTTCACCTCTCTGCAAAACTCGATCAAGATTGCTCAAGCAATCATCAAAAGAGGAACCATAGACGAAAAAGTCGTCCATGAAAACCTCACAAATCTTTTCACAGAAGTCAGAGAATATAGCCATCATGCATCTTTGAAAGGTATTAGGTGCATTACATAAACCAAAAGGCATACGTCTATAAGCAAAAGTACCAAAAGGGCATGTAAAAGTAGTCTTTGATTGATCTCTAGCCGACACAGGTATTTGAGAGAAACCAGAATAACCATCTAGAAAGCAGTAATGTGTATGTTTGCATAATCTTTCTAGCATTTGATCAATAAAAGGTATGGGGTAATGATCTTTCTTAGTAGCCTTATTTAATTTGTGGAAATCAATTACCATCCTATAACCTGTGATAATTCTTTGTGGAATCAAATCATCTTTATCATTAGGGACAATAGTAATACCTCCCTTCTTAGGGACACAATGAACAGGACTTACCCATTGACTATCAACAACGGGATAAATTATACCTGCCTCCAAAAGCTTGAGTATTTCTTTTCTTACCACTTCTTTCATTTTAGGATTCAAACGTCGTTAAGGATCACGAACGGGTTTGGCATCTGCTTCCAAATTTATTTTATGTTGACATGGAGTGGGACTAATGCCCTTAAGATCATCCAGAGTATATCCAATAGCAGCACGATGCTTCTTCAGAGTTTTCAATAATCTTTCTTATTCATGCTCTGAAAGGTTAGCACTAATAATAACAGGATATATCTTCTTTTTATCAAGATAAGCATATTTAACATTATCAGGCAACGGTTTAAGCTCAAACACGGGATCACCGTTAGGTGGAGGAGGATCCCCTAGGATTTCAACAGGCAAATTGTGTTGCAGAATAGGTTCATGTTTAAAGAATACTTCATCTATTTCCCTTCTTTCATTCATGAACATATCATTTTCATGGTCTAGCAAATAGTGTTCTAAAGGATCACTAGGAGGTACAGCAATAGAAGCAAGACCAATAATTTCATCCTTACTAGGCAATTCTTCCTCACGATGTTGTTTACTAAATTTAGAGAAATTAAACTCATCAACCATATCATCCAAGCCAATAGTAACAACATTCTTTTCGCAGTCTATCTTAGCATTAACAGTGTTCAAGAAGGGTCTACCAAATATAATGGGACAAAAGCTATCTTGTGGAGAAGTGAGAACAAGAAAATCAGCAGGATATTTGGTTTTCCCACACAAGACTTCAACGTCTCTAACAATCCCAATTGGTGAAATAGTATCTCTATTGGCAAGTTTAATTGTGACATCAATACCTTCTAACTCGGCAGGTGCAATTTCATGCTTAATTTCTTCATACAAAGTATGCGGTATAACACTAGCACTAGCACCCATATCACATAAGCCATGATAACAGTGATCTCCTATTTTGACAGAAATAACAGGCACGCCTACCACAGGTCTATGTTTATCTTTAGCACAAGGTTTAACAATTCTAGCAGTTTCACCATTGAATTGAATAACATGCCCATCAATATTATCAGACAAGAGATCTTTAACAATAGCAATATTAGGTTCTACTTTAATTTGCTCCGGAGGTGTATAAGTTCTAATATTGCTTTTACGAACCACAATTGAAGCTTTAGCATGATCCTTTATTCTAACAGGAAAAGGTGGTTTCTCAATATAAGAAGTAGGAACAATAGGATCATTATAAGTGACAGTCTTTTCTTCAACTTTAATAGGTGCAGTTACTTTTACTTCTATGGGAGGATGATATTTAAACCACTTCTCCTTGGGGAGATCAACATAAGTAGCAAAAGATTCACAAAAAGAGGCTACTATCTCAGAGCCAAGTCCATATTTACTGCCAAACTTACGGAAAATATCGGTATCCATAAAAGATTTAACACAATCAAACTTAGGTGTCATACCTGACTCCTTACCTTTGTCAAGGTCCCAATCTTCAGAGTTGCTTTAATTCTATCCAATAAGTCCCATTTGAATTCAATAGTCTTCATCATAAAAGATCCAGTACAAGAAGTATCGAGCATGGTGCGATTGTTTTCAGAAAGCCGAGCATACAAGTTTTGAATAATTGTTTCCCTTGGAAACCCATGATTGGGCGCATGAATAGAACATTGATTTAAGCCCCCCCCAAGCTTCAGCGATGCTTTCTCCTTCACGAGGCCAGAAATTATATATATAATTGTGATCACGACGAACCATAGGGTAATACTTTTGATGAAATTCCAATTTCAATCTTTTATAGTTCCATGATCTCGTATCATCACATAGCCTATACCATGTCAATGCGTCTCCCTTAAAAGATAAAGGGAAGACCTTCTTCTTAGCAACATCATCGGGTATACCTGCAAGCTTAAATAATCCACAAACTTCATCCACATATATTAAGTGCTCATCAGGATGCTTTGTTCCATCTCCTGTAAAAGGATTAGCTAGCAGTTTTTCAATCATACCCGAAGGAAATTCAAAAGGAGTTTCATTTTCAATAGGTTCAGTAGGTTGAGAAGCAACTCTTTGCTCTACTGGACGGGGTGAAGATACCCCGAACAAGCCCCTCAGAGAATTACTTTCCATAGTAACAAGTGACTGTAAATTTCAGCACGCTATATAAATTTTTCCTTAGCAAATTCCACCTACCAAAGGCGCTACACTCCCCGGCAAGGGCGCCAGAAAAGAGTCTTGATGAACCACAAGTATAGGGGATCTATCGTAGTCCTTTCGATAGCTAAGAGTGTCGAACCCAACGAGGAGCAGAAGGAAATGATAAGCGGTTTTCAGCAAGGTATTCTCTGCAAGTACTGAAATAAGTGGTAACAGATAGTTTTGTGACGAGGTAAATTGTAACGAGCAACAAGTAGCTAAAGTAAATAAAGTGCAGCAAGGTGGCCCAATCCTTTTTGTAGCAAAGGACAAGCCGGAACAAACTCTTATATAAGGAAAAGCGCTCCCGAGGACACATGGGAATATCGTCAAGCTAGTTTTCATCACGTTCATATGATTCACGTTCGGTACTTTGATAATTTGGTATGTGGGTGGACCGGTGCTTGGGTGCTGTTCTTACTTGAACAAGCATCCCACTTATGATTAACCTCTATTGCAAGCATCCGTAACTACAACAAACGTATTAAGGTAAACCTAACCATAGCATGAAACATATGGATCCAAATCAGCCCCTTACGAAGCAACGCATAAACTAGGGTTTAAGCTTCTGTCACTCTAGCAACCCATAATCTACTTATTACTTCCCAATGCCTTCCTCTAGGCCCAAATAATGGTGAAGTGTTATGTAGTCGACGTTCACATAACACCACTAGAGGCTAGACAACATACATCTCATCAAAATATCGAACGAATACCAAATTCACATGACTACTAATAGCAAGACTTCTCCCTTGTCCGCAGGAACAAACGTAACTACTCACAAAGCATATTCATGTTCATAATCAGAGGGGTACTAATATGCATAAAGGATCTGAACATATGATCTTCCACCAAATAAACCAACTAGCATCAACTACAAGGAGTAATCAACACTACTAGCAACCTACTAGCACCAATCCCGGACTTGGAGACAAGAATCGGATACAAGAGAGGAACTAGGGTTTGGAGATGAGATGGTGCTGGTGAAGATGTTGATGGAGATTGCCCTCTCCCGATGAGAGGAGCGTTGGTGATGACGATGGCGATGATTTCCCCCTCCCGGAAGGAAGTATCCCCGACAGAACAGCTCTGCCGGAGCCCTAGATTGGTTCCGCCAAGGTTCCGCCTCGTGGCGGCGGAGTTTCGTCCCGAAAGGTTGCTTCTGGTTTTTTTTCTTGACGAAAGACTTCATATAGGAGAAGATGGGTGTCGGAGAGCCACCAGGGGGCCCACGAGGTAGGGGGCGTGCCCTAGGAGGGGGAGCGCGCCCCCCACCCTCGTGAGTAGGGTGTGGGCCCCCTGGCCTTCATCTTTGGCGAGGATTTTTATTTATTTATTTTAAGATATTCCGTGGAGTTTCAGGACTTTTGGAGTTGCGCAAAATAGGTCTGCAATATTTGCTCCTTTTCCAGCCCAGAATTCCAGCTATCGGCATTCTCCCTCTTCATGTAAACCTTGTAAAATAAGAGAGAATAGCCATAAGTATTGTGACATAACGTGAAATAACAGCCCATAATGCGATAAATATCAATATAAAAGCATGATGCAAAATGGACGTATCACTCCTCCGGCACTAGGGGATGACGACGAGACCCCGCAGCGGCTTGGTGGTTGCAATGGGTGGGTCCTGTTGTGGCCAAAGAGTCTGCTTCGTCCGCAGGCGGCCGAGAGCACACCCACGAGAACACAGCCTCAGCAAGGTATGAACATCAACACCCCACCTGCCCAATTAGCGTCGGTTGTCGTGCTTGGTGATAGCGGACGGGGTGAGGAAAAGGCTCCATTAGTCGTTGATGACGTTGCCATAGATGAGGATGAGGATGACGATGACACTGAACAGTATTGATACGTCTCCAACGTATCTATATTTATGAAGTATTCATGCTATTATATTATCCATCTTGGATGTTTAATGGGCTTTACTATGCACTTTTATATTATTTTTGGGGCTAACTTATTAACCCAGAGCCTAGTGCCAGTTTCTGTTTTTTCCCTTGTTTCAGCGTTTCGCAGAAAATGAATATCAAACGGAGTCCAAACGGAATGAAACCTTCGGAGAGTTATTTTTGGAACGGAAGCAATCCAGGG
Organism: Aegilops umbellulata; assembly: GCA_032464435.1. Lineage (NCBI taxonomy): Eukaryota > Viridiplantae > Streptophyta > Magnoliopsida > Poales > Poaceae > Aegilops > Aegilops umbellulata. The sequence goes on along the minus strand of CP136057.1, from coordinate 635,568,291 downwards.
GACTTGGAGTGCACGTAAGGGAAGCAACAAGGAAGGCACGAGGCAGGGGGGCGCGCCCACCCCCCTGGGCGCGCCCTCCACCCTCGTGGGCCCCTCGTGGCTCCCCTGACCAACTTCTTTAGCCTATATATATATATATCAATATACCCTAAAACCATCGAAGAACGGAATAGATCGGGAGTTCCGCCACCGCAAGCCTCTGTAGCCACCAAAAACCAATCGGGACCCTGTTTCGACACCCTGCCGGAGGGGGGATCCCTCACCGGTGGCCATCTTCATCATCCTGGCGATCTCCATGACGAGGAGGGAGTAGTTCACCCTCAGGGTTGAGGGTATGTACCAGTAGCTATGTGTTTGATCTGTCTCTCTCTCTCATGTTCTTGAGGTGGTACGATCTTGATGTATCGCGAGCTTTGCTATTTTAGTTGGATATTATGATGTTTCTCCCCCTCTACTCTCTTGTAATGGATTGAGTTTTCCCTTTGAAGTTATCTTATCGGATTGAGTCTTTAAGGATTTGAGAACAATTGATGTGTGTCTTGCCGTGCTTATCTGTGGTGACAATGGGATATTCACGTGATCCACTTGATGTATGTTTCGGTGATCAACTTGCAGGTTCCGCTCGTGAACTTATGCATAGGGGTTGGCACACGTTTTCGTCTTGACTCTCCGGTAGAAACTTTGGGGCACTCTTTGAAGTACTTTGTGTTGGTTTGGATAGATGAATCTGAGATTGTGTGATGCATATCGTATAATCATACCCCCGGATACTTGAGGTGACATTGGAGTATCTAGGTGACATTAGGGTTTTGTTTGATTTGTGTCTTAAGGTGGTATTCTAGTATGAATTCTATGATAGATTGAATGGAAAGAATAGCTTCGTGTTATTTTACTACGGACTCTTGAATAGATCGATCAGAAAGGATAACTTTGAGGTGGTTTCGTACCCTACCATAATCTCGTCGTTTGTTCCCCGCTATTAGTGACTTTGGAGTGACTCTTTGTTGCATGTTGAGGGAAAGTTATATGATCCAATTATGTTATTATTGTTGAGAGAACTTGCATTAGTGAAAGTATGAACCCTAGGCCTTGTTTCCTAGCATTGCAATACCGTTTACGCTCACTTTTATCGCTTGCTACCTTGCTGTTTTTATATCTTCAGATTACAAAAACCTATATCTATCATCCATATTGCACTTGTATCACCATCTCTTCGCCGAACTAGTGCACCTATACAATTTACCATTGTATTGGGTGTGTTGGGGACAGAAGAGACTCTTTGTTATTTGGTTGCAGGGTTGTTTGAGAGAGACCATCTTCATCCTACGCCTCCCACGGATTGATAAACCTTAGGTCATCCACTTGAGGGAAATTTGCTACTGTCCTACAAACCTCTGCACTTGGAGGCCCAACAACGTCTACAAGAAGAAGCTTGTTAGACATCAAGCTCTTTTCTGGCGCCGTTGCCGGGGAGGTTAGTGCTTGAAGGTATATCTTTAGATCTTGCAATCGAATCTTTTAGTTTATCGTTATATCACTAGTTTAGTTTATAAAAGAAAACTACAAAAAAATGGAATTGAGTTTGCCTCATATGCTTCATCTTTTTAATATCTTTTGTGCGTATGATGGAAAGGAAAGTTGTGCCAAAGTGTTAGAAGAAGAATGCATTAAAATGTTTGGCACTAGATCTTTGAATGATGAGCATGATTGCAATGTTGTTAGTATGAATTCGTTGAATACCCATGGTGCTAATGATATGCTAAGCCACAAGCTTGGGGAAGCTATGTTTGATGAAGATGATATTTTTTGTCCCCCAAGTTTTGATGAGCAAATTTATTATGATGAAAGCATGCCTCCTATTTATGATGATTATTGTGATGACACATATGCTATAAAGAATAAAGATAACCATGAAACTTGTCATCATGATTTTAATTTTCAATTGGATTATGCTTCACATGATAGTTATTTTCTTAAGTTTGCCCCCACTACTATTCACGAGAAGAAATTTGCTTATGTGGAGAGTAATAAAATTTATATGCTTGTGCATCATGAAAATAATGCTTTATGTGCTGGTTATATTGTTGAATTAATTCATGATGCTACTGAAAATTATTATGAGGGAGGAATATATGCTTGTAGGAATTGCAATAATATCAAGTTTCCTCTCTATGTGCTTAAAGTTTTGAAGTTATGCTTGTTTTGCCTTCCTATGCTAGCTGATTATTGTTCCCATAAGTTGTTTTCTCACAAAATCCCTATGCATAGGAAGTGGGTTAGACTTAAATGTGCTAGTAATATTCTTCATGATGCTCTCTTTATGTTTCAATTAATATCTTTTATGCGAGCATCATTGAAATCATCATGCCTAGCTAGGGGCGGTAAACGTTAGCGCTTGTTCGGAGGGAACCCAATCTTATTTTTGTTCCTTGCTTTTCGTTACTGTTTAGTAATAAATAAATCATCTAGCCTCTGGTTAGATGTGGTTTTATTTTTTAATTAGTGTTTGTGACAAGTAAGACCTATAGGATCTTCTTGGATGATAGTTATTTGATCTTGCCGAAAAAGACAGAAACTATCTGCTCACGAAAACAATTGTTAAAAATCACCAGAAAGTGATAAAATACTTATTCCAATTGAAGTAGATCAATAATCAAATTATCTAGGTCGTCCTATTTTGGCAGATTTTTCTGAGTTCCAGAAGTTTGCGTTTGATACAGATTACTACAGACTGTTCTGTTTTTGACAGATTCTGTTTTCTATGTGTTGTTTGCTTATTTTGATGAATCTATGAGTAACATCGGAGGGTATGAACCATAGAGAAGTTGGAATGCAGTAGATTTAACACCAATACAAATAAATAATGAGTTCATTACAGTACCTTGAAGTGGTGTTTTGTTTTCTTTCACTAACGGAGCTCATGAGATTTTCTGTTAAGTTTTGTGTTGTGAAGTTTTCAAGTTTTGGGTAAAGATTCGATGGACTATGGAATAAGGAGTGGCGAGAGCCTAAGCTTGGGGATGCCCAAGGCACCCCAAGGTAATATTCAAGGACAACCAAGAGCCTAAGCTTGGGGATGCCCCGGATGGCATCCCCTCTTTCGTCTTCGTTCATCGGTAACTTTACTTGGAGCTATATTTTTATTCACCACATGATATGCGTTTTGCTTGGAGCGTCATTTTATTTTTCTTTAGCTTTGCTTGCTGTTTGAATAAAGTAATTAAGATCTGAAATACTTAAATGATAGAGAGTCCTCACAAAGCTACATAATTATTTAACTACTCATTGATCTTCACTTATAGCTTTTTGGAGTAGTTTGTCATTTACTCGTGTGTTTCACTTATATCCTATGAGTAAATGGTTGAATGATTTGAATGTCATAAATCTGAAATTATATATGTTTCATATGCTTATCCCATGGGGAGTAATGACTTCACATATAAGAAGTAGAGGTGGTAAATTCATTGAAGATTAGCAAACATTGTATTGGTCACTTGAACAATTCATGAAAGAATATTGAAGGAAGAGAGATTTCACATATAAATATACTATCTTGGACATCTTTTGCAATTGTGAGCACTCATTAAAATAAGACATGCTAAAAGGTTGGTGTTGGACAAGGAAGACAACGTAATGGGTTATGTTTTCTTATATCCGAAATAAAGTATATTGTCATGGATCGCCCAACACGTTGAGCTTGCCTTTCCCCCTCATGCTAGCCAAATTCCTTGCACCAAGTAGAGATACTACTTGTGCTTCCAAACATCCCTTAAACCAGTATTGCCATGAGAGTCCATCATACCTACCTATGGATTGAGTAAGATCCTTCAAGTAAGTTGTCATCGGTGCATGCAATAAAAATTGCTCTCTAAATATGTATGATCTTTTAGTGTGGAGAAAATAAGCTTTATACGATCTTGTGATATGGAAGAAATAAAAGCGATGGACTGCATAATAAAGGTCCCTATCACAAGTGCCAATATAAAGTGACGTTCCCTTGCATTAATATTTTGTGCATCAGACTATAAAAGCGCATGGCAACCTCTGCTTCCCTCTGCGAAGGGCCTATCTTTATTTTTATGCAAGAGTCATGGTGATCTTCACCTTTCCTTTTTTCATTTTATCCTTTGGCAAGCACCTCGTGTTGGAAAGATTCTGATATATATATAAGGCATCATGAACTATTATTGTTGACATTACCCTTGAGGTAAAAGGTTGGGAGGCGAATCTATAAGCCCCTATCTTTCTCTGTGTCTGATTAAAACTTTGAACCCATAAATATTCCGTGAGTGTTAGCAATTGTGAAAGACTAAATGATAGTTGAGTATGTGGAGTTTTCTAAATCAAAGCTCTGACATAGATTCTTCCTGAAAATAAGATGAATTGTAATTGTTTGATGACTAATAACACGGTTTGTTAGTTTTCAAGAAAGTTTATGATCTATACTTTAACATGTGTGTAGTTTGTTACATGATCATGCAAGGTTCAATGAGTTGATCTACTGTTATGACCTATAATGATGCTAGAAAAGGTGATTGAAATTATCATTGATCAAACTTATGCACCTGCTAGCGTTCACACTTCATAAATTCTTTCTTTTATCATTTACCTACTCGAGGACGAGCAGGAATAGCTTGGGGATGCTGATACGTCTCCAACATATCTATAATTTATGAAGTATTCATGCTATTATATTATCCATCTTGGATGTTTAATGGGCTTTACTATGCACTTTTATATTATTTTTGGGACTAACTTATTAACCCAGAGCCCAGTGCCAGTTTCTGTTTTTTCCCTTGTTTCAGTGTTTCGCAGAAAAGGAATATCAAAAGGAGTCCAAACGGAATGAAACCTTCGGGAGAGTTATTTTTGGAACGAAAGCAATCCAGGGGACTTGGAGTGCACGTAAGGGAAGGAACGAGGAAGGCACGAGGCAGGGGGTGCGCCCACCCCCCTGGGCGCGCCCTCCACCCTTGTGGGGCCCTCATGGCTCCCCTGACCGACTTCTTTAGCCTATATATATATATATCAATATACCCTAAAACCATCAACGAACATAATAGATCGGGAGTTCCGCCGCTGCAAGCCTCTGTAGCCACCAAAAACCAATCGGGACCCTGTTTCGGCACCCTGCCGGAGGGGGGGATCCCTCACCGGTGGCCATCTTCATCATCCCGGCGATCTCCATGACGAGGAGGGAGTAGTTCACCCTTGGGGCTGAGGGTATGTACCAGTAGCTATCTGTTTGATCTCTCTCTCTCTCTCTCTCTCTCGTGTTCTTGAGGTGGTATGATCTTGATGTATCGCGAGCTTTGCTATTTAGTTGGATCTTATGATGTTTCTCCCCCTCTACTCTCTTTTAATGGACTGATTTTTCCCTTTGAAGTTATCTTATCGGATTGAGTCTTTAAGGATTTGAGAACACTTGATGTATGTCTTGTCGTGCTTATCTGTGGTGACAATGGGATATTCACGTGATCCACTTGATGTATGTTTTGGTGATCAACTTGCGGGTTCCGCTCGTGAACTTATGCAAAGGGGTTGGCACGCGTTTTCGTCTTGACTCTCCGGTAGAAACTTTGGGGAACTCTTTGAAGTACTTTGTGTTGGTTTGGATAGATGAATCTGAGATTGTGTGATGCATATCGTATAATCATACCAGCGGATACTTGAGGTGACATTGGAGTATCTAGGTGACATTAGGGTTTTGGTTGATTTGTGTCTTAAGGTGTTATTCTAGTACGAACTCTATGATAGATTGAACGGAAAGAATAGCTTCGTGTTATTTTACTACGGACTCTTGAATAGATCGATCAGAAAGGATAACTTTGAGGTGGTTTTGTACCCTACCATAATCTCTTCGTTTGTTCCCTGCTATTAGTGACTTTGAGTGACTCTTTGTTGCATGTTGAGGGAAATTTATATGATCCAATTATGTTAATATTGTTGAGAGAACTTGCATTAGTGAAAGTATGAACCCTAGGCCTTGTTTCCTAGCATTGCAATACCGTTTACGCTCACTTTTGTCGCTTGCTACCTTGCTGTTTTTATATTCTCAGATTACAAAAACCTATATCTATCATCCATATTGCACTTGTATCACCATCTCTTCGTCGAGCTAGTGCACCTATACAATTTACCATTGTATTGGGTGTGTTGGGGACACAGGAGACTCTATTATTTGGTTGCAGGGTTGTTTGAGAGAGACCATCTTCATCCTACGCCTCCCACGGATTGATAAACCTAGGTCATCAACTTGAGGGAAATTTGCTACTATCCTACAAACCTCTGCACTTGGGGGGCCAACAACGTCTACATGAAGAAGCTTGTGTAGTAGACATCAAGTATCTCAATACTGGCGCCTATGATGAGCGTCGTGAGTTAGTGTGTGAATTGCCGCCTCCGGAGGCTGAACGTATTATAGACGAACTTCCAGTAGGAAAGAAGCATAGGAAGAGACGGAGGAAAGGCAACAAAGCTGCTTCTATGATCCAGCCGCCTCAGCAGCCTCGGGTTCAAGACCGTATACCTCTCCCCGGTGCGGCAAATGGCATATCGCTGGTGAACCAATCCTACCTAAGGCAGCATTAGAGGCCACACACGGCAATCTAAGGAGACATCATGACGATGTGCTGCGGAGAGAGAAAAGCCTCATCGCCTCGAAAAATCCAGGATACCCACTCTATGTGGTTAACGTGCCGCGGCAAAGTTCGTACATCCACTCATGCCCCATAGACAAGTTCTTCCTTCGATTCGATTACATCTTCAACATGTTTCACTTGAAGAAGCTGGATTTACGTTTGTCCGCCTTTTTGCCTTGAACATGAACTACATCATCGGGATTGAGCAGATACCTTATATCTGTGTTGCTGACCCGTACTTCATGCACGAGGGCTTCTTGGTAGTCTGCGCTATGCACCGTGAATACGCGAGGGACTACATCGTCGATTTCATGGTCGCTAATAAGGACAAGGAGGCGATTCTCGTGCCTTATCATCCCCTGTAAGTCATCCGCACGGATATCCTTCCTTCGATTTCAATCATCCATTTGCACGGTGGAGGCTAATTAATTTGAGGTGTACTTATTTTGCACAGCGGCAAGCGCGCCGTCCTCATCATCCTTTACCCCCGGTACTCCCGCGCTCTTTACTTGGACTCGTTGAAGAACATGAACAAAAAGGATTACACCCACATCAAGTCTGTTCTCGATAGTGCTATCTTTTACTACGACGCACGGGGTGGAGATATCAAGGACAAGAAGAAAAAGGATGGCAGGCCCACCTTCGGCCATAAGACCGACTTCTGCTGCATCCAGCAACTGAGTGATTCTCTTAGTGATGGATTCTATGTCCTACACCACATGCTGGAGTACAGACAGGATCATCAGGACCTTCGCATGTCACCTAAATCCGGCGATGCCCATATTCTACAATGGGCAAAGAACATAGGAGATACACCGGATCATTGACTTCAAGTTGAGTTCTATCACATCCAGCATGAACTTGCCCAAGTCATCATGAAGGAGGTCCTCGACAAAATAGGTATGTTCTACGAGGAAGGGCAAATGTCGTGGGAAGACGTCCGAACACGCTTAGCCGCTCAACGTCTTGACCTGAAGCCTTTCGCTAAGCTCGGGGACTATCTCCCTGACTTGGATGGATGGAACGACATGTTGGAGTGATTTTCGATATATGACAATGTATCTGTTTAGTCCATACTTTCTGAATGATGAAACTTTGAGTTATGCACGACGAAACTTTATTTGTGATGTAATTAAACCGTCCTCCTCAACTAGCAAAGATAACTCTGGTTAGGGCATTTTGGGTACGATGAACTCTGTTATTTATGCTTATGATATGTTGCTTCTATTTTTGCCAAGTCTGTCTTTTTCTGTTGCTTAACTATGTATGTTGCATATCACCGACTCATGTGACGATGCAGGTGCATAGATAATCGATGACAAAGAAGTGCAACACCAGGAGTATACGACAAGTGGCCGGAGTGTCAGGCCTAGGTGTACCGGTTTCCGGTTTTCGAGCGACAGTCAGTAGTTAGTTTAGGTTCATGCTAATGCGAGAGAGGGATACAAACTCATGTACTGCATAGTTCCGCTCTCACTCATAGTGATAGCTCTTCTCGCATATATCATTGTATATATGGATGACGATGTAGTTGCAAGTAATCGAGACTTGTATCGCTATTTTCGAGATGATGATGAGAGACCACTTTGTGTTGGATGATGATTATGATGATGACATGATTTGATGAGACTATCTGTATGTATATGCTATGATTACATTTGTATGTGTTTGATATGTTAAAGATTATTGTATAAAGCCTGTTCAAATACAAAACAAATATGCAGAAAAAATAGGAACTAATAAAACTAGCAGTAGCGGCGGGAATAAAGTTAGCAGTAGCGCTCCCTAACCAGTAGCGCGTCCTGGTCAAAAGCGCTATAGCTATTAGCAGCAGCGCGTGGCACCAAAGCCCGCTGCTGCTAGCCATGTATAACAGTAGCGTGGGACGGCACGCGCTACTGCTACACGTTAGCTGTAGCGTCTTATCAGTAGCATGGCACCCCGCTCTACTGCTAGGCAAAATACCCGCGCTACTGCTAGGCTTTTCCCTAGTAGTGAATGGAATGGTCACATGGTTTACCGGTGTGTTGCCACTCGAGGCAAGTGCAGTCATGCAACTCAGTGTTAACAACATGCCTCCTTCCAGTCTTGGTATCTCTAACTTCAGCACCCCACAATGAAGATTTTTTCACAGACAAATGTGTAAGATTTCTGCTCCTGTTCACCACCTGTTGTAGCACTGCAGGAAGCTTATCCCCTTGCAGACAATCACCAATCCTTCTTCTCAATTCCCACATGCGCATGATCATGATCCTGATTTGGTCAACCATGTCATGCACATGCAAGTTCTTTAACTGCTTTATCTTGTTGTTAAAACTTTCTGCCAAGTTATTGTTGATATGATCACATTTGATGGCAGTGTTAAATCCTGACATGTACCACAATAGAGAATGATAGGTGTTCAACCATGGACCAAACTCACTGCATTCTTCTTTTATCTTATCAAGATGATATGAATGTGTTTGTTTGGTGTAAGATCTTGCTGCTGGCCACATTCTCCCAAATTCTCCCCCTTTGAATTTTTTGATCAAATTCATCCACATATGGCCGAAGCACTCCCTCTGCTCACAATGAGGAAAACCATTCTTCACTGCATTTTCTAGCCCTTTACATGCATCTGTCTGTACTGCCAAAGGTGACACTGGCCCTATGCATCTTTTCAACTGCATCATGAACCATGTCCGTGAAACCTCTGTCTCTGACTGAAACAAACCAATAGCAACAGGGAACATCCAGTTGTGTCCATCTAAAGCATTCATGCTGCCAATTGACCATTCCATTTGCCTGTCAAAAAAGATGAGTCTATGCTCAAATATGGACGGCACCCTGCTTTGAAGCCATCTATGCAAGGCTTTAAAGCCATAAAGAACTTGGAGAAAGGAACTCTACCATCCTCTGTTACCTCAGTATCTATCTCCACAACACTGCCAAGTGACCTCGTTTCCACATCTGCTTTGAAGTTATAAAGCATCCTAAAATTATTTGCCCAATCACCATATAATTCTTTCATTGCCCTCTGTTTTCCTTTCCACACTGTGGTATACTTCACCTTAATGGGGTACTGCATTTCCAAGTCCAGTTTAAGTTTCTTTGGTGTAGTGTTTGGTTTCTTGGCTAAAATTGGAGTGATCTTTTCTGCAATCCAAAGATGTGATGTCATGGTTGATACTCTCTGTGAACTTGTAATACAAGTATGTGGATTTGGGATTTGATTAACCCTAATGGTACTTCCATCAGGTTGAATTCTAGCAGATATGTACCACTTGCAAGGCATGACGCTTCCATCGAAACCTCTGCACCTTGCATAAAATTTCTTTCTGGCGGTCCACATAGTCTTGGCATCAAACTCATGTTTGACTGCATAAGTCTTGAAACACATTCTAAACTCCTTCATGCTTGGGAACAACTTGCCTACTTCAATAACAGGATTTTCTTTGTCATACACACTTACAAGCTCATCATCATGTGCATCATCTACATCATCTACGGCATCTTTCATCAGCTGCCCATCCACATCTTCACAAGCATCTATGTTAGCATCATTAGGCAAACTCGATTCATCCCTCTCTTCCTCATCTTGATCATCTACTGGATCTACTGGAATGCCAAAAAATTTGGCCATCTCAGTGTCAGCCATCGGCGCAATGACCAAATCAGTAGTGTCTTCTAATTGTACTGAATTCCAATCAACACAAACAACCCTTGCAGCACCATCATAGCCCTCTTCTGCATCTTGCTCAACCCCCTCTATTACTGTCACTTCACCCGTAAACATGGGCATTGTCTGTCTCTGTGAAGCCCAATCATCATCTACCATCTGCGAAGCCAACTTTCAGGGCACATATCCAACCTTAGAATCTTATTTGAGATCAACGAGCTCTGCATGAAAGGTAGTATGTTTGCTTGCCCAGCCGTCTTGCCAATCGAGTTAATCTACCATCTCTTCATCATTCTCAATTTTCACATACTCACCCTTCCAATTATCAAACCGTAACAATGCTACCTCTTTCTCTAGACCCCAAAAAAATGCTCTCCCCAACTTTCTCCACAACATTTCTCACGGCCCTCTCTTCCATTCTCTGTATTTCTTGTGGATCAATCTCTGCAAATTCAACCTCCCATTTCACAACTGTATCTCTCTCTATGTCTTGCACGCTGCCATCACCTAGCTTTGCCTTAGAAGGAAAGAATTCGACAGTGAATTTGAATGTCCTAGCACCATCGCCCCTGTTTGTCAACGGCGGGCAGTGTGAGCTATCAGAAGCAGACGAGGCACAAATTGCATAGCTTGGAAAGGGATGCACATACCTAGTCAACGTTGTTGTCTCTGGCGGCTCCATCGCGGTCAGCCTCCCTCCCCCGCACCCAAATCTGGATCAAATCAACGAAAAACAGAGGGAAACAGAGGCGATGCGGTGAGATCTAACTCGACAAGGAGAGGAGCAGGACAAGGGTTCCGGATTCACTCACCACAGCCGCCGCCGTTGGCGAGAACGAAAGCTCCGCCGCTGCTGTCACCAAGAAAAAAAGCTCCGGTGCCGTCACCGGCTCACCGTCGAGAACAAAGAGGAGGGAGCAACGGGTCACGTCTCACCTGATTCAGACAAGCACGGGGACACGTCTCACTTGATGCACTACCAAGTGGGACCGTAAATAGATGCACTGTCAAGTGGGACCCACATGTCTTAAACATAACCTCAGTCCCGTTGACGGCCATATTAATCGCCCGAGTGGGCCTTGGCTATTTGGGCTTATGAAACGTTGCACCAGAGCTATTTTCGTCAACTCTGTCACACTCCTTCCTAGGCCTGGGCATTCGGTTACTCGGAAGAGTTCGGTTCAATGCTTCAGGTTATTTTAAATTTCGGTTTTGAGAATATGCTACCCGATCGGTTAGGTGAAAAAGAGATAACCGAGGGTTCGGTGCACCAGAAATTCGGTTCGGTGCTCGGGTTGACCGAGTAGGACCGAGCTGGACAACTCCGCTGGGCGCTAGCTGCTGGACAACCACCGCCGCCCACTAGAATTGAGTACAAAGAAGTGCAAGATAGGGAGCCACGAGGCAGCAGGGGGCGAGCGCATTCTCTCATGGGGCATTGTGCAACTAAGGGCATCTCCAGCCGTTCGGCCCCCCAGGGTGCCTAATAGAGCGGCCTGGGGGCGTGCCGACACTAGTTCGGCCCCTGGGGGCGACCTAGCGCCCAGTCACGCCCCCACGCGCCGGCCCCAGGATGCAGGAAATTTAAACTTGGTCGTTCCCGCTCTCAAAAGACACCGCAAATCCGGCGATCGGACGTAGTCTGGCGTTACAAAAAACAGAGCGGCGCCGCCGCAAGTTCGCGTGCGCAATGATTCACTCGGCGGGGTCGGCTCCAGGCGTTGGCGGAGTCGGCGTGCGCGGGCTCGGCGGTGTCGGAGCTGCTTCGGTGGGCTGTGTCGGCGCGGCTTCGGCACTGCTGGGCGGCGACGTAGAGGCGTCATTCAGGCTTGGCGTCCGTGTGGTCGTGGGCGTCGTCGGCGTCGTCGGCGTTGCCGTCGGCAGCTCGTTCAGGATGAGGCCGCGCTGCACCAGGTACCACGCCTTGAGCTTCTCGTCGTTGCTCTGGAGCATGTCCGCCCCGCCCATCAGAAAAGCCATGTCGGTGTTCCTCTTCTTCGCGGCGACGTTCGTCCGGAGCAGGTCGAGTTTGATGGCGTTGTTCTTCATCAGCGACGACCACCGCGCCTCGGTCTTCTCTTCGCGCAGGACGGCCTGGGCCTGCGCGTCAGCGAGGCAATGCTCGATGGACTCCTGCACTCGCGCGGTTGCCGCGTCGGCGTTTTCCCCCTTCTTCGCCAACTTGTGGCCGTCCGGCCGCCCCTCTGACGCGCCTGGAGTCGTCGCGTCCGGCTTGTATGTCTCCTTGGCCTTGTCGAGGGCACGTCGGACTTCCGCCCACTTCTCGCACTTGTCAATGCACTTGTGGACGTGGAGGTGCTTGAAGTCGGCGTCTTGGTTGTCGCCCCGATACATGGCGAACATACGCAGCAGCTGATCCTCAACGTTGGCGCCACTCTCCGGGCGAGTCGTGGCCTCCTCGACGATTCCATGCCATTTGTTGCACGCCAACTGGACACGCCCCCAATGGTTCGCCATCGCCTTGGAGCCGCGCTGCATGTAGACGCCTTTGAAGTAGGGGTCGACGAGCTTCCGCTCGTTGAACTCGGCCTTGATGCGGTCCCAGTACGTCTCCAAGCTCTGGTTCGCACCGGTGGTCGGGTCGAAGCATACGACTTTCCATGCTTCGGCGAGGCATTCCTCCTCCTTGGACGTCCACTTGATGCGCGGTTCGCCTGACCTGGCCTCCCGCTTCTTCTTCTTCTAGCGCCCCTTCGTCGGAACAGGAGCCGGCTCCTCCTCCTCCTCCTCCTCCTCCTCCTCCTCCTCCTCCTCCTCCTCGGGTTCCTGCACGTCCTCGCCATAGACGTAGCCGAGCTCGGCCTCCATGTCGCCGCTGAGATCGACTACCTCGCCCTGGGTGGCGAACCCGGGAGACGCGGCGGCCGCGGTCGATCCTGTCGCGATGATGTCGTCCATGTCGGCTCCCGTGTCGTCGGCGTCGCCGAGGTGCGAGAAGGGCAGCGGTCCACGGTAGAGATGGAGCGTCGGTGTGGACGCGTAGGCGGCGGGCGGCGAGTAGTTGTATGGAGGGTACTGCACGCCGATGAAGGCGGGCGAGGGCATGCGCGTAGCGGGGTGACCATGAGGGAAGGTCACGTTTGGGTTGAACCCACCGTGCGCGTCGCCGTCGGCGTAGCCGGGCGACGATGAACCCCATGGAGATCCGGCGCCTTGCTGTCCCTAGGGCGCGTACTGGGCGTGGCTGACGACGGGTGGATTCATCCCCGCCTGGTCGGCCGATGAGGAAAACGCCGCCGCGCGCGCCGCGTTGTCACGGGCCTTCTTGGCGATGGCCCTGTTTCGCCTGTCGGCGGTGACTGCTTCGCGCCGCTGAAATTCCACCCTCCACTCGGCGTTCGACAGGCCCGGCGGCTTCGATGGCGGCGCCCTCGGCTTCCTCTGCTTCGGCTGGACCACGGCGCCAGTCGCGTTTGCCGCCGCGCGCGGCATGGCGTACTTCTTCGGCGGCATGGCGGCGACTGGAAGGCGAGCTGGAGGGGGTTTGGCAGGAGAAAGGGGGAGAATGGCGGGAGAAAGGCGAGCGAGCGGGAGAGATGCGAGGGAAAAGCATCAAGAAACGGCGGGAAAAGGCCCTCGGGTCGCCTCCATGGCGGGCCCACGCGCCTTTTTCGCTTGTGCCGGCTCCCCAAGCGCCCCCCAGGGCGTCGGGTTCGGCCTGGGTCCGCCGGCACCAGTTTTGGCCCGAGCCGGCGAAAAACGGGCTTCTGAGGGCGCGACTGGGGCCTTTTTTTGGCGCCGGCGCGGCAAAATCGCCTGAGAAGGGCCTGTTGGGGGCGCGGCTGGAGATGCCCTAATAAAGCTGATGGGTAGCAACGTGGTGGGGAAGAGGGAGGAGACGACAAGCCTTGAGCATATCCAGGAGAAGGGTGGGGCCTGCATCTGTTATTTTTTTAGCAAAGCCTGCGTCTGTTTGTGGCTGTGATGAAAAGTAAAGGCTGAGAAAAAAATGTCGTCTACTTGTTTGATGGGCTAATCGGCCTAGTTGGATGGGCTTTAACTAATATAGTACTAAAACACCTTTGTCTCAAAAAAAAACTAAAACACTTCGGTTTATTCGGGAGATTCGGTCTGTGGACTCCAGTGGCCGAATTCAACGAACTAATTTCGGTTTTAGCCGTTTGCTAACCGAACGAACAACCGAAGCTTCGGTTCTTGGGTTTTTCGGCTTCGGTCTCGGTTTTTCGGCTCCGGTCTTCGGTTCTCGGTTTTTATGCCCACCCCTACTTCTTCCATTGCACCTCAAAGATGTCGCATAGGGGCTATTGACCCGTTCTGCGCAGTGGACGGGCGCGACCACCACCACTGCTTCGGTGGCCCTTTTTGTGTGGTCTTCGTCTTCTGTGTTGATGAAGAAGACACTAAGCAGGATCCATTTCTCACGCCGGCCGGTGTGTACTCGTCGGAGATCGACATGTGGGTCAATTTGAATCAATTTTTTTTTTAAAAAATTCAGTTCAGCAACAACAACAACTAAGATATTCAGTTCTGAGCACAAAATCTCTCCAGATTTATGTATAGCTATGGATACATATTATGGTTCTAATTTCTTGAGAGAGAAGACAAGGCGACATGGCCAAGGTGTACAAAGAAAGACTAGTCAAACAGTGCAAGGTTCTCTCTCTTGGCTCTTGTTGTTACTTGTTCTAGATAATTCTTAGAGATAATTCTGAAGGATTCTATGGCTAGTGCTTGTGATTTTGGTACAAGGTATAATTACTGAAGCCGCGGACATGTAAATGTAACAAGTTTCCTCCTAAAATGCAGTGCAAATGGTCAAGGGTAGTTTTGTCAGACCCCCATCCATTCTATCTTTGTCGGTGTACTAGAGTAAGGGTACCCTAGTATCCCGAACTTGTGCACGGGCAGTCGCAGCACCCCGCGGCAAGGCTTGCCGGGCGACCACCAAGGCCCTCTATGGCTCCTTTTGAGCCATTCAAGAACAAAGTATTCAAGCCAAGAAGACAAGGCCTTGGCAAGAGGAGCTTGCCGGGAAGGCCACTCAAGGCACAAGACCCCGGCAAGAGGAGCTTGTCGGGAAGGCCACTCAAGACACAAGACCCCGGCAAGAGGAGCTTGTCGGGGAGGCCAACCAAGGCATCTCAAGGAACTTGCCGCGACGCGCCACGCGTCCCAGCAAGACCCGGCGAGCGGCAAGCTTCTGGACGCGACAAGACAACGACCGCGGCAAGGCACTTTGCCGCGGCAGGCTAGCAACCACTCTGTACCCGCGCTCCAGCACACCCACCAACGTGTCGCTCTGGGACCCTTCCAGGCGTACGTGGCGGGAGGTTGTGCAGCCAGGGGTGCACTGTGGCAAGCGGCGCTGACAAGGTCGCCAACGTGGCGAGCGGTGGCGTCCCTGACGGTCCCTTTTCTGCACTGTTTGGACGACGCAGACGGGCATTTAATGCCCTTGTCCCCTGCCGTCAGGGTTAGGTAGGATACACTGTACAGGTAGTTGTACCAACCGCAGCACCTTTCCATTTTTACCCTTGTCTACGTTGCCACCTGTTGGAGACCCCTTGAGCATATAAAAGGAGGCCCATGCACAACATAGAGGGGAGGAGAACGCTCATGCTCGGTCTCGTTAGCTGCTGGTGCGTACTGTAGCACTCAGCGCTCCCGAGCAAGAACTCAATACAAACCACAAAGCAGCAGTAGGAGTATTATCTCTCCGGAGAGCTCCGAAGCTGGGTAAACTGCTCGTGTGCCTCGCCTCGATCTGCTCTTCGTGCGACCTCCGCCCCCCGCCGAACCGAAAGGGGCTCGGTCCCCATAGGGGCTCGTGGATCAGTTTCCCCGACAATCTTCTATTTTTTGGCAAGACAAGGAAATATCACATAACCATCCCAAATTCATCAAGCACAACCACACAGGATGTTAGATATAAGTAACTACTGTTAAAATGATTCATCACAAATTCAAAGGAGCTGAAATGATTTCATTAACATTCAGATAGACCAATTGTAACATCCCACTTAGGCCTAACTTTGATTCAATTAGGAACAACAGAACAATGTAAACTTGCACACACGATGCACAACAGGTGTGGCTGAACTGAACTGAGGAGCATCTGAGGAGAAAGATGGGACTGGACAAGAACATCAGGCACGTCGAACTGAGGAACATCTGAGGAGCAATCGAGCAAGATGGGGCCATGTGTGTCGAACTAAGGAGAAGGAAGGCTGCCACCATGGCCCTAGGGTTTGCAGGGGTGGGAATGGAGGAGTGGAGGAGTCACCTCGGGAAGATAAGATGTCGAAGGAAGGCACCGACGTTGAAGCTCCAGCAGCGGCTGGACGTTGAAGATTTGGCGACACATGTCGAGGAGGCGGTGGGCTCCTCCTCTCGCCTGTCTCTGTGTCTCGCTTGATCCGTTCCACGCGTGTGCCCTCGAGGCTCGGTAGCCGCATAGATAGAGAGGGATTGACGAGTTTCTAGAGGGTTTGTGCGGTGAAACCTCGCGTACCAAACAGGCCATCGGAGATTTTAGAGGTTTCTGGGCCCCTTCGTGGATTATCGTCTGAAAACCCCTCCAACCCCGGCGTACCAAATGAGGTCTAACTTTTTTCAAAAATGGAAAGGTTTTTTTTCAAATGCACAAACCTTTTTGAATCCATGAACTTTGTTTTTAAACGCACGGAGATCTTTTATAAATTCACAGACATTTTCGAATATATGATTTTTTCGTCAAAATTTCACCACAATGTCACATACTAGTCAACTGGTCAATAGGTTTTTTTAGGGGTAACTGGTCAAATAGGTGACCAGTCAACCACTAACCGGTCAACCGTCGAAGCGATGGAAGGAGAGGCAGGGATTGAGCGAGCTGTCAAGGTGTACAAAGAAAGACTAGTCAAACAGTGCAAGGTTCTCTCTCTTGGCTCTTGTTGTTACTTGTTCTAGATAATTCTCAGAGATAATCCTGAAGGATCCTATGGCTAGTGTACTTGCGATTTTGGTACAAGGTATAATTACCCAGGCTGCAGACATGTACATGTAACATGTTTCCTCCTAAAATGCAGTGCAAATGGTCAAGGGTAGTTTTGTCAGACCCACATCAATTCTATCTTCTATTTTTTGGGAAGACAAGAAAAAATCATATAACCATGCCAAATTCATCAAGCACAACCACACGGGATGTTAGATATAACTACTCTTAAAATGATTCATCACAAATTCAGAGGAGCTGATATGATTTCATTAACGGATCATTAACATTCAGATAGACCAACTGTAACACCCCAATTAGGCCTAACTTTGATTCAATTAGGAAAAACAGAACGATGTAAACTAGCACACACGGTGCACAACATGTGTGGCTGAACTGAACCGAACCGAACCGAACCGAGGAGCATCCGAGGAGAAAGATGGGGCTGGACAAGAACAACAGGCACGTCGAATTGAGGAGCATCCAAGGAGCAACGAGCAAGATGGGGCCATGCGTGTCGAACTAAGGAGCAAGAAGACTTCCACCATGGAAATAGGGTTTGCAGGGAAGGGGATGGAGGAGTGGAGGAATCACTTGGGGAAGATAGGCTGTCGGAGGAAGACACCGACGTTGTAGCTCCGGCAGCGGCTGGGCGTTGAAGATTCGGCGGCACGTGTCGAGGAGGCGGCAAGCTCCTCCTCTCGCCTGTCTCTGCATCTCACTTGATCCGTTCCACGCGTGTGCCCTCGAGGCTCGGTAACCGCATGGATAGAGAGGGATTGAGGGTTTCTAGAGGGTTCGGGCGGTGAAACCTCACGTACCAAACAGGCCATAGGAGATTTTAGATGTTTCTAGGCCCCTCATGGATTATCCTCTCGAAACCCCTCCAACCCTCGCGTACCAATCGATGCCTTTTAAAAAAATGGAAACATTTTTCCAAATGCACAAACCTATTTGAATCCATGAACTTTGTTTTCAAACGCACAAACATCTTTCATAAATTCACAAACATCTTCGGATCACATAGTCAACTGATCCATAGGTCACATAGTCAACATCTTTCATAAATTTTTTTCTCAAAATTTCACCGCAATGGTCACATAGTCAACTGATCAATAGGTGACCAGTCAACCACTAGCCGGTCAACCGTCGAAGCAGCTCGCGTGTTGGGCCGGCCCACGCGCGTGTGACGCGTGAGCGTAGGCTCGTTAACTGGCTGAGCCGAACCATTCCATCCTCTCCCGCACACACATCACATCCAGACCTAGCCACCACCACCACGATGGCAGCATCGCCGCCGCGCCGCCGCGCCTCGCCGCCGGCGATCCCGGACGAGCTATTCGAAGAGTTCCTCCTCCGCCTCCCACCCGACGACCCTGCCTGCTTCCTCCGCGCCTCCCTCGTCTGCAAGGCCTGGAGCCACACCGTCTCCAGCCCCAGATTCCGCCGCCGCCTCCATGAGCTCCACCGCACACCCCCCGTGCTCGGCGTCCTCCACAACTGGGAAGACGGTGCCATCCCCCGATTCATCCACACCACCGCATCGTCCTTCTCCCTCGCCGCTCCGTACTCCCGCTCCTGGCGGGCCCTTGACTGCCGCCACGGCCGCGCCCTCTTCCTCTCCAAGGGCCAGGACGCCGAGGAGCTCCTTGTGTGGGAGCCAATCACGGGCGCCCAGCAGCGCGTACCGGTGCCCGCGGCGTTCCAGGGCGCATACCCGACGGCTGCCGTGTTCTGCGCAATGGACGGGTGCGACCACCGCGACTGCTTCGGGGGCCCTTTTCGCGTGGTCTTCGTCTTCTGTATCGATGAAGAAGACACTGAGCAAGATCCATTTCTCACGTCGGCCGCCGTGTACTCGTCGGAGACCCGCATGTGGGGCGAGCTGACCTCGATGCACGGTGAGTTCGTGATGTACTTTGAATATTATTCCAGCATGCTCATTGGAAGATCACTCTACTTCTTGTCCGACGGTGGGTTGATCATGGAGTATGATTTAGTGAGGCATGGCCTGACTGTGTTAGACACACCTGACTGCCAGCCCGACTATATGCCCGATGGTGGGTTGGAATACAGGTTTAACCTCATGCTGGCGGAGAGCGGTGCACTTGGTGTTAGTGAAGAACTGGGTCAGCGTCTCAAATTGTGGACAAAGGAGCCAAGTTACGGCACTGATGCAATATGGGTGCTTAGCCGGGTCATCAACTTGAATATTTTGCTTCCAAATGATGCTCTCGTGGATGCAATAAATTCAGTGCATGTGTTGGGCTTTGCTCAGGAAGCAAATGTCACTTTCGTGGTGACGGTTGCTGGCCTCTTCTCAATTGAACTGCAATCCAAGCGGGTGAGGAAGGTGTGCTGTCGTCGTGGCTTCTGTAATCTCATTCCAGTTGTCAGCTTCTACACTCCGCATTCTAGGCTCAAAGCACTCAGGGGCTAACACCATGACCCATAGCCGCGGCTGAACCCAACTCAGGCGATCTCTGCTGAACCTTCTCCAAAGAGACCTGTAGCAGGTGATTCGCCATCCGTGAAATGTGATGTCAGCTAGATGGAAGTTCAGAATTTGCCAAGATATATGCCTGTAAGGCTGGAACTTTGTAACACGATTTTATTACTCCCCGATAATGTTCCCTCAATGCTTGATACTTATCTGTTGAATGGAAGGCTGGAACTTGATGTCCTTTATTATTTTTGGTATCAGCACACTATAAGTTTATTTTATCTACTTGCATCTACTCATCCATTATTGTTTCTAGGTGTGTCTCAGTAATACCTTCCCACCACTATCCAGCTGCATTGTTGTTTGTTGTGGTCTGATTTTTTCCATTGTTTCCTCTTTACTGTTTAAAATTGGAGTCGTATTTGTTTTTATCTTGGAGGTTTGTAGAAGCCATTTTGGATGTTCTTGTTCATGTGCTAGAGGTGCTGCTTAAGCGCGACTCATATGTACTATTTATTAAGTTCTGCTTACTTAATTTATCAGCTAGCAATTCATGCCTCTTAGAGGAATTAGCCTTCTATAGATATCTGCATTTCTCAATACTTGTATTTTATTCTTGCCGGTTCTCCTTTAAAACATATATATTTAATTCTATAGTATGTGCCGGCCTATTCGGTGTATGAAATGTTCGCCTGTTTGGAGACTAGTTTTCTTCTTTTCAAATCAACATTTGTAATTTTATGTCTCTTAAATTCTGCAACTTAGATTTGTGAATGTAAAAAAAATCCAAAAAGAATTGTCAGAAATTTAAAAAAAATCCAAATAGAGCCTAATCTCCTTAAACAGGTTGAGCCGAACCTGTTCAATCCTGCATATGCAAACTAGTAATGGTCTTGTTTGGGAGTTGGAAGGAACTGTTTGCTGTTTGGACTTATTACTTGAATTCTCATCATCATTCCATGGAAGAC
Source organism: Aegilops umbellulata (assembly GCA_032464435.1). Taxonomy (NCBI): domain Eukaryota; kingdom Viridiplantae; phylum Streptophyta; class Magnoliopsida; order Poales; family Poaceae; genus Aegilops; species Aegilops umbellulata. The sequence goes on along the minus strand of CP136057.1, from coordinate 635,547,626 downwards.
CATTTAATCAATGCTGTCTTCCTAATGATTCTTATTTAATCTTCCTAATATAGATAGTAGATGATGTTGATGAAAGCAGACAATGCTTTCATTTCTCAAAAAAAAAAGGTGCTGTGGGTTGATCATATCTCTATTTGTGTTTGCTGCCACACATGTCAGCTATTTGCCTTCTAAATTTATGTACACATATTTTAATCTTTGTTATCAATACATCTGGAATAGCAGTGCCAGTTTGATCATATATGGATCTATCTAAATAGTGTACTTGCACAAGCTAGCTTTAACTACACAAGAGCTCTTCTCTTCAGCAATCCTGTCATACATAAATTATGGAATAATGTGAGTAGTTGCTGTTAAATGAATCGGTCTATTTTCATGATCATGCTATAATCATTAAGTTTGTCCTTTAAGCATTTGTATGCATCTCTTCCTGTTGCTATTTCTTTTTTTTTAACAAGAACACTGACATAGTCGTTGGTTAGGGGGCAACTCAAATGGCAACAACAGAAGCCTAGAAGTAGTGTAAATAATCTTGGGGTTGTAGGAAAAGGCTTCAGATGGGGTAATGTCAGGCCTCTGCTGAAGCTTCTCCAAAAGAGGCTTGCAACAGATTGTTCACCGGCTGTGAAATGTGGTTCAGCTAGATATGAAGTTCGCCAAGATATGCTTGAGACACGGTATTAGATGTTCCTACTGCATGTTCATGTTGCTTCAATGGTCGATACTCTTCTGTTGATGTGTATACAAGTTGCTAGATAAGTGTTGTTGTCATTCAGCATTTGATCTCTCTCTGTGTGGTTTATACCAGAACAACGTCTTCATGGTTGGGCCAGGAGGTGATCTGGCCATGGCACCGGCAGCTCAGCCGGAGGTGCAAGAGAAAGAGATGGACGGATCTGCTCCGCTGCCCAGCAACTTCTTCCACACTGTGGAACAAGAATTCCCTAGCTTATATCAAGTGGTTGTGCCGGAGGAGGAAGCTGCCAGGTTCGCGCATCGCATAACCGCAGAGGGGAACGACAGACACCATTGGATGGAGGGAACGCAGCCAGACCCAGAGCCTGAGGAGCCGGCCGCCGACGAGCCCATCCTTGCCTTGTCCAGACTTCTCACCTGAGATGATCTTTGGCCGCCATCTTCTCTGGCCTCTAGTACATACCATCAGCTTAATTCATTGTAGTTTTGTTGTGCATTTGTTTGCTCAGTCTGCCAATTAATGTTAGAGATCTGAGCTCGCTTGCAACAATGTAATGTGTAATCTGTAAATGCATCTAGTATTTGCAACATTCTAGTTTTCTGATAACTAATTGTTTAACTTCCATTCGGGAACAAAAAATATTAATCGTCACTACTAGCCTGCCTCTCAGAATTAGCAAGAATAGAACATTCTTCAAACAGTAGAAAATTCAAATGTTTCATTGCAACTGATGCAACACGTAGACAATAAATGTTTCTCAAATGATCACTGACTTGCAAAAACTACATCTAAGAGGCATATAATGCTAGCTGATCAATTAAGTAAGACAAAATATAATAATTTAATATGAGTTTTGCTTAAGAAGTACTACTACATTTTACACGTGACATCCAAAATGGTTTCGCAAATACGACTGCCATCAGTAAAGAGCAAACAATGAAAGGTTTGCTGAGCACGGCAAAAATTGCAGTCGGATATACAAGGTGATGGAAGGTATCACCGCAAAATCTTTTTAGAGATTTCAACTGAGACTACATACGGATGTATATAGACATAGTTTAGAATGTAGATTCACTCATTGTGCTCCATATGTAGTCCATATTGGAATCTCTAAAAATATTTATATTTAGGAATGGAGGGAGTAGAAAACAATGGATGAGTATCGCACTGCAGAGAGCCACTGATGATCCATCAGTTATTATGTGCTGATGCCAAAAACACCTAGTGACCAGATAATAATGAGTATACAATTCAGCAGATAAGTATTCACCATTGAGCGAACATGAACGGGGAGTAGTAACATCTTGTTAGGGTGTCCCATGCATATCTTGGCAGTTTCAGAATTTCTATCTAGCCGCTATCAAATTTCATTCACGGATGGTGAATCATCTGCTGCAAGTCTCTTTGGAGAAGGTTCGTAGGAGATAGACTCATCTTTAGCTCGTTTCATGTCTCTGCCAACAATCTCAAAGTCGGTTACGCTACTTCCAGTGCTTCCTCTTGCTGCTGCCGTAGACATAGTTGGGGAATGGAAGCTGTTGTTTGATCGTGCCATCTGTGAAGAAGTCAAAGATGCAGTTCTTGCCATAGTATTGCTAACACTCTGCTCATGACTTGCCTGTGAGACCACCCTCTTCATAATATTATCTATGCCGTCGCTTGGGGTTGACACTGCTTGCTTAAGTTCTTCAAGCTGAACCAAAACAATTAAGAGAGATGTTATTGTTCCTTACAAAACATCTTCTTGGTTCATAGAGCACTAGATTCATGAGCAGAACCAAACTGGTAGCATGAATAAAATTAAGTTTGTTCACCTTCTTCTGGAATCGAAGCAACATTCTAGCAAGGTAAGATATCTCATCTTCCAGAGTCGACTTTCCTGAGTGTCCTTTAGCAGCAGATGCTCTAAGGTCTTTATCAGCCAACAAAGCTTCCTTGGCAATTTTCAGATTATGTATACGTGACTTGCATAATGAAATAGCCTTTGCACAATATGGGATTGCATACCCAACCTTGGATGCTAACTCAAAGGCCAAACATATGCGGATGTTTCTAGAACTGAATTAAGGTAATCAACAAAGGAAGAATTGAACTCAAAGACCAAAACAGCTTTATCTACCTAACATTTTTTTTTCTGGTGATCACAGTCGTACTCCAAATCTACACTAACATGTGGATTCAAAAGCAGGTGAAGGCACCTGTGCAAGATTTGGGTCAACTCAGATTATTTGAAACCACACTATTATGCTGATTTGTTCTACTACTGTACAGCAGAGTGGCTGACACTCTTATCACCACAAAGAGGATACAGATCGACAATTCGAAAATGGTCAGGCCTAACCAAATGTTCCAAGATCGCTAAAGCTTCGAAGTAGTAACCGATTGAGCTGTCTCTGTCCTCTACAAAAGTGAAAATCAAATGTGAGGCCTTGAATGACCATTCACCAGCCTAACACATGGTAACTGAGATAGCTGAGATTACCTCTTCTCATGGAGATTTCAGCTAGAGCAGTCAATATATAAACCTTCTCCATTGTCTTCTCTGGGCTCTTGGCAACTATCACCCTTGCAGTATTCAACATTTTCCAGGCCAAATCCAAATCAGAATCATCTCCATCGCCTGTCATGTTCCCATCCGTCTGACCTTTGCCACGCAAGTTTGCCCCTAACCAACAACAACTATATCAGCACGTACCATTGAAAGAAGAAAAACATTTTTTTCCTTTAGAAAATGGAAGAGTTTTATTATTCCGGGCCTCTGAATCGAGGATGCACACAGCCCAAGAGGAAACAAACAGCAATGAGATGCACACAAATGCGTACAAGATCCAACTCACTTAGTATACTGTGATCATATAATATTAGAGAAAAACATTCCAAGTCCCAAACTGTTGGTACTTTGCATTGGCATGGGCAAATTACTGATAAGAAGTTTATTAGGTATACTCTTCATTAGGCATGAACAGACAATGAGAACTTATTGCAACCAGTAGTGTTATCAACTAGATACTACAGTATATAGATTTAAAAAGGATAATAATGCCTTTCAGTGTATATGAGTGTCTAGGGCAGTAGCAGTGCCATGTTAAAGTTGTGGGGTCAACTAATCCTGCAGTTTTCTCTAAGAGACCATTCCATAAACCTGAAGAACAATGCAAAATACAGTGATATATTTCAACCTATAGTGGTGAAAGTGATATAAATGATAGAGCATACCTTCTTCACAATCATCTTTGTTGGTTGTAGGTGTGATTGATTCTTCATTTGGTGCACGCTTTGAAACAGTACCTGAACGATTGGCTGCCTCCTGAGCTTTGCATAACAAGGCACCTCCATAACGGTAAAACGTGCTAGCACACTCAGGAGCAAGGCCTCCATAATGTCGAACCCTACGTGACAACAACAACAATGCATAAATTTGCCGATGCATCATCGTTAACATTATAGCATAAACATGTACTCTGAAGTGGACAAAACCATTTTATGACACAAGGTGTAACTATGTTCTGTTGACTGTCTTTTATACTAGTAACTAGTGCTTGCACACATTATGAAGTACAAATCTGAGGAAGAGGAGCCATATAAATGAACTGCACAGTGATCAAATAGGATAATACCTATCCCTCAAGCACTTGGACTTTGATTTAATTCTCATCGCATTACAGACATCACAACAAAATATGATAATACCTATCCCAGGTGGTGTTGTCAGGTCATATTGGCTAACTGGACTCACTAACCCCTCAAAGACCAACACCCACACCATTGTGCTCACTGTCAAATACATGAAACCAAAACACCACCCTTGGTAACCACATTAACATAGAGCATGTTAAATCCTACTAAGGTAGATACAAATGTCAGAACTCAAAAGGCTCTGAGCCACACATGAAAAGAACAATGAACTAACTGGAAGTTTTCTTTCCCACAAACTATCCATATACAGTAGCATGTCTAGCTAGGAGAACAACTGGAGTTTGGGAGTAGAACCCAAACCTGATCTCGAGAGCATGTCTGAAGCAGTCAGCCGCGTGGGCCAAGTCCTTCTCATTGATAGCCTTGCACCCCTTATCAAACAGCAATTGCGCCAATTCTAGTGATTTCTCCTCCCATACCCCTTGCTGACCACCCCTCCTCAGTAGGTTCAGCCGCGGCGCTGGGTCCTGGTGTTCACCCCCCGGCACTTGGAGCCTAGAATGTGGAGTGTAGAAGCTGACAACTGGAATCAAATTACAGAAGCCATGATTATGGCACACCCTTTTCGCCTGCTCCGACTGCAGCTCGATCATGAAGAGACTACCGACAGTTTTCACGAAAATAGCATTTGCTCCCTCCGCAAAGCCCAACACTGGAACAAGTGTGCATGGATCGATGTCCAGGTCGACGATCCGGCTCAGCACCCATCGTGCATTAGTGCCATCACTCACCTCCCTTTTCCACAATATGAGCTGAAAATCAATGGCTTCAGCAACCCCCAGCCCACCGTCCTCCGCCAGCATGAGGTTAAATCTGTGGTTGTCACTGCCGTAATCGTCAGGTGGTGGGCGGAACACAGCCAGTTCACCACTGCCCAAATTGTACTCCAGGATCATCCCACCGTCAGACAGGAAGTAGAGCAGAGACCTCCCAACCAGCAGGCTGGAATGATACTCAAAGTCCATGCTGAACTCGTATTCCCTCGAGTTCAGCTTGCCCCATGTGCCAGTCTCCGACGAGTACAAGCACGCCGATGTGACAACGTCTGCGTTGGGCGAGATGTCGACGGTGAAGACGAAGACCACGCCGAAGGGCCCCCCCAGGCAGTCGCGGTGGTCACACCCGTCGGCTGCGCAGAACACGGCCGCGGTCGGCCACCCGCACGTGAACGCCGAGGGCACCGGTATGCCCTGACGGGCGCCCGTGATTGGCTCCCACAGGAGGAGTTCCTGAGTTTCCTGGCGGTCGTCGGAGAGGAAGAGGGCGCGGCCGTGGCGGCAGTCGAGGGGGCGCCAGAACCGGCGGTCTGGAGCGGCGAGGGAGAAGGGCGAGGCGGTAGTGGGGACGAAGTCAGGGAGGCGCTCGTCTTTCCAGTTGTGGAGGAAGCCGAGCACGGGGGGTGCCCGGTGGCGGTGGAGCCCGATGTAGCGACGGCGGAAGTGGGGATGGGTGACGGCGCTCCTCCAGGCCTTGCAGACGAGGGAGGCGCGGAAGAGGCAACCTGGATCGTCGGGCGGGAGGCGGAGGAGGATCTCTTCGACGACGTCGTCCGGGAGCGCCGGCGGCGGTGGCGGCGGCGGCGGCGGCGGCGGCGGTGTTGCCATGGTGACCGCTGGCTGGGTTTGGGTGCGGTGGGGAACGGTGGAATGGGTTCGGCTCAACCAGGTCGGAACTGGGTCCGACTGTTTTGCCCGCTAACTATAATTGATTTTTTTTTTCCTGTTGATGAATCCATTTGGAAATTCGTTAGATCACCATCCAACGACCATGATCACACAGCTACTGGTTTTTTTTAACATACATTTTTTTTACTGTGAATAATTATCCTCCTCTGTTCTTTGTACAATCATGACAGTTGATGAATAGACCCGGCAAAAAAATGACAGTTGATGAATAGATTGTAAGTTTTTTCTCAAAAAAATGTCGGCTATATCGGCTGCCCCTTCCCCTCCTTCGCCGCCTTCCATCACCGTGTTCGTGTTAGCGAAGGCCATGCCTCTTTGGCCAACTCCAACCGATCGACGCAAAAGGACACCCTTTTTATCCGTTTTTTGTCTGTTTGGGTTGGCCAGGCGGATATGTGCGTTCGTTTGCATCTGCCGGCCCGTAGCTACGCCCAACACGAACAGCCGCATTCCACAAAATAAAAAAAACATGCATACCAAAAGTCCACGTCCACTATTCGTTGCCGTCGCTGCCGTCTGTGGTGAGGTCGACGAACGGAGGTTGCTGCCACGGGTGGACAGACGATGCATGCACCACTGGTGAACACGGCGGAGACGCTGACCACGCATCCCAGGGCACGGGCGGGGCCGACATGAAATCCTGTGTGCATGGCAGCATCGACGTCCACATCCACGACTGCCCCACCATCGCGGGTCCTAGGGCACAGCTGGCGGCTCCAAAACCACCCTTCCTCCGGCTCCGAGACGGCTACGTCGCCTGTGGCCGACAAGGTGAGCTGCACGTCCAGGCGTTCCCATCGGTTGTGTTTGTACTCGGCCTTCGAGTCCTCGAGCACTTTCCGAATGAGCTCCTCCTCCTCTTCGATGCCTAGGGCTAGCGATGGTGGTGGCGGGGTGGGCGACCATGCGCGCCGCACACGCCCGCGCGTATTGGGTGGGCTGGAAGTATGTGCACAGTGTGGTGTAGGAGCACGAGCATGCGGCCATGGCAGGCTTGAAGCACGAGTAGAAAAAGATTCGTCGCCGCATGTCATGCTCATCCCGGAACCAAGTGTCTCACATTGGCGAGTTAGCGGCGAACATGAGGTCTTGGAGGAGGTCTGGAGGCAGCTGCGCTCGCCAGCGGTTGACTCCCAGGAGAAAGGTGTGGCCTATCGCCGGGATGGGTGGCACAAGCACCCGATCCGTGCTCAGATGCCACCTGTTAGGCAGGTGCGCATCGGGCCACGACGGCGGGGTGGACATGTCCTAGTACCGTTGACACACTTTCACCTTGACGTAGGGCTTGTGCCGCGGCACGACGGCTGGCGGAGAGATGGAGAAGCCAGTAGTGTTGCTCAGCCTCGACGATCCAGAGGACGCCCCTGCTTCGTGGCCGTGCTTCCCGGACTTTTCAGGGGTCCACTTCCACATACTGATGGTTGCCGGCTAGGGGAGGACCTTGGGTGGCTCGGCCTAGGGCTTGTCGGGTGCTTGGGGGAAGAAGAAGATTGTGGGAGGCGACGAAAGTGGAGAAGTGGATTCGCCGGTCCACGCACGGGAGATAGCCATTAAAAGGGACCTCGGCTAGGGGCGATTGTCAAGCGGGCCCGTCCATGCATCGGATTAAATGGGTCCAAAGGGGAGTGGTTGGACGTTTGACAAACGGGGCAGACACCGAGAGAACACGCGCCCATCCGTCCAGAGTCCGTTTGGACGCAAATCCGGCCCAAACTTGCGCCGGAAAATGGGCGGTGAACATATTTTACGTGAGATGCCTCGCTTTGGGCGTCTCGACCGTACCGGACAGGGGCAGACCAAATGCGGTGTTGGGTTGGAGTTTGCCTAAATCTCCCGACCACCTGTTCTCCAACGTTGGCAGCCCCCAGAGCCACACTAGTCAAACTGCTTCGTTGCCTTCGCCCGAGACCTCGCTGCTCACGGTCACTTGCAGCGTCGTCCCCGTCTCCGGGAAGGTCCCAGCTCGGCCTCTATTAGACCTCTTCTGCTTCGTCCAATATCTCAATGTTCGTGTACTGTGCAGTTTGCCACCATAATTTTGTGCTCGTTTATTCACATTCCATAATTCATGTGATGCAAATAGCCAGACATGTGCAGGGCCAGCAATTTTAGTCTTGCCTAACAAAAACCAAGCTTCGTTCGTTCTAGTTTTGCTCGTTCTGTGAATGTCAAGAGACCGAGCTTATTTGCATGTGTAATAGTACTATGTAGCAATCAACTGTTCTTTAGCAAGTGATGTTTATGCCATGGATGAAAGGAAATATTGACACTGAAACATCCTGTAATTTGTTACGATGCAGAATCACACAAGATACAAATTACAAATGGTGATCTGGAAAGAAGAATACTGTCCCAACAGGCAAGCATATCATTTACCGAACACCTAACCACTCCAATGCTAATTACGCATCATTGCACACAAACTGTAAGATAATGCATACAATTTTTCAATGCCTAGGAGATCAATCCCCACACAGCAGCTATAAGATAATGCATACTCTATGAAATGAAATAATGTCAAACAGAGAAGTGGTGGCAGTAAAGAAGCGGGTCTTGCGAAATAGATTAATAACAGAGTACTTCAACTGCTAATTATTTTCTTGCGACCGAGGAAACATGCAGCCAACAGTTACCATGTTTCTCAAAAATGAAATGTTACTCAGATGATCACAAATTTACAGCACAAAGGTCACCATTCATTACAGAGTTTCATCGTTCCAATATTAAGCTTTGCAACAGACAGCTGTGTCTGGCTGGCGCAATCATGAGAACCAGGAGCATATAGCAACGAGCCGACGACCATGTCTTCTTCGACGAAAAGACACACCACCTGAAAGCATTCACTTCTTTGACATCCAAAACCCATCATAGCAACAACACCACAGGGTCATTGCCCTCAGGTTCATTCTGGCCAGCCTGCACTTTCTGAAACCATTTAAATCCAGTCATTATGAATTCTAATGATTTTCAACAGCTCATGGACTGTTGACAGTAATTTTCATGTGAAACAGAAAACTAATCTATAATAACTAAATAGATGATCCCCACTAACCTATTTCTTTACACATGCAAGCTAGGCACATCAGCAAGCTTCTGATTGGTCCACATCATGTAGCCAAGCTTCGTCATCATACCTTTTCCAATCTAATTTTCCTTTTTGTTCTGCCGAGCGACGGAAAGAAAATCTCATTACCTTCTCTCCACGTTGTTGTCTCGCCTTCCAAGCACCACCCTCTATTCATTTCCTCCATTAGATTCCTCTTGGTCTCCTACACTATCTGTGTGTTTCTCCTGTCTCACGCATCACATTGATGAATTCCTTTCCTCTTCGTCTCCTCCAAACTGCAGTAACTGATGGAACAATCCCAACACCTTCGCTGCCCTTAAAGCTGTACACCTGCGTCGTCCCCGCTGTCTCCACACTAGTTGGGAGGCAGTGCCCGTGCTCTGACCAGAATCACCACCACTAAGCCATACTCCTCCTCAGTTGTGTTGTTCCTGTCACCTACACCATAGCTGGGAGCCTGGTAAGCAGTGCCCTCCGTTCTGAATCCCCTCCCCATTTTACAAAAGCTCGATGAGTTTCTTTCAGTTTCTGATTTAGCAGGTTTTCGACCGACTGGACAGATTTGCTGGCCTGTGTCATCCACTCTCATCGCCGGGTAGTACCTGTGTGCTGGATGGAACTAATCTCCAGCCCTTGCCGGCGCTGACGGCTCGCCAAATAAGGTCAATATGGATTTCCCCCTAATGCATGTCGTCGTCTACCTATTGATTCTTTATGTCATGTCTATATTCAGTAGGCTGATTTTGTTATAATGGTCTTCTGATGCCACAGTTCGATCTCTGAATTGGTAGGAACGACACAAAAGACAGATTCTCAGGTAGACACCAAGAAGCGAAGCCGGTGCAAGAAAAATAAATCGAGACCAAGCACCACTTAACAGCAACAAAACGAATGTCAGGACAGGACTAATCACTGACAACACAGATTGGAGGCACTTCAAGGAAATCCAGGCATGTAAAACGCTACAATTGAAAATTAGTCGTGTCATATTAGCTGTATGTATATAGATTCGAGTCAAAGCAGTGGAAAGTCTTCTCAGGACATTTGACTATATCAGGTATGCCTGAATTGCTTATGTGGTCTGGTGTGTCGTTCCTACCACTGATTTGCTTGCAGGACATATGAGGTATGGGTTGCAAACAAGAGATATTAACATGTGTGTCCTGATAAGTGTACGCAAGAAACTAATGTTGGAGTAGGGAGTTTTTCTATCTTCTAATCAGTTACATCCTCCCTTCCGAATTATAAGAAATTGTTCATTTCAGTCCGTGTGTAGTCATTATTGAAATATCCTAAACATCTTATATTTCGGAATGGAGTGTTGAGTATATTGTGTACGTGTATATTTGTGTGTAGGGCCCACCTCCTGTTTCCTTTGTATAGTTGAGGTTGTGGCCCACCTTTGTACTTATATATACGTGCCTGGTGCACCGATCAATACATCGAGATTGCACAGCCCATATCTTGTCCTTCTACATGGTATCTATCGCAGCACGATCCTAACCCTATCCGCCGCCGCCGTCGCGCCTCCGCGCCGCCGCCACCGCCGTCACCAGCCGCCGCCGCCGCCGCCACCCTCCTTCCGGCCGCCGCCGCCGCCGCTGGTCACCGCCGCCTCTCCCACCACCTCGCTCGCCGCCGCCGCCGCCTCTCCAAGGCGGCCGCCGCCACGGGCTCCCGCTTCCGCTACCCTCACTCGCGCCGCTACCCTCCCCTCCCCTCCCACCCGCGCCGCTAACCTCTCCCTCCCCTCCCACCCGCCCCGCACCTCCACCCGCACCGAACCCTAGCCATGAGCTCCTCCTCGTCCACCGTTTCCAACCCGTTTGCCGGTCCCGATGTCACTCTCGTCCGCGACCTCAACATCCACGAGCGTGTTCCGGTCAAGCTTGATCACACCACCGCCTCCTACTCCGCTTGGAAGCGGTATTTTTCGCTTGTGTTCCATGAGTACCTCCTGCACGGCCATGTGGACGGCACCGTGGACTCGGCGCTCATGATCAACGACGAGGAGTGGATGATTCTCGACGCCACCATCATCCGCTGGTTCTACCTCACCATCTCCAACGACCTCTTTCACACCGTGGTGAACGACGAGGACGACGCCTATGCGGTCTGGACCAAGCTCAACGGCCTCTTCACCGACAATCGGCTGCAGCGCAAGGTCCTGCTCTATGGTGAGTTTTACGGGTGCCAGCAACTTGACTCATCCATCGATGATTTTTGCATGCGCCTCAAGAAGCTCGCCGATGAGCTCCGTGATCTCGGGGAAAAGATCGGCGACGAGCTCCTCATCAGCACCCTCTCCGGCGGCCTCAACGAGGACTTCGGGAACGCCGCCTCCAACCTCACCCTCATCCCGGAGCCCACCTTCGCCAAGGTGGTCGCATACCTCAAGTTGGAGGAGCGCCGGATGCGGGTGGCCCGGACTTGTGCGACCCACACCGCCCTTGTCGCAGGCACCCGCGGGGGTTCGGCCCCGCCACCGCCACGCCCGACGCCGCCCGCCTTCCCACCCGGGTTCCCGCCCGCACCGGCTGCCCCCTTCCCGCCGCCCCAGCCGGCGGCCAATGGGGGGGTCGTCGCGGCGACCGTCGTGGTGGCCGCAAGCAGGGCGGCGGCGGTGCTCAGGGAGGAGCGCCCCGCCCGCCGCAGCAGGCTTCTCAGTCGGCCCCGTGGTACGCCGGCCAGAACCCATGGACCGGCGTTGTACACGCCTACTCCATGTCGGTTCCTCGGGCCCGTGCCCCGGGCATTCTCGGCACCCGGCCACAGCCGCACCAGGCGTACTATGCCGCGCCGCAGCCTTACGCGACGCCCTATGGTCAGCAGCCGCCGCCAGGTGGGCCGCCGCTGCTGCCCCTGACGGCCGCGCCACCTCTCCCGCCGGCACCGTGGGACCCGGCCCTGTTGGCGGCTCTCCACAACGCTCCTTCCCCGTCCAGCTACACCGGCGGCGGTGACTGGTACATGGATAGCGGCGCCACCGCTCACATGGCGGCGTACCCCGGTAACCTCCATACCGCCCATCCTGTCCACACCTCCAACCGCATCACCGTCGGTGACGGCTCTTCCCTTCCTATCACTCATATTGGTCATACATATTTTCCGTCTAACTCCACTCCTATATCCATGTCCAATATTCTAGTTTCCCCTGAACTTATTAAAAATCTTGTTTCCGTTCGTTCTCTTACACGTGAAAATCCGGTTACCGTTGAATTTGACGAATGTGGTTTTTCTGTTAAGGACGCTCGCACGCGGATGGTGCTCCACCGATGTGACAGCCCCGATGAGCTCTACCCGGTTCACTCCGCCACCTCCACCACTTTCGCCGCCCCCGTCGCCCTCGCCACCGGAGTGGATCTTTGGCATGCTCGCTTGGGTCATCCTAATCCTGCCACCCTTTGCCACATACTTCGGAGTTTTTCTTTCACGTGTAATAAGAACGAGGATCACTCGTGTCATGCATGTCGCCTCGGCAAACATGCTCGTCTTCCGTTTAGGGATTCTTCTTTTGTTGCATCGTACCTGTTTGAGTTAATTCATAGTGATGTTTGGACCTCTCCTGTTGCCAGTAATACGGGCTTTCTTTATTATCTTGTCATTCTTGATGATTTTTTGCATTATGTGTGGACCTTCCCGTTGCGCCGCAAGTCGGATGTTATATCCACTCTCGCCGCGTTCTACTCCTATGTTCTCACGCAGTTTGGTCGTCCCATTCTTGCATTGCAGACAGACAACGGGAAGGAGTTTGACAACCTCGCCGTTCGTAATCTTCTTACCACACATGGCACGATTTTTCGTCTCACTTGCCCGTACACCTCGCAACAGAACGGTCGTGTTGAGCGCATCCTTCGCACTCTCAATGACTATGTTAGGACTCTTCTCTTTCATCCAATGTGCCTCCGCGCTTTTGGCCTGACGCTCTCGCCACCGCTTCTCTCCTCATCAACATCCGCCCATGTCGTACTCACAGGAACTTTACACCTCATCATCTTCTCTTCGGTGCACCCCCCTCTTATGATGGGCTTCGCATCTTCGGCTGCCTTTGCTACCCTAGCATCGCCGCTACTGCGTCTCATAAGCTTGCACCCCGCTCCGTTGCCTGCATCTTTCTCGGCTACCCACCCAACACTAAGGGCTATCGTTGTTATGATCCCGTCTCCCATCGTGTTTTCACCTCCAGACACGTTTACTTTGATGAGATGGTGTTTCCGTTTCAGCAGCAGGTACCCTTGGTCGTCTCGTCACCGTCGGCCACCGGCGGCCCCTCGACGACTCCATCAGGCGGACGGTCCTGTTCGGCCCGCGGACCGCCTCCAGGCTTTGGCGGTCCTCGCACCCTCACGCCGGCGCCCGCCCCCTCGGCCTCCCCGGCCGGCTCTGACGGCGCCCCTGGCGCCCCTCCCTCACCCGCCGCGGGATCGGGCGCGGTCGGCTTGGCCGCTTCCTCCGCCGCCTCGCCGGACCCGACGCCGGCTCCCTCGCCGGCCCTTACGCCGGCCGCCTCGCCGGCTCACTCGCCGGCCCCGACGCCGGTCGCCTCGCCGGCCGCCACGCCGGCCCTGACGCCGGCCGCCTCGCCGGCTCACTCGCCGGTCCCGACGCCGGTCGCCTCGCCGGCCGCCTCGCCGGCCCTGACGCCGGGTGCCTCGCCGGCTCACTCGCTGGCCGCCTCGCCGGTGGCTCCGCTAGTGCCCTCTGGCCCCGTCACCCGCGCTCATACCGGCGTTCATTGTCCGAGCCTCCGGTACACGAGTGACGAGTACGTCCTCGCCGCCTCCACTGCGGAGCCGTCGCCTCTTCCCGTGTCCGCCCGCGCCGCCCTACGTGATCCTCACTGGCTTACGGTGATGCAGGAAGAGTTCGATGCGCTCCAATGGAACCGTACTTGGACACTGGTTCCCCGGCCTCCTCGCGCCAACGTCATCACCGGCAAGTGGGTCTTCCGCCACAAGACCCACTCGGATGGCACTCTCGAGCGCTACAAGGCTCGCTGGGTGGTCCGTGGTTTCCGCCAGCGCGCTGGAGTGGACTTCACCGAGACGTTCGCCCCGGTTGTAAAACCGGGCACGATCCACACCGTCCTCCAGCTCGCCGTGTCCCGCGGCTGGCCCATTCATCAGATGGATGTCTCCAACGCCTTTCTCCATGGCCATCTTGAGGAGCAGGTGTATTGTGAGCAACCCACCGGTTTTGTCGACGCCTCACTTCCCGGCCATGTGTGTCTGCTGTCCCGCTCTCTTTACGGGCTCAAGCAGGCACCCCACGCCTGGTACCAGCGGATCGCCGGGTTTCTTCAGACACTGGGCTTCAGCATTACTCACTCGGACGCCTCACTGTTTTTCTATCGCCACGGTGACACGACTGCATATTTGCTGCTTTACGTCGACGACATCATCCTGATGGCCTCCTCCGCAGCTGTTCTTCAGCAGATTACTCTCCGGCTACGTGACGAGTTTGCTATTAAGGACCTGGGTGCTCTACATTATTTCCTTGGCATTGAGGTCGTTCGGCGCCCGGACGGTTTCTTTCTTCATCAGCAGAGGTATGCACATGAGCTTCTTGAGCGTGCCGGTATGCTCAACTGTCATCCTGTTGCTACTCCTATTGACACGAAGGCCAAGGTCTCTGCTCTTGAGGGCTCGCCTGCGTCGGATGCTCCTTTCTACCGGTCTATTGTCGTCGCTCTTCAGTACTTGACTCTCACTCGACCGGATCTTCAGTATGTTGTTCAGCAGGTGTGTATCCACATGCACGCCCCTCGTGACTCTCATTGGACTCTCGTGAAGCGGATCCTTCGCTACATCCGCGGCACGATGACCCTCGGGCTGACACTCACAACATCTACTTCTCTGGAGATGGTGGCCTACTCCGATGCTGACTGGGCTGGCTGCCCTGACACTCGTCGGTCCACCTCTGGCTACTACGTCTACCTCGGTCCTTCACTCGTCTCGTGGTCGTCTAAGCGACAACCCACAGTTTCGCGCTCCAGCGCGGAGGCTGAGTACCGAGCTGTGGCCAACGCCGTCGCCGAGTGCACCTGGCTACGACAGTTACTACAAGAGCTGCATCACGACGTGTCCCAGGCTACGGTTGTCTAATATGACAACATCTCTGCGGTGTACCTCTCCGCCAACCCTGTTCATCATCGCCGGACTAAACACATCGATCTGGACATTCACTTTGTGCACGAGCAGGTGGCTCTTGGACGCATGCGGGTTCTCCATGTGCCGACCACTCAGCAGTTCGCCGATGTGATGACGAAGGGACTGCCGACTTCTACTTTCGAGGAGTTTAGTTCCAGTCTTTGCGTCACTAGCGCCGCTTCGACTGCGGGGGGGGGGGGGGGGGGGTGTTGAGTATATTGTGTACGTGTATATTTGTGTGTAGGGCCCACCTCCTGTTTCCTTTGTATAGTTGAGGTTGTGGCCCACCTTTGTACTTATATATATGTGCCTGGTGCACCGATCAATACATCGAGATTGCACAGCCCATATCTTGTCCTTCTACATGGAGGTAGTATATCTTTCAATGTCGAACCCTTTTCTTGATCAACCACACAACCTGACCAGTGCAGATTATATTTACAATGCACAGAGATTGCTTCGATGCCACTAGTTATTCCGTTTCTATCTTTTTGTCTACACCACGGTTGCCTTCCAATTATAGGAGCTACAGAGCCATCTATTTTATTATCAAGCCTTCGGAAGTTCGGATGTTCAAACAAAATCACGTGGGTGCTCATGCTTTTCTCTGTGGCTAGATTCATCTATTGCAGGTGTGCTTTGCCGCTCCGGTCGATTTCAACTTTCAAATGTTGCATAAATATCTGACTCACTCTTCCTAAACAAAAGAAATCTTCTCTATGACCCATGTAAGGTTTTAGCTTTTGTTATTTTCATACTGATGTACTCTTCCAGCGTTCCTGTAGCGACCCGACCTCAGATGGTCAAGTCTCTGTGCTCCGGTGTCATCCCTGGATCAGTAATGCTGACACCACACAGTACTTCAAAGGATTTATAACAGAGTAGCAATCACACACTTATTACATCGTTGTCTCAAAGAGAACTTATTACAATAAATATGGCTTAAGGCCATCTAGTATCGATAACAGCGGAAGGCTTGGAAGATAAGTGAGTCCATCAACTCCAACGGCATCACTGAGTATAGAACCACGACCTAAAAGCACCTTACTCGTCGTCTGAAAAGTCTGCAACATGAAAGTTGCAGCCCGAAACGGGTCAGCACATGGAATATGCTGGCAATGTAACACATAGAGAATATTGAATGATAAGCCTATACTACATGCATATATGGCTGGTGTAAAGCTCTATGGTTACAGTTTTGCATAAAGCCAATTTTCCCTACTGCAAAGGAATAGATTTTATTTAACTATCATGGTGGTTGAAACATCGAGAATGGTTGACAGCATTCCGATACCAATTAAGTGAACAATTAAAACCCAACAACATTAATTAGAAGTAACATGATGAGATTCACATGATATTCAAGTACTAGATACTCAAGTTGTCCATAACCGGGGACACGGCTAATCATGATTAGTTTGTACACTCTGCAGAGGTTTGCGCACTTTTCCCCACAAGACTCGATCGCCTCCGTTTGATTTCTCGCACTACATGATGTTTGAGAAACGGATGACCGAGACATAGTCTTTCAGAAGCGCTAGCACCTTACGTTTGGATAGACCGGTACACCTACTTTCCCCTACATCTGCTAGTCTACCCTGTAAGAGTTCGCACGACTTAGTCAACTATGCCAGAGCCCATAATGGCCTGTGGCTGCACACGGAAGTTACTAGCATGAATGATCTTATGATCCCTTTGAGCCTGGGTGGCGGTCCAAAGAAAAACAGGCAAGTCCTGATAGAAACCAGGTGCCTCAATCCACCCAGATGTGTATTTAAGTTGCCACCTTAGATAAAACCATTAATTAACAATACTCACATCTGTCATGGATATCACTCACCCAATCCACGTCTACTAGCATAGCATGGCATAATAAGCAAACGTAGAAGTAACTCCCAAAGGTTTCATAAGTAAAGCAGGTAATAGGTACTACCTCAACTACTTCCCATCCCACAATTTAATTGGATCCTAATCATGCAATGTTTGAGGATTGATCTAATGCAATAAAACTGGGTAGTAGAAAAGGGTATGATCAAGGTGTTACTTGCCTTGCTGAGGATCTGCGAAACCTAGAGCTTCGAAAAAACAGGCGGCGCACTCCGGGTGATCTATCGCAGACAAACAATAAGCATACAATAAGTACTCATCTAATGCACAGGTAAAACTCGAACAAGAGAGCGAACCAGAAAGTTCAACTTAAGAACTCCGGTTGCAAAGAGAAAACGAACCAAACAAAGCAACGGAAAACCAACGACGGAAGAAATCAACTCGGTTCTAGCAATTTGAAACTAGGTCAAATTTTACCATAGCAAAAACTTGTGTAAGTTGATTAGTCGGAACGGCGGTTTCGAAATGAAACTCCAGGCGCTTGAATCACCTGATTCTGATAAACGAGCGAGAAGATAAACTAGAAAGAAGATTGGATCTGAAATCGCGATCAGAAAAATCGCGGAATAAATCCGACGAAAAAGAAAAACGACGAACGGTTAAACGAACGGACGTTCGTTAACCGGAATTAACCGGTGATCACGTTCGTTAAAACGAACGGTCCAGCGAGAGCACAAAACGCTACGACCATTCTCTGTCACAAATTTAAAGCTTTACGCCATGCCCTAAAAATCTGGAGCAAAAATCTTTCCCGACTGTCTGTAGTCATCGCTAATTGCAACGAGACCCTGGCGCACCTAGATGAACTTGAGAATAACAGAGCCCTATCTATTCCTGAAGCAAATTTCCGGAATATCATCAAGAAACACCTGTTGCGCCTCCTTAAATACCAAAACCAGTACTGGAAAAAACGCTGCACAATTCGATGGATCAAGTTCGGGGATGAGAATACCAAATTTTTCCAGGCTGTTGCCACAGAAAGGTATCGTCGCAACAACATTGCAGCCTTCGGAAAAGAGGATGGCTCACTCATTGACAGTCACGACGGAAAAGAAGCACTTCTGTTTCATACATATACCGATCGCCTGGGTACTTCGCGGCCTGCACAAATGAAATTCAATTTGCCTAATATTCTGCAGCACCACGATATCCTAGACCAGCTGACTGAAGCACTTCTGTTTCATACATATACCGATCGCCTGGGTACTTCGCGGCCTGCACAAATGAAATTCAATTTGCCTAATATTCTGCAGCACCACGATAACCTAGACCAGCTGACTGAGCCTTTTACCCGCGAGGAGATTGATGTAGTTATTAAAGAAATGCCAGCCGATCATGCTCCAGGCCCGGATGGATTCAGTGGTGCATTCCTTAAAGCTTGCTGGCCTGTTATCAAACATGATTTTTATAACCTCTGTGAAGCTTTCCACCAAGGAGACTTAGATCTCACCAGCATAAATGATGGCCTCATCACACTGATTCCAAAAACCGTCTCACCAGAAACTGTCAATGATTACCGCCCGATCACCCTTCTCAATTGCTGTCTTAAGCTAATTACAAAGCTGCTTGCTAATCGTCTGCAACGAGTAATCCTAAAGGTCATCCACAAGAACCAATATGGTTTTATAAAAGGGAGGACGATACAGGATTGCCTGGCCTGGGCATTTCAATATATACATCAATGCCATGCATCGAAGAAGCAAATTATCTTGCTGAAACTGGACTTCGCTAAAGACTTTGATACAATCGAACACGCTCCCATGTTGACCATCATGAAACACCTGGGATTCAATGACAAGTGGCTATCCTGGATTAATTGCATCTTCTCGACAGGACGTTCATCAGTTCTACTGAATGGTGTCCCCGGCCAACAATTTCACTGCTGCACCGGTGTACGACAGGGGGACCCACTCTCCCCATTACTCTTTGTCATTGCGGTTGATCTCCTCCAAGCTGCTGTTAACGACGCCTTTAGAGAAGGAAAAATCCAGCTGCCCTTTCCCTGCATCGGCCAAACGGACTACCCGGTAATCCAATACGCCGACCATCTTGGCCATGCCTGCATGCCCTCAGCAAGCTGCTGTCATCAAACAAATCCTTGTGGACTATGCTTCTTCCATCGGCCTCCGAATCAATTTCCACAAGTCAACACTAATCCCAATCAACATGACTCAGGAGGCTGCCTTGACGCTTGTGAACCTTTTTGGATGTTCAGTCGGATCCATGCCCTTTACTTATCTTGGATTGCCTCTCGGCATGTCTAAGCCGACCATCCTTGATCTGATGCCCCTAGTCTGCAGTGCCGAACGGCGACTCACCTCCACGATTTCAATGATTTCCTATGGGGGCAAACTCTCTTGGCTAAACGCTACCGTCACCTCTCTACTCATCTACGCCATGTGCACTCTCAAATTTTCGCCCAAGCTAATTGAGATGCTCGATAAAATCAGAAGGAGATGTCTTTGGACCAAAAAGACGAAACATGGGGACAAGTGCAACTCCCTTGCCGCGTGGGATATGGTCTGCAAACCCAAAAAGCATGGCGGCCTTGGGGTTATCAACATTAAGGTGCAAAATGATGCCCTGCTCATGAAATTTTTACACAAGTTTTACAACAAGCTTGATGTCCCCTGGGTACAGCTCATTTGGAACACATACTACACAGATAAAGTTCCACACGCCACTGACCCTGTGGGCTTTTTCTGGTGGCGCCAAATCCTCAAGCTCACGCCTGTATTTCGAGGGATTTAGCAGGTCCGAGTCGTGTCGGGCACTACTGCTCTGGTTTGGAAAGATCTTTGGGCGTCGGATGTCCTGCAGAGCTCACACCCCCATGCATTCTCCTTCGCCATACACGAGGACGAGACTGTCACAAATTTCTTGGAGAGCACGGCATTGTCGGAAACCTTTCACCTACCACTCTCTTCGCAAGCCATGGCCGAAGTTCGAGACATCCAACAGATCTCCACGCGCATCCACCCGTCCACGTCTGTCAATGATATCTGGTACTATACCTGGGGGAAATCTGTCTATCGGCCGGCTGACTACTACAAATTCTTCTTCCGAGACGCCAACGCCCACCCAGCCTTCTCCTTGCTCTGGCGCTCTAGTTGCATCATGCGGATCAAAGTCTTTGGCTGGCTGCTGATGGTCGACCGACTAAATACACGTGACATGCTCAAGTGTCGACATTTTGACATAGGTGACGACCACAGTTGCCTGCTCTGCGGCAATCACGATGAAGAAACTGTGGACCATATGATATTTACTTGCACATTCAGTCAAACTTGCTGGCGTAAACTTGGGATTAGCTGGCCACCCTTCACCTGCCGCCTCCAACTGCTTCAACAGGCTAAAAACTCCTGGGGCCGTCCATTATTCTTTGAAATCTTCCTGGTGGCTGCCTGGAGTCTCTGGAAGGAAAGAAACAATAAACATTTCAGGAGGATTGCACCAACTGTCAGTGGGTGGCTAAAGAGATTCAAGGAAGATTTTGAACTCCTCCAACATAGGACTAGGGGGAGTCATCCTGCTTTTATTTCATCTTTTATTGCTGAGTTGAACTAGTAGTACCACCCCTCGCCTACCTGACCCAATCTGTATGGGCAGGAAGGGCAACAACATATGTACAAACTCTTGTAACACCCTGTCTATATCTATCTATCTATCTATCTATCTATCTATCTATCTATATATATATATATATATATATATATATATATATATATATATATATATATATATATATATATATGAAAACACAGTAGGAGCCTTTCCTACTGTTTCCCCTTCAAAAATAAACGGTCCGGCGAACGCTCGCTAAATAAATAAACCGAAAAAAAAACAGATCTAGGGTTTCGAAAAGAAAACCGAAACGAAAAATAAATAAACCGGAACGGGTTTAAAAAAAAACCGAACCGGGCGAGGGTTGCGCGGCGTGGGCTACCTCGTCGGCGCGGGCTCCGGCGGGGCGGTGCTGCGGGCGGGGCGAGGCTCGGCGGCGGCGGCAGGAGGGCGGCGGCGGCGCGGCTGCGGGGCGGCGGCGCGGCTGCGGGGCGGCGGCGGCGGCGGGCGCTGGCTGCTGCTGCTGCTGCGGGCGGCGGCGGCTGTGTGGGGAGGAGAGGAGAGGGGGAGGCCGATATATATATAGGAGGGGTGGGGGTAGCTTGGGGGAGGGGGAAAGCAAGGGGAGGCGGCGGCGGCGCGAAGTCCGGCTCGGACTCGGCGGCGGGCGGCGGCGGCTGGCGTGGGCGCGCGCGCGCAAGGGGAGCGGCGGTGCTGGGCCGGCTCGGCTGGGCCCTTGGCCCAGTCGGGTGCGGCGCGTTTTTTTAAATAGCTACGCGCGCAGAAAACAAATAAAAGAAAATCTAAACGGACTCCAAAAATTCCGAAGTTAATTTTTCCCGACTCCTAAAAATGAGTCGAACAAAATGAACTTTTACTCGGGGCCTAAATGCGATATTTTAAAACCCGCATTTTTCCCTAATGCAAATAAAATGCAAATAAACTCCGGAAAAATCCAAAATTCGATTTATTTAATAAATCTTCATTTTTCCTAAAATTGGGAAAGTCATATTATTCCCGTCTCATATTTTTGTTATTGGAAAAATAATTGAAGATGAAATAAATAAAATCAAATGATCCTCTTTTCAAAATTTGAGAAAAACTCAAATATGAAAATAACGAATCTCCAACTCTCTCCGAGGGTCCTTGAGTTGCGTGAAATTTCTCGGATCGACCAAAACTGCAAGAAAATCTGATATGCATGATGATCTAATGTATAACATTCCAAATTGAAAATTTGGGATGTTACAAACCTACCCCCCTTAAGATGAATCTCGTCCTCGAGATTAGGGTTGGCTAGAAAATAGGTGAGGGTGGTCCTTGAGCAAATCTTCTTCTCTCTCCCAGGTGGCTTGATCCTCTGAGTGGTGGTTCCACTGAACTTTGCAAAACTTGATAACCTTGTTGCGTGTGACTCTGCTGGCATATTCGAGAATCTTGACTGGTTTCTCTTCATACGTTAAGTCATCCTTCAACTGAATCGCTTCAAGCGGCACTGTATCTCTTAGCGGTACCTCCGCCATCTCGGCGTGATATTTCTTCAGCTGAGAAACATGGAATACATCATGAACTCCTGACAATCCTTTTGGTAATTCCAACTTATAAGCGACTTCTCACATACGTTGCAAAATCTTATACGGTCCAACGAAACGCGGTGCTAACTTTCCCTTAACTCCAAAGCGCTTAAGTCCTCGAAGTGGGGATACTCGAAGATAAACTCGGTCTCCTGTTTCGTAAACTGTCTCCTTACGTTTAGAATCTGCGTAGCTCTTCTGCCTGGATTGGGCTACCTTAAGCCTATCGCGAATCAACTTAACTTTCCGTTCAGACTCCTTAATCAAATCTGGTCCAAAGAACTGACGGTCTCCAACTTCGTCCCATGACAACGGTGTCCTGCACCTCCTTCCGTACAAAGCTTTGAAAGGTGCCATCTTCAAACTGGTTTGATAACTGTTGTTATAAGAAAACTCCGCATATGGCAAGTTATCGTCCCAACTAGATCCATAATCTAGTGCACAGGCTCTCAGCATATCCTCCAAAATTTGATTAACTATGTCAGTCTGTCCATCCGTCTGTGGGTGAAAAGCTGTGCTGAACTCTACTTTGGTTCCTAAAGTTTCATGCAACTGATTCCAAAACTTTGAGGTAAATTGGGTTCCTCTATCTGATACGATACTCCTCGGAACTCCATGCAAACAAATGATCCTGGTCATGTATATCTTTGCCAACTTAGCACTTGTGTAAGTGGTCTTAACTGGGATGAAATGTGCTACCTTCGTCAAACGATCAACTACTACCCATATCGAGTCATAGCCTGCCTTTGTCCTGGGTAGTCCTGTGATAAAATCCATGCCTATCTTATCCCACTTCCATTTGGGTATCGGCAATGGTTGTAACAATCCGGCTGGCTTCTGATGTTTTGCCTTCACTCTTTGACACACATCACAAACTGCTACATAAGCGGCAATATCCTTCTTCATTCCGGTCCACCAGAATGTTTCCTTCAAATCCAAATACATCTTGGTATTTCCTGGGTGAATCAAATAGGGTGAATCATGTGCCTCTTGCAGAATCAACTTCCTAATCTCCGGGTCATTGGGCACATAAACACAGTCTTCAAACCATAGGGTGTCGTGCTCATCCTCATGAAATCCCTTTGCTTCTCCTTTGCTCATTCTCTCTTTTATAGCGGCAATCTCCTTGTCAGTTTTCTGAGCTTCTCTGATTTTTTCCATCAAGGTAGATTGAATTACCAATGCTGCTACATAGCCTCTCGGAACTATTTCCAAACATAGCTCACGAAGATTTTCTACTAACTCCCTTGGTATTTCTCCCGTCATTAGGGTATTGACATGGCTCTTACGGCTCAATGCGTCAGCTACTACATTAGCCTTTCCTGGATGGTAATGCAATCTCATATCATAATCCTTGATGAGCTCCAACCATCTCCTTTGTCTGAGGTTCAACTCCTTCTGCGTGAAAATATACTTCAAACTCTTGTGATCCGTATATACTTCACAATGATTCCCAATGAGAAAATGTCTCCAAGTTTTCAATGCATGCACTACGGCTGCTAACTCCAAATCATGCGTAGCATAATTTAATTCACGAGGTTTCAGTTGTCGTGAAGCATACGAAACAACTCTTCCTTCCTGCATAAGCACTGCTCCAAGTCCTCGACGTGAAGCGTCGCAATACACCTCATAATCCTTGGTCTGATCTGGCAGAATCAACACTGGTGAGGAAACCAATCGTTTCTTCAACTCCTGAAAGCTGGCCTCACATTCCTCAGTACAATTGAACTTGGTGTCCTTCTTCAACAATTCAGTCATAGGCTTTGCAATCTTTGAGAAATTCTCAATGAATCTCCGGTAGTATCCTGCGAGTCCAAGAAAACTCTGGATCTCTCCAACTGTCGTTGGTGCTTCCCATTCGGTTACGGTCTCAACCTTTGTGGCGTCAACTGCTATCCCTTCTCCGGATATAACATGTCCAACAAATCCAACTTCCTTTAACCAAAACTCACATTTGCTGAATTTTGCATATAACTGATGTTCCCTTAGTTTCTCCAAAACCAAACGCAAATGTTCCTTATGCCCTTCTTCATTCTTGGAGAAAATCAGAATGTCATCAATGAACACTATGACGAACTTATCCAAAAACTCCATTAATACTTTGTTCATCAGGTTCATAAAATAGGCAGGTGCGTTAGTCAGTCCAAATGACATAACGGTATACTCATACAATTCGTATCTCGTGGTAAAAGCTATCTTGGGTATGTCCTGCTCTCGAATCTTCAACTGATGGTACCCTGATCATAAATCGATCTTGGAAAACACTTTAGCTCCTTGCAAACGATCAAACAAATCATTTATCATCGGCAGTGGGTACTTGTTCTTGATGGTTACTTCATTCAATCCACGGTAATCAACAACCATCCTTAATGATCCATCCTTCTTCTCCACTAGAAGTGCGGGTGATCCCCAAGGCGAAGAACTTGGGCGAATATAACCCTTATCCAATAATTCCTTAATCTGCTTCTTTATTTCCACCAAATCTTGTGCGGGCATCCTGTATGGTCTCTTCGATATTGGCCTAGTGCCTGCCAAAAGCTCAATCAAAAACTCAATGTCTCTATCCGGTGGCATGCCTGGCAATTCCTCAGGAAATACATCAGGAAAATCCTTTACTACTGGTACTTCCTCCTGTACAACTCCGGATAAAGAATTTACTTGTGTCCTGTATGGCGTATGTCGGGATACATACTTGATCCTTCTTCCTTTGGGCGTTGTAAGCAAAATTGTCTTACTGGCGCAATCGATGTTTCCTCCATACATCGACAGCCAATCCATACCGAGAATTACATCCAAACCTTGGGATTCCAGAATGATTAAATCCGTTGGGAAAACATGTCTTCCTATACTTAATGGCACCTGAAAACATCCTTGTCTGGCCATGTACTCTGCTCCTGGCGAGCTTACTAGCATAGGTGTTTTGAGAATCTTAGTGGGCAGGTTATACTTTTCCACAAATCCCCTTGATATGTATGAATGCGATGCACCAGTATTAAAAAGAACGAGTGCAGTAAATGACTTAACCAAAAACTTACCGATTACTGCATCAGGCCGAGCTTCAACCTCCTCCACGCTAACGTGGTTCACCTGTCCCCTGTTGAAAGGGTTCGGCTTCTTTCCAGAGCTTCCATTGCCATTCTGGCCTTCAGGACATTCATTGGCATAATGTCCGGTCTTGGAACACTTGAAACAGGTGACTTGACTCAGATCTCTCTTGGCTGGGGTTGATGGGGTGGTACGGTTCTGGCCGTTGCTTCCTCCATTCCCATTACCATTCTTGTGGCCATTATGGTTGTGCGAACTACCTCCTCCATGGGTATGCTGAAACTGAACTCCCGGTTTAGGGGTAAAACGGGGCTTCTGCTGGGCTCCAGAGTTATACTTCCCCTGTCCATACTTCCTCTTGCGGTTCTCAATCTTCTGTTGCTTCCCTTCAATCATGATGGCACGATCTACGAGCTCCTGGTAGTTGTTGAAACTTGCTACCATCAACTGCATGCTTAGCTCATCATTCAGTCCTTCCAGAAACTTCTCCTGCTTAGCTGCATCCGTAGCAACGTCATCTGGGGCATAACGTGCTAACTTGCTGAAGTTGTCAACGTACTGGCCAACTGTCCTTCCTCCTTGGCGTAAGTTACGAAACTCACGCTTCTTCATGGCCATAGCTCCTGCTAAAACATGGGCAGTGCGGAAAGCTTGCTGATCCCATGTGACAGTGTCAACTGGGTAAGTGGCTGTGAAATTCTCCCACCATGCTGCCGCGGGTCCGTCAAGCTGATGTGCGGCAAACTTCACTTTCTCAACATCTGTGCATCCTGCAGTGGTCAACTCCCTTCCTGTCTTGCGGAGCCAATCGTTTGCTACTATTGGCTCGGTGCTACTGGAAAACACCGGCGGATTCAGCCTAAAGAAACGGGTTAGGTGATCAACAGGTGGCGGCGGCGGAGGGTTGTTGTTGTTGTTGTTGTTATTGTTGTTGTTGTTGTTCTGCTGGTTCTGGACTAACAACTGCATCAATTGGTTCTGCTGCCGAATCAACTGGGTGAGCTCCAGTGGGAATCCATTGTCACGTCTCGGAGGCATCTGAGGGTTTTAGAAAAGATGAGAATTAAGAATAGAGTGAGGTCTAAAGAGAAAACACTACCCCAAATGCACATGAGACAAATGCACACAAGTTCACTTCATTCAATTCAAACAAGGGCTTACAAACGGTCTAGAACTATCACAAAAGTGCTCGAATTATAATGTATACATGGGGAAAAATACTACTAATATTTGATGGCCATCTAGAAATTTGAATCGGTGGAAGACTCCATGATGTCTGCTCCAGCTTTGTCTTCAAAGTCGGGCTCACTTGGATCCGAATCGGTGTCGTCGATGATGATGTAGTTGTCCGGACATGCGACGAACTTGTCTTCCTTCTTGGATGCTAACCTCTCCTTGAGTTCTTCAATCTCCTGCTTAAGATCGACATTGTGCCTTGCTAGAGCTACGATCTCGTCCATGTAGTCCTTGCGTGTACCCTTCAGTTCTCCTTCTAGCTCGATGATCCTTGCCTTCACATTCTTCAACTCTATCATGTCATTGCACATCTGGTTCTCTTGGCGTCGAATGTGCTGGTTTAACTCCTGGATGAAAGCTGCAATGGATCTATCCTTCTTGGTGCTGACTATCTCCCATTGTTCATCTCGACGTCCGCAAATCTGGTAGATAGTGTCTTTGAGGTCTTCTTGATAAACTTCTCCGATGCGTCCCATGGTGATATGAGCTGCCATGCTCTTTCCCAGACTCCAGGTTGGTGCACTGAAAACACTATCTATGGGCTTCGTGATTGGCGCGAATGTCCTTCCCGGAACGTGAGCTTGAATCTTCCAGCGCTCCTCTTCAGGCAGAGTGGCGTTGAAGGTCCCGGTGAAGCTTGGTAGTCCAATGTTCAGGTACTTGGTGACTTCCTTCAAGTGAAATCCAAAAGGTGTGCCTTCATCCGGTTGAGCGTACTTGATCTTCGCGTCCGTCATCCTAAAAGAGTAGAAAAGATGAGGAGTTAGAAAATGAGAGGAGAATAGTGATCTCTGGCTTTAACTTAGTGGCCGTGTCCTACAGTCAGCGTGTGCTCTGATACCATCTCTGTAGCGACCCGACCTTAGATGGTCAAGTCTCTGTGCTCCGGTGTCATCCCTGGATCAGTAATGCTGACACCACACAGTATTTCGAAGGATTTATAACAGAGTAGCAATCACACACTTATTACATCGTTGTCTCAAAGAGAACTTATTACAATAAATATGGCTTAAGGCCATCTAGTATCGATAACAGCAGAAGGCTTGGAAGATAAGTGAGTCCATCAACTCCAACGGCACCACTGAGTATAGAACCACGACCTAAAAGCACCTTACTCGTCGTATGAAAAGTCTGCAACATGAAAGTTGCAGCCCGAAATGGGTCAGCACATGGAATATGTTGGAAATGTAACACATAGAGAATATTGAATGATAAGCCTATACTACATGCATATATGGCTGGTGTAAAGCTCTATGGTTACAGTTTTGCATAAAGCCAATTTTTCCCTACTGCAAAGGAATAGATTTTATTTAACTATCATGGTGGTTGAAACATCGAGAATGGTTGACAGCATTCCGATCCCAATTAAGTGAACAATTAAAACCCAACAACATTAATTAGAAGTAACATGATGAGATTCACATGATATTCAAGTACTAGATACTCAAGTTGTCCATAACCGGGGACACGGCTAATCATGATTAGTTTGTACACTCTGCAGAGGTTTGCGCACTTTTCCCCACAAGACTCGATCGCCTCCGTTTGATTTCTCGCACTACATGATGTTTGAGAAACGGATGATCGAGACATAGTCTTTCAGAAGCGCTAGCACCTTACGTTTGGATAGACCGGTACACCTACTTTCCCCTACATCTGCTAGTCTACCCTGTAAGAGTTCGCACGACTTAGTCAACTATGCCAGAGCCCATAATGGCTTGTGGCTGCACACGGAAGTTACTAGCATGAATGATCTTATGATCCCTTTGAGCCTGGGTGGCGGTCCAAAGAAAAACAGGCAAGTCCTGATAGAAACCAGGTGCCTCAATCCACCCAGATGTGTATTTAAGTTGCCACCTTAGATAAAACCATTAATTAACAATACTAACATCTGTCATGGATATCACTCACCCAATCCACGTCTACTAGCATAGCATGGCATAATAAGCAAACGTAGAAGTAACTCCCAAAGGTTTCATAAGTAAAACAGGTAATAGGTACTACCTCAACTACTTCCCATCCCACAATTTAATTGGATCCTAATCATGCAATGTTTGAGGATTGATCTAATGCAATAAAACTGGGTAGTAGAAAAGGGTATGATCAAGGTGTTACTTGCCTTGCTGAGGATCTGCGAAACCTAGAACTTCAAAATAACAGGCGGTGCACTTCGGGTGATCTATCGCAGACAAACAACAAGCATACAATAAGTACTCATCTAATGCACAGGTAAAACTCGAACAAGAGAGCGAACCAAAAAGTTCAACTTAAGAACTCCGGTTGCAAAGAGAAAACGAACCGAACAAAGCAACGGAAAACCAACGGCGGAAGAAATCAACTCGGTTCTAGCAATTTCAAACTAGGTCAAATTTTACCGTAGCAAAAACTTGTTTAAGTTGATTAGTCGGAACGGTAGTTTCGAAATGAAACTCCAAGCGCTTGAATCACCTGATTCCGATAAACGAGCGAGAAGATAAAGTAGAAAGAAGATCGGATCTAAAATCGCGATCAGAAAAATCGCGGAATAAATCCGACGAAAAAGAAAAACGACGAACGGTTAAACGAATGGACGTTCATTAACCGGAATTAACCGGTGATCACGTTCGTTAAAACGAACGGTCCGGCGAACGCTCGCTAAATAAATAAACCAAAAAAAAACCGATCTAGGGTTTCAAAAAGAAAACTGAAACGAAAAAAAATAAACCGGAACGGGTTTAAAAAAAACCGAACCGGGCGAGGGTTGCGCGGCGCGGGCTCCGGCGGGGCGGGGCTGCGGGCGGGGCGAGGCGCGTCGGCGGTGGCAGGCGGCGGCGGCGGCGCGATTATTGGGCGGTGGCGGCAGGCGGCGGCGGCTGACTGCGGCGGCGGCGGGCGCTGGCTGCTGCTGCTGCTGTGGGCGGCGGCTGTGTGGGGAGGAGAGGAGAGGGGGAGGACGATATATATAGGAGGGGGGTAGCTTGGGGGAGGGGGAAAGCAAGGGGGAGGCGGCGGCGGCGCGGAGGCCGGCTCGGACTCGGCGGCGGGTGGCGGCGGCTGGCGCGGGCGCGCGCGCGCGAGGGAGCGGCGGGGCTGGGCCGGCTCGGCTGGGCCCTTGGCCCAGTCGGGTGCGGCGCGTTTTTTTTAAATAGATACCCGCGCAGAAAACAAATAAAAGAAAATCTAAACGGACTCCAAAAATTCCGAAGTTAATTTTTCCCGACTCCTAAAAATGAGTCGAACAAAATGAACTTTTACTCGGGGGCCTAAATGCAATATTTTAAAACCCACATTTTTCCCTAATGCAAATAAAATGCAAATAAACTCCGGAAAAATCCAAAATTCGATTTATTTATTAAATCTTCATTTTTCCTAAAATTGGGAAAGTCATATTATTCCCGTCTCATATTTTTGTTATTGGAAAAATAATTGAAGATGAAATAAATAAAATCAAATGATCCTCTTTTCAAAATTTGAGAAAAACTCAAATATGAAAATAACGAAATCTCCAACTCTCTTCGAGGGTCCTTGAGTTGCGTGAAATTTCTCGGATCGACCAAAACTGCAAGAAAATATGATATGCATGATGATCTAATGTATAACATTCCAAATTGAAAATTTGGGATGTTACAAACCTACCCCCCTTAAGATGAATCTCGTCCTCGAGATTCGGGTTGGCTAGAAAATAGGTGAGGGTGGTCCTTGAGCAAATCTTCTTCTCTCTCCCAGGTGGCTACATCCTCTGAGTGGTGGTTCCACTGAACTTTGCAAAACTTGATAACCTTGCTGCGTGTGACTCTGCTGGCATATTCGAGAATCTTGACTGGTTTCTCTTCATACGTTAAGTCATCCTTCAACTGAATCGCTTCAAGCGGCACTGTATCTCTTAGCTGTACCTCCGCCATCTCGGTGTGACATTTCTTCAGCTGAGAAACATGGAATACATCATGAACTCCTTACAATCCTTCTGGTAATTCCAACTTATAAGCGACTTCTCCCATACATTGCAAAATCTTATACGGTCCAACGAAATGCGGTGCTAACTTTCCCTTAACTTTAAAGCGCTTAACTCCTCGAAGTGGGGATACTCGAAGATAAACTCGGTCTCCTGTTTCGTAAACTGTCTCCTTACGTTTAGAATCTGCGTAGCTCTTCTGCCTGGATTGGGCTACCTTGAGCCTATCGCGAATCAACTTAACTTTCCGTTCAGAATCCTTAATCAAATCTGGTCCAAAGAACTAACAGTCTCCAACTTCGTCCCATGACAACGGTGTCCTGCACCTCCTTCCATACAAAGCTTCGAAAGGTGCCATCTTCAAACTGGTTTGATAACTGTTGTTATCAGAAAACTCCGCATATGGCAAGTTATCGTCCCAACTAGATCCATAATCTAGTGCACAGGCTCTCAGCATATCCTCCAAAATTTGATTAACTATCTCAGTCTTACCATCCGTCTGTGGGTGAAAAGTTGTGCTTAACTCTAGTCTGGTTCCTAAAGTTTCATGCAACTGATTCCAAAACTTTGAGGTAAATTGGGTTCCTCTATCTGATATGATACTCCTCGGAACTCCATGCAAACAAATGATCCTGGTCATGTATATCTTTGCCAACTTAGCACTTGTGTAAGTGGTCTTAACTGGGATGAAATGTGCTACCTTCGTCAAAGGATCAACTACTACCCATATCGAGTCATAGCCTGCCTTTGTCCTGGGTAGTCCTGTGATAAAATCCATGCCTATCTTATCCCACTTCCATTCGGGTATCAGCAATGGTTGTAACAATCCGGCTGGCTTCTGATGTTCTGCCTTCACTCTTTGACACACATCACAAACTGCTACATAAGCGGCAATATCCTTCTTCATTCCGGTCCACCAGAATGTTTCCTTCAAATCCAAATACATCTTGGTATTTCCTGGGTGAATCGAATAGGGTGAATCATGTGCCTCTTGCAGAATCAACTTCCTGATCTCCGGGTCATTGGGCACATAAACACGGTCTTCAAACCATAGGGTGTCGTGCTCATCCTCACGAAATCCCTTTGCTTTTCCTTCGCTCATTCTCTCTTTTATAGCGGCAATCTCCTTGTCAGTTTTCTGAGCTTCTCTGATTTTTTCCATCAAGGTAGATTGAGTTACCAATGCTGCTACTGAAAGTGCGTTATATCGACTAGAGGGGGGGTGAATAGGCGATTTTTATGAAATTCTTCACTGAGGAATTTGCTAGTGAGGAAATTCCTTAGCGAAGAACTACTAGCAGCGGAATAAGTACTTAGATGAAAACATAATAGAATTCAAGCATAGTCATCATGATGAAATGAAGACAAACACAGAGTACAGAAAGCGTAAACACAGGATAACACAAGATGAAGACAAACAGACTAAAGAAATTGAACTGAGGAATTTGAGAAAGTCTTCAGTCAAAGTCTTCAAACACATATATGATAAACAAACAGCACACTACTGAGGAAATGAAAGAGTTGAGGAAATAGAACCAGTAAGCTTCGTGAAGACAATGATTTGGTAGACCAGTTCCAACTGATTTCTCAGTTGTACATCTGGTTGGAGCGGCTGAGTATTTAAACTCGAGGACACACAGTCCTGGACACCCAGTCCCGAGCACGCAGCTCGGGACACCAAGTCCTCATCGTATTCTCCTTGAGCTAAGAACACACAGTCCTCGCCCAATCACTCGTGGTAAGTCTTCAGGTGACTTCCAAACCTTCACAGACTTGGTCACTCGGCGATCCACAATTCCTCTTGGATGCTCTAGACCTTGACGCCTAACCGTCTGGAAGAAGCACGGTCTTCAAAGGTAACAAGCGTCGGATCCACGCAGGATCAATCTCTTCAGTGATGCTCAATCACTTTGGGTTTGTAGGTGTTTTGGGTTTGGGGTTTGGATTTTCCTCACTTGATGATTTTCGCTCAAAGTCCTCGGAGGATGGGTTGCTCTCAAATGACAAGTGTCAAGTTCTCGCGGAGCAGCCAACCAGCTAGTGGTTATAGGGGGCGGCTATTTATAGCCTAGGGAGCAGCCCGACATGATAAGACATAAATGCCCTTCAATGATATGACCGTTAGGTGGACAAGATATTTTCGGACAGCTGGCGCGTAGCACAGCAACGGTCGGAAATTTGAGGTACAAATTCCTCAAGGCTATCATGTTCCTCACTGTGTAGGCAATTCGCACTGACGAATTCCTAACTCCTCAGTCAGAGCAAAGTCCTCAGTGACCAGAAGAACTGCGTCTCTGTCACTGAAGAAATTGACCAAACTGTATGAGATTTCCAATGGCTTCACTCGAAGGGATTGGTAGGTGTAGGATTTGAGTTGAGCATCACATGGAAATTTTCTCCTTAGTATTTCCTCGACCTGCTTTAACAGTACGGTGTTTCCTATGACTCAAGAAAGAGAAAATGAAACTATGAAAACAAAAGTCTTCACGCTTCATGTTCCTCGAATGAATACCAAGTCTTCAAGGTCACACCAATTTCTTCACTTTCAATGTCTTCAGAAAGTCTTTAGTATATCAAAGTCTTCAGTCGAAGAACTTCATTTTTAGGGGTCGACTTTCTCTGTAAATATCAAACTCCTCATAGACTTATAGATCTGTGTACACTCATAAACGCATTAGATACTTAACCTATAAGTCTTCAATACACCAAAATCACTAAGGGGCACTAGATGCACTTACAATCTCCCCCTTTTTGGTATTTGATGACAACATAGGTTAAGTTTTCAACGGGGATAAATATATGAAGTGTAAATACTGATATTGAGGAATTTGATTGCAAGATATAGAAGAACTCCCCCTGAAGATGTGCATAGTGAGGAATTTGCTTTTGAAGCAATGCACACTTGAAGAGTTGAATCATGGAGATCTCCCCCTATATCTTGTAATTCATACACGCATTTGATGTATAATATGAAGAATTTGAAATGCATGATGAAATATAGTGCCTGATGTAATTCAGCATGCGTGCAATAATATTAACGAGGAATAAGCATGCAGAATAGCGCATCAAGGTATCAAAGAAAAGTGCAACAAAAGTATCAACGCACCATCGGACTTAAGATTACAACTCGATCCAATAAAAGTTTCGGAAGAACGAGAGTTGTAACTTAGCAAAAAAACGAATAAGCCCTTGTTATAGACCCGCTTGAAGACTAACTCAGATTTCTCCCCCTTTGTCATCAAATGACCAAAAGGATCGAAAATTTAAGGACTAACGCCCCTGAAGATTTTCAAGTAGATGAAGGAGCGCCAGCGTTGTTGGCGTCGGTCGTTGAAGTAGGGCCTGCTGCAGTGTCGTCCAAGTCTTCATTTTCATCAGTCTCACGCGATGAAGAATATGAACTGGCTACCAAAGAAGGAACCTTGACCTTCTTGTATTTCTTCGGAGGAGGTGCAAACCAGTCAAAATCTTCTTTGAGACCCATTTTCTCCAAGTCTTCCGCACTGTACACTTGAGATAGAACAGCCCAGGTGCGGTTGAGGGTTTCATGAAGGTAGTAGTGGTTTTTCTTCACTGCATTGTGTGTGGAAGTCATGTTGTGAAGAATTGAACCAAACTGACGCTTGACCCATTTGTGGTTGCGATCAACCTTTTGATGAAGACTGAGGAGTAACTCACGGTCAGTCATCACCCTGGGTGCTGTGGCTTGAGGATTTGGCTTGGCAGTGTTAGCAGCAGAGTCATGTGTGGCAGAGTCATCATTGGTGGAGTAAGATGCAGCTTTGCGAAATTGGCCATCCAATGGACGAATGCCTTCATCTATCACAGCAGTGGCCTTGCCTTTTTCTTCAGCCGAGGAAATTGTCCGTTTAAGGACTTCAATGGGAGGCAAGTAGCTGCAGTGGTTGAGCGTTTCAGCTTTGTAGTTGAGTGAAGACCTTATCCTGATGAATTTCATTATCCAAGGTGCATAAGGCTTCAGCTCAAATGGTGACATAGCAATGTTGGCCAGAGTCCTCATGAAGAAATCATGGAAGTTGACGGGAACGCCATGGATGATGTTGAAAAGCAGATTCTTCATGATGCCAACGACTTCTTCATCAGACGAGTCGTGGCCTTTGATGGGACTCATTGTCTTCGTCAGAATGCGATAGACAGTCCTTGGCACATACAACAATTCCTTGACGAGGAAATTGGTTCTAGGAGCTTGCCCTGGCTTCAAAGGCTTCATCAGCACTTGCATATAATGATTTGAAAGCTCAGGTTCGTTGTACACACAACGAGCATCTTCAGTGGGTGGACTAAGAGGAAGGACCTGAAGCAATTCAGATGCAGGGGCCTTATAATGGGTGTTGTCAGTCATCCAGTCCAAAACCCATGAATTGATGTCTTCAGAGTTGCCGGTGATGTGCAACGTTGCATAGAATTGAAGAATAAGCTCTTCATTCCAGTCGCATATATCTGTGCAGAAGTTGAGCAGCCCAGCGTCGTGAAGAACACTGAGCACTGGCGTGAAGCACGACAAAGACTCCATATCCACATGAGGAATATGAGCATGATCGAAGACTTTGTATTTGTTGTAAAGCACTGAGGAATAGAAATTTGCTTGACTGGCAGTCCAGAAACGCCTCTTCCTTATGCGAGCAGAGTCATATGGATTGTATTCAGTGAAGAACACGTGCTCGCCATAGAAGTCTTCAGCCTTAAATTTCTGTTTGCGTGAGAACGGATCCTTTGGCCTTGGCAGAGGAGTGTTAGTGAGTTGCATCACGACCTCAGGAATTACGATCTCAGGTTCTTCAGGCTGAGGAATTTCTGGATTTTCCTCAGGTGCAGTCACCTTGTCTGTATCAGCAGCAGTTTCTTCAGCGCTAGTGGCTGGAATTTCTTCATTCACAGATGCAGTGGGACGAGTTTCTTCAGAGCCCAATTGTACTGTTGGTGAAGGGGAGTGAGGAATTTGCTGCAGGGGAGTGAAGAGTGGGGAATTTGGATGTTGACTTTCCCAAAAGTCATCATTCATCACTGGAGTGGTGCTTCCAATATCCTCATCTTCATCAATTTCTTCAACACCAGCCTCTTCAGCATCAAACTGAGGCATTGGTGATGAGACCATTGGGGTTGAAGGGATTGCATCCGCTTCAATTTCTTTATCAATCTGCTCTGACAAAGCAGCAGATTGAGTTTCTTCATCTGATCCACTAGGGATCTCATAATCTTCACCAAAAGGAACAAGGTCCTTTGATGGCACGGAGGAGATAGGAACGATATCAATGGGATTTGCAAACGAGCTTGTCATTGGCTTCATCTTCTTGGGAGCTGAAGATTCTGAAGCATTTGATGCCTTCCTTTTCTTCACAACAGCTCGTTCTGCAGCCTTTGTTTTCTTCACATCTAATGCAGATGGAAGAATTGGAGTTGGCGTAGGCGCCGGTGGAGCTGAGGAATCTGGTTGATTTTCCTCAGGCACAACTGATGCAGTTGCCTTGGTTTTCTTCAATTCCTTCAGGCGCACCACTAGTGGATGCCCTGGCAATTTCATCAACAGCTGGAGCAGAGTCATCAGCCTTGGAACTAGCATTTTCTTCAGCAGCCTGAACTTCATCAGCGGTGCTGGCATGTTCTTCAGTTTGCTGAACAGATGCTTCAGCTTGAGGAAATTGTGGCTTTGAGGCTGCACCCTTGGTGAAGGTATCAGTCAGCCTTACAAATCTGACCTTGGCTCCTTGCCAATCAGCATAGTAGGAGTCAAATTTGTCGCTGAGGGCTTTGATCTCAGCCTGCATCTTGACAAGTTCCTCAGGCTTCATTGAGAGAACATTTTTCTTCAGTAGCTTCTCCTTGCGGTACTGTGATTTCTTGATCTCTCTGGCCTTATCATATTTCCACTTCTCCTCTTGGATGAAGTGAGTCAACATGTGACTTTGACCAGGTGTCAGCTTGAAATCAGGTATAGGTGTGTGAGGATCCTTATGCCAGAGATCAATATAATCTAGGATCGCCTTTGGATCCAATAGTA
This sequence comes from Aegilops umbellulata, assembly GCA_032464435.1. Lineage (NCBI taxonomy): Eukaryota > Viridiplantae > Streptophyta > Magnoliopsida > Poales > Poaceae > Aegilops > Aegilops umbellulata. The sequence goes on along the minus strand of CP136057.1, from coordinate 635,511,079 downwards.
GGGGCACAAGTGTGCCTTTGGCTTTAGCGGCCCATTCTTGTCGGTTCCTGATGATTTCAGTAAGTTCTTCCTCATCAGCTTCATCATCATCAGATGGCACAGTGAAGACTACCTGCTTCTTCTGAGGACTTGTGCGAGTGACGCGTCCAGCAGTAGCCTTTTTCTTCAGCAGTGAGGGTCTTGCTGAGGAATTTGGTGCAGCTGAAGAACTAGCTGAGACACCAGAGGCAATAGAGATGCCATTCGTCCTTTGGCATGAGGTCAGATGCACAGGTGCTGAGGAATTTGGTGGAGCAGGAGCAGCATGAGGAATTTGCTTTGAAGATTTTGAAGATTCTGGCCGTGAGGGCATTGAAGATGAAGCACTTGGCTTGCGAGCGGGCTTCTTTAGCATCGCTTTCTTCGGCTTGACCGAGGCCTCAGTGGCAGTAGCAGCAGCAGCAGTAGCAGAGTCTTCATTGAATTTCCTCACTGCTTCTCTGGCTTGCCTTGCCAGTTTAGCTTGGCGCTTGGCCCATTCTTCAGGAAAATCCTCACCGCGTTTGATGCTAGTGGGATCAGCCACTTGGCCAGGTGCCAATGGGGCTCTTGGGCATGGAGGGTTTAGTGCGAATTTCTTCATGTACTTTGGAGTAACATATCTGTACTCCCTCCATTCACGTGCCCATCTCCGTTCAATCCTCTGGATTCGCACCTTGCGCTGATTTTTATCTTCTTTGCCAAACTTGGCTTCAGCAGGCGTGCAGTACTCTTTGTAAATATCCTCTGGGATCTCAAAAGCAGTCATGACCTCAGGCTTCTTTCCTCCTTTCTGTGGCCATTTACCTTCAGCCATTTTCTTCAGATGAGGAATTTGAACAATTGAATTCCCTGAAGAAGTATGCGACTTTTCTTCGAGGAACGCTGCAAATGAGTTAAGTTGATGAGAACCTAATGATTCAGCCGCGGACATGTGTACCTGTGAACAGAGTATAGTTGCGAGGAATTTGGAGAGGTCATATGCGTTCTCAGAGGGTTTTTCATAAAGAACAAGTTTGAGGAATTTGACCAGATTCGTCTTGAGGAATTTCACTAAGCGCTTTATATTTTAGGTTCCAGAGTTGTATAGATCGAGGATCCACACAATTGAGGAATCTTGAAGAAATTGAGGCTTAGGGAAATGAATCAAGAACAGATAACATGTGAGGTGTTTTGTGTGTGAGGATTTGAAGAATAAAACACCTTTGAAGATTTTGTAGAAAAATTTCAAATCAACGAGGGCAGTAAAATTAGCTTTTAATTACCCTGAACGAAGAACACGACGAACTGGGAGTTGGAACAGTGAAGTTCGTCGTTGCAGATCTTCCACGCCCTAACTTGGCGGAGGAAGACGTCTACGACGGCGGCGGAGGTGAAGATTTCCGCGGTCGACACGAGTACGACGGCGATGAGGTCGAGGCAGTGAAGCTTTTCCTCACCGGCGACGATGGAGTAGCGACGACGCTAGGGTTTGGAGAGCTCGAGCGAGGGAGTGAGATCGAGCGGGGTAAAAGAAGTGAGGATGGTGACAGGGGTATTTATAGCTGCGGTGAAAAACTGTTTGTCCGAAGATTTGGGACGAACGTGCCCCTAGCCGTTCTCCTTCTTGCGACATGTGTCACCCACGTACTGTGTGGTTGAGATCATGTAAGATCGTGGGTGGATAAAATAATCCATCGTGGGATGCGGAACGGTTTGAGCGGCAAATCCGAAAGTTTGGATAAGATTAGTTTTAGCTTTCCGTTCACAATTTCTTCAGCTGACAAGGACACAGTGAAGAATTTGAACGAGTTTCAAATAGAACGCACATGAAGAATTTGTGAATAGATTGGATTGAGTATAGCATAGAGGGGAAGGGTCCGATCACATTCACTTAGCAGAAAAGTTCCAACTTGAAGAAATAGCTATAAGTGAATGCTGTAGAGGACATAAAACCATATGTATATATATAGCCAATGAAGAAAAATGACAGCACAAGTGAAGACTTTGTAAAGTTTGAAAAACTGAAGAATTTCAAAAGTTGAGGAAAAACTCAAATTGAAGATTTTCAACTTTAGTGGTGGCGTGACCCACCGTGTAAGAATGATGATTTCAGACACCGCGTACAATTGTCGTAGGGTTCTGAGAATCAAATTCTTCATTAATTTCTTCACACTTAGAGTGTTATTCTTCATTGATTGAAGAAAAACGTTTCTTCATGTGTTGCACATTTAAGTCATCAATTTTGCATAAGTGTTAGGATGAGTGCCTTTTCAAAGTACATTCGAAGATTCTAAGATATTTAGCTCACACCGCAACTTGCAAAATCTCTTCTCATCCAAGGGCTTAGTGAAGATATCGGCTAGCTATTCTTCAGTCTTCACATGCTCAATAGAAATGTCGCCCTTCAACACATGATCACGAAGAAAATGATGACGAATTTGAATGTGCTTTGTCTTCGAGTGCTGAACTGGGTTGTGAGCAATCTTGATGGCACTCTCATTGTCATAGAGGAGAGGCACATTCTTCACGTTGATACCATAGTCCTTGAGCGTTTGCTTCATCCATAGCAGTTGAGCACAGCAAGAACCAGCAGCAATGTACTCAGCTTCAGCAGTAGACAGTGATACGCAGTTCTGTTTCTTCGAGGACCAACAGACCAAGGATCGTCCGAGGAAATGACAAGTACCAAATGTTGACTTGTGATCCACACGGTCACAAGCATAGTCAGAATCTGAATATCCAATGAGATCAAAATCCGAGCCCTTGGGATACCATAATCCTAGTGTTGGTGTGTGAGCTAGATATCGAAGAATATGCTTCACAGCCTTATGGTGTGATTCCTTCGGTGCAGCTTGAAATCGTGCACACATGCAAACACTAAGCATTATATCTGGCCTAGATGCACATAAGTACAATAAAGAACCAATCTTGGAGCGGTATACCTTATGGTCGAAGTCAGTACCATTTTCATCAGTGCATAGTTGACCATTTGTGGGCATAGGAATTTTGATGCCTTTGCAATCTTGCATGCCGAATTTCTTCAGGACATCCTTGAGGTATTTCTCCTGAGATATGAATATGCCATTGCGCTGTTGACGAATTTGAAGACCTAAGAAGAATTTCAACTCTCCCATCATAGACATTTGATATTCTTCTCTCATCATATAGGCAAATTCATCACTATAACGTTGGTCAGTACATCCAAAGATAATATCATCAACATATATTTGGCACACAAACAGTTCACCATCATAAGATTTAGTAAAGAGAGTAGGATCGAGTGAACTGGGTGTGAAGCCTTTCTTCATGAAGAATTTCTTCAGTGTATCATACCACGCCCGTGGGCCTGCTTGAGGCCATAGAGGGCCTTGTTAAGTCTGAAGACTTTGTCAGGATGCTTTGGATCTTCAAAACCTGGTGGTTGAGCAACATATACTTCTTCCTCAAGCTTACCATTGAGGAATGCACTTTTCACATCCATTTGGTGTAAGATGATATCATGATGGTTAGCATAAGCAAGCAATATGCGAATAGCCTCAAGTCTAGCAACAGGTGCAAAAGTTTTATCGAAATCAATTCCTTCAACCTGTGTGTAGCCTTGAGCTACTAGTCGTGCCTTATTCCTCACCACAACACCATTTTCATCTTGCTTGTTGCGGTAGATCCACTTTGTGCCAATGATGTTATGCTTGCGAGGATCGGGACGATCGACTAGTTCCCATACGTTGTTGAGCTTGAACTGATGTAATTCTTCTTGCATGGCTTGAATCCACTCAGGCTCCAGAAATGCTTCATCTACCTTAGTGGGCTCTGTGATAGAGACAAAAGCAAAGTGCCCACAAAAGTTAGATAGATGTGAAGCTTTTGAGCGTGTGAGAGGACCTGGTGCTCTAATGTCATCGATGATCTTCTCCACTTGCACTTCTTTTGCAACGCGAGGGTGAGCTGGTTGTCGTCGAGGAATTTGATCAGCATTTTCTTCACCATCAATTTCCTCAGCATTTTCTTCAGGTGCATCAGCTCGACGTTCTCCACATTCTGGAATGAATTCTTCAGCAGATTCTTCAGTAGGAATGACATCTTCAGTAGCCTTGTGCTTGATTGAATCCTCAGGTGCAGGTTCATCTAACACAGAAGGTAGGTGCTCTCTTTGCGAGCCATTAGTTTCATCGAACCTCACATCTACAGTTTCAACAATCTTGTGAAGAACATTGTTGAAGACTCTGTAGGTGTGCGAGTCCTTTCCGTAACCAAGCATAAAACCTTCATGTGCTTTCGATGCAAATTTAGAGTTGTGATGAAGATCTCTAATCCAGCATTTTGCACCGAAGACTTTGAAATAACTTACATTAGGTTTCTTGTCAGTGAGGAGGTCATATGCAGTCTTCTTGAAGAATTTGTGAAGATATACTCTGTTGATGATATGGCACGCAGTATCAATTGCATCAACCCAGAAACGACGGGGGGTTTTGTACTCATCGAGCATAGTGCGAGCCATCTCAGCAAGAGTCCTGTTCTTGCGCTCCACGACGCCATTCCGTTGAGGAGTATAAGGAGCAGATAACTCATGAGTAATACCAAGTTCATCAAGGTAGTCATCGAGACCCGAATTCTTGAACTCAGTGCCGTTGTCACTTCTGATATGCTTAATCTTCACACCAAAGTTGGTTGAAGCCCTCGAGGAAAATCGTTTGAAGACTTCCTGCACTTCAGTTTTGTAAGAGACAAGGTGTACCCATGTGTAACGAGAGTAATCATCAACAATAACAAAGCCATATTGAGATGCTTCATTCGAAACAGAGGAATAATGGTTAGGACCGAAGAGATCCATGTGAAGCAATTCAAATGGATGAGTAGTGGTCATGATAGTCTTCGCTGGATGCTTGGCCTTTGTCATCTTTCCAGCTTCATAGGCACCGCACAAGTGATCCTTGTGGAATTTGACATTCTCAATGCCAATGACATGTTTCTTCTTCGCAAGCGTGTTCAAATTCCTCATGCCTGCATGACCAAGTCGTCGATGCCATAGCCATCTTTCTGAAGCTTTTGCAAGTAGGCACACAGCTGGTTGTGAATCTGTAGAGAAATCAACAATATACAAGTCTCCTCTCCTAAAGCCTTCGAAGACTTTGGAATTGTCAGCTTCCATAATCACAACACAACGATACGTGCCAAAGACAACAACCATATCAAGATCACAAAGCATTGAGACAGACATAAGATTATATCCTAAGGACTCAACAAGCATGACTTTGTCCATGTGTCGATCCTTTGAGATAGCAACCTTACCAAGACCCAATACCTGACTTTTGCTTTTATCAGCGAAGATGATATGCTTCATGTGTGACGCTGATAAGGGAGCATCCATTAACAGATTCTTGTCACCAGTCATGTGATTTGTACATCCACTATCAAGTACCCATTCAGTGGCTTTGGGTTGATCATCCTGCAGATGAATTAGTGCAACTTACGATCTCATATACTTCAGCAGTGAAGAATATGATATCACAATTCATCAGATCAATTTCATCAAGTAGTAGACAGATAAAACAGAGGGAGGACGTGTGAAATGAAAGTTCATTTCATCATGGTTAGCCTGCGTCCTTTCAGGCACTTTTTGTCAGGTCCCCAGCACATTCTTCAGACGTTATTTCACGTCTGGAGACCTGACCCTGCAGAAGAGATTAGTTCTTTTTCTTCACCACCCACATCTGAAGGGGTGGCAAAGAGTTCATCATTCTGCGAGCTCCATATGAGAATGGTGGCATAGCGGCCAAACCATTTCGTTTCACATAAGAGCGGTTAGGGTAAGCATATGAATAAGCAGAGAAATTCTTCGAGGACTTATGAACATAATAATTTGAAGAATAATGCTCATATTCATAGCCCTTGGCTCTTCCCTGCGAAACAGAGTTGTTAGCACGATGATGTTCATATGAGGACTTTGATCCCCTTGAGGAATTTGATCTGAGGTTCCTTTTCTTCACAGGTGGTGTCATGAGGACTTTCACTTGAAGACTTTCAAGGAACCTTTTGGGAACCTAGATTTTCTTCATAGGGGAACCGTTCCTGCAGTTAGTGCCAACATATCTAGCAAATACTTCACCATTTTGATTTTTGAACAGTTTATAGTTGGAGTCAAAAGACTCATCAGAAGAATGAGAAGATTCACATGTATAGCCAGATAAATTAGATGGATCAACTTGAGGTCCCTTTGCAGCAACCCATGAGGTTTTGGGGTACTGCTCAGGCTTCCAATATGTACCATCAGCATTGAGTTTCCTCTCAAAGGAAATACCCTCTTTCCTAGGGTTCCTGTTGAGGATCTGCTTTTTAAGCACATCACAAAGAGTCTGATGCCCTTTGAGGCTTTTGTACATGCCTGTTATGTACAATTCCTTCAGTCCTGCATCGTTAGTAATACTAGCAATGTCCTTAGATGAGGAATTAGTGATAGCAGAGGCAGGTGAAGAATTTGTAACATTTGAAGCATTTGAACATTCAGGTGAGGAATTAGCAGATTCTCATTCAATGCATTTTAAACAAGGAGGAATAAATTCTTCCCGAGAAGCGCTGATTTGTTGAGCAAGTAATGAATCTCGCTCCTTCTGAAGATCTTCATAACTCTCTCTTAGCTTCTCAAGATCTGACAGGAGAGAGTTATGCTGATCTTGAAGAGAGTCATGCTTGGAATGAAGTCTTTGAAGACTTTCAGCCAAGGCTTGTGACTGATCCATTTCTTCACCCAACATATCATTGCTCTTACTAAGCATATCATTAGCTTTTTGCAAAGCTCTTTGTTGTTTTGCGGCAAGGGAAGCAAGTTTGACATAACTGGGTCCAAATTCATCACCAGATTCTTCATCACTAGACTCAGATAGGTAGCATTCAGTTACCTCAACACTTTTTGCCATAAGGCATGAAGTAGAGGATGATGATTCTGGTTCGAATGTCATCGATTTGAGCGATTCCTTGTAATCCTCAAACCAAGGATCATGGCGGGTTCGATGGCCTTCATAGACACCAGAGAGACGGTCCCAGACAAGCTTCGCCTGATCGATATGCATGATGTTTCTGAACTGGTTTCGAGACAGACTGGAGCAGATGACGGCCTTTGCTGTGAGGTTGAGTTGAGTGTACTTGCGAATGTCATCAGCTTCCGCCATCTTGCACAGATCGGTCAGACCAATCTCAGTGACGGTCCATAGCTCGCTGTCCATCACCATGAGACGCTTCTTCATCATAGCCTTCCATTTGGGATACTCGTGACCGTCAAAGATGGGGCACGACACTTTCTTCATATCTGCGGTCGACATAACTAAAACTTCAGGCGGTTAAACCAAAATCACACAGAACAAGGGAGTACCTTGCTCTGATACCAATTGAAAGTGCGTTATATCGACTAGAGGGGGAATAGGCGATTTTTATGAAATTCTTCACTGAGGAATTTGCTAGTGAGGAAATTCCTTAGTGAAGAACTACTAGCAGCGGAATAAGTACTTAGATGAAAACATAATAGAATTCAAGCATAGTCATCATGATGAAATGAAGACAAACACAGAGTACAGAAAGCGTAAACACAGGATAACACAAGATGAAGACAAACAGACTGAAGAAATTGAACTGAGGAAATTGAGAAAGTCTTTAGTCAAAGTCTTCAAACACATATATGATAAACAAACAGCACACTACTGAGGAAATGAAAGAGTTGAGGAAATAGAACCAGTAAGCTTGGTGAAGACAATGATTTGGTAGACCAGTTCCAACTGCTGTCTCAGTTGTACATCTGGTTGGAGCGGCTGAGTATTTAAACTCGAGGACACACAGTCCTGGACACCCAGTCCTGAGCACGCAGCTCGGGACACCAAGTCCTCACCGTATTCTCCTTGAGCTAAGAACACACAGTCCTCGCCCAATCACTCGTGGTAAGTCTTTAGGTGACTTCCAAACCTTCACAGACTTGGTCACTCGGCGATCCACAATTCCTCTTGGATGCTCTAGACCTTGACGCCTAACCGTCTGGAAGAAGCACAGTCTTCAAAGGTAACAAGCGTCGGATCCACGCAGGATCAATCTCTTCAGTGATGCTCAATCACTTTGGGTTTGTAGGTGTTTTGGGTTTGGGGTTTGGATTTTCCTCACTTGATGATTTTCGCTCAAAGTCCTCGGAGGATGGGTTGCTCTCAAATGACAAGTGTCAAGTTCTCGCGGAGCAGCCAACCAGCTAGTGGTTGTAGGGGGCGGCTATTTATAGCCTAGGGAGCAACCCGACATGATAAGACATAAATGCCCTTCAATGATATGACCGTTAGGTGGAGAAGATATTTTCGGACAGCTGGCACGCAGCACAGCAACGGTCGGAAATTTGAGGTACAAATTCCTCAGGGCTATCATGTTCCTCACTGTGTAGGCAATTCGCACTGGCGAATTCCTAACTCCTCAGTCAGAGCAAAGTCCTCAGTGACCAGAAGAACTGCGTCTCTGTCACTGAAGAAATTGACTGAACTGTATGAGATTTCCAATGGCTTCACTCGAAGAGATTGGTAGGTGTAGGATTTGAGTTGAGCATCACATGGAAATTTTCTCCTTAGTATTTCCTCGACCCCCTTTAACAGTACGGTGTTTCCTATGACTCAAGAAAGAGAAAATGAAACTACGAAAACAAAAGTCTTCACGCTTCATGTTCCTCGAATGAATACCAAGTCTTCAAGGTCACACCAATTTCTTCACTTTCAAAGTCTTCAGAAAGTCTTCAGTATATCAAAGTCTTCAGTCGAAGAACTTCATTTGTAGGGGTCGACTTTCTCTGTAAATATCAAACTCCTCATAGACTTATAGATCTGTGTACACTCATAAACGCATTAGATACTTAACCTATAAGTCTTCAATACACCAAAATCACTAAGGGGCACTAGATGCACTTACAGCTACATAGCCTCTCGGAACTATTTCCAAACATAGCTCACGAAGATTTTCTACTAACTCCCTTGGTATTTCTCCCGTCATTAGGGTATTGACATGGCTCTTACGGCTCAATGCGTCAGCTACTACATTAGCCTTTCCTGGATGGTAATGCAATCTCATATCATAATCCTTGATGAGCTCCAACCATATCCTTTGTCTGAGGTTCAACTCCTTCTGCGTGAAAATATACTTCAAACTCTTGTGATCCATATATTCTTCACAATGATTCCCAATGAGAAAATGTCTCCAAGTTTTCAATGCATGCACTACGGCTGCTAACTCCAAATCATGCGTAGCATAATTTAATTCATGAGGTTTCAGTTGTCGTGAAGCATACGAAACAACTCTTCCTTCCTGCATAAGCACTGCTCCAAGTCCTCGACGTGAAGCGTCGCAATACACCTCATAATCCTTGGTCTGATCTGGCAGAATCAACACTGGTGAGGAAACCAATCGTTTCTTCAACTCCTGAAAACTGGCCTCACATTCCTCAGTCCAATTGAACTTGGTGTCCTTCTTCAACAATTCAGTCATAGGCTTTGCAATCTTTGAGAAATTCTCAATGAATCTCCGGTAGTATCCTGCGAGTCCAAGAAAACTCCGGATCTCTCCAACTGTCGTTGGTGCTTCCCATTCGATTACGGTCTCAACCTTTGTGGGGTCAACTGCTATCCCTTCTCCGGATATAACATGTCCAACAAATCCAACTTCCTTTAACCAAAACTCACATTTGCTGAATTTGGCATATGACTGATGTTCCCTTAGTTTCTCCAAAACCAAACGTAAATGTTCCTTATGCCCTTCTTCATTCTTGGAGAAAATCAGAATGTCATCAATGAACACTATGACGAACTTATCCAAAAACTCCATAAATACTTTGTTCACCAGGTTCATAAAATAGGCAGGTGCGTTAGTCAGTCCAAATGACATAACGGTATACTCGTACAATCCGTATCTCGTGGTAAAAGCTGTCTTGGGTATGTCCTGTTCTCGAATCTTCAACTGATGGTACCCTGATCGTAAATCGATCTTGGAAAACACTTTAGCTCCTTGCAAACGATCAAACAAATCATTTATCATTGGCAGTGGGTACTTGTTCTTGATGGTTACTTCATTCAATCCACGGTAATCAACAACCATCCTTAATGATCCATCCTTCTTCTCCACTAGAAGTACGGGTGATCCCCAAGGCGAAGAACTTGGGCGAATATAACCCTTATCCAATAACTCCTTAATCTGCTTCTTTATTTCCACCAAATCTTGTGCGGGCATCCTGTATGGTCTCTAAGATATTGGCCCAGTGCCTGGCAAAAGCTCAATCAAAAACTCAATGTCTCTATCCGGTGGCATGCCTGGCAATTCCTCAGGAAATACATTAGGAAAATCCTTTACTACTCGTACTTCCTCCTGTACAACTCCGGATAAAGAATTTACTTGTGTCCTGTTTGGCGTATGTCAGGATACATACTTGATCCTTCTTCCTTCGGGCGTTGTAAGCAAAATTGTCTTACTGGCGCAATCGATGTTTCCTCCATACATCGACAACCAATCCATACCGAGAATTACATCCAAACCTTGGGATTCCAGAATGATTAAATCCGTTGGGAAAACATGTCTTCCTATACTTAATGGCACCTGAAAACATCCTTGTCTGGCCATGTACTCTGCTCCTGGCGAGCTTACTAGCATAGGTGTTTTGAGAATCTTAGTGGGCAGGTTATACTTTTCCACAAATCCCCTTGATATGTATGAATGCGATGCACCAGTATCAAAAAGAACGAGTGCAGTAAATGACTTAACCAAAAACTTACCGATTACTGCATCAGGCTGAGCTTCAACCTCCTCCACGCTAACGTGGTTCACCTGTCCCCTGTTGAAAGGGTTCGGCTTCTTTCCAGAGCTTCCATTGTCATTCTGGCCTTCAGGACATTCATTGGCGTAATGTCCGATCTTGGAACACTTGAAACAGGTGACTTGACTCAGATCTCTCTTGGCTGGGGTTGATGGGGTGGTACGGTTCTGGTCGTTGCTTCCTCCATTCCCATTACCATTCTTGTGGCCATTATGGTTGTGCGAACTACCTCCTCCATGGGTATGCTGAAACTGAACTCCCGGTTTAGGGGTAAAACGGGGCTTCTGCTGGGCTCCAGAGTTATACTTCCCCTGTCCATACTTCCTCTTGCGGTTCTCAATCTGCTGTTGCTTCCCTTCAATCATGATGGCACGATCTACCAGCTCCTGGTAGTTGTTGAAACTTGCTACCATCAACTGCATGCTTAGCTCATCATTCAGTCCTTCCAGAAACTTCTCCTGCTTAGCTGCATCCGTAGCAACGTCATCTGGGGCATAACGTGCTAACTTGCTGAAGTCGTCAACGTACTGGCCAACTGTCCTTCCTCCTTGGCGTAAGTTACGAAACTCACGCTTCTTCATGGCCATAGCTCCTGCTGAAACATGGGCAGTGCGGAAAGCTTGCTGATCCCATGTGACAGTGTCAACTAGGTAAGTGGCTGTGAAATTCTCCCACCATGCTGCCGCGGGTCCGTCAAGCTGATGTGCGGCAAACTTCACTTTCTCAACATCTGTGCATCCTGCAGTGGTCAACTCCCTTCCTGTCTTGCGGAGCCAATCGTCTGCTACTATTGGCTCGGTGCTACTGGAAAACACCGGCGGATTCAGCCTAAGGAAATGGGTTAGGTGATCAACAGGTGGAGGGGGCGGAGGGTTGTTGTTGTTGTTGTTGTTGTTGTTGTTGTTGTTATTGTTGTTGTTGTTGTTGTTGTTGTTGTTGTTGTTGTTGTTGTTGTTGTTGTTGTTGTTGTTGTTGTTGTTGTTGTTCTGCTGGTTCTGGACTAACAACTGCATCAATTGGTTCTGCTGCTGGATCAACTGGGTGAGCTCCGGTGGGAATCCATTGTCACGTCTCGGAGGCATCTGAGGGTTTTAGAAAAGATGAGAATTAAGAATAGAGTGAGGTCTAAAGAGAAAACACTACCCCAAATGCACATGAGACAAATGCACACAAGTTCACTTCATTCAATTCAAACAAGGGCTTACAAACGGTCTAGAACTATCGCAAAAGTGCTCGAATTATAATGTATACATGGGGAAAAATACTACTAATATTTGATGGCCATCTAGAAATTTGAATCGGTGGAAGACTCCATGATGTCTGCTCCAGCTTCGTCTTCAAAGTCGGGCTCACTTGTATCCGAATCGGTGTCGTCGATGATGATGTAGTTGTCCGGACATGCGACGTACTTGTCTTCCTTCTTGGATGCTAACCTCTCCTTGAGTTCTTCAATCTCCTGCTTAAGATCGACATTGTGCCTTGCTAGAGCTACGATCTCGTCCATGTAGTCCTTGCGTGTACCCTTCAGTTCTCCTTCTAGCTCAATGATCCTTGCCTTCGCATTCTTCAACTCTATCATGTCATTGCACATCTGGTTCTCTTGGCGTCGAATGTGCTGGTTTAACTCCTGGATGAAAGCTGCAATAGATCTATCCTTCTTGGTGCTGACTATCTCCCATTGTTCATCTCGACGTCCGCAAATCTGGTAGATAGTGTCTTTGAGGTCTTCTTGATAAACTTCTCCGATGCGTCCCATGGTGATATGAGCTGCCATGCTCTTTCCCAGACTCCAGGTTGGTGCACTGAAAACACTATCTATGGGCTTCGTGATTGGCGCGAATTTTCTTTCCGGAACATGAGCTTGAATCTTCCAGCGCTCCTCTTCAGGCAGAGTGGCGTTGAAGGTCCCGGTGAAGCTTGGTAGTCCAATATTCAGGTACTTGGTGACTTCCTTCAAGTGAAATCCAAAAGGTGTGCCTTCATCCGGTTGAGCGTACTTGATCTTCGCGTCCGTCATCCTAAAAGAGTAGAAAAGATGAGGAGTTAGAAAATGAGAGGAGAATAGTGATTTATGGCTTTAACTTAGTGGTCGTGTCCTACAGTCAGCGTGTGCTCTGATACCATCTCTGTAGCGACCCGACCTTAGATGGTCAAGTCTCTGTGCTCCGGTGTCATCCCTGGATCAGTAATGCTGACACCACACAGTACTTCGAAGGATTTATAACAGAGTAGCAATCACACACTTATTACATCGTTGTCTCAAAGAGAACTTATTACAATAAATATGGCTTAAGTCCATCTAGTATCGATAACAGCGGAAGGCTTGGAAGATAAGTGAGTCCATCAACTCCAACGTCATCACTGAGTATAGAACCACGACCTAAAAGCACCTTACTCGTCGTCTGAGAAGTCTGCAACATGAAAGTTGCAGCCCGAAATGGGTCAGCACATGGAATATGCTAGCAATGTAACACATAGAGAATATTGAATGATAAGCCTATACTACATGCATATATGGCTGGTGTAAAGCTCTATGGTTACAGTTTTGCATAAAGCCAATTTTTCCCTACTGCAAAGGAATAGATTTTATTTAACTATCATGGTGGTTGAAACATCAAGAATGGTTGACAACATTCCGATCCCAATTAAGTGAACAATTAAAACCCAACAACATTAATTAGAAGTAACATGATGAGAAACGGATGATCGAGACATAGTTTTTCAGAAGCGCTAGCACCTTACGTTTGGATAGACCGGTACACCAACTTTCCCCTACATCTGCTAGTCCACCCTGTAAGAGTTCGCACGACTTAGTCAACTATGCCAGAGCCCATAATGGCTTGTGGCTGCACACGGAAGTTACTAGCATGAATGATCTTATGATGCATTTGAGCCTGGGTGGCGGTCCAAAGAAAAACAGGCAAGTCCTGATAGAAACCAGGTGCCTCAATCCACCCAGATGTGTATTTAAGTTGCCACCTTAGATAAAACCATTAATTAACAATACTCACATCTGTCATGGATATCATTCACCCAATCCACGTCTACTAGCATAGCATAGCATGGCAAACCAACGTCGGAAGAAATCAACTCGGTTCTAGCAATTTGAAACTAGGTCAAATTTTACCATAGCAAAAACTTGTTTAAGTTGATTAGTCGGAACGGCGGTTTCGAAACGAAACTCCAGGCGCTTGAATCACCTGATTCCGATAAACGAGCGAGAAGATAAACTAGAAAGAAGATCGGATCTGAAATCGCGATCAGAAAAATCGCGGAATAAATCCGACGAAAAAGAAAAACGACGAATGGTTAAACGAACGGACGTTCGTTAACCGGAATTAACCGGTGATCACGTTCGTTAAAACGAACGGTCCGGCGAACGCTCGCTAAATAAATAAACCAAAAAAAAAACGATCTAGGGTTTTGAAAAGAAAACCGAAACGAAAAAAATAAACCGGAACGGGTTTTAAAAAAACCGAACTGGGCGAGGGTTGCGCGGCGCGGGCTACCTCGTCGGCGCGGGCTCCGGCGGGGCGGGGATGCGGGCGGGGCGAGGCGCGGCGGCGGCGGCGCGGCTGCGGGGCGGCGGCGGCTGGCTGCGGCGGCGGTGGGCGCTGGCTGCTGCTGCTGCTGCGGGCGGCGGCGGTTGTGTGGGGAGGAGAGGAGAGGGGGAGGCTGGTATATATATAGGAGGGGGGTAGCTTGGGGGAGGGGGCAGGCAAGGGGGAGGCGGCGGCGGTGCGGAGTCCAGCTCGGACTCGACGGCGGGCGGCGGCGGCTGGCGCGGGCACGCGCGCGCGCGAGGGGAGCGGCGGGGCTGGGCCGGCTCGGCTGGGCCCTTGGCCAAGTCGGGTGCGGCGCGTTTTTTTTAAATAGATACGCGCGCAGAAAACAAATAAAAGAAAATCTAAACGGACTCCAAAAATTCCGAAGTTAATTTTTCCCGACTCCTAAAAATGAGTCGAACAAAATGAACTTTTACTCGAGGCCTAAATGCAATATTTTACAACCCGCATTTTTCCCTAATGCAAATAAAATGCAAATAAACTCCGAAAAAATCCAAAATTCGATTTATTTATTAAATCTTCATTTTTCCTAAAATTGGGAAAGTCATATTATTCCCGTCTCATATTTTTGTTATTGGAAAAATAATTGAAGATGAAATAAATAAAATCAAATGATCCTCTTTTCAAAATTTGAGAAAAACTCAAATATGAAAATAACGAAATCTCCAACTCTCTCCGAGGGTCCTTGAGTTGCGTGAAATTTCTCGGATCGACCAAAAATGCAAGAAAATATGATATGCATGATGATCTAATCTATAACATTCTAAATTGAAAATTTGGGATGTTACAGTTCCTTCTTTGTTATCCCTATTGTGTGTGTCTATCAGGGCCAATGGAAAGTCTTTCATCCCCCGGTGCTGCAGAACACACTCTCAGGTGATGTATTCCCTAATATGTGCATAGGACATTATTTTTTGTACAATTCATCTCATCTCGCGTTTATAGTACAAAGATTATATTGTCTTCATGCCAAATATCCTATATATCATGCAAACATGCCATATCATCATACAATTGTAAATGGGATAAGGCTCACCTGAACATGCAATCATGCATGTGAAATGACACACCATAACATTCAACATGTTGTTTTCCATTTAATTACTCTACCTCTTTCAATAAATATTGTTACAACTATACATAATCAAATATAACAAGTTATATGTATTTTTAATTTTGGTTCTCATTTATATTAATCCAAAATTCATTAACCAATTCCCGCAGCAACGCGCGGGGAATCCTCTAGTTGTAAAAACAAGGCAGTAATATACACAAACTGTTGCATTTACCTTCTTCACTTTTCTTTGTGTTGACGTTTCCTCTCCTCTTCCTCTTGCTGTTGCTCTGAAGAACAAGGCGAAAGAGGAGATGTTAAATTGTGGACAGCAATCTGATAAACAGTTCAGTTTTTAATGAGAATTTGGGATATACTCCTTATCATTTGCTAGGCATATATGAGAACACAATCAAAGGAAGTATCTCCAAAGGTGATAGTATTTTTTTTTTTGAGAAATTCCAAAGGTGATAGTAACAAAGATAATGTTATGTACGTCTAGTTGGCCCACCAAGCACCAAGTTATGTACGTCTAGTTGGCCCACAGAGCACCAAGTTAGGGAGAGGATTCCCATGACCTCTCAGATAGGAGTTTATCATTTAAATTAGGAATATATCTTTTAGCTTGGGCCTTAGACAATTTGGGATAATATCATGATTTCTTACTTAAATCGGATTGTTGGGCTTCTATATAAAGAGGACCCTTGTTAGGAATAAATCAATAAAGCAAGCAAGAATTAGAAGAAATGCTCTTCCATCTTGCCTGAGAGCCCCTCCTTAGCCTAGCACACAACCGACAACCATTGGATATTAACATTATTATGTAAATTTGTAACACATTATTGCTACAAAAGTAACTTTTTTATGCAGCAAAATCTAACTGATACAAGTACAAAGTTTAGACAGTTAACTGCAAGAAACAAAAAATAATGAAGCCGCCAATGGTAAGAAAGGTAAAAATAACTAAATAAGTATATATAAACTTATAAGGCAAGTAGCTGGCATACACGTGGAAAATATGATCCAACCAATAAAACAAGCATACTATTAAGCCTATTGTTTTGTCCAACATCAGCGACTATCTATACTGTACAAAACTGAATAACAACACTAGTAAAATTAAATGACCCCTTACAGAATAATGGTGTAAATTCAAGATATAAGTTCTATTGAGTTCCAAGTCTAAACACACATGCAGGAGTATATGACCATTGTTTATGTGGGTAATATGACTTTCTCGGGTGAATCGCAACTCCATGTTAAAATTGTGGTTTGAGTTAATTTGACAACTTCTTTGAGAAATCTTTTCATACAAAGCCTAGAGAACAATGCAACCTCAGCGGAAATTATGCATTTCACCACACAATGGTGCAACCCTGGCACCGACAATGGTCCGGAGGAAGGAACATTGGAACAATGAGATACAATACATTATTCAGACTCACCTTTCTCCAAAGGTGGATCACCCTCAACATTGCTTTCAGAGGTCGTCGAGTTCCCGGCATCATCTCTCCTGGTTGTACATTCACAAACTCCTGGGAACCCTAGGTGAAAACAAAGGCATAAACTTGGTGCACTCTTGGGAACATCACCTAAAGAATCTTTCGGTAGCAAGGCACATCCAGGTTTGTTGAGCGTGCCAGCACCTTCCCCATAACACGGAACCCTAAGTGAAAACAAAGGCGTACATTTTCAGTCTGTAATTGTTAAGGTTACAAATAACAAAAAAAACATCAAAGTTTTGTAGCGCAGCTACAATTATTCCATCATCTGTTTTAATGACCCAAGTTGCTGTATGTTTTGTTGAGTGTCGAGTTCCATTTCTAACAACTGGTTAGTGTTTGCACAGGATTATTTCAAGTACAATTACGAGGTACCAAGTACCATAAAAATAAACAGCACATCGATGAGATATTTACAATAAGCCAGCACCAGAGGCATATAACTCTTCTCAAATAGGATAACATCTATCACTCCAATAATTGCACTTTGATTAAATGCACGTCAAAATAGACATATCATGACAAAAGATGCCAAGTCCTAACTCTAAAGTATTGCTATCTAACAACACTAATGCTAACTCAACTCAATTAGCCGCGCAAACTTCAACACACACGCAGTAGGGCTCGCGCCAACGAAAAGAAAGATAAAACATCGCTTGGCAACCACCTCGTTGTAGAACATGTAATACCCTTCTACACACATCTCCTAAACTACAAAACTCAAAGGCCCAAAGCAAGTAAGGACACATGGAGACCAAAAGTTGATCCGTAAAGTGTACCGAACTAGATAGAAGTTTCTTTCAACAATGCCATTCATACAAATGTTTGAGCGTGGCTCGGAGTTCAGGAGTAGAGCTCTAACCTGATCTCGAGGCCATGGCTGATGTATTCGAAGGTGTTAATAAAAACTTCCTTGATAGCATTGGACCCCTTGTTCAACAATTGTAGTGCCTGATCCACAGTTTTTTCGTCCTCTCCCCCCTCCTCACCACCTGGCTTCTCACTAGGCTTCGGCGCTGGCAGATTCTGGTGCTTGCCTCAGGGTACAGGAGTGTAGAAGCTGACAACTGGGATCAAATTGCCAAAGCCATGATCACTGCACACCTTCCTCACATGCCCCGATTGTAGCTCTATTATGAAGAGGCCAGCAACCGTGTCAACAAAAATCACATTTGCTTCCTCAGCAAAGCCCACCACTTGCACTCTATCTAGTGCATGCAAGAGAGCATCCATTGGGAGGAAATGTTCCAAGCACATGACCCGGTTCAGAACCCATCCTGCTTCAGCACTCGGCTCTCTTCTCCACAATTTGAGACGCGCATTCAAGCATTGGATTACTCCGATTCCACCATCCTCCACCAGCACGAGGCTATATGCAAGGTCGTAGTATGTGTCCGGTAGGCCGAACACAGTCAGGTCATGGCTTGCCAAGTCATACTGCACGACCGATGCAGTATCCGCGTTGCCGTCGAACATGAAGTAGAGCGCAGATCTGTCAACGAGCACGCTGTAGCTTAATCTGAATTCCAAGAACTCGTGGTTGGAGTGAACTAAGGTCAGCTCGCCCCAGGCGCCAGTCCCGGACGAGTATATGCACGCCGACGTGGCTTGCGTCACCTCGCCTACCTCGACGGTGAAGAAGAATACCACGCGGAAACAGTGGCGGAGGACGAAACTTTTTTGAGGTGGGGCGAACTCTTAAGCCAAAAAAAAAATTGTGCACAACCAACATAAATAATACGAACCAACAGTGCACACCAATATTTTCATATAAACCTAAACAGAATAGGCAAGTAAAATGAAAATGCAAATATATTTTAAATAGACGAACAACCTAAAACATACCCAGGCAAGTTTTAACGGCGCGTAGAAGACCCAGGCAACGGTAGTGCTCTACCCTTCTTGTGAAAATCTTCCTTAATTTTACCAAGATCAAGACTTTTGAATATCCCTCGCTCAATGTAACACACCATCAAGTCATTAAGCCAGCCATCGGACATCTTGCTGCGCAACTCAGTCTTGATGATTTTCATTGCTGAAAAAGCCCTTTCAACTGTTGCCGTCGCTACCGGTAGTAGCAATGCCAACTCAATGAGGCGATAAACCGTGGGAAACATGATGTGCCTTTCAAGTTCAACCATCTTTTTAGCTAGGCTTGCAATATCATGACATTCTCTAAAATCTTCAATTCTTCTCATATGAATAATGAATAGCTCAAGGTGATCTTGTATATGCTCACGGTCATAACTAGAGAAATCCTCATAATAAATCTCTGTGAGTCGAGCAAGCTTACTGATACTGAACCTAGAAAAGGAGTCTCTTGGGTCAAGACAAGAGAAGTTTTGGAGGAGCTCCGAAGATACCTCATTAAAACGATGATCAAACTCCGTGATGATGGAGTCTATAGCAACACTGGTGGAAAAAGGGCCTTTGGTCGCGGTTCGCAACTGCCATTAGTCGCGGTTGCGCAACCGCGACCAAACAGGCGGGACTAAAGGCTCCACCCTTTAGTCGCGGTTGCTTAAGAACCGCGACTAAAGGCCCGTCCACGTGGGCGCCAGGTGGCCGTCGGGGCGGAGGACTTTTAGTCGCGGTTCTTCTGGCCAACCGCGACTAAAGACCGCCGCAGGTTTAGGGTTTTAGCCCCCCCCCCCCTAAACCTGCCCCCCTAAACCTGTTTTCTGTTTAATTTGTATTGTTTTATTTCTTTTATGCTTTATTTTAATTTTGAAGGAGTTTCACATATTCTACGCTACTACATACATGCATATGAATGTACAATTTCAAACAAATTTGAAATTAGAACCAAAAAGAATTCAAGAGGAATATACAGTATATATTAAATATCATCGGATGACCATATACAATTTTGAACAAGTTTCCATACATAATTTAAGGCATATAAAGTTCTACGTCCTCGTAATGGTGTTCTCCTTTAGGATGGAGGACTTCCCTCCTGAACCATCCAGCTAGTTCCTCTTGAAGTGGTCGGAAGCGAGCTTCTGGACTAAGCATCATCCGGAGGTTATTCCTCTGAGCATTGGTATCACTCGGAACCCGCTCAGAGGTGTATCTCCGGATCATCTCACAGACATAGTATCCACATAGATTGGTCCCCGCTGGCTGAATATCCCCAGCATTCTTAGCCTTTGACTTTTTGAATTCTAGCTCTTTTTTGAATTCACCGACCTTTGTATCTACGAACCGTCTCCAAACCCTATGAGGCAAAGAAAATTAAATGAACAAGAGAGTTATTAGTTACTTGATATTAGGAAATGAACGAAATAGGCCGATCGATATAGAGCGCAAATGAATGAAAATAATTACTTCTGCAGCATTTTTCTCAGGTCGCCCCAAAGCTTTGGATCCATATTCAGAGAGTCGTGGACGAGACATTCTGAGGTGTCAACTTTAATTACTAGCAGAATCCAGTGGAACCTGCGGACACGATACATGCACAGTACGTCATGGATAACTCATCGATTAGCCGGCCACATACCATGCATGGAGTAAACAAAAGAGAATGTGCTCAAGACAGAAACACTCACCCAAAATGGTAAGGAAATAGAATATCACTTTTGAGTTCCTGCTTTGTAAGAAACTGCCACAGGTCTGCCTCCATGTCGTCGGGGTGATGCCGCAACACATATCCATTAACGATGTGTGGGACAATGAACCCAACATCATGGATGTTCCTTACTCTGCATTCCTTAATCTTCATTCTGCATGTATAATAGCGGACACAACAATATAGTTAGGACATATATATAGTGCAGGCAATATGAACGAGATGGGGTAGAAATAAATCACTTACGGAATGTAGCAACTGATGATAGATTTGTCGAGCTCGCGCAGATTGAAAAGCTGAAACAATTCACTCAGATGAATTTGTACATAGTAATGTTTGAAGTGATGCTCATATCTAACTTCCGCATAAATATATTCGTTGGCGTTTTTATTTTTTATGTAACCCTTGTACCATTTCAGCAGACCTTTCATTTGTGGAGGTAGATCCTGTTCCTGCGCAGGCTCGACGAGAGGCCCATTCTTCACATATGTAATTACTACCTCCTTCACTGGCGCCTCATCAAGGCCTAACAGTTCACGAAGAGTAATACCTAAGTTGGCCGCTTGTTCTCTGGCACTCGTTGCAGTCAATCCAAGTGCTGCCGCAGCTGCTATGATATCGGGGTCATCCGGACCGGCGGCTTTCACTATAAGCGGGGCAATTGATTGTTTATTTTGTTCCCCGAGCTGGGCAACTCGTTTACTTTGTTCCGGATCGGGGTCATCCGCCCGCCCTTTCTTCTCCTTCAACATGAGTGCCTGCCTACGAAGTTCACGTGCATAGTCCTCAGGCAGATTCTTCGCGGCTTGGGACGGTGTGCTCAAAAATGACTTAGCCCACTTCTTTTGCTCATCAGAAAATACTGGCTTGGGCTCGGGCTCTCTTTTCTTCTTGCAGTCCGCCTTCCATTTCTCAAGATCAGCAACCGCGGCCGCGGCAGTTTCCTCGGCACTACGTTCCCAAGGCCTTGTGGGGAGAGGCTTCAGTGATGGCTCCGGTACCTTTGTGGTCTTAGGTACATAAGGGTCCGGGTTAATAATCCAGGACTGCTTCTGCTTCTTTGCCGAAGGTGGATTGGGGGGCGGCGTCTGATCACCCGCCGGACGAGGACTGGGGGCGGCGTCTGATCACCCGCCGGACGTTGTGGACTGGGAGGCGTCGGCTGACGTGACGGAGGTGTAGGTGAACCGCCACCACCACCACCACCACCGCCGCCGCCACCGCCACCACCACCACCGTAGGGGGATGGACTTGTTGTCCTTGGCGCCTCGCCTGGAAACTTGATAAACTTCTTTTGCCATAGAATGAAATGGCGCTTGACATCTCCAAGTCTTTTCTCCCCTTCAGGTGTAGCAATGTCAATCTCCAGGTCCTCAAACCCTTGGACTATGTCCTCCACCGTGACACGAGCATAGCCATCTTGAATGGGGTTGTTGTGGTGGAGTGCTCCAGGTAAACATGGTAAAGCACTGCCGATGGCTACCTTCATGGACATGTTCCCGATAGGATAATACAGATGACATTCTTTCCTCTCCTTTATATCGTCCACGGGGTAGCAAGGAGGCTCCGGTGCAGTAATTTCGACCACCAGAGGCTCCGGTGCAGTAATTTCGATCGTCGGTGCATCTGCACCAGCCGGTGGGGCCTCCGTGGAAGCCACGCTGCTTCTCCGCTGCTGGCTATCGAGATCCGCTGGATGATCTTCATGCTGCGCCCAAGCTGCATCTCTTTCGGCTACTAGTACACTCACGGTTTTCTTCATCACATCCATTTCCGATGCCAACCGCGCCACAACATCTGCTTCCCGATCCATCTTTCTCTTACGGCTTCTGTAACCGTACGGGTCATCGTTCTGGGGGAACCCTATTTTCCACGGAATGTGCCCCATGCCTCGTACACGTCCTCCGTGTTCAGGATTCCCGAGGGCTTTTGTCAGTGCGTCGTTCTCTCTGTTGAACTTGATCTTCCCCTCTTGAGCATCCCTCATTGCGTCAATAAGGGCTTGGGTGGGTTTCATTATTTTGCCCTGGTAAACACACTCCCCTGTCTCCGGGTTCAGCGTTCCCCCATGCCCGTACCACCAGCTTTTGGCCCTTGGGTCCCATCCCTCCGTACCTGGACGGATTCCTCGCGCCCTCAGCTCGTTCTCCATCTTCGCCAACCTAGGCTGCCAAAGGCGATACCCTCCTGGCCCCATAATATGATTGTACTCCTTCTTAGCCGCATTTTCCTTATTTTTTTTCGATATTTGAATGAACTGCTCCGATTTCTTTTGCTTCACAAATTCTGGCCAATCATGTTTCAGTTTCTCATATTGTCCTTTGAAATCCGGAGTCTTGTTCTGCTTGACAAAGTCATGGTTTAGATTTTGCTTGAATTTCCGGAATGCGTCGGCCATCTTATGAAGAGCGAACTGTTTGACTAGCCTCCTCCTCTCCTTGTTTTCCTCAATCTTGTTACCCTCCTCATCGAATTTGTTGTATTCCGGAGGTAGAACGAAATGTTCCATAAGCTTCTTGAAGCAATCTTTTTTTGTTCTTTTATCGACAAAAGTGAAACCAGCAATTCGTGCCTTCTTTGGCTCATTCCACTCCTGGACGGTGATCGAGACGTTGTCTCTAACAACGGCTCCGCATTGGCTGACAAACTTGATGGCGTTCTTGCGGGGCTCCAGCGGCCTGCCAGTTGCACTGTCGACAACCCCGATGGTGCATGTTTCCCCTTGTTTCATCGTCTTGGTTGCGCCACACTTTGACGACGTACTCGATTGTTTCGACGATCCGGCCGAGGGCTAAAATAAGAAAGAGAGTCGCGCCCGTTAGTACACACATATTTATTCAAATCAGTTAGTTTGTATCACCAGAGGCTCAATGTATATATATACCTCGGCGCCGGAGGTGGTTGCTACTTCCATTTGAAGATCGTCGTTTATCGACGTTTGTTCGGCATCATCTTGCTGACGGCGCCCTTCATCTTCACCGTCAAGGTTCAGATAAGAAGAGACATCATCTTCTTCTTGTCCGGTCGGCACATATTGAATATCGCCGTTTATGATGCCGAACATATGTGCTTCACCGTCCGGATCATAGTTGTCCATAATCGGGTCAGCTCTATCGTCCGCCATTATGTCAGTCCTGAAAACATGTAGTAAAAACAAATTAATTAAGTGAAGAAGGGGGGCGGTGGCGGTGGCGGTGGCGAAAGGGCGGTGGCAAAAGGAGGGGGCGAGGAAGGGGTGGGAGAGGGTGTCGCGGTAGAGCGCGAGATGGGGCGGCAGACGACGGCGCCACGGAGAGGGAGGCGAGGACAACACACATGTATAACCCTCGCCATTTGGTTAATTATCAAATTTTACGGTTTTTTGTTAATTATCAAATTTTTTCTTCTTCCTTTTTCTTTCTTCTTTCTTTCTTCTTTCTTCTTTCTTCTTCTTCCTCTTTCTTCTTTCTTCTTTCTTCTTTCTTCTTCTTCCTTTTTCCTTTCTTCTTCTTTCTTTCTTCTTCTTCCCTTTCTTCTTCTTTCTTTCTTCTTCCCTTTCTTCTTCTTTCTTCTTCTTTCTTTCTTCTTTCTTTCTTCTTCTTCCTTTTATTCTTATTCCTTTCTATTCTTTCTTTCTTCTTCTTTCCTTTTTCTTTTTTCTTTCTTTCTTCTTCTTCCTTTCTTCTTCCTTTCTTCTTCTTTTTTTCTTCTTCCTTTTTCTTTCTTCTTTCTTTTGGTTTTCATTTGGTTTTTATTCGGTTTTCATTTTTTTTCCTTTTTCTTTCTTGTTTTTTCTTTTTTTCTTCTTCCTTTTTCTTCTTTCTTTTTTTCTTCTTCCTTTGTTTTTCTTCTTCCTTTCTTTTTTCTTCTTTCTTTTTCTTTCTTGTCTTTTTTCTTTCTTCCTTTTTCTTTCTTCTTCCTTTGTTTTTCTTCTGTTTTTTTGTTTTCTTTTGTTTTTTCTTCTGTTTAATTTGTTTTAATTTCTTTCTTCTTCTTCCTTTTTCCTTTTTCTTTTTCTTCTTCTTCTTTTTCCTTAAGCAGGGCCGGCCGGCGCCGGCCAGCAGGCGGACGGCAGGGCGCGCGACGGGCGGCGGGCGGCAGGGCGTCGGACGGCGGGCGGCAGGGCGGCGGGCGGTGCGCGGAGGACGGCAGGCAGGGCCAGCGGGCGGCGGGCGGCAGGGCGTCGGGCGGCGGGCAAGGGCAGGCACGGGCGGAGGCGCGGCGCTCACTGGGGACGGGGCAGCGCTTCGGCGTCGGCGTCGGCGTCGATCGGCGTCGGGGCAGCGCTTCGGCGTCGGCGTCGATCGGCGTCGGGGCAGCGCTTCGGCGTCGAGAGAGTGGAGAATGGGAAGTGGCAAAACTGCCAAGTGCAGTATTTATAGACTCACCTTTAGTCGCGGTTGGTGTGGCGGACCGCGACTAAAGCCTAGCTTTAGTCGCGGTCCGCCACACCAGCCGCGACTAAAGCTAGCCTTTAGTCGCGGTCCGCCACACCAACCGCGACTAAAGGGTTTTGGCGCCGCTTCGTTCCCGCGCAGGAAGAGCCTTTAGTCGCGGTTGGTGTGGCGGGCCGCGACTAAAGGCTAGCTTTAGTCGCGGTCCGCGACACCAACCGCGACTAAAAGTCTGTGCTGGCACTGGCGCGGTGCGGTGGGATGTTTAGTCCCACCTCGCTAGCCGAGAGGCTTCGACAGTGGTTTATAAGCGCGGCTGCGCTCACCACTTCGAGCTCCTCTCAAATGCAGGCTTACGGGCCTATTCTGTTACTATTAGCGTGTGGGCCTACTGGGCCTTCCTGCGGGCCTGAATCCTGGCCCAATAATGGGTTTCTAGTCGTATTCAGGCCGTGGTGGCCCAGTAGGTGGCTTGTTTTTTATTTTTTGCCTGTTTTTTGTTTTCATTTTTGCTTTATTTATTTTGTTTTGTTTCTACTTACAACAAAAAGCTTATTTATTTTATTTTATTTTGTTTCTAATTACTTATTAATTTACTTTATGATAATTATTTTTGCTATTAAAGTTTCTAATTACTTATTTATTTATGTTATTAAAATCTTAAAAATACAATTATATATCAAAAAAATCAGAAAATAAAACTAATTCATTTTAAATTCTTGTTTTTCTTCTGTTTTTTTCTTCCTTTTTTCTTGTATTTTTTTCTTCTGTTTTTTTCTTCCTTTTTCTTGTTTTTCTTCTGTTTGTTTTTTCTTCTGTTTTTCCTTTTTTCTTCTGTTTGTTTTTTTCTTCTGTTTTTCCTTTTTTCTTCTGTTTTTTCCTTTTTCCTTCTTTCTTCTTCTTCCTTTTTCCTTTTAAAATCATAAAAATAAAACTAATTCATTTTAAAATCTTAAAAATACAATTATATATCAAAAAAATCAGAAAAATAAAACTAATCCCTTGAAGGTTTGACAAAAGGTTTGATACATCATTCAGTTCATCGACCAAATACAAAGTTTGGTACAATAAATTATTACACATCAATTCTTCCCTTGTGTCCCTGCTTGCTTACGATTGTGCCGTATCCATGGAGCATCCTCATCATTTAACTTAATGCTTGGGTCGGTGTTCACTTTGAAGGGCGGAATTTCACCAAACATATTATAATCTTCTGACATGTCTGTCTTGTCCTCCACTCCCACGATGTTTCTTTTCCCTGAAAGAACAATGTGGTGCTTTGGATCATCGCATGATGTACTGATCGTTTTCTTATCTTTCCGTTTCCTCGGTTTGCTACTCATGTCCTTCACATAGAAAACCTGAGCGACATCTTTCGCTAGGACGAATGGTTCGTCAAGGTAACCAAGATTGTTGAAATCCACCATTGTCATTCCGTATTGCTGGTCCACCTTTACCCCACCTCCTGTTAGCTTGAACCATTTGCACCGGAACAAAGGGACCTTAAAGGAGGGTCCATAGTCAAGTTCCCATATCTCCTCTATGTAACCATAATATGTGACCTTTTGCCCATTCTCGGTTGCTGCATCAAAGCGGACACCACTGTTTTGGTTGGTGCTCTTTTTATCTTGGGCGATCGTGTAAAATGTATTCCCATTTATCTCGTACCCTTGGAAAGTCGTTATAGTCGAAGATGGTGTCTTGGCCAACATGTACAGCTGATCTACAACATCATTGTCATTCATTAAATGTTTTCTCAACCAACTGCCGAAAGTCTCCATGTGGGCCTTCCTAATCCAGGATTCAGGCTTCCCCGGGTTGTCCGAGCGTAAAATATTCTTGTGTTTCTCAAAGTACGGAGCCACCAAGCTGGAATTGGTGTGTGCTTCAGTCAGAGAATGGCCGTCCATACATATCGTTGATTTCCTTCCGATCGTGCCTTTTCCACTTAGTCTCCCCTCGTGCCGCGATCGAGGAAGGCCAATCGGCTTAAGGTCAGGAACAAAGTCAACACAAAACTCAATTACCTCCTCATTTCATAGCCCTTGGCGATGCTTCCTTCTGGCCTAGCATGGTTACGAACATATTTCTTTAATACTCCCATGAACCTCTCGAAGGGGAACATATTGTGTAGAAATACAGGACCGAGAATGAAAATCTCTTCGACTAGGTGAACCAGGAGGTGCGTCATAATATTGAAGAAGGATGGTGGGAACACCAACTCGAAACTGACAAGACATTGGACCACATCGTTCTGTAACCGTGGTAGATCTTCTGGATTGATTACCTTCTGAGAGATTGCATTGAGGAATGCACATAGCTTCACAATGGCTACTCGAACATTTTCCGGCAGGAGCCCCCTCAAAGCAATCGGAAGCAATTGCGTCATAATCACGTGGCAGTCGTGAGACTTCAGGTTTTGGAACTTTTTCTCCGCCATGTTTATTATTCCCTTTATATTGGACGAGAATCCAGACGGGACCTTCATACTGCTCAGGCATTCAAAAAAGATGACCTTCTCTTCTTTGGTCAGAGCATAGCTGGCACGACCTTGAAACCATTCCGGATGCCGGTCATCAGGGTCTTTCAAACGTTGCTGGTCCTGCCGTGCTTCCTTTGTATCATTTGTCTTCCCATACACGCCCAAGAAGCTTAGGAGGTTCACGCAAATATTCTTTGTAACGTGCATCACGTCGATTGCAGAGCGGACTTCTAGGACTTTCCAATATTCTAGCTCCCAGAATATAGATTTCTTCTTCCACATGGCTGCGTGCCCGTCAGCTCCCTTCGGAACTGATTGTCCGCCAGGACCCTTTCCAAAGATGACTTTCAAATCCTTGACCATATCAAATACCTCAGCACCAGTGCGTTCTGCAGGCTTCGGCCGGTGATCTGCCTTGCCGTTGTAATGCTTGCCTTTCTTTCTTACTGGATGAATTTTCGGAAGAAATCGGCGATGCCCAAGGTACACGTTCTTCTTACAATTTGGCAAATGTACACTTTCAGTCTCATGTAAGCAGTGCGTGCATGCATTGTATCCTTTATTTGACAGTCCCGAAAGGTTACTAAGAGCAGGCCAATCGTTGATGGTTACGAAAAGCAACGCTCGTAGGTCAAATTCCTCTTGTTTGTGTTCATCCCACACACGGACACCAGGTCTGCCCCACAGCTGTAAAAGTTCATCAACTAATGGCCTTAGGTACACATCGATGTCATTGCCGGGTTGCTTAGGACCTTGGATGAGCACTGGCATCATAATGAACTTCCGCTTCATGCACAACCAAGGAGGAAGGTTGTAGATGCATAGAGTCACGGGCCAGGTGCTATGGCTGGAGCTCTGCTCGCCAAAAGGATTCATGCCATCTGTACTTAGACCAAATCTTATGTTCCTTGCGTCAGCTGCAAAATCTTTGAACTCTCTGTCGATCTTTCTCCATTGCGTTCCATCTGCGGTGTGTCTCAACTCCCCGTCCGACTTACGGTCCTCTTTGTGCCATCGCAACAACTTGGCATGCTCTTTGTTCCTGAACAGACGTTTCAACCGTGGTATTATAGGAGCATACCACATCACCTTGGCGGGAACCCTCTTCCTGGGTTTCTCGCCCTCAACATCGTCACCAGGGTCATCGCCTCTGATCTTATAACGCAATGCAGTGCATACCGGGCATTCATTCAAATTCTCGTATTCACCGCGGTAGAGGATGCAGTCATTGATGCATGCATGTATCTTCAGAACCTCTAAACCTAGAGGGCAGACAACCTTCTTTGCTTCGTACGTACTGGCGGGCAACTCGTTATTCTTTGGAAACATATTCTTCAACATTTTCAGCAAGTTTTCAAATGCCGAGTCAGCTACACCTGCCTGTGCCTTCCATTTCAGCAAATCCAGTGTGCAGCCCAGCTTTTTCAGACCATCATCGCATCCGGGGTACAACGACTTTCTGTGATCCTCTAACATGCAATCCAAATTCTCCCTCTCCTTTTCAGTTTCGCAGCGTCTCCGTGCATCAGCAATGGTCCGACCAAGATCATCAATGGTCTCATCACGTGCCTCTTCTTCACCTTCACCTTCCCCTTCACCTTCCCCTTCACCTTCCCCTTCACCTTCAGCATCCTCCATGAAAGTATCACCGAAATCAGCAAGATAGCTTTCATCGATGAAATCATCCCCTTCTTCATCTTCTTCCATTATAACCCCTCTTTCTCCATGCTTGGTCCAACAATTATAGCTTGGCATGAAACCGTGCCGAAGCAGGTGCAGGTGAACTTCTCTTGAGGAAGAGTAACCCTTCTGATTCTTACAGTCAACACATGGACAGATAACAAAACCCTTCTGCTTGTTCGCATTAGCCACTACGAGGAAATCTTTCAAACCCGTAGTGAACTCGCGGGAGAGTCGGTTATCGTACATCCATTGCCGATTCATCTGCATTATTATAATATAAAATATATAATTAACCATCATGCATTTGTTAAACTAACTAGCTATAAACAATAGAAATTAAACAACGAACAACACACATGCATATTTTATCAATGACACACATGCATGAAAGGTTCAAGTTGCTAACCGCGATCGAGGAGGAAAAAAATGAATGAGGAACCTCAAGTGTGGCTCTTGGGGCATTTCATCAAACACCTTGTGTGCATAAGAGGAACCAAAAGCAAACCTACACCCCCTTGTGAAGCTTGTGAAGAGAAGTGGCACCAAATGGCTAAGTGAGTGCGCTGAACTGGTATATATAGGGGAGGAGCTTTAGTCGCGGTTGGCCTGGCCAACCGCGACTAAAGGCCTTTGGGCACCTTTAGTCGCGGTTGGCCTGGCCAACCACGACTAAAGCCCCTCACGTGCACCAGCTGGCCACCGAGCGCCCTGGGCGCAGGCATTTGGTCGCGGTTCGTCTGCCGAACCGGGACTAAAGGCTTCATTAGTCGCGGTTCCTACAGTTCCGCGACTTATGGGGCTGGACGGAAGCCTCTTTTTCTACCAGTGCAACATAGAAGGTGTCCACACAGAAAAAATGATCAGCAGTTACATTGTTTCTTCCACCTTTTCTTGATTTCCCCCATTTTGTGAAGGTGTCATCCATACTTGGTATTGGAATTTCATTTTTGGTGCAGAATGCTTTGACATCTTCCAAGAGTGGCTCCCAACCATCATTTCTCCAATTGATCAAACGTGTTCTCACATCCGTAACCAATGACATAGCCTGAAATGATACAGTTGTGAGTTTAGATGCAACTCTACTTACATGAACAGAACATATCAAGCAAACTAGGTACATATCAAGCTCCATCTGTCTATCACATACCTGAACAACATTTTGATCCTTCTTTTGCAATAGAAGAGATAGATCATTCGTCATACGAAGGATTTTTAACATCATCTTTAGGATGAACACAAAGCTGAAAGTCTCCATTTGATGAACCAAACCTCCTGCCCTACATGGAACACGCACATCCTCCTCAACAATGCCCAAAACTTCTATCACTGCATCCCACATTGACTCAATGCGAGATAAAGTTGTGTAATGAGATCCCCAGCGTGTATCTCCAGGTCTGACCAATGAGGTTGCTTGATTTTTCCCTCTTCCCGTGGGCATCTCACCCCTCTCAATCTTATCCAAAAGAATCTGCTTTTGCTTATCAAGCAATTTATCCTTCCTCCTGCAAGATGAACCACTGACATTGACAATCATGGTCACATACTCAAAAAAATCCTCAACACCCTTGCAACATCTCGAAACAGCAACAACTACCAATTGTAGTTGGTGGGCAAAGCAGTGAATATAGAAAGCATAAGGATTCTCATCACGGATTAACTTTTGAAGGCCGTTGAATTCTCCTCTCATATTAGATGCACCATCATACCCTTGCCCTCGCAGTTTTGCAACAAGCAAACCATGTGTACCAAAAACCTCCAACAAAGCCTTCTTCAAAGATGCCGATGTTGTGTCTGGGACATGCTTGATACCCAAAAATCTTTCAATGGTCTCTCCTTTTTTGCTCAAAAACCTACAAGGAAAACTTACAATGAGTTCACCCACTCTACTACTCTAGATTGAACAAAACTAAATAAATGTAGAAGTAATTAAAATACTGAAACATGTACCTGACAACCACAGCCATTTGCTCTTTCACTGAAATATCACGGCACTCATCAATAAGAATAGTGAAAAGGCAACCATCCATCTCTTCTTTGATTGCTTTGGTGACCGCCATTGCACAATATTTAGCAAGTTCTTTTTGCATGGTTCCTGAAGTCATTTTGGCATTTTTAGGACATAGCTCATCAAATGCAAGTTTAACTTCCGGGCACCTTTCTTTGACCCAATCAAGTAACTCTAAAAAATTCCCCTTGTTCAAAGAGGAACTGGATTCATCATGCCCACGGAATGGTTCACCTTGCAATGCTAGATAACTTACAATGCCCAAAGATGTATCCACACGAGTTTCATACTTGACTAGTGACTCTTTGTTGTAAGTTGTTACTTTAGTTTTCAAACTTGCCCTTTGATCTTTGAAATCTTCATGTGCTGTCTTTGACATATTGTGGATGCTAGTTGCCCCACCAACATGCTTACGGAATGCTGCGACTGCATTTTTCCAATTGTCATACCCCAATTTGGAGAAAACCTCATAACCAAATTTATCATCCATTCGGTCATGTTTAAAAACAAAACAATAGTGACAGTAAGCTTTTTTCTTGGAAACACTATATTCCAACCATTCAAAATCCTTATACCATGCTGCTCGAAAGCATCTTTCATCTTTATTTGATGGAAAACTGGGACACATTGGTTGAGTTGGACCCATCTCTATGTAAGCAAATCTAACATCATCTCTAATATTGGGGCTAAATCTATCAAGTGGAATGCGAAGTCCTGGATCATCCTTTATGTAATCCATTGAAAAAACGGTTATACCTTCATCTCCTAGAACCTCAACATTCTCCTCAACTATGGCTTCCATGGAATCTGGAATCTCTTCTTCCACTTGTTGAGAGGGCAAAGAATTTGCATTCTCTGTTTCCACGGTATTTGCTTGATTTTGATGAACAGATTGGCCCGGAGCATTGCCACTTTCCCGGGTACTTGGATTGGAGTTGGAGCTGCTGCGACTGCCACCAAGTACCTCAAAGTATCTATTCAAATCTGCAATTCATCACATAAAATCTGTAATTAATCACTGCGTTCTATCCTCTTGGCCCTTCCTGTCCTAAAATTCAAAGAATACCTATGCCCTTCTTCTTTGCCATTCCTTTCCCCTTCCTGTCCATCTTCTCTTTCCTGGCGGCCGGGAACAGCGCGCCCTCCTGCTGACCGTCGACCTGGAAGAGGCCCCCGCCCCCACGCGCGCTTGAAGCTCCTGCTGCCCGCCTGGAAGAGGCCCCCGCCCCCACGCGTGCTCGAAGCTCCTGCTGGCTGCCGCGGTGCCGCCCCCGCGCTCGCTGCTGCTGGCCGTCGCCTCCTCTCGGCCTCGCCTAAGCTGCTGCTTGCTGCCGCCCCGGCGCGCCGCTAGGGTTGTCTTTTCTCCCGTGGACGAGTGGATGGAGCGAGGCGAGGGCGTGGCGGCTTGGACGAGACGAGACCGTGGGACGGATCGAGCGAGGCTGCGAGGCTGTGTGTGCGCGTGTGGGCTGGTGAGGTTGGTTTGGGCCGGCCTGATAAGGTGTCCATGATAAATCACAGCCCAACAAAACGTTTGACGATTATTCTAGCGATCAGACAAATCAGATAGATGTTTATACGTATACCTAGTAAAAAATTACGAAAAATCAAGGTAGGGCGAGCGCCCCACCTCGCCCTACCGCGTCCTCCGCCTGTGCGCGGAAAGGACCACCGAAGTAGTCTCGGTGGTCGCACCCGTCCGCTGCACAGAACACGGCAGCTGTCGGGAAATCGTCGCTCTTGAACGCCGTGGGCACCGGTATGCGCTGCTGGGCGCCCGTGATTGGATCCCACAGGAGCATTTCCGGACCACCGAATTCCTGGGGAAAGAAGAGGGCGCGTCCGTGGCGGCAGTCGAGGGCCTGCCAGGTGCGCCAGACCGGGGCGGCGAGGGAGAAGGATGATGCGGTGGTGTGGATGAATCGGGGGATGCGCTCGTCCAACCAGTTGTGGAGGAAGCCGAGCATGGGGGGTGTGCGATGGAGCTCGTGGAGGCGGCAGCGGAATTGGGGGCTGGAGACGGTGTGGCTCCAGGCCTTGCAGACGAGGGAGGCGCGGAGGAGGCAGGCGGGGTCGTCCGGTGGGAGGCGGAGGAGGAACTCTTCGAAGAGCTCGTCCGGGATCGCCGGCGGCGAGGCGCGGCGGCGCGGCGGCGGCGGTTCCATGATGGCCGACCCTAGGTCTAGGTCTGGGTGAGAGTGTGTGTGCGCGAGAGAGTGGAGAATGGTTCGGCGGCTAGGGTTGGACTCGGGCCGCTCCTTTTTCCACTATATATTCTTTTTTTTCTTTTTTTTCGAGTGGGTAGAAATTAATTTATTTTTCTAATCCTGAGGAAATTCATCCTAGCCCAAGCTTAGCACATTTTTTTAGATGATTATGTAAGTTACTACCTATATATTGCTAAGCCATAAAATAAGAAATTGGTGTGGTTCTTATTCCCTGTCACGAACTTTTTTTTGAAAGATCCGGGTCCTCCGGCTTCATTGATTTGGAAGAAAGCGGTGGGAAACATGATGATCAAGTGATCAATGGGGGTGTTACATAGAGAAGGAAGAACAGGAAAGACTAAAGGGTGCAAAGCCACCATCTCATGATCGGGTCCCCAAACGGGGGCTCTAAACAGGTTGCTCCAGCTAGCCTCCATTGCTCAATGTTTGTGCGGACAACACGGATGATATCTTCGCTTGACGGTGTCTTTTCCCTGAAAACACAGTTGTTTCTCTCCTTCCAAATTTCCCATGGTACCATCAGGAGCAAAGATCGGATGCCTCGCTTGTGTGCTTGCGGTGTGAGGTTGATCATCTTCTGACAGTGGGAGATCGACGATCTGCCAGTCACCCACAGGTATAGAAGCGCAGCACTCGTCGCTAGGTTTCAGCAAAGAGTGGGCACTCCCACATCAGGTGGGCGGAAGTTTCCAGGTTTCTCATGCAAAGAGGGAAGAAATATCCGTTCGGCCAGCCTCTTCGTTGTAGGCGATCATTGACCCACAATCTGTTGCGGTGGAGCAGCCATGCGAAGAGCTTCACGTTGCCGGGGGCCCAAGCTTTCCAAATGTTAGACTTGAAACCAGCGGCCGACGGGGACTGGAGGAATTGGAATCGATAAGCTGCCCGCGTCTTGTATGCATTGCCTCCTCCCACTGTCTAGCGAATCTGGTCCACTTGCCCTTCCCTAATCACTATGCCCGACCTCTGAATTTTCCTTCATAGCTGCAGGAATTCAGTGACGATTTCCAGGGTGTTTCCATGTTGCAGATCTCTAATCCATTGCTCATTGAGGAGGGCCGCTGCTACCGTTCTATTTTTTCTTCTTGAGTGCTTGTAGAGGGCAGGGAAGACTGAACAGAGAGGGGCCGAGTCTAGCCAAGAGCATTTCCAGAAGCTCGCAGTCTGCCCGTTGCCGATGGCGATCTCGGTGGCCCGAGCAAAGAGAAGCTGGTCCTTAGGTTCAGCATCGATCGGGAAGGCCATCCAAGGGCGGGGGGGGGGGGGGGGGCTGTTGCTAGGACTGCTAGAGCCAACACAGTCGAAGAGCAGCGCCAAAACTTTGGAGGTTTGGGATACCCAGCCCTCCCTTGTCAATCGGCGAACAAACAGAATCCCATGCAACTTTGCATTTGCCACCGGTCAGCGCATCCTCTTGAGCCCAAAGAAATCTGTGCCTCGACTTGTTCAACTCCTCAAGGATCTTTTTCGGGACTTTGAGCACCGTGAGAGCGTAGGAAGGCAACGCAGAGAGAACGGCGTGCACCAGTACTCGACGTCCCGCCAGGTTCAACATTTTTCCCTTCCAACCAGCAAGGCCGGCGCGGACGCGGTCAATCAGGAACTGAAGTTGCACCAGACGCAATTTACGCAGGGAGAGAGGCAGGCCCAGATATGTTTTCGAAAATGCCACAGTCTTCCCTTTGAACTCCTGTAGCACATCCGGCAAGGACACCTCATCGCAGTTTATGGGGATCATGACTGACTTCTCTTGGTTCAAATTCAGTCTAGTGGCTTGACCAAACCAAATGAGCAGCTCAAGCAGGTTGTCCACTTCCTCCTTGATTGGGTTTGCAAAATGACTGCGTCGTCCGTGTATAGGCTTATCCTAAAATCCATTCCACGGCCAGGAAGTGGAGCCAGCAAGCCTCGGTTGCTGGCAGCTTCCAACAACCGGTGAAGAGGGTCAATCGCCATGATAAAAAGCAGAGGGGAGAGGGAGTCGCCCTGCCGCAGCCCCTTTCTGTGCTTGAAAGAAGGCCCTGGGATGCCGTTGAGAAGGCATGAGGAAGGGGCCGAGCAGAACATCAGCGTCATCCAATCCCTCTATTTAGAAGGGAAGCCCATTCGCTGCATGAAGTCTAGCATGTACTCCCAGGAGATGGAATCAAGTGCTTTGGCGATATCTAGCTTGAAAAACAGAGCACTTTTCTTCTGACGATGTAGCATTTTGATGCAGTTTTGCATGTATAGAAAGCTGTCATGGATGCATTTGCCCTTCTGAAAAGCAGATTGCGCCGGGGAGATGACGTTGCTGAGGACACTAGCCAGCCTGATGGAGAGAACTTTTGAAATTAGCTTTGCCACTGAATGGATGAGACTGATAGGTCTGTAGTGACCCAGTTGACTTGCACCATTCTTCTTTGGCAGCAGGCTGATGAGAGCAGTGTTTATCTTAGAGAAGTTCTGGCCGGCCAGTTGGTGGAATTTGTGGAATGCTGCCATGATTTCATCCTGAATGATCGGCCAACAAGATTTGTTACTGCCCCGTGAAACCGTCAGGCCCCGGGGCTTTTTCAGAGGGAGAGGCGATGACCGTTGTCCACACTTCGGCGATAGTGAACGGCGAGACAATACCCTGGCCATCAATCTGCAGAATGTGCATCGCATCCCAGTTTAGCACTTTCTCCCGCTTCTCCCTATGACCAATCCCAGCAGCAAAATGCTCAAACACGGCCTCTTCTTTTTCAGAGTGGTCAAACAATTCTCTGTTTCCCACGGTCAGCAAGTGGATGAAGTTCTTCCTCCTATGGGCTCGCATCTTTGCATGGAAAAGTTTGGTGTTGGCGTCTCCCGCTCGCAGCCAGCTAATCCTTGAAGCTTGCCTCTTCCTAGCTTTGTCGACTGCAGCAATGCCTAGCACTTTGATCTTCAGCTGTTTTCTGAGATGAAATTCAGCGCTTGAAAGTTGTCTGAATTCCTAGGCTGTGTCAAGCTGCAGAATCACCTCGTTGGCGATATGGAACTGCATTTTCATCTTGCCAAAGGTGGCCTTACTCCAGATCTTCAGATCATCCGCAACTCTGGCTAGCTTTCTCTTGATCCTAACGAAGGGGCAGTCGTGGTTCACAAGACGGTGCCATGCATGTTGCACCATTTCAAAAAAGTGAGGAAATTTCGGCCAGAAATTTTCAAATCTGAATCTGGCTGGACTAAATGGAGCAGAGGCCTTGGTGAGCAGCAGCGGGCAGTGGTCGAAGCAATAAGTTGAAGCAGCAGTTAGAATGAAATCCGGGTGGTTTTCCTCCCATTGAGAATTGCAGAAGAATTTGTCAATGTTGTTGAGGGCTGGATCTTCTCGTTGCTCCAGGTGAATCTGCGGTTTTTGCATTTAATCTCTCTCAAATCAGCTGCGTCAATAGCTCTCCTGAATCTTCCCATCATCCTCCTGTTTAGCTTGGAGTTTTTTGTCTCTTGCCTGGTAAATCATGTTGAAATCACCATTGATGAGCCACGGTTCCCCTGCCGGGGGCGCAGAGTCACTAGTTCAGTTAGGAAATCCTCCTTCAGAGTATCATCAGTTGGTCCATAAACTGAGCTAAGCCAAAATCCTACACTACTTGAGAGAAGCTCTAGTCTAGCCGTGATCGCAAATCTGCCTATTCAATGAGAAGAGATGTTGACAACTAGCTTGTCCCAGAAGATCGTCGTGCCACCTCTCATACCTATTGCCGGCAACACAATGCAGCCCTGAAGATTTGGGCCTCCTACCTCACACGCCAGCGAAGACGACCATGATTCTACTTTTGTTTCTTGGAGACAAAGCACCGAAACTCTATGTGCTTGCACTGCTTCACGGATTGCCGAGCGATGGGCTGGGCAGTTCAAGCCCCTGATGTTCCAGGACATGTAATTCAGATGGTCGTCATTCATGAGGACACCAAGCAGTTCTCCGTCGTCTACATTTACTAATTCGAAGCAGAACACACACCATACAATAATTCGGGGGACGACGACAGCCACCAGCGGGCCCAAAACCCCGCCGTCGACAAGCTAACCTCAACCTTGGCACCTGGTACATAGGAACTAAACCTGAATCGAACTGGTTTAGGACCAGCCGACGACGAAGACTAAAAGCAGAAGGGGAATCTAACATCAGACAACTACATCCTCCTCACCGCTGGCCATCCCGGCCATGCCAGCGGCGATCTTGAGCGCGGCCTGGTCCAGACCCGTGAGCTTGGCGATTGCAGCGATGTCACCGTCGGAGAGAGGCTTGATAACCCAGTATAGGGGATCGCAATAGTTTTTGAGGGTAGAGTATTCAACCCAAATTTATTGATTCGACACAAGCGAGCCAAAGAATATTCTCAAGTATTAGCAGTTGAGTTGTCAATTCAACCACACCTGGATAACTTAGTATCTGCAACAAAGTATTTAGTAGCAAAGTAATATGGAAGTAACGGTAACGATAGCAAAAGTAATATTTTTGGGTTTTGTAGTGATTGTAACAATAGCAACGGAAAAGTAAATAAGCAAAGTACAGTATGTGAAAAGCTCGTAGGCATTGGATCGGTGATGGAGAATTATGCCGGATGCGGTTCATCATGTAACAATCATAACATAGGGTGACACAGAACTAGCTCCAATTCATCAATGTAATGTAGGCATGTATTCTGAATATAGTCATACGTGCTTATGGAAAAGAACTTGCATGACATCTTTTGTCCTACCCTCCCGTGGCAGCGGGGTCCTAATGGAAACTAAGGGATATTAAGGCCTCCTTTTAATAGAGTACGGGACCAAAGCATTAACACATAGTGAATACATGAACTCCTCAAACTACGGTCATCACCGGGAGTGGTCCCGATTATTGTCACTTCGGGGTTGCCGGATCATAAGACAGATTAGGTGACTATAGA
Source organism: Aegilops umbellulata (assembly GCA_032464435.1). Classification (NCBI taxonomy): domain Eukaryota; kingdom Viridiplantae; phylum Streptophyta; class Magnoliopsida; order Poales; family Poaceae; genus Aegilops; species Aegilops umbellulata. The sequence goes on along the minus strand of CP136057.1, from coordinate 635,472,901 downwards.
CTTGCAAGATAGGATCAAGAACACATATATATTCAAAACATAATAGGTTCAGATCTGAAATCATGGCACTCGGGCCCTAGTGACAAGCATTAAGCATAGCAAAGTCATAGCAACATCAATCTCAGAACATAGTGGATACTAGGGATCAAAACCTAACTAAACTAACTCAATTACATGATAAATCTCATCCAACCCATCACCGTCCAGCAAGCCTACGATGGAATTACTCACGCACGGCGGTGAGAATCATGAAATTAGTGATGGAGGATGGTTGATGATGACGACGACGACGGATTCCCCTCTCCGGAGCCCCGAACGGACTCCAGATCAGCCCTCCCGAGAGAGTTTAGGGTTTGGCGGCGGCTCCATATTGTAAAACGCAATGAATCCTTCTCTCTGATTTTTCCTCCCCGAACACGAATATATGGAGTTGGAGTTGAGGTCGGTGGATGTAACACCCCGGGTGTAACTTGCCATATTTGTACTCCAACTCTTGCCATTTTCGGCTATGTGTTATGATATTCTCTCGTGGTTGGGTTTCGTCTTCGTTTTGCATTTTGTCCATGTCATGCATTTCATATCATGGCATCATGTGCATCGCATTTGCATACGTGTTCGTCTCATGCATCCGAGCATTTTCCCCGTTGTCTGTTTTGCAATCCGGTACTCCTATGTCCCTCGGCGCCCCCCTTTTTGCCTCTTTTCGTGAGCGGGTGTTAAACTTTCTCGGAATGGACCGAGATTTGCGAAGCGGCCTTGGTACACCACCGGTAGACCGCCTGTCAAGTTTCGTGCCATTTGGAGTCCGTTTGATACTCCAACGGTTAACCGGGGAACCGTAAAGGCCTCGTGTGTGTTGCAGCCCAACACCCCTCCAAAACGGCCCAACAACCCATCTAAACCATCTCCATGTCCTCCGTCGTCGGATCACGATCGTGTGGGCGAAAACTACACTCCATTTGGAGTCTCCTAACTCCCTCTATCTATATAAATGCATCTCCCCCTCCAAATTTGCGGTCCAAAAAAACCCTAGATCCATCCCCGCCGCCGCCGGACACGTCCGGTCCGCACCGGACGAGATCCGCCGCCGCCCGAGGCCAATCGGGGCGCGCCACCTGTCCCCGCGCCGCCAGCCCGCGAGCCCGCAGCGGGCCCGCGAGGCCCATCGCCTCCGCGCCGCCGCCCGCGCCCTCCCGAGATGCCCGCGCCTGCCCCGCGCCCTAGCGCCGCCGCCCGGCCTCCCGCTCGCCGCCACCGTGCGCCGTCAGCGACGCCGCCGCCGTCCGGGCCGCCCCGCGCCTCGCCCGCCGCCCTCGTCTCCTCCGGCCGGATCCGGCCGCGAGAGGGCCAGATCCGCCGCCCCCGACCCACTCCAGCGTCGCCCTCTTCTTCTCCGGACGCTGCAGCCCGCAACTCCAGCGAGCCCCCGGTCATCCTCGAATTCCGCGACGAACCCTAGATCCAGATTCGCGGGGTAAAAATCTCACCAAGTCCCTGAGTTTTTGCATTATATTGCCCTGTTCATCATGGTAGATCTCCTCATCTGTAGATTCGATTTGCATATATGATATACCGAAATGTTCACTAGGATGTGCTATTCATTTTGTTCCATTGTGTAATGCTCTTTTGATTCCATATTTTTGCCCAAATCTCTGATGCAAAAGTGCTATATAATGTTTACTGCTGCAACTTAACAGATTATGATGATTTGTCTTTTTTTGTTGTATTTGATGTGTGCATCTTATGGGCATGAGCTCTATATGTGTTTTGGACTATGCCATTCTATCTTTACAGCGGTGTATTCCATGTATTTTTGTGATCTATGTGGTGACTAGCACTAGCATGCAAACTAGGCATCGCGATGTTGCTGATTTCAGGGACTTAGAATTTCACTAAGTTATTTTCCTGCTGTTATTTTTATGCCATGTATGCATGTTTCTACAGAGAGATGCATGCTTCGTTTGAGTATGTCCAGTAAGGATGTTTTGGACATATGAATGTTCTCTACCCATCCATTCCCTTTTTGACAATTATGGAGTGCCATAGCATGACTCAAGCTTGCGCTACGTTTGCCATAAAATGTTCCTGGCAGATTGTTTACGTGTTAATCAATTTTGCCAAGGTTGTTGTAGTTGATCCATGCATGCTATGATGTTGTTATTGCTTTGGTTAGTTTCATGAACATGTATTTTGTCTGGTAGTATACTTAGTTTATCATTCAATGCCTTGTGGTAAGTGAATCGCGCTCCCGAAGATGCCTTCATGATGCTGTTTATGCCATGCTCAATTTTCTGCGAAGTCTGAAATCTGTAACGAAACTTGCTATGTTTACATGGGTGCCATCATATCTTCTGATCCTATCTTATGTTCCTTTAGAATGTTGTTTTCTTGCTCTAAACATGGCTTCCTGATGTTAATTCCTGGCATGTTGTTATTTTCACTAAGTCTGTGATGCGGATATCTTTTGCACTTTTGACATGCTTGTTTGAACCTGCTCTGGTGTGATTTAGCCGTAGCTCAGTGTTTATCTTTTGTCAAGCATCTTGATTACATCACTGTTGTATGCTTTGTTGATATGTTTGAGTGCATTAGCTTAGTTACTTGTTGCATGCTAAGTGGCATCATGCTGTTAATCGCAGAATTATGTCATCCTTGTTTTGCTTGTCGTTTGCAAACCGTGCATCCGATTCCGGTGATCTTTATATCGATTTTAACCAAAATCATCTCATCTTTCCAGAGGCATACTTGGTTTGCCAAGTTTATGCCTTGTTCATATTTTCCCTTCCGGAGCACGCATATGCATTGCATATCACATCTCGCATAGCATGCCATGTTTTGCATCATGTTGCTTGTGCATTGCATCGTGGTTGATAGATGTTCCTTTGCTTGTGTTCTTGCTTTGGGTAGACCCGGGAGACGAGTACATGAACGAGGAACCTGTTGAGAATGCTTACGAGGATCAAGCTTTCGACAACTCTGAGAACCTTGCAGGCAAGATGACAATACCCTCGGAATCATTTCTATCTTTGCTTGCTAGTTGCTCGCTCTTTTGCTATGCCGCGATACCTACCAATTGCTATATATATCATGCCTCCCATGTTGCCATGACAAGCCTCTAACCATCCTTTCCTAGCAAACCGTTGTTTGGCTATGTTACCGCTTTGCTCAGCCCCTCTTATAGCGTTGCTAGTTGCAGGTGAAGTTGAAGTTGGTTCCATGTTCGAACATGGATTCGTTGGGATATCACAATATCTATTATTTAATTAATGCATCTATATATTTGGTAAAGGGTGGAAGGCTCGGCCTTATGCCTGGTGTTTTGTTCCACTCTTGCCGCCCTAGTTTCCGTCATACCGGTGTTATGTTCCTTGATTTTGCGTTCCTTACACGGTTGGGTGATTTATGGGACCCCCTTGATAGTTTGCCTTGAATAAAACTCCTCCAACAAGGCCCAAACTTGGTTTTACCATTTGCCTACCACCTACACCTTTTCCCTTGGGTTTTCGCGAGCCCGAGGGTCATCTTTATTTTAGCCCCCCCCCCCGGGCTAGTGCTCCTCTAGGTGCTGGTCCGAAACGAGCAGACTGCGGGGCCACCTTGGGGAGACTCGAGGCCTAGTTTTACTCGTAGGATATCTCATCCGGATGTGCCTTGAGAACGAGATATGTGCAGCTCCTATCGGTATTTGTCGGCACAATCGGGCGGCTTTGCTGGTCTTGTTTTACCATTGTCGAAATGTCTTGTAACCGGGATTCCGAGACTGATCGGGTCTTCCCGGGAGAAGGAATATCCTTCGTTGACCATGAGAGCTTATGATGGGCTAAGTTGGGACACCCCTGCAGGGTATTATCTTTCGAAAGTTGTGCCCGCTGTTATGAGGCAGATGGGAATTTTTTAATGTTCGGTTGTAGAGAATTTGACACCTGACTTAATTAAAAATACATCAACTGCGTGTGTAGCCGTGATGGTCTCTTCCCGGCGGAGTCCGGGAAGTGAACACGATTTGGGTTATGTCTGAACGTAAGTAGTTTCAGGATCACTTCTTGATCACTTCTAGTTTCATGACCGTGCTTTGCCTCTCTTCTCGCTCTCATTTGCGTATGTTAGCCACCATATATGCTTAGTGCTTGCTGCAGCTCCACCTCATTACCCCATACTTCCTATAAGCTTAAATAGTCTTGATCTCGCGGGTGCGAGATTGCTGAGTCCTCGTGACTCACAGATTCTACCAAAATAGTTGCAGGTGTCGACGATACCAGTCCAGATGATGCAACCGAGCTCAAGCGGGAGTTCGACGAGGAACGTGGTCGTTACTATGTTTCTTTTCCGGATGATCAGTAGTGGAGCCCAGTTGGGACAATCGGGGATCTAGCATTTGGGGTTGTCTTCTTTTATTTTGGTTCCATAGTCGGACCTTGATTGTACTCTAAATGATGCTTGTTTAAGTTATGTATTGTGTGAAGTGGCGATTGTAAGCCAACTCTTTATCCCATTCTTGTTCACTACATGGGATTGTGTGAAGATGACCCTTCTTGCGACTAAACCACCATGCGGTTATGCCTCTAAGTCGTGCCTCAACACGTGGGAGATATAGTCGCATCATGGGCGTTACAGTGGAGCTCCATGGGGCCCACGAGGCAGGGGGCGCGCCCAGGGGGCAGGCGCGCCCCCACCCTCGTGGCAAGGGTGTGGGCCCCCTGGCCTTGATTCTTTCGCTAGTATTTTTTATTAATTCCAAAATAAATCTCCGTGAAGCTTCAGGTCATTCCGAGAACTTTTGTTTCTGCACATAAATAACACCCTGGCAATTCTGCTGAAAACAGTGTCAGTCTAGGTTAGTTCCATTCAAATCATGCAAGTTAGAGTCCAAAACAAGGGCAAAAGTGTTTGGAAAGTAGATACGTTGGAGACGTATAAACTCCCCCAAGCTTAAACCTTTGCTTGTCCTCAAGCAATTCAGTTGATAAACTGAAAGTGATAAAGAAAAACTTTTACAAACTCTGTTTGCTCTTGTTGCTGTAAATATGTAAAGCCAGCATTCAAGTTTTCAGCAAAGATTATGACTAACCATATTCACAATAACATTTAGGTCTCATGTTTACTCATGTCAATGGCATAATCAACTAGCGAGCAATAATAATAAATCTCGGATGACAACACTTTATCAAAACAATCATAATATGATATAACAAGATGGTATCTCGCTAGCCCTTTCTGAGACCGCAAAACATAAATGCAGAGCACCTTTAAAGATCAAGGACTGACTAAACATTGTAATTCATGGTAAAAGAGATCCAGTCATAGTCATACCCAATATAAATTAACAGTAATGGATGCAAATGACAGCGGTGCTCTCCAGCTGGTGATTTTTAATAAGAGGGTGATGACTCAACATAAAAGTAAATAGATAGGCCCTTCGCAGAGGGAAGCAGGGATTTGTAGAGGTGCCAGAGCTCCATTTTAGAGCAGAGATAAATAATATTTTGAGCGGCATACTTTCATTGTCAACATAACAACCAAGAGATGGCGATATCTTCCATGCTACACACATTATAGGCGGTTCCCAAACAGAATGGTAAAGTTTATACTCCCCCTCCACCAACAAGCATCAATCCATGGCTTGCTCGAAACAACGAGTGCCTCCAACTAACAACAGTCCCGGGGGAGTTTCGTTTGCAATTATTTTGATTTGATTTGCATAAAGCATGGGACTGGGCATCCCGATGACCAGCCATTTTCTCGTGAGTGAGGAGCGGAGTCCACTCCTCTTGAGAATAACCCGCCTTACATGGAAGATACGTACATCCCTAGTTGATACATGAGCTATTCGAGCATACAAAACAGAATTTCATTTGAAGGTTTAGAGTTTGGCACATGCAAATTTACTTGGAACGGCAGGTAGATACCGCATATAGGAAGGTATAGTGGACTCGTATGGAATAACTTTGGGGTTTAAGGGATTAGATGCACAAGCAGTATTCCCGCTTAGTACAAGTGAAGGCTAGCAAAAGACTGGGAAGCAACCAACTAGAGAGCGACAACAGTCATGAACATGCATTAAAATTAATAAACATTGAGTGCAAGCATGAGTAGGATATAATCTACCATGAACATAAATATCATGAAGGCTATGTTGATTTGTTTCAACTACATGCGTGAACATGTGCCAAGTCTAGTCACTTGAATCATTGAAAGGAGGATACCACCCTACTATACCACATCATAACCATTTTAATAGCATGTTGGCACGCAAGGTAAACCATTATAAGCTCCTAGCTAATTAAGCATGGCATAAGTAACTATAATCTCTAATTGTCATTGTAAACATGTTTATTCATAATAGGCTGAATCAGGAATGATGAACTAATCATATTTACAAAAACAAGAGAGGTCGAGTTCATACCAGCTTTTCTTATCTCAATTAGTCCAACATATATCGTCATAATTGCCTTTCACTTGCACGACCGAACGATGTGAATAATAATAATAATAGGGCACGTGTGTTGGACTAAGCTGGAATCTGCGAGCATTCAATAAACAGGAGAAGACAAGGCAATATGGGCTCTTGGTTAAATCAACAATAATGCATATAAGAGCCACTTCCACAATTTAATTATGGTCTTCTCCTATCGACCTCCAAAGAAAAGAAAAGAAATAAAACTATTTACACGGGAAAGCTCCCAACAAGCAAAAGAAGAACGGGAAATATTTTTGGATTATCTTTTTCTTTTAATTATTACTACTACAGCAAGAAAATAAACTAGCTAAAAGCTACAACTAATTTTTTTCGTTTTTCTTAAGGTTTATCAAACACACAAGAAGAAAGCATAAAAAAAGGGAAATAAGCTAGCATGGATATTACAGTGAAAAGTATGAGCACCGACATCTAGCAATGAGTGTGTAAACATAAATGTAATATCGGTGAGAAATACGTACTCCCCCAAGCTTAGGCTTTTGGCCTAAGTTGGTCTATTGCCACGGCTGGCCGAGCGGATATCCAAAGTTGTAGTTGGGGTCGTACTGAGATGCAGCAGTCATTGCATCGTGGGCTGTAGCTTGGAGGCGAGCTATCTCAGCCCTCCTCTTATACTCATCCGCCTCCTCTCTGGTTATAAAATATCTCCCCTTTGCCTGAAAATCAAAGAAAGTAGAGGCAGAGAGAGCGACATGATAGGTGTGTCGTCTGTCCAAGATTAGTCGGTACTGGAGGAATTGATCATTCCTCTCAACAAAACAGTGACGAACCATAGCCTCATAATCTAAATAAGCAGGAGGCAACTCAATATCATGCTCACGTATGGGTATATCAAGAAAATTAGCTAAACGGGTTGCATAAATTCCACCAAAGAAATCTCCATTAAATCTATTATTATGCAACCTACGTGCAACAATGGCTCCCAAATTATAATGCTTATCTCCTAACACAGCACTCCTGAGAACTCTGAGATCAGGGACACACATGTGACATGCTTCATCCTTACCATTTATGCACCTACCTATGAAGAGAGAAAAATAATGTATAGCAGGAAAATGAATGCTCCCTATGGTAGCTTGTACTATGTCTCTAGATTCCCTCAAAGTTATACTAGCAAGAAATATCTAAATTCAGATTTGCAGGGTTCACTAGTACTACCCCATTGTGGAAGTTTGCAAGGAGTGGTAAAATCCTCTAAGTTCATAGTATAAGAATTTTCATAAAGGTCAAACAGGACAGTTTGAGAATTGCAAGAAGATGAAAAATCAAACCTCCTCACAAAGGAACTAGTGAGATAGTGGTACTCACGGCACTTATCTGCCTCAAAGCTCTCAAGATCAGCGTTACGCACATATGCGTTAAATTCTTCCTTGATTCTTGCTTGATCCATGAAGTCTTCAGAAGGCCATTCACAAGCCCGCACTAGAGCTTCCCTTGGTGGTTCATCATCAGCATCGCGCATTGCAAGCCTGGGTCCTTGCTTCCTTGAAGGACCACCTTGGTACATTTTCCTAAACATATTTCTTCCTCTGAATTTTTTTTGAAAATTTTAGTAACTTCAAATAAAAGTGAACCAAACTCAATAAATTGATAGCAACTACTCCTACAAGTGCCTAGAGCCTATATCATGCATTGGAACTACTTGGAACCATATAAAAATTTGACATGCAAGCTCAAGAACATGGTCACCGAGGCAGCACAAATTTGCAATGAATGAAGTACTAGAACAAAACTAATTGGACCGATGGAGGAGTCACATACCAAGGAACAATCCCCCCAAGCAGTTTTGTGAGAGGTGCTTTGAGCAAGGAGATCGAAAATCGTAGCAAAATGAGCTAGAACTCGTGCTTGAGCTGGTTGGTGATTTTTTTGGGAGGAAGAAGGAGTGTGTGGTGGCTGGAATAAGTGGAGGGGAGCCACCGTGGGTCCACGAGGTAGGGGGCGCACCCAGGGGGTGAGCGCGCCCTGCACCCTCGTGCCCAGGTGCTTGCTCCCCCTGCTGTGTTCTCAGTGCCAAATATTCTCAAATATTCTAGAAAAAATCATATTAAATTGGCAAGGCATTTGGAGAACTTTTATTTTTAGGGTATTTTTATATTGCACGGATAATTCAGAAAACAGATAGAAAAATATTATTTTTACTTTATTTCAACTAAATAACAGAAAGTAAAAGAAGGGTACAGAAGGTTGTGCTTTCCAGCTCCATCCATCTCATGCTCATCAAAAGGAATCCACTAACAAGGTTGATCAAGTCTTGTTAACAAACTCATTCCGAATAACATGGAACGGGAGAAATTTCGAATAACACTATGTTACCTCAACGGGGATATGCACATCCCCAACAATAAGAATATCATATCTCTTTTTCACAGTAGGAAGAGGAAATTCAAAACCTCCAATAATAATCGATGGAATTTTTCCAATAGGGTTGATACTATGAACTTGAGGTTGTTTCCTCGGAAAGTGTACCGTATGCTCATTACCATTAACATGAAAAGTAACATTGCCTTTGTTGCAATCAATAACAGCCCCTGCAGTATTCAAAAAGGGTCTTCCAAGAATAATAGACATACTATCGCCTGCGGGAATGTCAAGAATAACAAAGTCCGTTAAAATAGTAACGTTTGCAACCACAACAGGAACATCCTCACAAATACCGACAGGTATAGCAGTTGATTTATCGGCCATTCGCAAAGATATTTCAGTAGGTGTCAACTTATTCAAATCAAGTCTACGATATAAAGAGAGAGGCATAACACTAACACCGGCTCCAAGATCGCATAAAGCAGTTCTAACATAGTTTCTTTTAATGGAGCATGGTATAGTTGGTACTCTTGGATATCCTAGTTTCTTAGGTATTCCACCCTTAAAAGTATAATTAGCAAGCATGGTGGAAATTTCAGCTTCCGGTATCTTTCTTTTATTAGTAACAATATCTTTCATATACTTAGCATAAGGATTCATTTTGAGCATATCAGTTAATCGCATACGCAAGAAGATAGGTCTAATCATTTCAGCAAAGCGCTCAAAATCCTCATCATCCTTTTTCTTGGATGGTTTAGGAGGAAAAGGCATGGGTTTCTAAACCCATGGTTCTCTTTCTTTACCGTGCTTCCTAGCAACAAAGTCTCTCTTATCATAACGTTGATTCTTTGATTGTGGGTTATCAAGATCAACAACAGGTTCAATTTCTACATCATTGTTATTACTAGGTTGAGAATCATCATGAACATCGTTATTATCATTATCATTAGGTTCATGTTCATTACCAGATTGTGTTTCAACATCAGAAATAGAAATATCATTTGGATTCTCAGGTGGTTCAGCAATAGGTTCACTAGAAGTATGCAAAGTCCTATCATTTTTCTTTTTCTTCTTTTTAGAAGAACTAGGTGCATCTAAATTATTTCTCTGAGAATTTTTCTCAATTCTCTTAGGATGGCCTTCAGGATACAAAGGTTCCTGAGTCATTTTACCAGTTCTGGTAGCCACTCTAACAACATTATCATTATTCTTACTATTTAATTCATTGAGAAAATCGTTTTGAGGTTTAAGTACTTGTTCTACTTGAGTGGTAACCATAGCAGCATGTTTACTAATGAGTTTACGTTCACCCTTAACTCTAGACATATAATCACTCAAATTTTCAAGCATATCAGCATTATGTTTTAATTGTCTACCAACATAAGCATTGAAGTTTTCTTGTTTAACAATAAAATTATCAAACTCATCTAAGCATTGGCTAGCAGACTTATAATAAGGAATATCACCTTCATCAAATCTATAGAGAGAATTTACCTTTACTACCTATGTCGGGTTATCAAGACCATGAGTTCCTTCAACAGGCGGTAAATTAAGACCATGTATTTCTTCAATAGGAGGTAAATTCTTAACATCTTCAGTTGTTATACCTTTTTCTTTCATAGATTTCTTTGCCTCTTGCATATCTTCAGGACTGAGAAATAGAACACCCCTCTTCTTCGGAGTTGGCTTAGGAGTTGGTTCAGGAAGTGTCCAATTATTTTCATTTGTCAACATATTATTCAATAGAATTTCATCTTCATCCGGTGTTCTTTCCCTGAAAACAGAACCAACACAACTATCCAAGTGGTCTCTAGAAGCATCGGTTAGTCCATTATAAAAGATATCAAGTATTTCAGTTTTCTTGAAAGGATGATCAGGCAAAGCATTAAGTAAATGGAGAAGCCTCCCCCAAGCTTGTGGGACACCCTCTTCTTCAATTTGCACAAAATTATATATATATATATATATATATATATATATATATATATATATATATATATATCCCTTAAAGCAGCTTGTTTCTTATGAGCAGAGAAATATTTAGCAGAGAAGTAATAAATCATATCCTGGGGACTACGCACACAACCAGGATATAAAAATCGTTCAAATCCGAGTTCGTATGCAAAAGTTAGAGCATTCGGAGTGCAGCCCTGTCACGAGGCGAGATGTGGCGCGCCCCACCAGACACATGTCTGGCGGGTAGCGCGAGGAGATAGCCTGTGTTGCGAGACCGATTTGACCCTCAAGATGATCTCTGATCGAAAACCCTTCAACATGAAAGTTGTTCGTCTCGTCGAAACAGTCAAGATTGCTTTTGGGCTTGTTTTCATCCGAGATCATTTACCACCGCAAAAAGGACCCGCAAGGTGCAGCCAGTTTAAACCGAACAGTTTTGGAAAGTTCGTATAAAACCAGTCCGAATTTGACTAGGGTTTTGGATGTGAATTGATGTAATTTTCTTGTAAGGAAAGCCTAGATAAATCCTTTGCTTGTACGGGAAGTCCAGCCGCCTCTTATATATGTTGGGGGTGACGGCCGATTGAAACAACACCCAATCGAAACAAATCAATCTACTAATTTTTCGTGTTCATCTACTTTTTATCTCTCCCTTGTATCTTTCTTATCGTTCTTCGCTAGTTCTTCATGCTGGAGGGTTGCGGATCCACGAGGCTCTAGGGGCGAGCGAATCGACCTGGAGCAGCCCATAGCCGCCGCAAGCCCTGACGGGGTCCCTCCCGGGCAAGCGGGGCTTCGGGTCTACAAAAGCGCCCGCCGACTGTCTTGCGTATCGCGCTGACGGTCGGGTCTCCTTCGACGTGAGTTGCGGTGCATCACCCCCGGCGTCGAGGGTACACGTGACGTGTTCGTGTGTCAACACCAACACCCACCGATGGCGGAGAGCCTGGGTGCTGCTGCAATGATGATGATGGAGGATGCCGACGACTACCATCGCCACACTAGTCCAGATGAAAATCTGTTGGGTGCAACAGAGTTGCACAACCTCCGGCCCGAGCGTCTGACGAATGTAAGATAGGAGCTATGAACCTCAAGATCGATCTAAGAATCAGGAAGAATCCATAGCTGCTCCGCCCAACCTCCCTCACAGCAGATCTGATTTACAAGCACTACTGAAATTTTCCTCTTTGCCGAGTGTGTTAGGCTCTTTGCCAAGTGCATTATGTCGGACACTCGGTAATAGTATCTTTGCCGAGTGCTTAACTCGGCAAATAGGCACTTTACCGAGTGTCATGGACAAAACGCTCGGTAAAATAACAAAAATTGGCAAACAGGCCTTTGCCGAGTGCTAAACTCGGCAAAAAGGGGTCTTTACCGAGTGTCACCCTCGGCAAAAGGGTGTCTTCGCTAAAATGCACGGTTTTGGTTGTAGAGGTTGCATACGACCTCGGATGAAGATGGTCCAAAAATCAAAGATGTTCATTTTGACGAGACGGACAATTTCTGTGTTGAATTTTTTTTCATTTCAGGCCATATTAATTACACTTTTTGGCCTGCCAAGTATTTATATAGTCTCAAATGACCAAGGTTATGGCCATATTAATTGGATAGTTTGTTATAATGTTCCCAAATTAGACACATAGGTGCATCTTGACATTACAAACAATGTTGCCGAATATAGGTTCCTACTTTTTTCTATAAAAAAATCAATTTCCATTTTCTAAGTGTCAAAAATGGGTGTTTTTTGTGAAGCAAGTACAAAAATCGAGGTGCAAAATAGCATCACTCCAATTATCACAGTAAGTAGACCATATTTTATGCACAATTGCCAAGTTTCATGGATTTTCTAGTTTTCTAGCTACTTTCGCACATTTAAGTGACTTTATGTAGATTTCCCGAAAGTAATTCAAATTTGAACTGCAAGTATGTGATAGCTTAGTAATAAAAGTTAGCAAAAAATGTTTTTAGGTACACAAATAGTCATTATATGGGAGAACCACTTGATTTTTGAGAGATTCAACCCCTTGTGATGAATAGCCATGTCGACCATTTTAACCCCGTTTTGGGAAAAATGAAAGAAAAAGAATACAACTTCAAAAAATGCAATCCTTTCACATGGAGTGCTTTTATGTGTATTAGTTGCGAGGAAAAATACCAAACTTTCAATATAACAAATCTGAAAAAAAATCCTTCACAAGACGGACTATCATGTATGAACATTAATGGCTTTCAACTTAAAGCACCAAGGTGATGGTCATATTCATTGCATAGATTATTATAATGTTCCCAAATTAGACACATAGGCGCATATTGACATTACAAACAATGTTGCCAAATAGAGTTTCCTACTTTTTTGTATAAAAAATTAATTTTCATTTTCTAAGTGTCAAAAATGGGTGTTTTTTGTGAAGCAAGTACAAAAATGGGGGTGCAAAATGGCACCACCCCAATTATCACAGTAAGTAGACCATATTTTATGCACAACTCTCAAGTTTCATGGATTATCTAGTTTTCTAGCTACTTTCGCACATTTAAATGACTTCACGTCAATTTCCCGAAAGTGATTCAAATTTGAACTACAAGTGTGTGATAGCTCTGTCATAAAAATTAGCAAAAAATATTTTTAAATATACAAATAGTCATTATATGGGAGAAGCACTTAGAGTTTTGAGAGATTCAATCCCTTGTGATGAATAGCCATGCCATTCATTTTGACCCCATTTTGAAAAAAAAATGAAAGAAAATGAATACAACTTCAAAAAATACAATCCTTTCGCATGGAGTCCTTTTATGTGTACTATTGTGAGGAAAAATACCAAACTTTTCATATGACTAATTTGGAAAAAATCCTTCACAAAACGGGATATGTCTATGAATATTCATGAATTTCAAGTCAAATGACTAAGTGATAGCCATATTCATTGCATAGTTTAATATAATGTTCCCAAACTTGGTGCCTCAATGCATCTTGTCATTACAAACAATGTTGCCAAATAGAGTTTCTAACTTTTTTGTAAAAATAAGTTATTTTCCATTTTCTAAGTGTGAAAAATGGCTATTTTTTATAAAGCAAGCACAAAAAACAAAGTGTAAAATGGCACCACTTCAATTTTCTCAGTTATCCTTTTTTCTAAATCACGAGCATGTGTACATCGGCATCTCATTTTCTCATCTCTCTCCTTATCTTCTCTCACAGCCACCACCGGCGGGCGGCAGCCGACCACCAGCACCGTCGCGACATCGCGAGCGCGCCATGGAGGACAAGGCCCGCTGACATTCGTCTCCTCCGGCCGCTGACCTCGCCCTTCCGACGAGACGTCAGATTGGTCGGTACGTCGAGGTCGTGCGGGACGACCCACGGGACTCCCGCCTGCACGCGCTCGCCTCCGCCATCTTTGCTCCTCTTCCCGGCCTAGCTGTTGTTCCTCTTCCGCGGCTCCGTCTCTTCGTCGACCAAGCAAGCAGCAGCACCAGCGGTGCAGCTAGCTAGTACGCCGATGTTGTGGCTAGCCGGTGCACTAGCAGCTCAGGAAGACAGCGAGGATCAAGAGCAGCAACAGCGAGCGCGACAAGCAGCAGCGGGCGCGCGATGGCAAGCAGCAGTAGCGGTCGGCGGCTTCAGTTGACCACCAATGGATCTCGGATGGGTCGGGTGGCGCTATTTTATTTTTGGGCGCTCATAGGCGCCTGTGCGCCGGCCGAGTGGTTCGGCCGGTCCAGCCCAGCCGTTGGATGAGAGCCACGCTGTCGTTGGATTTAGACACAAAAAAAAACAAATCGCCCCCAACTTCTTCTTCTTCCTCCTCCTACGCATCTAGCCGCCGTGGATGGGCGAGGCCCCCGGCCTTGAAGCACCACCGAGCTTCGCCGCCCTCGACGCCGGTCACCGCCCTCACCGCCGGTCACCGCCCTCGCCGCCGGGCACCGCCCCCGCCGCTGATTGCCGCCCTCGCTTGCGTTTCACGCCGGCTGGACGCATGCAGCAGCGTGTGCCCCCCGGTTGCAGCTCCCCCTGGCGACGGCCACAACTCCGCTGCGACGGTCGGAGCTCCGGTGGCGACGATCACCAGTCGCGCGCCCTGGATGACGAGCTCACGACTGAACCGAGGCAAGGCTTGAACCATCGCACATGCCCTGTGTTGCAAACGCTGGAAAAAAAGCTTCAAGCCCTGGATGGAAAAGCTTCAACCCCTAGATAGAAAAGCTTCAACCAGCACTGCGAATCAGGGGGGGATTAGCAACTGCTGATGCAAAAATGCTTCAACCTTAGATGAAAAAAGTTTCAACCATATGATAGGAGAGAGCTTTAATCAAAGCGCTGCTCAAAACGAAAGAAGTTTCAAACGTTTACAAAAAAGCTTCGAGCATGGATGGAAAAAAGCTTCAACCGTGTATGAAAACAGCTTCAACCGTTGGACAAAAAAGCTCCAACCAGACACTGCAACCAGAGAAAAAGTTGCAAATGTCGATAGAGAAAGCTTCAACCATATATCGAAAAAGCTTCAAACGGCTATCGGCGAAAGAAAAGTTGTGGTTGTAGCAAAAACGCGTCGCCGTCGTCGTCGCCGGTTGTAGCTCGCCGTGAAGGGTCGCAACAAAGTGAGTCGCTGGTTGTAGCAAACGATGCCGCTGGTTCCAGCAAAAATGACATCGTCGCAGGTTCCAACATTTTGGTTGAAGCTTTCTCGATCTCTTGTAGAAGCTTTTTCATCTGCGGAATGAAGTTTTTTCATCTGCGGGATGAAGCTTTTTTTAAACGGTTGCAACTTTTGTAGTGTCTGGTTGAAGATTTTCAATCTCTGGGTTGAAACTTTTTCATCTGCGGGATGAAGCTTTTGTTAAAACGGTTGCAGCACCTTCATGTGTTCCGAGTCTGGTTTGAAGCTTTTTTATTTACTAGATGTAGCGTTTTGCTGCAACAGTAGTAGATTTTTGCTACCACCGGCGATTGAATTTGCTACAACCGGTTCTAACAAAAAATCACCGTGGGGTGTAGTCTGCCATGGCTGGGGAGGCTCGAGCGCTGCAAGGTCTGGCGAGGGGCGGCCGGGGCGGATTCCAGGGAGAGGCAGAGGGGCGGATTCTGGGAAGAGGCAGAGGGGTAGTAGTCCGGCGAGGGGCGGCCGCAGGCGGACGAGATATGGCGAGGGGCGGCCGCAGGCGAACGAGATCCGGCGAGGCGCGGCCGCACGCGAACGACATCCGGCGAGGGGCGGCCGCACGCGGACGGCAAGGCGCTCTTCTCTGGCGGCGGCGGTCGAAGGAGCCCGCTGGTCGCCTAGCCGACGCGTGGTGCCTGCCGGCGCTGGTGCCCTCCTGTACGTGCGCTGCGCGAGGAAGAGGGAGACCGGCCGAATCGTTCCGCCGGTGCCCCGGCCCCAAACGATTCCCTTTATTTTTCTATTTGCTCCTTTTACCGAGTGGTGCTCTCGGTAAACTACCTTGCCACGTAGCTACATCGCCGTTTGCTCCGTCCCGTCTGATCACTTCTTTTTTGCCGAGTGACCTTATTTGAAACTCGGCAAAGGATTTGCTGAGTGTCCGACAAATGGATCTTGGCAAATTTCTGTTTGACGAAAGGTGGTACGCTGAGTGGCCTTTGCCGAGTGCAACACTCGGCAAAGACTTTGCCGAGTGTTTGTAGCACTCGGCGTATAGTTCAATTCTAGTAGTGAAGTAGTATCGGCCGAAGCCTCATCCAAATGTCAAGCCGAGCAAGAAGAACTCCCAGCTCACCTACTTATACCTAAATTCTATTACACTCTTAACGGGCCCAGTTCGGGCCTGCAAGCCACTGGGGAAGCCTTTTCTCGCGAGTGGGTCGTGTCGATGGCCCAGGGGCGTTGCTCTTGGGTCTTCCCTCCTTCTCAGCACCGCTTGCGTTATCAGTGGAAGTGCTAGCGCTGCTGACATCCCCCCGCCGTTGAAGACCGGCTTGGGGACAAGCCGGAGCCCTTGGGAATTTTTGCTTCAAGGAATCAGCATCCTCCCAAGTGGCCTCCTGAGGCAACGAATCGCTCCACTCCACAAGCACTTGAGGAACAGTGTGGTCCCCCTTGCGCCTGATTCTCTGTTGCAACACTCGCACATGAATTTGAATGAGTGAAAGATCAGAAGGAAGTGACGATTGTACCTGACAGGGAAGCTTTATGTACTGCTTGAGCTGAGAAACATGAAAAACTGGATGTCTCTTGCTCGATTCTGGAAGTTCCAATCGATAAGCCACTTCTCCAATACGTTCTAACATATTGTATGGGCCATAAAACTTGAACGACAACTTATGGTTGGCCCGGGGAGCAACATAGGACTGTACATAAGGTTGCAGTTTTAGGAATACCTCTTGTCCAACCGCAAACTGCCTGTCAGTACGATGATTATCTGCATAATTTTTCATTCGCTGTTGAGCCCTGAGGAGATGTTGTCTCACAGACTAGTTGATTATTTCCCTTTCATCTAGCCATTGCTGGACATCTGGTGGATCCACGGTGTCCGATGGAGTGATCCCAAAGTATCTAGGGTTGTGTCCATAGAGTACCTCAAACGAAGTTTTTCCCACTGTTGAGTGCCAGTTGGTGTTGTACCAGAATTCACACAATGAAATCCACTTTTTCCATTTCTTGGGGTGAGCACTGATACGTCTCCATCGTATCTATAATTTTGGATTGTTCCATGCCAATATTATACAACTTTCATATACTTTTGACAACTGTTTATACTAATTTTGGGACTAACATATTGATCCAATGCCCGGTGCCAGTTCCTGTTTGTTCATGTTTTTTGTTTCGCAGAAAACCCATATCAAATGGAGTCCAAACGGGATAAAACTTGGCGGAGATTTTTTTGGAATATTTATGATTTTTGGGAAGAAGAATCAACGCGATACGATGCCCGAGGGGGGCACGAGGTAGGGGGCGCGCCCCAGGGGGTCAGGCGCGCCCTGGACCCTCGTGGCCACCCCGTAAGGCGGTTGGAGCCCTTCTTTTGCCGCAAGAAAGCTAATTTCTGGATAGAGATCGTGTCCAAAATTCAGCCCAATCAGAGTTACGGATCTCCGGGAATTTAAGAAACGGTGAAGGGCCAAAAAACAGAACGCAGAAACAGAGAGAGACAGAGAGATAGATCCAACCTCGGAGGGGCTCTCGCCCCTCCCACGCCATGGAGGCCAAGGACCAGAGGGGAAACCCTTCTCCCATCTAGGGAGGAGGTCAAGGAAGAAGAAGACGAAGGGGCCCCCTCTCCCCTTCTCTTCCGGTGGCGCCGGAACGCTGCCGTGGCCATCATCATCACCGCAATCTTCACCAACAACTTCACCGCCATCATCACCAACTCTTCCCCCCTCTATGCAGCGGTGTAACCTCTATCTTACCCGCTGTAATCTCTACTTAAACATGGTGCTCAACGCTATATATTATTCCCAATGATGTATGGCTATCCTATGATGTTTGAGTAGATCTGTTTTGTCCTATGGGCTATTTGATGATCAAGATTGGTTTGAGTTGCATGTTTTATTATTGGTGTTGTCCTATGGTGCTCTCCGTGTCGCGCAAGCGTGAGGGATCCCCGCTGTAGGGTTTGCAATATGTTCATGATTTGCTTATGGTGGGTGGCGTGAGTGACAGAAGCACAGACCCGAGTAAGTAGGTTGTTTGCGTATGGGATAAAGGGGACTTCGTACTTTAATGTTATGGTTGGGTTTTACCTTAATGATCTTTAGTAGTTGCGGATGCTTGCTAGAGTTCCAATAATAAGTGCATATGATCCAAGTAGAGAAAGTATGTTAGCTTATGCCTCTCCCTCAAATAAAGTTGCAATAATGATTACCGGTCTAGTTATCGATTGCCTAGGGACAAATAACTTTCTCGTGACAACAAGCTCTCTACTAAAACTAATTTAGTTGTGTCTTTATCTAAACAATCCCTACTTTTTATTTACGCGCTCTTTACTTTCTTGCAAACCTATCCAAAAACACCTACAAAGTACTTCTAGTTTCATACTTGTCCTAGGTAAAGCGAACGTCAAGCGTGTGTAGAGTTGTATCGGTGGTCGATAGAACTTGAGGGAATAATTGTTCTACCTTTAGCTCCTCGTTGGGTTCGACACTCTTACTTATCGAAAGAGACTACAGTTTATCCCCTATACTTGTGGGTTATCAAGACCTTTTTCTGGCGCCGTTGCCGGGGAGCAATAGCGTGGTGTGAATATTCTCGTGTGTGCTCGTTTGCTTTATCACTAAGTAATTTTTATTTGCTGTTCTTAGCTGTTCTTTATCTTTAGTTATGGATATGGAACACGAAATACAAAAAAAAATTAGGTGTACTTGCTACTCATGGAGATGAGGAACCTCCTAAAACCCTCAATGCTCAATATGTGAAAAATATTATGTACCACTTTGATAATCCTGAGAAAACCTCATTCAATCTGGTAATGGGAGTAATGTTGGATCAACGTGAATACTTTATGGATTATCGCTTGACACAAAAAGGGAAACTATTATGGGATCAAATTTATATATTGAAGTGGTATGCTCGGCAAGTATGCTTGAATTATGATTATACTTGTTGCTCTAGGATGAATGCTCCACACCTCCCCCTTCTATGCAAATTTAATGATAATGAAACCTTGGCTTCTTATGCTAGAGGTATATATGATTACTATGATGTGGAACAAATAGAAGAATTTGTTGCTTTTAAGGGTGCTTATGAAATTGAATCTATGTTTGAAAAGTATGAAGCTTTTGATGATGATGTTTATAGGCCTGAAAATTTAGCTATCCTAAAATATTGCTATGATAATTATGAATATAATTCCTATATTAATGCACTTATTGAGAAAGTCTCCGCTGTCCAAGAAGAGACTAATATTTTGCTGGAATCTATGCAAGAAGAAGTTGATGAAACTGCGAGCTCATTGGATGAAAAAGATGAGGAGGAGAGCGAAGAACAAAAGGAGGAAGAGCGGATTGATCACCCGTGCCCACCTTCTAATGAGAGTAACTCTTCAAATCATAGATTGTTTAATTTCCCTTCATGCTTACCGAAGGATGAATGCTATGATAATTTCTATGATCCCGTTGATTCTTTTGAAATATCCCTTTTTAATGATGCTTGCTATGCTTGTGGCCAAGATGCCAATATGAATTATGCTTATGGAGATGAACTTGCTATAGTTCCTTATGTTAAACACGAAATTGTTCCTATTGCACCCACGCATGATAGTCCTATTATCTTTTTGAATTCTTCCAACTACACTATATCGGAGAAGTTTGCTTTTATTAAGGATTATATTGATGGGTTGCCTTTTACCGATGCACATGATGATTTTGATGAGTATAATATGCATGTGCTTGCTGCTCCTACTTACAATTATTATGAGAGTGGAACTATATCTCCACCTCTCTATGTTTCCAACACGATGAAATTGCAAGAAACTGTTTATGCTATGCATTGGCCTTTACTATGTGCGCATGAATTGTTCTTTTATGACATGCCAATGCATAGGAAGAGAGTTGGACTTCGTCGTTACTTGAGATATGCTGCTTTGTGCTCATTACTAAATGCTAAATCATTTTTACTTAAAATTGGCTTTGATATACCTTGGGATCCGGGTGGATTCACTACTTGAGCACTATATGCCTAGCTTAATGGCTTTAAAGAAAGCGCTGCCAGGGAGACAACCCGAAAGTTTTAGAGAGTCATTTATTTCCGTTGAGTGCTTTCATATATTTTAAAAATAACAAAAATAAAAAGGGGAACCCAAAACTTTTCAAAAAGGAAAGTGAAAGTGAGAAAGACAAGCATTGTTGAAGTGGGAGAGCTCCTTGAACTTTGTTCATGCTCACGGCAACTTTGTGAATCTTGATTACAAAAACTTTTCAACAAAAATAATTATCCCCTTGTACAATTCCATTGTATTATAAAAATAATGTGCTAAGGTTTGCCTTTAGGATGTTTACAATGCTTGTTGGTTTGTACGGTGCAGGACAGAAACTTTGGCTGTAGTGCACGATTTTACACTTTTTAATGGAACGTCAAATGGTTCTGATTCTTTTCGCACTGTCTTACTATACAACTTGGTTATTTTTCCTAATTTTTGCAGAATTTTTCAAGTATCAGAAATATGTTGAATGTTCAGATTATTACAGACTGTTATGTTTTAGACAGATTCTGTTTTTGATGCATAGTTTGCTTGTTTTGATGAAACTATCAATTTATATCAGTGGATTAAGCCTTGAAAAAGTTATATTACAGTAGAAACAATGCATAAACAAAATATGAATTGGTTTGCAACAGTACTTAGAGTAGTGTTTTGCTTTATTATACTAACGGATCTTACCGAGTTTTCTGTTGAAGTTTTGTGTGGATGTAGTGTTCGATGATCGAGAAGGTCTCAATGTGAGAAGAAGGAAGAGAGGCAAGAGCTCAAGCTTGGGGATGTACGAGGCACCCAAGTAAATATTCAAGGAGACTCAAGCGCCTAAGCTTGGGGATGCCCCAGAAGGCATCCCCTCTTTCTTCAATAAGTATCGGTATGTTTTCGGATTCGTTTCGTTCATGCGATATGTGCAATCTTGGAGCGCCTTTTGCATTTAGTTTTCACTTTTCTTTTATGCACCATGCTGGTATGAGATGGTCCTTGGTTGATTTATAGAATGCTCTTTGCACTTCACTTATATCTTTTGAGTATGGCTTCATAGAATGCTTCATGTGCTTCACTTATATCATTTGAAGCTTGGATTGCCTGTTTCTCTTTACATAGACAAACATTATTTGTAGAATGCTCTTTTGCTTCACTTATATTTGTTAGAGCATGGGCATATCTTTTGTAGAAAGAATTAAACTCTCGTGCTTCACTTATATCTATTTAGAGAGATGACAGGAACTGGTCATTCACATGGTTAGTCATAAAATCCTACATAAAACTTGTAGATCACTGAATATGATATGTTTGATTACTTGCAATAGTTTTGCGATATAAAGACGGTGATATTAGAGTCATGCTAGTGGGTAGTTGTGGATTAGTAGAAATACTTGTGTTGAGGTTTGTGATTCCCCTACCATGCACGTATGGTGAAGCGTTATGTGATGAAGTCGGAGCATGATTTATTTATTGATTGTCTTCCTTATGAGTGGCGGTCGGGGACGAGCAATGGTCTTTTCCTACCAATCTATCCCCCTAGGAGCATGCGCGTAGTACTTTGTTTCGATGACTAATAGATTTTTGCAATAATTATGTGAGTTCTTTATGACTAATGTTGAGTCCATGGATTATACGCACTCTCACCCTTCCATCATTGCTAGCCTCTTCGGTGTCGTGCATTGCCCTTTCTCACCTCGAGAGTTGGTGCAAACTTCGCCGGTGCATCCAAACCCCGTGATATGATACGCTCTATCACACGTAAGCCTCATTATATCTTCCTCAAAACAACCACCATACCTACCTATCATGGCATTTCCATAGCCATTCCGAGATATATTGCCATGCAACTTCCATCATCATCATGTACATGACTTGAGCATTTATTGTCATATTGCTTTGCATGATCGTAAGATAGCTAGCATGATGTTTTCATGGCTTGTCCGTTTTTTTATATCTTTGTTATGCTAGATCATTGCACATCCCGGTACACCGCCGGAGGCATTCATATAGAGTCATATCTTGTTCTAGCACTACTAGGGAAAAGCCTAGCAACAACGCGGGTTTTGGACCTCTCAGTAGCGCGGGGACCGGCGCTACTAATAAGGCGCTACAGCTAACGTATAGCACTAGCGCCTGTTGTCCCACGCTACTGCTATACATGAATAGCTGTAGCGCTCTTTAGAAAAGGGCGCTACTGATATTATCTGCAGCGCTGTTTACTGGGAAGCGCTGCTGGTAAGGCGGCGCTACTGCTAAATTCCCCCCCCCCCTCGCTACTACTAGTTTTATTATTTTTTTTCCTACATATTTGTTTTGTATTTGTTTTGTATTTGAATAGGCTTTATACAATAATATTTAGCATATCATACACATACAAATGTAATCATAGCATATACATACAATTAGTCTCATCAAATCATGTCATCATCATAATCATCATCCAACACAAAGTGGTCTCTCGTCATCATCTCGAAAATAGCGATACAAGTCTTGATTACTTGCAAATATATCGTCATCCATCTAAACAATGATATACGCGAGAAGAGCTATCACTTTGAGTACATGAGTTCGTATCCCTCTCTCGCATTAGCGTGAACCTAAACTAACTACTGCCTGTCGCTCGGAAACTGGAAACAGGTACACTTGGGCCTGACACTCTGGCCACTTGTCGTATATATACTCCTGGCGTAGCACTTCTTCGCCATCTATGATCTATGCACCTGCACCGTCACATGAGTCGATGATATGCAACATATATAGTTGAGCAACAAAAAGAGAAAGACTTGGCAAAAATAGAAACAACATATCATAAGCATAAATAACAAAGTTCATCGTATGCCAAAATGCCCTAACTAGAGTGATTTTCGCTAGTCGAGGAGGAGGACGGTTTAATTACATCACAAATAAAGTTTCACCGTGCATAACTCAAAGTTTTGTCATACAGAAAGTATGGACTAAACGGACACATTATCATATATCAACAATCACTCCAACATGTCGTTCCATCCATCCAAGTCAGGGAGATAGTCCTCGAGCTTAGTGAAAGGCTTCATGTCGAGACGCTGAGAGGCTATCCATGTTCGGACGTCTTCCCGCGACATTTGTCCTTCTCCGTAGAACATCCCTGTTTTTCCGACGACCTCCTTCATGATGATTTGGGCAAGTTCGCGCTGGATGTTAAAGAACTCAGCTCGAAGTCGATGATCCTCGATATCTCCTATGTCCTTTGCCCATTGCAGAATATGGGCATCGCTGGATCTAGGTGACATGCGAAGGTTCTGGTGATCCCGTCTGTACTCCAGCATGTGGTGTAGGACATAGAATCCATCATTAAGAGAATCATTCGGTTGCTGGATGCACCAAAAGTCGGTCTTATGGCCGAAGGCGACCCTGCCGCCCCTTCTCTTCTTGTCCCTGACCTCTCCACCCCTTGTTTGGTAGTAAAACATAGCACTGTCGAGAACACCCTTGATGTGGGTGTAATCCTTTTTGTGAATGTTCTTCGACGAGTTCAAGTAAAGAGCGTGGGAGAATCAGGGGTAGAGGATGATGAGGACGGCGCGCCTGCCGCTGCGCAAAATAAGTACCCCTCAAATTAATTAGCCTCCATCGTGCAAATGAATGATTGAAATCGAAGGAAGGATAGCAGCGCGGATGACTTACACGGGATGATAAGGCACGAGAATCGCTCCCTTGTCCTTATTGGCGAGCATGAAATTGACGATGTAATCCCTCGCGTATTCACGGTGCTTTGCGCAGACTCCCAAGAAGCCCTCGTGCATGTAGTACGGGTCAGCGACACAGATATGAGATATCTGCTCAACACCGATGACGTAGTTCATGTGCAAAGCATAAAGGCGGACAAACGTCAAATCCAGCTTCTTCACGTGAAACATGTCGAATATGTAATCGAATCGGCGGAAGAACTTATCCGCGGGGAAGATGTCGACGTACGACATTTGCCGCGGAACGTTAACCACGTAGAGTGGGTATCCTGGATCTTTCGAGGCGATGAGGCCTTTCTCTACCCGCAGCACATCGTCATGAAGTCTCCTTAGATCGCCGAATCTGACCCGTAGCGGTGTTGCAGGTAGGATTGGTTGACCGGGGATATGCCATTTATCAACATCGGGGATATCTATACGGTCCTGAAGCCGAGGCTGCTGAGGCGGCTGGATCATAGAATCATCTTTTTTGCCTTTCCTCGCTCTCTTCCTAGACTTCTTTACTACCGGAAGGTCGTCCATAATACGTTGAGACGGAAATTCAGGCACCGACTCATGACGCTCAAACCCAGAGGAGGCGCCAGTATATACATACTGTTCAGCGCCATCGTCGTCCTCATCCTCATCCATGGCGACGTCATCAGTGACTAATGGAGCCTCCTCCTTACCCCGTTCGCTATCACCCAACCCGACACCCGACGCTAATTGGGTAGGTGGGGTGTTGATGTTCATACCTTGCTGAGGCTGCGTGCTCGTGGGTGTGCTCCCGGCCGCCTCCAGACGAAGCGGACTCTTTGGCCACAACAGGACCCACCCATTGCAACAATCACCAAGTCGCCACGGTGTCTCGTCGTCATCCCCCACTAGTATTGGAGGAGGCAAATTCTCGTGGCCCGGTTTGACACTGGCCACGGAAACCTTGAAGACGTTCGGGGGGATTGGCCGGCTGTGGAACAATGGTTCCTTCGGCTCCATTATCTTCGCCTTCCCCACATCCACCTTCTGGTCGCCGATGGTGTACAATATGGTGCACGGGGTTTTGTCGGCCTGCAAAGAAAAGTCTGCGATGTGAGACATCCGAAAGGCAACGAAAACGGGAGATTATACATTTATATTGAAGGGGGCCGGTGTGACAGATACCGTAAGAGTGTCAAGCTCAGCCAAAGACGAAGCACCGCCGAGCACGTCCGGTGCGGGAGCAGGTGCAGCTGCAGGTGCTGGTGCAACGCTAGTCGAGCTGCTCCCCGCCAAGAAGTCAGCAAGGGGAAAGTCCGCTACATTTTTTCTGGATTTTGCCTGGTCCAATTGAAAACGGTCGGAACCAAGGAAGTAGAAATATCTACAGCCACCTATTTTGCGGCAGCTACCGCTGTTGCGACTGTCTGAGTTGATTTCTTCTCAACTGCAATCTCAACCTTCTTGTCGATGTTTTCTTCATTTAACCTCCGTCTTTCCTTTCTCTCCTCCGTGGTCTAACGGTAGTACTTCTTCCACGTGGCGCCGTCTCCGACACCGTGCACGCGTCCATACGACGGTCGAGTATCCACCGGTTGTCGTTTCAATATGTTCAACGCCCGGTTGAATGGAGTGTCCCACTTGGGCCTCGCCAATGCCTCAGACGGCGAGTCGCTTTCGGCCGCAATCCTGTGCTGCTCTCTCTGCAAAAGGCACAAGGATCGTTTACAAATATGACTAACGTGTGCAATCGAATTGATCAGAAACTAAAATTACCAGCAGTCTCATGAACTCCGTAATGACCGGTTTTGTCTCGTAAACCTTCTTCACTGGGCCCCAACGGTGCCGGGACCTGAGGACGTCACGCTCCTGCGGGACGGTGAACTCCGCCAAGGGGTTTGGGATGCCCAGACTCGCGGCTTCCGCGTCCTCCTTGGCCCATTTGGACCTTTTTCCGCCGTAACCACGGCTTCCGAGGTGGTGGCTCCCAATGTTCTTCTCTTGAAGCCCCTTCATGTACTTAGACTTTTTTTGGCAGCTTCGGCCTCGCAAGCCTCCTTGAATATTTGAAACTGCTCTTCCGTGATTGTCAGATTATCCTTTACAATCTCAGAATAGGGTTCCTTCTTGTCGATGATCTTTGCTTTCACTCGATTTTTTCAGGCGGCCAACGCATCGCTAAACTTGGTCATGGCGTGTTTGTTTATCTTCTTCATTGCCAGGTCCTCGTCTGGATCTTCATAATCCTTCTCATTCCGGCCCGGGAACAAGAATATCTGGTGAAACTTCTTTAGGAGGGAGCTCCTCATATTTTCTATCTTCTGTAGTTTCTCATCGTTGATGGTGGCGGTTGTCCGTACGATGCAGCCTATTTGATTGCTGTAGCATCGACGCGCTTCCTCGGGCGCCTTTGGCTCAAAATAGTCGCCGTTCCCCTCCGTGACCACCAGTCTAGTACTCCTGAGTTTGTTAGGAAGTCGTTGCCTCTTTGATTTCAGTTCTACACCGGCTCTGCTCCCCGAGGCAGCGCCGGTCTCGATGCCGGTCTGAGTCTAAGCGCCGGTCTCAGTCTCAGCACCGGTCTGCGTGTCGGTCTCAGTCTCCGATGCCACCGGTGGGCCCAGCAACAACATCGGTTGATCGTCGTCAAGGCTCAAAAAGGCGTCTGCCGCCCGGTAGACGTCGTCGCAATCACCAGAACCCTGTCCTTCATTGTTGCTAGCCATGTTTCCTATGATTAAATCTAGTCAATTAGTTCTAGACCTAATAAAATGAATGATGACATAAAAAAGGCCTATTGTTTTGCAGGAACGTTGACTCCTTCCTGGTGCGGCAAATCCCGGGCACTCGATATGTCCTAGTTTGTAGCACAAGTCATGCCGAAATTCACGGAAAATTTCGCCATGACCTTTGCTAAAAAGTGGACAAATCGAGAACCTGAAATTTGCCGGAACGGAAATGAATCAACATTCCGGCAAAACATATATAGGCCACTCAGCTTCATTGAAACAACAAAGCCACTTGGGCACAAACAACATGACCACTTCAATGAAAAGATATAATCAACAAAGCCACTAACTAAATTTTTGCACTAACCTAGGTAATTAACATAATTAAACTAGTTAACCTAACTACTTCTCTGTCAAAGCCCTAACTAAATTTTTGCCCTAACCTAGATAATTAACATAATTAAACAAGCTAACCTATGCATGAGAGAGAGAGGAGGGGTGGGGGCTTACAGAGGATGACTCCGGTGGTGGCGAGGGAGGCAGTGGTGGCGAGGGAGGCAGGGGCGTCTCCGGTGACGGCGAGGGAGGCAGTTGTGGCGAGGGAGGATCCGGTGGCGTCGACGGCGGCTCCGGTGGCGCTGATGAGGCCACGCGGCTCCGTGGCGTTGGGGGCGGCTCTGGTGGCGTCGACGGCGCACGGCTCTGGTGGCTCCGGGGGCGTCGACGTCGGCAGGAGACGGCGGCGAAGTGGGGCGACGGCGAATCGGGGAGACGGCGGCGGGTGGGTCGAGAGATTATGGGGGCAAGTGGTGGCCGGGGGGAAACGGTTTTTTGGTTAAGTCAAAACTAGCGGTAGCGCGTTTCGCAGAACGCGCTGGTATAGCGCTTTTTCCAAAGCGCGCTACTGCTATACCTATGTAATTTGCACCCTTTTTATTTCCTTTTCTGTTTCTATAGCGGGGGTCCTGGAAACGCGCTGCAGCTACGTTAGCTATAGCGCCTCTTACTAACACACGCTACAGCTATGCCTTTCTCTGTTTTTTTCGCTTTTTCATTTATTTTGCTTTACATTTTATTTTTATTTTCTTTCTCCTTTTTCTGTTTCTTTCATTTTCATTTACTTTTCTATTTGTTTTTCATTTTATTTTATTTCTATTAGCAGTAGCGCTCTTACTCGGAAACGCGCTACTACTCATGCCCTAGCGGTAGCGCGCTTCCTGCAAGCCCGCTACTGCTATGCGTAGCCCATCGTTCCACCAATGGGAATATTAGTAGTAGCGCTTTTACGGCCACGCGCTACTGCTACAATCGTATCTGCAGCGCGGTTTATTCTGAACCGCTACTGCTATCTAGCACTAGCGCCCTTTTTTGACCCGCGTTGTTGCTAAATTTCTGTGTATAAGGTTTTCCCTAGTAGTGTAGTATCGAGTTGTAATATTGAGTTGTAAGTAAATAAAAGTGTGATGATCATCATTATTAGAGCATTGCCCCAGTGAGGAAAGAATGATGGAGACTATGATTCCCTCACAAGTCGGGATGAGACTCCGGACGAAAAAAATAAAATAAATAAAAAAAGAGAAAGGCCAAAAAAAGAGAAGGCCCAAAAAACAAAAAAATGAGAGAAAAAGAGAGAAGGGCAATGTTACTATCCTTTTACCACACTTGTGCTTCATAGTAGCACCATGTTCTTCATATAGAGAGTCTTTTGAGTTATCATGTTCATATACTAGTGGGAATTTTCATTATAGAATTTGGCTTGTATATTCCGATGATGGGCTTCCTCAAATGCCCAAGGTCTTCATGAGCAAGCAAGTTGGATGCACACCCACTTAGTTTCCAGTGTGAGCTTTCATACACTTATAGCTCTTAGTGCATCTGTTGCATGGCAATCCCTACTCACTCACATTGATATCTATTAATGGGCATCTCCATAGCCCGTTGATACGCCTAGTTGATGTGAGACTTTCTCCTTTTTTGTCTTCTCCACACAACCTCCACCATCATATTCTATTCCACATATAGTGCTATGTTCATGGCTCATGCTCATGTATTGCGTGAAAGTTGAAAAGGTTTGAGAACATCAAAAGTATGAAAGAATTGCTTGGCTTGTCGTCGGGGTTGTGCATGATTTGAATATTTTGTGTGGTGAAGATGGAGCATAGCCAGACTATATGATTTTGTAGGGATAACTTTCTTCGGCCATGTTATTTTGAAAAGACATGATTGCTTTATTAGTAGGCTTGAAGTATTATTGTTTTTATGTCAAATGATAGACTATTGCTTTGAATCACTCGTGTCTTAATATTCATGCCATGATCAGATACATGATCAAGATTATGCTAGGTAGCATTCCACATCAAAAATTATCTTTTTTTATCATTTACCTACTCGAGGACGAGCAAGAATTAATCTTGCGGATGCTGATACGTCTCCGTCGTATCTATAATTTTTTATTGTTCCATGCCAATATTATACAACTTTCATATACTTTTGGCAACTTTTTATAATATTTTTGGGACTAACATATTGATCCAGTGCCCAGTGCCAGTTCCTATTTGTTGCATGTTTTTTGTTTCGCAGAAAACCCATATCAAACGGAGTCCAAACGGGATAAAACTTGAAGGAGATTTTTTTTGGAATATTTATGATTTTTGGGAAGAAGAATCAACGTGATACGATGCCCGAGGGGGCCACGAGGCAGGGGGCGCACCCCAGGGGGTCAGGCGCGCCCTGGACCCTCGTGGCCACCCCGTAAGGCGATTGGAGCCCTTCTTTTGCCGCAAGAAAGCGAATTTCCAGATATAGATCGTATCCAAAATTCGGCTCAATTGGAGTTACGGATCTCCGGGAATTT
The DNA here is from genome assembly GCA_032464435.1 of Aegilops umbellulata. Classification (NCBI taxonomy): domain Eukaryota; kingdom Viridiplantae; phylum Streptophyta; class Magnoliopsida; order Poales; family Poaceae; genus Aegilops; species Aegilops umbellulata. The sequence goes on along the minus strand of CP136057.1, from coordinate 635,443,267 downwards.
AAGAAACGATGAAGGGCCAGAAAACAGAACGCAGAAACAGAGAGAGACAGAGAGATAGATCCAATCTCGGAGGGGCTCTCGCCCCTCCCATGCGATGGAGGCCAAGGACCAGAGAGGAAACCCTTCTCCCATCTAGGGAGGAGGTCAAGGAAGAAGAAGACTAAGGGGCCCCCTCTCCCCTTCTCTTCCGGTGGCGCCGGAACGCTGCCGTGGCCATCATCATCACCGCAATGTTCACCAGCAACTTCACCGCCATCATCACCAACTCTTCCCCCCTCTATGCAGCGGTGTAACCTCTCTCTTACACGCTGTAATCTCTACTTAAACATGGTGCTCAACGCTATATATTATTCCCAATGATGTATGGCTACCCTATGATGTTTGAGTAGATCTGTTTTGTCCTATGGGCTATTTGATGATCATGATTGGTTTGAGTTGCATGTTTTATTATTGGTGTTTTCCTATGGTGCTCTCCTTGTTGCGCAAGCGTGAGGGATCCCCGCTGTAGGGTTTGCAATATGTTCATGATTTTCTTATGGTGGGTGGCGTGAGTGACAGAAGCACAGACCCGAGTAAGTAGGTTGTTTGCGTATGGGAGAAAGGGGACTTGATACTTTAATGCTATGGTTGGGTTTTACCTTAATGATCTTTAGTAGTTGTGGATGCTTGTTAGAGTTCCAATCATAAGTGCATATGATCCAAGTAGAGGAAGTATGTTAGTTGCCTAGGGACAAATAACTTTCTCGTGACAACAAGCTCTCTACTAAAACTAATTTAGTTGTGTCTTTACCTAAACAACCCCTACTTTTTATTTACGCGCTCTTTACTTTCTTGCAAACCTATCCAAAAACACCTACAAAGTACTTCTAGTTTCATACTTGTTCTAGGTAAAGCGAACGTCAAGCGTGCGTAGAGTTGTATCGGTGGTCGATAGAACTTGAGGGAATATTTGTTCTACCTTTAGCTCCTCGTTGGGTTCGACACTCTTACTTATCAAAAGAGGCTACAATTTATCCCCTATACTTGTGGGTTATCAAGCATTAATAAAGCATCTGAGGAAGCATTCTATCTGCTGATTCACTCTCTCAGTCTGTCCATCTATTTCAGGATCATAAGTTGTACTCATATTCAAGACAGCACATGTTGTTTTGATAAGATGTTGCCAAAATGCACTGGTGAAGACTGGGTCTCTGTTAGACGCAATAAACTCAGGCATGCCATGCAGCTTATACACATTCTCCAAGAAGATCTCAGCAATTTTGGAGTTGTGTATGGATGCTTGATAGGAATGAAATGACCATATTTTGTGAATTTGTCAATAACCACCATCAGACAATCAAAAGCTTCAGAACTGGGCAACCCATAGATGAAATCCATAGTGACAGTTTCCCAGGCCGTCCTAGGAACATGCAATGGAGATAACAATCCTGGATAGTTGATCCTCTCTGGTTTAGCTTTTTTACATATTAAACAAGATTGAACTCTCTGTTTGATGTAACCTTTCGTCCCCTTCCACTTGAACATGGAATGTTTTCTGTTATAGGTGACAGGAAAACCAGAGTGCCCCCCCCCCCAATTGGACTGTCATGGAATGCCTCAAATATCTTGTCCTGAAGCACTTTCTGTTCACCAATCCAGATGCAACCTTTGTGTCTGAGTATCCCATTAACCAATGTATATGGGGGTTTAGACTTGGGATCCACAGCCAGCTGTTGAATAATATCCATGGTAGAAGCATCAGAGGGGTAACCTTGAACTATCTCTTACAACCAACTTGGCAAAACACAAGATATTGCAAATGATTGGGCTGTTTGATGAGGCCTTCTAGAAAGAGTGTCAGCTGTTGTATTATCACTTCCCTTTTTGTAAAGAATTTCATAGTCAAGACCCATTAACTTTGTGTAAGCCTTCTGCTGTCAGGGAGTGTGCAATCTTTGATCAGCTAAATGTGATAAACTCTTCTGATCAGTTTTGATTATAAATTGTTGCATTTGCAGATATGGTCTCCAAGTTTCCACAGCTAAAAGTATTGCCATGTATTCCTTCTCATACACAGACAAGCCCCTGTTTCTTGGACATAGAGCCTTGCTCACAAAGGCCAGAGGTGGTAGTTGCTTAGGGGCTGCAAAAACTTCTAAGTATTTCTCTAGGACTTGTTTAATCTCATCAGGTAGATGTTGAGCTTCCTCTTCTGGAAGATCTAAACAAATAGACAACACTGTGAGAGCAAATTCTTCTGGAGCAGTACCTTGTAATGTTACTCTTTTTCCTTGATATTGGAAGGCCATCCATTTCTGCTGCCAATCAGCTTGCATAGGACTGTGTGTGGCCAGCCAGTCCAGACCAATGATTCCATCATGCATGCCAAGGTCCAAGAGCCTGAATTCACTAGAGAGTTGATAATCATCACAGCTCCACTTGCACTCTGGTATAGTCTGTTCACTAATTAAAGTGGATCCATTAGCTATAGTGACTTTCATTGGTATAACAGTCTTAGCATTTGGAAACAGGTACTTGAATTTGTCATTGATGAATGAATGAGTGCTCCTTGAATCAATTAGAAAAATCATAGGAGTGTTCTTCACAATTATTGATAGCAGAATTGTTTTATCTGAAGTGCTATCTTTGTTAATGGAAACACAAAGCATGTTGGCTTGACCTTGCTCAGCAAATTCTTCTTCACCTGACAGGTCAGACTCTTGTAAATGGTCAATCATTTCTTGCACTACATGTAGCTATACTGAAGCCTTGCACTGGTGGTCCTTGGACCATTTCTCACCACAAATATAACATAGGCCCTTAGCTCTTCTGTAGTTTTTGAGTGCTGTCCATTTGTCTCCTGACTGGAATTTTTGAAATTCAGATGGTCATCTTTCTTCAGTATATTTCTGCCTTGTTGGAGGAAGTGGTAGAGCTAGTGTTGTAGCTCTCCTAGTCTGCTAGTTGTTGATGGGGGTCTGTCCATCTCCTATTTATTCCAGTAACAATGCCAGTTCATAAACTGAGTCTAGATCCTTAGGTTTCTGGATAGCCACTTGCACCTTCACTGCTGGTTTTAGCCCATCCATGAACCTGGTAACATGATGCAAGGGATCTGGAGCTGGTTCATATGCTGTTAGCTGGTCATACAACTCCGGAAATCTTTATACATAATCTTCAACACTGGAGGTCTGAGCTATATGAAATAGCTTCCTGATTAACTATTGATGCTGGTTCCTAGCAAACCTGGAATGCAGCAAACTACAGAATTCCTCCCAGTTGAAATTTGGCGCTCTGCGCTGTACTAATTCAAGCCATCGGCTGCAGCACCTTCAAACTGAGCTGACGCCAATGACACCCAGAACTGAGGGCGTACTGCTCCTAATTGAAACTGGTCTTCATAGCAGGATTTCCACAGACGAGGGTTAGCACCGTTGAACCGAGGCAGTTCTACTCTGGTGTTCACATCAGAAGTTGTGGTTCTTCTTGGGTCACGTATAGAGAACGGCCTCACTAGGGTCGATCTGGGATTAGCCAAACTTCTGGCAGGGGGAGGAACATACAGAGTCTATGATCTGCCTCTGTTCTCCTTCCCGTCGCCTTGGTCTTCAACTGATGAACTTGCTCCCACCGAGAACAGCCTCTTCGGCGTAATCATGCGTCCTGATCCCAGATCTTCTTTAGATTCCTTGATCTTCTCGAATTCGGATCATACCTGGTTGATTTCTGAAGGAAATATGCCCTAGAGGCAATAATAAAATTATTATTTATTTTCTTATATCATGATAAATGTTTATTATTCATGCTAGAATTGTATTAACCGGAAACATGATACATGTGTGAATACATAGACAAACAGAGTGTCACTAGTATGCCTCTACTTGACTAGCTTGTTGATCAAAGATGGTTATGTTTCCTAGCCGTAGACAAAGAGTTGTCATTTGATTAACGGGATCATATCATTAGGAGAATGGTGTGATTGACTTGACCCATTCCGTTAGCTTAGCACTTGATCATTTAGTATGTTGCTATTGCTATCTTCATGACTTATACATGTTCCTATGACTATGAGACTATGCAACTCCCGTTTACCGGAGGAACACTTTGTGTGCTACCAAACGTCACAACGTAACTGGGTGATTATAAAGGTGCTCTACAGGTGTCTCCGAAGGTACTTGTTGGGTTGGCGTATTTTGAGATTAGGATTTGTCACTCTGATTGTCAGAGAGGTATCTCTGGGCCCACTCGGTAATGCACATCACTATAAGCCTTGCAAGCATTACAACTAATGAGTTAGTTGCAGGATGATGTATTACGGAACGAGTAAATAGACTTGCCAGTAACGAGATTGAACTAGGTATTGAGATACCGACGATCGAATCTTGGTTATTGGCCGGAGACGTGTCTCGGTCATGTCTACATAGTTCTCGAACCTGTAGGGTTCGCACGCTTAAAGTTTCGGTGACGATTGTATTATGAGCTTATGTGATTTGATGTGCCGAAGGTAGTTCAGAGTCCCGGATGAGATCGGGGACATGACGAGGAGTCTCGAAATGGTCGAGACGTAAAGATCGATATATTGGACGACTATATTCGGACATCGGAAAGGTTCCGAGTGATTCGGGTATTTTTGGGGGTACCGGGAAGTTACGGGAATACGAGGAAGAAGTAATGGGCCTCATGGGCCAAGTGGTGGAAGAGAGGAGGCAGGGCGCGCGGCCCCCTAGCCCAAACCGAATTGGACTAGGGGGTCGGCCCCCCTTTCCTCCTTTTCCTCCCTCTCCTTCCTTCTCCTTCTCCTCCCCTTCCTTCCCTTCTCCTACTAGGACTTGGAAAGAGGGGGGAATCCTACTTGGAGTAGGATTGCCCCCCTTGGGCGCGCTTCCTCCTCCTTGGCCGCCCCTCCTCCCCTTGCTCCTTTATATACGGGGGCAGGGGCACCCCATGGGCATAACAATTGATTTGATCTTTTAGCCATGTGCGGTGCCCCCCTCCATCATAGTCCACCTCGATAATACTGTAGCGGTGCTTAGGCGAAGCTCTGCGTTGGTAGAACATCATCATCGTCACCACGCCGTCGTGCTGACGAAACTCTCCCTCAACACTCGGCTGGATCGGAGTTCGAGGGACGTCATCGGGCTGAACGTCTGCTGAACTCGGAGGTGTCGTGCGTTCGGTACTTGATCGGTCGGATCGTCAAGACGTACGACTACATCAACCGCGTCGTGCTAACGCTTCTGCTTTCGGTCTACGAGGGTGCGTGGACAACACTCTCCCCTCTCGTTGCTATGCATCACCATGATCTTGCGTGTGCGTAGGAAATTTTTTGAAATTACTACGTTCCCCAACAGTGGCATCCGAGCCAGGTTTTATGCGTAGATGTCATATGCACGAGTAGAACACAAGTGAGTTGTGGGCGATATAAGTCATACTGCTTACCAGCATGTCATACTTTGGTTCGGCAGTATTGTTGGATGAAGCGGCCCGGACCGACATTACACGTACCCTTATGTGAGACTGGTTCTACCGACGTGCTTTGCACACAGGTGGCTGGTGGGTGTCAGTTTCTCCAACTTTAGTTGAACCGAGTGTGGCTACGCCCGGTCCTTGCAAAGGTTAAAACAGCACCAACTTGACAAACTATCGTTGTGGTTTTGATGCGTAGGTAAGAATGGTTCTTGCTCAGCCCATAGCAGCCACGTAAAACTTGCAACAACAAAGTAGAGGACGTCTAACTTGTTTTTGCAGGGCATGTTGTGATGTGATATGGTCAAAGCATGATGCTAAATTTTATTGTATGAGATGATCATGTTTTGTAACCGAGTTATCGGCAACTGGCAGGAGCCATATGGTTGTCGCTTTATTGTATGCAATGCAATCGCCCTGTAATGCTTTACTTTATCACTAAGCGGTAGTGATAGACGTAGAAGCATAAGATTGGCGAGACGACAACGATGCTACGATGGAGATCAAGGTGCCGCGCCGGTGACGATGGTGATCATGACGGTGCTTCGGAGATGGAGATCACAAGCACAAGATGATGATGGTCATATCATATCACTTATATTGATTGCATGTGATGTTTATCTTTTATGCATCTTATCTTGCTTTGATTGACGGTAGCATTATAAGATGATCTCTCACTAGATTTCAAGATAAAAGTATCCTCCCTGAGTATGCGCCGTTGCCAAAGTTCGTCATGCCCAGACACCACGTGATGATCGGGCGTAATAAGCTCTACGTCCATCTACAATGGGTGCAAGCCAGTTTTGCACACGCAGAATACTCAGGTTAAACTTGACGAGCCTAGCATATGCATATATGGCCTTGGAACACTGAGACCGAAAGGTCGAGCGTGAATCATATAGTAGATATGATCAACATAGTGATGTTCACCATTGAAAGCTACTCCATTTCACGTGATGATCGGTTATGGTTTAGTTGATATGGATCACGTGATAACTTAGAGGATTAGAGGGATGTCTATCTAAGTGGGAGTTCTTAAGTAATATGATTAATTGAACTTTAATTTATCATGAACTTAGTCCTGGTAGTATTAGCATATCTATGTTGTAGATCAATAGCTCATGTTTAGATCCCCTGTTTTATTTTGATATGTTCTTGGAGAAAATTGAGTGGAAAGATGTTAGTAGCAATGATGCGGATTGGATCTGTGATCTGAGGATTATCCTCATTGCTGCACAGAAGAATTATGTCCTTGATGCACCGCTAGGTGACAGACCTATTGCAGGAGCAGATGCAGACGTTATGAATGTTTGGCTAGCTCAATATGATGACTACTTGATAGTTTAGTGCACCATGCTTAACGGCTTAGAATCGGGACTTTAAAGACGTTTTGAACATCATGGACCATATGAGATGTTCCAGGAGTTGAAGTTAATATTTCAAGCAAATACCCGAGTTGAGAGATATGAAGTCTTCAACAAGTTCTATAGCCAAAAGATGGAGGAGAATAGCTCAAGCAGTGAGCATGTGCTCAGATTGTCTGGGTACTACAATCGCTTGAATCAAGTGGGAGTTAATCTTCCAGATAAAATAGTGATTGACAGAATTCTCTAGTCACCATCACCAAGTTAGTATAACTTCATGATGAACTATAATATGCAAGGGATGACGAAAACAATTCCCAAGCTCTTCGCGATGCTAAAACTGGCGAAGGTAGAAATCAAGAAAAACATCAAGTGTTGATGGTTGACAAGACCACTAGTTTCAAGAGAAAGGGCAAAGGGAAAAGGGGGAACTTCAAGAAGAACAGCAAGCAAGTTGCTACTCAAGTGAAGAAGCCCAAGTCTGTACCTAATCCTGAGACTAAGTGCTTCTACTGCAAAGGGACTGGTCACTGGAAGCGAAACTGCCCCAAGTATTTCGCGGATAAGAAGGATGGCAAAGTGAACAAAGGTATATTTGATATACAGATTATTGATGTGTATTTTACTAGTATCTGTAGCAACCCCTCGGTGTTTGATACTGGTTCAGTTGCTAAGAGTATTAACTTGAAATGGGAGTTGCAGAATGAACAGAGACTAGTTCAGGGTGAAGTGACGATGTGTGTTGGAAGTAGTTCCAAGATTGATATGATCATCATCGCACGCTCCTTACACTTTCGAGATTAGTGTTGAACCTATATAAGTGTTATTTGGTGTTTGCGTTGAGCATGAATATGATTTGATCATATTTATTGCAATACGGTTATTCATGTAAGCTATAGAATAATTGTTACATGAATAAAACCTTCTATGGTCATACACCCAATGAAAATGGTTTGTTGGATCTCGATCGTAGTGATACACATATTCATGATATTGAAGCCAAAAGATGCAAAGGTAATAATGATAGTGCAACTCATTTGTGGCACTGCCGTTTAGGTCATATTGGTGTAAAGCGCATGAAGAAACTCCATGTTGATGGAATTTTGGAATCACTTGATTATGAATCACTTGATGCTTGCGAACCATGCCTTATGGGCAAGATGACTAAAGGCTCCGTTCTCCGGAACAATGGAGCGAGCAACTGACTTATTGGAAATAATACATACTGATGTATGCGATCTGATGATTGTTGAGGCTCGCGGCAGGTATCGTTGTATTCTGACCTTCACAGATGATTTGAGCATATATGGGTATATCTACTTGATGAAACATAAGTCTGAAACATTTGAAAAGTTCATATAATTTCAGAGTGAAGTGGAAAATCATCGTAACAAGAAAATAAAGTTTCTATGATCTGATCGTGGAGGAGAATATTAGAGTTATGAGTTTGGTCCTCATTTGAAACAATGGGGAATAGTTTCGCAACTCACGCCACCTGGAACACCACAGTGTAATGGTGTGTCCGAACATCGTAACCGTACTTTATTAGATATGGTGCAATCTATAATGTCTCTTACCGATTTACCACTATCGTTTTGGGATTATGCATTAGAGACAGCTGCATTCACGTTAAATAGGGAACCATCTAAATCCGTTGAGACGACACCTTATGAACTTTGGTTTGGCAAGAAACCAAAAGTTGTCGTTTCTTAAAATTTGGGGTTGCGATGCTTATGTGAAAAGGTTTCATCCTGATAAGCTCAAACCCAAATCGGAGAAATGTGTCTTCATAGGATACCCAAAGGAGACAGTTGGGTACACCTTCTATCACAGATCCAAAGGCAAGATATCCGTTGCTTATAATGGATCCTTTCTAGAGAAGGAGTTTCTCGCGAAAGAAGTGAATGGGAGGAAAGTAGAACTTGATGAGGTAACTGTACCTGCTCCCTTATTGGAAAGTAGGTCATCACAGAAATTTGTTCTTGTGACTCCTACACCAATTAGTGAGGAAGCTAATGATGATGATCATGTAACTTCAGATCAAGTTACTACCGAACCTCGTAGGTCAACCAGAGTGAGATCCGCACCAGAGTGGTATGGTAATCTTGTTCTGGAGGTCATGTTACTTGACCATGACGAACCTACGAACTATGAGGAAGCAATGATAAGCCCAGATTCCGTGAAATGGCTCGAGGCCAGAAATCTGAGATGGGATCCATGTATGAGAACAAAGTGTGGACTTTGGTTGATTTGCCCGATGATCGGCAAGCCATAGAAAATAAATGGATCTTCAAGAGGAAGACGGACGTTGATAGTAGAGTTACTATCTACAAAGCTAGAATTGGCCCAAAAGGTTTTCGACAAGTTCAAGGTGTTGACTACGATGAGAGTTTCTCACTCGTATCTATGCTTAAGTCTGTCCGAATCATGTTAGCAATTGCTGCATTTTATGAAATATGGCAAATGGATAAACAAAACTGCATTCCTTAATGGATTTATTAAAGAAGAGTTGTATATGATGCAACCAGAAGGTTTTGTCAATCCTAAAGTTGCTAACAAAATATGCAAGCTCCAGCGATCCATCTATGGACTGGTGCAAGCATCTCGGATTTGGAATATACGCTTTGGTAAGTTGATTAAAGGATATAGTTTTATACAAACTTGCGGTGAAGCCTGTATTTACAAGAAAGTGAGTGGGAGCACTACAGCATTTCTGATAAGTATATGTGAATGACATATTGTTGATCGGAAATAATGTAGAATTATTCTGCAAAGCATAAAGGAGTGTTTGAAAGGAGTTTTTCAAAGAAAGACCTCGATGAAGCTGCTTACATATTGAGCATCAAGATCTATAGAGATAGATCAAGACGTTTGATAAGTTTTTTTAATGAGTACATACCTTGACAAGTTTTTTGAAGTAGTTTAAAATGGAACAGTCAAAGAAAGAGTTCTTGCCTGTGTTACAAGGTGTGAAATTGAGTAAGACTCAAAGCCCGACCACGGCAGAAGATAGAAAGAGAATGAAAGTCATTCCCTATGCCTCAGCCATAGGTTCTATAAAGTATGCCATGCTGTGTACCAGATCTATTGTATACCCTACAGTGAGTTAAGCAAGGGAGTACAATAGTGATCTGGGAGTAGATCACTTGACAGCGGTCAAAATTATCCTTAGTGGAATAATAATATGTTTCTCGATTATGGAGGTGACAAAAGGTTCGTCGTAAAGGGTTACGTCGCTGCAAGTTTTGACACTGATCCAGATGACTCTAAGTCTCAATCTGGATACATATTGAAAGTGGGAGCAATTAGCTAGAGTAGCTCCGTATAGAGCATTGTTGACATAGAAATTTGCAAAATACATGCGGATCTGAATGTGGCAGACCCGTTGACTAAACTTCTCTCACAAGCAAAACATGATCACACCGTAGTACTCTTCGGGTGTTAATCACATAGCGATGTGAACTAGATTATTGACTCTAGTAAACCCTTTGGGTGTTGGTCACATGGCGATGTGAACTATTGGTGTTAAATCACATGGCGATGTGAACTAGATTAATGACTCTAGTGCAAGTGGGAGACTGAAGGAAATATGCCCTAGAGGCAATAATAAAGTTATTATTTATTTCCTTATATCATGATAAATGTTTATTATTCATGCTAGAATTGTATTAACCGGAAACATGATACATGTGTGAATACATAGACAAACAGAGTGTCACTAGTATGCCTCTACTTGACTAGCTCATTGATCAAAGATGGTTATGTTTCCTAGCCATAGACAAAGAGTTGTCATTTGATTAACGGGATCACATTATTAGGAGAATGATGTGATTGACTTGACCCATTCCGTTAGCTTAGCACTTGATAGTTTAGTATGTTGATATTGCTTTCTTCATGACTTATACATGTTCCTATGACTATGAGATTATGCAGCTCCTATTTACCGGAGGAACACTTTGTGTGCTACCAAACGTCACAACGTAACTGGGTGATTATAAAGGTGCTCTACAGGTGTCTCCGAAGGTACTTGTTGGGTTGGCGTATTTCGAGATTAGGATTTGTCACTCCGATTGTCAGAGAGGTATCTCTGGGCCACTCGGTAATGCACATCACTATAAGCCTTGCAAGCATTGCAACTAATGAGTTAGTTGCAGGATGATGTATTACAGCACGAGTAAAGAGACTTGCCGGTAACGAGATTGAACTAGGTATTGAGATACCGACGATCGAATCTCGGGCAAGCAACATACCGATGACAAAGGGAACAACGTATGATGTTATGCGGTTTGACCGATAAAGATCTTCGTAGAATATGTGGGAGCCAATATGAGCATCCAGGTTCCTCTATTGGTTATTGGCCGGAGACGTGTCTCGGTCATGTCTACATAGTTCTCGAACCCGTAGGGTCCGCGCGCTTAAAGTTTCGGTGACGATTGTATTATGAGTTTATGTGATTTGATGTACCGAAGGTAGTTCGGAGTCCCGGATGAGATCGGGGACATGACGAGGAGTCTCGAAATGGTCGAGACGTAAAGATCGATATATTGGATGACTATATTCGGACATCGGAAAGGTTCCGAGTGATTCGGGTATTTTCGGGGGTACCGGAGAGTTACGGGAATACGAGGAAGAAGTAATGGGCCTCATGGGCCAAGTGGTGGAAGAGAGGAGGCAGGGCGCGCGCCCCCCCTAGCCCAAACCGAATTGGACTAGGGGGGCGGGCCCCCTTTCCTCCTTTTCCTCCCTCTCCTTCCTTCTCCTTCTCCCCTTCCTTCCCTTCTCCTACTAGGACTTGGAAAGAGGGGGGGAATCCTACTTGGAGTAGGATTGCCCCCCTTGGGCACGCCTCCTCCTCCTTGGCCGCCCCTCCTCCCCTTGCTCCTTTATATACGGGGGCAGGGGCACCCCATGGACATAACAATTGATTTGATCTTTTAGCCGTGTGCGGTGCCCCCCTCCACCATAGTCCACCTCGACAATACTGTAGCAGTGCTTAGGTGAAGCCCTGCGTCGGTAGAACATCATCATCGTCATCATCCGTCGTGCTGACGAAACTCTCCCTCAACACTCGGCTGGATCGGAGTTCGAGGGACGTCATCGGGCTGAACGTGTGCTGAACTCGGAGGTGTCGTGCGTCCGGTACTTGATCGGTCAGATCGTGAAGACGTACGACTACATCAACCGCGTTGTGCTAACGCTTCCGCTTTCAGTCTACGAGGGTACGTGGACAACACTCTCCCCTCTCGTTGCTATGCATCACCATGATCTTGCGTGTGCGTAGATTTTTTTTTTGAAATTACTACGTTCCCCAACAATTTCCCCGGTGAGATCTTCCCGAATTGTGTCAACTTGCTTGGTAATGACCTCTTCCAAGCCGGCAGACGTTTCATCAAGCATCTTGCGGACGGCCTGAACCAAATCATTCCTCTGCTCCCGAAGCCGCTTGCCAATGGTTCCGGCCATGGCTCCCTTGAGCAACTCGTAGATCGAGTGCCCTTCCTCTGTTAGGTCCTCCATGACTTCCTCTCGCCTTCTCTCTATGAATTGAATGGGATATTGGTGGTGGCAAAACTCCAGGACGAACGGCTCTGATGTCAAATGTAAGATACGAGCTATGAACCTCAAGATCGATCTAAGAATCAGGAAGAATTCATAGCTGCTCCGCCCAACCTCCCTCATAGCAGATCTGATTTACAAGTAGTATCGGCCAAAGCCTCATCCAAATGCCAAGCCAAGCAAGAAGAACTCCCAGCTCACCTACTTATACCTAAATTCTATTACACCCTTAACAGGCCCAGTTCGGGCCTGCAAGCCACTGGGAAGCCTTTTCTCGTGAGTGGGCTGTGTCGATGGCCTAGGAGCGTTGCTCTTGGGTCTTCCCTCCTTCTCAGCACCGCTTGCGTCGTTAGTGGAAGTGCTAGCGCTGCTGACAACGAAGGCCTAGAAGACTGCTACGGAGGTGACAACATGGTTGGGCCAGGAGGCGATCCACAATGTACAACATATATCCTTGCGGGAGAGAGAGAGCAACCGCTCCTAGAATTGAGGCACACATGCCACAGACATTGCTAGATCCTACAAAGTAGGAGTGGACTAAGCTAGTACAGTACAACATTACAAAGTGTACACACCCCCTCGGCCAGAACTCCGTGCGGTAGGACGTTCAGGCTGGCCCTGAATTCATGAAACATCTGCGGCGGAAAGTCCTTTAGTGATCAACTTTGCAAATTGTGAAGTTGAGGGGACATGGACGACCCGAGCTTCACCAAGAGCAACCCGATCATGTACAAAATGTAGGTCAATCTCAATGTGGTTGGTCCTTTGATGCTGAACAGGATTGCATGCGAGATATGATGCGCTAATGATGTCACAATAGACAACAGTTGCACTGGATGGTGGACATTTGAGCTCATGCAAGAGTTGCCGTAGCCAACAAGATTCAGCAACGCAGTTTGTGACGCCTTGGTACTACTCCGCTTCTGCACTAGAGCGTGACACAATTGGTTGTCTCTTGGATGACCATGAGATGATGTTAGCACCAAGAAATACACAAAATCCCGAGGTAGACTTGCGGGTATCCGGACAATCGGCCCAATCAGCATCGGTGTAAGCTATGAGATCCTTGGATGAAGATTTGTAAAACTGAATCTCATAGTGTGATGTGCCTTGCAAGTACCGAAGTATTCACTTGATGAGTTGCATATGATTGTCACATGGCTCATGCATGAACAAGCAGACTTGTTGAACGGCGTAGGCTATATCTAAGAGAGTGAGGGTGAGGTAATGTAGAGCCCCGGCCAAACTCCGATAATAGGTAGGGTTGGAAAGAGGGTGGCCATCTGCGGAAGATAGTTTAGAGTGGTATCAATGGGGGTGGACACCGGTTTGCATTTGAGCATGTTGGCATGGTCAAGGATCTCAAATGTGTATTGTTGTTGACTTAGGAATTAGCCGGACGGGTTGGGAGTGACATTAATGCCAAGGAAGTGGTGGAGATCACCAAGATCCGACATGGAGAACTCCTTCTTGAGGGAGTCAATGATGGTGTTGAAGGTGAGGTGGGAATTGGCGGTGATAATAATATCATCACCATACATGAGCAAGTATGCGAGGGAGGTGCCGTGGTGAAGAATGAACAAGGAGATCTGAGCTGCATTTACTTGCAACGATGTCATGTGTAATCTGTAAACGGTTGATCATTGTTATAGATCTATTTGCTACATTCTAGTTTTCTGATCCAAGAAGCTGGCGTGCAAAGGATATTCCCTTTTTATAATAACTACTCCTATAGCTTGAAAAACGATCTTCTATTTTTTTGATAGCAAAAAGATTGAGCAACGATCTTATATTATGAGACGGAGAGAGTAATTGTTTATGTTCCAAAAGAGATGTAGAGTACATATTAATTTCCATTCGGACAGAAAATACTAATCGTCACTACTAGCCTTGCCTCTCAGAATTAACAAGAACAGAAAATTCTTCATCAAACAGTAGAAACTCCAAATGTTTTACGGCAACCGATGCAACACGTAGATCATATATAAATGTTTCTCAAGTGATGTCTGACTTGCAAAAACTACCTCTAAGGGGCATATAATGCTAGCTGATCAATTTAACTAAGTAAGGCAAAACATAATAAATTAATATGAGTTTTGCTTAAGAAGTACTCCCTCTGTAAACTAATATAAGGTGACCTAAACAATCTATACTAGTTTACAAAGGGAGTACTACATTTTACACGCAACGTCCAAAATGGTTTCACAAATACGACTGCCATCAGTAAGGAGCAAACAATGGAAGATTTATCAGAGCACGGCAAAAATTACAGTCGGATAAACAATGGAAGGTGATGGATGGCGAAGGTATCGTTGCAAAACAGCTAGAAATTAACAAAGGATGAGTATCGCACTGCAGAGAGCCACAGATGATCCATCAGTTATTATGTGCTGCTAATGTCAAGAACACCTAATGATCAGGTCAAATACTGAGGGAACATGAACATTGTTAGAACGTCCCATGGATATCTCGGCAGTTTCTGAATTTCTATCTAGCTGCTATCAAATTTCATTCACGGATGGTGAATCATCTGCTGCAAGTCTTTTTTGAGAAGGTTCGTCGGAGATCGGCTTGTCATTAGCTCGTTTCATGTCTCTGCCAACAATCTCAAAGTCAGTTAAGCTACTTCCAGTGCTTCCTCTTGCTGCTGCCGGAGACATAGTTGGGGAATGGACGCTATTGTTTGATCCTGCCATCTGTGAAGAAGTCGGAGATGCAGCTCTTGCCACAGCACAGCTAACATTCTGCTCATGACTTGCCTGTGAGACCACCCTCTTCATAATATTATTATCTATGCCGTCGCTTGGGGTTGACATTGCTTGCTGCAGTTCTTCAAGCTGAACCAAAACAATTAAGTGAGATGTTATTATTGTTCCTCACAAGCAAGGAAAAAGGTCTTATTCGTTCATAGAGCACTACTGGATTCATGAGCAGAACCAAATTGGTAACATGAATAAAATCCAGTCTGTGCACCTTCTTCTGGAGTCGACGCAACATTCTAGCAAGGTAAGATATCTCATCTTCTAGAGTCGACTTCCCTGAGCGTCCTTTATCAGACAACAAAGCTTCCTTGGCATTTATCAGATTATGCATACGCCACTTGCCTACTGAAATAGCCTTTGCACAATATGGGATTGCATCCTCAACGTTGGATGCTAACTCCAAGGCCAAACATATGTGGACGTTTCTAGAACTGAATTAAGGTAATAAACAACGGATGAATCAAACTGAAAGACAAAAGTATTACAATAGACCAGCATTATCTACCTGGCATTTTTCTCTAGTGATCATAGTTCGTCCCCAAATGCACACTTACATGTTGATTTCAGCAGGTGAAGGCGCCCGTGCAAGATTTGGGTTAACTCAAATTATTTGAAACCATACCTAATATGCTGATTTATACGTCAGAGTGATTGACACTATTATCACCACAAGGAGGATACTGCTGGAAAATTCGAAAATGGTCAGGCCTAACCAAATGTTCCAAGATCGCTAAAGCTTCGAAGTAGCAATCAATTGATCTGTCTCTGTCCCCTACAAAAGCGAAAATCAAATGTGAGGCCTTGAATGACCATTCACCAACCTAACACATAGTAACTGAGATAGCTGAGATTACCTCTTCTCATGGAGGTTTCAGCTAGAGCATTCAATATATTAACCTTCTCCATTGTCTTATCTGGACTCTTGGCAACTATCACCCTTGCAGTATTCAACATTTTCCAGGCCAGATCCAAATCAGAATCATCTCCATCGCCTGTCATGTTCCCATCCTTCTGACCTTTGCCATGCAAGTTTGCCCCTAACCAACAACTATATCAGCACGTACTATTGAAAGAAGAAAAACAGTATTTTTTTTCCTTTAGAAAACGGAAGAGTTTTATTATTCCGGGCCTCTGAATCAAGGATGCACACAGCCCAAGAAGAAACAAACAGCAATGAGATGCACACAGCCCAAGAAGAAACAAACAGCAATGAGATACAAGATCCACCTCACTTAGTATACTGTGATCATATAATATTAGCGAAAACATTCCAAGTCCCAAACTATTAGTACTTTGCATTAGCATGGGAAAATTACTGATTAAAAGTTTATTAGGTATATGTACTCTTCTTTAGGCATGAACAGACGATGACAACTTATTGCAACCAGTTGTCTTATCAACTAGAGTATATAGATTAAAAAAGGATAATAATATCCTTCAGTGTATCTGAGTGCCTAGGGCAGTAGTAGTGCCATGTTAAAGTTGTGGGGTCAACTAATCCTGCGGCTTTCTCTAAAAGACCATTCCACAAACCTGAAGAATAATGCAAAATACAGTAATATATTTCAACCTATAGTGGTGAAAGTATACCTTCTTCATAATTACCTTTCCTTGAAGGTGGAGCATGCTCAACACTGCTACCAGAGGCCTCTGAGCTCCCAGCATCATCTTTGCTGGTTGTGGGTGTGATTGATTCTTCATTTGGTGCACGCTTTGAACCACTACCTGAAGGATTGGTCGCTTCATTTGAAGGTGGAGCATGCTCAACACTGCTACCAGAGGCCTCTGAGCTCCCAGCATCATCTTTGCTGGTTGTCGGTGTGATTGATTCTTCATTTGGTGCACGCTTTGAACCACTACCTGAAGGATTGGTCGCTTCCCGAGCTTTGCATAACAAGGCACCTCCATAATTGTAAAATGTGCTAGCACACTCTGGAGCAAGGCCTCCATAATGTCGAACCCTACGTGACAACAACAATGCGTAAACTTGCCGATGCATCATCATCAAGGTTATAACATAAACATGTAATCTGAAGTAGAACAAAACCATTTTAATGACACAAGGCGTTAACTATGTTCTGTCGACTGTCTTTTATAGTTACTAGTGCCTTTCTATAGATTATGAAGTACAAATCTGAGGAAGAGGAACCATATAAATGAACTGCACAGCGATCAAATAGGACAACACCTATCCCTCAAGCACTTGGACTTTGATTTAATTCTCATCGCATTACAGACATCACAATAAAATATGTTAAGCCCTACTCCAAGGTGTTATTATCAGGTCATATTGGCTAACTGGACTCACTAACCCCTCAAAACACCAACATCCACACCATTATGCTCACTATCAAATACATGAAACCAAAACACCACCCTCGGTAACCACATTGTCCTAGAGCATCTTAAATCCTACTACTAAGGTAGTTTTTTTAACCGGGTTCTGCCCCTTTCCATTATAAACATAACGGAAATACATCAGTCCGGGAAAAAGATCCAGGAAGGGAAAAGGGAAGAGCGAGTTCAACGCATTGACAGGAAACTCACAACATGTGTTTGCAATCGAAACAAAAACCCATAAACACCCTAAACTAGACCTAAAGAAGTTCCAAACATAACAACAAAGACTCCTACTACGGTAGCTACAAATGTCAAAAGGCTCAGAGCCACTATGGACACATGAAAAGAACAATGAACTAACTGGAAGTTTTCTTTTCCACAAACTATCCATATGTTACGCTACAGCAACATGTCTAGTTAAGAGAACAAGTGGAGTTTGGGAGTAGAACCCAAACCTGATCTCGAGAGCATGTTTGAAGCAGTCAGCCGCGTTGGCAAAGTCCTCATTGATAGCCTTGCACCCCTTATCAAACAGCACCTGCGCCCATTCTAGTGATTTCTCGTCCCATGCCCCTTCCTGACCACCCCTCCTCAGTAGGTTCAGCCGCAGCGCTGGGCTGTGGTGTTCACCCCCTGGCACTTGGATCCTAGAATGTGGAGTGTAGAAGCTGACAACTGGAATCAAATTACAGAAGCCATGATTATCGCACTCCCATTTCGCCTGCTCCGACTGCAGCTCGATCATGGAGAGACTATAAACAGTATTCACGAAAATAGCATTTGCTCCCTCCGCAAAGCCCAACACTGGAGGTATGCCTGGATCGAAGAAACCCACATCGACGATCCGGCTCAGCACCCATCGTGCATCAGTGCCATCACTCACCTCCCTTTTCCACAATATGAGCTGAAAATCAATGGCTTCGGCAACCCCCAGTCCACCGTCCTCCGCTAGCATGAGGTTAAATCTTTCACGGCCACTGCCGTAATCGTCAGGTGGTGTGTCCAACACAGCCAGTTCACCACTGTCCAAATTGTACTCCAGGATCATCCCACCGTCGGAGAGGAAGTAGAGCAGAGACCTCCCAACCAGCACGCTGGAATGATGCTCAAAGTACATGGTGAACTCGTATTGCCTCGAGTTCAGCTGGCCCCACGTGCCAGTCTCCGACGAGTACAAGCACGCCGATGTGACAACGTGCCAGTCTTCTTCGTCTTCGCCGTCGACGGTGAAGACGAAGACCACGCCGAAGGGACCTCCCGCACAGTCGCGGTGGTCGCACCCGTCCGCTGTGCAGAACACGGCCGCGGTCTGCCACCGGCACCTGAATGCCGCGGGCACCGGTATGCCTCGACGGGCGCCCGTGATTGGCTCCCACAGGAGGAGTTCCTGAGTTTCCTGGCGGCGGTCGGAGAGGAAGAGGGCTAGGCCGTGGCGGCAGTCGAGGGGGCGCCAGAACCGGCGGTCTGGAGCGGCGAGGGAGAAGGGCGAGGCGGTGGTGGGGACGAAGTCTGGGATGCGCTCGTCTTCCCAGTCGTGGAGGAAGCCGAGCACGGGGGGCGCCCGGTGGCGGTGGAGCCCGATGTAGCGGCGGCGGAAGTGGGGATGGGTGACGGCACTCCTCCAGGCCTTGCAGACGAGGGAGGCGCGGAAGAGGCAGCCTGGGTCGTCGGGCGGGAGGCGGAGGAGGATCTCTTCGACGACGTCGTCCGGGAGCGCCGCCGGCGCCGGCGGCGGCGGCGCTTCCATGGTGGCCGTTGGCAGGGTTTGGGTGCGGATGCGGGTGGGGAATGGTTCTGGTTCGGCTCAACCAGATCGGAACGGAACTGGGAATGGTTCGACTGTTTTGCCCACTAGCTACTAGCTATAATTGTTTTTTTTTCTCCTGTTGATGAATCCATTTGGAAATTCGTTCCCTGCGGAGACCATTTGAAAATTCTCAAAAACATAGATACTCCCTTCGTGTCAAAATAGAATACGTTTTTCCTAAAAAAACATCTTATATTCTGATACAGAGGTAGTATATGTATAGAAAACATCTTTATCATGCACTAGGAAAAAAGTTGAATCAGTCAGATTTTTTTGGATCGTTAGATCACCATCCAACAACCATGATCACACAGCCACTGGGTTTTTTTTTCAGCATCCATTTATTCTTACTGTGAATGAATATCCTCCTCTGTTTTTTGTACAATCATGACAGTTGATGAATAGATGATAAGTTTTTCCAAAAAACAAATGTTGACTAGACCATCCCTCCCTTCGCCACCTTCCATCGCCATGGAGTCAGCGAAGGGCATGCTCCAACTTCAACCCTGTCGACCCAAATGAACAACCCTTTTATTCAGTTTTTGTCTGTTTGAATCGGCCAAGCAAACACGAGCGTCCGTTTGCGTCAGCCATCCCGTAGTTGTGCCCAGCACGAACGGACACATTTCGCAAAATCAAATAAAATTATGCATACCAAAAGTCCATGCCAACTATCATACATTAAACTTAAAAATTAAAAACATTAAAAAGGCATAAAAACTACTAAAACTAGATCTAGTACTAGTCGTTGTCGTTGTCGTCGTCGCCGCGGCCGTCCGTGGTGAGGTTGACGAACAGAGGTGGCTGCCACAGGTGGGCGGACGGTGCATGCACCATTGGTGCACACGGCGGTGACGGTCACCATGCATCTCAGGGCACGGGCGGCCCGACACGAACTCCAGCGTGCATGGTAGTGGCGTCGCCCACGTCCACGACTACTCCACCATCATGGGTCCCTCGGCACAGCTGGCAGCTCCAAAACCACCCCGTGCTTCAGTTCCGGGACGGCTACGTCGACTGCGGCTTCCCACTGGTTGCATTCGTACTCGGCCTTGGAGTCCTCGAGCACTTACCAGATGAGCTCCTCCTCCTCTTCGATGCTGAGGTCTAGTGGCGGTGGTGGCGGGGAGGGAGACCGTGCGCGCTCGCACGTACTGGGTGGGTTGGGAGTACGCGTACAGGGTGGTGCGGGGGCACGAGCATGCGCCCGTGGCGGACCCGGAGCATGAGCGGAAAAAGATTTGCCGCCGCATGTCATGCTTGTCCCAGAACCAAGTGTCTCACAATGGCGAGTCGCGCGACGAGCCTTGGGTGTTGGAGGAGATCTGGAGGCAGTTGCGCTCGCGGGTGGTTGATCTCCAGGAGACGGCTGTGGCCGCTCGCTGGGATGGGCGGCACGGGCACCAGATCTGTGCTTAGATGCCAACCGTTTTGCAGGTTCGCATCGGGCCACGGCAGCGGGGTGGCCATGTCCTAGTATTGTCGGCAGACTTCCACCTTGACGCAAGGCCTGT
Source organism: Aegilops umbellulata (assembly GCA_032464435.1). NCBI lineage: Eukaryota > Viridiplantae > Streptophyta > Magnoliopsida > Poales > Poaceae > Aegilops > Aegilops umbellulata. Next base: position 635,422,479 of record CP136057.1, on the reverse strand, counting down.
GCCGCGGCGCGGCGGCCGACGGAGAGATGGAGAAGCCAGTGGCGTTCCTCGGCCCCAACAAGCCAGAGGACGACCCCGCTTCGTGGTCGTGCTTCCCGGACTTTCCAGGGATCCACTTCCACATCCCGATGGTTGCCTGCGAGGGGAGGAGCTTGGGTGGCGCGGCCTAGGGCTTGTTGGGCGCTTGGGGGCAGAGAAAGATTGTGGAAGGCGGCAAAAGTGGAGAAGTTGACTGGATGGTCCACGCACGGGGATAGCCATTAAAAAGGACTTCGGCTAGGGCGGCTGGGTGGATGTCAAGCGGGCCCGTCCATGCGGCGGATTAAATGGTCTAGTCGGAAGTGGTTGGACAACTGACAGACGGACCCGAGGACGGACACCGAGAGGACACATGCCCATCCGTCCATCGTTTGGACACAAATCCGGCCCAAATTCGCCTAAAAAATGGGTGGCCGACATATTTTGCGTCAGATGCCTCGCTTTGGGCATCTCAACCATAACGGACAGGGGTAGACCAAATGCGGTGCTGGGTTGGAGTTTGCCTAAATCTCCAGACCACCTGTTCTCCATTGTGGGCAGACCCAAAGCTGCACTAGTCAATCTGCTTCCTTGCCTCCACAAAAAAAAAAACCCTGTTTCGTTGCCTCCGCCTGAGACGTCGCTGCGCGCAGTCACTCGCAGCGTCGTCCCCGTCTCCGGGAAGGTCCCAGCTCGGCCTCTATTAGACCTATTCTGCTTCGTCCAAAATCTCAATGTTCGTGTACTGTGCAGTTTGCCACCATAATTTTGTGCTCGATTATTCACATTCCATAATTCATGTGATGCAAATACACATTCCATAATTCATGTGATGCAAATAGCCAGACATGTGCAGGGCCAGCAATTTAAGTCTTGCCTAACAAAAACCAAGCTTCGTTCGTTCTAGTTTTGCTCAGTCTGAATGTTGAGAGACTGAGCTTATTTGCAACATTGTACTGTGTCATATTAGCAACAATTGTTTTTTAGCAAGTGATTTTTATGCCACGGATGGAAGGAAATGTTGACACTGAAACATTCTGTAAGTTGTTATGATGCAGAATTACGCGAGATACAAATTACAAATGTTGATCTGGAAAAGAAGAATACTATCCCAACAGGCGAACATATCATTTACCGAACAGCTAACCATTCCAATGCGAATTAAGCATCATTGCACACAGACTGTAAGATAATGCATATAGGTTTTCAAGTCCTAGGAGATTAATCCCCACACAGCAGCTATAAGATAATGCATACACTATGAAATGAAATAATTTCAAACAGAGAAGCGGTGACTGTAGAAGAAGCGGGTCCTGAGAAATAGATTAATAACAGAGTACTTCAACTGCTAATAGTTATCATGTTTCTCAAAGATGAAATGTTGCTCAGATGGTTACCAATTTACTGCACAAGGTGACCATTCATTACAGAGTTTCATCGTTCCAATATTAAGCTTTGCATCAGACAGCTGTGAACCAGGAGCATATAGCAACGAGCCAACGACCATGTCTTCTTCGACGAAAAGACACACCACCTGAAAGCATTCACTTCTTCGATATGCCGAACCCTACAAAACCCATCATAGCAACACCAGGGTCCATGTTCTCGGGTCAAACTGCCCAGCCTGCACTTTCTGAAACCATTTAAATCGAGTCATTATGAATTCTAATGATTTTCAACGGCTCATGGACTGTCGACAATAATTTTCATGTGCAACAGAAAACTAATGGTAAAACAAGGCAGTAATATACACAAACTGTTGCATTTACCTTCTTCACTTTTGTTTGTATTGACGTTTCCTCTCCTCTTCCTCTTGCTGTTGCTCTGAAGAACAAGCGGAAGAGGACATGTTGACTTGCGGACAGCAATCTGATAGACAGTTCAGTTTTCAGTGAGAATTTGGGATATACTCCTTTTCGTTTTCTAGGCATATATGAGAACACAATCAAAGGAAGTATCTTCAAAGGTGATAGTAACAAAGATAATGTTATGTACGTCTAGTTGGCCCACCGAGAACCAAGTTATGTACATCTAGTTGGCTGTCTGCATCATCTCATTGTTATGTATGTACATGGAATACACAAGTTGCCTTTGTAGCACTGACAATGTTATGTACATCTAGTTGGCCCACAGAGCACCAAGTTAGGGAGAGGATTCTCATGATCTCTCAGATAGGAGTTTATCATTTAAATTAGGAATATATCTTTTAGATTGAGCATTAGACAATTTGGGATATTCATGATTTCTTACTTAAATCGGATTGTTAGGCTTCTATATAAAGAGGACCCTTGTGAGGAATAAATCAATAAAGCAAGCAAGAATTAGAAGAATTGCTCTTCTATCTTGCCTGAGCCTCTCCTTAGCCTAGCACACAACCGACAACCATTGGATATTGACATTATTATGTAAATTTGTAACACAAGATTGCTATAAAAGTAACTTTTATGCAGCAAAATCTACCTGATGCAAGTACACAGTTTAGACAGTTAACTGCAAAAAACAAAAAATAATGAAGCCGCCAATGGTAAGAAAGATATCAATAACTAAATAAGTATATATATGAACTTATAAGGCAAGTAGCTGGCATACACCTTGAAAATATGATCCAACCAATAAAACAAGCACATTATTAAGCCTATTGTTTTCTCCAACATCATCAATTATCTATATTACAAAACTGAATAACACCACTAGTAAAAATTAAATGACCCTTACAGAATAATGGTGTAAATTCAAGATATAAGTTCTATTGAGTTCCGAGTCTAAACACACATGCAGGAGTATATGACCATTGTTTATGTGGGTAATATGACTTTCTCGGGTGAATCGCAACTCCAGTTAAAATTATGGTTTGAGTTAATTTGACAACTTTTTTGAGAAATCTTTTCATACAAAGTCTAGAGAACAATACAACCTCAGCCGGAATTATGCATTTCACCACAAAATGGTGCAGCCCTGGCACCGACAATGGTCCCGAGGAAGGAATAATGAGATACAGTACATTATTCAGACTCACCTTTCTCCAAAGGTGGATCATCCTCAACATTGCTTTCAGAGGTCGTCGAGTTCCCGGCATCATCTCCCCTGGTTGTACATTCACAAACTCCTGGGAGCCCTAGGTGAAAACAAAGGCATAAACTTGGTGCACTCTTGGGAACATCAGCTGAAGAATCTTTGGATAGCAAGGCACATCCAGGTTTGTTGAGCGTGCGAGCTCCCTCCAGAGCACCTTCTCCATAACACGGAACCCTAGGTGAAAACAAGGGCATCAATTTTCAGTCTGTAATTGTTAAGGTTACAAATAATGAAAGGGCATCAAAGTTTTGTAGCACAGCTACAATTATTCCACCATCTGTTTTAATGACCCAAGTTGCTATATGTTTTGTTGAGTGTTGTGTTCCATTTCTAACAACTGGTTAGTGTTTGCACAGGATTATCAAGTACAGTTACGAGGTACCAAGTACCATAAAAATAAACAGCACATCGATGAGACATTTACAATAAGCCAGCACCAGAGGCATATAACTCTTCTCAAATAGAAATAGGATAACATCTATCACTCCAATAATTGCACTTTGATTAAATGCATGGCACAATACACATATCCTGACAAAAGATGCAAGTCCTAACTCTATAGGATTGCTATTGAATAACACTAATGCTAACTCCAGCACAGTAGGGCTCGCACCGACGAAAAGAAAGATAAACATCGCTTGGCAACCACCTCATTGTAGAACATGTAATGCCGTTCTGCACACATCTCCTAAACTACAAAACTCAAAGGCCCAGAGCAACTAAGGATACATGGAAACTACGAGCTGATCCGTAAAAGAGTACCGAACTAGATAGAAGTTTCTTTCGACAATGCCATCCATACAAATGTTTGAGCGTGGCGAGTTCAAGAGTAGAGCCCTAACCTGATCTCGAGGTCATGACTGACGTATTCGAAGGTGTTGATAAAGTCAACTTCCTTGGTAGCATTGGACCCCTTGTTCAACAATTGTTGTGCCCGATCCACTGTTTTTTCCTCCTCGTCACCTGCTTCCCCACTAGGCTTCGATGCCGGCAGATTCTGGTGCTTGCCTCGGGGTACAGGTGTGTAGAAGCTGACAACTGGGATCAAACTACAGAAGCCTCGATCAGTATGACTGCACACCTCCCTCACATGCCCCGATCGTAGCTCTATTGTATAGACGCCGACAACCGTGTTAACAAAAATGACATTTGCTTCCTCAGCAAAGCCCAGCACTTGCACTGCATGTAAGAGAGCATTCATTGGAAGGGAATTTTCCAAGCACATGACCCGGTTCAGCACCCATCCTGCTTCAGCACTGGCCTCTCTTGCCCACAATTTGAGCTGCGTATCCAAGTATTGGATTACTCCGATTCCACCGTCCTCCACCAACACGAGGCTATATGCATGGCCGTGGTCTGTGTCCGGTAGGCCGAACACAGTCAGGTTGTGGCTTGCCAAGTCATACTCCACGACGGACGCATAGCTCGCGCTGCCGTCGGACATGAAGTAGAGCACAGATCTGTCAACGAGCACGCTGTATCTTTGTTTGAATTCCACGGAGAAGTCGACGGTGCACTGAACCGAGGTCAGCTCCCCCCAAGCGCCAGTCTCGGACGAGTATATGCTGGACGAGTATATGCTGGTCTCCTCATCTACCACAGGGACGAAGAGGAAGACCACGCGGAAAGGACCCCCGAGGCAGTCGCTGTGGTCGCACCCGTCCGCTGCGCACAACACGGCAGCAGTCCACAAACCGTCGCACTTGAACGCCGCGGGCACCGGTATGGGCTGCTGGGCACCCGTGATTGGCTCCCACAGGAGCAGCTCCAGACCACCAGATCCCTGGGGGAAGAAGAGGGCGCGTCCGTGGCGGCAGTCGACGGCCCGCCAGGCGCGGCGGTCCGGAGCGGCGAGGGAGAAGGACGATGCGGTGGTGGAGATGAATCGGGGGATGAAATCGTCCTTCCAGTTGTGGAGGAAGCCGAGCACGGGGGGTACGCCGTGGAGCTCGTGGAGGCGGCGTCGAAATCCGGGGCAGGAGACGATGCCGCTCCAGGCCTTGCAGACGACGGAGGCGCGGAGGAGGCACGCGGGGTCTTCGGGCGGGAGGCGGAGGAGGATCTCTTCGACGAGCTCGTCCAGGAGCGCCGCCGCCGGCGGCGGCGGTTCCATGGTGGCTGACCGACTATTCGGCAGATAGGGTTGGGTTTGGTATCAAGTACTATTCGATTTTTCTTTTTTTGATTGAAGTAGAATTGATTTCTCCTTTTTTTTTTATTCCATCCCTTGTGTAGACTTCATTCGTCCTAGCCTTTTTTAGACTAACTAGCAAACATGCCCGCGCGTTGCAACGGGAGAAAACAAGTCTCGCACCCCCTTTACCCACTTAGCATTGCTAAAGACATCACCTAATGCACAACATAATAAACATGACTAGTACCTCATCCTCGGGTCCACATCCTCCATTTTAATATAACATCAAACACATGTTTTCGCTTGTCGTCTTCGCCGTCCTCGTCGCCGGTGGTCGCGGTACCAGTTGTTACTAACCAAGGTTGGCCAGGTCCAATAGCTGGATTGTTGAGTCGCCTTCGTGTCCGGCGAAGAAGTTTTTTTTAATCATCTGGCTAATATAATAGGAAAAAGCACTTCACATAATATATGTCTGTGTCATCATGTAAATTGAGTAGTTTGTGTCAAATAGACCATGAAATCTTAGTTGGACTCCTCATGCATTTTGACGGGAGTCACTGGCCCGAGTGAGACTGGTCGTACGTGAAGACGCGACAGAGAAAAAAATTCCTTTCATATGCCTAGTTTAATAAATTGAACTAAAACAATGCATCAGATGGGCATATTTCAAAAATTTGATAAGTTTTATTAATAGCTATAGATTAAAGCAATTTAGCTACAGTACCTCCTTTTTTTAAACATGTTTTAAAATATGTTTGCCTTTTCAAGTTTAAAGTTCAAAACATATTTGTGTTTTTAAAGTGTTTGCAAATTCGAAAAATAATCACAACATTACCTCCTATTTTTTTAAAAAAATTGTGTTTTAAAAAATACTTAGGCTTCAAAAAACTAAAAAGAGAAATATTGTTCCTTTTTTTAAGTTCGAGTTTCAGTTTTTATTAACAACTTTGCAAAATTTTCAGGTTTGAAAATATACTGTATTTACTTTAATATTAGGTAAAGATAAAGATTAACTATGTCAAATTTCGTCCCGCATCCGTTCACGGGCACGCATGCGGAGCCGGCTATCCAATATTCAATGTTATCTGCACATGTCCAGTTTCATCTTGAAAGATTTCAACTAGACCGGACTCTAAACCTAGACTAAAAAGATCGTTGGCGCTCGTTTCCCATCTCCAGCCATCCATGAGCCCCGGAAAATGAAGCCCCGCCTCCTCCGTGCACCATGAGCCCTAGGAACTGAAGCTATCCGCCTCTTCCGCGGCCATGAGCTCTAGAAAGTAAAACTATCCGCCTCCACGTCGCCACCAAGCTCGGCTTCAATGGGAGGGGAGAAGCGATGACCTTCATGGGATGCAAGCTCCGATGACCTCCCATGCGCTACTCTTCTTTGTTGCCAGCGGCGCTTACGGACTTGTCGGCTTCGTGGTCATGTTGGCGGGGCGCGACCGTGGCGGAGCTAGCAATGTCCTCCTTATCCCCGCTCTTGCCGAACACCTCAACCATCGCCTCGTCCATCTCCTTGTAGGCGGCCTGTAAATCCGCTTGATACTAGATGTACCACTAGCGGTCGTGCAAATTTTGCGGACGACGCTATAGGAGTCCACCAGTGCCTCCTGCTCGGCCATGCCCACGTCCGGCACTATGGTCGTGCCGGCGGCGAGTAGCTCCTTCGCGCGTCGGTTCTCGTCGAGGAGGCGGAGGTTGTAGGCCTAGTCGGCCTACGCCTGCCGAAACATGGCATGCCGCTCCTACAGCACCATGTCTGTGTAGTGGGCACGTGCCTTGCCCATGGTGATGTCGACATGGACGGGCGAGGAGGATGGCATTGACTCGTCCTCAGCCGCTTCCTCCATTGGGACGTCCGCAGGGCCGACCTCTGTCTGCCTGTCGTCCTACCAGTCGACTGCAATGGCGGCTCTTTTTTCTACGCGGACGAGAAGCTGTCCTGGACAACTTTGGAGCTCAAGGAGGCCATAGCGGGCATGGTGCGGAGAGGAGGAAGGGAGCGGGGATGATGGATGCGGCTATGGTCGGGCCTGCGGCTTATATAACCGGGGGATGGTAGGGCAATCGGCGATGTGATTAATGGAGTGCAGCAGACGGACGATCGGGTGGCACCGACTCGTCGTTCCTCGGCAAACGCACGCATGTTTTATGTAGGCAGGCGGACGCGCGGGCTTTCGTTTGAACACGGGCAGCCACATGCACTGGGAAAGTGGCGAGGGCACCACTCTCGGCCGACGCGCCATTTCAATACCTGAGCGTCATGAGAGGTCGCATTGCTCTGAGCCGGCATGAATGCGACACTGATGCTGTGGAGGGGCGCTGACCTTTTCGGGTAGGAACGCGTGCGAGTGCGGGTCGGATTTTTTGGTGGGCAAGGGCATTACTCTAAGCTCAATGGCATTTGACCGAACACTTGCTGGGCGTGGTGTCCGCCATGGAGGTCGTCGACAGGGGGCGAAGTATACCTGGGTACAAACGGCTCTAGGGTGGACAGCTCAGTCGAGCGGACGCGTCATTGCTGGTTGCGTGCGTCTGGCAATGCCTCTGCGGTGGCCGAAGACGTCCGGCAGCGGGAGTGGAGGTGGAGGGATGCAAATGCAAAGCAAGGGGAGAAGGGACAGAGTGGAAGGAAATGTGAGCTGGAGGGGGGATTGGGTGGGCCCGGGGTGTCGGAGTCCTACGTTTCGGGTGTCTGGACTCCCTAGTGGGGGCCGAAACTGGGTGGACCGAGGGTGTCGGAGTCCTGCGTTTTGGGTGTCCGGACTCCCGCAAACCTTTCCCCACTTTGTCGCCAATTTCTTTCCCCACTTTGTCGCCAATTTGCGGAAGAAAACACGGCCAGACCGCCTCGCGGCCCGATACAAGCCTGCATTGGATGGCTTCCGTAGTCCGGACAGATGCATGCCGTTTGCAGATCCGCCTTGGAGATGCTTAGTAGGTTTCTTACATTTTTACCTAATTTGAGTAAACTTGTGCCACAAATAATTCATTTTAATTGTTTCCCAAGTCTGACAGCTTGGGCCCATGCCTGGTGGTTTATTTCCCTGGTTCGGTTTTTGCAGCCACCAATGTCAGCAGCGGCACTAAGAGGGGCGGACAGCGCACGCCGAAGGAGAGGCATCACGCCGACGAGGCGCTGCAGGCGGTACCCCGTGTGGAGCTGAAGCCGGAAAGTGAGCTTGAAGACGAGAGTGCCATGGCAGAGCTCCTTGCTGATGATGACACCCAGCGAACAAATTAAAATGATTCTACTCCCTCTGATCCAAATTAATTGTCGCAGCTCTAGTATAATTTTACCTACATATTGTTCAATTATTGCACAGCAGCAGTGCTGTGTAAAGGAAAATCCCTTCGGCAAAACTAATTAATTGTTATGCTCCAGGAACAAAAATTGATTTGGGAATAAGAATGCACTACATGTCTCTGAATTAGCTACAATGCATATGCTAGTATTTACTAGCTCTTAAATGAAATCCTTGCTAGGAAACAATTCAGACGGTTATCATATTTCTTTAACCAGAAAGAGTGGAAGAACCGAGCCTTGAGAAATATAATCACCAATTGTCTTCTTGCACATAGTTATCACACAGTATTTCTCAGATGGAATGCTTCTCAGATGATCACCAGTTTACAACAAGGTAACCCGTTCACTACAGTCTGATCGCTAAAATGTTAAGCTCCCTTGCATCGCAAATATTTTCTTCTCAAAATCCGCACCTCCGCAGCTTTGCATCATAGAGTTGTGTCGGGCGCTAGCTATCTTCAGATCAAGCTGCATATAGCAACGAGCCCACAACCATGTCCTCGGCAGCCACACGCCGACCAAAAGATATCACCTGAAGCAGCCTTCACTTCCACTCCAAAATCCATGACAGCAACAACATCATAATGCCCACAGCCTGGCCAACCTGCCCCTTCTGGAAACAGTTTATATCCACTCATTATGAATTCTACCGATTTTCAACAGCCCACTTGACTGTTTTGCAAGCAAGTCTCATGTTGAATGGAAAACTAGTTGTAAAAGCAGGCAATGATATACACAACTGGTTGCACTTTACCTTCTTTGCATCTTGAAGCTTCCTCTCCTCATCCTCTTGCTGTTGTTTCAATATCCTCACTGAAGAACAAGTGAAGGAGGCATTTTTAACTTGCAGACAGCAGTCTGAATGTCTGATAGACAGTTCGGTCTTCAATGGGCATTTGCGATATATTCCTTATCATTTACTAGATATATATGAGAACAAAATCAGAGGAAGCATCTCCACAGAGGATACTAATGCATACCCGTAACAGTGATTTGCTGTCCGCATTATCTCATTGTTCTGATGGAATACACAGCTTGCTTTCGTAATAACACTGATAACCATTGGATATTCACATTATTGCCTAAATTTGAAACACATGATTGCTAACATAAGTTACCTTTATGCAGCAAAACCTACCCAGTACAAGTACACGATTTAGACAGTTAACTGGGAGGAAGAAAAAACAGTTAAGCACCCAAGCTGATGGTTCATATATCCATATCTATAATTCAATGGTAAGAAATATGAAAATTACTAAATAAATATATATAAACTTATAAGGCAGCTAGCTGATATATCGCATACGCGCCTGAAAATATGGATCTGACTGATAAACAAGCTTACTATAAAAGCATATAACAACCACTAGTAAAAACTAAATGGTCCCTTCACAGAATGATGGTGTAAATTACAACAACAACAACAACAAAGCCTTTAGTCCCAAACAAGCTGGGGTAGGCTAGAGATGAAACCCATAAGATCTCGCAACCAACTCATGGCTCTGGCACATGGATAGCAAGCTTCCACGCACCCCTGTCCATAGCTAGCTCTTTGGTGATACTCCAATCCTTCAGGTCTCTTAACGGACTCCTCCCATGTCAAATTCGGTCTACCCCGCCCTCTCTTGACATTCTCTGCACGCTTTAGCCGTCCGCTATGCACTGGAGCTTCTGGAGGCCTGCGCTGAATATGCCCAAACCATCTCAGACGATGTTGGACAAGCTTCTCCCCAATTGGTGCTACCCTAACTCTATCTCTTATATCATCATTCCGGACTCGATCCTTCCTCGTGTGGCCACACATCCATCTCAACATACGCATCTCCGCCACACCTAACTGTTGAACATGTCGCCTTTTAGTCGGCCAACACTCCACGCCATACAACATTGCGGGTCGAACCGCCGTCGTGTAGAACTTGTGAGGGAGTCCTGGATTAGGGGGTGTTCGGATAGCCGAACTATATCTTCAGCCGGACTCCAGGACTATGAAGATACAAGATTGAAGACTTCGTCCCGTGTCCGGAAGGTTCTTTCCTTGGCGTGGAAGGCAAGCTAGGCGTGCGGATATTCAAGATCTCCTACCAATGTAACCGACTCTGTGTAACCCTAACCCTATCCGGTGCCTATATAAATCGGAGGGTTGTAGTCCGTAGGACGAACACATTATAACCATCATCATACCCATAGGCTAGCTTCTAGGGTTTAGCCTCCTTGATCTCGTGGTAGATCTACTCTTGTACTACCGATATCATCAATATTAATCTAGCAGGAGTAGGGTTTTACCTCCATCGAGAGGGCCCGAACCTAGGTAAAATAAAGTGTCCCTTGTCTCCTGTTACCACCCGACCTTGACGCACAGATCGGGACCCCCTACCCGAGATCCGCCGGTTTTGACACCGACATTGGTGCTTTCATTGAGAGTTCCTCTATGTCGTCGCCTTTAGGCCCGATGGCTCCTTTGATCATCAACAACGATGAGGTCCAGGGTGAGACTTTTCTCCCCGGACAGATCTTCGTCTTCGGCGGCTTCGCTCTGCGGGCCAACTCACTTGGTCATCTGGAGCAGATCGAGAGCTACGCCCCTGGCCATCAAGTCAGGTTTGGAAGCCTAAACTACACGACAGATATCCGCGGAAACTTGATCTTCGACGGATTCGAGCCACAGCCAAGCGCGCCACACTATCTCGAGGGGCATGATATAGCTCTGCCTCCAAACAGTGTCCTGGAGGCCGCATACGCTCCAGCCCCGATCCTCGATTCGGAGCCCGCTGCGTTCTTTGAGGATGAACGGTTGAACGTCACCTCGGGGGCTGCGATCTTAAAAGCCATTGAGCCAAACGCAAGCCCCGCACTCCGCATGGCACATGACTCCAAGGAGCCGGACTCTTCTCCGAACTCCGAACCTCCCGCGCCCCTGCCAATCGAATCAGATTGGGCGCCGGTAATGGAGTTCACCGCCGCGGATATCTTTCAGTATTCGCCTTTCGGTGATATTCTGAAATCTCTCAAGTCTCTCTCTTTTTCAGGAGAGCCCAGGCCGAACTATGGCCTGCGAGGTTGGGATTCGGACGACGAAGAAATTCAAAACCCACCCACCACCCACTTAATAGCCACTGTCGACGATTTAACCGACATGCTCGACTTCGGCTCCGAAGACTTCGACGGTATGGACGACGAAGACGGAGACGAACGGGAACCAGCGCCCATAGGGCACTGGACCTCCACCCCACTTAATGATGTATTCATGGTGGATACACCTGAAAAAACTCACAATGAGGAAGAAGGGGGCGAAAAGAAGGGTAAACCCTCCGAAAAGCACTCAAAGCGGTGACGTAAACGCCGAGCGAAGCCCCGCCTCGATCAAGACCCAGCCATAGAGCAGGTCGAGTCGGCAGATGGCGAACACATCCCGGAACAGCCGTCCGAACAGGGTAACACGGGCAGAGAGGACGAACAGTCCTCCCCCGGTCATAACAGAACTCCGGTCGATACAACGCCGGATAAAATCATGGAGCAGAATCTCCAAGAAAGGCTCGTCGCCACAGCACGAAGCCTGAAGAAGTAGAAGCAAAAGCTAAAGACGGCGGAATATGCACTCAAAACAAGATGGAGCAAAGTAATCAAGACCGCAGACAAATACGGCGGCAGCCGCCGCACCAAAAGCTATCCGAAGAGAAAGCTACTGCCCGAATTCGACCAGGAGGCCCTAGAGCCCCCAAACTCGAAAAACAAAAAGGCTACACGGTCGAATAAACGACCTCTCGGCCACTACAATATGGCAAACGGCGCCGCACTCAATGCGGCATGCGACACAATCAAAGACTCGCATCATGGCCCAGCCAGGTCCATTTACGGGCCAAGAAAGCAAGCTCTCGTAAGCAATGCAAAAAATCCACCATCAGAATCCGGCACACCCAAATATGGGGGTGCCGCACACCCTCTATGTTTCACCGATGAGGTCCTGGAATATGAATTCCCAGAGGGATTTAAACCCGTTAACATAGAGGCGTACGATGGAACAACAGACCCGGGAGTTCTAATCGAGGATTATGTCCTCCACATACATATGGCTAGAGGAGATGATCTCCACGCCATAAAATATTTACCCCTTAAGCTTAAAGGGCCAGCCTGGCACTAGCTTAAAAGCCTTCCCGAAAACACAATTGGAAGTTGGGAAGAGCTCGAGGACGCTTTCCGAGCAAATTTTCAAGGGACCTACGTCCGTCCCCCGGACGCAGACGACCTCAGTCACATAACTCAGCAATCCGGAGAATCAGCTCGGCAGTTCTGGAACAGATTCCTCACTAAAAAGAATCAAATAGTGGATTGTCCGGACGCCGAAGCCCTAGCGGCTTTCAGGCACAATGTCCGAGACGAATGGCTCGCCAGACACCTCGGCCAGGAAAAGCCAAGAACAATGGCCGCACTCACAAGCCTCATGACCCGCTTTTGCGCAGGAGAGGACAGCTGGTTGGCACGATGCAGCCCCAGCGACCCAAGTACATCAGAAATCAGGGATGGAAACGGGAAACCACGGCGAAACAAGGACCTTCGCCGAATCAAAAGAAAAAGTACGAAGAGCACGATAGTCAATGCCGGATTCAAAGGCTCACGGCAAAATCAGACAAAATCACCCCCTCAGGATAATAGGGAAGATCCGTCCAGTCTAAAGATAGTCATGGACAGGATATGTCAGATACACAGTACTCCTGGAAAGCCTGCTAATCATACCCACAAAGACTGTTGGGTTTTCAAACAATCCGGAAGGCTTAACGCCGAACACAAGGGGCTCGACACACCAAGTGAGGAAGAGGACGAACCCCAAAAGCAGAACACCAGGAAGCAAAAGAACTTCCCGCAAGAAGTCAAACAGTGAACTCACTTCACATAACAAGGCATGAGGCACCCATAAAGGTCCGCACATTCAAGCCTATCCCTCAGGAGTCTGGCCACTGGTCACTAAAACCAATCATTTTTGATCAGCTAGATTATTCTCGCAATATCAAACACGCAGGCCGGACTGCCCTGATACTTAATCCAATAATAGACGGGTTCCAGTTTACCAACGTCCTTATGGACGGTGGCAGTGGACTAAATCTGATATATCAGGATACAATTCACCGCATGGGCATAAACCCAGCACGAATCTGTCACAGTAAAACCTCCTTTCAAGGAGTAGCACCAGGCCCGGACACCCACTGTATGGGTTTTCTCCGGCTTGTGGTCATATTTGGCTCTGCCAATAACTTTCGTCGTGAAAAGCTTATCTTCCACATAGTCCCGTTTTCAAGTCGCTATCAAGCACTAATGGGACGCGGAGCTTTCGCTCGCTTTAACGCAATACCGCATTATGCATCCCTCACGCTAAAGATTCCCGGTCCTCGAGGCATCATCTCTTTAAAGGGAGCATACTAAACTACATCTCCTCCAAACGGAGGATTGTGCGGCCGCTTAAACGGCCGCCCAACAAAATGGCCTCGCCAGCCAAAAGACTTTTTCGATGTAAATCACAAAAGGCCGCGGACCCGGACTCAATGAGTTCGGCACAAGCCCATTTTCGTTATAGGCTTGGTACGCCTCACCAGGGGTTGTCCGCAGAGACAATAAAACTCGACCGTATCTATTTCTCACTTTACATTTTATTTATTATTCTTTTTGATCCGCACGACCCATTTTTCAATTTAGTTCTTCCCTTTTACAGATGAACGTCGTACGACGCCCGTCCAGGACACGGCACAACGGAGACACAGGCGCAAACGTGCAGTAGGGACCCGCCCCAAAGGATTCTTCTTAGATTAAGACCCTGCGTAAACCTTTTTTACTGTCTCTTGTTGCTATACATCCCCTGGTTTACCTCACTATAACCATGGAGGAGACTGGCGTTTTGGCATGTGGCCACGCCAGAATTCTTGCTCGTACCTGGACACAAGGGGCTCTTTTCTTTTTCAAGGGTGTTGTTTCACACGCACCCACAAAGACCGAACACCTTAGGGAGTGTTCGGTGTCGCGAGTTTTGGCACTATATGCATCAGCTCCGAGTCATGATTTTGGTCACATGTTGGGTTGCCCGGCTCCTGAGTTCGGCCACCTTACGTTCCGTTCTATCGGCTAAGGTTGCACCAGGAGAACTACTGCGATTGTGCCCCGGTTCGGCCGGGTGAGCACCTCAGTAGAGAAAGACGAAAACCGACTGTCATGATGTAGCGCGAGACTGGTCACCACTCGATGACTTATAGGAATTTATCGAATTCCTCCGTTTTGACGAAGGGCCGCTTCCCGGTCAGGCACATATGCGTCCCGAATTCGGGTAAACGCAGTCGCCATTAAAGGGCTACCTAAAGAGTCCCGCTGTCAAGCTCCTATGGCTAAGTGAAAGTGTTAAAGCATTATAGTCTGGTTGCCTAGCCCGCGGCGCTATCACCTCCTTTGTAGGACCAAGACGTTGGGTTAAGTGTGAAAATGCGTTCTCTGCGCGCACCCCCGCACTATGTGCGTGGGGGCTGAAGCCAACGACTGCAATCTTTCAGAATTTATATATCAGAACGGCCGCACAGGAGGTGTTATTAATACTTGAAGGCACAAGTCTAAATTACGCCATTACAATTTATAAAAATATTGATCTACGATTACATATGCTGTCATAAAATAGCATCTTTCGAACACTGCGTCTCTATTGTACGAGCGCCCGCGAGGACTTCCTCAAAATAGTGCTCGGAAGGAATTCGGCTTTTATCCGAATCACGGGACGCAACAACGGTGGGCTCCATATCTGCCCAGTATGTCTTGACACGGGCAAGAGCCAGCCGCGCGCCCTCTGTGCAAGCGGACCTCTTTAGAGCTTCAATCCGAGGCACCACGTCAAGAAATTGCTGCACCAAACTGAAATAGCTTCTCGGCTTCGATCTCCCCGGACACAGGCGGTCCATGGCATACTTCATGGCGAGTCCGGACAACCTATTCAGCTCGGCCCATTGGGCCAGGCGATCATCCACTGATAGTGGACGCTCTGGATTAGTGAACTGCGACCAGAAGAGCTTTTCCACTTCATGATCTTTCTTATCTCGAAAGTACTCGGCCGCATCGGCGGCGCTAGCCGACAAATCCAGATAGGTGTCCTCCACGCTCCACGCTCGGTCCAACGGGGAGAACTTCGGATCAAACAATTTTCTCCGCAGCAGGAAGGGCTTTCCATCCGCAATTAGTCCGGCTTGACGCAGCTCTTCCCTTGACGCTCTCATACCAGAGCGGGCGTCCTTGGCGTCGGCGACGGCCTTCTCTAAATCCGTCTGCCGGGCTCGACCTTCCTCTTCAAGAAGTTTGCAACGGTCAGTAGCACTTTTCAACTTTACGGCTATATCAGCCATCTCCTCCTTGCTTCGGCAATGGGAAGCCTGTTCGGCTTTTAGCTCTTCACGGGCTCTTCCGGCAGCCGCATCGGTTTTTCTGGCTTGTTCCTTTGCTTTGGCGAGCTCGGCCCTAAGTCCTTCTACGGACGCCGCACCATCTGCATCAAGCATACACAAGGTAAGATATTGACATAAAGCTCCTCTTACTAGCAATCGCCAAATAAACTCAATACCTTGAGCATCATCAAGCCGCTTGTTAACAAGCACGATGTCGGCTTCTGCCTCATCGAGTTGCCGTTTCATTTCGGCAAATTCTCGAGTCCGGCTCGACTCCGGACAACTTGCCACCTACATGCAAAGGTGCCACTTAAAGGACCTGGGATTAAGATCCTCTGCGCGCCGCTAATCTTTGCGGCACACAGAGTCTCAGGGGCTACTATCTATACAAGGCGCATGTTATTATGCGCAATTAACACTAATGTTCGTTATTTAAATCGTACCTCAAGGCCCGCCAGTAAACTCTTGACGGCCTCGTTCAATCCGCTTTCCGCGGATGAAATCTTTTCAATCACCGTGTGCATCAACGCACGATGCTCCTCTGAAATAGAGGCTCGGCCCAGCAGAACCTTCAGCTCCTCCGACCGAACACCAGATGGTGCCGGACTCGTCCCATGGCCTTCTTCGGAGGCCGGACACGGAGAACCCCGGGGGGCCGCATGATCACCTTCTGCCTCAGGCAGATTCGGAGAAATCCTCTGCGACGACACTTCGGCGTCGCCCGCCTTGCTAGGCGATGAAGGAGGAGGCGTTCCACTCTCCATCATCTCCGGAAGAAGATCCCCCGATGACGAGCTCTGCCGAGAAGGGTCGAGGTCCGAACTACAAGGTAAGGTTTCGGTTAAAACTTCTTAGATATAAATTAAGGATTTCTCTTAAAAGAATGACTCTCTTTCTACTTACGGCTCGTTGGAGGGCTGCTCCTTTTGAGGATTTAGTTCGGCCGAGGGGCTCCCTGGCGTCGGGTCCTCTGACGCGGATTCTTTCCCCCGCTTTGGAGCTATGGCTCCCGGGTCGTCAGAGGTGGCCCTTTTCTTCCCCTTTGGAGAGGAGTTGTCGATTCCCCCCTTTGGGATGGCCTCTTTCGAAGAGGCCACGGTTTCCTTGTCCGCCCCTTCATTTTTCTCCCGAGGCGCCACCTCCAACATCCTGACTAGCACAGGATCTAGCCTGGTCTCGGGAAGGGGAGCCGGACACCGGATCAGCTTCGCCTTCGCTATCCACTCCTGCGTAAAAAGGAGAAGTACTGTTAAAAAATAAGTCAATTGTACGGATAGAAGGTCCGGGCGCAAGGTCACCTACTTCTGTATCCGGGCGGTTGCGGCTTAAACCAGCATCCTCGGTCAAATCCGGACTCACTCCTTGTGGTCCGAAGAACAGTCTATACATCTCCGTAGGCGTCATGCCCATGAGATTTCGGAGAACTCGCGGCCCCTCTGGGTTGAACTCCCACAAGCGGAGGGGGCGACGTTGGCCGGGCAGTGTCCGGCGAATCAACATAACTTGCGTCACCTTGACCAGGTTGAGGTCTCCTTTTAGGAGATCCTTTATGTGGCCCTGCAACAGAGGAACATCTTTGGGCAAGCCCCGATCTAACCCTGTGTTGATCCACAATGTTAAACGTGGTGGGGGGCCCGAGCGAAAGGCAGGAGGCGCTACCCAAGTGGTGCCCCGAGGAGAGGTGATGTAGAACCACTCTTGTTGCCATAAGCCGAGCTCCTCTTGAAAAGTGCCCTCGGGCCATGGAGCATCGGTATTCCTTTTTATAACAGCACCTCCGCACTCTACGTGACGCCCCTCGATTATCTTCGGTTCTACCTTGAAGGTCTTGAGCCATAATCCGAAGTGAGGAGTGATATGGAGAAACGCTTCACACATAACAATGAAGGAGGAGATATGGAGGATGGACTCCGGAGCTAGGTCGTGGAATTCCAGCCCATAATAAAACATCAGCCCCCTTACGAAAGGATCCGTTGGGAAGCCTAATCCCCGAAGGAAGTGGGAGATGAATACTACGCTCTCACCAGGCTGAGGGCTTGGGATCGCTTGTCCTTGAGCAGGCAACCTGTGCGGGATCTCGCTGGTCAGGAACCTAGCCTTACTCAACCTTGATACGTCCTCCTCCGTAACGGAGGAGGGCATCCATTGGCCTTGAAGGCCGGAGCCGGACATTGTCGATGGTCCGGTGCGCCTAGAATCTAAAAGCCTGGGGTGTTGGAACTCGAGGCTATGGGCGAGCTTGTTTTGAGAACACAAGAGGGGAGCAAGGTCTCGGTCTCTTTATAAGAGGCAGAATATCAAGAGCCCTCCCCGTAACCGTCTTGGACTAGCCTTTAATCAAGGCAGGACGTGCTTAACGGGCACGGTTGGGTTACCCACGTCCGTATTGATGAGAATCCCGTTAAAGGGGGCACACGATCTCTGCTTCGACAAGACGTGCCAAGGAAACCGCCTCGTTGAACGCGCTGCGGCGGAACAACAAAAAATAATCCATACAGAAGGCTTGGTCGCAGTGTTATGACGCACAGCGGAATACGTCAGCAGATTTGATTTGTGTTTGTATTATTCTCTATATGGCAATACGTGGAAACTTGTTTTGCAGAGCCGGACACTGTTTTTGGTGTTTATTATCTGCTTGAAGAATTTGGAGGAGGAACCCGCCTTGCAATGCCGAAGACAATTTGCGCGCCGGACTCGTCGTCATTGAATTCTGGTTCAGGGGCTACTGAGGGAGTCCTGGATTAGGGGGTGTTCGGATAGCCGAACTATATCTTCAGCCGAACTCCAGGACTATGAAGATACAAGATTGAAGACTTCGTCCCGTGTCCGGAAGGTTCTTTCCTTGGCGTGGAAGGCAAGCTAGGCGTGCGGATATTCAAGATCTCCTACCAATGTAACCAACTCTGTGTAACCCTAACCCTATCCGGTGCCTATATAAACCGGAGGGTTGTAGTCCGTAGGACGAACACATTATAACCATCATCATACCCATAGGCTAGCTTCTAGGGTTTAGCCTCCTTGATCTCGTGGTAGATCTACTCTTGTACTACCCATATCATTTTTTTGACTGTACTACTACCCATATCATCAATATTAATCTAGCAGGAGTAGGGTTTTACCTCCATCGAGAGGGCCCGAACCTGGGTAAAATAAAGTGTCCCTTGTCTCCTGTTACCATCCGACCTTGACGCACAGATCGGGACCCCCTACCCGAGATCCACCGGTTTTGACACCGACAACTTGCCTTTTAGCTTTTGTGGCACTCTCTTGTCACAGAGAATGCCAGAAGCTTGGCGCCACTTCATCCATCCGGCTTTGATTCGATGGTTCACATCTTCATCAATACCCCCATCCTCCTGCAACATTGACCCCAAATACCGAAAGGTGTCCTTCCGAGGTACCACCTGGCCATCAAGGCTAACCTCCTCCTCCTCACACCTAGTAGTACTGAAACCGCACATCATGTACTCGGTTTTAGTTCTACTAAGCCTAAACCCTTTCGATTACAAGGTTTGTCTCCATAACTCTAACTTCCTATTTACCCCCGTCCGACTATCGTCAACTAGCACCACATCATCCGCAAAGAGCATACACCATGGGATATCTCCTTGTATATCCCTTGTGACCTCATCCATCACCAATGCAAAAAGATAAGGGCTCAAAGCTGACCCTTGATGCAGTCCTATCTTAATCGGGAAGTCATCGATGTCGACATCACTTGTTCGAACACTTGTCACAACATTATCGTACATGTCCTTGATGAGGGTAATGTACTTTGCTGGGACTTTGTGTTTCTCCAAGGCCCACCACATGACATTCCGCGGTATCTTATCATAGGCCTTCTCCAAGTCAATGAACACCATATGCAAGTCCTTCTTTTGCTCCCTATATCTCTTCATAAGTTGTCGTACCAAGAAAATGGCTTCCATGGTCGACCTCCCAGGCATGAAACCAAACTGATTTTTGGTCACGCTTGACATTCTTCTTAAGCGGTGCTCAATGACTTTCTCCCATAGCTTCATTGTATGGCTCATCAGCTTAATTCCACGGTAATTAGTACAACTCTAAACATCCCCCTTGTTCTTGAATATTGGTACTAATATACTCCGTCTCCATTCTTCTGGCATCTTGTTTGCCCGAAAAATGAGGTTGAAAAGCTTGGTTAGCCATACTATCGCTATGTCCCCGAGACCTTTCCACACCTCAATGGGGATACAATCAGGGCCCATCGCCTTGCCTCCTTTCATCCTTTTTAAAGCCTCCTTCACCTCAGACTCCTGGATTCGCCGCACAAAACGCATGCTGGTCTCATCAAAGGAGTCGTCTAGTTCAATGGTAGAACTCTCATTCTCCCCATTGAACAGCTTGTCGTAATACTCCCGCCATCTATGCTTAATCTCCTCGTCCTTCACCAAGAGTTGGCCTGCTCCGTCCTTGATGCATTTGACTTGGCCAATATCCCTCGTCTTCCTCTCTCGGATCTTGGCCATCTTATAGATGTCCCTTTCACCTTCCTTCGTGCCTAACCGTTGGTAGAGGTCCTCATATGCCCGACCCCTTGCTTCACCAACAGCTCGCTTTGCGGCCTTCTTCGCCATCTTGTACTTCTCTATTTTGTCTGCACTCCTATCCAGGTATAGGCGTATGAAGCAATCTTTCTTCTCTTTAATCGCCTTCTGGACATCAACATTCCACCACCAGGTATCCTTATCTTCGCTTCTCCTTCCCCTGGACACTCAAAACTCCTCCGAGGCCACCTTACGAATGCAAGTCGCCATCTTCATCCACACATTGTCCGCATCCCCTCCTTCCTCCCAAGGGCCCTCCTTAATGACCCTCTCCTTGAACACCTGAGCTACCTCCCCCTTGAGCTTCCACCACTTCGTTCTCGTGACTTTGGCACGTTTATCCCGCTGGACACGAATCCGAAAGCGGAAGTCAGTAACCACCAGCTTATGCTGGGGTACAACACTCTCTCCAGGTATCACCTTACAGTCTAGGCACGCACGCCTATCTTCTCTTCTCGAGAGGATGAAATCAATCTGGCTAGAGTGTTGGCCACTACTAAAAGTCACCAGATGTGATTCTCTCTTTCTAAAGAGGGTGTTAGCTACAACCATGTTGTAGGCTAGAGCAAAGCTCAAGACATCTTCTCCTTCTTGATTCCTGATGCCATAGCCAAAGCCCCCACGCGCCCCTTCAAAACCTGTGTTAGATGTACCAACGTGGCCATTGAGGTCTCCTTCTATGAAGAGTTTCTCACCAATCGGTACACTCCTAACCATGTCTTCCAGGACTTCCCAGAACTCCCTCTTGGTGTTCTCATTGTGGCCTACTTGCGGGGCATACGCGCTGAATGATGGTGTAAATTCCAGGGATAATTTATATTGAGTTGAAATCCCAAACAAGACTATTACTTTGCACATGTAGGAGTACATGACCATTATCTTATGTAGGTAATATGACTGTCTAGGGGGGATCGAATTCCACGTTAAAATTGCGGGTTCAATTAATTCAGCAGCTTCTTTGAGAAACCATTCCATATTCCATATAAAGCCTAGAGAACAATGCAAACCTCAGCGGAAATCAAGCAAGCATTTGGCCACACAATAGTGCAGCCCTGGCACCAACAATGGTCTCCGGAAGGAACAATGACATACAGTAAATTATTCAGACTCACCTTTCTCTGAAGCTGGAGCACCCTCAACATTGCTATCAGAGGTCGTCGAGTTTCTGCCATCATCTTTGCTGGTTGTACCCTTCACGGACACTTCATTTGGCACTCTTGGGAATATCACCCGAAGAATCTTTCGGTAGCAAGGCACATCCATGTTTGTTGAGCATGATAGCACCCTCCAGAGCACCTTCTCCATAACAAGGAACCCTAGATGAAAACAAAGGGGTAAATTTTTAGTCTATAACTGTTAAGATTATAAATAACACGAGGGTATTAAAGTTGTGTAGCGCTGCTATAATTATTCCATTGTCGGTTTTAATGATGCTAGGTTCTAACTATGTTATGTTGAGTTCGGTTTCTAACAACTACCTAGTGTTTGCAAATATTATGAAGTACAATTACGATCTACAGTACCATACCAATAAATGGTACATCGATGAGATATTTACAACCAGCCGGCAACAGAGGCATAGAACTCTTCTCAAATATGATAACATCTATCACTCTAGTAATTGCACTTTGATTAAATGCAAATCACATGACACTAACCATCACAAAAGATGCCACACTAACGCTAATTCAGCTCATTGAACCCCTGAAATGCCAACACACTTTCGTGCTCGCAGCCGAACAAGAAAAAAAAAGATAAATACCACTTGGCAACCTTCTTGTCGTAGAACATCTAATACCTCTCTAAACTCATCTCCCAAACTACAAAATTCAAAGGCCTAAAGCAACTAAGGACACAAGGAAAGCAAAGGCTGATCCTGAAGAGTACCAAACTATTGAGAAGTTTTTTTTTGAGAATGCCATCCATACGAATGATGTGTGGCATGGAATAGGGGAGGCGTTTGGGACTCACCTGATATTGTGGTCGTTGCTGACGCATTCGAATGTGTTGACAAAGTCCCCTTCCTTGGTCGCATTGGACCCCTTGCTCAACAGCTGTTGTGCCCGATCTATTGTTTTCTTCTCCTCTCCCCCCTCCTCACCCCCTGCCTCCTCGTTAGGCTCCTCACTAGGCTTGCCTCAGGGTACAGGAGTGTAGAAGCTGACAACTGGGATCAAATGTACCGAAGCCATGATCGCACACCTTCCTCACATGCTCCGACTGTAACTCAACTGAGAAAACACCATCAATTGTGTCGACGAAAATGACATTTGCTCCCTCAGCACCGCCCATCACGCACACTCTATAATCTTCATGCAATGGGGCACTAGTTGGTACCAAAGTGCCGAGGTCGATGACCCGACTGAGCACCCATCATACATCAATGCGGTCACTCGCCTCTCTTGTCCACAATTTGAGATGCGAATCAAAGTCCTGGATTATGCCCAGTCCAGCATCCCCAGCCAGCATGAGGTGGCGTTCACAGTAGTTGTGGTCTGGTGGGTTAAAGGTAAACACATTCAGGGCATGCCTTGACAAGTCATACTCTAGAATCGATGCATCGCCTTAGTCTAGGTTGAACCAGTTGTAGAACAGGAAGTAAAGCAGAGAGCTCCCAACGAGCACGCTGGAAAAGTTTGTTTTGATTATGGAGAAGGCAAGGATGGAGGTCAGCAGCTCACCCCAGGCGCCGGTCTCCGACGAGTATACACACACCGATATGAGAGGCACGTCAATGCATTCATCCTGGATGTCGACTAGCACATGGAAAGGACCCCCGAGGAAGTGGCGATGGTCACACCCGTCCGCTGTGCAGAAGACGGCCGCCATAGTCGGGTAGCAGCGGGACAGATACGCCGCGGGCCATGGTACGCGCTGCTGGGCGCCCGTGATTGGCTCCCACACAAGGAGTTCCCGAGCATATCCATCCTGGCTCTGGGAGACGAAGAGGGCGCGACCGTGGCGGCAGTCAAGGGCATGCCAGAAGCGGTGGTCCAGGGCGGCGGGTGAGAAGGACGAGGCGATGGTGGGTATGAAGCTATGCTGGTGGGGCACGTAGCCCCCACCAGGGAGGAAGCCGAGGAGGGGTGGTGTCGGGTGGAGCTCGTGGAGGCGGCGGCGGAAGGCTAGGCATGAGATGATGCCGGCCCAGTCCTTGCAGACGATGGAGGCGCGGAGGAGGCATGCGGGGTGGTCCGGTGGGATGCGGAGGAGGATCTCTTCAACGAGCTCGCCCGGTAGCGGCGGCGGTGTTCCCATGGCGGTGGATCTGGGGATGGGTGTGCAGAGGAACCTGGAATGGCTGGAGAGGGGGCGAGGGGAGGGAGATTAGGGATGGATCCGGGGGACAAAATTACTGTTCTGACCTATGAGGCTAACAAAATCCCGATTTGACCTCGGTTTTTTAAAAAAAATCGATTTTGACCTGTTTGGGTGACGCCAACATCCTTGGCGTCTGGGTTGCGAACCAGACGTCTGGCCCCTGGCCCGCATTGTCCGCCTGTCCGTTGACCTGCTGACGTGGCAAAGGGGCCAGACGCCAAGGACCCTGGCGTCTGGCCCTGGTAACTGGATAACGGCGCGGGCCAGCCCACCCATCTCCATCTCATCTGGGTCAAGAACAAAGGCTGTGTTCGCCCCCCCTTCTCTCCCTCCCACCCCCTATCTACTCCATTAACCGCTCAAACTCGCAGATCTGACCCCCCAAGCTTCTTTGAGGTATAGTCCCCCATTCCCTTCAATTGATTTTTGTTTTCCCCTCTCTTGTTGGATGCATTATTTCACATTAGGTGATGCTAGATTAGTAGATGGTTTCTTTGTTTTAGGAAATAGTTTGTAGTTGATAGATGATTTGGTAGGTAGTGTAGTTTGTAGATGTTAGTAGTTGTCCACTAATAGACATAGTTTGTGATTTTTTTTGAATTATAGATGATGTATGCATGTGCTAGTAAATTAACTATATGTTGAATATATAGATGGCATAATATTTGTTTGAATATCAGAAGACTACTTTGGCAAGCAAATATATGTGTTAAGTGATATGAAAATATTATATGTGTTAAGTGCTATAACAATATAGTTGAATATATAGATGGCATAAATTTTTTTGCAAAAGAGATGATGAAATTTGATGATTGTGTGTGACATGATTTTTTCAATAGAATGGCGGATGGTGATTATGAGATTTATTTGATGGTGAAATTTGGTACTCTAGATGATATGTGTGCATATGTAGAAGAAAGAAATGATGTGCTTATGTTTTAGAAGAATGGTGTGTTCATGTGGCATAACTTGAAGAAGGAAATTATATTGTTTGATATTGTTCATGTATTCATAGATGTTTGTGATTTGTTTTGTAGGATGGCGGATGATGATGGACCTTGGTATGATGGATTAATCCAAGAGTGGGATAAGGAACATCGTGCCCGTGCCATTGAGAACGGAAAGGTAAGAAGCAAGACTTATCAATTTTCATTGTTTCTCATTTGTGTTCTTGTATTGATAAAAAATCACTTTATTTACAGCCTGTAGTTGCTACGCGCATGAGGGGTCATTGCGCTGATGACTTTCCTTACGACGCACTGTACGAGCCGTACATTCGGAGATTGGGTCTTCTCCCATTCGTGTTGCAGTTTAAGCAACGCCCTCCGCCGGTGAACCACGCGGCGCTGACTGCACTTGTGGATCATTGGAGGCCCGAGACTCACTCTTTCCACTTTTCATTTGGGGAGATGACGATGACCCTAGAGGACATGGCTATGATAAGAGGCCTTCCTATCAACGGACGAGCTGTTACCGGTCGTGTGAGCGCCGTTAATTGGCGACAACGGGCAGGCATTTTAATTGGTGTTGTGCTGGATGCCCCTCCGGAAGGCAAGGCCGATGCCTCGAAAGTGAGGCATTCTTGGCTATTTCATGGATTAGTTATTTGCACCTCAGATCATATCATATTTTGTGTTGTCGCAGAAGTTCAAGAAGCGGTTACATAAGATGGCAGCTATGCTTTCTTGCCATGGTGCTCAGCCCAGTGATGTGTTTGCACCTGGTAGCTGCGCCGGCAGAGCTCATAAACGCCGTTATCTCTGCAACGAAGAGGACATAAACGAGGAGGTCAATGAAGAGGAGGCAACACATCAAGAGGAGCCAACAGAAGAAGAGGAACAGGAACAACAAGAGCATGAGTACGATGTTGATGCTCCACAACCATCACAGGGTACAAAACCGACCCAAGGCAATGCCCGCTCTAAAAAAGGCAAAGCCATAGCTAAGACACCGGGCAAGAAAGGCCGAAAGAAGACATGGAACACTGCATTCCATAGTCCGGAGTATCCTCATCAATTTATGCTTATGATGTCTACTACGCAACCTTCTTCTTGTAGACGTGTTGGGCCTCCAAGTGCAGAGGTTTGTAGGACAGTAGCAAATTTCCCTCAAGTGGATGACCTAAGGTTTATCAATCCATGGGAGGCGTAGGATGAAGATGGTCTCTCTCAAACAACCCTGCAACCAAATAACAAAGAGTCTGTTGTGTCCCCAACACACCCAATACAATGGTAAATTGTATAGGTGCACTAGTTCGGTGAAGAGATGGTGATACAAGTGCAATATGGAAGGTAGATATAGGTTTTTATAATCTGAAAATATAAAAACAACAAGGTAACAAGTGGTAAAAGTGAGCGTAAACGGTATTGCAATGCTAGGAAACAAGGCCTAGGGTTCATACTTTCACTAGTGCAAGTTCTCTCAACAATAATAACATAATTGGATTATATAACTATCCCTCAACATGCAACAAAGAGTCACTCCAAAGTCACTAATAGCAGAGAACAAACGAAGAGATTATGGTAGGGTACTAAACCACCTCAAAGTTATTCTTTCCAATCAATCCGTTGGGCCATTCCTATAAGTGTCACAAACAACCCTAGAGTCCGTACTAGTATAACACCTTAAGACACAAATCAACCAAAACCCTAATGTCACCTAGATACTCCAATGTCACCTCAAGTATCCGTGGGTATGATTATACGATATGCATCACACAATCTCAAATTCATCTATTCAACCAACACATAGAACCTCAAAGAGTGCCCCAAAGTTTCTACTAGAGAATCAAGAAGATAACGTGTGCCAACCCCTATGCATAGGTTCATGGGCGGAACCCGCAAGTTGATCACCAAAACATACATCAAGCGAATCACGTGATATCCCATTGTCACCACAGATACGCACGGCAAGACATACATCAAGTGTTCTCAAATCATTGAAGACTCAATCCGATAAGATAACTTCAAAGGGAAAACTCAATCCATTACAAGAGAGTAGAGGGGGAGAAGCAACATAAGATCCAACTATAATAGCAAAGCTCGCGATACATCAAGATCGTGCCAAATCAAGAACACGAGAGAGAGATCAAACACACAGCTACTCGTACATACCCTCAGCCCCGAGGGTGAACTACTCCCTCCTCGTCATGGAGAGCACCGGGATGATGAAGATGACCACCGGTGAGGGTTCCTCCCTCCGGCAGGGTGCCAGAACAGGGTCCCGATTGACTTTTGGTGGCTACAAAGGCTTGCGGCGGCGGAACTCCAGATCTATTCTGTTCTCCGAAGGTTTTAGGGTATATGGGAATATATAGGCGAAAGAAGTCGGTAAGGGGAGCCACGAGGGTGGAGGGCGTGCCCTAGGGGGGGTGGGCGCGCCCCCCTACCTCATGGCTCCCTCGTTCCTTTCCTGACGTGCACTCCAAGTTTTTCCGGTAGATTTCCTTCCAAAAATAACTTCTCCAGTTTGTTTCATTCCGTTTTGACTCCGTTTGATATTCCTTTTCTTCGAAACACTGAAACAAGGGAAAAAACAGGAACTGGCACTGGGCTCTGGGTCAATAGGTTAGTCCCAAAAGTAATATAAAAGTGCATAGTAAAGCCCATAAAACATCCAAGATTGATAAAATAATAGCATGAATACTTCATAAATTATAGATACGTTGGAGACGTATCAAGCATCCCCAAGGTTAATTCCTGCTCGTCCTCGAGTAGGTAAATGATAAAAGAAATAATTTATGAAGTGTGAATGCTAGCAGGTGCATAAGTTTGATCAATGATAATTTCAATCACCTTTTCTAGCATCATTATATGTCATAACAGTAGCTCAACTCATAAAAATTTTCATTATCAAGTAACAAACTATCCACATGTTAAAGTATAGATCATAAACTTTCTTGAAAACTAACAAATTATGCTCTCAGTCATCAAACAATTGCAATTCATCTTATTTCCAGGAAGAGTCTATGTCAGAGCTTTGATTTAGCAAACTCCACATACTCAACTTTCATTTAGTCTTTCACAATTGCTAACACTCACGCGATATTTATGGGTTCAAAGTTTTAATCAGACACAGAGAAAGATAGGGGCTTATAGATTCGCCTCCCAACCTTTTACCTCGAGGGTAATGTCAACAATAATAGTTCATGATGCCTTACATCCAATTGGATACATATATCAGAATCTTTCCAACACGAGGTGCTTGCCAAAGGATAAAATGAAAAAGGGAAAGGTGAAGATCACCATGACTCTTGCATAAAAGTAAAAGATAGGCCCTTCGCAGAGGGAAGCAGGGATTTGTAGAGGTGCCAGAGCTCGAAGCAAAAAATAGAGATGAAAATAATTTTGAGAGGTATGCTTTCATTGTCAACATAACGACCAAGAGTTCCCAATATCTTCCATACTACATACATTATAGGCGGTTCCCAAACAGAAAGGTAAATATTTTTACTCCCCCTCCACCAACAATCATCAATCCATGGCTTGCCCGAAACAACGGGTGCCTCCAACTAACTTCAAACCTGGGGGAGTTTTGTTTGCAATTATTTTTGATTTGATTTTGATCTTTTGATCATGGGACTGGGCATCCCAGTTACCAGCCATTTTCTCGTGAATGATGAGCGGAGTCCACTCATCGTGAGAATAACCCACCTAGCATGGAAGATAATGCTAACCCGTAGTCGCTACATGAGCGATTCGGGCATACGAAACAGATTATTATTTGAAGGTTTAGAGTTTGGCACATGCAAATTTACTTGGAACGGCAGGTAAATACCGCATATAGGTAGATATGGTGGACACTCATGGAAGAAACTTGGTTCAAGGAGTTTGGATGCACAAGTAGTATCTCTACTTGGTGCAAGGAATTTGGCTAGCATGAGGGGGAAAGGCAAGCTCAACGTGTTAGGCGATCCATGACAATATACTTTATTTCGGATATAAGAAAACATAACCATTAAGTTGTCTTCCTTGTCCAACATCAACCTTTTATCATGTCATATTTTAATGAGTGCTCACAATTACAAAATATGTCCATGATAGTATATTTATATGTGAAATCTCTCTCCTTCAATATTCTTTCATGAATTGTTCAAGTGACCAATACAATGTTGGCTAAACTTCAATAAATTTACCACCTCTACTTCTTATATGTAAAGTCATTACTCCCCATGGAATAAGCATATGAAACATATATAATTTCAGATTTATGACATTCAAATCATTCAACCACTTACTCATAGGATATAAGTGAAGCCCACGAGTAAATGACTAACTACTCCAAAAAGATATAAGTGAAGATCAATGAGTAGTTAAATAATTATTTAAATATGTGAGGACTCTCTCTCATTTTAGAATTTCAGATCTTGGTACTTTATTCAAACAGCAAGAAAATCTAAAGAAAATAAAATGACGCTCCAAGCAAAACATATATCATGTGGTGAATAAAAATATAGCTCCAAGTAAAGTTACCGATGAACAAAGACGAAAGAGGGGATGCCATCCGGGGCATCCCCAAGCTTAGGCTCTTGGTTGTCCTTGAATATTACCTTGGGGTGCCTTGGGCATCCCCAATCTTAGGCTCTTGCCACTCCTTATTCCATAGTCCATCGAATCTTTACCCAAAACTTGAAAACTTCACAACACAAAACTTAACAGCAAACTCGTAAGCTCCGTTAGCGAAAGAAAACAAAACACCACTTCAAGGTATTGTAATGAACTCATTCTTTATTTATATTGGTGTTAAACCTACTGTATTCCAACTTCTCTATGGTTTATAAACTATTTTACTAGCCATAGATTCATCAAAATAAGCAAACAACACATGAAAAACAGAATCTGTCAAAAACAGAACAATCTGTAGTAATCTGTAACTAACGCAAACTTATGGAACTCAAAAAATTCTAAAATAAATTTTTGGACCTGAGGAATTTGTCTAGTAATCATATGCAAAAAGAATCAACTAAATAGCACTCTCCAGTAAAAAGTTTTAGCTAATCTCGTGAGTTCTAAAGTTTCTGTTTTTTACAGCACGATCATAAAGACTTCACCCAAGTCTTCCCAAAGGTTCTACTTGGCACAAACACTAATTAAAACACAAAACCACATCCAAACAGAATAAAGATGGATTATTTATTCCTAAAAAGAACCAAAAAGAAAGAAACTAAAATAAAATTGGGTTGCCTCCCGACAAGCGCCATCGTTTAACGCCCCTAGCTAGGCACGATGATTTCAATGATGCTCACATAAAAGATAAGAATTGAAACATAAAGAGAGCATCATGAAGAATATGGCTAGCACATTTAAGTCTACCCACTTCCTATGCATAGGGATTTTGTGAGCAAACAACTTACGGGAACAAGAATCAACTTGCATAGGGAGGCAAAACAAGCATAACTTCAAAACTTTAAGCACATAGAGAGGAAACTTGATATTATTGCAATTCCTACAAGCATATATTACTCCCTCATAATAATTTTCAGTAGCATCATGAATGAGTTCAATAATATAACCAGAACCTAAAGCATTCTTTTCATGATCTACAAGCATAGAAAATTTAGTACTCTCCACATAAGCAAAGTTCTTCTCATTCGAAATAGTGGGAGCATCATAAGAGACTTGAATACTATAAATTGTTTCCACATTAAAAGAGTAATGTTCAGAGAAAGGGTACTCATAATCATGACAAGTTTTATAAATATAATCATCACTACTTTTTATAGCATAAGTTTCATCACAATAATCATCATAAGTAGCAACTATGTTCTCATCATAATCGATTGAAACCTCTTCCAAGATGGTGGATACATCACTAAATAAAGTCATGACCTCTCCAAATCCACTTTCATAAATATTATAAGATTCAACATCCTCCAAAATAGTGGGATCATTTCTTCCTAAAGTTGACACTCTTCCGAACCCACTTTCATCAATATAATCATCGTAAATAGAAGGCATGCTATCATCATAACTACTTTGCATATCAAAACTTGAGAGGCTAAAAATATCATCATTATTAAACATAGCATCCCCAAGCTTGGGACAAACATTAATTGCAGCAAATATATTCTCAAATATGTCATCCTCATCAAACATAGCTTCCCCAAGCTTAGGCCTTTTCATATCATAAGCATAATCACTCTCATCATTAATAGTATGGATAGCACCAATAGTATATCAAACATTATTATCATATTCTTCCAAGCAAGTGCCAAAAAGATTTTCAAGATCATAAGAAGTATCATTATCTTCCCAATCATAATCATCACAACAAGCAATAGGCATAACGAGATCATCATCAAGTGTATCATCTTCATTTTCATGAGGCATAACAATAATAGGAGCAACATTATTTGGGAGAGATATCTTTTTTACCTCTCTTCCTTTTTCTTTTCTTCTTCTTCACCACATCATGTGTGGGTTCAATCCTCTTTTTGGAGCTCCTGATTGATGAGATTGGTTGAATAGAAAGATCCTCCTCATTACCTGATTCATCATAAGAAATAATAGGAGGATATTGGGAAGTATCTTCCCTTTCATTAGTATTCTCTTCATCTTCTATTTGTTTTCTTTTCTTTATGTAATTGGCAATATAAGGATTTTCAATGCAATTCACCGCACAATACATATAAATTTCCTCTAGATCAAATTCAAGAAGTTTATAACGGGCAAATTCTGGAAGATAATTAGTCATACATTTCATTTCTTCGTAGCCCATAAGCAAACTAAGTTCATTATATTGTGCAAGGGAAATCAAGTCATCACAATTTTTGGACACGATTAGATCATGAAACAATTTGCATTGGAGATTTAAATGACCATGTTCATTGCAAAGTTCACAAGGGGCACGAAAAATATTGAATTTTTCAGCACAAACATCAAGACTTTCTTGCAACAATTTAGTTTCTAAATACTTATGCCTCTTGCAATATCTATCTTCCCGATTTGGTGTGTACTTGCAAACCCAATGTACTCCACAAAAATCGACATGTTTATAGGAGAAATTTTCATCATAACTAGTGCAATCATCATTAGCACTAAGGATATTCAAGGAGTTCATACTAACAACATTGCAATCATGCTCATCATTCGAAGATTTAGTGCCAAACATTTTAATGCATTCTTCTTCTAACACTTTGGAACAATTTTCCTTCCCATCATATTCACGAAAGATATTAAAAAGATGAAGCGTATGAGACAAACTCAATTCCATTTTTTTGTAGTTTTCTTTTATAAACTAAACTAGTGCTAAAACAAGAAACAAAAAGATTCGATTGCAAGATCTAAAGATATACCTTCAAGCACTCACCTCCCCAGCAAAGGCGCCAGAAACTGCTTGATGTCTACTAAGCAACCTTCTTCTTGTAGACGTTCTTGGGCCTCCAATTCAAAGGTTTGTAGGACAGTAGCAAATTTCCCTCAAGTGGATGACCTAAGGTTTATCAATCCGTGGGAGGCGTAGGATGAAGATGGTCTCTCTCAAACAACCCTGCAACCAAATAACAAAGAGTCTCTTGTGTCCCCAACACACCCAATACAATGGTAAATTGTATAGGTGCACTAGTTCGGTGAAGAGATGGTGATACAAGTGCAATATGGAAGGTAGATATAGGTTTTTGTAATCTGAAAATATAAAAACAGCAAGGTAACAAGTGGTAAAAGTGAGCGTAAACGGTATTGCAATGCTAGGAAACAAGGCCTAGGGTTCATACTTTCACTAGTGCAAGTTCTCTCAACAATAATAACATAATTGGATCATATAACTATCCCTCAACATGAAACAAAGAGTCACTCCAAAGTCACTAATAGCAGAGAACAAACGAAGAGATTATGGTAGGGTACAAAACCACCTCAAAGTTATTCTTTCCAATCAATCCGTTGGGCTATTCCTATAAGTGTCACAAACAGCCCTAGAGTTCGTACTAGAATAACACATTAAGACACAAATCAACCAAAACCCTAATGTCACCTAGATACTTCAATGTCACCTCAAGTATCCGTGGGTATGATTATACGATATGCATCACACAATCTCAAATTCATCTATTCAACCAACACATAGAACCTCAAAGAGTGCCCCAAAGTTTCTACCGGAGAATCAAGACGATAACGTGTGCCAACCCCTATGCATAGGTTCATGGGCGGAACCCGCAAGTTGATCACCAAAACATACATCAAGCGAATCACGTGATATCCCATTGTCACCATAGATACGCACGGCAAGACATACATCAAGTGTTCTCAAATCATTGAAGACTCAATCCGATAAGATAACTTCAAAGGGAAAACTCAATCCATTACAAGAGAGTAGAGGGGGAGAAGCAACATAAGATCCAACTATAATAGCAAAGCTCGCGATACATCAAGATCGTGCCAAATCAAGAACATGAGAGAGAGAGAGAGATCAAACACATATCTACTGGTACATACCCTCAGCCCCGAGGGTGAACTACTCCCTCCTCGTCATGGAGAGCGCCAGGATGATGAAGATGACCACCGGTGAGGGTTCCCCCCTCCGGCAGGGTGCCGGAACAGGGTCCCGATTGACTTTTGCTGGCTATAGAGGCTTGCGATGGCGGAACTCCAGATCTATTCTGTTTTCCGAAGGTTTTAGGGCATATGGGAATATATAGGCGAAAGAAGTCGGTAAGGGGAGCCACGAGGGATCCATGAGGGTGGAGGGCGCGCCCCCTACCTCGTGGCTCCCTCATTCCTTTCCTGACGTGCACTCCAAGTTTTTCGGGTAGCTTTCCTTCCAAAAATAACTTCTCTAGTTGGTTTCATTCCGTTTCGACTCCGTTTGATATTCCTTTTCTTCGAAACACTGAAACATGGGAAAAAAGAGGAACTGGCACTGGGCTCTGGGTCAATAGGTTAGTCCCAAAAGTAATATGAAAGTGCATAGTAAAGCCCATAAAACATCCAAGATGGATAAAATAATAGCATGAATACGTTGGAGACGTATCAGGCTACAGGAATGCAAAGATATAAGTCGAACAATGATGCGGAGGCGGAGGAGGCTAGCGAAGAGGAGGAGCCTACACTTGCAGATATCGTGAAGAGAGGAAGGAGGAAGTGAGCTAGTTGTAGTTTGTTTCAATGAGCTTGTTCTAGTGTGCTTGCATGAACTTGTTGTCGTTTCTTTCCATGAACTTGTTGTCGTTTCTTTCCATGAATTCGTGACGTTGCTATGAATGTATGACATGAATTTGTCGTTTAAAATTAGTACTCAATCATGTGATTTATGTGAAATGTTGTTTCCTGTGATGTGTATGAATTCATTGCTTCCTATGAATTTTTTCTGAAATTTGTCAAAAGTGGGAGTCATGTTGCCATTTGTATGCACAGGGGACCAGACATCAAGGTCCTTGGCGTCTGGCTGCAAGTCAGGGGACCAGACGCCAGGGTCCTTGGCGTTTGGCAGTTGACTGACAGCAGAAAACAGGGCAAAGCAGGGGGCCAGACGCCAGGGTCCTTGGCGTCTGGTCCTGGGCAAGAAGTTTTTTTTCACTTGTAGTTTTGTCTAGCTTTTTTTGTTTAGTTAACTAATTGCACGCATTGTTATACACTATAAATGACACAAGTATCATGATACATAGAAGATTAGTCTCGAATAACATACATAGTCTTTTCAAACCACTAGTTCAAACAAGGTTTCAAATGACATAGTCTCAAATTACACAAATAGTTGATGACCACGATAATTCAAACCACTAGGACATAAACATTACATAGTCTTTTCAAACCACTAGGACATAAGCACGATAGTTCAAATGACATAAACATCACATATAACTCGGTTTCCGGTAGCAATGCAACTCAACAACCGTTTTCCATTCCCATTCGCTCAGCATTTCTTGAATCTTGCCATCATCAGTTATGTCAATCAATTTTCTTTCCCCAGGGCCATATGACTGCTTCCTGCTGACGTAGTACACAAAATAGTCTTCCTTCAACCCTTGCTTCAACATGAATTTAGTCTTCAACCACTCAAAAGTGAGGTCCACTTTACTAACTTGCACAACACTTGGAGGGAGGCCTTGGACATGAACAGTAGGGCTAAGCGTCCACTGAGCACCCGTATCCATCTGAGGGGGGCAGCAGCTCGTGAATGTGAGTGGAGATGAATGGAATGGGGGTGGAGTTCATTTACCTACCCCTTGAGCATAACCACTAGGAAAAATAAAACTAGGGTTTACACAAAAATATGATACATTAAAGCAACCAAAAAATGAGGGGTGGAGTTGATTTACCTTCTTGTTATGAAATCTCGAAGATCCAATGGTGAAATGGGACAGATTTGAGGGGGGCTAGGGTGATGGAGAGGGAGTGAGGGGGGCAGCAGATCATGAATGTGAGTGGAGATGAACGTGAGTGGAGATGAGTGGAGATGGAGAGGGAGTGAGGGGGCCCACAGCATCTTATCTACAGATGAATAAGTGAAAATGGGCATCACCCAGACGGCAGGGTGGCGTCTGGTTGACATGGCCCCAATAGCCAAACGCCAGGGTCCCTGGCGTCTGGTACCCCCCCAAAATCAACAGAAGCTCGTTGCAACTATGCAGACCCAGACGCCAGGGTCCTCGGCGTCTGGTTGACGTGGCCCCAATAGCCAAACGCCAGGTCCCTGGCGTCTGGTACCCCCCAGAATCAATAGAAGCTCATTGCAACTGTGCAGACCCAGACGCCAGGGTCCTCGGCGTCTGGTTGATGTGGCCCCAATAGCCAAACGCCAGGGTCCCTGGCGTCTGGTACCCCCCAAAATCAACAGAAGGTCATTGCAACTGTGCAGCACCCAGGCGCCACGATCCATGGCGTTTGGTCAAACAGCCAGACGCCATGGTCCCTGGCGTTTGGTCCTGGTGCACACAATGCTACCTTTTTCATTTGCAATTTTGGCTAGCTAACTAACTGAACGACTTGTTATACACTATAAATGACACAAATATGAAGAAAGCATACTAGTCTCAACCCAAAATATGAAGAAAGCATACTAGTCTCGAATGACAAACAAAGTTTCCACATAATCTCAATTACAAGTTCATCACACACAAGGTCTCAAACAACAAGTTCATGATCACACAAGGTCCCGAATGACAAGTTCATACATTAAACAAAGTCTCGAAAGTTCATGACCACACAAGGTGCCTTTTCCATTTGTCTACTGAGTAGTATGGGGCCACTTTCCCTTCTTGTCACGTGCCTCGTCCTCCTCTCGTGCATCGCGAGCCCTTGCAAGTTTTATTGCCCTCTCTTCTTGACGATCCACCTTCTCTTTGCATGCCCTCTCTTCCTCACGCTTCTTGCGCTCACAAGCGTCCTTCTCACGATGCTCCCGCTCGAATCCCCGTGCATAGGACTCCTCGAACAGGCGCTGCCTCTGTAAGCAATCTCGACGTTGGTCCTCTTGGACATCTTTTGGTACCTCGTGATCTATCCAAGTAAAGTACTTGCAAAGTGGAGGAGGGGACAACATATGAGTTCAAACTTGTTTATGTTTTTTGTATGTACACCTAACATACCGGTGGTATGTCATATGCGTTAGTTGGCCTTCGACGATCATGTGCATAGTTGGGACACAAGAAAAACCTTCTACCTTCTGTCCATGACTTCTTGCGGTCAGTGGACACCTTCAGCTTACAAACATCACCACACCAACATGGTGGTGTGGGCACATCCTTCTCCTTCTCCTTGTCCAACCTGGCCTCCATCCACGTCTTCGGCATGTCCTCTTGGTCCGCGCACGCCGGCCTCGTCCTGGAACCGGATGAAGCCATGCCTACAAAAAGAACAATTATTAGCACAAGACATAAAGAGAGTTAATGTGTAAATACATTAAATCAATAAATGCTAGGAATTGTATGAACAAATAATATACCATTATTATTAGATCAACCATCTGGCTTAAGCAAATAACCGAAGGCTGATCCATTATCAACCATTCCTCTATGACCACCACCACCTCTAGCACTTGTGCTTCCTCTCTGACCATCACCACCTCTAGCACTTGTGCTTGCTCGACCTCGACCACCACCTCTAGCACTTGTGCCTGCTCGACCACCACCTCTAGCACTTGTGCTAGCTCGACCACCACCTCTAGCACTTGTACTCCCTCTACGAACACTAGTAGAACGCCCGTGCATTGCAACGGGCTACCATAAATATAAATGAATCAAACAAATGATTAAGGTTGTCTTCAAGGCCGAAGATATGTTCGGGCGTGTCCGAACATCAAATGAGCGCCCAGCAGGCTCCCCAAAATACAGTTTAGGCTCCCCCAAATCCAGTCCACATGTGGAGGAGAAATGTGGTTCTCCAGACTATTCGCCATGTTATCTCAAACACTCAGGTCCAACAAAAGCCCCATCCTATGACACACCCTTCCCCTTTTTTTGTCACAACCTCCCCTTTCTGCTTGATTTTCTAGAGGGACAATTCTAGCTGGAGCCATGTCCTTTAAAACCGGATGAATCCCACCTCACTCTTCACCCTTTATAACCAGATGACGCCCACCTCACCTTCGCAAAGGCGCCCTATGTTTTTCATCTCGCCAACCGCCCTACTCTCCACCGTATCCAAGTAAAAACAGAACTAATTATGTCCTATTAAACTATATACATTCCTTGACGATATTCTTGACTACTCAACAATTGCTTCTATTTTAAATTGAGACCTCCCTGTAGACGGCGTGTAAAAAATCTGTTTGTGCTACTAAATCCTAGTAACATGCTGAGAACTACTCTAAATTGTTAAGCTCATACAGCAATCTTGAAAACTTAAAAGAAATCATCTTTAACCAGTAATTATTATTAAGGTCATACAACAATCTTGGAAACTTAGGAAAGATCATTTTTTAACTTCTAGCTGTACCAAATGGCCCAACTCCTCTCTTGTCGTTCTTCACATGATAACCTACAAGGAACATTTCAGTAGATGAAGAAGAGACTTCATGTTTTGATGGTCCTTATTTTTGAATCCCATAAAAACCTTGGAATAAGAACTTAACACAATATATAGCAGGACCATGAGAACAAAATTTGTCCCCATCCTATGTTCCTTACTCTTGAACTATGTATCAAACTTTTTTGCCACACCTTTAGATGCTGACATCTTTCTCCCAAAGATAGTAGGTTCAAAATGTATTTATTGGGACTCAATATCTATCGATAGTTCCTACTTGTTTCTAAGTTTCAGCTTTACTATCATACAATATATTATAGTTGATCACAATGCTTTATATGTTGATTAATTAGTGCCACACAAATACCACAACACCAATTATTTAAAAGAATGGTGTCCACTGTACAATGGAGTTTGGACTACTTTAGCAATAAGAACATGTGTTGAACCTGTAAAAAACATATAGGGAAATTCTGAAATTGTAGTATAAGATTAAGTAACCTTGGACTATATTTATTTAGGTATAAAATGGAAGACGATATTGTGCAGGTATAGAATGGGCATCCCCTTGTGAACATTACATCATGGAAACGAACTTGCCTTGTGACAGAAATAGTGATAGAAGGAAATACTGATATGGAGGCATACTCGTGACGGAGGGAGAGAGAGAGAGATATCTTTCTGTCCGCTCCTCCTTCCACTCCACCTTCATTCTTGTGACCATGTCTGAGCCCTCTCTCTTTGAAATCTTGTACTAATACAGAATCCTTGGACCATTGAAATTCAACCGGAGACCACCCAATCTGAAAGGTTTAAGGTATATAAGTAATAGGTTGCAGAACTAACAATAGATTGATAACCACTCCTATGTACGTATAACAAAAACAGTATATCACCAAAATCTGTATCATCATCGATCGACATAAGCACAAAGATCAATCATACATACCTTGAGTGGAAGATTTAGTAGACTTGCAAAGATAATAAATTCCTCTGTTCATTCCTAAGCGAATAACCAACCAGTCCACAAGATATAGGTTCCTCTGCCCATTAAACTCGTTGCCAACCCAGAGAAAAAGGGGAACACCCAAGAGAAAAAAGCAAGGAAGAGGCCAGCTGTGGCTCAGGCTGCTCTGCTCCCAGCCGAATCAGCCGCCAACAACCTGTCGTTGACTCCGCTCGCCAAATCGGCCGCTGCAGCGTGTTGTTGACACTGCTACTTGATCCGCTCCTCTTGATCTCGTATCCTTCCGCCACCTCGCTGCACCTCCTCCCATCACCACCATAAGATCGGGAGAGACGAGAGAGGCAGCGGCGTCCGACTGAGGGAGCGATCGGATCGAGAGGGAGAGAGAGATGAGGGAGTGGCGGCGATGGTGGCGCGCAGAGGCAAGGCCTGGCGGGGCGCGGCCGCGCGGGGATGGTGATGGCGGCGGCTGCTCGAGGTCGCGTAGGAAGAGTGCCCTTGATCGAGGGGGTCGAATGCGAGGCTGGGGGCTGGTGGGGATCGTGGCCAAGGAGCAGGTGCATGGTGAGGCTCGCGTGGAGAAAAGGGAGTGGGATCGATCGTGGAAAAAAAGGATCAGTTTTCATGTACGTGGGATAGCGGCCCTTGCGCGAGGCTGAGAGATTTTTTATCGATGGCCGTTGTACCTGCGAAGGAAGGTCGAACCATCACGACGTCCGGTCCTCCTTTAATAGTAGAGACTGGCACCTCTAGCACTTGTGCTCCCTCTACGACCACCACTACCACCTCTGACACTTGTGCTTCCTCGACCACCACCACCGTCACCTCTTCCACCTCGTTCACCATCGGTTCCACCTCCACGACTTGTTTTTCCTTTTTTGGTTTTCCTATTCTTGCATGTCCGCTCATTGTGTCCCCCTTCACCGCACACCCCACAGTTGATAGTGTCAGGAGCCTCCATGAAATGACCGCTACCAAATTGTTTCATGCTAGTGTATCCAGCTAGGTCATCCATATCACCCCTAAACCTCTTAGTTCTCCTTCTACCCTTGGTCTCCACCTTCATAAGAGGGTCTGGCCTAATATGAGGGCCATGGTACTCAGGCCACTATGATTGGTCCAAGAAAGGGTGAAATCTTGGCGCCCATGTCAACCTAGTAGCTTCCACATGGAACTCTTGCATCCGCACGGTTTTTCCATCACAAATAGGTATGTTTCTCGCCTTCGCCGCCGTTATCAAATGCGAGCATGGCCAATGATACTTACTAGGCCTCTCGCACTGGCACCACCGAGTCTTCAGACGCACCTCAAATGCAGCACCACCATATTGTCTACCGTCTCGTGTTGTGCCACCTGGCTCATCAATTTGATAGATCATTTCAATTCTGTCAAATATGATAACTTGTTGCTGTGAAGACTTGCTTGCTTGTAACTGCAACCATTCATCAAACTTTTCCGGATAATCCTTTTTTCACCTATCCATTTTGCAGTCTCTTCAGAATGCCTCTGAAAGTACTCATTAAGCTTGAAGAAGGTGTACTCCACTATTGCAGTCACTAGCAATGCACGAGCACCCTTCAGCACATTGTTGAAACATTCTACCAGATTTCCCGTCATGTCGCCATATCGCCTACCACCATTGTAATGAGTGCATGCCCACTTTTGCTTCTCGTTTAAATTCCTAGTTAAGAACTCTTTTCCCCCTTCGTTCACCGCTGCAAAGAGTTTGTTGTACCGAGCATCGAAACCTTGGGTGGTGAAGGCCACACATACATGGGTAAGGTCTTTGCTGAGCTCCTTGCTTTTACATGCCCGGTAAAAATTGGCCACGAAATGCCTCATGCACCATCGGTGGTGAAGCTTTGGAAATCCTGGAACAACAATGTCCATTGCCTTGAGTATGCCATGGTGCCGGTCCGATATGATTCATACCTCCCTAGCCCCAATCACGTTGTGCCTAACATGACCCATGAACCACTCCCAGTTGTCTTGGTGCTCGGAAGGCACCAAAGCAAATGCACACGGCAACACGTTGTCGTTTGATGAGTGCGCCATTGCTACCATTAGTGTGCCCTTGTATCTACCGGTCAAAAACGTGCCATCTATAGACAAGACCGGATGACAATGCTGAAACGCCTCCACACATTGTCCATAACTCCAGAAGGCACGGTGGAACACTCCATCGTGATCCTCGACCACATGAAACATGCCCGGGTGTAACACCCCAGATGTAAAACTTCCATATTTGGCAATATATCCATGTTGGTCTCCATCCAATTCCATTCGGGGTCCCATCTTTTAGTCTCATTTTGTTTTGTTATGTTGTTCTACTCATTTAATTGCCATGCTTACCTTGTCATATTGCATTTGGGCTTCTTGTCATATTCCTTTTGCCATCATATGTTTGCATCATGTGCATATCAATGTTGTGTTGTGCTTATGTCGACTTGCATTTCCATGATATGCATGCATGATATGTTGTTGCATGTTCTATGTGTGATCCATGAATCACCACCTCCATGCATCACCATCTCACCTTCTCTTTCTTTCTTTTTGCAAGTGCCATTTTACCCTCCTTCATTAATGTCCAACTTTGCCTCAATATTCTACCACCATGTCCTAAACCTCCCTGCCAAGTTTCATCCCATTGGGAGTTGATTTTGTTAGGTTAAAAAATGCCTCAAGTTTAAATTTTATTCAAACTTGTTTTATTTTTCTACCTATAAAATTGTCCAACTCAATTTATTCAAATCCTTCTTAAATCCAGGGTCCTGAGGATATTTTCATATGTCTAACAAACCCCTCCAATCCTTCTGTGCTTTTCGCCCCTTTATTTCTGTTTGAAGAAATAGAAAAGAGCTAGAGGGAGAGAGAGAGAGCAGCAGCCCATTGTAGCAG
Source organism: Aegilops umbellulata (assembly GCA_032464435.1). Classification (NCBI taxonomy): domain Eukaryota; kingdom Viridiplantae; phylum Streptophyta; class Magnoliopsida; order Poales; family Poaceae; genus Aegilops; species Aegilops umbellulata. The sequence goes on along the minus strand of CP136057.1, from coordinate 635,380,884 downwards.
CCCATCAACCAGCGCCTGCAGCCCAACCGGCGCAGCAGTAGCAGCCCATCGAGCCCGTTAGCGCCAGGAGCTTCGTCTCCCCTGTACGGCAGCTCATCCAGACACGCCACGTCGACGTCCGACTGATTTGATGGCCGGAGAAGCTCCCTAGACCCGATAAAGTTGTCCCCGGTGCCCTAGGGTCTCCCCTCAACCGATCCCCCTCCTCTCCTTCCCTCGCCGCCTCCAGGTAAGGCTAGCCACGCCACGCCGTCGCCCTGCCCACCATGCTCCGGCCGAGCTTGAGCTCGAGCTCGGAGTAGCCGTCTACGCCGCGCCTCCGACCCCCTCGGCCACCGTGGGGGAGTCTGCCAAGTTCCTCTATGTCTCCTTCCACGACGCACGCGACCACAAGGCCTCCAGATCGACTTCTCCGACCTGTCTTCTTCCTCTTCTTCCCGGACAGCAGCCCCGCCAGTTTCAGAGCTCCCTCTCGTCGCCTTCAGCGCGTCTCCGTCGAGCTCGTCATGTCCTAGGGTGAGCTGGGTAACACACCTCCCTCTCATGTCTTTTGCATGGCGTGTAGACACCCCGTAGGACTCGCCCGATCCGTGTCTTTGACGCGCTCACGATGCTCCGGCTAAGTCTGCAAATTTTCCTTGTGTGTGTACTTGCTGCAGCGCGCCAGCACGTTCTCCAGCTTCGGATCCCCAAGTTGCTCTCTCTCACACACACGCACGCCATTCCCGCATGCCACAACCACCATGGCAGCACAACAAGCTTGTGCATTGCCTCTGCCCGCTCTCGTCCACGTACACACGCCGCTTGCGTTCCGCGAGCTCGTGCTCGAGAGTTTTCTCACGCACCCCCACACCCGCACTCCCTTGCACATCCCGCATGCCCGCCGCCGCAACCCGGCCCCGCCGTCGCCGTTGCTGCCACCGACGTCGTCGTCGTTTTCTTCTCTGTCTTGGAGAAGAAGAAGTCAGGGCCATGGGGCTTGGTCAAGTAGGTCAGAGCCCCTTCCTAACCAACAGCCTGTCCTAGCCAAGCTGGTTTGCACCCCACGCGCCCACTGCAGCGACCTGGGTTTGAATCCCAGGCGCACCCCTTTTTATTTTCCTCTATTGATATTTAACAGTTGTCTCTATGACAGAAGGGTCCCACCAGTCAGCCTCTCAGCGCCCTCCTCCTTTTTTTTTCCTTATCCCCGCGCTTTCCATTTCTGGGAAGCCCTCTCTTTCCATTTCAGGCAAGTCCAAATCTAGGCATTTCATTTCTGGAATACTGCCAATTCTGTCAATAGCCATTTTAGGCAGGTTTTAACTTAATGCACTTGTGAATGTTTTTCTAGAGCAACCCGAACATATTATATATGTTTTTGGGGTAGAAAAATCCCACCAATCCAGTGGTGGCATTAGTTTCTGCATTTGAGCAAGTTCATAAACATGTCATTTTACATCATGATGTTGTCTTGTCATTTTTGTGTGGTTTAATTCAAGCATGCTATGAGGTTGTTTTGCACATGGATAGTTTCATTTTCATGCCTACTCCATGCTAGATTTATTTCATGCCATGATATGCTATGTAGTGAGTTAATCAAGGTTGTAAACATGCCAACATGAATCTGTCTTGCCATGTCCTGAAATTTTACCAAGTCTGAATCTGTTTATAAAACTTGCTATGTTTGCATGGGTGTAATAATATTTTCTTTGCCTTTTTGGCTCATGTTCAGTAAGGGAGTTTTGTTAAGTGCATTTAGTAGAAGCATGCAATGCCTTTGTTTGCTATGTTATGTTCCTGTAGCATGTTATTAGCTTGATCTAAACATGTCTTCCTGATGTTAATTCCTGGCATGTTGTTATTTTCAATGTCTGTGAAACTGTTATCTTTTGCATTATTGCCATGCTGTTTTAGTCATGCTCTAGTGGGTTATAAATTTATCTCAATGTTCATGTTTTGTAGAACATCCCGTGTACATCACTGCTATGCATTTCGTTCATATGTTTGGGTGTTGTAGCTTATTTATACTTTGCATCCAAGTGGCCATGTTGCCGTTTTAAGCAGTTTGCATCATATCTTGTCTTGCTTGTCATTTGCAAACCGTGCATCAGAATCCGGTGATCTTTATATCAATTTCAACCGAAATCATCTCATCTTTCCAGTGGCATACTTGGTTTGCCAAGTTGATGCCTTGTTCATCTCTTCCCTTCTGGAGCATGCTTATGCATTGCATATCACATCTCGCATATCATGTCATATTTTGCATCATGTTGCTTGTGCATTGTAACGTGGTTGATTGTAGGTCCTTTGCTTTGTGTTCTTGATTTGGGTAGATCCGGGAGACGAGTACATGAACGAGGAACCTGTTGAGAACGCTTACGAGGATCAAGCTTTCGACAACCCTGAGAACTTTGCAGGCAAGATGACCATAACCTCGAAATCACTTCTATCTTTACTTGCTAGTTGCTCGCTATTTTGGTATGCCGCGATACCTACCACTTGCTGTGTCATGCCTCCCATATTGCCATGTCAAGCCTCTAACCATCCTTTCCTAGCAAACTGTTGTTTGGCTAAGTTACCGCTTTTGCTCAGCCCCTCTTATAGCGTTGCTAGTTGCAGGTGAAGTTGAAGTTGGTTCCATGTTGGAACATGGATATTTTGGGATATCACAATATCTCTTATTTAATTAATGCATCTATATACTTGGTAAAGGGTGGAAGGCTCGGCCTTATGCCTGGTGTTTTGTTCCACTCTTGCCGCCCTAGTTTCCGTCATACCGGTGTTATGTTCCTTGATTTTGCGTTCCTTACGCGGTTGGGTGATTTATTTGACCCCCTCGACAGTTCGCCTTGAATAAAACTCCTCCAGCAAGGCCCAACCTTGGTTTTACCATTTGCCACCTAAGCCTTTTTCCCCCGGGTTTTCACGAGCCCTAGGGTCATCTTTATTTTAAACCACCGGGCCAATGCTCCTCTGAGTGTTGGTCCAAACTAGAGCCCTTTGCAGCGCCACCTCGGGGGAGCTTGAGACCTGGTTTTAGTTGTATGGACTGCTCATCCGGTGTGCCTTGAGAACGAGATATGTGCAGCTCCTATCGAGATTTGTCGGCACATTCGGGCAGCTTTGCTGGACTTGTTTTACTATTGTCGAAATGTCTTGTAAACCGGGATTCCGAGACTGATCGGGTCTTCCCGGGAGAAGGAATATCCTTCGTTGACCGTGAGAGCTTATGATGGTCTAAGTTGGGACACCCCTGCAGGGTTTTATCTTTCGAAAGTCGTGCCCGCGGTTATGAGGCAGATGGGAATTTGTTAATATCCGGTAGTAGAGAACTTGACACTTGACTTAATTACAATACATCAACCGCATGTGTAGCCATGATGGTCTCTTTTCGGCGGAGTCCGGGAAGTGAACACGGTTTGGGTTATGGATGAACGTAAGTAGTTTCAGGATCACTTCTTGGTCACTTCTAGCTTCACGGTCGTGCTTTGCTTCTCTTCTCGCTCTCTTTTGCGTATGTTAGCCACCATATTTGCTTAGTGCTGCTGCAGCTCCACCTCATTACCCCATCCTTCCTATAAGCTTAAATAGTCTTGATCTCGCGGGTGTGAGATTGTTGAGTCCTCATGACTCACAGATTCTACCAAAACAGTTGCAGGTGCCGACGATGCCCGTGCAGGTGACGCAACTGAGCTCAAGTGGGAGTACGACGAGGAACGTGGTCGTTACTATGTTTATTTCCCTAATGATCAGTAGTGGAGCCCAGTTGGGACAATCGGGCATTTAGCAGTTGGTTTGTCTTCTTTCATTTTGGTTCCGTAGTGGGACCTTGAGTGTACTCTGAATGATGTATGTTTAATTTATGCATTGTGTGAAGTGGCGATTGTAAGCCAACTCTTTATCCCATTCTTGTTCATTACATGGGATTGTGTGAAGATGACCCTTCTTTCGACAAAACCACCATGCGGTTATGCCTCCAAGTCGTGCCCCGACACGTGGGAGATATAGCCGCATCGTGGGCGTTACAAGTTGGTAATCAGAGCCATCCCCGACTTAGGAGCCCCCTGCTTGATCGAATCACTAGCGTTGTTGAGTCTAGACAAAATTGTTTTGAGTCTTAGGATTATATATATCGGAGAGTAGGATTCTTATTACTCCTCAGTCCCTTCGTCGCTCTGGTGCGACCCCATGACGTAGAAGTTTTGACTCTACTCTCCTCAAATTTCACGAATTTTTTTAGGATCACGCGGGTATCTTGGAATCGTTCCGATGGTTTTGTGACGAGAACATTGTTCTTGGTGCCTCCTGACATTTAGGGGTTGTGGCAGTGTCTCGAGGAGTTGAGCTCCGAGGTGTTGTCGTCACAATTTTATCGTTGCAGTTCTGGAATACCTGAGTTTCGCCGACATCAAAAATCTCTTTTATGCAGTTGTTGGTGAGATCACCTCGACGCCACCCAGTACTGGGGCGAGAGTTCGGGAGTATTGCCATAACTCGTATAACGGATGCTTTTCGAAGGTTGAGGTAAACGATTTCCAAAGGTTTCTTGGTTATGTGTTGAAGGATGGATACAGCTGGATCTAGGTATTGTTAGTTTGGGTGATATATTTTGTGTCCCCTGTATCCCCAACACCTGATTGCATATCCAGAAAGTTTCGGGAGTTTTTAAGTGGGAATTCAAGTAGCTCTAGCATTTCTTCCCACAGATATTTGGTTTGTGATTGGGTAATCCTTACCACTTATTTGTTCCAGTTGTCCCTTGTTATTTTATTCATCAACCTCTTTTCAAGTGGCTTCTCAACTTAGGGAAGTGTGATGATTTACTTTGGAATTCATTCGTTCATCCTCGTTCGAATGTTTATTGGGAATACTATATGTTGCAATTTCGATCCTTTGATTCAGCTTGAATATATCTCTTTCAAGATGCTAACGGATGTCACCCTCTTCAGGATGGCTCCGCCAACGCGTCAGAATCTGGAACGCAATGATGGGAGTCAGGCAAACCCTCCACCTCCGGAGGCATGGCAAGCTGTCATGGCAGCCACCAACGCCAATGCTCAGATGATTTTGCAACTCTTGCAAGAGCGCACCCAAGTGCAAGGCAACCAAGGAAATCAAGGCCAAGGCAACAATCAGCCTCACTTCGCTACCCTCAACCAGTTCCTTGCAAATCAGCCGAAGTCTTTCAGCTACTGTGCCGAGGCCACTGACGCCGATGATTGGCTCGTAGACATCAACAAGCATTTTGAATGTAGCAATGTCAGACCTGAGGACTTTGTCAAGTTTGCTTCATTTCAACTCAAGGATCAAGCTGCCGAGTGGTATCAACAATACAAAGATTCCAGAGGAGGTCGTGTGATTACCTGGGATGATTTTTGCCGAGACTTCAAAGCTCACCACATTCCACAAAGTGTTGTTGAGAGTAAGCGTGAGGAGTTCCGCAATCTCAAGCAAGGCACCATGTATGTGTATCAATACAATATCCAGTTCCAGAAACTCGCTCGCTTCGCTAAGAAAGACGTCCCTGATGAAAAGAGCATGATTTATCAATTCAGAGGTGGCCTCAGAGAAGATCTGCAATTAGCTCTCGTGCTTTTTGAGCCGAAAAAGTATGATGAATTCTACAACATGGCACTGAAACAAGAAGCTGCTCAGCTCAAGTGTGAGGCATCTAAGAAGAGAGTCAGGGACGCAGTTCAGTCTTCTTCTTCCTCACTAGTGGCTGCTAAGCAACAAAAGTTCTGGTTGCCTCCTCCTCCTCCGTTCCGTCAGCCTTACCAGCAGAAGAACAAAGGTGGCAATGGATCTTCCCACCCACCCAACCCTGGCTATCAGAACAAGTCTCAGAATCAAGCTCCAAGGTCTAATGCTCCTTATCACTGTCCGCTCTCAAAGGTGACTTGCAACAAATGTCAGCAAAAAGGTCACTATGCTAACAAGTGCTTCAACCAAAGGCGCCTTCCGCCTCCTCCTCTTGTGAGATCTTCCAGCAATGCAGTGGTCAAGCATAATCCCAAGCATGCTAAGGTCAACATGATGAATGCAGCTCAAGCAGAGGAATCTTCTGAAGTGATCATGGGTAATCTCTTAGTTAATGATATTCCTGCAAAAGTCTTATTTGATACTGGTGCATCGCATTCTTTCATTTCAAGACCTTTTGTGGCTATGCATGATTTGGTTATTCAAGTATTGCCGAGACCTTTGTCTATTGTTTCTCCGGCTCGACAAATGTCTTCTCGAGTATTCGTTCCGGATTCCGTTATCAAGATGGGCGACTATAGATTTCTGTCTTCTCCAATTGTTCTTGGTGACTCTGATATTGATCTAATTCTCGACATGGACTGGCTTTCCAAGCACTAGGCTCAGCTTGATTGTGCTGCCAGGGAGATTCAATTGACATACTCTTTTGAGGATGTGATCATCTATGCCGCTCGTGACGAAACCATTCGGTTGTTTTCTCCCAATGAGAAGGGTGAGTTGGATGATATCTCTCAGATTCCAGTCATTTGTGAGTATCAAGATGTCTTTCCATAAGATCTTCCGGGAATGCTTCCTCACCGGCTAGTTGAATTCGTTATCGATCTTGAGCCTGGCACGAAACCCGTTTGCAAGCGTCCATACAAGCTTGGGCCAAAAGAGTTGAAGGAATTGAAGAAACAACTCGATGAACAAAGAGCGTTTGGGTCTGATCAGACCGAGTTCATCTCCATGGGGCTATGGAGTTCTTTTTTGTCCAGAAGAAGGATGGCACGGACCGACTTTGCGTCGATTACCGTCCATTGAACAAGAAGACAATAAAGAACAAGTATCCACTTACCAACATCAATGATCTTTTCGAGCAACTTAAAGGTGCTAAAGTATTCTCCAAGCTTGACCTACAGATGGGTTATCATCAAATTCTCATTCGTGAAGAAGATATTCCCAAGACAGCATTCAGAACAAGCTTTGGTTCTTATGAATATACTGTCATGTCTTTCGGCCTTGTCAATGCTCCTCCAACACTCTCTCGAATGATGAACTTCATTTTCAACCCCTACACCAATGAATTCGTCCTGGTGTATCTCGATGATATCTTGGTCTTCTCCAAGAATAAGAAGGATCATGCCAAACATTTGCGATTGGTGCTCGACAAGCTCAGAGAGTATCAATTCTATACGAAGTTCTCCAAATGTGAGTTCTGGCTTGATGAAGTTCTTTACCTTGGCCATATCATCTCTGCCAGGGCATCGCTGTTATTCCCGAGAAGGTGTCTGCAGTCGTGAATTGGGAACCTCCTCAGAATGTCAAGCAGCTTCGCAGTTTTCTTGGACTTGCAAGCTATTGCCAAAGATTCGTTGAGAATTTCTCAAAGATTGCAAAGCCTCTTTCCAACCTCCTCCAGAAGCACGTGAAGTATGTCTGGTCTCCCGAGTGTGACGCTGCTTTCAACACTCTCAAAGAGAAACTCGTCACAGCTCCTATCTTGACTCCCCCTGATGAATCCAAGCCATTCGAAGTCTTCTGTGATGCTTCTCTTCAAGGTCTCGGTGCTGTGTTAATGCAAGAGAAGAAAGTTGTGGCCTATACCTCTCGTCAGTTGAAGCCCAACGAAAAGAACTACCCCACTCATGATCTTCAGTTGGCGGAAGTTGTCCATGCATTAATAACATGGAGACATCTTTTGTTGGGAAGGAAAGTGGACATTTTCACCGATCACAAGAGTCTCAAGTATATCTTCACTCAACCCAACCTCAACCTCAGGCAGAATCGATGGGTCGAAATGATTCAAGAGTACAATTCGAGTATTGAATATACTCCAGGCATGGCCAATGTCATTGCAGATGCTTTGAGCAGGAAGGCTTATTGCAGCAGCTTAATCCTCAAGCCCTTCCAACCGGATCTTTGTGAAGCTTTCCGCAAACTGAATCTCCAAGTTGTTCCTCAAGGCTTTCTTGCCAACCTCCTAGTCTCTCCTACTTTGGAAGATCAAATCCGTGAGGCACAACTCCTGGATAGCATGGTGAAGAAGGTGAAACGTGGTATTGACAAGGGCATCTCCAAATACAAGTGCTATCGCATTGATGACAGAGACACTTTATTCTTCGAGGACCGGATTGTGGTTCCTAAAGGTGATCTAAGGAAGGTCATAATGAATGAAGCGCACAATTCTCTTCTTTCCATTCATCCTAGAAGTACGAAGATGTACCATGAATTCAAGCAGTCATATTGGTGGACTCGAATGAAGCGAGAAATTTCTCAATTCATGAATGAGTGTGACGTCTGCAGAAGGGTGAAAGAAGAACACCAACGACTACCCGGTCTCCTCCAACCTCTTGCTATTCCAGAGTGGAAGTTTGATCATATCAAAATGGACTTCGTGACTGGATTTCCGAAGTCCAAGCGTGGAAATGATGCTATTTTCGTTGTCATCGACAAGCTTACTAAAGTGGCTCATTTCCTTCCTATCAAAGAGTCTATCACAGCAGCTCAACTCGCAGAGCTATACACCTCCAGGATTGTCTCCTTGCACGGCATTCCACAAGTGATTTCTTCAGATCGTGGAAGCATCTTCACCTCTAAATTCTGGGACTCCTTCCAGAAGGCCATGGGCACCAATATTCGCTTCAGCACAGCTTTCCACCCTCAAACTAGCGGCCAAGTCGAGCGTGTCAACCAAATCCTTGAAGATATGCTCAGGGCTTGTGTCATCTCTTTCCGTATGAAGTGGGAAGATTGTCTTCCATATGCCGAATTCTCCTACAACAATAGCTTCCAAGCAAGCTCGGGCAAGGCCCCATTCGAGATTCTCTATGGCAGAAAGTGCCGTACTCCTCTAAATTGGTCAGAGACTGGTGAACGCCAACTTCTTGGCAACGACTTGATCACAGAGGCTGAAGAAATGTGTAAAGTCATTCGTGAGAATCTCAAAGCCGCGCAATCACGTCAGAAGAGTTACTATGATAGCAAGCACCGTGATTTGGCTTTCGAGATCGGAGACCATGTCTACCTCCGCGTCTCTCCAATGAAAGGCAGTCGTCGCTTCGATATCAAAGGGAAGCTTGCCCCTAGATAAGTGGGTCCTTTCAAGATCACTGGCAAAATAGGCGACCTCGCCTATCAACTTGAGCTTCCCTCCAACTTTGCGAACGTGCACGATGTGTTCCACGTGTCACAGCTACGCAAGTGCTTCAAGACTCCTGAACGAACTATCAACTTCGAAGAGATTGACCTGCAAGAAGATATGTCTTATCATGAGCACCCCGTTGCTATTCTTGAAGAAACTGAGCGCAAGACTCGCAACAAGTCAATCAAATTCCTAAAAGTGAAGTGGTCACACCATTCCGACCAAGAAACCACCTGGGAGCGCGAGGATCACCTCCGTTCCGAATATCCGGAGTTCTTTCAGTCCTAGATCTCGGGACGAGATCTTCTTGTAGTGGTGGAGTGTTGTAACACCCTAGATGTAAAACTTCCATATTTGGCAATATATCCATGTTGGTCTCCATCCAATTTCATTCGGGGTCCCATCTTTTGGTCTCATTTTGTTTTGTTATGTTGTTATACTCATTTCATTGCCATGCTTACCTTGTCATATTGCATTTGGGCTTCTTGTCATATTCCTTTTGCCATCATATGTCTGCATCATGTGCATATCAATGTTGTGTTGTGCTTATGTCGACTTGCATTTCCATGATATGCATGCATGATATGTTGTTGCATGTTCTATGTGTGATCCATGCATCACCACCTCTATGCATCACCATCTCTCCTTCTCTTTCTTTCTTTTTGCAAGTGCCATTTTACCCTCCTTCATTAATGTTTAACTTTGCCTCAATATTCTACCACCATGTCCTAAACCTCCCTGCCAAGTTTCATCACATTGGGAGTTGATTTGGTTAGGTTAAAAAATGCCTCAAGTTTGAATTTTATTCAAACTTGTTTTATTTTTCTACCTATAAAAATGTCCAACTCAATTTATTCAAATCCTTCTTAAATCCAGGGTCCTGAGGATATTTTCATATGTCTCACAAACCCCTCCAATCCTTCTGTGCTTTTCGCCCTTTTATTTCAGTTTGAAGAAATAGAAAAGAGCCAGAGGGAGAGAGAGCAGCAACCCATTGTGGCAGCCCATCAACCAGCGCCTGCAGCCCAACCCGCGCAGCAGTAGCAGCCCATCGAGCCCGTTAGCGCCAGGAGCTTCGTCTCCCCTGTACGACAGCTCATCCAGACACGCCACGTCGATGTCCGGTTGATTTGACGGTCGGAGAAGCTCCCTAGACCCTATAAAGTTGTCCCCGGTGCCCTAGGGTCTCCCCTCAACCGATCCCCCTCCTCTCCTTCCCTCGCCACTGCCAGGTAAGGCTAGCCACGCCACGCCGTCGCCCTGCCCACCATGCTCCGGCCGAGCTTGAGCTCGAGCTCGGAGTAGCCGTCTACGCCGCGCCTCCGACCCCCTCGGCCACCGTGGGGGAGTCTGCCAAGTTCCTCTACGTCTCCTTCCACGACGCACGCGGCCACAAGGCCTCCAGATCGACTTCTCCGACCTGACTTCTTCCTGTTCTTCCCGGACAGCAGCCCCACCAGTTTCAGAGCTCCCTCTCGTCGCCTTCAGCGCGTCTCCGTCGAGCTCGTCATATCCTAGGGTGAGCTGGGTAACGCACCTCCCTCTCCTATCTTTTGCATGGCGTGTAGACACCCCGTAGGACTCGCCCGATCCGTGTCTTTGACGCGCTCGCGATGCTCCGGCTAAGTCTGCAAATTTTCCTTGTGTGTGTACTTGCTGCAGCGCGCCAGCGCGTTCTCCAGCTTCGGATCCCCAAGTTGCTCTCTCTCACAAACACGCACGCCATTCCCGCATGCCACAGCCACCATGGCAGCACGACAAGCTTGTGCATTGCCTCTGCCCGCTCTCGTCCACGTACACACGCCGCTTGCGTTCCGCGAGCTCGTGCTCGAGCGTTTGCTCGCGCACCCCCACACCCGCACTCCCTTGCACACCCCGCATGCCCGCCGCCGCAACCCAGGCCCCGCTGTCGCCGTTGCTGCCGCCGGCGTCGTCGTCGTTTTCTTCTCTGTCTTGGAGAAGAACAAGTCAGGGCCATGGGGCTTGGTCAAGTAGGTCAGAGCCCCTTCCTAACCAACAACCTGTCCTAGCCAAGCTGGTTTGCACCCCATGCGCCCACTGCAGCGATCTGGGTTTGAATCCCAGGCGCGCCCCTTTTTATTTTCCTCTATTGATATTTAACAGTTGTCTCTCACCATTCAGCCTCTCAGCGCCCTCCTTATTTTTTTTCCTTATCCCCGCGCTTTCCATTTCTGGGTAGCCCTCTCTTTCCATTTTAGGCAAGTCCAAATCTGGACATTTCATTTCTGGAATACTGCCAATTCTGTCAATAGCCATTTTAGGCAGGTTTTAACTTAATGCACTTGTGAATGTTTTTCTACAGCAACCCCAACATATGATTTATGTTTTGGGGGTAGAAAAATCCCACCAATCCAGTGGTGGCATTAGTTTCTGCATTTGAACAAGTTCATAAACATGTCATTTTACATCATGATGTTGTCTTGTCATTTTTGTGTGGTTTAATTCAAGCATGCTATGAGGTTGTTTTGCACATGGATAGTTTCATTTTCATGCCTACTCCATGCTAGATTTATTTCATGCCATGATATGCTATGCAGTGAGTTAATCAAGGTTGTAAACATGCCAACATGAATCTGTCTTGCCATGTCCTGAAATTTTACCAAGTCTAAATCTGTTTATAAAACTTGCTATGTTTGCATGGGTGTAATAATATTTTCTTTGCCTTTTTGGCTCATGTTCAGTAAGGGAGTTTTGTTAAGTGCATTTAGTAGAAGCATGCAATGCCTTTGTTTGCTATGTTATGTTACTGTAGCATGTTATTAGCTTGATCTAAACATGTCTTCCTGATGTTAATTCCTGGCATGTTGTTATTTTCAATGTATGTGAAACTGTTATCTTTTGCATTATTGCCATGCTGTTTTAGTCATGCTCTAGTGGGTTATAGATTTATCTCAATGTTCATGTTTTGTAGAACATCCCATGTACATCACTGCTATGCATTTCGTTCATATGTTTGGGTGTTGTAGCTTATTTATACTTTGCATCCAAGTGGCCATGTTGTCGTTTTAAGCAGTTTGCATCATATCTTGTCTTGCTTGTCATTTGCAAACCGTGCATCCAAATCCGGTGATCTTTATATCGATTTCAACCGAAATCATCTCATCTTTCCATCGGCATACTTGGTTTTCCAAGTTGATGCCTTGTTCATCTTTTCCCTTCCGGAGCACGCTTATGCTTTGCATATCACATCTCGCATATCATGTCATATTTTGCATCATGTTGCTTGTGCATTGTAACGTGGTTGATTGTTGGTACTTTCCTTTGTGTTCTTGCTTTGGGTAGAGCCGGGAGACGAGTACGTGAACGAGGAACCTGTTGAGAACGCTTACGAGGATCAAGCTTTCGACAACCCTGAGAACTTTGCAAGCAAGATGACCATACTCTCGAAATCACTTCTATCTTTGCTTGCTAGTTGCTCGCTCTTTTGGTATGCCGCGATACCTACTACTTGCTATATCATGCCTCCCATATTGCCATGTCAAGCCTCTAACCATCCTTTCCTAGCAAACTGTTGTTTGGCTAAGTTGCCGCTTTTGCTCAGCCCCTCTTATAGCGTTGCTAGTTGCCGGTGAAGTTGAAGTTGGTTCCATGTTGGAACATGGATATTTTGGGATATCACAATATCTCTTATTTAATTAATGCATCTATATACTTGGTAAAGGGTGGAAGGCTCAGCCTTATGCCTGGTGTTTTGTTCCACTCTTGCCGCCCTAGTTTCCGTCATACCGGTGTTATGTTCCTTGATTTTGCGTTCCTTATGCGGTTGGGTGATTTATGGGACCCCCTCGATAGTTCACCTTGAATAAAAGTCCTCCAGCAAGGCCGAACCTTGGTTTTACCATTTTCCACCTAAGCCTTTTTCCCCCGGGATTTCGCGAGCCCTAGGGTCATCTTTATTTTAAACCCCCGGGCCAATGCTCCTCTGAGTGTTGGTCCAAACTATAGCCCTTTGCAGCGCCACCTCGGGGGAACTTGAGGCCTGGTTTTAGTTGTATGGACTGCTCATCCGGTGTGCCCTAAGAACGAGATATGTGCAGCTCCTATCGAGATTTGTCGGCACATTCGGGCGGCTTTGCTGGAGTTGTTTTACCATTGTCGAAATGTCTTGGAAACCGGGATTCCGAGACTGATCGGGTGTTCCCGGGAGAAGGAATATCCTTCGTTGACCGTGAGAGCTTATGATGGGCTAAGTTGGGACACCCCTGCAGGGTTTTATCTTTCGAAAGCCGTGCCCGCGGTTATGAGGCAGGTGGGAATTTGTTAATATCCGGTAGTAGAGAACTTGACACTTGACTTAATTACAATACATCAACCGCGTGTGTAGCCGTGATGGTCTCTTTTCGGCGGAGTCCGAGAAGTGAACACGGTTTGGGTTATGGATGAACGTAAGTAGTTTCAGGATCACTTCTTGGTCACTTCTAGCTTCACGACCGTGCTTTGCTTCTCTTCTCGCTCTCTTTTGCGTATGTTAGCCACCATATTTGCTTAGTGCTGCTGCAGCTCCACCTCATTACCCCATCCTTCCTATAAGCTTAAATAGTCTTGATCTCGCGGGTGTGAGATTGCTGAGTCCTCGTGACTCACAGATTCTACCAAAGCAGTTGCAGGTGCCGACGATGCCCATGCAGGTGACGCAACCAAGCTCAAGTGGGAGTACGACGAGGAACGTGGTTGGTACTTTATTTCTTTCCCTAATGATCAGTAGTGGAGCCCAGTTGGGACGATCGGGCATTTAGCAGTTGGGTTTTCTTCTTTCATTTTGGTTCCGTAGTCGGACCTTGAGTGTACTCTGAATTATGTATGTTTAATTTATGCATTGTGTGAAGTGGCGATTGTAAGCCAACTCTTTATCCCATTCTTGTTCATTACATGGGATTGTGTGAAGATGACCCTTCTTGCGACAAAACCACCATGCGGTTATGCCTCCAAGTCGTGCCCCGACATGTGGGAGATATAGCCGCATCGTGGGCGTTGCATCGGGTTCTTATGTGCAATCGCGGCCAACAACCTTGGGAGCTGGTTGTATGCTTCTTCATAACCACCATACAACATCCTAATAGCATTTGCCTTTGCCTTCCATGCCTTCCCATACTTGACTTCATAACCAAATTGTTTTTTCACCGTCCACATGAGAAACCTCACTTTCACAATGGGATCAAAGCCTATGTCTTTCATCCATTTGTATCCGAGATACTCAGATGTGAGTTGACGGTGTGTTGTTCGAAGTCGTTTAGATGGCGGTTTGCACCTATGAGTGGCAACACAACTTCTTAACACCCATTCTTCGATTTCTTTAAGCTTTCTTGCACGAACCTTCCATGGGCATCCTTCTTGCTCACACTTCACGGTGGAACGCAACTTCATGTCGGAGTGCTCAACATAAATTGGCCTATGGTTCCGAATGGCATAGTCAGCCAACCAAAACTTCAGCATAGGCAAGCTCAGAAACTTCACTCCTTTATCCAAATAAGCATTCTCGTCCTCATTCTCCACCCTTGGTTCTCCTGGATCCGGGCATGGTTTTGGCTCAATCGCCGTCATTCTCATTCCACTGTCAACAACAGCTTTATGGGCAAGGCTGAGATCTTTAAACAAGTGAGTTCTTTCTTCTAAGCCCGTTAGCTCAAAGTGGATTTGGTTTTCCTCCTTTGTGAATCCATCCTCATCCAACTGTTCAACTGGACCCTCGTCATCCGAGTCATACGCATATTGACGCCTAAAAGGCAAGTCACGATCCATGTCCTTTTGCGCTATGTACGCATCCAAGTCACCAACATCATTACCATGAAACCCTTCCTCTTGCTCTTCGTCGTCATCATAAGCATCTTCATCCTCTTGAATTACTTCGTCACTAGCAATCACCTCAACTTCATTTTCTTGGCTAGTTGGTGGTTGGCTAGAAGCATTGGGGGCATACAACTCAACCTCATTTGCTTTAATAGATGGTACACAGGGACGTGGTTGGCGATAAGCATTGGGGGCATCAACCACAACCCTATGCTCAACAAGTGGCACCATTGTCCTCTCGCTCATGTCATCCTTTGGGGAACAGACATGCCGGTTCAAATCAAAGGTAAACCGAGGAGATTCAACCTTCATGGCAAACAATTCAAGTGACTTGTCTTCCGATTGGGAAACTTTTTCCTTGTATACATCCCAATGCAAATCCGAGGTGATAGGCATACTTTTCAAGCAAGATTTGGCTCCAACTCCAACATCATACCTTCCTATTAACTTAACATCAACATTGGTGTCCATCCACTTTAAGACTTGTCTCACTTTTGCAACAACATCCTCATAGCCAGGGCTTGTATCAAAAACCAATGGTTCCTCACCCATGTCAACATTGTTACTCAAGAATGCCTCCTTGTCCATGTAATGAACATTAACAAGTCTCTCCATCTAAAAATAACATGAATGCATTTAAGACTTCAATGAGAATTGGTGTTTATCCAAATACATCTCATTATATCCAAATCATATCAACAGTAAATTATTGGTGATGTCCACAAAAGTATCACTAATTAACACACACTAAGCAAAGTTAACCCTAATCACTAACTAACCCTAACCCCAAATCTTTCTACTCAACAAGCATATATTCCTACTACACACCATGCATATCACTATATTATCAAAGTTAACCAAGCCATTCACACTAACATAAGGGAGAAAACATGAAGTAGGGTTCCACCAACATGTATAAAATGCAACCAAAAGAACAAGATTTAACCAAAAATAATTGGATGATTTTGGGGGAGATTACCAAGAGCAACAAAGTGATGGAAAGATCCACCTAAGGGATGCACCTTTTGGAGAGGATTTGAGGGGGAGCTTGAGGGGTGGGAGAGAGTGTGAGAGCTCCAAGTGTTCTTCAAGCTCGGGTTATGGATTGGAGAAAGTGTGTGGGGTGGGTCCCACACACTCTCCCGTGGGTTATCCAGTTACCAGGGCCAGACGCCAGGGTCCTTAGCGTCTGGCCCCTTTGCCATGTCAGCAGGTCAACGGTCAGTGCGGGCCAGGGGCCAGATGCCAGGGTGCCTGGCGTCTGGTTCGCAACCCAGACGCCAGGGATGTTGGCGTCACCCAAACAGGTCAAAATCGATTTTTTTAAACCAAGGTCAAATCGGGATTTTGTTAGCCCCATAGGTCAAAACAGTAATTTTGTCCGGATCTGGGCGGAGCGGAGAGGGGTTCGGCTCAGCCTCTTTGTTTTCTCAACCTCCTAATTCCCCTTTCCTCAACCTCCTAAGGCCTCCTTTGGTTTAGAGAAATCCTGTAGGAATTTCATAGGATAATATTTCTATAGGAAAAATTCCTTTAGAGCCGTTTGGTTTGTAGGAATGGAATCCTATTCCCATGGAGGAATTCTTTCTATCCTGCACATTTCATAGGAAAATAAACATTTGCCTAGACTCAATGGAAAAAATCCTATGATGTCAATGAAAGGGCATCTCCTTTCATATTCCTACTCATAGGATTTGAGATACATGTCATCTCATTTCCTATAATTTTCCTGTTCCTATGATTTTCCTACCCTACAAACCAAAGGAGGCCTAATTATTTTTTCAACCTAAACAAGCCTACGTGCTGTGCACTCCCTGTGCAATTTCGCTACCAAAAGCAACAATTTTTTTATATACATACAGGGTGTGTCTAGGGCACATCTAGATATGCTCTAGTTATTGCACATCTAAGTGAGTGAATCAAGTATAAAGAGAAAAAGAAAAAAGAGAAAGAAAATATTCACACAAATCTCAATGTAAGATCAATGACATATGACTTAGATGTGCAATATTTATGGCACATCTAGATGTGCTTTAGCAAAACTAATACATATATGTACTTGTAATTTATTCTTTCGCCCAGCCTTTTTGCACAACACCATCCCATGTTCTAGCCAATCGTCATATCCACAACAGCAACTTAGAGCATCTCCAGCCGTTGGCCCCCCAGGCAACTCCAAAAATCGCCGCCTGGGGGCGAACCGGCGATAAAAGCAGCCTCGAGGCGATTGGGTTCCCAGCCGACGCCTCCAGGGTCAGCCCAGGCGCCTGTTTTAAACTTTTTTGAACATTTATTTGACTAAAATTCGGCGAACAGGACAAATAATTAGTGAAACTATACATTACTTCAGTGAACTGAAATAGTTTTTTACATAGATAAAACACTTCGAAAAAAACAAAGAGCTAAAAAAACAAAGAAGCCGCAACTACAGGCCGAATAACGCGCTGAGAGAGGCGAAGTCGCCACCGTCGCCGCCACCACCATTGTCCTCGTTGTCCTTCTCCTCCTTCATGTGGCCACCCCTGTTGGACCCTTGCCCGGGGTCGCCCTGGCGGACCGGTGGAGGCGCGTCGTCGTCGCGGCCACGGCGACGAGCAGCGAACTGCTCAAAGGCGCGGCACTGGCGCTCCAGCTCCGTCTGCGCCCAGTCCTCGCGTGCCCACTTCAAGGCCACCGCATCGTCGAGCCCTGGCTCCGTCTTCACGGCGGCGAGCCCCGGCTATGTCTTCGTTTTGACGAAGCAGGGAGAAGCCGAGGAGGAGGCGCGCCCGCCCTCATTGATGACGATGCCGGCGCTGCGGGTGCACTGGCCGAGCGGCATCTCCGTGGTCTCCGCGGGCTCGGCCTTGATGTCGAACAACGCCGACGACCCGGAGGAGTGGGAGGAGGAGCGGGAGGAGGAAGAAGAGGAGCCAGCCCTCCTTGGCATCCATTGGCCGCCGATCCGGCGGGGGACCGGGGCAGCAGGGTACGTCATCGACGGGTCGTTGCCTCCCTCGAGGTGCTGGAGGACAGCGTGGAGAGTGCGGCTGGGGGTGCCCCACCACAGGCGGCGGCCCTCGCTGTTCTTGGTCCCCTGCACCACCGGCGCCCCGTTCGTGGAGGCCAGCCGCTCCGCCTGTCGGTGCTGGAAGTACGCCGCCCATGCCTCGTGGTTGCCGGTGATGTACTGCGGGAGGGCCCGCTGCTCCTCCGTCAGCGACGCCCGCACGCGATCGACCTCGTCAGTGAAGTAGTCGGCGTGCATGGTGACTTCGGGGAAGGGGGGCGCCACTAGCGCTGAGCTTCCATCGTCCCGGACACGCATGTCAGGAGGCGACGGGACGTTGGCCTCGAACAGCAGGCAGGCTTCCCACTCGTGCAGCAAGCGGAGGCCGAAGCCATTGGCCGCCGCCCCATCGCCGGGGAACGTCTCTCCCATCATCACGGCTGGATACGGGGAAAGAGGGGAGGAACGTCGGTGGCGGCGGTGCACGGGAAGAGAGAGAGCTGTGGACGGGGTGCGGCCATAGGCGAGGGGAGGTGCTGCTTTATATAGTGGGCGGGGCGGTGTGGGTGTCATGTGTATGCGTGGTGAGAGGTGGTGCGTCGCCGCGCCGCGCCGCCCATGAGGAATCAATGAAAGGTTGACCGGCGGCAACCTTGGCATTGATTCCCCGCGGGAAACCGAGGCGACAAGGACGACGAGGCGCGGGTGTTGCTGACTCGGCGGGCCCGCCATTCTTTCACGCCAAAAACGATTGCCCCGGCGCCCCTGGACGCCCCCAGTGTGCCGGGTTCGGCCTGGGTCCGCCGGCGCCAGTTTCGGCCCAAACCGGTGAAAAACAGGCTCCCGGGGACGCGACTGGGCCGATTTTTAGGCACCGGCGCTAAAAAATCGTCTGGGGGGCCTGTTGGGGGTGTGACCGGATATGCTCTTATGTCCGTGTCGGTGGGAAATGACACCTATGGGATTACAAGAATCCCTACTGCGGTTGCGGGGCGCGGGGTTGAGAGAAGAGCGGGTCTAACAGAGAAGCACGCGGTTCGTTTATCCAGGTTCGGGCCGCGAGGATGCGTAAAACCCTACTCCTACTTTGGTGGTTGTATTCTGTGTTCTTGAGCTAGCTACGGGGTGTAACGAGCTCCAAAAAGCCGAATCCTTCTCCTACTCGCCTCGGGCCTCCTTTTATAGGAAAAAGGGGCTGCCACAATGGCACACAGGAGGTGGAAAGGTCTACAGTGGCAAGAGGTTATCCCTCGTATTACAGGACAAGGTGCATTTAATGCATCACTTAGGTGTCCTCTCAATTTATCGGGGATGGGGGCGAGGCCCGTCCCGTCCGTCACCGCTCCTCCAAGCTTCGACACGCGCCCTGGCCACCAATGCATGCGGTGCCATGTAGGCAGGCAGGCACTAAGGTGGCGCGGTGGTGGAGTCTTCACGAAGGGCTGCATGTTGCCACGCAGGTGCCTGCCCAGCTGGTTGGGTCGGCAGCTGCATGCGAACGGCGGCAGAGACTTGGCTCGTGCGGGCCTGGCGGTGGCCCTGCTAGTGCGCTTGGCGAGGGCCTTGACGGGTGGCCCGGCAAGGGTCTAGCCGGGTGGCCTGGCAAGGGTCTTGCCGTGGCGCGCAGGGGTCCCCGGCAAGGGTCTTGCCGGGTGGCCTGGCAAGGGTCTTGCCGTGGCGCGCAGGCGTCCCCGGCAAGGGTCTTGCCGGGTGGCCCGGCAAGGGTCTTGTCATGGCGCGCAGGCGTCCCGGGCAAGGATCTTGCCGGGGGTCTTGTGGGTTCCTTCGGTGAGGATGGCTGCCTTCCTATCCTCACTTGGTCTTGACTATTCTTTGTCTTCACAAAGATCTGCATGCCACCAAAGAGGTGCCCCCCGAGCCCTGTCCCAATGCATGTGTTGAGTGTTGGTGGGCTCGAGGGTGGCTCGCTCAACTGGCGTGGGCGAGCTGCCCCGGCAAGGGTCTTGCCGGGGCCGCTGAGGTCCCCCAGCAAGGATCCTTGCCAGGGAAACCTTCTTCGCCCATCTGATCTTTGTGGTCTTGGTCCTTGGCGTTGCTTTGCTTCGTCTTGGGCTTCGGCTTCTCTCCGGCTCACCTTTCCCTGCCCTGCCATGTGCGGTCGTGGCGGGAGGCTCTGACTGCCCGTGCACAAGTAAAGGGGTAAAAAGGAGAGCCCCTAGTTTTGTACACCGACAGGAGCCCCCGGGCCTGGGCCACACATAAGCACGACACATTGTTGGGTCAGGCCCAAAACGGTGCGTGGGCAGGCGGGGCGGTTTTTACCGTGGTAAGATTTTTCGCGCGCTGCACTTCCCACGACCTGCGCATGCGGCACGACGTGGAGGGGCGTGCGTGACGTGGGTAGCATGCATGGGGCGGTTTTCACGCGCATGTGTCACATCGCAGTAAAGAGGTGGCTCGCGCCTTCCCCGTAAAAGGAGGGAACGTGGCTCATTTACTGAATAGGGCCGAGGCGCGGTCTTCAAGGCGTCCACTCCCCACGATCACGGGGTGGGGAGAGGTCGCCTCACATGTCCCCTCAGTTCTGCACGCCTGCCACGCGTCTTCCATGCGCTTGGGGTGGCAAACGGTGGAGGTGGGAAACCGGGCCGTCGCTGGTTGGGGCAGCGGGTCGTTCCTGGTTCCCTGCGCCTCCCGTGTCTTGATTGGCTGGGCGGGGCGGCCGAGCCCCGACCCCGTTCCTTTATAAGGAGCGGGAAGGGGGGATGGCATCCCGCGTTCTTCCATCTTCTCCCTCCTTCTGCTTCTGCTCTTTCCTTCCATTCGTCATGAAGAAAGGGAATCCCGGTCCTTCGACGGTGGCGGCGAGGGTCGCCGCTCGACAATGGGTCCCTCCTTCTCCTGCGCCCACGGTGGCAGAGCCGGCCGCGAGGGGAAGGGGGAGGGGGCGAGGCCGGTGCAGAGGCCGCAACACTCGGGGAAGAAGAGGACGGGGTGGCGTGCCGGCCTCGCCCCCGCCAGCAGCTCCTCCTCCGATGGAGGGCCATGCTGGGGACAACCCCTACGAATTCTTCGTCAGGCTGCGCCGACCACCGCGCCATCGCCTTCGCCTCCCAACTCCATTTGCGCGGGAGATGGAGCTGGATCCGCCGCAGTTGTTGCGGCTGCATATGAGGGGCTGCGGGAACAGCGGTACATGGGCCGACGTCGAGTTCCCCGTCCCTCACGTCATGTATCTCCACCGAGGGTGGAAGACCTTCGCTTGCCTCCACAGCTTGACGGATGGGCTCATTCTCCATTTCAAACTAATGGAGGGTGGCCTCCTCTCCGTCAAGATCTTTGGGCACTTCGGGACTCGCGTAAGGTGTTGCGTGGAGAGCTCTTCTGACGACGAAGATTCCTCCTCGAGCGAGAGTGGCGAGGAGGACAACAGCAAGGACGACGAGGCTAGCGGGCGGCAGGATGACGGGTCCGACTAGGCGTCGGGCGCTGCTATGGGCGGCACCGGTGACCCCATCATCCGTGTCGCCGGCTCCTTGAACTTGTCGGGGTCATCTCAGCCGGCTTGGAGAGAAAGCTCTCCCCCTCTACCGCCTCATGAAGAAGACCACTCACTTCGAGTGGAACGACTAGGCCGACCAAGCTTTTCGCGAGCTGAAGAAGATGCTGGCCACGCCGCCTGTCCTGGCGGCGCCGACTGAGAAAGAGCCCATGCTCCTTTACATTGCCGCCACCAGCCGGGTGGTCAGCACCGTCATCGTAGTCTAGCGCCCAGAAGAGGGCCGAGCCCAGTTGGTCCAGAGGCTGGTGTACTATTTGAGTGAGGTGCTGTCTACCTCGAAGCAGAACTACCCGCACTACCAGAAGATGTGCTATGGCGTGTACTTCGCCACCAAGAAGCTGAAGCCCTACTTTCAAGAGCACCCCATCACGGTCGTATGCACCGCCCCGCTTGCCGAGATCATAAGCAGCCGGGATGCATCCGGCCGGGTGGCGAAATGGGCCATCAAGCTGGCCCCTTACACGATCTTCTACCAGCCCTGCACCGCCATCAAGTCCCAAGCATTGGCCGACTTCCTCATCGACTGGGCCGAGACCCAGTACCTGCCACCGGCTCCCGACTCCACTCATTGGCGCATGCACTTCGACGGCTCCAAGATGCGCACCGGCTTGGGAGCCGGCGTCATCCTCACCTCCCCCAAAGGCGACAAGCTCAGATACACGCTGCAAATTCATTTTGCCGCCTCCAACAACGTGGCCGAGTACGAGGCGCTCATACACGGGCTCCGGCTTGCCAAAGAACATGTGGCCGAGTACGAGGCGACTCGGACTTGGTAGTCCAGCAATCATCCGGCGACTGGGGCGCCAAGGACGCAAATATGGCAAGCTATCGCTTCCTCGTTCAGCAGATCAGCGGGTACTTTGAAGGATGCGAGTTCCTTCACGTACCACGAGCCGACAACGAGCCAGCAGGTACCCTGGCTTGAATAGGCTCCACCCGGCAGGCAATACCAACCGGCGTCTCTCTACAGCGCCTCCTCAAGCCATCTATCAAGCCGTCTCCAGAGTTCGATTCCATCTTCGTGCCGCCTAACCCCGACGCAGCCGGATCCGTCTTGAGGAGCCAAGCAGGCGGCCCGGGGAATTTGATAGGCGGCCCGGGGACTTCAGTAGGCGGCTCGGGGACTTCCGTAGTTACACCGACCCCGGGACTTCTGAACCCGGCTCGGGGACTGCGGTAGTCGGCCCGGGGACTGCACCAACAAAATAAGCGGCAGCTGACTCCAGCATTTCACCACCCAGCCCACCCGCCCTGGTCGCAGTAGCCGTGTTGGCAATAGAAGAAGTCACAGCTCCATCATGGGCCCAGCCCATCCTCAACTTCCTGATAAACCAAGAACTGCCGGCTGACGAGACAGAGGCAAGACAAGTCCAACGCCGAGTCGGAGCATACACAATCGTCAATAGAGAGCTCGTCAGGCGCAGTGTCACTGGAGTATTCCAGCGATGCGTCGAGCAAGAGAAGGGCATAGCAATCCTCATAGACATCCACCAAGGCGAATGCGGCCACCATGTGGCCTCAAGATCACTCTTCGCCAAAGCTTTCCGCCATGGATTCTTTTGGCCGACCACTTTGGACGACGCCAAGGAGTTAGTTAAACATTGCAAAAGGGTGCCAAGTCTTCAGCTCCAAGCAACACCTGCCGGCTTCGGCACTCAAGACCATCCCCCTCACTTGGCCCTTTGCCGTTTGGGGACTGGACATGGTGGGCCCATTCAAGACGGCGCGCGGCGGCATGACACATCTGCTTGTTGATGTGGACAAATTCACCAAATGGATCGAAGCAAAGCCGATCAAGAAGCTGAATGGGCCGACTGTCGTGACATTCATCGCAGATATCAAAACTCGGTACGGCGTGCCACACAGCATCATCACCGACAACGACACGAATTTCGCCAAGGGTGCATTGGCACGTTTCTGCGCGACACAGGGCATCCGATTGGACTTAGCGTCCGTTGCCCACCCACAGTCAAACGGCCAAGTCGAGCGAGCCAACGGCCTCATCCTTTCCGGCATCAAGCCCCGACTGGCCGTGCCACTGGAGAGTTCGGCCGGCTGTTGGCTCGATGAGCTGCCGGCCGTCCTCTGGAGTCTGCGCACTACCCCCAACAGGTCAACCGACTTCACTCCTTTCTTCCTCGTGTATGGTGCTGAGGCGGTCATCCCAACCGACATCGAGTTCGACTTGCCTCGGGTAACCATGTACACGGAGGCGGAGGCCAAGGAAGCACGTGAAGACGGCATCGACCTGCTGGAAGAGCCCCGGCTATTAGCCCTCAGCCGGTCAGCCATCTACTAGCAGGGTTTGCGCCGCTACCACAGCCGGAGGGTCAACCCAAGATCTTTCCAAGAGGGCAACCTTGTGCTCCGGCTGATCCAGCGAACAGCCGGCCAACACAAGCTCTCGGCCCCTTGGGAAGGCCCCTTTGTCATCAGCAGAGCGCTGGGAAACGACTCCTACTACCTGATCGACGCACAGAAGCCAAAGGCACGAAAGAGAGATGACTCCAGCAAGGAGTCGGAACGACCATGGAACGCCAACCTCCTCCGAAGATTTTACAGTTGAAATGCGGTATGTATCACGCTACCTTTTGTACTAAGTACGAGACAATAGGCCCCCCGATAAGAACTCGGGGACTGCCATCTTTTATCTATGAATGAAGAGTATCATGCTTATGATTATGTCATTACATTCACTTTTCTCGTTCGGCACCAGGTTCGACTAGTCGGCCCGGGGACTGGCCGCCTTGAGTTATGTTAGAAGTCCTGCCCGCGGTCAGACAAGTAGTGTGCCGGCACCCAAGCCCTCTCTTGCCAAAAGTCGCAGTTCGAAGAATCGGCTGTCCGGCTGGCAAGATTTAAAGGCAGGAAAGGATGCCCACACGAAAAACGGCTAGGGACTAATGGCCTAATATAACAAAAGCCGGTTTTCTCCCACCACCGACTGACTACCAGAGTAGCCGGCCGGTCGGCTTCCATTCACTTCGCTACAATCTAAGAAAGCTCGAGTACTTGCCTTCCCCAAAAAATAGCCAAGTCCTTCCCTAGCCACAGACTGCAGAGCAGTTGCCGGATGGGAAGGCAGCAGCCAGGGGAAGGCGGCAAAGGAAACAGCCTAAGGATAAAAAGCATACGCAAATGGAAGCCAAACACACACATGATTATATTTACACAAAAGACCTTCGAAAGGCCAGCATTCAACATAGTTTGAATACACCCCCAGTGGGTGGAACTGCGCAAGTTTAATAAAAATTGTTCAAAGAGTAACAAGCAGGAAAAGCAAGGACGACAGATTAAGCCAAGGGAACGACTGGCGAGTCGGGCAGGTTGGTAGAGACGGCAATGCTGGCTGGAGGAGTGGTCGGCTGGCGAACCTCCGCATGATCACCACGTCCCGCAGAGGGCGCGCTAGCGCACGCCTCGTTGCTGGAGGCACGATCAGGCTGAGGCTGGCTGGTCGCTTCACCGGCTGGCTCGACGTCTTCACCACCCTCTTCCTCTTCCCCTTCGCCCTCATCGCTGGAGGCGATCTCCTCCGCTGAGTCCTCACCCTCTGCCGGGTCCAGCCCGAACCATTCCTCCAGCTGGGCAACGCCGTTGTCATCTATCTCAGGAGCAAAGGTGCTGATGTCAGTGTACTCGGCGATCGTCGAGGCACGCTGAGCAATAGCCGGCCGCACCTCCTCCATCCCCTTGTCGACTTCCAGCCGCTAGGTGCGTAGTTGGTCCAGGTTCAACCTGGGATACCAGGCTCGGACGAACTCCAGTGCCCGCCCAGCACCAAGCCGGGCCGCCGATGCCTTCCAAGGCTCGAAGCGGCCAACCGCAACCTCCAGCCAGTCGGCAGTCCGACTCGGGGTGCGGGGAATTGCTTCGCCAGGCCAGAGGGCGGCCAGCACTTGTGCCCCGGCGCGCTGAAGACGGCGAAGCATGCAGTGAACCGGCTGCAGACGGGTTTGAATCGCCAAGAGCTGCTCCTCAAGAGAGCGGCCCTCATCCGGCGCAATTTCAACCCCCTCCTGCCGCCGTTCGTCGCGGTAGGCCACGATGGCTTGGGTAGCAGCAACAGAGTAGCGGGGAAAGTAATCTGCGCAAAGAAGAAAGCGACGGCTCAAAATCAAAAGACAAACCAGATGACAAAGGGCAGGCAAAGAAGCAAAGAAGAAAGCGGCCTACCATCAATCAAATCTTCAATTCGGCTATAACCTTGGCTCAATGCCTGTCGCTCCTCGGCCCAGCCCGCTGCCTCGGTCTCATACTCGACCTTGAGGGAGGCCTCGCCGTCCTGCAAGGCCTTCAGGGACGCCTTGTGGCTCACCTCCTGGTCGGCCAATCTCTTGGCCAGACGATCGCGCTCCAGGCCCAAGGCGATGCACTCGACCTCCTTGGCGCGGAGAGCGGTCTGGGCCCCGCAGAGCTGCTCCCTCAAGTCGGCGTTGGCTCCTGCGAGAATGAAGGAAAAGGAGAAATCAATAAGGAAGAAGTCGTTGGGGAAGATCCGACCCGACTACTCAGCAGTCGGCCCGAATCTCGGGGACTACACCCAGTGGGTGCGCTGACGCGCCCCCACATGAGATGAAAGAAACAAAGCATGCACTCCGGCTGTTGATCAGGTCCACGGCCTTCTGGCTCAGCTCCTGAGCCTGGGAGTTGAAGGCGGCAGCGCGGAGGTTATGGTATTCCTGGAAGAGCAGACAGGATGCAAGAATAAGACAGCTGTCAGGACCCAGTAAGTTCCAAGCCGCCTGCTCAACAGCCGACTCGGAACTCGGGGACTACACGCAGTGGGTGCGCTGACGCGCCCCCACGGAAGAAATCAAAAAAGCAAATCAACCAAGGCCAGAAGACTCACCCGGATGGCGACCCGCGTCGTGAGGAACTCTTGGGTATATCCCTGCAGCGAGGCGGCCTGGGCCTAGAGCCGGTTCCGGACCTCCTGGGCCGCCACATTCAGCTCGGCCGTCCCCCCTCTGGGCGCCCACTCGGACGTGCTAGCGCTAGCCGCCTCCAGGGCCTCCACCGTCAGGCCGGCGCCCGCGGCTTTGTGCGACTCAGGCACGGAGGTTGCTCCCCCTGTGTGTCGGCGAAATGCCGGCTGCACCTTGAGGCCGGCTCCTGCCACCGGCTCGCTCCCAGCCGGTTGCTCTGGCGCCGCGGCTGGTTGGCCGCTTTGGCCCGCTCAAGTCGGCGCCGTCCGCGGAGCCTCCTCCAGGGCGATCACGTTGTCCTCCCTCCTCTCCATCTCCGACCGGTCGCGGTCGGCTTCCTCTGCCGGGGGCACGGGGACGTCGGGGTCCACAGCGCGAAGGGGAACGACGAGCTGCGGAGGCTGGTTACGAGAGGCTTCCGCCTCCTTCTCCACGGCCACTGCCTCCGCCTGGGCCTTGGCTGCCGCGTCGGCCTGCGCCTCGGACCACTTCTCCTTTGCCCCCTGGGCGGCCCTTCGCTCCGCCGCCTCCCGCTCCTCCCGTGCCTCCTACGCGTTCCGCTCCGTAGTCTCCATGAGGTGGGCGCAGGGATCCACGCGGCGGGAGCCCGAGGACCCTCCAGTCGGCCCGACTACAGAGCTGCCTGGACCCCGCTCGAGAGAAAGCGGCGCTCTGGTCGACGAGCCAAGAAAAAGTTTAGAAGAGACTCAATCGAAGAAGACAACAAAAAGTACAAGACATTTGACACTTACGCCGAAACCACCTGCTACTGCTTCACCACCTTGCGGAAGCGGGCCGCCTTCGCGGCCGCTTCCTCCCGCTTGGTCGCAGCAGCGGTGCATCTGGGTTTTTTCGGCCGACTGCGGAAGTAGGTCGACGCGGCCCGGCGTTTCTGCGCACCACCACGGGCAGCCGGCGTGGCAGATGGGCCCGCGCCTTGATGGTCAAGCACCGGCTGGCGGCGCGGAACGACTTCGACCTCATCATCATCCGCCCAGTCCTCGAAGCCGGCCCCGAGCCCCACGCCACTTGCCTCACCGCCTTCCCCTACGACGGCGTCTTCCATGGCGGCCGCCCCCAGGTCCAGATCATCAACGTCATCCACAGTGCGGTCGGGGAGGAGCTGGCGCTCTACCCCTGCGGCCCCGGCCGCCGGCGGAAGAAGGGGGTTCTGCTGAAGACAAACCGGCTGATCAGAAGTCGGCCATCATGAGGCCAGCTACAAAAAGGAAGAAAAGAAGAAAACTTACAGCAGGCGGAGGGTTGGCGCGAGAGTACGGCTCCTTGCCGTATCGCCAGTCCTCGGCAAGCTTGCAGTTGGATATGTAGTTCACCATATAAGACACCTCGACGTGAGGCATCTCCCTGGTGCTCAGCCGGCACGGATTGAAGCGGCCACTCATCTGGCAAATCATGTGAGGCCGGCCTTGGAGCGGAAGTACCCGGCGCTCCACGAAGGCGGCCACCAGGTCGGCTCCGGTCAGGCCCTCCGACTGGGTCATCACCCGGAGCCGAGCAATGGCGGCGTTCCCGGCTTGAGACAACGACCTGGACCGGTAGCTCCACGAGGGTTGCCTCCCAGCCGGCGGGCCAGCTACGTAAGCCGGCAGGTTGACGAAGTCGCCGTGCTCGGCGACGTTC
Organism: Aegilops umbellulata; assembly: GCA_032464435.1. NCBI lineage: Eukaryota > Viridiplantae > Streptophyta > Magnoliopsida > Poales > Poaceae > Aegilops > Aegilops umbellulata. The sequence continues at coordinate 635,352,910 of CP136057.1, read as the reverse complement.
TTCACGTAAAAATAGGACTTATGCCAGAGCTTCACCGACTGGATCAGTGGGATGGACGGGAACGGATTGTTCTCGCCCGTCCGCCTCATGGCGATGAAGGCCCCGCATGGGGCGGGCACGCCCACGACAACAGTGCCGAGCTTGCACTGGAAGAATTCTCCCCAGAGCTCGAGAGTGGGGACAACGCCAAGAAAGCCCTCGCAGAGGGTGACGAAGGCCGACAGCAGCATCACCGTGTTGGGTGTGAGGTGATGCGGCTGGAGGTGGTAAAACTCAAGAAAAGAGCGAAGGAACCCGCTCGCCGGGAGGCCGAAGCCGCGCAGGCAGTGCGAGCGGAAGATTACCCGCTCGCCCTCCTCCGGTGCTGGCGAGATTTCCCTCGCTGGTGCGCGACGAACCCGCACGTAGTTCGCGCCTGGCAGACGTAGCGTTCGACAGAGGAACTCGACGTGGTCTTCATGGACGTTGGAGCCGTCCCACGAGCTCGACAACGCCATGGGGGCGGCGCGGCGGGGAACAAGGTGCGGCGGCGGACAAGCGCGCGACCCCGCTACGGCGGAGCGACGGTGAGCCAAGAGGATTAGTGGAAGAGTCAGGCCGCAGCGAGAAGCTGCGGCGACGGAGAAGAAGAGGAAGAAGCTGGGGGCGGAATGGGGGCGAGCGTGCGAGCGTCGGCCGCTCCCTCTCTTCCCCCCTATTTATAGCCCCGTGCGGCGAAGCCGAGGGGGTGAGGCGTGGGGGAGCATGGGATTAACTGCGCCAACTCCCCATGTTCCGCGATTATTACACCTTTAACGGCGTGCGGTGACTGCCGCTGGAAGACGTGCGGTCCGCCCGAGCCGCAAAGGATCCGCTTGTGGGCCGAGGCCCGGCGGTGGTGGGCCCGGACTGCGGCGACGTCCCGTCGCGCGCGTGGGTTAGCAGGCCTTGCCAGCCTTCGGGCGCCACGTGGCGCGTAGACGGCGGGCGGTCGGATCGCAACCCCGCCCGCGCGAGCGCCCGGTTCCCGCCTTCGCACTTCGATATTGAAAAAGGGTGGCGCGCTGAGTCCAAGCAAGCCCCCGGCCGCTGGCTCTTCAAGATACGAAGTTGATTGAGCTTCTCATCTCTTTTCGGCCTCGGAGCCCAACCAGCTTCGGGGACTACTGTCGGAGTAAATGACCACGGGTAGCCTAGCCGGCTCCCCCTGGCACTTCTAAAAAAATTACGAGCCGATCCGGCCTTCAAGAATCCAAGACACGGGGTCGCCTTCCCTTTGCCGGCTGTCTCCCAGGCTGGCTACCGGAAGGCGGCCCGGCCTTAACCCTCATGAAGAAATCCGCAGGAGGGCCGGCTCCAAGAAGCCGTCCGCGAGAAGGCCGACTCCAAGGAGCCGGCTCCCACAAAGCGGTCAATATCGTACCCTCGAAGTCTGCATCCACATAACGGCGATGAGACGGGGCGTGGCTACAGTAAAGCCTGCCACCCCCGAATCCCGGAGCACGCTTGGCACAGTACGCCGTACGGGGTGGACACGACCCGTCCGGCGCGGCACTGTTGCCATGTTGACCACGACGCCGTCCATGACGGGCTGTCAGCACGGCCCATGGGCGGTGGGCCCCTTCAGGTAGATAGACACCCGAAGGCGGCCGGGCCTCCCCCAGCCGGCCCAAGACAAAGCCGGCTTCGCATGGCCGGCTTGCTTCCTCCCTCGAAGGAGGCGCCCCATTAAGGAGACAAGACGAGGTGAGGCTAAAGCGATCGCCCGCCAGGCGGCGGCACTGTAGCCACGCTTACCTCGACCAAGCCCTCGCCACCAGGATCGAGGCAACAGTAATCAGCCCCCGACAAGGCCCTAGGCAGTGGGGCCAGCCTGTCGACCAAGGAGCCGGCAGCCGGTGGGACCCACCAACCAGCGGGCCCCGGCAGCCGGCGCAGAAGCTGGCAGGCATAGATACCGACGGCTAGGGCCCGCGCCCAGCCGGATTACCATTGTACCCCCGGGGGGTGGGCCTATATAAACCCCCCGGGGCACCCATGCAAAGGGTTGATCTGAGCTAGTTTTAGACACCACATAGAGGGAAGAGGAGAGCTAGCCGTGCCCTTCTTCTTCCTGCACCGAACAGCTCAAGGAGCATCTTGTAGCCATTTGTTCATCTAGTGATCATGCGGAGACCCCACAAAGCAGCAGTAGGGGTGTTATCTCCGCGGAGAGCCCCGAAGCTGCGTAAGATTCACCGGCATGCATGCCTTCGCCCTATCCCGCTTCCAGGCACCGGCGACGTCCTAGTGGCTCCCACAATGATAAGCCACCCGTTGGCATGTGTCGCACCTACCACCCGACATCCATGCTATATTATATTCTGTTTTGGACATTAATGGGCTTTATTATACACTTTTATATTATTTTTTGGGACTAACCTATTAACCGGAGGCCCAGCCCAGAATTGTTGTTTTTGCCTATTTCAGAGTTTTGCAGAAAAAGAATAACAAACGGAGTCCAAATAGAATGAAACCTTCGGGAACGTGATTTTCGGAACGAACATGATCCAGAGGACTTGGACCCTACGTCAAGTCATCAACCAGGAGGGCACGAGGTAGGGGGGCGCGCTTACCGCCCCAAGCGCGCCCTCCACCCTCGTGGGCCCCAGTATTTGAATCTTCTCTGAATTCTTTTATGTATGATTGGTTATCTTTGCAAGTCTCTTCGAATTATCAGTTTGGTTTGGCCTACTAGATTGATCTTTCTTGCAATGGGAGAAGGGCTTACCTTTGGGTTCAATCTTGCGGTGTCCTTTCCTAGTGACAGTAGGGGCAGCAAGGCACGTATTGTATTGTTTCCATCGAGGATAACAAGATGGGGTTTATATCGTATTGCATGAGTTTATCCCTCTACATCATGTCATCTTGCTTAAAGCGTTACTCCGTTCTTATGAACTTAATACTCTAGTTGCATGCTGGATAGCGGTCGATGTGTGGAGTAATAGTAGTAGATGCAGGCATGAGTCGGTCTACTTGTCTCGTACGTGATTCCTATATACATGATCATACCTAGATATTCTCATAACTATGCTCAATTCTATCAATTGCTCAACAGTAATTTGTTCACCCACCGTAATACTTATGCTGATGAGAGAAGCCACTAGTGAAACCTATGGCCCCCGGGTCTATTTTCCATCATATTAATCTTCCAACACTTAGTTATTTTTATTGTCTTTTATTTTACTTTGCATCTTTATCATAAAAATACCAAAAATATTATCTTATCATTTCTATCAGATCTCAATCTCGTAAGTGACCGTGAAGGGATTGACAACCCCTTTATTGCATTGGTTGCGAGGATTTATTTGTTTGTGTAGGTGTGAGGGACTCGTGCGTGGCCTCCTACTGGATTGATACCTTGGTTCTCAAAAACTGAGGGAAATACTTACGCTACTTTGCTGCATCACCCTTTCCTCTTCAAGGGAAAACCAACGCAGTGCTCAAGAGGTAGGAAGAAGGATTTCTGGCGCCGTTGCCGGGGAGTCTACGCAAAAGTCAACATACCAAGTACCCATCATAAACTCTTATCTCCCGCATTACATTATTTGCCATTTGCCTCTCGTTTTCCTCTCCCCCACTTCAGCCTTGCCGTTTTATTCGCCCTCTCTTTTCCGTTCACTTCTTTTGCTTGTTTGCTTGTGTTACCATGTGCCTTCTATTTGCTTGCATCTTTGCTTGCTAAAAATTTATTGTTATGGATCCACTTAAAGTGTTTTACTTGGATCATCTTCGATCCTTATGCGCTCGTGCTGAAACCCCAACTAGCCTAGTTGATGGGAAATCTTTAGATTAGCATGCTCATAATGCCTATGTCCAAGAATTTATTGAAAGAATGACCATTGCTTTGGAAGAAAATAATGATATGCATGAATCTATAGATAATGATGATTCCGATGATTTGGTTGAAATATCCCTTGATGAATATGATGCTTGCTATTCTTGTGGCCATGATGCCTATATTTATGAAGATGAATTTGCTATAGTTCCTTCTGTTAATCATGAGATTGTTGCCATTGCACCCATACTTGATAGTTCCTACGATAAAAAGCATGATTGCAATGATTTTTCTATAAATTCTCTTGAGGTCAATTGTGCTAATAATATGCAAAACCCTAAGCTTGGGGATGCTAGTTTTGCTATGTCCACTATTTATTGCAATGATCATGATTGGGGTGATTTTTCTTATGATCTTGAAAATTTATTTAATCCCCATGATGAATATGAGATTGATAATATTGTTTGCAATAATATTAAAAGTGGGTTTGGAAGAGTGTCAACTTTAGATCCCACATATTTGGATAATATTCAATCTTATGAAATTTTTGATAAGAGTGGGTTTGGATAGGTCATGACTTTAGTTAATGTTAACCCCACTATTTTGGAAGAATGTCAAATTTGCATGCAATTGGATTGTGTTGAAAATATTTTATATGATAGCTATATTGTTGAATTTTCTTATGATCCTACATGTAATTATTATGAGAGAGGAAAATATGGTTGTAGAAATTTCCATGTAACTAAATTACCTGTCGTTATGTTGAGATTGCTATTGCTTCTTTCCGCTTCCTTGCATATGCTAGTTTTTGCTTGCCTTGATAATTTGTTTTCCTATAAGATGCCTATGCATAGGAAGTATGTTAGACTTAGATGTGTTTGTGCTTCAATTCTTGTCTTTCATGTGAGCATCATTGAAATTTTTATGCCTAGCTAGGGGCGTTAAACGATAGCGCTTGTTGAGAAGAAACCCAATTTTATTTTTTGTTTTTTTACTTTTTGCTTATATTTAGGAATAAATTTTTGGTCTATACTCTGGTTAGATGTGTTTTTATGTTTTAATTAGTGTTTGTGCCAAGTTTAACCTATAGGATTTTCTTGGATGATAGTTATTTGATCTTGCTGAAAATTCCAGAAACTTTCTGTTCACGAAAATAATTGTTACAAATCACCAGAACGTGATAAAATATTGATTCCAATTGCTGATGATCAATAAACAAATTGTCTAGGTTTTCCTATTTTGGTATATTTTTTGGAGTTCTAGAAGCTTGTGTTAGTTACAGATTACTACAGACTGTTCTGTTTTTGACAGATTCTGTTTTTCGTGTTTTGTTTGCTTATTTTAATGAATCTATGGCTAGTAAAATAGTTTATAAACTGTAGAGAAGTTGGAATACAGTAGGTTTAACACCAATATAAATAAAGAATGATTTCATTACAGTATCTTGAAGTGGTGTTTTGTTTTCTTTCGCTAACGGAGCTCACGAGATTTTCTGCTGAGTTTTGTGTTGTGAAGATTTCAAGTTTTGGGTGGAAGATTTGATGGATTATGGAACAAGGAGTGGCAAGAGCCTAAGCTTGGCGATTCCCATGGAACCCCAAGATAATCTAAGGACACCTAAAAGCCAACGCTTGGGGATGCCCCGGAAGGCATCCCCTCTTTCGTCTACTTCCATCGGTAACTTTACTTGGAGCTATATTTTTATTCACCACATGATATGTGTTTTGCTTGGAGCGTCTTGTATTATGTGAGTCTTTCTTTGTTAGTTTGCCACAATCATCCTTGCTGTACACACCCTTTTTCAGAGCCACATATGATTAGGAATTTATTAGAATACTTTATGCGCTTCACTTATATCTTTTGAGCTATATAGTTTTTGCTCTAGTGCTTCACTTATATCTTTTAGAGCACGTCAGTGATTTTATTTTGTAGAAACTATTATTCTCTCATGCTTCACTTATGTTATTTTGAGAGTCTTAAACAACATGGTAATTTGCTGAAGTTTGGAAATTAATCCTAATATGTTAGGTATTCAAAGACTAGTAAAAAACTTTCTTATGAGTGTGCTGAATGCTAAGAGAAGTTTGATGCTTGATGATTGTTTTGAGATATGGAGGTAGTGATATTAAAGTCATGCTAGTTGAGTAGTTGTGAAATTGATAAATACTTGTGTTGAAGTTTGCAAGTCCCGTAGCATGCACGTATGGTAAACGTTATGTAACAAATTTGAAACATGAGGTGTTCTTTGAGTGTCCTCCTTATGAGGGGCGGTCGGGGACGAGCGATGGTCTTTTCCTACCAATCTATCCCCCTAGGAGCATGCGCGTAATGCTTGGTTTTTGATGACATGTAGATTTTTGCAATAAGTATGGGAGTTCTTTATGACTAATGTTGAGTCCATGGATCATACGCACTCTTACCCTTCCATCATTGCTAGCCTCTTCGATACCGTGCATTTCCCTTTCTCACATTGAGAGTTGGTGCAAACTTCGCCGGTGCATCCAAACCCCGTGATATGATAAGCTCTTTCACACACAAACCTTCTTATATCTTCCTCAAAACAGCCACCTACCTATTATGGCATTTCCATAGCCATTCCGAGATATATTGCCATGCAACTTTCCACCGTTCCATTTATCATGACACTTTCATCATTGTCATATTGCTTTGCATGATCATGTAGTTGACATCGTACTTGTGGCAAAGCCACCGTTCATAATTTTTCATACATGTCACTCTTGATTTGTTGCTATCCTGGTATACCGCCGGAGGCATTCATATAGAGTCATACTATGTTCTAGTATCGAGTTATAATCATTGAGTTGTAAATAAATAGAAGTGTGATGATCATCATTCATAGAGCATTGTCCCAATAAAAATAGAGAAAGGCCAAAAAAAAGGCCGAAAAAATATAAATAAAATGGGACAATGTTACTATCCTTTTTCCACACTTGTGCTTCAAAGTAGCACCATGATCTTCATGATAGAGAGTCTCTTGTTTTGTCACTTTCATATACTAGTGGGAATTTTTCATTATAGAACTTGGCTTGTATATTCCAACAATGGGCTTCCTCAAATGCCCTAGGTCTTCGTGAGCAAGCAAGTTGGATGCACACCCACTTAGTTTCTTTTGTTGAGCTTTCATGCATTTATAGCTCTAGTGCATCTGTTGCATGGCAATCCCTACTCCTTGCATTAGCATCAATCGATGGGCATCTCCATAGCTCATTGATTAGCCGCGTTGATGTGAGACCTTCTCCTTTTTTGTCTTCTCCACATAACCCCCATCATTATATTCTATTCCACCATAGTGCTATATCCATGGCTCACGCTCATGTATTGCGTGAAGGTTGAAAAGTTTGAGATTACTAAAGTATGAAACAATTGCTTGGCTTGTCATCGAGGTTGTGCATGATGAGAGCATTCTTGTGTGACAGAAATGGAGCATGACTAAACTATATGATTTTGTAGGGATGAACTTTCTTTGGCCATGTTATTTTGAGAAGACATAATTGCTTAGTTAGTATGCTTGAAGTATTATTAGTTTTATGTCAATATTAAACTTTTATCTTGAATCTTTCGGATCTAAAGATTCATACCACAATTAAGAGAATTACATTGAAATTATGCCAAGTAGCATTCCACATCAAAAATTCTGTTTTTATCATTTACCTACTCGAGGACGAGCAGGAATTAAGCTTCGGGATGCTTGATACGTTTCCAACGTATCTATAATTTTTTATTGTTCCATGCTATATTATATTCTATTTTGGACATTAGTGGGCTTTATTATACACTTTTATATTATTTTTTCGGACTAACATATTAACCGGAGGCCCAGCCCAATTGCTGTTTTTTTGCCTATTTCAGAGTTTCGCAGAAAAAGAATATCAAACGGAGTCCAAACAGAATAAAACCTTTGGGAACGTGATTTTTGGAACGAACGTGATCCAGAGGACTTGGACCCTACGTCAAGACATCAACTAGGAGGGCACGAGGTAGGGGGCGGGCCTACCCCCAGGCGCGCCCTCCACCCTCGTGGGCCCCATGTTGCTCCACCGACGTACTTCTTCCTCCTATATATACCTACATACCCCCAAACTACCAGATACGGAGCCAAAACCTAATTCCACCGCTGCAACCTTCTGTACCCATGAGATCCCATCTTGGGGCCTTTTCCGGAGCTCCGCCGGAGGGGGCATCGATCACGGAGGGCTTCTACATCAACACCATAGCCTCTCTGTCGGTTTTCTGGACATTAAATTCCAGAAGATGGCCGTCGAGCCCATCAGCCCAGGATTACTGTTAGCTGATGAGGCAACAACTTGATACAGAAATTCCAAGCAAGAGTACAAAAATATGTAGTACAAGACCATTGTGGTCTATGAGTACATTAAGCGGTTTCTAGTGGTTGAGGGCGGAAGCGGTTTGCGGATCATGTGTGTATGGGACTCCATTTCCCATGGGAACAGCTGACCAGGTTAACTCCTATCTTCACGAGGCTGCTATCACCGTTGCTTAGGTTCCGAGGCGGTCGTCACAACGCTCCTCTCCACGCAATCAATCTGGCCAAGACAATAGCCAGGGACAAGCCAGTGAGTACTTTGAATGTAATCGCAAACATGAAGAACACAGGTATAATATAAATGATCAACATGCACGGAAATGATCTTTGATCCCTTCGTTAATCATAAATAAAACCTTGATGCAAGCAAGCAGAACTTTCACATGCAACCGGAATTTTATGCAATGACCAAGTAAGAATAAGGTATACCGATTGGATGTCTGAAGTGACGTCTCAAAAGGGTAGTGAAAAAAATGAGTATACCACAGTCGGGCGTCTGAGCGACACCACATAAAAGGGCTTTAAAAGAAATGCCACAGTCGGGCGTCTTAGCGACACCACAGAAAGGGCTTAAAAAGAAATGCCACAGTCGGGCGTCTTAGCAACACCACAGAAAGGGCTTTAAAAGAAAAGCCACAGCCGGGCGTCTTAGCGACACCACAGAAAGGGCTTTAAAAGAAATGCCACAGCCGGGCGTCTTAGCGACACCACAGAAAGGGCTTTAAAAGAAATGCCACAGTCGGGCGTCTTAGCGACACCACAGAAAGGGCTTTAAAAGAAATGCCACAGTCGGGCGTCTTAGCGACACCACAGAAAGGGCTTTAAAAGAAATGCCATAGTCGGGCGTCTTAGCGACACCACAGAAAGGGCTTTAAAAGAAAAGCCATAGCCGGGCGTCTTAGCTACACCACATAAAGGGCTTTAAAAGAAATGCCACAGTCGGGCGTCTTAGCGACACCACAGAAAGGGCTTTAAAAGAAATGCCACAGCCGGGCGTCTTAGCGACACCATAGAAAGGGATTTAAAAGAAATGCCACAGCCGGGCGTCTTAGCGACACCACAGAAAGGGCTTTAAGAGAGAAATGCAATTATCATAGTGAATATCCAGGAGGTGGTACCGTTCCAGGGATATTCTTTATTTCAAAACATGCAAACAGTTAGTTCATAAAGGTAATAATAATCATAACCATCATTTATCATAGGTCACAATCAGTATTCGAGTTTTAGTGGTTTCCCCTCCGAAGACCGACACTAAGACCGACACTTGACCCATCCCAGACTGTAATCCTTACCATGGGCACGGCTATTCGAATAGGTTTAATCTCTGCAGAGGGTGTACTCTTTACCCACGAGTAACGGATTCCTTTAGCCCATTGGGACTAATTCCGTCTACAGTCTTTTAATTGAAAACACACCTGACTTGCACACACCAGCTCATTTCACCGGTGTCTGGAATCACCCACGACACCTGTCAAGCAAACTCTAAGTGGGGAGGCTACAACCTCTACGTAGCATGGGATCAAATTTCTATTGCGCGCTCTAAGGGGTATCCCCCTCTCGGTCCCAACCGGATACACCCATGCCCCCGGACCAGGTGGCATGCCTACCGGATGCAGCCGGTACCTTCCACCATGGCCTCTCTGTACGGTGTGTGCCAAGACAAGGGTTAACAACTTACTGAACCATACCCCACCTACGGCAGGGACCTGTGGCAGTACGAAACAAGTATGGGGGTTACCGGAACAAGACTCGATCTATGGCCGACTCAGGAGGCTTATCAATGTTCCCTGCATGGTTAGTACAACAAAAAATACTCCAACCAACAAGTCACCACCCATTGTACCTTACCATGCCATACCGGATATAACCGTCCCGACGGAGACCGGCGACAAGCTCATGCCTACCCAAGGCAAGGGCTTTCCCAAATCCCTCTACGGCATGCATGTAAGACACATGAGGGTGTTTTTCATCACACGGGTATGCTCATTTCCAACAGCAAGGAAATCACAATAATGCATCCATGCAAATGATCATATCACATGAAATAACAACACACCGAATTAAGGTGGTGTCATAAACGTGTCAAGTAACACACCAAAAATATTATTCCGGGGTTCCGAATGCTTGCCTTCATGATGTAGAAAGGCAGGGTGCACTCCAAGATTTTTGCAAGATCCTTACTCCTCTCCGAAATTCCTATTTTCAAAGATATGCAAATAACACATATTTCAAAAGCAGTACAAAAAGTTGTTTGGAAAAATTTTCAAATAGATTTTAAAATAAACTAGATAATATTTGAAGGATGTAGGAAAAAGAATCAATTCATTTGGAGTTATATTTAAAAAGATATGGATAGTCAAAGTTCTGGTCAAATCTGTTATTTAAATTAAAACAGAAAGGAAAACATTTTAATTAAAAACGTACACGTCGAAAGCGTATTTCTGGTTTACGCTTCCACTTACTCCAGCGTGGATCGTGTGAAGGTCACTGGCAGTGGGCCCGCCTGGCCCACTGGTCAGGTTGACCGGTCTCCCTTCCCTCTCCTTCCTCTGCCCGAGAGGGGGCGGGACTCCGGCGATCGTCGCCGGCGACTGGCGGCTCCTCGTGGGGTCCCGAGGGCAGGGATGGATCCGCCATGCAAGGGCGATCCTCCCGGTGGTTGCCAGGCAAGTGGGGACGGAGGAAGCTGCCGGCGGCGAGCTTCGCGACGGAGGAGGCTTCGAGTGCAGAGTGGTTCCCGATCAAAACCGAGTAGGGGGTTGGGTTCGTGGGAGGAAGGGGAAGTTTCTGGTGAAGAGAACGGAGCGGGGGAGGCCTTGGTGGCGTCGGAACGGCCGGGGCAGTGGCGGCGGCTGGAGTTGCCGGAGACGGGGAAGAAAGCCTCCCTGGGTCAAATGCGAGCTAGGGGAGCGCCATTAGGGTGGCCTGAGGTCGCCTGCGTGCTCGGGGGAGTTCGGGGACCTCCTTTTATAGCGCTTCCATGTCGGTTTGCAGCGGCCGGGGATAAGAACGGCGGCGAACCGCCTCTCTGTGCTGCAGGGTGACGTGGCGGCGACGAGCGCTAGTGGACAAGGATGCGGATGAGCTCGTGCTGTTCCAGGGGGCAGGTGGCGAGCGCTGGGGGCTTGGGCGGCGCTGCCGTGGCAGGGGCGTACTGCCGACGCCGGCGTGCCGCCAAGAGCCTGACAGCGGCGCTGTTGGCTGCCAGGGCGGCTTGGCGCGATGCTGTGAGGAGGGTAGTGCGTGGCGTGGCGCTGCAGAGCGGCCAAAACCAGGGGGGCCAGCGTGTCGGCTCGGGCGTGGTTCGTGCAATACGCGCGCTCTGGGCGCGTCCAGTGCACGCACGGAAGGTGTTCGATACAATGTTGTGGCATGCTACAGGTCACAGGTGAGGTTGGCACGCAGCAGGACTAGGTCAGAGATAGAGGGAAACTCAAGGGACAAGGTGGTTTGGTCAGGTGGTCAAGTGCATAGTGCAAACAAAATCTCATGTCAAAACTGATCATGCCCACAGGGTGTTTGATAAAATGATAAGGTCATTTAGGTAGTTCTTGGAGGGGCTAGATTTTCCAGATCAGTGTCTCCTTATATGAAAGAGAGGATGGTAAGGTCATTTGGACAAAAGGAGAAACTTGCTAGTGCAAGTTTTGCTGAACTCCAATTCTGGACAGAAAGGAAATGGCATCATCCCATGAACCAAAAGTGATCCAATTGTTGCATGCTCTTGGACTTAGGGGTTTAGTAGGGAGGGCTATAAGCAGGAAAAGGAATCATGGATAAAGGAGCAACTGAAAATGTGGTTGCTGTACAAACCCTCATGTTGGACCAGAATGAAGATGAGGTTGATCCACTCAAAACTTTCAAGGAACAACACTGGGTTTTTGCATAAAGTTGAAACATATGCTGCTACTAACATCCCATAATTTTGGTGGAGGCTAGAAGCAACTATTTAAAAGGGTTGTTGTGCAAAACTGCCCACTGGACCAGAGAAGGAAAACAGGGGCACAACTCAAATTATTTTATGAAAAAGAGTTATTCTTGCATAAAAGTGATCTAAGAACATCACATGACATTTCCAAATTTTGGTGGGATTTTTGATAAATTTTTTAAAGAGGTTGTAGTACAAATATGGCCATATAGTCATGGAAATCATTTTTTTTCAAGAAACTAAAGACCAAGCAAATTAATTATGTAATTAGTTCTACTAATACAAGAAAAGTTTTTCTTGAGAGTTTAAACAAGTCCAAAAACATATTTGAAAAGTTTTCACTTTGGGGAAAAACTCCATAATAACAAGGTTAAAAATCAAAAGGGAGCTCAGAAAATAAAAGTTTTAATTCCTGGCAAAATTTTTGATACAATAAAACAAGGCAAAAATTTTGGGGTGTCACACTCTCCGATGATGTTTGAGTAGTTTACCTCAGACCTTCGGGTCCATAGTTATTAGCTAGATGGCTTCTTCTCTCTTTTTGGATCTCAATACAATGTTCTCCCCGTCTCTCGTGGAGATCTATTCGATGTAGTCTTCTTTTGCGGTGTGTTTGTTGAGACCGATGAATTGTGGGTTTATGATCAATTTTATCTATGAACAATATTTGAATCTTCTCTGAATTCTTTTATGTATGATTGGTTATCTCTACAAGTCTCTTCGAATTACCAGTTTGGTTTGGCCTACTAGATTGATCTTTCTTGCAATGGGAGAAGGGCTTAGCTTTGGGTTCAATCTTGCGGTGTCATTTCCCAGTGACAGTAGGGGCAACAAGGCACGTATTGTATTGTTGCCATTGAGGATAACAAGATGGGGTTTATATCATATTGCATGAGTTTATCCCTCTACATCATGTCATCTTGCTTAAAGTGTTACTCCGTCCTTATGAACTTAATACTCTAGATGCATGCTGGATAGCGGTCGATGTGTGGAGTAATAGTAGTAGATGCAGGCAGGAGTCGGCCTACTTGTCTCGGGCGTGATGCCTATATACATGATCATACCTAGATATTCTCATAACTATGCTCAATTCTATCAATTACTCAACAGTAATTTGTTCACCCATCGTAATACTTATGCTCATGAGAGAAGCCACTAGTGAAACCTATGGCCCCGGGTCTATTTTCCATCATATTAATCTTCCAACACTTAGTTATTTTATTGTCTTTTATTTTACTTTGCATCTTTATCATAAAAATACCAAAAATATTATCTTATCATTTCTATCAGATCTCACTCTCGTAAGTGACCGTGAAGGGATTGACAACCCATTTATTGCGTTGGTTGCGAGGATTTATTTGTTTGTGTAGGTGCGAGGGACTCGTGCGTGGCCTCCTACTGGATTGATACCTTGGTTCTCAAAAACTGAGGGAAATATTTACGCTACTTTGCTGCATCACCCTTTCCTCTTCAAGGGAAAAACAACGCAGTGCTCAAGAGGTAGCATGTCCCACTTGGGCCTCGCCAACGCCTCAAACGGCGAGTCGCTTTCGGCCGCAATCCTGTGTTGCTCTCTCTACAAAAGGAACAAGGATCGTTTCCAAATATGACTAAACATGCAGTAGAATTGATCAGAAACTAAAATTACCAGCAGCCTCATGAACTCCAGCGTGATCGGGTCCGTCTCGAAAACCTTCTTGAGTGGGTCCCAATGGTGCCGGGCCCTGAGGACGTCATGCTCCTGCGGGATGGTGAAGTCCGCCAAGGGGTCTGGGATGCCCAGACTTTCGCGTTCTGCGTCCTCCTTGGCCCATATAGACCTCTTTCTTCCGTAACCATGGCTTCCGAGGTGGTGGGACCCCATGTTCCTCCCTTGAAGCCCCTTCATGTACTTAGACTTCTTTTTGGCAGCTTCCACCTCGCAAGCCGCCTTGAATATTTGAAACTGCTCTTCCGTGATTGTCGGATTATCCTTCACAATCTCGGAGTAGGGTTCCTTTTTCTTGACAATCCGATGTTTCACCCTTGCTTTCCAGGCGGCCAACGCGTCGCTAAACTCGGTCATGGAGTGTTTGTTTATCGTCTTCATTGTCGGGTCTTTATCTGGATTTTTATATTCCTTTTCATCCTGGCCCGGGAACAAGAATATCTGGTGCAGCTTCTTTAGGAGGGAGGGTCTCATATTATCTATCTTCTGTAGTTTCTCATCGTTGATGATGGTGGTTGTCCGTGTGATGCAGCCTATTTGATTGCCTTAGCACGCGCGCGCTGTTGGCTCAAAAATGCCGTCGTCCACCTCCGTGACCACCAGTCTAGTAGTCATGACCTAGTTTGGGCGTCGTTGCCTCTTTTCTTTCGGTTCTGTACCGACTCCTCTAGTCTCGGCGCCGGTCTCAGTCTCAGCGCCGGTCCCAGTCTCAGCACCGGTCTCAGTCTCAGCATCGGTCTCAATGTCGGCATCAGTCTCCGATGTGACAGGTGGGCCCAGCAACATCAACCGTTGATCGTCGGCAAACCTCAAAAATTCGTCTACCGCCAGGTAGACGTTGTTGCAATCACGAGAACCCTGTACTTCATCGTTGCTAGCCATGTTTCCTATGATTAAATCTAGTCAATTAATTCTAGACCTAATAAAATGAATAATGACATAAAAAGGCCTATGTTTTGCAGGAACGTTGACTCCTTCCCGGTGCGACAAATCCCGGGCACTCGATATGTTCTAGTTTGTATCACAAGTCATGCCGAAATTCACGGAAAATTTCGGCATGGCCTTTGCTAAAAAGTGGACAAATCGAGAACCTGAAATTTGTCGGGATGGTAATGAATTAACATTCTGGCAAAACATAGGTCACTCGGCATCATTCCCTAGAAACAACAAAAGGCCACTTGGGCATAATCGAACCACTTCAATGTTGCATATAACATGAGGAAACACTATTGAGGATTTTGCATATATAACATGACCACTTTAATGAAAAGATATAATCAACAATAATGGAATATGCAAATGAACATCAATGACATATATCATATAACAACAATCTTGTTTTTTGTTTACATAGCAAAAATTACTTTAACCAAGTTTTTGAAAAGAAATACAATTTTGTTTTTTGTTTATAGCTAAATTCCATAGCTACTGTTTTTATTTATAGCTAAATACTTTTGTTTTTAGCTAAAAGTCTAGGAACTCCATTTTCTCTAATCCTTCTGACCTCACCAAGATTTCCACAGCATCCAGTCCAGAAATAGCTTGACCTGTCCAATTTCGAACGAGTCAAGATATCATATCATTCTGGTAGCTATAGTAGCTATCTATTCTTCCACTGGGAGAACAAGACCTTAGTACCTGCATGCAATTTCTTAAAAAAATATTTAGGTCCATAGTCCAAATAATTCAAATTTCATTTGAATGAAATTTGGACCAGATTCAGGTCCATAGTCCAAATAATTTTTATAGCTAACTGTTTTTATAGCCTCTATTAATTTAAAGCTAAATGCTACTATTATTTATATACCCTCTATTAATTTAAAATTAAATGGAATTACTGTGTAGGCATTTTCATAAAAAATTTGCCCTAGCTAATTTCCTAAAAAATTGCTAATCATTTTCCTAAATGCTAAAAAAATGCCTACTGCCCTAAACAAATCTAGGGTTCATATGAACACCTATGGTTCATATGACAACACAACAACACCATATGAATTGCCCTAACAAAGAGAGAGAGGAGGGTAGGGGAGAGGAGAGGTAGAGCCTTGATCTCGGGTAGGGGGTCCCGAACTGTGCGTCTAAGGTCGATGGTAACAAGAGACAGGGGACACGACGTTTACCCAGGTTCGGACCCTCTCTATGGAGGTAATACCCTACTTCCTGCTTGATTGATCTTGACGAATATGAGTATTACAAGAGTTGATCTACCACGAGATCGTAATGTCTAAAACCCTAAAAGTCGAGCCTGTATGATTATGATTGTCCCTATGGACTAAACCCTCTGGTTTATATAGACACCGGAGGGGACTAGGGTTGTACAAAGTCGGTTACAGAGAAATGAATCTTCATATCCGGACGCCAAGCTTGCCTTCCACGCCAAGGAGAGTCCCATCCGGACACAGGAGAGAGTCTTTTGTCTTGTATCTTCACAGCCTATCAGTCCGGCCCATGTTACATAGTACGGACGCCCGAGGACCCCTTAATCCAGGACTCCCTCAGTAGCCCCTGAACCAGGCTTCAATGACGAGGTGTCCGGCGCGTAGATTGTCTTCGGCATTGCAAGGCGGGTTCCTCCTCCGAATACTCCAAAGCATCCTTCAAACATAGAAGACATGTTCGGCTCTATAAAACAAGTACCACACACAACCGCAGAGAGTATAATATTTCACGAGTCCAACCTGCTGACAACTGTTTGTAGTGTGACATCACGTCACCCCCCGGTCATTATTTCGAACCGTTTTCAGTCTGCCGCTCCATATTTCGAGATGTGGTTTCATTGGCACGTCTTGTCAAAATAGAGACCGTGTCCCTTTATTGCGAGATTCTCATCAATACGGGTGTGGGTATTCCAACCATGTCGTCCGCATGGCCCTTGGGAATAGGCGACTTTTAGGGCGAGTGGGGAGGCGCTTGATATTTACTGCCTTTATAAGGAGATAATGGTTCGCCTCTTTCACCCACGCCTTCTCCCTCTCTGCCCACCCATTCTCGAGCTCCAGCGCCCAAGTTCTCATCTTTTCCGCCTCAAGAAAGCACTCTGACCATGTCCATATCCGGAGCACAGGGCAAGTGGATGGTCTCCTCCGACAAGGAGAAGGACATTACGAAGCTCCGGAAGGCGGGGTACTTGGCCAAGGAAATCGCCCACCGGCTTCCGGCCGAGGGGCATATCATCCCCACTCCAGAGCCCCATGAGAGGGTGGTGTTCATCCCCCACTTCGTCCGCGGGCTGGGTTTTTTTCTCCACCCATTCGTCCGCGGACTCATGTTCTACTACGGCTAGATTTCCATAATCTAGCCCCAAATTCTTTCCTCAACATATCGACATTTATTGTCGTGTCCGAGGCATTCCTCCGCATCCCACCCCACTTCGGATTATGGCTAAAGATCTTCAATGTGAAGCCGAAGGTGGTGGGTGGCCAACACGCAGAGTGCGAAGGCGCCATGGTGAGCAAGATGCCCAACGTCACATGGCCTGAAGGATCCTTGATGGAGACCGTCAAAGGGTGGCCGCAACTGTGGTTCTATATCACAGAGCCCCGCGACGCCACCTGGGACGTGGCGCCCGAATTCAAGCCCAGAGCCCCAATGCGGCTCACCTCCTAGCTAGAGAAGGGCCTGAATTGGGCTATGTCGGATGAGCTGACAGTGCTACAGACGCGCATCCAGAGCATGGTGGACAAGAACATCAAGCTCGTCAACGTGATCCAGGTGATGCTAGTTCGCCGGATCCTTCCATGCCAGAGCCGGACCTCCAATTTGTGGGAATTCGATCCGGCCCAGCACCAGACCCTGCAACATTTCTTCAGCGTCACGCACGAAGGCATTTGGAAGGTGCTCTTCAAGGCCAATGAGACGTGGCAGGAGGAAACCGAAGACCGTGGGTACAACCTGACCCATCCCGCCAGTCCAGTAAGTTTTTTGTGTTTTCAAGGTATATCCTTTACTCATATACTCAAGGAGAACGTCTGAGCTTCCCCATTTTACTTTTTCAGGGTTGGACAAAGAAGGTGGAGCGGATTCAGTGTCCGGCTCCGCTGCCCGAGGAACCGGCCATCCCGCTCCTGATGAAGATGCTGGTTCCAGCGCCTTACCAGGCGCCGGAGAAGAAGGCCAAGAAAAAGGCCAAGGAGACTCGAAGTGGCCTCCGCCGCAAGGGTGCTTCGGACGTGACGTCCGAAGACACCAAGACCCACTCCTCCGCCGCTGAGGACGACGACAAAGAGGAGGAAGAAAGCAACTCCCCTCCTGAGGGGGGAGGAAGAAGAGTGCGGCCTCCACGTGCCTGGAGGCCAAGGCGTCCAAGAAGGGGAATGTCTCCCTTGCGGCTAACTCCGTGTGGGACGTTGATAGCAGCCTAGAGCAGTGCCCCCGAGATAAGCCCCTGGCCGAATCATGAGTACTCAAAGACCCAGACGCATTCATATATCCAGCCTCTGTACTTCATAGTTTTAACATGTTGAATCATGCACCTGCAGTCCGGCTCGTTCCGACCTCGAGCGATCCTCATCTTCGGGGAATTCGCTAGACCCGCAGGTGATGGACATCGGGTCCCTTCTGGTGGCCTCCTCTCCGAGGGCCATGGTGTTGGAGAACGTTGCAGAAAATTAAATTTTTTCCTACGGTTTCACCAAGATCCATCTATGAGTTCATCTAAGCAACGAGTTATGGGAGAGAGATTGCATCTACATACCACTTTGTAGATCGCGAGCGGAAGTGTTCAACGAACGGGGATGAGGTAGTCGTACATGACGTGATCCAAATCACCGGAGATCCTAGCACCGAAAGGACGGCACCTCCGCGTTCAACACACGTATGGTCAGCGTAATGTCTCCTTGTTGTTGATCCAGCAAGGCAAAGGAGAGGTTGGGGAAGATGGCTCCAGCAGCAGCACGACGGCGTGGTGATGGTGGAGCTCCAGTACTCCGGCAGGGCTTCGCCGAGCTCTGCGGAGGAGGAGGAGGTGTTGGAGAGGGAGAGGGAGGCGCCAAGGACCAGGGGTGCAGCTGCCCCCTCCCCCCCTTTATATAGGAGTGCCAAGGGGGGGTGCCGGCCCTGGGAGATCTGATCTCCAAGGGGGCGGCGGCCAGGGAGGATTTCCTCCCCCCCAAGGCACCTAGGAGGTGGCTTCCACTAGTGGGACTCTTCCCCTTTGGAACCCTAGGCGCATGGGCCTCTTGGGGCTGGTTCCCCTTGGCCCATGTAGGCCAAGGCGCACCCCTAGATCCCATGTGGCCCCCCGAGGCAGGTGGCCCCACCCGGTGAACCCCCCGGGACCCTCCGGTGGTCCCGGTACAATACCGATAACCCTGAAACTTGTCCCGATGGCCAAAACAGCACTTCCTATATATAATTCTTTACCTCCGGACCATTCCGAAACTCCTCGTGACGTCCGGGATCTCATCCGGGACTCCGAACAACATTCGGGTTACTGCATATACATATCTTCACAACCCTAGCGTCACCGAACCTTAAGTGTGTAGACCCTACAGGTTCGAGAGACATGCAGACATGACCGAGACGGCTCTCGGGGGATAACCAACAGCGGGATCTGGTGTAACGCCCTCGATGCGGCTATATCTCCCACGTGTCGAAGCACGACTTAGAGGCATAACCGCATTGAAAGCAATGTCGCAAGTGAGGTAATCTTCACACAACCCATGTAATACATAAGGGAATGAGATACATAGTTGGCTTACAATCGCCACTTCACACAATACATGAATAAAACATTACATCATACACTTACAATCAGGGTCCGTCTACGGAGCCAAAATAAAAGAAGAAACCCCAAAAGCGACAAAAGGTCCACGATCGACCCCAACTGGGCTCCACTACTGATCGACTAGAACGAAACAACATAAAGGATAAGATCTTCATCGAACTCCTCTTTGAGCTCGGGTGCGTCACCTGCACGGTTTCAGCGGCACCTGCAACTGGTTTTGGAAGTATCTGTGAGTCACGGGGACTCAGCAATCTCACACCCGCGAGATCAAGACTATTTAAGCTTAAAGGTAGGACAGGGTAGTGAGGTGGAGCTGCAGCAAGCGACTAGCATATATGGTGGCTAACATACGCAAATGAGAGCGAGAAGAGAAGGCAAAGCACGTTCGAACAACTATGATCAATAAGTGATCCTGAACTACGTACGTCAAACATAACTCCAACAATCGTGTTCACTTCCCGAACCCCGCCGAGAAGAGACCATCACGGTTACACACGCGGTTGGTGTATTTTAATTAAGATCAACTTCAGGTTTTCTACAACCGGACATTAACAAATTCCCATCTGCCGCATAACCGCGGGCACGGCTTTCGAAAGTTCAAAACCCTGCAGGGGTGTCCCAACTTAGCCCATGATAAGCTCTCGCGATCAACGAAGGATATTCCTTCTCCCCGGGAAGACCCGATCAGTCTCGGAATCCCGGCTACAAGACATTTCGACAGCAATAAAACAAGTCCAGCAAAGCCGCCCGATGCGCCGACATCCTGATAGGAGCTGCACATATCTCGGTCTCAGGGCACACCGGATGAGCAAGACGTCGGGTTGGCATAGACCCTGATTGCGCAGGGGGCGCCGGACATCGCTCGGTTTGGACCAGCACTTAGACAAGCACTGGCCCGGGGGGCTAAATAAAGATGACCCTCAGGCTGATCAGGCCCAAGGGAAAAGGGATAGGTGGTAAGCAAATGGTAAAACCAAGGTTGGGCCTCGCTGGAAAAGTCTTATTCAAAGCGAACTGTCAAGGGGGTCCCATAAATCACCCGACCGCGTTAGGGACGCAAAATCCGGGAACATAACACCGATATGACGGAAACTAGGGCGGCAAGAGTGGAACAAAACACCAGGCATAAGGCCGAGCCTTCCACCCTTTACCAAGTATATAGATGCATTAATTAAATAAGACATATTGTGATATCCCAACAAGTAAACATGTTCCAAAAAGGAACAACATCTCCATGTTCCAACAAGGAACAAACTTCATGTTCACCTGCAACTAGCAACGCTATAAGAGGGGCTGAGCAAAGCGGTAACATAGCCAAACAACGGTTTGCTAGGACAAGGTGGGTTAGAGGCTTGGTTTAACAATATGGGAGGCATGATAAGCAAGTGGTAGGTATCGCAGCATAGGCATAGCAAAAGAGCGAGCAATCTAGCAAGCAAAGATAGAAGTGATTTCGAGGGTATGGTCATCTTGCCTGAGATCCCGCAAGGAAGAAGAACGAGTCCATGAAGAAGACAAACGCACATAGACGAATGGGTCCTCACAAACGCGATGATAACGGAATCAACCCGAAGAAGCAACACCGGAAAGAAGCACACAACATAGTAAACAAACAACACATGAATATGACATGATGCATAAACAGGAATGATGCATGTCCGGTTTAATGAAGCATGGCATGGCAAATGCAACAAACAACACTACAAATTAAGTGGAGCGCAATATGGAACGAGTTGCATATTGACGAAACACCACAACAATTATTTAGTTCTCTCTTGTTTATGTACCCAACAATATTAAATGTTTTTAACATGGCAAGAGGCGAAGCATAAGTAAACTAACTATTTAGTCAAGTTTAAATGAGGCCGGAAATGACAAGCAACAATTCCGAAAACTCCTCATAAGCAAATAATAGATTTGGTACTGTTCTGACCTAAACACAATTTTAATGTTGTCAAACAGGAAAATAAAGTGCAACATGTTAAACTAGGCATTTTTCTACCCCATTTACATATATAATTTATTAAAATCCGAGTTACGGTTAAATAGTTATGAATTAAATCATTTTACCATGGCATAGGAGCAAATTTAATCAAACATCATTTTAATTATGTTAAACATAGATGAAAGTTGGATATTATTAAACTACACAATTTTCTAAGCATTTTTCATATATAAATCATTTTAAACCGATGCACGGTTAGTGAGTTATTAAATGCATGAAGTTTAGGGGCTTTTCTGTAAAACAGGTAATACTACGAATAATGTCTAAATTCGCAGCATCGGAAAAAATCACAACGGGCTGAATCTGGTTGGCCCAACAGTGCACAAGAGGGGCTGGGGGCTGCTCACCCAGTGGGCCTTGGCCCGGGTCGGTGAGGGGGCGAGGCAGGCGGGCCGGGGTAGCGCTGGGCTGGGCCGTCGGGGACGCTGATGGCCCAAGGATCTGGGCCGCGGCTGCGGGGCCCATGCGGGGCGCGGTCAATGGTGGAGGGCGGCGCGGATCGGGGCTCCTCCCGATCCCGTCTGGTGGCGGCGACGAGGGGAGCAGACGGCGGCGGCGGGGGCCAGATCCGGCCGGCCGGTGCCTGATCCGGCACGGCGGCGGCCGAAACGGAGCCGGCGCGAGGCGCTGGTCTGAGTGGTGACGGGGCGGCGAGGGCGGAGAGCTCCTGTCCATGGCGCAGAGAGAGAGAGAGAGAGGGGTTAGGGTGAGAGGGAGAGGAAGAACGAGGGAGGAGGAGGCGGGGCGGCGCTCATCTGGGAGTGGTGTTCGCCGGCGGCGGCGGCAAGGTCAGCGGGCGGCGCTCTCCGGCGCGGGGAAGCAGGCGGCGGAGCTCGGAGCGCGGGGGAGCGCAGGCGGCTCGGCAGGGAGGCGAGCGCTACGGGCGGCGGCGCAGAGCGGGCCACGGGGCCCAGATCGGGGCCCGGGCGGGCCTCGCGCGGGCCTGGCGGCGCGGGAAGGCAGGAGGGACAGATGGCGCGGGGGAATTGGCTGGCGCGGGCGCTGGGGCGATGTGGCGGCGCCTCATTGGCCGAGCGATGTGGCGGCGGTGGCGCCAAGTGGCGGGCAGGGGCGGCGGCGCCGGATCCAAGGCGGGAGGTGGCTGGCTGCGCGGAAATTGAGGGAGGAGGAGGCTAGGCTGCCCAAAAATGGCAAGGAGGGCTTCTTAAATAGGCAGGGGTCTAGGGTTTGAGGGGGTTAGAAGAGGTTTTCGGACCGTGCGATCGACATCGGACGGCTTCGGGCGTGAGAAGGGGAAGGCTGGGCCTAGGTGGGATGCAAGTGACCGTGTAGAATGCCTCGGACTGAGAAGAGAGGGCGAGAAGTGTGGCCTGAGACAGTTTCCGGAGACCGAAAACGTCCGACGAAGGTACCGGCAACGGTACCGCTATATGTTTAACGGTTGAGCTATCAAACGGACTCCGAATGCGATGAAATTTGGCAGGCGGTCTGTCTACACTATAATAAGGCCGCTCGACAAGTTTCATCCCATTCGAGAACATTTTTATGCCACTTATAAAATAATATTTCGGACATGCCGCGGGCGCGTGCAAGTGTGGTTGGTCTCAGAACGGACAAGGGAGATAACTCGGAGAACCCAGACGGATGCAAGTTTTGAAAACATGATGATGCAATGCGGATGATGACATGGCAAGATGCGACACGCAAGCAAATGACAAAGCAACAAGAGCGAAAAACTGGAGGACAACTGGCACATCAGATCCGGGGCGTTACATCTGGATACCCATGTTGGCTCCCACATGCTCCACGATGATCTCATCGGATGAACCACAATGTCGAGGATTCAATTAATCACGTATATGATTCCCTTTGTCAATCGGTATTTTACTTGCCCGAGATTCGATCGTCGGTATCCCAATACCTCGTTCAATCTCGTTACCGGCAAGTCACTTTACTCGTACCGTAATGCATGATCCCGTGATCAAACACTTTGATCACATTGAGCTTATTATGATGATGCATTACCGAGAGGGCCCGGTGATACCTCTCCGTCAAGCGGAGTGACAAATCCCAGTCTCGATCCGTGTCAACCCAACAGATACTTTCGGAGATACCCGTAGTATACCTTTATAGTCACCCATTTACGTTGTGACGTTTGGAACACACAAAGCACTCCTACGGTATCCGGGAGTTACACGATCTCATGGTCTAAGGAAAGGATACTTGACATTGGAAAACTCTAGCAAACGAACTATGCGATCTTATGCTATGTTTAGGATTGGGTCTCGTCCATCACATCATTCTCCTAATGATGTGATCTCATTATCATTGACATCCAATGCCCATAGTCAGGAAACCATGACTATCTATTGATCAACGAGCTAGTCAACTAGAGGCTTACTAGGGACATGTTGTTGTCTGTTATTCACACATGTATTACGATTTCCGGATAACACAATTATAGCACGAATAAAGACAAGTATCATGAATAAGGAAATATAATAATAATGCTTTTATTATTGCCTCTAGGGCATATTTCCAACAGTCTCCCACTTGCACTAGAGTCAATAATCTAGTTACATTGTGATGAATCGAACACCCATAGAGTTCTGGTGCTGATCATGTTTTGCCTTCGGGAGAGGTTTAGTCAACGGATCTGCGACATTCAGATCCGTGTGCACTTTACAAATTTCTATGTCTCCATCTTGAACATTTTCACGAATGGAGTTGAAGCGACGCTTGATGTGCCTGGTCTTCTTGTGAAACCTGGGCTCCTTGGCAAGTGCAATAGCTCCAGTGTTGTCACAGAAGAGTTTGATTGGCCCCGACGCATTGGGTATGACTCCGAGGTCAGTGATGAACTCCTTCACCCAAATTGCTTCATGTGCTGCCTCCGAGGCTGCCATGTACTCCGCTTCACATGTAGATCCCGCCACGATGCTCTGCTTGCAACTGCACCAGCTTACTGCCCCACCATTCAAAATATACACGTATCCGGTTTGTGACTTAGAGTCATCCAGATCTGTGTCGAAGCTAGCGTCGACGTAACCCTTTACGACGAGCTCTTCGTCACCTCCATAAACGAGAAACATTTCCTTAGTCCTTTTCAGGTACTTCAGGATATTCTTGACCGCTGTCCAGTGTTCCTTGCCGGGATTACTTTGGTACCTACCTACCAAACTTATGGCAAGGTTTACATCAGGTCTGGTACACAGCATGGCATACATAATAGAACCTATGGCTGAGGCATAGGGGATGACACTCATCTCTTCTATATCTTCTGCCGTGGTCGGAAATTGAGCTGAGCTCAATTTCACACCTTGTAACACAGGTAAGAACCCCTTCTTAGATTGATCCATATTGAACTTCTTCAATATCTTATCAAGGTATGTGCTTTGTGAAAGACCTATGAGGCATCTTGATCTATCTCTATAGATCTTGATGCCTAATATATAAGCAGCTTCTCCAAGGTCCTTCATTGAAAAACTCTTATTCAAGTAGGCCTTAATGCTGTCCAAGAGTTCTATATCATTTCCCATCAAAAGTATGTCATCTACATATAGTATGAGAAATGCTACAGAGCTCCCACTCACTTTCTTGTAAACACAGGCTTCTCCATAAGTCTGCATAAAACCAAACGCTTTGATCATCTCATCAAAGCGAATGTTCCAACTCCGAGGTGCTTGCACCAGCCCATAAATCGAGCGTTGGAGCTTGCACACCTTGTCAGCATTCTTAGGATCGACAAAACCTTCCGGCTGCATCATATACAATTCTTCCTTAGGTAACCATTGAGGAATGCCGTTTTTGACGTCCATTTGGCATATTTCATAATCGTAGAATGCGGCAATTGCTAACATGATTCAGACGGACTTCAGCTTCGCTACCGGTGAGAAAGTCTCATCGTAGTCAATTCCTTGAACTTGTCGATAACCCTTAGCAACAAGCCGACCTTTATAGATGGTCACATTACCATCCGCGTCTGTCTTCTTCTT
Organism: Aegilops umbellulata; assembly: GCA_032464435.1. Classification (NCBI taxonomy): domain Eukaryota; kingdom Viridiplantae; phylum Streptophyta; class Magnoliopsida; order Poales; family Poaceae; genus Aegilops; species Aegilops umbellulata. Next base: position 635,327,447 of record CP136057.1, on the reverse strand, counting down.
AAAGATCCATTTATTTTCTATGGGTCGCCGCTCAACGGGCAAGTCAGTCAAAGTCCATACTTCGTTTTCATACATGGATCCTATCTCGGATTTCATGGCTTCCAGCCATTTGTCGGAATCCGGGCCCGCCATTGCTTCCTCATAGTTCGAAGGTTCACCGTTGTCTAACAACATGATTTCCAAGACAGGGTTGCCGTACCACTCTGGTGTGGAACGTGTCCTAGTGGACCTTCGAATTTCAGTAGGAGCTTGATTAGAAGTATCTTGATCATCATCATTAATTTCCTCTCTAGTCGGTGCAGGCACCTCAGGAACGTTTTCTTGAGTTTCGCCATTTTCCGGTTCAAGAGGTAACACTTCATCAAGTTCTACTTTCCTCCCACTTACTTCTTTCGAGAGAAACTCTTTCTCTAGAAAGGATCCATTCTTGGCAACAAAGATCTTGCCATCGAATCTGAGGTAGAAGGTATACCCAATAGTTTCTTTAGGGTATCCTATGAAGACGCATTTTTCCGACTTGGGTTCGAGCTTTTCAGGTTGAAGTTTCTTGACATAAGCATCGCATCCCCAAACTTTTAGAAACGACAGCTTAGGTTTCTTCCCAAACCATAATTCATACGGTGTCGTCTCAACGGATTTCGACGGAGCCCTATTTAAAGTGAATGCGGCAGTCTCTAAAGCATAGCCCCAAAAAGATAGCGGTAAATCGGTAAGAGACATCATAGATCGTACCATATCTAATAGAGTGCGATTACGACGTTCGGACACACCATTACGCTGAGGTGTTCCAGGCGGCATGAGTTGTGAAACTATTCCACATTTTCTTAAGTGTGTGCCAAATTCATGACTCAAGTATTCTCCTCCACGATCTGATCGTAAAAACTTGATTTTTCTGTCACGTTGATTTTCAATCTCACTCTGAAATTCCTTGAACTTTTCAAAGGTCTCAGACTTGTGTTTCATTAAGTAGATATACCCATATCTACTCAGGTCATCAGTGAGGGTGAGAACATAACGATAGCCACCGCGAGCCTCAACACTCATTGGACCGCACACATCAGTATGTATGATTTCCAATAAGTTGGTTGCTCGCTCCATTGTTCCTGAGAACGGAGTCTTGGTCATTTTACCCATGAGGCATGGTTCGCACGTGTCAAATGATTCATAATCAAGATACTCTAAAAGTCCATCTGCATGGAGCTTCTTCATGCGTTTGACACCTATGTGACCAAGGCGGCAGTGCCACAAATATGTGGGACTATTGTTATCAACTTTAACTCTTTTGGTATTCACACTATGAATATGTGTATCATCACGTACGAGATTCAGCAAGAATAAACCATTAACCATCGGAGCATGACCATAAAACATATCTCTCATATAAATGGAACAACCATTATTCTCGGATTTAAATGAGGAGCCATCTCGAATTAAACGAGATCCAGACACAATGTTCATGCTCAAACTTGGCACTAAATAACAATTATTGAGTTTTAAAACTAATCCCGTAGGTAAATGTAGAGGTAGCGTGCCGACGGCGATCACATCGACCTTGGAACCATTCCCGACACGCATCGTCACCTCGTCGTTCGCCAGTCTCCGTTTATTCCGCAGCTCCTGCTTTGAGTTACAAATGTGAGCAACTGCACCGGTATCAAATACCCAAGAGCTACTACGAGTACTGGTAAGGTACACATCAATTACATGTATATCACATATACCTTTTGTTTTGCCGGCCTTCTTGTCCGCTAAGTATTTGGGGCAATTCCGCTTCCAGTGACCACTTCCCTTGCAATAAAAGCACTCAGTCTCGGGCTTGGGTCCATTCTTTGGCTTCTTCCCGGCAACTTGCTTACCGGGCGCGGCAACTTCCTTGCTGTCCTTCTTGAAGTTCTTTTTACCCTTGCCCTTCTTGAACTTAGTGGTTTTATTCACCATCAACACTTGATGTTCCTTCTTGATTTCTACCACTGCTGATTTTAGCATAGCATATACCTCAGGAATGGTCTTTACCATCCCCTGCATGTTGTAGTTCATCACAAAGCTCTTGTAGCTAGGTGGAAGCGACTGGAGGATTCTGTCAATGACCGCTTCATCCGGGAGATTAACTTCCAGTTGAGTCAAGCGGTTGTGCAACCCAGACATTTTGAGTATGTGTTCACTGACAGAGCTATTTTCCTCCATCTTACAGCTAAAGAATTTGTCGGAGACTTCATATCTCTCGACCCGGGCATGAGCTTGGAAAACCATTTTCAGCTCTTCGAACATCTCATATGCTCCATGTCTCTCAAAACGCTTTTGGAGCCCCGGCTCTAAGCTGTAAAGCATGCCGCACTGAACGAGGGAGTAATCATCGGAACGTGACTGCCAAGCGTTCATAACGTCTTGTTCTGCAGGGAGAACAGGTGCGTCACCCAGCGGTGCTCGTAGGACATAATCTTTCTTGGCAGCTATGAGGATGATCCTCAGGTTCCGGACCCAGTCCGTATAGTTGCTGCCATCGTCTTTCAGCTTGGTTTTCTCTAGGAACGCGTTGAAGTTGAGGACTACGTTGGCCATTTGATCTACAAGACATATTGTAAATATTTTAGACTAAGTTCATGATAATGAAGTTCATCTAATCAAATTATTTAATGAACTCCCACTTAGATAGACATCCCTCTTCCAGTCATCTAAGTATTACATGATCCAAGTCAACTAGGCCGTGTCCGATCATCACGTGAGACGGACTAGTCAACATTGGTGAACATCTTCATGTTGATCGTATCTTCTATACGACTCATGCTCGACCTTTCGGTCTTCTGTGTTCCGAGGCCATGTCTGTACATGCTAGGCTCGTCAAGTCAACCTAAGTGTTTGCATGTGTAAATCTGTCTTACACCTGTTGTATGTGAACGTTGGAATCTATCACACCCGATCATCACGTGGTGCTTCGAAACAACGAACTGTCGCAATGGTGCACAGTTAGGGGGAACACTTCTTGAAATTATTATGAGGGATCATCTTATTTACTACCGTCGTTCTAAGTAAACAAGATGCAAAACATGATAAACATCACATGCAAGCAAATAATAAACGTGACATGATATGGCCAATATCACATAGCTCCTTTGATCTCCATCTTGGGGCTCCATGATCATCTTGTCACCGGCTTGACACCATGATCTCCATCATCATGATCTCCATCATCGTGTCTCCATGAAGTTGCTCGCCAACTATTACTTCTACTACTATGGCTAACGCGTTTAGCAATAAAGTAAAGTAATTTACATGACGTTTCTCAATGACACGCAGGTCATACAAAAAATAAAGACAACTCCTATGGCTCCTGCCGGTTGTCATACTCATCGACATGCAAGTCGTGATTCCTATTACAATAGCATGAACATCTCATACATCACATATAGATCATTCATCATTCATCACAACTTTGGCCATATCATATCACAAAGCACTTGCTGCAAAAACAAGTTAGATGTCCTCTAATTGTTGTTGCAAGTTTTACGTGGCTGAATTAGGGTTCTAGCAAGAACGTTTTCTTACCTACGTGAAAGCCACAACGTGATTTGTCAACTTCTATTTACCCTTCATAAGGACCCTTTTCATCGAATCCGCTCCAACTAAAGTGGGAGCGACAGACACCCGCCAGCCACCTTATGCAACTAGTGCATGTTAGTCGGTGGAACCGGTCTCACGTAAGCGTACGTGTAAGGTTGGTCCAGGCCGCTTCATCCCACAATACCGCTGAAGCAAGATAAGACTAGTGTCGGCAAGAAAGTTGACAACATCTACGCCCACAACAAATTGTGTTCTACTCGTGCAATAGAGAACTACGCATAGACCTAGCTCATGATGCCACTGTTGGAGAACGTTGCAGAAAATTAAATTTTTTCCTACGGTTTCACCAAGATCCATCTATGAGTTCATCTAAGCAACGAGTTATGGGAGAGAGATTGCATCTACATACCACTTTGTAGATCGCGAGCGGAAGCGTTCAACGAACGGGGATGAGGTAGTCGTACACGACCTGATCCAAATCACCGGAGATCCTAGCACCGAAAGGACGGCACCTCCGCGTTCAACACACGTACGGTCAGCGTAACATCTCCTTCTTCTTGATCCAGCAAGGCAAAGGAGAGGTTGGGGAAGATGGCTCCAGCAGCAGCACGACGGCGTGGTGATGGTGGAGCTGCAGTACTCCGGCAGGGCTTCGCCGAGCTCTACGGAGGAGGAGGAGGTGTTGGAGAGGGAGAGGGAGGCGCCAAGGACCAGGGGTGCGGCTTCCCCCTCCCCCCTTTATATAGAAGTGCCAAGGGGGGCGCCAGCCCTGGGAGATCTGATCTCCAAGGGGGCGGCGGCCAGGGAGGATTTCCTCCCCCCCCCAGGCACCTAGGAGGTGCCTTCCACTAGTGGGACTCTTCCCCTTTGGAACCCTAGGCGCATGGGCCTCTTGGGGCTGGTTCCCCTTGGCCCATGTAGGCCAAGGCGCACCCCTAGAGCACATGTGGCCCCCCGAGGCAGGTGGCCCCACCCGGTGGACCCCCCGGGACCCTCCGGTGGTCCCGGTACAATACTGATAACCCCGAAACTTGTCCCGATGGCTAAAACAGCACTTCCTATATATAATTCTTTACCTCTGGACCATTCCGAAACTCCTCGTGACATCCGGGATCTCATCCGGGACTCCGAACAACATTCGGGTTACTGCATATACATATCTACACAACCCTAGCGTCACCGAACCTTAAGTGTGTAGACCCTACGGGTTCGGGAGACATGCAGACATGACCGAGACGGCTCTCGGGCAATAACCAACAGCGGGATCTGGATCCCCATGTTGGCTATCACATGCTCCACGATGATCTCATCGGATGAACCACGATGTCGAGGATTCAATTAATCCCGTATACGATTCCCTTTGTCAATCGGTATTTTACTTGCCCGAGATTCGATCGTCGGTATCCCAATACCTCATTCAATCTCGTTACCGGCAAGTCACTTTACTTGTACCATAATGCATGATCCCATGATCAAACACTTTGATCACATTGTGCTCATTATGATGATGCATTACCGAGAGGGCCCGGTGATACCTCTCCGTCAAGCGGAGTGACAAATCCCAGTCTCGATCCGTGTCAACCCAACAGATACTTTCGGAGATACCCGTAGTATACCTTTATAGTCACCCATTTACGTTGTGACGTTTGGCACACACAAAGCACTCCTACGGTATCCGGGAGTTACACGATCTCATGGTCTAAGGAAAGGATACTTGACATTGGAAAACTCTAGCAAACGAACTATGCGATCTTATGCTATGTTTAGGATTGGGTCTCGTCCATCACATCATTCTCCTAATGATGTGATCTCGTTATCATTGACATCCAATGCCCATAGTCAGGAAACCATGACTATCTATTGATTAACGAGCTAGTCAACTAGAGGCTTACTAGGGATATGTTGTTGTCTGTTATTCACACATGTATTACGATTTCCGGATAACACAATTATAGCACGAATAAAGACAATTATCATGAATAAGGAAATATAATAATAATGCTTTTATTATTGCCTCTAGGGCATATTTCCAACACATGGATGACACCAAGGTGTTGTCCCGAAGGATCCCATCCCAGGGAGAGACGCAGGAGGCCGTCAGGGCGGCACCAGAGGGTGAAGCCTTGGCCGCCGAACACATGGAGGAGAAAATCCCCATGGAGACTAGTAGTGGGGGCCATATCCAATTCGGCCCCCAGCCGAATACAATCCCGTAGACCTATGCGGCTCTGGAATCTGGCAAGCAGCCGCCTTCGAAAGGAGGAGGTGCGCCTATTCAGCCGGTGACCTCTTTCCAACTAGAGGAACCAGACACTCTAATGGAAGCGCTGCGAAGTGCTTCCATTGTTGAGGAACACCATACCCTTATGGCTACATTGGTTGAGAGGATTCAGTCCACGAAGAGCAGACTGACCGAAGCCTGCACAAGCCTTCTAACAGGCTTTGAGGTAAGCAACGCAATTATGTAAAAATAATGTCACAGTATAGACAGTAGCCCCTGAGACACTGTCCGGTGTTCGAAAAGAAAAGCCGGACAGAGGATCAAACAAGTTTCACAGGGGACTAACCAGATGTGTCAATGTGAATAAGCAGGCGTTGTTACTGGCTGCAACCTCTCATACTGCTGAGGTTTCTGGACTGAAGCAGAGTCTGGAGCGGGCCGAGGAAGAGCTCGGCCGCGTGAAAAAGTAGCTAGAGGATAAACAAGGTATAAAATGACCTTCTGTATATCAGAAAGAATAGATGATTTGTGATGACCATAGTGCCATGATATTTGTAGGAACGGCGACCGAGGTGGAGGCCCTTGAAAAGGCGCTGGACGGGGCCAAAAAGAAAACGACAAAGGAGCAAGCCGCCCGTGAAAAACACGAGGCCAACACTACTAGGGAAAACCCTAGCAGTAGCGCGGGTTTTAGACCTATCAGTAGTGCGGGGTTATGCGCTACTGATAAGGCGCTACAGCTAACGAATAGCAGTAGCGTGCCTCCACCCACGCTACTGCTAAATCGACTTAGTAGTAGCGAGTTCCAGGAGGAGCGCTGCTGGTAATTAGTAGTAGTGCTTCTCCCTGCCCGCGCTGCTACTATTATTTCGTATTTTATTTCTTTTTTATTTCATGTTGTATTCGTACACCTTTACACAAGTTTTCATACAAGAGGAATTTAGAAATTGTTTTTACATCATAATGAGTTATTACATCACGGGGTGAAAGAACCGTGTGGACTAGTTTCAAGTGGATGGAAATCCACCTGAAACTAATCTGCGGTTCTTTCACCCAATGATATAATAAATATCATCATCATCATCATATCATTAACAACTTATCATCATCATCATCATATCATTGGTCACTAGTCGTAATCACAAGTACTCCTCACATCTTCAACTCTAACACATTGTATCACATAATAAACATATTGTACCTCATAGGACCTACTACATTCTCTTAGGACCTACTATATTCTCTAAGATAAAATAGCAAAAAACAAATAGCCCCTGACTCTCCATTATGGAGAATGGAGATTATCCTGTCTCCAATTCTTGCCTTTCGCTTAATGTTACTTCCAAGAACCTCCTTGCGAATGTCCAAACATTTTTTCCATTCTTTGATTAGCATGTGTTCACCGCTTTTAGAAATCCGATATGCACAGGTGAGCTCCTTAGAATGACGTGGCTGTAGGTTCATAACTGCAAGGCGACCATTCTGATACATCAAATGAGGCACACAATCCATCGGGATTTTCTGTTGAAAACTTAGTAATAACTTCGTAGTTAGCAATGATGTACTAGTTTTAGAAGTATGCAAAAGATGCATGGATGTCGTAATAGTAAAAAATCTTACCAGGGTATCTCCATTGAAGTTACCGCGGTTCAACACGTGCACTAGTGGCACGTATTCACCATAATTTGGAGGAGTTCGATAATAGGTATTGTAATTCTAAAAAAAGTACAATAAGCAATCAGATGATTTTTCTCCTTATAAGTTAATTCGGAGCCATCAGTGTAGTGGGTTTTGTCTACCATCTTCTGCACATTCTTTGAAGATTCAAAATAAGTTGTCAATGGAAATAAGTTGTCAACTATTTTGAAATAAACAATATAAATTAGTTAATAACTATGTTTGAGAAACTCACATTGCGGTAGAATCGGAACCGTATCAACAAGGACCCAAATGTCCATATTGTCTTGCTCGATGTCAGGATCACCAAGATCCATGCTGACAATCATACCCTCATAAAAACCATACATTTTGCAAAGTGCTTCCCAATTTTGGCAACCAAAATGGGTTACGCCCTGAGAATTGTACAGATTTACTTCAAAATCGATATCATGATGGGTCCTTAGGTGTATTTTCTTTGTTTGAAAATTTTCATGGTCTTCAAAACCCATCCTCTCCAAGACATAGCGTCTTGCATGGCATGGGATAAGCTAGATGAATTGTAAAAAATGAAAATTAGACATTGAAATAGTTGAAGTCATGCTTAATTACGAAAAAAAACACTTGTCATTGTTGCGTACCGTTTCAACATCGAAGGTCTCCTCGAGCTTAATGCTGAAGCGTCGATCTTCATCCAGCTCAACGAACCTGTCGCACATACCTCGATCATCGTGGCACCAGCTGCACTCCCCCGGGAGACTGTCGTCGTCCGAGTACGACATTTCCTATGATCATAATTCAAAGATTAAACTTGTACATATTCTAGCACAAGTCATGCCAGAATTGACGGAAAAATCCGGCATGACCTTTGCTAAAAAAGGACATATCGAGCGCCTGAAATTTGCCGGAACGGAAATTAATCAACACTCCGGCAAAACATAGGCCACTCGGAGGTGTAACCAAAACATGAAATAATTGCTTAAACTAAAAAATAACAACCAATATGGCAACTAGTTATTAATTTACTTACTATACTAGTTCAACTAAAACTTAACTAGTTCAACTAAAACTAAACTAGTTCTATTAATTCAACTAGTTCTTACTAAATATAAACTTAGTATAAAAAGAAAAAAACTAGTTCTTTCTAAAAATGAAGTAGTGCAACTAGTTATTAATTTACTTACTATACTAGTTCAACTAAAACTAAACTAGTTCTATTAATTCAACTCGTTCTTACTAAATATAAACTTACTATAAATAGAAAGAAACTAGCACATCTACTACTACCAATTAACATCTAACTACTACATCTACTACCAATTAACATCTACTACTGCTAATTATACAACTAGTTTACCATCACTACTAGTAATTAATATCTACTACTTCTAAAAATCATTATCTATGAACCCTAAATTAACATCTACTACTACTAAAATCATCAACTAACTAAGCAAAGAGAGAGGGGGTGGGGGAGGGGTGGGGGGCTTACAGAGGGAGAGACGGTGGCGGGGAGGTGCTCGGCGACGGAGCGGCGGCGAGGGCAGGCTTGGGATCGGGAGGCGGCGGTCCTGGGCGGTGGGCTCGGTCGAGGGCGGCGGCGGTGAGGTCGAGGGCGGCGACGGTGTGGTCGAGAGCGGCGGCGGTGAGGTTGAGGGCGGGCGGCGGCGGCGGCGGTGAGGGCAGGCGCGCTCGGGCTCGGGCAGCGGCGACAGGAGTAGGGGAACAGGCCGGTGGGGGGAAAAGGAGGACTTAGCGAAATTTTGATCCGGGGGTGGTTAACTCGAACTAGCAGTAGCGCTCGTACAGCAAACGTGCTGTAGCTAAATTATCTATAGCGCGTTTTAGAGAAAACCGCTACTGCTAATGGAAGCAATTATTTCTTTTGTTTAGTAAAAACATCAAATATATATATTGGTCATCATTGATCTTTTTGTGTATAATCTAAATAGTCAACATGAATCCTCACTGTACCTGTATAGGTACAGGCGAGGATTCATATTGCAACCACAAATCATACACATATAGTTCAATGAAGACCAAGTGCTCGAGATAGCTTGAGAAGCAACATATTTAAGGTGGTAAACACCTTGTTCGCTTAGCAGTATGGAACTAAACTTCATTAGTTGCGGTGATACTTAGCAGTAGCGAGTTTTGAGGAAAATCGCTGCTACTATGTTCTTTAGCAGTAGCGCGTCCACGGGAAGGGCGCTACTACTATATCTAGCATGGAGGCAACACCGTGGCAATTATAGTAGTAGCGCTCTTTTCACCTAGAGCGCTACTGCTACTCAGTCATTAGTAGCGCTCTTTTCTAAAGCTCGCTGCTGCTAAGTAGCAGTAGCGCCTGATTTTGTACAACACTACTGGTAAGATTCTGTGTATAGGCTTTTCCCTAGTAGTGAGGGTTGATGAGGTCCAGCAGGAGCTCCAGGACGCCGTTAAGAAATATGAGTCCTTGGAGCGCGATATTGCGGATCAAGAAACCGAACTCGCCAAGGCTCGCCAGAGCGCACAAGATGTCCGGGTGGAAGCCCAGGGCGCCCTCCAGGAAATCCAAGAGGCCAAGAAAATCACGGCGGGTAAGGCCTTCATTATGCAAAGCAAATATGTGAAGAAGAGGTATCTCTTACTAACCCGGATTTGGAGTTCTCCAGGGGCGTTTGCAGATCTGCCACGCAGTGTTTTCGATGCTGCAGAATTCTTTCAAGCCGAAGAGGGGAGCTCAACGGAGAAGCTGTTTTGGTCGCAATATCTTGCGCCAGAACATCTGGTGCCCTTTAGCGATAAGCTAAAACAGCTAGTCGAACTGCATAGGGTGGCCGAACTAGCCATGAAGGATTTGATAGTCCGGGTGTGGCCTGTCGAAGCCATACCCAGCATCTACTTCAGGCTCAAGAAGCGGCTGGTCAATGCCTGCCCCCGGCTTGACGCCATCAAGCGCTCGGTCTGCATCGAAGGTGCGCGGATGGCCTTTGCCCGTGTCGAGATTCAGTGGGGGAAGATGAATGTCGTCAAGCTCGCGACCAAGGGACCGCCCGCTGGCAAGGAGCACCGCGCGCCCGAGCGGTACTTTGATCATGTCCTGGAGGGATCTCGCATTGTAGCGGAGCAATGTGCTAAGGATATTATCTTTGAATGAATACATTCACGTTATCCCGTCCTGTATTATGAAACAAAGTCGTGATGTAATATAATGCTTGTTTATTATTTAAAATTTTACCTCCTGTGCGGCCGTTTTTATTAAATCTGAGAGTTGGCCAATCGTCGGCTTCAGCCCCACGTAGGTAGCACGGGGGTGTTCGGGATGAAATCTAAACACTCTTGATCCAAAGGTTTTGTCCTTGAAGGAGGTGTTTAGTGCAACGAACCAGGCAATCGGACTATGTGGCTTTATCACCCTCACTTGGCCATAGGAGTTTGACAATAGAAGTTTAGACGCAGCCCCTAGTATTCGTGAATCCGAACTAGGGTCCTATAAACACCTGATCGGGTAAAGACCGATCCGTCGCATAATGCAGAAAAAATCGCAAAAATATTTCTAACCTCCGAACAGCTGTCCGGCTCACGCCGCATCATGACAGTCAGTTTTTGGCTTTCTCTACTGAGGTGCTCATCCGGATGAACCAGGACACAATCGCAGTAGTTCTCCCTTTACTACATAGCCGATATAGCGGAACGTAAGGTAGTAAGCACAGGAGTCGGGCAACCCAACTATTGACCAAAGACGTGATTCGGAGCCGATGCATATAATGCTAAAATTCGGGGTGCCGAACTATACTGTAAAAAAGTGTTCGGACTTTGTTGCCGTAGTATGGGGCGCAATGAAGCCCCTGGCGAATTAAGGCGTACCAAAGTGTACGGGTGCAATTGATAAGATTATCAATAAAAAAATGAAATACTAAGCTAGTGCCACAGAAGTTGGGCCGCAAACTATTTCCATTATAGTTTGATTAATACATCAAAGCATATTTGTACAAGTAGTGCGATAAGCAACAGGACTATTTAACATGCCACGACCAAGGGAGAGCTGCGTGCGGGTCCTGAAAATAGGTAGGGTGATCGTCAAAAGGATCACCTAGAAATTCCCATATACGTCGATGCTTCTTGCCGTCTTGGTATATCTATCCTTCGAGAGGACCGATGATCAGGCCGCCAGGGAGGGCCTGTGGAAAAGAAACATGAAAAGGATAAAAAGTGAAAGTGTGTGTGTGCGTCCAGGGGAGGTCGAGCCTTATTATGGACCACAATATAGTTATGCCTCCGTCTACGCCCATGGTATTTTAAGTGCGTAGTTATGTACGCGCGGTACGAACGCCACTGTTTGGTCGGGACTGGGACGGAGGCCAAATTGCTAGTCGAGCTCTTGACGAGCTTGACTGTCATGCTACAGAGTAGTCCGGACTCGTTTGACAGTGTACGGGAGCTTGGCCGCCGAATTAAGGTTCTATTTGAAAAGGCCACTCTGTACTTCTACTGCTAGGGCAGCGGTGTGCTCCTCAGTACAGAGGGAGCGCTCTGTATTTCCATTAACTGTTATGACACCGCGTGGTCTAGGCATCTTGAGCTTGAGATAATCATAGTGTGGAACCGCATTGAATCGAGCAAATGCGGTTCGTCCGAGCAGTGCGTGATAACCGTTGCGGAAGGGGATGATATCGAAGATCAACTGTTCGCTTCGGAAGTTGTCTGGAGATCCGAAGACAACCTCCGGTGTGATTGAGCCCGTACAGCGGGCCTCTACACACGGTATGACTCCTTTAAAGGTAGTTTTTGTGGGCCTGGTCCTTGAGGGATCGATGCCCATTTTGCGCACTGTATCCTGATAGAGCAGGTTCATGCTGCTGCCGCCGTCCATAAGGACTCCCGTGAGATGAAATCCATCAACGATTGGGTCGAGGACCAGTGCGGCTGAACCGCCATGACGGATACTGGTCGGATGGTCCCTGCGATCGAAGGTGATTGGGCAGGAAGACCATGGGGTTGACCTTTGAGGCGACTGGCTCCATCGCGTAGACGTCCCTGAGCGCGCGTTTGCGCTCCCTCTTGGGGATATGGGTAGCGTATATCATGTTCACCATTTTAACTTCGGGGGGGGGGGACTTCTTTTGTCCTCCTATGTTCGGCGGACGGGACTCCTCGTCATCGTCCTCGCTTTACGACCCCTTCTCTTTGTTCTCGGCATTTAACTTGCCGGCCTGTTTAAAAACCCAAGAATCTCTGTTGGTAGATTGGCTAGTTTATCAGAGGTGCCGTGGATCTAACATGGACGATCAAGTATGCGGTCCAAGCTGGATGAGCCCGGATTGTTTCTTTTATATGGCTTCTTTCGCTGGCTGGACTTGGAGCCACTGAATCCGGCGGTGACCACCATGTCATTGGTATTGTCACCGTTGCTTCGACTCTTGTGTCTGTTGTGTCGGGGCTTGCCGTTGCTATTTCTGGCTTCAGAAGTGCCTGGTTCGCTTGTATTGTTATTGCTACGGGCTAGCCATCTATCTTCGCCCGCGCAAAAGCGGGTCATAAGCGCCGTGAGGGCTGCCATGCACTTCGTCTTTTCTTGGCCGAGGTGTTGGGCGACCCATTCGTCGCGGATGCTATGTTTAAAGGACGCTAGGGATTCAGCATCCGGACAGTCGACGATCTGGTTCTTTTTAGTTAAGAACCTAGTCCAAAATTTCTTGGCTGACTCTCCCGGCTGTTGTACTATGTGGCTTAAGTCGTCGGCATCCGGAGGTCGGATGTATGTACCTTGAAAGTTGTCGAGGAAGGCGTCTTCCAAGTCCTCCCAGCTGCCAATGGAGTTTTTAGGTAGACTGTTCAACCAGTGCCGAGCTGGTCCCTTGAGTTTTAGCGGGAGGTATTTGATGGCATGAAGATCATCACCACGGGCCATATGGATATGGAGAAGAAAATCCTCAGTCCATACCGCGGGGTCTGTTGTCCCCGTCATATGATTCGTTGTTCACAGGTTTAAACCCTTCCGGGAATTCATGTTCCATTACTTCATCAGTGAAGCAAAGGGGGTGTGCGGTGCCTCTATATCGGGCCAAGTCGCGACGTAGCTCAGGTGGAGTTCGTCTGCGGTTTTCGGCCCGGGCGTGGTAATGTTTGTCACGTTCGGCCGAATGGCCATCTCATGCATCGGGGCACGCCTCCGCGATCCATAGATCGATCTGGTCTGACCTGCTCTGTTCTTCAGGTCATGCCGCAGGTCATATGTGTATCCCCGAGCTGTTGTGTCTCTGTTTTTACGGCGAGGTAGTACGGGATGGTGTTCGGCTTGAGTTGCCGCTTTGTCCCGGGCACCTGGTGGTCGGTCAGCCGCATTACGTGCTGGTAGGATGGGCTCCAGCGCCTCATCATCGAATTGGGGTAACAAATTTGCGCTTCGGTTAACTTTTGGTTGGGCGCTCGAGGCCGTATTCCTCGGCTGCTAGGACATTGGTCCATCTGTCGTTGAGCAGATCTTGGTCAGGTCGAAGTTGCTACTGCTTCTTTTTAGGCTCCTCGCAGTGGCTATTAGTCGGCGCTTAAATCGCTCCTGGTCGACAGGTTCCTTAGGCACAATAAAGTCTTCGTCGCCGAGGCTCACCTCATCCTCGGAGGGTGGAAAATAGTTGTTGTCCTCTGAGTCTTCATTTACGGCCCGTTCATTAGGGCTGACACGCCCATCTTCCCGTTCATCCTGTTCGGAAGTTAGCTCAACGGGGTCTTCATTGTCTTCGGCATCGTTTGGAGTATTATTTTCTCCTGTGCCGGTATTGTTGTTTTTTCCACGGTGTGGTTTAGAGCGGCGCCGCTGACGTTGGCGCTTTGGCTGTATCTCAGGAGGTTTATCCTCGACTAGATCCTTCTCATTATCCCCCTTGTTCTGTTTGGGTGTATCCATCATGTATACGCCATACGAGGAGGTGGTTGTCCAGCGCCCGGTAAGCGGTGGTTTTTGTGCCTACTCCTTTCCAGCATCGTCGTCCATACCGTCGATGTCTTCGGAGCCATAATCGAGCGTGTCGGTTAAGTCTTCGACAGTGGCTATGAAGTGGGTGGTGGGTGGGATGCGGAGTTCTCTGTCATCAGCTTCCAGTTCAAACCGGATATAATTTGGCTGAGAGTCCCCTGCTAAGGAGAGGTGAGGGAGTCCTGGATTAGGGGGTATCCAGACAGCCGGACTATAACCTTTGGCCGGACTGTTGGACTATGAAGATACAAGATTGAAGACTTCATCCCATGTCTGGATGGGACTCTCCTTGGTGTGGAAGGCAAGCTTGGCAATACGGATATGTAGATCTCCTTCCTTGTAACCGACTCTGTGTAACCCTAACCCCCTCCGGTGTCTATATAAACCGGAGGGTTTAGTCCGTAGGACAGAACAACAATCATACCATAGGCTAGCTTCTAGGGTTTAGCCTCTCTGATCTCGTGGTAGATCAACTCTTGTACTACCCATATCACCAATATCAATCAAGCAGGAGTAGGGTTTTACCTCCATCGAGAGGGCCCGAACCTGGGTAAAAACATCATGTCCCTTGTCTCCTGTTACCATCCGCCTAGACGCACAGTTCGGGACCCCCTACCCATGATCCACCGGTTTTGACACCGACAAGAGGCCTCTTAATGAGTTTAGCACATCGCCTAAAGGTGAGTGCCGGAAGATGTCCGCGGAGCTAAATTCAATGATTGGCGCCTGATCAGGTTCGATGGGCGCCGATGCACGTGGTTCGGAACCTATAGCCGGAGACGAATCCGAGGCTCCGGTGACACAGATCCCGCTCGAGGTTGGATATGTGTGTGGCTCTAACGTCGTTGAGTCTACGGCTTCCGTGGCGGGGTTGAGCTTCCCGTCCTTGGATGGCGCAATCTGCTCTAGTTCTAGGGCCAGAGCATTTACAGGCGCTATCTCCTGGGTACGGTCCGATGACAGATTTAGGTCATGTTCATCGCGGTGGCAGGGAGTGGCTGCCATGGGCTCGAATCCATCGAAGATCAAGTCTCTACGGATATCGGCAACATAGTTCAAGCTTCCAAACCTGGCCTGATGGCCAGGGGCGTAGCTGTCGTTCTGCTCTAGATGGACAAGCGAGTTGGCGCGTAGTGCGAAGCCGCTGAATACGAAGATCTGTCCGGGGAGGCAAACTTTTCCTTGGACAGCATTGTTGTAGATGATAGATGGGGCCATCGATCCTCTTGAAGACGACGCAGCGGAACTCTCAATGAAAGCACCAATGTCGGTGTCAAAACCGGCGGATCTCTGGTAGGGGGTCCCGAACTGTGCATCTAAGGTCGATGGTAACAGGAGACAGGGGACACGATGTTTACCCAGGTTCGGGCCCCTCTCTATCTACTTCCTGCTTGATTGATCTTGATGAATATGATTATTACAAGAGTTGATCTACCATGAGATCGTAATGGCTAAAACCCTAAAAGTCTAGCATGTATGATTATGATCGTCCCTATGGACTAAACCCTCTGGTTTATATAGACACCGGAGGGGACTAGGGTTGTACAAAGTCGGTTACAGAGAAAGGAATCTTCATATCCGGATGCCAAGCTTGCCTTCCATGCCAAGGAGAGTCCCATCCGGACACGGGAGAGAGTCTTCTGTCTTGTATCTTCACGGCCCATCAGTCGGGCCCATGTTATATAGTCCGGACACCCGAGGACCCCTTAATCTAGGACTCCATCGGTGAGGGCAGGCTCGGGCTCGGGCGGCGGAGGTCCTAGGCGGGCTCGGGTGGCGGCGATGAGCTCGAGGGAGGCGACGGTGAGGTCGACGACGGCCTTGGGTGGCGGCGGTAAGGTTGACGGCGGCCTCGGGCGGGCGGCGGTGTGGTCAAAGGCGGCAGGGCGATCGACGGCGGCGATGGAGGAGTTGGGGGAGAGGGGGAGAGGGGGAAAAGGACTTAGCGGAATTTTGAGCCCGCGGGGGGTTAAGTCAAAATAGCTATAACGCGTTTGGCAAAACACGCTATAGCTAAGTTAGCTATAACATTTTCCAGAAAAACGCGCTACCGCTATTCCTTTCTGTTTTATCTTTCTTTTTCTTTTGTTTTTCTTTAAATTTTCTTTTTTTCCATTTCTCCTTTTTCTATTTCTTTCATTTTCATTTACTTTTTTCTACTTATTTTTCTATTTATTTTCTTTTTCTTAGCAGTAGCGCACTACACCAGAAAAGTGTTGCTACAAGGCATTTAGCAGTAGCGTGATTTCTATAGGCTCGCTATACTATTCCTAGCCTACCGGGAACAGTGTGGGAATTGTAGTAGTAGCGCATTTTCCTGGAGGCGCGCTACTGCTAAAACCATTTCTATAGCGTGTGTTTTTGACACACGCTACTGCTAAATATCGGTAGCGCCCTTCCCTGACCAGCGCTACTGCTATACCTCTGTGTATAAGGTTTTCCCTAGTAGTGATTCTTTTCTTGTCCTCCCAACCCAAGATAAACATGCACCCATATTTGCATGAATATTACTCAGTGGAAAGATTCAAGGCTGCATATGCAACTCCAATTCCAGCACTTACAGATCAGTCTTAGTGGCCTGAAGTGAAAATTGAATTTTCGATGTGTCCTCCCCTAACAAAAAGAAAGGCTGGCAGGCCTAAAGAGAGTAGATTCAAGGCATGGTTTGAGAAAGGTGGGAGTGGTAAAAAGGGAAGGGGAAGAAGGATGCAAAGCCAAAAAGGTCCCAAAAAGGTAACAAAAATAAATGCAAGTTGTGCCAGGAACTTGGGCACCGAAATGGATCTCCAAAATGTCATTACACTCCTGAAAGGCCAAAGTATGTTTACGTTTGTGTTTTTTTTATTTGGGTGTTATTTCTAATTACTAGCAAAATTACAAGCTTTGTTTTCCAGGAGGAAGCGTGGAGGTCAATCCCTTGTTGTTGAAGATTGCTGGGTAATCGAAAAGGCAAGAATCAATGGCTGTTGAAAAAAGAGAAATTTTGGTGATGAACCAGAGTTGGATGATGCTGCGGTGCAAAATGAGCAAGAGTTGGATGATGTTGTGATGTAAAATGATCAAGATTTGGATGATGTTGTGCAAAATGAGGCAGTCTTTAATCTTGTGATGCATCATGAGCAACATTTGTATGATGATGTGGTGCAGAATGTGGTGCAAACTGAAGCTGTTGCAGCAGATGTTCTGCAAACTGAAGCTGTTGCGGCAGATGTTCCACAAACTAAGCCTGTATTGCAAGTTGTATTACCAATTGAAGCTACTGGAGTTGATGTTGTGCAAACTGAGCCTCATGTAGATGTTGTGGTGCCAACTGAAGCTGTCCCAGCTAGTCTAGTTAAGAAAACCAAGACTTTGAGTGAACAAGGTGTGGTAGGATCAAAAAGTGGTAAGAAGAAGAAGAAATCGAGTGGTAAGAAGTGAAAACTTCTTTTGTCAAACTTGTCTAATGGTGATGTGTGTTCTAGAATAACAAACTTGGCTCAATTTGTGTAATGCTATTCAAATTCTGGCCAAATTTCAAATTTGACCCAAAATTCAAATTTGAAATTGTTTAGTATGTGGTATTGATGTTACAATGCTTTCTCAAATATTAGTCATATATATGCATGTTAAGTGATCAATCCGAGCACTTATTGTTGATGTGAAACACCAGTCATGAAAAATGGGCTCCAAATGAGCTTCGAAGCTAGGCTAAACACCCCATTCGTAAGCAAAAAATTTCGACCTTCTCTAAATGGGCCAAAAATCAAAACTTGACATCTAGTGTGCAAATATAGGGTCCATGCCCAATATGAGATCGTTTGGATAAATTATGACATGCTTAGCCCTAAACCCTAGCTTGAATCCCATGCAACCTCGTTCATGATAGCTATGTTTTGTGAAGGGTTTTTCATGAAAATAACCATAGTCCAAGTTTCTTATTTTTTCCAGCAACTCACTCACATAAAACGATGATGAGTGCAAGTTTCACATTTTTATGATTTTTTGAATTAGTTATGCTCAACCCTAGCCCTCAAAACCCCTCAAACCCCCTCAAAACCCCATCTGAAACCCCGCACCCTTCTGCGCTGCTGGATCTCTGTTAGTGGACGGTCTGGATTAGGCGCTAGTGCTACGTCACTGATCCGCGTGAGGCTCTGTGATTGGCTGCAGTCGACAACGCTGGATAACCCCCTGCCTCAACTCTGGATCACTAGATCACTGCGCATTCAATGGTGTGGATCAGCACGCAGTGCTACGTCAGCGATCCGCGCACTACACTCTGATTTGCTGGATTCAGAAACATTTTTTTTGCGCTGCGACGAGTGGGCTAGCCATTGGGTTCTGGTGAAAGAAGCCCACCCTTTGGACCTTTGGACCAAACCACGCCTCCTCTAGCTAGGCCCTAGCCAGCAGTCTACGTTGCCATGCTCGATTGGAGCCTACGATGCATGCATGCACGGGCGGCACACGCAGAGAAGAACGGGTCAGCGTGACCCCTTGACCCCCGACCGATGGCATAGAGGCGTGCAGCTGTGAAACATCGTAGTGGGGCTATTGATGCAGGGGCACCCATTGATGCGATGCAGCCTTTCGGTTTCCCATGCGTGTGTACACACTCCCGATGCCACCAAACGCCGCCCGGTCATTACTTCCACCCGGTGAAACCATTAAAAAAATCAAAAAACACGTCGCACTAGGGCTATTTAAGCCATACCTATCGTCTTTATCTCCCTCCTCATCCATACTCCAACCCCATCCTCTCACATCTGCCCCCATCCTCCCTCCTTCTTCCTTCTTCTCCACAAAGTAGAGGGTCCCGAAGCCAGCATGCAGTATAACGGCCCGACCTACCGCTTCCCCCCATCGTGCCGGAGAGGCTCTATCCCGCCAGCGTCTATGTAGAGAACACCCTTAGGGTGTGGGGATCTCAAGGTGGAGGGGCGCAAGGGAGTTAACGCAGTTCTTCCTTTTGGCCGGCTACCGCCACCTCCCCTGGATTTCCAAGGATGTTCCATGTTGAGGAGATCAATCACAACGACGTTGTGGTTGCGCTCCTTGCTACATTCACCAACCCCTTCGACGCCTTCCACCTCCTCGGCCGAGTGTTTTGGTGTGGGTGTGATTTTATTGCTTTCACCACCCACAACATCTTCACCGACTTCAACAACATCTTCCCCACCGACAACGGCATGCACACCCTCCCGTACCCTATCGACAACCAGGAGTGAAGGGCGCCTGGAGGAGCGACGTGGCATTCGCCAAAAGGAGGAGAAGGACAAGAACCCGTTTGGTGCCCCCGATCTATCTAGCTATCTATCTATCATATTAGTGTTTTAAGTTGTAATCGTTTATGTTTGTGTGCTACTATTATTAAGTTGTAAGGCTATGCTATCTATGTCATGGAACTATGGGTTGTGCTACTATTTATATTGTTGTTGGGTTTCGTGCTACTATATATTGTTGTTTCGTGCTATTATTTGTGGGTTGCTATGGGTTCTACTCGTTTCATGCTATTATTTGTGTGTTGCCTTGTGTTGCTACACCTCATTCACCACGCCACAAAAATGGTCTTCACAATGTTGGCCAAATCATGGGTCATGACCCAAACCATGGACATCCAAACCGGCCATGGACATGCAAACCACATACTCACAATGTGTTCTATCTAGTTTTTGTTTTTTCTATCTAGTTGATATTGGTCAATTGATATATGTGCTTGATGTTCTATCTAGTTGATCTATGTGTTACTAATACAAGGAAGATTCCACTATGTACATGCAAGTGTATGGGTACCCAATTGCTTTTGCAAAAAGAAAAAAACATATATTGGTGTGCTGCATGTGGGCATGCATGTATCTAGGCCCTGGCTATTAGGGCCACCCTAGCTAGTAGGTGTAGGGTGCAATTTTATTTGTGCAAATAATTATTGTATTAACTCAAATGCCCAAATAAATATTTTTGTGCTCCTAAAAATATTGGTTCAAATTTTACCTCTGGCCAATATTTTCAGAGCAAAACAGGAACATTTTCTTGGGCCTATTTGAAGCGAATTTAACATGATCATTTCCAAAAATGATTTCTGAGGCTTTCACATATACCCATTTAATTTGGGTTTCATGGAACCGTAGACAAGCAACAAATATATAAAGCAAACAAAAAAGTTACAATACATACATGTGTTCATGCAACCATTTTATGAATTGCTACATTTGGTGCACCAAGCGGGTGGGCTTGTTTTCTATTTGGGCCTGCTTTTTGTCACAGTACTCATCAGCCCACGGCCCAATAACGTTTTTACCATGAACTCTACACATGCACTCTGTTAACTGAAGAATTACTGCATTTTATGAATTGCTACATTTCATTCATCAATTGCTTCACACATGCGCTCTGTTAACTGAGAATATCATTGGGTCTGAATATCATTACCATAATTCAGGCTTTGCTTCACACAAATTCAAATTCAGCTAACAAATGATCCTGACTTACTGAAACTACTAGCTAGACACAATAACTGAAACTAGGGACCCCTGACTCTGAAACTAGCTTGACACACAAACTGAAACTATAACATTTTCTAGCGATTGATGAACATCAAGTAAAAGAAACCCATAGCAATGACAAAACAATAAAATGCTCCAGCCATCATATTTGCTTGCTGCTTCAAATTGATCAGCTGATTTAGTTGCTTGCCCATTTTCTTCAATTCACACTTCACTTCAGCACTGTCCATCATCGGATCGGCTCTGTCCACCAAATGTGAGGCGTGTTTCACACCAAGATGCCCCCCAAAATTGAAATTGAGCTCTTGTGTTGAATCCTGCATTTTCAACCTCTCAACATACTCATCGAGCCACTCGAAATGTCCACATTTCTTCAGAACCTGAAAAATAGGGTAAACAGGGGTCGACAGCGGCATGAACCCTAGATCAGATCCACCGCCCAAATTCGACGGAAAAATAAAGAAATCCGGAGAATTTAGATAAGCTGCATGGTGCGGTACACGGATCTAACCTGCCCCGGCCGTGGCCTGCTCAAGCATTTGACAAACTCGCGCCCACGGTTGCCATTTTCCTCCTTCACACAAGTCAAACACTTCAGAGGCTCCATGCGCGGGCAATCGGGGCATCTTGTCAACGACATTGGACCATACTGCGGCCATGGTTGGCAGGAGGCTGAAGTTGAGCTAGACATCACTCACCGGCGGCGCGCTTCGTTGCCAGAGAAGATGAAGAACAAGGTGGGGGGAAGGGGAAAGGGGAAGGGCAGGCAATGGGGGGGGTGGGCTGGCTTGGGCTCGTGGATGGCTCGGGTTGGGGCATGCTTATGTGGATAAGTTGTGGGTCCTGCACGCATGTGAGTAAGTGGTTGTCGGTGTCAAAACCGGTGGATCTCGGGCAGGGGCCCCGAACTATGCATCTAAGGCGGATGGTAACAGGAGGCATGGGACACGATGTTTACCCAGGTTCGGGCCCTCTCGATGGAGGTAATACCCTACTTCCTGCTTGATTGATCTAGATGATATGAGTATTACAAGAGTTGATCTACCACGAGATCATAGAGGCTAAACCCTAGAAGCTAGCCTATGGTATGATTGTTTTTGTCCTACGGACTAAGCCCTCCGGTTTATATAGACACTGGAGGGGGCTAGGGTTACACAGGGTTGGTTACAAGGGAGGAGATCTACATATCCGTATTGCTAAGCTTGCCTTCCACGCCAAGGAGAGTCCCATCCGGACACGGGACAAAGTCTTCAATCTTGTGTCATCATAGTCCAACAGTCCGGCTAAAGTATATAGTCCGGCTGTCCGAGGACCCCCTAATCCAGGACTCCCTCAGTAGCCCCCGAACCAGGCTTCAATGACGATGAATCCGATGCGCAGATTATCTTCGGTATTGCAAGGCGGGTTCTTCTCCAAATTCGAAGTACCTGTTGAGTAGTGTCCGGCTTCCCATAAATGTTGCACTCCTTGGCTTCCGCGCCTAACAATGGCTATCTTCCACGTGTCGAGCGAATGCGAGAAGCCAGGGCATTTTTACATTTGCCACCCTAGCCATGTGAGTAAATCGTCTATTAAAGAGACGGGGATTCTCAGATCCAGATCACACCATCTTCCGACAGCGAGTATCCATCGGAGCGCGCTCGAAAAAATCCATTCCAACATGGTCGGCCATCGCAGCTCCTCCTCTCGCTCCCGTAGCCCTAAGCCCGGCAATTGCAAGAAGTGTTCCGTCCCTCACAGCCAATTAGTAGAGTTACAGACCCAGGGATTTCTCCCTCCAGCATATATGGTCCCCGTTCAAGCCGGGCTCGCCAACTACAATGGCGGGGAGCAAGCGGAGAGCTTTCCCAACCAATCCATGGGGGAGCGGGTATGCCTTGTCCCTTACTTATTAAGAGGGCTTGGATTTCCAATTCATCTGTTCCTCCGCGGGCTCCTGGAGTTCTATGGCCTCCAGCTGCATAACTTTACTCCCGCCTCCATATTACACATCGCTGGCTATGTCGCCCTTTGCGAGCTGTTTCTGGGTTGCAAAGCTCATCTCGAGCTATGGAAGAGGCTATTCTGCCTCGTACCCCGTACACAGGAGGGGTCAATATATCAAGTGGGCGGAGCCGAAATATGGCGCATCGCCGGGACCGGATACCTGTCCGGTACTCCGAAGAAGACATCCGAAGACTAGCCTTCGGAGTGGTTTTATATGGAGGACGTCCCCCTTCTGGACCCTATCCGGATGGGCCTTCCTGAGTTTCACAACACTCCCTTGAAGAAAC
Source organism: Aegilops umbellulata (assembly GCA_032464435.1). Classification (NCBI taxonomy): domain Eukaryota; kingdom Viridiplantae; phylum Streptophyta; class Magnoliopsida; order Poales; family Poaceae; genus Aegilops; species Aegilops umbellulata. The sequence continues at coordinate 635,304,293 of CP136057.1, read as the reverse complement.
GCCGCAGCTGGCGCCCTCGGAGCCCTCAGAGGAAGATAACGAGGAAGTCCTTTACCTGATGGGTCGGATACAGACGTTGGCATAGTCAGGATTGACAATAATCGAGGTTATGTCAATATGTATAATGCGGGGGGTGCAGCCACTTCAATATCGGGGGCAACCCGTGTGGTACTTCAACGGAGAAGACGATGCCACCAGTTGCGGTCATAAGGGACCAGACTCAGTCGCTGCTCTAGCAAAAATTCTGTCCGATTTGTACAAAGGAGAGGAAGAGGAATTCATCCGCATCAAGCCACGGGATGGGTTCTCCATGTACAACCCTCCAAGCCGGGTGAGCTGCTACTTTTTATTCCCAGCCTCCCCACATTCTTCGTCATAAGTATTTACCTTGCCATTTCATACCAGGAACTGCGAAAAGCTATAAGGGAGGTCCACAACCCGCCTCCACAACCAGAGGACCCTGACCGGGCCCTCGACCCCGGACTTGAAGAAGATCCGGACACATTTGTGGATCTTATTGACAGGAAGTTCTATCAATTAAGCTGCGATGGTGCCATGTTGGCCATCATAGCCGATTATTCAGGACTACTCCTGCATCGCATGTAAGTAAAACCGGAGTCCTAACTTCCAAGAAGGATCCATTTTTTGCACTTCACCTACCGCACACATATGACGTTTTACAGGGAAGGCCTTCGGGACGCCATGCCGAACCCGTAGTGACTCACCAACAAGGGGCACCAAAGCCGGGAAGGCTTAAAAGGAAGGCGGTCAGGACTGAGACGTCGTCGCAAAGGTATGAAAGAGAACCCCGCTCCGTGGTGGTCGTCTTTTAAAATATAATAACGCCCATGTTTCCTAGTAGGAAAAACGCTTGCCGGACTATATCCGGAGAGATTGCCGGTCACGCCTCCACCAGTCGGGCTCTAGAGCCAGACTTAGAGGTGGGCGCTAACATGGGGCCAACGCCGGATGTTCCTCCTACAGAGGATGCGGATAGGCTATCCGCTACAAATTCCGAAGTGGAGAGCACCATGAATCACAGGCGTTGTTGGGCCGTACTCTGTGACGCTTGTTTCTCCCAAGAGGCGTTTGATGCCTTCAACTCAGGAGACACGTACATCCGAGCTGCTCAAAATGGTCTTGCCAGAGCCACGGACCAGTATGTAAAGGATATACGGGTAATAAAATCTAATAATTATGTATATCAGTAGCTCCTGAGACTTGAAACAGTTGGCACGACTGATTTAAGGATCATTGTTTGCATAGGTTCTTATGGAGAAGAATACCCAGTTGTCTCAAGAGCTAGAGGAGTGCACAACCAAGCTTCAGGCCGCAGTTGCCGCGATGAAGGAGTACGAGAAGGCTCCATCGGGTAACACTTGTTTTTATTGCAAAGAATGTCATGTACCAGGTAGTATGCGGCATGCGTGCAAATCTAACAATAGATTCTGCTGATGACTCCGGAGTGAATCCAGAGGTCGTGCGAGGGGATGAGCAACATGCTAACCGACAGCTAAAGGCTGGCGAGCGCGTGCTTACACGGGTTAGGCGGGAGAAAACGAGCTCCAAGACGCCAATACCCGACTGGGCGTTGAACTGAAAGATGTTCGGGCACAGCTTGCTGACTCCGTAAAGGAGAATAAGAGGCTTCGACGCGGCATTTTCAGTAAGTGCTTGAACGAACTTTTAAAGAGTTCGGCGAAGAAACCAGCTGACAGAATTATATCTATAGGTATGCGGACGGGTCGTCCCGTGGAGGAGATGCCTGGATCCACAGGCGATCTTCTGCCAGAGCTCTCACAACTGCACGAACAAGTACGGCAGGTGATGGAGGGCATAGCTCAAGCCTTGTGGCCATCCGCCTCCCTGCCAGGAGGCATGAGAGAGCTTGCAGAAAAGCTCAAGGGAGCGCGGCGGCGCTTCCGATTATGGAAGATATCAGCCTGCCAACAAGGTGCAAGGGAAGCCTGGGCCATGGTGAAGACGCGATATACCAAGGCTGACCCGAACCACATGGCCGATTTCAGACCTGTGGGGCCTGATAGGAAAGCGATCCCCGTCAGTTTGGTTTATGATCGGGTAGAATTAGCCGCAAAGTATTCTCAACAGGACTGTAGGCTAGACAGCCTGTTGGATGGTATAGAAGAAGAATTTAGTCGGTCTGAGTGACTGTGTACTTCAAGTGACATATATTGTCCCAAGTCGAATTGTAAATCATTTGTCATGGCGGACCCTTTCGCTTCAACCTCCGGACCCGACAGTCCGGAGTGTATCCGAATACCCGCTCAATTATGTAAAAACTGGGGTATACGTGGAAACCAGGCGTAGGGGTCATAAGTGCTTGAACAGACAAGTACCCAACTAGCTATGTTATATTACATGAATAGTAAGAAACATCTTCCAGTGAGAATAGTTCCATTAAGGGTTCCTTTCCCTGGGTATGCATGCATTAATGTGCATGTCCGGACTGCAAAAAGAGACGCATGATATAACATCTGGGGGCATGTAGTACAATAAATAGAAATTGTCTTTTGTTCACCGACCGAATATTCCCTTAAGAACTCTAGCTTTCGGCTTCACCCAGTCTGAGGTACACATCCGGCTGACCCGGCAGTAACAATCGCAGAGGTGCTCCCCTTATACCCTAGCCAAATTAACGGGAATGTAGGGCATAAACACAAGAGCTAGGCAACCGAGCTTGGCCAAAACTTAAGTCATATCGATGCATATAATGGCGAAAAAAGTACATGTGAAAAGTAACACATGTGTGGGGCCTAGAGCCCGGAACGTAGCTATATTATGCTTCTGTATAAGAAGCCCCCAGGTATCATGAGCGCGGCTAGCTTGTCAAGATTGTGTAGTCAAGACACATTTTAGCCTTTTAAGGCCTTGAAGAAAAAGGGGAAGAAAGAAAGAAAGAAAAGACAGATAACGAATATATAAAAATTGACAGAGGTAGGGAGACGAACACAGAGTCTGGCACTAGGCGTAGAACCTTCGGAGTCTGGCTGCGTTCCATGGGTTTGGCTCGAGTTGATTGTCCGATGCATCCCGCAAAAGGTACGCTCTACCGGTCAGAACTTGGTCAATAATGAAGGGACCTTCCCATTTGGGCTTGAGCTTGTTCTTTTTCTTCTCCGGTAGGCGTAGAACGAGTTCGCCAACGCTATAAGTTTTGTCCCGTACTTCTCTGCTTTGGTACCTTCGAGCCTATTGCTGATAGAATGCTGAACGGGCTTTTGCCACGTCACGCTCCTCCTCCAGGGCGTCCAAACTGTCCTGCCGATCAAGCTCGGCTTCTTTCTCTTCATGCATGCGCACTTGAGGTGAGTCATGAATTATGTCACAGGGCAGTACCGCCTCTGCGTCGTACACCATAAAAAACGGTGTGTATCCGGTAGTGCGATTCGGCATGGTTCGCAGCCCCCATAGTACGGAGTCGAGCTCCTCTACCCAGTGCGTATCAGTTTCCTTCAATGATCGCACTAATCTGGGTTTAATGCCGCTCATGATAAGATCGTTTGCTCGCTTGACTTGACCGTTAGTTTGCGGCTGATAGAGAGAAGCATAATCGAGCTTGATGCCCATGTTGCTCCACCAAAGTTTTACCTCGTCAGCTGTAAAGTTCGAGCCGTTATCGGTGATGATGCTATGGGGAACTCCATAGCGGTGTACAACCCCGGATATGAAGTCTATCACTGGTCCGGATTCGGTCGTTTTAACTGGTTTGGCTTCTATCCATTTGGTGAATTTATCCACCATGACCAATAAGTATTTTTTCTTATGGCTTCCCCCTTTGAGGGTTCTGACCATATCAAGCCCCCAGACCGCAAAGGGCCAAGTAATGGGGATTGTTTGGAGAGTGGTAGGTGGCATATGGCTTTGGTTTGCAAAAAGCTGGCAACCGACGCAACGTTGAACATGGTCTTGTGCGTCTGGTCGGGCCGTCAGCCAGTAGAAACCTGTACGGAAGGCCTTGCTTACAAGGGCCCGAGCTGCGATGTGGTGGCCACCAAGTCAAGCATGAATTTCTACCAAAAGTTGTCGCCCTTCCTCTTCGGAGATGCACCTTTGAAGGACTCTGGTAGCGCTTTTCTTATAAAGCTATCCCTCGTGGACCTTGTAGGCTTTAGACCGCCGCACAATGCAGCACGCCTCGTTTGGGTCCTCGGGTAATTCCTACCTAGTTAGGTAGGCCAGGAATGGTTCTGTCCACGGGGCGATGACATCCATTATTACATGGGTGGAAGGTGTTATTTCGGTGGCAGAGCCTCCGATTATGTCAGAGTGTTCGGTATCTGGTGTTGTGGCCGGGTCCAAACTATTGTTACCGGTCTCTCCTTCCCATACCACGGATGGCTTAAACAGCCTTTCCAAGAAGATATTAGGTGGGACAGGGTCGCGCTTAGCGTCGATGCGGGCGAGGGTATCCGCCGCCTGATTATTTTCCCGGGCCACATTGTGGAATTCGAGCCCCTCGAACCGAGCTGACATTTTGAGGACGGCGTTGCGATAAGCCGCCATTTTTGGATCCTTGGCATTGAAGTCTCTGTTTATTTGAGATATTGCGAGGTTCGAGTCCCCACGGACCTCCAGGCGTTGAATGCCCATGGAGACTGCCTTCCGAAGACCATGTAACAGGGCCTCATATTCTGCTGCGTTGTTGGAGTCTGTGTATAGTATTTGGAGTACGTATTGGACTGTATCTCCGGTGGGGGATGTCAGGACGACACCATCCCCCAGACCAGCCAGCATTTTAGAGCCATCAAAGTGCATAATCCAATTGGAGTACGCGCCGTACCCTTTAGGGAGTTCGGCTTCTGTCCATTCGGCGACGAAATCAGCCAGTACTTGTGACTTAATGGCTCGTCGTGGTTTGTATATTATGTCGAACGGGAGGAAATCAATAGCCCTTTAGCAATCCATCCCGTGGCCTCGTGGTTGTTTATTATATCGTTGAGTGGTACTTCAGAGGCCACCGTAATTAAACACTCTTGAAAGTAGTGTCGTAGTTTCCGGGATGCCATGAAGACCGCGTATGCTATGTTTTGATAATGTGGGTACCATGATTTGCATGGAGTGAGGACAGTGGATACATAGTATACCGGCATTTGAAGCGGGAACTTATGTCCGTCCATCTCTCGTTCGATGAAGAGCACTGCGCTGACAACTTGGTGTGTTGCCGCTATATATAACAGCATTGGTTCGCCGACATTTGCCACGGCCAAGATTGGGTTTGTGGCCAAAACGGCTTTTATTTCTTCTAATCCGGTCGTGGACGCATCCGTCCACTCGAAGTGTTTGGTGCATCGAAGAAGGTGATAAAGAGGCAGTGCCTTTTCTCCTAATCGGGAGATGAAGCGGCTTAACGCAGCCACGCATCTAGTTAGTTTCTGGATTTATTTGAGGTATGTTGGGATGGCCAACTGTGACAGGGGTCAGATTTTAGCCGGATTTGCTTCGATTCCTCTATTGGAGACGATGAAGCCTAAGAGCTTTCCGGCTGGCACGCCGAAGACGCATTTTTTTGGATTGAGCTTAATGTCGTATGGTCGTAGATTGTCGAACATGAGCCTCAAGTCGTCTATTAAGGATTCGATGTGTCTGGTTTTAATGACCACATTGTCTACGTACGCCTCCACTCTTTTGCCAATCTGTGTCTCCAAGCATGTCTGAATCATGCGTTGATAGGTTGCACCGGTGTTTTTGAGCCCGAAAGGCATGGTGTTAAAACAGAAGGGGCCGTATGGAGTGATAAATGTCGTTGCGGCTTGATTAGACTCCACCATCTTAATTTGATGGTATCCGGAGTATGCGTCGAGGAAACACAATGAGTCGTGTCCTGCGGTAGCATCGATAATTTGATCGATGCGGGGGAGGGGGAAGGGATCCTTTGGGCAAGCCTTGTTAAGGTCCTTGAAGTCAACGCATAGGCGCCAGGATTTGTCCTTCTTTGGTACCATCACCAGGTTTGCTAGCCAGTCCGGATGTTTTATTTCTCGAATGAATCCGGCCTCCAGTAACTTGGATAGCTCCTCTCCCATGGCTTGTCTCTTAGGCTCAGAGAAGCGCCGAAGAGTTTGCTTGATCGGCTTGAATCCCTTTAGGATGTTAAGGCTATGCTCGGCCAGCCTGCGTGGGATTCCTGCATGTCTGAAGGATGCTAGGTCAAGATGTCCCAATTCGCGTGCAAGAACTCCCGTAGCGCGGCGTCTACTATGGGATTTAATTGTGCCCCGATGGATGTTGTTTTTGTAGGGTCCGTTGGATGGACTTGGAATTTGACTATTTCATCCGCTGGTTTAAAAGAGGTGGACTTGGATCTTTTGTCGAGTATCACGTCGTCCCTGTCCACTGTAGAGCGCAGCGCAGTTAATTCCTCCGCCGCGAGGGCTTTGGATAACGCCTGGAGGGCCAGTGCGGCTGCTTTATTTTCGGCGCGGAGTGCTATTTCCGGATCACTAGCTAGAGTGATGATTCCATTGGGCCCGGGCATTTTGAGCTTCGTGTACCCGTAATGGGGTATAGCTTGGAAGATTGTGAATGCCGCCCACCCTAGAAGGGCGTGCTATCCGCTATTGAACGGGGCCACTTGGAATGTGATTTCTTCGGACCTATAATTCTTCGGCGTGCCAAATACCACATCTAGTGTGATTTTCCCAGCACATCGTGCCTCCCGACTAGGGATGATTCTCTGAAGGTCGTGCTGCTTTGCTCAATGCGGCTTTTGTTTATTTCCATTTTTCGAAGAGTCTCCTCATAGATGAGGTTTAATCCGCTGCCGCCGTCCATGAGCACTTTACTAAGCCGGAAGCCGTCCACAGTTGGACTAAGGACCAAGGCGGCTGGTGCTCGGGTTGTTCGGAATTTAGGTTCGTCACTGGCATTGAAGGTGATAGCCGTATTGCTCCATGGATTTATTGCTGCCACATGGCAGACTTCGGCAAGGCTGCGGAGTGCTCGCTTACGCCTATTATTTGAGGCGAAGGTCTCGAAGACTGTCAATACTCTATTGTTGTTCTCCACGGGATGGCGCTCTGCGGTATTGTTCATGAGGAGATCCTCACCGCTCTTGGCCACCTGCCGGAGTACCCAACATGCTCTAAGGCTGTGTGTTGGCATGGTATTCGCTGTACTGTGAATTTTGCATGGCCCATTAAGCCATCCCTCCAATACAGTTCCACGCCCTATAGTGGGATTTTGCTTCTTTGTAATTGGATCGGGTGACTTACGAGAGTACACCCTTTTAGTTCGGATGGGGGGTTTTGTCAAAGCCGGAGGATCCCAAAATTTTGTTTGGGTTTTCCAGGCGCTTTCCATCGCACAGTACTTCCGTACTATGGCCGCCAAGTCAGGGAAGTGTGCTATGTCATGGCGACTAATGGTGTTGAGTATTCCCCTGCCCATGCAATTTTTGCAAAAGAATGAAATTGCGTCTTCCTCGCGACAATCCTTAAGCTTGCTCATTACAAGGAGGAATCTGGCCCAATAGTGGTGTACTATCTCTTGGGGCTCTTGTCTAATGTGGGAAATATCACTTATATCTGGGTGGGTCCGAACCCTGACCCAATCTGAGACCCAGGGGCGGAGGAGTTTCCGATCTTGGAAGTTCGGGCTCCGGTATGTTGCCCGCTAGGTCTGGCCCGCTGTCCGATTCTAGGTTCAAGGCTTGGGCCATGTCCTCCCGTAGACGGGTATCCGGCTCAGAGAGCTCAGGGATCTGGACATAGTTCGTCCTCAAGATAGAGGAAGAATCGCTGAGTTGCTCCTCCACCACCGCTATCTGATGGGTGACCGGCGGAGAGTTGATCTCCCTTTGGTCGGGTTTAAGCCCAATCCGATCATAATCCGTAGCAACTCAATGCGATCCAAGAGCTCGTTCAAGGAGGATAGCTCCATTGGATCCATCTGCTCGGCGAATCCTGAACCAACGTGGAGGCGGTTTTTCATGACCCGAGAGGTCATCGTCGGCGCAGCGGCCGAACAGGCGGTCATGATGAAGTCGCCTAGTCGGGGAGTTTGGCCTACAGCTAGGGCTCCCCCGGAGGTGATGTTGTCCTTGACAACAAGACGAGCCATCAAGCCTTATGGTGATGACACAGTGGAACTCTCTATGAAAGCACCAATGTCGGTGTCAAAACCGGCGGATCTCGGGTAGGGGGTCCCGAACTGTGCGTCTAAGGCGGAAGGTAACAGGAGGCGGGGGACACGATGTTTACCCAGGTTCGGGCCCTCTCGATGGAGGTAATACCCTACTTCCTGCTTGATTGATCTTGATGATATGAGTATTACAAGAGGTTATCTACCACGAGATCATAGAGGCTAAACCCTAGAAGCTAGCCTATGGTATGATTGTTGTTGTCCTACAGACTAAGCCCTCTGGTTTATATAGACACCGGAGGGGGCTAGGGTTACACAAAGTCGGTTACAAGGGAGGAGATCTACATATCCGTATTGCCAAGCTTAGCTTGCCTTCCACGCCAAGGAGAGTCCCATCCGGACACAGGACGAAGTCTTCAATCTTGTGTCTTCATAGTCCAACAGTCCGGCTAAAGTATATAGTCCGGCTGTCCGAGGACCCCCTAATCCAGGACTCCCTCAGTGGTGGGTCCCACATTCATGTGGATAACTAATGGGTCCCGCGTGTCATAACTCAAGCCACTAACCCCTTGTGTTTTGGATTTCATGGTTAAACAGGGCCATGTTGCAATGGAGCTATTGTTGGCTGCAAATAGGTCGTACCAGAGATATTTTCGTCAACTATGTTGCTCATCATCCAATTCATCTCAAAGATGTCGCACAGGAGCTATTGACCCGCGCAGAACACGGCAGTCGTGGGGAAGTCACCCTGGAACGCCACGGGCACCGGTATGCGCTGCTGGGTGCCCGTGGTTGGCTCCCACACAAGGAGCTCCTCGGCGTCCTGGCCCTTGGAGAGGAAGAGGGCGCGACCGTGGGGCAGTCAAGGGCCCGCCAGGAGCGACAGTCCGGAGTGGCGAGGGAGAAGGATGATGCGGTGTTGCGGATGAATCGGGGGATGACATCGTCTTCCCAGTTGTGGAGAATGCCGAGCATGGGGTGTGCTTTAGAGCTCATGGTGGCACGGCGTTGCGGCGGCGATGCTGTCATGGTGGTTGTCGGTGTCTAAACCGGCGGATCTCGGGTAGGGGGTCCCGAACTGTGCGTCTAAGGCGGATGGTAATAGGAGTCGTGGGACACAATATTTACCTAGGTTCGGTCCCTCTCGATGGAGGTAATACCCTACTTCTTGCTTGATTGATCTTAATGATATGAGTATTACAAGAGTTCATCTACCATGAGATCGTAGAGGCTAAACCCTAGGAGCTAGCCTATGATTATGATTGTTGTTCTTCTACGGACTAAACCCTCCGGTTTATATAGACACCGGAGGGGGCTAGGGTTACACGGAGTCGGTTACAAGGGAGGAGATCTACATATCTAAATTTCCAAGCTTGCCTTCCACGCAAAGGAGAGTCCCACCCGGACACGAGACGAAGTCTTCAATCTTGTATCTTCATAGTCCAATAGTCCGGCTAAAGTATATAGTCCGGCTGTCCGAGGACCCCCTAATCCAGGACTCCCTTAGTAGCCCCTGAACCAGGCTTCAATGACGACGAGTCCGGCGCACAGATTGTCTTCGGCATTACAAGGCGTGTTCTGGTGAAGTCATGTACCTAGGGTAGGGTCATAGGCCTGCCCAAGGGTACCCTCCCCAAGGTCACTTACTAAAAGAGGCTGCTTACCAGTCAACCTGATAAGCATCCACTCGACTAATACAAAAACACTCGACAAGAGCAGAGACACTCGACCATGAAGACTCACTCGACCATCGGAAGCACAGGAGCCACTCCGCATCCAAACGGTCTATAATTAAATGGCCTTCATAGCCTTAATAGCACTTTATACAGGGCGTTTCCAGTAACGCCCTGCCTTAATGTACCTTAAGATCCTTCATTGCGTGGGCTGGCAGGGGTCTTGGCGAACTCTATATAAGCCACCCACCTCCACAGGAAGAAGGGTTCGCATCTTTGTAACACACACGCATATAATCGAGTCGACCGCCTCCGGGCTCCGAGACGTAGGGCTATTACTTCTTATGAGAAGGGCGTGAACTCATAAACCTCTTGCGTGCATAACTACTCCAAAGCTAGGATTCTGCCACTCCATTCTTACCCCCCATTCTACTGTCAGACTTAGAACCACGACAGCTGGCGCCCACCGTGGGGCAGGTGTTCTAGCGATTTGTTGGAGGAGTTGGGATTCTTTCGATATCTCCCATCATGTCTTCGAGCGGAGTCCTGGTCTAGGGCCGCGAGATCCGTCCCGGCGCCCTCACTTTCATCGTCGATGACTCTGCTTGGCTCCAGGAGGCTCCACTCGACGTGGACGCGCTTCCCGCCCGCGGGGCAACGCACTTTCGCGCGTGCACCTGCGGCAGCCGTCGGCCCAGTACGGGTCGGCACCCGTTTCGTCCTCGCTCCCAGTTTCCCGTCGGCGCAAGCGCTCCAGTCGGTCGAGGCTCCAGCGGTGGGTGAGGCATGCATTGGCCCGCCAGTCGGCCACCCCCCAAGTCACGGCGATCGAGCCCGACGAATCTCTCTAGGGCATGTTCGATCTGTCGACTAGCTCCGCAGAGACTGCGTCCGAGTGCGACAGCAGCGATCCAACGGCGGAGGTACTGATGGTCGATGGACCACGCAGTCCCCCCGGATTCCCCCACACCGAAGAGGTTGCCGGAGGAGGAGGTCCGGCGCGGGGCCACGAAGAGTACAGACCCGAGCCCCTCACCTCGCTGCAGAGGGAGGAACTTCGTCGCCGGAACATGGACGCGCTTCACACTCCTATCGTTGGAGAAACCCCCGAGGCGCGCGCCTTGGAGGAGGCGCGCTTGGCCAACCTGGCTGAACGCACTCGACTGGAGAATCTCCAGAGAGTACTAGACGAGCGCGCTCGACCGCCAGTTCCAGAATCCAGTCGACGTCGCCTCTTTCAGCCACCAACTCAGGTATACCAAACTCCGATTCAGAATTTAGCAGCTGCAGCCCGCATAGCAGAGTCGATCCAGCCTTCTCAGTCAGAGGCAGGGAGAGGTCTGCTACAGATCAGAGATTTGCTCCGGGCAGCAGGGGATCAGAACTCAGTTGTATCGCAGTCGCGTAACAGGATTCACAGCCGATCCGTCGCTGCGAATTCTGTACAGTCGGCTCACAGTCCAGGATCGCCCCTGAGGCGTGAGGAACGTAGGGGCTGGCATGATGATCAATATCAAGGCCGTGAGCGGTACGAACACCGATTTGATCGCAATGATCGACGTAGAGTGCCCACTCCTCCCCCAAGGGATGGATCGTACGTTCCTCGGCAACAAGGTGACAGACGCCAGCACAGTGCTGGGCGAAGGTTTCTAGTCGACCCCAGGGAACCAGGCTTTGACGCGAGATCCATTATCGTTCAAGGTCTGGTCGACAGGAATAGAGCTCACCGAGAAGGCCATGACAGAGATGTTCCCTCCAGCAGCAGGGTTCATGTATCAGGACCAGAATGTTTCAGCAGAGCAATCAGGGCCGCAGTAATTCCTCCCAACTTCAGGTTGGCGACTGGAGTTAGTAAGTTCATCGTCAAGTCCAAGCCTGACACATGGCTCGAAGATTACCGAGTGGCTGTTCAGATTGGCGGCGGCAACGACGAGGTAGCCATGAAGCATTTGCCTCTTATGTTGGAGGGATCAGCCAGAGCATGGTTGAACCAGTTGGCACCCAGCAGTATTTACACTTGGGAGGATCTTACCCAAGTGTTTGTCAGGACATTTGAAGGGACTTGCAAGTGACCAGCAGGGTTGACAGAATTGCAGTCATGTGTTCAGAAGTCGAGTGAAACTCTGAGGGATTATATCCAGAGGTGGATCACTTTACATCACACAGTCGAGAATGTATCTGATCACCAAGCAGTTTGTGCCTTCAAGGAAGGCGTCAAGAACAGAGAGTTGAGTTTGAAATTCGGTCGAACCGGAGATATGACATTGAGTCGGATGATGAAATTGCCACCAAGTATGCAAACGGTGAAGAAGAAGATAGGCTCCGGAGTGGCAAGTACAAAGCAACCGCTAATGAGGCCGGCGGAGGAAACTCCAGTTGGAAGCAAAAGCGCAAAGCCGAGCCAGCTGCTCCTGGAGGGACCTTGGCAGTGACCCCAGGAAAGTTTAAGGGGAAACCCAAGGGTCCCTGGAACCCCAAGAAAGTGAAAGACCAGGATGGGAACGATGTGATGGACTTACCGTGTCACATTCACACGAAGAAAGACGAGGAGGGTAAACTCATTTACCCAAAGCATACCACTCGACAATGTCGACTCATGATTCAGCAGTTTCAAGGGAAACAGTCCAAAGACAAAGAGAAAGAGTCAGACAAAGTTGAGGACAAAGAAGACAGCGGTGAGGAGTACCCCCAAGTCAACTCCACCCTGATGATTTTCCCTGATGTCGAAAGCAAGAGTCGATTGAAGGTTATCAATCGAGAAGTGAACATGGTCGCTCCGACAACACCCAATTATCTGAAATGGTCTCAGACTGCCATCACCTTCGATCAGTCCGATCACCCGACTCATATTGCTACCCCAGGGAGGCAAGCGTTGGTGGTCGACCCAGTCGTTGAAGGCACTCGACTGACCAAAGTTTTGATGGATGGTGGCAGTGGTTTGAATTTGCTGTATGCAGAGACGCTGAAAGGGATGGGCATTCCGATGTCCAGACTCAGCACCAGTAACATGAGCTTCCACGGAGTCATTCCTGGAAAGAAGGCTGAGTCACTCGGCCAAATCGCTCTTGATGTAGTTTTTGGTGACTCGAAGAATTTCCGGAAGGAAAAGTTGACCTTTGAGGTCGTGGATTTTCAGAGTGCGTACCACACCATACTTGGAAGGCCAGCGTACGCTCGTTTCATGGCCCGACCATGCTACGTGTACCTTAAATTGAAGATGCCCGGTCCCAGAGGTGTGATCACTATCACGGGCAATCGGAAGAAGGCAGAAGAGTGCTTCCAGAAGGGCTCCAAAATTGTTGATGCTCAGATGGCCGAAATGGAGTTACAAGAGTACCAAAAGACCGCAGACCCGCATGATTTATTGCGAGCCAAGAAGCCTGCCACAGAGTCAGCGTTTCAGTCGTCCGGTGAGACAAAACAGGTTCACATCCACCCGACCGGCCTCAATGCGGCTCCGACCAACATCTCTACTACACTCGACTCTAAATAGGAAGGAGCACTCATCCAGTTCCTCCGTGATAACTGGGACATCTTTGCATGGAAGCCTGCTGACATGCCGGGTGTTCCCAGGGGACTGGCTGAGCACCGCCTTCGAGTCGACCCAAAAGTCAAACCAGTTAAGGAACATCTTCGATGGTCCGCCGTCCAGAAGAGAAAGGCCATTGGCGAAGAGGTGGCTCGACTCTTAGCGGCAGAGTTCATTCGCGAGATCTACCACTCCGAGTGGCTCGCCAACGTTGTAATGGTCCCCAAGAAGGACAAGTCGTTGTGCATGTGCATTGATTTCAAACATATCAATCGGGCCTGCCCGAAAGATCATTTCCCTCTTCCTCGCATCGACCAAATAGTCGACTCGACCGCAGGATGCGAGAGGTTGTCTTTTTTAGATGCTTACTCCGGATACCATCAGATCCGTCTGTATGGACCCAATGAAATAAAAACAGCTTTCATCACCCCGTTCGGGTGCTTCTGCTATGTCACCATGCCTTTCGGTCTCAAGAATGCCGGAGCTACATTCATGAGAATGATTCAGAAGTGCATGATCACTCAAATCAGTCGAAATGTAGAAGCATACATGGATGATATAGTGGTCAAGTCGCGAAAAGGTTCCGACCTGCTGACTAACCTTGCTGAAACATTTGCCAATCTCAGGAGGTATGATATCAAGCTTAATCCATCAAAATGCACATTTGGAAAGTTACTCGGTTTTCTTGTTTCCGAAAAAGGAATCGACGCCAACCCTGAAAAAGTTGGCACCATACTCCGAATGAAACGCCCTGTGCGTGTGCACGATGTCCAGAAGCTTACTGGATGCTTGGCAGCTTTAATTTGATTCATCTCCAGACTCGGTGAAAAGGCATTGCCTCTTTACTGATTGATGAAGAAGTCAGACAAGTTCGAGTGGACTCCAGAAGCTGACGCAGCGTTTGCAGAGCTAAAAGCTCTGCTCTCCACCCAGCCGGTGCTTGCTGCCCCTGTCAGCAAAGAGCCATTGTTGCTTTACATTGGAGACACTGGACAAGTCGTTAGTACCGTACCTACGGTCGAGCGGGAAGAGGAAGGAAAAACCTTCAAAGTTCAGCGCCCAGTTTATTACCTTTCTGAAGTTCTGACCCCATCAAAGCAAAGATACCCTCACTATCAGAAGCTTGTTTATGGGATTTACATGACCACGAAGAAGGTTGCTCATTATTTCTCTGATCACTCCATTACAGTCGTCAGCGACGCCCCGTTATCAGAGATTCTTCATAACAGAGATGCAACTGGTCGAGTGGCAAAATGGGCGATTCAACTTCTTCCCCTTGATATCAAGTTCGAGGCAAAGAAAGCTATCAAGTCCCAAGCAATAGCTGATTTCCTTGCCGAGTGGACTGAACAACAACTTCCGACTCAAGTTCACTCGGAGCACTGGACTATGTTTTTCGATGGCTCCAAGATGCTGAATGGGTCCGGGGCGGGGGTTGTATTGGTTTCCCCCCGAGGAGATAAGCTCAAATATGTCCTCCAGATTCACTTTGATTCCTCCAACAATGAGGCAGAATATGAAGCACTCTTATATGGACTGTGTATGGCCATTTCACTCGGCGTCCGTCGCCTGATGGTCTACGGCGACTCAGATCTGGTTGTTAATCAAGTGATGAAGGAGTGGGATGTCTGAAGCCCAGCCATGACGGGTTATTGCAATACAGTGAGAAAGTTGGAGAAGAGATTCGAGGGGTTAGAGCTCCATCATATACCCCGACTGAAAAACCAAGCTGCGGATGATTTGGCGAAAATAGGGTCCAAGAGAGAAGCCATCCCCAGTGATGTGTGTTTGGAGCACACTCATGCGTCATCGATACAGGAAGATCCTTTCATAGAAGAACCTCCGCAGCCAAGGAGCGCCAGCGATCCGACTGAAGTGGAGACTCCGGCCGTGGTCGACCTGATTATGGAAGTTGTAGTCGTCACTCCCGACTGGACAGCGCCATACATCGCGTATATTATGAGGAAAGAGTTCCCAGAAGATGAAGGAGAGGCTCGACAGATCGTCTGTCGATCCAAGGCCCTTACAGTAATCAAAGGGCAGTTGTACAGAGAAAGCGCGACTGGAGTTGGCCAGAAGTGCATCACGCCGGAAGAAGGTCAGATAATTCTTGAGGATATCCACTCGGGGACCTGTGGCCATCATGCGTCCTCTCGGACCATTGTGGCTAAAGCGTACCGAGCGGGATTTTACTGGCCGAGGGCGAATGAAATGGCAAAAGACATAGTCGACAAGTGCGAAGGGTGTCAGTTTTATTCCAACATGTCACACAAGCCCGCCTCTGCTCTGAAGACCATTCCACTCGTCTGGCCCTTCGCTGTTTGGGGGCTAGACATGATTGGACCGCTGAGAACTGGTAGAAGCGGCTTCACTCACTTACTGGTTGCAGTCGACAAGTTCACCAAGTGGATAGAAGCCAAACCCATCAAGAACCTTGATGCAAGCACTGCTATCAGTTTCATCAGAGAGCTGATATTCAGATATGGAGTTCCACATAGCATCATCATGGACAATGGATCAAACTTTGATAACGAAAGATTCAAAGCCTTCTGCGCTTCCCAAGGCACGCGGGTCGACTATGCCTCAGTTGCCATCCTCAGTCGAATGGGCAGGCAGAGCGTGAAAATGGTCTCATCCTTAAAGGACTGAAACCCCGACTAATGCGTGATCTCAAGCACGCGGCAGGAGCTTGGGTCGACGAACTTCTGTCAGTTCTTTGGGGATTAAGGACCACTCCTAATCGGTCGACTGGAAGAACGCCATTCTTTTTGGTCTACGGGGCTGAAGCGGTTCTGCCGAGTGATCTGCTTCACAATGCACCTCGGGTCAAACTATACTCTGAAGCAGAAGCGGAACAAGCTCGGCAAGATGCAGTCGACCTCTTGGAAGAAGAAAGGGAGATGGCCCTAATCCGCTCGACTATCTACCAGCAGGACTTACGTCGGTTCCATGCCAGAAACGTGAAGAGTCGAGCCTTTCAGGAAGGAGACTTGGTCCTCCGAGTGGATCAGCAAAAACCTCACAAGCTCGCTCCAACCTGGGAAGGCCCCTTCATCGTCACCAAAGTCCTCCACAACGGAGCATATCACCTCTACAACGTTGATCGCCAGATCGACGAGCCTCGAGCTTGGAATGCGGAGTTACTCCATTGTTTTTACACTTGAAAAAAAAACTCACGCGGTTGAGATGTAATAAAAGTACCTCTGTAGTTCTTTTATCTAAAGCAAGAATGTTATAATTTTCATAGAAGATTGCTATTTCTTTTTGTTGAAATTTCCCCCAGTGGGTGGCTTAGCTGCGAATCCGTTTCGCCTAAGTTTGTAAAAAATCCTGCCAAGTGGAGAGCCAGCCTCCCACTCGGAGGCTTAGCTGCGAATCCGTTTCGCCTAAGTTTGTAAAAAATCCTGCCGAGTGGAGAGCCAGCCTCCCACTCGGAGGCTTAGCTACGAATCCGTTTCGCCTAAGTATTCAAAGTCCTACCGAATGGAGAGCCATCCTCCCACTCGGGGGCTTAGCTGCAGTCCAAGTACTCGCCTAAGTATTTAAAATCCTACCGAGTGGAGAGCCAGCCTCCCACTCGGAGGCTTAGCTGCGAATCCGTTTCGCCTAAGTTTGTAAAAAATCCTGCCGAGTGGAGAGCCAGCCTCCCACTCGGAGGCTTAGCTGCGAATCCGTTTCGCCTAAGTATTCAAAATCCTACCGAGTGGAGAGCCAGCCTCCCACTCAGGAGCTTAGCTGCAGTCCAAGTACTCGCCTAAGTATTTAAAATCCTACCGAGTGGAGAGCCAGCCTCCCACTCGGGGGCTTAGCTGCAGTCCAAGTACTCGCCTAAGTATTTAAAATCCTACCGAGTGGAGAGCCAGCCTCCCACTCGGGGGCTTAGCTGCAGTCCAAGTACTCGCCTAAGTATTTAAAATCCTACCAAGTGGAGAGCCAGCCTCCCACTCGGGGGCTTAGCTGCAGTCCAGTGCTCGCCTAAGTATTTAACATCCCCATCGAGTGGAAAGCCAGCTTCCCGCTCAAGGGCTTAATAACAGTCCAAGGATTTAGTCAAACTCTCAATATAATGAACGCTTCGCAAGGACGACAAGGCGCAGGTCGACTGCCTCCTTCTCCTTCAGAAGCTATATTCAAAAATCCTACCGAGTGGAGAGCAAACCTCCCACTCGGGGGCTTAGCTGCAGCCCAGTGCTTGCCTAAGTGATTAAAATCCTACCGAGTGGAGAGCAAACCTCCCACTCGGGGGCTTAGCTGCAGCCCAGTGCTTGCCTAAGTGATTAAAATCCTACCGAGTGGAGAGCAAACCTCCCACTCGGGGGCTTAGCTGCAGCCCAGTGCTCGCCTAAGTGATTAAAATCCTACCGAGTGGAGAGCCAACCTCCCACTCGGGAGGCTTAGCTGCAGCCCAGTGCTCGCCTAAGTGATTAAAATCCTACCGAGTGGAGAGCAAACCTCCCACTCGGGGGCTTAGCTGCAGCCCAGTGCTCACCTAAGTGATTAAAATCCTACCGAGTGGAGAGCAAACCTCCCACTCGGGGGCTTAGCTGCAGCCCAGTGCTCGCCTAAGTGATTAAAATCCTACCGAGTGGAGAGCAAACCTCCCACTCGGGGGCTTAGCTGCAGCCCAGTGCTCGCCTAAGTGATTAAAATCCTACCGAGTGGAGAGCAAACCTCCCACTCGGGGTCTTAGCTGCAGCCCAGTGCTCGCCTAAGTGATTAAAATCCTACCGAGTGGAGAGCAAACCTCCCACTCGGAGGCTTAGCTGCAGCCCTGTGCTCGCCTAAGTCATTTTGAGTGAAAGTGAAGTCTCACTCAACGGATAAATCACGAAGATATTCAATGATAAATCAAGTTCGGATAAGATCAAAAGGTCCTGGACCGCAAATGAAAGTACTCGAGCCTCTAGCTCGACAGAGTTTATCGGTTACACAAACCACTCGGCATTCCGAGGCAAATTTAAAGTGAGACACAGCAGTTTTTTACTCCTCCGGTGTAGGACTGGATGGGGCAACAAACTCGTCCAAATCAATCCCGTCTAAGATACGAGTAGCAGCAGCAATAAAGGTCTCCATGAAGTCCTGGAAATTATGCTTCCTGGTATTGGCAACTTGGAGGGCGGCCAGCTTCTCTTCTCGCGCCTCCTTGCAGTGGACACGAACTAGCGACAGAGCAACATCGGCACCACACCTGGCAGAAGATTTCTTCCATTCATGCACTCGACTTGGGCTTTCCTTCAGTCGAGTGACCAATGATTCAAGGTCATTCTGAAGTATTTGCTTTGGCCAGAGTGCAGAGTCGATCCGCGACATTGCAGCCTTCAGTCGAGCAAGGTAGTCCACCACGCTGGCGACGCGAGACTCCGGCCGGAGGACATTCATGGTAGCTTCGTCCTTCACAGGAGAGTTGATAGGATCCAGACTGGTTTCCACTCGACCAGTTTCTTCCTCAAAGTTTTGACAGAACTCTGAAAGGTACAGTCCAAAATTATAATTGAATGATGAGTCGACAACGACAAGTCAATCGAGTAAAGAGGATTACCTTCAAGCATGAGGAAAAGTTTCTTGGCGAGTCCTCCGAGATAAGCCTCCAGATCATTTCGCTTCCCCGCCATATGGACGACCTTGTTAGTCAGAGCAATCTTGTCCTTTTTCAATCGACTTGCTTCCTTGTTGGCTGCGTCAAGAGCAGACTTCAGCTTGGCATTCTCATCTTCAAGATGACCAACTGAAGCAAGCTTCTCCTCATCGAGCTCCGTCTTCTCCGAAGCTGCCTTCTGTGCTTCCGCAAGGTCAAGATCTTTCTTCCTCAGAGCCTCCTCCAGTTGGTCTGCAAAACAATAATGAGAACGGAGTTGAGAATAGGCAGAAAAACAAAGACAGCCGTCGAATCCTCACCAGTCATACCTTTTGCTTCGTCCTTCGCCTTCTGCAAGCTTTCCTGGGCAAACTTCAAGTCGAGGTTAAGCTGGACCTGTTTCTCCTTCAATTCAGAAAGATGAGCAACAAGCTCGCAAGACTTCTGCAAAGAGTCAATTGACAAAAGACATCAAAGACAATTCACTTCCGAGTGACTAAAGGAAAAGTTGTAGCACTTCTAAGACTACAGCCGAATCAAAACATTCGATAGTAGCCTCGGGGACTACACCCAGTGGGTGCACTCAGCGTGCCCCCACCGGTAATCTTTCAAAATTCTGCTCGATCAGTCGACCAAATATGATTCTAAAGCCATGACTAATAGTCAGCGGTCAGCCGCATCTAAAAGAAAAAGGGAGAGCATAAAGTTCTTTAGACTATAGTCGACTGCCAGCAGTCGACCATAGCCACGGGGACTACACCCAGTGGGTGCACTCAGAGTGCCCCCACAGGTTTTTTGTTTGGTTCCACTCGACTCGGTCCGACCAGGCCGAGTGAAGAAGTTTGGAAGTATAAAGACTATAGTCAACTGCCAGCAGTCCACCATAGCCTCGGGGACTACACCCAGTGGGTGCACTCAGCGTGCCCCCACAGAAATTCAATCGACACACACACCCCAGTGGGTGTACAAACAGCAAAAATCTTCAGAAAGAAGCAGTTTTCAGGTGGCGTTTCATAACGAAATAGACAAGTCGACTTACCTGAACATTATTCTGAAGAGTTGAACTAGCATCATAAGCCGCCTGACCAGCCTCTCGGACCACCTTCACTTGTTCCATCATAATCCGTGCTTGGCGTCTGGCTTCCTTAGCAGCGCTCACTGGGTCTTCCGGGACGTGGTGGGTAGCAAAAAGAGAAGGTGGAGCAACAGTCGACGAAGTGGGTCGAGCACTCGTCAGCGTTACAGCAAAAGTCACTGAAGTCCGAGTAGCATCACCTCCATCCCGAGCCACGACCTCAGCCGCTGGGGTAGCTTGTGGAGTCTTGTCGGCCAGAGCCTTCCTGTTCCTCCTTGCCCTCAGCGGCACTTCGTCGTCGTCATCAGGGAGGTCAATGACATGAGGAGGAGCTGCAAGAAAAGTTCAACCGACCGGTATGATAAGAAATCAGCAGTCGACCCAAAACAAAGCATCAGTAATTATACCTGGGTTGGAGGTAACAGCGTCTTCCATCTCCTGATCATCACCCTTGGCGGAAATCTCTGAGGTAGCAGCACTGCAAATTTAGAAAGTCAGTCGACTCGCTCAATGAATCGACCAAAATCTATCACATTCAACAAGAGAAGACAAGTTCAACTCTTTACCCAAAAATGGTGGGGATAGTCATCTTCATCCTGGGCAAGGCCTTGGGGGGCTTGGACGGCGTCGCACGTGGATGCTTGGGAGCTTTTTCAGTTGGCGCAGGCGAAGAGGTCCTGGGACGCTTCGACGACTGCCCAACAGGAGCAGTCGCCTTGCTCCGCTCCCGCGCAGTGTCGTGCATAAGCTTGGACCGCTTTTCTGTGTGAGGAGATTCAGCTTCCTCTTCCTCCTCCTCCTCCTCACTGGAGTTGGCGTCACCGCTTCCCTCCCCTTCGCCTTCGGACTCCCACTCCTCTGGCTCGTCTCCGCTCTCGCCTCCGCTCGCCTCTCCTTCCACAGCCTGCTCCTGCGCTCCATTGGGCGTCGAATACATTTCAGTAATTTCCTGGAGAACAACAAACAAGGTAAAGGTCAATCGACTGTCTCGGAAGAGGAAACAAGCAGATTGAATATAGCAGATCAGTCGGAGAAAGGTGTTCGTACCTTATCTGGTTGATGAGACTGGTCGAATGGGAGAACTCTCCTGGCACCTCGAGGATTGTCCTTGTTCCCAGTGATGGCAGTCACCCACCTCTCCAACGTGGCTTCGTCGACCTCCTCTGGATGAACCCGAGTAGTGT
This sequence comes from Aegilops umbellulata, assembly GCA_032464435.1. Lineage (NCBI taxonomy): Eukaryota > Viridiplantae > Streptophyta > Magnoliopsida > Poales > Poaceae > Aegilops > Aegilops umbellulata. Next base: position 635,283,157 of record CP136057.1, on the reverse strand, counting down.
CTTCGGTACTAGAGTACATCCACATCGGATGGCCTCGGTATTGCAGTGGCCGAATTCGTCGTCGGAGGAAAACTTCTAGGAGATCCATGCTAGTCACCCCGTCATGAATAAGCTGGACTACGCGCTCCATCAACAACTTCACTTGGACCTTCTCCTCCGGTAACACCTTCAGAGAAGATGGCTTGTCTACTCGACTCATGGAGAAAGGGGGGAGCCCAGTCGACTGCCCCGGCATTGACTGGTCTTGGCAGTAGAACCAGGTCGACTGCCACCCTCTAACCGAGTCGGGCAGAGTCATCACCGGAAAGGCGCTCTTGCCCCTCATCTGGACTCCAAGTCCCCCGCACATCTGGATCACTTGAGTTCTCTCGTCGTCTGGGTTTTTTTTCTTCACCGACTGAGAGCGACAGGTGAATATGTGCTTGAAAAGCCCCCAGTGCGGCCGACAACCCAAGAAATTTTCACACAGCGAAACAAAGGCAGAGAGGTAGGCGATGGAATTGGGAGTGAAATGATGGAGTTGCGCCCTAAAGAAGTTCAGAAACCCTCGGAAGAAAGGACTCGGCGGCAGAGAAAACCCACGATCTACATGAGTGGCCATAAGAACACACTCACCCTCCTTAGGCTGCGGTTGCGACTCCGTTCCCGGGAGCCTCGCCGACCCGTGGCGGATCAGTCCCTCATCGGCCAGATCGGCGAGGTCCTTCTCGGTGATGGTCGAGCGGATCCAATCTCCTTGGACCCAACCCCACGGAAGCTGGGACCGTGACGAGGAGCCGCCCCGGCTTGACGCCCTCCCCTTCGCCATCGTCGTCGCCTTCTTCGCCCGCTCCAGAGCCGCGGTCTTCTCCTTCCCCATTGTCGCCGGCGAGACTGGTGCGAAGCGGCGGCGCTGAGAAAGCTACGGGCGCTACAGAGAGATTTGGGGGCGGAGGGAGACGAAGATTGTGTTGGCCCTGTTCAAAATACCCCCCGCCCGGCGCCTTAAATAAGGCCACTTTCGAGTGGCTGACCGGTAGGCCCAGGCGATCTATCAAATCCCGCAACAGGCGCGCGAGCGGTACATGGCGAAAAAGGCGGCGCAAAGATCGAGGCGTCATCGTCTCATGACATCCGAGTGCCCCGGTTTTCTCCGCTTCGCGCGCTTCCCAAAATTCGGATCCCGTGAAATCCGCTAACTACAGAACAACCAGCCAGACAGCGAGTCTCCACCGATCTGTCCCTCGGAGATCCTCAAGACCATGAAGTTCACTCGACAAACGCAAAGAATGGATCAAGGCGACTGAAAGAGAATTTGAAGCCATCGCTGAAAAGCCGTTGATCCAGAGCAAGACACACTTGCAACGCAAGAAACAGGTCGAAAGACTATCAACTCCTTCCTCACTCAAACCTCGGTCCATTCGGGGGCTAATGATGAAGTCATGTACCTAGGGTAGGGTCATAGGCCTGCCCAAGGGTACCCTCCCCAAGGTCACTTACTAAAAGAGGCTGCTTACCAGTCGACCTGATAAGCATCCACTCGACTAATACAAAAACACTCGACGAGCGCAGAGACACTCGACCATGAAGACTCACTCGACCATTGGAAGCACAGGAGCCACTCCGCATCCAAACGGTCAGTAATTAAATGGCCTTCATAGCCTTAATAGCACTTTATACAGGGTGTTTCCAGTAACGCCCTGCCTTAATGTACCTTAAGATCCTTCATTGCGTGGGCTGGCAGGGGTCTTGGCGAACTCTATATAAGCCACCCTCCTCCACAGGAAGAAGGGTTCGCATCTTTGTAACACACACGCATATAATCCAGTCGACCGCCTCCGGGCTTCGAGACGTAGGGCTATTACTTCTTCTGAGAAGGGCCTGAACTCGTAAACCTCTTGCGTGCACAACTACTCCAAAGCTAGGATTCTGCATCTCCATTCTTACCCCCCATTCTACTGTCAGACTTAGAACCACGACAGGTTCCTCCTCCGAATACTCCATAGAAGATTTTGAACACAAGGATCGTGTCCGGCTCTGCAAAACAAATTCCACATTCCACCGTAGAGAGTACAATATCCCACAAATCTAATCTGCTGACAAATATCATAGCATGACATCACGCCACGGCCCGGTCATTATTCTAACCATTTTCTCAACCAGCTACTGCACGTATTGCGAGGCGGTTTTCTTGGCACGTCTTGTCGAAGCAAAGATTGTGTCCCCTTATCACGGGATTCTCATCAATACGGGTGTGGGTAACCCAACCGCGCCATCAATCACGACGCTTAGGGAATAAGCGAGCTTACCAGGCAAGTGGGGAGGTGCAGAATCCCTGCTGCCTTTATAAGGGGATAAGGACTCCCTTTTGCACCCACACTTTCTTCTTCCCGATCCATTCCCCTTCGCTCGAGCTCCAGCGCCTGAGCGTTCGTCTTCTCCGCCCGCAAAGGTCTTCTGAAAATGTCCGGATCCAGAGCAGGAGGCAAGTGGATGGCCTCTACCGTCTGGGAGAAGGATATCAAAAAGCTTCGGGAGGCCGGGTATCTGGCCAAGAAAATCAGCCACCGTCTCCCGACGGTGGGACAGATCGTCCCTACTCCGGAATCCCATGAGAGGGTTGTATTCCTCCCTCATTTTGTCCGCGGGCTAGGGCTTCCCCTTCACCCGTTAGTTCGCGGCATCATGTATTATTACGTGATCGATTTTCATGATCTATCCCCCAATTCCTTCCTCAACATCTCGACATTATTCGTCGTGTAGCTTTTCTCCGCATCTTGCCACACTTCGGCTTATGGCTGAAGATCTTTAATGTGAAGCCCAAGGTAGTGAGCGGCGAGCACGCCGAGTGTCGGGGCGCTATGGTGAGCAAGATGCCCAATGTCACATGGCCAACAGGTACTTTTAATGATTCCGTCAAAGAGTGGCAACAACAGTAGTTTCACATCACTGAGCCGCGCGGCACTGAATGGGTCACTGCTCCCGAGTTCCGATCCAGAGCCCCTCTGCGGCTTACGTCCTCGCCCAAGAAGGGCCTGAACTGGTCTTCGTCTGACGAACTGTCGGTGCTCCAGACGCGCGTCAAGGATATGGAAGACAAGAATATCGAACTTGTCAATATAGTCCAGGTGATGTTAGTTCACCGGATCCTGCCTTGTCAACACCGGACTTGCAATCTATGGGAATTCGATCCGGCTAAGCACCAGACCCTGCGAGAGCTCTTTGGCTCCTCACACAAAGACATCTGGAAGGTGCTTTTCAGGTCCGGCAAATCATGGCCGGACTCACCCGAGGACCGCGGGTACCAACTGTCCCGCCATGCAAGCTCGGTAAGTCATTATACGTTTTATCCGTATAACCCAAGGGAAATGCTTAATGTGTTTTCCGTAACTCTCCTAGGGCTAGACGAAGAAGGCAGAGCATATCCACTGTCTGGCCCCGCTGCCTGAAGAATTGGCCGGCCCACTTCTGACGAAGATGTTGGTCCCGGCGCCGAAGAAGAAGGCCGAGAAGGAGGCCAAAAAGATCCGGGGCAGCCTTCGTCGCCGCGGCACTTCAAACACAACATCCGAAGGTTCCAAAGCCTGTTCTGCCTCCGAAGAGGACGAGGAGGAGGAGGAAGACGAATCCCCAGCGGGGGGAAGAAAGAAGAGGACGGCCTCCGTGCACTTGGAGGCCGAGTCGCCTAAAAGGGGAAAAACTCCTCTTCCGAAGGAGTCCACTGCCGCCGACGACAGCAGCCCGGAGTGGGATCCCAGGGCCCAGCCCCTAGCGAACTCGTGAGTATACAAAATCCGAACACGTTTATGCGTCCAAACTCATCATGGCATACTATTTTAACCTAAGCTATACTTTTTGTAGTCCGGCGAGGTCCCGCACCGAACAATCCGCGTCAGAGGATTTGCTGAGCTCGGATGCTATGGAGAGCGGGACGCCCCTGAAGGCCCTTCCCCCAAATATGTGAGTAACACCGACGTTTCGTCCCAGAAGGACCCAGGCCAAGGAGGGGGAGATCGTGAAGGCGGCGCCTGGAGGTCAAACTTCAGGGGCTGGAGACATGGGGGAGAAGATTCCCATGGGAGTCGACGGCGGGGGCCATCTTGAATTCGGCCCCCGGCCGGACGCAATTCCGGAGACCAATACAGCTCCTGAATCAAGCAGGCGGCCTCCCTCGGCTGGAGGGGGTGTGCCTGTTCCACCGGCAACCTCTGTCCAACCAGAGGTGCCGGACGCTTTGTTGGCGGCGCTGAAGAGCGCCTCCATCGTTGATGAACACCGTGCCCTTGTGGGTGCGGTGATTGAGAAGATTCAGTCTGTCGAGAGTGGATTGAATGAAGCCTGTATCAGCCTTATAAGAGGCTTTGAGGTATGTTTTATGAGGTTTCGAAGAGTGCCATAGTATGGATAGTAGCCCCTGATACACTGTTCAGTGAAAGAAAGAACCGGACAGAGGATCAAATTTATGTTCGCAGGAAGAGTCTGTTGATGACATCTATCACTCTTCTTTTATACGCAGGCGTCTGTAGCGACTGCTGCCTCTCATACTGTGGAGGTCTCCGGCCAGTTGAAAAGGCAGTTAGAAGATAAACAAGGTAAGCACAAGCCTTGTTCGCGTTCATTGCGAACGAATTTCTAGTATGATAAAATATGTTTCATGATTTGCGCTAGGGACGATGACCGAAGTCGAGGCTCTTAAGAAGGCTGTGGCCGAGGCCGAGAAAAAGGCAGCCGTAGAGCAGGCTCTTCGTGAGAAGCACGAGGCCAGGGTTATTGAAGCTGAGCAGGAGTTTCAAGAGGCCGTGAAGAAATGCGAGACCTTGGAGCAGAGTTTAACGGAAAAAGAATCCGAACTCACCAGGGCTCATCAGGCCACGCGCGATGCCCGGGGGGGAAACCCAAGGTGCCCTGCAGGAGATCGAAGAGGCAAGGAAGATTGCGGCGGTAAGGCTTTTTTCCATGTGAGGCAAGTATTTGAGGAGAAAATCATGTTTCTTATTTTGAGTTCGGATTTCTCCAGGGGTATTTGCGGAGCTGCCCCGCAGCATATCGGATGCCGCCCAATTCTACCGAGCCGAAGAAAGGAACACTGCGGATAAGCTCTTCTGGTCGCAGTATCTGGCACCGAATTATCCGGTGCCTTTTGCCGATCAACTGAAACAGCTAATCGAACTGCATAGGGCGGCCGAACTAGCCATGAAGGATTTGATTATCCGGCTATGGCCCGCCGAGCCGATTCCAAGCAGCTACTTCAGGCTCGTGAAGCGGCTTGTAAGTGCCTGCCCTCGACTTGACGCCATCAAGCGGTCGGTCTGTATAGAGGGTGCACGAATGGCCTTCGCCCATGCAAAGGTGCACTGGGGGAAGATGGATGCTGAAAAGCTAATGACCGAGGGACCGCCAGAGGGGAAGGAGCACCGCAAGCCCGAATTATATTATGAAAGTGTCCTGAAAGGATCCTACCTTGTGGCGGAGCAATGCACCAAGGACGTTATATTTCCATGAATACAATCATGTTGTCCTTTGTATTGTCGAACAAGGTCATTTTTATTATTTATAGTTTATCCTCCTGCGCGGCCGTTTTATATATTGATCCTGAAAGTTGGCCAGTCGTCGGCTTTTGCCCCACATAAGAAGTACGGGGGTGTTCGGGATAAACCTGATCACTCTTTATCCCAGTTTTGGGTCCTTCAAAGGAGGTGTTCAGCACAACAAACCAGGCAATCGAACTATAGGGCTTTATCACTCTCACTTAGCCATAGGATCTTTAGAAAAGGAAGGTAGGCGCAGCCCCTGGTGTCCGGAAGACCGCACGAGGGGCTCTATGAGCACCTGATCGGAAGTAAAGCCGATCCATCGCACGCTGCATTGGTTATGGAATTGTGCGGGAGGAATCCTTAAAGATTTTACAACCTCTCGAACAGCTGACCAGCTCTCGCCGTATCATGACAGTCAGTTTTCGGCTTTCTCTACTGAGGTCCTCGTCCGGAAGAACCGAGACACAATCGCAGTAGTTCTCCCTATGCCACCTTAGCCGATATAGCGGAACGTAAGGCAGCAAAACATGGGAGCCGGGCAAACCCAACATTTGACCCAAGACATGATTCGGAGCTGATGCATATAATGCTATAAGTTCGGGGTGCCAAACTTCCATGAAGGTGTTCGGACTTTATTGCCGTATTATGGGTAAAACGAAGCCCCTGCCATATTAAGGCATATCGCGGTGTACGGATGCCACTTGACAAAAGAATTTTAATAAGAAATCACAGCATATAAGCGTCATATAAATCCACATGTTGTATTTGAATAGTATGTCGATGCGTATGAGTACAGGTAATGTGATAAAAAAAGAAATATGAATGTGGAACCTGCTGAGACCAGGGGGAAGAAGCTGTGAGCGGATCCGTAGTATAGTTGGATGGTCATTGCGGGGAATATCTAAGGATTCCCTTGCGCGTTCGAGCTTCTTCCGTATCGCCGGTCCTGGTCTGCGCAAGGGCGAACCTGCAAAGAAAATGTAATAAATGTTTGTATGCCGCGGAGCGATTGAGCCGCGGTATGTGGCATGTTCCGGCCTTCGCCGGAGTGTTTAATTGAGCTCTGGACGAGCCGGGCTATCCTGCCGTGAAGTAGTTCGGAGTCCTTTGGCGGTGTCCGGGAGCCTGGCCGTCGACTCGAGGTTCGATTGAAAGGTGCCACTCGTTGCTCCTGTAGTTAAAGCAGCGGTATACTCTTTGGTACCGAGGGAAAGTTTGGCCTTGCGATTAACCGTGATGACATCGTGCGGACCGGGCATCTTGAGCTTACTGTAGGCATAATGTGGCACCGCGTTGAATCGAGCAAACGCGGTTCGTCTAAGCAGTGCCTGATAATCACTGCGAAAGGGGACAATGTCGAAGATTAACTCTTCGGCACAGTAATTGTCTGGTAATCCGAAGACTACCTCAAGGGCGATGGAGCTTGTACAGCTGGCCTCCACACCTGGTATAATACCTCTAAAGGTGGCTTTAGTGAGCTTGATCACCGAATGATCGATGCCCATCTTGCGCACTGTGTCCTTGTAAAGCAAGTTTAGGCTGCTGCCTCCGTCCATAAGGACTCGTCTGAGGCGGAACCCGGCAATTATTGGTCGAGGACTAGTGCGGATGAATTGCCCTGATTGGTGTTTACCGGATGATCCGTGCGGTTGAAGGTGATCGGCCCAAATTTGTATTGTGGGACGACTAGTTCCGTTAAGTCGACATCCCTGAAGGTGCGCATCCGGTCCGGGTTGGTAGTGTGGGTAGCATTTACCACGTTCACTATTTGTATTTGCGAGGGAAATTTATTTTGCCCTCCTGTATTCAGTGATCTGGGCTCCTCGTCGCCATCATCGCTTAGAGACCCCTTATCTTTGTTTTTGGCGCCTGACCTCCCAGCTTGTTTGAAGACCCAGCGTTCTCTATTGGTATGATTGGCTGGTGTTCCTTGCGTGCCATGAATTTGGCCTGCACGGTCGAATATGCGGTCTAGGCTGGACGAACCCGAATTGTCATTTTTTAATGGCCCTTTTCACTGACCGGACTTAGAGCCACTAAATCTGGCATTGACTGTCGTATCTTCGGCGTTTTCACCATTTTTGCGACGCTTGTGTTTGTTGCGTCGGGGTTTGCCGGTGCTATCTCTAGCCTATGATGTGCCAGGGTTGCTTGCTATGTTGTTGCTACGGGCCAACCAGCTATCCTCGCCCGCGCAAAAGCAGGTCATGAGTGTCGTGAGGGCTGCCATGGATTTGGGCTTCTCTTGGCCAAGATGTCGGGCGAGCCACTCGTCACAGGTGTTATGTCTAAAGGCCGCTAGGGCTTCGGCATCCGTACAGTCGATAATTTGGTTCTTTTTAGTTAGGAATCGAGTCCAGAATTTCCTGGCTGACTCTCCGGGCTGTTGTGTTATGTGACTTAAATCATCAGCATCCAGTGGTCGCACATAAGTACCCTGGAAGTTGTCCAGGAATGCGTCTGCCAGGTTCTCCCAACTTCCGATGGAGTTTGCCCGCAGGCTATTCAGCCAATGCCGAGCCGGCCCTTTGAGTTTTAGCAGGAGATACTTGATGGCATCTAGATCATCCCCGCAGGCCATGTGAATGTGGAGGAAGAAATCCTCTATCCATACCGCGGGGTCTGTAGTACCATCATATGATTCAATGTTCACATGTTTGAACCCTTCTGGGAATTCATGATCCATTACTTCATCAGTGAAGCATAGGGGGTGTGTGGCGCCTCTGTGTCGGGCTATATCACGACGCACTTCATACGAGTCTTGTCTGTTGTATTCGGCCCGACGGGATTTCCTTTTAGAATATCCGGCGTGACGGTCGTCGTCACGCGTTGGGGCGCGCCCCCGTGATCCGTAGACCGATCTTTTATGTCCTGCTTTGTTTTCCAATACGTCTCACAGGTCCTGCGTGTTGCCCCGGGCCTTGGTGTTTTTGTTTGACTGGCGACGGGGTGCGGGCTGGACTTCGGGCTGATATGCCACTTTGTCTCGGCCACGGGGTGGCCGGTCAGCCGCATCATACGCTGGTAGTGTAGGCTTTAAGGCTTGCTCTTCGAGTTGGGGTAGCAACTTGCACTTTGGGTAACTTTTGGTTGGGCGTTCGAGTTCGTATTCCTCGGCTGCCAGGACCTCGGTCCATCTATCCGCTAGCAGATCTCGATCAGCCTGAAGCTACTGTTGCTTTTTCTTCAGGCTTTTTGTTGTGGATATAAGCCGGCGCTTGAAGCGCTCCTGCTCGACGGGATCCTCAGGCCCGATAAATTCTTCGTCGCCGAGGCTCGCCTCGTCTTCGGAGAGAGGCATGCAATTGCCATCCTCTGATTCTCCGTCTGCTGCCTGTTCCTTAGGGCTGGCTTGCGCATCCTCCCGCTCAAAGCCTGGCTGGAGGGGATTGTCTTCGTCTTCGGCACTATCCGCAGCGTTGTTGTCTCTTGTGCCGGTATCGCTACTTTTGCTATGGCGGGGCTTAGAGCGGCGCTGATGACGCTGGTGCTTAGATTGCTTCTCGAGGAGATTATCCTCCGTTGCCTTATTGTCGTCGCTTTCTTTGGGGGTGTCCACCATGTATATATCATATGATGAGGTGGCAGTCCAGTGCCCCGTGGGCGGTGGTTCCTGTTCTTCTCCTGCATCGCCGTCCATACCGTCGATGTCTTGGGAGCCGAAATCGAGCATGTCGGTTAAGTCGTCGACAGTGGCTATTAAGTGGGTGGTGGGTGGGGAACGAATTTCTTCGCCGTCCGCTTCCCACTCGAGCCGGACATAGTTCGGCCAAGGGCCTCCTGACAAGGAGAGAGACCTTAATGAATTCAGCACGTCGCCCAGGGGCGAGTGCTGAAAGATATCCGCGGAGGAAAACTCCATGATCGGTGCCCAATCGGATTCGATAGGCACGAACGCAGGCGGTTCGGAGCCCGTGGCCGAGGACGAATCCAAGGGTCTGGCAACACATGTCTCATAGGAGGTGAAGTCAGTATTCGGCTCTATCGCTGCTGAGTGTGCGGCCTCCATGGCGGGGTCCATCCACCCGTCCTCGAATGGCGCGATCTGCTCCAGCTTGAGGGCCGGAGTAGCCACAGGTGTGATCTCCTGAACACCGTCCGACGACAGAGCTAAGTCATGCTCGTCGTGACTGTGCGGCGCACCTGACATGGGCTCGAATCCGTAGAAGTTCAAGTCTCCGCGGATGCCGGCAGTGTAGTTTAAGTTTCCAAACCTGACCTGACGGCCAGGGGCGTAGCTCTCGATCTGCTCCAGATGGCCAAGCGAGTTGGCCTGCAGTACAAAGCCGCCGAATACGAAGATCTGTCCGGAGACAAAAACCTCACCCTGGATCGCATCGTTGCCGATGATCGAAGGAGCCATCAAGCCTTTATCGTGAGAGCACAGTGGAACTCTCAATGAAAGCACCAACGTCAGTGTCAAAACCGGCGGATCTCGGGTAGGGGGTCCCGAACTATGCGTCTAAGGCGGATGGTAACAGGAGGCGGGGGACACAATGTTTACCCAGGTTCGGGCCCTCTCGATGGAGGTAATACCCTACTTCCTACTTGATTGATCTTGATGATATGAGTATTACAAGAGTTGATCTACCACGAGATCGTAGAAGCTAAACCCTAGGACCTACCCTATGATTATGATTGTTGTTCTTCTACGGACTAAACCCTCCGGTTTATATAGACACCGGAGGGGGCTAGGGTTACACAGAGTCGGTTACAAGGGAGGAGATCTACATATCCAAATTGCCAAGCTTGCCTTCCACGCAAAGGAGACTCCCACCCGGACATGGGACGAAGTCTTTAATCTTGTATCTTCATAGTCCAACAGACCGGCCAAAGTATATAGTCCGGCTGTCCGAGGACCCCCTAATCCAGGACTCCCTCAGTGGTGGTGGCTAGGTCTGGATGTGATGTGTGTGCAAGAGTTATAAGAGCCTCCAACAGCCGCACAACGCGTAGCGCACTAAAAAAAGGTTATAGCGTCGGAATTGTCAGTTTTTGCATGCTGCGGACCGCTGGCTCCAGCGGCCGCTGCAACGCTTGCCATATGTTCATTTTGGAGACAATATGGTGATATTTCAAACATCAAAACAAGACATAGCATAGTTTTAAAATCACTCAAACAAGTTCATGACATAAAAGTTCAAAATCATGCCCACAAACATCATCCATGTATGCATTCAAAAAACAAAAACAAAAAATGGGTGAAATTTTACCTTGCGGGCATTTCATCGAACACCTTGTGCGCATCAGCCGTCGGCGCTTCGGTCGCCGCCGCATCCGTCGCACGCCCTGCAAGCTTCTTCTTCGGCTGCCTCGAGGAGCCGTCCGCCACCTTGTTCTTCTTCCCGGACACCTTGCCAGCCATCGCCCGCGCCATATTTCGGAGCTTCGAGCGGGGGGCACGTGGCTTCACAGCGGGCGCCGACGCGACGCCACCCGCGGCCGAGGTCGCTCGTGGTGGCATGAAAAGGCCACGCACGAGACCGGTGCTTGGAGGAGCACCGGCGGAGGCGAAGCCAAAGCTCCCCGCGCTAGAGTTGGCGGCGGCGGAGGAGGAGGAGTCATGGGTGTAGGGAGGGGTGAGGAGGATGTCGGTGCGGCCGTCCATCGGGCGAATTCGCCGTCGGCGGTGGCGGGGGGGGGGGTGAAAGCAGCGCGACGTAGAGGGTGCGGCGCAGCGCTGAAGTGTGCAACGCGCGAAGGCGGGCGCACGAAATAAGCGGCGCGCGATGCCGTTTCTTCCCACGCGCTGAACTACTTATGACGCGCGCGCATTTTTTGCGCCTCTGCTGGAGCGCCCAGGGCGGCTGTGTGCGTGCAAAAAACAGATTTTTTTTTTCAGCTCGGCGCTTATATCGCACGGCTATTGGAGATGCTCTAACCAGTTAAGGGCATGTATAATGGTTGATAAGATAGTTTTATCTTAAGTTTTGTATGTACTCTCTCCGTTCCTAAATATAAGCCTTTTAAGATATTCCAATATAGACTACGTACAAAGCAAAATAAGTGAATCTACATTCTAAAGTACATATACATCCATATGTCATTTATAGCAAAATTTCTAAAAAAAACTTATATTTAGAAACGGTGGGAGTAATTTAGAGATGACAAAAATATGTCTACAATGAGTCGTCTCTTAGCCTTATCTTCAATAACTAGTCATTCCTAAAAAATATGATGAGATATATTGTGTTAAGAGATCATCTATTGTCTTTTCTTATTTTTCAAATAAGATAAGACAAGCCTTTTCTTATGAGTTCTTTTTTCTTCACCTTATTATTTATTCTACGTGGCACTCCTGAAATAGCATCATTGTAAATGCCCTAACAGCCTACACTCACGCCTCACACTCGCGATCTGCTCGCTCACTCAATTCCTGGCTCCTGATCGCTTCGACGGTTGACCGGCTGGTGGTTGACTGGTCACCTATTGACCAGTTGACCATGTAACCATTGCGGTGACTGTTGAGAAAAAAAATCATAGATTTGAATATGTTTGTAAATTTATAAAAGATGTCCGCACGTTTGAAAACAAAGTTCATGGACCCAAAAAGGTTTGTGCATTTGGAAAAATGTTTCCATTTATGAAATAACTTAGGCCTCGTTTGGTACGCGAAGGTTGGAAGGGTTTTCAGAGGATAATTTACGAGGGACCCAGAAACCTTTAAAATCTCCAATAGCCTGTTTGGTAAGCGAGGTTTCACCACCCAAAACCTCTAGAAACCCGTCAATCCCTCTATCCATGTGGCTACCGAGCCTCGAGGGCACACGCGTGGAATGGATCAAGCGAGACGCATAGACAGGCGAGAGGAGGATCCCGCCGCCTCCTCGACACATGTCGCCAAATCTTCAATGCCCAGCCGTTGCCGAAGCTTCAACGTCGGTGTCTTCCTCTAGCGGCCTATCTTCCCCAGGTGATTCCTCCACTCCTTCATCCCCTCCACTACAAACCCTAGGGCCATGGTATCAGCCTTCTTGCTCCTTAGTTCGACACGCTTGGCCCCACCTTGCTCTCCTCTGATGCTCCTCAATTCGACGCGCCTGCTATTCTTGTCCAGCCCCATCTTTCTCTTCAGATGCTCCTCAGTTCAGCCACACCCGTTGTGCATCTTCTGTGGTAGTTTAGATCGTTGTGTTGTTCCTAATTGAATCAAAGTTAGGCCTAATTGGGGTTGGGGTGTTACAGTTGGTCTATCTGGATGTTAATGAAATCATATCAGCTCCTTTGAATTTGTAATGAATCATTTTAAGAGTAGTTACATGGAAAAAAAATTGTTTTGCCGCTCTAGATTTTGCCAATTTTTCTTATGCCACTCTAGATTTTGACATTTCACTTTTGCCACTCTCAGTTCTTGACAATTATCACAATTGCCATTCCCATGACAAAAGCAAAAAATTCAGAGTGGCAATTGTGATACATTTCAAAAGCTAAGAGTGGCAAAAATGAAATAAATTTATTTTGCTTTTGCCACGGAATGGCAATTGTGATAATTATCAAAAGCTAAGAGTGGCAAAAGTGTAATGTCAAAATCTAGAATGGCATAAGGAAAATTGGGCAAATCTAGAGTGGCAAAAACAAAACATGTGTGGCCGTGCTTGATGAATTTGGGATGGTATATGATTTTTCCTTGTCTTGCCAAAGTAATAGAAGATAGAATGGAGTTCTCAAAAATAGAAGATAGAATGGATGTGGGTCTGACAAAAATACCCTTGACCATTTGCACTGCATTTTAGGAGGAAACTTGTTACATTTACATGTGCAGCTTTAATAACTATACATTGTACCAAAATCATAAGCACTAGCCATAGAATCCTTCAGAATTATCTCTGAGCATTGTCGAGAACAAGTAACAACAAGAGCCAAAAGAGAGAACCTTGCACTGTTTGATTAGTATTTCTTTGTACACCTTGGCCATGTCGCCTTGTCTTCTCTCTCAAGAAATTAGAAGCATAATATGTATCCATAGCTATACATAAATCTGGAGAGATTTTGTGCTGAGAACTGAATATCTTAGTTGTTGTTGTTGCTGAAATGAATTTTTTAAACTGAAAAAATTGATTCAAATTAATCACCAGGTATATGATATTCATATGGTTAGTGTACTTGGTTGCTGTTGAGTTGAATGCAATTGTTCTTATAATAACTAAGTTGACTAAACAAATTTCAATTATTGATGGTCTGATGGTGACACTTTCATGGTCTGATGTGGGGTTATGTGACTTCAAAATATACATGATCGTTGTTGTTTCATTTTCGTATAATTCCTTGTCACTATATCGGTTGGTTACGTGTTGTCTGTTCCACTTTATTTTATGGCAATTAGAATGAAGTATGGCATTTGTTTCTAGTATGAATGATTATATGTCATCTTACATAACGCTGATATATTCGTATTTTGACAGCCCGCCGCTTGGATTCTTGTTGGTGTGGACGAGTTGCCTCCATCTTGGAATCCAGTTGTCACACCTAACTTCGGTACTTCTTGGCCTCTTGACGTTGTTTCTTTACCGAAGTAGTCTATCATACTTGATAACTCTTGACCTCTAGTCTTATAATTCTGGCCTCATGTTATGATATTCTGCCTTGTGAACATCATCCATCATTATGTATGTCTTATGATTTTCTATCATGTCTTTATGAAGAACTTGCTTCAAGTCAAGTAAACCATGAAATATAGTTCTTATTTGTTGCTTGCTTATTCTAGTTTTAGTGACAATATGAATTCTGAGATTATCGGTCGAATTAGGAAGAGGAGAAGGGAGGATGATGAAGACATGATGTCCCTTATTCGGCCAGCATTGCACCGAATGCGTAATAGATGACCAATCAAGAAAAAGCAGTGGATAGCTCCATCCTATATGGCAAGAAGCATGTTAACGATATCCTTATAGGGCATCTTAAGAACTGCATAGTAGCTTATAGGATGGAGACACATATCTTCAAGGCATTTGCATCTTATCTTAGAAGACAAAACCTGATATCAAATACAAGAATCAAGGTGGAGGAGAAAGTAGCCTTTTCTTGTACATGGTGTCCCACAACGCATCTTATGAAGAGCTCCCGCTAGAATTTCAGCATAGTTGCCAAACATTTCATGAGTACATCAATGAGTTCTTCAACATCGTCCCCATCTTAGCTAGTCGATTTTTAAGCCTCTAAACATTGGTGAGCCACATGCAAAAATCTCCACCAATCCAAGATTCTATCCTTACTTCCAGGTTTCCATTTCTAACACTTCCACAATTCCTTCTCTTATCTAACTTATAGTTCTTTATCGACCTGCAATCTATTTGCTTTCAGAACTATTTAGGAGCCATTGATGGGTCGCATGTAGCTATAACCTCAAATAGGATTGCAAGTTTATTCCATGAAAGATATGGCCATACAAATTTCCCAAGGTCAAACATTTAGGAAAAAAGAGCTGAAAGCTCAATGCAGGCTTCTCAAGGATGCCCGGAAAACAAAGTGGTGTTAGCTGGAACTATCATACACACATGATAGACGCCGACCGACATCTTTGGTAGAACTTGATCATCATAAGTTCTAGTTTAGTGCATTTCGTCTTTGCAACTTGAAACTTGTATTCCATTCTTCTTTTGTAATCAATCTTGTTTTTGGGTAATCTAAGTTTGATCATTCATTTCTGTTATATATGGTCATGAGCAGAAATAAGCAAATACCAGAGTAAGTCATTTCTTCTCTATGATAAGCTAGGTGGTCTTCACGATGGTGAGTTTAATGGATTTTCATTTCCTCTCTTTATGTTGACCTTTATAATTAATTTCCATTGCTAGGTGACCATTAGTGATAACTTGGGTGTTTGTGTAGGACACATAGCAGAGGGTAACTTCAGTTTCACATCAATTGAGGTTACACAAGTAAGTGACGGTGATCCTGAAGTTGAAAGAGAGGGGACTGCCTTCTCTTTTGACTTGAATCAATACGGTGATGATTCGCACATGTACGATGATCCAAGAGATGTTGCTCAAAGTGATGGTCCAAGAGATGCTGCTCAAAGTGATGGCCAAGGGGTGCTGCTCAAAGAGGTGGGGTTGCTGCTTCAAATAAGAAGTTGTAAAGGAACTCAAGAAGGGTAAGGAGCATGATGATCCAATGGTGGAAGTTATATGGCACATAAAGCAAGAAGAGGACGAATCTCCTACATTGGCCGGGTCAAAAAATGCACATGATTCTCCATCAACAAGTGCATTTTTGTTTGGCACAAGATGGAAAGCATCCCACGTGGTGAAAGAGCCGTTGCCTACAAGGTTTTCAAAAATGCTGAGAATCATGAGTTTTTCCTCAATTCCGCTGCCGAAGATGAAGAGAGCGACGCGGTATTCCTTCGGAGCGAAATGGCAGAGTTGCCTCGAGGTATCTAAGGTCAGATTTCTTGGGCCAAACTAGCTATGCTCATATTTTGATCTTGTATGCCATTCACATGATAGCATTAACTAAGTTGTGCAGTTCACTATGTTCTTAGTTATTGTAATTGATGTTGCAATTCCTCAGTCTAGATACTGGATTAGCATATTGTAGTACTGGATAAATTGGCTGATTGTAGTATTGGTTCGATAAATTAGCATATGGTGATGGTCTGATTGCAGTACTGGATTACTGGGATCTAAAAATCTAGTGTCCATGTTTCTTTCTATATTTGAATCAAATTACTTAATATTGTCTGATCAACCCTGAAGATAGTATGTTCATGTACTGTGATCTGAAGTAAAACCCTGAAATAATTTAGTAGTGTGTTGTTCCTTACATTTTGTTTATCAATTAAGCTGAAGCTATGATGTGAATTGCAAAATTAATTTCAATGCAATTCCCTATTTGTTGTCGTTTCTACTGAGATCTGAAAATGTTCCTTTTCTTGCATATGTTTGATGCTACTTCTAGCTGTAATAAACCAAAGGCCTCATGTACATGTATTTTATTTTTAGCTCTGGGATGTTGTTAATAGCTCAAGTAGCATGGGTATTACCGAAAGTGCCTTTCTGCACCCGAGCTCAAATGAGCTCGGGTGAACAGTAAAATCGAAAAAAATTCAAAAAAAATTCAAAAAATTCCAAATTTTTTTTGAGAGAAACATTGACAAAAGTTCTAAGTGCTTGCAAAAATTCATCACGAAATCACATTCCTGTAAGGCGTGGCAAAAAAACAAATTCAGTGCTCCAAAATGCTTTTGAAAGTAGCTTTTTCAGAGTACTGATTTTGTTTTTTTTTGCCACGCCTTCTAGAAATGTGATTTCATGACGAATTTTTGCAAGCACTTAGAACTTTTGTCAATGTTTCTCCCAAAAAAAATTTGAATTTTTTTGAATTTTTTTTATTTAGTTTCGATTTTACTGTTCACCCGAGCTCATTTGAGCTCGGGTGTAGAAACTCCGCGTCCGGGTATTACCTGGTTCTATGTGTTGTTACATATTGTTATGAGTTTGCTTGTGTGGTACAATTAGCAACTTCTGTTTTGACTATCTTCTTTTTGGGAGCCCGGGCTAGGAATATATTATTATGGGTTTACTGTGTTACTGATAATACAGATACTCCAAATATGTAAAAGCAACAGGAGTACATGTCTTTATTTCCCCAAGTATCTGAAATATCATGTCTAGTTTGTCTTCTTTTTTATTTCCCTAAATATCTAAATCTCATGTTAACTAAATTGTATTTCAAATGTTACTTATGTAAAATGTGAAGCCGCCGTCCAGCGTAGTGCCAGCGACGCGACGCTACCCAGTGGTGCCACACATGTCCATGTCCTTGTCGCCCTTGCCAATGTTACGTATCTAAAGGAACAATCCTGGTTATTTTTGGGGTGTGGGAATGCTCTTATTGTGAACGATGACTTCTAGTCATTGCATCTATGTGTACTAGTTTGTTGTAGTTCGTTGAGCAAACTGTTGAGTACAGAAGAGTAGACATAGGTTGGCCTATTTAGGTTTCTTGTACTAGTCATTTGTCTGACTAGTTGGCCTATTTAAAAAGCTAATTAATCTCCTTTTGTTTTATCAGGTTCTCACAACCAGAGAAACAAGCTGGACAAACTTTTGGCCATTCAAAAACTCAATGATCGTGACATCGTAAGAGCAATTCATCTGTATGACAACATCAATCTCATCCTTGCTTGGTTTGTAAAAATATAATTGATTGTGAGCTATTGCTCAAGTACCCCTGTATTGCATTATGTTTGGTGTTGTGAAAGATCATGTTGCTATGAGATATTATTGGTTCCATATCATGCTGTTATGAGAGATTAAGTTGCCGTGATGTGACTGATATTGCTGTGATGAGGTATTTGTTCCAAGTCAAGAAAAATTATGTTGTTGATGTGTAGAATTGATGTCACATTTTTATTAGGTGACATTTACAATTTTAGAGCAAGTTTGTCTAGCTATGATGCTATTTAATCTGTCAAGATTGAATTCTTAACTGTTTTTGCACCATTTTAACTCAATATAACAATCCCTCCCTACCAAACAGTGTTTTATATGGAGGGGGTTGTGGCTAGAGGGGGATTTGAGGTTTTGAAGAGGACCTGAGGGGATTGAATGGAAGAGGGGGCTTCACCAATTCCCTTGAAATCCCTACCTCCCAAAACCTCGTCAATCCAGCTCTTCCAAACGAGGCCTTAGGAGATGTATGGGTCGTTGCTGCGGCACCTCCTAGCCCTAGGAATTGTGGCAAACTCATAAAATGCGGAGGCTAAAGATGTTCATCTAGGAAACAAAAAATAAATGGAACATAGTAGAGCAGAGCCACCACATTCTTACCTCCTTTTCCGGCAACAAATCCAGGACGCATTGTGATCCAGGCGGCGGCGGTGATGGAAGAGGGACATAATGAACTGTGTGAAGCAAATGGCAAGACCGGTCTGTGCTAGTCGGTGGACTCCTGCTACTTAATTCAATATGCAGGCCCGACGTATCGTTTGCTTACAACAAGTATCATATCGGGATTATTTTTGCATGGTAAAGCCTGTCTCATTTATATCATAAAGATCACAGTACAAGCCACGTACACGACCTGACAAAGCTGAATAGACAGCAGAACGCTAGCATTGGCAGAAAGGAACACCAGTCAAGAAGGAAAAATTACAATCAAGACCGAAGAATCCTCTGAGCTTGACACCAATGCCCGTCACCAGCATTCGGTACGACTGGAGCAACCACCAAATGAAAATAAAATGACTGGTGGCTCACCAGCATTCGGTACCACTGCAGGAGTAAACCATACCTGCCAGCCACGAACAACAAACCCAACACATGATATACCATCTTCCAAATATCGTAGATGCAAACCACAATCTGCATCCGCTCCTAGACTACCTCCCAAGCTCTGCGCCGACGTTGAAGAAAACATCGTTGCAACGACGGAGCTCGAGGACAAAAGTCTGCAACGAGGATGCCGCCGCCGCCACGGCATTCCTTGCTTGAACAGTCTGGTTTCTAAATCCATCCCCAACCATAGGGCCGATCACCTCATGAAGGAAGGATCTGGATCTTCTTTATTTAGCGCTACCATCATCGTCGTTGAAGCCAAGACGGAACGTCCTAAAAACCTAAGCTATTAGGGCCGAAAACCTAAAGCTAAACGATCCACACGCATGGATCCGACGACCCCCCACATCACCAACGATCAAGGTCGTCGGTGGAGGGGGAACCGCCGGAGGACGGCGGTGAAAGGAGACGCCCTAGCGGCTGCGCAAGATCGCCTGGTCTTTCTTTCTGGGAAAAAGAGAAAAGAGAAACGCTAGTCTCTAACTAGTATCATATCGTTGTGTAGGCTTCCTCAGGAGGTTTGACTACAGTACATCTACGTTTGAACTATTTTTGATCGGTTTGATAAGCTATAATAGATGCATGATAAGCTATATATAATCGAAAAGGACAAACTACATTGCTTATTAGCATCTGAAATAATTAACTATTGTAGATGTCAAACCGGAGGTGTTTCCAACTGTAACCGCGCGCAATAATTATCTGAAAAACATGCTTAGCGGTCAAGCAAGTTGTTTGTTAAACAACGAAGGTGTTTAGGAAACGGAAACCGAGCTTGACAGTGTGCCATGCATGTATATGTATTGCCAGTATATATATAGCTAGCTAGGAGGGGGGCCTCACCTCACCACGTACCCGGGGGTAGATAGTTAGCTTAGCTCTACAATCCCAACGATAACTCGCTCGCCGCCGGGACCTCAACCGAGACGATCGATGACGACATCTCCCCGTGATCTCGACGTCGCACCAGGCTTCACCTTCTGCCCGCAGCACAAGGAGCTCACCGACGTGTACCTGCGCCGCAAGATCGCCGGCGAGCCCCTCCCCGCCGCCACCGGCCGCTTCATCCACGAAGCCGACGTCTACTCGGCTGAGCCGGAGCAGCTGGCCAGCGCGTTCCAAAAGGCTCCTGGCACCGGCAAAGGCGACATGCAGCCGGTGTGGTACTTCTTCTCCCCCGTGCGCCGCAAGAAGAACGCGCGCGGCGGCGCAACCAAGAAGTCGCGCACCATCGAGGGCGTGGTCGGGAAGCACTGGCACTCGGAGGGCGGCGCGAAGCCGGTGGAGGGAGAAAGCGCCGTCGGCGGCTACAAGCAGCTCTTCTCCTACATGGTGAAGAGCGAGTCATCAGGCAAAAAGAAGAACGTGAGGGTGGGGTGGGTCATGTACGAGTACGGCATCTCGGAGAAGCACGGAGGCGGCGACCTCGTGCTCTGCAAGATCCTCCCGTCCGACCGCACCGGGCCGCCGGCGCTGACGACGGATGCGGTATCAACAATCAGCTCAAAGAAGAGAAAGAGGAAGGACGCTAGGTCGGTCGACCAAGACCAACAACCACCGCCGGCGGAGAGGCTGGGTGCCGCCATGACAGCAGAGGACGCCGACGTCTACCGTCGCCACACGAGTGCAGATGAAAATCTGCCCCACATGGCGTCCGAGGAAGGCGTAGAAGGCTGCTACGGAGGCGTGTCCCAAGTGCAGGAGATGGGTGACAACATGGTTGGGGCAGGAGGAGGCGGTCTGGCCGCGGCGCTGGAAGCTCAGCCGGAAGTGCAAGATATGTACGGCGGCGCTCCGTCGCCTAACAACTTGTTGCACAACATGGCGGTCGAGGAAGGCGTGGACGACTGGTACTCGGACGGGGTTGGAGGCACAGCCCGCACAGCTGCAGCTGCTGCAGAGATGGACGGCAACTTGTTCGACAACGTGGGTGGCTTATACCAGAACAACGTCGTCATGGCTGCGCCGCCCGTAGCTCAGCCTTATGTGCAGGAGATGGACGGATCTGCCCCGCCACCTTCCAACTTGTTCTTGCACAATGTGGAACAAGAATTCTCTAGCTCATATCACAACAATATGGTTGGGCCACGAGGCGATCTGGCAGCTCAGTCGTCGGAAGACGCCGCCGGGCTCATGCAGAGCATCACCGCAGATCGAAACGACCAACACCGCCAAATGGAGCCAGCGGCCGACCAAGTCATCTACGGCTTGCCTTGTCCAGCATTTTCACCTGAGATGATCCGGATGTGCAGCATGATGCCGTGGCTCCCGTCACCTACATCCATGGCCGCCATCTTATCGGGCCTGTAGTGGGTCCCATCAGCTTAATTCATTATCAGAAGTTAGAGAGCTGCATTTGCTTGCTCCAATTAATGTTAGATATCTGAGCTTGTTTGCAACAATGTACTGTAGTAGTTTGTAATCTGTAAACGGCCACGGCCAAACATCTCGGAGTAAGAGTTTTGAGCCTGTTTGCAACATTCTTGTTTCGGCAATGCTACACGTACAAACGATTTACAGGCTTTTACAGGATGGTTAACCTTGATTGGTCAATAGGTGAGCGGGGCGGCCCACCCCTCTGAAAATCAGGGAGGAGAGGTTTGTGATTGATTGTTAGATGGAAGGAGCGTGTAAAAGTGTGTAAGTCTTTGTATGTCTAGCATTTTTGTTCTTGTTTTCTGATCCAATACGCTTAATTCTCCTTCATTGTATACATAGTTTTGCTATGCATTTTTGCTCACTTTGCCAAGGTTAGATACCTGAGCTTGTTTGCAACATTATTATATTGTTATGTCTTAGTTGCACTCTTGGCGCCTACTGGAAAACCCTTCCTCTCTCTGTGCACGAGCACTTGAAGTGAAATATCATCCCGGCCGCAGCATAATTGAAGCAACGCCAAAGAATGGGATGTCTTATGCATGGCGCAGTATTTTGAAAGGTCTACAACTCTTAAAGAAAGGCATAATTTGGCGAGTCGGAGATGGAAGGAATATTAATATTTGGAAAGACCCCTGGCTTCCAAGAGGCATCACCACAAGAGTTACCACGCTGCAAGGACGAAATTTAGTCACAAGGGTGGCGGAACTTATCGATCCAATAACTAATGGTTGGGACAAAGACCTAGTGTGCCAAACTTTCAATGCAGAAGATGCTAAGATAATCCTACAAATCCCTATTTATGAGCATACAAAGTGTTGTGTGGCTTGGCACTTTGACAAGAAAGGGATTTTTTCTGTGAAGTCGGCATACAAAGTAGCGGTAGATTGTGCAGAAAGGGAATCAAGATATGGCCAGCCATCTAGCTCTGCAAGCAGAGGAGAAACAACTAATTTTGAATGGAAGAGAATATGGGCCTTACCTCTCCCGAATAAAATTTTGCACTTCCTATGGCGTATGGCAACATACAGCTTACCTTTAAGAATGAAATTGAGGAATAGAGGTATAGAAGTGGATACTAGATGTCAAGTTTGTAAGAGATATGATGAGGATGGGGGGCACTGCTTTCTGAAATGCAAGAAAGTGAGGAGGCTTTGGTGGCTAGCCCAAATGGAAGAAATTAGAGAGAAAACTTCTAAAAAGCAGTGACCCAATAAGTATGTTTGATGAGATATTTCGTCTGACCGAGGAAGATCGCATGAAAGTGTGTATTCTGTTCTGGGTGTGGTGGCATGAGAGAAATAAGGCCAATGCCGGAGATCAAATGAAATCTCTAGATGATATAATTGCTTCTATTAACTACCATGTCTTTGAATGCAGGAACCTTAAGAAGCAGAGCAGCACCCAAAAACAAGATTCTACATATGTTGGTCTCCTCCCCAAAGTGGGGTCCTCAAAATAAATATTGATGGTGCTTTTCATGAATCATCTTTGTCTGGTGGATGGGGTTTTACTGTCAGAAATGATAGTGGTGTGCTTATGGCAGCAGGAGCAGGAAATCTGGAACATGTATCCAATGCTCTCCACGCTGAAGCCCTGGCCATGTTACATGCAATCAGCACTACTACACAAATGGGATGTAATCGTGTGATATTTGAAACAGCTCTGTGGTGTTGAAGCAGGCGATCTTAAGCGAGGAATATGACTTGTCGATTTTAGGAGCCGTGTTTCAAGAAATAAAATTTCAGTTGAATGTGGCTTTTGATGATGTAAATGTTAGTGTTTGTCCAAGATCTTGTAATGTAGCAGCTCACAGCCTAGCAGCACATGGTGTAAGATTAGGAGATGGTGAATATGAAACTTGGCTAGGCTATTTCCCTGAGTTTGTTGTAAACTCTGTAGCTGGCAATTCGGCCAGTCTAAATTTGTAATGGAATACAAGGTTGTTCCTTAAAAAAATGTCTTAGATGAGAAGACATTGTACCATGTAAGGGAATTTCTTTTTTCAGAAAAAAATAATTGTTATGATCAAGAAGCGGTGTACAAATTTCATGCGGAAAGACAAATACCTCAAAATTAGCAAGAGTAAAAAAATTCCTATTCTTAAGAAACAGAGGGGAAAATCATGCAACAGTTGCAACACGTAGACCATAAATGTCTTGGAACAGATCCATGAAAACGTACAAATTTGGGCAGGATTTACAAGCAGATTCGCGAAAATGCCCAAGTGATCCAATCTTGGTCGCTTTCTGTTGAGCAAGCGACTCAATCAGCTTAGCACTTGCTGCGCATTAGCAGCAGGTACGGTTGAGATTTGTACACAAGGTCACCTCCTCTAGCTGATCAATACAATGCGATTGGATATACACAACAGAAGGAGCTGGGAAAGTATCACTGAAAACAGCTAGAAACCAATGGATGGCTATCTCACTGCAGACAGCCCCTGATGATCAGATCAAAATGTAGTCACCTGATCAAATACTGAATGACAGAAACTTCTATCCTGTATACGCACTACTATTCAACAGATAAGTATTGGCTATTGAGGGAACGTGAACAGGGAGCGGTAACATCTTGTTAGGACATTCCAGGCATATCTTTGCAGTTCCAGATCTTCTATCTAGCTGCTATCACATTTCATTCACGAATGGTGAATCATCTGCTGCAAACCGCTTTGGAGAAGGTTCGTTATAGATCGGCTTGTCATTGGCGTGTTCCATACCTGTGCTAACAATCCTTTAGTCAGTTACACCACTTCCAATGCCTCCTGTTGTTGCTGCTGTAGACATAGTCAGGGAACGCAAGCTGTTGTTTGATCCAGCCATCTGTGAAGTGGAAGATGCAGCTCTTGCGGCAGCACTGCTAACATTCTGCTCATGACTTGCCATTGAGACAGCCCTCTTCATAGTCTTATCTGTGCAAGAGCTTGGGGCTGACATTGCCAGCTCCAGTTTTTCAAGCTGAATAAGAAAAATCAAGGGATGTCATTTTGTTCCTTATAAGCAAAGAAAAATGTTATCTTCATTCATTAAGCACTAGATTCATGAGCAAAACCAAATTGGTAACATGAATATAATCCAGTTTGTTCACCTTCTTCTGGAGTCAGGCCAAGAATCTAGTAAGGGGAGATATCTCCTCTTCTGGAGTGAACTTTCCTGAGCGTCCTTCAGCAGCAGATGCGCAAACGTCTTTATCAGCCAACAAAGCTTCCTTAGCATTTTTCAGATTCTGTATACGTGACTTGCATAGTGAAATAGCCTTCACACAATATGGGATCGCATCCCCAACCTTGGATGCTAACTCGAAGGCCAAACATATGCGGAAGTTTCTGGAACTGAGTTAAGGTAATCAACCAAAGGAAGAATCAAAGCATTATCTACCTGACATTCTTGTATACGTGTGGATATAAGCAGTGAAAGCACCCGTGCGAAATTTGGGTCAACTCATATTATTTAAAATCATAAATGGATAATAAAATGAACAGACACCCTTAGCCACCTAAACTTATAGCTAAACTGACCAAGTGTGTCCCTGAAACCCCAGAGATACAACCCAGAAGGATGAAATAGCACTTGGGTTGCAAATATATTGCTATAAGTGATTGACAATACTATCACCATGAAGAGGATACAGTTCCGCAATACGAATATGGTCAAGCCTAACCAAATGCTCCAAGATGGCTAAGGCTTTGAAGTAGTAACCAATTGAGTTGTCCCAGTCCTCTACAAAGGTGATATCAACTGTGAGGCCAGTGACCATTCACCGGGCTAACACACTACTTACTAAGATAACTGAGATTACCTCTTTTCATGGCGACTTCAGCTAGAGCATAAAATATAGTACATTTCTCCATTGTATTCTCTGGGCCCTTGGCAACTATCACTCTTGCAGTATCCAACATTTTCCAGGTAAGATTCAAATCAGAATCATCTCCATTACCTGTCATGTTTTCATCCTTCCGATCTTTCCCATTCAAGTTTGCCCCTAACCAACGACTACATCAGCATTTACCATTGAAAGAAGAAAAACATTTTAACATTTTCCATTTAGAAAATGGAAGAGATTTATTATTCCCGGCCTCTGAATCAAGGATCCACATAAAAAAAGGGCAGCCCAGTGCATGTCGCTCCCGCTTGCGCAGGGTCCGGGGAAGGATCCGACCACTTTGGGTCTTTTGTATGCAGCCTTTCTGTTATGACCGGTTTGGTCTATACTAGGAAGAGGCCCACAGGGCATTAGTATTAGGGGCTTGGCCCACAAGTTATCTTAGGCAAATTATCTTAGGCTAAAGTTATAAATACTAGTTGTAAGACATCGTTTGGGATCAACCAATAAAGATATTATAATCTTCTGTTGCCCGGCTCCCGAAGGAGCCGGAACCCTAGCCGCCGCCGCCCCAAGCCTTAGCCGCGACGGCGCCCGCCCGCCGGCGCACCCGCTCCAGCCCTCGTCCCCCTCCTCCTTGCCCATACAACCTACGCCGGAGGCCTGGTAGGAACCCTAGTCCTACCAATTTGGTATCCAGAGACACCAGGCCGATCATGTCGCTCCCTCCATCACCGCCGCCGCTGCCATCCACCTCCGCCCCGCTCTCGCTGCCGCCGGCCACTTCCACGCCGATGACGGCGATCACATCCGGCACCACCACCACCACCGCGCCCGCGCCCATCACCACCACGGCGGATCCGCCCCCGCTCCTCTCGCCCGAGGAGGTGTCGGGCACCCTGCGGGAGCTTGTCCAGGCGGTCAGGGGCATTACCCTCTACCTCGCCGGGAACCAGCCCCCGCCACCAAGCGCCGCCACCACTGCCTACGGGCCGCCACCGCTCCAGTGGCCCGCCCCGGCCTTCCAGGCGCCCTACGGAGGGGCGCCCCAGCCGCCGCTGCTGCTGCCGCACTACTCGGCCGCGGGACAGCCTTGGCTGGCGTGGCCGGCCTCCACCGCGCAGCTGGGAGGCCCAACCCAGCAGTTTCTCCCGACGGCACCCCCGGCCCCCACGACGCAGGCGCCGGTGCAGCAGCTCCCCCAGGCGCCGCAGCCATCGACAGCACCACCACCCGCGTCTAGGGCCACGGGTCGGCCCCTGCACCAGGTGCAGTTTCCACCGTCACCATCGTCGATCCCCGCGTGGGCGACCGGCTCGTCTCCGGGCCCGGTATACTCCACAGCGCCGGAACACCCGACGCCCTCCCTGCGGTTTGATCACCCCTCCAGCTCGGCGACCTACGCCCCGGCGCTTTACGACCCGGCATACGCGCTGCCGGCGACTGCGGCCGCCCCCGGGCACGGCGGGCCGACACCCCCTCGCTTCGCCAAACTGGACTTCGCCACCTACGAGGGCACGGAGGACCCCCCCAACTGGCTCAACCAGTGCGAGCAGTTCTTTCGCGGGCAGCGGACGCTCGCTTCGGATCGTACCTGGCTCGCGTCCTATCATCTTCGAGGCGCGGCGCAGACCTGGTACTGCGCCCTCGAGCAGGACGAAGGCGGCATGCCACCATGGGAGCGCTTCCGGGAGCTCTGTCTCCTCCGTTTCGGGCCTCCTATCCGCGGGAGCCGACTGGCGGCCCTCGGCCGTTTACCTTTCACATCTACGGTGCAGGACTACGCCGACCGCTTCCAGGCCCTGGCGTGCCACGCGCCGGGCGTCTCCGCGACCCAGCGCGCCGAGCTCTTTGTGGGCGGCCTGCCGGACCATATTCGCGTGGACGTCGAGCTCCGGGATCCCCCCGACCTCCAGACGGCCATGTACTACGCCCGGGCCTTCGAGCAGCGGGCCCAGGCACTGCAGCAGCCACTCGGACGGAGCGGCCGCCAGCCCAGTCGGACAGCGCCGACTCCTCCAGCCCCGGGTCGGCCTCCTCCAGCAGCGACGGCCACACCCCCGGCCGCCACACGGCCTTTCCGTCGGTTGTCACCGGCCGAGCAGCAGGAGCGTCGTCGTCAGGGTCTCTGTTTCAACTGCGATGAGCCCTACACGCCGACCCATGTCTGCCCCTGCCTATTTTATTTGGATGCGGTCGACTACACCGAGGCGGACGACTCGCCCGACGCGCTACCTCCACCTGCGGCGACCGACGACGCGGCCGCGGATCCCGCGGCGACGGCGTGCGTCGTCTCCCTTCACGCCCTGGCCGGCATCCGGGGCGAGCGGACCATGCTGCTGCCCGTGACGATCCATGGCGAGCGACTGGTGGCCCTACTGGATACGGGCTCCACCCACAACTTTCTGCCCGAGACGACCATGCGTCGGCTAGCCCTTCCGACGACGGGCGGGGAGCGCCTGCGGATCACGGTGGCGAACGGCGACCGCCTCCGGTGTCATGGGCTCGCCCGCGACGTTCCCATCTCCATCTGCGGCGAACACTTCTCCATTACCTGTGCAGGGATCGACCTCGGCTGCTTCGACTTCATTCTCGGGGTGGACTTTCTCCAGACCCTCGGCCCCATCCTGTGGGATTTCGACGCGCTCACGATGACGTTCTGGCGGCAGGGCCGCCGCATCCGGTGGGAGGGCCTTGGGGGCGCCGCGTCGGCCGTGCCACACCTCCAGCTGGCCGGCGCGTCCTCGGAGGCCGAGCACCCCCTGCTGGATCCCCTTCTGCAGCAGCACAGCGACCTCTTCGACGAGCCGCGGGGTCTTCCGCCTGCCCGGGTGTACGACCATCGTATTCACCTCGTACCGGGCTCCACTCCGGTGGCGGTGCGGCCCTACCGCTACCCCCAGCTGCAGAAGGATGAGTTGGAGCGCCAGTGTGCCCTGATGCTCGCCGCGGGCATCATCCGGATCTCCACGTCACCCTTCTCGGCGCCGGTGCTTCTCGTCCGTAAGTCGGACGGCACATGGCGCTTCTGCATCGACTACCCCGCCCTCAACGCGCTCACGCTCAAGGACAAGTTCCCTATACCTGTGGTCGACGAGCTCTTGGATGAGCTCCATGGGGCGCGCTTCTTCACCAAGCTCGATCTCCGGTCGGGCTATCATCAGGTGCGCATGCATCCGGACGACATCACCAAGACGGCGTTTCGCACCCACCATGGCCACTTCGAGTTCTTGGTGATGCCCTTCGGCCTCGCCAACGCCCCGGCGACGTTCCAAGCCCTGATGAACGACGTCCTTCAACCCTACTTACAGCGGTTTGTGCTTGTTTTCTTTGATGACATTCTTATCTACAGCGCCACCTAGGCCGAGCACCTCTAGCACGTCGCCATCGTCTTCAACGAGCTTCGGGCGCACCACCTCCACCTTAAGCGCTCGAACTGCTCGTTCGGGACGCCTACCGTCGCCTACCTCGGCCATGTCATCTCGGCCGACGGGGTGGCTATGGACGCCGACAAGGTGGCGGCCGTCTCCGCATGGCCGACGCCTCACTCGCCGCGGGCTCTCCGCGGGTTCCTCGGACTCGCCGGCTACTACCGAAAATTTATCCGGGAGTTCGGACTCATCGCGGCGCCCCTCACGCGGTTCGCCGCGACGCCTTCTCCTAGGACGACGAGGCGACGACGGCGTTCGAGGCCCTCAAGGGGGCCCTCACGACGGGCCCCGTCCTCCAGATGCCCGACTTTGACCGCCCGTTCGTGGTGGACTGTGACGCCTCGGGCGCCGGTTTCGGCGCCGTGCTTCATCAGGGCGATGGGCCCCTCGCTTTCTTCAGCCGGCCTTTCGCTCCGCGCCATCTTAAGCTGGCAGCTTACGAGCGGGAGCTCATTGGCCTTGTCCAGGTCGTTCGTCATTGGCGGCCGTACTTGTGGGGGCGGACCTTCCATATTCGCACGGACCACTACAGCCTGAAGTTCTTGCTGGATCAACGGTTGTCGACCGTTCCGCAGCACCAGTGGATCACCAAGCTCTTCGGCTTCGACTTCTCCGTCGAGTATCGGCCGGGACGTCTTAACACCGTGGCCGACGCGCTGTCCCGTCGCGACTCCGACCTCGCGCCATCCGCCGACGCGTTCGCCGGGACGGCCCTGTGCATCCGCTCCGGGCCATCGTTCGGTCTCTTCGCCGACATTCGCCGCGCCACTGCGACGGCGGACGCCGCCGCACTTCTTCAGCAGCAGCTCGCGGCCGGCGACTTGGAGGAGCCCTGGCGCTTCTCTGACGGACTGCTCCTCCATGGGCGCCGGATCTTTGTTCCGGCACATGATGATCTCCGTCACCAGGTGTTGCAGCTCGCCCACTCGGCGGGCCATGAGGGTGTGCAGAAAACCCTCCATCGTCTTCGCGCCGACTTCTACATCCCTGGCGATCGTGCCCTGGTCCGCAACTGGGTGCGGTCTTGTCAGACTTGCCAGCGCAACAAGACAAAGACCCTGAGGCCGGCTGGGGTACTTCAGCCCTTGGAGGTGCCGTCTCAGGTCTGGGCGGATATATCCATGGACTTCATCGAGGGCCTTCCCAAGGAGGGGGGCAAGTCGGTCATCCTCACGGTGGTCGATCGCTTCTCTAAGTACGCCCACTTCATCGCGCTCGGCCATCCGTACACGGCGGCGTCCGTGGCCCGGGCCTTCTTCGACGGCATCGTCCGTCTACACGGGTTCCCTGCTTCGATCGTCAATGATCGGGACCCAGTCTTCACGGGCCATGTCTGGCGCGACCTCTTCAGGATGGCGGGTGTCCAGCTCCGCCTGAGCACGGCGTTCCATCCTCAGATGGACGGTCAGTCCGAGGTGGTTAACAAGGTCATTGCCATGTATTTGCGTTGTGTGACAGGTGATCGGCCTCGCGGTTGGGTGGACTGGCTCTCTTGGGCGGAGTACTGCTACAACACTTCTTATCACTCCGCCCTGCGCGCGACGCCGTTTGAGGTGGTCTATGGTCGACCACCCCCGCCTATACTTCCGGTCGACCCGGAGACGGCTCGGACGGCGGTTGCGGGTGACCTTATCCGCACCCGTGACGAGATGCTGGCTGAGGTCCGTCAGCGTCTCCTTCAGGCCCAGCAGACGGCCAAACACTACTACGGCGATCATCATCGCGAGGCGGAGTTCGCAGTGGGTGACTGGGTGTGGCTGCGTCTTCTCCACCGCTCTACGCAGTCACTGGACCCGCGCGCGAAGCGCAAGCTCGGCCCTTGCTACGCCGGGCCCTTCCCTATCATGGAGCACATTGGGAAGGTGGCCTATCGTCTTCAGCTTCCAGCCCGCGCTCGCATCCACGACGTCTTCCATGTGGGGCTGCTCAAGCCTTTCCGTGGCAAGCCACCGGCGGCTCCTCCGGCGCTTCCTCCAACCACCGATGGTCGCATTCTTCCAGAGCCGGCAAAGGTGTTGCAGGCACAGCTCCGTCGTGGCGTCTGGTTCGTCCTAATTCAGTGGGCGGGCCTTCCGGAGGAGGAGGCTACTTGGGAGCAGCGTGAGGAATTCCGTCAACACTATCCAGACTTTCAGCTCGAGGACGAGTTGTTTGCGCAGGCGGGGAGAGATGTTATGACCGGTTTGGTCTATACTAGGAAGAGGCCCACCGGGCATTAGTATTAGGGGCTTGGCCCACAAGTTATCTTAGGCAAGTTATCTTAGGCTAAAGTTATAAATACTAGTTGTAAGACATCGTTTGGGATCAAGCAATAAAGATATTATAATCTTCTGTTGCCCGGCTCCCGAAGGAGCCGGAACCCTAGCCGCCGCCCCAAGCCTTAGCCGTGACGGCGCCCGCCCGCCGGCGCGCCCGCTCCAGCCCTCGTCCCCCTCCTCCTTGCCCATACAACCTACACCGGAGGCCTGGTGGGAACCCTAGTCCTACCATTTCCTTGCATTTCAGCAAGAGGCTGTTTCCAGGACTTGAACCCGTGACCTCAATGTCACAAGGCAACAGTTTTAACACTGCGTCAAGGCTCCCGAATCAAGGATGCACAAAGCCCAAGAAGAAACAAACAGCAATGAAATGCATACAGATGCGTAAACGATCCAACTTTATCAGTATAATGTGATCAAAGAATACATTAGCACATTTAAAAGCAAATAGTTAGAACTTTGATGGAAATGTAAGAAACCAACTATTCACATCATTTCTTAGCTTTTGTAACACATGGTTGCTATAAAGAGACCTCTCAATTGTATGAAGAAGAAAATCTTTTGCAATCATATGAAGTAACAAATACACTTGATAAGCAGGAAATTGCAAAATTAGTAGAACGTAGCCAATGATTCATAGATCAATACCTACTTAATCTAGCATTGCCACTCCAACTGTACAAGCAAGAAAAACAGAATAAATATATAAATGTAGAAGGCAAATAGCTGACATATGGCACCAGGCACACATTCAAGATATGGTCAACCCATACCAAGCGTGTTTATGATCAATAAAAGCATATTTGCGTTTTCCGCAAGATCTATGAACTGCACCTTAAGATCTATTAGCAAAAGAAAAATTATTAAATGGTGTCGCTTCGCGTGCAATGATGCTGAGGATTTCGAGATATATGTCTGAATGGCAAACAGTTCAAGTCCCAAATTATTACTTTGCATCAGCATGGATAAATTACTGATTAGAAGTTTATTAGGTATATACTCTTCATTAGGCATGAACAGATGATAACAAGTTATTGCAATCAGTGGAGTGTATAGACTGAAAAAAACAAGGATAAAAGTGTCTTCCAGTATATATGACTGTCTAGGGCATTAGCAGTGTCATGTTAAAGCTACGGCCTCAACTAATCAATCCTGCAGCTTTCTCTAAGACACCATTCCATAGAAGAGAACCCTATGCAAAATCTAGAGAACAATGCAAAATACAGTGCTAAATGTCACCATAGTGCTGAAAGCAATATGAATTATACCTTCTTCATACCCACCTTTACCCGTAGGTGGAACATGCTCAACACTGCTACTAGAGGCCTCTAAGTTCCCAGCATCATCTTTGCTGGTTGAGGTTGTATGTGTAATTTTGATCGATTCTTCATTTGGTGTGCACTTTGAAACATTAGCTGGAGGATTGGTCGCCTCCCGAGCTTTGCATAACAAGGCACATCCATATCTGGAAAATGTGCTTGCACACTCGAGAGCAAGTCCTCCATAATGTCGAACCCTATGTGACAACAACAAGGCGTAAATTTGTCAATGCATCATTTGTCAATGCATATAATCTGAGGTAGAACAACAGTGCCATTTTCATGACACAAGGCGCTAACTATGTTCTGTATCGACTGTCTTTTATAGTTACTAGTGCTTGCACAGATTATGAAGTACTCCATCCGTCCCATAAATAAACTGCACAACGATCAAATAGGATGACACATTTCCCTCAAGCACTTGGACTTTGATTGATACTCATCGCAGTACAGATATCATAACAAAAGATGCCAGGCCGGCAGGCCCTACCCCCAGGTATGGTTATGAGGTCATATTGGCTAACTGGACTCACTAATCCCTCAAACACCAACACTCACACCATCGTGCTCACTATCAATTATCAAACACATGAAACCAGAACACCACACTTGGTAACCACATTGTCATAGAACATCTTAAATCCTGCTGAGGTAGCTACAAATGTCTGAAAAGAACAATGAACTAACTGGAAGTTTTCTTTCCCACAAACTATCCATAAGTACGGTACAGCATGTCTGGGAGTAGAATCCTAACCTGATCTCGAGGGCGTGGCTGAAGCAGTCAACCGCATTGGCGAAGTTCCTCTCCTTGATAGCCTTGCATCCCTTATCGAACAGCTCTTGTGCCAACTCTAGTGATTTCTCCTCCCATCCCCCCTGCTGACCACCACTCGGTAGGTTCAGCTGCAGCGCTGGGTTGTGGTTTTCGTCCCTGGGCACTTGGAGCCTAGAATGTGGAGTGTAGAAGCTAACAACTGGAATCAAATTACAGAAGCCACGACCATCACACACACCTTTTTCACCTGCTCCGACTGTAGATCGATCATGAATAGATTGTGAAGAGTGTTCACGAAAATAGTGTTTGCTCCCTCGGCAAAGCCCAACACTAGCACAGAATCTCTTGGACCGACAATAGCAGGGAGCAAAAAGTCCAAGGAGATGACCTGGCTCAGTACCCATTGTGCATCTGTGCCGTCACTCTTCTCCCTTTCCCACAATTTGAGATCCGGACTCAAGGCTTCGATAAGCGCCAGTCCACCGTCCTCCGCCAGCATGAGGTTAAATCCTTCAGAGCGGCGGATACTTTGAGGCGGCGTGCTCAACAGAGCCAAGCCATGAGTGGCCAAATCGTACTCCAGGATCGGCCCACCATAGGAGAGGAAGTACAGCAGCGACCTCCCAACAAGAACGCTGGAGAAGTATGTAAAATCCATGATGAACTCGTCCTGCATCGAGGTCAGCTCACCCCACGCGCCAGTCTCCGACGAGTAGAGGCACGCGGATGTGACAAAGTCGTCGAATGGACCGTACTCGGACAAGATGGAGGAAGTGGAGACGAGGAGCACGCAGAAAGGACCCCCATGGCAGCCTTGGTGGTCGCACCCGTCCGCCGCGCACACCACGGCCGCGGTTGTGTACATCAACCCAGTCGTGGAGGAAGCCGTCGAAGCCGTCATCTCGAACGCCGCAGGGACTGGTATGCGCTGCTGGGTGCCCGTGACTGGCTCCCACACGAGGAGTTCGTTGGTATCCTCCCGGCCCTTGGAGAGGAAGACGGCACGGCCGTGGCGGCAGTCGAGGGCCCGCCAGAACCGGCGATCCGGAGCGGCGAGGGAGAAGGACGAGGCGGTGGTGGAGACGAAGTGGGGGATGCGGTCGTCATCCCAGTCGTGGAGGAAGCCGAGCACGGGGGATGCCCGGTGGAGCTCGTGGAGGCGGCGGCGGAAGGCGGGGTGGGAGACGATGCCGCTCCAGGCCTTGCAGACGAGGGAGGCGCGGAGGAGGCAGGCCGGGTCGTCGGGCGGGAGGCGAAGGAGGATCTCTTCGATGAGCTCGTTGGGGAGCGCCGGCGGCTAGGTGGTTGATAGGTCTAGGAGCGGCGGCGGCAAGACGCGGCGGCGAGGCGGAGCGGCCATGGTGTGGGTGGGGATCGGAAGGAAGTGGTTGGGCCCAGCCCAACAAGGCTGAGAGGGTGGAGTCGTGCGACCAGTTTTCTTTTTCTGTTTCTTTTTTTTTTACCTCGAGTCGCGTGGCCAGATTGGTTTTAGTTTCGGATTGTTTTGGAACTGATGAAATTTATTTTATTTTTGAGAGATAAGTTTTCAATTTGCAAAATTTTTCCTTTGTAGATTGACTTTTAGAGATCATCTGAGATTCCAACGGAATCACTCTGTCCATATGAATTTTGGAGGAACACTCTTAACAGGAAATTGATTTTGGACATCATAGGGAGATATTTACATGTCCCCCGTGAGCCTTCCCTCTTTCCAAATTCTTATTATTAGATTTATTATGTGAAGCGTCTGAAAGTCCAAAGAGCCAATTTCACAAATCTTCAACCATGTTGTTATTGACCAAGTTTTTCTATCACGGAATCATCGATGACAGACTTGTGTTTAAAAATTTGTCCATTCATTACTGGATGCCAATTGTATTGCAGTGGAGACACAATACTACCATTATCCAGGTTCATATTTGAACTAAAACCACGACGAGTAATTTGGAACGGAGGGGGTAGAAACTAATTTTGATAATTAGATGGCCGGATTGGTCTTCCACGGTGTAGTGTGCCTTCTCGCTAGATCCCATTCCCATCAGCTTAATTCATTGTAGTTTTGTTGTGCATTTGTTTGCTCGGTCTGCCAATTGATGTTGAGAGATCTGAGCTCGTTTGCCACAATGTAATTTGTAATCTGTAAACTAATTGTTTTGTTCCAAAAGAAATGCATAGATTAATTTTCATTCGGAAAGAAAAATACTAATTGTCATTAGTAGCCTGCCTCTCAGAATTAGCAAGAATTAGCTGTTATACTAACTGTTTCATTGCAACCGATGCAACATGTAGACCATAAATGACTTGGAACAAATGCACAAAAATTGCAAACTTCAGCAGCATTTACTGATGCACATTAGCGGCAGACTGAGATATTTGTACAGCTTCTCTAGCTAATCAATCAAGGAAGGCAAAACATAATTAATCAAAAATAGTTTTGCTTAAGGAGGACATTTTACACAGCAAAGGACGTCCAAAATGGTTTCTCAAATACGACGCTGCCATTGCAGTAGAGAGCAAACAGCAGAAGGTTTTGCGGAGCACGGCAAACAATGCAATTAGAGATACAAAGGTTATGGATGGGAAAGGTATCACTGGAAAACAGCTAAAAACAATGGATGGGTATCTCACTGCAGAGAGCCACTGATGATCCAACGGTTATCGTGTGACCAGATCAAATATCTTCCATCTCCCTACTTGTATACAGTTCAGCAGATAAGTATTCGCTACACCATTGAGGGAACATGAACAGGAGCGGTAATATCTTGTTAGGACTTGCGATGCATATCTTGGCATTTTCAGAATTTCTATCTAGCTGTCATCACATTTCATTCACGGATGGTGAATCGTCTGCTGCAAGTCTCTTCTTGTCATTAGCTCGTTTCATGTCTCTGCCAACAATCTCAAAGTCAGTTACGCTACTTCCAGTGCTTCCTCTTGCTGCTGCCATAGACATAGTTGGGGAATGGAAGCTGTTGCTTGATCCTGCCATCTGTGAAGAAGTCAAAGATGCAGTTCTTGCCATAGTATTGTTAACATTCTTCTCATGACTTGTCACTGAGACCACCCTCTTCATAATATTATCTATACCGTCACTTGGGGTTGACATTGCTTGCTCCAGTTCTTCAAGCTGAACCAAAACAATTAAGAGAGATGTTATTATTGTTCCTCACAAGCAAGGAAAAAGTTCTTCGTTCATAGAGCACTACTAGATTCATGAGCAGAACCAAATTGGTAACATGAATAAAATTCAGTCTGCTCACCTTCTTCTGGACTCGAGGCAACATTCTAGCAAGGTAAGATATCGCATCTTCTAGAGTCAACTTCCTTGAGCGTCCTTTATCAGACAACAAAGCTTCCTTGGCATTTATCAGATTATGCATAAGCGACTTGCCTACTGAAATGGCCTTTGCACAATATGGGATTGCATCCCCAACCTTGGATGCTAACTCAAAGGCCAAACATATGCGGTAGTTTCTTGAACTGAATTAAGGTAATCACAAAGGATGAATCAAACTCAAAGACCAAAGTATTACAATAGTCCAGCATTATCTACCTGACATTTTTCTCTGGTGATCACAGTTCCTCCCTAAATGTACACTTACATGTGGACTTCAGCAGGTGAAGGCACCCGTGCAAGATTTGGGTTAACTCAAATTATTTGAAATCATACACTAATGTGCTAATTTATACGCCAGAGTGATTGACACTATTATCACCACAAGAAGGATACTGCTGGAAAATTCGAAAATGGTCAGGCCTAACCAAATGTTCTAAGATCGCTAAGGCTTCAAAGTAGTAATCGATTGAGCTGTCACTGTCCTCTACAAAAGTGAAAATCAAATGTGAGGCTTTGAATGACCATTCACCAGTCTAACACACTAGTACTCCCTCCGTCCGAAAAAGCTTGTCCCAAGCTTGTTCCTCAAATGGATGTACCTAGCACTAACTTGATGCTAGATACATCCATTTGAGGGACAAGCTTTCCCGGACGGAGGGAGTAACTGAGATAGCTGAGATTACATCTTCTCATGGAGATTCCAGCCAGAGAATTCAATATATTAACCTTCTCCATTGTCTTGTCTGGACTCTTGGCAACTATCACCCTTGCAGTATTCAACATTTTCCAGGCCAAATCCAAATCAGAATCATCTCCATCGCCTGTCATGTTCCCATCCTTCTGATCTTTGCCATGCAAATTTGCCCCTAACCAACAACTCTATCAGCATTTACCATTGAAAGAAGAATATTTTTTTCTTTAGAAAATGTATGAGTTTGATTATTCCCGACCTCTGAATCGAGGATGCACACAGCCCAAGAAGAAACAAACAACAATGAGATGCATACAAATGCATACAAGATCCAACTTATTTAGTATACTGTGATCATATATTATTAGTAAAAACATTTCAAGTCCCAAACTATTAGTACTTTGCATTAGCATTGGCAAAGTACTGATTAGAAGTTTATCAGGTATACTCTTCATTAGGCATGAACAGACGATGACAACTTATTGCAACCAGTTGTGTTATCAACTAGAGTATATAGATTAAAAAAGGATAATAATGTCTTTCAGTGTGATTGATTCTTCATTTGGTGCACGCTTTGAACCACTACCTGAAGGATTGGTTGAGTCCCGAGCTTTGCCTAACAAGGCACGTCCATAACTGTAAAACGTGCTAGCACACTCAGGAGCAAAGCCTCCATAATGTTGAACCCTACATGACAACAGCAGTGTGTAAATTTGCTGATGCATGATCGTCAAGGTTATAACATAAACATATCTGAAGTAGAACAAAACCATTTTAATGACACAAGGTGTTAACTATGTTCTGTCGACTGTCTTTTATAGTTACTATTGCTTTCATAGATTATGAAGTACAAATCTGAGGAAGAGGAACCATATAAATGAACTGCACAGCCAAATAGGATAACACCTATCCCTCAAGCACTTGGACTTTGATTTAATTCTCACCACATTACAGACATCACAACAAAATATGCTATACTCCTAGGTGTTGTTATCAGGTCATATTGGCTAACTGGACTCACTAAACCATCAAATACCAACACCCACGCCTTCACGCTAACTGTCAAACACATGAAACCAAAACACCACACACTCGGTAACCACATTGTCATAGAACATGCCACTATGCACATGAAAAGAACAATGAACTAACTGGAAGTTTTCTTTCCCGCAAACTATCCATATGTTACGCTACACCAGCATGTCTAGCTAGGAGAACAAGTGGAGTTTGGGAGTAGAACCCAAACCTGCTCTTGAGAGCATGTCTGAAGCAGCCTGCCGCGTTGGCAAAGTCCTTCTCATTGATAGCCTTGCACCCCTTATCAAATAGCACCTGCGCCCATTCTAGTGATTTCTCCTCACAAACCCCTTGCTGACCACCCCTCCTCAGTAGGTTCAGCGACGGCGCTGGGCCGTGGTGTTCACCACCGGGCACCTGGAGCCTAAAATGTGGAGTGTAGAAGCTGACAACTGGAATCAAGTTACAGAAGCCATGACTAGCAGACACCTTTTTCCCCTGCTCCGACTGTAGCTCGATCATGGAGAGACTATAAACAGTTGTCACGAAAATAGCATTTGCTCCCTCCGCAAAGCCCAACACTGGAGAAAGACTTTCTGAATCGACACCAATTGGGAGCAAATCAAACATGTCGACAATCCGGCTCAGCACCCATCGTGCATCAGTGCCGTCACTCGCCTCCCTTTTCCACAATATGAGCTGCAGATCAATGGCTTCGGCAACCCCCAGCCCACCGTCCTCCGCCAGCATGAGGTTAAATCTTTCGTTGTCACTGCTGTAACCGTCTGGTGGTGTGTCCAACACAGCCAGTTCACCACTGTCCAAATTGTACTCCAGGATCATCCCACCATCGGACAGGAAGTAGAGCAGAGACCTCCCAACCAGCACGCTGGAATGATACTCAAAGTCCATGGTGAACTCGTCTTGCCTCGAGTTCAGTTGGCCCCACGTGTCAGTCTCTGACGAATACAAGCACGCCGATGTGACAACGTCTGCGTCAGCCGAGAAATCGACGGTGAAGACGAAGACCACGCCGAAGGGCCCCCCAGGCAGTCGCGGTGGTCGCACCCGTCGGCTGCGCAGAACACGGCCGCGGTCGGCCACCGGCACCTGAACGCCGAGGGCACCGGTATGCGCTGATGGGCACCGGTGATTGGCTCCCACAGGAGGAGTTCCTGAGTTTCTTGGCTGCGGTCGTAGAGGAAGAGGGCGCGGCCGTGGCGGCAGTCGAGGGGGCGCCAGAACCGGCGGTCTGGAGCGGCGAGGGAGAAGGGTGAGGCCGTGATGGGGACGAAGTCAGGGATGCGCTCGTCTTCCCAGTCGTGGAGGAAGCCGAGCACGGGGGGTGCCCGGTGGCGGTGGAGCCCGATGAAGCGGCGGCGGAAGTGGGGCTGGGAGACGGCGCTCCTCTAGGCCTTGCAGACGAGGGAGGCGCGGAAGAGGCAGCCTGGG
The DNA here is from genome assembly GCA_032464435.1 of Aegilops umbellulata. NCBI lineage: Eukaryota > Viridiplantae > Streptophyta > Magnoliopsida > Poales > Poaceae > Aegilops > Aegilops umbellulata. Next base: position 635,243,883 of record CP136057.1, on the reverse strand, counting down.
TCGTCGGGCGGGAGGCGGAGGAGGATCTCTTCGACGACGTCGTCCGGGAGCGGCGGCGGCGGCGCTTCCATGGTGGCCGTTGGCTGGGTTTGGGTGCGGGTGGGGAATGGCTCTGGTTCGGCTCAACGAGGCCGGACTCTGACCACTATTTCTCTGTTTGGGTTTTTTTAACAGACCACATATATAAATATTAAGTCACAAAATCTCAAAATTGTAAATATACATGTGTGTGAGACTGCTTTGCGCGCGACATGCCTGACCAATTTAGGAATGATGCAAAATCTGACGACGTCCACCAACGGCTTGTTTAGCAACATCGTCCATAAATGATGCACATGATGTCATGTGTAAAGCAACGCTCTACAATTATTTCAAGTTCAATAACTATCCTAGGCCGTATCTAGACCTAAAACGGTCAAGTTTAAACTCTCGGAAAGAAGCAACAGTAAATAAATCTACTCTACAAATAGTTGGGTACATAAGCGGCTTTGCATTTGTGGTCCTATTTCTAACAACCGCTACATTTTTCCTCCTCACGAGTATTCACTTTTCCCTTCTAAGCTCATTGAACATATAAACCTTGCTAGGCAACCCGCCATTCCGAGCCTTCCGCGTGCGCTACGATCGCTGGCCGCTCGATCCTTTCCCTGTAGCTGGATTTTGGCTGCTGGCGTGTGGTGGACCATCCATTGTTTTTTACGTTCACATTGCTTCCCAGAGTAGCTACCAAATGGGCCTCGTTATCCACATTCCAGTGAATCGTCTGCTTTTTACGGTTTACTGAGGTGCGCGTCCATAGAAAATATCTGGCTGCACTTCCTCTCTCTCTCCTCCCCCTCCCCCTCGTCTCCTCCTCTTCTTCATGCGGCTGACGGCGCAGCTCCTCGTGCCGCCCATCCGTCTACCCTGCTGCTCGTTGGCGAAGCTCTGTCCTCTCCCTACCATCCATTCCCATGTGTGCAGCGGCGGCCCTGGAGAAATCCTCACTCGTCCTCGAGCCCAGCGCTCTGCTCCGTTCATCCCACTTTCTCTTCATTTCTCTCCTCCTCCCCCATGGTCGCCGCCGCTCATCCTTCTCCTCTTCTCTCCTGTGCTACCACCGTCACTGCTTCTCCACAACGCTAGCCCCTCCACCTCTCCTTCCTCCTCTTCGTTGTCTGGTAGCCATGGGATGGGCCTGGATCCAGATCGGGCGCAGGTTAGGTGAGGCTGATGGTTGGGTGAAGGAGTAGGGGAGGCGGGTGATGAGGACAGGAAGAATCCGGCCGTTGTGGTGAAGTGGAGCTGCCGGGAAGAAAGAGGAGGTCGGCTGCGTCCCCGGGGGTGCCGGTGGAGGTGCTCCTTGTTAAACAACAGGCTTGTGTGTAACGTGACAGTTGTCACGGTGGGTATATTGTGTGCGTGGTGTTGCGTATATGATGTGTATAGGCAGGTTGTTAGACTAGATGGCCTTAACTCTTGTATAGCTTGGAGTAGAGGTCAAGACTAGAAACAACCTGCCGATCCCCTGTAATCTATCTCTATATATGAACACGCACGCGTCCCTGCCAAGGTGCATACGCTTAAATCCTTTCCTTCTTTCATGGTAATCAGAGCCTACCTCGAATTCATCCATGGCAAGCTCTTCGGCGAACTCCTTCCCCTCATCTCCGTTTGCACACACCGCAACAGAGAAGCTTACGAGAGGGAACGAGGCGCTATGGCGCGCCACCGTGCTCTCGGCCATCCGGGGGGCGCAGATGGCGTCCTTCCTCGACGTCGAGCAGGCGGTGCCCCCGATGAACATTGAGGTCACCAGCGACGACGGCAAGACCAAGTCCAAGGCTCCCAATCCGGAGTTCGGCGCGTGGTACGCGCGCGATCAGCAGGTGTTCTCCTACCTGCTGAGCACGCTGCCCCGCGAGATGGCCATCCAGGTGGCGACGTGCCACACCGCAGCAGAGCTGTGGAACACGGTGCAGGGGATGCTGGCATCGCATACCCGTGCGCAGACCGTCAACGTCAGGATCGCGTTGGCAAATCTCCAAAAGGGCAACATGACTATCACCGAATACGTTGGTAAGGTCCGAACCCTTTGTGACGAACTAGCTGCTTCAGGGAAGAAGGTGGACGAGGAGGATGTCGTCTCTCACATCCTCGCGGGACTCGACGAGGAGTTCGACCCCGTGGTGTCCGCCATGTGCTCTAGGGTTGAGCCTGTCGGGGTCCCGGAGCTGTACTCACAGCTCCTAAGCTTCGAGACTCGCATGAATCTTCGTGGCGGGTCCTCCCAGTCGTCGGCGAACGCGGTGACACGCGGGCGCGGTCGCGGCCGCGGCGGCGGTGGTGACCGCGGTGACCGTGGACGCGACTTCAACAACAGGCAGGGCGGCGGTGGTGACCGTGGCCGCGACTCCTTCCCCAAGCCACCGAACCGTGGCAACCCTGGAGGCAACAACAGCAACAGCGGCAACTACGACAACAACGCTGCCAAACCAACGTGTCAGATCTGCGGCAAGGTTGGTTACCCAGCGTGGAAGTGCTGGAAGCGTTGCGACTCCTCCTATCAAGGGAGGGAGGAACGCTCTGCAAACATGGCGGCTCCTCAGTATGGCATCGACACCAACTGGTACTTGGACAGTGGTGCGACGAACCATATCACAGGAGACCTAGAGAAGCTCACCATCCGGGATTGGTACACAGGAGATGATCAAATCCACACCGCGAGCGGATCAGGTATGGCTATAGCACACATTGGTCAATCTCATATTTATACTCCCGAACGTAATCTTCTCCTCAAAAATGTCTTACATGTTCCTGAGGTTGACAAGAGTTTAATCTCTGCAAGCCGACTTGCTATTGACAACAATTCTTTCGTTGAAATTCATCCATATTCTTTTCATGTAAAGGATCGGGAAACGAGGAGGGTTCTGCTGCAAGGCAGGGGTAGGAGAGGCCTATACCCTGTCAAACACATGGGACAAGACGCCAAGAAGCACGTGCTCAGTGCCATACCCTCCTCGGATAGATGGCACCGGCGCCTAGGGCATCCTTCATCAACCATAGTTAGCAAAATAATTAGTGAAAATAAGCTCCCATGTGTCAAATCTTTCAATTCTGAAGTTATTTGTGATTCTTGTCAACTGAGCAAAAGCCATCAGTTGCCCTATCCAAACTCAATAAGTGAATCAAAGTTCCCTTTGGAACTTATTTTTTCCGATGTATGGGGTCCAGCTGTTTAATCCGTAGGCAGAAAAAAATACTACGTGAGCTTTATAGATGATTTCAGTAAGTTCACATGGATATACCTCATCAAACGTAAGTCAGAAGTTTTTCAAAAATTTCATGACTTTCAAAACCTTGTTGAACGACAATTTAATCGCAAAATTCTTGCTCTCCAAACAGACTGGGGAGGGGAATATGTGAAGCTAAATTCCTTCTTTACAAGAGTTGGGATATCTCATCACGTCTCTTGCCCCCATGCACATCAGCAAAACGGGTCAGCAGAACGCAAACACCACATATAGTTGAGGTTGGCCTCTCCCTCCTAGCTCAAGAAAGCATGCCTCTTAAATTCTGGGACGAGGCTTTCATTGCTGCCACATATCTCATCAACAGATTACCAAGCAAAGTGATCAACTTTGAAACTCCTCTGGAAAACTTGTCTCATGAAAAGCCTCATTATTCTTCTCTTCGCATTTTTGGATGTGCTTGTTGGCCGAATTTACGTCCATATAATACCCACAAGCTCCAATTCCGCTCCAAACAATGCGTCTTCTTAGGCTACAGTAATATGCACAAAGGTTTTAAGTGCTTAGACATCTCTTCTGGACGAGTTTACATCTCTAGGGATGTTGTGTTTGATGAAACAGTGTTCCCTTTCTCCACTTTGCATCCCAATGCCGGTGCACGTTTACGTGCTGAAATTCTTCTTCTTTCTCCGGAGCTTTTAAATCCAACTGATCATGGGGGAGATAAATATGTTGATGATCATTTGGCTAATAGTCATACACCTGATGCTAACGGAAACAGTGAAAAAAAAACGTTGTTCAAAACTATGATTTTATGCAGAGTTTGGCTGGTAGCACAGGCGCTGGACACGAGGAGGATTCGGCTGACACGGCCTAGGGCGCGGATCCCGAGAGCTTCGACGCAGGTGGCGCAGGAGCAGACGCGGCGGATTCCGGAGTGGATTCTCCTGCACGCATCGGGACAAACCAGCCTAGCCAGTCCCCGCCTGGCACGTCACCAGGCGCTGCGGCGCGGTCGGGCGGGACGGCCCCGCGCATGTCGCCATCCGCACCAGGTGTTGCGGCTCGGTCGGGCGGAGTGGCTCCGCGCCTGTCGCCATCCGCCAGTTGGCACGAGCCGGCTGGGTCCCCGCGGACGCATGATGGCGCGGACAGCCCCAGCCCCATGCGGGCCCCTGATCATAAGGTTTTCGAGGACGATTCGTCCTCGCCAGTACGAGGAGGCAGCTCGCCCTCCAGATCTTCTGCGGCTGCAGGATCGCCTGTGGCTGAAGCCGGATCCACTGCTGCCGCTGGTGCGTCCAGCACGAGTACGACTACACGCGTAACACGCTCGCAACGATGTATTGTCAAACCGTTGGTACCCAAGGATGGCACGGCCAGGTACAATAAAAATTTCAAGTTTGCAAACTTCTACCGGTGAACTAGAAAATGTGATAGAAGCTTTGAATGATAAGAGTTGAAAAAACGCTATGAATATTGAGTATGATGCATTAGTGAAAAATCAGACGTGGCATCTTGTTCCACCTAAATCAGGGAGGAATATTATTGATTGTAAGTGGGTGTATAAAATCAAGAAGAAAGCTGTTGGTACAATAGACAGATACAAAGCTAGGTTGGTAGCTAAAGGTTTTAAACAACGTTATGGTATTGACTACGAGGACACCTTCAGTCCAGTAGTGAAGGCTGCTACTATCAGGCTTGTTCTGTCTATTGTTGTTTCCAGGGGATGGAGCCTTCGCCAATTGGATGTACAGAATGCGTTTTTACATTGCGTTCTCGAGGAAGAGGTCTACATGCGGCAACCACCAGGTTTTGAGCACAGTTCTAAGCCACATCATGTATGCAGATTGGACAAAGCTTTGTATGGTTTGAAGCAGGCACCAAGGGCGTGGTACTCAAAGCTGAGCTCAAAACTGCAACAACTTGGCTTTCGGCCATCAAAGGGAGACACTTCTTTGTTCTTCTTCAGAAAAGGAAAGGTGACAATGTTTATGCTAATTTATGTTGATGACATAATTGTTGCTAGCTCCTCACAAGATGCCACCTCAGCTTTGTTAAGAAACTTGAAAAATGAGTTTGCACTTAAGGACTTGGGAGAGTTACACTATTTTCTAGGCATTGAAGTTAAAAAGGTGCAAGATGGTATTTTGCTCACTCAAGAAAAGTATGCTTCTGATATATTAAAGCGTGTTGGAATGAAGGACTGTAAACCTTCCAGCACGCCCATGTCCACCACAGAAAAATTATCTTTGCATGAAGGAAATTTGTTAAGCCCAGAAGAGGGAACCAGGTATCAAAGTATAGTTGGGGCACTTCAGTACCTAACACTAACAAGACCAGATATTTCATTCTCTGTTAATAAGGTTTGTCAGTTTTTACATGCACCCACTTCTGTGCACTGGACAACAGTAAAAAGGATTTTTAAGATACATACAAGGTAGCATTGGAACTGGTTTAAAATTATGTAGGTCTCCATCAACTGCAGTAAGTGCCTTCTCTGATGCAGACTGGGCTGGATGTCCTGATGATAGAAAATCTACGGGAGGTTTTGCTGTATTTCTTGGTTCTAATCTTATATCCTGGCATGCAAAGAAACAGGCAACAGTCTCACGTTCCAGTACTGAAGCAGAATACAAATCTTTGGCAAATGCAACAACTGAGGTAATGTGGATTGAAACATTACTTGATGAGTTGGGAATTCCCAGATCACACGTGTCATGTTTGTGGTGTGATAATCTTGGTGCAACTTATCTGTCAGCAAATCCTGTGTTTCATGCAAGGACAAAGCATATAGAGATTGATTTTCACTTTGTTCGTGAAAGAGTTGCACAAAAATTGTTGGAGATAAAGTTTGTTCCAACAGGAGATCAAGTTGCTGATGGTTTTACTAAACCACTTCAAGTTCGACAATTGCAAGCCTTCAAGAACAATCTAAACCTTGGCATGTTGAGATTGAGGGAGGATGTTAAACAACAGGCTTGTGTGTAACGTGAGAGTTGTCACGGTGGGTATATTGTGTGTGTGGTGTTGCGTATATGATGTGTATAGGCAGGTTGTTAGACTAGATGGCCTTATCTCTTGTATAGCTTGGAGTAGAGGTCAAGACTAGAAACAAAGTGCCGATCCCCTGTAATCTATCTCTATATATGAACACGCACGCGTCCCTGCCAAGGTGCATACGCTTAAACCCTTTCCTTCTTTCACTCCTCAACGAGATTCGGCCGTGGAGAGGACCGTGGTGGCTGCGCAGCCTCGCCCTCTCTGCCACAAGAGATCAGCATACCATCGAATTCAGGTGAGTCGTCGCTATCCCCAGCCCTTCTCTTCCTGCGTCCCTTGTCTTCCGCGATGCGCAGCCGGAGGAGCACGACTTCTGCCCAGGCTCTCCCATCAGCCTCTCCACAGCGGCACCACGCAAGACAGAAGGAGGAGCACGCCGCCGCCGCGGCCCGCCCGTCCCGACGCGCGCCCGCATCCGTCCCGACGCGCAGCCTGGCGGATCTTTCTCGGGACGCAGCGGAAGTTGCAGGTTGTCCTTCTTCCATGCCAATGCCTCGACCTGACTGATCTTGCTCCTCGTCACTCTAGGTCCGGGTCGTTCTGGCCGAGCAGGAGGCTCCCACGGGCGAAGGCGAGGCTGCGACGCCATGGTTGAGCAAGAGGATTGCGGTGTTGTGCACGCACCTGGTCAGGTGGTCGTCATTCACCGCCTTGGACAACACCAGATGAAGATGGAGAATAACAGCCTAGGTAGCTCCTCTTTTCCTTCTTTGCTTCCCTCCGTTCTTCAAACTGAATCAAGATTTGCTGGATTGTTGTGTCGTTTGCTAAATATCCCCTGTCTTTGAAGACCTGCATGTATTCTCTTTTTCAGATAATAACTACCAATTCCTTATCATGTAGGTGTCCTGCAATTGCTTATCATCGTTGCATCATCGTGTTTGTGCTTTGGTTCAACTGGATCTGTGATAGCAGTGTGTTCTTTCTGCAGGTGTTGCTGTGAGCCCGTTGTTCACGCTGGTTTCAGGTTAAGAAAAACGGTGATGGAGGACCTTGGTTTTGTGGGTTGTTTGCCACTGTTTTACCGATTGTATGTTTTCTTCTAGACGAGGGTTGTCGCTGGTCTGCAGGTGAGCATCCAACTCATTCTCTGTAAATTATCTGAGCTGAAACTTCTCGTGGGAAATACTAATAATTGTAGAAGCTTGGGTTAATGCAGATGTTGACCATTCTTAACGATGCACTGCTTTTAGTTTGAAAATATGGAGAGTGCTCGGTTGGCCGCTTCAGGCACGTGTGTGTTGCAAGCTCTCAGATTTGGAGAATAATTGCAGGATTAGGTAATTTGGGAGACTAATTATGAGCATTAAAAAGGTCACACTAACCTGCACAGACGGCAACAGTGGTTATGTCAGCTCGAAGAAAAGTAGTGCTTGCTTGACGTTGATGGCTTGACCTTTTGGGCCTCTCTCCTTGGGCTCCTGATTTCTCAGCGAGGATCATCTTACCAGCGTGTTTCACCCTCCTATCCCCTCCATTTGGTTATAGCTTTGTATCGCCGCTGAAAGATCAATGGTTCAAGCCTGAGGTGAAAATACATCTTCTCTTGATTTCTTATTTTTGTTGAATATATTGTTGCTTAATTCATTTCTGGTAGGATTCGTGTGGAGCTCGCAGCCAGTATATTACATACCATGTCTGCTGTATTATTTTAAATTTCAGTTTGCAAATCATCATACAACATACGGGTGTTTACAGCTCACAGAAGTTCACTGATCCATGTGTGTTTAGAGACGTGAATTAAGCAACAATATATTCAACAGAAATAAGAAATCAATAGAAAAAAGTTTCCTTTCAACATTTTACTCGTGTGTTTGTGCATTCATCTGATGTACTATATAGACCTTCAGTACATAGCTGGCATATGTTGGGGACCTACTATGACGCCTCGACTTTACTCATCAATGCTCAAAGCTTTATTTTCTATGCTGCTTCTTGCTAGAATTCAGTTTACAATTTTGCATTTTTAGTTTAGTTGAGAAGGAAACTTGAATGCTAATTTTCTTCGACTGGTTTAGCTAACATCTTCAAGCCTGAATATAGTTTAAATTTGTACCTTTGTTTCTCTGCTTTTCTTCTTTTTTCTCCGCACATCATGTAGAAAGTTTAGAGACGTGTTTTATCGGCATTTACATTAAAAACTTTGTATTTTTGTCTCTTTTGTGATAGTTTAAGGTTAGAACAGTGTATTATAATATGTGCCTGGATTGATACACCTACTGTATTTAAGGCGTGTTATTTTTTCTTGAATAAATTGATAGATACTTGCTTCTATTAATTAAAGATCCTGCATTACAAGGTACTGCGTTGTGCTTGACTGCAATTGTCTTGATTTAGACAGCGACCGAGCTCAGTCAACAATTAGTTGAAGTAGTTATGAGATATGGCAGAGAGCAGAGAGGGCCAGCCGTAGATGCATGAAAGTGGATGCTTATTCCTTTCAAGTATCAAATCGATAGTAGTTGCTGATCCTATTCATAGTGATTACAAGCATAGTTGACCTATCGTCTCTGTAGTGTGGTTGTTATATGCACAATTTTCATTTGTGTTTTCGCCTCCTAAGCCATTTATTCTGTCTAGCGCAGGTTGCTTCCCGTCCTCTCATCCTACTTTTCTATCTGTTACATAGCATTAGGAAAAGCCATAGGTAACAAGAATAACAACTGAGGCATTTCCTTGCAGAAAATTTATAATGTTATTTGCATCAGTGTTTGATAAATAATATGCAATCTCCTGATTGATAAATTTACTAAGTGAGTTACTCACTGTAAGTACTTTTCTAGCTGCTAGATAGCATTAAGAAAGGCCATAGTTAACCAGAATAACAACTGAGGCATTTCCTTGCAGAAAATCTATAATGTTATTTGCAGCGGGGATGATAGCGAGTCTTCCGAATCGCTTCCTTAGCCTAACAACGCAGCGTACAAACCAGCTGTTATCAACATCAGTAATGATACTGGTAAGCACACCACGCCAGATTGACTTTTAAAACCTACTGCTTGTACTCACCTTTAAACCCCTTACTGTTTATAACTCTATAGGCCCTTCGCACCATCGCATGAAAGCCAAGAAAAACAAGAAAAAGGAGCACACATCGCATGGTACAAAACCATCTATCATTACCATTGTCATGCCATCATACCTGATTTTATTTGCCTTCCTGTATATACTAATCTTTCAAACCCTCTTCATGATTATCATCATACATCAACTACAACTAAATCCATAAAACCGACGAAGGCTGAACACAAGGCCTACATAACCCGTATGATCAAACAATGTTTTCATTTGCTCTACTAATACCAGTACATGCATATGCTTACACCAACCATTTTATATACCATTGCAAAGGGGCACCCGGCACTATCTACTTTCTAAGCTTTGATGGTCATTGTAGATGGGGAAACAAAGTGAGGCTATACAGGAAGCAGCTGACAAATTTGAGGTGTCTCATTGCTACAAGGATGACCTTTGCCACTCGAAGAATGGCAAGACCCTATACACATCACCTGCAATTATATATACAATCCTTCTTAGTGTTGTTACCTTTCATTTCCAATATTTCTTTTCTCAGTGTTGTTACCTTTCATTTGCAGTATTTCTCGGTCAGTTTTACCAAGAAATATCTCCGCCGCTGTATTGACCCAAAGCTTTATGACTTGCCAATAAAATCTGGAGATGGTAATACCTGCATCAAAGCCCGTCCAACAAAAGGAGTCGATAACAGGGCAACAATTACGAAAGGCTGGCAGACTTCTTCCCCGCAGCTAATATGAAGGAAAGAGAAATATATGCCTTTGCCTTCAAGCGCAACCAGAAGCGCCTGCGTCTCACCGTGCACGCCCTCTGAGCATCGTGTTCAGTCTACTAAACTACATAATTAGCCTATGAAGTTCTGTGTGTATAGCTTCACCCTAAGAACTTGTTTGCTTTTGGCACTAGACTCTCTGGTCATCATGTTCAGTCTATTTAGCTACTTAAATAGCCTATATGAAGCTCTGTGTGTATAGCTTCACCCTAAGAACCTGTTTACTTTTGGCACTACTTTGGTCATGTATAATTTTGGAATCCATTATGCTATGTTAGATCCATGTATATATCTATTCCAAGTGCATCTAATCCTTGTTGTTTAATGCAAAGGTTTTCTTATATTTAGGTGAAAAGCTTTCCGCTTCTGTGACCAATATAGATGAGAAATCCATTTACGTTGCTATATATATATGATCATCAATGAATATCCCATAAGACCTAGAAAGAAAATTAATACTTTATGAAATCCAAGTTTAACACTATTATTGTATCTGCTATCATATCCACAATTGCTTACTTCCTCTTCTAAATATTCTTTGTTTCTTATCATAAAATCAGTTTAAGTCATCCTACTATTTGTAGTACAATCCACATTGCATTATCTTTCCATTTACATCTCCTACTTACTCACTATCTAGTAAGAAGAAATAGGCACAATTTGCCTGCTTCATTCCTCGCCGCTCACTCCTGCCCTACCGCTTTTTAAGATGAACTATAACAAGTGTAATATGGCATGAACCCTTTTAACAGACTCGCAGTTATGTAGTAGTAGTTATGTAGCAATCTCTCTCATTGTGCCGCTATGTGTAGATTACATGTTTTCTAGAAACTAGCAAACTGTTCTTTCTTTGCAAAGTTATTGTTTATACCGCATTAGTTGTTTAAATGTATGTGCTATCATAGTCCCTCACTTTCTGCAAAATGGGAATGTTACCTAAAAAATCAGTTGCATCAATAGATGGCAACGTGTGATAATTAAATTTCCAATAACTTGAGTTAATCTCGACAAAGGTGAATGGCCTACCCCAACTTAAATCTTTATCAGTGTAAAAGACTAGTCTTGATAGTTTAATGATCCAAGAGTAAACATGTTCATCACTTCTCAGTTACCATTGATCGAACGATAGAATTTGCAGAAGATACTAGAAAGAGGGCACGCTCACTAATGATCAACTCCTCTATTTGAGACATCACACATTAGCCCGCTCAACACATGCACGCCAAGCGGGGACGGGCGCTTCATTGGTTTCCGCATTCCACCTAGCTAGACACCAAACAAGCGGGGACGGGCGCTTTGTTCGGGTTTTTTCCATTTGAAAGACCTTTAGTTTTTTTTTTGCCTTTTATGAAAACATGAAATAGCTACTAATCGAGTGCTTTTGGGCCTATTTTGTTCGCATGACTCTAAAATGTTGGAATATGGAAACGTAGTGGCATTTCATGCCATACTAGTCTTACATGATTTTTTTTGAGAATCAGTCTTACATGAATTGAAAACACGAAATTGTATAGTGCAAGTTGTGTGGTAGCTCGCTAGGAAGAACGTGCAAACTTTCTTTGAGAATTTGGTGCTTCGAATAGCCGTCATAGGAATGCCTATTGAGGATAGAGTCAATTGAAATTGTCCTTTCGGATTGCATGCGAAGTAGTCCATATGATCTCATGATTTCCATTCCTACAAACCAAACAAGCTTTATATGAAAAATTCCTAAAAAATGGAATCCTCCAAAGCTCCAATGAAATTATTCGAACCAAAGGGGCCCTAATAATTTAAATCATCATCGTATTTATTGTGTTAAAAAATTATTATTTTTTCTGTTCACTTGATTTTTGTGTGCTAATTTTCTAGTGGGGGGTCCTGCTTTCTACAATGAAGACATCGTCTCACACACATCTATTACTGGCTGAGATGTCAATTTATTTATCTTGACAAAATGGTTCTTCGACCTATAGCCTTTTCCCCTTATATCCTACTTGTATAGACAAATCAGTTGTTGTGGTGGTCTGTTTAATAAGCACCAATCGTCTGATTTGCTACCAATGGTTGAGTGTCCAAATGGACTCTATAATTTTCACAGGAAGACTCCAATTCTTATGATTTTTTTTTAAAAAAGCCCTTTAAACCATATTGATTCTGATCACCAAAAAACCTATGAAATGCATCTTATGATTCTGCACACAAACTGTAAGATAACGCATACAGTTTTTCAAGTCGTAGGAGATTAACCCGCACTCAGCAGCTATGAGATAATGCATACACTATAAAATGAAATAGTTTCAAAGATTTTTCAAACAAAGAACCAGTGACAGTACAGTACAGGAAGCGAGTCTTGAGAAATAGATTAACAACAGTGTACTTGAACTGCTAATTATTTTCTTGTGTCATATAGTTATCACATCTCTCAAAGATGAAATGTTTCTCAGATGATTGCCAAGTTACAGCACAAAGTCACCGTCCTCCAGAGTTTCATCGTTCGAATATTAAGCTTTGCATCATAGATGAGATCCAGGAGCATATAGCAACGAGCCGACGACCATGTCTTCTTCGAAGAAAAGACACACCATCTGAAAGCATTCACTTCTTCGACATCCGAAACCCATCATAGCAACAACACCAGGGTCAATGTCCTCAGGTTCATACTGGGCCACCCTGCCCTTTCTGAAACCATTTAAATCCAGTCAGTATGAATTCTACTGATTTTCAACAGCCCACTGGACTGTTGACAGTATATCTCATTTGCAACTGGAAACTGATGGTAAAACCAGGCAGTAATATACAAACTGTTGCATTTACCTTCACTTTCCTTTGTATTAACGTTTCCTCTCCTCTTCCTCCTGCTGTTGTTCTGAAGAACAAGCGAAGGAGGCCATGTTAACTTGCAGCCGGCAATCTGATAAGACAGTTCAGTCTTCAGTCAGAATTTGGGATATACTCCTTACCGTTTGCTAGGCATATATGAAAACACAATCAGAGGAAGTATCTCCACAGGTGATAGTAACAAAGATTATCTGTCTGCATCATATCGTTGTTATGTATGTACATGGAATACACAAGTTGCCTTTTAGCACTGATGATGTTATGTGCGTTTAGTTGGCCCACCGAGCACCAAGTTAGGGAGAGGATTTCCGTGATCTCTCAGATAGGAGTTTATCATTTAAATTAGGAATATATCTTTTAGCTTGAGCCTTAGACAAATTAGGGATATCCACGATTGGTTACTTAGATCAAATTGTTAAGACTCCTATATAAAGAGGACCCCTTGTGAGGAATAAAGCAAGCAAGAACTAGAAGGATAGCGTTTCTATCTCGCCCGAGAGTAACCTAGCACACAACCGGCAATCACTGGATATTCACATTATTGCGTAAATTTGTAACACATGATGGCTACAAAAGTAACTTTTATGCGGCAAAACCTACCCGATACAAGTACACGGTTTAGACAGTTAACTGCAAGACACAAAAATAATGAAGCCGCCAATGGTAAGAAAGATAAGAATAACTAAATAAGTATATATAAACTTATAAGGCAAGTAACTGGCATACACGTTGGAAAACTGATCCAACCAATAAAACAAGCATATTAAGCCTATTGTTTTCTCCAACATCATCTACTATCTATATTACAAAACTGAATAACATCATTAATGAAAAGCAAATGATCCTTACAGAATAATGGTGTAAATTCAAGAAATAAGTTCTATTGAGTTCCAAGTCTAAACACACATGCAGGAGTATATGGCCATTGTTTTACGTGGGTAATATGACTTTCTCGGGTGCACAATGCCACGTTAAACTTGTGGGTTCAGTTAATTTCACAACTTCTTTGAGAAATCGTTTCATACCAAGCCTAGAGAACAATGCAAACCTCAGCGGAAATCATGCATTTCACCAGACAATGGTGCATCCCCGGTACCGACAATGGTCCTGAGGGAGGAACAATGAGATACAGTACAATATTCAGACTCACCTTTCTCCAAAGGTGGAGCATCATCAACATTGCTTTTAGAAGTCATCGAGTTCCCGGCATCATCTCTCCTGGTTGTACATTCACAAACTCCTGGGAACCCTAGGTGAAAACAAAGGCATAAACTTGGTGCACTCTTGGGAACATCACCTGAAGAATCTTTGGGTAGCAAGGCACATCCAGGTTTGTTGAGCGTGCCAGCACCCTCCAGAGCACCTTCTCCATAACACGGAAGCCTAGGTGAAATCAAGGGCATAAATTTTCAGTCTGTAATTGTTAAGGTTACAAATAACAAAAGGACATCAAAGTTTTGTAGCACAGCTACAATTATTCCACCATCTGTTTTAATGACCCAAGTTGCTTTATGTTCTGTTGAGTTCCGTTTCTAACAACTGGTTAGTGTTTGCACAGAATTAACAAGTACACACCATAAAAATAAACGGCACATCAATGAGATATTTACAATAAGCCAGCACCAGAGGCATATAACTCTCAAATATGATAACATCTGTCACTCCAATAATCGCACTTTGATTAAATGCATGGCGCAATACACATATCTTGACAAAAGATGCAAGTCCTAACTCTAAAGTATTGCTATTGAATAACACTAATGCTAACTCGACTCATTAGCTGCACAAACTGCAGCGCAGCAGGGCTCGCGGCTACCAAAAGAAAGATAAACATCGCTTGGCAACTAACTCATTGTAGACCACATATGCCGTTCTACACACATCTCCTAAACTACAAAACTCAAAGGCCCAAAGCAACTAAGGAGTAAGGACACATGGAAACTACCAGCTGATCCGTAAAAGAGTACCGAACTAGATAGAAGTTCCTTTCGACAATACCATCTATACAAATGTTTGAGCGTGGCTCGGAATAGGTGGCGAGTTCAGGAGTAGAGCCCTAACCTGATCTCAAGGTCATGGCTGACGTATTCGAAGGTGTCGATACAGTCAACTTCCTTGGTAGCACTGGACCCCTTGTTCAACAATTGATGTGCCTGATCCACTATTTTTTCCTCCTCTTCCCCATCCTCACCACCTGCCTCCCCACTAGGCTCCGACGCCGGCAGATTCTGGTGCTTGCCTTGGGGTATAGGAGTGTAGAAGCTGACAACTGGGATCAAACTACATAAGCCTCGATCAGTATCACGGCACACCTTCCTCACATGCCCCGATTGTAGCTCTATTGTGAAGAGGCCAACAACTGTGTCAACAAAAATGATATTTGCTTCCTCAGCAAAGCCCAGCACTTGCACTCTATATTCTGTATTCAAGAGAGCATGCATTGGGATGAAACTTTCCAAGCACATGACCCGGTTCGGCACCCACCCTGCTTCAGCACTCGCCTCTCTTCTCCACAATTTGAGACACGTATCCAAGTATTGGATTAATCCGATTCCACCGTCCTCCAACAGCACGAGGCTATATGCATGGCCGTGGTACGTGTCTGGTAGGCCGAAAACAGTCAGGTCGCGGCTTGCCAAGTCATACTCCACGACCGACGCACTATCCGCGTAGCCGTCGGACATGAAGTAGAGCACAGATCTGTCAACGAGCACGCTGTACCTTTCTGTGAATTCCATGGAGAACTCGATGTTGCAGTGAACCGAGGTCGGCTCGCCCCAAGCACCAGTCTCGGACGAGTATATGCACGCCGACGTGACGTGGGTCTCCTCGTCTACCACGACGGCGAAGAGGAAGACCACGCGGAAAGGACCCCCGAGGCAGTCGCGGTGGTCGCACCCGTCCGCCGCGCAGAACACGGCCGCGGTCGGGCAGTCGCTCAGGAACTCGGCGGGCAGCGGTATGTGCTGCTGAGCACCCGTGATTGGCTCCCACAGGAGTAGTTCCAGACCACCAAATTCCTGGGGGAAGAAGAGGGCGCGTCCGTGGCGGCAGTCGAGGGCCCGCCAGTCGAGGCAGTCCGGGGCGGCGAGGGAGAAGGACGATGCGGTGGTGGAGATGAATCGGTGGATGGGGTCGAATTCCCAGTTGTGGAGGGCGCCGAGCACGGGGGGTGCCCCGTGGAGCTCGTGGAGGCGGCGCCGGATTCCGGGGCGGCAGACGATGCCGGCCCAGTCCTTGCAGACGACGGAGGCGCGGAGGAGGCAGGCGGGTTCGTCGGGCGGGAGGCGGAGGAGGATCTCTTCGATGAGCTCGTCCGGGATCGCCGGCGGCGAGTCGCGGCGGCGCGGCGGCGGTGCATCCATGGTGGCCAACCCTAGGTCTAGGTCTGGGTGAGGGTGTGTGTGCTGCAGAAAGTGGAGAATGGTTCGGCGGCTTTAGGGTTGGACTCGGCCCACTCCTTTTTCCACTGTTCGATTTCCTTTTCTTTTCTAATAATCCCAGAGGAAATTCGTTTTCATCCCACGACTCTCGCTAGCTTAGTTGATTTTCCCCATTCTCACTAATCTTTATTTCTTCTCCGAGTAGGAAGAAATCAACGTGCACTATATCGTATTACCCTAAAAAAAGAAAGTGTGTCATCTCAGTATTTCAATGAAAAGGAGATGAAATGAGACATTGCAAACACTACTTGGATACGAACCACCATCATGGGATTCGATGGTACTAGGGGTTTAGGGATTGCTGCTTTGGGCAGTGGGAGCTCGCTGATGTGCGACTCGCACTAGTCTAGTAGAGTCTTATCGTTCTCTCGGTGTCGGAGATGCCTCGATATATCTACCCCTTTTTCTAGCCAATGAACTCGCTCCCCTCTTCGATGTCGAGGGGTTTGGCAAGGTTTGCTTTGCTAGTGTGGTGTTTGTCACACGATGGTCCATGCTATCAGCGAGGTGTCGTCATTGGCTCCGGCTCGTATCATCTCCAACGACGTCGTCACTTATGTGCCCGACAACTTCTCTTGTTTGCATTCAGCTTTGCCTCTTGGTGCCACCAACTTGCCTCTAATCGCTGCCTCCACCTTGGCATTTTGTCGTGTGGGGCATGAATAAAAAGGGTTGTTAGGCGATAAAAAAACACTAGACCGACAGGTCGAAGAGTCCCTTACTATTTTTTAATTATCAGAAAGACATGATACACAGTGTCTAAACCTACAAAATTAATAAAGATGACAAAAAATCACCGACAGGATTCAAGTCGGCTTGACCAGGCCAAGAGCCCAATCAGATCAAAGTTAGCATATTTATAAGGACGTTTAAGATGTACTTTTTCTAACTTCGTATATGTTGACCTTCCATGCTCATTTGTTTCTATATGCAAGGTGGTTATGAACGTATGATCTAAAGCATTTTGCAAACTTTATTTGAATCATGGTATAGAAAAATTTATAATCAAGCGCTAGTTAACAAAAAAAAGGTTTTAACATGAATTGAAGGTAAAAAGAAATCTCGCCCGGCATGTGGAAGTTGGATAAGAATGTACTACCTCTATACCTTAATATAAGATGTTTTTACAGTTCAAGAATCTCTCTCCATAACTCAAATTTGTCAAATAACATGATCTTCCTTTTCTCTGTGTGATAAAGATCGATAATAAAAAGTGAAAGCATTCGCCATTCAGATCAACACGGAAGTTCTGAAAACTACTACACCCAAACAACCAAGCTGAAATCCATCTTGAGAGCAACATTATAAAAGTAGAAACATCAGAAAAGTTGTAGATCTAGGAGTACATACACAGAGACAGGAGGCACTTCAAATAGTGTTGTACGCACACCATCATCTTACTGGTTGATTAGGCGGTCAGTACGGTTTTTTAGAGAACGATAGGGCTTGCACGTAAGGATCACTCAAGTACTGATCCGCCATCTCTTTGGATAATGGTTAACGATGCTCTTGGCCTGCAGACAAATAAAGACAACTGATGACTATTTTTCGGTTGAGAGAAACAGGACCAAAAAATGCAATGTTTTTACAGTATAAATGTTGATAACAGAGCCACCGTACCCACTGTTGTTAGGCATGTAGTTTTCTGATGATCCACCGCACACTGCAGCTAGCTAAATTGTTTCCAGCCAAACTAATTTGGTATGTCGTTTTGAAGAGAAATACTTGCTCCCGAATGGCCCAAATGAGCCACATACAATTACATGGTAGTACCCAGTTACGTTGAAATCCTCACAAATATGTTTCAAACACAATACAAGAACTGCCGGCAAGAGTAGAAAGAATTGATTCACACAAAGAAGGAAAAGAGAGTAGATGATGAAATATGTCCATGATGTTTATCCTATTTCTTAGAGATGAAATGTTTCTCAAATGACAGGAACATTATTGTACAGAACCACAAATGGACCCTGAACCGTTCAATGTTAAGCAGCATTGTACATAAACTATGTGTAGCAGTCACAATTAGTTTTCAAGTTCTAGGAGACTAATCCCCACTCAGCAGCTTTGCATCATACGAATAGAATCCTAGTTGCGACGGTATCCTCAGACCAAGTCTTCAACGTCATTCTTCAAGGTACCAAACCCTCCAGTTTTGGTGCCTTGGTTCTTGTCATAGTTTAGCATGGAATTGAAAGTGCGTTATATCGACTAGAGGGGGGGTGAATAGGCGATTTTTATGAATTCTTCACTGAGGAATTTGCTAGTGAGGAAATTTCTTAGCGAAAGACAAGCATAGTCATCATGATGAAATGAAGACAAACATAGAGTACAGAAAGCGTAATCACAGGATAACACAAGGCGAAAACAAACAGACTGAAGAAATTAAACTGAGGAAACTAAGAAAGTCTTCAGTCAAAGTCTTCAAACACAGATATGACAAGCGAACAACACAATACTGAGGAAATGAAAGAGTTGAGGAAATAGAACCAGTTGGCTTGGTGAAGACAATGATTTGGTAGACCAGTTCCAACTACTGTCTCAGTTGTATGTCTGGTTGGAGCGGCTAGGTATTTAAACTTGAGGACACACAGTCCTCACCGTATTCTCCTTGAGCTAAGGTCACACAGACCTCGCCCAATCACTTGTGGTAAGTCTTCAGGTGACTTCTGAACCTTCACAAACTCGGTCACTCGGTGATCCACAATTCCTCTTGGATGCTCTAGACCATGACGCCTAACCGTCTGGAAGAAGCACAGTCTTCAAAGGTAACAAGCATCAGATCCACGCAGGATCAATCTCTTCAGTGATGCTCAATCACTTTGGGTTTGTAGGTATTTGGGTTTGGGTTTTCCTCACTCGATGATTTTCACTCAAAGTCCTCGAAGGATGGGATGCTCTCAAATGACAAGTGTCAGTTTCTCGCGGAGCAGCCAACCAGCTAGTGGTTGTAGGGGGCGGCTATTTATAGCTTACGGAGCAGCCCGACATGATAAGACATAAATGCCCTTCAATGATATGACCGTTAGGTGGATAAGATATTTTGGGACAGCTGGCGCGTAGCACAGCAACGGTCGGAAATTTGACGTACAAATTCCTCAGGGCTATCATGTTCCTCACTGTGTAGGCAATCCGCACTGGCGAATTCCTAACTCCTCAGTTAGAACAAATTTCTCAGAGACCAGAAGAAATTCGTCTCTGTCACTGAAGCAATTGACTGAACTGTATGAGATTTCCAATGGCTTCACTCGAAGGGATTGGTAGGTGTAGGATTTGAGTTGAGCATCACATGGAATTTTTTCCTTAGTATTTCCTCGACCCCCATTAACAGTACGGTGTTTCCTATGACTCAAGAAAGAGAAAACGAAACTATGAAAACAAAAGTCTTCACGCTTCATGTTCCTCGAATGAATACTAAGTCTTCAAGGTCACACCAATTTCTTCACTTTCAAAGTCTTCAGAAAGTCTTCAGAATACCAAAGTCTTCAGTCGAAGAACTTCATTTTTAGGGGTCGACTTTCTCTGTAAATATCAAACTCCTCATAGACTTATAGACCTGTGTACACTCATAAACTCATTAGTCCCTTAACCTATAAGTCTTCAATACGCCAAAATCACTAAGGGGCACTAGATGCACTTACAATCTCCCCCTTTTTGGTGATTGATGACAATATAGATTAAGTTTTCAACGGGGATAAACATATGAAGTGTAAATGCTGATATTGAGGAATTTGATCACAGGATATAGAAGAACTCCCCTTGAAGATGTGCATAGTGAGGAATTTGCTTTTGAAGCAATGCACACTTGAAGAGTTGAATCATGGAGATCTCCCCCTATATCTTGTAATTCATACACGCATTTGACATACAATATGAAGAATTTGAAATGCATGATGAAATATGGTGACTGACGAAATTCAGCATGCGTGCAATAATATTAACGAGGAATAAGCATGTAGAATAACATAGCAGAAGTATCAGACCACCATCGGGTTTAAGTTTACAACTCGATCCAATAAAGTTTCAGAAGAACGAGAGTTGTAACTTAGCAAAAAACGCCCATATAATAGACCCGCTTGAAGACTAACTCAAATCTCTCCCCCTTTGTCATCGAATGACCAAAAGGATTGAAACTGAGGACTAACGCCCCTGAAGATAATCAAGTTGATGAAGGAGCGTCAGCGTTGTTGGGGTCGGTTGTCGTAGTAGGGCCTGCCGCTGTGTCGTCCAAGTCTTCATGTTCATCAGTGTCACGCGATGAAGAATAGGAGCTGGCCACCAAAGAAGGAACCTTGACCTTCTTGTATTTCTTCGGAGGAGGTGCAGACCAGTCAAATTCTTCCTTGAGACCCATTTTCTTCAGATCTTCAGCATTGTAGACATGAGACAGAACATCCCAGGTACGGTTGAAGGTTTCATGGAGGTAGTATTGGTTTTTCTTCACTACATTGTGTGTTGAAGTCATGTTGTGAAGAACGGAACCAAACTGACGCTTGACCCATTTATGATTGCGATCAACTTTCTGATGAAGACTGGGGAGTAACTCACGATCAGTCATCACCCTGGGTGCTGTGGCTTGAGGATTTTGCTTGGCAGAGTTGTTGGCAGTAGAGTCATGTGTGGCAGAGTCATCATTGGTGGAATAGGATGCAGCCTTGCGAAATTGACCATCCAATGGACGAATGCCTTCATCTATCACAGCAGCTGCCTTGCCTTTGTCATCAGCTGAGGAAAATGTCCGTTTGAGGACTTCAATCAGAGGCAAGTAGCTACAGTGGTTCAGAGTGTCAGCATTGTAGTTGAGTGAAGACCTTGTCCTAATGAATCTCATAATCCACGATGCATAAGGCTTCAGCTCAAATGGTGACATAGCAATATTTGCCAGAGTCCTCATGAATAAATCATGGAAGTTGACAGGAACGCCATGAATGATGTTGAAAAGCAGATTCTTCATGATGCCAATGACTTCTTCATCATTTGAGTCGTGGCCTTTGATAGGACTCATTGTTTTCGATAGAATGCGATAGACAGTCCGAGGCACATACAGTAATTCCTTGACGAGGAATTTGGTTCGAGGGGCCTGCCCTGGTTTCAAAGGTTTCATCAGAACTTGCATGTAGTGATTTGTAAGCTCAAGTTCACTGTAGACACAACGTGCACCTTCAAGTGGAGGACTGAGTGGTAGGGCACGAAGCAATTCAAAAGGCTGGTGCCTTGTAATGAGTATTTTCCGTCATCCAGTCCAACACCCATGAGTTCACATCTTCAGAATCTCCTGTGATGTGCAGCGTCGCATAGAATTGAAGAATGAGTTCTTCATTCCAATCACATATGTCAGTGCAGAAATTCAGCAGTCCAGCATCGTGAAGAACACTAAGGACTAGCTCGAAGCACGACACAGACTTGATACGTCTCCAACGTATCTATAATTTTTGATTGCTCCATGCTATATTATCTACTATTTTGGACTATATTGGGCTTTATTTTCCACTTTTATATTATTTTTGGGAATAACCTATTAACCGGAGGCCCAGCCCAGAATTGCTGTTTTTTGCCTATTTCAGAGTTTGGGAGAAACAGAACATCAAATGGAGTCCAAACGGAATAAAACCTTCGGGAACGTGATTTTCTCACCGAACGTGATCCAGGAGACTTGGGTCCTACTCCAAGGGACAAGAGAGGCGGTCACGAGGGTGGGGGCGCGCCCCCTGCCTCGTGGGCCCCCTATTGCTCCACCGACGTACTCCAGTTCCTCCTATATATACCTACATACCCCCAAACGATCAGATACGGAGCCAAAAACCTAATTCCACCGCCGTAACTTTCTGTATCCACGAGATCCCATCTTGGGGCCTGTTTCGGAGCTCCGCCGGAGAGGGCCGTCATCACGGAGGGCTTATACATCATCATAGCCCCTCCGATGAAGTGTGAGTAGTTTACCTCAGACCTTCGGGTCCATAGTTAGTAGCTAGATGGCTTATTCTCTCTTTTTGGATCTCAATACAATGTTCTCCCCCTCTCTTGTGGAGATCTATTCGATGTAGTCTTCTTTTTGCGGTGTGTTTGTTGAGACCGATGAATTGTGGGTTTATGATGAAGTCTATCTATGAATAATATTTGAATCTTCTCTGAATTCTTTTATGTATGATTGGTTATCTTTGCAAGTCTCTTCGAATTATCAGTTTGGTTTGGCCTACTAGATTGGTTTTTCTTGCCATGGGAGAAGTGCTTAGCTTTGGGTTCGATCTTGCGGTGTCCTTTCCCAGTGACAGAAGGGGCAGCAAGGCACGTATTGCATCGTTGCCATCGAGGATAACAAGATGGGGTTTTTATCATATTGCATGAAACTATCCCTCTACATCATGTCATCTTGCTTAAGGCGTTACTCTGTTTTTAACTTAATACTCTAGATGCATGCTGGATAGCGGTCGATGAGTGGAGTAATGGTAGTAGATGCAGGCAAGAGTCGGTCTACTTTTATCGGACATGATACCTATATACATGATCATACCTAGATATTCTTATAACTATGCTCAATTCTGTCAATTGCTCAACAATAATTTGTTCACCCACCGTAGAATACTTATGCTCTTGAGAGAAGCCACCAGTGAAACCTATGGCCCCCGGGTCTATTCTCATCATATAAATCTCCATCACTTTAATCTTGCTTTGCTTTTTACTTTGCCTTTTACATTTTAGTTTGCATCTCTATACCAAAAATTGAAGGAAATATGCCCTAGAGGCAATAATAAAGTTATTATTTATTTCCTTATATCATGATAAATGTTTATTATTCATGCTAGAATTGTATTAACTGGAAACATAATACATGTGTGAATACATAGACAAACAGAGTGTCACTAGTATGCCTCTACTTGACTAGCTCATTAATCAAAGATGGTTATGTTTCCTAGCCATGAACAAAGAGTTGTTATTTGATTAACGAGATCACATCATTAGTTGAATGATCTGATTGACATGACCCATTCCATTAGCATAGCACCCGATCGTTTAGTATGTTGCTATTGCTTTTATCCATGACTTATACATGTTCCTTTAACTATGAGATTATGCAACTCCCATTTACCGTAGGAACACTTTGTGTGCTACCAAACGTCACAACGTAACTGGGTGATTATAAAGGTGCTCTACAGGTGTCTCCGAAGGTACATATTGGGTTGGCGTATTTCGAGATTAGGATTTGTCACTCCGATTGTCGGAGAGGTATCTCAGGGCCTTCTCGGTAATGCACATCACATAAAGCCTTGCAAGCATTGCAACCAATGAGTTAGTTGCGAGATGATGTATTACAGAACGAGTAAAGAGACTTGCCGGTAACAAGATTGAACTAGGTATTGGATACCGACGATCGAATCTCGGGCAAGTAACATACCGATGACAAAGGGAACAACGTATGTTGTTATGCGGTCTGACCGATAAAGATCTTCGTAGAATATGTAGGAGCCAATATGGGCATCCAGGTCCCGCTATTGGTTATTGACCGGAGACGTGTCTCGGTCATGTCTACATTGTTCTCGAACCGTAGGGTCCGCACGCTTAACGTTACGATGACAGTTATTATGAGTTTATGCATTTTGATGTACCGAAGGAGTTCGGAGTCCCGGATGTGATCACGGACGTGACGAGGAGTCTCGAAATGGTCGAGACATAAAGAATTATATATTGGAAGCCTATGTTTGGACATCGGATGCATTCCAGGTGAAATCAGGATTTTACCGGAATACCGGGAGGGTTACCGGAACCCCCCGGGAGCATAATGGGCCAACATGGGCCTTGGAGGAGAGGTGAGAGGGATGCCCCATGGGCTGCGCGCCTCCCCCCTTCCCCTAGTCCTATTAGGACTAGGAGAGGTGGGCGCCCCCTCTCTCTCTCCCCCTTGGAGAATCCTAGTCCAACTAGGATTGGGGGGGGGGGGGGAATCCTACTCCCAGAGGGAGTAGGACTCTCTGGCGCGCCAAGGCCTGGCCGGCCAGTCCCTCCCCCTTGGCTCCTTTATATACGGGGGCAGGGGGCACCCCAGAGACACACAAGTTGATCTACGGATCGTTCCTTAGCCGTGTGCGGTGCCCCCTTCCACCAAATTCCACCTCGATCATATCGTTGCAGTGCTTAGGCGAAGCCCTGCGCCGGTAACACATCAAGATCGTCACCACGCCGTCGTGCTGACGGAACTCTTCCTCGACGCTTTGCTGGATCGGAGCCCGGGGATCGTCATCGAGCTGAACGTGTGCCAAGAACTCGGAGGTGCCGGAGTAACGGTGCTGTGATCGGTTGGATCGCGAGGAGAACGTACGACTACTTCCTCTATGTTGTGTCAACGCTTCCGCTTCGGTCTACGAGGGTACGTAGACAACACTCTCCCCTCTCGTTGCTATGCATCACCATGATCTTGCGTGTGCGTAGAATTTTTTTTTGAAATTACTACGTTCCCCAACAGTGGTATTAGAGCCTAGGTTTTATGGTTTGATGTTATTTGCACGAGTAGAACACAAGTGAGTTGTGGACGATACAAGTCATACTGCCTACCAGCATGTCATACTTTGGTTCAGCGGTATTGTTGGACGAGACGATCCGGACCAACCTTACGCGTACGCTTACGCGAGACCGGTTCCCTCGACGTGCTTTGCACATAGATGGCTTGCGGAAGACTGTCTCTCCAACTTTAGTTGAACCGAGTGTGGCTACGCCCGGTCCTTGAGAAGGTTAAAACGGAGTCTATTTGACAAACTATCGTTGTGGTTTTGATGCGTAGGTAAGATGAGTTCTTGCTTAAAGCCCGTAGCAGCCACGTAAAACATGCAACAACAAAGTAGAGGACGTCTAACTTGTTTTTGCAGGGCATGTTGTGATGTGATATGGTCAAGACGTGATGCTAAATTTTATTGTATGAGATGATCATGTTTTGTAACCGAGTTATCGGCAACTGGCAGGAGCCATATGGTTGTCGCTTTATTGTATGCAATGCAATCGCGATGTAATGCTTTACTTTATTACTAAGCGGTAGTGATAGTCGTGGAAGCATAAGATTGGCGAGACGACAACGATGCTGCGATGAAGATCAAGGAGTCGCGCCGGTGACGATGGTGATCATGACGGTGCTTCGAAGATGGAGATCACAAGCACAAGATGATGATGGCCATATCATATCACTTATATTGATTGCATGTGATGTTTATCCTTTTATGCATCTTATCTTGCTTTGATTGACGGTAGCATTATAAGATGATCTCTCACTAAATTATCAAGAAGTGTTCTCCCTGAGTATGCACCGTTGCAAAAGTTCTTCGTGCTGAGACACCACGTGATGATCGGGTGTGATAGGCTCTACGTTCAAATACAACGGATGCAAAACAGTTGCACACGCGGAATACTCAGGTTTAACTTGACGAGCCTAGCATATAACAGATATGGCCTCGGAACACAGAGACCGAAAGGTCGAGCGTGAATCACATAGTAGATATGATCAACATAGTGATGTTCACCATTGAAACTACTCCATCTCACGTGATGATCGGACATGGTTTAGTTGATTTGGATCACGTGATCACTTAGAGGATTAGAGGGATGTCTATCTAAGTGGGAGTTCTTAAGTAATATGATTAATTGAACTTAAATTTATCATGAACTTAGTACCTGATAGTATCTTGCTTGTCTATGTTGTGTAGATAGATGGCTCGTGCTGTTGTTCCGTTGAATTTTAATGCGTTCCTTGAGAAAGCAAAGTTGAAAGATGATGGTAGCAATTACACGGACTGGGTCCGTAACTTGAGGATTATCCTCATTGCTGCACAGAAGAATTACGTCCTGGAAGCACCGCTGGGTGCCAGGCCTGGTGCAAGAGCTACGCCAGATGTTGTGAACGTCTGGCAAAGCAAAGCTGATGACTACTCTATAGTTCAGTGTGCCATGCTTTACGGCTTAGAACCGGGACTTCAACGACGTTTTGAACACCATGGAGCATATGAGATGTTCCAGGAGTTGAAGTTAATATTTCAAGCAAATGCCCGGATTGAGAGATATGAAGTCTCCAATAAGTTCTATAGCTGTAAAATGGAGGAGAACGGTTCTGTCAGTGAGCATATACTCAGAATGTCTGGGTATAACAATCACTTGATTCAACTGGGAGTTAATCTTCCGGATGATTGCGTCATTGACAGAATTCTCCAATCACTGCCACCAAGCGACAAGAGCTTCGTGATGAACTATAATATGCAAGGGATGACCAAAACTATGCCCGAGCTCTTCGCGATGCTAAAAGCCGCGGAGGTAGAAATCAAAAAGGAGCATCAAGTGTTGATGGTTAACAAAACCACTAGTTTCAAGAAAAGGGGCAAAGGGAAGAAAAAGGGGAACTTCAAAAAGAACAGCAAGCAAGTTGCTACTCAAGAGAAGAAACCCAAGTCTGGACCTAAGCCTGAAACTGAGTGCTTCTATTGCAAGCAGACTGGTCACTGGAAGCGGAACTGCCCCAAGTATTTGGCGGATAAGAAGGATGGCAAGGTTAACAAAGGTATATATGATATACATGTTATTGATGTGTACCTTACTAATTCTCGCAGTAGCACCTGGGTATTTGATACTGGTTCTGTTGCTAATATTTGCAACTCAAAACAGGGGCTACGGATTAAGCGAAGATTGGCTAAGGACGAGGTGACGATGCGCGTGGGAAATGGTTCCAAAGTCGATGTGATCGCGGTCGGCACGCTACCTCTACATCTACCTTCGGGATTAATATTAGATCTAAATAATTGTTATTTAGTACCAGCGTTGAGCATGAACATTATATCTGGATCTTGTTTGATGCGAGACGGTTATTCATTTAAATCAGAGAATAATGGTTGTTCTATTTATATGAGTAATATCTTTTATGGTCATGCGCCATTAAAGAGTGGTTTGTTCTTACTTAATCTTGATAGCAGTAATACACATATTCATAATGTTGAAGCCAAAAGATGCAGAGTTGATAATGATAGTGCAACTTATTTGTGGCACTGCCGTTTAGGTCATATCGGTGTAAAACGCATGAAGAAACTCCATACTGATGGACTTTTGGAGTCACTTGATTATGAATCACTTGGCACTTGCGAACCGTGCCTTATGGGCAAGATGACTAAAACACCGTTCTCCGGTACTATGGAGAGAGCAACAGATTTATTGGAAATCATACATACTGATGTATGTGGTCCAATGAATGTTGAGGCTCGTGGCGGATATCGTTATTTTCTCACCTTCACTGATGATTTAAGCAGATATGGGTATATCTACTTAATGAAACACAAGTCTGAAACATTTGAAAAGTTCAAAGAATTTCAGAGTGAAGTGGAAAATCATCGTAACAAGAAAATAAAGTTTCTACGATCTGATCGTGGAGGAGAATATTTGAGTTACGAGTTTGGTCTACATTTGAAGCAATGCGGAATAGTTTCGCAACTCACGCCACCCGGAACACCACAACGTAATGGTGTGTCCGAACGTCGTAATCGTACTTTACTAGATATGGTGCGATCTATGATGTCTCTTACCGATTTACCGCTATCTTTTTGGGGTTATGCTCTAGAGACGGCCGCATTCACGTTAAATAGGGCACCATCAAAATCTGTTGAGACGACGCCTTATGAACTGTGGTTTAGCAAGAAACCAAAGTTGTCGTTTCTTAAAGTTTGGGGCTGCGATGCTTATGTGAAAAAGCTTCAACCTGATAAGCTTGAACCCAGATCGGAAAAATGTGTCTTCATAGGATACCCAAAGGAGACTATTGGGTATACCTTCTATCACAGATCCGAAGGAAAAATTTTTGTTGCTAAAATCGGAAACTTTCTAGAGAAGGAGTTTCTCTTGAAAGAAGTGAGTGGGAGGAAAGTAGAACTTGATGAGATAACAGTATCTACTCCCTTATTGAGAAGTAGTACATCACAGAAATCTGTTTCTGTGACACCTACATCAAATAGGGAGGAAGCTAATGATAATGATCATGAAACTTCAGATCAAGTTTCTACTGAACTTCGTAGATCAACCAGAGTAAGATCCGCACCAGAGTGGTACGGTAATCCTATTTTGGAAGTCATGTTACTAGACCATGATGAACCTACGAACTATGAAGAAGCGATGGTGAGCCCAGATTCCGCAAAGTGGCTTGAGGCCATGAAATCTGAGATGGGATCCATGTATGAGAACAAAGTATGGACTTTGGTTGACTTGCCCGATGATCGGCAAGCAATTGAGAATAAATGGATTTTTAAGAAGAAGACTGACGCTGATGGTAATGTTACTGTCTATAAAGCTCGACTTGTTGCAAAAGGTTTTCGACAAGTTCAAGGGATTGACTACGATGAGACTTTCTCACCCGTAGCGATGCTTAAGTCTGTCCGAATCATGTTAGCAGTTGCCGCATTTTATGATTATGAAATTTGGCAAATGGATGTCAAAACTGCATTCCTGAATGGATTTCTGGAAGAAGAGTTGTATATGATGCAACCAGAAGGTTTTGTCGATCCGAAGGGAGCTAACAAAGTGTGCAAGCTCCAGCGATCCATTTAGGGACTGGTGCAAGCCTCTCGGAGTTGGAATAAACGCTTTGATAGTGTGATCAAAGCATTTGGTTTTATACAGACTTTTGGAGAAGCCTGTATTTACAAGAAAGTGAGTGGGAGCTCTGTAGCATTTCTGATATTATATGTGGATGACATATTACTGATCGGAAATAATATAGAATTTTTGGATAGCATAAAGGGATACTTGAATAAGAATTTTTCAATGAAAGACCTCGGTGAAGCTGCTTACATATTAGGCATTAAGATCTATAGAGATAGATCAAGACGCTTAATAGGACTTTCACAAAGCACATACCTTGACAAAGTTTTGAAAAAGTTCAAAATGGATCAGGCAAATAAAGGGTTCTTGCCTGTGGCACAAGGTGTGAAGTTGAGTAAGACTCAATGCCCGACCACCGCAGAAGATAGAGAGAAAATGAAAAAAATGTTCCCTATGCTTCAGCCATAGGCTCTATCATGTATGCAATGCTGTGTACCAGACCTGATGTGTGCCTTGCTGTAAGTTTAGCAGGCAGGTACCAAAGTAATCCAGGAGTGGATCACCGGACAGCGGTCAAGAACATCCTTAAGTACTTGAGAAGGACTAAGGATATGTTTCTCATTTATGGAGGTGACAAAGAGCTCGTCGTAAACGGTTACGTCGATGCAAGCTTTGACACTGATCCGGACGATTCCAAATCGCAAACCGGATACGTATTTACATTAAACGGTGGAGCTGTCAGTTGGTGCAGTTCTAAACAAAGCGTCGTGGCGGGATCTACATGTGAAGCTGAGTACATAGCCGCTTCGGAAGCAGCTAATGTAGGAGTCTAGATGAAGGAGTTCATATCCGATCTAGGTGTTGTACCTAGCGTATCGGGTCCAATGAAAATCTTTTGTGACAATACTGGTGCAATTGCCTTGGCAAAGGAATCCAGATTTCACAAAAGAACCAAACACATCAAAAGACGCTTCAACTCCATCCGGGATTTGGTCCAGGTGGGAGACATAGAGATATGCAAGATACATACGGATCTGAATGTTGCAGACCCGTTGACTAAGCCTCTTCCACGAGCAAAACATGATCAGCACCAATACTCCATGGGTGTTAGAATCATTACTTTGTAATCTAGATTATTGACTCTAGTGCAAGTGGGAGACTGAAGGAAATATGCCCTAGAGGCAATAATAAAGTTATTATTTATTTCCTTATATCATGATAAATGTTTATTATTCATGCTAGAATTGTATTAACTGGAAACATAATACATGTGTGAATACATAGACAAACAGAGTGTCACTAGTATGCCTCTACTTGAATAGCTCATTAATCAAAGATGGTTATGTTTCCTAGCCATGAACAAAGAGTTGTTATTTGATTAACGAGATCACATCATTAGTTGAATGATCTGATTGACATGACCCATTCCATTAGCATAGCACCCGATCGTTTAGTATGTTGCTATTGCTTTTATCCATGACTTATACATGTTCCTTTAACTATGAGATTATGCAACTCCCATTTACCGTAGGAACACTTTGTGTGCTACCAAACGTCACAACGTAACTGGGTGATTATAAAGGTGCTCTACAGGTGTCTCCGAAGGTACATATTGGGTTGGCGTATTTCGAGATTAGGATTTGTCACTCCGATTGTCGGAGAGGTATCTCAGGGCCTTCTCGGTAATGCACATCACATAAAGCCTTGCAAGCATTGCAACCAATGAGTTAGTTGCGAGATGATGTATTACAGAACGAGTAAAGAGACTTGCCGGTAACGAGATTGAACTAGGTATTGGATACCGACGATCGAATCTCGGGCAAGTAACATACCGATGACAAAGGGAACAACGTATGTTGTTATGCGGTCTGACCGATAAAGATCTTCGTAGAATATGTAGGAGCCAATATGGGCATCCAGGTCCCGCTATTGGTTATTGACCGGAGACGTGTCTCGGTCATGTCTACATTGTTCTCGAACCGTAGGGTCCGCACGCTTAACGTTACGATGACAGTTATTATGAGTTTATGCATTTTGATGTACCGAAGGAGTTCGGAGTCCCGGATGTGATCACGGACGTGACGAGGAGTCTCGAAATGGTCGAGACATAAAGAATTATATATTGGAAGCCTATGTTTGGACATCGGATGCATTCCAGGTGAAATCAGGATTTTACCGGAATACCGGGAGGGTTACCGGAACCCCCCGGGAGCATAATGGGCCAACATGGGCCTTGGAGGAGAGGTGAGAGGGATGCCCCATGGGCTGCGCGCCTCCCCCCTTCCCCTAGTCCTATTAGGACTAGGAGAGGTGGGCGCCCCCTCTCTCTCTCCCCCTTGGAGAATCCTAGTCCAACTAGGATTGGGGGGGGGGGAATCCTACTCCCAGAGGGAGTAGGACTCTCTGGCGCGCCAAGGCCTGGCCGGCCAGTCCCTCCCCCTTGGCTCCTTTATATACGGGGGCAGGGGGCACCCCAGAGACACACAAGTTGATCTACGGATCGTTCCTTAGCCGTGTGCGGTGCCCCCTTCCACCAAATTCCACCTCGATCATATCGTTGCAGTGCTTAGGCGAAGCCCTGCGCCGGTAACACATCAAGATCGTCACCACGCCGTCGTGCTGACGGAACTATTCCTCGACGCTTTGCTGGATCGGAGCCCGGGGATCGTCATCGAGCTGAACGTGTGCCAAGAACTCGGAGGTGCCGGAGTAACGGTGCTGTGATCGGTTGGATCGCGAGGAGAACGTACGACTACTTCCTCTATGTTGTGTCAACGCTTCCGCTTCGGTCTACGAGGGTACGTAGACAACACTCTCCCCTCTCGTTGCTATGCATCACCATGATCTTGCGTGTGCGTAGAATTTTTTTTTGAAATTACTACGTTCCCCAACAGTGGTATTAGAGCCTAGGTTTTATGGTTTGATGTTATTTGCACGAGTAGAACACAAGTGAGTTGTGGACGATACAAGTCATACTGCCTACCAGCATGTCATACTTTGGTTCAGCGGTATTGTTGGACGAGACGATCCGGACCAACCTTACGCGTACGCTTACGCGAGACCGGTTCCCTCGACGTGCTTTGCACATAGATGGCTTGCGGAAGACTGTCTCTCCAACTTTAGTTGAACCGAGTGTGGCTACGCCCGGTCCTTGAGAAGGTTAAAACGGAGTCTATTTGACAAACTATCGTTGTGGTTTTGATGCGTAGGTAAGATGAGTTCTTGCTTAAAGCCCGTAGCAGCCACGTAAAACATGCAACAACAAAGTAGAGGACGTCTAACTTGTTTTTGCAGGGCATGTTGTGATGTGATATGGTCAAGA
Organism: Aegilops umbellulata; assembly: GCA_032464435.1. Taxonomy (NCBI): domain Eukaryota; kingdom Viridiplantae; phylum Streptophyta; class Magnoliopsida; order Poales; family Poaceae; genus Aegilops; species Aegilops umbellulata. Next base: position 635,211,645 of record CP136057.1, on the reverse strand, counting down.
CGTGATGCTAAATTTTATTGTATGAGATGATCATGTTTTGTAACCGAGTTATCGGCAACTGGCAGGAGCCATATGGTTGTCGCTTTATTGTATGCAATGCAATCGCGATGTAATGCTTTACTTTATTACTAAGCGGTAGTGATAGTCGTGGAAGCATAAGATTGGCGAGACGACAACGATGCTGCGATGAAGATCAAGGAGTCGCGCCGGTGACGATGGTGATCATGACGGTGCTTCGAAGATGGAGATCACAAGCACAAGATGATGATGGCCATATCATATCACTTATATTGATTGCATGTGATGTTTATCCTTTTATGCATCTTATCTTGCTTTGATTGACGGTAGCATTATAAGATGATCTCTCACTAAATTATCAAGAAGTGTTCTCCCTGAGTATGCACCGTTGCAAAAGTTCTTCGTGCTGAGACACCACGTGATGATCGGGTGTGATAGGCTCTACGTTCAAATACAACGGATGCAAAACAGTTGCACACGCGGAATACTCAGGTTTAACTTGACGAGCCTAGCATATAACAGATATGGCCTCGGAACACAGAGACCGAAAGGTCGAGCGTGAATCACATAGTAGATATGATCAACATAGTGATGTTCACCATTGAAACTACTCCATCTCACGTGATGATCGGACATGGTTTAGTTGATTTGGATCACGTGATCACTTAGAGGATTAGAGGGATGTCTATCTAAGTGGGAGTTCTTAAGTAATATGATTAATTGAACTTAAATTTATCATGAACTTAGTACCTGATAGTATCTTGCTTGTCTATGTTGTGTAGATAGATGGCTCGTGCTGTTGTTCCGTTGAATTTTAATGCGTTCCTTGAGAAAGCAAAGTTGAAAGATGATGGTAGCAATTACACGGACTGGGTCCGTAACTTGAGGATTATCCTCATTGCTGCACAGAAGAATTACGTCCTGGAAGCACCGCTGGGTGCCAGGCCTGGTGCAAGAGCTACGCCAGATGTTGTGAACGTCTGGCAAAGCAAAGCTGATGACTACTCTATAGTTCAGTGTGCCATGCTTTACGGCTTAGAACCGGGACTTCAACGACGTTTTGAACACCATGGAGCATATGAGATGTTCCAGGAGTTGAAGTTAATATTTCAAGCAAATGCCCGGATTGAGAGATATGAAGTCTCCAATAAGTTCTATAGCTGTAAAATGGAGGAGAACGGTTCTGTCAGTGAGCATATACTCAGAATGTCTGGGTATAACAATCACTTGATTCAACTGGGAGTTAATCTTCCGGATGATTGCGTCATTGACAGAATTCTCCAATCACTGCCACCAAGCGACAAGAGCTTCGTGATGAACTATAATATGCAAGGGATGACCAAAACTATGCCCGAGCTCTTCGCGATGCTAAAAGCCGCGGAGGTAGAAATCAAAAAGGAGCATCAAGTGTTGATGGTTAACAAAACCACTAGTTTCAAGAAAAGGGGCAAAGGGAAGAAAAAGGGGAACTTCAAAAAGAACAGCAAGCAAGTTGCTACTCAAGAGAAGAAACCCAAGTCTGGACCTAAGCCTGAAACTGAGTGCTTCTATTGCAAGCAGACTGGTCACTGGAAGCGGAACTGCCCCAAGTATTTGGCGGATAAGAAGGATGGCAAGGTTAACAAAGGTATATATGATATACATGTTATTGATGTGTACCTTACTAATTCTCGCAGTAGCACCTGGGTATTTGATACTGGTTCTGTTGCTAATATTTGCAACTCAAAACAGGGGCTACGGATTAAGCGAAGATTGGCTAAGGACGAGGTGACGATGCGCGTGGGAAATGGTTCCAAAGTCGATGTGATCGCGGTCGGCACGCTACCTCTACATCTACCTTCGGGATTAATATTAGATCTAAATAATTGTTATTTAGTACCAGCGTTGAGCATGAACATTATATCTGGATCTTGTTTGATGCGAGACGGTTATTCATTTAAATCAGAGAATAATGGTTGTTCTATTTATATGAGTAATATCTTTTATGGTCATGCGCCATTAAAGAGTGGTTTGTTCTTACTTAATCTTGATAGCAGTAATACACATATTCATAATGTTGAAGCCAAAAGATGCAGAGTTGATAATGATAGTGCAACTTATTTGTGGCACTGCCGTTTAGGTCATATCGGTGTAAAACGCATGAAGAAACTCCATACTGATGGACTTTTGGAGTCACTTGATTATGAATCACTTGGCACTTGCGAACCGTGCCTTATGGGCAAGATGACTAAAACACCGTTCTCCGGTACTATGGAGAGAGCAACAGATTTATTGGAAATCATACATACTGATGTATGTGGTCCAATGAATGTTGAGGCTCGTGGCGGATATCGTTATTTTCTCACCTTCACTGATGATTTAAGCAGATATGGGTATATCTACTTAATGAAACACAAGTCTGAAACATTTGAAAAGTTCAAAGAATTTCAGAGTGAAGTGGAAAATCATCGTAACAAGAAAATAAAGTTTCTACGATCTGATCGTGGAGGAGAATATTTGAGTTACGAGTTTGGTCTACATTTGAAGCAATGCGGAATAGTTTCGCAACTCACGCCACCCGGAACACCACAACGTAATGGTGTGTCCGAACGTCGTAATCGTACTTTACTAGATATGGTGCGATCTATGATGTCTCTTACCGATTTACCGCTATCTTTTTGGGGTTATGCTCTAGAGACGGCCGCATTCACGTTAAATAGGGCACCATCAAAATCTGTTGAGACGACGCCTTATGAACTGTGGTTTAGCAAGAAACCAAAGTTGTCGTTTCTTAAAGTTTGGGGCTGCGATGCTTATGTGAAAAAGCTTCAACCTGATAAGCTTGAACCCAGATCGGAAAAATGTGTCTTCATAGGATACCCAAAGGAGACTATTGGGTATACCTTCTATCACAGATCCGAAGGAAAAATTTTTGTTGCTAAAATCGGAAACTTTCTAGAGAAGGAGTTTCTCTTGAAAGAAGTGAGTGGGAGGAAAGTAGAACTTGATGAGATAACAGTATCTACTCCCTTATTGAGAAGTAGTACATCACAGAAATCTGTTTCTGTGACACCTACATCAAATAGGGAGGAAGCTAATGATAATGATCATGAAACTTCAGATCAAGTTTCTACTGAACTTCGTAGATCAACCAGAGTAAGATCCGCACCAGAGTGGTACGGTAATCCTATTTTGGAAGTCATGTTACTAGACCATGATGAACCTACGAACTATGAAGAAGCGATGGTGAGCCCAGATTCCGCAAAGTGGCTTGAGGCCATGAAATCTGAGATGGGATCCATGTATGAGAACAAAGTATGGACTTTGGTTGACTTGCCCGATGATCGGCAAGCAATTGAGAATAAATGGATTTTTAAGAAGAAGACTGACGCTGATGGTAATGTTACTGTCTATAAAGCTCGACTTGTTGCAAAAGGTTTTCGACAAGTTCAAGGGATTGACTACGATGAGACTTTCTCACCCGTAGCGATGCTTAAGTCTGTCCGAATCATGTTAGCAGTTGCCGCATTTTATGATTATGAAATTTGGCAAATGGATGTCAAAACTGCATTCCTGAATGGATTTCTGGAAGAAGAGTTGTATATGATGCAACCAGAAGGTTTTGTCGATCCGAAGGGAGCTAACAAAGTGTGCAAGCTCCAGCGATCCATTTAGGGACTGGTGCAAGCCTCTCGGAGTTGGAATAAACGCTTTGATAGTGTGATCAAAGCATTTGGTTTTATACAGACTTTTGGAGAAGCCTGTATTTACAAGAAAGTGAGTGGGAGCTCTGTAGCATTTCTGATATTATATGTGGATGACATATTACTGATCGGAAATAATATAGAATTTCTGGATAGCATAAAGGGATACTTGAATAAGAATTTTTCAATGAAAGACCTCGGTGAAGCTGCTTACATATTAGGCATTAAGATCTATAGAGATAGATCAAGACGCTTAATAGGACTTTCACAAAGCACATACCTTGACAAAGTTTTGAAAAAGTTCAAAATGGATCAGGCAAAGAAAGGGTTCTTGCCTGTGGCACAAGGTGTGAAGTTGAGTAAGACTCAATGCCCGACCACCGCAGAAGATAGAGAGAAAATGAAAAAAATGTTCCCTATGCTTCAGCCATAGGCTCTATCATGTATGCAATGCTGTGTACCAGACCTGATGTGTGCCTTGCTGTAAGTTTAGCAGGCAGGTACCAAAGTAATCCAGGAGTGGATCACCGGACAGCGGTCAAGAACATCCTTAAGTACTTGAGAAGGACTAAGGATATGTTTCTCATTTATGGAGGTGACAAAGAGCTCGTCGTAAACGGTTACGTCGATGCAAGCTTTGACACTGATCCGGACGATTCCAAATCGCAAACCGGATACGTATTTACATTAAACGGTGGAGCTGTCAGTTGGTGCAGTTCTAAACAAAGCGTCGTGGCGGGATCTACATGTGAAGCTGAGTACATAGCCGCTTCGGAAGCAGCTAATGTAGGAGTCTAGATGAAGGAGTTCATATCCGATCTAGGTGTTGTACCTAGCGTATCGGGTCCAATGAAAATCTTTTGTGACAATACTGGTGCAATTGCCTTGGCAAAGGAATCCAGATTTCACAAAAGAACCAAACACATCAAAAGACGCTTCAACTCCATCCGGGATTTGGTCCAGGTGGGAGACATAGAGATATGCAAGATACATACGGATCTGAATGTTGCAGACCCGTTGACTAAGCCTCTTCCACGAGCAAAACATGATCAGCACCAATACTCCATGGGTGTTAGAATCATTACTTTGTAATCTAGATTATTGACTCTAGTGCAAGTGGGAGACTGAAGGAAATATGCCCTAGAGGCAATAATAAAGTTATTATTTATTTCCTTATATCATGATAAATGTTTATTATTCATGCTAGAATTGTATTAACTGGAAACATAATACATGTGTGAATACATAGACAAACAGAGTGTCACTAGTATGCCTCTACTTGACTAGCTCATTAATCAAAGATGGTTATGTTTCCTAGCCATGAACAAAGAGTTGTTATTTGATTAACGAGATCACATCATTAGTTGAATGATCTGATTGACATGACCCATTCCATTAGCATAGCACCCGATCGTTTAGTATGTTGCTATTGCTTTTATCCATGACTTATACATGTTCCTTTAACTATGAGATTATGCAACTCCCATTTACCGTAGGAACACTTTGTGTGCTACCAAACGTCACAACGTAACTGGGTGATTATAAAGGTGCTCTACAGGTGTCTCCGAAGGTACATATTGGGTTGGCGTATTTCGAGATTAGGATTTGTCACTCCGATTGTCGGAGAGGTATCTCAGGGCCTTCTCGGTAATGCACATCACATAAAGCCTTGCAAGCATTGCAACCAATGAGTTAGTTGCGAGATGATGTATTACAGAACGAGTAAAGAGACTTGCCGGTAACGAGATTGAACTAGGTATTGGATACCGACGATCGAATCTCGGGCAAGTAACATACCGATGACAAAGGGAACAACGTATGTTGTTATGCGGTCTGACCGATAAAGATCTTCGTAGAATATGTAGGAGCCAATATGGGCATCCAGGTCCCGCTATTGGTTATTGACCGGAGACGTGTCTCGGTCATGTCTACATTGTTCTCGAACCGTAGGGTCCGCACGCTTAACGTTACGATGACAGTTATTATGAGTTTATGCATTTTGATGTACCGAAGGAGTTCGGAGTCCCGGATGTGATCACGGACGTGACGAGGAGTCTCGAAATGGTCGAGACATAAAGAATTATATATTGGAAGCCTATGTTTGGACATCGGATGCATTCCAGGTGAAATCAGGATTTTACCGGAATACCGGGAGGGTTACCGGAACCCCCCGGGAGCATAATGGGCCAACATGGGCCTTGGAGGAGAGGTGAGAGGGATGCCCCATGGGCTGCGCGCCTCCCCCCTTCCCCTAGTCCTATTAGGACTAGGAGAGGTGGGCGCCCCCTCTCTCTCTCTCTCCCCCTTGGAGAATCCTAGTCCAACTAGGATTGGGGGGGGGGGGGAATCCTACTCCCAGAGGGAGTAGGACTCTCTGGCGCGCCAAGGCCTGGCCGGCCAGTCCCTCCCCCTTGGCTCCTTTATATACGGGGGCAGGGGGCACCCCAGAGACACACAAGTTGATCTACGGATCGTTCCTTAGCCGTGTGCGGTGCCCCCTTCCACCAAATTCCACCTCGATCATATCGTTGCAGTGCTTAGGCGAAGCCCTGCGCCGGTAACACATCAAGATCGTCACCACGCCGTCGTGCTGACGGAACTATTCCTCGACGCTTTGCTGGATCGGAGCCCGGGGATCGTCATCGAGCTGAACGTGTGCCAAGAACTCGGAGGTGCCGGAGTAACGGTGCTGTGATCGGTTGGATCGCGAGGAGAACGTACGACTACTTCCTCTACGTTGTGTCAACGCTTCCGCTTCGGTCTACGAGGGTACGTAGACAACACTCTCCCCTCTCATTGCTATGCATCACCATGATCTTGCGTGTGCGTAGGAATTTTTTTTGAAATTACTACGTTCCCCAACAAAAATACCAAAAATATTATCTATCATCTCTATCAGATCTCACCCTCGTAAGTGACCGTGAAGGGATTAACAATCCCTAATCGCGTTGGTTGCGAGTAGCTATCGTTTTGTGCAGGTACGAGGGACTTGAGCGTGGCCTCCTACTGGATTGATACCTTGGTTCTCAAAAACTGAGGGAGATAGTTACGCTACTTTGCTGCATCATCCTCTCCTCTTCGGGGAAAACCAACGCAGTGCTTAAGAGGTAGCAAGACTCCATGTCCACGTGAGGAATATGTGCATGATCGAAGACTTTGTCTTTGTTGAACAACACTGAGGAATAGAAATTGGCTTGACTAGCAGTCCAGAAACACCTCTTCCTTATGCGATCAGAATCATATGGGTTGTAGTCAGTGAAGAACACATGCTCGCCAAAGAAGACTTCAGCCTTGAACTTTTGCTTGCGTGAGAAGGGATCCTTTGGTTTGGGCAGAGGAGTGTCAGTGAGTTGCATCACGACCTCAGGAATCGCAATCTCAGGTTCATCAGTCTGAGGAATTTCTGGTTCCTCTTCAGTCGCAGTCTGCGTTGTCATATGATCAGCAGCAGCAGTTTCTTCAGCACTAGTGGCTGGAATTTCTTCACGCATAGACGAGGTGGGGTGAGTTTCTTCAGAGCCCATTTGAACTGTTGGTGCAGGGGACAGAGGTATTTGTTGTAGAGGGGTGAAGAGTGGAGAGTTGGGGTGCTGACTTTCCCAAAAGTCATCATTCATCACAGGCGTTGTACAACCAATATCCACGTCTTCATCTTCCAATTCTTCAACACCATCCTCTTCAGCTGTGAACTGAGGCATTGGTGAGGATACAACTGGTGTTGAAGGGATCGCATCCACTTCAATTTCTTCATCAATCTGCTCTGATGAAGCAGCAGATTGAGTTTCTTCATCAGATCCGCTTGGGATCTCATAGTCTTCACCAAAAGGAACAAGGTCCTTTGATGGCATGGTTGAAATTGGAACAACATCAATGGGATTTTCAAACGAGCTGGTCATAGGCTTCATTTTCTTCGGAGCTGAAGAATCTGAAGCAGCTGATGCTTTCCTTTTTTCACTGCAGCATGCTCTGCAGCCTTGGTCTTCTTCACATCTGATGCAGATGGAAGAATTGGAGTTGGTGTAGGTGCAGGAGGAGTTGAGGAATCTGGTTGATTTTCTTCAGGCGCAACTGATGCAGTTGCCCTGACTTCTTCAGTTTCTTCAGGTGCACCACTAGTGGACGCCCTGGCAATTTTTTCAGCGGCTGGAATGGAGTCATCAGCCCTGGAACTAGCATTTTCTTCAGCAGCCTGAAAGTCATCAGAGGTGCTGGCATGTTCTTCAGTTGGCTGAGCAGAGGCTTCAGCTTGAGGAACTTCTTGTTGCGATGGAGCTGCAACATTGGTGAACTTCTCAGTCAGTTTTACAAACCTGACTTTGGCTCCTTGCCAATCAGCATAGTATGCGTTGAAGTTGTCGCTGAGGGTTTTGATTTCAGACCGGATTTTGATAAGTTCATCAGTTGTCATTCTGACAACGTTGGTCTTCAGATATTTCTCCTTCTTGTACTGGGCCTTCTTGATCTGCCTGGCCTGCTCATATTTCCATTTCTCTTCTTGGATGAAATGAGTCAACATGTGACTTTGGCCAGGAGTCAACTTGAAATCTGGCATAGGAGTGTTTGGGTCCTTGTTCCAGAGATCAATGTAATCGAGGATCGCCCTTGGATCCAAAAGCAGTGGCACAGGTGTGCCTTTGGCTCCAGCGGCCCTTTGTTGTCTGTCTCTGATGATTTCTGCAAGTTCATCATCATCAGCTTCATCGTCATATGGCACTTGGAAGGCAACCTGTTTCTTCTTAGGACTTGGCTGGGGACCTCGTCTAGCAGTTGCCTTTGTCTTCAGTAGAGTGGGGCCTGGTGAAGAATTTGGTGCAGGTGAGGAACTTGCTGAGACACCAGAGGCAATAGAGATGCCTGCAGTCCTTTGGCACGAGGCTAGATGCGCAGGTGTTGAGCACTTTGTCGGAACAGATTAGGCTCTTGAAGGAGCTGAGGATTTCGGAGGAGCAGCAGCAGCATGAGGAATTGGTCTTGAGGACTTTGAAGATTCTGGCCGTGAGGGCACAACTGAGGAACTTGGCCGTGAGGGCACTGTTGGTGAAGCACTTGGCTTGCGCGCATGCTTCTTTGCCATAGATCTCTTTGGCTTGACAGAGGCCTTAGTGGCAGCAGCAGCAGCAGCAGCAGAGTCTTCATTGAATTTCCCCACTCTTCTTTTGCTTGCTTGGCCAACTTGGCTTGGCGCTTGGCCCATTCTTCAGGAAAGTCCTCACCGCATTTGATGGTAGTGGGATCTGCCTCTTGGCCAGGTGCCAATGGGGCTCTTGGGCATAGAGGATTGAGTGCGAATTTCTTCATATACTTTGGAGTTACATATCTATATTTCATCCATTCTCGTGCCCATCTCCTTTCAATCCTCTGTATGCGCACCTTGCGCTGATTTTCGTTCTCTTTGCCAAACTTGGCCTCATTAGGTGTGCAGTATTCTTTGTAACTGTCCTCAGGGATTTCAAAAGCAGTCATGACCTCAGGCCTCTTTCCTCCTTTCTGCGGCTTCTTACCGTCTGCCATATTCCTCAATTGAGGAGTTTGAACAATCGAATTCTCTGAAGTAGTATGCAATTTTTCTTCGAGGAATGCTACAAATGAGTTAAGTTGATGAGAACCTAGTGATTCAGCAGCGGACATGAGTACCTGTGAACAGAGTATAGTTGCGAGGAATTTTGGAGAGGTCATATGCGTTCTCAGAAGGGTTTTCAAAAAGAACAAGTTTGAGGAATTTGACCAGATGAGTCTTGAAGAATTTCACTAAGCGTTTTGTCTTAGGTTCCAGAGTTGTATAGACCGAAGATCCACACAATTGAGGAATCTTGAAGAAAAATTATGCTTAGAGAAACGAATTAAGAACAGATGATTTGTGAGGTGTTTTGTGTGTGAGGATATGAAGAATAAAACGCCTTTGAAGATTTTGTAGGAAAACTTTGAATCAAAGAGGGCAGTAAAAGTAACTTTTAATTACCCTGAATGAAGAACACGACGAACAGAGAGGTGGAGAAGTGAAGTTCGCCGGTGTAGATCTTCCACGCCCTAACTCGGCGGAGGAAGACCGCTACGGCGGCGGCGAAGTGAAGATTTCCGCGGCCGGCGCGAGTACGACGGCAACGAGGTCGAGGCAGTGAAGCTCTTCCTCACCGGCGACGATGGAGTAGCGGCGGTGCTAGGGTTTGGGAAGCTTGAGCGGGAGAGAGAGAGAGTTCGAGCGGAGTAAAGGAAGTGAGGAAGGGGACGGGGGTATTTATAGCCACGGTGAAAAATTGTTCGCCCGAAGATTTGGGACGAACGTGCCCCCGACCCTTCTCCTTCGCACGACATGTGTCACCCACGTACAGTGAAGTGGAGATCGTGTAAGATCGTGGGTGAATAGAATAATGTATCATGGGATGCGGAACGGTTTGAGCGGCAAAACCGAAAATTTGAATAAGATTAGTTTTAACGTTCCGTTCGCAAATTCTTCAGCTAACAAGGACACAGTGAAGATTTTGAACGAGTTTCAAATAGAACGCACATGAAGAATTTGTGAATAGATTGGGTTGAGTATAGCATAGAGGGGGAAGGGTCCGATCACATTCACTTAGCAGAAACACCAACTTGAAGAAATAGCCATAAGTGAATGTTGTAGTAGACAAACTCATATATATATATATATATAGTGTTATTATTCATCACCCAGGGTGCAGAATAAGTTATTCTTCACCCGAGGTAATCTTACGATCATTTCATAATTAAATTACATTTGAAATTCAAATAGTTATATTCTTATTTATTTACTATGTAAAATTTGGCATAAAAAATAAAAATATAGGGCATAAGACAAGAAAATTTGCAGTTTATGTGTATTTTACACTATGTTTTTCGTTTGTAATTTGACATAACATAATATATTTTTTACGGTGATTATATATAGGCAGCAGCACCGTGGAGGCTTTTGTGCAGTAATCTACAGTGCCTGTGAGGTAATATTACAGCATTGAGCGCGAGGAACCATAACTACCCCCCGATTGGAACGTAGTTGAGCGCGACGAGGACGACGCAAAATCAACGGGGGTGAAGCACGGACGACCGTCACCTTGACCACGGCCAAGATGGGAGCGAGACGTCGGCCACTCGTTCGCTTCTCCTCCAAGCGGCGATCGAGTTTGATGATTCCAGGTGCGGGCATCAGGATCTCTGCTGTTGGATTGAGGTGCGGGAGATTAAACTCTGTCTCTAACCTCACAATCGAGACTCAGACTCTGCTGTTGTATCATGTTGGATCTTGTTCGGGGATGAGACTGGATTCGAGTTCGTTCCTGACCGACGGGGTGAGACGCACGTTCTCTAGCCTCCCGCAGGTTCCACTCATTCGATCCTGCTGTCGGCCATCCTCCAAGAGGCGTGGGCATCAAGTTCGGCTTCAACACCCGCACCATCCAGGTCGCCTCCTATGTCCCCTCTTGCTTCTTATTCTAATGGGCGGATGCTTCCTATTAATTGGTGGTTCCGTCCAGCATTACTTAGATCTTCGCTGTTGACTAGTTCCAGGACGGGGGCTGGTTAAATTATGCAAGTGATAGGGCTAATTGAGTAGTTCAATTAAATCACCAGTATTGAATCCACTAAGGAAAGTAATTGTTTCAAGTTCTAGGCTGGTTAAAATTCGGAAGTGATTGGTCCTAAATTAGGACCAATCGGATAGTGGTCAACAGGACTAATTAACTAGTTCAAGTGCACTAATGAACTAGTTAAGTTCAGGTCAGATTCTGAATTAACTACTACTGAATAGATTACAATAGGGCTAGAGTTCAGTTCGTGTTTTCTTTAATAACTCTAATGGCAATCATGTGTTCGTAAATGCATTTGTTAGTGACAAATCATGTGCTTCATTGTGCTGCACCAGTAGCATTTTGATAACATTGGCCTGAATTGTCATGAACAGAACCAGATACACTATTGTGAAGACGTCAGCGCCAACTGCCACCATCAAATCCGTCCAAGCTCATCCCGTCTCCTCTCAGATCTCGTTGGCTTGTCCATTCTCAGTGGCTGATTAAGTACAAGGTATTGTTGTTCATTCCTTGTTGGTTAGTCATTGATATGCGTTGAGCTGAGCCCAAGTTAATGTAAAGCTCACGCTTTCGATACCGAGCTTTCTCGTCACCGTCTAATCTTATGAATCTTACGAAGTAGTTAAGCATTATGTTGTTTCTTTTGTGTCTGCATGTGCAGATTATTAATAGACACCATCGCTCGGTCGGGCTGTCTGGTATTTTCACTTGGAGCGCGTCTCTGGTTCAATGTCATCTATGACACCATCGCTCGGCCGGGTTAACTAGTATTCTTGCTTGGAGTGCGTCTCTGGTTCGATGTCATCTATGACACCATCGCTCGGCCGGGCTATCTGGTACTAGGGAACGCCATGGGAGATCCCAGCCCGTGCGAGTAGCCATGGAGGCGGCTGGCGGGAGAGCTCATCCCGGCGAGGTGGATCCAGCATCCCAGCGTAGAGGTGCCTCCGTGGAGCACCCTGACCCATTTAAGGTCACGGCGGAATCATCTCATCTCGGGAAGCAACCATGGTTCTGATTGTTCATATTGATTTTGATAGCAGGGTAATTCACTTTGTAGATGAGGGAAATTCAGAACGTACTGAATCCTTTTTACATGTTTGGTCACAATAAAACTTTATTTTGAATTGACTTCTGACTTAAAATGCCCTGCAGGATGCAGCGAAAGATGTCCTGCAAGAATACCAAAAAGGCTGGAGCCGAGAGACAAAGCTGGGAACATAGGATGTCCGGATGCTGATGTAGAGGCTTCTCACTCTGTCCATTTGTGTTGTCTAGTTCCTTGCCAGAATTCTTTGCATGTGTACCGCAACTAATCCTGCTGGCTGAAATTTAACCATGCCTACCTGCACATGCTTCTATGTCAGAAGTGGCATGTGAACTTCTGTGAGCATATTCCTTTTAATTGGTTGAGAAAATTGTACTAAGCATAAAACCAAGTTTGTTTCTGAATTGTGACTCTATTGATGAGCTCCATGATCTAGGATAAAGTATTGCCAGAAGATGGCTGTAATCTTCATAGAAATGGTATCCTGATATCTGAAGTGCATCGGTGAAATGAGAAATTTCATACATTTCGTATGCCATTCACTGGTCCTGTACTTTTTATTTAGATGTAAATGTCTTCAGTACTGATGTGACTTGAACTTGGCTAGCTAGCAATGAAAAATTATGAGTACAAGTAACTTGGAATCTTGCAGTTCCTGAAGTACATCTCCAACTTAAATGTCAGAGTTTGATTAGTTACTACTTCTGAAATCTATGTTATACATTGTATATGGAGCAGGATCTTCTGTTTCCATGTAATCTAAGGTGTCGCTACAGATTGTCATGGAGGGCTGGGGGTATACGGTTAAACCACTGCATATTTGTTATTGCCTCCTTATCTTGATATAAGACGTTTTTGCAGTTCAGTTTGAACTACAAAAATGTCTTATACTATATGTGTGGATGGAAAAATTTGCATGTTTATTCTCCTGCTTGATCGCAAACATGACGGTGTGTCCATGGCGGTCTGGCATGTCCAGGTGACGGACTGACGTGCAACTCCTCGCCATCCCTCTCATCACGACAATGAGAGGCCTTTGTTGGTCAGCACTGCTAAATGCAAATAACAGGACATAGGAGTGTTCTCTGGAGGCAGATAATGCATGTGTTGTGTTTGTTGATCTTTCTTTATTTTGCTGAAATGTTATTAGCAACTGAGTAACCAAGATGTAGGGCATGGTGAGGATGTGTACTCTACTACTATGTGATTTGTTCAAAGGGACAATTATCTCAATGGAATGTTTGACAATGTGATTCATTTTGAAGTTCAGTAATTGAACTAGTCTCTTTCCTTTATTTTGACCGTGAAATCATGTGAGAGGGGTGTAATGAGTTGGGATAGTGGGATTTGAAATCAGTATGCATGCTACAGGAGTCATTTTTGGTGCCAATGAAAATTTTGAATTAGAATTGAACATGTATGGTACTGAGAGATCCATCCTTAACAGACATTGCTAATTCAAGAAATGTATTCGCAAGAGACAATGACAAAGAGATATAACCAAAGATGTGTAAATTAAAATATCAGTTGAAAACGAGAAAATACAATGTCACTGATGTAGCAAAGCCATAACAATTCTGACATGAACAAATGAATAAATTCAGTGGTAATTAAGAAGCATCCATAACAAGATTTTTTTTCTTATTCTACTTAATCTTCTTGTTGTAGCAGTGGTAATGGATCTTTTCTTTTTGCTGGGCTGTCGTTCACATGCTCTTCCCTAGCACATCCAGGATTGATGTTTGTAGAGAGGAAGAAGATTCTGAGGACATGTCCTGGGCATTCAAGTTGATAGAAGCTAGGCCAAATTAATCACACTAGCATTTTTAGCAGTAGCTAATGTCCTCGCTTCTGTGTTGGATTCAAATGCTGCAAATTCAATGAGTGGGCAGAACAAGTTAGATAACATATGATATTGAACAAGCATGAGTTCTACATCCAATGGACAAGAAAATTATTTAGTTCCTGAGAAAATTTCGAAAAGAAATCAAGGTAAGATGCCAACAGATGTGTGAATGCATAAATGTGTTTTCATGTAATACTGTTGTTGCAGTCTTACACTAGAATCTAAATGACCTATGAGGTGTGTGATTACAGTGGCATTCTCTAATTAACCTGTAATTGGCCCTTCGATCAGTACAAAACAAAATGGTATGCCATAGTACTAGTATTATAGTCAATTGGGCCAGAAACTTTCCCTACAAACACGTAAAAGGTGCAGGTTAAAAAAACAAAATAAAAAACCTTACTTCAATAGAAAAAGAGCAGCCCTTAGCTTTGCTCTTCTCCATTCTGTGATATGTTGAATAGGCCTATATGGCCTTAATAGCCCTTGCACACCAGACCATTATGAGAACAATCATAGATTTATGTAGTAACATTCTGCACTGTAAAATGAGCATTGCACTTTCTCCAACTGAAGGAAGCGATAAACCAAACATAGAAAAAGTAACAGAAGTATGTAAATTATCTAAATGAATAAATTGTACAAGAAAAGGAAAATTATACTTCTGATTTCCCATTCCTTGAATAAACATAAAACTCTAAGATTATGTGCTTAAAAGCTTGACCTGATAATTTACATCCGTGACAAAATTTGTACAAAATGTCCTTTCTAGAAAGAACATATAAGAAATATAAATATACAAGCTATTACCTCCGTACCAAAATATAAACTAGCCTACAAAAACATCTTATATATTTGTACGGTGGTAGTAGTTTGTATATGGGAATTCAGTCAGTAATGAAGGGGATGCATGCCAACAGTCTAGATTAGAACTAGCTAGTAGTAATCAGAAACCAACCGTGACAAGACACAAGTCAATAAAGATTGAACCTGGGGCAAAAACTCAATCTTTTCACTCTCCTAATTGTTTTTACTTTAATGGCAGACTCCTAATTGTAGAGCTTGTGACAGCTAACATGGAGCAGAAACAAATTCAGTTACAGTGAAGAATATAGACAGCAAGAAAAGAAACATTTTTTTGTACCGCCACAGTAGTCAGTGTAATATTAAGCTCGCTCGTCTAGCTACAAGAAACCAAACCTCACTAACTCTGTAACTTTAAACATCAAATTAAAGGGGCTAGAAAAACAGGAATCGACATCTCACAACCAAAATAAAAAAGCTATCTGAGGTTGGCATGACGAAATTAAGCCAACTTCTAGCAACTCCCAAAAATTGCCACGATGACAAAACCCCATGCAGATGGGTGTCGTCTTAAGGTACAAACAATTCAGAATTTCAGATGTCAGAGGCAAGAACAGTGTGCAATTCAGCACTAGCCACTAGGCATTACCTTCACATCAATGTCACTGCGGTTGGCGTGCAGCCACTCCACGGACACTGAGAGGCACGGACGCACGGTCTGTGTGACCGCGTGGACGCCCAAGGCAGCGGAGCGGTGCACCGATTCCGAACGGCGCGGCGGAGGCACCCATCAGCGTTCGCACCCCAGCTCCACCACGAGCATCGATCCTACCCTGACCGCACCTTTGCAAAAACAAACACCGTCAGACTGAAGCGGATAGGGTCGGGGTTGCATCGGCAGGACTTACAGTCACGGGGAGCTTGGCAGTGGAGGAGACAAGAGAGGAAGGGTTTTTTCCATATCCTCCATCCTCCAATGACGACGGACGGGAACTGGGTTCGGTCCTCGCCGTCGGAGTATCGCACCCACGGCTCACATCCAAGAGACGGTTTGAGTCGGCGGAACTGAACCAGCGAAATTCTGGCTCGGTCCACGGGGTGGAGGAAGTGGGGTAGCTTTTGTTCTTTTTTGAGGGCCGGAACTGGGCTAGCTTTGAGTCATGTACAAAGGTAATATTACTTTCATACCAACGTAATTTTACATTGTGGAACTGGTTGGCAGAACGCTGACCTGGTTGGACGCAACGTAAGGCTATGGCTCGGTTGTTTGGGCAGGGTGAAGAATTATTCTGATCACACCCCGAATTTTCCGAGTAACGCGCCTGACCTTCCCCGAGTACTAGGTTGAACTTCAGCTAAAAGGTGTTCAAATGGGGCTTGCGATATACCGTTGGAAAGTTATGAACACCAGTATCATCACCTAAGTTAAACTTTTGGCAAAATGTAAGCGGTTTAAGAGCAGTTTTGAAAATCGTTTTTCTTCACACAAAAAACGTGAATCGTATTTTCGATCGCATTTTTAAACCGTTTATTGGAATGAGGCAAATAATATGGCATTGGAAAGCTGCTGCAAAATCGCTCCTTCCATATGTTGAAAGTTTTCTCTAATTCCCTATGGTTAAAGCGTAATTTGGAAAATCGTAAAATTTCGCAAACCAAATAGCCGACTTCGTATTTTCGATGTGATTTTCTAAATGGCTGATCCAATTGAGGCAAATGATATGGCGTTGAAAAGCTTATGGAATTGCGCTACTTTTTCATGTTAAAAGTTTTTTCTAATTTTCAATAGGTTAAAATTAATTTAGAAAACGATACAAGTTTCTCCGAGTTCGTATTTTCGAGCTAATTTTTTAACCGTACGTCCAAATGCAGCAAATGATATGGCGTTGGAAAGCTTGAAGAAGTGCGAAACTTTCTGTATATATTTTTTCTCCTAATTCATTAAGGTTTTATGTCAGTTTTGAAAATGGGTAAAAACGTATTTTTGCCATAATTTCTATAAATTTGATCGGAATGGGGCAAATAATATACCGTTGAAAAGCTAAGGAAAATGCGAAACTTTTTCATGTTGATGGTTTTCTCTGATTCCCAGCCGTTTTCAAGTAATTTTGAAAACGGCGGGATCATTCGTTCTGGCTTTATTGCGAAACAGATTCTTCGAAAATGCACCACGTGAAGTACCTGAACTTCTCGGTGCGTGTACCTGAACTTCACTCTGTTTTTTCACGTGATTTTTTTGCTCGTAGGTCTCCATCCACTGCTCGTAGCCCTCCATCCATTCACCGGAATTAAGCAAGTGATACACCGATGGAAAGCTGTTGTAAACACGCAACTCCCCCGTGTTGATCATTTTTTCATACTCGCGACGATTTTAAAAGTTTTTCATCTAAAATTCATTCAGCGTAGTAGTTGAACTTCCTGCTGTTTTCACGTTGAACTTCTGTGACGTATTTTTGTTTGTACGCGCGCCTGAACTTCTCTCTGTACGAACCCGACCTTCGTGCTATCTTCGCAACCGTGCCTTCTACCGCGAGTTTTTCTGGTTAGTCGTGTTCCATGTGATGTAAGTGTAATCTTTAAACGATTTTTAGCAACTAAATACTCGTTTTAGATAGGAACCTCGCTCATAGGCGGATTTTGCACTCGGGTCGTGAAGAACTCGCGTTTTTTGCGATTTTACTGCCTGAGTTGTTCGACCTGATCTTCCCCCTGTGCTAGGTTGAACTTCCCGCAACATTGCCCAAATAGGGCTTGCTATATACCGTTGGAAAGCTATGGACACGAGTATCATGACCCAAGTTAAATTGTTCGCAAAATGTAAGCGGTTTAAGAGCAGTTTTGAAAACCGTTTTTTCTTCACGCAAAAAACATGAATCATAATTTCGATCGCATTTTCTAAACCGTTAATCGGAATGAGGCAAGTAATGTGGCTTTGGAAAGCTGATGCAAAACCGCTCCTTCCACATGTTGAAAGATTTCTCTAATTCCCTACGGTTAAAGAGTAGTTTAGAAAATCGTAAAATTTCACAAACCGAACAGCCGAATTCGTATTTTCGATGTCATTTCTAAAGGGCTAAACCAATTGAGGCACAAGATATGGCGTTGGAAAGCTTATGAAAATGCGCTACTTTTTCATGTAGAAAGTTTTTTCTAATTTTGAACGGTTTTAAAAGTGATTTAGAAAACGGTACAAGTTTCACCGAGTTCGTATTTTCGATATATTTTTTAACCCTATGTCCGAATGCAACAAATGATATGGCGTTGGAAAGCTTGAGGAAATGCGAAACTTTTTCGTATATATTGTTTCTCCCAATTCCTTACGATTTTATGTAAAATTTGAAAATGGCTAAAAATGTATTTTCGCCGTATTTTCTACAAACTATATCGGATTCGGGTAAATAATATATTGTTGAAAAGCTATAGAAAATGAGAAACTTTTTCATGTTGATGGTTTTCTGTGATTCCCTGCCGTTTTCAAGTAATTTGGAAAATGGGGAGATCATTCGTTCTGCCTTTATCGCGAAACAGAATCGCGAAAAATGCATCGCGTGAAGTACCTGAACTTCTCGGTATGAAACCTTGAACTTCACTCTGTTTTTCACGTGCATTTTTTGCCCGTAGCTCTCCATCCACTGCTCGTAGCTCTCCATCCAGTGTAGTAATTGAACTTCCTGTTGTTTTCACGTTGAACTTCTTATTGTTTTCACTGTGACGTATTTTTAATAACGAGGAAAATCTGAGTTTTCTATAATCATCGAACTTCTCCATCTTTTTGATATGGACTTCCTGGTTTTATTTCTTAATTTTTTTTTACGAAAATTTGAAGCGCTCTATTTATTAAAAGTTGAACTTCTTGTTATTTAATTTTTGAACTTCTTGTTTCCATTCTTTAATAACGAGGAAAATCTGAGTTTTCTATAGTCATCGAACTTCTCCATCTTTTTAATATGGACTTCCTGGTTTTATTTATTTAATCCTTTTTTATCAATAAATTTTTTTAAGACACCAAAAGAACATTTTTGTGTGTGTTTTTGCATTGGTTTGCACATCAAACCGCGTCTTCTTTAGAAATTGAACTTCTCCTTTTCTTTTTGTTTTCTTTCAACATTGTTTAGCACGTCGAAACACGTCATCTTTAGAAATTGAACTTCTCCTTTCTTTTTGTTTTGTTTCAACATTGGGTTGCACGTCGAACCGCTTCATCTTTAGAAATTGAACTTCTCTTTTTCTTTCAACATTGGTTTACACGTTAAACCGCGTCATCTTTAGAAATTGAACTTCTCCCTTTTGTTTTCTTGCATGTTTTACCTTGCATGTTTAAATTTATTTTGAACTTGCTGAGATAACACACTTGACCTTCTCGAACACAACATTTTGACCTTCGCAAAACATAAATTAAAGCCAAACTTTTGACCTACAGAGCATGTATAATTTTCTCCACTTTCTCAAGAATAAGCGCTGAATCACCCCATTAGTTTGACTTGAACTTCTGCTACACATGAATAAGCTGTTGAAAACACACAACTTTCCTGCTCCGTTACTTAAATTTGAACTTCTAGTTTTTTAAGAAACGGGATTTTTTAAAACTTTTTTACTTGTTCCTTTTATTCTAATTTGAACTTCTAGTTTCTTATAACGGGGATTTTTTCATAAATTCTTTTGAAATGTTCCTCTTTTTAATTTGGACTTCTTCGTTTTTTTGTCTTTAAACCTTGTACTTCTCTGTTGTTGTAGTTTGACCTTCTTATTTTTTTGTTTTTTAGAAATAATTTTAGTTTTTTATTTAAAAGGAAAAAATTCAAACGAACGCTGATCCACCGCATTTTCAAAATTTGAACTTCAAGGCCGAAAACTAGCAACCTTTTTTTCGTTTATGAGGTGTTTTCAAAACTGCAAAAAATGGCGTTGTGTTTTTTATTTTTTGAAAAGGTAAATCCTAGGTTTTAATAAACTCCAAACTTCTGTGTTATTTCAATTTGAACTTCACCTTTTTATATTTTGATTAAAGAATTGTATTCAATTTTTATACGAAAAAAATCGAGCATGGAAATATAAGGTGAACCTCTCTCGCAAGAATTTTTGAGGAGATGCCCAAGCAGGTCACGCGCGAGGGTTGGCGAACATATAACAAATTGAATTTCGGAGGAGCTGCATTTCATCCTAATCACCAACACTACTCAGTACGGATCGAATTTTCAAATCAGTTAAAATAAACAATATTGCTGCCTTGAAGATGAACAAGAACATGAAGGTGTTTTTGACCTTCTCGGACAATCTCTTTTGACCTTCAGCTGTTTTCTCTAATTCCAACAAGTGAGTGAACATGACAACAACATATAATGCTCTTTTTTTGCAGCTGAACTGATGCATCTGGCGAAGCCGACCTGCAACAATGGCCAATTATTCAAAGGATAAACACAAACAAGCGATGAAACTGGAGTTTTGTTGTAGAAAGAAATAATAGTAGCTTCCGTAAGGTCGTCTCAGGCGGGAGGAAGTTGTGGCCTCGGCAGGTGGCGGAGCCCCGCCGGGAGGAGGAGGAAGGTTCCGCCCGAGCTCTGCCAGGAGGTGGAGCAGCGGCTTGGATCCATCGGGGCGGCGACCCGTCGATGGGCAGGGGTTGGCGTCGGCGTGGGTGGCAGGCTAGGTTGGGTCTCGGCGGCGAAGCGCTGGGGAAGATGGCGGCGGCGGCGGTGTGGTGGGGCAGTTGTCGGCGGCGAGCTCGGCGGGGCAGTTGGTGGCGGTGAGCGCGGCGGGGCAGTTGGCGGCGGCGGCGCATGGGATCCCGCCTGGACCCGACTGCGTGAGAGGAGCCGTGCCGGCCGGGGGTGGAGGGGGGAAGGCACGCCGGCGTGGTGGCACGCCGGTTGTGGGAGGAGGCCCGCCTGCCGTGGGGGTAGGAGCTGTGAGGGAGGAGGCGCAGGGCAGTGGGGATGGAGGCGGCGGGGATGAGGGAGAGAGCTATTCGTCACCCTGGGTGAGGAATTCTTATTCCTCACCCCACTCAACTCAACCCCCAAACGCTACAGCTGAGTGTGCCGTAACTTACCTCAAAGGAACCAGCCTAGGCGCATGCATCCCACACAGTGCATGAAGCCGAGTGTGCCGTAACTTTACCTCGAAGTAACCAGCCCAGGCGCATGCGTGGAGTGCATGAAACTTAAATTCCTGCTGTAAATTTACGGAACGAGATAATGCTCCATCACACCTACATGCACCGTAAAAAATGGATCGCATGCCATAGATTTACTTCGCCAGGGATCGACTCTGCCTCGTGGTCATATGAGAGCCTCACCTGCAAAGGATGCGTGGATGTGCCGCGACCGCCACGCCGGCGAGTAGTCACCACGGTGGACGGTGAGATAGCTCGTTGCTGCGTGGAGGTGCCTCCACTGGAGCAACCGTCCCGCGCGAGGAGGCCACACCGTGATGGCCTTGTCTCGGCGAGCAGACATTGTTCTGCTTCAAGGTGCTTTAGAATGTAGCTAATTCATATATCTTTTCCCCTCTATTTTAGCTAGACTTGTTCATAACGCTCCATGGAGAGGATGTAGTAGGTCACATGCCGGGTCTCTATTGAAGTACCAATTTCTGCATTTGGATCCCCAATTATTCCGAAGAGTTCTATTGCTACACAAACAGTGAAGATGGTGCAATGGCAGGTAAATACGTATGAAATATCCGTGTCTTTTTGTGCGATGCATGAAGTGAGTTCAACTGTACAAGTTACAAGCGAGTACTGCACTATGGCGTGCTCTTGCTGCATTTTTTGTTGTTTGATGGTTACTGGATGTAGTAATAGTACAGTAGTATTTGTTTAATTGCCTTTCTTTTGGGAATCTTTGGCCCATGAATGACATATCTGCTGGGGATTATGTGGTTGGCATTGCTGCTTCATATTCATTCATCACATTTATACTCGAGACATTCTTTTTTTTATGGCACCACTGGTTTAGCAAGTGTATGGTGCAAGGTCATGTATTCATAATATGATCCATATTGTTACTTTTTGACTTGCATCTAAGCTCATTTTCTTAAATACTATTTGGTAATTCTGAGTGCTTGTGTGTCAGTATTACACTCCTAGCCTTTTATCAACTTGCCGATGATGGACTGGTAATTCCGAGTACTATTTGGTGGACTGGTTCTCAATATGTGAACATGGTAGACATTGCCTTAAAGGAAATGAATGGTTGGGAATCATTCTCCCCAGTTACCATAATATCATCCAAACCACAGAAAACACATTAAACCCATGTTAAATTGTATGAAATAGATCAGAGCGGCAAAGTAATTAGCAAACCATTTAAAACTTTGAGCGACAACTTGCCAATGATGTGTTGAATGACACCAATAAAATGAAGTGCTTTGGCAGTCGTAAGAAATTAAGTTACAACAACTAGGCATAATAAAGAACATCTACAAATATATAAATAGGAGCAGCTTTGTAATTTGCATCTGGTTTCTCACAGGGCCGAACTTCTCCACTGAAATAAGCAAAATGATTGGTTATATTCAACCCATGGAAGATGTAGTGGAGATCTTTAGCCCTGCAGTGATTAGCCTTTGTATGCAATAAAGAAACTATCGAATATAACTTCCAGAACAAAGCTTTGATCAAACATTCTTAGTTTTGATCTTGATGCCACCCATGAAAACCCCCAGTCAATCAAAAAACCAAAAAGAATAAGTGTTACAGAAATATCATATGAAAACAATGAAACAAATCAGTTCTTTGACATGGGGATGAGGGAGTACTGTTATTACTTGTCAGGGTACTTAAAGGTGAGCTATACGGTCCAAATAAAACAGATCATAGTATCATTCCAGTGGAAATTCATATTTATTGATTAGATTTCAAATAAGGATAGAAAGAATCAATGGAGTACATGTTAGAGAAATATTGTGTTCAAAAGAATAATCTGCTGATCTTCTGGACTGTCTATGCATGGAGTTTCTGAACAAACACACCATGATTTTAGTGGAAAATGATTGTGTATTCCCTAATAAAGTGAGGTATTCTGGTTGGCAAAAAAAGTTTCCAATGTGTAATTGCAGAATAGCTGACAATCATCAAAATTAAATTCTGAAGAATGTTGACTCCATTGGAAATGGATTTTCTTAACCCTGCTGGGAGTAGCCTGTAAACTTCATGGCTCTGTTAATAAAATAATAATAAATTAGTTAGTCTGAAAAATACAAAAAGGAACGTTAAATAAGACTAGAATAAACATAGGTTTTACACACTGTAATTTCTGAATTTGACTGAAATAATAAACCAAAGAGAACAAATACTAAGAGAATTATGTAAATAGTTAAAATGAGATAATTATACAAGAAGAAAAGAAACCTTAAACCTCTTATTTATCCTCCTAAACAAGAAGTAAACATAAATGTCTAAAACTGTGAGCTTAAAGGCTTGACATGATAATTTACATCCATGAAAATAATTCTACACGAAACATTTTTTGGATGGAACATAATAAATAATATTTTACAATCCAACAGTCTACATTTGAACATGCTAGTAGTAACCAAAAATCGACCATAGCAAGAAGCCACAAGTTAATAAAGATTCGGAGTTATGGGCAGAAAACTAAATCTTTTCTGTAACGAAAAAGAAAGAGACCAACCCAAGGGCCCTCGTTGGCATTTTTTTATAGGAGAAACTCCGCGAGCACCGCGTGTCGAGCCGGGACTCGTACTCGGGTGGGCTGGCAGCAACCTCAACTGCCCGGTCAACGGGTCGATGCCCTGTAGCGTTCATTTATAGAGAAAAAAACTTTTTAGGCAACATTTACATGGTATATGACAGTACTAACACTCCTTCATCAAACATGGAATCTACAAGGCGAGTAAAAGTAAAACAATGACATGGTCTATGAACAAAAACAAAGAAGGCTTCTGCTCCAACACATAGTAACTGGACAAAAAAAATTAGAGTCCGAGTATTTACCTTGAAGGACAGCTACAACCAAAACAAATAAATTGGGGGAGGAGATCAAAACTAAAACAGAAATGTAGCCTATGCCTATTGGGACATGATCTAAATTCAGATAACTAAATTACTTTCACTAACTCTAGCCATATTGGTATGGGAGAATAAATGGACACATACTCCTGCAAAATTATGGAGAGGGGGTGATACTGAAGAGCTCCGACAGTGAAGGCCTGGTTGCTGACCATCGTGGTGGGAGGAGATGCAAACCACATCAACAAGCAAGTCAACAGTCAACATAACCCGACACCGAGGACCATCCGCGACGCTCCACAACTGCTCGGGTGCTGCGAATTGACGACCACCGACCACAGTGCAAAACCCAGAGTGTTCCTAAGAAGAAGCGTTACATGCAAGAACACAAACATCAAAGACAGTTCGCTGGGGATACCCTCTTAGAGGAACTCCTGAACACATGACAAGTCAAGCGCAATCCATAAATTCCATCCGCTTGTGCCTCAGGAACCTATCCAAAAAACATCAGGTAGATAGGAGAGCCACACAAGCGTATACATCAGAAAAGAACTGAGAACACATCCAGTTGGTACTCAAAACTCCTCTGTAACGTATCTGCCTGTGGTGGTTCTTTACCTTTTCTATTGTTTATTTCTGCAGCATACTGAAGTTCAGGCTAGAAAAGGTGTGAATCATACAGTCTGTTATAAAACAATCAACTTTGATCTTGTTGCCACATCGAGAGGCATTGCTGCTGCTGAGAAGCACTTCCTGGACCTCCCATCACACGCACCAAGTAACAGCCATTAAGTCAAAAAATAATTCTAGGAGCAAGGGCCTAAGAAACAAAAGGAAACGTGGTTCAGGTTCAGCCTTCTCTGTTCTTTCTGTCCCCAAAAACTGATGTAAAAATCTGTCTTTGGCCGTCCCCGTGATCATTCAAAAAGTAGGAAACACAACAACGAGTAACAACAAATCTCCTGGTTCCTCTATAAGCGCTTGCAAAATAAAACACATCATCACCTCCCAGATAACAAATCACAACACAGCAAATCTGGTACTGAATCCTTCATGATGGAAATTTGGAACAGAGAGCACTAGAATTGGAGATGCTCACCTCCTCCCGTGCACACACACGCACGAAGAAGACCAGGCACGACCACCCAGTGCAGGTTCACCGCGATCACAACCCACAGCTGATCCGCGATCACAACCACAACGCCTCCCAAGACCTAGGCAGCCGCGCCCGAACATCACGCCGGCCCACCTGCCCAGCGACGAACACAACGTCGAGCACACCAGCCACTAACCACACCGCCGAGCAGCATACTGCCATCCACCGACGGCTTGCCTTCGAGCCAACCGGCGTAGAACCACACGCCGTTGTTCGCCGTCGATATACTATTAAAACCGTTCGATCCTCTTATTTTTAGGAAATATAGAAAAACTGTCCACAGCGGATTAGAAAAGGACGTGGAGGTGGGCTGGTTTGAGTCAACCTCCAAAAGGTAAGATTAGCTCGACCAAGATGTAATTTTACAGCGAAGGGGCCTTTCAATATCACAGCCGTGGCTTGGTTGGACCGAAGGTATGGCTGGCTTGGTCGATCGACCCGGGTGAAGAATTACTTATTCTTCACCCTGGGTTATTAATAGACTTTCTATATATATATATATATATATATATATATATATATATATATATATATATATAGACGGTTTATTCTGTTAATATTATCAGAATAACTATTCTGCACACCACTTCGGCACTGCACGCTCAACAGAAGCGCACTGCATCATTTTAACGACGAGCACTGCAATAAAGACTAGTGAACTTCTCGTCGGAAAAAACTGCACACGTTATTTTTTCGATACTTTTTTTGCTCTAATTTTTTAACTGTTTATCGGAATAAGGCGTGTAATATACCATTGAAAAGCTATGGATTAGGCGCAACTTTGACATGTTGAACACTTTTCGAGATTTCACATGGTTTAAGAGCAGCTTTGAAAATAGTGCGGCGGATGACGAGTGGCAGCGAGCGTTTTTTCGTGTTTTTTTCTAAACCGCTTGTTGGAATGAAGCAAATGATATGCCGTTGGATAGATATTGTCGAGGTGCATCTTTTTCATATATAAATCTTTCTCTAATTCATTACGGTTTAAGAGCAGTTTCAAATTTACTAAATCACGGAACTCTGTTTTTCAAATTTTTTGAAATTTTCGGTACTGTTTTTGCTGCTGTTTTCTAACTGTTTGTTGAAACGAGACATATGATACGCCGTTGGAAAGCTACGGACAAGGCGCAACTTTCATATGTTGAAATGATTTTGAGATTCCTTACGGATTTTAGTTAATTTTGAAAACCGTGCGGCTGACTTCGAGAGGCAGCGGCTGTTTTTTCGCGAAATTTTTACGAACGGCTGGTCAGAATAATTCAAATCATACGCTGTTGGAAAGATATCGACGAGATGCAACTTTTTCATGTAGAACACTCTCTCTAATACCTTACGGTTTAAGAGCAGTTTCGATTTTACCGAAAAGCGAACACTCTGTTCTTCGCGAGACCAAAATCGTCATATTTACTGCATCGGACAGAAGAACGCACTGCTTCAGACGAAATACCGCACTTCATTAGATGGGCAAGGGCACTACATAGTTTCTTTTTGTTTAGACGTATTTTTTCTCGGACGGGAAAAGAAGAACGCACTGCTTCAGACGGAATACCGCACGTCATTAGATGGGCAAGTGCACTGCATGGTTTTTTTTGTGGGACGTAAATTTTTTCAAACGTGGTGGAGTGCACTTTGTGTCGAGCGTTGGTACTGCAGGGACGAGGTGAGTGCACTGCATCAATTTTTCTTTTTCCAATATTCTTTTCTACTGCACACAACAACAGAGTGAGCTGCATTAAAAAAATCAACTTTTCCAATTTGTTTTTGCACTCGGCAACATAGTGAACCACTGGGAGAGAGAAGATCACTGCGGCAATGAAACAAGTGAGCTGCACCTAAACAATTTTGTTGTTGTTTTCTTCAATGAATGTTTCTGAGAGAGCTGCGATCTGTACATATCTGGACTACGAGCCGGGGCGAACGAAC
Organism: Aegilops umbellulata; assembly: GCA_032464435.1. Classification (NCBI taxonomy): domain Eukaryota; kingdom Viridiplantae; phylum Streptophyta; class Magnoliopsida; order Poales; family Poaceae; genus Aegilops; species Aegilops umbellulata. The sequence continues at coordinate 635,184,652 of CP136057.1, read as the reverse complement.
TACAGTGATCCTCTTTTTAATCCATAGTACAAACACACACAAATTACAATGACGAGGAACCACTACAACAACAAAAAAAGAACTCCACTTTTTTGCACAAACCGAGCTGTACTGGAGTGGCACCAGGAACTGCAACACGCCATGTAGAGCACCTCCTCTCTCACTCCAGCGATCTGCAAAGGACAGCGTGGCCAACCACACAGAGAGCGGCCGCTGGCACATCCACGGCACCGCTCCAAGATAATAGGCGAACTGCAGACAAGCAAAATCTGAAGAAAAAGAAGGTCCCAAAGTGCAATAGAACGACGGTGACGCACCGCACCACAGCGTGGGGAACCAAGCGAACTGCAAGCCGGCGGCGCCCTATCCTCAACTGAATGCCGGTGATGGGAGACAAGATTGAGATGCCCATGGCGGCACCTATGGGCATAAGGGAGATGAAGTTGCAGCCCACCACCACCACACCCCCAGCGGTCGAAGTCCAGCGGGCCGGGCGTGGCATGGCGCGCAGGCCTGGTTGCCCTGATCCAGGGGCACGCGGTCAGGAGGGGCAGCATGAGACGGACGGCGATGGAGGATGGTGGTCGGGATCAACACGAGATGCACTGAAACGCATGCACTCACCGAACGCACTGCATGCACGAGCGCCACCGAGCTGCACTGCCACCGAGCTGCACCATGAGCGCCACCGAACTGCAGAGAGTCTTCTCGCCCAGGAGCCACCGGAGGCATGAGCGACCTGGACCCATCAGCCGTTAAGTCCAGGATGGGGAGGAGGCCGGACGGCGGAGCTGCCCCGGCCGCAGCGGCGGGGGTCCAGGCGGGACGCGATGGAGGCGGATACCACTGGATCCAGCACAGGGAGAGGTTGCTGTGGTGGGGCGATCGCCATGGACGGGGAGGAGGCAGTGGTGCTGGTCGGAGGGGGCGGACCAGAGGGGCTGGATCTGGCGGCGGGGCGTCGCGGGTGTCCGGCGGGGCATGGATCCGGCGCGGCGGGGTGGTGGGGCGGGGATCCGACGGCGCGGGGTTGGAAGGGGAGAAAGTCGGGGGTGGTGGAGCCGTGGCGCGGCGGGGCTCGCCAGGGTGGGCGCGGTGGAGGAAGGTGGGGGCGAGGCGGGGGAAAGGTGGGAGAAGGTGAGGTGGTGCTCTGGCGGCGGCGGCGCCGATAGAAGGTGGAGGGAGGTGGGGGTTTGGATCGGGGGAAGAGGGAGGTGGGTGTCGTGCGGGAGCCGGGGGTGGGCTTTGTTAGTGGCAGTGGGGTGGGTTCGGTTCGCGGTGCGGTATGGAGAGAGGTGTTAGCAGAATAAGCGATTCGGTGTGCAGAATAAGACTCTTAAGGATGTTATCATAATAGACCCACCCTATATATATATATATATATATATATATATATATATATATATATATATATATATATATATATAGCCAATGAAGAAAAACAACGGAACAAGTGAAGATTTTGCAAAGTTGAAGAATTTGAAAAAAAAATGAGGAAAAACTCAAAACTGAAGATTTTCAACTTTTTGTGGTGGCGTGACCCACCGTATAAGAATGATGATTTCAGACACCGCGTACAATTGTCGTAGGGTTCTGAGAATCAAATTCTTCATTAATTTCTTTACACTTAGAGTGTTACTCTTCATTGATTGAAAAAAAACATTTCTTCATGTGTTGCACATCTAAGTCATCAAGTTTGCATAAGTGTTAGGATGAGTGCCTTTTTCAAAGAACATTCGAAGACTCTAAGATATTTTAGCTCACACCACAACTTGCTAAATCTCTTCTCATCCAAGGGCTTTGTGAAGATGTCTGCTAGCTGTTCTTCAGTCTTCACATGCTTAATAGAAATGTCGCCCTTCAACACATGATCACGAAGAAAATGATGACAAATCTGAATGTGCTTTGTCTTTGAGTGCTGAACTGGGTTGTGAGTAATCTTGATGACACTCTCATTGTCACAGAGGAGAGGCACATTCTTCACGTTGACGCCATAGTCCTTGAGAGTTTGCTTCATCCATAGCAGTTGAGCACAACAAGAACCAGCAGTAATGTACTCAGCTTCAGCAGTAGACAGTGATACGCAGTTCTGTTTCTTCGAGGACCAACAGACCAAAGATCGTCCGAGGAAATGACATGTACCAGATGTTGACTTGCGGTCCACACGATCACCAGCATAGTCAGAGTCAGAATATCCAATGAGATCAAAATCCGAGCCCTTGGGATACCATAATCCTAGTGTTGGTGTGTGAGCTAGATATCGAAGAATATGCTTCACAGCCTTATGGTGTGATTCCTTTGGTGTAGCTTGAAATCGGGCACACATGCAAACACTAAGCATTATATCTGGCCTAGATGCACATAAGTACAATAATGAACCAATCATGGAGCGGTATACCTTATGATTGAAGTCAGTACCATTTTCATCAGTGCACAGATGGCCATTTGTGGGCATAGGAATTTTGACGCCTTTGCAATCTTGCATGCCGAATTTCCTCAGTACATCCTTGAGGTATTTCTCCTGAGATATGAATAGGCCGTTGCGCTGTTGACGAATTTGAAGACCTAAGAAGAATTTCAACTCTCCCATCACAGACATTTGATATTCTTCACCCATCATATAGGCAAATTCATCACTATAGCGTTGGTCAGTACAGCCAAAGATAATATCATCAACATATATTTGGCACACAAATAGTTGATCATCATAAGATTTAGTAAAGAGAGTAGGATCGAGTGAACCGGGTGTGAAGCCATTCTTCATGAGGAATTCCTTCAAAGTATCATACCACGCCCGAGGGGCCTGCTTGAGGCCATAGAGGGCCTTATTGAGTCTGAAGACTTTGTCAGGATTCTTTGGATCTTCAAAACCTGGGGGTTGAGCAACATATACTTCTTCCTCAAGCTTACCATTGAGGAATGCACTTTTCACATCCATTTGATATAAGATGATATCATGATGGTTAGCATAAGCAAGTAATATGCGAATAGCCTCAAGTCTAGCAACAGGTGCAAAAGTTTCATCGAAATCAATTCCTTCAACCTGTGTGTAGCCTTGAGCTACAATTCGTGCCTTATTCCTCACCACAAGGCCATTTTAATCTTGCTTGTTGCGGTAGGTCCATTTTGTGCCAATGATATTATGCTTGCGAGGATTTGGACGTTTGACTAGTTCCCAGATGTTGTTGAGCTTGAATGGATGTAATTCTTCTTGCATGGCCTAAATCCACTCAGGCTCCAGAAATGCTTCATCTACCTTAGCGGGCTCTATGATAGAGACAAAAGCATAGTGCCCACAAAAGTTAGATAGATGTGAAGCTTATGAGCCTGTGAGAGGACCTGGTGCTCTAATGTCATCTATGATCTTCTCCACTTGCACTTCTTTTGCAACGCGAGGATGAGCTGGTTGTCGTTGAGGAATTTGATCAGCATTTTCCTCAGCATCAATTTCTTCAGCATTTTCCTTAGGTGCATTAGCTCGACGTTCTTCACGTTCTGCAATGAATTCTTCAGCAGATTCTTCAGTAGGAATGACATCCTCAGTAGCCTTGAACTTGATAGAATCTTCAGGAGCAGGTTCATCTATCACAGAAGGTAGGTGCTCTCTTTGCGAGCCATTAGTTTCATCTAACCGCACATCTACAGTTTCAACAACCTTGTGAAGAACGTTGTTGAAGACTCTGTAGGTGTCCGAGTCCTTTCCGTAACCAAGCATAAAACCTTCATGTGCTTTCGGTGCAAATTTTGAGTTGTGATGAGGATCTCTAATCCAGCATTTGGCACCAAAGACGTTAAAATAACTCACATTGGGTTTCTTGTCAGTGAGGAGTTCATAGGCAGTCTTCTTGAAGAATTTGTGAAGATATACTCTGTTGATGATGTGGCACGCAGTATCAATTGCATCAACCTAGAAACGACGAGGCGTTTTGTACTCACCGAGCATAGTGCGAGCCATCTCAGCAAGAGTCCTGTTCTTGCACTCCACGACGCCATTCTGTTGAGGAGTATAAGGAGCAGATAACTCATGAGTAATACCAAGTTCATCAAGATAGTCATCGAGACCCGAATTCTTGAACTCAGTGCCATTGTCACTTCTGATGTGCTTGATTTTCACACCAAAGTTGGTTGAAGCCCTCGAGGAAAATCATTTGAAGACTTCCTACACTTCATGTTTGTAAGTAACAAGGTGTACCCATGTGTAACGAGAGTAATCATCAATAATAACAAAGTCATATTGAGATGCTTCATTTGAAACGGCAGAATAATGATTAGGACCAAAGAGATCCATGTGAAGCAATTCAAATGGACGAGTAGTGGTCATGATAGTCTTCGCTCGATGCTTAGCCTTCGTCATCTTTCCAGCTTCACAGGCACCGCATAAGTGATCCTTGAGGAATTTGACATTCTCAATGCCAATGACATGCTTCTTCTTTGGAAGCATGTGCAAATTCCTCATGCCTGCCACTACAAGAAATATGTCAACTTATGACCTTCTGTCAGTGACCCTCGAAGAATTGGTCATAAATTTATGACCATTTCAGACCAATTGGTCAAAAGCTGTTCGGGGGGCTCCAAATCCTCACACGAAAAGGTCATAAAGCAAACAGCGCTAGTCAGCTGCCTTATTTCTAGTTGTTAACGACCAATATAGATGGTCATAGCCTTGTAAATTGTGGTGGGTTGCTATGACTAGGCGCCACCTCATTAGTTTTGCCTATGTGGCATGTCCATGTGGCAGTTTTTGCCCTAGGTTGTGAAGCAACCTATATTTCTGTCATTCCCAAAATTCCCAAAAAAATCTCATAAATTCTTTGGGTCATATCTTCGTCAAATATGTAAAAACCTTCCTTGCCTAGTTCAAAAGTAATTCAAAAATATTCATTTTCCTATTCTGTTCAGAGTAACAGTTTGTGAAGGAAGTACCACTTTGGCATGTCCAAATAGTATCCATTTTCTACAGTGCTTTCCTATGCCCAAATAACCATCCTCCACCAAATGCCAACTCAATCCATTCATTATTTTGAGCCGAGCTTCAACATTCGTATTTATATCCAGTGTGGTGGTTTGCAAAGCAGGTACCAGCTAGGCTCCTCCTTTTGAGCTGAAAATTTGTGAAGACGGTCTTCTTAGTAACTGATCATCCTCAGCCAAAACTCACGCCCATTAGCCATGTACATTTCCCGTACCGCTAATCAAACACTTGGCTGCTAATTCATGTTTGAGCACCGATCGGTCTCCTCGTGAGAATCTTATGTTGTAATTTTCTTCCTAGCACCTACATGGGGAGTGCCCAACCCACTAGACATGTCTAGGCCACCCAGAACACATGGCAACGCCACGGTCACGCGGTGACCACGCGGCGGGCATGCGAGCTTACGCGCTCTAGAGTTCGGGCCCTCGGCCACCGTCCAAACCTCGATGTCTTTCCATCAAACCATGTATTTCTGATTAAATAGATACTTATTTACCTAGAAATGATTTTTGAAAAAAAAATAAAGAGCAAACTATGAGGCAGCTGCAGTTCAAATTTGCCCCGCTTCCAGCTGAATCGACGGAAATTTGTCTTTTTCACGAGCGGTGGATCAAAACAATTTACACCCAACCATTTTGTCAATTGTGCATTAAATATGGCCTAGTATTTTATAAAAATGATCTGGTCCAATTGTCCAACAATTATTTGGTAGTTCCTTCACAAATAAACCTCCTTTCGGGCACTCAAAAAATGGAAAATGGTTTTTTCGTCCAACAAAAATGAAAACTTCCTTAGGCAACATTGTTTTCCATTCCAATATGCACCCTTGTGCACAATATGAGACCATTTGAACAAACTATGCCATGAATGTGGCCATAAGATTGATCATTTGGCTTGAAGGCCATTGATCTCCACACATGATAGCTCGTTTCTGAGAACACTTTTTAAAAATAATTGTTGTATTACAAGTTTGTTATTTTTCCTAGGAACTTGGCCACATATGATGACACAATGCGAAGGTTTCCCAATTTTTTGATTTTTTTTGAATTTTTTATGCCCGTTTCAAAATGCGGTCAAAACGGAGGGAATGACCGTTCCTAGCTAGTGGTTGAATCTTGGAATTTTTTTGGTGTTTCTCTGATTAAATAGATACTTACGTACCTAGAAATGATTTTTGGAAAAAATAAATAGCAAACTACAAGGTAGCTGCAGTTCAAATTTGACCCGCTTTCAACTCAATCGGCAGGAATTTGTCCTTTTCACGAGAGGTGGATCAAACCTTTTTACACCCAACCATTTTGTCAATTGTGCATTAAATATGTCCTAGTATTTTAGAAAATTGATTTGGTCCAATTGTGCAACAATTATTTGGTAGGTCCTTCACAAAAAAACCCATTTTGGGCACTTGGAAAATGAAAAATGATTTTTTAATGCAAAAAAAATGAAAACTTTCTTAGGCAACATTGTTTGCCATTCCATGTTTGTTATTTTTCTGAAAGGTAGTTCACAATTGGTGACACAATGAGAAGGTCTTTTATTTTTTTGAATTTCTGTGATCATAAAATAGCTTACATGATTTTAACATCTTATTTTTAAATCTATCACGACCAATTTAATTGGTCATAATGTTGTATTGCGTTCTGATAGGTCCGTGGACCAAACACGCGGATCATGCACGAAACACCGTTGGATCCTCCCGGATCCAACGGCAGCCCTCACCCCTCGCCTCCCCCACCAACCCCACATGAGGCGAAACCCTAGCTCTCTTCTCCCCCGTTTTCCATCCACCCCCGCCTCCTTTCTTTCTCTCCCTCCCCCCTCTCCCCCGATGCCGATCCCCCTCGTCGCCGCCATCCTCCTCCTGCCATTGCACTCCTCCCTCGCCCCCTCCTCCCATCGCACTCCTCCCTCGTCCCCATCTCCCCGCCGCCGCCGCCGCCACCGCCGGACCCGTCCTCGCCTCCCGCCACCGCCCCTCTTCCTCGTATTCTCCGGGCATCGACGCTGCCCCTGCCTCTCAGGAGGATAGAGGAAGGCCCTCGCCGCCGCCACGCTCCTCCGTCTCCGAGGCCATGGAAGGGGCGGGAGGGCCCGTGGTCACGCATCTACACCGGGACATGGAGGCGGCGCGCGCAGCGTGCGAGCGGCGGATCGCGCAGTACCGTGCCCGCACCACGGCCACCTCTGCCGTCTCCGGCGCCGTCCTCTCCGCCCGCTCGCTCGCCAAGCACAGCCTTCCCTTCCACCTTCGACTGAGGTGAGTCCGCCATGCCGCTTCTTGATTTCTCCCGAATTTGCACGAATTGGGTTCTTGGATGTTTGTTAATTTCATTCATCTCGGAGCCAGATTTGAGATTCTTGGTTGCCAGTTGCTGCCCCTGTTTCTTTGGCTTCTTGCGCCTCCGCATCTCAAATTCGGATTTGATATCTCCTGACAAGAGATGGTTCTTTGCGACTCAACTGCAGGTTCCCTTCCCGGCGGACACCATGTTGGATCATTGGCGGGCGATCCAGTACGTGCGGCCGAACGTCGACCGCGGCTCATTCTGGTTTTGGGGGAGGTCCGTGTTCCACCTGAGGAACGAGCTGGCCAGGCGGCTGGCCATCGACGTCGCCAACCTCGTCATGTGCCTCCGCACAGATATTGCCTGGGTTACCCCACTCCTCGTCGACCTGTCGATAAACCACGAGACCCTCCTCATCGTGGTCGTCGTCGCGGGGATGCCTGGTGAGATCGAGGCCCTCAACTTCCCACTCTCCTTCTTTGGCAAGAAGGGAAACTCGTATATGCACACTAGTCCTGAAGTTGTCCAGATGTTTTGGGTTTCAGTGCTTGTTCACTGTGTAATCTGCAGATTACTTCTTCCATTAATCACCTAGTGCTCCTGTTAGTGAGATTCATCTAGTATTTTTTTTGCAAAGCATGCAATGGTTTGGAGTAGTTGATCATGGCCTGACGGAAACTTCATGTCGTTAGCATGTATATATGTACTACTACAGCAGCCAGAAGCAATCCATTTTATTAAATGCATTCATCTCATTACACTAGCTAGCACAATATATTAGTTAAGGCAACTCTACTACATATCAATTTCCCCTACTGGATTGGTTCTATATTTTTAAAGTTGTTTCGTGGTGCATGAGCCCAACCTGAAGAAATATAGGCTTATGATGACTATTTTCCTTCTTAAGTAATCATAGTTGTTGGCTTCGGTAGCTTGCTGAATATGTTTTAGTTATATATAGAATTGACGTGCCTTCTATGCTTAAATGATTGTTTGGCTCTATATAATTGTTGACATGAATATCTTGACTTCCCAAACAAGTATAGGACTGTACCTATGCATACAGATTATCCTAACAAAACTGAAAATAAAAATTGAAGCATGAAATAAGAAATAAGTGGCTGATTTTTATTTGCATGTTAAGCAGAAAGTTGTAGCTAAGGCTTGTATATTACGAAATATTGTCACACCTCTGAGCTTCTACTGTTGTTAGGGACATCGTAGTGTGATCTTCATGATTTTTTGCTTGAAGATGTACTGATTCATTAGTCAAGCAGAGACCGAAGTCATCTTTTGCTATTGTTAGCTCTATGGATGTGTATTTACCTGCAACTTCTGTCAGCTCTAACTTGGTTAGATAGCAGTGCAATTCAGTCAATCTGTTGGAACTAGTTTGTCTATTACTTGTATCCGATTTCATATCCTGCCATATGCCATTGTCGACTTTCTTAGGTACATAATTGTTATGTCTTGCAATCTGGTATTGATGATTGTCAATGTATTCATTTATACCTTTCTAGTGTACCTTGTATGTGACCCAGCTGATCTGTATATCAATGCTCTGTTTCCAATAGATGTATGCTGATGCCTGATGGCTGATTCCTTAAAACTTCACTGTTGCAGCAGTAGCATTTTTCCTTAGTGCATAGATGTATGAGCGATCACTTATGCCTGAAACCTTGCTCTCTTTCCCAGGAACCATCGTGGTCTGTATCACTACTGGGGCAGGAGAGGAAAGACTGTTGGTTTCTCCAAGAAGCGATAAGCTGCTTCACAAAGATCCCCGCATAGCTTCACTACTACTGTGTTGGTCCATTTCCAGAATCTTAAGGAGTGTTCTTGTTTAGACGATTACCTTGGATGATGCTTTTGCTTAAGGAGAGGCTCAAGAAGATTAGGTATAAACTCCTCCCCCTCTTGTTTGTTTTTGCTTCATACTGTTTGGTGGTTGATACATTACCGTGCAAGTTCTATGGTATGTGAGTTCTTTTTGTCGCTGCAAGCATTGACACAATATGTCATGTGCAGGGAGCTCCGCATCCGAGTTTCAGCCATCCTCTACAGCAAGGAGCTCTGGGACAAAGGAGCAAGCAGCGCTGCTAGTTCATTGAGGCCAGATCGAGTAAGATGGAGCACCATGGCGTGTGGTGGTGTATTTTGCTTTTGAGAACAGTACTGTTTATTTGAAGTGAGATGTACTCGTCTAGTGCCTGGCAAAAAATTGAAGGATGAAGTGCCATGTACTCTCTATGTTGTAGTGAAACGAAAATTTATCTGCTATTGTATGTGCTATTTCCCTGTAATGTCTTGTGTACATTTTACTTGAACATTAAATTCTTTAGAAAAAATGTTCTTACTGGACCTGATAGTGGCCACGGCCCAAATATACTCATACTATTAAGATGCCATGGCCCAAAATAACCTGGGCTGAAATGCTATTCAGAAGTATTATAAGCAGGCCTCGACTCAAATAGAAAATAGAAACAAAAAGGAAACAAACTATGTGGAAGGTAAAAGCCCATTATACAAGAGGCCCAAAAACATCAAGCAAAAAAAATCCTAAAAGGCTGAATTAATGGGCTCGGCCCATGTAGAACACCGAATTGGATCGGGCTAATTTTAATCAACGACCTTTTCAATTCGTCGTAATTTTGCCACGTCAGATTGCCACGTCGGATCCGACATGGCCTGGGGAGAGAGATAGCGACCAAAACAGAAGGTCATAGGATCAACGACCTTTTGTTAAAGGTCGCTATAGTCAGTTTACGACCGCCAGCTTTTGACCTTCTGTTTTTGGTCACAAAAAGGTCGTAAATGGAAATTTGTGACCTTTCAGTGACCAATAGTGGTGGTCACAAGTTGACATATTTCTTGTAGTGTGCGTGACCAAGTCTTCGATGCCATAGCCATCCTTCTGAAGCTTTTGCAAGTAGGCACACGGCTGGTTGTGAACCTGTAGAGAAATCAACAATATACAAGTCTCCTCTCCTAAAGCCTTCGAAGACTTTGGAATTGTCAGCTTCCATAATCACAACACAACGATACTTTCCAAAGACAACAACCATATCAAGATCACAAAGCATTGAGACAGACATAAGGTTGTATCCTAAGGACTCAACAAGCATGACTTTGTCCATGTGTCGATCCTTTGTGATCGCAACCTTACCTAGACCCAATACCCGACTTTTGCCTTTGTCAGCAAAGATGATATGCTTCAGATGCGATGGTGATAAGGGAGCATCCATCAATAGATTCTTGTCACCAGTCATGTGATTTGTACATCCACTATCAAGGACCCACTCAGTGGCTTTGGGTTGATCATCCTGCAGATGAATTAGTGCAACTTACGAACTTCATATACTTCATCAATGAAGAATATGACATCACAATTCATCAGATCAATTTCATCAAGCAGTAAGACAAATAAACCAGTATGAGGACGTGAGAAATGAAAGTTCATTTCTTCATGATTAGCCTACATCCTTTCAGGCACTTTTCAGGTCTCTAGCAAATTCTTCAGACGTTCATGTACGTCTGGAGACCTGACCCTACAGAAGAAATTAGTTCTTTTTCTTCACCACCCACATCTGAAGGGGTGGCAAAGAGTTCATCACTCTGCGAGCTCCATATGAGAATGGTGGCATAGAAGCCAAACCATTTCGTTTCACATAAGAGGGGTTAGGGTAAGCATATGAATAAGCAGAGAAATTCTTCGAGGACTTATGAACATAATGATTAGAATAATAATGCTCATATTCATAGCCCTTAGCTCTTCCCTGCGAAACAGAGTTGTTAGCACGATGATGTTCATATGAGGACTTTGATCCTTTTGAGGAATTTGATCCACGTGAGGAATTTGGTCCATATGAAGAATTTGATCTGGGGTTCCTATTCTTCACAGGTGGTGTCATGAGGACATTCACCTGAAGATTTTCAAGGCACCTTTTGGGAACCCAGATTTTCTTCATAGGGGAACCGTTCCTGCAGTTAGTGCCAACATATCTAGCAAATACTTCACCATTCTGATTTTTGAACAATTTATAGTTGAAGTCAAATGACTCATCAGAAGAATGGGAAGATTCACATGTATAGCCAGATAAATTAAATGGATCAACTGAAGGTCCCTTTGCAGCAACCCATGAGGTTTTGGGGTATTGCTCAGGCTTCCAATATGTACCATCAACATTAAGTTTCCTCTCAAAGGCAATACCCTCTTTCCTAGGGTTCCTGTTGAGGATCTGCTTTTTAAGCACATCACAAAGAGTCTGATTCCCTTTGAGGCTTTTGTACATGCCTGTCATGTACAATTCCTTCAGCCCTGCATCGCCAGTGATACTAGCAATGTCCTTAGATGAGGAATTAGTGATAGCAGAGGCAGTTGAAGAATTTGTAGCGTTAGAAGCATTTGAACATTCAGGTGAAGAATTAGCAGATTCACGTTCAATGCATTTCAAATAGGGAGGAACAAATTCTTCTTGAGCAGCGCTGATTTGTTGAGCAAGTAATGAATCGCGCTCCTTCTGAAGATCTTCATAACTCACTCTTAGCTTTTCAAGATCTTGCTTTCTTTGAAGAAATTCATAAGAAAGCTTCTCATGATCAGACAAGAGAGTGTTATGATGACCTTGAAGGTTGTCAAACCTGGTCTGATGTCTCTGAAGATTTCAGTCAAGATTTTCAGTCAAGAGTTCATCACTTTTTTCTAGCATGTTTTGAACCTTTTCAAAAGCCCTTTGTTGTTTTACAACAATATTAGCAAGTTTAGAGTAGCTGGGCTTAAGATTTTCATCAGATTCATCTTCACTAGATTCAGAGGAGGTATATTTAAGTACCTTGGCACCCTTTGCCATGAAGCAATAGGTGGGAGCGTGGTCATCATTTCCTTCATCGGCCTTGTGGGATAGGTCATTTTCTTCAGAGTTGAAGATAGACTTGCTGACGAATGCAGTAGCGAGGGCTAGGCTCGCCACACCAGACTCAGAGTCTTCAGATGCCTCCTCTTCCTCTTGTTCCTTAGATTCAGCTCCAGAGTCCATCTCCTTGCCAATGAATGCCCGAGCCTTCTTGGAGCTGCTCTTCTTATGAGATGAAGACTTTGAGGATTTTGATGATGAAGATTTTGAGGATTTCTTCTTTTTCTTCGCATCATCAGAATTGTCTTATATTTCTTCTCTTCGATTCCTTTTCCCACTGAGGACAATCTTGAATATAGTGTCCAGGTTTCTTACACTTGTGACAAAGCCTCTTCTTGTGGTCACTGGATGAGGAATCATTGCTCCTTGAGGGTCTTCCAAAGCGACCACGTCTTGAGAACTTCTGGAATTTCTTCACGAGCAGTGCTAGATCATGACTCAGTTCTTCAAGGTCACCAAGGCTGCTACCAGAGTCTTCATCTTCGGACTCAGATACTGCCTTGGCCTTCAGTGCACGTGATCTGCCATAGCTCGAACCATAGAGATCTCTCTTTTCAGCAAGCTGGAACTCATGAGTATTTAGCCTCTCGAGGATATCAGCGGGGTCAAGTGACTTATAATCAGCACGCTCTTGTATCATCAATGCCAGAGTATCAAATGAGGAATCAAGCGATCTCAGCAATTTCTTCACCACCTCATGGTCGGTGATGTCAGTGGCACTAAGTGCTTGAAGCTCATTTGAGATGTCAGTGAGGCGATCGAAGGTTTGCTGAACATTTTCATTGTCGGGTCTTTTGAAGCGGTTGAAGAGATTGCGAAGAACATCAACTCGAGAGTCACGCTGAGTTGAAACTCCTTCATTGACTTTGTACAACCTATCCTAGATAAGCTTAGCAGTATCCAAAGCACTCACTCTTCCATACTGTCCTTTGCTCAGATGGCCACATATGATATTCTTCGCTTGAGAGTCGAGTTGCTTGAATCTCTTCACGTCGGTAGCGTTCAGTGAGGGTGAGACAGAAGGAACACCATTTTTCACAACATACCAGAGATCGTTATCAATTGCCTCAAGATGCATTCACATCTTATTCTTCTAGTAGGGGTAGTCCGTCCTGTCGAAGGTAGGACACCCAGCAGAGACCTTGATCATACCCGCGGTCGACATAACTAAAACTCCAGGCGGTTAAACCAAAATCACACAGAACAAGGGAGTACCTTGCTCTGATACCAATTGAAAGTGCGTTATATCGACTAGAGGGGGGTGAATAGGCGATTTTTATCAATTCTTCACTGAGGAATTTGCTAGTGAGGAAATTCCTTAGCGAAGAACTACTTGCAGCAGAATAAATACTCAGAAGTAAACATAACAGAAGACAAGCATAGTCATCATGATGAAATGAAGACAAACATAGAGTACAGAAAGCGTAATCACAAGATAACACAAGGCGAAGACAAATAGACTGAAGAAATTGAACTGAGGAAATTGAGAAAGTCTTCAGTCAAAGTCTTCAAACACAGATATGACAAGCGAACAACACAATACTGAGGAAATGAAAGAGTTGAGGAAATAGAACCAGTTGGCTTGGTGAAGACAATGATTTGGTAGACCAGTTCCAACTACTGTCTCAGTTGTACATCTGGTTGGAGCGGCTAGGTATTTAAACCTGAGGACACACAGTCCTCACCGTATTCTCCTTGAGCTAAGGTCACACAGACCTCGCCCAATCACTCGTGGTAAGTCTTCAGGTGACTTCCGAACCTTCACAAACTCGATCACTCGGTGATTCACAATTCCTCTTGGATGTTCTAGACCATGACGCCTAACCGTCTGGAAGAAGCACAGTCTTCAAAGGTAATAAGTGTCGGATCCACGCGGGATCAATCTCTTCAGTGATGCTCAATCACTTTGGGTTTGTAGGTATTTGGGTTTGGGTTTTCCTCACTCAATGATTTTCACTTAAAGTCCTCGGAGGATGGGATGCTCTCAAATGACAAGTGTCAGTTTCTTGCGGAGCAGCCAACCAGCTAGTGGTTGTAGGGGGCGGCTATTTATAGCCTAGGGAGCAGCCCGACATGATAAGACATAAATACCCTTCAATGATATGACCGTTAGGTGGATAAGATATTTTAGGACAGCTGGCGCGTAGCACAACAACGGTCGGAAATTTGAGGTACAAATTCCTCAGGGCTATCATGTTCCTCACTGTGTAGGCAATCCGCACTGGCGAATTCCTAACTCCTCAGTCAGCACAAATTCCTCAGAGACTAGAAGAACTTCGTCTCTGTCACTGAAGAAATTGACTGAACTGTATGAGATTTCCAATGGCTTCACTCGAAGGGATTGGTAGGTGTAGGATTTGAGTTGAGCATCACATGGAAATTTTTCCTTACTATTTCCTCGACCCCCTTTAACAGTACGGTGTTTCCTATGACTCAAGAAAGAGAAAATGAAACTATGAAAACAAAAGTCTTCACGCTTCATGTTCCTCGAATGAATACCAAGTCTTCAAGGTCACACCAATTTCTTCACTTTCAAAGTCTTCAGAAAGTCTTCAGAATACGAAAGTCTTCAGTCGAAGAACTTCATTTTTAGGGTCGACTTTCTCTGTTAATATCAAACTCCTCATAGACTTATAGAACTGTGTACACTCATAAACTCATTAGTCTGAACCTATAAGTCTGCAATACGCCAAAATCACTAAGGGGCACTAGATGCACTTACAGGAATCTAAACTACAATACCATGCAAAAGTGTTTGTCGGACGATGGTCCATGCTATCAGCGAGGTGTCGTCATTGGCTCCGGCTCGTATCATCTCCAACGACGTCGTCACTTATGTGCCCGACAACTTCTCTTGTTTGCATTCAGCTTTGCCTCTTGATGCCACCAACTTGCCTCTAATCGCCGCCTCCACCTTGGCATCTTGTGTGTGGGGCATGAATAAAAAGGGTTGTTAGGCGATAAAAAAACACTAGACCGACAGGTCGAAGAGCCCCTTAATGTTTTTTAATTATCAGAAAGACATGATACATAGTGTCCAAACCTATAAAGTTAATAAAGATGACAAAAAAATCACCGACAGGATTCAAGCCGGCTTGACCAGGCCAAGAGCCCAATGAGATCAAAGTTAGCATATTTGTAAGGACGTTCAAGATGTACTTTTTCTAACTTCGTATATGTTGATCTTCCATGCTCATTTGTTTCTATATGCAAGGTGGTTATGAACGTATGATCTAAAGCATTTTGCAAACTTTATTTGAATCATGGTATTGAAAAATTTATAATCAAGCGCTAGTTAACAAAAAAAGGTTTTAACATGAATTGAAGGTAAAAAGAAATCTCGTCCAGCATGTGGAAGTTGGATAAGAATGTACTACCTCTATACCTTAATATAAGATGTTTTTACAGTTCAAGAATCTCTCTCCATAACTCAAATTTGTCAAATAACATGATCTTCCTTTTCTCTGTGTGATCAAGATCAATAATAAAAAGTGAAAGCATTCGCCATTCAGGTCAACACGGAAGTTCTGAAAACTACTACACCCAAACAACCAAGCTGAAATCCATCTTGAGAGCAACATTATAAAAGTAGAAACATCAGAAAAGCTGTAGATCTAGGAGTACATATACAGAGACAGGAGGCACTTCAAATAGTGTTGTACGCACACCATCATCTTACTGGTTGATTAGGCGGTCAGTACGGTTTTTAAGAGAACGATAGGGCTTGCACGTAAGGATCACTCAAGTACTGATCCGCCATCTCTTTGGATAATGGTTAACGATGCTCTTGGCCTGCAGACAAATAAAGACAACTGATGACTATTTGTCGGTTGAGAGAAACAGGACCAAAAAATGCAATGTTTTTACAGTATAAATGTTGATAACAGAGCCACCGTACCCACTGTTGTTAGGCATGTAGTTTTCTGATGATCCACCGCACACTGCAGCTAGCTAAATTGTTTCCAGCCAAACTAATTTGGTATGTCGTTTTGAAGAGAAATACTTGCTCCCGAATGGCCCAAATGAGCCACATACAATTACATGGTAGTACCCAGTTACGTTGAAATCCTCACAAATATGTTTCAAACACAATACAAGAACTGCCGGCAAGAGTAGAAAGAATTGATTCACACAAAGAAGGAAAAGAGAGTAGATGATGAAATATGTCCATGATGTCTATCCTATTTCTTAGAGATGAAATGTTTCTCAAATGACAGGAACATTATTGTACAGAACCACAAATGGACCCTGAACCGTTCAATGTGAAGCAGCATTGTACATAAACTATGTGTAGTAGTCACAATTAGTTTTCAAGTTCTAGGAGACTAATCCCCACTCAGCAGCTTTGCATCATACGAATAGAATCCTAGTTGCGACGGTATCCTCAGACCAAGTCTTCAACGTCATTCTTCAAGGTACCAAAGCCTCCAGTTTTGGTGCCTTGGTTCTTGTCATAGTTTAGCATGGAATTGAAAGTGCGTTATATCGACTAGAGGAGGGGGGTGAATAGGCGATTTTTATGAATTCTTCACTGAGGAATTTGCTAGTGAGGAAATTCCTTAGCGAAGAACTACTTGCAGCGGAATAAGTGCTCAGAAGTAAACATAACAGAAGACAAGCATAGTCATCATGATGAAATGAAGACAAACATAGAGTACAGAAAGCGTAATCACAGGATAACACAAGGCGAAAACAAACAGACTGAAGAAATTGAACTGAGGAAACTGAGAAAGTCTTCAGTCAAAGTCTTCAAACACAGATATGACAAGCGAACAACACAATACTGAGGAAATGAAAGAGTTGAGGAAATAGAACCAGTTGGCTTGGTGAAGACAATGATTTGGTAGACCAGTTCCAACTACTGTCTCAGTTGTACGTCTGGTTGGAGCGGCTAGGTATTTAAACTTGAGGACACACAGTCCTCACCGTATTCTCCTTAAGCTAAGGTCACACAGACCTCGCCCAATCACTCGTGGTAAGTCTTCAGGTGACTTTCGAACCTTCACAAACTCAGTCACTCGGTGATCCACAATTCCTCTTGGATGCTCTAGACCATGACGCCTAACCGTCTGGAAGAAGCACAGTCTTCAAAGGTAACAAGCATCAGATCCACGCAGGATCAATCTCTTCAGTGATGCTCAATCACTTTGGGTTTGTAGGTATTTGGGTTTGGGTTTTCCTCACTCGATGATTTTCACTCAAAGTCCTCGAAGGATGGGATGCTCTAAAATGACAAGTGTCAGTTTCTCGCGGAGCAGCCAACCAGCTAGTGGTTGTAGGGGGCGGCTATTTATAGCTTACGGAGCAGCCCGACATGATAAGACATAAATGCCCTTCAATGATATGACCGTTAGGTGGATAAGATATTTTGGGACAGCTGGCGCGTAGCACAACAACGGTCGGAAATTTGACGTACAAATTCCTCAGGGCTATCATGTTCCTCACTGTGTAGGCAATCCGCACTGGCGAATTCCTAACTCCTCAGTTAGAACAAATTTCTCAGAGACCAGAAGAAATTCGTCTCTGTCACTGAAGCAATTGACTGAACTGTATGAGATTTCCAATGGCTTCACTCGAAGGGATTGGTAGGTGTAGGATTTGAGTTGAGCATCACATGGAAATTTTTCCTTAGTATTTCCTCGACCCCCATTAACAGTACGGTGTTTCCTATGACTCAAGAAAGAGAAAACGGAACTATGAAAACAAAAGTCTTCACGCTTCATGTTCCTCGAATAAATACTAAGTCTTCAAGGTCACACCAATTTCTTCACTTTCAAAGTCTTCAGAAAGTCTTCAGAATACCAAAGTCTTCAGTCGAAGAACTTCATTTTTAGGGGTCGACTTTCTCTGTAAATATCAAACTCCTCATAGACTTATAGACCTGTGTACACTCATAAACTCATTAGTCCCTTAACCTATAAGTCTTCAATACGCCAAAATCACTAAGGGGCACTAGATGCACTTACAATCTCCCCCTTTTTGGTGATTGATGACAATATAGATTAAGTTTTCAACGGGGATAAACATATGAAGTGTAAATGCTGATATTGAGGAATTTGATCACAGGATATAGAAGAACTCCCCTTGAAGATGTGCATAGTGAGGAATTTGCTTTTGAAGCAATGCACACTTGAAGAGTTGAATCATGGAGATCTCCCCTTATATCTTGTAATTCATACACGCATTTGACATACAATATGAAGAATTTGAAATGCATGATGAAATATGGTGACTGACGAAATTCAGCATGCGTGCAATAATATTAACGAGGAATAAGCATGCAGAATAACGTAGCAGAAGTATCAGACCACCATCGGGTTTAAGTTTACAACTCGATCCAATAAAGTTTCAGAAGAACGAGAGTTGTAACTTAGCAAAAAACGCCCATATAATAGACCCGCTTGAAGACTAACTCAAATTTCTCCCCCTTTGTCATCGAATGACCAAAATGATTGAAACTGAGGACTAACGCCCCTGAAGATAATCAAGTTGATGAAGGAGCGCCAGCGTTGTCGGGGTCGGTTGTCGTAGTAGGGCCTGCCGCTGTATCGTCCAAGTCTTCATGTTCATCAGTGTCACGCGATGAAGAATAGGAGCTGGCCACCAAAGAAGGAACCTTGACCTTCTTGTATTTCTTCGGAGGAGGTGCAGACCAGTCAAATTCTTCCTTGAGACCCATTTTCTTCAGATCTTCAGCATTGTAGACATGAGACAGAACATCCCAGGTACGGTTGAAGGTTTCATGGAGGTAGTATTGGTTTTTCTTCACTACATTGTGTGTTGAAGTCATGTTGTGAAGAATGGAACCAAACTGACACTTGACCCATTTATGATTGCGATCAACTTTCTGATGAAGACTGGGGAGTAACTCACGATCAGTCATCACCCTGGGTGCTGTGGCTTGAGGATTTTGCTTGGCAGAGTTGTTGGCAGCAGAGTCATGTGTGGCAGAGTCATCATTGGTGGAATAGGATGCAGCCTTGCGAAATTGACCATCCAATGGACGAATGCCTTCATCTATCACAGCAGCTGCCTTGCCTTTGTCATCAGCTGAGGAAAATGTCCGTTTGAGGACTTCAATCAGAGGCAAGTAGCTACAGTGGTTCAGAGTGTCAGCATTGTAGTTGAGTGAAGACCTTGTCCTGATGAATCTCATAATCCACGGTGCATAAGGCTTCAGCTCAAATGGTGACATAGCAATATTTGCCAGAGTCCTCATGAATAAATCATGGAAGTTGACAGGAACGCCATGAATGATGTTGAAAAGCAGATTCTTCATGATGCCAACGACTTCTTCATCATTTGAGTCGTGGCCTTTGATAGGACTCATTGTTTTCGACAGAATGCGATAGATAGTCCGAGGCACATACAGTAATTCCTTGACGAGGAATTTGGTTCGAGGGGCCTGCCCTGGTTTCAAAGGTTTCATCAGAACTTGCATGTAGTGATTTGTAAGCTCAGGTTCACTGTTGACACAACGTGCACCTTCAAGTGGAGGACTGAGTGGTAGGGCACGAAGCAATTCAAAAAGCTGGTGCCTTGTAATGAGTATTTTCCGTCATCCAGTCCAACACCCATGAGTTCACATCTTCAGAATCTCCTGTGATGTGCAGCGTCGCATAGAATTGAAGAATGAGTTCTTCATTCCAATCACATATGTCAGTGCAGAAATTCAGCAGTCCAGCGTCGTGAAGAACACTAAGGACTAGCTCGAAGCACGACAGAGACAACAAAGGGCCGCTGGAGCCAAAGGATCCAAAAGTACTGATCCGCCATCTCTTTGGATAATCGTTAACGATGCTTTTGGCCTGCAGACAAATAAAGACAACTGATGACTATCTTTTGGTTGAGAGAAACGAGACCAAAAAATGCAATGTTTTTACAGTATAAATGTTGATAACAGAGCCACTGTACCCACTGTTGTTAGGCCTGTAGTTTTCTGATGATCCACCGCACACTGCAGCTAACTAAATTGTTTCCAACCAAACTAATTTGGTATGTCGTTTTGAAGATAAATACTTGCTCCCGAATGGCCCAAATGAGCCACATACAATTACATGGTAGTACCCAGTTACGTTGAAATCCTCACAAATATGTTTCAAACACAAACCGGCAAGAGTAGAAAGAACTGATTCACACAAAGAAGGAAAAGAGAGTAGATGATGAAATATGTTCATGATGTTTATCCTATTTCTTAGAGATGAAATGTTTCTCAAATGATAGGAACATTATTGTACAGAACCACAAATGGACCCTGAACCGTTCAATGTTAAGCAGCATTGTACAAAAACTATGTGTAGCAGTCACAATTAGTTTTCAAGTCCTAGGAGACTAATCCCCACTCAGCAGCTTTGCATCATACGAATAGAATCCTAGTTGCGACGGTATCCTCAGACCAAGTCTTCAACGTCATTCTTCAAGGTGCCCAAGCCTCCAGTTTTGGTGCCTTCATTCTTGTCATAGTTTAGCATGGAATCTAAACTACAATACCATGCAAAAGTGTTGCCCAACTGCAGAGCAGAAAAGGATCCTACTGAAGGCGCTGATGACTGACGAAAGATCCAGCCTACCTGACCATCAGCTTAGCACTAGCAGCGCATGTCAGCAGACTAAGATGCTAGTACAGCTGGTATATGCAGAAAAACGAACCCTTGTAAGGGCCATGTAATGGTAGCAGAATGAATTGAGAGAGACAAAATGTAACACATAAGTTTTTCTTAACATCTCATAACATGGGTAATTAACATATGAGCAAAATAATGATGGTCTTTTCAGAACATGGCAAATATTGCAATTCGGTATTGAACATGCCATACATTGAAATGGCATGGACAAAAAAACTTTTATCTAGTTACGTGTACACAGATCAACAGATGAACACTAACCATTGAAACATGAACATACAGTAGAAACATCTAAGAGTGTTGAATCAGATTTCACAGAAGGTGAACAATTCTGTTGCTACTCTTTTGGAGAAGGTTCACACAGACCTGACATTACCACATTTGAAGCTTCTGCCTGCAACCCCAAGGTTATTTACAGTACATCTACTGTTTCTGTTGTTGCCATTTGAGTTTACCATCAACGACTTTGTTACCGCTCTTGTTAAAAATCTATTATCAGCAGCATTTACCCTAATAGGAAGAAGACACAAACCAATGCATGACCATCAATTTTATTATACTATTGAAAACTCATTCTATTAAAAAACTCATAAGGAAATAGCAATAGGAAATATATGCAAATGCTTAGATGACCCAACTTAATCATATTACCGTGATATGATAATAGATTAGTTCATTTGACACAACCTATTCACATTATGTTGTTAAAGCTACCTTGTACAAATACACTATTTAGGTAGATCCATATATGTTCAAACTGGCATTGCTATTCCAGATGTATTGGTAAGAAAGATTTAAATATACCTATATAAACTTAGAAGGCAAACGACTGACATGATGCAGCACACACAAGTTCAAGATATGGTCAACACATGCCACAAGCTATTTTGAGAAAAATGAAAGCATTTCCTGCATTCAGCAACATCATCTACTATCTATGAGCAGCGGTGGCGGGCACTATGGTGCCAATCTGGCCACCACCGCAAAGCTTTCGCTGGACCCAACCCCGTTTGGATTGTCGGCGTCGCTGATAACTTCGCCTTCACAACTTTCACCCATTACATGTACCTGGCCAAACGCCCCCCCCCCCCAAGCACCACAGAAACGGAACTCGCCGCCACCGTCAGCCGTGCCGGCAAGCCCGGCGGCGGCGAGGGGAAGGCACACGGGGATGGCTGCAAGAAACGTGGATCAGGTCGCCGCTCGTGTCACCCACGCGGACGACTGATAACTTATATGGACTGATTGCAGAAGTAAAAAAATTGAAATTGCAAATAGGGAGAAACAAAACTACGGACTAAAGGCAGGAGGCAATGACATAGTTAAAGACTAAAAGAATATGACTGAAAAATGAACAAAGAAGAATTAAGAAAACTAAAGAGTAATGAGTCCAATGTAGCATGCATGCACGTAAAACCTAATGCTTGGATTAAAAGTCCAAAGGAAAAAATTAACTAAAGAAAAAGACTGAAGACCAAGGACTGGTAAAAATACATTGCAAAGAGGGACCAAAGAAGAATCAGTGACGAACTAAACAATGGCTGATTAACAATGTAAGGACTAAACACAACAGAAAAAAAACTAAAGAAACAAGGACCAAACTGAAAGTGGCAACTAAATTGAAAATACTGGACTTTCTGAAAGCAATGACACCGAACAATGAAAAAACTGAGATAATCAATTCATTTTTGCCCGACTATAATGAAGAAAGAACACTGAATAGAAACTTATTAGGAGTCTGAACGCAAAACTGAAGAAAGAGCACTAATTGCACGAGAAGAATAAAAAGGACTGAGGAATAAGGACAAACTTAAACATAAAACTTAGGGAGCTGAGAGACTTAAGAAAAAGAAACTAAGAGAGGGCCTAGTGTGTTCTGTTTAGTTATGCCGTTAAAAATTACTACGACTGAAAAATGATGCAACCATAGTCAGTGAACAAACACTTCAATGATAAACTAGTACTCAGAAAACTGAACTAAACCAACATGTCCGTGACCAATCACTCCTCCCAATCACCTTAACCACTCTCTCGTTGCCATGAACAAACGAATCACCATGTAATATCCACACTATATGTATGTGCTAGTCAGTTATTTTGGAACATGATTTTGATTGAATATCTAGAAGCAACGACGCTCAAAATGGCAGCCTAAGTTAGCAGTGCAGCAGCTCCCATTCGCCTAGCAAAATTGACACAGACAATCAGGCCTGAAGAACACTGACAACATCACCTCATGCAAAATTAATTTCTGCCGAATGCCCCCATACACTCGTATACCTAGTTCTACTGCTAACGCCACTGATGAAAAACACCCAAAAATTACGCAGAACACAAAAGCCAAATGAAGCGCACAAACACTCCACTCCAGCTAGGTGTTCCAAGGCAGGATTTCCACCGGAGCGAAAACATTGGGGAGAAATCAATGGTGCTGAGTACAGACGTCGGGGGGTGGGACTCATAACCCGGAAAAACACAACTAAACGCGCGCCCGCTCCGCGCGATGAACAAATGATGTTGCTATGCGTTGGAATTCCTGACAACGATCCAACGGTCACTAAATTCGACATGAAGCCAAATGAAAATCATGTCGACAGATTTCGACAGATCTTTAGCAAATATATGTAGATATAAAATTGGAAACAATAATGCTATTTCAAGATGGCCAAAAATATCTCAAATCACACACATAAATCAGCTAAGGATGATGTTACCAAGCGAAACACAATTCAATAACAATTCAGTTTCACAAGTAATGACCACTGACCACGATGCTATTTTTAAGATATAAACGATGTTTCGACTTTAGAATAAGTACAACGATTACGATATAAAAAACTAACGGTGAAACATAGGCATACAAAGTCTCATTAAAAAAAGACGAATGCTTAAGCATTAATTCAACGCAGCAGTGCCTTGATGCTACTCTTGTCTATTCAAAAGCCCACTGGTTCTCCCTGCGGATCTCCGCCTCCTCCTCGGGTGTGAAGTCATTCTTGATATTGAAAGTCTTGCGGATCTCCTCCGGAGTCTTGCCCTTGATCATGTCCGCCATAGTCTGGCAAGTAAGGTCGAGCAATCCCTTGATGTTGAGGTAGTTTGCAGCGAGGATGAGGTCGAAGAGGGTGGCCTGGTCCACCTTGACGAACTCGGCGTCAAAGCTCTTGAGGTCCTCGGCGGGGGCGGTGGTGGCTGCAGTAGAGGTGGAGGAGCCGGAGTCGGCCTGGACGTGCTTGTTGCAGTATTCGATGACCTTGGAGAGGATCTTGGAGTCGACGTTGGGGAGCGGGATGCCGTTGTCGGCGCAGTCGTCCTCGATCATGTGGCGGATGGTCTGCGACTCCATGGCTACCGCCTCCTCGACCTGAAATTGCTCGCCGTCCGAGCTCTTGAGCGTGATCATCTTCTTCTCGCCTTCCTCGGCCGCCATCGATGGATGGGAGGATTGGGAGGCGAAACGGAACCCTAGTAGCAGGAATACGCGGCGGCGGCTCCTATCGATGGATGGGAGGATTGGGAGGCGAAACGGAACCCTAGTAGCAGGAATACGCGGCGGCGGAAGAGCGAGCGATCGAACGACGGGAGCTTCTTTGCGTGCGTGCGTGTTGGGCTTGAAAGATAGAGTTGAGGATTTATTGGGGCGGTGTCGTGCGTGTTAGACTCGGCCGGGGTCGTACGCTACGTACTCGTGTCGTGATCATCTTGGTCCGGCCAGGGAGTAGACTCGGGTAGGGCTCGGCCTCCTCTAGTCTACTACGTACGTGGTTTCCCTTTCCTTGTTTCTCCTAGCTGGTCTCGGTGCCTGCTTCAGTTTTCCTCGGTGTGGTATTTGCGGCCCACCTTCTTTTTGCCCCCACCCCACTGAGAGGGGCCAAAGCAAAGGCACCATGCCGACGAGCCTCCTTCTCGTGCTCGCCAGCGCCGTGGCGTGGAGCTGAGGTACGGTACCCCTTGTAGTGTGTAGTGAGTGCCAGGAGAGAGCTCCTTGCTGATGACACCCATCAAACCTACATATTCTTCAATTGTTGCACAGCAGACAGCACTCTGCTGCTGTGCACAGGAAAAATCGCCTTTCACGAAACTAATTAAATTGTTACTATGTTCCAGGAAGAAATCTTGATCTGGGATTTAAGAATACCCTTCACCGAAATGGCCTACGCTGCGTCTCAGAATTAGCTACTATGCATAATATGCTATTTACTTGCTCTGAAATGAAATCCTTCCTACTAGAAAACAGTTCAGACATAGAACCAGAAAGAGTAGAAGAACTGAATCTTGAGAAAAAGAGGAAAAACAAGAGTACCTTAACCACTAATTATCTTCTGGCAGATAGTTATCATATTTCTCAAAGATGGAATGCTTCTCAGATAATCACCAGTGTACGACAAGGTAACCTGTTCATTACAGAGTCTGGTCGCTACAATATAAGTTCCCTTGCATTACAAACATTTTCTTTTCAAAATCTCCACTCCCGCAGCTTTGCATCATACAGTTGTGCCTGGCACTCGCTATCTTCGGATCAAGGTGCATATAGCGACGAGCCCACGGCCATGTCTTCGGCAGCCACATGCCGACCAAAAGATACCACCTGAAGCAGAATTCACTTCGGCTCCAAAATCTCCTGCTCTTTCTGGAACCAGTTTATATCCAGTCATTATGAATTCTACCGATTTTCAACAGCCCACTGGACTTTTGACAGCAAGTCGCATGTTGAATGGAAAACTGATTGTAAAAGCAGGCAATGATATACACAAATGGTTGCACTCTACCTTCTTTGCATCCTTCTCTGCTTTCTGTTGAAGCTTCCTCTCCTCATGCTCTCGCTGTTGTTTGAATATCCTCTCTTCCAAATCTGAAGAACAAGTGAAGGAGGTAATTTTAACTTGCGGACAGCAGTCTGATAGACAGTTCAGTCTTCAGTGGGCATTTGGCAGTTTGCTAGATACACTGGTGGAAAAAGGGCCTTTGGTCGCGGTTCACAACTGCCATTAGTCGCGGTTGCGCAACCGCGACCAAACAGGCGGGACTAAAGGCCCCCCCCTTTAGTCGCGGTTGCTTAAGAACCGCGACTAAAGGCCCGTCCACGTGGGCGCCAGGTGGCCGTCGGGGCGGAGGACCTTTAGTCGCGGTTCTTCTGGCCAACCGCGACTAAAGGCCGCCGCAGGTTTAGGGTTTAGCCCCCCCTAAACCTGCCCCCCCCTAAACCTGTTTTCTGTTTAATTTGTATTGTTTTATTTCTTTTATGCTTTATTTTAATTTTGAAGGAGTTTCACATATTCTACGCTACTACATACATGCATGTGAATGTACAATTTCAAACAAATTTGAAATTAGAACCAAAAAGAATTCAAGAGGAATATACAGTATATATTAAATATCATCGGATGACCATATACAATTTTGAACAAGTTTCCATACATAATTTAATGCATATAAAGTTCTACGTCCTCGTAATGGTGTTCTCCTTTAGGATGGAGGACTTCCCTCCTGAACCATCCAGCTAGTTCCTCTTGAAGTGGTCGGAAGCGAGCTTCTGGACTAAGCATCATCCGGAGGTTATTCCTCTGAGCATTGGTATCACTCGGAACCCGCTCAGAGGTGTATCTCCGGATCATCTCACAGACATAGTATCCACATAGATTGGTCCCCGCTGGCTGAATATCCCCACCATTCTTAGCCTTTGACTTTTTGAATTCTAGCTCTTTTTTGAATTCACCGACCTTTGTATCTACGAACCGTCTCCAAACCCTACGAGGCAAAGAAAATTAAATGAACAAGAGAGTTATTAGTTACTTGATATTAGGAAATGAACGAAATAGGCCGA
Organism: Aegilops umbellulata; assembly: GCA_032464435.1. NCBI lineage: Eukaryota > Viridiplantae > Streptophyta > Magnoliopsida > Poales > Poaceae > Aegilops > Aegilops umbellulata. Next base: position 635,158,034 of record CP136057.1, on the reverse strand, counting down.
TCGATATAGAGCGCAAATGAATGAAAATAATTACTTCTGCAGCATTCTTCTCATGCCGCCCCAAAGCTTTGGATTCATATTCAGAGAGTCGTGGACGAGACATTCTGAGGTGTCAACTTTAATTACTAGCAGAATCCAGTGGAACCTGCGGACACGATACATGCACAGTACGTCATGCATAACTCATCGATTAGCCGGCCACATACCATGCATGGAGTAAACAAAAGAGAATGTGCTCAAGACAGAAACACTCACCCAAAATGGTAAGGAAATAGAATATCACTTTTGAGTTCCTGCTTTGTAAGAAACTGCCATAGGTCTGCCTCCATGTCGGCGGGGTGATGCTGCAACACATATCCATTAACGATGTGTGGGTCAATGAACCCAACATCATGGATGTTCCTTACTCTGCATTCCTTAATCTTCATTCTGCATGTATAATAGCGGACACAACAATATAGTTAGGACATATATATAGTGCAGGCAATATGAACGAGATGGGGTAGAAATAAATCACTTACAGAACGTAGCAACTGATGATAGATTTGTCGAGCTCGCGCAGATTGAAAAGCTGGAACAATTCACTCAGATGAATTTGTACATAGTAATGTTTGAAGTGATGCTCATCTCTAACTTCCGCATAAATATATTCTTTGGCGTTTTTATTTTTTATGTAACCCTTGTACCATTTCAGCAGACCTTTCATTTATGGAGGTAGATCCTCTTCCTGCGCAGGCTCGGCGAGAGGCCCATTGTTCACATATGTAATTACTACCTCCTTCACTGGCGCCTCATCAAGGCCTAACAGTTCACGAAGAGTAATACCTAAGTTGGCCGCTTGTTCTCTGGCACTCGTTACAGTCAATCCATGTGCTGCCGCAGCTGCTATGATATCGGGGTCATCCGGACCGGCGGCTTTCACTATAAGCGGGGCAATCGATTGCTTACTTTGTTCCCCGAGCTGGGCAACTCGTTTCCCGCTTTTTTTACTTTCTAATTCCGTTTTCTCGGCCTCCTCCAAGGCTTTGTTCTCCTGGTTCTCCGCCCGCTCTTTCTTCTCCTTCAACATGAGTGCCTGCCTACGAATTTCACGTGCATAGTCGTCAGGCAGATTCTTCGCGGCTTGGGACGGTGTGCTCAAAAATGACTTAGCCCACTTCTTTTGCTCATCAGAAAATACTGGCTTGGGCTCGGGCTCTCTTTTCTTCTTGCAGTTCGCCTTCCATTTCTCAAGATCAGCAGCCGCGGCCGCGGCAGTTTCCTCGGCACTACGTTCCCAAGGCCTTGTGGGGAGAGGCTTCAGTGATGGCTCCGGTACCTTTGTGGTCTTAGGTACATAAGGGTCCGGGTTAATAATCCAGGACTGCTTCTGCTTCTTTGCCGGAGGTGGATTGGGGGGCGGCGTCTGATCACCCACCGGACGAGGACTGGGGGGCGGCGTCTGATCACCCGCCGGACGTTGTGGACTCGGAGGCGTCGGCTGACGTGACGGAGGTGTAGGTGAACCGCCACCACCACCACCACCACCGCCGCCGCCACCGCCACCACCACCACCGTAGGGGGGTGGACTTGTTGTCCTTGGCGCCTCGCCTGGAAACTTGATAAACTTCTTTTGCCATAGAATGAAATGGCGCTTGACATTTCCAAGTCTTTTCTCCCCTTCAGGTGTAGCAATGTCAATCTCCAGGTCCTCAAACCCTTGGACTATGTCCTCCACCGTGACACGAGCATAGCCATCTTGAATGGGGTTGTTGTGGTGGAGTGCTCCAGGTAAACATGGTAAAGCACTGCCGATGGCTACCTTCATGGACATGTTCCCGATAGGATAATACAGATGACATTCTTTCATCTCCTTTATATCGTCCACGGGGTAGCGAGGAGGCTCCGGTGCAGTAACTTCGACCACCAGAGGCTCCGGTGCAGTAATTTCGATCGTCGGTGCATCTGCACCAGCCGGTGGGGCCTCCGTGGAAGCCACGCTGCTTCTCCGCTACTGGCTTCCGAGATCCGCTGGATGATCTTCATGCTGCGCCCAAGCTGCATCTCTTTCGGCTACTAGTACACTCACGGTTTTCTTCATCACATCCATTTCCGATGCCAACCGCGCCACAACATCTGCTTCCCGATCCATCTTTCTCTTACGGCTTCTGTAATCGTACGGGTCATCGTTCTGGGGGAACCCTATTTTCCACGGAATGTGCCCCATGCCTCGTACACGTCCTCCGTGTTCAGGATTCCCGAGGGCTTTTGTCAGTGCGTCGTTCTCTCTGTTGAACTTGATCTTCCCCTCTTGAGCATCCCTCATTGCGTCAATAAGGGCTTGGGTGGGTTTAATTATTTTGCCCTGGTAAACACACTCCCCTGTCTCCGGGTTCAGCGTTCCCCCATGCCCGTACCACCAGCTTTTGGCCCTTGGGTCCCATCCCTCCATACCTGGACGGATTCCTCGCGCCCTCAGCTCGTTCTCCATCTTCTCCAACCTAGGCTGCCAAAGGCGATACCCTCCTGGCCCCATAATATGATTGTACTCCTTCTTAGCCGCATTTTCCTTATTTTTTTTGATATTTGAATGAACTGCTCCGATTTCTTTTGCTTCACAAATTCTGGCCAATCATGTTTCAGTTTCTCATATTGTCCTTTGAAATCCGGAGTCTTGTTCTGCTTGACAAAGTCATGGGCTAGATTTTGCTTGAATTTCCGGAATGCGTCGGCCATCTTACGAAGAGCGAACTGTTTGACTAGCCTCCTCCTCTCCTTGTTTTCCTCAATCTTGTTACCCTCCTCATCGAATTTGTTGTATTCCGGAGGTAGAACGAAATGTTCCATAAGCTTCTTGAAGCAATCTTTTTTTGTTCTCTTATCGACAAAAGTGAAACCAGCAATTCGTGCCTTCTTTGGCTCATTCCACTCCTGGACGGTGATCGAGACGTTGTCTCTAACAACGGCTCCGCATTGGCTGACAAACTTGGTGGCGTTCTTGCGGGGCTCCAGCGGCCTGCCGGTTGCACTGTCGACAACCTCGATGGTGCATGTTTCTCCTTGTTTCATCGTCTTGGTTGCGCCACGCTTTGACGACGTACTCGATTGTTTCGACGATCCGGCCGAGGGCTAAAATAAGAAAGAGAGTCGCGCACGTTAGTACACACATATTTATTCAAATAAGTTAGTTTGTATCACCAGAGGCTCAATGTATATATATACCTCGGCGCCGGAGGTGGTTGCTACTTCCATTTGAAGATCGTCGTTTATCGACGTTTGTTCGGCATCATCTTGCTGACGGCGCCCTTCATCTTCACCGTCAAGGTTCAGATAAGAAGAGATATCATCTTCTTCTTGTCCGGTCGGCACATATAGAATATCGCCGTTTATGATGCCGAACATATGTGCTTCACCGTCCGGATCATAGTTGTCCATAATCGGGTCAGCTCTATCGTCCGCCATTATGTCAGTCCTGAAAACATGTAGTAAAAACAAATTAATTAAGTGAAGAAGGGGGGCGGTGGCGGTGGCGGTGGCGAAAGGGCGGTGGCAAAAGGAGGGGGCGAGGAAGGGGTGGGAGAGGGTGTCGCGGTAGAGCGCGAGACGGGGCGGCAGACGACGGCGTCACGGAGAGGGAGGCGAGGACAACACACATGTATAACCCTCGCCATTTGGTTAATTATCAAATTTTACGGTTTTTTGTTAATTATCAAGTTTTAAGTTACTTTTTTTCTTCTTCCTTTTTCTTTCTTCTTTCTTTTGGTTTTCATTTGGTTTTCATTTTTTTCTTCTTCCTTTTTCTTTCTTGTTTTTTCTTCTTCCTTTTTCTTTCTTCTTTCTTTCTTCTTTCTTTTTTTCTTCTTCCTTTTTCTTCTTTCTTTTTTTCTTCTTCCTTTCTTTTTCTTCTTCCTTTTTCTTTCTTCTTTTTTTCTTCTTCCTTTTTCTTTCTTCTTTCTTTCTTCTTTCTTTTTTTCTTCTTCCTTTTTTCTTCTTCCTTTTTTTTCTTCTTTCTTTTGGTTTTGTTTTGTTTTCATTTTTTTTCTTCTTCCTTTTTCTTTCTTCTTTTTTTCTTCTTCCTTTTTCTTTCTTCTTTCTTTCTTCTTCCTTTTTTTCTTCTTCCTTTTATCTTCTTCCTTTTTTCTTCTTCCTTTTTTTTCTTGTTTCTTTTGGTTTTGTTTTGTTTTCTTTTTTTTTCTTCTTCCTTTTTCTTTCTTCTTGTTTTTTTTCTTGTTTCCTTTTTGGCAGGGGCGGCGGGCAGGGGCGGGCAGCGGGCGGCGCGCGGGCGGCGGCGGCGGCCAGGGGCAGGGCCAGGGGCGGCGGGCGGCGGGCAGGGGGGCGGCGGGCGGCAGGCAAGGGCTGGGCAGGGCAGGGGCGGCGGCGGCGGCGGCGGCGCGCTAGGGCAGGGCACGGGCGGCGGCGGCGCTCACTCGGGGCGGAGGCGGCGGCGCTCACTGGGGGCAGGGCGTCGGCGTCGGGGCAGGGCGTCGGCGTCGGCGTCGATCGGCGTCGGGGCAGGGCTTCGACGTCGATCGGCGTCGGGGCAGGGCTTCGGCGTCGAGAGAAGAATCTGCTAAGTGCAGTATATATAGACAGACCTTTAGTCGCGGTTGGTGTGGCGGACCGCGACTAAAGGTACCCTTTAGTCGCGGTTGGCCACACCAACCGCGACTAAAGTGTAGCTTTAGTCGCGGTCCGCCACACCAACCGCGACTAAAGGGTTTTGGCGCCGCTTTCGTTCCCGCGCAGAAAGAGCCTTTAGTCGCGGTTGGTGAGGCGGACCGCGACTAAAGCTACCCTTTAGTCGCGGTCCGCCTCCCCAACCGCGAGTAAAGGGTATGTGCTGGAACTGGCGCGGTGCGGTGGGATGTTTAGTCCCACCTCGTTAGCCGAGAGGCTTCGACAGTGGTTTATAAGCGCGGCTGCGCTCACCACTTCGAGCTCCTCTCAAATGCAGGCTTACGGGCCTATTCTGTTACTATGAGCCTGTGGGCCTACTGGGCCTTCTGCGGGCTTGAATCCTGGGCCAATAATGGGTTTCTAGTCGTATTCAGGCCGTGGTGGCCCAGTAGGTGGCATATTTTTTATTTTTTGCCTGTTTTTTGTTTTCATTTTTGCTTTATTTATTTTGTTTTGTTTCTACTTACAACAAAAAACTTATTTATTTTATTTTATTTTGTTTTTAATTACTTATTTATTTTACTTTATGATAATTATTTTTGCTATTAAAGTTTCTAATTACTTATTTATTTATGTTATTAAAATCTTAAAAATACAATTATATATCAAAAAAATCAGAAAATAAAACTAATTCATTTTAAATTCTTGTTTTTCTTCTGTTTTTTTCTTCCTTTTTTCTTCTATTTTTTTCTTCTGTTTGTTTCTTCCTTTTTCTTGTTTTTCTTCTTTTTTTCTTCCTTTCTTCCTTTTTCCTTTTTTCTTCTGTTTTTCTTCTGTTTGTTTTTTTCTTATGTTTTTCTTCTGTTTGTTTTTTCTTCTGTTTTTCCTTTTTTCTTCTGTTTGTTTTTTTCTTCTGTTTTTCCTTTTTTCTTCTGTTTTTTTCTTCTATTTTTTTTCCTTTTTCCTTCTTTCTTCTTCTTCCTTTTTCCTTTTAAAATCAGAAAAATAAAACTAATTCATTTTAAAATCTTAAAAATACAATTATATATCAAAAAAATCAGAAAAATAAAACTAATCGCTTGAAGGTTTGACAAAAGGTTTGATACATCATTCAGTTCATCGACCAAATACAAAGTTTGGTACAATAAATTATTACACATCAATTCTTCCCTTGTGTCCCTGCTTGCTTACGATTGTGCCGTACCATGGAGCATCCTCATCATTTAACTTAATGCTTGGGTCGGTGTTCACTTTGAAGGGCGGAATTTCAGCAAACATATTATAATCTTCTGACATGTCTGTATTGTCCTCCTCTCCCACGATGTTTCTTTTCCCTGAAAGAACAATGTGGCGCTTTGGATCATCGCATGATGTACTGATCGTTTTCTTATCTTTCCGTTTCCTCGGTTTGCTACTCATGTCCTTCACATAGAAAACCTGAGCGACATCTTTCGCTAGGACGAATGGTTCGTCAAGGTAACCAAGATTGTTGAAATCCACCATTGTCATTCCGTATTGCTGGTCCACCTTTACCCCACCTCCTGTTAGCTTGAACCATTTGCACCGGAACAAAGGGACCTTAAAGGAGGGTCCATAGTCAAGTTCCCATATCTCCTCTATGTAACCATAATATGTGACCTTTTGCCCATTCTCGGTTGCTGCATCAAAGCGGACACCACTGTTTTGGTTGGTGCTCTTTTTATCTTGGGCGATCGTGTAAAATGTATTCCCATTTATCTCGTACCCTTGGAAAGTCGTTATAGTCGAAGATGGTGTCTTGGCCAACATGTACAGCTGATCTACAACATCATTGTCATTCATTAAATGTTTTCTCAACCAACTGCCGAAAGTCTCCATGTGGGCCTTCCTAATCCAGGATTCAGGCTTCCCCGGGTTGTCCGAGCGTAAAATATTCTTGTGTTTCTTAAAGTACGGAGCCACCAAGCTGGAATTGGTCAGTACAGTGTGGTGTGCTTCAGTCAGAGAATGGTCGTCCATACATATCGTTGATTTCCTTCCGATCGTGCCTTTTCCACTTAGTCTCCCCTCGTGCCGCGATCGAGGAAGGCTAATCGGCTTAAGGTCAGGAACAAAGTCAACACAAAACTCAATTACCTCCTCATTTCCATAGCCCTTGGCGATGCTTCCTTCTGGCGTAGCACGGTTACGAACATATTTCTTTAATACTCCCATGAACCTCTCGAAGGGGAACATATTGTGTAGAAATACAGGACCGAGAATGAAAATCTCTTCGACTAGGTGAACCAGGAGGTGCGTCATAATATTGAAGAAGGATGGCGGGAACACCAACTCGAAACTGACAAGACATTGGATCACATCGTTCTGTAACCGTGGTAGAACTTCTGGATTGATTACCTTCTGAGAGATTGCATTGAGGAATGCACATAGCTCCACAATGGCTACTCGAACATTTTCCGGCAGGAGCCCCCTCAAAGCAATCGGAAGCAATTGCGTCATAATCACGTGGCAGTCGTGAGACTTCAGGTTTTGGAACTTTTTCTCCGCCATGTTTATTATTCCCTTTATATTGGACGAGAATCCAGACGGAACCTTCATACTGCTCAGGCATTCAAAAAACATGACCTTCTCTTCTTTGGTCAGAGCGTAGCTGGCACGACCTTGAAACCATTCCGGATGCCGGTCATCGGGGTCTTTCAAACGTTGCTGGTCCTGCCGTGCTTCCTTTGTATCATTTGTCTTCCCATACACGCCCAAGAAGCTTAGGAGGTTCACGCAAATATTCTTCGTAACGTGCATCACGTCGATTGCAGAGCGGACTTCTAGGACTTTCCAATATTCTAGCTCCCAGAATATAGATTTCTTCTTCCACATGGCTGCGTGCCCGTCAGCTCCCTTCGGAACTGATTGTCCGCCAGGACCCTTTCCAAAGATGACTTTCAAATCCTTGACCATATCAAATACCTCAGCACCAGTGCGTTCTGCAGGCTTCGGCCGGTGATCTGCCTTGCCGTTGTAATGCTTGCCTTTCTTTCTTACTGGATGAATTTTCAGAAGAAATCGACGATGCCCAAGGTACACGTTCTTCTTACAATTTGGCAAATGTACACTTTCAGTCTCATGTAAGCAGTGCGTGCATGCATTGTATCCTTTATTTGACAGTCCCGAAAGGTTACTAAGAGCAGGCCAATCGTTGATGGTTACGAAAAGCAACGCTCGTAGGTCAAATTCCTCTTGTTTGTGCTCATCCCACACACGGACACCAGGTCTGCCCCACAGCTGTAAAAGTTCATCAACTAATGACCTTAGGTACACATCGATGTCGTTGCCGGGTTGCTTCGGACCTTGGATGAGCACTGGCATCATAATGAACTTCCGCTTCATGCACAACCAAGGAGGAAGGTTGTAGATGCATAGAGTCACGGGCCAGGTGCTATGGCTGGAGCTCTGCTCGCCAAAAGGATTCATGCCATCTGTACTTAGACCAAATCTTATGTTCCTTGCGTCAGCTGCAAAATCTTTGAACTCTCTGTCGATCTTTCTCCATTGCGTTCCATCTGCGGTGTGTCTCAACTCCCCGTCCGACTTACGGTCCTCTTTGTGCCATCGCAACAACTTGGCATGCTCTTTGTTCCTGAACAGACGTTTCAACCGTGGTATTATAGGAGCATACCACACCACCTTGGCGGGAACCCTCTTCCTGGGTTTCTCGCCCTCAACATCGTCACCAGGGTCATCGCCTCTGATCTTATAACGCAATGCAGTGCATACCGGGCATTCATTCAAATTCTCGTATTCACCGCGGTAGAGGATGCAGTCGTTGATGCATGCATGTATCTTCAAAACCTCTAAACCTAGAGGGCAGACAACCTTCTTTGCTTCGTACGTACTGGCGGGCAACTCGTTATTCTTTGGAAACATATTCTTCAACATTTTCAGCAAGTTTTCAAATGCCGAGTCAGCTACACCTGCCTGTGCCTTCCATTTCAGCAAATCCAGTGTGCAGCCCAGCTTTTTCAGACCATCATCGCATCCGGGGTACAACGACTTTCTGTGATCCTCTAACATGCGATCCAAATTCTCCCTCTCCTTTTCAGTTTCGCAGCATCTCCGTGCATCAGCAATGGTCCGACCAAGATCATCAACGATCTCATCACGTGCCTCTTCTTCACCTTCACCTTCCCCTTCACCTTCCCCTTCACCTTCAGCATCCTCCATGAAAGTATCACCGAAATCAGCAAGATAGCTTTCATCGATGAAATCATCCCCTTCTTCATCTTCTTCCATTATAACCCCTCTTTCTCCATGCTTGGTCCAACAATTATAGCTTGGCATGAAACCGTGCCGAAGCAGGTGCAGGTGAACTTCTCTTGAGGAAGAGTAACCCTTCTGATTCTTACAGTCAACACATGGACAGATAACAAAACCCTTCTGCTTGTTCGCATTAGCCACTACGAGGAAATCTTTCAAACCCGTAGTGAACTCGCGGGAGAGTCGGTTACCGTACATCCATTGCCGATTCATCTGCATTATTATAATATAAAATATATAATTAACCATCATGCATTTGTTAAACTAACTAGCTATAAACAATAAAAATTAAACAATGAACAACACACATGCATATTTTATCAATGACACACATGCATGAAAGGTTCAAGTTGCTAACCGCGATCGAGGAGGAAAAAAATAAATGAGGAACCTCAAGTGTGGCTCTTGGGGCATTTCATCAAACACCTTGTGTGCATAAGAGGAACCAAAAGCAAACCTACACCCCCTTGTGAAGCTTGTGAAGAGAAGTGGCACCAAATGGCTAAGTGAGTGCGCTGAACTGGTATATATAGGGGAGGAGCTTTAGTCGCGGTTGGCCTGGCCAACCGCGACTAAAGGCCTTTGGGCACCTTTAGTCGCGGTTGGCCTGGCCAACCGCGACTAAAGCCCCTCACGTGCACCAGCTAGCCACCGAGCGCCCTGGGCCCAGGCCTTTGGTCGCGGTTCGTCTGCCGAACCGGGACTAAAGACTTCATTAGTCGCGGTTCCTACAGTTCCGCGACTAATGGGGCTGGACGGAAGCCTCTTTTTCTACCAGTGATATATATGACAACACAAGCAAAGGAAGTATCTCCACAAATGATACTCATGCACGCCCGTAGCAATGATTGGCAGTCTGTATCATCTCACTATTAGGATCGATTGAATACACAAGTTACCTTCCTAACACTGATAACCATTGGATATTCACTTTACTGCGTAAATTTGTAGTACATGATAAAAAAAAGGTTACTTTTATGCAGCAAAACCTACCCGATACAAGTACACGATTTAGACAGTTAACTACAAGAAAGAAAGAAAATTAAGCCCCCAAGCTGATGCTCAATGGTTCCATATCTAGAATTCATTGGTAAGAAAGATAAAAATAATTAAATAGGTCTATATAAACTTATAAGACAACTACATGAATATGGCATACACATTTGAAAATATGATCTAACCACTAAAACAAGAACACTATAAAACCAAAAGCATATTGATTTCTACAATAACATCCTACAAAGCACGGACACGCCTGGAAGTGTCGAACTGCCGTTCTGATACGCCGGGATACGGGGATACGCGAATTTTGCAGTATACCCCGAATTTTGATATTTTTTAGAAGAAGAAAAAATGTAGGGATACACCGGGACACGTGCGGGATACGTTTGGGACACGGCCTGGCCGAAAACAGCCTCAGCCCAAACCCATACCTAACCTATTTTGCAGGAACTCCCGCGCGCTCTCGTCTTAAGGACGAGGTACTCCCGTACTCCCTCCCAGCCTCCCAGGTCGCACTGGAATGCACCGTCAGCCACCTGGACTCCTCGCCGCCGCTGACCGCTGGGTGCTGGCGCTACCCCCAGCCTCGCAGGTAACTCAGCAGCCTCTCCCCTCTCCTCTTTTCTCAACCTCTTCTCTTTTATTCTTCAGATTTGCTCTGCGGGATGCTGCTTGCTGGCTTGCTGCTTGCTTGCGCTGCCGCTTATGTCGGTGCTGCTGCTGCTGCTCATGCTTGTATTGTCTTCCAATTATGTCTTGTCTTCTAATCTTCTTTACTGTTTGTGTTTGATGTTTTTGCAAGATGGATGCAGCTTGCAATGACAACATGACATGGGGGATGAGGATCAATCAAGCACTTGATAAAAGAGACACCAAATGGGATTTTCTGACTATATTACAGGGCATTTTATTTTATTTTATATATACTCGCCGTATCCCCGAATGGCTGTTTTTGGAAGATGCCGTATCCCGTATCCCGTATCCCGTATGCGTATCCCCGTCTTTCCGTCCCCGTGTCCGTGCTTTTTAGATGACATCTACTATCTAATATCTATACTACAGAATTGAGTAACAACCAGTAGTAGAAGTTAAATGGTCCCTTACAGAATGATGGTGTAAATTCAAGAGATAATTTATATTCAGTTGCAAATCCCAAACAAGAATATTACTTTGCACATGCAGGAGTACATTACCATTGTTTTATGTGGTTATATGACTGTATAGAGGGGATCGCAATGCCATGTTAAAATTGTGGGTTCAATTAATTCAGCAACTTCTTTGAGCAATCATTCCATATGCCATACAACGCCTAGAGAACAATGCATACTCAGGGAAATCAAGCATGGATTTCACCACACAATGGTGCAGCCCTGGCACTGACAATGGTCTTGAGGAAGGAACAATGAGATACGGTAGATTATTCAGACTCACCTTTCTCTGAACCTGGAGCACCCTCAACATTGCTATCAGAGGTTACCGAGTTCCCGGCATCATCTTTGCTGGTTGTACCCTTCACGGATTCTTCATTTGGTGCACTCTTGGGAATATCACTCGAAGAATCTTTCATTAGCAAGGCACATCCATGTTTGTTGAGCATACTAGCACCCTCCAGAGCACCTTCTCCATAACAAGGAACCCTAGATGAAAAAAAAGGGGTAAATTTTCAGTTTATAACTGTTAAGATTATAAATAACATAAGGCCATGAAAGTTGTGTAGCCCTGCTACAATTATACCATTGCTGACGCTAGGTGCTACTATGTTCTGTTGAGTTTGGTTTCTAACAACTAGCTAGCGTTTGCACATATTATGAAGTACAATTATGAGGTACCATACCAATAAACGGCACGTCGATGAGATATTTACAACTAGCCAGCACCAGAGGCATAGAACTCTTCTCAAATACTTCCTCCGTACCATATTAATTGTCGCTCAAACATACATCCGTTTGAGCGACAGTTATTTCCGGACAGATGGAGTATGGTAGCATCTATCACTCCAATAATTGCACTTTGATTGAATGCTCATGAGCTCATCACATCACACTAATCATCACAAAAGATGCCACACTAACGCTAATTCGCCTCATTGAACCTCTGAAACGCCAACACACCTCGGTCGTGCTTGCCTCCAAACAAAAAAGGAAGATAAATACCATTTGGCAACCTCCTCCTCGTAGAACATCTAATGCTGCTCTAAACAAGTACCAAACTAAAGAGAAGTTTCTTTTGACAATGCCATCCATACAAATGTTGAGTGGCATGGAATAGGTGAAGCATTTTGGAGTATAGCCCTGACCTCATATTGTGGCCATGGCCGATGCTTTCGAAGGTGTTGACAAAGCCCTCCTCCTTCATTGCATTGGACCCCTTGTCGAATAGCAGCTGCGCCTGATCTACCGCTTTCTCCTCCTCACCACCTGCTTCCTCGTTAGGCTTCAATGCCAGCAGATCTCTGGGCACAGGAGTGTAGAAACCGACAACTGGAATGAAATCATCGAAGTCATGGTAATTGCAGACCTTCCTCACATGCTCTGATTGTAGTTCAACTGTGAACAGGCCAGCAACCGTGCTAACTAGAATGACATTTGCTCCCTCAACAAACCTCACCACTCGCGCATCACTAGGAGCACCAATTGGGAGCAAATTGTCCAAATAGATTTCCCGGCTCAGCACCCATCATGCATCAGTGCCGTCACTCGCCTCCCATGTCCACAATTTGACATGCTGATTGGACAAGCCTTCGATAACTCCCAATCCACCATCCTCCATTGGCATGAGGTTACATCCGACTTCGGAGCAGTCGCCTGGTGGCTCGAACACGGTCAGGGCATGCCTTGCCATGTCATACTCCATGAATGAATTATGTTCGGGCGTGCCCCTGAAGTAGAGCAAAGAGCACGCTGTGCACCGAGGTCAGCTCTCCCCAGGTGCCAGTCTCGGACGAGTATACGGTCAGCGATCTAGCCCACCCCTCCTCATCTGGGTCAAAATCCTCGGGGAGGTCTGAGAAGGAGAAGACGACGCGGAAAGGACCCCCGAGACAGTGGCGATGGTCGCACCCATCCGCTGCGCACAACACAGCCGCCATCGGGAAGTAGTTCCTCCTCCCGAACGCCGCGGGCATCAGCACGCGCTGCTGGGAGCCCGTCGTTGGCTCCCACACGAGGAGTTCCAGAGTACCCTCTCCCGTGGAGATGAAGAGGGCGCGGCCATGGCGGCAGTCCTGGGCCCACCAGGAGTGCCAGTCCGGGGCGGCGGGAGAGAAGGACGAGGCGGTGGTGGGGATGAAGTGGGGGAGGAGGCGCTCGATGGTCCAGTCGCGGAGGAAGCAGAGGACGGGTGGTGTCCGGTGGAGCTCGTGGAGGCGGCGGCGGAAGGCCGGCCGAGAGACGATGCCGGCCCAGTCCTTGCAGACAATGGAGGCGCGGAGGAGGCATGCGGGGTGGTCGGGCGGGAGGCGGAGGAGGATCTCTTCGACGACGTCGTCCGGGACCGCCGGCGGCGGTGCTGCCATGGTACGGTGGTCGCTAGGTCTGGGTGGAATCTGGAAGGAGATTGGGGGGAATCTGGGTGGAGCGGAGGGCTCAGCGCCTCAGCCTCAACAGCAGCGGCTGAAAGGATTTCTGAAAATTTCAACCTCATTTTTCTTTTACGAACCGCAGCAGGCCTACCGACTACTAGTGTTGTGCACTCAGCGCAATCCATAACAAAAAGTAACAAAAACTTCTTAAGAAAAAATGTACTATAAAAATATACTCGTAACTTGTTCTTTCGCCAAATCTAAGCTTTCGACGTAGGCGTGTGTCGTCTCCTGATCTAGAGAAAGACTTTCCGCGTTGAGTTGAAGGCAAATGACCAAAAACTCAATCGATGATCGTGTCGGCTGGCTAGTCTCCTCCGACAATCCGCGAATCTTTAGGTAGATAATCTTGTTCCTCCTCGCCTCAATGCTAGAAGGAAGGAAGTGTTGCGTTGTGTTGGAGTCTGTGGTATGCCACTCCAGAGGTTTCATTAGAGCAAGTGGTTTGTCCCCGGTGCCACCCACGATCGTATTCAACGAGCAATATGGTGCAGCTTGTCCAAATAATTGTCTATCAATATGAATCACATCTCTCAAAAACCAAGAGTTTTCAAATCTAAAAATAAGATAAATTTTTGGCACAACAATATAGTCCAGAAAAAGGATGTATGGTCAGATTTTTCACTAACTAAAGCAATAACCTCGGCCATAGTGTAGCATAACACTCTACCCAACTTCTCAAAATAGGACTTTGTTAATTATTACTCCGAGTTTATTGTCTTTCACTTAAGTTAAGGTCTCTGAGGCCAGCTTGCTCAATGATTGTATTTTCATCTCAATGATTGTATTTTCCTCTCAATGCCAAGTTGGTAGATGCATCACATGTCGCGCGGAGGAGCTCCATGAGTGACCATTAGAATGGGTGTCAAAGAACCATTTGCAAATTATAATTGATCAAACAATGACGACTGGGTTGATGAATATGTTTCCTCCAGGGTGATCTCATTGTCAGAATTAGTTTCTATAAACACATGCACCTGGATAAATAAAACTAGTATAGTGTCACCGTTGCAATGAATTTGACATCAAGTGATGAATGGACAACATATGAAAATCATAAAGTGCAATGAATATAACACAAAACTGCGTAAATAACAACGAAAGACAGGAGGAACAAGTATTGTAGAATTAAGAATAATAGTGCGGGTGTAGACAAAGATAGACAAGGCCGTTCGACCTTAAATTCTATCTTTTTCTTGCCATCAGGGGAAGGGACGAGGCCCTTTGAACTGCATGATTTGTTGCATTTCTCTAGAGAAAACAACATAGAAATTTGCAAAATTGGCCCTTTGGGTTCTTAAATGCTCTAGTAATAAGAACTTAAACAGAGGGAAGGGGTCTATTTGAAAGGCAGGATTTGTTGCATTTCTCTAGAGAAAACAACGTACAAATTGCAAAATCGGCCCTTTGAATCTTTATATGCTTCAGATAAATAATGCAGTAACAAGAACTTGAAAGGAGGCGAGGATTGTGGGGGGCACCTAAAAGTTTTTATTTGATGTCCAAGATCAAAATCATGTTAGAAATTTTTTCAAAAATTCATATGACCAAAAACTCAACTGATGATCGTGTCGGCTGGCCGGTCTCCTCCGACGACCGTCGAATCTTTAGGCGGCCAATCTTGCTTCTCCTCGCCTCGATGCCAGAAGGAAGGGAGTGTTGTGTTACGTTGAAGTTTGTGGTATGCCACTTGAGAGGTTTTATTGGACCAAGTGGTGTGTCCCTGATGCCACTGCCACCCATGATCGTATTCAACGAGGCAACAAGGTGCAGCTTGTCCAAACGATTGTCTATCAATATGAGTCACATCTCTCAAAAACCAAGAGTTTTCAAATCTAAAACTAGGATCAATTTTTGGCACAACAATATAGTCCAGAAAAAAGGGTGTGTGGTCAAATTTTTCTCTAACTAGAGCAAGAACATCGGTCGTAGGGTAATTTTCCTCCCAACCTGGGCAGCATAACACTCTAGCCAACTTCTCAAAAGTAGGATTTTGTAAATTATTACCCCGAGTATATTGTCTTTCATTTAAGTCAATTTGTCTCAGACCAGCTTGCTCAATGATTGCAGTAAACAAAACAACTCAATGATTGAATATTTTCCTCTCGATGGCAAACTGGTAGATGCATCATGCGTCGCATGGAGGAGCTCCACTAGTGACCATTAGAATGGGTGCCAAAGAGGCTTTTGCAAATTATACTCGATCGAACAATGACGAGTGGGTTGATGAATATGTTTTTCTCCGGTGTGATCACATTATCAGGATTAGTTTCTATAAACACATGCACCTGAATAAACAAAACTAGTATGGTGTCACCATTGCAATGAATTTGACATCAAGTGATGAATGGCCAACATATGGAAATCATAAAAGTGGGATGAATATAACAAAAAAATTGCGTAAATAACAATGAAAGAGAAGATCACGTGTTTTAAAAAAGGAGGGACGTGACAACCAATCCTCCTTCAAAAAAGAAAGCTAGGTTTTCTGCCTTTCGCTGGCGCCGCCGCAGGTCCGCCTCGTCTCCGGTGGCCCTAGGGCCATGGAGGCGCGGTGGATCCTGCCAAGGGCCGGCGGGAGGGCTCCGTTTTTAGTCGTTTTTTCCTGTCTTGTTAGGGTTTGTGTCCTGCTCAGGAAGGCGAGACGGTGGCGGCTCCCTGAAGATGGAATAAAGGTCTCCCCGCCTAGCCCCCGTTCCGGTGGTGCATCTAGCATCGTTGGTGGGCGTGTGGAGGTGTGTCTCCGGCGGATCTATCTTTGGTGGATTTGCTCGGATCTCGTCGTTGTTCGTCTACGTTCGTGTGTCTTCGGTTTGGATCCTTCCGATCTACGTTATTTTTCATTGGCGACGGTTGCTGTCCTGGGGTGCTGGTCCTGTGGGGCCTTAGCACGACGACTTCCCGACTGTCTACTACAACAAGTTGTGCCCGGCTCCGGCGATGGAGGGGCGATGATGGCGGCGCGCCTTCGGCTCGCTTCGGTGCTTGTAGTCGTCGCTAGGTTGTCTACGAATCTGGATGTAATTTTTATTTCTGGTATTCGTTGTACTGCCATGATTGAAGATGAATAGATTGGAAGTTTTTTCGCAAAAAAAAAGAGGGACATAGTATTATTATAGATTTAAGAATAATAGTGAGTATCTTTTTTCTTGCCGTGAGGGAAAGGGAGGGGTTTCAGGTCCTTTTGAACTGCGTGATTTGTTGCATTTCTCTACAGAAAACGACATAGAAATTTGCAAAATTGACCCTTTGGATTTTTAGATGCTCCAGTAATAAGAACTTAAAAAGAGATGGGGGATTCAGGTCTTTGAAATGCAGGATTTGATGCATTTCTCTAGAGAGAACAGCATAAAATTGCAAAATCGGCCCTTTGGATCTTTAGATGCTTCAGATAAATAATAAGTAACAAAGACTTAAAAAGAGGCGAGGCTTGTGGGGGACACGTAAAAGTTTCTCTTTGATGTCCAAGATCAAGATTGTGTTAGGATTCTTTTGTAATTAATATGATTGCGGTACACGGCTCCCGTGCGACACGCATCCCCCGTGCGACACGCGACTCTAATGCGATTTCGTACCAAACCTCGGCACGACGCTGCTGATTTTCTGGCCGGGTTTGATTCGCCGGCGAGGGCAGCTTCTGGAGCTCGTAGACGCTGATGGGGTGGTGGTGGACGCACGGAGCTGGCGCGACGGCGCGGGGTTCCAGGTGGGCCAGATGGTGGTCTTCCCTTGCCATCTGGCGCGGCTCGCGGCGGCTGACCGGTGGGGTGACTCCAGGGTGGTTACCGAGGTGAGTAATGGCGAGAGGGGGGAGGGAGAGAGGTTATTAGGCCGACGCATCGGCTCTCCGCCACTTCCTCCCTCACAGTTCCTATCCACAAAAACCACCACGCCTCGCCGCACCGAGGGTTAGGGTTTGATGACGACGCGCGAGCAGTAGATGTGGGCGCTGTCCGCCGGCGACGAGGTGCTGATGGGGAGACTGAAGGAGATAGATCGCTGGATTCCGACGGCGAAGGCACTCAACGATGCATCAGGGATGGTGAGAGACAAGCTCAGGGGGGAGGAGATCCTCAGGTGCTTCCCTAACTACGACCACCAGCCAGCGATGGGGGTGCTTCTCTGGGCGATGCTTGAGGCGGAGTCTCTGATTCCGGAGCAGAGGGAGAAGTGGAAGGTGTTCCGCTCTCTTCACTACCGTCAGATCCAGCCGCAGGCGCCGACACCGGCGCCGCCGCAGGAGGTGGTGGTGGGGATCCTGGCTCTAGGATCCAGGTGGCTCCCGATCGAGAACGAGGGAGACGAGGTGGTGGCCGTGCCGCCAAGGCGCAGGGCCAGGACGCCAGAGACCCCGACCTCGCTTCCTCGCCGCTCCCCCCGCTTCCCGAGGCACTCGCCTCGTCTCCTTTCTCTCTCCCGCCGCCAGTAGGGCGCTCGCCGGCCGACAATCGCTTTTGGTTGCTGGCTGGTGAGGGCTCCGAGGAGGAGGGGGAGGAGGAGGCCCCTGCCTATTCCGCAGGTATGAAAAAAATCTCGAAATATTTGGTATCTACTACTTCAATTGAGGTAGATGCTACCTCTTGAGCACTGCGTTGGTTTTCCCTTGAAGATGAAAGGGTGATGCAACAAAGTGGCGCAAGTATTTCCCTCAGTTTTTGAGAACCAAGGTATCAATCCAGTAGGAGGCTACGCTCAAGTCCCTCGCACCTACACAAACAAATAAGAACCTCGCAACCAACGCGATAAAGGGGTTGCCAATCCCTTGGTCACTTACGAGAGTGAGATCTGATAGATATGATAAGATAATTTTTTTGGTATTTCTATGATAAAGAGAAATAAAGATGCAAAGTAAAATAAAAGGCAATAGAAATAGCTAAGTGTTGGAAGATTAATATGATGTAAAATAGACCCGGGGCCATAGATTTCACTAGTGGCTTCTCTCAAGAGCATAAGTATTACGGTGGGTGAACGAATTACTGTCGAGCAATTGATAGAATTGAGCATAGTTATGAGAATATCTAGGTATGATCATGTATATAGGCACCACGTCCGTGACAAGTAGACCAAAATGATTCTGCATCTACTACTATTACTCCACGCATCGACCGCTATCCAGCATGCATCTAGAGTATTAAGTTCATAAGAACAGAGTAATGCTTTAAGTATGATGACATGATGTAGAGGGATAAACTCATGCAATATGATATAAACCCCATCTTTTTATCCTCGATGGCAACAATACAATACGTGCCTTGCTGCCCTTGCTGTCACTGGGAACGCAAGATTGAATCCAAAGCTAAGCACTTCTCTCATTGCAAGAAAGATCAATCTAGTAGGCCAAACCAAACTAATAATTCGAAGAGACTTGCAAAGATAACCAATCATACATAAAAGAATTCAGAGAAGATTCAAATATTGTTCATAGATAATCTTGATCATAAACCCACAATTCATCGGTCCCGACAAACACACCGCAAAAGAAGATTACATCAAATAGATCTCCAAGAGAATCGAGGATAACTTTGTATTGAGATCCAAAGAGAGAGAAGAAGCCATCTAGCTAATAATTATGGACTCGAAGGTCTGAGGTAAACTACTCACACATCATCGGAGAGGCTATGGTGTTGATGTAGAAGCCCTCCGATCAATGCCCCCTCCGGCAGGACGCCGGAAAAGGCCCCAAGACGAGATCTCACTGGTACAGAAGGTTGCGGCGGTGGAATTAGGTTTTCGTGGATACCTCTGATGGTTTGGGGGTATGTAGGTATATATAGGAGGAAGAAGTAGGTCGGTGGAGCCACGAGGGGCCCATGAGGGTGGAGGGTGCGTCTGGGGTGTGTGTGTGGGGGGGGGGGGTAGGCGCGCCCCCCTACCTCGTGGCCTCCTTGTCTGTTATTTGACGTCCACTCCAAGTCCTATGGATCACTTTTGTTCCAAAAATCACGTTCCCGAAGGTTTCATTCCGTTTGGACTCCGTTTGATATTCTTTTTCTATGGAACTCTAAAATAGGCAAAAAAAACAGCAATTTGGGCTTGGCCTCCGGTTAATAGGTTAGTCCCAAAAATAATATAAAAGTGTATAAATAAGCCCATTAAACATCCAAAACAGAATATATAATAGCATGGAACAATAAAAAATTATAGATACGTTGGAGACGTATCAAGCATCCCCAAGCTCAATTCCTACTCGTCCTCGAGTAGGTAAATGATAAAAACATAATTTTTGATGTGGAATGCTTCTTAGCATAATTTTCAATGTAATTCTTTTTATTGTGGCATGAATATTTAGATCCGAAAGATTCAAGGATAGTAACATTGTCCCTTCTCTCTTTTTCTCTCATTTTTTTCTCTTTTTTTTCTTTGGCCTCTTTTTTTATTTAGTCCGAAATCTCATCCCGACTTGTGGGGGAATCATAGTCTCCATCATACTTTCCTCACATGGGACAATGCTCTAATAATGATGATCATCACACTTTTATTACTTACAACTCAACAATTACAACTCAATACTTAGAACAAAATATGACTATGTGAATGCCTCCGGCGGTGTACCGAGATATGTGATGAATCAAGAGTGACATGTATGAAAAAATTATGAATAGTGGCTTTGCCAAAAAATACGATATCAACTACATGATCATGCAAAGCAATACGACAATGATGAAACGTGTCATAATAAACGAAACGGTGGAAAGTTGCATGGCAATATATCTCGGAATGGCTATGGAAATGTCATAATAGGTAGGTATGGTGGCAGTTTTGAGGAAGATATAAGGAGGCTTATGTGTGATAGAGCGTATCATATCACGGGGTTTGGATGCACTGGCGAAGTTTGCACCAACTCTCAATGTGAGAAAGGGCAATGCGCGGTACCGAAGAGGCTAGAAAATTATGGAAGGTTGAGAGTGCGTATAATCCATGGACTCACATTAGTCATAAAGAACTCATATACTTATTGCAAAAGTTTATTAGCCGTCGAAGCAAAGTACTAGTACGCATGCCCCTAGAGGGATAGATTGGTAGGAAAAGACCATCGCTCGTCCCCGACCGCCACTCATAAGGAAAGTACTAAAAGAACACCTATGTGTCAAAATTGTTACACAACTTTTACCATACGTGCATGCTACGGGACTTGCCAACTTTAACACAAGTATTTCTCAATTTCACAATTACTCAACTAGCACACTCTAATATTACCACCTTTATATCTCAAAACACTTATCAAGTATCTAACTTCTCATGATATTTAATAAACACAATATCGAAGATTAATTTCATGATTAAAGCAAATTACCATGCTGTTTAAGACTCTCAAAATAATATAAGTGAAGCACGAGAGTTCAATAATTTCTATAAAATATAACCACTGCCGTGCTCTAAAAGATATAAGTAAAGCTCTAGAGCAAAACTATATAGCTCAAAGGATATAAGTGAAGCACATAGAGTATTCTAACAAATTCCGAATCATGTGTGTCTCTCTCAAAAGGTGTGTACAGCAAGGATGATTGTGGCAAACTAACAAATAAAGACTCAAATCATACAAGATGCTCCAAGCAAAACACATATCATGTGGTGAATAAAAATATAGCTCCAAGTAAATTTACCGATGGATGAGGACGAAAGAGGGGATGCCTTCCGGGGCATCCCCAAGCTTTGGCTTTTTGGAGTCCTTGGATTACCTTGGGGTGCCATGGGCATCCCCAAACTTAGACTCTTGCCACTCCTTGTTCCATACTCCATCAAATCTTTACCCAAAACTTGAAAACTTCACAACACAAAACTTAACAGAAAATCTCGTGAGCTCCGATAGCGAAAGAAAAACAAAACACCACTTCAAGGTACTGTATCGAACTCATTCTTTATTTATATTGGTGTTAAACCTACTATATTCCAACTTCTCTATCGTTTATAAACTATTTTACTAGCCATAGATTCATCAAAATAAGCAAACAATACACGAAAAACAGAATCTGTCAAAAACAGAACAGTCTGTAGTAATCTGTAACTAACGCAAACTTTTGGAACTCCACAAATTCTACCAAAATAGGTAGACCTAGACAATTTGTTTAATGATATTCTGCAAAAGGAATCAATATTTTATCACGTTCTGGTGATTTTTAACAATTGTTTTCGTGAACAGAAAGTTTCTGAAATTTTCAGCAAGATCAAATAACTATCATCCAAGAAGATCCTATAGGTTTAACTTGGCACAAAGACTAATTAAAAAATAAAAACAAATCTAACCAAAGGCTAGATCAAATATTTATTCCTAAACAGAAGCAAAAATAAAAAAACTAAAGTAAAATTGGGTTGCCTCCCAACAAGCGCTATCGTTTAACACCCCTAGCTAGGCATAAAAACACGGATAGATCTAGGTATCACCATATTTGGTAGGAAATTCTTCAATAAGGCACCTATCACCCCCAGGAGTTTCTTCCTTTTTATTAATAATCAAACTTCTAGGCACGAGATCAAAGAAATCTCTTGTGGCAAAAGGTTCCTTAAGGATAGCGAAAAAATCGGGGTGAACACTTATAGATTTGAGGTCCGCCTCCCCTTTGCTAGAAGTTTCACCCTTATTCTCAGGAACGTACATTAACTTGGCAATCTTAGCATTGGAAGAAGTGTTTTTCACGGAAGAAAAGGCAGATCCTAGGTTAGTAATAATATCCTCAATTTTATCAATTCTAGTGGAATCTTGATCTACCCTTTCATTAACCATAGGTCTCTTTTCTTTAAAATTTTGAAGAGCAACTCCTACCTTAGATCCGTATTGGGTAATTTGGTTATGTATCTTTTTATCCAAATTTTCAATCAACTGTATGGTGGCAATTTTATTTTCAATAATTTCAAGCCGTTGCATCACATGTTAAAAAGTTGAAATAGTTCCATTAACCAAAAGAGGTGGTGAGCCAAACAAATCTATCATAGCATTATAAGAATCAAAAGTATGGCTACCCAAGAAGTTTCCTCCAGTAATGGTATCAAGAATATATCTATGCCAAGGGGTGACGCCTACATAAAATTGTGAAGAAGAATGGTAGTACATTGCTTTCTAGCAGATTTATTTTGAGCGTTGCATATTCTATACCAAGCATCTTTTAGATTCTCTCCCTCCCTTTGTTTAAAATTAAGAACTTCATTCACGGGAGACAGAGGAGTAGATAAAGGACTAGCCATAACGACAAAGAAGGCGAAAAAGAGGCAAGCGGAAAGAGAGCGCGAATAAAACGGCAAGGGTGAAGTGGGGGAGAGGAAAACGAGAGGCAAATGGCAAATAATGTAATATGAGGGATAAGGGTTTGTGATGGGTACTTGGTATGTTGACTTTTGTGTAGACTCCCCGGCAACGGTGCCAGAAATCCTTCTTGCTACCTCTTGAGCACTGCGTTGGTTTTCCCTTGAAGAGGAAAGGCTGATGCAGCAGAGTAGCGTAAGACTGAGGGAAATACTTACGCTACTTTGCTGCATCACCCTTTCCTCTTCAAGGGAAAACCAACGCAGTGCTCAAGAGGTAGCAACAAGGATTTCTGGCACCGTTGCCGGGGAGTCTACGCAAAAATTCAACATACCAAGTACCCATCACAAACTCTTATCTCACGCATTACATTATTTGCCATTTGCCTCTTGTTTTCCTCTCCCCCACTTCACCCTTGTCGTTTTATTCGCCCTCTATCTCTGTTCACCTCTTTCTCGCTCGCTTCTTGTTTGGTCGTGTGTTGGATTGCTTCCTTGTCATGATGGCTCTACCTAGATTTGGTGATCATCACCTTAAAAGGTTAGATGAGATCGAAAGCAATGTTAGAAGTTTTATGACTTTACAACTTGAGCATAATAATTTCTTTAGAAACGAGCTAAAGGAACAAAAAAGCTTTATGGGATACATGAATAAAGAGCTCGATGACATGTCTAAGGAATTTTATGGTTTGAGATCTCAGATTGCTCATCTTGAAAAGTTAATAGCTGAAATTTCGGATAAGCAAGCCACCTTAGTTAATAAGATGGCCGCTAAACCGGAAAATTTCTGTGAGAATAAAGACGAAGATCTAAAAGTTATTGATGTGTCCCCTATTAAATCTTTATTTTGCAATATGAATCTTGATAATGATGGGACTGAATATGATCCACCTTTACCTAGAAGGCATTCCAAAAATTCGGAGTTTGTGGATCTTGATGCTAAAATTTGTAAAAGTGGGATTGAAGAGATCAAAACTCTAGATATTAATAAACCCACTATTTTGGATTTCAAGGAATTTAATTATGATAATTGCTCTTTGATAGATTGTATTTCCTTGTTGCAATCCGTCCTAAATTCTCCACATG
Source organism: Aegilops umbellulata (assembly GCA_032464435.1). Taxonomy (NCBI): domain Eukaryota; kingdom Viridiplantae; phylum Streptophyta; class Magnoliopsida; order Poales; family Poaceae; genus Aegilops; species Aegilops umbellulata. The sequence continues at coordinate 635,134,243 of CP136057.1, read as the reverse complement.
CTTATAGTCAAAATAAAGCTTTTACTAAATGTATCGCCGATGCTTTAATGCAATCTTATGAAGAAAAACTTGAGTTGGAAGTTTCTATCCCTAGAAAACTTTATGATGAGTGGGAACCTACTATTAAAATTAAAATTAAAGATCATGAATGCTATGCTTTGTGTGATTTGGGTGCTAGTGTTTCCACGATTCCAAAAACTTTGTGTGATTTGTTAGGATTCCGTGAATTTGATGATTATTCTTTGAACTTGCACCTTGCGGATTCCACCTTTAAGAAACCTATGGATAGAACTAATTATGTTCTTATTGTTGCAAATAGGAGCTATGTGCCCGTAGATTTTATTGTTCTTGATATAGATTGCAATCCTTCATGTCCTATTATTCTTGGTAGACCTTTCCTTAGAACGATTGGTGTAATTTTTGATATGAAGGAAGGGAATATTAGATTCCAATTTCTGTTAAAGAAAGGCATGTAACACTTTCCTATAAATAAAATTAAACTACCATATGAATCTATTATGAGGGCCACTTATGGATTGCCTACCAAAGATGGCAATTATGCCTAGCTAGGGGCATTAAATGATAGCGCTTGTTGGGAGGCAACCCAATTTTATTTTTATTTTTTTATTTTTTGCTTCTGTTTAGGAATAAATATTTGATCTATCCTATGGTTAAATTTGTTTTTATGTTTCAATTAGTGTTTGTGCCAAGTTAAACCTATAGGATCTTCTTGGATGATAGTTATTTGACCTTAGTGAAAATTCCAGAAACTTTCTGTTCACGAAAACAATTGTTAAAAATCACCAGAATGTGATAAAATATTAATTCCAATTGCAGCAGATCAATAAACAAATTTTCTAGGTCTTCCTATTTTGGTAGATTTTTTTGAGTTCCAGAAGTTTGTGTTAGTTACATTTTACTACAGACTGTTCTGTTTTTGATAGATTCTGTTTTTCGTGTGTTGTTTGCTTATTTTGATGAATCTATGGCTAGTAAAATAGTTTATAAACCATATAGAAGTTGGAATACAGTAGGTTGAACACCAATATAAATAAAGAATGAGTTCATTACAGTACCTTGAAGTGGTGTTTTGTTTTCTTTCGCTAACGAAGCTCACGAGATTTTCTATTGAGCTTTGTGTTGTGAAGTTTTCAAGTTTTGGGTAAAAGATTTGATGGATTATGGAATGAGGAGTTGCAAGAGCCTAATCTTGGGGATTCCCATGGCACCCCAAGATAATATAAGGACACCAAAAATCCAAAGCTTGGGGATGCCCCGGAAGGCATCCCCTCTTTCGTCTACTTCCATCGGTAACTTTACTTGGAGCTATATTTTTATTCACCACATCATATGTGTTTTGCTTGGAGCGTCTTGTATTATTTGAGTCTTTATTTGTTAGTTTGCCACAATCATATTTGCTGTACACACCTTTTTGAGAGATACACACATGATTCGGAATTTATTAGAATACTCTATGCGCTTCACTTGTATCTTTTGAGCTATAAAGTCTTTGCTCTAGTGCTTCACTTATATCTTTTAGAGCACGGCGGTGGTTTTGTTTTATAGAAACTATTATTCTCTCATGCTTCACTTATATTATTTTGAGAGTCTTAAACAGCATGGTAATTTGCTTAAATTGGGAAATTAATCTTAGTATGGTAGGTATTCAAGACTAGTAAAAACTCTCTTATGAGTGTGCTGAATACTAAGAGAAGTTTGATGCTTGATGATTGTTTTGATATATGGAGGTAGTGATATTAAAGTTGTGCTAGTTGAGTAGTTGTGAAATTGAGAAATACTTGTATTGAAGTTTGCAAGTCCCGTAGTATGCACGTATGGTAAACGTTATGTAACAAATTTGAAACATGAGGTGTTCTTTGATTGTGTTCCTTATGAGTGGCGGTCGGGGACAAGCGATGGTCTTTTCCTACCAATCTATCCTCCTAGGAGCATGCGCGTAATGCTTGGTTTTTGATGACTTGTAGATTTTTGCAATAAGTATGTGAGTTCTTTATGACTAATGTTGAGTCCATGGATTATACGCACTCTTACCCTTCCATCATTGCTAGCCTCTTTGGTACCGTGCATTTCCCTTTCTCACATTGAGAGTTGGTGCAAACTTCGCCGGTGCATCCAAACCCCGTGATATGATACGCTCTGTCACACATAAACCTCCTTATATCTTCCTCAAAATAGCCACCATACCTACCTATTATGGCATTTCCATAGCCATTATGAGATATATTGCCATGCAACTTTCCATCGTTCCGCTTATCATGACACGTTCATCATTGTCATATTGCTTTGCATGATCATGTAGTTGACATCGTATTTGTGGCAAAGCCACCGTTCATAATTTTTCATACATGTCACTCTTGATTCATTACCTATCCTGGTATACCGCCGGAGGCATTCATATAGAGTCATACCTTGTTCTAGTATCGAGTTGTAATCATTGAGTTGTAAATAAATAGAAGTGTGATGATCATCATTCATAGAGCATTGTCCCAATAAAAAAGAAAGGCCAAAAAAAGGAAGGCCCAAAAAATTAAATAAAAAGGGACAATGCTACTATCCTTTTTTTCACACTTGTGCTTCAAAGTAGCACCATGATCTTCATGATAGAGAGTCTCTTGTTTTGTCACTTTCATACACTAGTGGGAATTTTTCATTATAGAACTTGGCTTGTATATTCCAACAATGGGTTTCCTCAAATGCCCTAGGTCTTCATGAGCAAGTAAGTTGGATGCACACCCACTTAGTTTCTTTTGTTGAGCTTTCATGCATTTATAGCTCTAGTGCATCCGTTGCATGGCAATCCCTACTCCTTGCATTAACATCAATCGATGGGCATCTCCATAGCCCATTGATTAGCTGCGTTGATGTGATACTTTCTCTTATTTTGTCTTCTCCACATAACCCCATCATTATATTCTATTCCACCCATAGTGCTATATCCATGGCTCACGCTCATGTATTGTGTGAAGGTTGAAAAAGTTTGAGATTACTAAAGTATGAAACAATTGTTTGGCTTTTCATCGAGGTTGTGCATGATGAGAACATTCTTGTGTGACGAAAATGGAGCATGACTAAACTATATGATTTTGTAGGGATGAACTTTCTTTGGCCATGTTATTTTGAGAAGACATAATTGCTTAGTTAGTTTGCTTGAAGTATTATTACTTTTATGTCAATATTAAACTTTTATCTTGAATCTTTTGGATCTGAATACTCATACCACAATTAAGAGGGTTACATTAAAAATTTATGCCAAGTAGCATTCCGCATCAAAATTTCTGTTTTTATCATTTACCTACTCGAGGACGAGCAGGAATTAAGCTTGGGGATGCTTGATACTGTTGGAAATATGCCCTAGAGGCAATAATAAAAGCATTATTATTATATTTCCTTATTCATGATAATTGTCTTTATTCGTGCTATAATTGTGTTATCCGGAAATCGTAACACATGTGTGAATAACAGACAACAATATGTCCCTAGTGAGCCTCTAGTTGACTAGCTCGTTGATTGACAGATAGTCATGGTTTCCTGACTATGGACATTGGATGTCATCGATAACGGGATCACATCATTAGGAGAATGATGTGATGGACAAGACCCAATCCTAAACATAGCATAAGATCGCATAGTTCGTTTGCTAGAGTTTTCCAATGTCAAGTATCCTTTCCTTAGACCATGAGATCGTGTAACTCCCGGATACCGTATGAGTGCTTTGGGTGTGCCAAACGTCACAACGTAACTGGGTGACTATAAAGGTATACTACGGGTATCTCTGAAAGTGTCTGTTGGGTTACATGGATCGAGACTGGGATTTGTCACTCCGCTTGACGGAGAGGTATCACCGGGCCCTCTCGGTAATGCATCATCATAATGAGCTCAAGGTGATCAAAGTGTTTGATCACGGGATCATGCATTACGGTACGAGAAAAGTGACTTGTCGGTAACGAGATTGAACGAGGTACTGGGATACCGACGATCGAATCTCGGGCAAGTAAAATACCGATTGACAAAGGGAATCGTATACGGGATTAATTGAATCCTCGACATCGTGGTTCATCCGATGAGATCATCGTGGAGCATGTGGGATCCAACATGGGTATCCAGATCCCGCTGTTGGTTATTGCCCGAGAGCCGTCTCGGTCATGTCTGCATGTCTCCCGAACCCGTAGGGTCTACACACTTAAGGTTCGGTGACGCTAGGATTGTAGGGATATGTATGTGCAGTAACCCGAATGTTGTTCGGGGTCCCGGATGAGATCCCGGACGTCACGAGGAGTTCCGGAATGGTCCGGAGGTAAAGAATTATATATAGGAAGTGCTGTTTCGGCCATCGGGACAAGTTTCGGGGTTATCGGTATTGTACCGGGACCACCGGAGGGGTCCCGGGGGTCCACCAGGTGGGGCCACCTGCCTTGGTGGGCCACATGGGCCTTAGGGGGTGCGCCTTGGCCTGCTTGGGCCAAGGGGAACCAGCCCCAAAGGGCCCATGCGCCTAGGGTTCCATCTAGGAGGAGTCCTAGTGGTGGAAGGCACCTCCTAGATGGCTTGGGGGGGAGGGAAACCTCCCTGGCCGCCGCCCCCTTGGGAGATTAGATCTCCCAGGGCCGGCGCCCCCCCCAAGAGGCCTATATAAAAGGGGGCAGGGGAGGGGGGCTGCGCACCCAATGCCCTGGCGCCTCCCTCTCCCTCTCCAACACCTCCTCCTCCTCCGTAAGAGCACGGCGAAGCCCTGCCGGAGTACTGCAGTTCCACCATCACCACGCCGTCGTGCTGCTGCTGGAGCCTTCTTCCCCAACCTCTCCTTTGCCTTGCTGGATCAAGAAAGAGGAGACGTCACGCTTTCCGTACGTGTGTTGAACGCGGAGGTGCCGTCCGTTCGGCACTAGATCATCGGTGAATTGGCTAACGGCGAGTACGACTACCTCATCCACGTTCACTCGAACGCTTCCGTTGCGATCTACAAAGTGGTATGTAGATGCTATCTAATCTGAATACTCGTTGCTAGATGAACTCATAGATGGATCTTGGTGAAACCGTAGGAAAAATTTTAATTTTCTGCAACGTTCCCCAACAGTGGTATCAGAGCTAGGTCTATGCGTAGTTCTTCTTGCGCGAGTAGAACACAATTTGTTGTGGGCGTAGATGTTGTCAACTCTTCTTGCCGCTACTAGTCTTATCTTGCTTCAGCGGTATTGTGGGATGAAGCGGCCCGGACCAACCTTACACGTACGCTTACGTGAGACCGGTTCCACCGACTAACATGCACTAGTTGCATAAGGTGGCTGGCGGGTGACTGTCTCTCCTACTTTAGTTGGAGCGGATTCGATGAAAAGGGTCCTTATGAAGGGTAAATAGAAGTTGAAAAATCATGTTGTGGCTTTTACGTAGGTAAGAAAACGTTCTTGCTAGAACCCTAATTCAGCCACGTAAAACTTGCAACAACAATTAGAGGACGTCTAACTTGTTTTTGCAGCAAGTGCTTTGTGATATGATATGGCCAAAGTTGTGATGAATGATGAATGATCTATATGTGATGTATGAGATGTTCATGCTATTGTAATAGGAATCACGACTTGCATGTCGATGAGTATGACAACCGGCAGGAGCCATAGGAGTTGTCTTTAATTTTTGTATGACCTGCGTGTCATTGAGAATCGCCATGTAATTTACTTTACTTTATTGCTAAACGCGTTATCCATAGTAGTAGAAGTAATAGTTGGCGAGCAACTTCATGGAGACACGATGATGAAGATCATGATGATGAAGATCATGGTGTCAAGCCGGTGACAAGATGATCATGGATCCCCAAGATGGAGATCGAAGGAGCTATGTGATATTGGCCATATCATGTCACGTTTATTATTTGATTGCATGTGATGTTTATCATGTTTTGCATCTTGTTTACTTAGAACAACGGTAGTAAATAAGATGATCCCTCATAATAATTTCAAGAAAGTGTTCACCCTAACTGTGCACCGTTGCGACAGTTCGTTGTTTCGAAGCACCACGTGATGATCGGGTGTGATAGATTCTAACGTTCACATACAACGGGTGTAAGACAGATTTACACACGCGAAACACTTAGGTTGACTTGACGAGCCTAGCATGTACAGACATGGCCGCGGAACACAGAAGACCGAAAGGTCGAGCATGAGTCGTATAGAAGATACGATCAACATGAAGATGTTCACCGATGTTGACTAGTCCGTCTCACGTGATGATCGGACACGGCCTAGTTGACTCGGATCATGTAATACTTAGATGACTAGAAGAGGGATGTCTATCTAAGTGGGAGTTCATTAAATAATTTGATTAAATGAACTTTATTATCATGAACTTAGTCTAAATTTTTTACAATATGTCTTGTAGATCAAATGGCCAACGTAGTCCTCAACTTCAACGCGTTCCTAGAGAAAACCAAGCTGAAAGACGATGGTAGCAACTATACGGACTGGATTCAGAACCTGAGGATTATCCTCATAGCTGCCAAGAAAGATTATGTCCTACGAGCACCGCTGGGTGACGCACCTATTCTCCCTGCAGAACAAGACGTTATGAACGCTTGGCAGTCACGCTGCGATGATTACTCCCTCGTTCAGTGCGGCATGCTTTACAGCTTAGAGCCGGGGCTCCAAAAGCGTTTTGAGAGACATGGAGCATATGAGATGTTCGAAGAGCTGAAAATGGTTTTCCAAGCTCATGCCCGGGTCGAGAGATATGAAGTCTCCGACAAATTCTTTAGCTGTAAGATGGAGGAAAATGGCTCTGTCAGTGAGCACATACTCAAAATGTCTGGGTTGCACAACCGCTTGACCCAACTGGAAGTTAATCTCCCGGATGAAGCGGTCATTGACAGAATCCTCCAGTCGCTTCCACCTAGCTACAAGAGCTTTGTGATGAACTACAATATGCAGGGGATGGTAAAGACCATTCCTGAGGTATATGCTATGCTGAAATCAGCAGAGGTAGAAATTAAGAAGGAGCATCAAGTGTTGATGGTGAATAAAACCACTAAGTTCAAGAAGGGCAAGGGTAAAAAGAACTTCAAGAAGGACGGCAAGGAAGTTGCCGCGCCCGGTAAGCAAGTTGCCGGGAAGAAGCCAAAACATGGACCCAAGCCCGAGACTGAGTGTTTTTATTGCAAGGGAAGTGGTCACTGGAAGCGGAACTGCCCCAAATACTTAGCGGACAAGAAGGCCGGCAAAACCAAAGGTATATGTGATATACATGTAATTGATGTGTACCTTACCAGTACTCGTAGTAGCTCTTGGGTATTTGATACCGGTGCAGTTGCTCACATTTGTAACTCAAAGCAGGAGATGCGGAATAAACGGAGACTGGCGAAGGACAAGGTGACGATGCGCGTCGGGAATGGTTCCAAGGTCGATGTGATCGCCGTCGGCACGCTGCCTCTACATTTACCTACGGGATTAGTTTTAAACCTCAATAATTGTTATTTAGTGCCAAGTTTGAGCATGAACATTGTATCTGGATCTCGTTTAATTCGAGATGGCTACTCATTTAAATCCGAGAATAATGGTTGTTCTATTTATATGAGAGATATGTTTTATGGTCATGCTCCGATGGTTAATGGTTTATTCTTAATGAATCTCGTACGTGATGATACACATATTCATAGTGTGAATACCAAAAGAGTTAAAGTTGATAACAATAGTCCCGCATATTTGTGGCACTGCCGCCTTGGTCACATAGGTGTCAAACGCATGAAGAAGCTCCATGCAGATGGACTTTTAGAGTCTCTTGATTATGAATCATTTGACACGTGCGAACCATGCCTCATGGATAAAATGACCAAGACTCCGTTCTCAGGAACAATGGAGCGAGCAACCAACTTATTGGAAATCATACATACCGATGTGTGTGGTCCAATGAGTGTTGAGGCTCGCGGTGGCTATCGTTATGTTCTCACCCTCACTGATGACTTGAGTAGATATGGGTATATCTACTTAATGAAACACAAGTCTGAAACCTTTGAAAAGTTCAAGGAATTTCAGAGTGAGGTTGAAAATCAACGTGATAGAAAGATCAAGTTTCTACGATCAGATCGTGGAGGAGAATACTTGAGTCACGAATTTGGCACACACTTAAGAAAATATGGAATAGTTTCACAACTCACGCCGCCTGGAACACCTCAGCGTAATGGTGTGTCCGAATGTCGTAATCGCACTCTATTATATATGGTGCGACCTATGATGTCTCTTACCGACTTACCGCTATCTTTTTGGGGCTATGCTTTAGAGACTGCTGCATTCACTTTAAATAGGGCTCCGTCGAAATCCGTTGAGACGACACCGTATGAATTATGGTTTGGGAAGAAACCTAAGCTGTCGTTTCTAAAAGTTTGGGGATGCGATGCTTATGTCAAGAAACTTCAACCTGAAAAGCTCGAACCCAAGTCGGAAAAATGCGTCTTCATAGGATACCCTAAAGAAACTGTTGGGTATACCTTCTACCTCAGATCCGAAGGCAAGATCTTTGTTGCCAAGAATGGATCCTTTCTGGAGAAAGAGTTTCTCTCGAAAGAAGTAAGTGGGAGGAAAGTAGAGCTTGATGAAGTATTACCTCTTGAACCGGAAAATGGCGAAACTCAAGAAAACGTTTCTGAGGTGCCTGCATCGACTAGAGAGGAAATTAATGATGATGATCAAGATGCTTCTGATCAAGCTCCTACTGAAATTCGAAGGTCCACCAGGACACGTTCCGCACCAGAGTGGTACGGCAACCCTGTCTTGGAAATCATGTTGTTAGACAACGGTGAACCTTCGAACTATGAGGAAGCAATGGCGGGCCCGGATTCCGACAAATGGCTGGAAGCCATGAAATCCGAGATAGGATCCATGTATGAAAACGAAGTATGGACTTTGACTGACTTGCCCGTTGAACGGCGAGCCATAGAAAATAAATGGATCTTTAAGAAGAAGACAGACGCGGATGGTAATGTGACCATCTATAAAGCTCGGCTTGTCGCTAAGGGTTATCGACAAGTTCAAGGGGTTGACTACGATGAGACTTTCTCACCGGTAGCGAAGCTGAAGTCCGTCAGAATCATGTTAGCAATTGCCGCATACTATGATTATGAAATATGGCAAATGGACGTCAAAACGGCATTCCTTAATGGTTTCCTTAAGTAAGAATTGTATATGATGCAGCCGGAAGGTTTTGTCGATCCTAAGAATGCTGACAAGGTGTGCAAGCTCCAACGCTCGATTTATGGGCTGGTGCAAGCATCTCGGAGTTGGAACATTCGCTTTGATGAGATGATCAAAGCGTTTGGGTTTACACAGACTTATGGAGAAGCCTGTGTTTACAAGAAAGTGAGTGGGAACTCTGTAGCATTTCTCATATTATATGTAGACGACATACTTTTGATGGGAAATGATATAGAACTCTTGGACAGCATTAAGGCCTACTTGAATAAAAGTTTTTCAATGAAGGACCTTGGAGAAGCTGCTTATATATTAGGCATCAAGATCTATAGAGATAGATCAAGACGCCTCATAGGTCTTTCACAAAGCACATACCTTGATAAGATATTGAAGAAGTTCAATATGGATCAATCTAAGAAAGGGTTCTTACCTGTGTTACAAGGTGTGAAATTGAGCTCAGCTCAATGTCCGACCACGGCAGAAGATATAGAAGAGATGAGCGTCATCCCCTATGCCTCAGCCATAGGTTCTATTATGTATGCCATGCTGTGTATCAGACCTGATGTAAACCTTGCCGTAAGTTTGGTAGGAAGGTACCAAAGTAATCCCGGCAAGGAACACTGGACAGCGGTCAAGAATATCCTAAAGTGCCTGAAAAGGACTAAGGAAATGTTTCTCGTTTATGGAGGTGACGAAGAGCTCATCGTAAAAGGTTACGTCGACGCTAGCTTCGACACAGATCTGGATGACTCTAAGTCACAAACCGGATACGTGTATATTTTGAATGGTGGGGCAGTAAGCTGGTGCAGTTGCAAGCAAAGCGTCGTGGCGGGATCTACATGTGAAGCGGAGTACATGGCAGCCTCGGAGGCAGCACATGAAGCAATTTGGGTGAAGGAGTTCATCACCGACCTCGGAGTCATACCCAATGCGTCGGGGCCAATCAAGCTCTTCTGTGACAACACTGGAGCTATTGCACTTGCAAAGGAGCCCAGGTTTAACAAGAAGACCAGGCACATCAAGCGTCGCTTCAACTCCATTCATGAAAATGTTCAAGATGGAGACATAGAGATTTGTAAAGTGCACACGGATCTGAATGTCGCAGATCCGTTGACTAAACCTCTCCCTAAGGCAAAACATGATCAGCACCAGAACTCTATGGGTGTTCGATTCATCACAATATAACTAGATTATTGACTCTAGTGCAAGTGGGAGACTGTTGGAAATATGCCCTAGAGGCAATAATAAAAGCATTATTATTATATTTCCTTATTCATGATAATTGTCTTTATTCGTGCTATAATTGTGTTATCCGGAAATCGTAATACATGTGTGAATAACAGACAACAATATGTCCCTAGTGAGCCTCTAGTTGACTAGCTCGTTGATTGACAGATAGTCATGGTTTCCTGACTATGGACATTGGATGTCATCGATAACGGGATCACATCATTAGGAGAATGATGTGATGGACAAGACCCAATCCTAAACATAGCATAAGATCGCATAGTTCGTTTGCTAGAGTTTTCCAATGTCAAGTATCCTTTCCTTAGACCATGAGATCGTGTAACTCCCGGATACCGTATGAGTGCTTTGGGTGTGCCAAACGTCACAACGTAACTGGGTGACTATAAAGGTATACTACGGGTATCTCTGAAAGTGTCTGTTGGGTTACATGGATCGAGACTGGGATTTGTCACTCCGCTTGACGGAGAGGTATCACCGGGCCCTCTCGGTAATGCATCATCATAATGAGCTCAAGGTGATCAAACTGTTTGATCACGGGATCATGCATTACGGTACGAGAAAAGTGACTTGCCGGTAACGAGATTGAACGAGGTACTGGGATACCGACGATCGGATCTCGGGCAAGTAAAATACCGATTGACAAAGGGAATCGTATACGGGATTAATTGAATCCTCGACATCGTGGTTCATCCGATGAGATCATCGTGGAGCATGTGGGAGCCAACATGGGTATCCAGATCCCGCTGTTGGTTATTGCCCGAGAGCCGTCTCGGTCATGTCTGCATGTCTCCTGAACCCGTAGGGTCTACACACTTAAGGTTCGGTGACGCTAGGATTGTAGGGATATGTATGTGCAGTAACCCGAATGTTGTTCGGGGTCCCGGATGAGATCTCGGACGTCACGAGGAGTTCTGGAATGGTCCGGAGGTAAAGAATTATATATAGGAAGTGTTGTTTCGGCCATCGGGACAAGTTTCGGGGTTATCGGTATTGTACCGGGACCACCGGAGGGGTCCCGGGGGTCCACCAGGTGGGGCCACCTGCCTTGGTGGGCCACATGGGCCTTAGGGGGTGCGCCTTGGCCTGCTTGGGCCAAGGGGAACCAGCCCCAAAGGGCCCATGCGCCTAGGGTTCCATCTAGGAGGAGTCCTAGTGGTGGAAGGCACCTCCTAGATGGCTTGGGGGGGAGGGAAACCTCCCTGGCCGCCGCCCCCTTGGGAGATTAGATCTCCCAGGGCCGGCGCCCCCCCCAAGAGGCCTATATAAAAGGGGTCAGGGGAGGGGGGCTGCGCACCCAATGCCCTGGCGCCTCCCTCTCCCTCTCCAACACCTCCTCCTCCTCCGTAAGAGCACGGCGAAGCCCTGCCGGAGTACTGCAGTTCCACCATCACCACGCCGTCGTGCTGCTGCTGGAGCCTTCTTCCCCAACCTCTCCTTTGCCTTGCTGGATCAAGAAAGAGGAGACGTCACGCTTTCCGTACGTGTGTTGAACGCGGAGGTGTCGTCCGTTCGGCACTAGATCATCGGTGAATTGGATCACGGCGAGTACGACTACCTCATCCACGTTCACTCGAACGCTTCCGTTGCGATCTACAAAGTGGTATGTAGATGCTATCTAATCTGAATACTCGTTGCTAGATGAACTCATAGATGGATCTTGGTGAAACCGTAGGAAAATTTTTAATTTTCTGCAACGTTCCCCAACAGATACGTCTCCAACGTATCTATAATTTTTGATTGCTTCATGCTATATTATATTCTGTTTTGGATGATTAATGGGCTTTGTTATACAATTTTATATTATTTTTGGGACTAACCTATTAACCGAAGGCCCAGCCCAAATTGTTGTTTTTTGCCTATTTCAGAGTTTCGTAGAAAAAGAATATCAAACGGAGTCCAAACGGAATGAAACCTTCGGGAACATGATTTTCGAAACAAATGTGATCCAGAGGACTTGTACCCTACGTCAAGAAAGCAACCAGGAGAGCACGAGGTAGGGGGCGCGCCTATCCCCCTGGGCACGCCCTCCACCCTCGTGGGCCCCTCGTGGCTCCACCGACCTACCACTACTAGGGAAAAGCCTAGCATCAGCGAGGGTTTTGGGCCTCTCAGTAGCGCGGGCACCGGCGCTACTAATAAGGCGCTACAGCTAACGTATAGCAGTAGCGTCGGTTGTCCCACGCTACTGCTATACATGAATAGTTGTAGCGCTTTTTGGGAAAGGGCGCTGCTGATATTATCTGCAACGCTGTTTGCTGGGACGCGCTACTGATAATGCGGCGCTACTGCTAAATTTCCCCCCTCGTTACTACTAGTTTATTTATTAGTTTTTTCCTGCATATTTGTTTTGTATTTGTTTTGTATTTGAATAGGCTTTATACAATAATCTTTAGCATATCATACACATACAAATGTAATCATAGCATATACATACAATTAGTCTCATCAAATCATGTCATCATCATAATCATCATCCAACACAAAGTGGTCTCTCGTCATCATCTCGAAAATAGCGATACAAGTCTCGAATGATATGCAAATACATCGTCATCCATCTAAACAATGATATACGCGAGAAGAGCTATCACTTTAAGAACATGAGTTCGTATCCCTCTCTCGCATTAGCGTGAACCTCTAAACTAACTACTGCCTGTCGCTCGGAAACCGAAAGGGCCTGACACTCCGGCCATTTGTCGTATATATAATCTCGGAGTAGGGTTCCTTCTTGTCGATGATCCTTGCTTTCACTCGATTTTTCCAGGCGGCCAACGCGTCGCTAAACTTGGTCATGGCGTGTTTGTTTATCTTCTTCATTGTCGGGTCCTCATCTGGATCTTTATAATCATTCTCATTCCGGCCCGGGAACAAGAATATCTGGTGAAACTTCTTTAGGAGGGAGCTCCTCATATTTTCGATCTTCTGTAGTTTCTCATCGTTGATGGTGGCGGTTGTCCGTACGATGCAGCCTATTTGATTGCCATAGCATCGACGCGCTTCCTCGGGTGCCGTTGGCTCAAAATTGCCGTCGTCCACCTTCGTGACCACCACTCTAGTAGTCCTGAGTTTGTTAGGAACCCGTTGCCTCTTTGCTTTCGGTTCTACAACGGCTCTGCTCCCCGAGGCAGCACCGGTCTCAGTCTCGTCGCTGGTCTCGATGCCGGTCTGAGTCTGAGCGCCGGTCTCAGTCTCAGCACCGGTCTGCGTGTCGGTCTCAGTCCCCGATGCCACCGGTGGGCCCAGCAATAACATCGGTTGATCGTCGGTAAGGCTAAAAAATTCGTCTGCCGCCCGGTAGGCGTCGTCGCAATCACCAGAACCCTGTCCTTCATCGTTGCTAGCCATGTTTCCTATGATTAAATCTAGTCAATTAATTCTAGACCTAATAAAATGAATAATGACATAAAAAAGGCCTATTGTTTTGCAGGAATGTTGACTCCTTCCTGGTGCGGCAAATCACGGGCACTCGATATGTCCTACTTTGTAGCACAAGTCATGCCGAAATTCACGGAAAATTTCGGCATGACCTTTGCTAAAAAGTGAACAAATCGAGAACCTGAAATTTGCCGGAAAAGAAATGAATCAACATTCCGGCAAAACATAGGCCACTAAACATAGGCCGGAAACAGTGTCCAAATATACACGAGCAACCACATGTCCAAATTTCGCAAGCTAATTCAAAAACAAAGTGTAGAAGAAAATTCATTAACTACTAATAGAACAAAATTCAGTTAACTTTAGTGCTCTATAATGATGAAAGAAAGAAAAAATCAGTTAATTACTAATTTCATTCATTTAGGTTATTCATTTAACATCACCTAATTAACCTACTGTACCACTACTACTAGCAGCACTACTAACCTAATTAACCTAGCAAAACTCTAGTGCCCTAACTGAAAAACATCTAATTAACATATAATTTTTTCTCTAAAATACAAAGAGAGATGAGTGGGGGGAGGGGTGGGGGACTTACAGAGAGGGGAGAGATGGTGGCGGGAAGGTGACGGAGGCAGGGGCGGAGAGGGCGCTCTCGGGCACGGGCAACGGTGGTCCTGGACGGGCTCGGGCGGCGGTGAGGTGGAGGGCGCCGACGGTGACGTCAAGGGCGGCCTCGGGCGGCGGCGGTGAGGCTGAGGGCAGCCTCGGGTGGCGGCGGTGAAGCTGAGGGCGGCCTCGGGCGGTGGCGGTGAGGAGACGGCGGCGAAGTGGGGCGACGGTGATTTTGGGAGACGGCGGCGAGGGCGAGGGATTTGGGGGAAGTGGTGGCCGGGCGGGGGGGGGGGCGATGTTTAAGTGAAACGTAACGGTAGCGCATTTCCGGAAACGCGCTATAGCTAAGGTAGCTATAGCGCGTTTCCTGAAACCCGCTACTACTATTCCTTTCCCCTTTTCCCTTTTTTCTTTTATTTTTCTTTATATTTTATTTTTTCCCTTTCTCCTTTTTCTATTTCTTTCATTTTCATTTACTTTTCTACTTGTTTTTCACTTTATTTTACTTCCGTTAGCAGCAGCGCCTTACACGTAAGCGCGCTACAACTAAGGAGAGTAGCAGTAGCGCCGGGCCAGTATACGTGCTACTGCTAGGTTGGGCTAGCCATGTGCGCCCAGTTCAAACATAGCAGCAGTGCTTTTTGCTAGTACGCACTACTGCTAAAGTCATAGCAGTAGCGCGGTTTACTTAGGCGCGCTGCTACCAAGTAGCAGTAGCGCTTGATTTTGTACAGCGCTACTGATAAGATTATGTGTATAGGCTTTTCCCTAGTAGTGTACTTCTTCCTCCTATATATACCAATGTACCCCCAAACCATCAGAGGCATCCACTAAAACCTAATTCCATCGCCGCAACCTTCTGTACCCGTGAGATCCCATCTTGGGGCCTTTTCCGGCGTCCTGCCGGAGGGGGCATTGATCATGGAGGGCTTCTACATCAAGACCATAGCCTCTCCGATGATGTGTGAGTAGTTTACCTCAGACCTTCGGGTCCATAGTTATTAGCTAGATGGCTTCTTCTCTCTCTCTTTGGATCTCAATACAAAGTTCTCCTCGATTCTCTTGGAGATCTATCTGATGTAATCTTGTTTTGCGGCGTGTTTGTCGGGACCGATGAATTGTGGGTTTATGATCAAGATTATCTATGAACAATATTTGTATCTTCTCTAAATTCTTTTATCTATGATTGGTTATCTTTGCAAGTCTCTTCGAATTATCAGTTTGGTTTGGCCTACTAGATTGATCTTTCTTACAATGGGAGAAGTGCTTAGCTTTGGGTTCAATCTTGCGGTGTCCTTTCCCAGTGAAAGCAGGGGCAGCAAGGCACATATTGTATTGTTGCCATCGAGGATAACAAGATGGGGTTTACATCATATTTCACGAGTTTATCCCTCTACATCATGTCATCTTACCTAAAGTGTTAATCTGTTCTTTTGAACTTAATACTCTGGATGCATGCTGGATAGCGATCGATGTGTGGAGTTATAGTAGTAGATGCAGGCAAGAGTCGATCTACCTGTCACGGACGTGATGCCTATATACATGATCATACCTAGATATTCACATAACTATGCTTAATTCTATCAATTGGTCAACAGTAATTTGTTCACCCACCGTAATACTTATGCTCTTGAGAGAAGCCACCAGTGAAACCTATGGCCCCCGGGTCTATTTTCCATCATATTAATCTTCCAACACTTAGCTATTTTTATTGCCTTTTATTTTACTTTGCATCTTTATTATAAAAATACCAAAAATATTATCTTATCATATATATCAGATCTCACTTTCATAAGTGACCGTGAAGGGATTGACAACCCCTTTATTGCGTTGGTTGCAAGGTTTTTATTTGTTTGTGTAGTGCGAGGGACTTGAGCGTGGCCTCCTACTGTATTGATACCTTGTTTCTCAAAAACTGAGGGAAATACTTACGCTACTTTGCTGCATCACCCTTTCCTCTTCAAGGGAAAACCAACGCAGTGCTCAAGAGGTAGCATGCATCTACTACTATTACTCCACACATCGACCACTATCCAGCATGCATCCAGAGTATTAAGTTCATAGGAATAGAGTAATGCTTTAAGTATGATGACATGATGTAGAGGGATAAACTCATGCAATATGATATAAACCCCATCTTTTTATCCTCGATGGCAACAATGCAATACGTGCCTTGCTGCCCCTACTGTCACTTGGAAAGGACACCGCAAGATTGAACCCAAAGCTAAGCACTTCTCCCATTGCAAGAAATATCAATCTAGTAGGCCAAACCAAACTGATAATTCGAAGAGACTTGCAAAGATAACCAATCATACATAAAAGAATTCAGAGAAGATTCAAATATTGTTCATAGATAATCTTGATCATAAACCAACAATTCATAGGTCCCGACAAACACACCGCAAAAGAAGATTACATCAAATACATCTCCAAGAGAATCGAGGAGAACTTTGTATTGAGATCCAAAGAGAGAGAAGAAGCCATCTAGCTAATAACTATGGACCCGAAGGTCTGAGGTAAACTACTCACACATCATCGGAGAGGCTATGGTGTTGGTGTAGAAGCCCTCCGTGATCAATGCCCCCTCTGGCAGGACGCCAGAAAAGGCCCCAAGATGGGATCTCACGGGTACAGAAGGTTGCGGCGGTGGAATTAGGTTTTCGTGGATGCCTCTGATGGTTTGGGGGTACGTAGATATATATAGGAGGAAGAAGTAGGTCGGTGGAGCCACGAGGGGCCCACGAGGATAGAGGGTGCGCCTGGGGGGGGGGGTAGGCGCGCCCCTACCTCGTGGCCTCCTTGTCTGTTACTTGACGTCCACTCTAAGTCCTCTGGGTCACGTTTGTTTCAAAAATCACGTTCCCGAAGATTTCATTCTGTTTGGACTCCGTTTGATATTCTTTTTCTGCGAAACTCTGAAATAGGCAAAAAAACAGCAATTTGGGTTGGGCCTTCGGTTAATAGGTTAGTCCCAAAAATAATATAAAAGTGTATAAATAAGCCCATTAAACATCCAAAACAGAATATATAATAGCATGGAACAATCAAAAATTATAGATACGTTGGAGACGTATCAAGCATCCCCAAGTTTAATTCCTGCTCGTCCTCGAGTAGATAAATGATAAAAACAGAATTTTTGATGTGGAATGCTTCTTGGCATACTTCTTAATGTAAATCTTTTTATTGTGGCATGAATATTTAGGTCCGAAGGATTCAAGATAAAAGTTTAATGTTGACATAAAACAATAATACTTCGAACATGCTAACCAAGCAATTATTTCTTATCAAAATAACATAGCCAAAGAAAGCTTATCCCTACAAAATTATATAGTTAGGCTATGTTTCAATATTGTCACACAAACGTTCTCATCATGCATAATTGATACTTCTCCGTCGTATCTACTTTTCCAAACACTTTTGTCCTTGTTTTGGACTCTAACTTGCATGATTTGAATGGAACTAACCCGGACTGACGCTGTTTTTAGCAGACTTTCCATGGTGTTATTTATGTGTAGAAACAAACGTTCTCAGAATGACCTGAAACTCCACAGAACATATTTTTGGAAAATATAAAAAATACTGGAAGAAGAATCCACGTCAGGGGGGCCTCCACCTGTCCACGAGGGGGGAGGGCGCGCCGGCCCCCCTAGGCGCGCCCCTGCCTCGTGGGCTCCCTGACGCTCCACCGACCTCAACTCCAACTCCATATATTCGTGTTCGGGGAAAAAAATCAAAGAGAAGGATTCATCGCGTTTTACGATACGGAGCCGCCGCCAAGCCCTAAAACCTCTCGAGAGGGCTCATCTGGAGTCCGTTCGGGGCTCCGGAGAGGGGAATCCGTCACCATCGTCATCATCAACCCTCCTCCATCACCAATTTCATGATGCTCACCGCCGTGCGTGAGTAATTCCATCGTAGGCTTGCTGGACGGTGATGGGTTGGATGAGATCTATCATGTAATCGAGTTAGTTTTGTTAGGGTTTGATCCCTAGTATCCACTATGTTCGGAGATTGATGTTGCTATGACTTTGCTATGCTTAATGCTTATCACTAGGCCCCGAGTGCCATGATTTCAGATCTGAACCTATTATGTTTTCATTAATATATGTGAGTTCTTGATCCTATCTTGCAAGTCTATAGTCACCTACTATGTGTTATGATCCGGCAACCCCGAAGTTACAATAATCTGGTGTTGGGGAACGTAGCAGAAATTCAAAATTTTCCTACGTGTCACCAAGATCTATCTATGGAGAGACCAGCAACGAGGGGAAGGAGAGTGCATCTACATACCCTTGTAGATCGCTAAGCGGAAGCGTTAAAGTGAACGGGGTTGATGGAGTCGTACTCGTCGTGATTCAAATCACCGATGACCAAGTGCCGAACGGACGGCACCTCCGCGTTCAACACACGTACAGCCCGGTGACGTCTCCCAAGCCTTGATCCAGCAAGGAGAGAGGGAGAGGTTGAGGAAGACTCCATCCAGCAGCAGCACAACGGCGTGGTGATGATGGAGGAGCGTGGCAATCCAGCAGGGCTTCGCCAAGCACCGCAAGAGAGGAGGAAGAAGAGATGCAGGGCTGCACCAACGAGGGATCGAATCACATGTGTATTATGGGCAGCCCTAGGCCTCATATATATAGGGGAAGGGAAGGGGCTGCGCCCCCTCTAGGGTTCCCACCCCTAAGGGGGGCGGCAGCCCTAGATGGGGAGCAAGGGGCGGCCAAGAGGGGAGAGAGGGAGGCGCCCCCTACGGTGGGCCTTAGGCCCATCTAAGCCTAGGGTTTCCCCCCTTTTTTTCTCCTAGCTGCCCTTGGGCCTTGTGGGAGGTGCACCAGCCCACTAAGGGGCTGGTCCTTCACCACTCTTGGCCCACGCAACCTTCTGGGGTTGGTGGCCCCACTTGGTGGGCCCCCGAGACCCTCCGGTGGTCCCGGTACACTACCGATAAAACCCGAAACTCTTTCGGTGACCAAAACATGACTTCCCATATATAAATCTTTACCTCCGGACCATTCCGGAACTCCTCGTGACGTCCGGGATCTCATCCGGGACTCCGAACAACATTCGGTAACCACATACAAGCTTCCTTTATAACCCTAGCGTCATCGAACCTTAAGTGTGTAGACCCTACGGGTTCGGGAGACATGCAGACATGACCGAGACGTTCTCCGGTCAATAACCAACAGCGGGATCTGGATACCCATGTTGGCTCCCACATGTTCCACGATGATCTCATCGGATGAACCACGATGTCAAGGACTTAATCAATCCCGTATACAATTCCCTTTGTCTATCGGTACGATACTTGCCCGAGATTCGATCGTCGGTATCCCAATACCTTGTTCAATCTCGTTACCGGCAAGTCTCTTTTACTCGTTCCGTAACACATCATCCCGTGATCAACTCCTTGATCACATTGTGCACATTATGATGATGTCCTACCGAGTGGGCCCAGAGATACCTCTCCGTTTACACGGAGTGACAAATCCCAGTCTCGATTCATGCCACCCAACAGACACTTTCGGAGATACCCGTAGTGTACCTTTATAGCCACCCAGTTACTTGTGACGTTTGGCACACCCAAAGCACTCCTACGGTATCCGGGAGTTGCATAATCTCATGGTCTAAGGAAATGATACTTGACATTATAAAAGCTTCAGCATACGAACTACATGATCTTGTGCTAGGCTTAGGATTGGGTCTTGTCCATCACATCATTCTTCTAATGATGTGATCCCGTTATCAATGACATCCAATGTCCATGGTTAGGAAACCGTAACCATCTATTGATCAACGAACTAGTCAACTAGAGGCTTACTAGGGACATGGTGTTGTCTATGTATCCACACATGTATCTGAGTTTCCTATCAATACAATTCTAGCATGGATAATAAACGATTATCATGAACAAGGAAATATAATAATAATCAATTTATTATTGCCTCTAGGGCATATTTCCAACAGTCTCCCACTTGCACTAGAGTCAATAATCCAGTTCACATCGATATGTGATTGCAATGATTCCAACACCCAAGGTCACATCCCCATGTGACTAACACCCCAAAGAGTTTACTAGAGTCAATAATCTAGTTCACATTACTATGTGATTAACACTCAATGAGTTTTTGGTTTGATCATGTTATGCTTGTGAGAGATGTTATAGTCAACGGGTCTGAACCTTTCAGATCCGTGTGTGCTTTACCAATCTCTATGTCATCTCCTAGATGCAGTTACCACGCTCTATTTGGAACTATTCCAAATAACTGTTCTACTGTACGAATCCAATTTACTACCTAGTATAATCTGGATCAGTGTCAAAGTTTGCATTGGCGTAACCTTTTACGACGAACTCTTTTCCACTTCCATAATCGAGAAAATTCCTTAGTCCACTAGTTACTAAGGATAACCTTGACCGTTGTCCTGTGATCCATTCCTGGATCACACTTGTACCCCTTGACTGACTCATGGCTTGGCACACTTCAGGTGCGGTACAACATAGCATACTTTAGAGCCTATGTCTAAGCATAGGGGATGACCTTCGTCCTTTCTCTCTATTCTGCCGTGGTCAGGTCTTGAGTCTTACTCAATACTCACACGTGTAATACAGCCAAGAACTCCTTCTTTGCTGATCTATTTTGAATTCCTTCAAAATCTTGTCACGGTATGTATTCATTTGAAAGTACTATTAAGCGATTTTGATCTATCCTTATAGATCTTGATGCTCAATGTTCAAGTAGCTTAATCCAGGTTTTCCATTGAAAACAAAACACTTTTCAAATAACCCTATATGCTTTATAGAAATTCTACATCATTTCTGATCAACAATATGTCAACAACATATACTCATCAGAAATTCTATAGTGCTCCCACTCACTTCTTTGGAATTACAAGTTTCTCATAAACTATGTATAAACCTAAAATCTTTGATCAACTCATCAAAGTGCACATTCCAACTCCGAGATGCTTACTCCAGTCCTTAGAAGGATTGCCGGGGCTTTGCATACTTGTTAGCATCTTTCAGGATCGACAAAAACTTCTGGTTGTATCACATACAACCTTTCCTCAAGGACAAGGAAACAATATTTTGACATCCTATCTGCAAGATTTCATAAATAATGCAGTACCTGCTAATTCCAACAGACTCTTAGCATCGCTACGAGTGAGAAAGTCTCATCGCAGTCGACTCCTTGAACTTGTCGAGAAACATCTTAACGACAAGTCGAGCTTTCTTAATGGTGACATTAACCATCATTGTCCGTCTTCCTTTTGAAATCCATCTGTACTCAACAGCCTCACGACCATCGAGCCGTTCTGCCAAAGTCTACACTTTGTTTTCATACATGGATCCTCTCTCGGATTTTATGGCCTCGAGCCATTCATTGGAATCCGGGCCCACCATCGCTTCTCCATAGCTCGTAGGTTCATTGTTGTCTAGCAACATGACTTCCAAGACAGGATTACGTACCACTCTGAAGTAGTACGCATCCTTGTCATCCTACGAGGTTTGGGAGTGACTTGATTCGAAGTCTCATGATCACTATCATAAGCTTCCACTTCAATTGGTGTAGGTGCCATAGGAACAACTCTTGTGCCCTGCTACACACTAGTTGAAGTGACGGTTCAATAACCTCATCAAGTCTCCACCATCCTCCCACTCAATTCTTTCGAGAGAAACTTTTCCTCGAGAAAGGACCCGATTTGAGAAACAATCCCTATTGCTTTCGGATCTGAGACAGGAGGTATACCCAACTATTTTGGGTGTCCTATGAAGATGCATTTATCCGTTTTGGGTTCGAGCTTATCAGCCTGAAACCTTTTCATATAAGCGTCGCAGCCCCAAACTTTTAAGAAATGACAGCTTAGGTTTCTCTAAACCATAGTTCATACGGTGTCATCTTATCGGAATTTCGTGGTGCCCTATTTAAAGTGAGTGCGGTTGTCTCCAATGCCTAACCCATGAACGATAGTGGTAATTCGATAAGAGACATCATGGTATGCATCATATCCAATAGGGTGCAGTCATGATGTTTGGACACACCATCACACTATGGTGTTCCAGGCGGTACTAGTCGTGAAATAATTTCCACAATGTCTCAATTGTGTGCCAAACTCGCAACTCAGATATTCATCTCTATGATCATATCATAGATATTTTATCCCCTTGTCACGACGATCTTCAGCTTCATTCTGAAATTACTTGAACCATTCAATAATTCAAACTTGTGTTTCATCAAGTAAATATGCTCAGTATCTACTCAAATCATCTGTGAAGTAAAAGCATAACGATATCCACTGCATGCCTCAGCACTCACTGGACTGCACACATCAAAATGTGTCATTTCCAACAAGTTGCTTTCTTGTTCCATTTTACTGAAACGGAAGCTTTCAGTCATCTTGCCCATGTGGTATGATTTGCATATCTCAAGTGATTCAAGATCAAGTGAGTCCAAATGGTCCATCTGCATGGAGTTTCTTCATGCGTATATACCAACAGACATGGTTCACATGTCTCAATCTTTTCAGAAATGAGTGAGTCCAAAGATCCATCAACATGGAGCTTCTTCATGCGTTTTATACCAATATGACTTACATGGCAGTGCCACAAGTAGGTGGTACTATCATCACTATCTTATATCTTTTGGCATGAACATGTGTATCACTATGATCGAGATTGAATAAACCATTCATTCTAGGTGCAAGACCATTGAAGGTATTATGCAAATAAATAGAGTAACCATTATTCTCCTTAAATGAATAACCGTATTGCGATAGACATAATCCAATCATGTCTATGCTCAACGCAAACACCAAATAACAATTATTTAGGTTTAACACCAATCTCGATGGTAGAGGGAGCGTGCGATGCTTGATCACATCAACCTTGGAAACACTTCCAACACATCTCGTCAGCTCACCTTTAGCTAGTCTCCGTTTATTCCGTAGCTTTTATTTCGAGTTACTAACACTTAGCAACCGAACCGGTATCTAATACCCTGATGCTACTAGGAGTACTAGTAAAGTACACATTCACATAATGTATATCCAATATACTTCTATTGACAGCCTTCTCATCTACCAAGTACCTAGGGTAATTCTGCTCCAGTGGCTGTTCCCCTTATTACAGAAGCACTCAGTCTCGGGTTTGGGTTCAACCTTGGGTTTCTCCACTAGAGCAGCAGCTGATTTTCCGTTTCATGAAGTATCCCTTCTTGCCCTTGCCCCTCTTGAAACTAGTGGTTTCACTAACCATCAACAATTGATACTCCTTCTTGATTTCTACTTTCGCGGTGTCAAACATCGCGAATATTTCAAGGATCATCATATCTATCCCTGATATGTTATAGTTCATCACGAAGCTCTAGCAGCTTGGTGGCAATGACTTTGGAGAAATATCACTATCTTATCTGGAAGATCAACTCCCACTCGATTCAAGTGATTGTTGTGCTCAGACAATCTGAGCACAAGCTCAACGATTGAGCTTTTCTCCCTTATTATGTAGGCTAAGAAAATCGTCGGAGGTCTTATACCTATTGACGTGGACACTAGCCTGAAATCCCAATTTCAGCCCTTGAAACATCTCATATGTTTCGCGACATTTCAAAAATGTCTTCAGTGCCTCAATTCTAAACCATTTATCATTACCGAACTATCATGTAGTCATCAAAACGTGTATGTCAGATGTTCGCAACATCCACAGACCACGTTCGAGGTCCAGCACATCGAGCGGTGCATTAAGGACACAAGCCTTCTACTGTCCGCATAATTGCTACTATCAACTTTCAACTATATTTTCTCTAGGAACATATCTAAAACAGTAGAACTAAAGCGCGAGCTACGACATAATTTGCAAAATCTTTTTGACTATGTTCAGGATAATTAAGTTCATCTTATGAACTCCCACTCAGATAGACATCCCTCTAGTCATCCAAGTGATTACATGATCCGAGTCAACTAGGCCGTGTCCGATCATCACGTGAGACGGACTAGTCAACGTCGGTGAACATCTTCATGTTGATCATATCTACCATACGACTCATGCTCGACCTTTCGGTCTTCTGTGTTCCGAGGCCATGTCTGTACATGCTAGGCTCGTCAAGTTAACCCTAAGTGTTTCGCGCGTGTAAATCTGGCTTACACCCGTTGTATGTGAACGTAAGAATCTATCACACCCGATCATCACGTGGTGCTTCGAAACGACGAACTGTAGCAACGGTGCACAGTTAGGGGAGAACACATTCTTGAAATTGTTTATGAGGGATCATCTTATTTACTACCGTCGTTCTAAGCAAATAAGATGTATAAACATGATAAACATCACATGCAATCAAATAGTGACGTGATATGGCCATCATCACTTTGCTCCTTTTGATCTCCATCTTCGGGGCTCCATGATCATCGTCGTCACCGGCATGACACCATGATCTCTATCATCATGATCTCCATCATCGTGTCTTCATGAAGTTGTCACGTCAACTATTACTTCTACTACTATGGCTAACGCTTTAGCAATAAAGTAAAGTAATTACATGACGTTTATGTTGACACGCAGGTCATAAATAAATTAAAGACAACTCCTATGGCTCCTGCCGGTTGTCATACTCATCGACATGCAAGTCGTGATTCCTATTACAAGAACATGATCATCTCATACATCACATATATCATACATCACATCCTTTGGCCATATCACATCACATAGCATACCCTGCAAAAACAAGTTAGACGTCCTCTAATTGTTGTTTGCATGTTTTACGTGGCTGCTATGGGTTTCTAGCAAGAACGTTTCTTACCTATGCAAAACCACAACGTGATATGCCAATTGCTATTTACCCTTCATAAGGACCCTTTTCATCGAATCCGATCCGACTAAAGTAGGAGAGACAGACACCCGCCAGCCACCTTATGCATCTAGTGCATGTCAGTCGGTGGAACCGGTCTCACGTAAGAGTACGTGTAAGGTTGGTCCGGGCCGCTTCATCCCATAATGCCGTCGAATCAAGATTGACTAGTAACGGTAAGCATATTGAACAAAATCAACGCCCACAACTACTTTGTGTTCTACTCGTGCAAAGAATCTACGCAATAGACCTAGCTCATGATGCCACTGTTGGGGAACGTAGCAGAAATTCAAAATTTTCCTACGTGTCACCAAGATCTATCTATGGAGAGACCAGCAACGAGGGGAAGGAGAGTGCATCTACATACCCTTGTAGATCGCTAAGCGGAAGCGTTCAAGTGAACCGGGTTGATGGAGTCGTACTCGTCGTGATTCAAATCACCGATGACCAAGTGCCGAACGGACGGCACCTCCGCGTTCAACACACGTACAGCCCGGTGACGTCTCCCAAGCCTTGATCCAGCAAGGAGAGAGGGAGAGGTTGAGGAAGACTCCATCCAGCAGCAGCACAACGGCGTGGTGATGATGGAGGAGCGTGGCAATCCAGCAGGGCTTCGCCAAGCACCGCAAGAGAGGAGGAAGAAGAGATGCAGGGCTGCACCAACGAGGGATCGAATCACATGTGTATTATGGGCAGCCCTAGGCCTCATATATATAGGGGAAGGGAAGGGGCTGCGCCCCCTCTAGGGTTCCCACCCCTAAGGGGGGCGGCAGCCCTAGATGGGGAGCAAGGGGGCGGCCAAGAGGGGAGAGAGGGAGGCGCCCCCTAGGGTGGGCCTTAGGCCCATCTAAGCCTAGGGTTTCCCCCCTTTTTTTTCTCCTAGCTGCCTTGGGCCTTGTGGGAGGCGCACCAGCCCACTAAGGGGCTGGTCCTTCACCACTCTTGGCCCACGCAACCTTCTGGGGTTGGTGGCCCCACTTGGTGGGCCCCCGAGACCCTCCGGTGGTCCCGGTACACTACCGATAAAACCCGAAACTCTTTCGGTGACCAAAACAGGACTTCCCATATATAAATCTTTACCTCCGGACCATTCCGGAACTCCTCGTGACGTCCGGGATCTCATCCGGGACTCCGAACAACATTCGGTAACCACATACAAGCTTCCTTTATAACCCTAGCGTCATCGAACCTTAAGTGTGTAGACCCTACGGGTTCGGGAGACATGCAGACATGACCGAGACGTTCTCCGGTCAATAACCAACAGCGGGATCTGGATACCCATGTTGGCTCCCACATGTTCCACGATGATCTCATCGGATGAACCACGATGTCAAGGACTTAATCAATCCCGTATACAATTCCCTTTGTCTATCGGTACGATACTTGCCCGAGATTCGATCGTCGGTATCCCAATACCTTGTTCAATCTCGTTACCGGCAAGTCTCTTTTACTCGTTCCGTAACACATCATCCCGTGATCAACTCCTTGATCACATTGTGCACATTATGATGATGTCCTACCGAGTGGGCCCAGAGATACCTCTCCGTTTACACGGAGTGACAAATCCCAGTCTCGATTCGTGCCACCCAACAGACACTTTCGGAGATACCCGTAGTGTACCTTTATAGCCACCCAGTTACGTTGTGACGTTTGGCACACCCAAAGCACTCCTACGGTATCCGGGAGTTGCACAATCTCATGGTCTAAGGAAATGATACTTGACATTATAAAAGCTTCAGCATACGAACTACATGATCTTGTGCTAGGCTTAGGATTGGGTCTTGTCCATCACATCATTCTTCTAATGATGTGATCCCGTTATCAATGACATCCAATGTCCATGGTTAGGAAACCGTAACCATCTATTGATCAACGAACTAGTCAACTAGAGGCTTACTAGGGACATGGTGTTGTCTATGTATCCACACATGTATCTGAGTTTCCTATCAATACAATTCTAGCATGGATAATAAACGATTATCATGAACAAGGAAATATAATAATAATCAATTTATTATTGCCTCTAGGGCATATTTCCAACATCTGGACCACTCCCGATGATGACCGTAGTTTGAGGAGTTCATGTACTCACTATGTGTTAATGCTTTGGTCCGGTACTCTATTAAAAGGAGGCCTTAATATCCCTTAGTTCCCGCTAGGACCCCGCTGCCACGGGAGGGTAGGACAAAAGATGTCATGCAAGTTCTTTTCCATAAGCATGTATGACTATATTCGGAATACATGCCTACATTACATCGATGAATTGGAGCTAGTTCTATGTCACCCTATGTTATGACTATTACATGATGAACCGCATCCGGCATAATTCGCCATCACCGATCCAATGCCTACGAGCTTTTCACATATTGTTCTTCGCTTATTTACTTTTTCGTTGCTACTGTTACAATCACTACAAAACACAAAAATATTACTTTTGCTATTGTTACCGTTACTTCCATATTACTTTGCTACTAAATACTTTGCGGCATATACTAAGTTATCCAGGTGTGGTTGAATTGACAACTCAACTGCTAATACTTGAGAATATTCTTTGGCTCCCCTTGTGTCGAATCAATAAATTTGGGTTGAATACTCTACCCTCGAAAACGGTTGCGATCCCCTATACTTGTGGGTTATCAAGACTATTTTCTGGCGCCGTTGCCGGGGAGCATAGCTCTATTCTTTGAGTCACTTGGGATTTATATCTGCTGGTCACTATGAAGAACTTAAAAGACGCGAAAACAACAATTTATCACTCAACTACGAGGGGAGGTAACACTACAAAAAAAAGACACATCCGTGACATTTTGGGCCAAACGAAATTTTTTCTGTCATACATATGACACTTCTATGACGATAATTGTGACAAAACCCGGTATCATCATAGATGTGGTGGGATCCTACTTCTATGACAAAAAATCATGACAGAAAATGGGCTTTTCGTCCTGGGCGGGCCGGAGACGCAGATGCATGACATTCTTTGGGCCGTCCATGACGGAAAAAACCGTGGTAGAAGCGAGGGGGAGGAAAATTTCGGGGAGTTCCAGGTTACGGTGGGAGGTCGGGGGCCGAGCGATGCGCGTTTCTCTCGTACACGTACGCGCGTGTGTGTGAGGCGTTGGCTCTAACTGAACCCGAGCGATTGCACTGTAGGCTACGCGTTACTCAACCCGAGCAATCGATCGATGGCTGTTAACTGAACCCGATCGAGCGATTCCTTAGCTACTGCTGCTAACTGAAGCCGATCGATGCTGCCTCTGGATGAACAGTGAGTGTTGCGGGGTGGGGGTTAGATGAACAGTTCCCGGTGGGGTGGATGAACTGGACCCCGTGGTGTTGCCTCTGGATGAACAGGACCCCGATCGATCGAGCCGGTTGGGGCTGGATGAACAGGACCCCGTGGAGGGCTGGATGAATAGGACCACCCCGTGGAGGGCAGGATGAACAATAGATGGTGGAGGGGTGCCTGTGGAGGGGTGGTTGAACATGACCCCGTGGTGTGGAGGGCTGGATGAACAGTAGACGGTGGAGGGGTGGTTGAACAGTAGCCGATGGAGTAGCGCGTGGTGGAGGCTGGATGAACAGGAACCCGTGGAGGCTGGAGGAGGTCGATGGTGGATGAACAGTAGCTCGTGGAGGCTGGAGGGGGTCGACGTTGGAGATGAACAGTATCCCGTGGAGTCCCGTTTTGCGGTACGCCACACCCCTCCCGATGAACAGGACCCCCGTTTCGACCGTAGCGCTCCAACACAAGTTCGTTTCCTCCGTTTTGCGGTACGCCACACCCCTCCCGATCAACAGGACCCCCGTTTCGACCGCAGGAGGTCTGTTTCCTCCGTTTTGCGGTACGCCACACCCCTCCCGATCAACAGGACCCCGTTTTGACCGTAGGAGGTTCGTTTCCTCCGTTTTGCGGTACGCCACACCCCTCCCGATCAACAGGACCCCCGTTTCGACCGCAGGAGGTCTGTTTCCTCTGTTGTGCGGTACGCCAGGCCTCGTTTCCATCGCCTCTTCCGTCCAAGCCCTCCCGATGAACACGACCACGCATTCCGTTCTGACCCAGCCGTGTTGCCTCCCGATGAACACGACGCATTCCGTTGCCTCCCCATGAACACGACGACGATGCTGTTTCTCTGTTCCGACCCAGCCATGTACACGAGCCCTGGCCATACGTATGCGCGAGTAGGCGTTCGAGACCCCGCCCTTATGTACACATATGTGGCCGTATTTTCTTTCTTGCACCGTGGCCGCTGTACGTACGTGTACATGCTACGTGCGCGCCTCTACTACGACACGTGCGCGCCTCTACTATGACACGTGCGCGCCTCTACATCCACCAGTATATATGTACGTACACGTTCGCGACCAGAATGACAACGCTACGTACGCTTCGACTAGGTGGGTCCCGACTGTCAGGCACTTCCTTGCTTGCGAAGATGTAGCTGGTGGGTCCCAGCAGTCAGGGGGGCGAATCGTTTTTTTGCCCGGACGCACTTCCTTGCGTGCGAAGGTGTAGCTGGTGGGTCCCAACAGTTAGGGGGGAAACGTTTTTTTCATGAAATACGGTGGCCCGTCCGATGGGTCCCTGCTGTCAGGTGGAGGAATCATTATTTTCCGCGTAATAAGGAGGCACTTCCTTGCTGCCGCCGTGGACCCAGCTGTCAGCCTCTCCATGTACAGTCCACGTCCGATGGAAGTCGTTCCTTGACCACGTTGACCACGCCGCGCCGAGAGCACCAGGGCGGTGGACGACGACGAGGCCTAGGAAGGGGACGACGGGGAGCCGGGGAAGACGCGACAGTGGAAGCCCCCCCCCCCCCCGCGCGCGCGAAGAGGAGTATGAGGGTACACTGGTTCGGCTGCGGTGTGAGGCTGCCATCGCCGCAGGGCCTGGCCAGCGGTGGGAATAGTAGGGGGCGGTGAGGCCTCCGCGGCAGCACAGCCGGCCACGGAAGGCAGGAGCAGGCGGCACGACGGGCGCTGCTTTGGGCGGCTGAAGCAAGAAGACCAGAGGTTGAAGAAGCACTACGGCCGTTGGATGGACATCGTACGGTCACTGCAGCTAGAATCGTTTATATTGACTAAGTTGACAAAGCCCTTGGTACGTCAACTTAGTAGGCCCACAGGTCAGCTTCCGAAATGGTGCGCCCCAGATGTCAGGGGGAGGAATCATTTTTTGGACGGGTGAAGCTAGAATATCCGAGATTGAAGAAGAAGCACGGCATCCGTTGGATGGACATCCAACGGCCACTGCTGCTAGAACCGTGTGTTGACTATAAGTTGACAAAGCCTTGCATACGCGTCAACTTTGTTTTTTTAGGGGACGCGTCAACTTAGTAAGGCCAGAAGTGTGTTGCAGAGAACTTATAGCCCATTTGAGATTTGTAAGAATGTGTAGCCCATTTTTGAATTCTAATGGAATTTACTACAGCCCATTTACAGTTTGTTAAAAGTATAGCCCATTTCAACCAACCGTTCAAAACAGAATTCAATAAAATTTCCCACATTTTGATGGGATCCAAAATATTTTTATGCCAAAATTTCTAGTCAGATTAAATAAATTTATATTACGTAAAAATCCAATGAAACATTGCGCTCGCAACAATTAATGAAATTCAAATTTTCAATATCCAAAAATAATATTTTATAAAGTAATCACGTGTTTGGTGCATTTTTTTATAGTTACTGCCCAGTTTTTATAATTACATCCCATTTGTTATTTTTTAAAGCCCATTTTCTTGTTAAGCCTAATGCATCCCTCCTAGGAAAGATTTGTAGCCCAACGGGGCGGAGAATAACAACTTGACCTTGCCTGGGTATTCCTAAAAAAAGTATGGCTGGGCTAGCCATTTTCAGCTTGAAAAAAATTAATATCAGGGCTGGATATCTGGCCTAGGCTAGACGGGCCACAGCCCGCCCAGTTAATACCTGCATCGATGTTTTCATTGTTGTTCAGAGGAGAAAAATTAATATTTGGGTTAAACATCAAAAAACTCTACAGTGCTCACACCTCAAAAACACAAATGCTGCTCGAGCTGCTTGGTCCCAGCTGTCGGCCGCTTCTTGTGCAATTCTCTCATTTATTGACTACTACATAGGTTAACAATGGTGTGGGACCGTGATGTCAGGAAACCAAGGGGAAGAAAAATAAATTACTCCAGCGAGCGCTTCCACCTCTGCCTCGTTGTCTCCTGTGGAAACCCCTTTCCTCCCCTTTTTTTTGCTCGGGCAAGGACCAATGCATGCAGCACGTCCAAGCGGTTATTAGGCAAGAAATAAAAGCGCTTTGCATGCTATGAATTACGATGGCCTGCATGGGTAGCTAATAAGGCATCCTCTTAACTGCTGTGATTAAATGTTGTGTTTAGAAGAGAGAAATATTCTTCTTTTCCACCAATCTGCTTGCACCTAGGTCGTGATGCACCTTCTAATACGACTTATTCACCTAGACGGAGGGAGTATAGTTTTATACATACATACATACATATATATATATATATATAATAAGGAGGCACTTACGTACGTGAGGCTATGGACCTGGTGGGTCCCCATTGTCATCCTCTCCAAGTAAAGTCATCTCCTCGCCCGCGTGCGCTTTCCGCCCGAAACAGTCAGCGCCGCCCGCCCCGCTTCATAGTGCAGGCGATTGCTCCGCCTTCAAACGACACAAGTGTCGTTCGTCCATCCATCTGCCGCCCACATTAATGATACGCGGTTGCCGAGGCGGCTACTCCGGCGCCACACGTCCGTCCCTCCGCCCGCCCACCATTGCTATATAAACTGCTGCGCCGGCCATAGCCGCAGTCATCCGCATCTGTTCCCTTTCTCCTGTCCACACCACTACTGCCCACCATGGTTTCCTCGCGCTCTAGCGCTCTTTGGGACGGGCGGACGACGGACCACAAGGAGATGGCAGCCATTGCTGCTGACCGGCTGGCCGGCAGGCAGCCGGAGGACGACGACGTCCCAATGGAGAACATGGTAGTCGACGATCCGGCGCCAACCCCCTCCTCCGCGCCATCCTCGCCGGTGCATTGCACCATGACCATCGGCGAGGCCTGTGCCCAATATATGGACAGTGTGAGGCAGATGCGTCAGGAGCAGTTCCGGGAGGCGTAGGCGGACGCCGCCTACAACCACCATCTCCTCCAAGCACCTGCGGGCGGAGGAGCAGATCGCCGTGGAGCGGGCGGAGCAGGAGGCGCTGCTCGACTCGTACCGCTCCGCCCGCAAGGGCCGCCTCGAGCGCTGGCGGTACCGCATGCGGGGGGCGGAGGCTGCGGCCGCCTACAAAGAGGCTAGCAAAGAGGACGATGAAGCAGGTGAGGCACTGTTTGGCGAGAGCGAGGATGATGCAGAGGACAATGCCGGATCCGACGAGTCCCCGCTCTGCTGGCGTCGACGAGGCCCTACTCCGCCGAGGCCCCGCAGTGCCAACAACGAGGCAGAGGACACCGCCGGCTCCGCCGAGGCCCCGCCCCGCCAACAACGAGGCAGAGGACATCGCCGGCTCAGCCGAGGCCCCACCCTGCCGGCAACGCGGGGGAGGATTTCCACCGCTCCGCTGAGGCGCCGCCCGCCGGCAACGAGACAGAGGACATCGCCGGCTCCACAGAGGCCCCGCCCCGCTGCCAACGAGGCCGCGCCACACAGAAAACGAGGAAGAGTAGAACACGGTAGGTCGCCGCCGCTCTGGTCCAAGTAAGGCCACCACTGCTACCCTCCTGTTGAAGCCAAGCTAGGCGGGTTGACCATTGACGGCCGGTTAGCTTCTTGGCGGCGACGTGGAGTCGGGGAGTTCTGCTGGAGAATAATGCTGCTTCTACTTAACTGCTAGTGCAGTTGGCTGGCTGACACGTGGGCCCAACAGGCCACATGTCAGTTATGCAACTGCACCTGCAGTTTAGTCACTGAAGCTTCTGTTCGGCTCAGCGGGACACAGGTGGGTAGCTTCGGTTAATTAATTATACCTCCTTCGTCACCAAGCTTCTTCCTTCGTGGATCTCATTGGCACTCTTGATGTGGAAGAAAAGGCGAGAGCAAAGGACACACATGCTTGAGGAATTGAGGAAGGATCTAGTGCCAATATGGTACAGAAGAACTTCCAGCCCCACAAGTTCAAGAACAAGGGCAAGTTTGATGGTAAAGCAAAGTTTGATGGGAAGAACAAGGTTGTGCAACACACGAACTTCAAGAAGAAGAATGACAAGAAGAAAGGTGTTTGTCACGTGGTGATCCTGATCATTGGGCTCCTAGTTTCCCTAATCGCTATGACAAGCTAGGCCGGTTAATTAATTATACCTCTAGCGCACCCCTTTTTAGTTGAAATGTAATGAAATCCGGCATGTTTATATGAAATCCGACCGTGTATGAATGAATTTATTTCGATTAGTTCGAATTCCTGTATCACTGGCATTGGATGAACATGCAAAACAATACGTACTAGCATTATTCCCAGGGTGATCACCTCGTTTGCAGCAGTTTCACATGTAATCCCTCCGGTCCTTTCTAGTCTGCATACAAGTTTTGTCTGCAGTCAAAGTATCTCTACTTTGACCGATCTTATACAAAAAAGTATGCACTTACACAATGTGTGAAGTAAAAAGGAACAGAAGGAGTACAAAGAGTTTGAGTAGCTTTTTAGCGTTTCTGTACATTGCAATCAAACACATAGGCCTGGCAATCCATAGAGAACATTCAAAACAATCGATGATTATGCATCTCAGCGACTCACATGTCAGAGGCAATATTTACTTCACAACTAAAGAATAAAGAAAAAATTGATCGACGCTGCTGACAGCAAAGGGCGTCCCATTCGAAAATATCAAACGCATGTCTTGCTAAAATCAATGAGCAAAATTTGACAAGGTTGTCCCATTCCAAAATATCAAATGCCTGCGATTGTGGAATGGGCAGGGTTTGCCATCAGTTCGGACATTGACATGGCGCCTCGTGCTAAATAAACCAGCTGTTCTTTTTGTGCAGTTCCACCAAAATCAACCAAATTCGCGCGTAGCTTGTATGATTTCGCCCTTATATATTGCAACGCCTTGAACTTATCGGCACCTCCTTTCTTGTGGTGGAAATGAATGATTCGATGTATTCATGAACATTTTGTGCAGTTCCCATTGAAATCAGGCTGAGCACCCCTGTTTGCACAAATACAAAAAAGTGATTAGTATAGAGCAAACTATACTATGAATTGATAGTTTCAACAGGCACATACATGGTCCATATAGAGCACACTTTTAGAAAAATAGAACTCACCAGAAAGAATCCTAGAACAACAGAAAAAATGGAGATTTTGTCAGTCCTTCTGAGCTGAAGTTAGTTTGGTCTTGTGGGGAGTAATGTAACCATCCTTCAACTGCTCCTTCTGATGATAAGATAGACAGGGCTTCTTCATCCTGGCATAATCGGAACTAGTCACTTCACGTACTCCATATTCTTCTTCAGAGGAAGACGATCCTGTTGTGCAACGACAAGAGGACTATATACTCCTCGATTAGTTTAATGTTCCCAACATCTTCTTGTGCAGTTTCACTAAAATATATGGTATCTTCAAAGAAGATCCCTGTTTGCACAAGTAGAGATAATCTTCTATTATATTATTAAAACGATAGAAAACGAACGGTGAAGATTTATCACCCAAGAGTTAAGATATTTAAACGGTCAAGATTTATAGACCCGCGTCAAGTAAAATTCTGATATAGATTGTTTTTTTAGGAGACAGACGAATGTGCTAGAATCAATCTTTAGTTTCTAGAAAGAAAAAGGTTCCTCACGTGCACGTGTACAAGTCAAAAAAGAACGCCAAAGCGTCAACTGAAAAAGAGAGGCACCCCTAAAAAACGGACGCACTTTTACACGTATACGGTACAAGGACATACAACACGGATCTAAAAAAGCAGCACGTCCCTTTCAAGAAAAAGGAGGAAAGGAAAAAAACTAACTGAAATCCTATATGGCCAGGGAAAGGCCAATTCCTATTCGGCGCCTTAAGCGCCCGATTTAGCTGTTTTTGCAATCGGGCGCATACCCCCCTCTCCTTCGCGTCGCGTTTTGGGCCTGGCCCGTTTTCGTGTCGCGTGAGTGAGC
Organism: Aegilops umbellulata; assembly: GCA_032464435.1. Taxonomy (NCBI): domain Eukaryota; kingdom Viridiplantae; phylum Streptophyta; class Magnoliopsida; order Poales; family Poaceae; genus Aegilops; species Aegilops umbellulata. The sequence goes on along the minus strand of CP136057.1, from coordinate 635,098,881 downwards.
CGGCTGCTTCCCCGTGCTTCCCCGTCCCGTGCTTTATCTTCGTATCTTTCCCCGTCCCTTCTGTTTCCTCTTCCTTCCCCGCACCGCCGCCGCTCCTTCTTGGTTTCGATTGATTCCGCGCGGCGAATTCTTCTTCGTTTGGATCGATTCCCCGCGGCGGATTATTCTTCGTCTCCTTTGTGCGCGATTGGGACCTAGGCGGAGGCCGGCTCTAGGGTTTGGATCGAAACCCTAGCCGAGATATCGCCATGGATTCAGATGGTTCGTGCTATCTCTCCGTCCAAATTTCTTGATGTTGCTTCCTTCAATAGTGATTTCGTTCATGCGCGTTTGCCTATGTGAGGGGGGAGGGGCGGAGGGGGGGGGTTATTGTTCTATGTGTTTGGTAGGAAGTTGTGTTGACGGTCGTTTTAGTACTGGAAGAGGGGCGTGGTGGGGATTGTAGGGTTAGTGATTTTTGTTCATGTATGTATGTGGGTGTAGCAGAGCATAGCTTTTCTGCTGTTCTTTTTCTTTGTTTGTAGGTGGATACAGCAATTTCCATTCAGTCAGTTTGTAAGCCAAATTGGTTCAATAACAGTTGCATTTTTTCCACAACCAAGTGAAAACTATATTGGGGCCTCGATTTGGTTAAGTGTTATAGTTGCGTTTGCATGCGTGTGCCTACGATAACTATGCATTTGCTGTTTTTTGTGTTTTCTGCCCATATCATCGATTTTTCCTGGCAAAGTTATCAGGAAAGCTCACAAAAGTATTAGTGGTTGAGCTTACATTGTTTTTCTTCCAGCAGGGCAGTGCTACTAATTGCTTCAATTGTCTGTGTCTACTTTAACTTTTGATGTTCGGATCCTATAATAAGTTGTGGTTTAGCTAGATCTGGTCACGACATCAAGACTTGTATGTTTCTGGTGCAGCCACAGACAACTAGATAATATATGTGTACAGGTGCATTAATAATGTTTATTCTACATTGAATGTTTAGCTAGATCTCATGTTGAATGGAGACTTTTGGCATTTTTTTAAGACTCTTGATGTTCTTCCCAATAGCAGAAGTAGTATGCTTTTTTTTGCAACAGATCATGCTCACTATTTTTTATGCACTTTTTTCGCAGTAGTAGATGCTATTCAAGATGCGCAAGCTGAATATACTCAACATGTGGTTGAAAGGGGTCTCTGTGATGACCAAGGCGGTATGTACTTACTCCATCACTCACACAGCCCTGTCTGTTTTGTTTCATTTTTGCATTTTATTTATTTATTAGGATGTGTGAATGCTAACTAGCGAAAACATCAAAACAAGAATGTTTTTTATATATATGTTTTAACATTTCAAAATCTGACCCTTTTTAGAAAAGTCACGGGGACGTGGCATTGCTGCACTATATGAAAACTCCAACCCAGCTCATGTTGCTAGTTATATTAGTTATGTGAAGCACATCTTAGTCATTCAATCATAGCCAAAAATTTATATATATTAAGTTACCCGCTAAACAGTGGCCTAAAGTTAGAATGAGCTATAGTTATGGCACTTGAAATTGAAATTTTCCTCTTAGTATTTGCCATTAATGTTTTTTGTTTTTTCAACTAGAACTTGAAATTGCAGAAATTTTCCTCTTAGTATTTTCTATGGTTTCTTTTGTCCAATCCATTTAGTTTGTTATGGTTTTCTATATTATCTGCAATTTTTATAGATTCTTAAGTACTGCTCATTTTTTGTTAATAGTTGTTGTTAATTCTGTATTTGCAGCACAAGAAGGAGGTGGGGTTGCCCAAGTTGAGCAACTACAAGGGGAGGAACCAACTGAATATCCTCCACGAGGACTCCGCAATGACTCAGGTGGTATGTTAGTTTTTCTCATTTTCAGTTTTGTACCTTTGAAATTTGGTATAGTTCAATATAGATCACATATTTTCCTTCTCTGTAGTAACATCTTTTCTTCTCATTTTTTTCTAAGTCCATGTTCATCTAATCACTTTTTATCTAAATGCTTTTTCTTATGTGTGTTTTTCATCTAATCACTTTTTATCTAAATTGTTTTTTTAAGTCCATGTTCATCTTTTCTTCTCATCATTTCTTCTATGCAGTAGCTACTTGCCTTGCTGGTCCTCTAGTGTTTTCTTGTCGTTTTTTTTTCATATTCCATCTTTATTTATTTATTCTCTAGTTTTTGCATCATCTTATTAGTTGTTTTTATTTTCTTTATCGTAGCCCGGGTGTTCATTAGGAAATTATGCAAGCCTACTTACATTACCAGACTGTCGTTCAAGCGTTGGGAAAAAACTGTGAAGAAATTTAGTGATATTCAGTTAGGCCATGTTAGAAAATACAAAACGGAAACTCTGCTTCATATGCCAAGGAGACTTAAAATCCCTATGAATCTACTTGAATGGATAGATCAGCATATGTTTGGAACTAAAGAGCCCTGTTTCAAGCATAAGAATAAAGTCATCAAGATTACTAAAGATATGGTTGACAAAATTTTCGATTTCCCTGGCGGCACCGAGCCTTTTGTATTCAATAGTGACGATCCCCAAGTGAAGGAAGAGGTTTTACAGTTAAGGAACAAGTATCTTGATCATAGGAACAAAATGCCAATCAATAAGATAGAGGAGGTGATGCTTAGTGACCAGACAGAAGAAGGTTTTATTAGGAGCTTCACATTTTATTTCCTATCATCTTTTTTGTGCCCTACGTCATATTGCTTTGCCAACAACAAGTTCTTGTACTCCCTAAGAGATGTTTCTGCTATCCCCTCACTTGACTTTGGGCAATTGGCACTGGATTTCATGCGTGAGGAGTCAGAGCGTCACTTTGAAATGATAATGAACAGACCAAGTGTTGAGGAAATGAACAAATCTTCATATATTGGTGGATGTCTTCCTATTTGGGGAGTAAGTTCAATCTTTGACTTCCACTATTTCCTATCTCTCAACTTTATATATTAGTGACCTTTTTGTCTTTTAAATGGCAGATCATTTATCTGGATTTTGTTGATTTCGATGTTATTGAGAATCATCAGTCAACTGTGGATTATTCTCTTCCACGGATATCTCATGTTAAGACTAAAGATTTTGACTATCTTGAATTGGTTGATAGGAATTATAAGTCTAGGAAAAATTATGGGGTTTTACCAGTAAGCATCATATACTGTATTGTTTTCTGAATTACCTTTTTAGTTCTATTTTTTTACTGTCATCATTTTGTTCAACTCCATTTTGCAGCTGCGAGACATATCACGCACCCCATATGCCAATGTGGCGTGTGTTGACAATGCTCCTGATGCTGCTGGTGTGTTTAACTCAATCCCTTTTGTGCAGGTATTTCTTATCAGTAGATTCTTTTCATTTTCTATTTTTTGGTTTCTTATTTCTTGTCTTTTTTTCTTGTTATAGCTAAAATTTTATTTCTAATGTCAATTGTAGGTCAACAATGCAAATAGTGTTCCTGAAGCCCTCAATCAGAACCAACCAATTGATTCAAAAAGTCCTCATATCATTTCAGAAGGTCCCACTTCCAATGCACAAGTTGGACCAGACGTAAAAGTGAAACCAGAGCCACATCTAAAATCAGAGGTATTATTTTGTGTTGTGCCTGTTTTCACTTCACATGTAAATGTTCTCTTGAAACAAGTGTCCTGTTTTAATACATTTTTTGAAATCAGGGTCCCTCCAATGATGTCGTTCAGCCGGAGCCAATTGGACCGAATTTTGAGGTATTTTCTTTTTTTGTACTGGTCATTTTTTTGTGAGCTATTTCTTGTGTATCTCATGTTTTTCCATTTTCAGTCCGTATTATGTCTGTTTTCATTTTTAACTGATGCTCAATAGTTTTTGAGAGCTTAATAATCGGGCTGGTGCTTTAACATATTGTGTACTATGAACTATTCAGTCAAGTAGTGCTGGTTCTAAGGATTTCGTATTCACTAAATTAACACCGGCTGTTTTTGTAAATGGCCAATTTGAATGTGGCAGGACTATATATTTATAGATTAACTGGATAAGTAGTGTCGTATTGATTGCAGCTTTTTTTACTACAACCTTTTTGGTAATTTGATAATACCATTTTCACTGTTATTTTTATGACTGATCACGAACACCAGTTACAATACTGCATTTTGCAATTGAACTATTGTACAACCTTTTCTTTTTTTGGAATGGATATTGCATGTAGCTTACTGTCCTTTTGGCTAGTTCACTGGTTTTCTGAAATCTGTCTCTTTTTATTCTCTCCAGAACATTTCTGTCCTGAATTCGTTGTATAAAACACCAATTTTCCCTGTTCATGCTACATCTCTGAATACCAAGTCTGTTGAGCAAGCAACTACTTCACAACCTAAGGTCTGATTGAAGTCTTTCTTCTTTTTTTTCGTAATCCTAATTTTGATTGAACTTACAACAACTATTCAATTTCCTTTCTCAGCAAGAACTTTTCCTATCAACTGAAGCACCTGATGTCAATTTTTCCACTGGAGTTAATGCTAAAAGAAGTTTCATACTCATTAGTTCTGCCTCTGGAAATGAAAAAGTCAACCACTTCCAAGGGACTCCAATCCTTATTGGGGATGATTCTCCTATCACTCCTGCTACTGTGACTAATGAAGACATTTCAGCCTCTCACTGTGATGCTAATGTAGGAATTCCAATGAACAAGCACTTTGCCGCCCAAGAAGGTTATAAATTGTTGTTTATTATGCTTTTGTACCTTCTGTGTTTTTTATTTTCTTTTAAAATGAGTCTGGGCGACATTCCGTTTTCTTTGTGTTGAATTTTTTTGCTATCTGTGATATGCAGGCTGTCCTACAATTAATAACGCAGAAGCTGGACCTAGCACAGGACCTAATACAGTTGAAAAGAAGAACAGAAAAAAAAGAGCAGCTAAACCTCAATCTCCCGATCTAGCCAAGAAACTCAAAATATGTCGAGAAGTGGATATTTTTTTTACCAAATATCTGAGGAAGCGTACCTTCCAAGAATAGTTAATTCTCTTATTCCTTTAGTTATAGTTATTTTATCAGTACTTGTTCATTAATTTTTTTGAACTTTTTTTAGTCTGGACATCCGCCCTAGAAAAATAATTGTAGACATTTTCTCTAATCTCTTAGTGAAGAAACATCACTTTTTAACAATCTTTTTACTATAATTTTGTAGTTCATTTTTATTTTTACACTAGAAAGGATGTTTTCAAAAAAAAAATTTGCCACAGTAGTGTTGCATATATGTATTTTTATTATTTGTTAATTTATTTTTAAATGTTTCCATTTTTCACCATATGACAGTAGTTCTACTTCTTTTATTCTGTTCAGCACTCTCTTTGTTGACATTGAAGGTTTCCCCGTAAGCTATGAGAATTACTTTAATTCATTCAAAGCGAGGGGTGAGATCGGAGATGAAGTCATGAACTCATTTATTCAAGTTCTTAACCATGAATCAAAGATGTCATCTGAAGCAAAGCCTTGTGTGAAGAAGTACTGTTTCACCTCATACTTCACTGTGAGTTTTTCTTCTAAACTGCCCTTTTTGCTTCTCTTCTGACTTTTTTTTTTACTTTTTTCACTTATATTGGAACTGACATTTGTACTAATTTTGCACATTGTTGTTCACAGGATAAATTGTTGGTCCCCCCTGAGTCATTTGATCCAGTTACGTGCATACGAGAGTTTGACAGGATTAATTCAGAAGAAAGCCTCCGGAAACAAGACTTGGTAAATATTTTTGCAACTTATTCAATGTTAACCAAGATATTTTTTGTTTCTTTTTTTATACTAATTTCCGTTTTATTCTTGTTGAACAGTTATACTTCCCTACTATAAAATCAAACCACTGGGTTATACTTTCCATCAACTCTCTGTTTGAGAGGTCTCACTTTTTTGATCCCTGCGGCACTATTCCGAGAACTACTCAAGAACAACTTGTGTACAACCTGGTAAGAAAATTCCGAGACATAACATCCTTTGTTTTCAACAGGAAAATATATTTTTATTCCGCTCTACCACTTCTGATTGTCTTCAACTGTGATTATACATACAATAATTAGCTTTCCAACTACAACATGCTTTGCAAGCTGAGTAAGAAGCCATTCAAGAACGTATTCTCTTTCAAGCTTCAACTTGTAGAACCTTACCCAACAAACTGTCTAATGTAAGTTATTTTTTTTCTTTGTATTTGTATATTTATTCAATTTTTTCATCTGCAACTTTATTCATCAAACTTTTCCACACTTTTTACTTTTTCCCACCTACTTGTTGTTATCACATTTCATTCTCATCTCTCTATTTTTTCACGTGTTTTGTATTCACTATGCAGGCATGACTCAGGCCACTATCTGCCTTTATACATGGACAATTTTGAAGGCAAAGCTATGAAGAGTTTCAGTGCAGTATATCGCGAAAACTTTTTGCATTTATTTTTCTTTTTGTATGTGCAAAACTAAATCCAAAACCAAGTATTGAGGTACTTGGAATGCACTCTATGTTTTTATCTTACTAGCAATGTACATAGTCAGAATGAGTTTGACCTGGACACATGTGCTATCTTTTTGATTGTGGCACAGTTTGCTAGATACTTTTGCATGTGCCAAGTCTAAATGCTAGTTCCAATCAAATGCTCTTTTTTTTTAACAAACTACCACTTTGTCTATGTTCATTTTGCATCCACGGCGTGAAGTGTCAGCTTTGTTTACTATGAATCATTTGCTCTTTTCTTTTCACCCAAAATGTTGTAGGGTTTTGTTATGTGTTCCGCAATGTCCTCCCAGCAGTTTTTTTTTCAGGATCCTCGTATGATTAGTCAAGTCCTGCTGCAATCTACTGTTTTTCTCTCTCTGCAGCCTGCTGTAATCAGTCCTTTCATCTAGCTCTAAAAGTACTTTAAGTTGTTTTTCTCAAGATTTGTTCTTCTATCTTATAATCTGTCTATATTCTCTTTATACCCAGGCCAACATTCCGAAGTACAGGATGATTTCTGCATCCAAGTTATTCAAAAGCACTTTGAACAAGGTGAAAGAAGGAGACCTGCCAATCCCAAATTGAATCTTTCGCAAGATGCATTTTGCAAACAGTTTTTTAATGTGTAATTGAACATAGAACTACATGTACATTCATGTAGGCAACACTTCCAAATGTAATCATATGGTAGTTCATTCACATTACTAGATGTTTAAACTTATGTCACCGCAAGCTACTCACTATCTCTGTTGGATATATTCTTTGTTTTGATGTCAACTTTTTTTTCACGAACTATGTAGTTTATCTGATTGCAATCATGGTGCATACTAAGCATATCTTTTTGTTTTCATAGAAATGATATTATATATTCTTCGCGCAACTACATACTATCTACGTTGCAATCATTGTGCATACTAAACGAATGTTAGTTTTGCCAAAACTCGAATTTTTTGAATCTGTTTTCTTCTCCTTTGCTTGTGTATTAAACCTTTTTGTCATGTCAAATACAAATATTTGTGAATGTCCTTTTTAGCTTGTTCTTAGCTTTTCCATGTTTCAAAGTTATACCTTTTTTTTCAAAATTATAGTTGTTTTTACAAAAACTTTAATATGACTATTAGCGAACTAAATTCAAAATTTTAGTTCATTAATATCCAAATAAAGTTCGACAAAAGTTAGTGAACTAAATAATTTAGTTCACTAAATTATTCCGAAAATAATGTACTAATTAGAATATAGTTCACTCACATTTTCTTTAATCTTACTGAACTATATTCAAACTTAGTTCAAAATTTTAGTTCATTAACAGACAAATAAAGTTCACTAAAAATTCAAAAAGAGTTCACTATATTTGAAAATAGTTCATTAAATGCAAATATAGTTCACCGATATTCAAGTGTATTTCATTGAAAATCGAATTCAAATTTAGTTCACCTTATTCGAAAATAATTTAGTGAATTAAAATATAGTTTACTAACATTATTTATTGCTAGTAAACTATATTCAAACTTAGTGAACTAAATTCAAATTTTTCGTTCACTAATAGTAAAATAAACTATATTCAAACTTAGTGAACTATATTCAAATTTTTAGTTCATTAACAGGCAAATAAAGTTCAATAAAACTTAATGAACTAAATAATTTAGTTCACCTTATTTGAGTGAACTTAATGAACTAAAATTCAAATTTAGTTCACTACGTTTTTTCTTAAAAATTAGTGAACTATATTTCAAACTTAGTGAACTAAATTCAATTTTTTAGTTCACTAACACTCAAATAAAGTTCACTAAAAATTCAAAAATTGTTTATTACATTTTTTGTAAATAGTACATCGAATACAATTATAGTTCATCGATTTTTTCAAGTGTAGTTCATTGAAATTCAAATTCAAATTTAGTTCACTACATTCGAAAATAAATTACCGATTTTTTCAAATGTAGTTCACTTAAATTCAAATTCAAATTTTATTATTTTTTCAATACAAATTCAAATTTAGTGAACTATTTTCAAATTCAAATTCAAATATTGTTCACTACATTCGAATTTTGAATTTAGTTCACTACGTTTTTTCTTTAAAATTAGTGAACTATTAGTGAACTAAATTCATTTTTTTATTTCACTAACAGTCAAATAAACTTCACTAAAAAATCAAAAATTGTTATTACATTTTTTTAGATACTACATTGAATACAATCATAGTTCACCGATTTTTTCAAGTGTAGTTCATTGAAATTCAAATTAAATTTAGTTCACTACATTCAAAAATAAATTAGTGAACTAAAATATAGTTCACTCAACATTTTCCTTTTAATATTACTGAACTATATTCAAACTTAGTGAACTAAATACGAAAAATTAGTTCACTAACAGTCAAATAAACTTCACTAAAAATTCAAAAACAGTTCACTACAATTTTCAAAATAGTTCCTTGAATACAAATTAAGTTCACCGATATTCAAGTGTAGTTCATTGAAATTCGAATTCAAATTCAGTTCACTACATTTGAAATTAATTTAGTGAAATAAAATATAGTTCACTACTTTTTAGTGAACTATATTCAAACTTAGTGAACTAAATTCAAATTCTAGTTCATTAACAGCCAAATTAAGTTCAATAAAACTTAATGTACTAAATAATTCAGTTCACTTTATTCGAGTGAACTTAATGAACTAAAATTCAAATTTAGTTCACTACGTTTTTTCTTAAAAATAATTGAACTATATTCAAACTTAGTGAACTAAATTCAATTTTTTAGTTCACTAACAATCAAATAAAGTTCACTAAAAAATTAAAAATTGTTTATTACATTTTTTTGAAAATAGTTCATCGAATACAAATATAGTTCATCGATATTCAAATTTAGTTCACTTAATTTCAAATTCAAATTTAGTTCAATACATTCGAAAATAAATTACCTATTTTTCAAACTTATATTCCAAAATAATGTACTTAATTAGAATATAGTTCACTCAACATTTTCTTTAATCTTACCGAACTTATATTCAAACTTACTGAACTAAATTCAAAATTTTAGTTCACTAACAGTCAAATAAACTATATTCAAATTTAGTGAACTAAATTCAAATTTTTAGTTCATTAACAGCCAAAACAAAGTTCAACAAAACTTAATGAACTAAATAATTTAGTTCATTGTATTTGAGTGAACTAAATGAACTAAAATTCTAAAATTAGTGAACTATATTCAAACTTAGTGAACTAAAATTCAATTTTTATTTCACTAACAATCAAATAAAGTTCACTAAAAATTCAAAAATGGTTTATTACATTTTTTGTAAATAGTACATCGAATACTTATAGTTCATCGATTTTTTCAAGTGTAGTTCATTGAAATTCAAATTCAAATTTAGTTCACTACATTCGAAAATAAATTACCGATTTTTTCAAATGTAGTTCACTTAAATTCAAATTCAAATTTTATTATTTTTTCAATACAAATTCAAATTTAGTGAACTATTTTCAAATTCAAATTCAAATATTGTTCACTACATTCGAATTTTGAATTTAGTTCACTACGTTTTTTCTTTAAAATTAGTGAACTATTAGTGAACTAAATTCATTTTTTTATTTCACTAACAGTCAAATAAAGTTCACTAAAAAATCAAAAATTGTTATTACATTTTTTTTAGATACTACATTGAATACAATCATAGTTCACCGATTTTTTCAAGTGTAGTTCATTGAAATTCAAATTCATATTTAGTTCACTACATTGAAAAATAAATTAGTGAACTAAAATATAGTTCACTCAACATTTTCCTTTTAATATTACTGAACTATATTCAAACTTAGTGAACTAAATACAAAAAATTAGTTCACTAACAGTCAAATAAACTTCACTAAAAATTCAAAAACAGTTCACTACAATTTTCAAAATAGTTCCTTGAATACAAATTACGTTCACCGATATTCAAGTGTAGTTCATTGAAATTCGAATTCAAATTCAGTTCACTACATTTGAAATTAATTTAGTGAAATAAAATATAGTTCACTACTTTTTAGTGAACTATATTCAAACTTAGTGAACTAAATTCAAATTCTAGTTCATTAACAGCCAAATTAAGTTCAATAAAACTTAATGCACTAAATAATTCAGTTCACTTTATTCGAGTGAACTTAATGAAAACGTTTTTTCTTAAAAATAAGTGAACTATATTCAAACTTAGTGAACTAAATTCAATTTTTTAGTTCACTAACAATCAAATAAAGTTCACTAAAAAATTAAAAATTGTTTATTACATTTTTTGAAAATAGTTCATCGAATACAAATATAGTTCATCGATGTTCAAATTTAGTTCACTTAATTTCAAATTCAAATTTAGTTCAATACATTCGAAAATAAATTACCTATTTTTCAAACTTATATTCCAAAATAATGTACTTAATTAGAATATAGTTCACTCAACATTTTCTTTAATCTTACCGAACTTATATTCAAACTTACTGAACTAAATTCAAAATTTTAGTTCACTAACAGTCAAATAAACTATATTCAAACTATATTCAAATTTAGTGAACTAAATTCAAATTTTTAGTTCATTAACAGCCAAAACAAAGTTCAACAAAACTTAATGAACTAAATAATTTAGTTCACTGTATTTGAGTGAACTAAATGAACTAAAATTCTAAAATTAGTGAACTATATTCAAACTTAGTGAACTAAAATTCAATTTTTATTTCACTAACAATCAAATAAAGTTCACTAAAAATTCAAAAATTGTTTATTACATTTTTTGTAAATAGTACATCGAATACAATTATAGTTCATCGATTTTTTCAAGTGTAGTTCATTGAAAACAGTCAAATAAAGTTCACTAAAAATTTAGTGAACTAAAAATATAGTTCACTAATATTAGTGAACTATATTCAAACTTTGTGAACTAAATTCAAAATTCTAGTTCATTAATAAAGTTCAATAAAACTTAATGAACTAAATAATTTAGTTCACTTCATTATTCGAAAATAATGTACTAAATTAGAATATAGTTCACTCAACATTTTCTTTAATCTTACCGAACTTATATTCAAACTTACTGAACTAAATTCAAAATTTTAGTTCACTAACAATAAAATAAACTATATTCAAACTTAGTGAAATATATTCAAATTTTTAGTTCAGTAACAGGCAAATAAAGTTCAGTAAAACTTAATGAACTATATAATTTAGTTCACCTTATTTGAGTGAACTTAATGAACTAAAATTCAAATTTAGTTCACTACGTTTTTTTCTTAAAAATTAGTGAACTATATTTCAAACTTAGTGAAAAAAATTCAACTTTTTGGTTCACTAACAGTCAAATAAAGTTCACTAAAAATTCAAAAATTGTTTATTACATTTTTTGTAAATAGTACATGGAATACAAATATAGTTCATCGATATTCAAATTTAGTTCACTTAAATTCAAATTTAAATTTAATTCACTACATTCGAAAATAAATTGCCGATTTTCAAATGTAGTTCACTTAAATTCAAATTCAAATTTTATTTTTTATTCAATACAAATTCAAATTTAGTGAACTATTTTCAAATTCAAATTTAAATATTGTTCACTACATTCTAATACAAATTTAGTTCACTACGTTTTAAATTTAAAATTAGCGAACTATATTCAAACTTAGTGAACTAAATTCATTTTTTTAGTTCACTAACAGTCAAATAAAGTTCACTAAAAAAACAAAAATTGTTTATTACATTTTTTTTGAAAATAGTACATCGAATACAATTATAGTTCATCGATTTTTCAAGTGTAGTTCATTGAAATTCAATTTCAAATTCTATTATTTTTTCAATACAAATTCAAATTTACTGAACTATTTTCAAATTTACTGAGCAGTCAAATAAAGTTCACTAAGAAATTAGTCACTAGTAATTGTATACTCCAAACTCCACGTATCTTTCTGTTCTTATTTTACAAATTGTAAGAAAAGCACTACCTCCAATCCAAAACAACATTAAGTAGCGTGCTTCAGCTTGCATATACTTGTCATTTCGGGGTTTTATATTAAATTTTCCAATGAAATATCTCTATTTTTGATTACTTACCGTAGTGATGTTTAAAATTCCAAGCACACAATCAGTAATATAAAAGATATATTTGAAAACATTAGCAACATCATCATTCTGTTTTATATCTTCAAGCAAAGAATTTTCAATTTTGATAAATAACCTTCTGTTCATCCAAATGAATGCCAGCCAAGATAATACGACTGAAACCTGTGAAGGAATTCTTACCACCAGCTTTACAAAGTGCACCTAGCTCTTTCGTATCTAAAATCACATTAGTAGACAGCAGTTGAGAGAAGAGACAAAAGCACACATAAAGTTCATTTCGTTCATACAAATATAAAGAACTGTAGAGCGCACAATCTATTTCTGCTAAGAACATAGTGCAATGTCAATATGAAACAGCACGGCAAGCAATTGAAACCTTACGCTTCAAATGTTTCATCACGTTGAGTACATTTACTTCGTTAGCTGAATGGCACAGGACCATTCAGGAATTAACTAAGATATTCAGGTGCACCACTCTTACAGCCATAAATTAAACTTCAGTATTTTAATCGAAAAATGATCTGCTTCATATCATCAATTCTGTTTTTTAGTTATTTCTTTTCCAACCTCAAATTGATTTCTTCCTTTTCTCAGCAGCTTTCTTCCACCCTTCTCTTTCAGAACGAGACTTCAACCTGTTCCCTTTCCGCACAGACTTATTTTTAATCACAACAGGATCTTTCAATGGCATGTTTCCATCATCTTGGCCTTGTTGTTGTTTCTCCTCTTCACTGCCCAAATTTTTTTTCGTGCTTACGAGGTATTTATTATGAACAGCATGGACAGCATCCATCAGCTCATCACACAATGCTGAATCATGGCTTATATCCGAGCAAACCTCACCAACTCTATTCATAACTATTGCATACCGAACAGCATTGTGCGAATGGTCTTCTGCATGAACACCAAGTGCATCAAACTTGTGTTTTCGCAATTCTTGCTCCCTGAATTCTCTAGTCCATCTAGGAACTATGTATTGATCAGGAATCTTCAGTAGGTCAAATTGAGTAAAAAGCCGCAGAATATGACAGCATAAGATACCATCCCTTTCAAACTTTCCGCAATTGCAAACAAATTCTTCTTTATCACGATTCACACGCACATAAAATAATTCTCTGTCAAACTCTGGGTTCTCATATGGGAAGTTTCTCTTCACTTCATAAGTTTCATCCTTTTCAATCTCTTTTACTCCAAAAGCCGTTGAGTTCAACAACTCAGTGAGAAACTTGCAGTATATAGCTCTTGTATAGATTTCAGCTGCATGCCGTTCAACTCGCTGATATCCCCACATAACAGGCACCTTTTCATTTGAGATGAATCTGTCTTGGTTCTCTATATGGATCACATTCTCCTGGAATATTTCATATTGACGTATGAAAGTTTCAATTGAATCTTTTCTCATAACATAGTCCTTGAAGTTTGAGTTGAAGCTCTCACTTCTGCTTGTCGACCTTGTGAAAGTGCAGAAAACTCCTTGGAAATAAGCTGGAACAAAGTACTGTCTGTTATCCCACATCCGTTTAATGTGAGCATGCTTACCACAGTTGTACTTCAATTCCATTTCATGCCAACTATTTTCAAACTCCTCAACAGTAATTGACTGCATGATACAGTTGTCAATGTCTTCTTCCATTCCTTTTTTTAGTGCCATGTATACACTTAAGTTTTCTCTTGCCTTCCTCTTGACATGCCAAATACAAAATCTGTGGAATGCTTCTGGGAAAACTTTTGGAATTGCTTTCTTCATGCCTGCATCCTGATCAGTGAGTATCACCCTTGGTTTTTTCCCACCCATGACTTCAACAAAAGTTTCAAATAGCCATCTAAATGTGTCTGCTGTCTCATCCTGCAAAAGGGCCCAACCAAATACTATTGTTCTCGAATGGCCATTAACTCCAATGATTGGCGCAAAGGGCATATTGTACTTGTTTGTACTGAATGTTGTATCAAAAGATATTATATCACCATACAACAAATAGTCAAGCCTTGATCTTGAATCAGTCCAGAACAAACTAAGAACTGTGTTCGAAGAGTCCCTTTGAGCCTTGTATATAAATCCAGGTTTCTCAATCTGCAACTTCTCTATATAGTTGAGAGTGTGTTCTATATCAGTGTTTCTTCTCTTCTCACGATCATCACGCTTGAGGTTATCTAGCTTTTTCACATCAAATGTAATATTCCCTAATTTGCCACCACTCAGTTTCCTAAAGATGCTCATAATTTTCCTTGGTTTCACTCTATGTTCTTGCAAAAGCCTTAACAACAGCTTCTCTGCTTCATTCATGCTTCTATGACTTAGGAAGAACTTTGTCAACGAAGGAGAACTGACCAAATCATGATTATGAGTCAGATTCTGAGCTGTTATATGCCACTTTCCATCTTGCAAACTCACTGTAACATGCATCTGACAGTTGGTCCTTTGAACAACGGTACGCTTCCTTTTTCTTATACCTTTGTATGTTGTGACACTCTTCCTACTCTTGTTGCAGCAAATTGTGATTTTCCGGTCCTTGTAATTCCTTCCTTTCTTAATTCCAAAACCAGTAGTGTGAGCATAAACATTCACAAACCTAACAGCATCTTCTAAAGTAGGAAACACCTTTCCAAGTTGAGGAATACTTGATTTTTCCAATTCATCAGGAGTTGGAAACATGTATTCTTCATGTTTAGAATCACTGTCAGATGTATCCTCATCTGAATCTTTACTGCTCATTGCATCATCTGAACGCTGAAAAGATTCCTGAGCAACAGCTTCTTCCTGCAGAAGCAAAAACAAAATTATTTTGTCTTCATAAGCAGCAGCTGTACATGTACAAAAAATATTGAACTATGGCACAAACAAACAACACTGCCAAATTTATTTTAATAAGCACTACTTGTGTAAAATATAAAATCGACATGTTCTTTTTCATACAGCACAAATTTTTTCCTCTCTCTCTTATACTTGCAAAACTATTGCCAAAAAGATACAAATCTAACCTGGCCTGATTTTTCAAGCACTGCCACTGAACTTAAAATTCCACTAGATGAGATTTGCCCTCCATTATTTACAGTCACTACATCCAAACTATTTGTACTAGAGAAAGGAATTGGGTCGAGCACACAGATGTCTTTCACCTGATATACACAACAACAAAAAACATTGTTATAATTACAATAAAAAAGTTCATTCAATTCTGAATCTAATACAAGGAACAAAACAAGATTAAAACAGGAAATAAAATCACCTTCACTGAGAAACCTTCAATTAATTCTTCCATGGCTGGAAATTCATTTCTACACTCTACCACCTCTTGTTCACTAGCAACCAAACTACGATCATTTTTATCTTTGACCATCCCCTCTTTGATGTTGTCTTCCGTTGTTGGCTCAATTTCAGTTAGAAACGACTGCTCAATTTCACTACATTGTATTGACTGCTCCACGTCCTTGCTACCTCCCTTTGCAACTTCCAGATAACAAGTCTCATTCAGAATTTGTTGTGCTCCTTCAGGACTGCTACAACTTCTCCCTTGGCTTACAGTTTTTTCCTGACTACTAATTATTTCCTGCAAGCAAGTATCATTATTTAGCACTATTACATAAAAATTCAACCAACATAAAATTTCACCCACCTAGTATGAATTGAAAACAAAACATACCTCTGTTTTCTTCTTCATATCATGGTACATGACATACTGATCAAACTCAAGCATTACATTATCAACCTGTTCCAGTCATCATTTTTACACAATTTGTCAGCAAAAAAACTTTAAAAAGAAATTAGTATGCACCCAACAAACAATACACTTACTTCTACTGGTGTTCTCACGGCTGGAACTAGATGTTCATTGCCATTTGATTTCTTAACACCTGCTCTCTTATTCACTGGATTCTGTTTTCTGGAAGCGACTTTTTTCTTTCTTACGCCAGGCTACAAAAAGAGATCAAATAAACTTACAATTTTGCTTACTAAGACATACACAAAATAAAAAAAAGGGAAGAACACAAATAAACTAAATTATTTTCATCACACTATCAGATAGAACACAAATAAAAAGGAAGAACAAAGTCAATTTCACTTCCACATTTTCACTATCTTCCAAGATTCTTAAAATGGTTTTTTTTTTCACTGCCATTTTCCAACATTGGTTTCGACACATTTCCGCAACGAAGCATGGAAGTCAAATATAGCAAACTACTTCTTTAAGAAAAATCAATTATCTCATTAGGTAATAACGTTCTTCAAATATTCACAGTAGCATTTTTCCTTCATTTTTTGTTATTGGCCTTCATAATACAAGAAATAATATGTTTCTTAAGCACTACCAATCTACTAACAGAGAGATGAAAAAAATAGCACCCAGAGTTTCAGCTAGTTGTTGGAAGCACTTTAGAATAATCTATAAAAATAATATAAACAAAAGAAAGAAGTGGAAAAATATATGTTCAATTATCTATTGTTTCAACATTGGGTTATAACATTATGGCACCGCTTGGTCAAGTTGTCAACAATTAATGAACACGGCAAGATAAAACACCAAAGAAAAAAATACTTAATATCTATTAAGCTTCGCCAATCCCCCCGCCTGAAACCTCACTTCTCATAAATATCGAAGGATCCAGAAGATCAACAAGCTCTTACATATATTGTTTGATTTAGACGTCAGTCACATAGGCTAACCACTTCTTTAAAAAAACTATAATCTCCTCTGTCCCATGTCAAAGGTGAAGTTTTCCTATAAACATAACGTCGGGTAGGGAATAAGTAGTTGTGTATATTTTTTCCCATGAAGGGTCATATGCTTGTCGTTGTTATTCTGTTGTTTGATGCTTCCTTCAAAAAGGAGAGGAAAATCATTCTTGTTCAGACAGAATACAGAAACATAATAGTGATAATTTGTCTCATTATTTTTTCATGTTTGGTGTGAAATCTGAAACATAATAAAAGATGGCACCATGATTATATTGATTTGTATCAACATAGCTTCATTTTCATCTCAAGAAACATAGTTAGAACTTGAGTGCTATAATATTTCACCTAAGAATTTTCTGCCATAGAAATTAAAACTTCAGTGCATAGTGCCATAATGAAATCCTAACTTCAGCGCCCTAATGCAGAAAATACAGACATATAGTTAATTTTTTTACTTTCTTCATCTTGATTGATCACAACAACCTAGGGAAACCGAGATTTAGATATGAAACATTTTTTCCTTGTTTATCTAAACACGCATATGATATGATGTTTAAAGCTACAGATCAGATCCCCAAATCGCCAGTCTACACATACAGATACCTATACAACAAAAAAACAAACATAGGACGTTTGGGGGGAGGGGGAGGTGGGAGGTTGGGTGGGACTTGGATGAAGCAGAATCACCTGTACAAGAAGAACAACGGCTCGATCCTTAATTGTTCTGCCATCATCAACTCCACCCGTCGGATTTTCCATCCCAGCGGCTTCAAATAGTGACTCGATCTGATAATTCCAGCAGCCCCCGACCACGGCGAAGCCGCCGTCGGGTCTAAATCGACGGCAATTCGAGCAGCCCCCTCCGTCGACGCCACCGATCTTCCCCCAATTTTTTCCTTCCTTTCTTGAAAAGAAATAAAGTTTCTAAGGTTAAATAATAAACTTACTACTCGGCTCCACTTCTAGAACGTGCGGGTGGAGGAAAAAACCTACAAGTGGACCCAGACTCTACCTCGAAGCGGCACTCGTTCGGGATAAGAAAGAAAACCCGAGGGCCTAATTGCAAAAAATACACAATCCCCAAACCAAACACACTTTCCCAATTACTCTGGCGATTCCCGACATTTCTTCTGGCGATTCTCTGGTTCTTCTTCAAATTCAGCTCCAAAATCCCATTCCAACCACAAATCTGCAGGTAAATCGATTCTCCAAACCTTTTTTTTCGAATCATGGCCACGACGAATCTTTGGAGCGAGGAACCGTTGCCAGATTCGTCTATTGGTCCATATTGTTTCCTGCTTCCACGGAGTACTAGTCCAAACTTAGGTCATGATCTTTTGGGTTTTATTTTTAATGGAGTACTGTTTAAGCCTCTGCGTGCTGGAACTGTCTGAAGAACAGTTTACTGAAACTGTTGAATTCTGCTGCTCGAACTGTTGGTAATTTCAGTTATTACTTGGTAGTTGTCTGGACTGTTTGAAACTTGGAAACCCACATCAGTCGAGTTGTTGTTTGATTAGCATACTGTAGAGCTCATTTCTTTTTTGATTTAGCATATTTGTAAATAATTTGGATAACTGAACACAATGAGGTTGTATCCTACAGTAGTTCAGATTCTAGGTTTCCAAGTACATCCCATTTTTCTACACCTAAATGCTACTTAGTGCCTATGAAGGAGATGAAGCAAGTTTTCCAACTCAATTTATGAATATTTTTTATTTTGTTCAAGCCAAACAATTGAAAGCATTAAAATTCTTAAATAAATGTCTATCTTTCACTTCCCAAACTATTATGCAAAAGAGAGTTATCTGTCCTAAATTGTTCTTACTTTGCAATTAAATTTTTCTTTCACAGACTAATTACTCTAAAAAGACAGTTACTCCATGTCTCTTTTGTCCCCCCTGTTTTACAAGTATTGTAACGTTAATCATCAATCACTTCTTTTTGAACTTTGAGAATTCATTTGTATTTTCTTTTGTGCAGCTTTCGAAAACATTGTAACAATGGATGGCAGTGCTGCAAGAAAGAGAAATAGTCAACAACTATGCCCAGATGAAAGTATTCTCATGCAACCTCCTAAAAAGAAAAAGGTCAGACACACTTTCTCATTTTTAGAAACTGTTGTTTTTATAACATGGCTACTTCAGAAAAGTCAAAACTTCAAATCCAAACTAATCAATTACTGATTTCTATCTTACAATTTTTTCCTCAACCAGGGCAATCATACTGATGATCTCAAGAGTTTCTTAATTTTTATGTCTAGGCTAAATGAATTTCAGAAGAATATAGTTCAAAAACTAGGGTTTGGAGCTCTGTTGGATCTTACCTGCAGTTCAGACATTAATGACATTTTCTTATGGCTAGCAGTCCAATTCAACATAACAAACAATTCAATTGAACTTAGAAATGGCTTCAAATTCAAGTTTACCGACTCTGTTGTGCATACTATACTTGGGATTCCCTTCGGTGGACTGCCAATTCAAACGAATCCATCTAAAGAAATTTTAGAAAGGATCCATAATCTTGTTCAATCAGCAGCTCCTAGCACAGAGCTTCTACTATCCTTTGTTGGTGATGACAACACAGAGGAAACTTTTTCCATTCTGTTTGTACTGCTATCTGTTTCATGCTTGATTGCTCCTAACTCAAAAGGATATCCCACAAAGAAAATATACAACCTTCTGGAAAATACTCAATCTGTTTCCAACTACAACTGGTGTTCATTTGCTATGTCATACTTGGCACATCAAATAAAAAAAGCCAAGCCAGACCTGCTTCAAAACAACACAGTTATGCCTGGAGGTTGTAAGTTCATTTTGGTGGTAAGAATACCAATTGTAACAAATTTTTCCCAGAGTTTCCAAATGTCTATAGTACTTTCATCTTCACATCCATCTTATGTTGTTTCAATTGAAATGCAGATTGCCCACTTTGAATTCTTAATTACATCTGAATTCAAGATACCAATAAACGTCAAACCAAGGCTGCCTTTGTGGTCAACAAGTTTGGTAAAATCTTTCATTGCTCTGGACTCTATGCACGGTGAAAAAGATGAATTCGGCAGACTACCTGTAAGTCAAGACAAAAACCCATGTGAACATTAGTCATCTACACAGTTTTGCATTTTATCAAACAAATATAACCACCTATCTTTCTACTAATCATTTTTCTCCCACAAGCAGTTGAAACACATTTCGTCAACCCCTTTCAATGATTCAGTTAATGATTCTGCTATTGAACTACCAGAAGTTATCTTACAGTATATTGACAGCAAATTTCACTCATTTAAGCAAAATCTGGTCAGTACATTTTTCTCTATTAACATCCCATTGGCATGCTCGACTCAAATTTTTTCATATTATTTTTTTCAGCAATCACAATCACCTCAATTACCTCCTTTATATGTCCATTTTTAATTAATTTTAATTTAAAAAATTATACAGTTCTAATACTTTTGGCCATAATAAGCAGGAGAAAACTGTTCTTCAAGTAGCCAGTCAAAGATTCTGGGAAACACTTGTCACTAACTGCATCCCAACTATGAGAACATACATCGATGATCTCAACTCTTCTTTCTCCAAAATTTCTGCTAGTCCCAAATATCCCAATGAACAAGAATCAAAAATTTTGCCGGCAAGTACTTCCCCGGCAATTAGTCGTCCCCAACAAACAGCAAAACTAATGGTCCCAAAGTCTGTAGCACATCTTGATGAAGCTATAAATTCTCTATTGAACTCAAATGAAATCTTGCAATTCAAAAACAATTCAAACAGTAGTCCACCAAATTTGAAAGACCAGTCGAAAGCAGTGTTTGAATTATCTCTGCAAGATTTTACAGATCCAAAAGAAATGAAAGAGTCAGCAAACTGGGGTGTTTTATTCCCAAAGAGCTTACCAACCTTTGAAGACCTTTTCAAGATAGAGAAGTTGCCATATGATACCAGTATTGAACAGCCAAAACACTTTGAAGGTTCTTGTTTCTTTCTTTATATTAGAAAAGTTTATATCATCACTTCTTTTCTTCAACAAAACCAATATGCCTGTATTATTTTTAGAAAGAAACATAAAGTTTTTTCATAACAAACTAAATTGTGAAACTACGTTTTTGCTTTTCTATGTTGGTGCCAAAAGTCATCTCAATCTTTTTTTTCTTAACATGCAGTGTTACAAGATTATCTCAGAAGCCATCTTAGCACGAGAGATCTGCAAGATAAACAAATAGAGGAATGGATAAATGAGAAGTTCAGCATAACTCAGTTCAAATTTATATCAAATGATCAAAGCTATACAGGTTCTTCTCAACAAGTAACCACTTTTTTGGTCAATAATTCCTGTATAATGAACATTTCAAATTTGTAGCAAATGATCAAAGCTAGTAAGGCGTCTTGAAATGTTTTCCATATTTTCCCAATATCATTTTTCACTTTCATTTTTTTTAAACCAGGAAGTAAATTGTATTGCTTGCAAGAAGAAGCGGAACTGGACTCTATTACATTCAACAAATTTTCTACCAACTCCTCTCAACCAAGCACATCAAATAGAGCTATCAAGTCATCCAACATTTCACAAGAGAACTACCAGTCCGAACTCCCGTCTTTCAACGCTATTACGGATGTTTTCATCTCAGTTCCTGACAGACAAAACGATAAATTCTACCATAGCAAACCAAGTTCTTGTGCACTGATACCCAATACAAACTACCTTAATCTTCCGACTACTTCACACGGCAAGTCTCCATTCCTATACAGCAACATCAGAAACTGTGGAAACAGCCCATCAGAAGCAGCAAACAGATTTGGGACCCCTGTACCAGACCCCTTGATGTATCAGTTACTAGAAAATTTCGAAGCTGAATGCTACAGGAAAGACAAGGAAGAAGCAGAAATGAAATTACTTCAGAAATTCTCTTCAGCCGCAGATGTTCAAAAATCATATATACTGCCTTCAAAGCAATTAGTATACTCAACAACAACCCAGGCAGAATTTTTCAAAATGATGAATTCAATGCTACCACATTTAAATACCAGGTTATACTTTTTTCTTATTTGATATGTTCGGTGTTTCATATATTGTTAAGTTCATTGAAAAAACAGTATATTCCAAATTAACCTCTTTTCCTTCTTCTCATGGCAGTGAAAGGGTATTCCAAATAGAAGACGTTTGGGTTGACCAAAAAACATTGACTGTTTCCATGAAACCTGGAGGTTGGTTGAATCCGCACACAGTCGACTGCTACTCAAAAATGCTAAACACGGATCAACTCATTAGAGGAAGACAAGGTCTTATACGTAACACTGAGGTCATTTCACATATAGTTGGCAGAGAAGATATGGTATTTTTTTTAATACTCTGTTTCTCTATAATACAGTCCAAAATTTACGTCCTCACAATTCTTTCATATTCCATACTCACACAACCTTGTATCTAACTCTCATTTTTCATGAACTGTGTTTTGACATGAGAATAATCTTTTTTTTTCAAAACAATGTAGGAACTACTCATGCGACCTATGCTAAATCATTCCGATCCTCTTTGTAGAGATATGTTGAGTGAACAAACAGTCGGCTTCAGTTTGGAGAATGCTAACTTTGCAATGCCCAAACTTTTTGATTCATGAATCCATTTCTTATACTCTTTTCGTTTCTGCAAAATGCTACTCCCTTTCTATTGCCATGTTATGTGCCAAATAGAAACATTTATCTGGACTTTTTAATTTTCACACAGGTACACTTGCCATGCTTTAATGATAAGCAGTGGATTGTCATCACTGCAAACTTATCAACTGGGAGATTTTTCGATATTATGAATCCTGATGGTTCTGGAAATGACAAGTTCACAACAATCATAAGCACTGTAGCATTCAATTTCAAACACCTTTTCGCAAAAACTTATCCCAATTGCAAATCATTCAACATAAAAGACTTCGACTATCGATTTGTTCCTGTACCCAGGACTCATTTCAGGTACAAGAAAAGCTCATTCAACATTTTATAATTCAAGAAACCCATATACGATACTGTTCAAGCAAACCGGATTGTGTACTTCTAAATCTTGTTGTCCATCCCTTTACTTTCTTTCAAATATTTTCTTTCTCAAGAACTGCTTGTATTGTTCTAAATACAGTTACATTTTTACTACTTTCTTTCTGTTAGGTATGATACAGGCATATTCCTGCTGCAAATTTTGAAGACATACAGAGGAATGGGAGTTCCGGGATTCTCAACTGTAAGTCCAAATTATACAAATGAGAAATCTATTTCAAATATCTAAATACATTTCGTTTTGAAACCAAGAAAATAGGGTACAAAAGTATTTTTGACAGGTTTTTAAACTGTTTCTAATAATTAAATTATTTTATACTTTTTTCCAGCACGATTTGCAGGCTCTACGAGAAATTTTCATGTTCAAGATAGCTACATGCTGCAATAGCCAAGTGCAGATTCCTATAGTAAAGTCTTTTCTCCAAAACCATGTTAGTCGCTCTATTTTTCTTTTTTAACTGTATTTCAATTCAGAAATCTACAAACAATTTAGAACTCCAACCATATATAAATTCAGAGTTCTGACTTCGCTTTTCCTTTTTTTATGTGTCCAAATACAACTTCCCAATCGACAGGGGTATCGTCTCTTCAATTAAACCAATTATTCTTCTAGTCTTTCATGCTATTTCCCTCATTAGTATGGAGCTGCCACAACATCAGTAAGTTCCCCTCTCCTCGTGTTTTGTTGAAACAAGAGTAATTATTGTGCGTGACAACATTCTTTTTATATTCCGCAAAACTACTGTCCTAATCTAACTACTACTTTTTCCATTTCTAACAGATTCAAAGGTCCAAGAATCACCACACAAGGGATTTTATTGTAGAACTATGTAATATAATTCCTAGAACCAAACATTTCCTCTGAACATGGATTTTGCCTTTTTTTTACATTTTTAAGTCATGTTGCGATACAAATAACCACTTTTTTCAAGTTCTCATAACATGTGACGAAGTTCTCTTCATCCATAACATTTAATGTCTTCACTAAATATCTATCGATGAACTACTATTTTATATTTCGAATAATATTCTCCTATTGTTCTTGTTTTCACTTTCTTCTTACTTGAATACTTTGAATGTTTTCTAAGTTATCTACAACACAATTTTTTTCCCTAATTTTTCTCATAATTTTTTTTGTTCACAAAATGCTTTTCATTCTAAATTTTACACACAAACAAAACACAACCAAAAAAACATGAAAGCAGATTTTATTTTCTTTTCAAACTAATTCTTCCTACCACATTTAAGCAGACGCTAAAAACATTCTGTTTAACTACCAGTCATTAAACATTAACCAAGTTCAAATAAACGGTTCACACAAGAAATCAGTCATCTAATAACCATTGAACCAGTCAACGAACAACCAAATAAACAGTCATCGAATAACCGGCGAACCAGTCATCGAAAGAACCAGTCATTGAACCAGTCGCTAGCTGGGCTGTACTCAATGCAGCCCACCAAAGAACTGTGTAGGCGCCCAAACTCTTAGTCGGCGCTGAAGGCGCCGACGAGGAGGTCTCCAGGGAAAGAGAAAACCGTATTGTTTGGAAGATGCGTTCCTTCCAATGGTTGGGCTGGCTATTGGCTAGATGTTTTTATGGGCCACATGTAAGGCTTGGGCTGGCTATTAGCAGCGTTGAGAAATTAAAATAAAGGGTGAATAAGCAACGTTGGTACTGGAGTATGAGTGTATGAGAGTGTTCACTCAGGACAAAAAGGTCTCTGGTAGCATCGTAAATAAAACAAAAAAAACTCAAAAGGTGATTAAGGAAAGTAATTTATGCAGGCTGTAAGACCGAATAAATTACAAATATTGTAGAGCACTCCTACGGACAAGTAGAATAAATTCATTGGTCAAAACTTATTCCTTTTTTAGGGAAGATCGAAACATATTCAATTCACATTATCTGTTATATTTTTATGTCGGTTTGAATTCTAATTTACAAAACATGCGATATTTACATTAAAATCCGTCACCAAATGCGCTGACAATAGACATCTTTCACTATATTTATATTAGTAAGACAATTAGAACCTATCAAATAAACAACATATCAGTACCCACGTTGTCAACGGATATAGAGTACATGCCCACGATGCTGGAATAACTAAAGGCACTGCAAGACCTGCTGCAGACTGAAGTTACAGCAATAACTTTGCCAGTCAGTGAAATAAAAAATTCAAGAAAAATAGCAAGCCAATTTTCATACAAAGAAATAGTCCATAAATAACGAAACTTTAGAACCTCGGTTTATAAATACAACTCTACTCGGTATATGTATTTATAAAATAGAAAATATATTTGTGGTTGTTAATAAAATTCTTAGTAGGCACAACCATTTTTATATAAAAAACTGTAATCAAATATATTTCACAATATATAGCTAATGTTTGTACGGTTGTTTTTACGTGGACATTAGTGGTTGGATTTATAGATTCATCCTAGTATATTATCTGGAGTGGAAATAAAAAATCAAAACAAACTTAGTAAATAAATTCCATTCGGCATCATCCAGTGTAAAGGAGCATAGGGCAATTTCAACGTTCGGTTTGTTCTTCAGATTCAAATATTGGAAACCTGCATTACACATATTGGTTTAGTAGCAAGAAAACGTTGAAATGAGTAAAATAGAGAACAGTAAAAGCACTCATGAATTGTTGGCCAGACACAAAGTACATCATAACCTGAAGTGGTACACTGAGAAGTACCAAACAATACATGCATGTAAACTTCATGATTAAGGCATGGATTAGAAGAAATAAAATGTGCTATGTGCCGAAGAGAGCGTTCCAAACGAATAAAGCAACATAATTATTGGATACGGCTGTAAGGTTTAGAGGCAAAAAAGTTCATATGTAATATCTCATTTTTAGATATGCTAAAATACAATATAAATCTTGGAACGAACAACATGTACAGGACAATATATGATGAGAGTGAGGGATAGAGAATCTTTTAGTGATTTCAGCGAGGAATTGCGGCAATCAGAACATTACATTATATTGCAGCGATCAGTACAATGAGTGGTGTGGACGTATTTGGATGCGTCACATTTCATTATTTGAATATTGTAATGTTAAATCCAGGTACTGATTTTGCGATGAATGTGAGCCATACTAATAGTGTTTCTAATTAATGACCATTAATTGTAGAATTAAAAAAATATTTGGAAGAAAACAAGATTTCCTCTCATTATCTACTAATAGAGCGAAATAAACCGAGTTCCTCACACTATCTACTAATAGAGCGAAATAGTAACGTTTTCTCTATATAACAAAAATCAATTTGTTTTCTTATAAATGGCATCAAAATCAAGTGTGACATTCTAATGATATTTACAAAGTCTAGCCGCGCTAATGCGCGGGTTACACCGCTAGTTACATATTACATTAAGAGTGGCATCAAATCAGTGGCAAAACAAATTACTCGTGCCAGCCATAGCAATAAATTAAAATGCAAAACTATATCATTACTTGTGCCATCACAGTTCCAGTGCTTCATTACAGCACCGGGAGTTGATTTTTGTTTTTCTTCCCCTTGTTCTTCCCCTTCATCACTCGGTTCAATAACAAAAAAGCTTCGCCTTCAATGTAAGATTTGGGATGTCAATTAGGGAGCACAAGTATAGTACTAAACTTAATTTTCTGATGAAAGTGGCAAAATACAGGCCAGCAGTTGTGAAATATCATTATCTTACCTCAATGGGATATTACGGTGCACATACAGATTGGAAGTCTTGTCTCCATTTGTGCAGTTCACTAAAATCAAGCAACATTATCGTACAAGTAGCACAACATATGAATGCACACTGCAGAATCATGTGAAAGAAGGCTAGTACTGACCTCTCATGATGTGAAATTCAAACAAATCACAAGAAGAAGATCTGAACCAAACTCGCCTTAACGGATAGGAAGTAAGATCTCCTCTTGTGCAGTTCCACTAAGATCAAGCAATCAAGCAACGTTGTCGGTGTGACATTTTGGTTGAACTGCACAAAATACTCTTAAAACAAAAGTGTTTTGTGCAGTGCAACAAAAGGTCACAATGGCAACGAGGTGAAGCAGATAACCATGTTTACACAGAGGTGCAAAGAAAACAATTAGTGGTCAATAAAGGTGGATGACACAGAAGCCAACAAAAAGAAGCATCCACCTTATCTAAATGGGAAAGAAAGCAACACAGTAGCATTTCTCAAACGGCGGCATTGATTAATATTAACATAGAGATTATATTAACAATAAAATTCGTTAAACATGTAATTTGCTTTTAACGGCATTGCATCTATTTTGCAGCAGCATTATTAGAGGGTGTTTGTTTACAGGGACATTTTGGTGTAGGGACTAAAAAAACTCCATGTCAGTCCGTGTTGGTCCCAGTTTTGTTATCAGACTCCTTTCCCTATGTGAGCGCAGCAAATCTAGTCCTGCTCAAACTCTACAGCCTTGTCCCTTCCTTTCCTTTTTGAACTAGTACTTTTGCCCCTTCCTTTCCTTTTTGAACCACGTCCTAGATTTATGCGATACAACTTTCCCCACTACTTTCCCCCATTCCTTTCCTCTTTGAACCACGTCCTAGATTAATGCTATACAACTTTCCCCCTTCATTTCCTCTTTCAACCACGTCCGAGATTCATGCTATATACAACTTTTCCCACTCCTTTCCTATTTGAACCGCGTCCTAGATTCATGGTATACATGCAGCTAGAGCAATGCATGTGGAGTAAGTAAATTATACCTTAAGGTTCTTGGGGCGTGGTTCGGCGGGCAACGGGACGACGGCGAAGAAGAAGGGGTCGGAGGCCCTCACGCGCCACCGCTGGGTGGAAAGTGAACAGCTGCGCCGGTAGTCCCTCGCCGACGGCGACAACGTTAAGCCTCCTTCCCTTCCTGGCGGACGGATCCTGCCGGCTCTTTGAGCAGCAGTGAGGGGAGAGAGAGGCTAACGAAGTCTTGTTTAGATCTGGAGAGGGCGAGAGAGTGTGAAGAGAGCAACTACAAGCGATGAGGCTCCAGCGGGAGAGGGCGAGAGAGTGTGAAGAGAGCAACTACAAGCGCTGAGGCTCCAACGTGTATATATATACTAGAGAGAGAGTGTGAAGCGTGCAAACCCTAGAAAACATTTTGACCAGTCAAAGAATCCTCCTGGCACAAATTATGCTCAAGTGTAATTATCGAACCCGAGACCTCAAGTTTGATGAGCGAACAGGTTAACCAGCTACACAACCCTCCCGTTATGTTCAACGAGAGGGAAATAAACTTTTATACATTCCTGAATCCTTATTATAACATGCACACAAATTTTGGGCACTTGTATTCGACTTAAGTCAGTGTGCCACCGTATCCCGTATACTTACTACTCCCTCCGTCTAGGTGTAATAAGTCACGTTAGAAGGTGCAACGGGACCAAGGTGCGTGCATGTGCGTGTGTGTTTAACAGCATGTGTGTGTTAGAGAGAGCGACAGATCGACCTACTCCTACAGAGAGATGTTGTGTAGTGTACGATTTTAGCCGCGAGAGTCGGTGCATCCTCTCGTTTCCGGGCGTGTCCGGTAGGGACATGCGGACAGCTACCACGGCCGCTCCTGACCAGCCTGGCCCATCCAAAGCCCCTCCATCGCCCGTGCGCACTTCCCGCCTGAAACGATCAGCGCCGCTCCAAAGAATTGGTGCCGCATTCATGCCTGGGCAGAGCGGATGCGACCTCTCACTGGCGCAAGAGTGATGGTTGCTTCGTCCGTCCAACTTACTGCTGGGTCTATGTGATTTGACGGCTCATTGGTCTTTATTACTAAGGTCGTAGGACTGCTGGATGTCCCACGCTTTCGGCGAAAGGAGGTATACCTACTAGATTACAATTTTCTCCATTCTTACAACGGAGGCGTGCAACAGGAGTGAAAACACGCAGGCTCAGTGATCCGCATGTGGTTCATGGTGAAATATCTACAAAGACTTATATTTAGGAACGGAGGAAGTACTAGTATAGTATGTACTGTAATTTATCAGCGAGATAAATTTGTACAATGCTATGAAGCTTCCAGCTTCTGTTACATGTATCTTGCGTCCAAGGTTGCCCGTTGCAACATTTCATCAAATACAAAGCAGACTAACATGCATGCTATTGCATCTCAATGATTGACAAATCATAGCAAATATGTACTCCCTCCGTTCCAAAATAAGTTTCTCAACTTTGTGCAAACTTTGGTACAAAGTTGTACTACTACTAAAGTTGGCACTTATTTTGGAACAGAGGCAGATAAAGAAAAAAACGATCCATGCAGTCCCTAGCCCTTGAACCGTGAACCCTGATCAGGCTTCAATTTCCTGGCAACGTTTGAGCTTCCTAATAAATGAAGTTTGCAACCTTTTGACCATCGGATCATTTTGTGCAGTTTCACCAAAATCAAGATGAGCATCCCTGTGGCAAAGAAATTGAACAAGCGTGATTAGAATAATATTACTGGGACTAGTTGATGAGACATAAACTCATCACAAATACAGTACGTAGAAGCCAGTAGAGGTATGTGCGGGGCAAAGAAGTAGAGAAATATCCACAGGGAGTGATGTGGGCAGCTGGAGCAGTGGTGCAAGCCGGCTGTAAAGGGAGTTGTACCTAAGGGACGTAGCTCAACCTTGAGGAGGGCGGCGGGAGGCGGCAACTACCCACGTTGCGGCAGTGAGCAAGGGACGAAGGCAACCTCACCGGCTTTGCGAGAGAGAATGGTGGGGACCTCTGATCGGGACGTGCCGACAGTGGTTTTTCGCCATCGATGACGGCCACCGCATCTACACTAAGCATCCACCCCTTCCCCAAGCGGACGTGATCCGCCGGTATGTTAGAGATGTGGCCACGGTCATTTTGTGCGAGAGAGTGTGAAGAGAGCAACCCCAACAAGCAACCGTGTAGGCTGGCCCGTCCTGACTATGTATGTAGTGGAGCGGTTTCCTTTTCTCTCCATATGAACCTACCATATTGCGTACGTGCCACTGAAGAAAAAAAACTTCATTTATAAATGACGCGGCACCTACTACTCGTTCTCCTATAACCTTGCGCTTGGCATCTCCAAGATATTAACCTTGCGATTGGCTCTTCGCCTCTTCGGGAAGTCGAGCAATAATGGTAGTGCAGTATATATCGTTCTGGATATATGAGACCGAATGAATTGCTGCACGTCCACCACGTGGGCGAGGGTCGAGGGGCGAGGGAGAGTGCTACATACGGAGCAAAATGAGTGAATCTACCCTCTAAAATACGTCTATATACATCGGTGTTTGGAGTATGTACTAGTAGTTCATATTGAAATCTAATAAAGGACATACATATTCCAAACAATATGATAGTATAATCTTTATAACCAAGGTAGTAGGGACGAGGAGTAAACAGAGGGAGTAGTAAATTTTTCTCCTCGTCCTGTGAGTCACCGCGCGCATGGGCGAGGGAGCGGGCGTAAGGCGTAGTAAGCAAGCTTCACCTCATCCTGCGAGCCATCGCACCCGTGGGCGGGGGAGACGGCATACTAAGCAAGTTTCTCCTCATTCTGCGAGTTGACGGGACACATCAAAAGTACTCCAGTGTATAGAGCCTTGCCTCTAAGGTAGGCCCCACATGGTTTGCCTCTTTTTTTAACATAACACGTCAAGTCGCAATTTGTTTGTTCACCCGTGGTAGACGAACCTCCCTCCACCAAGTGGACAACTAGTACACGTGCCAAATTACCACGTGGGCTGCCTTTTTCGTACAGAAATGAGCTCCACCGTGTACCCGCGCGGGTGTGGTTGGGAAAGAGACGGGAGTACGTGTGCCGTGCATGCACCTCTTCTCTTCATGCACGTTCCCCACCTACGTGGGGTGTGTGAGAGAGATACAAACCACGTTCGTGGGTGTTTTTTGTTTTGGGGTGGGGGTGGGGTGGGGGGTTGATTTCGTGAATTATTTGTGGGAGTATGTGTCGATGACATCTCAAACAAAATTTTGCATGCAATGTGTGTGAAATGGAGGCCTATCCATATCATACATAGAGGGTCGGGCAATCCACGAGAAGAGAGGGAGGGGTCATAGCTATCGATAGAGTCAAAGAGAGGATCAAGTGGGTGGGTGCGAGATCGATGAAGAGAGCCATCGAAATTGTTTGTGTGTACAAGTCAAAGATATAGGGCGACTAGCCTACCGGAACGTTAGAGGTCACACGTCAAGTTTGTGTGTGGCAGGGAGACATGACTGGAGTGCGCCATGTATCGGTGTGTGGGGGGGGAGGGGGTGGTGGGAGGGGTAGGCAGAGGCCTAACTATAGAGGTAGAATGACTCGTATATGTGTTGAGAAGGAGAGACCCAACTATGTCTTGAGGGAGATCGGTCGACCTCCATACATAACTGAAGGACGGGAAATATGATGGGACAGAGAGAGAGAGGAGGGAGAGAGGGAGGGAGAGGGAGGGAGAGGGGTAGAGTGCTGGATGGGTGATGGAGTTGCTTCTCGAAGATGGTGGGAGAGGCCTACTAGAAAAACTGAGGGTGGAACTGCAATGTTATCAATAAGAGTGGGGATGTGTTCCTGTGTGTGCCTGTGCATGGTAGATCTGTCGGGATGCATCCATGGATGATGAAGGGGAACCATGTGTTTGGTAAGCAAACCTAACTAGATCGGTAGATCAATTGTTGTTTGTCGGAGAAAGGGAGAGACACAACTAATGAGGTAGATCGATTGACGTGTGGGTAAAAACAAGTTATAAGGACCTAGCTAGCTATATGTATAGCGAGAGATCGGTCGGTGTACGTCCATTTGTTAGAGGCAAATAAGGCCCAACGAGACGGATAGACAGAGAGAATGGAGCTAGGAGGTGGTGCGAGAGGCCCAACTACTAGCTAGACAGGGGGAGGAGTGTGCGGTTGTGAGAGCGATGAAAATAGGGGCGAGAGTTTACACGTGTGTCTGACCGTATGAGAGACACGAGGCAAGGACACATAAAGGAGGAGATTGAAGGTGTGTTTGTATGTTGTAGGCAGGCACCGTTGGAGAGGTTTATCGATCGGTGTGTGTCGGAGTGGAGTTGTGGAGACTCTGGGAGAACGACATAAAGAAAAAAATGAATGTGCCAGGTGGATAGAATGCCGAGGGAGGGGGAGGGCGAGGAGGGCATGTGCATGCACGAGAGAAAGTTAGTGTAGCTACAAAGGTTAGAGGATTGTGTGGGTGTAAGAGACTAACAAAGATCGTAATTTGATATGAAAGCGGATTCATATATTTGAATAGGAGATCATAGTGTTTTAAACATTGCATGCATGAATATAGCGGTGATACACGTGCTGTGCACATGTTATACCATAATGTGATAATGCATGGCGTTTGCAACTCACAGCTAAATGCCGAACAATCTAAACCATACTATGCATCAAACAATCTCACATTTTATTTGAATTTGTGATAATGTGTGGCATTCGCAGCTTACAACTAAATATCGAACAATCTAAACAATACTATATATCGAACATTCTCACATTTTATTTGAATTTGTGGTAATGTGTGGTGTTTGCAACTCACATCTAAATACTTGTAGGCGTAGGGGGCGGGGCACCATACATAATGTGATAAACACATTATACATATGAGACATGGTTTAGATTATGAAGATCTAGCTAGAGCTAGAAATGTAATGTGATTTGAAATCAAAATAAAGTGAATTCAAAAAATCTAGTTGGAGTTCATATAGGACTACACATAGTTCATATGTAACTCGATACTAATCATGTGGTGTGCTGTGAAAATAATACACAAACGATGGTTTAACTTGACAATAATGATGATTGTAGATCTTATTAAAACAGAGAAACGAATTCAAATGCTTTGACTTCACAACAATCATTACTGTAGATCTTATTCAAATAGAGAAACAAATTCAAATTTAGTTCATGTTGAAGCAGTAGTATATACGTTTGGAATGCACTAAAACGTTCATTTGAGTAGTAGGTTGCATGCATTATACACGTAGCAAAATATTTTAATTGAACATAACATGAATTCAAAGTTTCGAATGACATTTGTAGTGCGCATTGATTTGGTACAGTACATGTTAGGCTTGTCCGGAAATTTCAACTCGCGCCTTGTTAGCCCGAAATATTTAAGATATATCTTTGTCTCGTTGTGCTCCGACAACTCCCTCCATCTCAACCCGCGCCTTGCTATTCCGAAATTACAACGCGCGCGAAAACTCCCACCTCCTGTGAAATCCAGACACGCGAAATGCCCGTGGTACCCCTGAACCGAAAGAACCGCCTCAAATCGGTGGGGGTACTTTCGTAACTTACCCCACATTTCGTACAAGCGCGTCTCTAAGCCATGGTTCCCCACAGCCATCCCATCCGCCCACCCATTCGTACACCGAGGCCGCGAAAACCCGCGACGAAACCCCACACCCTGCTCCATCCGCCACCTAGCCGGAGCCTCTTCCCCGACGACGTCGTCCACGGCAACACATCGACGTCCCTCATCCACTGTACAGGATGAGGATCCGTCGTCGATCTCATCGTCCCGCCGGTTCAGCCACCCCGTCCTCCACCTCCAAGGAGCTGCCCCGACATTCCCCTCGTCTTTCGCGCCACCTCCATTCCCACACCGCCGTCTTCACCTGCACCACCGGAAGAGCATCATCATCACCGTTTCCTCGGATGAAGTTGCGGCCTAATTGGCGCCACCAAAGAGGTTGTACACTAATTGCCGCATTTTCTTCTTGATTCTATCTCACGGTGCTGCCAACGCTCGGTCCCGAGCCGACACGGCGCGACTCCATCCACGGCGGCGTCGCCGACCACTTCCTCCACGGCGTCGCTCCCTCGGCGGCGACATCCACATCAATAGGACATGTTGCTGCTTTAGCTCTCGCTCGCGCTGCTGCTCTGCTCTTGCTCTCGGTCCCCTGCTTGGTCTGTTCTTGCTATTGCTCTTGCTCGTAGTGCTGCTCTCGCTCTTGCTCTTGCTTGCGATGCTGCTCCGATTTAGCTACACTTCAGTCGACTGAATCGACTTTTGGGTCAGTCAATTTTTAGGTGGTGGGGGGACTCGCCGGGGTGAAGGAAGAACCAGCCGCAGCGGGGAGGGGGCTCGCCGAAGAGATACCCCACTATCTATCTTAGGGTTCAGGATGGGGGCGGTGGTCGTCGGCGGTGGCGGGGCGTTGGCGGGGCGGTGGCGTGGGGATCGCCGGAGAAAAAGCTCGGCACGGGGTGGCCTAGAGGGATGGCCGGGGCGGCGGCGGACCGGCAGTGGGCAGTGTTTTCGGGGCGGGCGGGGCGGCGCACCGCTGGCCGCGGGCGGCGCACCGCTGGCCGCGGGCGGCGGGGGCTGCTGTTTGGCCGGCTCAGGGGGGTGGAGGTTGAAGATGAACCACAGGCCCTTGATTTTGTATCCAACGGCTGCAAAATCGACTAACCAGAGATGAAAAAGTTAGTCGACCGACGTGTAGCCTCACCTTGCTAGTGCGTTCAGTTTCGACAGCAAAATTCAGTTTCGACAGCAAAATTCAGTTTCGACAGTTAAGTTCAGTTTCGACAGTTAAGTTCAGTTTCGACAGTTAAGTTCAGAGATGAGCGGCTGGTGTATTTTACATCTAGCACTTTGTGGTTATGTATTTTATGTCATGTATTGGAGATGCTATAAGAATTCCACTCAGGTTAACGTTGTTCGTTGTCTCTCTTGTCGTGCTTCAGCCTCAGCGTCGTACAACTCACCGGAGCTGCTCCAACAACGAAACCCTCCATCACAGCGGAGCAGTACCTCGGGCTCCATCTCCGGACGCCTAAGATCTTCTTCCCCTCCTCCGACAGCCAAGTCAGCCGGAGCATCCTCACCGGCCAACCCAATCACGCTGAGATCGACATGGCTTCGCCAAAGAGGTTCTACACTTGTTGAATGGCTTTTTTACTCTACATGTTATATATATTGTCCACTGAGCACACGGATTTGTTCCTTTAGTGTCTCCTTGAAAGAAAAAATGTAGGAATTTTAATTTTCACTTGTCCTCCTTTTCAAATTCCTATTCATGAAGCACAAGACTAAGAGATAGTAGCATGATAGCATTATAACCGTACATTTTCTTGTGGTTTGACTTAATGTCACCATGCTTCTTTGCATCATGTGATCTTCCAATTGTTGTGAATCAAACACCCAGATTGGCAGAAATCCTGTGTTTTCAAATTCTCTATTTTGCACGTGCATTCCTATCCTATTCCTGTCTATTTCCTATCCCTGCATTGTTGGAATCCTCCAATTCAAACGAGCCCTTACATAATTACTTCTCTTACAGATAGTTGTCAAAGAAAACCTTGCGTGGTTTGTCCCGCTCCTGCTGCACCGTCGTCCACCCCAGCTTAGCTGCTCCAATGACAGAAGGGTCCAGCACAGCAGGGATCCGGCCTCCAGACTGTCTTTCGCCGCCTCAGATCTTCTTCCCCGCCGCTGGCAGCCATAAAAACTGCACTACCATCATCAACCGAGCAGATGACCTCGAGGACTACACGGGTCCGCAAGAGAGGTCTCACTCTTTCGTGTCTGCTTACGTTATGCATCGCTTAATATTACATGCTACTTTATCGTCCTGTTCACCGATTAGACTCTGAGTCAGCTCCAAACTAATGGTCAAACTTGAGTTTTTAAATGGTTGTGGGGTACATATCGGGGCCGCTATCAATAGTATCTATCTACTATCTGGTTAATCTCCGGTGTCTACTATGAGTTTCATGTTGGGTGGGAAACAAACAGTAAAGAAGCCATTATCTGTATTTTTTAACTGAAGCCATTATCTGCCTGCTATTATTGGTTTTGGGTCTATCCACAGGTTGCTACCATCACTCTGGAATTCTGCATGCACTCCTTACATAATCTCACTATGTTTTATTCCTATGCATGACGGTTATTGTAAACAATGGAACTAAACATGTAGAGCAAAAGAGACGAGCCTTGCGTGGCAATAAAATTTAATGCAGACATCGCTCCATGGTAGGCGCAAAGGCAGCCCCCCCTCCATGCATTTCGAATTGTAATCGAGAGGAAGATATCTGTTCTGAGGGGGATTCAGAAGGAGAAGACAACTCCTATTTACCCCCTGAGGTCTTTGCTCTAACTTGGCATGCTGATGTTCGTTATATCATGCATATGGTGTCTTGCATTGCGTACTTTATACATCAAATATGTCATCTGCTTAGTTTAGACATCCTTTGTGCGAATGCCATTTGTTTAGTTTATTCATCGTTTATGTGAATTATGCAACGCCATCTTGTTTAGCCAGGCATCATATATGTGAATTTTGCAATGCCATCCTGCTTAGCGAGTCATCTTATATGTAAATTATATCAGGCCATCCTTTTTTTGGTTACATATTACATTTGTCAAAAATGTTATTACATTCAACTGCTCTTCGTGTGCATCAGCCATTTGACACGGTGATGGCAAATTCTGGAGTGAAAACAAGGTCTTCAGAGCAGACTATGCTATCTGACGAAACGCATATCTCGCTGGTTACGGATAGCTCCTCAAAGGAGGATTTAGAGACAGATGACCAATCCTATTCCCCCCCCCCCCGAGGTGTATGCTCTAACTTGGCAGGGTTATGTTGCTCATATTGTGCACATGGTGTCTCGCATTGCTATGTCATTTGATTAGTTTAGACATGCTTTGTGTGAATGCCACCTATTCAGTGTCTAATTACCATATATGTGAATTATGCATTGCCATCTTGTTGCAAGACATTATATATGTGAATTATACAATGCTATCTTGTTGCAAAGGCATTATATATGTGAATTATGCAATGCCATGCTGTTTAGCCAATCATCATGTATGTGAATTATATCATGCTATCATTTTTTTGTATTACGTGTTCCATTTGTCGACAACGTTTGTATATTCAACTAGTCTTCCTGTGCATCAGCCATCTGAAGCGGTGATGGAAGTATCTGGAGTGAAAACAAGGTATTCAGAGCAGACAATGCTACCTGCTGAAGCAAACATCTTGCTGGTTACAGAGAGCTCCTCAGAGGAGGATTCAGAGACTGATGACCAGTTCTATTTTCCCCCTTGAGGTCTATGCTCAAACTTGGCAGGGTTATATTACCCATCTCATGCATGTTGTCTTGCATTGCTTAGTTTTTACATCATATATGGATTGCCATCTGCTTACTTGCTTACTATATAAATCATATATTTGAATTATATCATGCCATCATGTTTACATAGTACATACACATCATCTATCTGAATTATGGCATGGAAACCCATTTAATAAAGACATCATATAGTAATATCATCTCATCCTGTTTAGTGTTTACAGTCATCACATTTTGAATTATGGCATTCTATCCGTGAATGTATGTGAATTATGGCATGCCAACCTATTTAATAAACACATTATATAGTTATGTCATGTCATCTTGTTTACATAGTCTCATATTTTGAACTATGTCTTTCCATCTTTTTTAGTTAGCCATCATAATGTGAAATTGTGTCATGCTATCCTGTTTAGTTAGCCATCATATATGTGAAATTGTGTCATGCTATCCTGTTTGGTTAGACAACATAAATATGAATTATTTCATGCCCTCTTTTATTCCCCACTATCCATTGCACCTGTCTATCATACAATGTCTATACTTTCAATTACTTTTTTGGTTTATCAGCCATTTGAATTGGAGAGCGTGATGGTGGTATCTAAGGGAGTAACAACACGGTCTTCAGAAAAGATAGTGCTACCAGTTGATGCAGATAGAACCACGGTTGTACTTGCCCAAGGACCAAATCCACCGCACATAACCCAGACTCTCGCAGATTGTACCCCTACCCAGTTGGACAGAGAACCAGCTACACCCCTTCTAACCCCAACCCCAGCAGATAGTAACCCAGTTCCAGTTGACACAGCACCATCTCCACCACAAAGCACCCAAACACGAGCAGTTAGTAAGGGAACTGCAGTGCCCAAAGCACGAGGACCACCACTCCGAATCCCAACTCAACGCTTAAAGGAGAAGAAGATTTGTTCTCAGGTCAGGTTCTGTAGCTATGGTTCATACTCCTTTGCTCTTGCATGACTGTATTTACTCATACCAACTATTTTCAAATTTGAAGGATGGAATTGAAACTACTGCTGGCACAAGCTCTTCGAACTCGCTGCCTGAATTAGTTCGTCTTCTTGAGTCTCAACTTCAAGTTGAAAGACATCGATGAGATGTGCTGCGACAGGAAGCTGAAGGACCGAGGAGGTCCCTGCAGAATTCAGATGCATATTTTCTGGTGCAACAGCAAGCGCTGGAGGATTTAAGCGCCAAACAAGAGAAAGTTAATAAGCTTGCTAAGCATCTTGCCAGCAATATGGGTACCCAGGATATTGTTTCTTGAGATCTTCTGAAGTGGTTTCATTCTAGATTTGTTTTACTGCGGCGTTTATTTGCGCTGGTCACCAACTTTGACAACCAGTGTATATGATATGCTGCTTTGTTCCCTATATTTGCACTGGTGGCGAACTTTGATGCCCAGTGGATGTAATATGTGTAATAGTCATGATAGCCTAGCGTTAGTTGCTTGCTTATTTATTTCCTTGTTGTCTTGTTTATTTGTTTGCTTGTAGTCATTGTAGTTCTTTTTCCGCAATTAGCTAGTGGCTGCAATAACCTATTTTTTAAAACTAGGCCACAATAACCATGGGCTAATATTTACTGTAGTGACACTGGGCCTCCTACTGGCCGTAGAAACAGTGGGCCTTCTACGGGCCGTAGAAACAATGGGCCTTCTACGTGCCGTAGAAACAATGGGCCTTCTGCGGTCCGTATTACCAATGGGCCTTATATGGGTCGTATAATCGATTGGCTAAACATGGGCCAAACAGACCGCATTATGGCCGTAAACGGGCTAGAGTTGGAATCGTCCGTTCATGGGCCGACCATAACGGGCCATCGTTAATAGGCCGTATTTGATGACGTTATGAAATCGGCCCAACGTATTAACGGACCACAAACGGGCCGATTGTAACCACGGGCTGAATTTGCCCACAAGCAGAAAATGACAGTAACAGGCCGTAAGTAAACGAATGCTGGAAATGAGCCCAAGAATAAATGGGTTCTGAGAAGGCCGAAAGATAACATGGGCTGGAAATGGCCCAATGGAATAACGGGCTGTTAATGGGTATAAAGTGATACACTATTCATTACGGGCCAGTTTCACCACGGGCCGTTAATGGGTGTAAAGTGATACACTGTTCATTACGGGCCAGTTTCACCACGGGTCGTTAGTAGGCCAAGAGTTACATAGGGCCTCATATGGGACGAAAGACGTCATGGGCCATACATGGGCCAGAAGTGAAAACGGGCTGGAATCATATTGGATGGCCCAGATGACGCTACTAGGCCTAATTCGGATAGGGCGTAATGGGCCTTGGGTTAGCGGGATGTAAATGGGCTATATTCGAACAGGATGTTAACAGGCTTTCCATGGGCCGGCCCGCCAGCTTTTGACCAAGTCAAACGGGCCGGCCTTTTCACAGGAATGGGCCTCTGTTGGGCTGTGCCACAAGTCGACGTATCATAGGCGCCTATCTGAACCACTGATGAGCTGACATGTGTTTCGTCCGGCCAATAAGAATTTTACATGTGGAAATTTCCCATTGGTCGGGGCTGTTAACGGGTTATCGGATCCAAAACCCGACCCGATAGCTTAACGGCGTTCCGTTACGGTGGATGCCACGTGTCGGTCACCCTTGACGAAAGCACTTCTGTGACGCACGATTTATCGTCCACTTCCGTGATGATAATTTTGGTAATGTCATGGAACACTTCTACGACAGCACAGGTATGACTATCTTGATTCTGTCATGGATGTACATGCATGACAAAAAAAGCGACCTACTGTGACAAACACGTATCATCACGGAAGTGTAATTTTTTGTAGTGTAAGGAACTGCCATCTAGCTCTGCACTTGATTCACCTTCTGTTTTAAGTAAGCTTGCGACACCTTCACCTGCTTCTGCTATTCATTCTGATATGTCGCATGTTATTGATGATGCCACTTCTGCTATGCATGATACTTATGATGAAACTACTTCTATGCTTCATACTACTGTGCCGCTTGGTGAATTTCTTGATGAACAACTTGCTAGGGCTAGAGAGAATGAAATTATTGAAACTGATAATATTGAAGATAGTGATGATGAGGACTCTCCCCCTAATAAATATGAATTACCTGTTGTTCCTGAGGGTGATGTTATGGATGAAGAAGCTGCTTGAGCTATTTTAGCTTGCAATGATAGATATGATCTAAAGAAATTATGAGCTAAATGGAAGCAGCAATCGCTTAATGCTAGAATGAAACCTTACCCTGCTTTTGCTATTTCACCTATCTGTGTTACTGATAAGGATTATGAATTCTCTGTTGATCCTGATATAATTATTTTGGTTGAATCCGATCCTTTTTATGGCTATGAATCTGAAACTGTTGTGGCACATCTTACTAAATTAAATGATATAGCCACCCTTTTCACTAATGATGAGAGAACTCGCTACTTTTATATACTTAAAATATTTCCGTTCTCATTAAAGGGTGATGCTAAGATACGGTTTAATTCTGTTGATCCTGGTTGTGTGCGTAGTCCCCAGGATATGATTTATTACTTCTCTGCTAAATATTTCCCTGCTCATAAGAAACAAGCTGCCTTAAGGGATATATATAATTTTGTGCAAATTGAAGAAGAGAGTCTCCCACAAGCTTGGGGGAGGCTTCTCCAATTACTTAATGCTTTGCCTGATCATCCTCTTAAGAAAAATGAAATACTTGATATCTTTTATAATGGACTAACCGATGCTTCCAAAGATTACATGGATAGTTGTGCTGGTTCTGTTTTTAGGGAAAGAACGCCGGATGAAGCGGAAATTCTATTGAATAATATGTTGACAAATGAAAATAATTGGACACTTCCTAGGCCAACTCCTGAGCCTATTGCTAAACCAACTCCAAAGAAGAGAGGTGTTCTATTTCTCAGTCCTGAAGATATGCAAGAGGCAAAGAAATCTATGAAGGAAAAGGGTATAAAAGCTGAAGACGTTAAGAATTTACCTCTTATTGAAGAAATACATGGCCTTAATTTACCGCCTGTTGAAGAAATATATGATCTTAATTCATCACCTATTGAAGAAACTCATGGTCTTGATAACCCGACACAGGTAGTAAAGGTAAATTCTCTGTATAGATATGATAAAGCTGAGATCCCTCCTACTAAGTTTGCTAGCCAATGTCTGGATGAGTTTGATAACTTTATGGTTAAGCAAGAAGACTTCAATGCTTATTTTGGTAGACAATTAAAACGTAATTCTTATATGCTTGAACACTTGAGTATTATATGTCTAGAGTTAAAGGTGAACTTAAACTCATTAGTAAAAATGCTTCTACGGTTACCACTCAAGTAGAACAAGTACTTAAAGCTCAAAATGATTTTCTCAATGAATTGAATAGTAAGAAAAATGATTATGCTGTTAGAGTGGCTACTAGAACTGGTAGAATGACTCGGGAACCTTTGTATCCTGAAGGCCACCCTAATAGAATTGAGCAAGATTCTCAAAGAAATAATATTGATGCACCTAGTCCTTCTAAAAAGAAGAAAAAGAAAAATGATAGGACTTTGCATGCTTCTAGTGAACCTATTGCTGAACCACCTGAGAATCCAAATGATATTTCTATTTCTGATGTTGAAACACAATCTGGTAATGAACATGAACCTAGTGATAATGTTAATGATGATGTTCATGATGATGCTCAACCTAGTAATGATAATGATGCATAAATTGAACCTGCTATTGATCTTGATAACCCACAATCAAAGAATCAACGTTATGATAAGAGAGACTTTGTTGCTAGGAAACACGGTAAAGAAAGAGAACCTTGGGTTCAGAAACCCATGCCTTTTCCTCCCAAACAATCCAAGAAAAAGGATGATGAGGATTTTGAGCGCTTTGCTGAAATGATTAGACCTATCTTCTTGCGTATGCGTTTGACTGATATGCTCAAAATGAATCCTTATGCTAAGTACATGAAAGAAATTGTTACTAATAGAAGAAAGATATCAGAAGCTGAAATTTCCACCATGCTTGCTAATTACACTTTTAAGGGTGGAATACCAAAGAAACTTGGAGATCCAGGAGTACCCACTATACCATGCTCCATTAAAAGAAACTATGTTAAAACTGCTTTATGTGATCTTGGAGCCGGTGTTAGTGTTATGCCTCTCTCTTTATATCGTAGCCTTGATTTGAATAAGTTGACACCTAATGAAATATCTTTGCAAATGGCTGATAAATCAACTGCTATACCTGTCGGTATTTGTGAGGATGTGCCTGTTGTGGTTGCAAAGGTTACTATTTTAACGGACTTTGTTATTCTTGATATTCCCAAGGATGATAGTATGTATATTATTCTTGGAAGACCCTTTTTGAATACTGCAGGGGATGTTATTGATTGCAACAAAGGCAATGTCACTTTTCATGTTAATGGTAATGAGCATACAGTACACTTTCCGAGGAAACAACCTCAAGTTCATAGTATCAACTCTATTGGAGAAATTCCATCGATTATTTTTGGAGGTTTTGAATTTCCTCTTCCTACTGTCAAAAAGAGATATGATATTCTTATTATTGGGGATGTGTATATCCCCGTTGAGCAGTCGTTGAGGTAACATAGTGTTATTCGAAATTTCTCCGGTTCCATGTTATTCGGAATGAGTTTGTTAACAAGACCTGATCAACCTTGTTAGTGGATTCCTTTTGATGAGCATGAGATGGATGAAACTAGAAGGCACAACCTTGTTAGTGGATGTACCCTCCTTGTTATCCCCATTGAGCAGTCGTTGAGGCGGAAGAGTATAAGAGGAGAGGTGAGATAGCTCGCCTCCAAGCTGCAGCACATGATGCAATGACCGCTGCATCTCAGTACGACCCCGGTTACAACTATGGATATCCGCCAGGACGGCCTTGGCAATAGACCAACTTAGACCAAAAGCCTAAGCTTGGGGGAATTCCAGCTTTGTCCAATGCACGTGCACTATTATTATTATTCACATCGTTCAGTCGTGCAAGTGAAAGGCAATAATGACGATATATGATGGACTAACTGAGACGAGAGAAGCTGGTATGAACTCGACCTCTCTTGTTTTTGTAAATATGATTAGTTCATCGTTCTTGATTCAGCCTATTATGAAAAAACATGTTTGCAATGACAATTAGAGATTATAGTTGCTTATGCCATGCTTAATTAGCTATGAGTTATAATGGTTTACCTTGCGTGCCAACATGCTATTAAAATGGATGTGATGTGATATATATAGTGGGGTGGTATCCTCCTTTGAATGATTTAAGTGACTCGACTTGGCACATGTTCACACATGTAGTTGAAACAAATCAACATAGCCTTCATGATATTTATGTTCATGGTGGATTATATCCTACTCATGCTTGCACTCAATATATATTAATTTTAATGCATGTTCATGACTGTTGTCGCTCTCTAGTTGGTCGCTTCCCAGTCTTTTTCTAGCCTTCACTTGTACTAAGCGGGAATACTGCTTGTGCATCCAATCCCTTAAACCCCAATGTTATTCCATATGAGTCCACTATATCTTCCTATATGCGGTATCTACCTGCCATTCCAAGTAAATTTGTATGTGCCAAACTCTAAACCTTCAAATGAAATTATGTTTTGTATGCTCGAATAGCTCATGTATCAACTAGGGTTGTCCATATCTTCCATGTTAGGAGGGTTATTCTCAAGAGGAGTGGACTCCGCTCCTCACTCACGAGAAAATGGCCGGTCACCGGGATGCCTAGTCCCATGCTTTATGCAAAACAAATCAAAATAATTGCAAACAAAACTCCCCCGGGGCTGTTGCTAGTTGGAGGCACTCGTTGTTTCGAGCAAGCCATGGATTGATGCTTGTTGGTGGAGGGGGAGTATAAACTTTACCATTCTGTTTGGGAACCGCTTATAATGTGTGTAGCATGGAAGATATCGCCATCTCTTGGTTGTTATGTTGACAATGAAAGTATGCCGCTCAAAATATTATTTATCTCTGCTTTCAAAACCGAGCTCTAGCACCTCTACGAATCCCTGCTTCCCTCTGCGAAGGGCCTATCTATTTACTTTTATGTTGAGTAATCACCCTCTTATTAAAAAGCACTAGCTGGAGAGCACCACTGTCATTTGCATCCATTACTATTAATTTATATTGGGTATGACTATGACTGGATCTCTTTTACCATGAATTACAATGTTTAGTCAGTCCTTGATCTTTAAAGGTGCTCTCCATTTATGTTTTGCAGTCTCAGAAAGGGCTAGCGAGATACCATCTTGTTATATCATATCATGATTGTTTTGAGAAAGTGTTGTCATCCGAGATTTATTATTATTGCTCGCTAGTTGATTATGCCATTGACATGAGTAAACATGAGACCTAAATGTTATTGTGAATGTGGTTAGTTCATAATCTTTGTTGAAAACTTGAATGCTGGCTTTACTTATTTACAACAACAAGAGCAAACAAAGTTTATA
Source organism: Aegilops umbellulata (assembly GCA_032464435.1). Lineage (NCBI taxonomy): Eukaryota > Viridiplantae > Streptophyta > Magnoliopsida > Poales > Poaceae > Aegilops > Aegilops umbellulata. The sequence continues at coordinate 635,054,087 of CP136057.1, read as the reverse complement.
AAAGTTTTTCTTTATCACTATCAGTTTATCAATTGAATTGCTTGAGGACAAGCAAATGTTTAAGCTTGGGGGAGTTGATACATCTCTGTCGTATCTACTTTTACAAACACTTTTGCCCTTGTTTTAGACTCTAACTTGCATGATTTGAATGGAACTAACCCGGACTGACGTTGTTTTCAGCAGACTTTCCATGGTGTTATTTATGTGCAGAAACAAACGTTCTCGGAATGACCTGAAACTCCACGGAACTTATTTTTGGAAAATATAAAAAATACTGGAAGAAGAATCCACGTCAGGGGGGCCTCCACCTGTCCACGAGGGTGGAGGGCGCGCCTGCCCCCCCCCCTGGGCGCTCCCTCTGCCTCATGGGCCCCCTGACGCTCCACCGACCTCAACTCCAACTCCATATATTCATGTCCGGGGAGAAAAAAAATCAAAGAGAAGGATTCATCGTGTTCGGGAGGGCTGATCTAGAGTCCATTCGGGGCTCCGGAGAGGGGAATCCATCTCCATCGTCATCATCAACCCTCCTCCATCACCAATTTCATGATGCTCTCCGCCGTGCATGAGTGATTCCATCGTAGGCTTGCTGGACGGTGATGGGTTGGATGAGATCTATCATGTAATCGAGTTAGTTTTGTTAGGGTTTAATCCCTGGTATCCACTATGTTCTGAGATTGATGTTGCTATGACTTTGCTATGCTTAATGCTTGTCACTAGGGCCCGAGTGCCATGATTTCAGATCTGAACCTATTATGTTTTCATGAATATATATGAGTTCTTGATCCTATCTTGCAAGTCTATAGTCACCTACTATGTGTTATGACCCGGCAACCCCGAAGTGACAATAATTGGGACCACTCCCGGTGATGAACGTAGTTTGAGGAGTTCATGTACTCACTATGTGTTAATGCTTTGGTCCGGTACTCTATTAAAAGGAGGCCTTAATATCCCTTAGTTTCCGCTAGGACCCCGCTGCCACGGGAGGGTAGGACAAAAGATGCCATGCAAGTTTTTTTCCATAAGCATGTATGACTATATTCAGAATACATGCCTACATTACATCGATGAATTGGAGCTAGTTCTATGTCACCCTATGTTATGACTATTACATGATGAACCGCATCTGGCATAATTCTCCATCACCGATCCAATGCCTACGAGCTTTTCACATATTGGTCTTCGCTTATTTACTTTTCCGTTGCTACTGTTACAATCACTACAAAACCCAAAAATATTACTTTTGCTATTGTTACCGTAACTTCCATATTACTTTGCTACTAAATACCTTGCTGCTAATACTAAGTTATACAGGTGTGGTTGAATTGACAACTCAACTGCTAATACTTGAGAATATTCTTTGGCTCCCCTTGTGTTGAATCAATAAATTTGGGTTGAATACTCTACCCTCGAAAACTGTTGTGATCCCCTATACTTGTGGGTTATCAATAACCCCGATGACAAGCCGAGCAATTGGTTCATACTTTTAACGCGCTTCAGCCTTTTCAACTCTTACACAATACATGAGCGTAAGCCATGGATATAGCACTATGGGTGGAGTAAAGTATAATGATAGGGGTTATGAGAGAAGACAAAAAGGTAGAAAGTCTCACATTGACGCGGCTAATCAATAGGCTATGGAGATGCCCATCAATTGATGTCGATGAGAGGAGCAGGGATTGCCATGCAACGGATGCACTAGAGCTGTAAATATATGAAAGCTCAACAAAAGAAACTAAGTGGGTGTGCATCCAACTTGCTTGCTCACGAAGAAGCCCATCATTGGAATATACAAGCCAAGTTCTATAATAAAAAATTCCCACTAGTATATGAAAGTGACAACATATGAGACTCTCTATCATGAAAATCATGGTGCTACTTTGAAGCACAAGTGTGGAAAAGGATAGTAACATTGTCCCTTCTCTCTTTTTCTCTCATTGTTTTCTCTTTTTTTGGGCCTTCTCTTTTTTTTCTTTGGCCTCTTTTTTTATTTAGTCCGGAATCTCATCCTGACTTGTGGGGGAATCGTAGTCTGTATCATCCTTTAATCACATGGGACAATGCTCTAATAATGATGATCATCACACTTTTATTACTTACAACTCAACAATTACAACTCAATACTTAGAACAAAATATGACTCTATGTGAATGCCTCCGGTGGTGTACCGGGATATGCGATGAATCAAGAGTGACATGTATGAAAAAATTATGAATAGTGGCTTTGCCACAAAATACGATGTCAACTACATGATCATGCAAAGCAATATGACAATGATGAAACATGTCATAATAAATGGAACGATGGAAAGTTGCATGGCAATATATCTTGGAATGGATAGGGAAATGCCATAATAGGTAGGTATGGTGGCTATTTTGAGGAAGATATAAGGAGGCTTATGTGTGATAGAGCGTATCATATCACGGCGTTTGGATGCACCGGCGAAGTTTGCACCAACTCTCAATGTGAGAAAGGGCAATGCACGGTACCGAAGAGGCTAGAAAATTATGGAAGCTTGAGAGTGCGTATAATCCATGGACTCACATTAATCATAAAGAACTCATATACTTATTGCAAAAGTTTATTAGCCCTCGAAGCAAAGTACTAGTACGCATGCCCCTAGAGGGATAGATTGGTAGGAAAAGACCATCGCTCGTCCCCGACCGCCACTCATAAGGAAAGCAATAAAAGAACACCTATGTGTCAAAATTGTTACACAACTTTTACCATACGTGCATGCTACGGGACTTGCCAACTTTAACACAAGTATTTCTCAATTTCACAATTACTCAACTAGCACACTCTAATTTACCACCTTTATATCTCCAAAACACTTATCAAGTATCTAACTTCTCATGATATTTAATGAACTCAATATGGAAGATTAATTTCGTGATTAAAGAAAATTACCATGCTGTTTAAGAATCCCAAAATAATATAAGTGAAGCATGAGAGTTCAATAATTTCTATAAAATATAACCACCACCGTGCTCTAAAAGATATAAGAAAAGCACTAGAGCAAAACTATATAGCTCAAAGGATATAAGTGAAGCACATAGAGTATTCTAACAAATTCCGAATCATGTGTGTCTCTCTCAAAAGGTGTGTACAGCAAGGATGATTGTGGCAAACTAACAAATAAATACTCAAATCATACAAGACGCTCCAAGCAAAACACATATCATGTGGTGAATAAAAATATAGCTCCAAGTAAATTTACCGATGGATGAGGATGAAAGAGGGGATGCCTTCCGGGGCATCCCCAAGCTTTGGCTTTTTGGTGTCCTTGGATTACCTTGGGGTGCCATGGGCATCCCCAAGCTTAGGCTCTTGCCACTCCTTGTTCCATACTCCATCAAATCTTTACCCAAAACTTGAAAACTTCACAACACAAAACTTAACAGAAAATCTCGTGACCTCCGTTAGCGACAGAAAACAAAACACCACTTCAAGGTATTGCATTGAACTCATTATTAATTTATATTGGTGTTAAACCTACTGTATTACAACTTCTCTATGGTTTATAAACTATTTTACTAGCCATAGATTCATCAAAATAAGCAAACAGCACACGAAAACAGAATCTGTCAAAAACAGAACAGTCAGTAGTAATCTGTAACGAACGCAAACTTCTGGAACCCCAAAATTTCTACCAAAATAGGAAGACCTAGAAAATTTGTTTAATGATCTTCTGAAATTGTAATCATTATTTTATCACGTTCTGGTGATTTTTAACAATTGTTTTCGTGAACAGAAAGTTTCTGGAATTTTCAGCAAGATCAAATAACTATCATCCAAGAAGATCCTATAGGTCTAACTTGGCACAAACACTAATTAAAACATAAAAAAATCTAACCAGAGGCTAGATCAAATATTTATTCCTAAACAGAAAAAAAAACTAAAAATAAAATTGGGTTGCCTCCCAACAAGCGCTATCGTTTAACGCCCCTAGCTAGGCATAAAAACATGGATAGATCTAGGTATTGCCATCTTTGGTAGGCAATTCTTCAATAAGGCGCCTATCACCCCTAGGAGTTTCTTCCTTTTTATTAATAATCAAACTTCTAGGCACGAGATCAAAGAAATCTCTTGAGGCAAAAGGTTCCTTAAGGACAGCGAAAAAATCGGGGTGAACACTTATAGATTTGAGGTCCGCCTCCCCTTTGCTAGAAGTTTCACCCTTATTCTTAGGAACGTACATTAACTTGGCAATATTAGCATTGGAAGAAATGTTTTTCATGGAAGAAAAGGCAGATCCTAGGTTAGTAATAATATCCTCAATTTTATCAATTCTAGTGGACTGTTGATCTACCCTTTCATTAACCATAGGTCCCTTTTCTTTAAAAATTTGAAGAGCAACTCCTACCTTAGATCCGTATTGGGTAATTTGGTTATGGATCTTTTTATCCAAATTTTCAATCAACTCTATGGTGGCAATTTTATTTTCAATAATTTCAAGCCGTTGCATCACATGTTCCAAAGTTAAAATAGTTCCATTAACTAAAAGAGGTGGTGAGCCAAACAAATCTATTATAGCATTATAAGAATCAAAAGTTTGGCTACCTAAGAAGTTTCCTCCGGTAATGGTATCAAGAATATATCTATGCCGAGGGGTGACGCCTACATAAAAATTGCAAAGAAGAATGGTAGTACATTGCCTTCTAGTAGATTTATTTTGAGCGTTGCAAATTCTATACCAAGCATCTTTTAGATTCTCTCCCTCCCTTTGTTTAAAATTTAGAACTTCATTCTCGGGAGACAGAGGAGTAGATAAAGGACTAGCCATAACGAGAAAGAAGGCGAAAAAGAGGCAAACGGAAAGAGAGGGCGAATAAAACGGCAAAGGTGAAGTGGGGGAGAGGAAAACGAGAGGCAAATGGCAAATAATGTAATGCGAGGGATAAGGGTTTGTGATGGGTACTTGGTATGTTGACTTTTGGTAGACTCCCCGGCAATGGTGCTAGAAATCCTTCTTGCTACCTCTTGAGCACTGCGTTGGTTTTCCCTTGAAGAGGAAAGGGTGATGCAGCAAAGTAGCGTAAGTATTTCCCTCAGTTTTTGAGAACCAAGGTATCAATCCAGTAGGAGGCCACGCTCAAGTCCCTCGCACCTACACAAACAAATAAGAACCTCGCAACCAACGTGATAAAGGGGTTGTCAATCCCTTCATGGTCACTTACGAGAGTGAGATTTGATAGATATGATAAGATAATATTTTTGGTATTTCTATGATAAAGAGAAATAAAGATGCAAAGTAAAATAAAAGGCAATAGAAATAGCTAAGTGTTGGAAGATTAATATGATGGAAAATAGACCAGGGGCCATAGGTTTCACTATTGGCTTCTCTCAAGAGCATAAGTATTACGGTGGGTGAACGAATTACTGTCGAGCGATTGATAGAATTGAGCATAGTTATGAGAATATCTAGGTATGATCATGTATATAGGCATCACATTCGTGACAAGTAGACCGAAACGATTCTGCATCTACTACTATTACTCCACACATCGACCGCTATCCAGCATGCATCTAGAGTATTAAGTTCATAAGAACAGAGTAATGCTTTAAGTATGATGACATGATGTAGAGGGATAAACTCATGCAATATGATATAAACCCCATCTTTTTATCCTCGATGGCAACAATACAATACGTGCCTTGTTGCCCCTGCTGTCACTGGGTAAGGACACCACAAGATTGAACCCAAAGCTAAGCACTTCTCCCATTGTAAGAAAGATCAATCTAGTAGGCCAAACCAAACTGATAATTCGAAGAGACTTGCAAAGATAACCAATCATACATAAAAGAATTCAGAGAAGATTCAAATATTGTTCATAGATAATCTTGATCATAAACCCACAATTCATCGGTCCTGACAAACACACCGCAAAAGAAGATTACATCAAATAGATCTCCAAGAGAATCGAGGAGAACTTTGTATTGAGATCCAAAGAGAGAGAAGAAGCCATCTAGCTAATAACTATGGACCCGAAGGTCTGAGATAAACTACTCACACATCATCGGAGAGGCTATGGTGTTGATGTAGAAGCCCTCCATGATCAATGCCCCCTCCGGAAGGACACCGGAAAAAGGCCCCAAGATGGGATCTCACGGGTACAGAAGGTTGCGGCGGTGGAATTAGGTTTTCGTGGATGCCTCTGATGGTTTGGGGGTACGTAGGTATATATAGGAGGAAGAAGTAGGTCGATGGAGCCACGAGGGGCCCACGAGGGTGGAGGGCGCGCCTGGGGGGGGGGGTAGGCGTGTCCCCCTACCTCGTGGCCTCCTCGTCTGTTACTTGGCGTCCACTCCAAGTCCTCTAGATCACGTTTGTTCCAAAAGTCACGTTCCCAAAGGTTTCATTCCGTTTGGACTCCGTTTGATATTCTTTTTCTGGAAACTCTGAAATAGGCAAAAAAACATCAATTTGGGTTGGGCCTCCGGTTAATAGGCTAGTCCCAAAAATAATATAGAAGTGTATAAATAAGCCCATTAAACATCCAAAATAGAATATATAATAGCATGGAACAATCAAAAATTATAGATACGTTGGAGACGTATCAGTAGATGATGCTAAAAATGTGGGGAAAAGGGGGAAAAGGGATCTCGTGATTTGAGTAGGAACAAAAATGGGTCCCAATCCCAAATTGCAGATGACTGTGATAGAGCTTTTTATGATGTTAATAGTTTGGGCAGGAAGAGAAATGAGAAGGGGAAGAGGAAAGTCAAATTAGGGGATAACTCTAAAAGAATAGGCTTAGATGCTCATAGAAGAAGAAGAAGAAGACTAGAAGAAGAAGAAGAAGAAGAAGAAGACTAGAAGAAGAAGAAGAAGAAGACTAGAAGAAGAAGAATAAGAAGAAGAAGAAGAAGAATTCCTTGATTTTCTTCATCTTATTATGTCATTTGTGGACTAAATAGGCGAAATTATGTCATAAATGGACTAAACACGCTAAATAAGAAGAAAAATACCGTTATCACGGAGGAGTAGGAATGGTCGGGGCTGCGCCAGTGCCAGACAGAGGTGAAGGACCGATCGGAAATTGGCAGAAGGAGTGGTCGATGCTTGTCGGGAGCCATGCTGCACCAAAGATCATTTCCAATAATGTCTCGTTAGCAAGTTCGCAAACTGAAATGTGAATAGTAGTAAGCAACTACTGTCGGTGCCAAAACCGGCGGATCTCGGGCAGGGGGTCCCGAACTGTGCATCTAGGATCGATGGTAACAGGAGGGAGGGGACACGATGTTTACCCAGGTTCGGGCCCTCTCGATGGAGGTAATACCCTACTTCCTGCTTGATTGATCTTGATGATATGAGTATTACAAGAGTTGATCTACCACAAGATCATAGAGGCTAAACCCTAGAAGCTAGCCTATGGTATGATTGTTGTTGTATCATCTATCGACTAGCCTGGCCTCGGTTTATATAATGCACCAGAGGCCTAGGATAACAAGAGTCCTAGCCGAATACACCGGTCGGGAGGAGTCCTTGTCTTGATCGCCAAGTCTTGTGGAATCTTCCTTGTATGCGGCAGCTGTCCGAACTAGCCCATGAGTATACGACCGGGGGTCCTCGGCCCAATCTAACAGATCGGGAGATGACGTGGTGAGTACCCCCTAGTCTAGGACACCGTCAGTAGCCCCCTGAACTGGTCTTCAAGTTAGGGACGCTCCTCGATTCTTCCGAACTATTCTTCATCTTCGGTCGTCGGTCTTAAAAACTGGTTTAACAAATCTTTCCATCTTCGATCTTGAGGATCGCCAAAGTGAATCCAATGAGTTTACACGTCGGGTATTCGAGGAGCCCCTTTAACTTTCCGGCCTTTATCAATGCCTCGTCATTTTTATGCCACTCCTCAGGTTTGAAGTTGTTCCTGGGAGGCAGTGTCCTCTTGCGTTCGAGCTCTAACGCCGGACTGCATTCGAGGTATCTTTTGCAGCCGAGCACCAATGCCGGACTGCTTCCGAGCTCCAACGCCGAAATGTATCCGAGCTCCAACTCCGGACTATATTCAAGAGGTCATAGATCATCTTGATCCAAAAAAGTTGAAGTAGTTTAGCCGAGCTTAATGCTGGAAATGCCCTCTATGGAGCTAGCCGCTAGCGCCCGAGCTTTATGCCAGACTGCTTCCAAGGTGGTGCACCACCCCGACCGCGGGCTGATTTTTTCTGAATATTTTTAACCGGTGCAGTTTATTCTCTGCCAATGTATATCCAGTAGCCCTCAAGGTGTGTATCAGTCTAAAACCCGAGATGCACCTGAAGGAAAACATAACACTTCTGATCCTAGTAGCCCCTGAGACTCAGGTCGATGCGCGAAATCGGCTTGAGGATCAACTCCTAGCTCGGCAGCATACATAGGAATAAAAACCCAGTGTAATATATTAGAGATAATAGTGATCGGCGAACGGGCCCTTGAGAGAGGGTCTTGAAAAGTTGTCGTTATATATTTAGCTTGACGCCAGATAGGTCCAAATGGTACCTATTGTTATCCGAAGACATGTTTGCCCATAGTTCGGTCAAGTCGAACACTTGGCAGTTGGAATTTTCTTCATTGAAATAGGCAATGCAGTAGCCCCCGAGACACTGGTCGGGTGGCAAACCAGATCAGGGGATCGATGTGCCCCTTTAATATTTGTAAATAATGAGCGCAAAGCCCAGTAGCCCCCGAGCCTTAATGTGGGCACGGGTGGCCGAATTAAGGATCGATATCCAGAGTAAAATCACGGAATATGTGTAATGATTCTATGTATCCAAGTACTTTACATCATTATTTTGACTCCATTGCGACCGTTTTATCAGTTGAAAGTGGCCCATCGTCGGCTTCTACCCCTTGGTAGATACTACACAGGGTGTTTCCGCACTAACAAAACAACCCTTAGCCGACGTCTCGGTGCCTGAAGGCGGTTGTGTTAGCAGAAACAAGGCAATCAGATATGCGGGCTTTATAACTTTCACTTAGTCATAGGAGCTTAAAGTTGGGAGGCCAGCAAGTAGCCCCCCGGTTAGTGTTCGGCGACAGCCGGGGTCAAGCTGTAAACACTTCGGCCAATGTTATGAATGGCCCGTCATTTAATATAGTCATCAGACCGCTGACCAGTTTACGCTTATTGTGACAGTCAGTTTTCGACTTTCTCCACTGCGGTGCTTAACCATGCGAGCTGGAAGCACAATCGCAGTGGTTCTCCCTTTGCACACCTAGCCGAACAAAGCAGAACATAGGAGGCAAGCACAGGAGCCGGGCAACCCAACTATTGATCGAAGACACAATTCAAAACTGATGCATATATAGCAATATCCGTGAATTTTTGCCGAATCTCTAAAGGTGTCCGGCGTTGCACTGCGAGACTTATGCGGAAAACACACAAATAGTTGAAAAAGTGTCGTAGGATTGGAAAACAAAAAAACGTCAGAAAAAACTCGACGTCCGAACTAGATCAAGTATTCGGTGCCAATCCGAAAATTGGTCTTAGAAAAAAAAGTGCATATGTCGTGTTTCAATATGACACATCCTATCTCAAGACTTCAAGCGGGTCAGCCTACGGCTTCAACCTCCTGTCACTAAGGCAGGGTACTTCTTGTTAGGCCAATTTAGCAAACTAAACTCTAGCGGCTTTGAGAGAGAAATTAGGTTCCCCGGCTATTAACCACACACTCGCGTCGAAAAAGGAGTGATAGAAAAAGACTTTGCAACGACTATGAAGAAATCATTTATTATAAAACGGCTCATATAAATTTAAGAGCCCCCAAGTGACTTGGGTAGAAGAATTTTTATGTATAATGGTTGTATGTACCGAAGTACTTGTATCATATCTGTTTTCACCCGAACTTTAAACGCGTCTTAACCGACCGTCGTCTTCTCCCTCTTCGGTCAAGGACCAAAAAGTTTTATGTACTCCACCCGTCGAGAATATCAACCGTGTTTCCGATAACCAGGCAATCAGGCCATAAGGCTGTAACCGACAAAGTGCGCTCAGGGAACTTATGCTATATTACTAACAAAGTGTAAGAAGCATCTTCGAAGAAAATAGTACCCCCACCGATACCTTTCTTCGGTGCTCATTGTTACTATGAGACTTGTGCAATAGATTTTTTGTACTCATGAGTTCCGTTGTGTGCCGACCATAATTGAAAACAATAAGAGCGCTAGCTTTTGGCTTCACCGAGTCTGAGGTCCGGCTCGGATGATCCGATCGTGACAATCGCAGAGGTGCTCCCTTTACTCCCTAGCCTAACAATCGGGAACGTAGGGGTAAACACAGGAGCGAGGCAACCCAGCTTGCAAATCGCTTAAGTCAACATGGTGCATATTGTGGCGTAATACACGAACAAGGAACGAAGCCCTACAAGTATAATCATTTGCAAGAGGAAAAGCTTCATAAAGGAAGACCCCAAGTAAACGGGGTATTTTAATTTGTGTGTCACAAACAAAGTTTTGACAAGGAGATTTTTTACAAGCAACTTTTTTCCAAAAAAGTATAATGCTTGGTCGAACCGAACACAAGTTAAAAATTAAAACTTTGAGCATGGAAGCGACTTAGCTGGTTAATGTGTTCGGCATTGATGACGCGGTCAGAGCTTGATGCGGGACAAGGTTCCATCCCCCAATCCGGTCCCGAGGTGGCGGAGCGGAGAGCTAGGCACTTCGAAGTGGTGACATAGCACGGTCAATGCAGGCCGGCAGAGTGATGCCGAAGTCCCCGGATCATTTTCCTGTGCACAAAAAATAGTGCAAACCAGAGATATTAGTAATAATAATAATTAAAAAAATTGTTGCATAATAAATAATTTATGCAAGGTGAGTAATAAAAGAAATATGGCCTGGCGCGAAAGTCAATGTCGATGCATGGGCGTCGGCGTGATGCGGTAAAGGCGTAGCGAAGCCTGAATTCGCAGGTCGGTCCGAGTTCCGGATGCGGTGTTCGCCGGACTATGTACGGAAACTGACCGAACTACCATGCGACCGTCGTTAATGCGGCCATCATTTGATAGACCTATGTACAGATGATGGACAAACCAGAGTGATAATTCCTTGGGAAAAATGAACCCAAACAAGCAAAAAATACTAGGATTAATAGCACCTGGTTTATTTGTTGTAGCAGTCCGAAGAAAGGTGATTCCCAAAATTGGGACTCGATCTGGACACCCATTGCCTGATGGGCGATAAAGCGACGGCAGGGCGATGCTGGCAAAGGTTGGCTTGTCGAGGCAAAGCCCTCGGCCTAGCTAACGTGACGGAGCTGGTCGGCTAGTGACGCCGAAGTCTCCGGAGTAGGTTGATGAAGAGATGGCGAAGCCCCCGGTCTAGCCGAGATGTCGAAGCCTCGATGTCAGCCGATGAGTCGAAGTAGGTCGGCGTGATGGACACCGGCTTGAAGGAGCAACGGTGCGGCCCTGCCGATGCAGGTCGTGACATGGTCAATGCCGGCTTGATGAAGTGACCGTGCGGCGATGCCGGCGTGCCCGCTCCGTGTAATCCATGGGGTGGCGATGTTGGTGATGATTTATCCTTCGCGATGCCGAACTCTTGTTCGGCTTGCCGAGATGATGATCCGAAGAAGTGGAGCTCGGCTCAATAAAGTGACAACGTGTCTAGCGCAGGTCGGTAGCCGTAGAGCAACGTTGTCGGGCTGGTTTGACACCAGCGCGATGGTGAAGATCATATTGGAAAAGACTTCAAAATTAACGGGATGTGTTTGGGAACAAAACACAATACCCCCTACAAAACTTCCTTCAAAAAGGATGTCCGAAATCTCGTTCATAAAAAAGATGAATTCGGGTCGGATTCGTTCTCGCGCAGAAAACAAATCCGAAAAGTGATGCACTAATCGGAAGGTTCCCGGAGTTTGGACGGTCGGATCGAGCTGAAATTTTGAGGGGTGGTAGATATAGGAATTCCGCAACCGATCAACGATTGGATCTTCCAAAGGACGTCCAAGCTAGAAGTTGGACACCACGCCCTAAACTCGTCCAGATTCCCGTCCAGATTTGACAGGGCTCCGGTATATCATAGATTCCCAGAGATTCCTCCATCGGAACTCGACGGAATTTTCCAGGGTTGTTGTAGACTCAATTCTACATAGTTACACCGAAGCAATAGTTAAAACGACACTTGAGGAGGCGGCGGCAACGGATACGAGTTTGTTGTCCAGAAAAACAGCACGGTCGCCCGAGGGCAATGTTGACGTTGAGCCCCCGGGCTCCCTGGATGATTCCTCCATGATCTTGATAGAGATTGGAGTTGATGTTGATGAAGGCCCTCCTCCAAACATGACGATCGGAGGTAGGGCGCAGTCCTCGGTCCAGCCAAGGTGACCAGTCGAGCCGGTGACGAAGAAGCCGACGTCGCAGTTGATCTACAGTCGAGCCATTGATCCTTTTGCCGATCACACAGCGAAACTCTCAATGAAAGCACCAATGTCGGTGTCAAAACCGGCGGATCTCGGGTAGGGGGTCCAGAACTGTGCATCTAGGATTGATGGTAACAGGAGGCGGGGGACACGATGTTTACCCAGGTTCGGGCCCTCTCGATGGAGGTAATACCCTACTTCCTGCTTGATTGATCTTGATGATATGAGTATTATAAGAGTTGATCTACCACGAGATCGTAGAGGCTAAACCTTAGAAGCTAGCCTATGGTATGATTGTTGTTGTATCATCTATCGACTAGCCTGGCCTCAGTTTATATAATGCACCAGAGGCCTAGGATAACAAGAGTCCTAGCCGAATACGCCGGTGGGGAGGAGTCCTTGTCTTGATCGCCAAGTCTTGTGGAATCTTCCTTGTATGCGGCAGCTGTGGCCCATGAGTATACGGCCACGGGGGTCCTCGGCCCAATCTAACAGATCGTGAGATGACGTGGTGAGTACCCCCTATTCCAGGACACCGTCAACGACCATTCAAATCAAACTCACCGTGGTCGCCGGAGCAATCTGGGGCATCGGCGGAGGGGCCTGACCATTTTTTCTCGCACATGGTCTGCACACTTGGTTCTCACGAGTCAGTCATATTAGATAGTAATGCGAACATTACGTGCATGATTGGGCTAATATGCACGAGAAATGTACCACGATGAGGTCGTATAGGGCCCGGTTAGCGCTGTCATTCCGGTTCCTCTCCTCCTCCAACAGCTTAGTCGTCCTCTCCTCCATCTCCCTCTCCCTCTCCGCCGCCTCCCTCTGTGCCTCCCTTTTTGCCTCCTCCACAAGCGCCTTCGTCTTCAATCTCTCTTTCTCAACAATAGCCTGCAACACACCACTCCTCGTTAGCATTGTAATCATCGACGGACGCAAACACAATGTAATGGAGGAAAGGTGAGAGACTCTGTATAACTAACCGCCATGGTGATCTCCGCGGGCCGTGCACGAGGCGTTATCTCAGGATCAGAGCTACTCAGGCGCTTCTTGATCTGTGGGAGAGTCTTAGGACAAGATATCAGTCCATCACCAATGGCTTGAGAGCCATGGGACCTCCCGCCACCAGATATCATCACCAGCTCTATATCAAAAGGATCCTGGCTCGGGTTAAAGTCCTCCCCTTTCCTCGCCTTCCCCTCGTCTCTGTACCTCACAAGCTTGTGGTGGGAGGTCTTGTTGGTGAAGCTCTCTGGATCATCTAGGTCAGACTCCGTGAATGGCTTGGCCTTCTTGTACGGGGCCATATGGGCCATGCCATAGAGGTCGAACAGACCTGGCATAGGCTTCTTGTGGTGGTGCGCCTGAGAGAGAGGAACAAAATATTAGTGAAGGTCTCAAGCTAGCATGAAGAATGATATTGCAATGTAAATAGGTCATTTTGGAGCTAAGAAAGGTTATTATGTCATTTTCGAGGAAAATAAGCTAAGTTTAGGTCATTTTCGAGGTAACCAAGATTATTATGCCATTTTTTGACCAAATTATGCTAATTATGTCATTATTGAGCTATCCAAGGTTATTATGTCATTTTAGATCTAACTATAGCATATTTAGGCATTCTAAGGTTATTATGTCATTTTAGAGCTAATTATGTCATGAATGACCTAGCTAAGATTAGTTAGGGTTGTTATTGAGCTATTGAAGGTAGTTATGCCATTTTTTAACTAACTAAAGCATATTAAGTCATTTTATAGAGCTATCTAAGGTTATGATGTCATTTTTGAGCTAATTATGTCATGAATGAACTAGCTAAGATTAGTTTAGGTTGTTATTGATCTATGGAAGGTAGTTATGCCATTTTTTAACTAACTAAAGCATATTAAGTCATTTAATAGAGCTATCTAAGGTTATTATGTCATTTTAGAGCTAAATATTTCATAAATGAACTAAGGTAGTTATGCCATTTTTCAACTAACTAAGCATATTAATTAAGTCATTTTGGAAGGGATAAATGCTAGCATGAAGAATGAATTGCATGAATCATGTAGCAAACCACATACCCAGTTATCCCCATACTCAAACAGGTTGGAGCTCCCTTGATGGTGTGGCACTCCATTTGGTCGCGCTTATCCTTGGCCCTTTGGTGTTCGACTTTCCATTGGGGAGAGCACCACGCATCCACCAACGCCTCCCAATAGTCCATCTTATCCACACACCATCTCGGGGGCACCTAAGTGAGTCAAGAGAAATTTCAGCGCTACGCCTACGAATCAAATCAAGAAAACTAAGTTCAAGGCCTTAAGAATAGGTAATTACCTGCATGTACTTCTCCCTACTCAGAAACTTGCCGCGACACTTCTTCTTGCCCCTCCTAATACCTTCGAGGCGTAGTAGTCTCGAACGGCATGCACCCGAGCCTCGTGCCTTAAGTTCTGAGGTAGGCGCTTGCACTCGCTTTCGACAACCATACACGCGGCTCCTGCTCTCCCTCTGAAACCCTGTAGAAGGTCTACAATCAAACAAGATAACACTGATTAGTACAATCACTAGGTAGTGTTGATTTTTAATTCCATAAAGGAGAAATTACCCAAAACCGACGAGACACAATGTCGGCCATCGTCTCGCACAAGACACCATCGACCCTCTCCTTCGGCGGGGCCGGGGCAACCGAGTACAACTCCCAAGTCAGTGCTAGCTGTGGAACTTGACCCTCACCGGGCAACGTGACCCACCCAGGGAAGTGTTGCCGGCAAATCACACCAAGGACCTGGTTGGGCCTACGGACACCATGGGGGCGTACCCAGCCCCTGCAGTATGACAAGGCCAACGCATTAGATATTAATTTGAAGGAAAATGAAGGCAAAAGGTTAAAAAATAGTAATGCACTTACTTCAACCCTTTAGGCGCAATCAACCACCTCTGGTCGGGGGTCGTCGGCACGGGTGGGAGCTTTGTACAGCCACGCTTGTAGACCTTCTTGCCCTTCTCAACTAGCTCGTCATCGTTGTAGATATCATATGAAAAGGTGTCCTCGCTACCATCCTCCGGGCCACTAGCCTTCGGAGTCTCGTGGGATGAAGACCCCGTGACCGGAGTCTTCTGGGACGAAGACCCCATGACCGGAGTCTTCTGGGACGAAGACCCCGTGACCAGAGTCTTCTGGGACAAAGACTCTGGGACCGGACTCACGTGGGACGAAGGATCGGCGACCCGAGTCTAGTGGGAGGAAGGAACAGCGACCGGAGGCTCATGGACCGGAGTCTGAGACAGGTCCATGTCAGACGGAGAACTCATGTGGTCGGGTGAATCAGCTAAGGGTGGCAGCGAGGAAGGCGTAACAGCCTTCTTACCTCTCCCGCTGCCACGTCCACCTCTAGCAGGCTTCTTCGTCCTCCCCGACCTCTCCCAGCCAAAGAAGAAGCGCCCGCCTCAGTTGTCTGCATACTGTCTAGCAGCGCTCTCCGGAGGGGCTGTGCTGGAATAATGGAACCACCCCTCCCAGTAGCGCTCGCAGGAGGATCGGGGCGCTCTGGACCCTTTCCCACCATCCTGTCAACACCTGCAATGACAAAAAGTAAACGAAATTAGTACAACATAAAAAATTTGGATACCTGACATGAACATAATAATATGTATATAATTTAAGTGTATCATAATCATGAACATAATAAAAATACACCCGATCAACACAAATATATATGGGGTCGGGGTGTGGTTGTCAGGGTGTCGGGGTCGGGGTGTCAGGGTCGGGGTCGGGGTGTGTGTCGGGGTGTGGTGTCAGGGTGTCGGGGGTCGGGGTAAGGGTGGGTGTGGTGTCAGGGTGTCGGTGGTTGGGGTGTCAGGTGTCGGGGTGTCGGTGGTCGGGGTCGGGGTATGGTGTCACGGTGTCGGGGTGTCGGGGTCGAGGTGTCTTGCCGGGGTGTCGTGTCGGGGTCGGGGTGTCAGGGTGTCGGGTTCAGGGTTGGGTCAGGGTGTGGGTCGGGGTGTGGTGTCAGGGTGTCGGTTGGTCGGGGGTCGGGGTGCGGTGTGAGGGTGTCGAGGGTCGGGGTCGGGATGTCGTGCCGAGGTGTCGGGGTCTCTTTTTTCCTTTTCTTCTTCTCTTCTTCTTCTTCTCCTCCTCCTCTCATATTTGTTCTTCTTCTTCTCCTCCTCCTCCTCTCCTCTTTCTTCTTCTTCTTCTTCTTCTTCTTCTTCTTCTTCTTCTTCTTCTTCTTCTTCTTCTTCTCCTCCTCCTCCTCTCATATTTGTTCTTCTTCTTCTCCTCCTCCTCCTCTCCTCTTTCTTCTCCTCTTTCTTCTTCTTCTTCTTCTTCTTCTTCTCCTTCTTCTTCTTCTCCTTCTTCTTCTTCTCCTTCTTCTTCTTCTCCTTCTTCTTCTTCTCCTTCTTCTTCTTCTCCTTCTTCTTCTTCTCCTTCTTCTTCTTCTCCTTCTTCTTCTTCTCCTTCTTCTTCTCCTTCTTCTTCTTCTCCTTCTTCTTCTTCTCCTTCTTCTTCTTCTCCTTCTTCTTCTTCTCCTTCTTCTTCTTCTCCTTCTTCTTCTCCTCCTTCTTCTTCTTATTCTCCTTCTTCTTATTCTCCTTCTTCTTATTCTCCTTCTTCTTATTCTCCTTCTTCTTCTGCTCCTTCTTCTTCTGCTCCTTCTTCTTCTGCTCCTTCTTCTTCTGCTCCTTCTTCTCCTTCTTCTTCTTCTCCTTCTTCTTCTTCTGCTTCTTCTTCTGCTGCTTCTTCTTCTTCTGCTGCTTCTTCTTCTTCTTCTTCTCCTTCTTCTTCTTCTCCTTCTTCTTCTTCTTCTTCTTCTTCTTCTTCTTCTTCTTCTTCTTCTTCTTCTTCTTCTTCTTCTTCTTCTTCTTTCTTCTCCTCCTCCTCCTCCTCTTCTTTCTTCTCCTCCTCCTCCTCCTCTTCTTCTTCTTCTTTCTTCTCCTCCTCCTCCTCCTCTTCTTTCTTCTCCTCCTCCTCCTCCTCTTCTTCTTCTTCTTCTTCTTCTTCTTCTTCTTCTCCTTTTTCCTCTTCTTCTTCTTTTCTTCTTTCTTCTTCTCCCTCCTCCTGTTCCTCCCTCCTCCTTCTACTTCTTCTTCTAAACTAAAACTAATCTAAAGTAAACTAAACTAATATAAACTAAAAGTAAAACTAATCTAAAATAAAATAAAGAAGAAGAAGGACGGGGTCGGCGGCGGCGGCGCGAGCCGGTGTGGGTGGGGGATGGCGACGGAGGGGAGGGGGCGGGGGCGGGGCGACGTGGAAGGGGCGGTGGGGGTGCGGTGGAGGTCGGGGGCGCAGGAAAGGGGTGTGGGGAGGCCGGCTACGGCAGACAGGGTCAGCGGCGGCGGCGCGGGTGTGGGTGGGTATCAATGAGAGAGTGGAGAGAAGAGACAGAGGACGGGGGCAGGACGGCCGTTAACGTACCCGCCTCTTTGCCGTCAGCCAACGGTCGGCAAAGATTCTTTGTCGTCCGCTTGCGGACAGCAAAGAGGTGGGGCCGGTGGGCTTGAGTTGGTTAAACAATAACTGGACCCACCCACCTCTTTGCCGTCAGCCAGCGGAGGCAAAGAACTGGCTGATGGCAAAGACCTTGTTTGCCATCAGCCACATCTTTGTCGTCCATTTTTGTGTGGCTGATGGCAAAGACCTTCTTTGCCGTCAGCAAGCGGACGACAAAGAGTGGGCAGACGGCAAATAAGCTAATTCCAGTAGTGAGGTGTACACAACTGGGATTGGTCAGATGTGTTTGTGGTGTTTGGTCAGATGTGTTTATGGTGTTTGGTCAGATGTGTTTGTGGATTGAAGATCACTCCACTGAATGTTAATGATTGTTTTGGGGGATGGCTAGGTAAATTTAACAAAGAGGATAAGAAAATAGTGATGGTAGGGGTTTCTGCCTTATTTTGGGCAATCTGGAAAAGTAGGAATGCAATCATATTTGAAAACAAAAGGATAAATGATCCTTTCTATATAATCAAACTAATAAGCCGGTGGTTGATTGACTGGTCCATCTTGCAGATAAAGGAATCGTCAAGAAAAATGCTGGAGCTGGGAGCAAGAGTGCTAGAACGGGCAGCAAGTGAGGTGTACACAACTGGGCAAGGCTGGAGGATCAATGTGGCGAGGCTTCTTTGATGACGTCCTGCTGTTGTGACCTCTCTGCACTGCTGCTGCTGCTGTTATTAGTCCTTTTGCTTCTATCAGCTCCTGTCTCATGTTATGTTATGTTAAATAACCTTGCTACGCTATGCCTCAGTCTGTTGGGGTCTGGAGTCTATTGACCTATGTTGGTCTTTTGCTGTGTTTTGGTGAAAGAATCGGTGGTAGTTCTTAGGTCTGAAATGTTGGCTACTCTGCTACTCTGGTTTGGTTTTCAGTAATGAAAATCGGAGGGGCAAGCCCTTCTTCTGATTAAAAAAATCTCTTTAATGTCTATATATATACAAGGAAAAGTTATGCAAGTTGAAATGTTGCAGAAAATTTCTTTTTCAGTCTCTTTTCTCCACAAGGAAAACAATCTCGTTTCACCCTCTCGAGTCTGAACCTGGTTTCCCCCATTTCCTCTATCCAGATCCACACCAACAAAGGGAAGACACCAGCGAGCAGAGCACCATGGCATCACCGCCACGCCACCGCACCTCGCCGCCGGCGCTCCCGTACGAGCTCGTCGAGGAGATCCTCCTCCGCCTCCCACCCGATGAGCCATCCTGCCTCCTCCGCGTCTCCTTCGCCTGCAAGGCCTGGGGCCGCGCCGTCTCCCAGCCCGACTTCCGCGGCCGCTTCATCAAGGAGCATCAGCATCGGCCACAGCCCTTGATCGGCTTCCTCCACAACTCGGAGGACGAGCGCGTCCCCCGCTTCCTCTCCACCACCGCCTCGCCCTTCTCCCTCCCCGCCCCGGACCGCGCCTCCTGGCTCGCCCTCGACTGCCGCCACGGCCGCGCCCTCTTCCTCTCCGAGTCCGAGGGATCTGGTGCTCAGCAACTCCTTGTGTGGGATCTAAACACGGGCATCCGGCGGCGCATACCAGTGCCCACGATGCACAGCAGCTACAAGTGCCGGACCGCGGCCGTGCTCTGCCTAGCGGACGGGTGCGACCACCGCGACTGCAACGGGGGTCCCTTCCGCGTCGTCTTCGTCTTCACCGTGTTCCGAAAGCTTATCCTGCATTCCGCTCTCGCGTCGGTGTGCGTCTACTCGTCAGAGACTGGCACCTGGTCCGGTGTACTGAGGAGGATTAGTCACCAACTCGACGCGTTGACGTTTAGATGTCATTCTAGCCTGCTCCTTGGGAGGTCTCTGCTCTACTTCTTGTCCGACGGTGGGTTCATCTTAGAGTATGACTTGGCCAGCCACGTCCTGACTGGGTTCGACACGCCGTACAGGCACACTGACCCTGAGCCAACATTTAACCTCGTCGTGGCGGAGGATGGTGGAATAGGAGTTAGCGAAATCACCGATTCATGGCTCAGATTGTGGTCAAGGGAGGAGAGTGATGCAAAATGGGTAAATAGCCGGGTCATCGACCTGCAAAATTTGCTCCCACCTGCTGCTCTCGTGGATGCAGAGGCTGAAGTGATGGTATTGGGATTTGCCGAGGGAGTGAATGTCATTTTCATTGACACGGTGGATGGCCTCTTCACAATCGAGCTACAGTCAGAGCGGGTGAAGAAGGTGTGTGATGATCATGGCTTCCGCAATTTGATTCCAGTTGTCAGCTTCTACACTCCTGTGGACCGTCTCGAATACCAGGACCTGCTGCCGTCGATCCCTAGTGAGGATGTAGGTGATGAAGAGGAGAAAACAGTAGATGAGGCACAACAGCTGCTTGACAAGGGGTCCAATACTATCAAGGAGGGTGGCTTTGTCGACGCCGTTGAACGTGTCAGCCATGACCTCAATGTCAGGTGAGGGCTCTACTACCAAAAGCCTCCCCTGTTCTGAGCTACGCAATGCTGAAACATGTGTATGGATTTGATTGTGGGAAAAATACTTCCCATTAGTTCGGTACTCTTTAGGATCAGCTGTTGGTTGTTTCCATGTGCCCTTAGTTACTTTGGGACTTTGAGTCTTTTAGTTTGGAAGATGAGTTTACGACGGTTTTAGATGTTCTGCGACAAGGTGGTTGCCAAGCAATGTTTTTCTATCTTTTGTTCGGCAGCGACCTCAACTGTGTTTGAGTGATTCCACGGGTTGAATTAGCCTCATTGTTTTGATGGCAGTACTTGAGAGTTAGGACCTGACATCTTTTGTTATGATTTATGCATTGCCATGAATATCAAATCTGTATATATTGGAGGGATATGTATTATCCTATTTGAGAAGAGTTATATACCTCTGCTCCTGGCTAATCTCTTGTTGTAAACATCAGTGAACAGAGCATAGTTACCACCTCGTGTCATCAAAATGGTTGATGGAATATTTTGAGCTGTGCTATTCTACCTCAGATTGCAGTAACTTTCATGTCCTTGTATTGTCTATAAACTTAACAATTATAGACTAATAAAAATGTAAATGTATGCCTTTGTTTTCACCTAGTGTTGGGGTTTATGGAGAAGGTGCTCCCGGCTGTGCTAGCACGTTTGACAAATATGAATGCGCATACAAAGCTCAAGAGGTGAATGATTCCTTGGATGATGTTTCCAGGAGTGCATCAAATGAAGAATCGGTGAAGGGCACAGCCAGCGAAGATGATGCTAAGGACTCAAAGACCTCTGGTGGCAATGGTGAGGGTGTTGCTCCATCTTCGGAGAAAGGTGATTCTCAAGAAGGTACTGTATTATCATTGTCCCTTTCTTTGGACCAGCAATGCTGCCAGGACTGCACAACTGCGGGGTGAAATACTTTATTTTCTTTGAAGTTTGCATTGTTCTCCCAAGATTTCGCATGAAATTTAACTTCTATGGAATAGTTTCACTAGTAACTTTTGGGATCAACAGGACCCACAATTTTAAAGAGGCACCGCCACTGCCCCCAATTAGTCATATACTCCCACAGAAAAAAGCCATGTGATCCTGCATATGCAAACTACTAGTAGTCTTGCTTGGGACTTGGAAGGAGGAACTTTTTGCTATTTGTACTTATCTCTTGAATTCTCATCGACATTCCATAGAAGACCGTTTAATCAATGCAGTTTTGCTAATAGATAGTAGATGATATTTCTGAAAGCAGAAAATGCTTTCATTTCTCAAAAAAACTTGTGCCATGGGTTGACCATATCTTGAACTTGTGTCTGGTGCAACATGTCAGCCATTTGCCTTCTGAATTTATATACATATGTTTTATTACCTTTCTTACCTATACACTTGAAATAGCAATGCCAGTTTGAACATCTATGCATCTATCTAAATAGTGTACTCGCAGAAGGTAGATTTACTACATAAGATCTCCTCTTTTAAATCATGTCTTACATAAGTTATGCAATAATGTGATTAGTTGGTGTTAAACGAACCAATCTATTATCATCATCATGCTATAATGATTAAGCTGGACCACTTAATCATTTGTATGGATCTCTTCCCGGTGAGTTTTCAATCGTATAATAGAATTGATGGTCATGCATCAATATGTTTTTTACCTCTTAGAGTAAATACGGGTAATAGTTGTTTTTAACAAGAACATTGATATTGTCGCTTACTAGGGGAAACTCAAATGGTAATAACACACGCCTAGACGTACTGTAAATAACCTTGGGGTTGTAGGTAGAGGCTTCAAATGTGGTAATGTCGGGCGTGTTTGGTTACATTGCCGATTCAGCCTGGCCCGGCGATCCTGGCTCTATTGAGCCGGTTTGAGGGGATGCAGGCCAAAAAACCCCAGATGCACATAGTTTGGTTGCCTGCATGCCCCTAGTTGCATGAGACAAACATTTTTGACCCAGCGTTTGGTTGCCCGCATTGCATTAGGTGCACATATGACATGGTGTTTGGTTGCAACCTGCATAAGGTGTTGTCACCACTTCTATCTAGTGGTGACCTTACCACACACAATCTGAACATAGTGCCAGCTAGTTAAACAAATGACAGTTCATCCTAACTACAATCAAATGACAGATCAAATTATTAAGAGCCATTGGCTAAATAGGGGATAGTTCATCGGTGCTGCTGCTTCATCTTCCTCTTCTGCTGCTGCTGCTGCTGCTGCTTCTTTTTCCTCTTCTTCCGTGCTTCTGCTGCTGCTGTTTCTTCTTCCTCTTCTTCAAATCCTGCACTGACCTTTGTTAAGCCACATTGCCTCTGCCCACTCCAACCTTTTGTTCTTCCAACTGTCATTGTCAAATGCCTCCACACCATGGCCAGAGCTAACAACATCGTCAAGCTCGACCTCTTCCTCCTCAGGCACGTGTTCATCAAAGCCCCACTGGAGGATCCAGTTATGCAGAATGCAACAAGCAAGAACTAGCTTAACTTGAGTGGGGTATGGGTGGAATGGCTTCTGATCCAGGATCTTAAACCTATTCTTCAGAGCTCCAAGTGCCCTCTCAACAGTTACTCTAGGGCTGGAGTGTCTGAGATTAAGCAGCTCCTGTGGAGTCCTAGGAAAGTTCCTACCAGAGAACTCGTTGAGATGGTACCTGGTTTTCCTGAAGGGTGGAAGAACACCCGGCCGACATGCATAGCCAGCATCTCCAAGGTAGAACTTGCCGTCGGGGATGTTGATCCCATCAGGTCGACTCATGCTGTCAGTGAGAATGTTTGCATCATGCGCTGACCCCTCCCAGCCAGCCAGCACATATGTGAACCTCGGATCAAAGTCAACAGCAGCAAGCACATTCTGGCTTGTGTAGTGCTTCCTCCCCATGTATGCTGCAGACTGTGACCTAGGAACTCCATCTATTGCCCCAATGCAGTCCTGAAAATGGCATCACTAGCCTGTGTTAGTGCTGAACTTGCACAATACAAGCATATCAAGCCATGAAAAGTGTATATCGTCAATGCTCACCTTGAAGTATGGATACCATCTTGGGCTTCCGCGAATCTTTGGTGGAGTCTGGCCAGATGGTCTCCTGATCATCTCTCCTCTAAGCTCCCCAACAGCAAAAAGGACCTGCTTGAAGTACCTAGAGATGGTCTACATTGACCTCCTGAACGTGTTGTGAATGACCCTGAACCTCTGGTTATGGCCAACAACATGGAGGAACATGGCCACTTGCTCTTCGACACTGGTGTTGATGCTATCTTGTAACAGGCCCCTGCTCCTGAAGGTCTCGACAAGCCTGGCAAATGGTGCTCTTTTCATTCTAAGCATCCACAGAGCCTCGACGTCATTGCAGTTGTAGATGTAGTTCAGATTTTGGATCCTCTCCTGTTCCCAGGGAAACAATGGATCATAGCGGATCAACGGTCTCCCAGCACGATGAACAGCTCTCTGGTGCATGAACATGACCCATGCCTGAATCACACTAATCAGTTATGCTGCCTGGATTATCAGCCTCATCCGTGCGTCCATAACCTAGTCGACATCGACGGTTTGTTCAGTGGAAAATCGATCCTACACCTAGCTTAAAGGCCTAACCACTGAGCTAACAAAGGGGGAGGGGGTGCTGCTTACCGGCATCGGAGACGAGGACGACGTAGGGGGAGCCATGGCACAGGGTAGGTCGACCAGACGTTGGGCAACAGCAAGGGGAGCACCAGATCAGCCGCAAACGCCGCCGCCTCTTTCGCCGCCGCCGCCGCCGCATATAGCGCAGATCTGAAATCGCAGCCGCCACCGGTGGTGAGGCAGTGGAGAAGAAAGGGGGCAATGGCTATGGGTGAGCGAGTGAAAGGGGGGTGAGGCGAATTTGGCGCCGGGACGGCGCGCCAGATTTCCATCCCCCTCGCCCGCGCCTTGCTCCCGCCCAGCGACCTCACGCCGCACTCAGCCTGGCTCGCGAGAAACTGCCGATCCGAGGGTTTCCAGCAAGCCAGGCTCTGGGCTGCTTTGAGAAGCGTGCGATGCAGGCCCAACAGGAAAACAAGGCAACCAAACAGGCCTCTCCCTTCCCGCGCGGGCCTGGTTGGGCTCGGTGCGGGCAGCCAAACACGCCCGTCAGGTCTCTGCTGAACCTGTCTGTAAAAAAAGAGACTAGCAACAGATTGTTCACTGTCTGTAAAATTTGGTTCAGCCAGATACTAAGTTCTGAAATTGCCAAGATATGCCCGAGACACGGCATTAGATGTCGCAACTGCATGTTTCATGTTGCCTCGATGGTCAATACTCATCTGTTGATGTGTACACAAGTAGATTGGTACGTGTTGTTGTCATTCAGCATTTGATATGTTTTCTTCTTCTTCTTCTTCTTTTTTACCAATGCTATTGCAATGTTTGGCATATTCAGTATGTGGTTGCAATGTTTGCGATGCTCTGAAAAGACTGCCATTGTTCTGCTCTTTTCTGTGATGCGACATTCTTTGCATCAGTCTTGGAGGGTTGTATAAACCATTTTGCATGTTTCTGTGCATGTGTGAAATGTTGCTTTTTATGTTAAATTCATATGTACTGTATTCTGTCAGACTCAATTTATTCTGCTAGCATTACATGCCTCTTACGGGAGTTTTGCTTTCTATGTATATCATTTGTGCTAACATCTCACTCTGTTGCTATGTGCTGCTAGTGCTAGGCTGATGGTGAGGCCGGATGTTTCGTCAGTCATCAGCGCCTTGAGTAGGATCCTTTTCTTCTCCGCAATTGGGAAGCACTTTTGTCATGGTATTTTAGTTTAGATTCCAGACTAAATGTAGACAAGAATTAAGGCACCAAATGTGGAGGCTTTGGCACTCCGAAGAAGTGAAATAGCGAATGCTGTTCAAGAGCTGGTCGGAAGGATAGTGTCGCAACTAGGAATCTATGATGCAAATTAGCTGCCGAATGGGGATCAGGGTCAATGATGCCTAACATTGAACGGTTCAGGGTCTGTTTGTTGTTCTGTACAACGGCGTATCTATCATGTGAGAAACATTTCATCTTTATGAAATAGGATAAGCATCATCGACTCTTTCTTTCCTTGTCTGTGTGAATCTGTTTTTGATACTCTTGGCGGCATTTCTCTGTTTGTGTTGAGAACATATTTGTGAGGGTTTCAAAGTAACTGTATACTTACTAGCATGTATGGCTTATTTGGAGAGGTGGAATCAACATACCAAATTAGTTTTGCTGAAAACAATTGAGCTAGCTGCAGTGTGGCGGATCTCATCATCAGAAAACTACAGGCCTAACAACAGTGGTACGACGGCTCTGTTGCCAACAGATATACAGAGCAAGCAATGCAAAGTGGCTCTGGTTTAAGCCTGTGATCAGTTGAAACATTTCATCTTTTCTTTATCTCAAATTAGAAACATTTCATCTTTTCTTTATCTCAAATTAGAAACATTTCATCATTTTCTGGAATGATGCAGAAATAATAATCTCTGATAATAAGTGAGATGAACTATTTACTTTGCAATTTTTGGTCCTGTTTCTCTCAACTGGAAGATGGTCATCAGTTGTCAGGCCAGCAGGCCTAGAGCTCTCCATCGTTAACCAGCTGGTTCTCCATGATGGCACCTTGGTCTTCCCGGCTTTGTTATGCTCCACTATGGACCAGCAAGCTTTCCTTGTCTTCGGAGAAGATCTAAAACTTTTCTGCTGTTTCTACTTTATAACCATGCTCTCAAGATGACTTTGAGCTTGGTGTTTACTTTTTTTTTCCACAACTTTCGTGTTGATCTGAATGGCAAATGCTTTCCCTTTTTGTTCTTGGTCTGAATCTCCTGATCACACAGAGAAGGAAACTATGTTATTTGACAAATTCGACAAATCCTAGCCATTGGATCCAGATCCTTTAGTACAAATATATGTCACCTGGCAAAAGGAAAAAAATGGCAACCAAAAAATCATGGTTTTTGATTTTGATTTACAAAGACCATGACATCAAGCGAAACAAACATAGCAAAGAATAGGCATGGAACATCGCCAGACAAACATCGCACAAGGAAAGCAATTCAGTGCTAGACCCCTCGACACCAAAGAGGGGAGCAAATCCTTTTGACAGAAGAAATGTAGGCAGAACTAGGCCTATCTGACACCAAGTGAACGATGCGCTCCCCTGACTAGTATAGCCTACACATCGAAAAGTCGGTCACCGCTCAAATCTAGAACCTGTGACCACCCAAACCAGCCCCACATCACTCAAGCTAGACAGCCAAAGCCGATCAAAGTCTCCAAAACCGACGCCTGCAAGGAGGGGGCGATGTGAAACACAGTTGTTGTCATCCCGCCCGATAATATACTAGATTCGGGTTTTCACCCGAAGAACTGACAACAGCGAGAAATGAGATACACCAGAACTTCACAATGACACATTCACAAAGGAAAACAACATCCGAGAACATAGTCGTCTCCGACACCCAAAAATAAGCTAGGCTTTCGACCGTAGCCACCGAGCAAAGCCTCATCTCCCCACTACAGAATAGGACCCACCATTGCCAGAAGCCACATGAAGGGGCCCACTGGAGACAACCATGCCGCTACCCAATCGCACGTTCACCGCGACAAGCCAGAACCCCCTAACAGTAAACAAATGTCTCTGACTCTCGTATCAATGAAGCCTACACCAGCATAATCTTTACGGGTGCATATGTGTTCTCATCTGACCATGTGAATTTTCTTCTGCTTACTCCCAATAGAAGTTATTTCTTATCTCTGCCATCCATTGTGGTAGTCTAGCAGAGTTGTTTCATGAGCGTGCGCGCGCGCGGGGGGGGGGGGGGGGGGGGGACCAATGGGCATGACACCTTGTTTCATTGTGAGGGGAGGGGAAAAAGCAACACCAACTGCGTTTAGCAACAACCCTAGGAGAATTGTAGTCGCAAGGAAGAAGGTGTTCAAATATAGGGATGGGCGTCCATTTTAGTTTCACATCTTCTTTTACACTGTTCTTGTACCGTTGCATGTTAATTAGCCCAGTTTCTCTCATAAACGGGTCAACTGCTTCAGGTTTTTTGATCCATTTTTTCTTATAAACTGGACCAATCTCATGCCATTCTGGCCAATTTGAGTAATATATTCAGGTGGGAGAACTCTCCCCGGTGATTCAAAAAAGAGAAGAGGAAATCACTGCAGCGTTGCTTGAACATGAGTTGATCAAGCAAAAGAATGCCTCTAAAAAGGAGATCACTCAAGGTTTGGGGTTGGCAGTTAAAGGTTATCAGCTTGGAAAGGGGCAAGTGGTGGAGAAAAAGAAGAAAAAGGTGTAGTGTTTCAGGTGCAAGGAGCAGGGACATGTAAAAAAGGAGTGCCCATAACTGAAGGGTGAGGCAAGTGCTAATGTGGCTACTCATGGTAATGGCTTGGACAATGACGATAGTGATGTTTTTGTAGTATCCAAGATAGGCGGTGAAATAGGGGGGGGGGGCATGGATGTTGGATTCAACAAGCTCTTTTCATGTGACGCCCAACAGAGAGTGGTTCTCTTTGTATGAGTCTGGTGAGTTTGATTTAGCCTATGCCGGCGATGCCATGGGCTACCGTGTTTTTAGAGTAAGTGACATCAGAACCAATATGTTAGATGGAGTTGAGCGTATACTTCTGGGACTCAGGCATGCGTCAGGGTTACAGAGTAATCTAATTCGCTTGGTGTTCTTTATGATGGTGGTAAGAAGACCATGAAAATCATGGAAGATGGGGTGACCGTGATGATGGAAGAGAGGACGGCTTCACATCTTTATAAATTGCAAGGGAGAATTATTACAGGTGGAGCCATGAAGAGTGGAACTGCAGGAATTGTAGGGGAGTCCCACGGTGGCATCGGGTCAGACCTATCGGGTAGCTCTTCATAAGATACAAAGAAAAGAACTCAAGTCCGAAATACACATGGAGGTTCGACGCATGAATAATTTCTAGACAGTGGAGAATATTCGCCAAGGTGGATTTTTTTATATTTGTGTCGAATATATTTGTACACAAGGGGTGACGTGGACTTGGACTTGTAATTTGTGTGAATAGGTACGAGTCGTGTAGGAGTCGTACACGTTGTATCATAGGGCTCTTATATAATGAGGAGGCACCACACGTTATAATCCATGACGACTAGATAGCAACGAGTATGAAGAGGAGCCGGTGGCATGTGCCGACGTCCGGGCGGTCGATGTTGCGGTATCTTGGGGAGGAGCGCCCGTGTTCATTGCCCCGGAGATGTAGTCATATGGATGAACTCCATTAACAAATATCATGCCTCTATCTCGATGTATCGTCTATGATCTTTGCTGGTGATTTCTGTCGGTTTAATAAAGCGAGGAATTAGTGTAAAAAACAATTATTGAGTTAGATCACCAGGAATTAGTGCAAATATCATGCCTTGATCTCTGTCGGTTTAACAAAGCGAGGGGTTAGTGTAATAAAAAAAACATGCATGCCGGCCGGGGACACGTACGCACGGGTCACCGCGACCACGTGCTGCTCCTCCTTCCGAAGAGCCACCACACGGTCGGTCAGTCTACGGAAAGCTTGTTGTTCATCCGGCCCTCGGGTGGGCGCGCGCGATCCCGCCGCTCCAAGACAAGCAGCTTCACTCGGGCCTCGACGCGGGCGGGATCGCGCCGCCCCATCGCCGTCTTCACGGCCACCTGCTCTAGCTTCGTCAGCCTGCGCAATATCGTCCGCAGCGCCAGCTCGGTGCGCGCGCCGTCCTCGAGCGCCGCCCGCATCTGCCCCCACACGCCGCCATACATCTCCTGGAGGACCTCCTGGCACTCGCGGCCAGGGTAGAGCTGCTCCAGCGTACGCGGCCGCCCATGGTGTCCCGGCGCCGGCTCGACTTCTTCCGGCGACTCCTCCCTCGGCTTGACCTCTTCCAGTGATTTCTCGGTGCGTCTTAGCGTGGCCGCCAGCTTCGAGTACGTGGCCTCGAACTCCCACGCGTCCCTAAACGCGGAGACTCTGCCGCTCTTCGAGGCCGTCGTCGTCTTCCGGTCGTGGTCGGCGCGGGGTTTCTTCGCCGCGCCCGGGCTCGGCTTGCCGGCGGCGGCGGCCTTGCGCTTCGGTCCGTGCTCCGGCTCCTCCCTTGCGCGACGCCGCGTCAGAAAGGCACGCCCGTCCGTCGGCAGCGGCAGGAACTCGGTGAAACCGCGGAGGAGAGGGCTGTCCGCGGAGCCGAAAACCTCGAGGGCCTTCGCGTAGATTTGATGCGCGTTCAGCGTCCCCTCCATCTCCACGTTGAACAGAAGCACCAGGAGCATGTCGTAGAGCCCGGCATCCGCCGTCTTCACCCGCTCCATGAACCGCATGGGCTCGACGCACTCGGCGACGTCGCGGCGGTGCTCCCTCTTCGGCCGCTTCGGCGGCGCCGCGGCGGCAGGATGATCTCCATGGATGGGTTTGGCTTCGTGCTGGCTGGGACGGCCGAGGAAGGCGTCGAAGCGCTGGGCGAGGTCGGGGTGGCCCTGGAGGATGGCGTCCGCCCGGGCCAGGACGGCGTGGGTGTCGGCGGTCTCGCCCCTGCCCAAGCACGCGAGGAGGTGGAGGAGCTCTGCGTGGATGGTCTGGCTGGAGGCGAGGCCGGCTTTGACATGTTGTATGAAGGATAGGGCGGCGTTGAATTGGCTCGCCGGAATCTGGTCTGGCAGTCGCGCCATGGCGGGCCGGCGGTGTTTGCTTCTGGCGCGGAGGCTGATCTGCTCCGTCATGGTTCGGCCTGTTTATTATTCCCCGGGACAGGACAAGGCGAGTTCTAGTAGGACTCGTACTACCGGATCACACTGCAGGCGGGACATAAGGCATAGTGTGGGCTCTTCGATCGGCCCACTTACAGAAAAACTATAGAACCAGAAAAAGGAGACCATGGAAGAAGGACGGCTGCCGGCCCGAACGAGAGATGGACCGGCAAGGACCCATAAAGAGATGGTTGGGGAATTGTGGGAGGCCACTCCGTTGGTGGTAATGTATGTAGCTACAAAATTCTTCTAAAAATAAAATAAATATAGCTACAAAATAAGGGAAATCATTGCGATCACCCGACCGATAATAATGATGCATGTGTCTACCGTCTCCATGGCTATTGGATCTGATTCTTATCAGATAACTAGAAGCAACGTATTATCTAAACTAGGTTTTGCAACTGCGTTGTTGCCATCTCTCTGACCGCAATAATTGATGTGTTGGGGGATCTGGATCCCCATCCCCTCCAAAGCAGTGGTTGCCCGTGCTCCTCCCAAGCTCCCCGTCAAGTCAACGCCTCCTCGCGCTACTTGGACCGCCACCATTGGCGTTCGCCGCCGGCCGCCCGCTCCACGATGAATATCGGCCGCCGCGCTACTGAACTCAAGCTGCATCCGCTGTCTCAGGGGAGCACCGCCTCGCTGCTTGCTGTTAGCTACAGCGAGTCTTTGTTGCAAAAATAACGGTAACAAGACCTTTGATAAAAAAATCCACCCGCAATTTTTTTTAATTCCAACAAGACCTCTGTTGCAAAAAAATTAAATTGCAACAAGACATTTGTTGTAAAAATAATCCGCAACTTGATTTATATTGCAAAAATTTCTGCAACATAACCCATGTTGCAAAACAATTCTGAAACACGGCATGTGTTGCAATGATAGAAGGTGACCCTCGGCCACTCATTCCGTCATACCCGACCGCTTGCGAGGCGGCGGACGCGTAGCAGCTCCCACAAAATAAATCATGTTGAGTTTCTTTTGTTGGAAGTGGGGAGACGTTATAATTTGCAGGAAGACGAAATTTAAGAAATTTTCATTCAAAGAACAGATTTTTTGTTCATTTGGAAAGTCATTGTTTGTACAGTGGAAAAGTCGGCTCCAAGCTGGCTGAGCCGAACCATTCCATTCCTCCGTTCCCCAGCACACACCTAGATCCAGCAACCACACCATGGCAGCAGCGCCGCCGGCGCTCCCGGACGAGCTAAGATCCTCCTCCTCCTCTGCCTCCCACCCGACGACCCGGCCTGCCTCCTCCGCGCCTCCCTCCTCTGCAAGACCTGGAGCCACAACGTCTCCCGCTCGGATTCCGCCGCCGCCTCCACGAGCTCCACCGGGCAACCCCCGTGCTCGGCTTCCTCCTCCAGGACTGGAGAAACAAGCGCGTCCCCCGCTTCAACCCAGCACCGCTTCGTCCTTCTCCCTCGCCGTACTGACAGAATAATTGTAGTTGTGTTGTCCAATCATAGATCACAGTAACTTTGTGCCCTACTATGTTACAACCTTGACATACAGACTGAAATTGTATGCCTTTATTTTATTATCAGGGTTCCACCAGATGGAGAGAAGTTGCTCTAGAGTCTACCACTACCAGCACGGTCTATGGTCTATGGACATGGACGAGTCTTGCTATGTGAAGCTCAAAAGGAGACTCATCGTTTGGGTGATATTCCTAAGTCTAAGAGCGCGTGAAATGAAGAATCCGCAAAGAGTTCAGGTAGGACCAGCAAATATGATGCTGGGAACCGAAAAGACATCAGGTAGCAATGTTGATGGTGCTCCACCTTCAGAGAAGGTGATTCTGCATAATGTGTCGTATATACCTTTACCCCTTTCCCCCAGACCCGTCTGGTGAAATACTCAAAGTTTGCATTATTATCTAGGCATGTGTAGGAAATTTTACTTGTATGGAATAAGTTCTCAAACAAGTTGTGGAACTAACTGAACCCACTGATGTTAACATGGCACGGCTGATGGCCCAAGGTAATCATATTACATACAAAGATGTGAAGTGTGTTTGGACTTTGAACAGTTTGCGGTGTGGCGATATCTCATTATCATCATCATTCCATATGAGACAATTTAGTATAAGTTGTTTTCCTAATCGTTAGTACTAGGTATATATTATTCAGTTTTAAAGCATAGATAGTAGATGATGTTGCACAAAGCATATAGAAGTTCTGCATGCTCGGAACAAGCTTGTCTTTGGGTTGTACATATTTTGAACGTGTACCTGGTCCTGCCGTCCTGGTGCCATGTGTCAGTTACACTATGGCTATGTCTATGATCACAGTGAGTGAACAGTCGATTCTCTTCCCAAGGATATTCTGAACTGGCATTATTTGATCGAACAACATTTAACCCCTCTCTTGTTGAAGGCCATGGCTTTTGTAAGCCGAGAGAACAAGGCCAACGGCACAATTCGCTGCCTAACATCGTAGCCCCTTTTTATTTTTACATTTTTGCTAAAAATAAGTCGACTGATTTTGATTTGGCTTGAAGTCAAATTTTGAGGCGTTGATTCAGTCTGAATCTTGGCGCACTGGTGTGTCTGTGTTCCACGTGCGAGAGGGGTTTTGGGGATCAAGATGTGGGTTATTGGGTTCTGGTTTTTCTCCCACCTGGTCTGGACCCGCGCCCGTCCCCCGAGCGGAAGGAGGAAGGCGTGTTTTCCTGGCGGGAGCTGCAGGGATGGATGGCAGGGCAGCGGAGCTGTCCCGTCGGGCGAGGCATCACCGAGTGCCGGTCGGTGGGTGCGGAACCAGCCGCCGTCGTCGGTGGGGAGGAAGGTGCGACCATCAGTGCTCATTATTATTGTTGTTTTATTATTTATTTAGTCATCAGTAATTTTTGTTATTTTATTATTTTCTGAATTTCATTGTCTTATACTCTTATTATTACTTCAGTACTTCAGTCTTCAGACTCATTCTTTCAAATTCAGTTTATTGATCTTCAGTGCACATATTTATTCATTATCCTCAGCAAGTCTCTTCTCACTTAGATTTTCATTTTTCAAATCCCTACTTATCAGTCATTCCTCAGTCTACCAGGTTTCTTATTTTTTTTATTTCAGTCCTTCAGTATATATGTCCTCAGTTTTCTTCAGTTTCAGATTTCTGTATTTGGTCCTTCAATTTTAAAATCACTCATTCTCCAGTCTTTCAGTCCTACCTTCTCAGTCATCTTCAGTATTCATTGAACATCAAGACTATGCGATCAGGCCAGGTTTGGGCAATGGTTTTTCCAGCGTTCGTTTTTCGACGTTCTGTCGCTATCTAGGATTGTTCAGATTTTCTCTTTTTTTAGATAACATCGCCACAACTTTATCATCATTATTGTTCCTCACATGAGGATTTGGTTCTTCAGTTTCGTCAATAGTTTCAGTATTAGGTGTCATTTTCATCAGTTTCCTCACTAGTTTCACTGTTCGGTGTCATTTTCTTCAGTTTTGTCAGAAGTTTCAGTGTTAGGTGTCATTTTATTTAGTTGTGCAAGTTACCGCATAGGTAGGTTAGTCTTCATTTCGCTACTTTAGTCTTCATTTTATTTCTTCACAATGATTTTCCTTTTTAGTTCTTCTTTTCCCAGTTATTATTTCTTCATTTTAACAGATTAGGTACATGCTGGAAATGCATTGAATGGTGGTGTCAGTGTTGTCGAATCCTACCATGATGAGATACATGTTTGAAAGTCAGAGATACAACTCACAGAAAAATCATTTTTGCAGGTCTTTGCAACATGCCTGCTGACATCTGCGTCGCTTCCAGTGACTGTAGCAGCCAAGAAGGAGCTGCCTGTTTGTGGGGGTGGGTCTCAAGACAGAGTTAGGCTTGAAGGTTAGGTCAATTTTTGGGCATTCAGTTCGGTTCAATTGCAGGCTACGTTTTGCTCTGCCTCTCTTGTTTTTTTTTTTTCGCAACGCTCTAAGAGCTTTAGTTTTGTTATACGACCGAGTAGGACTGTGCGGATCCTCTTATTTCTTTTGATTGTTTTTTTGCAGGAGATCATCGCTCCCTTTGTGTGGACTGATTAACACTTCTTCAAAGGGAGAACCAGGTACCCCCGTTTTTAAATATATGTTTTCAGTTTGTGTCATCTTTATGTCAGTCAAATTCAGTTTTCCTTTCAGTCTTCTTAGTCTCAAGTTTTAGTATCCTTATTACTTTGAGTGTTGCTCGACTGGCGATTCAAAAATACTCATGAATTTGAAAAAATTTGCAGATTTCAGAAAAGGTTCATGAATTGTTTAAAGTCGTGGATTCGAAAGAAATCACGGGTTTGATTTTTTTCATGAATTGGAAAAAGTGCGCGCATTTGAATCCTTTGCAAAATTGAAAAAAGTTTGTGAGTTGAAAAAGTGTACATGAATTTGAAACAAGTTCATGGGTTTTGAAAAAAGGTTAATGAATTTGTAAAAAGTTCATGGCGATCGGGCATGGACGGGGGCAGTGCTACTCTAGCACAGACAGGGCGTCAATAGTTGGTTGCAGCGTGGGCGACTAGCTCCTGGGTAGGAGGCGGCATAACTTGTACGGGCGGCGCTGAAGTGCGGATGACCGGCGGGTGGTCAAACATGAGATGTGGTAGTGCTGGAGGGACCGGATATTTTTATGCGGCTGCTAAATCATCGGCCTAGCCAGCCGTCCGATCTGCCCCTAGTGACCGTTCTATCACGGCAACACAGCCGCACCCCACGTCTTCCTCCTCTGATCCCATTCCACGAGAGAAACGCAGCACCTGCTGTGGCACATGCATCCTGCGACCTCGCGGCACCGGAGCTGTCGGCGAGCACTGCAACGCAGCTCCAAGAGCCGCCGCCGCCCGCTACATCGCCGACGGTGCTCCGGGAGCCCGGCGTGTAGCACCGGGAGCACTGGCGTGCTGCTCCATGGCAACACCAAGTGCGGCAAAAAAACATCAACGCAGCACCGACGACGTCTCCGGCGAGGCTTCATTGCAGCTCCGGCAGCGCTTCATTGCAGCCACAGCGGCGCTCCATTGCAGCCCCGGGCGGCGCTCCATTGCAGCCCCGGGCGGCGCTCCATTGCACCTCCAGCGCGCGACAAAAAGCTCCAACGCAACACCGGTGGCAGGCAGCCCAGCCTCCTCCTGTGTGCTGCGTTGCAGCACCGGCGCCCGCCTCCGGCCTTCTCACTGTGTTGCAACACTGGCGGCGAGCAGCCCAGCCTCCTCCTGCGTGCTGCGTTGCATCACTGACGGCGAGCGGTGTCGCCCTCCTGCCTTTGTGTTGCGTTGCAACACCGGCTGTGAGGATCAACAGCTGGTAGTTGCGACGCCCCTCATTCACGGCAATATCAACTAATTGTGGCGGGATGCAGCAGGCGGTGGTTGCCGTCGTCCCTCCCGATTCGCAGCAGCGGTGGCTGGTGGTCGGCGTTGCCATGGAAGCCCTCCCCTCTTGGATGTGAAGAACAAGAGATGGGGAAAGGAAAGAGACGAACACGGAGAACATGTGGAGGAGAGTGAAGGGATAAGACTGAGGGGAAGCGGTGGACTAGCCCACAAGGGCACGTGTCGAGCAGGGGACGAGGTTTACGAAATGAGAGATCAGTCGGTTGGAAATCCATATTTTTTATCACTTGCTCTGTTCACCATATACACGACTGACATGTGGGCTCACTTTTGTTGAGGTGTTTTTCTAAAAAAACTATTATAGAAATGAGGGACACAGGTGTCTTTTCATGTGCCAATTAATACCTTTTGCTGAAAATATGGAGGGTAGTGTTGGGAAGGAAATTCAGAACCGATGTCAAATAGGGAAGAAAATAATTTTCAGATCGAATAGGAGAGACATGCCTAACCCCTTTTAACAAACTGCTTGGGCTGAAGCATTCCACTCAACCACCCAGATCCAGATCTAGAGACCACCATGGCAGTAGAGTTGTTGACGCTCCCGGATGAGCTCTTCGAAGAGATCCTCCTCCGGCTTCCCCCCGATGAGCCAGCCTGCCTCCTCCGTGCCTCCCTTGTTTGCAAGGCCTGGGGTTGCGCCGTCGCCTCCACGAGCTCCATAGTACAACCCCCGTGCTTGGCTTCCTGCACGACTGTGGTGACAAGAGCATCTCAGACTTCATCCCCACCACAATATCGTCCTTCTCACTCACCTTTCCAGACCGCCGGTACTGGCGGGCCCTCGACTGCCGCCACGGTCGGGTCCTCTTTCTGTCTAACTCCAAGGGCCAAAACACTGAGGAATTTCTCCTGTGGGAGCCAATCACGGGTGCCCAACAGTGCATACCGGTGCCCGTGGCTTATGACAACATAAGTGCGAACATGATTGTGTACTCACCTGCCGCCGTGTTCTGCACAGCGGACGGGTGCGACCACCACGACTGCCTGGGGGGGCCTTTCTGCGTGTTGTTCATCTTCTCTGTCAACAACGTAGACACTGATGACGACGGTGTCACGTGGGCAGGTATATACTCGTCAGAAACTGGCACCTGGGGCGAGCTGACCTCATTGCACCCCTTCTGGCCCATGTGCTTCACATTTTATTCCAGTGTGCTTGTTGGGAGGTCTTTGCTCTATTTCATGTTTGATGATGGGTCCATCCTAGAGTATGACCTTGCACGGCACGGTCTGGCTGTGGTTGATCCACCTGAGTCAGACTACATCGACCAACGTAACATCATGCTGGCAGAGGACGGTGGACTAGGTGTTAATGAAGTTATGAATTTGCACCTCAAATTGTGGGCACGGGAGGCGAGTGATATCACTTTTGCACGATGGGTGCTGAGCCGAGTCATCTACCTCGGCAGTTTGCTCCCAATTAGTGCTTTCGTGGGTGCAGAGACTAGAGTGCTAGTGTTGGGCTTTGCCGAGGGAGCAAATGCCATCTTCGTGACCACGGTTGCTGGCGTCTTCATGATCAAACTACAATCAAATGGGGTGAGAAAGGTGTGCGATGATCATGGCTTTTGTAATTTGATTCCAGTTGTCAGCTTCTACACTCCTATGCCTCGAGTTGAGCACAAGGATCCGTCGTTGAAGCATAGTGAGGAGGCAGATGGTACCGACCAAGAAGGGGAGGAGGAGAAGACAGCAGATCATGCACAACAGTTGATTAACAATGGGTCCGATGTTAACAAGGAGGGGGACTTTGTCAACATCCTTGAATGCGCTACCCATGCCACAGAGAACAGGTTAGTTCGGTGCTGAAGCATGCCAATGTATTCTTTGTGTGGAAAATAAATTGCAAGTAGTTCAGTGCTCTTTTGGGTCTGTAATGGTTCTAACATGCCCCTTGTTGGTCTAGGCCTTTGGCTTTTGTAGTTTGGTTTCAGATGTTCTATGGTAATGTGATCACTGAGCTATGAGTGTGTTGCTGTTTGAGATGTTACTCGAGAGCAATACTTGGGAGTTAGAGCCTAGTATGTTCTGTTGTGATTAGCATCGTTTTTATATCAAAGTTCAGGTACCATGCTACTCTACTTGAGAAATGTTATGTGTCCAGTACTGGCTAGTTACAAATATCTCACCACTCTGCAGTTTATCCGTATAGTACTGTACTTCATAATGTGTGCAAACACTAGCCAGTTGTTAGAAAAGGCAGTCAACAGAACAAAGCTAGCACCTTGTGTCGTCAAATTGGTCGACAGAATTATTTTAGTTGTGCTTTTCTATCATAGATCACAGTAACTTTCTGCCTTGTGTTATACTCCTTGACATATAGACAGAAACTGAATGCCTTTTATTGTCAGGGTTCCACCTTGTGGGGAAGTTGCTCCAAAGTGTACCAGCACGGTCAACAAGTATGGATGCAGCTTGCTATGTGAAGCTCAAGCGGCGTCTGATCCTTCGGCTGATGTCCCCAAGAGGGCGCGGAATGAAGAATCCGTGGAGAGTTCAGGTAGAAGCAGCAAAGATGGTGCTGGGAACTCAAAAAACCTGCAGTAGCAGTGTTGATGATGCTCCAATTTCAGAGAAAGGTGATTCTGAATAATGTGCTCTACATACTCGCAACTCTGGGCTGCAGCGGGGGCTGCAGTGGCGATGCCAGGGCCGCAGTACTGTGCGTTGAAATACTCTTAAGTTTGCCTTGTTATCTAGGTATATGTATGGAATAATTTCTCAAACGAGTCGTGGAACCCTCTGCCATCAACATGGCACAGATGCGAAGTGTGTTTGGGACTTGGAACAGTTGGCCATGTCTGGGACTTGGGACTTAGAACAGTTATCATTGCTTTCTGCTATGATCAATATTAGTAACGTACACGTGCATTGCACACATGAGATATGATAACCAAATCATGAATAAATACCATACTAGCATGTAAGCTTTGAGTCATATATGCATGATGTAGATGTTCGTTTAATTCTTATAATTTATCTCATCCAAAATCAATTAGTTTTATAAAAAAAATCTATTTTAAGATTCATGGAATTGTGCATTGTAAAGGTAAAAACAAAAAGTGACAATTTATTTAAAAAAAGTTTGGGCAATTAAGATATGGAAGATTCTAGAGAACAAAGGAGAAGTGCTTGTGTTTTGAGATTTATGCATTATGCTTAAGTTCAACCATGGAGTCTTTTAGATTGTAAATGTGGCAGAATCTAGTGGAATGTAGATGATATCCAACGGCCAGTAGTGCTTGGATTTGCCATATCTGTACCGTCGGATTGACTTCATCCAACGACCAACTTTCAAAGTTATTCACACGCTATATACGTGTATAGATGATGCCTGGATCTTAAAACAAAAATAAAAATACACAGATCATAGATGATGTTGCACAAAGCATAGGGAACTTTCGCTTGCTCCTAGCAAGCTTGTTTATGGGCTGTAGATATTTTGAACGTGTACCAGCTGGTGCCATGTGTCAGTTACACCAAACTATTTCTCCAATTACAGTGAGTGAACACTCGATTGTTCTGCACTCCTGTACATATTTTTCTCATTGTTGCGTCTCCCGCGCTCCTCTTGGAGCCATCGATGCATAGGTTACATATATACACCGATCTGGTTTGCTTGCCAAGCGCACATGGCCGTCAAAGTGCAACAAGGGTACTCTCAGCGTCCATGTGTTCTGCTTGTTTGCTTTGCTAATCGTGAAATCATCATATTCTTTTTCTTCTAACTGAAAGGTGTTAACGCTTATGCCAGTTTCTTGAGAGAAAAAAAATCCTTAGGCTAAGCCACCTGAAAAAAGTATTAGAAGCAAATTTGGGAAGAAGTAGGAATCTTTTTTTTCAAGCACACGCAAAACACTTGCGCGCTTTCTGTATTAAGAAGAGAAGAGTTTTTAAATGTTACAAGGCACTGATAGTCAGTGCAGCCACAGAGAAGCAGAACTTAAAGTTACATCTCTCACTATCCCACCTATTTTAGCTCTCATCCACAGTTTGAAATCATCATTTATGCGACGTGTAACCATGCAAAGCATAGTTGCTACCTTGTCAAAAACACGGCTGTTTCGTTCCAGCCAAATGCAGCGTAACACAAGGCAAACCAGAGTGTTTATCGCCCTACGTCTTCCAGCAGTAGTTGCATTGCTCAAGGTCGGCCACCAGTCCTGAATTTGTGCCTCCGGGGTCGGCGTAAATCTATGGAGACGCCAAGGCAGGAGAACATTGTACCAGATCTCTCTAGCGAAGGAGCAGCCGAGGAGCATGTGGTTTAGATCTTCCTCCTCCTGGCAACACATAACACAGCACTCGGGGTGCTCGCGTTGCCGCCTGGCAAGACGATCAGCAGTCCAGAGGCGATTGTGAAGCACTAGCCATACGAAATTTTTGACCTCCAATGGTGCCCAAGAAGTCCAAAGTTCAGCAGCACCAGGCAAGAACTCTCGGCCCAAGAAGAACAACTTATAAGCAGAACTTGCTGAGAATACTTTATTCGATGCTTGCTTCCAACGGAACTCATCCGGCTCATCCGTTAAGATCTGATTAGAGACAACATGCCGTATGTTCACTACGTCGGCAATTGCATGAAGGGAAAGTAGTGGCTGCACCCACTCTCGGTGCACTCATGGTGCACCCACGCAAGAAAACATATCTAAACATTTTAAAAAAATCTGAAACTTCGTGGAAATGATCATCAACAAATGTTATGAGGGCTTGCAAAATTTGGTGGTCAAATAACATTCGAGAAGCGCTCTACATAAAAGACAAAATTGCAAAATCTGCTCAAACAGTGCACGTACATTTTGACTAATTTTCAGTGATTTTGTCTTTTTTGTAGAGAGCTCCTCGAATGTTATTTGACCACCAAAATTTTGCAAGCCCCCATAACATTTGTTGATGATCATTTCCATGAAGTTTCAGATTTTTTTGAAATGTTTTGATATGTTTTCTTGCGTGGGTGCACTGTGGGTGCACCGAGAGTGGGTGTAGAAGAACCACTCTCTTGCATGAATATCAAGGTTCCCACACAGGTCCTTTAGCCAAGCATTATTGTCAAATGCGTCGGCAACAGTCCTATGCTTGGCCGCAGGCTTGACAAAGTTGATCAGAGACGGTGCAAGTTGCATCAAGCTAGAGCCGTTAATCCATCTTGGTCGGTCCAGAACCCAAGTCTGTCACCATTGCCTAATGAGCATTGCATACCAGCCAAAAATATGCCCTCAGTATCAATAGGCAGGCCAATGTCAAGTCCTTGCCAAGGCTATTCAGGTGCTACTTTCTCATACCATCTCCATTTCAGGAGCAGAGCCTGGTTTAGGAGGCCGAGGTTGTGAACTCCCAGCCCACCATAAGCCTTGGGGGTGCACACAAGCTTCCAGTTAACAAGGCAGTTTCCACCCTTCACCTCATCATGGCCACACCAAAAAAAACACGTCTGATCTTATCAATGCATGCGATGAACCAGGCCGGCAAGTCGAGGACGAGCATATGGTAGATAGAAGAGGCAGTGAGGGTTGAGTTGATCAATACTAGCCGGCCGGCGCTGCGAAGAAATTTCGCTTTCCATGTTGGGAGGTAATTTGCTGTTATGTCAATGAGAGGTTGGAGAGCAGATTTGGGAAGGCGTGTGTATGAGAGAGGCAAGCCTAGGTATATTACCGGGAACTCCTTGATGGAACACCCAAGAATGGCAGTCACTTCAAGGATGTTTTCCTGCTTGCAGCGAATCAACGAGATGGAGCTTTTGGCCATGTTGCAGACAAGCCCTGATGCATTCCCGAAGGTGGCGAGCAGCTGGACTGTGGCCTGTGCTTCATTCACATCCGGTTTAAGAATAAGCAATGCATCATCAGCGTAGACAGAGAGGCGGTGCTTGATGCCCCATCGAGATAGAGATTGGAACATGTTGCATTGCTCGCCCTTCCGAAACAGTGCAGTGAGAGTGTCCATGACAATGACGAACAAGAGAGGGGACAGGGGATCCCCCTGTCGCAGCCCACACGCATGCCAGAACTTCTGGCCCGTGCTGCCATTGAGGAGAACACGGGAACTGGCAGAAGACAGCAGCAAGGCCAGCCTAGCAATCCACTTGGGCCCAAATGCACGATGCTTGAGGAGATTCAGCATGAAGGCCCAGTGCACAGAATCAAATGCCTTTGCAATATCAGTTTTCATCATAATAGCAGGAACTTGCCGCCGGTGTAATGTTTTGATGGACTGTTGTACCAGGAGAAAATTATCCACTATAGAGCGACATGCTATGAACGCGCTTTGGTTGGAGTGCACCATG
This sequence comes from Aegilops umbellulata, assembly GCA_032464435.1. Taxonomy (NCBI): domain Eukaryota; kingdom Viridiplantae; phylum Streptophyta; class Magnoliopsida; order Poales; family Poaceae; genus Aegilops; species Aegilops umbellulata. The sequence continues at coordinate 635,012,429 of CP136057.1, read as the reverse complement.
TTGGGAATGATAGGAATGGTCTGATTTGCCATGATTTTGGAGACTATCTTCCCAAAACTATGAACCAGGCTTATTGGCCTGAAGTCGCGAATGTCCACAGCCCCAAGCTTCTTGGGCAGGAGAGTGATATACGCCTCGTTGAGAAGGGCAATTCCGCGACCGTCACTAGAACAGAAAGCGTGTATGGCTTTGCACACCACCTCCTTGATTATAGGCCAGCAAGACTGGTAAAACCTCAGAGAAAAACTGTCGGGCCCAGGAGCTTTGTCAGGTGGAAGGGAGCTGATTGCTGTCCAGATCTCATCGTCAGAGAATTCACATTCCAGATGGGTGGCATCCACAGGGAGGAGGTCCAATTGCTGAAAATTCAAGTAGTGCTCTCGATGCCTCGGTTGACCAATGAGCGTCTCTAAGTGTGCCGCGGCAAGGTCATCCATTGCCTGCTGCGATGTGGCTTCTTCGTCGCCGTTTGCAGCTTGAAAATATGGTTCCGGCGCCTCCTAGCGCTGGCATATGATTGGAAAAAACCCGTGTTTGCATCTCCTTCCTTGAGCCATAAGAGCCGAGACTGCTGCCTGGCAATGGCACGCTGGAGAGATGCTAGTCCCAGAATTTTCTTCTTGATCTGGCGCCGAAGCCATCGCTGCGCATCAGTCAACAAATGATGGTCCATAGCAACATCCATGAGACGAATCACCTCATGCGCAATCTGAATCTGCTCCTTGATGTTCCCGATTGATCTTTGGCTCCACGAAGAGAGGGCCTTGGCAGTTGCTTTGAGGCGGAGAAAAAGGTCTAGAAACGGATCAGTAGTGGGTGCCGTGGAGAACCACCCAGCAGCAACAGCATCTTGAAACCCTGCTATTTTTGGTCAGAAAGACTAAAAGTGAAATCTGGATTTCCGATGAAAGTTGACGTTTGTGGCTAGAAGAAGGGGACAATGGTCCGACAGCAAAGTGGACAGGGCTAGAAGGAGATGATTCTGGTGGGCACAGTCCCACTCCACCGAGGCGAACCAGTGATCAATCTTCTCAAGAGTGGGGGCTCGTCTTTCATTGCTCCACGTGTACATACGACTCACCAAGTCTGATTCCTTGAGCTGCAGGTCGCTCGGGAGTCGTCTGAACCGCCCCATCATGCGGCGGTTAACTGAGTCGTTGCTTTTGTCCGAGGCATCTACAATTAGGTGGAAGTCGCCTGTCACAGCCCACTGACCAGAACAGGTAGCATGCCCGTCCCTGAGTTCTTGCAAGAAGTGCACTTTCAGAGCATCTTCCGTTGGCCCGTACACCACTGTGAGGTGCCAGCTTGGTGCATCCAGCAGCCCAAGTTCCACAGTAACAGAGAAGTTGCCGACCTGAAAAGACGCAACGTTAACCATGGTAGATTGCCAAGCCACAATGATCCCACCAGCAGTTTTGTTGGCCGGTAGCGAGATGAAAGCATCATATTTCTGCCCAAGGATTTGAGATATGGTGAAACGGTCCACGGCCGCCAGTTTAGACTCCACGAAGCAAACAACAGAAGCGTTTGCATCGTCCACGACAGAACGAATGATAGCTACGCGGCTAGGATTGTTAAGGCCGCGTACATTCCACAGAAGCACATTATGATTTGAACAATTCATTGATACTACCCACAAAACCACCAAGCGCAGAGGACTAGAAAGCCAACATGGCCGGTGCCACATGTGCGAAAGGCTCCAAAGCAAAGAGCTTGGTGAGTGCGTCTATGCTGGATGGGGGCAGCGGAAGCTTGAACAGGTCAGCATATCTGGCAATGCAGTCCATGGATGGCTCGTCCTCAAGGTGACAGAACCCAAGCCTGGCCATGAGAACACGTTGAGCATGCTGCACGTAAGACGTAGGGAGGCCTTTGGAAGTTTTGGTGATCCGGGCACTTCTACGCAGCTGATCCTCAGGCACAGAGACGCGCGCCCGCTTGCCACGCTAAACCACTGGAAGGGGGAGCAACGGGTCCTCAGTGTGTGCCCTAATTTGTTTGATCACCTTGGCCAGTTCCGGATTGCTGTTTAGAGGTGCCAACATCATGGGAGTATGGGGCTGCTGGGGTGGGGCCAAGGATGAACACGCTGGCTTAGGACCAGAGAACTGCAAGGAGGATAACTCCACTGAGAAAAACGACGCCAGGGTGGCCTGCCCATCCCCTGTAAGTGGCGACTGATCCACGAATATCAAGGAGAACCGATTATCATGTGGCGATGATGGTGTGCATGGGCAGGAAAGCGATGTGTCGTCCATGCATGGCACAACACGATCACAACCAGATGGCGAGAGGTGCGCGGTTGCAAGTCGTGGACTGCATGCACCAGGGTCAACCTTACACTCCTGATTAACCACCAGAGGAGCCTGGGAAGCAGCTGAAGATGGGCTGGTGATACGTCCATTTTGCATCATGCTTTTATATCGATATTTATTGCATTATGGGTTGTTATTTCACGTTATGTCACAATACTTATGGCTATTCTCTCTTATTTTACAAGGTTTACATGAAGAGGGAGAATGCCGGCAGCTGGAATTCTGGGCTGGAAAAGGAGCAAATATTAGAGACCTATTATGCGCAACTCCAAAAGTACTGAAACTCCACGGAATATCTTAAAATAAATAAAGAAAAATCCTCGCCAAAGATGAAGGCCAGGGGGCCCACACCCTGCTCACGAGGGTGGGGGGCGCGCCCCCCCTCCTAGGGCGCCCCCCTACCTCATGGGCCCCCTGGTGGCTCTCCGACGCCCATCTTCTCCTATATGAAGTCTTTTGTCAAGAAAAAAACCAGAAGCAACCTTTCGGGACGAAACTCCGCCGCCACGAGGCGGAACCTTGGCGGAACCAATCTAGGGCTCCGGCAGAGCTGTTCTGCCGGGGATACTTCCCTTCGGGAGGGGGAAATCACCACCATCGTCATCACCAACGCCCCTCTCATCGGGAGAGGGCAATCTCCACCAACATCTTCACCAGCACCATCTCATCTCCAAACCCTAGTTCATCTCTTGTATCCAATTCTTGTCTCCAAGTCCGGGATTGGTGCTAGTAGGTTGCTAGTAGTGTTGATTACTCCTTGTAGTTGATGCTAGTTGGTTTATTTGGTGGAAGATCATATGTTCAGATCCTTTATGCATATTATTACCCCTCTGATTATGAACATGAATATGCTTTGTGAGTAGTTACGTTTGTTCCTGAGGACAAGGGAGAAGTCTTGCTATTAGTAGTCATGTGAATTTGGTATACGTTCGATATTTTGATGAGATGTATGTTGTCTAGCCTCTAGTGGTGTTATGTGAACGTCGACTACATAACACTTCACCATTATTTGGGCCTATAGGAAGGCATTGGGAAGTAATAAGTAGATGATGGGTTGCTAGAGTGACAGAAGCTTAAACCCTAGTTTATGTGTTGCTTCGTAAGGGGCTGATTTGGATCCATATGTTTCATGCTATGGTTAGGTTTACCTTAATACTTTTGTTGTAGTTGCGGATTCTTGCAATAGAGGTTAATCATAAGTGGGATGCTTGTTCAAGTAGGAATAACACCCAAGCACCGGTCCACACACATATCAAATTATCAAAGTACCGAACGCGAATCATATGAACGTGATGAAAACTAGCTTGACGATATTCCCATGTGTCCTCGGGAGCGCTTTTCCTATTATAAGAGTTTGTTCCGGCTTGTCCTTTGCTACAAAAAGGATTGGGCCACCTTGCTGCACTTTATTTACTTTTGCTACTTGTTTCTCGTTACAATTTATCTTGTCACAAAACTATCTGTTACCACTTATTTTAGTACTTGCAGAGAATACCTTGCTGAAAACCTCTTATCATTTCCTTCTGCTCCTCGTTGGGTTCGACACTCTTACTTATCAAAAGGACTACGATAGATCCGCTATACTTGTGGGTCATCAATATTCTTTTCTGGCGCCGTTGCCGGGGAGTGAAGCGCCTTTGGTAGGTGGAATTTGGTAAGGAAAAATTTATATAGTGTGCTGAAATTGACTGTCACTTATTACTATGGAAAGTAATCCTCTGAGGGGCTTGTTCGGGGTATCTTCACCCCGTCCAGTAGGGCAAAGAGTTGCTCCTCAACCTACTGAACCTATTGAAAATTAAACTCCTTTTGAATTTCCTTCGGGTATGATGGAAAAACTGCTAGCTAATCCTTTTACAGGGGATGGAACCAAGCATCCTGATGAGCACTTAATATATGTGGATGAAGTTTGTGGATTATTTAAGCTTGCAGGTATACCCGATGATGTTGCTAAGAAGAAGGTCTTCCCTTTATCTTTGAAGGGAGACGCATTGACATGGTATAGGCTATGTGATGATACGAGATCATGGAACTATAAAAGATTGAAATTAGAATTTCATCAAAAGTATTACCCTATGCATCTTGTTCATCGTGATCGCAATTATATATATAATTTCTGGCCTCGCGAAGGAGAAAGCATCGCTCAAGCTTGGGGGAGGCTTAAATCGATGTTATATTCATGGCCCAATCATGAGCTCTCAAGAGTGACAATTATTCAAAAAATTTATGCTCGGCTTTCTGAAAACAATCGCACCATGCTCGGTACTTCTTGTGCTGGCTCTTTTATGATGAAGACTATTGAATTTAGATGGGATTTATTGGATAGAATTAAACGCAACTCTGAAGATTGGGATCTCGACGAAGGTAAGAAGTCAGGTATGACACCTAAGTTTGATTGTGTTAAATCTTTTATGGATACCGATATTTTCCGTAAGTTTAGCACTAAATATGGACTTGACTCTGAGATAGTAGCTTCTTTCTGTGAATCTTTTGCTACTTATGTTGATCTCCCTAAGGAGAAGTGGTTTAAATATCATCCTCCCATAGAATTAAAAGTAGTTGCACCTATTAAAGTTGAAGAAAAGACTGTCACTTATAATGATCCTATTGTTCCTACTTCTTATGTTGAGAAACCACCTTTCCCTGTTAGAATAAAGGATCAAGCTAAAGCTTCAACTGTGGTTCGTAAAAGCAATATTAGAACTTATACACCCCCTGAGCAAGTTAAAGTAGAACCTAATATTGCTATTGTTAAAGATCTCTTGCCTGATAATATTGATGGGCATGTTATTCAGTTCTGCGGTGAAACTGCTAGGATTGCTAAACCTTGTGCTAAAGATAAACATAGACCTGTGGTAGGCGTGCCTGTTATTTCTGTTAAAATAGGAGATCATTGTTATCATGGCTTATGTGATATGGGTGCTAGTGCTAGTGTTATACCTATTACCTTATTTGAAGAAATCAAGCATGAAATTGCACCTGCTGAGTTAGAAGATATTGATGTTACAATTAAGCTTGACAATAGAGATACTATTTCACCAATAGGGATTGTTAGAGATGTTGAAGTCTTGTGTGGGAAAACTAAATATCCTGCTGATTTTCTTGTTCTTGGTTCCCCACAAGATAGCTTTTGTCCCATTATATTTGGTAGACCCTTCTTGAACACTATTAATGCTAAGATAGACTGCGAAAAGAATGTTGTTACTATTGGCTTGGATGATATGGTTCATGAGTTTAATTTCTCTAAATTTAGTAAACAACATCGTGAGGAAGAATTGCCTAGTAAGGATGAAATTATTGGTCTTGCTTCTATTGTCGTACCTCCTAGTGATCCTTTAGAACACTATTTGCTAGACCATGAAAATGATATGTTCATGAATGAAAGAAGGGAAATAGATGAAGTATTCTTTAAACAGGAACCTATTGTGAAACACAATTTGCCTGTTGAAATGTTAGGGGATCCTCCTCCACCCAAGGGTGATCCCGTGTTTGAGCTTAAACCGTTGCCTGATAATCTTAAATATGCTTATATTGATGAAAAGAAGATATATCCTGTTATTATTAATGCTAACCTTTCAGAGCATGAAGAAGAAAGATTATTGAAAACTCTGAAGAAGCAACGTGCTGCTATTGGATATACTCTTGATGATCTTAAGGGCATTAGTCCCACTCTATGTCAACATAAAATAAATTTGGAAGCAGATGCCAAACCAGTTCGTGATCCTCAACGACGTCTGAATCCTAAAATGAAAGAAGTGGTAAGAAAAGAAATACTCAAGCTTCTGGAGGCAGGTATAATTTATCCCGTTGCTGATAGTCAGTGGGTAAGGCATGTCCATTGTGTCCCTAAGAAGGGAGGTATTACTGTTGTCCCTAATGATAAAGATGAATTGATCCTGCAAAGAATTATTACAGGTTATAGGATGGTAATTGATTTCCACAAATTAAATAAGGCTACTAAGAAAGATCATTACCCCTTACCTTTTATTGATCAAATGCTAGAAAGATTCTGCAAACATACACATTATTGCTTTCTAGATGGTTATTATGGTTTCTCTCAAATACCTGTGTCGGCTAAAGATCAATCAAAGACTACTTTTACATGCCCTTTTGGTACTTTTGCTTATAGACCTATGCCTTTTGGTTTATGTAATGCACCTGCTACCTTTCAAAGATGCATGATGGCTATATTCTCTGACTTTTGTGAAAAGATTTGTGAGGTTTTCATGGACGACTTTTCCGTCTATGGTTCCTCTTTTGATGATTGCTTGAGCAATCTTGATCGAGTTTTGCAGAGATGTGAAGAAACTAATCTTGTCTTGAATTGGGAAAAGTGCCACTTTATGGTTAATGAAGGTATTGTCTTGGGGCATAAAGTTTCTGAAAGAGGTATTGAAGTTGATAAAGCCAAGGTTGATGCTATTGAAAAGATGCCATGTCCCAAGGACATCAAAGGTATAAGAAGTTTCCTTGGTCACGCCGGATTTTATAGGAGGTTCATTAAGGACTTCTCAAAAATTTCTCGGCCTCTGACTAATTTATTACAAAAATATATACCATTTATCTTTGATGATAATTGTGTAGAAGCATTTGAAATACTTAAGAAAGCATTAGTCTCTGCACCTGTTGTTCAGGCACCTGATTGGAAGTTACCCTTTGAAATTATGTGTGATGCTAGTGATTATGCTGTAGGTGCTGTTCTAGGGCAAAGAGTTGATAAGAAATTAAATGTTATCCATTATGCTAGTAAGACTCTAGACAATGCTCAAAGAAATTATGCTACTACCGAAAAGGAACTTTTAGCAGTTGTATTTGCTTGTGATAAGTTCAGGCCCTATACTGTTGATTCTAAAGTAACTATTCACACCGATCATGCTGCTATTAAATATCTTATGGAAAAGAAAGATGCTTAACCTAGACTTATTAGATGGGTTCTCTTGCTACAAGAATTTGATTTGCATATTGTTGATAGAAAAGGAGCTGAGAACCCCGTTGCAGACAACTTATCTAGGTTAGAGAATGTTCTTGATGACCCACTACCTATTGATGATAGCTTTCCTGATGAACAATTAAATGTTATAAGTACTTCTCGTAGTACTCCTTGGTATGCTGATTATGCTAATTACATTGTTGCTAAATTCATACCACCTAGCTTCACATACCAACAAAAGAGAAAGTTTTTCTATGATTTGAGACATTACTTTTGGGATGACCCACATCTTTATAAAGAAGGAGTAGATGGTGTTATTAGACGTTGTGTACCTGAGCATGAACAGGAACAGATCCTACGCAAGTGCCACTCCGAAGCTTATGGAGGACACCACGCTGGAGACAGAACTGCACATAAGGTATTGCAATCCGGTTTTTATTGGCCTACTCTCTTCAAGGATGCCCGTAAGTTTGTCTTGTCTTGTGATGAATGTCAAAGAATTGGTAATATTAGTAGATGTCAAGAAATGCCTATGAATTATTCACTTGTTATTGAACCATTTGATGTTTGGGGCTTTGATTATATGGGACCTTTTCCTGCCTCTAATGGATATACACATATTTTAGTTGCTGTTGATTATGTTACTAAGTGGGTAGAAGCTATTCCAACTAGTAGTGCTGATCATAACACTTCTATTAAAATGCTTAAGGAAGTTATTTTTCCGAGGTTTGGAATCCCTAGATATTTAATGACTGATGGTGGTTCACATTTTATTCATGGTGCTTTCCGTAAAGTGCTTGCTAAGTATGATGTTAATCATAGAATTGCATCTCCTTATCACCCACAGTCTAGTGGTCAAGTAGAATTGAGCAACAGAGAGCTCAAATTAATTTTGCAAAAGACTGTCAATAGGTCTAGAAAGAATTGGTCCAAGAAACTTGATGATGCATTATGGGCATATAGAACTGCATATAAAAATCCTATGGGTATGTCTCCGTATAAAATGGTATATGGAAAAGCATGTCACTTACCTCTCGAACTAGAACATAAGGCATATTGGGCTATCAAAGAGCTCAACTATGATTTCAAACTTGCCGGTGAAAAGAGGTTATTTGATATTAGCTCACTTGATGAATGGAGAACCCAAGCTTATGAAAACACTAAGTTATTTAAAGAAAAGGTTAAAAGATGGCATGACAAAAGGATACAAAAGCGTGAGTTTAACGTAGGTGATTATGTATTGCTATACAACTCTCATTTAAGATTTTTTGCAGGAAAACTTCTCTCTAAATGGGAAGGCCCCTATGTTATCAAGGAGGTCTATCATTCCGGTGCCATCAAAATCAACAACTTCGAAGGCACAAATCCGAAGGTGGTAAACAGTCAAAGAATTAAACATTATATCTCAGGTAATCCCATAAATGTTGAGACCAATATTATTGAAACCATAACCACGGAGGAATACACAAGAGACACTTTCCAGGCCGTTTCAGACTCCGAAAAGGAATAGGTATGTGGTATGGTAAGTAAACCGACTCCAAAACAATTTTTAAAGCAATATTTCTCCGTTTTGGAATATTTAGAAAAATAAGTGGCAGTCCGGGAAGGACACGAGGGCCCCACGAGGGTGGTGGGCGCGCCCCCTACCTCGTGAGCACCTCGTGTGCCTCCCGGACTCCGTTTTCTTGCACGATACGTATTTTGGTCGGTAAAAATTCACTATATATCCTCCCGAAGGTTTTGACTCCCGTATCACGCTATTATCCTCTGTTTTCGTTTTGAGCTGTCCCGCTGCAGATTAGATCAACATGTCTTCCCAGGATTTGGAAGGAGAAAGTTATGTGGATGATTACTTAGCCAATTCTAAGGTCTATGGAGATGTGGAGCATGATGGTTGGACTACGGAGGAAGAAGAGGACTATGAACCCAAGGGGAAGGAGGAGACGAGCTCAGATGAGGATGAAGCTCCATTACCTCAACTTGGAGACATGCATGTGGAGTTCAAAAAGTCGAGTCTCCCTGATAGGGTAAAGAAACCGAAGTTCGAGTTTATCCCTTTTCGTCTCTTGCAGGAAAATAAGCAAGGCCTATGCAAAAAGATATTAACCCTGGAGTGGGAGATTGATGATCTGAGGGATCAAAATGCCGTCCTCAAGCGTAAATTAAGGGAGAAGTCTACGCCACCAACTAAGTCAACAACACCATCATCCTCTCCACCAACAAAGGAGACATAATCACATGAGTATGGGCACTCCCCTTGGCAACTGCCAACTTGGGGGAGGTGCCCCGGTATCGTATCACCATCACAACTCCTATCTTTACCGTTTTTCTTTAGTTCGATCCTATTAGTAGTATCTTGATCTAGTAGAATAAAGTTGTTGGCATGATCTAGTTTTGAGTTTTGCTTTGTGATCTCTCTATGTAATCGAGTCCGTGAGCTATATAATAAAGATTAGTGTTGAGTCAAGGTCTTGATTATTTTGCCATGATCTTGAGTGAATAAAAGAAAAGAAGAAAAAGAATAAAAAGAAACAAAAGTTCATATTGATCTTATTGAGAGTAATGACTTCACATAGAAGGAGTATGATGATTAAAAGTTGTTGGGAGTTGGCAGACATAGCTTTGGTCATCGTTGCAATTAATAGGAAGTAATAAGGAAAGAGAGGTTTCACATATAGATATATTATCATTGACATCTTTTATGATTGGGAGCACTCATTAAAATATGACATGCTAAAGAGTTGATGTTGGACAAGGAAGACAACGTAATGAGTTATGTTTTCTTTTATCTGAGATAAAGTATGTTGTCATGGATCCTCTAACATGTTAGGCTTGCCTTTCCCCCTCATGCTAGCCAAATTCTCAGCACCAAGTAGAAATACTACTTGTGCTTCCAAAAACCCTTAAACCAGTTTTGCCATGAGAGTCCACCATATCTACCTATGGATTGAGTAAGATCCTTCAAGTAAGTTGTCATCGGCGCAAAGCAACAAAAATTGCTCTAAATATGTATGATTGATTGGTGTGGGAGAAATAAGCTTTATACAATCTTGTGATGTGAAAGTAATAAAAGCGACGAACTGTGGCATGTGCTTCATTCACATCCGGTTTAAGAATAAGCAATGCGTCGTCAGCGTAGACAGAGAGGCGGTGCTTGATGCCCCATCAAGATAGAGACTAGAACATGTTGCATTGCTCGCCCTTCCGAAGCAGTGCAGTGAGAGTGTCCATGGCAATGACGAACAAGAGAGGGGACAGGGGCTCCCCCTGTCGCAGCCCACACACATGCCAGAACTTCTGGCCCGAGCTGCCATTGAAGAGAACACGAGAACTGGCAGAAGACAGCAGCAAGGCCAGCCTAGCAATCCACTTGGGCCCAAATCCACGATGCTTGAGGAGATTCAGCATGAAGGCCCAGTGCACAGAATCAAATGCCTTTGCAATATCAATTTTCATCATAATAGCAGGAACTTGCCGCCGGTGTAATGTTTTGATGGACTGTTGTACTAGGAGAAAATTATGCACTATCGAGCGACCTGCTATGAACGCGCTTTGGTTGGAGTGCACCATGTTGGGAATGATAGGAATGGTCTGATTTGCCATGATTTTGGAGACTATCTTCCCAAAACTATGAACCAGGCTTATTGGCCCGAAGTCGCGAATGTCCACACCCCCAAGCTTCTTGGGCAGGAGAGTGATATACGCCTCGTTGAGAAGGGCAATTCCGCGACCGTCCCAAGAACAGAAAGCATGTATGGCTTTGCACACCACCTCCTTGATTATAGGCCAGCAAGACTGGTAAAACCTCAGAGAAAAACCATCGGGCCCAGGAGCTTTGTCAGGTGGAAGGGAGCTGATTGCTGTCCAGATCTCATCATCAGAGAATTCACATTCCAGATGGGTGGCATCCACAGGGAGGAGGTCCAATTGCTTAAAATTCAAGTAGTGCTCTCGATGCCTCGGTTGACCAATGAGCATCTCGATGTGTGCCGCGGCAAGGTCATCCATTGCCTGCTGCGATGTGGCTTCTTCGTCGTCGTTTTGCAACTTGAAAATATGGTTCCGACGCCTCCTAGCACTGGCATATGATTGGAAAAACCCCGTGTTTGCGTCTCCTTCCTTGAGCCATAAGAGCCGAGACTGCTGCCTGGCAATGGTACGCTGGAGAGATGCTAGTCCCAGAATTCTTTTCTTGATCTGGCGCCGAAGCCATCGCTGCGCATCAGTCAACAAACGATGGTCCATAGCAACATCCATGAGATGAATCACCTCATGCGCAATCTGAATCTGCTCCTTGATGTTCCTGATTGATCTTTGGCTCCACGAAGAGAGGGCCTTGGCAGTTGCTTTGAGGCGGAGAAAAAGGTCTAGAAACGGATTAGTAGTGGGCGCCGTGGAGAACCACCCAGCAGCAACAGTATCTTGAAACCCTGCTATTTTTTGTCAGAAAGACTGAAAGTGAAATCTGGACTTCCGATGAAAGTTGACGTTTGTGGCTAGAAGAAGGGGACAATGGTCCGACAGCAAAGTGGACAGGGCTTGAAGGAGATGATTCTGGTGGGCATAGTCCCACTCCACCGAGGCTAACCAGTGATCAATCTTCTCAAGAGTGGGGGCTCGTATTTCATTGCTCCACGTGTACCTACGACCCACCAAGTCTGATTCCTTGAGCTGCAGGTCGCTCAGGAGTCGTCTGAACCGCCCTGATACGTCTCCAACGAATCTATAATTTTTGATTGCTCCATGCTATATTATCTACTATTTTGGACTATATTGGGCTTTACTTTCCACTTTTATATTATTTTTGGGACTAACCTATTAACCGGAGGCCCAACCCAGAATTGCTGTTTTTTTGCCTATTTCAGTGTTTCGAAGAAATGGAATATCAAACAGAGTCCAAACAGAATAATCCTTTCTGGAACGTGATTTTCTTCCCGAATATGACCCAGGAGACTTGGGCCCTATGCCAAGGAAGCTTCGAGGTGGGCACGAGGTAGGGGGCGCACCCTACACCCCCAGGCGTGCCCCCACCCTCGTGGGCCCACCGAGGCTCCACCGACGTACTTCTTCCTCCTATATATACCCACGTACCCCCAAACGACCAGAACAGGAGCCAAAAACCTAATTCCACCGCCGCAACTTTCTGTATCCACGAGATCCCATCTTGGGGCCTGTTCCGGAGCTCCGCCGGAGAGGGCCGTCATCACAGAGGGCTTCTACATCATCATAGCCTCTCCAATGAAGTGTGAGTAGTTTACCTTAGACCTTCGGGTCCATAGTTATTAGCTAGATGGCTTCTTCTCTCTTTTTGGATCTCAATACAATGTTCTCCCCCTCTCTTGTGGAGATCTATTCGATGTAATCTTCTTCTTTTTGTGGTGTGTTTGTTGAGTCCGATGAATTGTGGGTTTATGATCAAGTCTATCTATGAATAATATTTGAATCTTCTCTAAATTCTTTTATGTATGATTGGTTATCTTTGCAAGTCTCTTCGAATTATTCGTTTGGTTTGGCCGACTAGATTGGTAGTTCTCGCCATGGGAGAAGTGCTTAGCTTTGGGTTCGATCTTGCGGTGTCCTTTCCCAGTGACAGAAGGGGCAGCAAGGCACGTATTGTATCGTTGCCATCAAGGATAACAAGATGGGGTTTATTTCATATTGCATGAATTTATCTCTCTACATCATGTCATCTTGCTTAAAGCGTTACTCTGTTTTTAACTTAGTACTCTAGATGCATGCTGGATAGCGGTCGATGAGTGGAGTAATAGTAGTAGATGCAGAATCATTTCGATCTACTTGTCACGGACGTGATGCCTATATACATGATCATGCCTAGATATTCTCATAACTATGCTCAATTCTGTCAATTGCTCAACAGTAATTTGTTCACCCACCGTAGAAAACTTATGCTCTTGAGAGAAGCCACTAGTGAAACCTATGGCCCCCGGGTATATTCTCATCATATCAATCTCCATCACTTTAATATTGCTTTGCTTTGCATCTTTATACCAAAAATACCAAAAATATTATCTCTATCAGATCTCACTCTCGTAAGTGACCATGAAGGGATTGACAACCCCTAATCGCGTTGGTTGCGAGTTGCTATCGATTTGTGCAGGTATGAGGGACTTGAGCGTGGCCTCCTACTGGATTGATACCTTGGTTCTCAAAAACTGAGGTAAATACTTACGCTACTCTGCTGCATCATCCTCTCCTCTTCGGGGAAAACCAACGCAAGCTCAAGAGGTAGCAAGAAGAATTTCTGGCGCCGTTGCCGGGGAGTTTACACAAAAAGTCAACATACCAAGTACCCATCACAATCCCTATCTCTTGCATTACATTAGTTGCCATTTGCCTCTCGTTTTCCTCTCCCCCACTTCACCTTTGCCGTTTTATTTGCCTTTCTTCCGTTTGATCTTGCGTTACCATGTGCCTTCCTTTTGCTTGCATCTTTGCTTGCTAAGAGTTTATGGATCCTCATCCACTTGCTAATCTCTTTAAGAGATCCAATTATGTAGAACCTATTGCTATTGATTTGGATGCACTAGATTATCTTTATAAGGTTTTACCTGAAATCCGTGAATCTAAAAATTGTGATTAAGTGCTTTATAAAGTGATTCACGATAGATATTTGAATAAAAAGCATGATTGCAATGATTTTAAGATAAATTCTATTGATATCAATTGTGCTAATAATATGCAAAACCCTAAGCTTGGGGATGCTAGTTTTGCTATGTCTACTACTTGTTGCAACGATCATGATTGGGGAGATTCTTCTTATCTTGAAAATTTATTTAATCCCCATGATGAATATGAGATTGATAATATTGTTTGCAATAATATTGAAAGTGGGTTTGGAAGAGTGTCAACTTTAGATCCCACATATTTGGAGAATGTTCAATCTTATGATATTTTTGATAAAAGTGGGTTTGGAGAGGTCATGACTTTAGTTAATGATAATCCCACTATTTTGGAAGAGCGTCAACTTTGCATGCATGTGGATCGTGTTGAAAATATTTTATGTGATAGCTATTTTGTTGAATTTTATTATGATCCCACGTGTAATTATTATGAGAGAGGAAAATATGGTTGTAGAAATTTTCATGATATTAAATTACCTCTCGTTATGTTGAGCTTGCTATCATTTCTTTCCACTTCCTTGCATATGCTAGTTTTTGGTTGCTATGATAATTTGTTTGCCTATAAGATGCCTTATGATGCTCTCTTTGTGCTTTATGATGCTCTCTTTGTGCTTCAATTCTTGCCACGTGCTTTATATGCATAGTAAGTATGTTAGACTTAGATGTGTTTGCCACGTGCTTTATGATGCTCTCTTTGTGCTTCAATTCTTGTCTTTCATGTGAGCATCGTTGAAATATTATGCCTAGCTAGGGGCGTTAAACGATAGCGCTTATTGGGAGGCAACCCAATTTTATTTTTAGTTTTTTGTGTTTTTCTTCTGTTAGGGAATAAATAACCCATCTACCTTCTGTTTGGATGTGGTTTTGTGTTTTAATTAGTGTTTGTGCCAAGCTAGACCTATTGGATCTTCTTGGATGATAGTTATTTGATCTTGCTGTAATTTCCAGAAACTTTGCGTTCAGTGCCCGAATTATTAAAAATCATCAGAACGTGATAAAATTCTGATTCCAATTGCTGCTAATCAATAAACAAATTTTCTAGGTCTTCTAATGTTGGTAGATATTTTGGAGTTCCAGAAGTTTGCGTTAGTTATAGATTACTACAGACTGTTCTGTTTTTAATAGATTCTGTTTTTCGTGTGTTGTTTTCTTATTTTGATGAATCTATGGTTAGTAAAATAGTTTATAATCCATAGAGAAGTTGGAATACAGTAGTTTTAACACCATTATAAATAAATAATGAGTTCATTACATTACCTTGAAGTAGTCTTTTGTTTTCTTTCTCTAACGGAGCTCACGAGATTTCTATTGAGTTTTGTGTTGTGAAGTTTTCAAGTTTTGGGTGAATTCTTTTGATGGATTATGGAACAAGGAGTGGCAAGAGCGTAAGCTTGGGGATGCCCATGTCACCCCCAAGATAATCCAAGGACACCAAAAATTCAAAGCTTGGGGATGCCCCGGAAGGCATCCCCTCTTTCGTCCACTTCCATCGGTAATTTACTTGGAGCTATATTTTTATTCATCAACATGATATGTGTTTTGCTTGGAGCGTCTTGTATTATTTGTGTCTTTGTTTGTTAGTGTGCCACAATCATCCTTGCTGTACACACCTTTTGAGAGAGCCATACATAAATTGGAATTTGATAGAATACTCTATGTGCTTCACTTATATCTTTTGAGCGTTATAATTTTGCTCTATGTGCTTCACTTAGATCTTTTAGAGCACGGTGGTGGTTTGTTTTAAAGAAAATATTGATATCTCATGCTTCACTTAAATTATTTTGAGATTCATAATAGCATGATAATTTGCTTAATAATAACTTGCTTGGTATTCAAGATTTGTGAAACTTTCTTTTGAGTGCGTTGAATACTAAGAAAAGTTGGATGATTGATAATTGTTTTGAGATATGGAGGTAGTAATATCAAAGTCATGCTAGTAGAGTAATTGTGAATTTGAGAAGTGCTTGAGTTAAAGTTTGCAAGTCCCGTAGCATGCACGTATGGTTAACATTATGCAACAAATTTGAAACATGAGGTGTTATTTGATTGTCCTCCTTATGAGTGGCGGTCGGGGACGAGCGATGGTCTTTTCCTACCAATCTATCCCCCTAGGAGCATGCATGTAATACTTTGGTTTTTGATGGCTTGTAGATTTTTGCAATAAGTATATGAGTTCTTTATGACTAATGTTGAGTCCATGGATTATACGAGCTCTCACCCTTCCATCATTGCTAGCCTCTACGGTACCGTGCATTGCCCTTTCTCACATCGAGAGTTGGTGTAAACTTCGCCGGTGCATCCAAACCCCGTGATATGATACGATCTTTCACACATAAACCTCCTTATATCTTCCTCAAAACAGCCACCATACCTACCTATTATGGCATTTCCATAGCCATTCCGAGATATATTGTCATGCAACTTTCCACCATCCAGTTTATCATGACACATTCATCATTGTCATATTGCTTAGCATGATCATGTAGTTGACATAGTATTTGTGGCAAA
The DNA here is from genome assembly GCA_032464435.1 of Aegilops umbellulata. Taxonomy (NCBI): domain Eukaryota; kingdom Viridiplantae; phylum Streptophyta; class Magnoliopsida; order Poales; family Poaceae; genus Aegilops; species Aegilops umbellulata. Next base: position 634,996,032 of record CP136057.1, on the reverse strand, counting down.
GCCACCGTTCATAATTCTTTCATACTTGTCACTCTTGATTCATTGCATATCCCGGTATACCGCTGGAGGCATTCATATAGAGTCATACTTTGTTCTAGTATCGAGTTTTAATCATTGAGTTGTAAATAAATAGAAGTGTGATGATCATCATTCAATAGAGCATTGTCCCATAAAAAAGTGAAAGGCCAAAGAAAAAAAAGCAGGCCCAAAAAAAAGAGAAAATAAATAAAAAGGGGCAATGCTACTATCCTTTTTTTCCACATTTGTGCTTCAAAGTAGCACCATGATATAGCAAGTCTCATATATTGTGCTTCAAAGTAGCACCATGTTCTTCATATAGAGAGTCTCTTGAGTTATCACTTTCATATACTAGTGGGAATTTTTCATTATAGAACTTGGCTTGTATATTCCAACAATGGGCCTCCTCAAGTGCCCTAGGTCTTCGTGAGCAAGCAAGTTGGATGCACACCCACTTAGTTTCTTTTGTTGAGCTTTCATACATTTATAGCTCTAAGTGCATCCGTTGCATGGCAATCCCTACTCCTTGCATTAACATCAATCGATGGGCATCTCCCTAGCCCATTGATTAGCCTCGTTGATGTGAGACTTTCTCCTTTTTGTCTTCTCCACATAACCCCCATCATTATATTCTATTCCACCCATAGTGCTATATCCATGGCTCACGCTCATGTATTGCGTGAAAGTTTATGAGTTTGAAATTGTTAAGGTATGAAACAATTGCTTGGCTTGTCATCGGGGTTGTGCATGATGAGAGCATTCTTGTGTGACGAAAATGGAACATGACTAAACTATATGATTTTGTAGGGATGAACTTTCTTTGGTCATGTTACTTTGAGAAAACATAATTGCTTTATTGGTTTGCTTGAAGTGTTATTATTCTTTATGTCAATATGAACTTTTGTCTTGAATCTTCCTAATCTGAATATTCATACCACAATTAAGAAATTTTGCATTGAAGTTATGCCAAGTAGCACTCCGCATCAAAAATTCTCTTTTATCATTTACCTACTCGAGGACGAGCAAGAATTAAGCTTGGCGATGCCTGATACGTCTCCAACGTATCTATAATTTTTGATTGCTCCATGCTATATTATCTACTGTTTTGGACTATATTGGGCTTTATTTTCCACTTATATATTATTTTTGGGACTAACCTATTAGCCGGAGGCCCAGCCCAGAATTGCTGTTTTTTGCCTATTTCAGTGTTTCAAAGAAACGTAATATAAAACGGAGTCCAAATAGAATAATCCTTTCTGGAACGTGATTTTCTTCCCGAATATGACCCAGGAGACTTGGACCCTACGCCAAGGAAGCTTCGAGGTGGGCACGAGGTAGGGGGGCGCGCCCCCACCCTCGTGGGCCCACCGAGGCTCCACCGACATACTTCTTCCTCCAATATATACCCACGTACCCCGAAACGATAAGAACAGGAGCCAAAAACCTAATTCCACCGCCGCAACTTTCTGTATCCATGAGATCCCATCTTGGGGCCTGTTCCGGAGCTCCGCCGGAGAGGGTCGTCATCACGGAGGGCTTCTACATCATCATAGCCTCTCCGATGAAGTGTGAGTAGTTTACCTCAGACCTTCGGGTCCATAGTTATTAGCTAGATGGCTTCTTCTCTCTTTTTGGATCTCAATACAATGTTCTCCCCCTCTCTTGTGGAGATCTATTCGATGTAATCTTCTTCTTTTTGTGGTGTGTTTGTTGAGACCGATGAATTGTGGGTTTATGATCAAGTCTATCTATGAAGAATATTTGAATCTTCTCTGAATTCTTCTATGTATGATTGGTTATCTTTGCAAGTCTCTTCGAATTATTCATTTGGTTTGGCTGACTAGATTGGTAGTTCTTGCCATGGGAGAAGTGCTTAGCTTTGGGTTCGATCTTGTGGTGTCCTTTCCCAGTGACAGAAGGGGCAGCAAGGCACGTATTGTATCGTTGCCATCGAGGATAACAAGATGGGGTTTATTTCATATTGCATGAATTTATCTCTCTACATCATGTCATCTTGCTTAAAGCGTTACTCTGTTTTTAACTTAATACTCTAGATGCATGCTGGATAGCGGTCGATGAGTGGAGTAATAGTAGTAGATGCAGAATCGTTTCGATCTACTTGTCATGGACGTGATGCCTATATACATGATCATGCCTAGATATTCTCATAACTATGCTCAATTCTGTCAATTGCTCAACAGTAATTTGTTCACCCACCGTAGAAAACATATGCTCTTGAGAGAAGCCACTAGTGAAACCTATGGCCCCCGGGTCTATTCTCATCATATCAATCTCCATCACTTTAATCTTGCTTTGCTTTTTTACTTTGCCTTTTACTTTTCACTTTGCATCCTTATACCAAAAATACTAAAAATATTATCTCTATCAGATCTCACTCTCGTAAGTGACCGTGAAGGGATTGACAACCCCTAATCGCGTTGGTTGCGAGTTGCTATCGATTTGTGCAGGTACGAGGGACTTGAGCGTGGCATCCTAATGGATTGATACCTTGGTTCTCAAAAACTGAGGGAAATACTTACGCTACTCTGCTACATCATCCTCTCCTCTTTGGGGAAAACCAACGCAAGCTCAAGAGGTAGCACGCCCCATCATGCGGCGGTTAACTGAGTCGTTGCTTTTGTCCGAGGCATCTACAATTAGGTTGAAGTCGCCTGTCACAGCCAACTGACCAGAACAGGTAGCACGCACATCCCTGAGTTCTTGCAAGAAGTGCACTTTCAGAGCATCTTCCGTTGGCCCGTACACCACTGTGAGGTGCCAGCTTGGTGCATCCAGCAGCCCAAGTTCCACAGTAACAGAGAAGTTGCCGACCTGAGAAGACGCAACGTTAACCATGGTGGATTGCCAAGCCACAATGATCCCACCAGCATTTTTGTTGGCCAGTAGCGAGATGAAAGCATCGTATTTCTGCCCAAGGATCTGAGATATGGTGAAATGGTCCACGGCCGCCAGTTTAGACTCCATGAAGCAAACAACAGAAGCGTTTGCATCGTCCACGACAGAACGAATGATAGCTACGCGGCTAGGATTGTTAAGGACACGTACATTCCACAGAAGCACATTATGATTTGAACAATTCATTGATACTACCCACAAAACCACCAAGCGCAGAGGACTAGAAAGCCAACATGGCCGGTGCCACATGTGCGAAAGGCTCCAAAGCAAAGAGCTTGGTGAGCGCGTCTATGCTGGATGGGGGCAGCGGATGCTTGAACAGGTCAGCATATCTGGCAATGCAGTTCACGGATGGCTCGTCCTCAAGGTGATAGAACCCAAGCCTAGCCATGAGAACACGTTGAGCATGCTGCACGTAAGACGTAGGGAGGCCTTTGGAAGTTTTGGGGATCCGGGCACTTCTATGCAGCTGATCCTCAGGCACAGAGACGCGCGCCCGCTTGCCACGCTAAACCACTGGAATGGGGAGCAACGGGTCCTCAATGTGCGCCCTAATTTGTTTGATCACCTTGGCCAGTTCCGGATTGCTGTTTAGAGGTGCCAACATCATGGGAGTATGGGGCTGCTGGGGTGGGGCCGAGGATGAACACGCTGGTGGCTCTCCGACGCCCATCTTCTCCTATATGAAGTCTTTCGACAAGAAAAAAACCAGAAGCAACCTTTCGGGACGAAACTCCGCCGCCACGAGGCGGAACCTTGGCGGAACCAATCTAGGGCTCCGGCAGAGCTGTTCTGCCGGGGATACTTCCTTCCGGGAGGGGGAAATCACCACCATCGTCATCACCAACGCTCCTCTCATCGGGAGAGGGCAATCTCCATCAACATCTTCACCAGCACCATCTCATCTCCAAACCCTAGTTCATCTCTTGTATCCAATTCTTGTCTCGAAGTCCGGGATTGGTGCTAGTAGGTTGCTAGTAGTGTTGATTACTCCTTGTAGTTGATGCTAGTTGGTTTATTTGGTGGAAGATCATATGTTCAGATCCTTTATGCATATTATTACCCCTCTGATTATGAACATGAATATGCTTTGTGAGTAGTTATGTTTGTTCCTGAGGACAAGGGAGAAGTCTTGCTATTAGTAGTCATGTGAATTTGGTATCCGTTCGATATTTTGATGATATGTATGTTGTCTAGCCTCTAGTGGTGTTATGTGAACGTCGACTACATAACACTTCACCATTATTTGGGCCTAGAGGAAGGCATTGGGAAGTAATAAGTAGATGATGGGTTGCTAGAGTGACAGAAGCTTAAACCCTAGTTTATGTGTTGCTTCGTAAGGGGCTGATTTGGATCCATATGTTTCATGCTATGGTTAGGTTTACCTTAATACTTTTGTTGTAGTTGCAGATGCTTGCAATAGAGGTTAATCATAAGTGGGATGCTTGTTCAAGTAAGAACAGCACCCAAGCACCGGTCCACCCACATATCAAATTATCAAAGTACCGAACGCGAATCATATGAACGTGACGAAAACTAGCTTGATTATATTCCCATGTGTCCTCGGGAGTGCTTTTCCTATTATAAGAGTTTGTTCTAGCTTGTCCTTTGCTACAAAATGGATTGGGACACCTTGCTGCACTTTATTTACTTTTGTTAATTGTTGCTCGTTACAATTTATCTTGTCACAAAACTATCTGTTACCACTTATTTCAGTAATTGCAGAGAATACCTTGCTGAAAACCGCTTATCATTTCCTTCTGCTCCTCGTTGGGTTCGACACTCTTACTTATCGAAAGGACTACGATAGATCCCCTATACTTGTGGGTCATCAGCTGGCATCCTGAAACTCAGGTCCACAGATAATCCCCACCATCGAATCTTGATCGCCTTGATCCCTGCATGGCAAAGAGACAGACGGAGGCGACTGGACCATCGGCAGATCATCCACCATATGAAAAGCACCGAGCTGGGACCCACTTATGGGATCCGAAGAGGAGCCCTGGACCGAGGCGACCGAAACGGCTAGCAGCTGCCGTCCTACCGTGCTGCACAACGGCTCCACCAATGCCACTGATTGGTTACTGTTTACATCCACCCGTTGTCTGCATGTCAGGGTGGAACCAGACCAGCTGGCCCCGAGAGTCGATGACGCGCAACCGTCCATGTCCAGATGGACCCCACCAACGACCACCGTTTGAATTACAGGACGAGCAGCACCACTATCAATGCCGGTGGGCGCCACAGCCAGAACGTGCTGGCCGCTGACACCGTTGTGCTGCATACCACCAACAGATGATGGAGGGGCCCCATCCCCGCGCGCAGGCGGATAGCATGGCGAATGAGGCGGCGAAGACCTCGAAGATCTTGGAGGAGATGGCGGCGGCAACGGCGGTGAGGGGGAGCGATCGTTGAAAGAGATGACCGGCACCGGCGCGGCCACCCGAACGATGGAGATAGGGTAGCGAAGGGTCTTGGTGCGACGACCACCTAGAGTGACACGGTGGCGCCCTCTTGGCCTAGCGGGCGGCGCTTGCTCCTCAATGAACAGAAATCAGCGAGACGGGATGCGCGCCGGATCATTGGTGCGCAGCCAAACCCTGAATCGCGACATGTCGTTGCGGGTGAGAGTTGGTTCCGAGACCTCCACGATGAATCCACATCCATCCAGGACCACATCGGCGGTACGCTGGCTCCACGCATTTGCCGGCACCCCTAACAGGTCGAGAGGAACGAGGTTGGCGAGGGAGACGGCAGTGGCCTGATAACCCACAAGTATAGGGGATCAATTGTAACCTCTTTCGATAAGTAAGAGTGTCGAACCCAACGAGGAGCTAAAGGTAGAACAAATATTCCCTCAAGTTCTATCGACCACCGATACAACTCTACGCACGCTTAACGTTCGCTTTACCTAAAACAAGTATGAAACTAGAAGTACTTTGTAGGTGATTTTGGATAGTTGAGCAAGATAATAAAGAGCGCGTAAATAAAAAGTAGGGGCTGTTTAGATAAATACACAACTAAATTAGTTTTAGTAAAGAGCTTTTTGTCATGAGAAAGTTATTTGTCCCTAGGCAATCGATAACTAGACCGGTAATCATTACTGCAATTTTATCGAGGGAGAGGCATAAGCTAACATACTTTCTCTACTTCGATCATATGCACTTATGATTGGAACTCTAGCAAGCATCCGCAACTACTAAAGATCATTAAGGTAAAACCCAACCATAGCATTAAAGCATCAAGTCCCCTTTATCCCATACGCAAACAACTCGGGTCTGTGCTTCTGTCACTCACGCCACCCACCATAAGCAAATCATGAACATATTGCAAACCCTATAGTGGGGATCCCTCACGCTTGGCCGACACGGAGAGAACCATAGGACAGCACCAATAATAAAACATGCAACTCAAACCAATCTTTATCATCAAGTAACCCATAGGACAAAACGGATCTACTCAAACATCATAAGATAGCCATACATCATTGGGAAATAGTATATAGCGTTGAGCACCATGTTTAAGTAGAGATTACAGCGGGTAAGAGAGAGGTTACACCGCTGCATAGAGGGGGGAAGAGTTGGTGATGATGGCGGTGAAGTTGTTGGTTAAGATTGCGGTGATGATGATGGCCACGGCAGTGTTCCGGCGCCACCGGAAGAGAAGGGGAGAGGGGGGCCCTTCGTCTTCTTCTTCCTTGACCTCCTCCCTAGATGGGAGAAGGGTTTCCCCTCTCGTCCTTGGCCTCCATGGCGTGGGAGGGGCGAGAGCCCCTCCGAGATTGGATCTATCTCTCTGTTTCTCTTTGTTTCTGCTCTCTGTTCTGCCCTTTCACCGTTTCGTATATATATGGAGATCCGTAACTCCGATTGGATTGAAACCTTCGCCGTGATCTTTTTTCTTCTGAAAATTAGCTTTCTTGCGGCCGAAGAAGAGCAGCAACCGCCATACGGGTAGCCCATGAGGGGGGCAGGCGCGCCCCTGCCTCGTGGCCACCTCGGGCACCGTCTCGCGTTGATTCTTCTTCCCATATTCTCCAAATATTCTCTGCCTGTTTTTATCCCATTTGGATTCCGTTTGATATGGGGTTTCTGCGAAACATAAAACATGCAACAAACTGGAACTGGCACTGGATCAATATGTTAGTCCCAAAAATAGTATAAAAAGTTGCCAAAAGTATATGGAAGTTGAATAATATTGGCATGGAATAATAAAAATTATAGATACGACGGAGACATATCAGCATCCCAAAGCTTAATTCCTGCTCGTCCTCGAGTAGGTAAATGATAAAAAGGATAATTTTTTATGTGGAATGATACCTAGCATAATCTTGATCATGTATCTAATCATGGCATGAGTATTAAGACACGAGTGATTCAAAGCAATAGTCTATCATTTGACATTAAAACAATAATACTTCAAGCCTACTACAAAAGCAATCATGTCTTTTCAAAATAACATGGCCAAAGAAAGTTATCCCTACAAAATCATATAGTCTGGCTATGCTCCATCTTCACCACACAAAATATTCACATCATGCACAATCCCGATGAGAAGCCAAGAAATTATTTCATACTTTTGACGTTCTCAAACCTTTTCAACTTTTCACGCAATACATGAGCGTGAGCCATGGACATAGCACTACAGGTGGAATAGAATATGATGGTGGAGGTTGTGTGGAGAAGACAAAAAGGAGGAAGTCTCACACCGACGCGGCTAATCAATGGGCTATGGGGATGCCCATCAATTGATGTCAATGTGAGGAGTAGGGATTGCCATGCAACATATGCACTAAGAGCTATAAGTGTATGAAAGCTCAAACTGAAAACTAAGTGGGTGTGCATCCCACTACTAGGAAAAGGCCTACTAATGGCGCACCAGTTTTGCCTACTAATGGCGCATCACTGGTGCGCCATTACTAGCACGCCATTAGTAATTTTTACTAATGGCGCACCACTGGTGCGCCATTAGTATCTGGTATACTAATGGCGCACCACTGGTGCGCCATTAGTATAGGCCACGGTGCGCCATTAGTATAGGCCACTGGTGCGCCATTAGTATAGGCCACGGTGCGCCATTAGTATTTTTGAATTTTGAAGGCGGGAAAATAGTAGTGGTGCACCGTCTAACCCCCACCATGCGCCATTGCTATTTTTGAATTTTGAATTTGGATCTGGATCGTGATTTTTTTGCCCATTTTTTGCTAGTTTTTTTGCGCGTTTTTTGGCACGATATTATTTCAAATTTTGTTCCTGTTTTTGGATCTTGTACGTTCTTTTGCCGGAGAGGAGTTCGCCGGAGAGGAGGAGGAGGAGGTCACCGGAGAGGCGCTCGCCTACATCGCCGGAGAGGAGGAGGAGGTCGCCGGAGAGGAGTTCACCGAAGCATCGGAGAGGAGGAAGGAGAAACCATGAGGGAATGGGAGGAGAGGAGGGAGGAGGAGCTCACCGGAGAGGAGGGAGGAGAAACCGTGAGGGGAGGGGAGGGAAGGAGAGGAGGGAGGAGGAGGTTCCCAGAGAGGAGGAGGTCGCCGGAGAGGAGGAGGAGGTCGCCGGAGAGGAGGAGGAGGTCGCCGGAGAGGAGAAGGAGGTCGCCGGAGAGGTCGCCGGAGAGGAGGAGGAGGAGGTCGCCGGAGAGGAGGAGGTAGTATGGTGGAGGATAGAAGAGAAGATGGAGTGGAGGAGAGGAGGATATGGAGTGGAGGAGAGGAGAGGAGGAGATGGAGTGGAGGAGAGGAGGAGATGGAGTGGAGGAGAGGTGGAGTGGAGGAGGTGCGCCCAGCCATATATACGACATAGTAATGGCGCACCGTGACCAGGTGCGCCATTACTAACTTTTTTTTTATTTTTTTTGATTTATTTTGAATTTTGAAGGCAGGAAGATACTAATGGCGCACCATGGGCAGGTGCGCCATTAGTAACTCCTTTTTTATTTTTTTGACTTATTTTGAATTTTGAAGGCGGGAAGATACTAATGGCGCACCATGGGCAGGTGCGCCATTAGTAACTCCTTTTTTTATTTTTTTGACTTATTTTGAATTTTGAAGGCGGGAAGATACTAATGGCGCACCATGGGCAGGTGCGCCATTAGTAACTCTTTTTTTTTATTTTTTTTGACTTATTTTGAATTTTGAAGGCGGGAAGATACTAATGGCGCACCATGGGCAGGTGCGCCATTAGTAAGTTTGAATATTTTTGGATATTTTTGCCTCTCGAGATCTTAAAAGCCCCGTATCTTTTTTTCTGTTAGGTTTTTGAGGATTTTGAAAATGTTTAACGGGGTCCCCCCGGTTAAATTCGGATGTAACTTTTAGAGTAGATGGTTTTTCATATAAAAAACTTTTTCATCCGAGTTAGTATGCAAAAGTTATGCTCAATTTTACAAATTCTCGAGAGATTTTGCAAATGAAGTCGAAATGCATATTTGCAAATTTTCCCAACAACTAGACCACATATCACATGGGAAACTTATTTTCTTTTATTTTTTTGACATTTTCATCATTTTCTTTTATTTTTTTTAAAACTGAAAAGGCGATCCAGGGGGGGGGGTGCATTCTGTGGAAGTGGTGGCAAAGTTACTAATGGCGCACCGTGGCATGGTGCGCCATTACTAGTTCTCCCACGGTGCGCCATTAGTAGTTTTGAAAAAAAATTAAAAAAAATAATTTTTTTACTAATGGCGCACCGTGGATGTGGTGCGCCATTACTAATTCAACTAGTAATGGCGCACCACTCCCACGGTGCGCCATTAGTAGTTTGAAAAAATTTGAATTTTTTTTTACTAATGGCGCACCCGCGGATGTGGTGCGCCATTAGTATTTGGACACTAATGGCGTACCAACACATGGTGCGCCATTGGTATATAGTAATGGCGCACCACATGTCTGGTGCGCCATTAGTGTCAATTCCATCTATAACCCTTTTCCTAGTAGTGTCCAACTTGCTTGCTCATGAAGACCTGGGGAATTTGAGGAAGCCCATCATCGGAATATACAAGCCAAGTTCTATAATGAAAATTCCCACTAGTATATGAAAGTGATAACTCAAGAGACTCTCTATATGAAGAACATGGTGCTACTCTGAAGCACAAGTGTGGTAAAAGGATAGTAACATTGTCCCTTCTCTCTTTTTCTCTCATTATTTTATTTTATTTTTTTATTTTTTTATTTTTTTGGGTGGGCTTCTTTGGCCTCTTTTTTTATTTGGGCTTCTTTGGCCCCTTTTATTTATTTTTAAAGTCCGAAGTCTCATCCTGACTTGTGGGGGAATCATAGTCTCCATCATCCTTTCCTCACTGGGGCAATGCTCTAATAATGATGATCATCACACTTTTATTTACTTACAACTCAATATTACAACTCGATATCTAGAACAAAGATATGACTCTATATGAATGCCTCCGGTGGTGTACCGGGATGTGCAATGATCTAGCGTAGCAAAGATATCAAAAAACAGACAAGCCATGAAAATATCATGCTAGCTATCTTATGATCATGCAAAGCAATGTGACAATGAATGCTCAAATCATGTATATGATGATGATGGAAGTTGCATGGCAATATATCTCGAAATGACTATGGAAATGTCATAATAGGCAGGTATGGTGGCTGTTTTGAGGAAAATATAAGGAGGCTTATGTGTGATAGAGCATATCGTATCACGGGGTTTGGATGCACCGGCGAAGTTTGCACCAACCCTCGAGGTGAGAAAGGGCAATGCACGGTACCAAAGAGGCTAGCAATGATGGAAAGGTGAGAGTGCGTATAATACATGGACTCAACATTAGTCATAAAGAACTCACATACTTATTGCAAAAATCTATTAGTCACCGAAACAAAGTACTACGCGCATGCTCCTAGGGGGATAGATTGGTAGGAAAAGACCATCGCTCGTCCCCGACCGCCACTCATAAGGAAGACAATCAATAAATAAATAATGCTCCAACTTCATCACATAACGGTTCACCATATGTGCATGCTACGGAATCACAAACCTCAACACAAGTATTTCTACTAATCCACAACTACCCACTAGCATGACTCTAATATCACCATCTTTATATTGCAAAACTATTGCAAGGAATCAAACATATCATATTCAGCGATCTACAAGTTTATGTAGGATTTTATGACTAACCATGTGAATGACCAGTTCCTGTCATCTCTCTAAATAGATATAGGTGAAGCAAGAGAGTTTAATTCTTTCTACAAAAGATATGCCCACACTCTAACAAATATAAGTGAAGCAAAAGAGCATCCTACAAATGGCTGTTTTCTATGTGAAGAGAAACATGCAATCCAAACTTCAAATGATATAAGTGAAGCACATGAAGCATTCTATAAAGCCATACTCAAAAGATATAAGTGAAGTGCAAAGAGCATGTTGGAAATATGCCCTGTAGGCAATAATAAATTAGTTATTATTATTTTTCCTTGTTCATGATAATCGTTTATTATCCATGCTAGAATTGTATTGATAGGAAACTCAGATACATGTGTGGATACATAGACAACACCATGTCCCTAGTAAGCCTCTAGTTGACTAGCTCGTTGATCAATAGATGGTTACGGTTTCCTGACCATGGACATTGGATGTCGTTGATAACGGGATCACATCATTAGGAGAATGATGTGATGGACAAGACCCATTCCTAATCCTAGCACAAGATCGTGTAGTTCATATGCTAAAGCTTTTCTAATGTCAAGTATCATTTCCTTAGACCATGAGATTGTGCAACTCCCGGATACCGTAGGAATACTTTGGGTGTGCCAAACGTCACAACGTAACTGGGTGGCTATAAAGGTACACTACAGGTATCTCCGAAAGTGTCTGTTGGGTTGGCACGAATCGAGACTGGGATTTGTCACTCCGTGTAACGGAGAGGTATCTCTGGGCCCACTCGGTAGGACATCATCATGTGCGCAATGTGACCAAGGAGTTGATCACGGTATGATGTGTTACGGAACGAGAAAAGAGACTTGCCGGTAACGAGAATTAACAAGGTATCGAGATACCGATGATCGAATCTCGGGAAGTGCAATACCGCTAGACAAAGGGAATTGAATACGGGATTGATTGAATCCTCGACATCGTGGTTCATCCGATGAGATCATCGTGGAACATGTGGGAGCCAACGTGGGTATCCAGATCCCGATGTTGGTTATTGGCCGGAGAGTTGTCTCGGTCATGTCTGCATGGTTCCCGAACCCGTAGGGTCTCAACACTTAAGGTTCGATGACGCTAGGGTTATAAGGAAGACTTGTATGTGATTACTGAATGTTGTTCGGAGTCCCGGATGAGATCCTGGACGTCACGAGGAGTTCCGGAATAGTCCGAAGGTAAAGATTTATATTTGGGAAGTTGTCATACGGTCACCAGAAAGGTTCGGGGGCATGTCGGTATTGTACCGGGGCCACCGGAGGGGTTCTGGGGGTCCACCGGGAGGGGCCACCTCTCCCGGAGGGCCTTATGGGCCGTATGAGGAAGGGATCCAGCCCAAGTGGGCTGGGGCGCCACACCCCCCTAGGGCCCATGCGCCTAGGGTTGGGGGAACCCTAAAGGGGGGCGCCCCCTTGGCTTGGGGGGCAAGCCCCCTCCCCCTTGGCCGCCGCCCCCCTCTAGATCCCATCTAGAGGGGCCGGCCCCCTTCCCCCTTCTCCCTATAAATAGAGGGGCAAGGGGAGGGCTGCAGCACAACATCCAAGGCGCAGCCCCTCCCCTCCCCAACACCTCTCCTCCTCCGTTAAGAGCTTGGCGAAGCCCTGCCGGAGTACTGTTGTTCCACCACCACCACGCCGTTGTGCTACAGTTGGAGCTCTCTTCCTCAACCTCTCCCTCCTCCTTGCTGGATCAAGGTGCAGGAGATGTCCTCGCTCCGTACGTGTGTTGAACGCGGAGGTGTCGTACGTTCGGCGCTTGGTCATCGGTGATTTGGATCACGACGAGTACGACTCCATCAACCCCGTTCTCTTGAACGCTTCCGCTTAGCGATCTACAAGGGTATGTAGATGCACTCTACTTCCCCTCGTTGCTAGGTTACTCCATAGATTGATCTTGGTGATGCGTAGAAAATTTTAAATTTCTGCTACTATCCCCAAGAGTGGCATCATGAGCTAGGTCTATGTGTAGTTTCTATGCACGAGTAGAACACAAAGTAGTTGTGGGCATCGATTTTGTCAATTTACTTGCTGTTACTAGTCTTATCTTGATTCGGCGGCATTGTGGGATGAAGCGGCCCGGACCGACCTTACACGTACTCTTACGTGAGACAGGTTCCACCGACTGACATGCACTAGTTGCATAAGGTGGCTAGCGGGTGTTTGTCTCTCCCACTTTAGTCAGATCGGATTCGATGAAAAGGGTCCTTATGAAGGGTAAATAGAAATTGGCATATCACGTTGTGGTTTTGCGTAGGTAAGAAAGGTTCTTGCTAGAAACCCATAGCAGCCACGTAAAAACATGCAACAACAATTAGAGGACGTCTAACTTGTTTTTGCAGGGTATGCTATGTGATGTGATGTGGCCAAAAAGAATGTGATGAATGATATGTGATGTATGAGATTGATCATGTTCTTGTAATAGGAATCACGACTTGCATGTCGATGAGTATGACAACCGGCAGGAGCCATAGGAGTTGTCTTAATTTATTTATGACCTACGTGTCAACATAAACGTCATGTAATTACTTTACTTTATTGCTAACCATTAGCTATAGTAGTAGAAGTAATAGTTGGCGAGACAACTTCATGAAGACACAATGATGAAGATCATGATGATGGAGATCATGGTGTCATGCCGGTGACGATGATGATCATGGAGCCCCGAAGATGGAGATCAAAAGGAGCAAAGTGATGATGGCCATATCATGTCACTATTTGATTGCATGTGATGCTTATCATGTTTTACATCTTATTTGCTTAGAACGACGGTAGCTTAAATAAGATGATCCCTCACTAAAATTTGAAGAAAAGTGTTCTCCCTAACTGTGCACCGTTGCGAAGGTTCGTTGTTTCGAAGCACCACGTGATGATCGGCTGTGATAGATTCTAACGTTCGAATAAAACGGGTGTTGACGAGCCTAGCATGTACAGACATGGCCTCGGAACACATGCGAAACACTTAGGTTGACTTGACGAGCCTAGCATGTACAGACATGGCCTCGGAACACGGAGGACCGAAAGGTCGAACATGAGTCGTATAGAAGATACGATCAACATGAAGATGTTCACCGATGATGACTAGTCCGTCTCACGTGATGATCGGACACGGCCTAGTTGATTCGGATCATGTATCACTTAGATGACTAGAAGGATGTCTATCTGAATGGGAGTTCATGAAATAATCAGATGAACTCAATTATCAAGAACATAGTCAAAAGGACTTTGCAAATTATGTCATAGCTTACGCTTTAGTTCTACTATTTTAGATACGTTCCTAGAGAAAATTTAGTTGAAAGTTGATAGTAGCAATTGTGCGGACTGGGTCCGTCTACTTAGGATTGTCCTCATTGCTGCACAGAAGGATTATGTCCTTAATGCACCGCTCAGTAAATTGAACCTCAAGCGTCAGTTGTAGATGTTGCGAACATCTGACATACACGTTTTGATGACTACATGATAGTTCAGTGCATATGGTTTAGAATTGAGGCACCAAAGACGTTTTTTAAACATCGCAGAACATATGAGATGTTCCAAGGACTGAAATTGGGATTTTAGGCTAGTGCCCACGTCAAGAGGTATGAGACCTCTGACAAGTTTCCTAAGACTACAAACTAAGGAGAAAAGCTCAATCGTTGAGCATGTGCTCAGATTGTATGAGTACTACAATCACTTGAATCGAGTGGGAGTTAATCTTCCAGATAAGATAGTGATGGTTCTCCAAAGTCACTGTCACCAAGCTACTAGAGCTTCGTGATGAACTATAAACATATCAGGGATAGATATGATCCTTGAGCTATTCGCGACACCGCGAAAGTAGAAATCAAAAGGGGCATCAATTGTTGATGGTTAGTAAAACCACTAGTTTCAAGAAGGGCAATGATACGTCTCCAATGTATCTATAATTTTTGATTGCTCCATGCTACTTTATCTACTGTTTTGGACTATATTGGGCTTTATTTTCCACTTTTATATTATTTTTGGGACTAACCTATTAACCGGAGGCCCAGCCCAGAATTGTTGTTTTTTGCCTATTTCAGTATTTCGAGGAAACATAATATCATACGGAATGAAACCTTCGGGAACTTGATCTTCTCACCGAACGTGATCCAGGAGACTTGGACCCTACTCCAAGAAGTTTCCAGGGAGGTCACGAGGGTGGAGGGCGCCCCCTACCTCGTGGGCCCCTCGGAGCTCCACCGACGTGCTCCTTCCCCTATATATACCTACGTACCCCCATTAGACCAGAGACGGAGCCAAAAACCTAATTCCACCGCCGCAACTTCCTGTATCCACGAGATCCCATCTTGGGGCCTATTCCGGAGCTCCGCCGGAGAGGGCATCCATCACGGAGGGCTTCTACATCAACACCATAGCCCTTCCGATGAAGTGTGAGTAGTTTACTTCGGACCTTCAGGTCCATAGCTAGTAGCTAGATGGCTTCTTCTCTCTTTTTGGATCTCAATACAATGTTCTCCCCCTCTCTCATGGAGATCTATTCGATGTAATCTTCTTTTTGCGGTGTGTTTGTTGAGACCAATGAATTGTGGGTTTATGATCCAACTTATCTATGAATAATATTTGAATCTTCTCTAAAGTCTTTTATGTATGATTGAGTCTTTGCAAGTCTCTTCGAATTATCCGTTTGGTTTGGCCAACTAGATTGGTAGTTCTTGCAATGGGAGAAGTGCTTAGCTTTGGGTTCAATCTTGCGGTGTCCTTACTCAGTGACAGAAAGAGTTGCAAGGCACGTATTGTATTGTTGCCATCGAGGATAACAAGATGGGGTATTTATCATATTGCATGAATTTATTCCTCTACATCATGTCATCTTGCTTAAGGTGTTACCCTGTTTCTAACTTAACACTCTAGATGCATGTTGGATAGCGATCGATGAGTGGAGTAATAGTAGTACATGCAGGCAGGAGTCGGTCTACTTGTCACGGACGTGATGCCTATATACATGATCATACCTAGATAACCTCATAACTATGCTCAATTCTATCAATTGCTCAACAGTAATTTGTTCACCCACCGTAGAATATCTATGCTCTTGAGAGAAGCCACTAGTGAAACCTATGGCCCCCGGGTCTATTCTCATCATATCAATCTCCATTACTTTATTTTACTTGTTTTGCTTTTACTTTTCACTTTGCATCCTTATACCAAAAATACCAAAAATATTATCTCTATCAGATCTCACTCTCGTAAGTGACCGTGAAGGGATTGACAACCCCTAAGCGTTGGTTGCGAGTTGCTACCGTTTTGTGCAGGTACGAGGGACTTGTGTGTGACCTCCTACTGGATTGATACCTTGGTTCTCAAAAACTGAGGGAAATACTTACGCTACTGTGCTGCATCACCCCCTCCTCTTCGGGGAAAACCAACGCTAGCTCGAGACATAGCAAGAAGGATTTCTGGCGCCGTTGCCGGGGAGGCCTACGCAAAAGTCAACATACCAAGTACCCATCACAATCTCTATCTCTCGCATTACATTATTTGCCATTTGCCTCTCGTTTTCCTCTCCCCCACTTCACCCTTGCCGTTTTATTCGCCCTCTCTTTCCCAATCTCCTCCTCGTTTTCCCTTTGCCTTTTGTTTGCTCGTGTGTTAGTTTGCTTGCTTGTTCATCATGATGGCCTTACCTAATTTTGGTGATCTTCACCTTAAAAGGCTAGAAGATATCGAAAACAATGTCAGGAAGTTTATGGTCTTGCAATTTGAGCATAATAATTTCTTTAGAAACGAGCTTAAGGAACAAAAGAGTTTTATGAGTTATATGAATAAAGAGCTCGATGATATGTCCAAAGAATTTGATGGTGTAAGAGCCCAAATTTCTCATCTTGAAAAAATGACCGCCAAAATTTTGGATATGCAAGCCACCTTAGTCAATAAGATGGCCGCTAAACCGATTAACTATGAGAATCAAGATGAAGATCTAAAAGTTATTGATGTGTCCCCTATTAAATCTTTGTTTTGCAATATGAATCTTGATGAATCTGATTATGATCTTCCCTTACCTAGAAGGCGTTCTAAGAATTCTGAGTTTTTAGATCCTGATGATAAAATTGATAAAAAAGGGATTGAAAGAAATAAAAATCTAGATATTGCTAAACCCGCTATTTTGGATCTCAAGGAATTTAACTATGAAAATTGCTCTTTAATTGATTGTATTTCCTTGTTGCAATCCGTGTTAAATTCTCCAAATGCTTATAGTCGAAATAAGGCCTTTACTGAACACATTGTTGACGCCTTAATGCAATATTATGAAGAAAAGCTTGAGTTGAAAGTTTCTATCCCTAGAAAACTCCATGATGAGTGGGAACCTACAATTTTAAGATTAAAATTAAAAATTATGAGTTTCATGCTTTGTGTGATTTGGGTGCTAGTGTCTCTACTATCCCCAAAGCTTTGTGTGATTTGCTAGATTTCCGTGACTTTGATGATTGCTCTCTCAACTTGCATCTTGCGAATTCCACTATTAAAAAGCCTATGGGAAGAATTAATGATGTTCTTATTGTTGCAAATAGGAATTATGTGCCCGTAGATTTTATCGTTCTTGATATAGATTGCAATCCTTCATGTCCTATTATTCTTGGTAGACCTTTCCTTAGAACGATTAGTGCAATTATTGATATGAAGGAAGGGAATATTAAATTCTAATTTACCTTAAAGAAGGGCATGGAACACTTCCATAGAAAGAAAATAAAATTATCATATGCACCTATCATGAGAGCCACTTATGGATTGCCTACCAAAGATGGCAATACCTAGATCTATCCTTGCTTTTATGCCTAGCTAGGGGCGTTAAACGATAGCGCTTGTTGGGAGGCAACCCAATTTTATTTTGTGTTTTTTGTTTTTGGTTCTGTTTAGGAATAAATAATCCATCTATATTCTGTTTAGATGTGGTTTTATCTTTTAATTAGTGTTTGTGCCAAGTTAAACCTATTAGATCTTCTTGGAAGATAGTTATTTGATCTTGCTGTAATTTCCAGAATCTTTGCGCTCTGTGCCCGAATTGTTAAAAATCACCAGAACGTGATAAAATAGTGATTTTAATTGCTGCTGATCAATAAACAAATTTCCCAGGTCTTCTAATTTTGGTAGAATTTTTCGGGTTCCAGAAGTTTGCGTTAGTAACAGATTACTACAGACTGTTCTGTTTTTGACAGATTCTGTTTTGCGTGTGTTGGTTGCTTATTTTGATGAATCTATGGCTAGTAAAATAGTTTATAAACCATATAGAAGTTGGAATACAGTAGGTTTAACACCAATACAAATAAAGAACAAGTTCACTACAGTACCTTAAAGTAGTCTTTTGTTTTCTTTCTCTAACGGAGCTCACGGGATTTCTATTGAGTTTTGTGTTGTGAAGTTTTCAAGTTTTGGGTGAATTCTTTTGATGGATTATGGAACAAGGAGTGGCAAGAGCCTAAGCTTGGGGATGCCCATGGCACCCCCAAGATAATCCAAGGAAACCAAAAGTCAAAGCTTGGGGATGCCCCGGAAGGCATCCCCTCTTTCGTCCACTTCCATCGGTAATTTACTTGGAGCTATATTTTTATTCACCACATGATATGTGTTTTGCTTGGAGCGTCTTGTATTATTTGTGTCTTTGATTGTTAGTCTACCACAATCATCCTTGATGTACACACCTTTTTAGAGAGCCATGCATGAATTGAAATTTGTTAGAATACCCTATGTGCTCCACTTATATCTTTTGAGCTTGATAGTTTACTCTATGTGCTTCACTTATATCTTTTTGAGCGTGATAACTTTTGCTCTAGTGCTTCACTTAGATCTTTTAGAGCACGGTGGTGGTTTGTTTTAAAGAAACTTGATCTCTCATGCTTCACTTAAATTATTTTGAGAGTCATTAATAGCATGGTAATTTGCTTAATGTTAATATACTTGGTATTCAAGATATGTGAAACTTTCTTTTTAGTGGGTTGAATACTAAGATAAGTTTGATGCTTGATAATTGTTTTGAGATATGGAGGTGATAATATCATAGTCGTGCTAGTTGATTAGTTGTGAATTTGAGAAATACTTGTGTTGAAGTTAGCAAGTCCCGTAGCATGCACGTATGGTTAAAGTTGTGTAACAAATTTGAAGCATGAAGTGTACCTGGCTTGTGCATCCTTATGAGTGGCGGTCGGGGACGAGCGATGGTCTTTTCCTACCAATCTATCCCCCTAGGAGCATGCGCGTAGTACTTGATTTTTGATGACTTCTAAATTTTTGCAATAAGTATATGAGTTCTTTTGACTAATGTTGAGTCCATGGATTATACGCACTTTTACCTTTCCGCCATTTGCTAGCCTCTTCGGTACCGTGCATTGCCCTTTCTCACATTGTGAGTTGGTGCAAACTTCGCCGGTGCATCCAAACCCCGTGATATGATACGCTCTTTCACACATAAACCTCCCTATATCTTCCTCAAAAAGGCCACCATACCTACCTATCATGGCATTTCCATAGCCATTCCGAGATATATTGCCATGCAACTTCCACCACCATCATCATCATCATCATGACATGCTTTACTTTTGTCATATTGCCATTGCATGATCTTGTAGTTGACATCGTATTTGTGGCAAAGCCACCATGCATTATTTTTCATACATGTCACTCTTGATTCATTGCACCATCCCGGTACACCGCCGGAGGCATTCATAATAGAGTCATATCTTGTTCTAGTATCGAGTTGTAATCATTATGTTGTAATCAATAGGAGTGTGATGATCATCATTATTAGAGCATTGCCCAATCAAAAAAAAAGAGAGAAAGGCCAAAAAAAGGAAAGGCCCAAAAAAAGAGAAAATAAAAAGGGCAATGCTACTATCTCTTTTTCCACACTTGTGCTTCAAAGTAGCACCTTGTTCTTCATGAAGTGAGTCTCATATATTGTGCTTCAAAGTAGCACCATGATTTTCATATAGTGAGTCTCATAAGTTGTCTTGTTCATACTAGTGAGAATTTTTCATTATAGAACTTGGCTTGTATATTCCAACGATGGGCTTCCTCAAAATGCCCTAGGTCTTCATGAGCAAGCAAGTTGGATGCACACCCACTAGTTTTCTTTTGTTGAGCATTCTTAGCTCTAGTGCATCCGTTGCATGGCAATCCCTACTCCTTGCATTAACATCAATCGATGGGCATCTCAATAGCTCATTGATTAGCCTCGTTGATGTGAGACTTTCTCTTTTTTTGTCTTCTCCACACAATCCCCATCATCATATTCTATACCACCAATAGTGCTATGTCCATGGCTTGCGCTCATGTATTGCGTGAAGGTTGAAAAAGTTTGAGATTATTTGAGTATGAAACAATTGCTTGGCTTGTCGTCGGGGGTATAGAAGTTGGGAACATCTTTGTGTGACGAAAATGAAGCATAGCCTAACTATATGATTTTGTAGGGATGAACTTCCTTTGGCCATGTTATTTTGAGATGACATAATTGTTTGATTAGTATGCTTGAAGTATTATCATTTTTATGTCAATATGAACTTTTGTCTTGAACCTTTCGGATCTGAATATTCACACCATGATTAAGAAGATTTACATTGAAATTATGCCAAAGTATCACTCCGCGTGAAAAATTCTCTTTTTATCATTTACCTACTCGAGGACGAGCCGGAATTAAGCTTGGGGATGCCTGATACGTCTCCAACGTATCTATAATTTTTGATTGCTCCATGCTACTTTATCTACTATTTTGGACTATATTGGGCTTTATTATCCACTTTTATATTATTTTTGGGACTAACCTATTAACCGAAGGCCCAGCCCAGAATTGCTGTTTTTTGCCTATTTCAGTATTTCGAGGAAACAGAATATCAAACGGAGTCCAAACGGAATGAAACCTTCGGGAACGTGATCTTCTCACCGAACGTGATCCAGGAGACTTGGACCCTACTCCAAGAAGTTTCCAGGGAGGTCACGAGGGTGGAGGGCGCCCCCTGGGCGCGCCCCTTGCCTCGTGGGCCCCTCGGAGCTCCACCGACGTGCTCCTTCCCCCTATATATACCTACGTACCCCCATTAGACCAGAGACGGAGGCAAAAACCTAATTCCACGGCCGCAACTTCCTGTATCCATGAGATCCCATCTTGCGGCCTGTTCCGGAGCTCCGCCGGAGAGGGCATCCATCACGGAGGGCTTCTACATCAACACCATAGCCCTTCCGATGAAGTGTGAGTAGTTTACTTCAGACCTTCGGGTCCATAGCTAGTAGCTAGATGGCTTCTTCTCTCTTTTTGGATCTCAATACAATGTTCTCCCCCTCTCTCATGGAGATCTATTCGATGTAATCTTCTTTTTGCAGTGTGTTTGTTGAGACCAATGAATTGTGGGTTTATGATCCAACTTATCTATGAATAATATTTGAATCTTCTCTGAATTCTTTTATGTATGATTGAGTTATCTTTGCAAGTCTCTTCGAATTATCCGTTTGGTTTGGCCAACTAGATTGGTAGTTCTTGCAATGGGAGAAGTGCTTAGCTTTGGGTTCAATCTTGCGGTGTCCTTACTCAGTGACAGAAAGAGTTGCCAGGCACATATTGTATTGTTGCCATCGAGGATAACAAGATGGGGTATTTATCATATTGCATGAATTTATTCCTCTACATCATGTCATCTTGCTTAAGGCGTTACCCTGTTTTTAACTTAATACTCTAGATGCATGTTGGATAGCGATCGATGAGTGAAGTAATAGTAGTA
Organism: Aegilops umbellulata; assembly: GCA_032464435.1. NCBI lineage: Eukaryota > Viridiplantae > Streptophyta > Magnoliopsida > Poales > Poaceae > Aegilops > Aegilops umbellulata. The sequence continues at coordinate 634,974,219 of CP136057.1, read as the reverse complement.
GATGCAGGCAGGAGTCGGTCTACTTGTCACGGACGTGATGCCTATATACATGATCATACTAGATAACCTCATAACTATGCTCAATTCTATCAATTGCTCAACATTAATTTGTTCACCCACCGTAGAATATCTATGCTCTTGAGAGAAGCCACTAGTGAAACCTATGGCCCCCGGGTCTATTCTCATCATATCAATCTCCATTACTTTATTTTACTTGTTTTGCTTTTACTTTTCACTTTGCATCCTTATACCAAAAATACCAAAAATATTATCTCTATCAGATCTCACTCTCGTAAGTGACCGTGAAGGGATTGACAACCCCTAAGCGTTGGCTGCGAGTTGCTACCGTTTTGTGCAGGTACGAGGGACTTGCGCGTGACCTCCTACTGGATTGATACCTTGGTTCTCAAAAACTGAGGGAAATACTTACGCTACTGCGCTGCATCTGAAGGAAATATGCCCTAGAGGCAATAATAAAGTTATTATTTATTTCCTCATATATCATGATAAATGTTTATTATTCATGCTAGAATTGTATTAACCGGAAACATAATACATGTGTGAATATATAAACAAACAGAGTGTCACTAGTATGCCTCTACTTCACTAGCTCGTTAATCAAAGATGGTTATGTTTCCTAACCATGAACAAAGAGTTGTTATTTGATTAACGAGGTCACATCATTAGTTGAATGATCTGATTGACATGACCCATTCCATTAGCTTAGCACCCGATCGTTTAGTATGTTGCTATTGCTTTCTTCATGACTTATACATGTTCCTATGACTATGAGATTATGCAACTCCCGTTTACCGGAGGAACACTTTGTGTGCTACCAAACGTCACAACGTAACTGGGTGATTATAAAGGTGCTCTACAGGTGTCTCCAAAGGTACTTGTTGGGTTGGCGTATTTCGAGATTAGGATTTGTCACTCCGATAGTCGGAGAGGTATCTCTGGGCCCTCTCGGTAATGCACATCACATAAGCCTTGCAAGCATTGCAACTAATATGTTAGTTGTGAGATGATGTAACGAGTAAAGAGACTTGCCGGTAACGAGATTGAACTAGGTATTGGATACCGACAATCGAATCTCGGGCAAGTAACATACCGATGACAAAGGGAACAACGTATGTTGTTATGCGGTCAGACCGATAAAGATCTTCGTAGAATATGTAGGAGCCAATATGGGCATCCAGGTCCCGCTGTTGGTTATTGACCGAAGATATGTATCGGTCATGTCTACATTGTTCTCGAACCGTAGGGTCCGCACGCTTAAAGTTACGATGACAGTTTTATTATGAGTTTATGTATTTTGATGTACCGAAGGTTGTTCGGAGTCCCGGATGTGATCATGGACATGACGAGGAGTCTCGAAATGGTCGAGACATAAAGATCGATATATTGGACGGCTATATTCGGACACCGGAATTGTTCCAAGTGGTTTCGGAGAAAACCGGAGTGCCGGAGGGGTTACTGGAACCCCCCCGGGGAAGTATTGGGCCTTAGTGGGCCTGAGGGGAGAGAGAGGGTAGCAGCCCAGGAGGTGGCGCCCCCCCATGGGGAGTCCGAATAGGACTAGGAGGGGGGCGCGGCCCCCCTTTCCCTCTCCCTCTCCCTCTCTTTCCTTCCCCCTCTCTCTTCCTAGTTGGACTAGGAAAGGGGAGTCCTACTCCCACTAGGAATAGGACTCCCTCCTCCCTTTGGCGCGCCCCATAGGGCCGGCCGGCCTCCCCCCTCCCTCCTTTATATACGGGGGCAGGGGGCACCCTAGGACACACAAGTTGATCTTCGTGATCGTTCCTTAGCCGTGTGCGGTGCCCCCCTCCACGATATTACACCTCGGTCATATTGTAGCGGTGCTTAGGCGAAGCCCCGCGACGGTTGAACATCAAGATCGTCACCAAGCCGTCGTGCTGACAGAACTCCTCCTCGAAGCTTTGCTGGATCGGAGCCCGGGGTGCGTCATCGAGCTGTACGTGTGTCAAGAACTCGGAGGTGCCGGAGTAACGGTGCTTGGATCGGTTGGACCGAGAAGACGTACGACTACTTCCTCTACGTTGCGTCAACGCTTCCGCTTCGGTCTACGAGGGTACGTAGACAACACTCTCCCCTCTCATTGCTATGCATCACCATGATCTTGCGTGTGCGTAGGAAATTTTTTGAAATTACTACGTTCCCCAACAGCATCACCCCCTCCTCTTCGGGGAAAACCAATGCTAGCTCGAGACGTAGCAGGCAATGGCAAGAAAGGGATACTTCATGAAACAACAAATCAGTTGTTGCTCTAGTGAAGAAACCCAAAGTTGAACCCAAGCCCGAGACTAAGTGCTTCTGTTATAAGGGGAACAGTCGCTGAAGCAGAACCACCCTAGATACTAGGTAGATGAGAAGGCAGGCAAGGTCAACAGAAGTATATTGGATATACATTACATTAATGTGTACTTTACTAGTACTCCTAGTAGCACGAGGGTATTAGATACCGGTTCAGTTGCTAAGTGTTAGTAAGTCGAAATAAAAGGCTACGGAATAAACGGAGACTAGCTAAAGGTGAGATGACGATATGTGTTGGAAGTGTTTCCAAGGTTGATGTAATCAAATATCGTACGCTCCCTCTACCATCGAGATTGGTATTAAAACCTAAATAATTGTTATTTGGTGTTTGCGTTGGGCATAGACATGATTGGATTATGTTTATCGCAATACAGTTATTCATTTAAGGAGAATAATGGTTACTCTGTTTATTTGAATAATACCATCCCGATCGTAGTGATACACATGTTCATGCCAAAAGATATAAGATAGTAATGATAGTACCACATACTTGTGGCACTGCAATTTGAGTCATATTGGTATAAAACGCATGAAGAAGCTCCATGTTGATGGATCTTTGGACTTACTCGTTTTTGGAAAGATTGAGACATGCGAACCATGTTTATTGGTAGATATGCATGAAGAAACTCCATACAGATGGATCGTTTGGACTCACTTGATTTTGAATCACTTGAGACATGCAAATCATACCACATGGGCAAGATGACTGAAAGACCTCGTTTTCAGGAAAAAGAAAGCAACTTGTTGGAAGTAATACATCTTGATGTGTGCAGTCCAATGAGTGCTGAGGCATGTAGTGGATATCGTTATGTTCTTACTTCACAGATGATTTGAGTAGATGCTAATATATTTACTTGATGAATCATGAGTCTGAATTATTGAAAGGTTCAAGTAATTTCAGAGTGAAGTTGAAGATCGTCGTGACAAGAGGATAAAATGTCTATGATATGATCTTAGAGATTTATATCTGAGTTACGAGTTTGGCACACAATTAAGACATTGTGGAAATTGTTTCACGACTAATACCGCCGGGAACACCATAGTGTGATGGCGTGTCCGAACATCATAACTGCACCCTATTGGATGTGGTGCATACCATGATGTCTCTTATCGAATTACCACTATCGTCTATGGGTTAGGCATTAGAGACAATCGCATTCACTTTAAATAGGGAACCACACAAATCCGTTGAGACGACACCGTATGAACTATGGTTTAGAGAAACCTAAGCTGTTTTTTCTTAAAAGTTTGGGGATACGGCGCTTATGTGAAAAAGTTTCAGGCTGATAAGCTCAAACCCAAAGCGGATAAATGCATCTTCATAGGACACCCAAAACAGTTGGGTATACCTCCTATCTCAGATCCGAAAGCAATAGGGATTGTTTCTGAAATCAGGTCCTTTCTCGAGGAAAAGTTTCTCTTGAAAGAATTGAGTGGGAGGATGGTGGAGACTTGATGAGGTTATTGAACCGTCACTTCAACTAGTGTCTAGCAGGGCACAGGGAGTTGTTCCTGTGGCACCTACACCAATTGAAGTAGAAGCTTATGATAGTGATCATGAAACTTCGGATCAAGTCACTACCAAACCTTGTAGGACAAAAAGGATGCGTGCTACTTCAGAGTGGTATGTAGTCCTGTCTTGGAAGTCATGTTGCTAGACAACAATGAACCTACGAGCTATGGAGAAGCGATGGTGGGCACGGATTCCGAAAAATGGCTCGAGGCCATAAAATCCGAGAGAGGATCCATGTATGAAAACAAAGTGTAGACTTTGGAAGAACTACTTGATGGTCGTAAGGCTATTAGGTACATATGGATTTTAAAAGGAAGACGGACAATGATGGTAAGTATCACCATTAGGAAAGCTCGACTTGTCGTTAAGATGTTTTCCGACAAGTTCAAGGAGTTGACTACGATGAGACTTTCTCACTCGTAGCGATGCTAAGAGTCTGTTGGAATTATATTAGCAGGTACTGCATTATTTATGAAATCTTGCAGATAGGATGTCAAAAAAAATTGTTTCCTTGATGATTTTCTTGAGGAAAGGTTGTATGTGATACAACCAGAAGATTTTTGTCAATCCTGAAAGATGCTAACAAGTATGCAAAGCTCCAGCAATCCTTCTAAGGACTGGAGTAAGCATCTCGGAGTTGGAATGTATGCTTGGATGAGATGGTCAAAGATTTTGGGTTTATACAAAGTTCATGAGAAACTTGTATTTCCAAAGAAGTGAGTGGGAGCACTATAGAATTTTTGATGAGTATGTGTTGTGAACATATGGTTGATCAGAAATGATGTAGAATTTCTGGAAAGCATATAGGGTTATTTGAAAAGTGTTTTTCAATGGAAAACCTAGATTAAGCTACTTGAACATTGAGCATCAAGATCTATAAGGATAGATCAAAATCGCTTAATAGTACTTTCAAACGAACACATACCATGACAAGACTTTGAAGGAGTTCAAAATAGATCGGCAAAGAAGGAGTTCTTGGCTGTGTTATAAGGTATGAGTGTTGAGTAAGGCTCAAAAACTGACCACGGCAGAATAGAGAGAAAGGACGAAGGTCGTCCCCTATGCTTTAGACGTAGGCTCTAAAGTATGCTATGTTGTGTACCGCACCGGAAGTGTGCCAAGCCTTGAGTCAGTCAAGGGGTACAAGTGTGATCTAGGAATGGATCACATGACAACGGTCAAGGTTATCCTTAGTAACTAGTGGACTAAGAATTTTTCTCGATTATGGAGGTGGCAAAAGAGTTCGTCGTAAAAGGTTACACCGGTGCAATCTTTGACACTAAATCTGGATGATTCTGAGTAGTAAACCGGATTCGTATAGTAGAACAGTTATTTGGAATAGCTCCAAATAGAGCGTGGTAGCTGCATCTACAAGATGACATAGAGATTTGTAAAGCACACATGGATCTGAAAGGTTCAGACCCGTTGACTATAACATCTCTCACAAGCATAACATGATAAAACCCAGAACTCTTTGGGTGTTACTCACATGGGGATGTGACCTTGAGTGTTAATCACATAGCGATGTGAACTGGATTATTGACTCTAGTGCAAGTGGGAGACTGTTGGAAATATGCCCTAGAGGCAATAATAAATTATTTATTATTATATTTCCTTTTTCATGATAAGCATTTATTATCCATGCTAGAATTGTATTGATAGGAAACTCAGATACATGTGTGGATACATAGACAACACCATGTCCCTAGTAAGCCTCTAGTTGACTAGCTCGTTGATCAATAGATGGTTACGGTTTCCTGACCATGGACATTGGATGTCGTTGATAACGGGATCACATCATTAGGAGAATGATGTGATGGACAAGACCCAATCCTAATCCTAGCACAAGATCGTGTAATTCGTATGCTAAAGCTTTTCTAATGTCAAGTATCATTTCCTTAGACCATGAGATTGTGCAACTCCCGGATACCGTAGGAATACTTTGGGTGTGCCAAACGTCACAGCGTAACTGGGTGGCTATAAAGGTACACTACAGGTATCTCCGAAAGTGTCTATTGGGTTGGCACGAATCGAGACTGGGATTTTTCACTCAGTGTAACGGAGAGGTATCTCTGGGCCCACTCGGTAGGACATCATCATATGCGCAATGTGACCAAGGAGTTGATCACGGGATGATGTGTTACGGAACGAGTAAAGAGACTTGCCGGTAACGAGATTGAACAAGGTATCGAGATACCGATGATCGAATCTCGGGCAAGTGCAATACCGCTAGACAAAGGGTATTGAATATGGGATTGATTGAATCCTCGACATCGTGGTTCATCTGATGAGATCATCGTGGAACATGTGGGAGCCAACATGGGTATCCAGATCCTGCTATTGGTTATTGGCCGGAGAGTTGTCTCGGTCATGTCTGCATGGTTCCCGAACCCGTAGGGTCTACACACTTAAGGTTCGATGACGCTAGGGTTATAAGGAAGACTTGTACGTGATTACCGAATGTTGTTCGGAGTCCCGGATGAGATCCTGGACGTCACGAGGAGTTCCGGAATAGTCCGGAGGTAAAGATTTATATATGAGAAGTTGTCATACGGTCACCAGAAAGGTTCGGGGGTATGTCGGTATTGTACCGGGGCCACAGGAGGGGTTCTGGGGGGTCCACCAGGAGGGGCCACCTCTCCCGGAGGGCCTTATGGGCCGTATGAGGAAGGTAACCAGCCCAAGTGGGCTGGGGCGCCACACCCCCCAGGGCCCATGCGCCTAGGGTGGGGGAACCCTAAAGGGGGGCGCCCCCTTGGCTTGGGGGGCAAGCCCCCTCCCCCTTGGCCGCCGCCCCCCCTCTAGATCCCATCTAGAGGGGCCGGCCCCCTTCCTCCTTCTCCCTATAAATAGAGGGGCGAGGGGAGGGTTGCAGCACAACATCCAAGGTGCAGCCCCTCCCCTCCCCAACACCTCTCCTCCTCCGTTAAGAGCTTGGCGAAGCCCTGCCGGAGTACTGCTGTTCCACCACCACCACGCCGTTGTGCTGCTGTTGGAGCTCTCTTCCTCAACCTCTCCCGCCTCCTTGCTGGATCAAGGTGCGGGAGACGTCCTCGCTCCGTACGTGTGTTGAACGCGGAGGTGTCGTCCGTTCGGCGCTTGGTCATCGGTGATTTGGATCACAACGAGTACGACTCCATCAACCCCGTTCTCTTGAACGCTTCCGCTTAACGATCTACAAGGGTATGTAGATGCTCTCTCCTTCCCCTCGTTGCTAGGTTACTCCATAGATTGATCTTGGTGATGCGTAGAAAATTTTAAATTTCTGCTACTATCCCCAAGAGTGGCATCATGAGCTAGGTCTATGTGTAGTTTCTATGCACGAGTAGAACACAAAGTAGTTGTGAGCATCGATTTTGTCAATTTAGTTGCTGTTACTAGTCTTATCTTGATTCGGCGGCATCGTGGGATGAAGCGGCCCAGACCGACCGTACACGTACTCTTACGTGAGACAGGTTCCACCGACTGACATGCACTAGTTGCATAAGGTGGCTAGCGGGTGTCTGTCTCTCCCACTTTTGTCGAATCGGATTCGATGAAAAGGGTCCTTATGAAGGGTAAATAGAAATTGGCATATCACGTTGTGGTTTTGCGTAGGTAAGAAAGGTTCTTGCTAGAAACCCATAGCAGCCACGTAAAAACATGCAACAACAATTAGAGGACGTCTAACTTGTTTTTGCAGGGTATGCTATGTGATGTGATGTGGCCAAAAAGAATGTGATGAATGATATGTGATGTATGATATTGATCATGTTCTTGTAATAGGAATCACGACTTGCATGTCGATGAGTATGACAACCGGCAGGAGCCAGAGGAGTTGTCTTAATTTATTTATGACCTACGTGTCAACATAAACGTCATGTAATTACTTTACTTTATTGCTAACCGTTAGCTGTAGTAGTAGAAGTAATAGTTGGCGAGACAACTTCATGAAGACACAATGATGGAGATCATGGTGTCATGCCGGTGACAATGATGATCATGGAGCCCCGAAGATGGAGATCAAAAGGAGCAAAGTGATGATGGCCATATCATGTCACTATTTGATTGCATGTGATGTTTATCATGTTTTACATCTTATTTGCTTAGAACGACGGTAGCTTAAATAAGATGATCCCTCACTAAAATTTCAAGAAAACTTTTCTCCCTAACTGTGCACCGTTGCGAAGGTTCGTTGTTTCGAAGCACCACGTGATGATCGGCTGTGATAGATTCTAACGTTCGAATAAAACGGGTGTTGACGAGCCTAGCATGTACAGACATGGCCTCGGAACACATGCGAAACACTTAGGTTGACTTGACGAGCCTAGCATGTACAGACATGGCCTCGGAACACGGAGGACCGAAAGGTCGAACATGAGTCGTATAGAAGATACGATCAACATGAAGATGTTCACCGATGATGACTAGTCCGTCTCACGTGATGATCGGACACGGCCTAGTTGATTCGGATCATGTATCACTTAGATGACTAGAGGGATGTCTATCTGAGTGGGAGTTCATGAAATAATCAGATGAACTCAATTATCATGAACATAGTCAAAAGGACTTTTCAAATTATGTCATAGCTTACGCTTTAGTTCTACTGTTTTAGATACGTTCCTAGAGAAAATTTAGTTGAAAGTTGATAGTAGCAATTTTGCGGACTGGGTCCGTCTACTGAGGATTGTCCTCATTGTTGCCCAGAAGGATTATGTCCTTAATGCACCGCTCAGTAAACTGAACCTCAAGCGTCAGTTGTAGATGTTGCAAACATCTGACATACACGTTTTGATGACTACATGATAGTTCAATGCATATGGTTTAGAATTGAGGCACCAAAGACGTTTTTTAAACATCGCAGAACATACGAGATGTTCCAAGGACTGAAATTGGGATTTCAGGCTAGTGCCCGCGTCAAGAGGTATGAGACCTCTGACAAGTTTCCTAAGCCTACAAACTAAGGAGAAAAGCTCAATCGTTGAGCATGTGCTCAGATTGTATGAGTACTACAATCACTTGAATCGAGTGGGAGTTAATCTTCCAGATAAGATAGTGATGGTTCTCCAAAGTCACTGTCACCAAGCTACTAGAGCTTCGTGATGAACTATAAACATATCAGGGATAGATATGATCCTTGAGCTATTCGCGACACCGCGAAAGTAGAAATCAAAAGGGGCATCAATTGTTGATGGTTAGTAAAACCACTAGTTTCAAGAAGGGCAATGATACGTCTCCAACGTATCTATAATTTTTGATTGCTCCATGCTACTTTATCTACTGTTTTGGACTATATTGGGCTTTATTATCCACTTTTATATTATTTTTGGAACTAACTTATTAACCGGAGGCCCAGCCCAGAATTGTTGTTTTTTGCCTATTTCAGTATTTCGAGGAAACAGAATATCAAACGCAGTCCAAACGGAATGAAACCTTCGGGAACGTGATCTTCTCACCGAACCTGATCCAGGAGACTTGGACCCTACTCCAAGAAGTTTCCAGGGAGGTCACGAGGTTGGAGGGCGCCCCCTGGGCGCGCCCCCAGCCTCGTGGGCCCCTCGGAGCTCCACCGACGTGCTCCTTCCCCCTATATATACCTACGTACCCCATTAGATCAGAGACGGAGCCAAAAACCTAATTCCACCGCCGCAACTTCCTCTATCCATGAGATCCCATCTTGGGGCCTATTCCGGAGCTCCGCCGGAGAGGGCATCCATCACGGAGGGCTTCTACATCAACACCATAGCCCTTCCGATGAAGTGTGAGTAGTTTACTTCAGACCTTCGGGTCCATAGCTAGTAGCTAGATGGCTTCTTCTCTCTTTTTGGATCTCAATACAATGTTCTCCCCCTCTCTCGTGGAGATCTATTCGATTTAATCTTCTTTTTATGGTGTGCTTGTTGAGACCAATGAATTGTGGGTTTATGATCCAACTTATCTATGAATAATATTTGAATCTTCTCTGAATTCTTTTATGTATGATTGAGTTATCTTTGCAAGTCTCTTCGAATTATCTGTTTGGTTTGGCCAACTAGATTGGTAGTTCTTGCAATGGGAGAAGTGCTTAGCTTTGGTTTCAATCTTGCGTGTCCTTACTCAGTGACAGAAAGAGTTCCAAGGCACGTATTGTATTGTTGCCATCGAGGATAACAAGATGGGGTATTTATCATATTGCATGAATTTATTCCTCTACATCATGTCATCTTGCTTAAGGCGTTACTCTTTTTTTAACTTAATACTCTAGATGCATGCTGGATAGCGGTCGATGAGTGGAGTAATAGTAGTAGATGCAGGCAGGTGTCGGTCTACTTGTCACGGACGTGATGCCTATATACATGATCATACCTAGATAACCTCATAACTATGCTCAATTCTATCAATTGCTCAACAGTAATTTGTTCACCCACCGTAGAATATCTATGCTCCTGGGAGAAGCCACTAGTGAAACCTATGGCCCCCGGGTCTATTCTCATCATATCAATCTCCATTACTTTATTTTACTTGTTTTGCTTTTACTTTTCACTTTGCATCCTTATACCAAAAATACCAAAAATATTATCTCTATCAGATCTCACTCTCGTAAGTGACCGTGAAGGGATTGACAACCCCTAAGCGTTGGTTGCGAGTTGCTACCGTTTTGTGCAGGTACGAGGGACTTGCGCGTGACCTCCTACTGGATTGATACCTTGGTTCTCAAAAACTGAGGGAAATACTTATGCTACTGTGCTGCATCACCCCCTCCTCTTCGGGGAAAACCAACGCTAGCTCGAGACGTAGCAAGAAGGATTTCTGGCGCCGTTGCCGGGGAGGCCTACGCAAAAGTCAACATACCAAGTACCCATCACAATCTCTATCTCTCGCATTACATTATTTGCCATTTGCCTCTCGTTTTCCTCTCCCCCACTTCACCCTTGCCGTTTTATTCGCCCTCTCTTTCCCAATCTCCTCCTCGTTTTCCCTTTGACTTTTGTTTGCTCGTGTGTTAGTTTGCTTGCTTGTTCGTCACGATGGCCTTACCTAATTTTGGTGATCTTCACCTTAAAAGGCTAGAAGATATCGAAAACAATGTCAGGAAGTTTATGGTCTTGCAATTTGAGCATAATAATTTCTTTAGAAACGAGCTTAAGGAACAAAAGAGTTTTATGAGTTATATGAATAAAGAGCTCGATGATATGTCCAAAGAATTTGATGGTGTAAGAGCCCAAATTGCTCATCTTGAAAAAATGACCGCCGAAATTTTGGATATGCAAGCCACCTTAGTCAATAAGATGGCCGCTAAACCGAATAACTATGAGAATCAAGATGAAGATATAAAAGTTATTGATGTGTCCCCTATTAAATCTTTGTTTTGCAATATGAATCTTGATGAATCTGATTATGATCTTCCCTTACCTAGAAGGCGTTCTAAGAATTCTGAGTTTTTAGATCCTGATGATAAAATTGATAAAAAAGGGATTGAAAGAAATAAAAATCTAGATATTGCTAAACCCACTATTTTGGATCTTAAGGAATTTAACTATGAAAATTGCTCTTTAATTGATTGTATTTCCTTGTTGCAATCCGTGTTAAATTCTCCTCATGCTTATAGTCGAAATAAGGCCTTTACTGAACACATTGTTGACGCCTTAATGCAATCTTATGAAGAAAAGCTTGAGTTGAAAGTTTCTATCCCTAGAAAACTCCATGATGAGTGGGAACCTACAATTTTAAGATTAAAATTAAAAATTATGAGTTTCATGCTTTGTGTGATTTGGGTGCTAGTGTCTCTACTATCCCCAAAGCTTTGTGTGATTTGCTAGATTTCCGTGACTTTGATGATTGCTCTCTAAACTTGCATCTTGCGGATTCCACTATTAAAAAGCCTATGGGAAGAATTAATGATGTTCTTATTGTTGCAAATAGGAATTATGTGCCCGTAGATTTTATCGTTCTTGATATAGATTGCAATCCTTCATGTCCTATTATTCTTGGTAGACCTTTCCTTAGAACGATTGGTGCAATTATTGATATGAAGGAAGGGAATATTAAATTCTAATTTCCCTTAAAGAAGGGCATGGAACACTTCCCTAGAAAGAAAATAAAATTATCATATGCACCTATCATGATAGCCACTTATGGATTGCCTACCAAAGATGGCAATACCTAGATCTATCCTTGCTTTTATGCCTAGCTAGGGGCGTTAAACGATAGCGCTTGTTGGGAGGCAACCCAATTTTATTTTGTGTTTTTTGTTTTTGGTTCTGTTTAGGAATAAATAATCCATCTAAATTCTGTTTAGATGTGGTTTTCTCTTTTAATTAGTGTCTGTGCCAAGTTAAACCTATTAGATCTTCTTGGAAGATAGTTATTTGATCTTGCTGTAATTTCCAGAATCTTTGCGCTCAGTGCCCGAATTGTTAAAAATCACCAGAACGTGATAAAATAGTGATTTTAATTGCTGCTGATCAATAAACAAATTTACCAGGTCTTCTAATTTTGGTAGAATTTTTCGGGTTCCAGAAGTTTGCGTTAGTAACAGATTACTACAGACTGTTCTGTTTTTGACAGATTCTGTTTTGCGTGTGTTGCTTGCTTATTTTTATGAATCTATGGCTAGTAAAATAGTTTATAAACCATATAGAAGTTGGAATACAGTAGGTTTATCACCAATACAAATAAAGAACAAGTTCACTACAGTACCTTAAAGTAGTCTTTTGTTTTCTTTCTCTAACGGAGCTCACGGGATTTCTATTGAGTTTTGTGTTGTGAAGTTTTCAAGTTTTGGGTGAATTCTTTTGATGGATTATGGAACAAGGAGTGGCAAGAGCCTAAGCTTGGGGATGCCCATGGCACCCCCAAGATAATCCAAGGACACCAAAAAGTCAAATCTTGGGGATGCCCCGGAAGGCATCCCCTCTTTCGTCCACTTCCATCGGTAATTTACTTGGAGCTATATTTTTATTCACCACATGATATGTGTTTTGCTTGGAGCGTCTTGTATTATTTGTGTCTTTGATTGTTAGTCTACCACAATCATCATTGCTGTACACACCTTTTGAGAGAGCCATGCATGAATTGAAATTTGTTAGAATACTCTATGTGCTCCACTTATATCTTTTGAGCTTGATAGTTTACTCTATGTGCTTCACTTATATCTTTTTGAGCGTGATAACTTTTGCTCTAGTGCTTCACTTAGATCTTTTAGAGCACGGTGGTGGTTTGTTTTAAAGAAACTTGATCTCTCATGCTTCACTTAAATTATTTTGAGAGTCGTTAATAGCATGGTAATTTGCTTAATATTAATATACTTGGTATTCAAGATATGTGAAACTTTCTTTTTAGTGGGTTGAATACTAAGATAAGTTTGATGCTTGATAATTGTTTTGAGATATGGAGGTGATAATATCATAGTCGTGCTAGTTGATTAGTTGCGAATTTGAGAAATACTTGTGTTGAAGTTAGCAAGTCCCGTAGCATGCACGTATGGTTAAAGTTGTGTAACAAATTTGAAGCATGAAGTGTACCTGGCTTGTGCATCCTTATGAGTGGCGGTCGGGGACGAGCGATGATCTTTTCCTACCAATCTATCCCCCTAGGAGCATGCGCGTAGTACTTGATTTTTGATGACTTCTAAATTTTTGCAATAAGTATATGAGTTCTTTTGACTAATGTTGAGTCCATGGATTATACGCACTTTTACCTTTCCGCCATTTGCTAGCCTCTTCAGTACCGTGCATTGCCCTTTCTCACATTGTGAGTTGGTGCAAACTTCGCCGGTGCATCCAAACCCCGTGATATGATACACTCTTTCACACATAAACCTCCCTATATCTTCCTCAAAACAGCCACCATACCTACCTATCATGGCATTTCCATAGCCATTCCGAGATATATTGCCATGCAACTTCCACCATCATCATCATCATCATGACATGCTTTACTTTTTTCATATTGCCATTGCATGATCTTGTAGTTGACATCGTATTTGTGGCAAAGCCACCATGCATTATTTTTCATACATGTCACTCTTGATTCATTGCACCATCCCGGTACACCGCCGGAGGCATTCATAATAGAGTCATATCTTGTTCTAGTATCGAGTTGTAATCATTATGTTGTAATCAATAGGAGTGTGATGATCATCATTATTAGAGCATTGCCCAATCAAAAAAAAGAGAGAAAGGCCAAAAAAAGGAAAGGCCCAAAAAAAGAGAAAATAAAAAGGGCAATGCTACTATCTCTTTTTCCACACTTGTGCTTCAAAGTAGCACCTTGTTCTTCATGAAGTGAGTCTCATATATTGTGCTTCAAAGTAGCACCATGAATTTCATATAGTGAGTCTCATAAGTTGTCTTGTTCATACTAGTGAGAATTTTTCATTATAGAACTTGGCTTGTATATTCCAATGATGGGCTTCCTCAAAATGCCCTAGGTCTTCATGAGCAAGCAAGTTGGATGCACACCCACTAGTTTTCTTTTGTTGAGCATTCTTAGCTCTAGTGCATCCGTTGCATGGCAATCCCTACTCCTTGCATTAACATCAATCGATGGGCATCTCCATAGCTCATTGATTAGCCTCGTTGATGTGAGACTTTCTCTTTTTTTGTCTTCTCCACACAATCCCCATCATCATATTCTATACCACCAATAGTGCTATGTCCATGGCTTGCGCTCATGTATTGCGTGAAGGCTGAAAAAGTTTGAGATTATTTGAGTATGAAACAATTGCTTGGCTTGTCATCGGGGGTATAGAAGTTGGGAACATCTTTGTGTGACGAAAATGAAGCATAGCCTAACTATATGATTTTGTAGGGATGAACTTCCTTTGGCCAAGCTATTTTGAGATGACATAATTGTTTGATTAGTATGCTTGAAGTATTATCATTTTTATGTCAATATGAACTTTTGTCTTGAACCTTTCGGATCTGAATATTCACACCATGATTAAGAAGATTTACATTAAAATTATGCCAAAGTATCACTCCGCGTCAAAAATTCTCTTTTTATCATTTACCTACTCGAGGACGAGCAGGAATTAAGCTTGGGGATGCCTGATACGTCTCCAACGTATCTATAATTTTTGATTGCTCCATGCTACTTTATCTACTATTTTGGACTATATTGGGCTTTATTATCCACTTTAATATTATTTTTGGGACTAACCTATTAACCGGAGGCCCAACCCAGAATTGCTGTTTTTTTGCCTATTTCAGTATTTCGAGGAAACAGAATATCAAACGGAGTCCAAACGGAATGAAACCTTCGGGAACGTGATCTTCTCACCGAACGTGATCCAGGAGACTTGGACCCTACTCCAAGAAGTTTCCAGGGAGGTCACGAGGGTGGAGGGCGCCCCCTGGGCGCACCCCCTGCCTCATGGGCCCCTCGGAGCTCCACCGACGTGCTCCTTCCCCCTATATATACCTACGTACCCCCATTAGACCAGAGATGGAGCCAAAAACCTAATTCCACCGCCGCAACTTCCTGTATCCACGAGATCCCATCTTGGGGCCTGTTCCGGAGCTCCGCCGGAGAGGGCATCCATCACGGAGGGCTTCTACATCAACACCATAGCCCTTCCGATGAAGTGTGAGTAGTTTACTTCAGACCTTCGGGTCCATAGCTAGTAGCTAGATGGCTTCTTCTCTCTTTTTGGATCTCAATACAATGTTCTCCCCCTCTCTCATGGAGATCTATTCGATGTAATCTTCTTTTTGCAGTGTGTTTGTTGAGACCAATGAATTGTGGGTTTATGATCCAACTTATCTATGAATAATATTTGAATCTTCTCTGAATTCTTTTATGTATGATTGAGTTATCTTTGCAAGTCTCTTCGAATTATCCGTTTGGTTTGGCCAACTAGATTGGTAGTTCTTGCAATGGGAGAAGTGCTTAGCTTTGGGTTCAATCTTGCGGTGTCCTTACTCAGTGACAGAAAGAGTTGCAAGGCACGTATTGTATTGTTGCCATCGAGGATAACAAGATGGGGTATTTATCATATTCCATGAATTTATTCCTCTACATCATGTCATCTTGCTTAAGGCGTTACCCTGTTTTTAACTTAATACTCTAGATGCATGTTGGATGGCGATCGATGAGTGAAGTAATAGTAGTAGATGCAGGCAGGAGTCGGTCTACTTGTCACGGACGTGATGCCTATATACATGATCATACTAGATAACCTCATAACTATGCTCAATTCTATCAATTGCTCAACATTAATTTGTTCACCCTCCGTAGAATATCTATGCTCTTGAGAGAAGCCACTAGTGAAACCTATGGCCCCCGGGTCTATTCTCATCATATCAATCTCCATTACTTTATTTTACTTGTTTTGCTTTTACTTTTCACTTTGCATCCTTATACCAAAAATACCAAAAATATTATCTCTATCAGATCTCACTCTCGTAAGTGACCGTGAAGGGATTGACAACCCCTAAGCGTTGGCTGCGAGTTGCTACCGTTTTGTGCAGGTACGAGGGACTTGCGCGTGACCTCCTACTGGATTGATACCTTGGTTCTCAAAAACTGAGGGAAATACTTACGCTACTGCGCTGCATCTGAAGGAAATATGCCCTAGAGGCAATAATAAAGTTATTATTTATTTCCTCATATATCATGATAAATGTTTATTATTCATGCTAGAATTGTATTAACCGGAAACATAATACATGTGTGAATATATAAACAAACAGAGTGTCACTAGTATGCCTCTACTTCACTAGCTCGTTAATCAAAGATGGTTATGTTTCCTAACCATGAACAAAGAGTTGTTATTTGATTAACGAGGTCACATCATTAGTTGAATGATCTGATTGACATGACCCATTCCATTAGCTTAGCACCCGATCGTTTAGTATGTTGCTATTGCTTTCTTCATGACTTATACATGTTCCTATGACTATGAGATTATGCAACTCCCGTTTATCGGAGGAACACTTTGTGTGCTACCAAACGTCACAACGTAACTGGGTGATTATAAAGGTGCTCTACAGGTGTCTCCAAAGGTACTTGTTGGGTTGGCGTATTTCGAGATTAGGATTTGTCACTCCGATAGTCGGAGAGGTATCTCTGGGCCCTCTCGGTAATGCACATCACATAAGCCTTGCAAGCATTGCAACTAATATGTTAGTTGTGAGATGATGTATTACGGAACGAGTAAAGAGACTTGCCGGTAACGAGATTGAACTAGGTATTGGATACCGACAATCGAATCTCGGGCAAGTAACATACCGATGACAAAGGGAACAACGTATGTTGTTATGCGGTCAGACCGATAAAGATCTTCGTAGAATATGTAGGAGCCAATATGGGCATCCAGGTCCCGCTGTTGGTTATTGACCGAAGATATGTATCGGTCATGTCTACATTGTTCTCGAACCGTAGGGTCCGCACGCTTAAAGTTACGATGACAGTTTTATTATGAGTTTATGTATTTTGATGTACCGAAGGTTGTTCGGAGTCCCGGATGTGATCATGGACATGACGAGGAGTCTCGAAATGGTCGAGACATAAAGATCGATATATTGGACGGCTATATTCGGACACCGGAATTGTTCCAAGTGGTTTCGGAGAAAACCGGAGTGCCGGAGGGGTTACTGGAACCCCCCCGGGGAAGTATTGGGCCTTAGTGGGCCTGAGGGGAGAGAGAGGGTAGCAGCCCAGGAGGTGGCGCCCCCCCATGGGGAGTCCGAATAGGACTAGGAGGGGGGCGCGGCCCCCCTTTCCCTCTCCCTCTCCCTCTCTTTCCTTCCCCCTCTCTCTTCCTAGTTGGACTAGGAAAGGGGAGTCCTACTCCCACTAGGAATAGGACTCCCTCCTCCCTTTGGCGCGCCCCATAGGGCCGGCCGGCCTCCCCCCTCCCTCCTTTATATACGGGGGCAGGGGGGGCACCCTAGGACACACAAGTTGATCTTCGTGATCGTTCCTTAGCCGTGTGCGGTGCCCCCCTCCACGATATTACACCTCGGTCATATTGTAGCGGTGCTTAGGCGAAGCCCCGCGACGGTTGAACATCAAGATCGTCACCAAGCCGTCGTGCTGACAGAACTCCTCCTCGAAGCTTTGCTGGATCGGAGCCCGGGGTGCGTCATCGAGTTGTACGTGTGTCAAGAACTCGGAGGTGCCGGAGTAACGGTGCTTGGATCGGTTGGACCGAGAAGACGTACGACTACTTCCTCTACGTTGCGTCAACGCTTCCGCTTCGGTCTACGAGGGTACGTAGACAACACTCTCCCCTCTCGTTGCTATGCATCACCATGATCTTGCGTGTGCGTAGGAAATTTTTTGAAATTACTACGTTCCCCAACAGCATCACCCCCTCCTCTTCGGGGAAAACCAATGCTAGCTCGAGACGTAGCAGGCAATGGCAAGAAAGGGATACTTCATGAAACAACAAATCAGTTGTTGCTCTAGTGAAGAAACCCAAAGTTGAACCCAAGCCCGAGACTAAGTGCTTCTGTTATAAGGGGAACAGTCGCTGAAGCAGAACCACCCTAGATACTAGGTAGATGAGAAGGCAGGCAAGGTCAACAGAAGTATATTGGATATACATTACATTAATGTGTACTTTACTAGTACTCCTAGTAGCACGAGGGTATTAGATACCGGTTCAGTTGCTAAGTGTTAGTAAGTCGAAATAAAAGGCTACGGAATAAACGGAGACTAGCTAAAGGTGAGATGACGATATGTGTTGGAAGTGTTTCCAAGGTTGATGTAATCAAATATCGTACGCTCCCTCTACCATCGAGATTGGTATTAAAACCTAAATAATTGTTATTTGGTGTTTGCGTTGGGCATAGACATGATTGGATTATGTTTATCGCAATACAGTTATTCATTTAAGGAGAATAATGGTTACTCTGTTTATTTGAATAATACCATCCCGATCGTAGTGATACACATGTTCATGCCAAAAGATATAAGATAGTAATGATAGTACCACATACTTGTGGCACTGCAATTTGAGTCATATTGGTATAAAACGCATGAAGAAGCTCCATGTTGATGGATCTTTGGACTTACTCGTTTTTGGAAAGATTGAGACATGCGAACCATGTTTATTGGTAGATATGCATGAAGAAACTCCATACAGATGGATCGTTTGGACTCACTTGATTTTGAATCACTTGAGACATGCAAATCATACCACATGGGCAAGATGACTGAAAGACCTCGTTTTCAGGAAAAAGAAAGCAACTTGTTGGAAGTAATACATCTTGATGTGTGCAGTCCAATGAGTGCTGAGGCATGTAGTGGATATCGTTATGTTCTTACTTCACAGATGATTTGAGTAGATGCTAATATATTTACTTGATGAATCATGAGTCTGAATTATTGAAAGGTTCAAGTAATTTCAGAGTGAAGTTGAAGATCGTCGTGACAAGAGGATAAAATGTCTATGATATGATCTTAGAGATTTATATCTGAGTTACGAGTTTGGCACACAATTAAGACATTGTGGAAATTGTTTCACGACTAATACCGCCGGGAACACCATAGTGTGATGGCGTGTCCGAACATCATAACTGCACCCTATTGGATGTGGTGCATACCATGATGTCTCTTATCGAATTACCACTATCGTCTATGGGTTAGGCATTAGAGACAATCGCATTCACTTTAAATAGGGAACCACACAAATCCGTTGAGACGACACCGTATGAACTATGGTTTAGAGAAACCTAAGCTGTTTTTTCTTAAAAGTTTGGGGATACGGCGCTTATGTGAAAAAGTTTCAGGCTGATAAGCTCAAACCCAAAGCGGATAAATGCATCTTCATAGGACACCCAAAACAGTTGGGTATACCTCCTATCTCAGATCCGAAAGCAATAGGGATTGTTTCTGAAATCAGGTCCTTTCTCGAGGAAAAGTTTCTCTTGAAAGAATTGAGTGGGAGGATGGTGGAGACTTGATGAGGTTATTGAACCGTCACTTCAACTAGTGTCTAGCAGGGCACAGGGAGTTGTTCCTGTGGCACCTACACCAATTGAAGTAGAAGCTTATGATAGTGATCATGAAACTTCGGATCAAGTCACTACCAAACCTTGTAGGACAAAAAGGATGCGTGCTACTTCAGAGTGGTATGTAGTCCTGTCTTGGAAGTCATGTTGCTAGACAACAATGAACCTACGAGCTATGGAGAAGCGATGGTGGGCACGGATTCCGAAAAATGGCTCGAGGCCATAAAATCCGAGAGAGGATCCATGTATGAAAACAAAGTGTAGACTTTGGAAGAACTACTTGATGGTCGTAAGGCTATTAGGTACATATGGATTTTAAAAGGAAGACGGACAATGATGGTAAGTATCACCATTAGGAAAGCTCGACTTGTCGTTAAGATGTTTTCCGACAAGTTCAAGGAGTTGACTATGATGAGACTTTCGCACTCGTAGCGATGCTAAGAGTCTGTTGGAATTATATTAGCAGGTACTGCATTATTTATGAAATCTTGCAGATAGGATGTCAAAAAAAAAATTGTTTCCTTGATGATTTTCTTGAGGAAAGGTTGTATGTGATACAACCAGAAGATTTTTGTCAATCCTGAAAGATGCTAACAAGTATGCAAAGCTCCAACAATCCTTCTAAGGACTGGAGTAAGCATCTCGGAGTTGGAATGTATGCTTTGATGATATGGTCAAAGATTTTGGGTTTATACAAAGTTCATGAGAAACTTGTATTTCCAAAGAAGTGAGTGGGAGCACTATAGAATTTTTGATGAGTATGTGTTGTGAACATATGGTTGATCAGAAATGATGTAGAATTTCTGGAAAGCATATAGGGTTATTTGAAAAGTGTTTTTCAATGGAAAACCTAGATTAAGCTACTTGAACATTGAGCATCAAGATCTATAAGGATAGATCAAAATCGCTTAATAGTACTTTCAAACGAACACATACCATGACAAGACTTTGAAGGAGTTCAAAATAGATCGGCAAAGAAGGAGTTCTTGGCTGTGTTATAAGGTATGAGTGTTGAGTAAGGGTCAAAAACTGACCACGGCAGAATAGAGAGAAAGGACGAAGGTCGTCCCCTATGCTTTAGACGTAGGCTCTAAAGTATGCTATGTTGTGTACCGCACCGGAAGTGTGCCAAGCCTTGAGTCATTCAAGGGGTACAAGTGTGATCTAGGAATGGATCACATGACAACGGTCAAGGTTATCCTTAGTAACTAGTGGACTAAGAATTTTTCTCGATTATGGAGGTGACAAAAGAGTTCGTCGTAAAAGGTTACACCGGTGCAATCTTTGACACTAAATCTGGATGATTCTGAGTAGTAAACCGGATTCGTATAGTAGAACAGTTATTTGGAATAGCTCCAAATAGAGCGTGGTAGCTGCATCTACAAGATGACATAGAGATTTGTAAAGCACACACGGATCTGAAAGGTTCAGACCCGTTGACTATAACATCTCTCACAAGCATAACATGATCAAACCCAGAACTCTCTGGGTGTTAGTCACATGGGGATGTGACCTTGAGTGTTAATCACATAGCGATGTGAACTGGATTATTGACTCTAGTGCAAGTGGGAGACTGTTGGAAATATGCCCTAGAGGCAATAATAAATTAGTTATTATTATATTTCCTTTTTCATGATAAGCGTTTATTATCCATGCTAGAATTGTATTGATAGGAAACTCAGATACATGTGTGGATACATAGATATCACCATGTCCCTAGTAAGCCTCTAGTTGACTAGCTCGTTGATCAATAGATGGTTACGGTTTCCTGATCATGGACATTGGATGTCGTTGATAACGGGATCACATCATTAGGAGAATGATGTGATGGATAAGACCCAATCCTAAGCCTAGCACAAGATCGTGTAATTCGTTTGTGTCAGTGTACTAGAGTAGGGGTACCCTAGTATCCCGAACTTGTGCACGGGCAGTCGCAGCGCCCCGCGATAAGGCTTGTCGGGTGACCGCCAAGGACCTCTGTGGTTCCTTTGGAACCATTCAAGAATAAAGTATTCAAGCCCAGAAGACAAGGCCCCGGCAAGAGGAGCTTGCCGGGAAGGCCACTTAAGGCACAAGACCCCGGCAAGAGGAGCTTGCCGGGAAGGCCACTCAAGGCACAAAGCCCCGGCAAGAGGAGCTTGCCGGGAAGGCCAACCAAGGCATCTCAAGGAACCTGTCGCGACACGCCACGCGTCCCGGCAAGACCCGACGAGCGACAAGCTCCCGGACGCGACAAGACAACAACCGCTGCAAGGCGTTTGCCGCGGCAAGCAACCACTCTGTACCTGTGCTCCAGCTCACCCACCTACGTGTCGCTCTGGGACCCTTCCAGGCGTACGTGGCGGGAGGCTGTGCAGCCAGGGGTACACTGTGGCAAGCGGCGCTAACAAGATCGCCATCGTGGCGAGCGGTGGCGTCCCTAACGGTCCCTTTTCTACACTGTTTGGGCGACTAGATAGGCATTTAATGCACTTGTCCCCTGCCGTCAGAGTTAGGTATGATACACTATGTAGGTAGCTGTACCTACCGCAGCACCTTTCCATTTTTTCCCTTGCCTACGTTGCCACCTGTTGGAGACCCCTTGAGCATATAAAAGGAGGCCCATGCACAACGTGAGGGGGAGGACGAACAGTAGAACACTCACGCTCGGTCTCGTTAGCCGCCTGTGTGTACTGTAGCACTCAGCGCTCCCGAGCAAGAACTCAATACAATCCACAAAGCAGCAGTAGGAGTATTATCTCTCCGGATAGCTCTGAAGCTGGGTAAAAACCGCTCGTGTGCCCCGCCTCGATCTGCTCTTCGCGCGACCTCCGCCCCCCGCCAAACCGAGAAGGGGCTCCGTCCCCATAGGTGCTCGCGGAGTCAGACTTCCCCGACATCTTTGGCGCGCCAGGTAGGGGGCATCAAGGTTGTGTGAACCTGATCCGGCGTTCACGCGAGCTAGATCTTCATCGACTTCATCGACATGCCACCGAAGAAGAAGGCTTCGGAGGCGGCTGCTCCGTCCGCGTCGAACCCACCGCCGCCGGAGCAAACGGCTGGTGGGGAAGGCGCCGGCGGAAGAACGGGCGTCGACGAGGGAGCCCACGGTGCCGCCAGGTCCAAGGACAAGGTTGCGCTGCCCATCGGCGGTGTAGCCGGCTCCCACGATGACCGAGCATCCGTAGATGCACCGCGCCCATCTCAGGAGGCGCAGGACCGGCAGCGACGTGGTACCCACGGTACCATACGCTCGCTGGACCCAAATCGAGCTGGCGGATCTCGGGACGCTCCAGGCCAGCACGCGCGCCAACGTGCTGGCGCGAGCGAGGCACGGTCGCCTGGACAGGATATTGCTCCTTCTAACGCAGTTAGGAGTCCGAGCATATCCCGCTCCTCGCACCGTTCGCCACCGCTACCCGCCACTCCAGCAGAAGCTTTGGCGCGAGCTCAACTACTCCTAGACTTCCCTCCAATGCCAGACAAGATCGACGACTGGAGGGCCACCATTCAGAGTCTCATCGGCTTCGCCAACGGCGATACTCCGCGGCAGCCGACTACGTCGCAGCCGCGGCAAGTCAGCCAGGCGCGACCCGATGGCGACAAGACAGGTGGGGGTGCAACCACCGTGCACTCTCCGCCCCGAAGGCCAAGATCGCCGACTCGCCGGGTCCACCGCGACAGCGACTCCACCGCTTCATCAGATCCGCGAGCTCGTCGCGATCAACGCCAAGTTCTGCACGAACGACAGCAAGAAGGCGCTCGTACCCGCATCGAGCGCCGAAGAGAAACGCGACGTCAGTCAGACCGACGCGCTGGACCCACTGTCGACATGCATGCGCCAGGGGAACCAGGCAACCTGCCGTACGCGGTAGGTTGCCCTGCGTTTACCCGTGAGCTGCGGCAAGTCCAGTGGCCCAGCACGAAGAATTTCAAGCCAGACGTACCCGAGAAGTACGACGGCAAGTTGCATCCGTCGGAGTTCCTCAGCATCTACACCATCGCGGTGCAAGCTGCTGGGGGGCGGGACGACAAGATCCTTGCCAACTACTTCCCGCTGGTGCTCAAACCCAACGTCAGGTCCTGGCTCATGCACTTGCCGGACAACTCCATATCTTCCTGGGCAGACCTATGCCACCAGTTTGTCGGCACCTTTACAGGCGGCCACAAACCTCATGGCCAGGAGAGTGATCTTCATCTGCTTGCCCAGAAGGAAGGAGAGCCCCTGCGCAAGTACATCCAGAGATTCAGCCAAGTGCAACGCAACATCCCAGATGTCCACCCCGCCGCGGTCATTAGCGCGTTCCATCAGAACGTGCGTAACGCAGGATGCGGGAGGAGATGGCGATGTGCAAGATCAGAGACGTCAGTGAGCTGTATGCCCTGGCCGACAGGTGTGCACGTGTTGAGGAAGGGAGGAAACTCCCCGGAGAGAATACAGGAACAGGAGGATCTGACAGCGACGATGCTGCCCCGGCAAATAAAAATCGGCAGCGGAACAACAGGAAGAGGAAAGGCAAAGATGTGCTAGTTGTTGAGCAGTCCGGCAGCGACGGTGGTGCCAAGAAAGCCAAAGATGGTAGCTCCGGCAAGGAGGTTGCCGCATGCGCCAACTGCCAGGTTGTGGCGGCCGCCGACAAGCAGGACGGCACCAACAAACAGTACTGCAAGATCCACCGCACCAAGGGCCATGACCTCCAGAGCTGAAAGAAGGTCGAGCAGCTCGTCGAGCTGCAAAAGGCCGAGTACGAGCGACGCGACAAGGAGAAAGCCCAGGGAGGTGCTGGAGGATCCGGTACGAAGCGCACCGGCCGGGGAGGACGTCGCGGCAAGGTCAATCAGCGGCAAGGAGACAGACCTCCCCGCGGCCACGACAAGGATGAAGATGACGACGACGAAGACATGGATGATGACGAGACCAGTGAGAAGGAGTTCCAGAAAGCCACAGAGGTTTTGTGCGTTGACGACGGTGCTTCTCTGCATACTTCACACCGCCAACTCAAGCAGTGGGTGCGGGAAGTCAATGCAGCAGAACCACCCGTTGAGTCACGGAAGCTTCTGAAATGGTCCAGCACGCCTATCATCTTTGATATTGAGGATCACCCTGATCGCACAACTGCGGTCGGGTGTTTGCCGATGTTGGTCTCACCAACTATCCGCAACCTCAAAGTCACAAAGATGCTAGTTGACGGCGGGGCCGGCTTGAACCTAATCTCCTCGGTTGTGCTCCGGAAACTCCAAGTCCCTGACAGCGAGCTCGAAGAGACCGGCACATTCCAGGGAATCAACCCGGGAAGGAGCAAGCCGAAGGGGAAGATCACGCTGCCGGTGACGTTTGGCGGCGAGTTGAACTTCAGGACTGAGAGGATCACTTTTGACGTTGCCGATTTTCCATTGCCTTACAATGGGATTCTCGGTCGTCCAGCGCTCGCCAAGTTCATGGCGGCCTCTCACTACGCGTACAACATGCTGAAGATGCCAGGCCCGATAACTGTCATCTCTGTCCCTGGCGACAAGAAAGATGCTCTTATCTGTGCCGACAAGATCTACCGGGAAGCAGCAGCCACAACGGATCGCGAGACACTTGCCGCTGAAGCTCCCGGGGGGAAGAAGAAGACCAAGTCCGGCAAGAGTTATGATGCCCACTCCGGCAAGTGCACCTCTTCGGAGTGCTGCGCTACCGTCGAGGACGCACCATCGAGCTCCACCGGCAAGTGTAAGAAGGCAATGGCAGCTCCGCCAGCAACCAAGAAGGTGTCCGCCAAGGAGGACAGCACTGGTGGTACTTTCACCATCAGTGCCACTCTCGACCCTAAATAGGAAAGCGCGCTCATTGCTTTCCTGCGGGCGAACGTCGATGTGTTTGCGTGGCAACCGTCTGACATCCCCGGTGTTCCCAGGAAAGTAATTGAGCACCACCTTGCCGTCTGTCCTCACGCGCGGCCCGTCAAGCAGAAAGTCAGGAAGCAAGCAGTGGAGCGCCAAGAATTCATTGCTGAAGAGATCAAGAAGTTGGAAGCAGCAGGCCTCGTCAGGGGAGTGCTCCATCCTACGTGGTTGGCCAATCCTGTAGTCGTGCGCAAGGCAAACGGGAAATGGAGGCTTTGTATCGACTTTACCGATGTCAATAAAGCTTGTCCCAAATATCCATTTCCCTTGCCGCGCATTGACCGGATTGTTGACTCCACGGACGGGTGTGACTTGCTTTCATTTCTTGACGCATACTCAGGATATCATCAGATCTTCATGGCAGAAGAGGATGAGGAGAAAACCGCATTCATCACTCCATGTGGCACATACTGTTTCATACGGATGCCTTTCGGATTGAAGAATGCTGGTTCAACATTTGCAAGGGTCGTCCATACTGCTTTTGAGCCACAAATACACAGAAATGTGGAAGCCTACATGGATGATATAGTGGTCAAGAGCAGGGACAAGTCAACTCTGATTCAAGATCTAGAAGAGACTTTTGCAAATCTGTGCAAGATCAGCCTCAAGCTCAACCCCGAGAAGTGCGTGTTTGGAGTCCCTTCCGGCAAGCTTCTCGGGTTCTTCGTGTCTCAGAGGGGAATTGAAGCCAATCCCGACAAGATCAAGGCCATTGAGCAGATCGAAGCAACGAAGCGCGTCAAGGATGTGCGGAAACTTGCCGGCTGCGTGGCGGCTCTCAGTAGGTTTATCTCTAAGTCTGCTGAGCGCGCCCTGCCGTTTTCAAAAAGGCTGCGCTGCAGGAGTTGAAGAGATACCTGTCCTCCACCCCAATACTTGTCGCACCTAAGCCACAAGAGAAGTTGCTGCTGTATCTGGCGGCAACCAATCAAGTGGTTAGTGATGCGTTAGTAGCGGAGAGGGAGGCAGATGATGAGCCAGCAACCACGGCAAGCGCATCCAGCGACAAGCAGGGGGCTTCCCCGACAAGCTCTGGTCCCGGCAAAGACGGATCTGCGCAGGCGCCTGAGGAGATACAGAAGAAAATGGTGCAGCGCCCAGTCTACTTTGTCAGTTCCCTTTTGCAGGGGGCTAGGTCAAGGTACTCTGGTGTGCAGAAATTGCTTTTCGGCCTTCTTATGGCCTCGAGAAAGCTGCGCCATTACTTCCAAGCACATGAGATCACAGTTGTCACTCGCTTTCCGCTGAAGAGGATACTGCAGAATCCAGAAGCAACAGGCAGGATTGTTGAGTGGGCACTGGAACTGTCAAGCTTTGGCCTCAAGTTTGAGAGCACTTCAACTATCCAAAGCAAAGCATTGGCAGAATTCATAGCAGAGTGGACGCCAACGCCCGACGAAGAAATTCCGGAGACGAGCATCCCCGTCAAGGAGGCAAGCAAAGAGTGGCTGATGTACTTTGATGGTGCCTTTTCGCTGCAAGGCGCCAGTGTTGGCGTGCTGCTTGTCGCACCCACCGGAGGGCACCTCAAGTACGTAGTCCAGATGCACTTTCCCAAGGAGCAAGCAACAAACAATACTGCAGAGTATGAAGGATTGCTTGCCGGTCTCAGGATCGCGACAGACCTTGGGATCAAGCAGCTCATTGTCAGGGGTGACTCGCAGCTTGTCGTCCGCCAAGTGAACAAGAATTATCAGAGTCCGTTGATGGAAGCTTACGTTGATGAAGTGAGGAAGCTGGAAGAGCACTTTGTCGGCCTACAGATGGAACATGTTCCAAGAGCTCAGAAGAATGACATTGCCGACGGCCTGTCAAAGTGCGCAGCACTTAAGTTACCTGTGGAACCAGGGATCTTTGTGCTCAAGCTGACTCAACCGTCTATTACTCCATCAACTGGGCAGAGCAAGAAGAGGAAGTTGATTTCTGGTGACTATTTTCCGGCAGAGCTTCCCGAAGCCGCCGCCAAGAAGGTCCCCAAGATCGACACCAAGAGTGCTGAGGAGCAGTCTGCTCCGGCAAACCCCAGGGTTTGTTCCGTCGAAGCAGACGCTCCCGACAAGTTTTGCTCCGGCAAGCTTGCCGGGGAACGTCAAGCTCCGGCTGAGCCGCAGGTTCTCGCCGTAGAAGCGGATGTTCCCGCAGCAGCAGATATGCCTTTAGTCCTTATTGTCGAGCCACAAGCTCCAACATGGGCACAGCAGATCGTCCGTTTCCTTCAGACAGGAGAACTTCCCGAAGAGCAAGAAGAAGCGGAAAGAGTAGCCTGGCAGTCAAGTATGTACCAGTTTGTCGACAACGCACTGTACAGAAGAAGACTCAACGGTGTGAAATTGAAGTGTATTCACCGGGAAGATGGACAGAAGCTGTTGGCAGAGATACATGGAGGCATCTGTGGTCACCACATTGGCGCAAGAGCACTTGCCGGCAAAGCTTTCCGGCAAGGTTTCTTTTGGCCGACAGCCCTCCAAGATGCAACTGCACAAGTAACCAAGTGTGAAGCGTGCCAGTTCCATTCCAAGCAGATACACCAGCCAGCTCAAGCTCTCCAGACGATCCCTTTATCCTAGCCATTTTCGGTCTGGGGGCTCGACATCCTCGGCCCCTTCCCCCGAGCAGTCGGGGGCTTTGAGTACTTGTACGTCGCAATCGACAAGTTCACAAAGTGGCCGGAAGTGGAAGCAGTGAGGAAGGTGACAGCACAGTCAGCAGTCAAGTTCTTCAGGTCGATTGTTTGCCGCTTCGGGATCCCTAACAGGATCATCACCGACAGCGGTATGCAATTCACGAGCCGCACCTTCATGCAGTACGTCCAAGACCTTGGCGCCAAGGTCTGCTTCGCTTCTGTTGCTCACCCCAGGAGCAACGGTCAAGCGGAGAGGGCAAATGCTGAAGTGCCGCGTGGGCTCAAGACCAGGACTTTCGACAGGCTGCACAGGTGCAGAAGAAACTGGATCGAGGAGCTGCTGGTGGTTCTTTGGTCGATCAGGACGACGCCAAATCGAGCCACTGGCCAGACACCTTTCGCTCTTGTCTATGGAGCAGAGGCAGTTATCCCCACGGAACTCGTATACGGGTCACCTCGAGTGCTCGCTTATGATGAGCTTGAGCAAGAGCAGCTGCGACAAGATGACGCGTTGCTCCTTGAGGAAGACCGTCTTCAGGCTGCGGTACGAGCTGCTCGCTACCAGCAAGCTTTGCGCCGCTACCATAGCCGCAAAGTTAACGCCAGAAGTCTCGAGGAAGGCGACCTTGTTCTTCGGCGCGTTCATTCCGCCAAGAATTCCAACAAGTTGGCGCCGAAGTGGGAAGGCCCTTATCGGGTGAAACGAGTCACTAGGCCCGGCGTTGTCCGCCTTGAGACCGAAGATGGCATTCCGGTGAGCAACTCCTGGAACATCGAGCATCTTCGTAAGTTTTACCCATAAGGCGCGGTTGCCGGACCCTGTTCCGGCAACCACCCTTTTGTACAAGTCTTGCCACTGTTGCATGTAATCCTTTGTACAAAGCCAGGCGCAGACCCTGAGCATAAGTGAAGCGCTGGCGCCCTAAGTTATAGCATGCATGCTGAGTCGAGTCTCGTCCTTGGTTAGGGTTGATAGTGCTTGATAGCGGCTAACCCCTAGCTTAGAGGTCGGGTGTGCGTCCTTTTGCCGTTCTTTCATTTCCCTTGGTTCGCAGGGCTCGCATATCCTGGCCGGACCACTTGAGGACGAAAAAGAGAAGGAGGACGGACCAGCATCTGGACCCCGGCAAGCCAGTGTTGCCGGGGGCTGCAAGTACAAAGATTCACCCACGGCAAACCAGAGTTGCCGGGGGCTAGAATCTCAGATAAGTTTTTCATCCCTTATCATGCATTCTCTTATGGACTGAGGTATGCGAAACCTCGTTCCTTCCTAAAAGCTACCATGCTCCCCTACCTCTAGGCCCTAGGGCTCATTCCTGGGGCCAGGTTTGGTCGTAGTCGCGGCAGCAAAGGAACGAAACGAGGAGCCTGAACCTGCCTCATACCTGCCTCCGCTAAAAGCGTGAGAAAGGTCGAGCGACGTGGGAAGAAGGCAGGGCCTGCTGCCGGGAAAGGAAGTGTCTATCTTAAAGATATAAAGGATTCGCTCCTTGACGTGGGTTCCACCCACAAGACAAGTGACCCGGCAAGCATCCCCTTTTCATAAAAAAGCATTCCACTCAGGTACAGTTCATAGAGAATGAAAAACATGAATGACGGGATTACAAGCTTTAAATGCAGCTAAGGCCCGAGGGCTTACAAACTAAAAAGAGATAAGGTGCCCGTAATCCCTTTCTTGTCCCTCTCTTCAGGAGGCAGGTCAAGGAGGCAAAAAGGGCAAAAGGGGCGCCTAGGCGAGCTACGGGTGGCAGAAGACACCAAGAGAACATCTCGGTGGTCGTCCAGGGGCTGGATGGTGATGGCGGCGCCGGAGGCAGGGCTCGAAGACGAGGCGGCAGGACGTCAGCACGCTGTCGAGGGCGTCGTGCCCACGTACTCCGAGTTGACGGCCTTGCCGGCTGCCCTCTTCCTCTTCCGCAGCCTCCCTACGCCAGCCGCCCAAGGAGACTACCCCGAGAAGCTCAAGGAGCCGGCGACACGGATGATGGGGTCGCCGGTGCCACATGGAGCGACGCCCGACACCTAGTCGGACCCGTCATCCTGCCGCCCGCCACCCTCGTCGTCGCTGTCGCTGTCCTCCTCGTCACTCCCGCCCGAGGAGGAGTCTTCGCTATCGGAGGAGCTCTCCACGCAGCACCTTGCCCGTGTCCCGAAGCACCCGAAGACCTTGACGGAGAGGAGACCGCCCTCCATCAGCTTAAAATGGAGGGTGAGCCCCCCCCCCCCCCCCCGTCAAGCTGTGGATACGGGCGAACGTCTTCCACCCTCGACCAAGATACATCACATTAGGGGCCGGGAAGTCAACGCGGACTCGCGTACCGCTGATTCCACAGCCCCTCATGTGCAACCTCAAGGTCTCGGGCGGATCCAACTCCATCTCACTCGCAAATGGAGTCGAGAGACGAAGGCGACGACGAGGCGGCCGACGCAGCCTGACGAAGAACTCGCAAGGGTCGTCCCCAATATGGCCCGCCATGGGAAGAGGAGCCGCTGGCGGAGGCGAGGCCGGCGAGCCGCCTCGTCCACCTCTTCCCCGAGCGCCTCGGCCTCGCCCTCGACCTCGCCCACGGCCTCGCCCCCTCCCTCTTCCCCTTGCGGCTGGCTCTGCCACCACGGGTGCGGGGGAAGGAGGAACGCGTTGTCTAGCGGCGACCCTCTTCGCCACCGTTGAAGGACCATGGTTCCCTTTCTCCATGGAGAATGAGGGAGAGGGGAACAGAAGCTGAAGGAAAGAGGAGGTGAAAGAATGCGGGTTTCTGTCCTCCCCCTCCCGCTCCTTATAAAGGAAAAGGGTGGGGGCTCGGCCGCCCCGCTCAGCTAATCAAGACACAGAAGGAGCAGGGAACTGGGCCCGACCCGCTGCCTCGACCCGTGACGGCCCGGTTTCCCGCCTCCACTGTTCGACACTCCAAGCGCATGGAGGCCGCGTGGCAGGCGTACAGAACTGAGGCGACGGATGAGGCGACCACTCCCCACCCCGTGATTGTGGGGAGTGGACGCCTCGAAGACCACGCCTCCATGCCTCCCTCCGTTTATGGGGAAGGTACGAACCGCCAGGAGGCGGACGCTTCGCCTCTCCGAATAAAGAAACTACCCACGACCTCTCCCACGACGGCGTGATTGACGCGTGCCATTCGGGGAGGGCGCGGTGGATACAGAGTCAGATGCGACGTAACCCAGGCCGCGCGTGCCCGTGCCCTGTTTTGGGCCTGGCCCAACAGCGCTCGGCACCGTGTATGGCCCAGGCCCGGGGGCTCCTGTCGGTGTACTAGAGTAGGGGTACCCTAGTATCCCGAACTTGTGCACGGGCAATCGCAGCGCCCCGCGACAAGGCTTGCCGGGTGACCGCCAAGGACCTCTGTGGTTCCTTTGGAACCATTCAAGAACAAAGTATTCAAGCCCAGAAGACAAGGCCCCGGCAAGAGGAGCTTGCCGGGAAGGCCACTTAAGGCACAAGACCCCGGCAAGAGGAGCTTGCCGGGAAGGCCACTCAAGGCACAAAGCCCCGGCAAGAGGAGCTTGCCGGGAAGGCCAACCAAGGCATCTCAAGGAACTTGCCGCGACACGACACGCGTCCCGGCAAGACCCGGCGAGCGACAAGCTCCCGGACGCGACAAGACAACAACCGCGGCAAGGCGTTTGCCGCGGCAAGCAACCACTCTGTACCTGCGCTCCAGCTCACCCACCTACGTGTCGCTCTGGGACCCTTCTAGGCGTACGTGGCGGGAGGCTGTGCAGCCAGGGGTACACTGTGGCAAGCGGCGCTGACAAGATCGCCATCGTGGCGAGCGGTGGCATCCCTAACGGTCCCTTTTCTACACTGTTTGGGCGACTAGATAGGCATTTAATGCCCTTGTCCCCTGCCGTCAGAGTTAGGTATGATACACTGTGTAGGTAGTTGTACCTACCGCAGCACCTTTCCATTTTTGCTCTTGCCTACGTTGCCACCTGTTGGAGACCCCTTGAGCATATAAAAGGAGGCCCATGCACAACGTAGAGGGGGAGGACGAACAGTAGAAAACTCATGCTCAGTCTCGTTAGCCGCCTGTGTGTACTGTAGCACTCAGCGCTCCCAAGCAAGAACTCAATACAATCCACAAAGCAGCAGTAGGAGTATTATCTCTCCGGAGAGCTCCGAAGCTGGGTAAAAACCGCTCGTGTGCCCCGCCTCGATCTGCTCTTCGCGCGACCTCCGCCCCCCGCCGAACCGAGAAGGGGCTCCGTCCCCATAGGTGCTTGCGGAGTTAGACTTCCCCGACAGTATGCTAAAGCTTTTCTAATGTCAAGTATCATTTCCTTAGACCATGAGATTGTGCAACTCCCGGACACCGTAGGAATACTTTGGGTGTGCCAAACGTCACAGCGTAACTGGGTGGATATAAAGGTACACTACAGGTATCTCCGAAAGTGTCTGTTGGGTTGGCACGAATTGAGACTGGGATTTGTCACTCAGTGTAACGGAGAGGTATCTTTGGGCCCACTCGGTAGGACATCATCATATGCGCAATGTGACCAAGGAGTTGATCACGGGATGATGTGTTACGGAACAAGTAAAGAGACTTGCCGGTAACAAGATTGAACAAGGTATCGAGATACCGATGATCGAATCTCGGGCAAGTGCAATACCGCTAGACAAAGGGAATTGAATACGGGATTGATTGAATCCTCGACATCGTGGTTCATCTGATGAGATCATCGTGGAACATGTGGGAGCCAACATGGGTATCCAGATCCCGTTTTTGGTTATTGGCCGGAGAGTTGTCTCGGTCATGTCTACATGGTTCCCGAACCCGTAGGGTCTACACACTTAAGGTTCGATGACGCTAGGGTTATAAGGAAGATTTGTATGTGATTACCGAATGTTGTTCGGAGTCCCGGATGAGATCCTGGACCTCATGAGGAGTTCCGGAATAGTCTGGAGGTAAAGATTTATATATGGGAAGTTGTCATACGGTCACCAGAAAGGTTCGGGGGCATGTCGGTATTGTACCGGGGCCGCCGGAGGGGTTCTGGGGGTCCACCGGGAGGGGCCACCTCTCCCGGAGGGCCTTATGGGCCGTATGAGGAAGGGAACCAGCCCAAGTGGGCTGGGGCGCCACACCCCCCAGGGCCCATGCGCCTAGGGTTGGGGGAACCCTAAAGGGGGGCGCCCCTTGGCTTGGGGGGCAAGCCCCCTCCCCCTTGGCCGCCGCCCCCCCTCTAGATCCCATCTAGAGGGGCCGGCCCCCTTCCCCCTTCTCCCTATAAATAGAGGGGCGAGGGGAGGGCTGCAGCACAACATCCAAGGCGCAGCCCCTCCCCTCCCCAACACCTCTCCTCCTCCGTTAAGAGCTTGGCGAAGCCCTGCCGGAGTACTGTTGTTCCACCACCACCACGTCGTTGTGCTGCTGTTGGAGCTCTCTTCCTCAACCTCTCCCGCCTCCTTGCTGGATCAAGGTGCGGGAGACGTCCTCGCTCCGTACGTGTGTTGAACGCGGAGGTGTCGTCCGTTCAGCGCTTGGTCATCGGTGATTTGGATCACGACGAGTACGACTCCATCAACCCCGTTCTCTTGAACGCTTCCGCTTAGTGATCTACAAGGGTGTGTAGATGCACTCTCCTTCCCCTCCTTGCTAGGTTACTCCATAGATTGATCTTGGTGATGCGTAGAAAATTTTAAATTTCTGCTACGATCCCCAACAGAGCATTCTATAAATCAACCAAGGACTATCTCATACCAGCATGGTGCAAAAAATAAAAGTGAAAACTAAATGCAAAAGACGCTCCAAGATTGCACATATCGCATGAACGAAACGAATCCGAAAACATACCGATACTTGTTGAAGAAAGATGGGATGCCTTCTAGGGCATCCCCAAGCTTAGACGCTTGAGTCTCCTTGAATATTTACTTGGGGTGCCTTGGGCATCCCCAAGCTTGAGCTCTTTCCTCTCTTCCTTCTTCTCACATCGAGACCTTCTCGATCATCGAACACTTCACCCACACAAAACTTCAACAGAAAACTCGGTAAGATCCGTTAGTATAATAAAGCAAATCACTACTCTAAGTGCTGTTGCAAACCAATTCATATTTTGTTTTTGCATTATAGATATTGTAATATAAATTTTTCATGGCTTAATCCACTGATATAAATTGATAGTTTCATCAAAACAAGCAAACTATGCATCAAAAACAGAATCTGTCTAAAACAGAATAATCTGTGATAATCTGAACATTCACCATACTTCTGATACTTGAAAAATTCTGCCAAAATTAGGAAAAAAATTGTATAGAAAGACAGTGCAAAAAGAATCAGAACCATTTGACGTTCCAGTAAAAAATGTAAAATCGCGCACTACAACCAAAGTTTCTGTCCTGCACCGTACAAACCAACAAGCATTGTAAACATCCTAAACGCAAAGCTTGGCACATTATTTTTATAATACAATGGAATTGTACAAGGGGATAATTATTTTTGTTGAGAAGTTTATGTAATCAAGATTCACAAAGTTCCCGCGAGCATGAACAAAGTTCAAGGCTAGCTCCCACTTCAACAATGCTCGTCTTTCTCACTTTCGCTTTTCTTTTTGAAAAATTTTTGGGTTCCCCTCTTTATTTTTTTTGTTTTTAAACTATATGAAAGCACTCAACAGAAATAAATGACTCTCTAAAATTTCCGGGTTGTCTCCCTGGCAGCGCTTTCTTTAAAGCCATTAAGCTAGGCATATAGTGCTCAAGTAATGAATCCACCCGGATCCCAAGGTATATCAAAGACAATTTTAAATTAACAATGATTTGTAATTTAGTAGTGAGCACAAAGGAACATATATCAAGCAATAACGAAGTCTAACTCTCTTCCTATGCATCGACATGTCATAAAAGAGCAATTCATGCACACCTAGTAAAGGCCAATGCATAGTATAAACAGTTTCTTGCAATTTTACCATGTTGGAAACATAGAGAGGTGGAGATATAGTTCCTCTCTCATAATAATTGCAAGTAGGAGCAGCAAGCACATGCATATTATATTCATCAAAATCATCATGTGCAACGGTAAAAGGCAACCCATCAATATAATCCTTAATAAGTGCAAACTTCTCCGATATAGTGTAGTTGGGAGAAGTCAAAAAGATAATAGGACTATCATGTGTGGGTGCAATAACAACAATTTCATGTCTAACATAAGGAACTATAGCAAATTAATCTCCATAAGCATAATTAATATTGGCATCTTGGCCACAAGCATAGCAAGCATCATCAAAAAGGGATATTTCAAAAGAATCAACGGGATCATAATAGTTATCATAGCAATCATCCTTCGGTAAGCACGAAGGGAAATTAAACAATGTATGAGTTGAAGAGTTACTCTCATTAGAAGGTGGGCACGGGTAGCTAATCCGCTCTTCCTCCCTTTGTTCTTCGCTCTCCTCCTCATCTTTTTCATCCAATGAGCTCACAGTTTCATCAATTTCTTCTTCCATAGATTCCTGCAAAATATTAGTCTCTTCTTGGACAGCGGAGACTTTCTCAATAAATGCATCAATATCGGAATTGAATTCATAATTGGCATAGCAATATTTAAGGATAGCTAAATTTTCAGGTCTATAAACAGCATCATAAAGATTTTCAAACTCTTTGAACATAGATTCAATTTCATAAGCACCCATAAAAGCAATAAATTCTTCTATTTGTCCCACATCATAGTAATCATATATACCTCTAGCATAAGAAGCCAAGGTTTCATTATCATTAAATTTGCACGAAAAGGGAAGGTGTGGAGCCTTCATCCTAGAGCAACAAGTATAATCATATCTCAAGCATATTTGCCTAGCGTACCACTTCAACATATGAATTTGATCCCATAACAGTTTCCCTTTTTGAGTCAAGCGATAATCCCTAAAGTATTCACGTTGATCCAATGTGTCTCCCATTACTAGATTGAATGGGGTTTTCTCGGGATTATCAAAGTAGTACATAATATCTGTCACATAACAAGCATCGAGGGTTTTAGGAGGTTCCCCATCTCCATGAGTAGCAAGTACAGCTAATTTTTTGGTATTTAGTGTTCCATATCCATAACTAAAGATAAAGAACAACTAAGAACGGCAAATAAAACTACTTAGTGATAAAGCAAACAAGCACACACGAGAATATTCACCCCCCCGCTATAACTCCCCGGCAACAGCGCCAGAAAAAGGTCTTGATAACCCACAAGTATAGGGGATCAATTGTAGCCTCTTTCGATAAGTAAGAGTGTCGAACCCAACGAGGAGCTAAAGGTAGAACAAATATTCCCTCAAGTTCTATCGACCACCGATACAACTCTACGCACGCTTAACGTTCGCTTTACCTAAAACAAGTATGAAACTAGAAGTACTTTGTAGGTGATTTTGGATAGTTGAGCAAGATAATAAAGAGCGCGTAAATAAAAAGTAGGGGCTGTTTTGATAAAGACACAACTAAATTAGTTTTAGTAAAGAGCTTTTTGTCACGAGAAAGTTATTTGTCCCTAGGCAATCGATAACTAGACTGGTAATCATTATTGCAATTTTATCCGAGGGAGGGGCATAAGCTAACATACTTTCTCTACTTCGATCATATGCACTTATGATTGGAACTCTAGCAAGCATCCGCAACTACTAAAGATCATTAAGGTAAAACCCAACCATAGCATTAAAGCATCAAGTCCCCTTTATCCCATACGCAAACAACCTACTTACTCGGGTCTGTGCTTATGTCACTCACGCCACCCACCATAAGCAAATCATGAACATATTGCAAACCCTACAGCGGGGATCCCTCACGCTTGCGCGACACGGAGAGCACCATATGACAGCACCAATAATAAAACATGCAACTCAAACCAATCTTGATCATCAAATAACCCATAGGACAAAACGGATCTACTCAAACATCATAAGATACACATACATTATTGGGAAATAGTATATAGCGTTGAGCACCATGTTTAAGTAGAGATTACAACGGGTAATAGAGAGGTTACACCGCTGCATAGAGGGGGGAAGAGTTGGTGATGATGGCGGTGAAGTTGTTGGTGAAGATTGCGGTGATGATGATGGCCACGACAGTGTTCTGGCGCCACCGGAAGAGAAGGGGAGAGGGGGCCCCTTCATCTTCTTCTTCCTTGACCTCCTCCCTAGATGGGAGAAGGGTTTCCCCTCTGGTCCTTGGCCTCCATGGCGTGGGAGG
Source organism: Aegilops umbellulata (assembly GCA_032464435.1). Taxonomy (NCBI): domain Eukaryota; kingdom Viridiplantae; phylum Streptophyta; class Magnoliopsida; order Poales; family Poaceae; genus Aegilops; species Aegilops umbellulata. Next base: position 634,936,774 of record CP136057.1, on the reverse strand, counting down.
GGCGAGAGCCCCTCCGAGATTGGATCTATCTCTCTGTTTCTCTCTGTTTCTGCACTCTCTGTTCTGCCCTTTCACCGTTTCGTATATATATGGAGATCCGTAACTCCGATTGGATTGAAACCTTCGCCGTGATTTTTTTTCTTCTGAAAATTAGCTTTCTTGCGGCCGAAGAAGAGCAGCAACCGCCTTACGGGTGGCCCACGAGGGGGCAGGCGCGCCCCCTGCCTCGTGGCCACCTCGAGCACCGTCTCGCGTTGATTCTTCTTCCTATATTCTCCAAATATTCCAAAAATAATCTATGTCCGTTTTTATCCTGTTTGGATTCCGTTTGATATGGGGTTTCTGCGAAACATAAAACATGCAACAAACAGGAACTGGCACTGGGCACTGGATCAATATGTTAGTCCCAAAAATAGTATAAAAAGTTGCCAAAAGTATATGAAAGTTGAATAATATTGGCATGGAACAATAAAAAAAATTATAGATACGACGGAGACGTATCATGGCCTGGGCTTGCCGGGTCCATGCCTTAAGGGACAGAGTGAACCAAGGTCCATAGGCGCGGCCACCATTGACGAGTTGATTCCTAGTTGGCAGGTCGTTGCACAAGACCGGAAAATCCTCAGGGGCGAACGCCCGGATCGACATCCGTGAGGAGTCAATCCCGAACTGCCGGTGAATGGCCTCCGCAGCGGCGGCAAGTTCCACATACGGTCTGCAGCCGATGACCGTGACCACCACAGCTCGAGAGAACTCCACCTCCTTGCACAGCAACTCCGGCGATGCCTCCAAGAAGCAGCAGGAGATCTCCTCTTCTTCCACAAACGGCTGAGCCGGACAGGATGACGAAGCGGTGACAGAGGACGCCCCAGCAGAATGACCAGCAACATTATCAGCTGAGCCTTCCTCCACATTCCTCGCCCAAGAACAGTCGAAACGAGCCGCACCCACCGTCGGTGGCCCAGGCGGCAGGGGCGGCAGGGGGTGGAAGCCGACGAGCGGTGGTCTCCATGACCGCGACGACCCGCCAGGGGGTCAAAAAGAGCAGGCGATGACCGTTGCGGCAGATCTTGCTGGGAGGGGCTCCTGGGGCGCTTGCAGTCCCGCGGATGGTGGCCGACGCCGTCGCAGCGATCACAGATCGTCTCGTTCGTGCACTTCCTAGAGATGTGATCTGGCTCCCCGCAGTTGTAGCAGTAGCTGATAAGCCGAGCTGGCATCCTGGTGGCCGACGCACGCAGGGAAGGGAGCTCAGGCTCATGGCGGCGGCCAAATCCACGAGAACCGTCTCTGCCCCGCGACGCAGGAGGCGGGTGAGCGTGCCGTTCTTGGTGGCGGCTTCTGAGATCGCGCCAAGCCACATCCGCGCCGTGGCGCACCACCGGTCCGGAAGGCAGGAGCAGACCGAATGCGGATCCAACCGCCGCCGGCGCCGCCGTGGATCTGAGCGGCGGCTGTGGGGGGTAGGAGGACGAAGAGGCCCTTGAGGAGGAACCGGATTCAGAGCACGAGAACTGAAGATGCGATGCCATGAGGTGGCCGCCAGCACCGGAGCGGGGACGGCGGGAAGTTCTGGCCGCCGGAGCCGGAGTGGCGACCAGCGCGGACAGGGTGGACGCCGGGGCCGGAGTGGCCGCCGGCGGATCTAGGCTTGGAGCGGCTGGAAGCGGCGCGCCAACTTGTGCTCTTGCGTTGGATCCAGGTGTCCCTAGAGTTTGTTGGGGTGGGTATGTGAACCCATATCAAAAAAGCGGCTGGAAGAAGTAGGAATCAAACTCCCATGTTTGTAAAAAGAAATATATTTCTTTAGAGTCTCTGTTGTTAAAAAAGCGAGGCAAAAAATTTATCTCATATCACTCATAAATAAGAAGATAATTGTCTGGTTAATTATAAAAAATCAAACGAAAACCGTTACAACACACAAAGGGGCCACTAGCAGCCAACCGGGCTATCCATACATAATCCACAACGCGATGCAGAGGGAGGACCACCGCTGAGGTTGACTACACGTGTCAAATCATCCATCTTCCATGAGTAAGCGACTTAGACTTCACATCAAACAACCACTGATCGAACCCTTTGCCGTAACGAACCGCAGTGAGCCTGCGTTGACCTATGCCAAACAATCGCCAACCATCAACCATGACAAAACAACTTCGACTTTGATGACGACCAACTGGAGAAGAAATATGCATAGTTCGCGCCGACGAATACCTCCTCAATGACCATCAACCACCGGTGTCCCAGCCAAGCACGAGCAAGAGGCTCCAAGATGTTGCCTCCAACAAGGAAACATGATGCGAGAGTGTCGTCAACGCTTGATCGAGCAAAGCCTAGACCAAAGGTCTCCCTTGGAGCCCCGAAAGGAGGCAAAATTTCGTGTTTTGACCCTTTTCTGATACTTAATCGAGATCTGACCCTAGTTTGAAAAAATTTCGACATCTGACCCTTTTGCTACCGCCAGGGTCCATGACGGTAAGGTGTAACAGCCTACCGCCAGAGACCTTGGCGGTAGGAAACAACCCTACCGCCAAGGTGCTCGGCGGTAGATACGAGCACGCACTGTGCTCAACACTCAGCAGGAATTTGCGATAGGGCATGCAACCCTACCGCCAGGGACCTTGGCGGTAGGCTGTTAGACCCTACCGCCATGTACCCTGACGGTAGCAAAAGGGTCAAATCCCGAAAAAAATTAGACTAGGGTCAGATCTTGATTAAGTATCAGAAAAGAGTCAAAACACGAAATTTAGCCTCGAAAGGAGACAGGGGTGCAGCCCCTTAGCTCTAGGGAGGTGAAAGATGCCATGTCGATGTCACTGTTGCTGGTCCTGGACAAGAAGACCGGGCTTTGGTCATGAAGCGGTACGCTAGGGCTTGGCGGAAACGGGGCTACCATCGCCAGCGAGGCTGGCCCGTGCTCCATACGTGGACGATGTTCCCGTGCTGGAGATGTTGCGACTGGGTCCGCCCGTGCGGCTCGGTCCGCCCCTGCGGCCCTGTCCGCCATGTTCGACGCTACATCGTCAGGCTCAGGTCTTGCGGCCGATTATATCCCGGTGGCTGTGCCTGACCTGTCCAATGGGGGAGTCCGCCTTGCTGACGAACTGGAGGCCGGAGAGAGCCGACGAAGCAGCTGGTGTCCGGCTGGCATACAATTTGACCCCGGAGGCCTCATCACCAACCCTAGGTCTGATCTGCCTAATCGCCAAAATTCCTCACAAGCACAGGGTCTGGCTCTGAGCAGGGATGTCCGTAGCAGGCCTGTTGCTATATTGAATCTCTCAACTCACAGGAGTTCTGACCCAGCGACTACCTCGGTGGTTCTCGCTGACGGTGGGGGTGAAAAAGGGGCTTCCAATGAGGAAGCCACCCGCCCGAAGCCGTCTAGGGAGCATGCTGGAGAGTCAATGGAGCAGGACTCGCTCTTGAGGGGTTCGAGTATTGCTGGCCCAAGGGAGAGCCGTCGGCCAATCACTCCGCCGCGGTCGCCGCCGTCACCGTCACCGTCAACGCGGCCGACGCAAAGCCCTCGAGAAGAGGTGCCTGTAAACAGGATCAACAACTTGAATATCCTGAGTTAGAATTGCCGAGGAGGCGGGAACTCCCGGACTGCTCGTGACCTTGTGAGCTTGGTGCAGACCCACTCCCCTAGTATTGTTTTCCTTTGTGAAACTAGGCAGTCAAAGGATAGAATGAAAAGATACATGTCTCGACTAGGATTAAGTGGCTTTGAAGCAGTTGATAGTGTTGGTCTTAGTGGAGGCCTTGCTCTATATTGGCCTGAATCATTGAACCTCGAAGTCAAATCTATGAACGAAAGACATATTGATGCTTATGTGAGTAGCGCTGCGGGCGAGACCCCTTGGAGGCTTACATGTGTCTACGGCGAGCCTCGGACGGAGGACCGACCCAACATGTGGTCTCTCCTCCGTGATCTTCACCAACAAGCGGACATGCCATGGGCGGTCATTGGAGACTTCAACGAAGCCATGTGGGGATTTGAACATCTATCCCAAACACCTCGCTCGGCAGGTCAGATGATTGATTTCCGTGATGTTTTGGAGGTGTGTGGCCTCGGTGATCTTGGCTTCTCTGGGGTGCCGTACACATATGACAACCGTCGTTTTGGACGGGCAAATGTGAAAGGCCGTCTAGACCGTGCTGTGGCCAACAACCGGTAGCGGGACATTTTTCTGAGGCTAGCGTGGTGCATCTAGTGGCACCGAGCTCGGACCACTCCGCCATCCTTCTCAACTGTGAGGTGGAGCCTCAACGACAGGAGCGGACCAGAAAGTGCAGGCACTACGAGGTTATGTGGGAGCGTGAGCCTACACTTCCAGAGATCATACAGAATGCGTGGACAGCGGCAGGTCGCATGGGTGACTTGGGTGATGTTGCTACTACCCTTGGAGATCTCATGAGCACCTTTCATGGCTGGAGCAGAAAGAAATTTGGTAATGTGGTACGAGAAATAAATAAATCTCGTACTCGTTTAGAGGAGCTGATGGTTATGAATGCAGACCAACGAGAAATACGAGAAGCTACCGATCGCATGAATGAACTCCTCTATAGGGAGGAGATGCTCTGGATGCAGAGATCACATATAGCGTGGCTGCGAGAGGGTGACCGGAACACCCAGTTTTTTCACAAGAAGGCGGTGTGGAGAGCACGAAAGAACCGCATCAAGTCCTTGGTAGATGAGGCCGGGATTGTACAGAACGATCAGGCAACTATGGCGGACATGACCACTGCATACTTTGCAAATCTGTTCACGGCTGATTCATCCCTACAATCTGAACTTGTAATAAACCTTATTGAGTCACGTGTTACTGACAATATGAATGAAGGCCTTTGCGCAGATTTTTCTGAGAAGGAAATATCAGATGCCCTGTTTCAAATTGGTCCCCTCAAGGCGCCCGGACCGGATGGATTCCCAACAAGAATGTTTCAGCGGAACTGGGCGGTCATGAAAGAACATGTGATTGCAGGGGTCAAGGAGTTTTTTCGGACTGGATTGATGCCGGATGGAGTCAACAATACTTCTATCGTCCTCATTCCAAAAGTTGACAAGCCAGCTAAGCTCTCTGACTTTCGTCCCATTAGCCTCTGCAACGCTACTTATAAGTTGGTGGCAAAGTGTCTTGTTAACCGGTTATGACCCATATTGGATGATATAATTTCACCTGCCCAGAGTGCCTTTGTTCCAGGACGAATGATCATGGATAATGCCTATATTGCATTGGAATGCATTCATCACATCCAGCATGAAAAAGATCCGGAGAAGAGCTTTTGTGCATACAAACTAGACTTATCAAAAGCATATGATAGGGTTGATTGGACCTTCTTGAAGCAAATGATGCAAAAATTGGGTTTCCCTCACAGGTGGATCGACTGGATAATGTCTTGTGTCACCACTGTGAGATACAATGTGAAATTTAACGGAACCCTTTTGGATTCATTTGCACCGACGCGAGGGCTTCGGCAAGGTCGCTCTCCCCTTTTTTGTTCCTTTTTGTTGCCGACGGTCTCTCGGCCTTGTTGAAGGATGGTGAAAGGAGTGGGAACTTGGTGCCACTCAAAATCTGTCGGCGTGCCCCGGGGATCTCCCACTTGTTGTTTGCAGATGACACCCTACTCTTTTTCAAGGCTGATAGTGAGCAAGCTGATGGGATCCGTAATATCCTCATGTCCTACGAGAAAGCAATGGGCCAGTTGATTAACCCAGCAAAATGCAGTATCATGTTTGGGAAATCATGTCCGGAGAGCAGCCAAGCGAGTATTCGTTCGACCCTACAGGTTGAAAGGTCGACCTTTGAAGAGAGATATCTTGGGCTGCCTACACTGGAGGGGCGGATGTCGAAAGGAAAATTTCAGAATCTTCAGGCACAGTTGACAAAAAGGATTATTGCATGGGGTGACACACTTTCGTCGGCAGGGAAAGAAGTGATGATCAAATCCATTTTGCAGGCAATCCCAACCTTCGTGATGAGTGTGTTTAAACTTCCAATGTCTGTTTGTGATGACTTGAACCGCATGGTCAGGAACTTTTGGTGGGGATCCTCTAAAGGGAAGCGCAAAACACATTGGATCTCCTGGCCAAATATTATGGCGCACAAAACCAAGGGAGGCCTTGGATTTAGAGACTTCCGCTTGTTTAACCAAGCTCTGCTAGCCCGGCAGGCTTGGCGCCTCCTAACTAAACCAGATAGTTTATGTGCGCAGGTTCTAAAAGCTCGATACTATCCTGATGGGCGCATTGAGGATACAGTTTTTTCTGGTAATGCTTCAGCATCGTGGCAGGGCATCCAGCACGGCCTCGAACTTCTGAAGAAAGGGCTGATTTGGCGCGTTGGTAATGGCAAAAATATTCGCATATGGCGAGATAGGTGGCTACCGAGGGAGCATGGAGGGAATCTCATCACATTGCAGGGCACGTGTCGACTGAGGCGAGTGGCGGATCTTCTTGATGAGCGCGGTGCATGGCGGCTGCACCTTCTTCGTCGACACCTCCTTCCGGTCGACATTGACATCATCACGCGCATCCGGGCTTGCCCCCGTGGCTTCGACGACACCCTTGCTTGGGCGCCAGAGAAGAACGGCATTTTTATCGTTCGTTCGGCATACCACCTAGCCATGGACGAGCGCGAGCGCCCATCGGCATGTGCCACGAGCAGGGCACCGGATGGTCGTCGTGCCATCTGGAAGATCATATGGGGGTGCCCTGCTCCCCCTAAGGTACGTGTCTTTGCATGGCGGCTCGCGACCAATTCTCTGGCCACTTGGTCCAACAAATGTTCTCGTCACTTGGAACCATCTAATATATGCCCTGTGTGTGGAATGGAATGCGAGGACGGCTTCCATGCTATGTATAGGTGCCCTCGTGCAGTGGACCTATGGCGTGCCATGGCGCAGGATTGGCCGCTGCCAGATATCAGCTCTGTTCGCAACACAGGGCCGGAGTGGTTGTTCGAGGTGCTGGAGCCGCTCACCGACACCTCAAGAATGGCTCTACTGATGACTATGCGGCGCTCATGGCATGTCCGAAATGAGATCACACATGAGAAGGAGGCTCCACCGACTGAGGCATCACGCAGATTCTTACACAGCTACATCACGTCCCTCCTTTGTATCCAGCAGCACCCCCAAGGTGACCATGAGAAAGGCAAAATGGTGGTGCAGGTGTCGGCGCCCCATGTGTCTGGAACGTCGTTCAGCAAACTAACCAGTAGGGGCGGGGCGTCACGGCAACCGGACAGATGGGAGCCGCCTCCCACCGGCTGGCTGAAGCTCAACATCGACGGCTCTTACTCGGAGCAAGCAGGGAATGGCGGCATCGGGATGGTCATGCGAGACGTGGAGGGCCATATCGTTTTTGCCTCTTGCCGCCACATGTTCACGTGCAATAGTGCACTAGCAGCTGAACTGGAAGCATGTAGAGAAGGGATTGCCCTTGCTATGGAGTGGAGCTCACAGCACCATTCATCCTTGAGACGGACTGCTCAGAGGCTGCTGCTATGCTCATGCACAAGTCTACAGACCGGTCACCAAATGCAGGCCTCGTTCATGAGATTAAAGAAAGTATTTATGGTGGAAGAGAAGTGAAGGTTAGAGCCATTAGGAGGGAGAGTAATCGAGTTAGTAATGAGCTAGCTAGAATAGGAGGTGCCTGTGTTAAAACAGCCGTCTGGCTGCGATTTGCACCTGAAGAGGTTGTAAACTTATGCTCCTTGGATCATCCTGATCCAGATTAATTAAAAGAAGGTCTTTCAACCCGCAAAAAAAAAAAAAGAAGACCGGGCTTTCACTCGGGGCATGACAACTTCCCAACCTGAAGCAAACCCGCACAAGACCCCTTCCCGGTCTGCTAGCCATGTGGGTGCAACCATCACCAACTATGCACAAGGCCCTAGCATCTCCAACAGCCGAGCAACGCGCCGCGCGTTAAAAGTCACGATACAGCGTCGGGTTAGCCAGCTTTTGCGCGCGGCGGTGCGCTGGCTCCAGCGGCCGCCGCAAATTAAAACACGCCCATGCTGCTCCAGCAGGCGCGCTATATTTCAGTTTTTTCTACTACGATTCGATACATATTTGGTTTCGTAGATAGTTCTCCTACTACTACTACTACTCGTCCGACTCGGACTCTGTCTCAATGATGTCCTCCTCCAACGTCGGAGCGTAGGCGTCAAGGAACCGCTCGTCGCCGGAGTTCCAGGAGGACACATCTCCTAGCGCTTGGTTGTATTTAGCGACCGCCTTCCGCGTTCGCTTGTCCTCGCGATAGTCGGCTCGCTCCTCCCTCCTCTGGGCGAAGAACTGTTCCTCGTTGGTGCCTTCCGGGAAGCAATGGCTCCACAGCGCCATGGCTTGCTCGTCCATCTCGGCCAGCCTGAGACGATGCTCCCGCCTCCGGTGCTTGCGATGATCCTCGTCAGTGAGAAGCCGCAGGAAAAGCGCCAACTCCTGTGCGCGCTCCCGCGTCGCCACGTCGGCGAAGTTCATGTCCTGACGGGACCGCAGGAGGCGCCACGCAGCAGCGTCGTACGCGTGGGCGCCCTCCTGGGCGGTGTCGAAGGTTCCGAGACGGAGCCGCATGCCGCCGCCCGACCGAATCTCGGCGGAGTAGGTGCCGAACGGACGGACGTGTACGCCGCGGTAGCCCGTACCTCCGCAGCGGCGAGGCGGCATGGTGGCGTGTCGGCGGCAGAGCGCGGCAGAGGGCGATGGAGAGATGGAGAGAGCGGCAAAGGGCGATGGAGAGATGGAGAAAGCGGCAGAGGCGCTGCAATTTATAGGCGCGCTGGACGCGGCACGCCAAATGTAGCGCGCGAGGGGCCACCTTTTCCCGCGCCCTAGTTTCCCGCCACCGCTGGAGCGCGCGAAAACGTCCCGCGCGCGCGTCTTTTGGCGCGGCTGTTGGAGATGCTCTAAGACGCCGCGCTGCACACCACATTGGACCCCATGCAAGATCCGCCGCGAGGCCCGGAGGAACTAGATCCATCACCTCCCACCTCATGCAGCCATCCATCACCTCCCACGTCATGCAGCCATCCATCACCTCGATCCCCGGCGCACCACCACTAGACTAGCCGTGCCGCACACAGCTCGTGTTGCACCGCCACGAAGGATTGGTCCATGTTACACAAATGTTTTACCGCTTCGAACAATGCTGGGGTGTATGAATCAACGTGTAGTTGGATGGTTAGGACAGTGTTTTCCCCTGACCATCAGAGTTTAAGTCTCAGACTCTCGAAGGTGCTCATAGGGGTGAGCATATGCTCGTGCATGTGAGCGACTCCAATTATACTGTGTTAGAAAAACAATGCTGGAGTGTGGTGCCCCATTTTTCTAAAGGAAACACAGATTAACATCTTTATTTTTGGTCACAAAACAATAAAGGAATATGCGTACATAGGATTTTGCATCTGATAGGAACACAATGTTTCGAAAATTTTAATAATCATAAATAAATCAAATAAAAGAAGGACAGATTGCTGACCAAATCCCCAATCTCCTCAAGCTACTCGGTCGAATACTCGAATACTCGAATCATTCAATCCCCAGCAGCCAGCGCACCCCATGACACCAAGCCTAGCGAAAAGTCGGGCTCCAAAATCCCCAATCTGCTTCAGGTGGCCAAACCATTCCACCATCCCCCGGCGCACCACCATGGCAGCATCCCCGCCGGCGATCCTGGACGAGCTCTTCGAAGAGATCCTCCTCCGCCTCCCGCCCGACGACCCAGCCTGCCTCCTCCGCGCCTCCCTCGTCTGCAAGGCCTGGGGTTGCCTCGTCTCCCGCCCCCACTTCCGCCGCCGCCTCCACGAGCTCCACCGGGCGCCCCCGGTGCTCGGCCTCCTCCACGACCTGGAAGGCGAGCGCGTCCCACGGTTCATCCCCACCACCGCGTCGTCCTTCTCCCTCGCCGCTCCGGACGGCCGGTTCTGGCGGACCCTCGACTGCCGCCACGGCCGCGCCCTCTTCCTCTCCATTTCCCAGTCCCCGGAAACCCAGGAGCTTCTCGTGTGGGAGCCAATCACGGGTGCCCAGCAGCGCATATCGGTGCCCGCGGCGCTCGAGAGCAACTTCCCCATGGCGGCCGTCTTCTGCGCGGCGGACGGGTGCGACCACCGCGACTGCCTCGGGGGCCCTTTCCGCGTGCTCTTCATCCTCTCGGTCGTGGTAGGCCAAGTCACTGACGACGACTCCTATCTCACGTCGGCGTGCGCATACTCGTCGGAGACTGGCACCTGGGGCGAGCCGACCTCGTTGCCCCGCCGCTCGCCCATGCCCATGTGCTTTACATTTTATTCCAGTGTGCTCGTTAGAAATTCTCTGCTCTATTTCATGTCTGATGATGGATTCATTCTCGAGTATGACTTGGCAAGGCACAGACTGGCTGTGTTCAACCCACCAAACCATGAGCTGGTCTGCGGCCAATATACCATCATGCTGGCGGAGGACGGTGGACTGGGAGTTTGCCAAAGGATCGATCAGCAGCTCAAATTGTGGTCGAGGGAGGTGAGTGACAGTGCTGATGCACGATGGGTGCTGCGCCGGGTCGTCTACCTGGAAAACTTGCTCCCGGTTGGTGCTCTCGTGGATGCAGAGACTAGAGTGCAAGTGCTGGGCTTTGCCGAGGGAGCAAATGCCATTTTCCTGACCACGGTTGATGGCGTCTTCATGATCGAACTGCAATCAGAGCGGGCGAGGAGGGTGTGCGATGATCATCTCTTTTGTTATTTGATTCCAGTTGTCAGCTTCTACACTCCTGTGCCTCGAGGTGAGCACAGGGATCCGTCGTTGAAGCATACTGAGGATGCAGGTGGTGAGGAGCAAGGAGGGGAGGAGAAAACAGTATATCAGGCACCAACCACTCCATAGAGAACAGGTTAGGGTTCTCTTCCCAAAAGCCGCTAGCCCCGCTGAAGTGTGCCAATATGTTATTTGTGTGGAAACTAACTTGCAGTTAGTTTGGTGATTTTTTTGGATCTGTTATTGTTCTATAACATGTCCCTAGTCACTCTGAGCCTTTGGCTGTTGTATTTTGTAAGACAAGGATTAGTGGGGTTCAAGATGTCCCTAGTTGCTATGAGTGTGTTGCTGTTTGAGATGTCACTCGTTAACAATACTTGGGAGTTAGAGCCTAGTATGTTCTACTATGATGTGCACATTCTGATTATCATCGAATCAAAGTGTGACTACTATGCTATCCAGTACTAGCTAGTTCCAAATATCTCATCACTCTGCAGTTTATTCGTATTGTACTTCATAATCTGTGCAGACACTAGCCAGTTATTAGAAAAGGCAGTCAACAGAGCAAACTTAGCACCTTGTATCACCAAATTGGTTGACAGGATAATTATAGTTGTGCTGTCCTATCATAGATCACAGTAACTTTCTGCCTTAGGTTATAATCTCAACAATTATAGACTGAAATTGTATGCCTTTATTGTCAGGGTTCCACCCTATGATGAACTTGCTCCTGAGTGTACCAGCATGGTGTACGGACATGTATGCGGCTTGCTAGATGAAGAATACGTGAAGACTTCAACCAGCAAAGATGATGCTGGGAACTCAAAAGACCTCAGATAGCAATGTTGATAATGCTCCACCTTCAGAGAAAAGGTGATTCTGAATAATATGTTGTATATACTACTGATCCTTTTGCTCCAGAGGCCCAGACCCGTGTGGCTAAATACTCAAAAGTTTTCATTATTCTCCAAGTATTTGAGTGATTTTTTTTTGTATGGAACAGTTTCTCAAACTAGTAGTGAAACCAACTGAACCCAGTGCTGTTAACACGGCATGGATGCTGGCCCAATGGAATCATATTACACACGCAGATGTAAAGTGTGTTTGGGACTTGGAACAAACTGTCATTGGAAGAGCGTTCAATATAAGTTATTATCCTGATAGTTAGTGTGTATTATTCAGTTTTAAAACATGGATAATGGCTAGATGATGTTGCACATAGAAAACTTTAGCTTGGTCATAACCAGCTTCTTTATAGCTGTACATAGTTTGACCATATACCCAGTCACACTACAGCTATATCTACAACTACAGTGAGTGATCAGTCCCACCGACAAAATACTCGGCATCAGTGAGCTCTTAGAGCCAACCATGATGACCTGTTCTGTCGCAGTGATTGCCCGTCATGGTGGAGGCAGTAAGCAATTTGGGTTTTTATCACACTAGATGTGACATTTCAGTGAATGTGTGGTTTATCACAATCTGGCATATTGAGAGGAACTGAACATGTATGCCGGTACAGAGAAAGTTCTGTTCAAAATGAGGAGCATCACAACTGAAGTTGGACATAAGGAAAAAAACTATCTTTTTTTAACTGTCGAGGCACCGATATATGCAAGATCACAAGTACTTGTCATAGAATCCACACCTTACAGAGCAAGAACAATTAACTGACAAACAGTAAGAGAATTGAAGAATAATACAGTTGCACCATAGTACAGCAGGAGGTGAATATGCTGCTGATCATCCTCTATGCTTATTTGCATAAACTGAGAAATGTAACATAGTATATAGAAGCTATCGGCCGTGCAGGAACCAATACTTTTTGTATAGGATGGGTGCAACTTATGAGGCATGAAACCTTTCGGAAAAAAATCATATTATTTTGTAAGTCTAGAAACAGGGGGAACACACACAAACATTGAAAAAAAGAACAGTGAGAAAACTAACTTATCCAGAATATATAAAGTATCTAAATAACAACACTTCTTATTGTGGGAAAGAAAGAGCAATTCAAACTATGGTTACTTGATAGGAAATGTATCGTTTTTCACAGGAAAGGTAACTCTGCTTTTATCTTTGTGCCCTGGTACTTTTCCTGAATGATTATTTGTCTTTGTAATAGCAGCAATCTTAGTTGTGCTGCTATTCACCTCCAGTTCCTCCTGTGCAAAATGAAAAATGGATAGGAAAATACTCCCTCCAGTTGAGACACTTATTTTGGGACGGAGGAAGTATTGTATGTGCCAACGGCATGGTTGTATATTCCTTGCAGGTTCAGGCACTCTGTAAGGATGGAGCTACAGCTCTAAGTAGAAACTAGATGGTGTACTAATCGAGTTCAATAACATAGCAGACCTGCAATGGAATTAGCAATGCATGATGTTTATAGAGCAACTCAATGGAAACACATGAACTGGACTGGAATGATAATGTAGTATTACGGAAAACATGAAATGGTTAGGCGTGCTAACGATGTTAGTCATTTTCTTAACACAAAGGCACGGCTGAGATGTATGGAATAACCTACAATACAACGTAGGAAGTAATTCGTCTCCTGCCCATCATCTCAATAAATGTAGCATTTGCTGCAGAAGGTGATGTTCATATGAGGTAATCAAGAAAATATGCAATGAACATCAGGATAAATTGTACTACATATTACTCCGAACATCTGGACCAACGCAAGTTTTGGTGGTCAAACATCAGGACCAAGTTTTGATTTTTGCATCTTGGATGCAATAATCATGTCTAGGATTTGCCGATGTAACCTATAGGTTTTCCTGCTTCCAACAATGCTGGATTGTGATGTGCCTATTTTCTAAAAAAAACATACACGTGGCTCGGCGGAGGCGAGGGGGGGGGGGGGTAATAGGAGGTAGAAGAAAGAACGACAATCGTTGGATCTTAAAAAGTCGACTGATGAATAAATTAATTCCAGGCAACTTATTAATAAATACTCCCTCCGTTCCATAATTTAAGAACGTTTGACACTTGTAATGTCAAAAACGTTCTTATATTATGGGACAGAGTGAGTAGTTTTTGTTCACAAAACGATAAATGAATATGTGTAGGGATTTTGCATTTGGCATGCGAGGTACGGGCGAGATAACGTTGCAATTTTTAGGAATTCGATGTTTCAGAAATTTTCATTCAAAAAAACATAAGAAATTTACAGAAAGCGGTGTGTTTGAACAGTGGAAAAGTGAGGCTTCAAAATGGAAAAACTTTGTTTTTGCCTACATTCCTTATGCCACTCTAAAATTTGACATATTATTTTTGCCACTCTTAGTTTTTGACAATACATCACAAATGCCATTCCGTGACAAAAGCAATAACTTTTCATTTCTCTTTTGCCACTCTTAGATTTTGATAATGTATCACAATTGCCACTCTAAAATTATTGCTTTTGCCACGGAATAACAATTGTGATGTATTGTCAAAAACTAAGGGTGACAAAAATGAAATGTCAAATTCTAGAGTGACATAAGCAAAGTGCTCAAAAGCTAGGGCGGCAAAAACAAAGTTTTCACAAAATGGCTCCAAAATCCCCTATCTCATCCAGCTGGTCGAGCCATTCCAGATTCCACCATTCCCCAACACACACAGTCAGACCTAGCCACCACCATGGCAGCAGCGCCGCCGCCACTCCCGGACGATCTCTTCGAAGAGATCCTCCTCCGCCTCCCGCCCGACGACCCGGCCTGCCTCCTCCGCGCCTCCCTCGTCTGCAAGGCCTGGGGTTGCGCCGTCTCCCGTCCCGGATTCCGCCGCCGCCTCCACGAGCTCCACCGGGCGCCCCCCGTGCTCGGCTTCCTCCACGGCTGCGACGACGAGCGCATCCCCCACTTCACCCCCACCACCGCGTCGTCCTTCTCCCTCGCCGCTCCGGACTCTCGCTCCTGGCGGGCCCTCGACTGCCGCCACGGCCGCGCCCTCTTCCTCTCCAAGGGCTCCGGTGCTTGGGAACTCCTTGTGTGGGAGCCAACCACGGGCGCCCAGCAGCGCGTACCGGTGCCCGTGTCGTACGATGTCACCCGCCGGTACGAGGAGGTGACAGTGTACGCCACCGCGGCCGTGTTCTGCGCAGCTGACGGGTGTGACCACCGGGACTGCTTCAGAGGCCCTTTTGGCGTGTTATTCGTCTTCTGCGTCGAGCAACACGGTGATGGGGTGTGTGTCACGTTGACGCGCCTATACTCGTCGGGAACCGACAGCTGGGATGAGCCGAGCTGGATTTTCCATGACTTGCCCATGTGTTTTACATTTTATTCCAGCGTGCTCGTTGGCAGGTCTCTGCTCTACTTCATGTCTGACGATGGGTGCATCCTAGAGTACGACTTTGCAGGTCATGACCTGACTGTTTTCGACCCGCCGAACTATGAGTCGATTGACGATGGTTGATATAGCATCATGCTTGCGGAGGACGGTGGACTGGGAGTTAGCCAAGAGATGAATCCGCGTCTCAAATTGTGGACAAGGGAGGTGATTGAAGGCGCCGATGCCCGATGGGTACTGAGCCGGGTCATTTACTTGCAAAATTTGCTCCCAGATGGTGCTCTCGTGGAGCCAGCAAGTTCATTGTATGTGTTGGGCTTTGCTGAGGGAGCAAATGTCATTTTCATGACCACGGTTGCTGGCCTCTTCACGATTGAACTACAATCAGAACGGGTGAGGAGGGTGTGTGATGATCATGGCTTGTGTAATTTGATTCCAATTGTTAGCTTCTACACTCCTGTGCCTCGAGGTGAGCAAAAGGATCCATCGTTTGAACCCAGTGAGGATGCGGGTGGTCAGGAGGGAGGAGGGGAGGAGGAGAAAACGGTCGGTCAGGCACATCAGTTGTTCGACAATGGGTCCAACATTATCAAGGAGGGGGGCTTTGTGGGCGCCTTCGATTACATCAGCCATGACCTCGAGAATAGGTTAGGATGCTCTTCCCAAAAGCTGTTAGCCCTGCTGAAGCAAATAACCTGCAATTAGTTCAGTGCTCTTTCGGATCTGCTGTTGTTTGAATATGTCCATAGTTGCTCTGAGCCTACGACTTTCTGCGGTGATGTGGTCGCCCAGCTATACGAGTGTGTTGTTCGATAGAAGCTGGTATCTACGTTGTGATGTGTGCGTTGTGATTGCATCGTATCAAAGTGCATTTACTGTGCTATCCTATTTGAGAAATGTTGTATGCCTCTCTAGTACTAGCTAGTTGCAAATATCCCATCACTGCAATTTATTTGTATAGTAGTAGTTAATAACTGGTTAGAAAATGCAGTCAACAGAACAAGTTAGCACTGTGTGTCATCAAACTGGTTGACAGTAATTGTAGCTGTGCTGTTCTATCATGCTAGATCACAGTATGTTATAACCTTTGCAATTATAGACTGATCCTTTATTGTCAGGGTTCCACCAAACGGAGAAGTTGTTTCGGAGTCTACAGACATGGGTGTAGCGCTATACGAAGCTCGAGAGGTGATTGGTCCTTTGGGTGATGTTCCTAAGACTGCATGAATGAAGAATCGGTGAAGATTTCAGCTAAATCAGCAAAGATGAAGCTGGGTAGGTGATCCTTTGGGTAGCAATGTTGATGATTCTGAATAATGTGTTGTATACCATATACCAGAGGAAGGTGATTCTGAAATTGACTAAAAAAATGTGATTCTGAAATTTTGCAGAAAGCATATATAGACCTGCTTCATTACTCATAAAAAGCTTCTTCATTGCTTGTGCATATTTTGAATCTATGCCTCAAAAAATATTTTGAATGGCTGGTGCCATGTGTCAGTTACCAAGCAACCGTGAATCTTTGCCTTGAACTTTTCCTTATCTTCTCTTGTTTTGGCATCTATTTTGGCAAAGCAATGGATCTGAACTACAGCTATGCCTACAATTGCAGTGAGTGAACAGACAGTCTGTTCTTCCCAAAGAGACACTGAACTTGCCTCCGGTTGTCAACCAATATTCCCTGCTAATGATGCTGGGAGAATAAGGCCAAAGGCAACATCGATTTCACTGCCCAACCTTGTAACCTTTTTTAAAAATATTTTTTGATTTTCTAATAATTTTCAGGGAAAATTTCAGCAATAAGTTTGGCAAACAAACCAGGCAACAGAACACCTATTGACACAGTACACAGAAATAGTACCTGATCTGGCTGCAATTACTGTGCCGTCCTATTTGTGGAATGTAATATGCCTCTCCAGGTCTAGCTAGTTGCAAATATCCCATTACTTTGCAGTTTATTCATATAGTATTAACAATTTGTGCAAACAGTAGCCAGTTGTTAAAAAATGCAGTCTACTTAGCGAAGTTAGCACCTTGTGTCATCAAATTGGCTGACAGGATGTTATAACCTTGACAATTATGGACTGAAATTGAATGCCTTTATTGTCAGGGTTCCACCATATGGAGGAGTTGCTCCGGAGTCTACCAGCAGGTTCTACGAACATGGATGCGATATGAAGCTCAAGAGGTGACCAATCCTTTGTGTGACGTTCCTAGGAGTGTGCGAAATGAATAATACGTGAAGAGTTCAGGTACAACCAGCAAAGATGTTGCTGGGAACTCAAAAGACTTCAGGTAGCAATGTTGATGACGCTCCACCTTCGGGAAAGTTGATCCTTAATACCTAATGCATTGTATCTCTATGTCCCTTTCCCCAGACTAATGGCGGTGAAATACGCGATTTCACTTAAGTTGTCTTATTGTCTAGGTATGTGTATGAAATCCCCCTTGTATGGAGTGGTTCCTCAATTCAGTTATTAACATGGCATGGAACTGATCCCTGGCGAATTGAACACAGCAAAATGGTCATGTGCAGTTGCGTGTGTAAAATGTTAGTGGGACCAACTTTTATAATCATTACGTAGGAGACCATTTGATATAAGTTTAGCTAATTGCTACTTGTATTAGTATATTCTGTTTTAGTAGATGATGTTTCAGAAAGCATAGACCTGCTTCATTGCTCATAAGAATCTTGTTTAGGGGTTGTACATATTTTGAATGTGTGCCTGGCGTCCAGTTACCGAGCAATCTCCCAATCTTTTTCTCAAATTTTTGCTTCTCATTTTCTTTTGTTTGGACTTTTTTGGGGGGCAAAGCAGAGTATTTGAAGTACAGTTACAGTGAGTGAACCGTTGGTTCTTTCCAAGTAGGCACTGAACTGGCATTCGTTGGCCAAACAATTTTTCCTTTCTTGATGAAAGCCATGCCTTATTGAAGCGGAGAGAACAAGGCTAACGGCAAGCGCAATTCAGTGCCTAGCCTCATAACCTATTTTTAAGAACTTTCAGAAATTCATTCATAACTTCCCAGGAAATTTTAAGAACTTCCAGAAAACAATAGCCAACTGTTAGAAAATGCAGTCAACAGAACAAGTTAGCACCGTGTTTCATCAAACTGGTTGACAGTAATTGTAGTTGGGATGTTCTATCATTGATCACAGTATGTTATAACCTTTGCAATGATAGACTGATCCTTCATTGTCAGGATTCCACCAAGCAGAGAAGTTGCTCCGGAGTCTACAGACATCGGTGTGGCGCTATACGGAGCTCGAGAGGTGACTGATCCGTTGGGCGATGTTCCCAAGACTGCATGAATGAAGAATCGGTGAAGACTAAAGCTAAATCAGCAAAGATGAAGCTGGGAACCCACGAGGTGGATGGTAGCAATGTTGGATGCTGCACCTTCAGAGAAAGGTGATTCTGAATAGTGTTACATATACCGTACTTTGTCAGTACTGTGTGGTGAAATGTTGCAGAAAGCATATCGACCTGCATCATTGCTAGCTTGTTCATTGGTTGTGATGTGCCTCTCAGATTTTTTTATTTTTACTTTGAACGTGTGCCTCTCAGAAAAATACTTTGAACGTGTGCCCCTGGTGCCATGGGTCAGTTGCCAAATAACCTTCAATTTGCCCCTCTTTAGTTTTTTATTTTCCCTTGTTGTGAGATTTTTGGCAAAGCAAAGGATGTGAAGTCCAGCTACTCACGGCCCAACTCCCACCCAACCTGCGGAGGAGCCGCCGCAGCGTAAGGCAATCACCAAACAGCGGGTGGCGCGCCGCGGGCCATCCCCAGACATGGGAGGGGAGGAGAGAGAGCCGGCACGCGGTGGGGAAGGGGGGGAGACACTTTCGCAAAAAAAAAGAAGAGGGGGGGGGGGGGGGAGAGGCAGAGGTGAGAGAGGCCGTGTCCGTCAGTGGCCTGCATGCGCGGGTGGGTGTAGCCGTGTAGTGCAGCAGGCCCGCCTTCGTGTCGCGCTGGCCCGGCCCAGCCCAAAGCCAGCCCGCATGGACCGTTCTGCTTCCCACGTGGCTCAGCCGGTGAGACCAGTTGCAAATGTTCAGGAGGATGTGATGCAGGTTTCAGAAAAACTTCACCTCAACAGCAAAACCAGAGCAGCAGCAGCAGCACAAAAACAAAACACTCTCAACAAAAATAATCTTTTGCATTCTAATAATCTTACGGTAGTGCAGTACATTCTCCACGAAAATTGTGTTCAGGGAAACAAAAGACCATACTACAAAACATGCTCCAAGTTCATATGATTTTGTTTCTAGTCCTCCTAGATAACTGAAGATGGAGCCCGATTCGGCTCTCACCGTTTGCAGTAGCATGCCCTAGAGCTCCTTAACGTTCAGCGTTTCTTGTTGATGAGGTACACGAGATCGCCCAGGTGCTGCACTTCCAGGCCTGCCTTCTCGCATCCATCGAAGAAAATCGACTGGTCTTTCCCAATCCTTCTACGCCAGCTCATCAGGAACATGGGGCACCTGGCAGCCACTTGTGTTCCTGCCAGTGGGATCATGGGAGCATTCACTCAGCGCACATTCTTGCATTGCTGTTGTACTACCGGTTACAGAATGGAATGTTCGAGAAGTACCTGCTTTGGTCGTGATGTTTCTGCATACACCTTTTTGGCTGTTAAGATCGGATTCTTCCAGAAGAAAGGACAGCGTCGTTATCAGGTTCGGGTACTGTTTCACATCTACAAAGCCACATGGTAATAACATGTCAGAGAATTGCAATCGCAGTGAGATATGATTGGCAGAAAATAAGATGTGGATTTACATAATAGAATGTCACTGGCGATGACAATGTTCCAATCGGGTTGGAGAATCGGAAATGGATCTCCCCACGTGTCTGGATTATGAAAAATATCAAATAGTTAGTTCTCCCCTTCTGGGTGGTGCATATCCCATGCACCTAAAGTGTATACATTTACTATACATTGTATAAGTACATGGTTTTTCTTACGTCGAATATGAGGTAACACATCCAACTTATTGACTATGCAGTTGTGAGCTATGTTTTCTTCAATATCCTTGTCATCATAATCAGAAGTCGTGATATCCACTCCAAATGTTTTTCGCAGGAAAATGGCTAAAGCTCCTGTTCCACTAAGACAGACTAAATCATTTATTATACTAAATAAAAACAATGAGTCTTCAGAAGAGATGGTATCACACACTTCAACAATGAACTACAAATATAATCATTCATGTCTTAGATGGTAAGCACACTTTTCTTGACTGGAAGTAGATAGACCAATAGACAGCTTGCTTCATACTGCTAAGTCTCAGCATTGTGATATAAGGACAGCAAACAATTTCAGACCATACAATGGGAAAGCCTTTACATCCAAACAAGTTGAGATAGACCAGTAATGAAACCGAGTAGGAGCCACACACCCACAAAAACAAGTTGAGATATAATTTACAATATATCAATTTAGTAATTACTCTTCAGAGTCAAACAATATAAGCATATCAAAATAGCCTTTTGGTCATCAATTATAAATATAGCAAGCACTACATAACTTCATTTTTTCTAAATAAAGGAAAAGGTACATTTTTAAAGAGTGAAACATGGCGGCTTTCATACCTTCCTAGTTCCAGGATCCGTTGACCATCCAGAATTGATGGATTCTTAACCAGCCAGTCGGCAAAGAAAAATGTCCCAGGCCATAGCAAATTGGCATTTAGCTGATGAGATGAGAATTCTCTGATGCTCAAGTCCTACACATAAAAAAAAACTCATAAAGGTGAGCAAATGATCAGTTAGTAATATGAGGGGCATCGTTTGGTCTGAGCTTCTGACTTCACTTAGATAACTTTGCTTGTAATAATTACAAAATTCTAAAATCTTTGGTTGGACAAGCATACTTTGCTTCCAATCAACAACAAATATTCGTGCATCATTAACACAATCACTAATGCTCATGTGAAACGTTTTTAGTTCAATTCAATCATAAACATGAGCAAATGATCAATTGTTTTCACTTCAATTCAATCATAAAGGTGAGCAAATGATCAATTAGTAATATGAGAGGCATCGTTTGGTCTGAGCTTCTGACTTCACTTATAACTTTGCTTGCAACAATTGCAAAATTCTACAATCTTTGGTTGGACAAGCATACTTTGCTTCCAATCAACAACAAATATTTATGCATCATTAACACAATCACTAATGCTCGTGTGAAACATTTTTGCACATTATAAAACAAGGTAGACTAATAACCCCCCCCCCCCCCCCCCCTCTCTTACAATACATATTTTGGAGTCTGGATTCCTAAGGTTTGGCCATTAGTATAGACAAATTTTCAAGCATCGATAACACCAAACTGATAACGCTAGCTCAATGAAATGTACTTTGCTTGTATGTGCCCATTTTACTAGATGTCAAAATGTAAACTGGGAGGGAGACCAGATCAAAGTCCAGAACGGCGTTTATAGTGAGATAATGTGACATTCAGATCCATTATATCTACACGAATTGCAACCTGCAGAAAATGCAAAGGTTGACAATCATCCTTAGAAGAAGAATAAAACCAAATGCTTCGATATTGTTGACCCTTTTATCACCGAGACGCTACTACCGGTGATGCTAAATTAGATTGGTCAGCAGCAGTCCAGGTAGTCAGCTACAGTTTCAGATGCTAGACTCGCGTATGCACCCTCCCGAGGCAGAATGATCAGGCGTCTATCTAACACAAAAATTACAGTTCTAGTCTATTCATGAGCTCCAGCGTGCTTCCGGACCAGAGTATCGAGCGTCACCATGGACAGCAAACATAAGGTTCCTGGCCGATCTGCTTTTTCGCAGAGTGATATATGATTAGGAAAGTAGCGAAACTAGGGTCGAGGATTAGGTAGGTGATTTTACCACTCCGGGGAACTTGTGGATCCTCTCCTCGTACTCCAGCGCCGGCTGCTGGTTCTCCCCCTCGGCGCCCACCTGCGCCTCGTCTTCAATCGTGGGAAAGGGGGGAGCAGGAAAGGGGTTCGTCAGCTAGGAGCATGGATGGGGTTGGAGGAAGAATGGACGGGGGCGCGAGCGGGGGCTGGGGGCTGGGATTAGTTTACCTCGTGTGCCGCCGTCGTCGTCGCTGTCGTCGTCGGCGTGGAAGAGGGAGGCGGCGGAGAAGAAGGCCGTCTCCATGGTGTTTGGGCAGCTCACTCGGTCGGACGGGTCCTGCTTTGGCGGATGAGGGCTGGGCTGGGCTGGGCTGGATAACACCGCATGTTTACATGGGCTTTCGAGGGTTCGCGCTGGGCTGGATTGCAAGCAGTATAAAAATAGGACCCCGATAACTGCCACACGTGTGGTGTATCGGGTGGGTGTGCCGCACGTCCTGTGTGGCACGGAGACGACCCCGCCCACATGACCGCGTCCGGGCGCGCGCAGCCACAGCCCGCACGTCTGGTGCAGCGCGATCGCGCCGCACGACCACGTCCGGCCGAGCGAGCACGCGGCCCGCACGACCCGTCTCAACCGTCGCCCCTCCCCGCCCGCGAGCCACACGCCCCGCGTGTTCAGTAACCACGCGTCCCGCCGTGATTGCCATGGTCCGGACCCTCTTCAGTTGCCATGTTGCTCAACTGCAGTTGCCATGTTGCTGAACTACAGTTGCCATGTCGGACAACTACAGTTGCCATGGTTGCTCAACTGCAGTTGCCGTCTTAGGTCAAGTGTCGGATGTCATTTTTGGGCAACTGCAGTTGTTGCCAAACAACTACAGTTATCATGATTTTGGAAAACTTTAAGAGTTGCCACCTACTAACATTGGACAGTTGCCATGTAGCACTAAAAAACATGGCAAAAAACATGTTGCGGGTAAAAAGAGAGTTGCCATCTGCTTACAAGCACGCTAGGGTAGTTGCCATGTATCCTGCAAAACACATGGCAACTGATGGCTTTTGGTGTGTGGGAGAGGAGACGGGAGGGCAGTTGCCATGTATCCTGCAAAACACATGGCAACTGATGGCTTTTGGTGTGTGGGAGAGGAGACGGGAGGGCAGTTGCCATGTATCCTGCAAAACACATGGCAACTGATGGCTTTTGGTGTGTGGGAGAGGAGACGGGAGGGCAGTTGCCATGTATCCTGCAAAACACATGGCAACTGATGGCTTTTGGTGTGTGGGAGAGAAGACGGGCATGTGGGTGACGGTGGTATCTTTAGGAGTTGCCACCTACTAACACTAGACAGTTGCCATGTAACGCTACAAAACCGACATGGCAACAATAACATGTTTGGGTAAAAAGAGAGTTGCCATATGCTTACAATCACAAATAGGGCAGTTGCCATGTACCCTTCAAAAAACATGGCAAATGACAGCTTAGGTGTGGGAGAGTGGGTGAATGGCAGTCGTGGGAGATGGGGAACGGGAGTGGTACGTGGCGTGCGGGCGCGACAGCAGTTCCATCGCACGCCCCGACTGGCGAACGTTGGCCGCGGAGAGAAAACAGGCGTGTGGGCGAACTCCCCCACATGCCACACACACGAGTGGTCCTACGAGGCGCATAAAATCAACCTTTTTATGCCAAGATTCGTGCAAAAGGCGTTGGAAGGTGATATAGACGTGTGGGCGAATTGGCTAACGCACACACGTGTGGGCGTTAACATTTCCGTAAAAATATAACCATGTGCTAGTTCTAAAGATTCTCAAAAAATAAAATGTGATATTTATAAAGATCCTCAAAAAAATGTGCTAGCTCTAGAAAAACATAACCATGTGTTGCAAACTTGCAAAGCAAAATATACCCTACCTAGGGGGGCATGTGATGGTTAGATAGTTAGATCATTTATGGTGTGGCCAATCTACCCGGAGATGTTGTGACCGGAGGGGGCGATGTTGCGGCCATCGTCAGTGAACCGATGACGAGGGCTAGTTGTTGTTGTTGCCTTTTACTGACCTGTTTTTGGGGTGATCAGCGAGTGATGGCAAGAGGCGGAGGTGTCCTACAACATTGGGGGCTGATAGGCGCCGGCGGACCGGCGCAAGCGCTAGGCCGGTCGCTCGCCAGCCGCACGATCGGGCGTGCGCAACCATTCGATGCACTGAGTATCTTTTCTTCCCAGTCCTTTGCATGTATTGTGCACGTACGTGGTTTGCGTCTTTCCAGGTCATCGCCCGCGTTCCAGCCCAGCGCACCCGCAACACTCGCCTCGTGTACACGTATGCGTACTCGTACATCACGCCGTCGTCGCTTTGCCAGTCGTAGACCACGGACACCGCCCGTCTCCGCCGATAACGACTCGTCTTTCTCGCCGTCGGCCGCGACTCGCAGCGCCACCATCGTGTGCTCGTAGCAGCAGCGCTCGCCATCGCCGACTGTAACGTCTCTTGCCGGCCGTAGTAGCCATCGTTGCCCGTTTCAGCACACACCATTCGTTGTTGCTGGTTCAGGCAAAAGCAGGCACCCGGTTGCACAGGAAGCCATTATGTCAGATGTCGCGCACCATGCCAGTTGCAGCATACTGATCGACTGCTCCCAGTCGCGCGTCATGCCGGTTGCAGCATCCGGGCCACGCACATCGTTGTAACATCTCGGCCGGATGCTCCCAGCTACAACCGGCTACGGCGAAGCTGCAACCAGTGTGCCAAATTGCTACGCCGACAACGCGTTTTGTTGCAACCAGTGAAAGTTGGGGATGTAACGAACGCGAGGAGGAGCTGTAACCAGCATAGAAAAATGCTAGGACCAGCAGCCGAGAAAGCTACTATCGGTGTCGCTTTTTGCTGCAACCAGAGACAACATAGACTGCGAACGGAGCGCGGACTAGCTGCAACCAGCACAGAAAAATGCTACGACTGGGGCAGAGACAGCTACTATCGGTGTCGCTTTTTGCTGCAACCAAGGAAAGCATAGACTGTGACCGGAGCGCGGAGGAGCTGCAACCAGCATAGAAAAATGCTACGACCGGCGGCGGAGAAAGCTACTTTCGGTGTCGCTTTTTGCTGCAACCAGAGAAAGCATAGATTGCGACCAGAGCACGGACTAGCTGCAACCAGCACAGAAAAATGCTACCACTAGTTGCCGAGAAAGCTACTACTGGTGTCGCTTTCTTCTGCAACCAGAGAAAAGCATAGACTGCGACCGGAGCGCGGACCAGCTGCAACCAGCACAGAAAAATGCTACCACCGACGGCCGAGAAAGCTACTACCGGTGTCGCTTTATGCTGCAACCAGAAAAAGCATAGACTCCGACGCGTCGCGCGGACTAGCTGCAACCAGCAGTGAAAATGCTATGACCGTCGGCTGAGAAAGCTACAACTGTCTCTCAAAAAGCTTCAAGCGAAGACATGGAAGCTGGGAGGCGGCCATGAATGCCAAGTCCACCGTCGCAGCTCATTGCCGCCACTCTGCATCACTGTCGTAACTCGTCGCCGTTGCCTCACGCAAAAAGCTTGTTGTTGCATGGCATGTTCTGGTCCCAACAAATCATCTTGCCGGTTGCAACTTTCCGTCTCGCTAGTCCTAGGAAAAGAACTCCATAAATACTCAGCAACAAAAAATCTAGCCGGTCGAAATTTCTCACTGGTCCCAGCAAATAATCTCATCATATTCCAGCAAAAAAACTCCATAAATACTCGGTAACAAAAAATCTTGTCGGTCGCAACAAAAATACTCACCGGTCCCAGCAAAAATGACCGACAATTCCAACAAAAGAAAGGCTTGCCATCGCTGGGTCGCAGCGAAATTCTTGTCGGTCGCAAAAAAATTCCTACCGGTCCCAGCACAAATGATCGCTAGGAAAAAAATTACTCACAATCATCGGGTCGTAGAAAAAATTCTCGCCGGTTGCCGGTTACAACAAAAATTCTCGCCGCTCCCAGCAAAAATGATCGCCGGTTCCAGCAAAAAAGTAACTTGCCATTGGTGGGCCGCAGCACAAAATTCTCGCCGGTCTCAACGAAAAGCCTCGCCAGTCCCAGCAAAAATGATAGCCGGATGCAGGAAAAAAAAGGATTTGCCATCACTAGGATGCAACAAAAAATTCTGACCAGTCCAAGCAAAACAACTCGTTGTTTGTAGCAAAAGAAAAGTTCGCCGTGGCTGGTCACCGCAAGAAAACACACTATCCCAGCAAAACAACTCGTCGTTTGTAGTAAAAAAATTTGCCGTCGCTGGTCATCACAAAAGATCACACCAGTAACATTAGAACGACTCGTCGGTTGTAGCAAAAAATGCCTCATCGGCGCCGGTCACGGCAAAAAATCACGCCGGTCCATCAAAACGGCTCGCCGGTTGTAGCTCCATATCAAGTTATCAACCGGTTGGAGCTCCGCTGGGTTGTCTTTGGCAATTGCAACGAAGAAAAAGAAAGAAAAAAACGAGTGGACACGGTCGGCGATAGAGATAAGCGTGGGAAGAAAAGTGGTCGGATAGCTCAATAAAAAAATAGCGGCCGAGGCCCACCAGCATGTGTGGGTCGTTAGTGCAAGAGGAGCCACTCGATCAATGCGGATCGTACGCTGCGCACTCGACCGGCGCGCGGTTAGGCCGGTCAGCCGGTGTGCAACGTTTCCCTACAACATTTAAGTCCCTGTGTTGCTGCAACATGCGAGTATCATGTGAGCTGGTGGCGGTAATGTGAGGTTGTTGCTTCCTGAATGCAAGGTGTGGATGGCATGCGCTACATGCGGGAGGAGGAGTACTGGGTGAAAATTGGAATGAACAACCGATTGAGTTTTGATCCAACGGCTACACGCATAGAAATCCTACAGTGCATGAGGCCACAGATCCGGGGCACATATCGGTTGACTGATGCGGAGTAGCGGCCTTCTGGCAATATTTATTTAGTTGAATATATTGTTCTCCTCAACTACAAGGCGTTTCTATTGACTTCGTCAATCTCAAGATTTGTTAGCTTCCTTACTCAAAGGTTCTCATAGGTGTAAGGTAAGTGTGTGCGCGCGCGTGCATATAGATGGGTGTACGTGAGCATATATATATTTATACTATGTTTTAAAAAAAATAACCATAAATTGTAGAGGTTAGAGAGGAATAATAATTATAGTGAGGAGTTTTTTAGCCTACATGTATTTCATTGTAGGGGTGACCGGCGAGTGATGGCAAGAGGCAGAGGTGTGTTGCAACCATGTAAGTCCCTGTGTTGCTGCAACATGTGAGTCTCATGTGAGCTGGTGGCGGTAATGCGAGGTTGTTGCGGCGTGGGGGTAGACGTATTTTGCTGCCCTGATGCAACATGTGGATGGCATGCGCTACGTGCGGGAGGAGGAGCACTGGGTGAAATTGGAATGAACGACCGATTGAGTTTTGGTCCCACGGCTACACGCATAGGAATCCTACGGTGCGTGAGGCGACAGATCGGGGCACATGTCGGCTGATTGATACAAAGTAGCGGCTTTTTGTCAATATTTATTTAGTTGAATATATTGTTCTCCTCAACTACGAGGTGTTTATGTTGACTTCGTCAATCTTAAGATTTGTTAGCTCCCTCGCTCGAAGGTACTCGTAGGTGTAAGGTATGTGTGTGCGCGCGCGCACGTTTATATAGGTGGGTGTATGTGAGCATATATATTTATACCGTGTTTATAAAAGAACATAACCATAAGTTGTAGAGGTTAGAGAGAAATAATAATTATAGTGAGGAGTTTTTTAGCCTACATGTATTTCATTGTAGTCGATGAAACATAACAAATATTTATGATAAATAGTTACTTTGAGTCATCAAATGAACATATTGATAAGCGTATCTGAGAGAATATTATTGTTGGCCTTTTTGCTATAAAAAAGAATTACCCAAAATGCATCACCAGAGTCACACGAAGAATTGGATTAATCATAACACATATATTTTCAAACAAAATTTTAGACTGATGCAAATTAAATAAATATATTTTATACTAAGTTTTTTTACTTATTCAAAATTGCTACCAATACTAAAGTAATAGCGAGTACAAATTTTATTCCTCACTTGTCATAGTTAACCAAATATAAAGTTGTTGTTAAATATTAACTGCATTGTTCTTTGATATCTAATAGTAATGTTTGTCACATAAAAGAATATTCCCCTAAATTAAATTGTGAGTGGTAACAAAATCTTTCTTTGAATTATTTTTTAGCAATTGCAATTACAAAATTTATATAATGCATAATATATTATACATGTTTCAGTATGTTTCAATATTATTAAATATTAGGATAGCGATTTAAATCACATTGTCTAACTAATATCTTAATGGTGCTTTCTAGTATATTAGGTAAGCCTGTCTATTGAAACTTTGACTATAAAGCAAATCTTTTGAAAATGTGTTGCAAGTTTGGTACAGTAATATGTTGGCAATATGTGCATGCTATGTACTTATATCCTACCACCGCTGGAATTGAGCTCCGCATTTGCCTTTGTATGTGCCGCCTTCCACCTCAACACCTCATTTCCCTATGGTTGTGTTTCTCCTAACATCTCACCGTGTCATTGAGGCGTATATCCCCTCCTCTCATTATTATGTCGTCCTGCCGCATCCGCGCACCACAGCCAAGACGCTTGCACGCACCTCCTCACAGTTTGCTTCATCCAATACACCCTGTTCATCACCACCCTCCCCAACTACAACCTCGTGTTCGACCCTCCCTGCTTCGTCGTTGAAGCTTTCCTCCTCGATGGGTACGTTGGCATTGTTAACCCTCACTCCTAGTTCACACACCTTCCTCGTCAAGGTCTTCCTCCGGAGCAGCGACGTCGAGCAATATAGAGGTGTCACATCACCAATGAGTTTAACTACAAGTAACATGTAATGATTGAATCTTTTGTGCCGGCCTGGGAAACAACCATGGTGTGTCCATTATAGTACGTCATGGAGAAGTAGATGGTCACCAATGAGTGGGCCCCACATCCGCCTTAGCACCACAACGTAAGATTGCCATGTCACCCTCAGCGTGGCCCTAGCTAGTCAGGTTCCTAGTCACAGTTCACCCAACCAGATACTAAAGCTATTCACAACATCCATACCCCTAAAGACCTCTTAGAGTTGTTAGTATAATATAAACTAGTATCATGCACATGACATTGGTTTATAATACTATTCCACAATGCATAGTGTATCGATAGTGCCATCATCCCTTCATTTATTCATCTGTAGAATCTCAAAGTTGTGGTTATGATTGATTTGTAATTAAAATTTATTATTTGATGTGTTATGATCCTGTATCACACTATTAATATGATACTTAAACTCTCTCTCACATCATCAATCGTAGTGCCACATTATAGTTTTGCTTAGGTGACAATGTATCATTAGTTGCATTGCACATCATATTTTTCTTAGGTGGCAATACATGCTACTCTTATGATAGTGAGAGGTCATTAAGTTGCATTCTTTTGGGGGGAAAATAACATCAAACCTATATTTTTCATTGCTAAAAACTTAGATTGCCAAAAAGTGGTACCAAACTCTATGGATATACTCCATTAGGACCCTCAAGTAGGTAGATGAGAGCATCCACAACCGGATTGGGCAAATCCGCCCCTAAACGTCTGCAGACGCGTCCGGACATGACCCTTGACAGTGTTGGACGACCCCTCAAATGTCTTGCTGCACAACTACACTAGTTACCAAAACCTTAATCCGATACACATAAATACCACAGATAAATAACAATTTGTTCATAGCAAAAAAAATACATAGTTCAAGCATAAAATTCATTCCAAGTGCACAATTCATTCGCTTTCATTGTGGGTCCACATATATGCTCCACAAAGTCATTGAGCAGTTGCATGTGCACTTGTTGATCCCGAAGATTCCGATGCATCTCCAGGAAGTTCACAATATTCTTTGCATCTTGTTGCGTGGGGGCGGACTTGTACTCCGGACTTATCGAAATCATGCATCCGGGTTGCACCCTCATCCTCAATAGTCATACTGCGCAAAATGACATAACATAAAATGACATAACATGTAATCAGCTGCCACAAAGTCTCTGATTCCCACATCATTGCAGCTCCACATCTTTCCTAGCTTCTTCTTGCATTGTTGCAAAGTGGCATTGCTTATTCCCATCGAGATCCAATATGGTCTTCACAAATGTCGCCCAATGAGGATAGATACCATCGACAAGGTAGTATCCCATGTTCTTGTTGTGCCCATTGATGGTGTAGTTGCACTGCGTGCTTCCATCACAGTCTCTTGGACAATGTAGATGGCCAAAGAACATTGATGTCATTGTGAGAACCAAACATGCAAAAGAAAGCATGCCAAATCCATTAAGTCACTTCATGCCAATGCTTCTAGTATGATGATGGCATCTTTGGTGTGACCTTGATACATCTCGCGCAAACCTTTGGGGCAATTCTTCATTGCCAACGCATGCAATCAACTAAACCGAGCATACCTGGAAAACCTCTTGACGCTTCAATGGCCATCAACCTTTTTGTATCTTGCACAGTTGGTTCTCTCAAATACTCCACTCCAAACACCTTCACCACGGCGCTGGAAAATCTCAGTGGTAGTAAGGCATGTGCTCTTCCCATCCGGACAATCTCACCAACGACATCAGTGGTTGTAACTAATGCAAGCATCCTCAGAGCAGCCACGAGAGTTGTCTGCAATAATCCCTCTTGAGAATGGAGTAGGGATGATGTGCCTCCATTCCATCCACCACATGCAAGAACAAGGGTTTGCGCTTAGGGAAGTGTCGACCAAAAAATGTTTCACGAAATGTTAGGTTGGAAGTAGTCCTTGTAGAGCAGTCGTCCACCAGCGATCCTATCCTGGTTTAGAATTCTCCTCCCTTTGATCAAACCCTTGATGTTCAGAATTTGCTCCACTTCCCTCTCCATTTCCTCCTAGATGTTGATCATCATCAACTCAGTGTCTTCCTTGTCCGAATTCGAAGAATCGAGATGAACTCTTTTTGAATGAATTCATCAAACTCCTCATCATTTGACTGGAAAAGAATCCAAAAAAACAGTTTGATCATTTTTCTAACACATAGAAGGCAAGGTGTATGATGGAAGAAGCGGGACGTACCGTTGTGGTGTCCAGGGCGGGGGAATGTCGGCGAGGAGTTTTGTGGCGGCGGTGGTGGTGTTGTGGGGTGGGGACAACGGTGGAGTTCGGGTGGCAGAGGAGCTAGGGGAGGGCTGGCAAGAACAAGGGGGAGGGAGAAAGAGGAAAAGGGCATGTCCGGTTAGGTCGGGGTCAATTTGATGAAATTTGTGTGGGTCCTGTCTGTCGAATCCGACGTGACGGACAAGCCAGGCGCATCCAGGCGTCCCCAGACAGTCCAAACGTATAAGGACGATTTGGGAGGGGCGGCTGGGTCTGACTGTAGATGCTTTGAGAATGTGTATGCCATGCATGGTAGGGGTCGTCAGAACCTATCTAATTTTGATGGCCAGATCATATCTTTTTTTAATCTACGTCCATCGTTACTGCAATCCTATATACCTCTTAACTATCCTCACCAACTTATTTATCTCAACATGCAAGCATGTCATGTTATTATATAATTATGAATAAGATAAGACTGACCTCAACGTTCAATCATGCATGGAAAAAATCCACCATAACATTCAACCATGCATGGAAAAATGTTTTTCATTCAATCATTTCTATTCTTATTCAATAAATATATATTTTACAACTATACATAATTAAATATAACAATTAATATGTATTTTTAACTTTGGTTCTCATGTTATCAGCTCAAATTTTTATCAACCAATTCACACAACACGCGAGGTATGCTCTTGTTTTGTAAGTGATTCAAAACACATTAAGCACAAAATGTAAGTCTTCATACTAATAATACTGATAAGAAGAGAAACAAATTCAAAGTAAGAAGATCGAAACTGGCGCTTTATTATTGATCCAAAATACTAGGTATAATCCGGAACGAGAGAACCGAAAAGGCCAAAATTGTGTAGGTTCATGCATGGTGGCTGGTTGCAGAGGCAGCAGTACATTCAAAAAGGATTACCACTCCCTGCTAGTCTTCCATCAATCCATTGCAATCTAACATTAGGTGACTAATCGACTGATTCAATTCAAAACTCTCTCAAAAGTCACAACAAAGTTCAAAGCTCTTCGATCTAATCCGGGACGCGCACGCATGCATGCCGCACGCACGCACGTCGCCGCACGGATCACAGGATGGAGCACGTGGGCACCGTGGCGCGCGTGCCGTAGCCGTAGGGGTCCGGATCGGACGCCCAGCCGCCGTACGGGTACCCCGCGGGCGGCGGTGGCGGTGGCTGCTGCGGCGGGTAGGAGTAGTAGGCGTGCGGCGGAGGCGCCGTGCCCCAGCCGTACGGCGGCACCGAGGAGGGCGGCGCGTCGCCGGTGCCGTAGTGCCAGTGCGGCGTGGTCGGCCCCGGCCCCGCGTAGGGCGT
This sequence comes from Aegilops umbellulata, assembly GCA_032464435.1. Classification (NCBI taxonomy): domain Eukaryota; kingdom Viridiplantae; phylum Streptophyta; class Magnoliopsida; order Poales; family Poaceae; genus Aegilops; species Aegilops umbellulata. The sequence continues at coordinate 634,904,387 of CP136057.1, read as the reverse complement.
CGAGCCGTCGCTGAGGATGGCGACGGGCCTCCTCATCTTGCGGCGGATGCGGCGCCTGAGCGCCGCCGGGTCCGCCGTGCCCGCCACCACCACCAGCCCCGTGTCCGGCGACGCCCACACCCGCTCCACCCCTGCATGTCAGATGGATCAGTGCGCGCGCATATCACCTCCATCTGCTCGCATAATATAAGCACGAACGATGTTATCCTGTGTGCTACGTACCGAGCAGGTTGCCGACGGCGTTCCTGATCTTCCTGGCGCACTCGAGGCAGTGCACGTCCGTCTGGAGCACCACCGGCCCCGCCGCCGTCATCGCCGTCGCTCTGCCTCCGATGGACGCGATTTTTCTCAATCTCTGAGTCCGCTGAGATTGACCGGTGTGATATGCGGCGAATGGGGCTGGAATTTATAGAGGGGCGCGGCGGCCGGGGGAGGAATCACCGGGAGAGAAAGAAATCTGCTCGCGATATGGTAATCGGCGGAGCCGATCGAGTGCGGCAACGTAAGCTGATATGTCGGTCGGCAGATCAGCTCCAAGTTTCCTATAATGTGATGGCATGGCCTCCTTGATTTCTCCCCATTCCATACCGATCCCGTGCTCCGCACACGCGCGCGCACTCGGCTCGCGGGGCGGCTACGTAAACGTCCCACTCGCATGCACCGCCTCCCCTCATTCTTCTTCAGGTCATTTTTTTCTCTTTCTTTCTTCAGGACATTTTTTTTTGCTGGTTCGGGACAATTATATATACATAATCACCGCCCATGGGGGATGGGGCTATGCCGGGTATGTACCCTCAGCGTTTATTCATTCTGGATGTTTACGGTTTAAAGATTTCTGACTTAAGACAAATCTAAAACTACAATGAATACCCAGACCACTATATCTGGGGAAGTTTATGCTACGAGGTTTCACCACTTGTTTGATAGCAAGTGAGAGCCTACTGAGTGTTGACACATGAATTAAATTCGGATGCTGCAGTGTACATTTACATGGTGACTTTAGGCCTTCGGTGAAAATTTTGTTAACTAATTCTCATTTTGCCGGGTGCACTTAGGGTGTCTTCAGCGACTTTTGTTCAGATCTAGCAATTTTTCTGCCGCAGCAGTTCCTGATCAACCTTGCGTTCTGTCTAAAGATATTGTTGAGCGGTGGCGGTTTGGATCTGCATGCATGCAGCGCCAGGATCTGGTTTTCAACTTGGCTTCATGCATGCATCGTTGGGTTGGGCGGTTGTGAGTTTATTTTTTGTCATGGGATGTCTATTGCAAGTTTTTACATGTCATGGGTTGGGCGTTGCTCGTTCAACACTAGTGCAAAAATGATCTTCGCCGAGTTCCATACCACTGGATCACGACAAACACAATGGGGCAGTTTGGTTCGCATCCTGGCTTGCATGCCTGGCAAAAAGTCACGCCTGGATGCAGCCTGGAAAGTTGGAATTTTGTGCCTGGCCAAGCATGTGTCGTTTGGTTCGAGACCTGGCCTGGAGAGAGCTTACTAGAAAAAGTGCGTTGATTTGAGAGCTGGCCCACAGGAGAAACGGCGAACTACAGCAGGATTAGGGCCAGACAGGTGTGATTGGGATACCCAGGCAACCAATTTCTAATGCTTGGGCCAGGCTAAGCCAAGTGCCTGGGACATGCGCCAGGCTAAACAAGGCATCAGGCTGGCCGTTGCTTATCTGGACATCAACCAAACATTGTCCAGGCAGTTTTCAGGCAGGCCCCAGGCCAGGCGTGAGAGAATGTGGATATCAACCAAACTGCCCCAATGTAAGCCGAATATGGCTCTAACTAATCAGTAGGACACGACACAGGTAAGACGTTGTCGTGTGCCTCGCAAAGAGTTAGTCGTCTCAAACAAAGAAAACTCGGCTTACCAAATGTATGGCGAGAACCACGACTATGGCACCCGGCAAAAAGGTGCCATGTGGCATGGCTGTTTGCGATTGATGGCTCCAAAAAAAATACAGGGAGTAACACTAGCCTAAAAATACAGTCTGAAATTTGGCACAACCAACCACACCACTTATACTTGCTAGGGAACTTTTTTACCAAACCAATCAACATATTGTTATCCAAATTTAAGTTGGTGTAGACGTGTAGTAGATACTAGTAGTAAATAACATATCACATATGAGTTGAGCATAGGAGGAGCCACATGTTTAAATTAACCAAGTCTAAGTCAGATGACATAACATGTAAGAAAAAAATTAAAACTAATTTTTTTTGCACGAATAGCGGCATAAGATTTCAGAAATATAGCATCGACTGAGACTTACCAATCTTGTTAAATTATAATGTAATGGCAAACAATACATATCCGACCGATCGCACGGGAAGCATGATTGCCTCTAGAGTCGACATGTGTCTGCATGCACCGTGCGCCTTGCCTTATCCTCAACTCTAGAAGCATGCAGTCATTTTTTTCTCGTTCCCGCATCTCTATTGTTCACAACAAGGAAAAAATTCAAAGAAATTTCGCTCATTTTGAGGGTCATTAAAATATTTGTGTTTCGTTTCAATTATTGATGTGCCCCGTCATCAATCATCCATTTTATTGTGAAGGATTTAACTGCAGTCTCAATTGAATAAACAGAGGGTTTAAGTGTAAAACAGGATGGGCGCAGCTGGCTTACCAGGGACTGGTTTATAATTTATTTATTTATTCATGGGCGCCTTGTATCGCTGTTTGCTGGTTAATAGATCTAAGGGTATCTTTGCAAAAACAAATTGTAGAAAAAGAGCTCCCCCAAACACGCCCTATGTGTTCGGCCATTCGTTTCAGATTGCCTCCTTGATTCTTTTCTCACCCCATATCGATCATGTGCTCGCGGCAACTCAAGCAAGGAATTATACAAGGTCGGGAACATTTTCTGTCAAGTCTGCTTATCACAGGGAGTTTGAACATCAATTTGGAAGCAGACTAGTGCGATCGGATGGCCAAGGTAACACCCAGATCAACCCCATACGGAAGGCTAATTGGAACCTATGTATCCCAGGGAAGATCAAGCACTTCGCCTGGAAGGTTCTTCGCGGCTCTCTTCCTTGTTATGGAATTTTGGCTGGGCGCCATGTCCCCTGTGCGACGCAATGCCCAATTTGTCGGGCGGGGCATGAAGATATCCAGCACTGTCTTTTCACCTGTCGTAGAGCAAGAGATGTCTGGAGAGCTTTGGGACTGAACGAGACTGTGCGGCACGCAGTCGCTCAAGATAGATCAGGATCGATCACGCTGGAGGTGTTAACCAGGACGGAGAGGGGCTCAACTGAGGTACCAAATCCGGAATTGCTAATGGTGGCGGCTTGGTATATATGGTGGCAAAGGCGAGAGTTTGTCAAAGGAGAAACCATTCAAACGCCAGAACGAACAGCAATTTCTATACGAGTACTTGCGACTAATTATTTCAGAGCATATAGTCAAAAGCATAAGGATCGGAATGGTGATTTCATGTGGAAGAAGCCTAGTAGGGGGACACTCAAGATAAATGTGGATGCATCTTTTTCACGGCAGAATAGGCACTACTAGGAAAAGGGGTGCTAGTGGCGCACCTGTTTTCGCTACTAATGACGCACTACAGGTGCGCCGCGCCATTAGTATCTGGTAGCCATTAGTACAGCCCACGGTGCGCCATTAGTATCTGGTATACTAATGGCTCACCACATAGGAGTGCGCCATTAGTAGCAATTTTTCTTTTTCAATTTTTTTTCAATTTTTTTTCGTATTTTTCTTAATCTCGGGTCACTATGGCTTAATCTTGGATCAATAAGCTTAATCTCAAGTCAAATCGCACTCTGTGGTCAAACTTTTCGGAAGGTCACCCATCCTCGCACTACTCCAGCCCGAGCACACTTAACTTCGCAGTTCTATTCAACCCCAGCACCACCTCACTTCACAAGCACTTGTTGGTATATCTATCATATCAATCCTATTAAACCTTGTTGATGTCTAGGACTATTCATGTTCATGAGTATGATGAAATTTTGAAAAAATATTTCAAACTTCCCGGTCATATTACGTATCATATTTTAAAAAAATCCAATTTTTTTTTTGAAACCAATTTTTTTTCCTGTTACCAGTGGCGATTTTTTTCATTTTTTCCCATCTAGATCTTAAAAGCCTCGTAACTTTTTTCTGTTAGGTTTTTTGGGATTTTGAAAATGTTTAACAGGGTTCCCCCAGTTAAATTCGGATGTAACTTTTCGAATAGATGATTTTTCATATAAAAAACTTTTTAATCCGAGTTCGTATGCAAAAGTTATGCCTATTTTACAAATCGAGAGAGATTTTGCAAATAAAGTCGAAATTCATATTTGTAAATTTTCCAACAAGTAGACCACATATCACATGGGAAACTTATTTTGTTTTATTTTTTTGACATTTCCATCATTTTCTTTTTATTTTTTTAAACTGAAAAGGCGGCCCAAGGGGGTGCATTCGGTGGAATTTTTGGGCCAACTTAGTAATGGCGCACCGCGCCATTACTAGTTTTGAAATATTTTTTTTTGAAAAAAACTTAGTAATGGCGCACCAATGGACAGTGCACCATTACTAGTAATGGCTAGTAATGTCGCACTGTCCACTGGTGCGCCATTGCTAACAATTTTTTTTTCAAAACTACTAATGACGCACGGTGGGTGTGGTGCGCCATTACTATATCAACTAGTAATGGTGGCGCACTATCCCACGGTGCGCCATTAGTAACAATTTTTTTTCAAAACTACTAATGGCGCACCACACACCAGGCGCGCCATTAGTGTCCATATTATCTATAGCCCTTTTCCTATTAGTCGGGGATGGAGCTACCGGAGCTATAGCACGAGATGACCATGGCAATTTTATTGCCGCCGCAACCTGGTTGCTTCCAGCCGTGACTTCTGTGGATTCCGCAGAAATTCATGCCATTAGGAATGGGCTATACTTGGCGGGACAGATTGGATGTAACAGCGTGTAAGTGGAATCAGATTGTAGCTGTTGGAAATATGAGCAATTTTTCGAATGATTTTATTGACAGAAATACTAGATAAAGCATGACTAATATAGCAGAGATAAAACAAGTCATGCAATTCGACAGAGAGAAGGTAAATAGCATCTGTATATATGAACTAGAACCGTAAACATCTAGAACAGATACTAGAGCAAGAAGTTGTGACAGAACCTCTAACGGAAAGATTATGAGAACGTACGGAACAGGAGCAGATGCACTGGTCCTGGGGTCGGTGTCCTCGCCATCCATGTCGTTGAGGAGGTTGTCGACGTCGGGGAAGAAGTCGTCGTCGGGGAAGTAGTCGTCGGAGTCCGGGGCGTCCGTGACGAAGAAGTCAGTAGTCGCGCTGAGCGCTCCCCAAAAACCTTATCACCCTTCTCCCATACAGGACTCAAAAGGTGCGGTTTCGGAGGCCTACTGTCCCGACCTGCAGTGCACACCGCAAGTCAGGATGGGGAAGATAGCAACAACGCAGTGCTCCGGAACTTTGTGGCGAGAGGAAGAGAATCCTCTGGTGTGTCTCTCTGGAGAGGAGCGACCTCTCTTATATAGGCATAGGAGAAGGAGGTGAACAGGCTGTGACGGGAGGTGAGACAACAGAGGGAGACGAAGTGAACAGACTTCAGCCGAAGAGGCGAGCCGTTCGGATTCAGTGTCCAGGAACAGAAAAACGTTTCAGCTCCCGCGTGACCTTTCGTATACCCGTCGTGCGTGGCAAAAATTTAGACATCGGCTCAGCTCATTCCCACGGCACGACGCGGCGAGGGCGGCAGAGGAAGAGCGCGCGTGGATGTCCCTCTTGTTCTCATGCTCATACAAGTAGGGAAAGAACCTGAAGGAAATATGCCCTAGAGGCAATAATAAAGTTATTATTTATTTCCTTATTTCATTATAAATGTTTATTATTCATGCTAGAATTGTATTAACCGGAAACATGATACATGTGTGAATACATAGACAAACAGAGTGCCACTAGTATGCCTCTACTTGACTAGCTCGTTGATCAAAGATGGTTATGTTTCCTAGCCATAGACATGAGTTGTCATTTGATTAACGGGATCACATCATTAGGAGAATGATGTGATTGACATGACCCATTCCGTTAGCTTAGCACCCGATCGTTTAGTATGTTGTTATTGCTTTCTTCAAGACATATACATGTTCCTATGACTATGAGATTATGCAACTCCCGTTTACCGGAGGAACACTTTGTGTGCTACCAAACGTCACAACGTAACTGGGTGATTATAAAGGTGCTCTACAGGTGTCTCCGAAGGTAGATGTTGGGTTGGCGTATTTCGAGATTAGGATTTGTCACTCCGAATGTCGGAGAGGTATCTCTGGGCCCTCTCGGTAATGCACATCACTTAAGCCTTGCAAGCATTGCAACTAATGAGTTAGTTGCGAGATGATGTATTACGGAACGAGTAAAGAGACTTGCCGGTAACGAGATTGAACTAGGTATTGGATACCGACGATCGAATCTCGGGCAAGTAACATACCGATGACAAAGGGAACAACGTATGTTGTTATGCGGTCTGACCGATAAAGATCTTCATAGAATATGTAGGAGCCAATATGGGCATCCAGGTCCCGCTATTGGTTATTGACCGGAGACGTGTCCCGGTCATGTCTACATTGTTCTCGAACCGTAGGGTCCGCACGCTTAAGGTTTTGATGACAGTTATCTTATGAGTTTATGAGTTTTGATGTTCCGAAGGAGTTCGGAGTCCCGGATGAGATCGGGGACATGACGAGGAGTCTCGAAATGGTCGAGACGTAAAGATCGATATATTGGACGACTATATTCGGACATCGGAAAGGTTCTGAGTGATTCGGGTATTTTTTGGAGTACCGGGGAGTTACGGGAATACGGGGAAGAGTATTGGGCCTTAATGGGCTTTAGTGGGAAGGAGCCAGGAGGTGGCGCGCGCCCCTCCCAAGCCCAGTCTGAATTGGACAAGGGGTTTGGGGCGCGGCCCCCCTCTCCCTTCCTTCTCCACTTCCCTCCCTTCCCCCCTTCTCCTAGTTGGACTAGGAAAGAAGGAGTCCTACTCCCGGTGGGAGTAGGACTCCCCTTGGCGCGCCCCTCCTAGGCCGGCCGCCCCCTCCTCCCTTGCTCCTTTATATACGGGGGCAGGGGGCACCCCATGGACACACAAGTTGATCTTCGTGATCGTTCCTTAGCCGTGTGCGGTGCCCCCCTCCACCATATTCCACCTCGGTCATATTGTTGCAGTGCTTAGGTGAAGCCCTGCGTCGGTAGTACATCAAGATCGTCACCACGCCATTGTGCTGATGGAACTCGTCCCCGAAGCTTTGCTGGATCGGAGCCCGGGGAACGTCATCGAGTTGTACGTGTGTTAAGAACTCGGAGGCGCCGGAGTAACGGCGCTTGGATCGGTCGGATCGGGAAGACGTACGACTACTTCCTCTACGTTGCGTCAACGCTTCCGCTTCGGTCTACGAGGGTACGTAGACAACACTCTCCCCTCTCATTGCTATGCATCACCATGATCTTGCGTGTGCGTAGGATTTTTTTTGAAATTACTACGTTCCCCAACAGAATCTTCCTTATAAAGAGGTCCAACTCCCTCTAAACTAGCAACGTGGGACTAAACTTTAGTTTCACCTCTTGCCTTGCACGAACGGGCTGCGTGGGCCTCTAGGATTTATTAAGAATTTCTGAAACTGCTATTGGGCTAGGCCCAAAATAGACAAAATTTCAGCAATCCCCCACCAGATCCCAGAGGCACACAAAATTTGCCTTTGGTTCCAAAACACTGTTTTATATACCGGTACTGCAGTGGAGACTATTAAGTTGAACTTCCACCTAGAACTCTATACTACACTAGTAAGCAACTTGAATAGTGTACTGGGCCTTGAACTGCAAGTTTTCTGCGAATCTAGCTTCACATAAAGTCTTGACCGATACGTGGCTACTGTGGATCTTCCCCGCGGGTGGAGCTTATGCATCATACTTCGAGACCTTTCATGAGTTTACTAGAGAGAACCCTACTCTCATAGATTACGATGTTTAACAATCAGACTCATATAGGTGCGTTCTTCAAAAGATGTTCTGCAAGACGACATCTCTGCTTCAATGAGCCACTTAGAACACATTAAGATATACATCAACCTGCCATGCATATTAGGAGAGTATAGCATCTTCATGGAGTGGTATTGTTGATAGTAAGGATACTCTCCTCACAGTTGACCAACAACTTGTCTTCCACATCTAATTCATGGGATCTCCGATCACAAAGAATAGGTTACCACTGTGAACAACTCATATTGTGGGTCTCATACCCATCTCCCTCGATGCATTATCTATCACATTACGTGATAGACCCTTAGTAAAAGGATCTGCCAAATTCTTAGACGTTTGGATATAATCCAATGCAATAACTCCGGAGTTTCTCATTTTCCTGACAGACTTTAACCTTCTCTGAACGTCTCTTGATAACTTCATGTTATCCTTTGAGCTCCTCACTTTTGTGATTACAGTTTGATTGTCGCAAGTCATTCAAGAGCCGACGAAGCCAATCTGCTTCGACCGTAGCTGTATCTAGTGTTGTGAGTTTTGCTTCCATTGTTGACCTCGTTAAGATGGTCTGCTTGCAAGACTTTCAAGAAATAGTGCCACCTCCATGAGTGAATACATATCCGCTCGTGGCCTTTATCTCATCAGCATCTGAGATCCAGTTTGAGTCATTGTACCCTTCAAGCACCTTTGGGTGCCCGGTGTAGTGAATTCCATAATTCATACTGCCTTTCAAATAACGCAAAACTCTCTCTAGAGCTTCCCAATGCACATCTCCTGGTTTTGAGACAAACCGACTCAGTTTGATAACAACAAAAGAAATGTCAGGTCTTGTAGCACTGGCTAAGTACATAAGCGAGCCAATAATCTGAGAATATTTCAATTGATCTCTAGCAATTCTTCGATTCTTTCGAAGTAACACACTCACATCATAAGGTGTTGGAGAGGGCTTGCAGTCACTATAGCCAAAGCGACTCAAGATCTTCTCCACATAGTGAGGTTGAAGCAATGTAATCCCACCATCATCGTCTCTCAACAACTTGATGTTCAGAATGACACCAGCCACTCCTAAATCCTTCATCTCAAAACAGTGAGATAGGAAATTCTTGACCTCCTTAATAACATTCAGATTTGTTCTGAAAATTAGTATGTCATCAACATACAAGCAAAGGATAACTCCCTCGCCCCCACCATGGCGATAGTACACACATTTGTCAGCTTCTTTACAACAAAGCCTGCAGCTGTTAAAGTTCTTTCAAACTTCTCATGCCACTGTTTGGGTGCTTGCTTGAGTCCATATAAATACTTCAGCAACTTGCACATTTTTCCTTCCTGACCATCTAGTACAAACCCATCTGGTTATTCCATATAAATTTCCTCGTCCAACTCTCCATTTGGAAAAGCAATCTTAACATCCATTTTATGAACGAGCGAAGCAGCTAGTGAAAGTAGAACGCGAATAGTGGTCATTCGAGTCACAGGTGAGTAAGTATCAAAGAAGTCTTCACCTTCCTTTTGGGTATAACTCTTAGCCACGAGCCGAGCCTTGTACTTTCCAATAGTACCATTAGGCCTAAGCTTCTTCTTGAATACCCATTTACATCCTATAGGTTTGCACCCATAAGGACGATCAGTTATCTCCCAAGTTTCATTCGCCAAGATGGAATCCATCTCGCTACGAACCGCTTCCTTCCAGTAGTTAGCATATTTAGATGCATAGGCCTCTGAAATAGAACTGGGAGTGTCATCTATGAGATACACAAGAAAATCATCACCAAAGGACTTTGCAGTCCTCTGTCTTTTGCTCCTAGTAGGAACTTCGTTGTTCTTCTCCACAGGATTTTCAAAGTGTTCCATCGAAATGGCAGGTTTGGTAATTGTAACTGGTTACTGATTCGATGAACTAGGCACATCCTGATTAGATGAGGTAGCCATACCCTTCATGGGAAAGATATCTTCAAAGGAAGTCGCATCATTCGACTCCATGATCGTACCGACATGCATGTCAGGTACCTTAGATTTTACAACCAAGAATCTATAGCCAATGCTATGAAAAGCATATCCCAGGAAAACACAATCCACAGTCTTTGGTCCAAGCTTCCGCTTCTTTGGAATTGGAACATTGAATTTCGCCAAACAAGCCCATGTTCGTAGATAAGAGAGTTTTAACATTTTCTTCTCCCATTCCTCGAATGGAGTTATCTCTTTGTTCTTTATGGGAACTTAGTTTAGGACATGACATGCCATCAATATCGCCTCCCCCCATCATGCTTTGAAGAGACCCGATGTGTCTAACATGGCGTTAACCAAATCAGTTAGAGTACGGTTCTTTATTTCGGCCACCCCGTTTGACTGAGGTGAATAGGGAGGCATCCTCTCATGGAGTATACCATGTTCCGCATAAAAAGCATCAAATTCATTGGAAAAATACTCTCCACCACGGTCGGACCTAAGCCTCTTGATTTTTCGATCAAGTTGGTTTTCCACTTCAGCTTTATAGATCTTGAAAAATTCAAAGCCTCATCCTTAGATTTTAGAAGATACACACGGCAGTATCTAGTGGAGTCGTCAATTAACGTCATGAAATATTTCTTTCCACCTTTTGTCAAAACACCATTCATTTCACATAGATCCGAATGTATGAGCTCTAGTGGTGCAAGATTTCTCGTTTCCGCAGTCATATGAGACTTACGAGGTTGCTTAGCTTGCACACACACTTGACACTTGGATCCCTTGACAGTGGTGAAACTAGGTATTAAGTTCAACTTCGCTATTCGCGACATGCAACCAAAGTTAACATGACAAAGACATGAATGCCACACATTTGATTCACTATTGTTGCAAATATGATTAACAACTTTATTGCAAACGTCTGACAAGGATAAACGAAACAGGCCTCCTGACTCATAGCCTTTACCAACAAAGGTTCCATACTTGGATATTAAAAATTTATTCGACTCAAAGACAAGCTTGTAGCTATCTCTACACAGTAGAGATCCGCTAACAATATTTTTATTGACGGAGGGGACATAATACACGTTCTTCAGCCGCATGATCTCCCCCGAAGTAAACTTCAGATAGACTGTGCCAACACTACGAACAGAAGCACTTGAACCGTTGCCCATCAGCACGGTTGAAGTCCTTGCGGTCTGATAAGACGAAAATATGGAAATATCACCGCATACATGCACATTAACACCCGTGTCAATCAACCAGTTAGGAGAATGACATACTGAAAGAATAGTGAGAAATATACCATACCCATCATTCTTTATGTCAGTGTCTCCAATGACAACATTAGCGGTCTTGCCGCCTTTCCTAGAATGACGCTTGTCATAGCGATTAGGGCAACTAGGAGCCCAATTATCAGGATCCCCACACACGTGACAAACACCTTTCTTCTTGTCATTCTTCTTCTTGAAGTTCGTGTGTTGCGCACCCTTGTTTTTTCCATCAAACTTTGCTTTACCATCAAACTTGCCCTTGGTCTTGAACTTGTGGGGCTGAAAGTTCTTCTTCTGTACCAGATTGGCACTAGATCCTCCCTCAATACCTCGAGCACGTGTGACCTTTGCTCTCGCCTTTTCTTCCACATCAAGAGTACCAATGAGATCCGGAACAAAAAACTCCTGTTTCTTATGCTTCAGTAAGGTATCAAAGTTCCTCCATGAAGGAGGAAGCTTAGTGATGATACCTCCGGCAACAAACTTGTCCGGTAGCATACAATTGAAGTACTCAAGTTCTCTAGCAAATGACTGTATCTCATGAGCTTGCTCAACCACGGAGCGCTCTTCAGTCATCCTGTAATCATAGAATTGCTCCATGATGTACAGCTCAGTGCCAGCATCCGAGACCCCAAACTTGGCCTCAAGTGCGTCCCATATATCTTTTCCATTATCAATTGACGCATAAGCATCAACTATGTTCTCACCAAGAACACTCAAGAGAGCAGCCTTAAATAGAGTATCCATTTTTTGAAAAGCTTGTGCCTGTTGAGCATCAAGCTCTCCTTCAGGTTTGTCAAGAGTGGCGTCATAGCAACTCATGGTTTGAAACCATAAGACTGCTCTCACGCGCCATCTCTTATAGTGGATACCCTCAAACATAGGAGGTTTCATGGAAGCAGGAAAACCACTCGTGGGAAACCATAAGACTGCACTCACGCGCCACCTCTTATAGTGGATACCCTCAAACATAGGAGGTTTCATGGAAGCAGGAAAACCACTCAGGGTAAATTGCCTATAGTAAGATTTTTAGATTGTTGGAAATATGTGCAATTTTCCAAACGATTTTATTGATAGAAATACTAGATAAAGCATGAGTAATATAGCAGAGATAAAACAAGTCATGCAATTCGACAGAGAGAAGGTAAATAGTATCTGTATATATGAACTAGAACCGAGCACATACTAGAGCACAAGTCATGTAATTCGACAGAGAGAAGGTAAATAGCATTTGTATATATGAACTAGAACCGAACACATACTAGAGCAAGAGCAGTGCTCCGGAACTTTGTGGCAAGAGGAAGATCAGCCGAAGAGGCGAGCGGATTCAGTGTCAGCGCGCGTGGATGTCCATTTTGTTCTCATACTCATACAAGTGGGGAAAGAACCTCCCTTATAACGAGGTCCAACTCCCACTAAACTAGCAATGCGGGACTAAACTTTAGTTCCACCTCTTGCCTTGCATGAATGGGCTACGTAAGCCTCTAGAATTTATTAAGAATTTCTGAAACTGCTATTGGGCTAGGCCCAAAATAGATAAAATTCCAGCAGTAGCTTTGCAGTGGACGTGATCAAACAACCTGACAATAACCTCGGACTTGATGTTGCGTTGTTGGCAGAGTGCAAAGACTTATCAGCTGATTTTGCAGAAGTGATCTTCACGCACTATAGCTAGATATTGCTATAGTACTAAATCGTCTAGTGTTTGGGATGAGTCTATCTCTGATTTTATTTCTCACTTGCAAGTAAATGACTTATCTATTGTTTGAGAAATAAAGTCGTTTACTGTAAAAAAAAACTCAAGCAAGGAGGGAGTACAAGTACGCGCTTCGGCTCGCGGGGTGTGTTGGCACGTAAAATGAAAAAAAAAAGACGACGCCGTTGCATATACCACAACACGGGCGGCTGAAAATCGAAAGCGAACTAGAGGTCTTGTGATAGGATATCCCCCTTTTGTCCTTTTACTTCCGGTGTAGATGTGGTGATCGCCTGATTGGTTCACATCTTCCTCATTGTTCTCAACGAAAGATGAGACCATGGACGTGGAGCGTGTTAAAATATAAGATCTGACTACAAAGCGAGGGAGTTATGAATCGACGGGTACATCTGCTGCCACATCATTAATGACAACACTGTGATGTCAACTCTGACCATAGGTATGACTAGCTGTACTTTCTCGATCCAATATTAATAAACGTTGAAAATTTCGTCGTCAATGAATATGGGACGGAGTGAGTATAAATTATATATGCCATAACATTTTTATTGTTAGATCCGTATTTTAAAAAACTCTCTAGTAATGTTATTTTTAGCATACACATTATATTTTGCTAGGTAAATTTATGGTTAAATTCTTTGGTGGAGCGGTGCTTCATCCTACACACTGATGGCGACGGATCTTGACGGCGTGACGCAGTGCAGATTCGGAGTTCGCTGTGGGAGGATGGACTCGCGCAGGAGGACGACGCTGTGGGCGTCGTGGTGGCGTCGATGGCAGAGAGACCTGGCACGGTACATGCAACAGTACAGCTCTGAAGATGGATTTGTGGCAGGTGGCTGCGGCGGCCTCATACCCGGCAGGCGTCCTGGTTGAGGAGTGCGCCGAACTGGTAGGTGCCCCATACCCGGCAGGCGTCCTGGTTGGGACCTCAGGTCTTAAATGTTTAGGTTTAGCTGCGATGTCTGTTTGGTATTAGGCCTAGACTATCTGCGCCCCTTCGTCAATTGGATAGGTGTAGCGACAGTTGTTGCTTAGACGGTGGCTTTAGTCTTGCTGTTGTATGACTTTGTAAGGTTTTGTGATAATAATTAATAAAATGGCCGTATGCATCGTCCAGATGCAGAGGCCGGGGGTCATCCTCCTTTTCTAAAGAAAAATTTATGATTAAAATTTGATGTAAAGTATGACGGGGACTAATAAACCCGAATGAAGGAAGTGTTCTTTTATCTCAAAATAGATTGCAACCCACAAAACTAGTTTTTGATACATTGCGTGTTTTTTTTAATGTCCGTCTTGTTTTGGGCACGGACGCCGGTCCGGTCTCGCCTCGTTTGGATCGATCGAGGCGTCTGCTCGGTAGGGCGAAACCCGTCGAAATGGCTGGCTTCCCATCGCCCGTGGTTTGAAGAGGTTTTCTGTGGGCTTGTGATCTCTCTCTCTCTCTCTCTCGTGTTGGTCTCATCGAAGCTGCCCATGTTTTTGACAACTAGCTCACCATTTTGTCCAGAAATTCCCCCAATCACGTGGCCTCTGTTGTGGAAAAAAAAGATTCCACCATTTTTTTTGCTTTTTCTGAATGGGAATCCGACCGTATCCAAGGGCCGAGGCCGACGTACGTAGGGCCCAGACAAAACCCAAATGTTTTTTTAACGCCGAAGCGGCGACCGGCCGGCGGCGGCATCAGCCAAGCGGAACGAGACGAGACGACGAGCAAGGAGAGGGACTGAGGGACCCACGCGCCCACCGAGGCCGAATAACCCCCCGGGCCCGCCCGACAGCGACCCACGCCCCAACCCAATCATCCGCCCGCCCACCCTGGCCGGCCCGGCCCGCCTCCCCCTTCTTCTTCCTCTTCTCCATCGGCCACGGCATCCTCCAATCCTTCCATCGAATTCTCGCGCCGCGGCGGAGGGGAGAGGAGATGAAGTTCGGCAAGGATTTCCGGAGCCACCTGGAGGGCACGCTGCCGGACTGGAAGGACAAGTACCTCGCCTACAAGGCGCTCAAGAAGCTCATCAAGACGCTCCCCCCCGACGCCCTCGCCGCCGACCAGCCGCCGCCCCCGCCTCCCCTGCCCCCGCCCGGGCGCGGCGACGGCGGCCTCGGGGACTGGTTCGCCCGCATCCTCGACGTCGAGCTCCACAAGCTCAACGACTTCTACATGGAGAGGGAGGAGTGGTACGTCATCCGCCTCCAGGTACCCACCCAACCCTCCCCCTCCCTCCCCCGCCTCCGCCCTGCCCCCCTGCCTGCAGCCGTCGTCTTCTCGCCGCCGCGTACGATGCCCGCGCCGACGCGCGCGGGACGGAGTCTAGGTAGGGCCGTCGCAACGGCCGGGATTTGGATCGTGGTGATTTTTGTTCTGTGCTGGGCAAGGAAATTGGTCACCACATGTGAATCTCTCGAGTTTAGAATGTCTGAGAATTTTTTTGGATAGTAGTGATGAATCAGTGGTAGCATTGAACCGTGATTTGGTTCGGCCAATGAGTAATTGGCCGCTTGTGATGCCTTTAATTGCAACTACAAACTAAGCTTGTCTGGTTGCTTGTCATAGTAACTTGGGTGGATAAAATGTTTCTTTCTGTTGTTTGTTCATTATAGGCGAAATTGATGGGGTGCGCCTTTCTGTACGACTGGGGCAGGCAATCACTCTATGACTATATCCATCATAAAAGCCCCCTGTTAAGTGAAATGGCCTGAAAATGTCAACACTGCACATAGGCTTATTGAACATGCTCAACCCGACTTAGGCATATTAAGGTTGCAGTCACGCAGATGTCGTTATTGTCACGTTTAACTAATGACCCATATGTGATTAGTGAACATCAGCACGATAATGGAGTTTAAAGCTGCCACTGAGGTTTGCCCAGTGTTCATTATGGCCGACTTTGCTTAAATGTCTGTTACAGGTGACTAGGTGCGTAGCAAATCCAGTCCCAACAATTCTTGTAAACTGAGATCCCAAACCAATGTAAACAACAGCACCTGGCCTGGTCCGAAGAACTCAATTTACCCTTTTTTTTATGGATCATACTAGCATAGCTGATTGAGCAGTCTAGATCGTTTAACATTTCAGGCTGTTTTAAAACTAATACTCCCTCTGTCCCAAAATAAGTGACTCAACTTTATACTAGCTTTAGTACAAAGTTAATATAAACTTGAGTCACTTATTTTGGGACGGAGGGAGTAATACCCAACTTCTGAACTTAACTAGGTGAGTAGCAAATCCAGTTCCAATAATTCTTGTAACTCGAGACCCCAAACCAATGTAAACAACAGCACTTGGCCTTGCCCGAAGAACTCAATACCCTTTTTTATGGATCATAAAAAGCATAGCTGATTGAGCAGTCTAGATCGTTTAACATTTCAGACTAGTTAAAAAGAACTTTTGAACTTATCTGCTGAAATCTGAACAGCCTCTTTATGCTTCAGTTCTTGACTGCATATTTAGTTCTGATCATTTCACTGAACCTCCTGTTGGAACTTGAAAGTATCTTGCACTGTCACCCTCAGTTCTTGACATTTCAGCAGACCCAGTGAGTAGCAAACCCAGTTCCAGTAATTCTAGTAAACCGAGACCCGAAACCAATATAAACAACAGCACATGTCCTTGCCTAAAGAAGTAAATTTACTACTCCCTCCGTCCCATAATATAAGATGTTATTACAACTGATATACTCACATATTTGTTGTAATGGCATCTTATATGATGGGACGTTGGGAGTATTTTTTGGGGTATGGACCACACAGATAATAGCTGACTGAGCAGTTTAGATGGTTTAGCATTCCAGGCTGTAGTAAAATCCATACTTCTGAACTTATCTGGTGAAAGGCCTAAAGAGTCTCTTTATGCTTCAGTTCTTGTCTTCGTATTAGTTCTCATCATTTGATTCAGCCTCCTGCTGGGAGCATCTATTTCGTTGTACAGTTGTACTGTCACATGGTTTTGTCCTTATGTAACAGACTGTCTTGGATCTATAGAATCTAATAACATGTGAGGTGTTGAGAAGATGATTGTCCTAACAGCATGACGCGACATTCTTGATAAGGTTCTCATGAGCGCTTGGGAGAGATTCCCTTCCTACTTTTGAAATGCCACAATCTGTGAATGTTATTGTCCATTGTTGGCATTTTTCATTTATTGTACATGGATTATTTAGGGGCTTAGGTAGTACAGTAGCAGGTAGTTGTGGTATACCAATTTCTTTTATTTTCACTCGTCAGTTTGCTTGTCTGTAGGTGCTAAAGGAGAGGATTGAGCGAGTCAAAGCTAAGAAGAATGGTGCTTTTACATCCAAAACTGAGTTCACTGAAGAAATGTTAGAGATACGTAGAGATTTCGTGCTTATCCACGGCGAAATGATACTTCTGCAGACCTACAGCTCCCTGAATTTTGCTGGTGAGCACATGAAACCAAGTTAGCCAACCTTCAGTGTCCTACCAACAGTACGCTTTCTAGCTAACATCATGATACTTGGTGTATACAGGGCTAGTGAAGATACTGAAGAAGTATGACAAAAGAACAGGCGGCGTGCTCAGCCTACCTTTCACTCAGCGAGCTCGCCACCAACCATTTTTCACCACTGAACCGTTAACAAGGCTTGTTCGAGAATGTGAGGCTAATCTTGAAATCCTTTTCCCTGTTGAAGATGAAGTACTCGAGTCTGGTTCCTCTTCAAAGCATCAGGCTCACAATGATGCGGCTAGTCGTGACCCAGCTTCATCTTGCGACGCAGAAACCTCAGAGGTGTACCGAAGCACACTCGCAGCAATGAAAGCGATAGAGGGCCTCAAGAAAGCCAGCTCTACCTACAATGCCCTGTCTCTGGCTAGGTTCTTCCATGGAGAGGATGGCGAAGCATGTTCTGGCGCCATAACATCTGAGAGCTCGTTATCAGATTCCATGACAGATTCCCAGGTAGAAGATGCTGACAAGAATGACAAAGAGGTGCAATCAAAGGAGCAGAGCTCTGCTCAAACTGACCATAACGCGGAAGCGGAGCGACGCGGTGGATAATAATCAGTCTTTGCATGCTATTTTGAATCCCCTGATAAGTGTAAATGATAGAACTGCTATAACACCAATAATCTGGATGCTTAGCCAGTCGTTGAAAATGTGTGATCACAAGTCATGTTTTATTTTGATGCTTGGAGTTTTGGAGATGTAGGAAGAAAGTGTGTGTGACATTGAGCTGATTTGATTTGAAAGGAATTGTATACAGTCTCTCTGTTTCTCAAGGTTTTTGTATAGCCACTGATGTTTGCCTTCAGCAAACCACTCATACAGTGGCTTTGATTTGTAATTTATGTACTCCCTCCATTCCATATAAAGTTGTACAAAGTGAGCGACAAGTAATATGGATCGGAGGGAGTACAAAACATTCTAGTTGGGTCCAGACTCATAGAAGTAGTAAACATGCAAAGGGAACTTAAAGCTCCACACAATAATTGAAAAAGTTATCCTTGTTGTGTGAATAATTTAGATGCCAAAACCAACTAAATAAGGGGTAATGATTTGTTGCTCCGAACAGAAAAATAACAATATGCATATGTTGCATCCACAGTGATGCTATTGGACAAGGTGCAAATATACTAAACATAACAGCAAGTTGCATACAACTAATATAAAATGGCTTGCCCATAGCAAGTTTATGTAACTGATTAAGCACAGTGGTTACTTAATGTAGAATACTGAAGGATTCAAAGCACATGACACGAGTGTTTAGACCAAAGATTTTAGAACACAAGAGTGTCTTAGCAAACACCCTATCCACAGTAGCTCATTGCATGGACCAAACAATCTCACCCTACACAACATCGACTAGAAGAATCAAACAACTGTTGTAGATGAAATGATTTAGTGGCAATATTTCCAAGCCAAAATGTGGTTGAAGCTAGATCGGATGCGATATCCTTGGTGGTGGAGATCGTCGGACCGAGTGTGTTGGTGGTGATATCCTTGACTAGTACTTACCCAACATTCTTGTTGTAACATCCTAATGGAAAAAAAAGTCACATATATTTTACAAATTCAAAAACTAATAAAAAATTCATATCAATTTGACAAATCAACCATATTAGTGAAAAGCAACTGGCAGATTAGATTAGTGAGAAAATATTGCTATTTCAACACTATAGAGAGTGGAAAAAGTGACCATGCAACAGCAAACCAGGACAACTTCTTGGCTTGCTCCTCGAGAGTGGTAGGATCACAAATCAACAAGTCGGTCTGCTACACAAGATAGACAACAAACATGTTATTGTACATGACCAAAAATACAATCTGTGGATCGAATGGGTGAAATACTTTCAGGTACACTCACAATCCTTTTTTTAGGGAATCACAATCCTTTTCGGCAGACCCATTATGATGCCCACATTTTGCACTTCTCAATTCTTATTTATTCGAGGATTCGTATGTACGGAGTAACTCACGAAAGTGGAGTTTTTTAGCTCAAGCTCAAATGAGCTCGGTGAACAGTAAAATCAGGAAAAATTGAAAAACAATTTAAAAATATTTTTTGTGTGAAAACATTAACAAAAGTTTTACGTGCTCACCAAATTTCATCTTGAAATCACATCCTTGGAAGTCGTGGCAAAAAAACAAAATTGATGCTCCAAAAGTGTTATTTTCGAAAGCATTTTGGAGTGCTTAATTTGTTTTTTTTTTTCACGACTACCACGAATGTCTTTTTCAAATAAAATTTCGTAGGCACATAAAAGTTTTGTCAATGTTTGTTTCATTTTTTTTATTTTACTGTTCACCCCGAGCTCAAATGAGCTCGGAGTAGAAGATGACTATTGTTGACCCTGCCTCTACTCATATGCAACTTCAATAGAACTTTATTTGGACTTTGTTTGACCCCCACCCCACACACAGTTCTGAAGTCAAGTCACTCAACGATCCATTGAGTGATTAATGAGTCGCAAGATAAGGTTTTTGATTCTCAATGTGTGCATGCACTAACCTTTCCCCTTTTATATATGTGCGCGGAGGTGAATATGTAAAAAGCTTCTATCCTATTTAATTCAGTCATCTCTTGGGGTGCATTCTAATCTCTTTGTCTAGTGATAGAATAGATTTTTCTCATATTTTTTTTGTCTACATCTATAAGCATCTTACTTAAGTGAAGGAGTTTGCTCAAGAACTGAAAGCTGAGCAGGTCTTTCTTCGCTTCGCCTAACTGCTAAAAAAATAATTTTATCTACTTAAAAGAATGTATTTCCCAGCTAGACTGTCAATTACTCGTCCTTAACCCATACACGAGTACTCTTTAATCCGGAAGTCATCTCAACAATATTTTTTGACCTTATTAATTAGTATAATTCAGAAAGTTTAGCCTAAATCTAATTCATTCATATGCTTGTTTGGCATACAATTTTAATCTACTTTCTTGTTGTCTCTAAGCGTAGCTCCACAGCCCGAACGACTCATCCGCTCAAAATAGACGTTTACCTGACATATTCATAAATATTTCCTCGCTGTTGACATTGGTCTGTGTTTGTCATCAAGACTAGATGGACATCGTTGGTGCAACACTGACCCAGTAGAAACCAAATTCTCGCATTTGTCGGGGTTCGGCTCCATGTTTTAAGCGAATTTGGAGCTTCAGCGTGAGTCAAAATAAATATAATTATTTATACTAAATTTTAACACTTGTTAATTAATCATTTTCAAATTAAAATTATAGGTAATATATTATAATGAATTTAAAACTATATTTTCTAATAAAATATTTATTTTTTCAATATATTGAGCCTTAAAACATATTTATAAGTTTGAGAGAATAAAAAGAATAGAATTGCATGTCTTTCAAGATTAATTTGTGACATTTACATGAATATATTGTATATGTTTATGTGTGTATACTTAAATATCTTATTAGAGATATCTAGAGTCTATGGTACAAGAAATTATCTTGCTAATGTTTTTAAAAAAAATTGTGGGTCAATGTTTTTCATAATTAGATGTACACAAATATAAAAATTCTAGAAAATGTAAGTTGTTTTCGAGGAGGTTGTCATCTAACAATCGACACATGCATTGTTCTCTCATTCTTTTTTCTAGTCAAAGTCTTACCTATTACATTGGTCCATAAATCTATTAAAGATGCGTGTATGCTCCGTATTAAGAAACAGTATGACAAAACGACCTAGGAGCCTCCACAGCGCTTTGCCGTCGCTCGCCGTCCGATTGCATCGATCGCAAGTCGTCTGGTTGTCTTCACTCGTTTCTTGGGCCGCTACTCTGCAGAACTCTCTAGCTCCGTTGTGGTTATTTGGGCTGGTATTGTAACCGGGCCGGTGCACTGAATTCATTGGCCTGTTTAGATGGGCCACGCCTTTCTTTCATCCCCGCACCCTGTCCCTCCCTCTCCCGTCCGAGTTGCCGTCGTTCTTCTCCTCTCCGCCAGCACCGCTCAGGCAGCCACCTCGCCTAAAAGATAAGGTCACGAAATAAAATCTCCATCGGTGGCGTCTCCTCTAATATTCCCGTGATCAGCGGGCAGTGAATACAGAGCGAGGCAGGCAACGACGGATTGGCCTGGGTGGGGAGATGCGGCCGACCAGGTCACGCCATTGTGCTCGCCTTGAACAATCAGGCGGAGGATGTGGCACGGTTTTTCTGGCGGGTGCCCGGTGGACCTATTCCGCTGCACGGCGTTGCCACCGGTGTGGGAGGGCAGTTACACCGGCGTTGGTATAAAATGGCAGAGCTTCCGAGAGCAGTAGGATGACGGTTCCAATAGCTAGGATGTGCGAGAGAGCAGAGGTCGAGCATCAAGGTGCACTTCTACTCCGGCCGCCTCCAGCCGTGCAGAGGTCCCACACCACTGCATCCTTCGGGCGCTTCTCTGTGCTGGGTGATGGGAAAATGAAGATGAAGATGCGGATCATGGGTAGGCAGGTGAAACTGGGACTGGGTTGAGCACTTGAGGCTTGCGGTGGCTCGACACCTTCTACAGCAGACACATGTTCAAATCCCCATCGACTCATACATGGATGACAAAGCACAATGTTGTCGTTAGCATGAGGTAATTTTATTGTGCACCTATTCAACACTTCAGTTCCAGCAAGCATTTTTTGTAAGCATGGACATATTATTTCAGTTTTATGGCTCCTGCCGGGGATCCATGTGGCCAGTCACATGGCTTGATCGAGCGGCCTCCCATAGAACTTGCACTGCCTCCGCCTAGATTCCTTGGTGATATATCATATATCTACTTCCGATCCCCTTTTCTTCACAAATCCATGACTCCGATGTATTTCCATGGGTTGCTACATGTATCTTGGTATGATGTAGATGAAACATGTCAAATATTCTTACACTATCTGTTTAATTTCCTCTCAAGCCAATCGACTTTGATCGGATGATCACTTCATTTTCTGCTTTGCTTGCCTCTGTCAAATGCAAATTTTGAGGTATACGTAAGAGCGGAAGATTGAGCTATTTGATTTTTTATCTTATATTTGCTACTCATAAGAACATGCATCAACTTATTTTTGGCCTCTTGTTCTTGTTGTTGAGAAAATACGAGATGTCGCTTCTTTTGCCCTTCGAATGTCCAATGATGAATAGAAATTTGAAGAATGTAAAAATGTGGCAAGAGTGTACATTTTTTTACAAAAGCTTTGATTATTACATTCTAAAATTGGGCGGGCGCGGCAACGCGCGCTATCATGTTCTAGTTTGGTATTGAAGTAGCACCACTGATACGATAATCTTTCGTAGTAAATGCTGATCCGAGAGAGACTAGCAGCCTAACTAAACTAGCTTTAGTATGTGAACCTCGTACAATAAACTGTTTCTTCGTCTATTTTTCTCCCTATATACTCAATACTTCAATAGGCTCTTAAGTGTAACCAATATTTACTAATAATTAATGTGTTGATTAATATAGACAATTGGCATGTAGTAGGTAGAGATCTCTACCTCGGGCCTAGGGTGGTCGCACTATGCGCTAACATCGAGATAACTCAGGCCACGCTTGTATGATTTTAATTGGATACAGGTGTATTTAACTTCTGGGTGTAACTTACCGGTCTAGAGCTATTTTCAGTTGGAAACCAAAACCACGGGCGGAGACCTGTATATTTTACAAGGGTATTCAGATGGAAAACGAGAATCCAAGCAGGCCTCAGAGGGTGCACTGGTGAGGAGCAATAGTAAGCGCATGAAAGCACCAGCTCCATTGGCGATGGTGTGGACCGTCATCTTGACGAATAAGAGCAGAAGCAATCATCGAGGTGGGGAGGCGACACACTTGCGCACCATCACCTTGTCGCATTAGGCTTGGTTGCCTAGGAGTTGGCATGGAAGCGAAGGTGCTTTGCCGACAAGGCAACTAGGAGGAGGCATACGGCGTGCTTGGTGTTGGCCAAGCTCAAACTAGGTGGGAGAAGCTCAACGCTTAAAGATGGTGCCACTCCTAGGGTCCTGGCCTCCTGGGTGGGCAAGCAATAACGCTGCAGTCAGGCCTAGCTACTAGCTACTAGAGCTTGCTTGGTCTATACCACATATGAGATTTCATGTTTATCCACGATCAAATAATACTTCTACAAACCTACAACTCCCTAAATTTTGCTGGTGAGCACATGAAACCAAGTTAGCCAACATTCAGTTTTCTACCAATAGTATGTTTCGTGACCAATATGCTGACACTTTGTGCATACATGACTAGTGAAGACACTGAAGAAGTATGATAAAAGAACATGCAACATGCTCAACCTACCTTTCACTCAGCGAGCTCGCCACCAACCACTGAACGTTTAACAAGACTTGTTCAAGAATCTGAGGCTAATCTTGAACTCCGTATCCCCATTGAAGATGAAGTACTTGAGTCGGGTTCCTCTTCAAAGCATCAGTCTCACATTGATGTGGCTAGTCGTGACCCAACGTCATCTTGCGATGTAGAAACCTCAGAGGTGTACCGAAGCACAATCGCGGCAATGAAAGTGGTAGAGGGCCTTAAGAAAGCCAACTATACTTACAATGACATGTCTCGGGCTAGGTTCTTCCATGGAGAAGATGATGAAGCTTGTTCGAGTGTCATAACTCCTCGGAGCTTGTTGGTAGCTTCCTTAACAGGCTCCTAGGTTGAAGATGTAGATAAGGATGATTAAGAGGCGTGAGAAAGTAAAAAAAAATGGTAAACATGTGAAGAAAGTGTCCCTTATGTATATGAAAGTGTAAAATGTATATTAAAAAAGTAGACATCAAAATCATTTATTTGACAAAATGTTAATAACGTACTGAAAAAATGTTTAACATGCACAAAAAATTGTTTGTGAAGTACTCCCTCCTTTCCAGAATATAATGCGCGATTGACTTTGCATGATCTTTGATGCATGACTTTGACCACTAATATACATCAAAGTACATGGATTGAATGCGTATAAATGGCATCATCGTATTTGTCTTGCAAAGCAATTTTATTTCATATGCCTGTAAACTAATTTTATAGACATACAATACGTGAAAATCATAGTCAAAGTTGTCTGACGAAGACCAGAAAAGTCAACCGGCGCCTTATATTTTGGGAAGGAGGGAGTACATGAAAAATGTTAAACATGTATAAAAATGTTGCGATTATATTAGAAAAAAGAAAAGGAAAAAGATGAACACCAACAAATAAACAAAGAAAAATGAGACAGACAAAAAAAATGAAGAAAAAAGAAAGAGAAAAGCCAAAGAAAATCAACGCAAAAGAGTGGAAACAGTGAAAACCGACAAGGAAACAAAGAATAAGGAAGAAAACCAATGAAAACCGAAAAAGTAACAAAGAAAACCAAATATATTTTTTAAGAAACACCGAAAAAAACAGATGCAAAAGAATGAAAGCAATAACAACGAAAAACCATGAAATGCAAGAAAGAAACAAAGAAGAAAGAAGAAGAAAACAGTGAACATCAAAGAAACAATAAAGAAAAACACAGAAGAAGAAAGAAATATATATATATATATATATAACTAGATCAGTCCAACCAATAAATAGACATAAGGGAAAAAAATGAAAGCTACACCGAGCGGAAAAAACCTCGGGCCGGCCTAGTAGGTACACAAGGAAAAAAATCTTCAGGCGAGAGCTTCTTTCATCTTGCTATAAGCGAGATATAGCTATTGCGCTATTAGCCTGCTCCCCTTGTCCCCTACTATCTTTCCGAAATCACTAGTTAAGGGTTATCCCTTGCAAAGATCACTTCTCACATCCTTTGGTGCTGACAAGTGCCTCATTGCATGTTGCGGCACTTGCCGCAACCTGAGAGATTTTCCTTTTTTGGTAGATTCATTTTTTCAAAATGGTTTATCTCTTGAACCATGCTTCAAAAAATCTATTTAAATAAATCAAGCAAATGCCAATGCTTTGTTTGATTGATTTAAATAGATTTTTGTTTTGCTTAAGATGACCTATATCTCTTGAATTGCTTGTAGTATAAAATTTGGCCTTGTCCTGTGTTTAAGTTACCCCGGTTTTAATTAGCTATGCCTCATTTGGAACAATTTTATAGTAGATTTTAAAGGAGCTGTTTTGTAATTATAGAACCAGACCCGATCTTGTTACTGTATTGTTCTAGCGGATTTGCTAATTCTTATTTAGATTAGAATTAAGAAAGTCACATCTAAACTGTTAAATCAATCAGGCAAAAAAAATCCATATGAATCTCCACGTAAAATCACATGGTGTAGAACTTAGACGAGATTTTGTTATATCTCATCTAGATGAGAACTAGACACTACTTGTTTTAGTTCTGATCCTAAACCCTAGGCCAAGCCATTTTTCGTTTCAAATTCATGGTTATAATTCCAAAGAAAAGGGGATTAATTTGGCGATAGTTCAATCTGGAACCTGAGCTCAGATGCACCTGGTGAACAGTAAAACAAAAGGAAATCCAAAAAATTCCGGTTTTTTGTGTGGTGAAAGATGCATGAGTGCGTGATGTCCATGCCAAATTTCAGAGCATTTGGGTATTTAAGTAGCTCTCAGCAAAAAAAAACAAGATCATTTCTAAACAGTATAGAAAAGTAAATTTTTTCACAGACCCGAATTTTATCTTTTTTGCTGAGAGCTTCTTAGATGTCCAAATGTTCTCAATTTTGGCACGAACATCACGTAGTCAATCATCTTTTACCACAAAAAAAATTAAGAATATTTTGAAATTTTCTGATATTTTAAATTATTTTACTGTTCATGCCCGGGCTCAGAGGAGCCCGGGAGCCAAATCGCTGCTTCCTTTTATTATATATTATAATTGTTGGAACATGTTGCCACATCCTTTTCTTTGTACTCCGCCATTACATCGCCGTCTGATTCTGCTCTCCAGCTTCTGCCCTCACCCTAATTGTCTTCTGGTGAGCCAAGTCAAGCAAATAATGCACCCGTGTAACCTTTGGTTAGGGCTAAGAGTCACGTGGCCTATGCCTCGAGCCTCTTGCTGTCAAACTCATCCATCAACAAATTCAACATGGAGAAACATGCATATGGAAATCCTTGAGCTTTTTCTTTTACTTTGAGGGATAAAATCTGCAACAGCGGCTGCTAGGCGAACACCTCGCAAGCTAATTGCAGCAGTAAATAAACGAAAGAAGTAAGCTAAGTAGATAAGAAGCAGGCAAATCCCGTCGCGCTTGATCAATGGTTGCGCCATGTGAACTCAGCCGAAATGCACTCCCTCGTAGTCGGCTCGGCTGTCACTCGGGACGCGGTGCTCAGTCTGGTCTTGTTCTGACGGAAGCGCATAGGATTAGCTCAGTTAATTACTCCTGCCGCTGCTTGATTTGCAGCCGCCGCATCCCACTCTTCCGGCCGGACCCTTTGGAGACCCTCTAGAGGATCTGACCTTCGACCACCTAATAAATTAATTAATTAGCTTAATCAGATGCTTTCCTTGCCCCGCCTCCTCGACCCCAACAAGGATGGGATCATGGCAGCTCCAACGCATGGTCAACGATATCCAACTGCCTACATATACACGCCAAACCCATCCGTACTCCTCCATCTCTCCCAGCCCCATCCATCAAACCGCCGCAACCTTCTCCGACCGAGCAGCAGCTGCGAGTGCGAGTTCGAGCCCGAGTTCGACGGCGATGGCACGGTCGGAGCTGGTCATGGCGTTGCTGGTGGCGGTCCTCGCCGCCGGCTGCTGCGCGTCGGCCGGCGCCGTGGCGTACCTCTCCAAGCTGCCCGTGGCCCTCGACGTCACCGCATCCCCCAGCCCCGGCCAAGGTACCACCGTCGTATATGCATTCTCGTTAACAAACATAGAGCGTGCCTTCTTTTAACACTGACGACTAAATGAACCGATCATCGACCAGTTCTCCACGCCGGCGAGGACGTGATCACGGTGACGTGGGCCCTGAACGCGACCCGGCCGGCCGGCGATGACGCCGCCTACAAGAACGTCAAGGTCAGCCTGTGCTACGCGCCGGCGAGCCAGAAGGAGCGCGAGTGGCGCAAGACCCACGACGACCTCAAGAAGGACAAGACCTGCCAGTTCAAGGTCGCCCAGCAGCCCTACGCCGGCGCCGGCGGCAGGGTCGAGTACCGCGTCGCCCTCGACATCCCCACCGCCACCTACTACGTGCGCGCCTACGTGCTCGACGCCTCCGGCGCGCAGGTCGCCTACGGCCAGACCGCGCCCGCCGCCGCCTTCAACGTCGTCAGCATCACGGGCGTCACCACCTCCATCAAGGTCGCCGCCGGCGTCTTCTCCACCTTCTCTGTGGTCTCCCTCGCCTTCTTCTTCTTCATTGAGAAACGCAAGAAGAATAACTAAACTTGGGACCGTGGCATGGTGTATGTTCGTCCGTGCGCGACTTCTTCTTCTTGTCCTTTGCAACGTACGCACAATAGTGTACATGTACTGTAATGTAAGAGAGTGTTGGTGTTTCCTTTTCGGGGAGCTCATGTGATTGTTAGTGTTGTACCATCGACATATTTTTTTTGAAAGAAAAGGTAGATCATGTTCTACCTTATGCATTCAAAACAGGCCGTAGCCTGAGCGACCAAAGTCGTTTTACATGAAGGCGTTATGAGCGCCCCACAGATCGTGCAGCAGGCCAACGCCAAGCCTTAGAAGAAAAACAAGGGAGGATAGGAAGGAAGGGAAGAAAAAGAAACAGAGTGCACAGAAAAAGCTTTGCAGCTATTCTCGCACCATTACATCAGCCCAAGAAGATAAACGTTCCCTGACATTTCCCGCGGGTGCTCGCAGAGTCCATAACTTGATCAGGTCGGCCACTTCAATAAGGACCCTTCCACATGTCCAGCACTTGTTGTGGAAAACTTGCTCGTTCCGAGCATGCCAAAGCGCAACAGCAGCAGCTGCAAAGAAGACATTCCAGAGATTGCCATGTGCCTCCTGTGGTATGTCAGAGCCCAAGAAATCTGCTGTAGACTCACATGAAACTGCTAACTCCAGAAGGCCGGCCTTTGCCCAAACAGTGTGTGCAAGTTTGCATCTAAGCAGAATATGATGCATAGTCTCGGCTGCTGGGCATAAATCACATCCGTTATGTGTTACTAGCCTCGTCCAGTGCTTCCTTATCATGTTATTCCGGGTGTTGTGCCTGTCCTTGATGGCCAGCCATAGAAAGACACGGTGCCGTTTGGGTATGATTCGGTCCCAAGTATAACGAGCTAGCGGGCAGTCCCTGCCCCTGAGCGTAAGCATCTTGTAGAAAAAAGCCGTTGAAATCTTGCTGTCAAACGCTAATGGTCGCCTAACGTCTGCTCTAGCAATTGTTGGTGGGTTGCAACTTAGTACCTGATTTAGTCTCTCGAGCTCCCGCAACGCTGTGTAGGATACATTGGGATGAAGCTGTATCATCCAGTGTCCAGAGACATACTGTGAGGCAACTGTGCAGGACTTGCATCGGGCAAAGGTGAAAAGGGTCGGAAAGGAGGTGGATAGCCGGCCACTCGCGGTCCAAAGATCATACCAGAATGATATAGTGGTGCCATCTCCAAGTTCACACCTTGTGGACTGCATGACAAATTGGATAGAAGATTTGATGCCGCGCCAAATGGCAGTGTCCATAGTGCGCGCTGCAAGTGGTATCTCTTTATGACAATACGTTGATGCAAACCATTGGTAGCATGGCACATCACTGGGCTGTAGGATCCTTGTCATGATCTTGCTTATCATTGCCAAGTTATGTGCATCAAGGTCTCGTACGCCCAAACCTCCATTCTGCTGCGGCAAGGTAACATAATCCCATGCCACCAGGCACTGCCCACCTGTAGCGTGGTTCTTTCCTTGCCACAGAAATCCCCTCATAATCTGCTCTAGCTGCTGTAAGGATTGCTTTGGCCAGACGAAGCAGCCCATGAAGTAGCTGGGGATTGCTGCCAGAACAGCATTAATCAAAGTTAGCCGTCCTCCCCAAGAAAGGAAAGTGGCCAGCCAACCCGAGAGTCGCTTGTCCACTTTGTGAATAACAGGCATTAACAGCCCGTGAGTGATCTTATGCGTTGAGAGGGGCAGCCCGAGATAGGTGCACGGGAAAGCAGACGGTTGACACTGCAGGATTTGAGCAATCTGTTGACAAACTGTCGGATCAACGCAAATAGGTACGAATGAGCTCTTCTGGAAATTAATTGATAGGCCAGTGAATGCTGAAAAAGATTCAAGGACCCTCTTGATGATGCCAACTTGCTGTGTATCCCCTTGTATCAAAAGGAGGGTGTCGTCCGCGTACTGTAGGACAGAGAAAGGTCCCTCCCCCCCCCCCCCCCAAGCGGATGTTTGAGCAGACCAGCTTGATGCTCTCTATCACAACACCTTTGTAGAACATCAGCAATTAGTAAAAAAAGGTAGGGTGACAGTGCATCCCCCTGCCTGAGGCCGCATTTGGATTGTATCTTCTCCCCAATATGTCCATTGAGAAGGACTTGAGAGGAGCTTGACTTGAACATGTTAGAGATCCAGTGTTTCCAACGGCTCCCAAAACCCCTTGCCTGAAAAATTTGGAGAAGGGCATCCCAACTGACACTGTCAAACGCCTTCCGAAAATCTAGTTTCAGAACAGTCATGGGTTTCTTTCTCTTGGCTGCTTGCTGTACCAACTCGGCTGCTAATATAAAATTCTCGATAATGCATCGCCCAGGTAAGAAACCGGATTGCATTGGATGAATCATGGCTGGGAGGAGGCGTTGCAGACGTGCGGCAAGCACTTTGGTTATCAGCTTGGGCAAGCTGTGTACCAAGGAGATGGGGCGGAAGTCTCGGATATCCGTTGGTGCGTCTTTCTTAGGTATAAGCACAATGTTTGCCACATTGATGCCGTGCAAGCTGCTGCCCAGTTCATAAAACTCCTGAAAGAAGCGCATCAGATCCTCCTTCAAAACCTCTTTGAAGCAGTTGTAGAATTCATTTGTGAAGCCATCAGGTCCCGGGCTTCTATTATTCGGGCTCTTCTTGATGGCTGTAACAATCTCTGCCCATGTGAACGGTTCTTCCAGCACCCCAAGGTCAGTACTGTCATATAGCTGGGAGAGGTCAACCGTTGGCAAGGAGGGGGATGTTTGTCCCAGCAAAGCCCTGTAGTATTCTGTTGCAATCCGTAGCTTGTCGCTCTCTCCAAAAAACTGGACTCCGTCTTGTATTAGGAGCCTCACTTTATTCTTTTTGTGGTGCTGATTAGCCGCAGCATGGAAAAAACGTGTGTTCTCGTCCCCAAGCGTGCAACCCCGTATCTTTGCACGGCGCCTCCATGCCATTGTTTGCCAGAGGATGAGCTGTTGTGCTTTTGCATTCGCATGCTTTCTTAAAGAGATCTCCAGCCTTGTTAAGTGGCGTCGTTCCTCCACTGTATCCAAAAACTGAACCACATGCTTACAATTATCCAGTGTTAGCTGCAACGGTTTTTTGGCCCTGTCCCATTTCCTTACAGCAGCCCGGACCCGTCTCAGCTTGAAGTTAAGAAGAGTTGCCATTGAAGCAAAAACCCGGCTGTCCCTTTGCCAGTTTTCATTGATCAGCTCTCTTGCTTCCGGCATCAGCAGCCAATGGTTCTCGAACCTGAAGAAAGAGCACTTGGGCGCCTCTCTGCATATGTCTACTCCAATGAGAATGTGATCTGATGTTACAACAGGTAGGGGGGTCGTTGTAGTGTCCGCGAAGCCCAAATTCCAGTCAGCATTGACAAGAACTCTGTCCAGCTTTACAAGAGTTGGCTGCTCCCTTCTGTTAGACCATGTAAACGTGCGATTGGTAATCTCGATATCGTCTAGTGCATGCTGTCGAATCCAGGAGTTGAAGGTGTCCATGAGTGCCCAATTTTTTCTGCCCTTGGATTTTTCATGCTCGAACCTATACATGTTGAAGTCTCCTATGAGGATCCAGGGTCCACTGACTGCTGCAGCCATTTCAGACATAGTTTCAAAAAACTGCGGCCTATCACCATCTTCACATGGAGCATAAATAGCAGATAGTGCAAAGCTGTTATTGTTACTGCTTGACTGGAACTGCATGGTAACATAGAATCTGTTTTTGGCCATTTCCACACCCTGTAAGTCGTCATTCCATGCCACAATAATCCCCCCCGAGGAGCCTGAGGCAGGCATATAAGCAAAATTCCTCAAGTTGTGAGGGAGGAAGGCAGTAGCCTTCCTCCTGTCCACTGCCTGCATCTTGGACTCCTGCAAGCAAACAACACTCGATCTACTAGGCAAGAGAGCGTCCTTGACTAGGGAGCATTTGTCAGAATCACCAAGTCCTCTAACATTCCAACTAGTTATGCGCATATTTGAAAGGAAGGCATCTTTTTGCATTGTCATAGAAGTTGGGTTGCTCGTAGGAGCTTACATGATCTAAGAGAAAACAATGATATGAAGGGGAAACATGCAGTACAATGCAGATACAGGGCCTCTGAAGGCCATACAAGATGATGCAAGATGAGCACAGAGATGCTAC
This sequence comes from Aegilops umbellulata, assembly GCA_032464435.1. Taxonomy (NCBI): domain Eukaryota; kingdom Viridiplantae; phylum Streptophyta; class Magnoliopsida; order Poales; family Poaceae; genus Aegilops; species Aegilops umbellulata. The sequence goes on along the minus strand of CP136057.1, from coordinate 634,872,497 downwards.
ATAGAACAGAAAGATGAACTAGCATGCTGGCATGGCAATCCTTCGATCGAACGGTGCTACAGAGGCATCTAACCATGGGCGGACCTGCTGGACTCAGAGGTAGCAGAGACTCCACTCGCGCCGTTCAAGTGGGATGCGTCAGTCAGAACAAGATCCTCATTCAGATCACAGCATCTCGCGAGCTGCCTGGCCTTGCCTCTAGTGAGTGGCCTCGGGGTGCCTTGGAGCGGCAGCTCGATGAGGTCCGTCGCCCGCTGGTCCTTGCGCCTTGTCTGATTTGGAGGGCGGCGGCGGGTCGCCCCGCCGTCAGAGGGGCAGGAGGAGGCCATCCGCTTGGAGGCACGCTCCACAGAGCCCACCCTCACCCCATCATAGAGTTTCTGGATGCGCGAGCTTCGGCGGGGGGGGGCGGCTGGAGTAGGTGCGGCCTCAAGCGTGGCCGCCGACGAGATGCCAGCAGGGGCCAATCCGTCAGCAGAGGCCGAGCCATCAGCAGGGGCCGATCCGTCAGCAGGGGTCGAGATGGCGAAATCCTGGCCAATCTCCTCAGGCCCCGCAGCCGGTGCGGCGGGATCGTCGGAGATGGAGATCACAGGTGGGTCAAGGAACTGTATGGTGGCTGGGGAGGAGTGCCTATCCGCGGCGGTGGGCTCGGGTGGCGGCGTGCGACAGTGACAGAATCTAGAGGCCACTTGCGGAGGCAGAATGGCGCAAGCCCCGTGTTCCATGTCAGTGCAAGCAACAGGGGATAGGAAAGCGGTGGGTAGCAGCCCAACAAAAGGCCCCGGAATCGGCGTGATGGGCCGCGTGCAGATGGGCCGGGAAACGAGGACCTGGTGGGCCTGGATCCTGATCCGGGCCAGCGGTAAGTTGAGCGTGGGGTGGGATGGCTCCGGGGTGAGGGAAAGAAGCGGCCCAGCATCTGGCACCAGGGAGTTTGGGACGAAAGCTTTTGGTGGGTGCTTACATTCGATGGAAGGCAGCAAGGGCAGTGTGCGAGAGCAGAATTCTCCTGAGAGGGTTTTAGGCCAAAGCTTGAAGAGGATGGAGCGGCAACTGTGGTGCTCAGTGCGCTCACGGTTGAGATCAAAGCAAGGGAAATGCCCGTGGTCAGAAGTTGACTGCCCAACCACGACTACCCCTGATGTCGTGCGGCAATTGCTCAGCCGAATAGAGAAGGTATAGGTAAGGGTATCCGCGTCGAAGGCCGCTAAAGCATGCGGCTGCCTTACCTCTGCGGCAAGCAGGACAGCCTTGAGGCACGGGCGGTCCTCATCTTCGTGAGCGACCTCCTGGATGGTGGGGATAGCAAAGGTGGCGTGCTTGCGGAGTGTGGGTTTGGCGGAAACCTTGAGCATGGCAATGGAGTCGCCAAAAGTGGCATAGTGTGGGTATTGGAAAGCACGGAAAGCACGGTCAGACATGCTCTCATTCGTAGCACGCATGGCCCGTGGGTTGGCATGACCCCGGGGGTAGCCGCGGGGCAGGGTGTGGGTGTGTTGGGGAACGTAGCAGTCACCAAGATCTATCTATGGAGAAACTAGCAACGAGGGGAAAGAGAGTGCATCTACATACCCTTGTAGATCGCTAAGCATAAGCGTTCAAGTGAACGGGGTTGATGGAGTCGTACTCGTCGTGATCCAAATCACCGATGATCCTAGTGCCGAATGGACGGCACCTCCGCGTTCAACACACGTACAGCCCGGGGACGTCTCCTCCTTCTTGATCCAGCAAGGGGAGAGGAGAAGTTGAGGGAAAACTCCAATAGCACGACGGCATGGTGGTGATGGAGCTCGTGGTTCTCCGGCAGGGCTTCGCCAAGCACTACGGAGGAAGACGAGGTGTTGGAGGAGGGAGAGGGCTGCGCCAGGGGAAGGGTACGGCTGCCCTCTCTCTTCCTCACTATATATAGGGGTAAGGGAGCAGGGGAAGGTGCCCTAGGGTTCCTAGGGGAGGGGCGGCATCCACAGGGGAAACCCTAGATGGGTTTGGGCGCCCCCACCACCTAGGAAACTTGCCCCCCAAGCCGGGAGGGGAGGCTGCCCTAGGGGTGGCGCACCCACCTCTCTGGTTATGTGAGATGGGGTTGGGAGGGGCGCTCAGCCCCTTAGTGGGCTGATGTGCCCTCTCCCCTTGGCCCATAAGGCCCCCCAACGCTTGCCGGGGCCTCCGAAACCCCTTTCGGACACGCTGGTCATCACCTGGTACCCCCAGAACAATTCCGGACTCCGATACCCTTCGTCCAATATACCGATCTTCACCTCCGGACCATTCCGGAGCTCCTCGTGACGTCCGGGATCTCATCCGGGACTCCGAACAACATTCGGTAACCACATACAAACTTCCTTTATAACCCTAGCGTCATCGAACCTTAAGTGTGTAGACCCTACGGGTTCGGGAGACATGCAGACATGACCGAGACGTTCTCCGGTCAATAACCAACAGCGGGATCTGGATACCCATGTTGTCTCCCACATGTTCCACGATGATCTCATCGGATGAACCACGATGTCAAGGACTTAATCAATCCCGTATACAATTCCCTTTGTCTATCGGTACGATACTTGCCCGAGATTCGATCGTCGGTATCCCGATACCTTGTTCAATCTCGTTACCGGCAAGTCTCTTTTACTCGTTCCGCAACACATCATCCCGTGATCAACTCCTTGATCACATTGTGCACATTATGATGATGTCCTACCAAGTGGGCCCAGAGATACCTCTCCGTCACACGGAGTGATAAATCCCAGTCTCGATTCGTGCCAACCCAACAGACACTTTCGGAGATACCCGTAGTGCACCTTTATAGCCACCCAGTTACGTTGTGACGTTTGGCACACCCAAAGTATTCCTACGGTATCCGGGAGTTGCACAATCTCATGGTCTAAGGAAATGAAACTTGACATTAGAAAAGCTTTAGCATACGAACTACATGATCTTGTGCTAGGCTTAGGATTGGGTCTTGTCCATCACATCATTCTCCTAATGATGTGATCCCGTTATCAACGACATCCAATGTCCATGGTCAGGAAACTGTAACCATCTATTGATCAACGAGCTAGTCAACTAGAGGCTTACTAGGGACATGGTGTTGTCTATGTATCCACACATGTATCTGAGTTTCCTATCAATACAATTCTAGCATGGATAATAAACGATTATCATGAACAAGGAAATATAATAATAATCAATTTATTATTGCCTCTAGGGCATATTTCCAACAGTCTCCCACTTGCACTAGAGTCAATAATCTAGTTCACATCGCTATGTGATTAACACTCACAGAGTTCTGGGTTTGATCACGTTATGCTTGTGAGAGATGTTATAGTCAACGGGTCTGAACCTTTCAGATCCGTGTGTGCTTTACAAATATCTATGTCATCTCCTAGATGCAGTTACCACGCTCTATTTGGAGCTATTCCAAATAACTGTTCTACTATACGAATCCAGTTTACTACTCAGAATAATCTAGATTAGTGTCAAAGTTTGCATCGGCGTAACTCTTTACGACGAACTCTTTTTACCACCTCCATAATCGAGAAAATTCCTTAGTCCACTAGTTACTAAGGATAAATTTGACCGCTGTCTAGTGATCTACTCCTAGATCACCTTTGTACCCCCTGACTGACTCATGGCAAGGCACATTTCAGGTGCGGTACACAGCATAGCATACTGTAGAGCCTATGTCTTAAGCATAGGGGACAACCTTCGTCCTTTCTCTCTATTCTGCCGTGGTCGAGCTTTAAGTCTTAACTTCATACCTTACAACTCAGGCAAGAACTCCTTCTTTGACTGATCTATCTTGAACACCTTCAAGATCATGTCAAGGTATGTGCTCATTTGAAAGTACCATTAGGCGTTTTGATCTATCCCTATAGATCTTGATGCTCAATGTTCAAGTAGCTTAATCCAGGTTTTCCATTGAAAAACACTTTTCAAATAACCCTATATGCTTTCCAGAAATTCTACATCATTTCTGATCAACAATATGTCAACAACATATACTCATCAGAAATTCTATAGTGCTCCCACTCACTTCTTTGGAAATACAAGTTTCTCATAAACTTTATATAAACCCAAAATCTTTGATTATCTCACCAAAGTGTATATTCCAACTCCGAGATGCTTACTCCAGTCCTTAGAAGGATTGCTGGGGCTTTGCATACTTGTTAGCATCTTTCAGGATCGACAAAATCTTCTAGTTGTATCACATACAACCTTTCCTCAAGAACAAGGAAACAATATTTTGACATCCTATCTGCAAGATTTCATAAATAATGCAGTACCTGCTAATTTCAACAGACTCTTAGCATCGCTACGAGTGAGAAAGTCTCATCATAGTCAACTCCTTGAACTTGTCGGGAAACATCTTAACGACAAGTCGAGCTTTCTTAATGGTGACATTTACCATCATTGTCCGTCTTCCTTTTAAAATCCATCTGTACTCAACAGCCTCACGACCATCGAGCCGTTCTGCCAAAGTCTACACTTTGTTTTCATACATGGATCCTCTCTCGGATTTTATGGCCTCGGGCCATTCATCGGAATCCGGGCCCACCATCGCTTCACCATAGCTCGTAGGTTCATTGTTGACTAGCAACATGACTTCCAAGACAGGACCACGTACCACTCTGAAGTAGCACGCATCCTTGTCGTCCTACGAGGTTTGGTAGTGACTTGATCCGAAGTTTCATGATCACTATCATAAGTTTCTACTTCAATTGGTGTAGGTGCCACAGGAACAACTTCTTGTGCCCTGCTACATACTAGTTGAAGTGACGGTTCAATAACCTCATCAAGTCTCCACCATCCTCCCACTCAATTCTTTCGAGAGAAACTTTTCCTCGAGAAAGGACCCGATTTGAGAAACAATCCCTATTGCTTTCGGATCTGAGACAGGAGGTATACCCAACTGTTTTGGGTGTCCTATGAAGATGCAGTTATCCGCTTTGGGTTCGAGCTTATCAGCCTGAAACTTTTTCATACAAGCATCGCAACCCCAAACTTTTAAGAAATGACAGCTTAGGTTTCTCTAAACCATAGTTCATACGGTGTCATCTCATCGGAATTACGTGGTGCCCTATTTAAAGTGAGTGCGGTTGTCTCCAATGCCTAACCCATGAACGATAGTGGTAATTCGATGAGAGACATCATGGTACGCACCATATCCAATAGGGTGCAACTATGATGTTCGGACACACCATCACACTATGGTGTTTCAGGCGGTATTAGTTGTGAAACAATTTCCACAGTGTCTCAATTGTGTACCAAACTCGCAACTCAGATATTCATCTCTATGATCATATCATAGATATTTTATCCTCTTGTCACGACGATATTCAACTTCATTCTGAAATTACTTGAACCATTCAATAATTTAGACTTGTGTTTCATCAAGTAAATATGCTCAGTATCTACTCAAATCATCTGTGAAGTAAGAGCATAACGATATCCACTGCGTGCCTCAGCACTCATTGGACTGCACACATCAAAATGTGTTACTTCCAACAAGTTGCTTTCTTGTTCCATTTTACTGAAACCGAAGCTTTCAGTCATCTTGCCCATGTGGTATGATTTGCATATCTCAAGTGATTCAAAATCAAGTGAGTCCAAACGGTCCATCTGCATGGAGTTTCTTCATGCGTATATACCAGTAGACATGGTTCACATTACTCAATCCTTTTTCAAAAAAATGAGTGAGTCCAAAGATCCATCAACATGGAGCTTCTTCATGCGTTTTATACCATTATGACTTACATGGCAGTGCCACAAGTAGGTGGTACTATCATTACTATCTTATATCTTTTGGCATGAACATGTGTATCACTATGATCGAGATTCAATAAACCATTCATTTTAGGTGCAAGACCATTGAAGGTATTATTCAAATAAATAGAGTAACCATTATTCTCCTTAAATGAATAACCGTATTGCGATAGACATAATCCAATCATGTCTATGCTCAACGCAAACACCAAATAACAATTGTTTAGGTTTAACACCAATCTCGATGGTAGAGGGAGCGTGCGATGCTTGATCATATCAACCTTGGAAGCACTTCCAACACATCTCGTCAGCTCACCTTTAGCTAGTCTCCGTTTATTCCGTAGCTTTTATTTCGAGTTACTAACACTTAGCAACCGAACCGGTATCTAATACCCTGATGCTACTAGGAGTACTAGTAAAGTACACATTCACATAATGTATATCCAATATACTTCTATCGACAGCCTTCTCATCTACCAAGTATCTAGGGTAATTCTGCTCTAGTGACTGTTCCCCTTATTACAGAAGCACTCAGTCTCGGGTTTGGGTTCAACCTTGGGTTTCTCCACTAGAGCAGCAGCTAATTTGTCGTTTCATGAAGTATCCCTTCTTGCCCTTGCCCTTCTTGAAACTAGTGGTTTCACTAACCATCAACAATTGATGCTCCTTCTTGATTTCTACTTTCGCGGTGTCAAACATCGCGAATATTTCAAGGATCATCATATCTATCCCTGATATGTTATAGTTCATCACGAAGCTCTAGCAGCTTGGTGGCAATAACTTTGGAGAAACATCACTATCTTATCTGGAAGATCAACTCCCATTCGATTCAAGTGATTGTTGTACTCAGACAATCTGAGCACAAGCTCAACGATTGAGCTTTTCTCCCTTAGTTTGCAGGCCAAGAAAGTTGTCGGAGGTCTTATACCTCTTGACGTGGGCACGAGCCTGAAATCCCAATTTTAGCCCTTGAAACATCTCATATGTTCCGCGACATTTCAAAAACGTCTTTGGTGCCTCAACTCTAAACCGTTTAACTGAACTATCACGTAGTTATCAAAATCTGTATGTCAGATGTTCGCAACATCCACAGACCACGTTCGAGGTCCAGCACACCGAGCGGTGCATTAAGGACACAAGCTTTCTACTGTCCGCATAATTGCTACTATCAACTTTCAACTATATTTTCTCTAGGAACATATCTAAAACAGTAGAACTAAAGCGCGAGCTTACGACATAATTTGCAAAGACCTTTTGACTATGTTCAGGATAATTAAGTTCATCTTATGAACTCCCACTCAGATAGACATCCCTCTAGTCATCCAAGTGATTACATGATCCGAGTCAACTAGGCCGTGTCCGATCATCACGTGAGACGGACTAGTCATCATCGGTGAACATCTTCATGTTGATCGTATCTACCATACGACTCATGCTCGACCTTTCGGTCTCTTGTGTTCCGAGGCCATGTCTGTACATGCTAGGCTCGTCAAGTCAACCTAAGTGTTTCGCGTGTGTAAATCTGGCTTACACCCGTTGTATGTGAACGTAAGAATCTATCACACCCGATCATCACGTGGTGCTTCGAAACGACGAACTTTCGCAACGGTGCACAGTTAGGGGGAACACTTTCTTGAAATTTTAATGAGGGATCATCTTATTTACTACCGTCGTTCTAAGCAAATAAGATGCAAAAACATGATAAACATCACATGCAATCAAATAGTGACATGATATGGCCATCATCACTTTGCTCCTTTTGATCTCCATCTTCGGGGCTCCATGATCATCGTCGTCACCGGCATGACACCATGATCTCCATCATCGTGTCTTCATGTAGTTGTCACGTCAACTATTACTTCTACTACTATGGCTAACGCTTTAGCAATAAAGTAAAGTAATTACATGACGTTTATGTTGACACGCAGGTCATAAATAAATTAAAGACAACTCCTATGGCTCCTGCCGGTTGTCATACTCATCGACATGCAAGTCGTGATTCCTATTACAAGAACATGATCAATCTCATACATCACATATATCATTCATCACATCCCTTTGGCCATATCACATCACATGGCATACCCTGCAAAAACAAGTTAGACGTCCTCTAATTGTTGTTTGCATGTTTTACGTGGCTGCTATGGGTTTCTAGCAAGAACGTTTCTTACCTACGCAAAACCACAACGTGATATGTCAATTGCTATTTACCCTTCATAAGGACCCTTTTCATCGAATCCGATCCGACTAAAGTGGGAGAGACTGGCACCCGCTAGCCACCTTATGCAACTAGTGCTTATGCAACTAGTGCATGTCAGTCGGTGGAACCTGTCTCACGTAAGTGTACGTGTAAGGTCGGTCCGGGCCGCTTCATCCCACAATGCCGCCGAATCAAGATTGACTAGTAACGGTAAGCATATTGAACAAAATCAACACCCACAACTACTTTGTGTTCTACTCGTGCATGGAATCTACGCAATAGACCTAGCTCATGATGCCACTATTGGGGAACGTAGTAGAAATTTAAAATTTTCCTACGTGTCACCAAGATCTATCTATGGAGAAACCAGCAACGAGGGGAAAGAGAGTGCATCTACATACCCTTGTAGATCGCTAAGCGGAAGCGTTCAAGTGAACGGGGTTGATGGAGTCGTACTCGTCGTGATCCAAATCACCGATGATGCTAGTGCCGAACGGACGGCACCTCCGCGTTCAACACATGTACAGCCCGGGGACGTCTCCTCCTTCTTGATCCAGCAAGGGGAGAGGAGAAGTTGAGGGAAAACTCCAACAGCACGACGGCATGGTGGTGATGGAGCTCGTGGTTCTCCGGCAGGGCTTCGCCAAGCACTACGGAGGAAGACGAGGTGTTGGAGGAGGGAGAGGGCTGCGCCAGGAGAACGGTACGGCTGCCCTCTCTCTTCCTCACTATATATAGGGGTAAGGGAGCAGGGGGAGGCGCCCTAGGGTTCCTAGGGGAGGGGCGGCGGCCACAGGGGAAACCCTAGATGGGTTTGGGCGCCCCCACCACCTAGGAAACTTGCCCCCCAAGCCGGGAGGGGAGGCTGCCCTAGGGGTGGCGCCCCCACCTCTCTGGTTATGTGAGATGGGGTTGGGAGGGGCGCTCAGCCCCTTAGTGGGCTGATGTGCCCTCTCCCCTTGGCCCATAAGGCCCCCCAACGCTTGCCGGGGCCTCCGAAACCCCTTTCGGACACGCTGGTCATCACCTGGTACCCCCAGAACAATTCCGGACTCCGATACCCTTCGTCCAATATACCGATCTTCACCTCCGGACCATTCCGGAGCTCCTCGTGACGTCCGGGATCTCATCCGGGACTCCGAACAACATTCGGTAACCACATACAAACTTCCTTTATAACCCTAGCGTCATCGAACCTTAAGTGTGTAGACCCTACGGGTTCGGGAGACATGCAGACATGACCGAGACGTTCTCCGGTCAATAACCAACAGCGGGATCTGGATACCCATGTTGTCTCCCACATGTTCCACGATGATCTCATCGGATGAACCACGATGTCAAGGACTTAATCAATCCCGTATACAATTCCCTTTGTCTATCGGTACGATACTTGCCCGAGATTCGATCGTCGGTATCCCGATACCTTGTTCAATCTCGTTACCGGCAAGTCTCTTTTACTCGTTCCGCAACACATCATCCCGTGATCAACTCCTTGATCACATTGTGCACATTATGATGATGTCCTACCGAGTGGGCCCAGAGATACCTCTCCGTCACACGGAGTGACAAATCCCAGTCTCGATTCGTGCCAACCCAACAGACACTTTCGGAGATACCCGTAGTGCACCTTTATAGCCACCCAGTTACGTTGTGACGTTTGGCACACCCAAAGTATTCCTACGGTATCCGGGAGTTGCACAATCTCATGGTCTAAGGAAATGAAACTTGACATTAGAAAAGCTTTAGCATACGAACTACATGATCTTGTGCTAGGCTTAGGATTGGGTCTTGTCCATCACATCATTCTCCTAATGATGTGATCCCGTTATCAACGACATCCAATGTCCATGGTCAGGAAACTGTAAACATCTATTGATCAACGAGCTAGTCAACTAGAGGCTTACTAGGGACATGGTGTTGTCTATGTATCCACACATGTATCTGAGTTTCCTATCAATACAATTCTAGCATGGATAATAAACGATTATCATGAACAAGGAAATATAATAATAATCAATTTATTATTGCCTCTAGGGCATATTTCCAACAGGGTGTAGCCATCCTCCGGTGGTGGGAAGGAGCTTGGTGGGAGAGGCGGCGAGGAGGGAGAGCCCAGTGTGCGCGCCACGTCCCATATCTCGTTGATAAGGACGTCAGCATAAATGTCGGCCCCATCCACGCGATGGAAAGCTAAGTGGTGCGGGATGTGTTGCAGGGCCTCAACCTTAACCAGCACAAGGATACACGAGAAGTCATTCCCGTGGAGGCAGAGATGGTTAACGCCAAGGAGGCTCGCAAAGCCAGCTACACTGGTCGAGACCCCCTTGCGATCCCACAGCTCTAGAGGCATTTTCTCAAGGGAAAGCCTGACGATGTGGCGGAAGGAGAAAGTGAAGGCGTTGTCTCCGGCATTGTGGGGGAGGATGTCAACACGGCGGGTAGCAGTCTCGATAGGACTGGCAGACACGGCGGCCGCCTGCTCCGCCTCCCTAAGGAAGACGGCGTAGACAGTGCCCGTGGTGCAGCCAGCGTAGCGCACATCCGTGATGCTTAGGCGCTCGCGGAACAGGCGTTTGAGCCATGGTAGGTAACCGGGCAAGGGTGGAGTGATGTTGACAAGGCATACTAGGGCGTTTTGGTCGGGCAGGAGTGGGTAGTGGACGTCAAGGGAGGTGGGGCGGCCGCGCACAACAGGCTCCATGGCGAGACAGGAAGAGAGCTCAGAGACGCAGGGGTGTTGGGACGCTAGGAAGGGAGGCTCTAGGGTTTGGGGATAGCAGTGAGATGAGCCGTGGTGCAGGGTGTTATAAGTAACCGAGGGGGCGGCTCCAGAAGCTGTGCGGACACGTAGGCTACCCCGGCGTAGAACGGGGCATTGAGAGGAAGCGTGGCCCACCTGACGGCAAGTCCAACACACAATGGGATCACGGCAATCTACCCTTCGGTGATCGTATGAAAGGCATCTAAAGCATCTGAGATGCAGATCTTTTGGCTTTGTGAAACGCTTTGCAGCATTGGACGTTGCGCTAGGTTCAGTGTAGGTGCGCTGCCCAGGGGCGAGGTTGGACAGAAGAGCCGGCGGGTAGGAATTATGGCGATGCACCACAGTGCTATTAGGTTGGTAACCGCAACAGTTGTCAGCGTCTAGTCGTCCAGGTGAACGGTCAGCTCCAGCGTGCCCCCTTGCCAGGTGAGCCGATTGGTCGAGGCGCGCGGCCGCCAGCGTAGAAGGAGGATTTAAGGCATGCGGGCCATGATTACGCATGCATGGGGCATGCAGCCCGGTGGACTCGCTCACGGCAGATCGCAGGAAATCCGGAGCGCATCGATCGCGCACACACGGTGAGGATGGAGCGGGGTACGCATCCGAGCTAGGGTGCGGCCCCAGAATAGACGGGAGGTCTGAGCGTGCAGCGCGTGGGATAGCGCTGTGCTGTGCACGCGAACGGTAAGGAGTGGGACGTGGGCGCATGGAGAAACGAACCGCCAGAGCGCCCCGGTGCCATGCACCACGTCGCACGATCTCCCATGCAACCCCAACATGGGCAACTTCGAATTCGAAGTGGCCAACGGTCAGCGGGCGGACGCGGAAGCCGGCCGGGGAGCCCCCGAACCAGTGGTGCAGAAGCTTGACGAAGAACTCCGGCGAGCAGAAGACGCCCGGAGTGAGGAGGTGGCCGTCGAGCAAAGTGGCCTGACGGGATCCGGCCACTGACGCAACTGTACCAGAACCATAGCGTTCTAGCATTCGGTCCTCGAAACGGACACCAACGACATCGGGCGGTCGCATGCCTAACCCAGCGCCCAGCAGACGCACGTCGCTAGAGACCTCTAGGCGCGCGCGATCATGGAATGCCGAAGTGCAAATATGCTGTTAGAGGAATGCAAGGGGAGAGCGATGCAGCGCGTCCGGGATAGATGCTGGCTAAGCAGTCTAAACATGATAACTTGACACCGCGAAGAGCACGGGACATGCAAGGCGGTAGATAGCGAAGAAGAGAATGCAAGAGTAACGTGAATGCGCAGAGCGTCTAATGCAACTACATGCAGGAAAAAGATGGGAAAATGCTAGCATGGACTTGGTGAGACCAGACAAAGCAGTTAGGATCAAGGAGCTCAACCTGTTAGTTTCACGTAGTGCAAGTATACCTGAGGGTCAAAGATCGCCAGCAGGCAGTGTCCTATGGTTTGTGGGTGGCCGCCGAGCTCGGAGCGAGCGTCAGCATGGTGACCGAGCGCAGGGCTATCGCCGGCGATATGCGGTGGCCGCCGGGCTCAGAGCGAGCGCCGGCGGGGTGCGGTGGCCGCCGGGCTCGGAGTGAGCTACAGCGGTTGGGGGCAGGGTTTGGCTCAGCGCCTCGTCAACTTTCAACGCCCACACAACCTGTGCAGGGAAATTATGGGGTGGCCGATACTGATGTGTGGCGGTGTTGCTCGGCAGTGGCGTGTGTCTGCGCGAGCTGTGTACCATCGACATATACTACCTCCTTTTTGATTTCCGGTTTGTAAGGCCGGCACGCATATTTATATCAACAATTTAACCAACATAATAAGAGTTATATGCAAAAAAAATATCTAGAATAACACTGAATTTTATGGTAAAAATCAGCAAAAAATATCCCAACTTAAACATGCATGCGGCAATCACGAATGTATTATACTAATTTACAACTGAGTTTATTTTCTATTCTCATGGTGTCAAATGAGTTTGGATTAAAATTGTAGTGATTTTCTTTTTTCAAAGATCAAAGTATAAAATTAGTCTTTGCAAGAATAAAAAATTCCAGGCAAGTCCTTCAAGAAATCAACATTGTCTTCCTTCTGCAACCAACGGTTCTGCGCCGTGAGCAAAGCTCATTCCCGCCTCTAGATCCAAGTACCGAACGTACGACACCTCCGCGATCAGCACACGTTCAGCTCGATGACGTCCCTCGAACTCTTGATCCAGTTGAGACCGAGGGAGAGTTCCGTCAGCACGACGGCGTGGTGACGGTGATGATGAAGTTACCTGGGCAGGGCTTCGCCTAAGCACTACGACGATATGACCGAGGTGTGTAACTGTGGAGGGGGGCACCGCACACGGCTAAGAGAAGACTTGGTGTGCCTTTGGGGTGCCCCCCTCCGACGTAAATAAAGGGGGGAGGAGAGGTGGCCGGCTCAAGGGGGTGCGCGCCATAGGGAGTCCAACTAGGATTCCCAATCCTAGTTGGAGTCCCTTCCTTCCAAGAGAGGGATAGAGAGGGAAGGAGGAAGAGGGGAAAAGGAAAGAGGCGGCGCCGCCCCCCTCCCTAGTCCAATTCGGACTGGCCATGGGGGGGGCGGCCTCCCTTGTGGCCCTTCTCTCCTTTCCACTAAGGCCCGTAAAGGCCCATAAACTTCCCGGGGGGGTTCCGGTAACCCCCGGTACTCCGAAACTCATCCGAAATGACCCGAACCATTCCGGTGTCCGAATGCAACCTTCCAATATATGAATCTTTACCTCTCAACCACCGGCCGAGCCGCACCACCACCGCACGCCTCTAGACCTTCATCTTATTGAAACCCCAGGAGCAAGCTCGGCTAAATGCTTGGCTAAATCTCCTCCTCGGAACCACCCGCGCTAGGTTTTCCCTCCCCGCGCCGCCACCCGCGAGGCGATCGGCGAGGGCCTCCAGATCCGCTCGCCGCGAGCCTCCCCTCCTCCTCCCTCCTCCCTCGCCGCTGCCAGGGGGCTCGGCCGAGCGAAGCCCGACCGGCGCCAGCGCCGGCGGGGCCAGCTCTTCCCCCGGCGCGGCGGGGCGGCGCGGGCCGCTTCTTCGGGTGCGGGCGCGGTGCTGACGCGGGGCACCGCGGCGTGGTGGCGCGCGCCTCCTGGCGGGCGTGGTGCGGCGTGGCCGGCGGCGTGGTGGTGTGTGCCTCACCGTGGCGGCCGGTTCCGTCCGGCAGGCGGCGCGGGCTGCGGGCGGCATGGGCGGCGGCTGCGTTGGTTCCTCTCCGTCGCGGGCGTGCGGTGGTGGTGCGGCTCGGCCGGTGGCGGTCCGGCGACCTGGTGGTGGTGGTCGGCGGCACGCGTGGTGGTGGTGCTTCCACTTGGCGGCTCTCTGTGCGGGGAGGCAGGGGAGCGGCTTGGACAGGGGCGGCGGCGTCGACGGCGTGCCGGCTGCAGCGCGAAGGCGGGAACTTTACGGGCCTCGGAGATCCCGGCCGGGCCTGTGCGGCCACGGGCCTGGTATGTTCCTGCTATTGCATCCGGTCAGCTACCGTCTTCGACGGTGGAGGTGGGGCCCTCCCGCGTGTCGACGGTGCGGCTGCCCTAGTCCCGGCTCCTCTCCTCCTTTGTGCGGACCATGCTTCACGGTGCCGTGGTGAGACGGCGTGAGAAGCTTCGTGACCGGGTTGGCGCAGGGTGAGGGTCTGTTTGGTGGCGAGCTCTAGAGTGCTTGAGGTGGAGGTTGGGATCGGGAGAAATCCCTATTGGCTTGACCGACACTAACGCGGTGGCGCTTGTGGGTACAACCCGACCTTCCTGAAGGGCGTCGGGGCTACCCTTCCTCTCTCCTCACAGTGTACCGGGGGAAACCCTTGGCAGCAGCGTCGCCATCGCCGCGTCCCTTCTTGGAGGTGCTGATTGGTACAGGCGCTTCGGAGGCTCAGAGCTTGGTGGGCGATCTCCGGTGGGTGCAGCAGCCACGAGGCTTCTTCGTTTTTCTGTTGATCCGCCGTTGTTGGCATTTGTTTCTCTTGTATTTTCTCTTTCTTTTTTTTTGGGCGTGACTGTGCTGCTTCCGCCCCAGCACCTATCGTTGGATGTATTGGTTGGTTGCTTTATATACAAAGCGGGAGAAAACCCTTTTTCGGTAAACCCCAGGAGCTTACAAAAGTAGCAGTTGAGAAGTCACTGATGTATAGCAAAAGACGTTGACAACCTCAAACTAGATAGGTCGATGTGTCGGAGAAGCCGACACCAAGGAGGGCCAGAAAATGATCCCAACCCTGACTAGACAAAGGAGGGGACACAAACCTCAGGAGTTCCCTGGCGGAGCCGTATCTAACTGCTTCATCGGATGGACAAGGAACTAGAGAAGAGAACATGTTGCAATATTATCCCTTCCGCAAGATGCTGCCACCATGAGCAAACGCTAATCAGCCAGATCGAGTGACTGGCGATCAACACCATCCTCTAACTTGTTGACGTCAGTCCGAGGTAGGGCATCAACGACATTGGTAAAGCCCAAGAACCACTATTTTCATTGCCATAACTACCCTAACTTCACCAATGATGACAAACTCGAAGACCCTATGAGACAAAACCGTGGCGCTTGGATCTGTGTTTCCCCTATCCTCCCGCCACGACGTGTGGCGGAGAGCAGGGGACCCCATGGGTCAAGGGGAGATAATCCAAGCCTTCTATCGCCTTCTCTCTAGCAAACCCTAGGAAAATGTTCATTGAAGGGAAACATAGTTGTGTACAACGTGTCTTGTGATGATAAAAAAGAACTTCTAAGATGGTTTTTTGGTATCTAAGTTTGATTTTCTTGGAAAACAGCGAGTGGTTTTGACATTCCATGGCATGAAAAGAATCTGATTGGGACACAAGGTTCGTGTTTGGACGTTGGGCGGACATAGAGTATAAACACACGACCACAAGAAAACAAATGCTTAATTTTAAAGCAACCTTAATTGAACCGAGAGGTTAGCGAATCAAGATAAGAATCTTTTGGGACGAAAGGTTTCAAAAATATGGAAATATAAAAATGCGATACTGAAATTACATGGCAAATTAAAAGACCGAGGCTTCTATTCCTACAAAACATGGAGAAGACACCCTATAAGGTTTCTTACTACACTAGTGGAATAGGCGCGCTCTGCCATGCCCAGAAATTTGGAGAGGAGTTGCACGCTATATGTTAGTACATCTCTAAGCCGACTGTTATTCAGAATTTCGAAGGCCAGAAAAAACATGCATAATATTTGCACCTTCTATCTCTGTTAACGGTAAGTGTTTATTTCAACAACAAAAAATGTGAATGCTACAAACATCAATCAAGAATTGCATCATAGCTGCGCCGACAAGGGCAAATTTTCACAGCACACTGGAATAACAAGTTATGTTTCCATGAAGCAGTTAAATATATACACCTGGTGGTTTTTGGTGGTACAATAAACATTTCAAACTATTTACAAACATGTATTTTGCCAGTTATACAGACCCAGCTCTGCAACTCAATCATAGCTGTTACACACATGAATTGTTCGATCATACTCCATCAAGAGCACCAAAGCTCAACAACAACAGAGCCAGAGTTTCATCTTAGTAACAATCCTGACTTATGATACTCTGGGTGCCTGGGCTCACATTCACCGAACAGGACATAAGGCCCTGAAAAAAAATGGAGTTGTTAGAGTTTCACAGGTTTTTTCTTTGTCAAAAAGCTGATCCGGTGTGCAGCACAATACCAAAATTTAACATCTATCTCACTAATCAAATCATGTTAAATTAGCATGCAAACATGTCACAAATACAATAAGACAGCAAACAACAACTCACTCACACACCGAGTCATAGCAAGAAATTTACTTCTGAATTAAATATTAGTTCCAGGGGAAAATGTGTATATTTGAATATAGCAAAATGTTCCCATTAACAATTGGATATCTCATTTGGCGCCATAATACAACTCCAATGTTCAGGTTCCCATTCCTGCTTCTCTAATCCATTGAGAAATATAGCTGGCTCAAAGGGGTTGAATAAATAAATACAGCAGGCCCTCTAGCATTCTAGTGTTAGTTTCTGGTTGTATGCAGATGCTGCTCGTAGGTTCTTGTTGGCAAAGATTGTACAGTAGGGGAATAGCAAAGAGCTGGCTTTGCTACTTGTGTTGGTCTCAGCTTAAGGCAAGTATGTCTATATATATGTGGCAGTCTAGAAAATTTGTTATCATAACAACTTTTTCATAAGAGTCTACAGAAGGGAAAATTATCAGAGTCTAACTACAACCAAAACCACTAAATTCATACAACACCACTGTGCGTTCGTGCTCACAAGTGTTCTGAGACATAGAAGTTCTATAGCAAAGAGCATGCCAATGTTTCTTGTGCACCGAGCTTTCAAGCCGGCTTGCAAGCTTCACTGAGGCGGCTCGCCGAGATTGGGCGGAGGGCGGAGACTCGGCTTGTTAAACCTCCAAGTCGAGCTTCGAACCAGGAGCTTTCTGTTCAACCCTAGTAACACAACTCAACCCTTTGGCAGACTCTCATTTTCCCTTCTCTACTGTTCGCACTACGCAGGCATTTGAAAGTACTATCACTCATGCACTCATCAATTACTTCCATCTTTGACCCATTCTTTTTCAAATATATTGTCTTTGTACTACTAAATCGCATGACTAACTTTTTATGCTCCCTCCGATCCGTATTAATGTCACAGCTTTAGTACAAAGTTGAACTAAAGGTGCGACAATTAATTTGGATCGGAGGGAGTAGTTAATTTCATGACATCATGCTTCCAATTAACAGAGGTCATATGTTCTCCTTCCTAGTGCTCTTTTCAAGGGATTTACTTATTTCCTGATCTAATTCTCTTAAACAAAGAAAAAAAAAAGACTGCTGATTATAAGTAATGGATGTTTCTCGTTTTGAATAAGCCAGTTTGGAACCATTTAGTTCAAAGTTGCATTCATGTAGGAACTGAAATATTTTTCTAGGCTAAACACTTCGTGCTAAGTCTAACTCTACACTTTCAGACCCCTGGCACCCCATGGTGAGATAACTGATCAGTG
Organism: Aegilops umbellulata; assembly: GCA_032464435.1. NCBI lineage: Eukaryota > Viridiplantae > Streptophyta > Magnoliopsida > Poales > Poaceae > Aegilops > Aegilops umbellulata. Next base: position 634,854,773 of record CP136057.1, on the reverse strand, counting down.
ATAACTGTGGAAGTTTATATTTGCCATTTTCAGTTCAGCAAACTTCTGGGTGATGAAGAGGCCTGGAGTTCAATACCTCACTAACATAAAAGTCTGCACTGCAACAATATTACAAAAATGGCCGACTTTAAGTCCGCATCTTAGGCCTGATCCCCCCCCCCCCCCCCCCGGTCCCTCTGGAAATGGGAGATCAGCAGCTGCAAACCAGCTTACTGCTCTATTCCATATTTCAAAATAAATGTAGACATCCAAGAAATCATAAGCACATAACCAAAAACTAATGAACAAAACAATATAAACTACCAAATTAGTTCTTGACCTTGCCATGCCGGAATAAAGAATTCATATCACTAATCCTCACAGCTCCTTTTAGATTGACATTTAGCCAGAACGAATACTCGGTCACCAAAACTTCCTATGATCACACCAAATGCCATCCAATAATTCGGCAATCTCATCAATCATGACCCAGTCGCTAAAAATTCAGTAGAACAGCAACAGTGTAAGCTAGCCCATTATAACCTAATACAGCTTACCAATTATATATCCAATCCACGCAACCAACATCATAGAGTAGTTCCTAACAATCAATCAAAGACATTCGGCCAAAAAATATATTCACAAAGGCATCCAATCAGTGAATTACCTTCACGGGAATGTCGAAATGGAACAGCCTGACCGCGCCAACCACCTCGGTCACTATCTCCAGCGGCACAGACCCAGCGGCTATGTCCCCGATAAGCTCGATCACGTCGTCCAGCACCCTGCCGGCGTCCACCCACACCTCAGAAGAGGCATAGGTAACCCCTCTAGCCGCGAGCTCGCCGGATCCGGGGCGCGCGGTGCCGGAGCCGAGCAGACGGCCGCGGTACGAGACGGCGGCGGAGACGGCGCGGTAGCGGAGAGGGAGAAGGAAGCCGGGATTGCGGACGCGGAGGCTGAGCGCGAGGTTGAAGTCCAGCGCGGGAAAGGGCGGCGGGTTGACGCGGAAGCGGTCGAGGCGGATGTCGGCGACGCGGGCGGCGGGGGCGGACGGGTAGAGGAGGAAAGCGAGGCCGGCGAGGAGCGCGAGGGCGAGGAGGAGCGGGAGCGTGCGGGCGGAGAAGCGCCGGATGCAGGGGATGCGCCGCGGGCGGAGGCGGCGGAGGCGGACGAAGATGGGGGGCGGGTTGAGGAGGACGAGCGACGGGGGAGGCGGAGGCGGAGGGGGGCCGGGGGCGTAGCCGTAGGCGGCGGCGGGATAGGCGTAGTACGGGTGCGGGGGCTGGGGCTGGGGCTGCCCGAGGAGAGGCTGGGCGAGGTGGCCCGAGGGCTTCTCGCCGTCCGCCGCCGCGGATCCCATCGCCGGCGAAGTGGTTGCGGCTGGGAGACGATTGGTGGTGGCAATAACTTCCCCGCAGCTCGTGGCCACGGAGACTTTTGTTAGATTCGATTGTTCACCGGAAAAATCAATCACATTTCACACATAATAAACGTCGCCTTCAACATGTCCCACAAGACAATCTAACCTCTTCTAAAGACATTCACATTCACATCTACGAGAAACAATTATGACCGGCGCGACACAATTGATTAATGAAAAGAAGGTTGTTGCTTAGGGATTCGACAAGCATCGCTTTATCAAGAGTGAACTCATATGTGGCAACTATATCGCTCAAACCACGTACCTTTTTTTTTTCCATCACAAATGACAATACTTGAGTGAGAATTAATATCTTCAATGAATTGAACGAATATGTTCTTCTCTCCAGGCATATGATTCCTACATCACTATCGATGACTCATTGATTTTCACTGTAACCATAGTCTTACAATGAAAATCACACCTTGGTTTTAGGTGTCTATTTTAATGGGTCCTCTCATGTCAGTAACATGAACCTTAGGAACTCAAATGGTCCAAGGCATAGGTGAGGTCAAACTTGTCATGGATCAGGTAGCCCTTGTACAATGCAAGACGCTTAGAGGAGGTGCTTAAAAAAAATAAATCAGTCTTTTTTAAGCATCGGTGCTTATTTATAAAGGGTAGACGCTTAATTAGACGCCTCTCTTGTAGAAATAGACACAGGTGCTTCTGAAAAATCCGGTTATTTTTCTAAGCACCTAGTATTGTACAAGTCCTTAGTAGCTATATTGCCCACAGTCTTCTCCTTCTCAACATTTGCCTTTTGCCCACTTGAAAAAATTAGTCTTTGGCTTTTGTTCACTTTGCCTAGTAACACATGAACAAGGAATGAACAGAGACTCGGGCCCGAGAGAGGAAGTACCGGAAGAGGGACCGAAAGGGCTCTGGAGTCGAGTCTGCCTATCTACTCGCTTCTCAGGACAACGCTCCCTTGAAAGCACCTAAGGACGGAGGTGTACTCTTCTCCATTGAGTGCTCTTACCGCTATATCACTCTGGTAGGGCTTGCCATCATATAAGAACAAGAAAAGGTGACTTGCACAAAAAAAATCCAGGCAACGTACAAATAGCAAAAGTGGGAAACAAGACAAACCATAGAGGATTGCCTAGCCTTTTTATCTTTAGTGAGATATAAATTTTTCAAAGCTTTCTCTCTTTTCTGTCAGCGGGGCACTTTCCAAATTGAGGTCTACTCAACCTAATGCACACCATTCACTTTAATGTTCGTTTATCTAAACTGGCCAGTGATTAGACCAATAGAGCCGAGATCAATATGTCTATAATTAATGATAGTCGCCCTACAAACATCACCATAACTATTCATCATATAACAAAAGATCTACTTCGGTATAGAGAGGGCGAGGCTACTACAATTTGGTGGTCCAAAGACCTCGATGTATTTTTATTATGTATTTATGTTTGGAGTGTTTTGTACCTCTGATGAACCTTTGATGCTGATAACTTTTGATTCTGATGAACCTTTTATAATAGGTCTGAATCCTTTGCACGTCTCATTGGGAAGTAGCTCAAGAATGATGCTGATAACTTTTGAGAGCTCGTTGTTAGGTTGCTCTACTGATTCCCAGGTTGAAGATGATTATAAGGATGATAGAGGTACAACCAAAGGAGCAGAGCTCTGCTCAAACTCTTTTTCGAGAGTCTGGTCAAACTGACCATAGCGTGGAAGTTGGAGAAAATGATAGCACTGCTGTAACACCAATAATCCGGATGGTCTAGCCATCTTTTGAACGTGCGACCATAAATCATGTTGTATTTGTATATTTATAGTGTTTTTGAGCTATAAGCAGAAAGCAGTATTCAATCTCAAAGTACTCCCTCCGTCCGGAAATACTTGTCAGGGAAATGGATGTATCTAGACATATTTTAGTTCTAGATACATTCAATTTTATCTATTTGTGCGACAAGTATTTCTGAATTTTATCTATTTGTGCGACAAGTATTTCTGGACGGAGGGAGTACTTGTGTAGCAAACCAAAGTGTTCCCAGTTCAAAGTTAGCTCCTTACACGGCTGGTCCCCTTTAGTGAGGCAACCACTCATAGTACATGTTTAGCTTGAGCAAAGAGCAAACCATATCTTGTCACATCTATGAAGCACAAGCAAGATACCCAGCACCAAAACTGCTATCAGCAAACTATTAGTATGGTATTCGTTGTCTCATGTCACAGCAGTTCACCTTGAGCTCACAACATTGTACACGGTTAGTCAAAGAGTAGGGCGAGAGAGGCCGTGGGACAGGTGTGGTGCAGGCATGAATAAACTCCCCTTCTTCAATGGGGAAAGACTGGAACTGGAAGTAGTACACACACATTTTTACAGCGTTATCTATGACAAAATGGAAGGTCACAATTTCCCCCAATCGCTACCGAGACACATTGGCTGTCGCACCTGGTCATTGTTTTCTTACATCAGAGATCGCAGGAACCTTGGCAGGGTAGCTAGACAAGTCCACGTCGAGCAGGTCCGTGAGGTCGTACATTCCTCCAGGCGGGTCCACTTTGTTCCTCATCGGAGTGGTCATTGATTCGTCCTGGTCTACATGGTTGGATGACACACTTGAGGTCACTGGACTATTTGAGGGCGGCATCACGACGATGCCAGCCAACTCCACATCCCGGACACTTGGCACGGCGCTCCCTGAAGGAAACTTTGTTGGTGCACTCTCTCCCTCATTGTGGTTGTACAGCACATATTCGTTGTAGGTAGGAGCAAACTGCATGAGAATGGAGCCGATTAGACCAAGATACAGGCAAGGCACAGTAAACAAGAATGTAGTTTCCTTCAGCAAACAAGAATGGAGCCGATTTGATCCAGAAGTTAGACGGTGAGCGCCAGATACAGGGAATAGGCGTCTAAGATCCTGGTTACCTGGTGAACGGTGTCATGGTAGAAATCGTTGAATTTTAAAGCGTGAAGAAGGCTTTCCCTGAAACCACCCGAAGGGCGAGCATTTGCACCTGCATACTCCTTGTAGGGAAAGGCAAATAGGTGCCCAATGGCAGCTATGAGCATCTCAACGCACAGCACATAGTTCTGGAGATCAGCAGCCTTTTCAGCATTCTTGATAAATCGGGACTTGGCAGCAAGGAAAACCAGGACACCCTGCAATGCAAAAAATTCAAATTATCGCATGGACAAACTTACTATGACATCACAATTCCTTAACATGACCATGTGTGAGGAGAAAAACAGTTGGCAACCTATCATACTCCCTCCGTTTTTATTTACTCCGCATATTAGCTATTGTCAAAGTCAAGCTTTGTAAACTTTGACGAAGTGTATAGACAAAAATATTAACATGTACAATAACAAATCAATACAATTACAATTAGATTCATTATTGAACGTACTTTCGCATCATACAGATTTGTTATGGTAAATATTTATATTCTTTTCTATAAATTTGGTCAAACTTTACCAAGTTTGACTTCAGTCAACTCTACTATGCAGAGTAAATAAAAACGGAGGGAGTACTATCGAAGAGGGGAAAACATGGGCTGATGTTTTGTATTTACCTGCCAGTATGTGAGAAACACGACCGATTTGATTATAATGAACTTTGGGACAGGATTATATGGCCGGAGTAGATCTCTGCATGCCGCATAGAACAATGCAAGAGCATATAACGCCATCGAGTATGAGATTGTGTAAATAATAGTGATGTATAAATATGATTGGTTGACGCTGAAGTTTCCATCTTCATATTTTCCTTTAGCATAAAGTATGAAGGTAATAACCACCAAGATAGGCTTAAGAATAACAAACTGCAAACAGCCTTGTTTGCATCTCCGTATAAAACGCCTGTTTAAGTGACATAAAAGATCAGTTAGACTTCATGAAGGATGTCAAGAACATGCCAATGTAAAATTGTTATGATAGCCACTTATTATGCAGAAGGAGACATACGCACCCATCTAGAGGAATAGCTGGGAAACAGCAAGTCATCAGAAACCACGATGGTTTCAGGGTTCGTCCATTCAAACTCACCACCACAGCACCAGGTCCTCCCACCCATGCCAAGCAGAGTGAAAAGAAATTGTAGATGACCCAAGCATCATAGCTGAAACATTATGGTTAAGGGAAATTTAGCATAGGATGGATATACACTCATACAGTTCTTAGTTCAGGTACTTGTGAAAGACTATTATAGACAAGAAACAAACAGACAAAACAGCACATGGGCAACGATCAGTAAGATAAAATGCCACCTAAAGCTGGGATTATAATATGCTGACTCAGGCTAACCTGTTAAAGTGCATAGCCAGCACAGACAAGGAAAAGAAGAGAAGAATTATGAAATGGCCAGCATTTCATAAATTAAACACAACTACCTCTTTGGTCATTAGTCATTACACACTCAGAGTTGTTGAAACCACATGGGCAGCATGAATTTAGGCCATGGCAAAGTGGAAGCACATATTATCATTTTATAACCTAGGATTATTAATTTGCAATTTTACACTAGAGAGCAAATTTTACACCAAAAAAGATCATCACACACTCCTGGCTGGTTATTCTCTATCATGCTATACTTTGTAGGAAGACATTTAAAGCTAATGGATGCATGAATCCTCTAAAACACCACATACAGATCTGTGATGCATACGCCTATGGGAGTATGGTTGCAGTTGTGCACAAGGTATATAACGGATCCTACTATGTTCACTAGTTATGATCAGTGCTTAGCTCATGAGCAGTCAGCAGAATGTTGATATTGATAGCATATCCAGTTGGATTTGGATAATAGCTCGAGCCTAGATAAGTGCTTATGAATGTCACACGACATTACAACTTATAATCTTGTGTACAGATCACATATTGCAGACCATAAATTTAACATGGTAGCAGACAAAGGAAATGTGTGTACATATGCCATTAAAGAGAGCAAAAAAAAGCTTCCACCCCCTCCCCCCCACAATTAGACCTCTAAGACTATAGAAACACCAACAGGCTGAAACCATAATCTCACATTGAGCCCATTGATTCACATAATGGTACCGAAGAAGTTTGAACTGCAAGATAGCAACTTACATTTCTCGGATAGAGGTAAAATATATTGCATTGTCTGGTAGGATAAGGGAAATAAATGACATCACTGCATAGACCTGCAAAACAAAGTGTCTTCAGAGCTCATACGATGGAGTGTTACCAACATAAAAGGGACTACAGATAAACAAACAAATACAATTAGATACGAGGGTGCAATGTAAATTAAAGGATATTTCACATGGGAACAATGTTATGGCCATGGTTTTTGAGTCGCTGTATAGTCGCCGACTAATCGCCAAGTCGTTTTCCAAAAATCAGGGCGACTCGCGACTATACAGCGACTTATGGCGACTATACAGCGACTTTCGTCGACTATACGCTGAGCCGCAGGGCTCGCAGCGACTCGCCAAGTCGCGACTCAAAAACCTTGGTTATGGCAGAAGGAAATGCGCTTAGAGAACCCTTGAAGAACCGAACGTTTCCGTTTCTATCAGACCCCTGCCACTCAGATGAACTAATTTGCTTATTCATGACAAATGACAACAGCAAAAGCTGAAAATCCATGATGATCAGCTCTCTCCAATAGGACTAGCTTGCACATCAAGAATAAAATGGCAACACAGTCCTACTGCTCCCAAGCTTCATAACGAGCTCGGACGGCAGGAGCATGTTGGTCAGGGAGCACTCCAAACCCAAATATTCCAACCACAGCCTCAGTACCACCGCGAATTCGCCTCACAGCCAACCTTGGGCACCGATCAAAGCCTAAGAGCGCCAGCAGATCCCAACTGCAGATCAACAAGGAAAACATGCTCTACCTACTGCGAGTAGTACAGCACATTAGGGTTAGGGATTCAGGGGAGCAAGCAGCCTCCCGGAAACGCATCAATTAGCTCACCATTAGCTCCTTAACTAGCAGTAAAATTAACACTGCATTTGTGCTGCGAAATTGTCCACCAACCCGCCCCGCTTGCATCCCTAATATGGATTCAATCATAGGTCCGACCGACGCACGATCTCGCCGCGAATCCGCGGGGGCAGGCTCGCCTCCCAGCTCACCCCCAAGAAAAAAATTGAAGAAAAAAAATACGACGGCGGCAGCGACAGATCTGGCGCGAGGTGGAAAAGCTGCGCGCGGGGAAAGGGGGAGGCGGGGAGCGTACCGGGACCATGAAGATGATGCGGACGATGAAGCGCTGGAAGATGGGCTCGGCGTAGTGGAGCAGGTGGCGGTAGATGTGGCCGAGCGTGATGACGGTGGCCGCCGCGGCGCAGAGCAGCGCGGCCGCCGTGTACGCCACCGCCGCCCAATCCATCGCGGCGAGGCGAGGCCCCCACCACCGCCGGACCGCGTCGGCGGCGAGCGGGACGCGAGGCGCGGCGGCCGCTCCCGTCCGTCCCTCGCGAGCGCCCGCGCGCGGCGTCCGGTGCGGGTTTGGTCGGGGGCAGGGGCCGGGTGGTTAGGCTTTTTGGGCGTGCGAGCGAGGGAGGGAGGAAGGAAGGAGAAAGGGTTTTCTTTTTCCTGATGATGCGAGGAAAAGGAGAGAGGAAGGGGTTAACAGTGTTTGATGCCATCCATCGGCCTACGCGTCGCTTCGATTATTGCTCGTCTCTCTCGCTTTTCCAGTTGATTTTTGCGTTGTTTTTGGGGATTTGGTTTGACTTTTGAAAAATCTGAGGATTTGAACGGGGGCACGCGCTTGTGAGGGGCGGCCGCGGAATCGATGCTTCCCGAGCCTTTCCTTGCAAGTCTCCTCTGAATTTCCCTTCCTCGTGGTTTCTCTCTCACGTGATACAACTACCTTTGCCTTGATCTTGAATCCATTTTGTTGCGTTTTTTCACGACTTTTTGCTTCATCTTGAATCCATTTGCTTTCGAGATATCCATGTGGTGTGCCGGTTGATGATGTTGATGTCTATATTGACTTAAGTGAAGCTTAGCCAAAACTGGGAATATGTTTTTCGGATGGTGCCGTAGCCTTGTCAACGTCCGAATATACTCGTTTTCTCCATCTTTTTTGGGGGAAAAACTTATGATCTACTTCCTCCGTTCTTAAATATTTATCTTTTTAGAGATTTCAAATGGACTACTACATACGGATGTATATAGACATATTTTAGAGTGTAAATTCACTCATTTTGCTTCGTATGTAGTCACTTGTTGAAATCTCTAGAAAGACAAATATTTAGGAACGGAGGGAGTATTTATCAGTTGTCATGGCAAATACAAATAACACGAGGAAGTAAATAGAAATTACATCCAAGATCTATGTACCACCTTACGATCACCGGAACGTGTCGAAGACACCGTCATCCAATGGCGAAGCCAACCGGGATAATCTGCGGGGTCATTGATAATTTTTGGGATAATTTTTTCACCAAATATACAATACTTTTAGTCTGTTTTTCTCTAAAACTTGTGGGGTCAACTGATCCACAGATTACGTGTAGAATTGCAGCTGCTGTCAGCGCCCCTTCCTCATGGGAGCTAAGCAAATATTGTTGTACTAGACAGTCTGAAAGTCGTCGTGATGAGGCCCCGCATGACTAGCGCACAACAACCCGTGCCGATGAAGGGAAGCGTAGATTAGAACGTGAATGTAGACGCACGAAACCTGGATCCAAGCAGATCCACTAAAGACAAATATCGATCGAATCCCATGATATCCACCGGAGACACACCTCCACACGTCATCGCAGGGATAGGGCTTGATGAGAAGAACCTTATTCCATCTTTAGAGAGCCACCACCGTCTTGTCTTCCTAAGAAGGACACAAATCCTAAGAAATCCTAAAAAAAACACCTAAAACAGAGCAAGAGCATTCCCCAGTAAGGGTCGGGGTACACCGCGCTAAGGCCACAAGAGAGGAGGCACACCGACAGTGGTGCCAACAGGAGGCAAGAAACCATCATCGCCCTTTGCGGGGAGAAGAAAAACGTTCGCGATAGTGACCTTACTTCCTCCGTCTCTTAAAAGAAGGTGATTTTGTCTCAAGTCAAATCGTGCAAAGTTTGATCAAATTGATGTAAAACAACTGTCAACAACCAATGATGAATGTTTTTTTCTGTGCAAACTTGATCATTTACTACAGCTTTTAACTTGGAGGAAAATTTGCAGGGTTTTTCTTTTCTTCAGAGACCGTGTGAGTATATGGCAGCCTGAAATTAAGTGTGGCAGCAGCTACTGATAAGTGATATACTGATCTGGCATAATTTTTTAAGGGACGATCTTGCATATTGTTGTTTACGCAAGCAAGCTAGCATCTGCATGCGTGATTGTTTCTGTTAACGAGTTAGCATCCGCCCTGCATTGTTGCGGCTGTCCGGAATCAAAAAATGCCAGTTTGTGCGGTTCAATAAGACAGCTTATCCCTTCTTCCTATGGAATAATGGAACAGCTTATCAATCATAACGAACAACATTCCAGCGGGCTGGCGCCTAAAATGGACATACTGTCGTCGCCCATTGGGTTTGGACGGTCTACAGGTGTATGCAGGGCGTTGGGCATATGATTATTCTCTTCTCTTTGGAGAAACCACCGGATGATGCCATGATGCGTTGGTTGCGTGGCGGGTGGAGCCAGCTTCGACGATCGGCGATAACCACCGTCGACTTGTCCTCCTCGGTCCTCACCGCCGTGCTTACGGCTTACCTACCGATCTATTTACACTCAGCTACTTGATCTGCAGCCTATTTACCAGCAGGGCATGGTTAGAGTCCACCCCATGTGGTTGCTGATGATGTTGATGTGCAAGTTAAGTAAAGCCGGGCGAAAACTGGACAGTGCTGCAGCTGACAGTCGTGTCAACGTCCCAATATCGCTTCATTGTGGTAGCTATCCATTTTAGCAAGTCAGCATCCCCCAACACACGGGCGCGCGCCGGCACGCCGATGGAGGACGTGGGGTAAGCCCGGGCCATGAACAACGGCTCCGAAGGTGACGGTTGCTCCCAGCGCGGCGGTCTAGGTGGCACGACGTCATGGTTGTGGACTCTTTTCCCTGTCGGTGCGGCGTTCTGCATAGATACACGGCGATGTGGGTGCGATGGCCCTTCCTCGTCGGCGTAGATTCAGAGCATCTCCAGCCGTTGAGCCCCCATAGATACACGGCGATGTGGGTGCGATGGCCCTTCCTCGTCGGCGTAGATTCAGATCATCTCCAGCCGTTGAGCCCCCAGGAGGCATTTTTTTCGCCGTCTTGGGGCTGCCAGCGAAACATTTGGCATTGGGGTCAAAATTTTCCAAGCCGTCTCCCCAAAAGGCTGTTTCTTTTCTTTTTTTTTCTTTTTTTGTGCATGTTATTTCCACAAACACGTTGTGGGCAACACAGCTCGGAGACAACGACACTGGCCGTGAAGGCGCGGATTGCCGAGGAGGCGAGCTCGGCGGTGGCGAGCTTCTGCTGGAAGAGCCAGGAGTCGCCTGCCTCGCTGAGCCACTGGCAATGGCGTCGCAGCAACATAGGCGGAAGGATGCCGCGCCGTCAAAGCGAGCGGAAGGCGGCCACGGCGTCGGCCTGGACTAGATCAAAGGCGGTGATGATGATGCCGCCCCAGAGCGGCACGATGCCCCCAGAGAGGATCTTGATGGCAATCGCGCTGCCGATGACCTCCTGTATGTCGGCGCCGACGAGCGCGAGCTCCCATGACCCAGAGCGCGCGCGTGGCCCAGGGCGGGTACTCCTCCCGGCAGAGCTCGGCGAGGTGCTTCCACCCCGAGGCGCGCAGAGAGCAGTTGCACGAGCGCGCCCATGACCGTGGCCCAGAGCAGCAGCCAGAGGAGCTAGTACCCGGCGGCGGCGCCCGCCTGCAGGTCCCCTCGAGGTTGCCCGGGTCGAGGAAGCCGGGCCCCGTGAAGCGCCAGAGCTTCCGCCAGGAGAAGGACGGGCGCGCGCGCGGCGCCGGGGTCGCCGTCGTCGTCCGGCTCCGAGTCGGAGATGGAGATGGAGACCTTGTTGTCCGAGTCGTACGCGCGCTCCTCGTAGTCGTCGTGGGAGGAGGAGGCGCCCCCGCTGGGGAGCAGGCTCTCGGCGAGGTCGCCCGAGGCGACCTCGTCAAGCACGCCGGACGCCGGCCACGCGCCCTCGCTGCCCCGCACGCCGGACGCCGGCCTCGCTGCCCCGCTGCCTCGTCGGCACGCTCGAGAGAGAGGAAAAAGAGAGGAGAGAGGGGGCACGTGGGCGGGGCCCAGATGAAAAGAGAGGAGAGAGGGAGGTGGGAGACTGAGAGTGGGCCAACAGCGAGAAAAAGTAAACGCCGGCACGCCCAGCTGCCCCCCGGGGGGCTGGGTTCGGGGTGAGTTTGCCAGCGTTGTTTTTCTCTAGATCCGGTGAAAAGTGAGGCTTTGGGGGGCGTGAGTGGGAGGATTTTTAACCGCCGGTGCTAGAAAAATGGCCTGGGGCGTTCCTGGGGGCGTGGGTGGAGATGCTCTCAGCTCTCGACCATATGGGGGCCTGACAGCGTTGCTTGCTTTGGCCTCCCGGGGAGGCTTTGATTAGCCCCGGGCTCTCCCGTGGCAAGGCGGAGGGCTTCGCGGACCTGGGTCCGGGTCCCAGATCGATCTGGTTGCGGTGGGGCCCACTGTCAATGAGCCTAGGCGGCCTCCTTTCCTGGTGGTCATGACGATGACAGTGGTGGATTTGATGGAGCATCAAGGCGAAAGCCGAACCTCGCCTACGATCGGAGCCAACGGCACTTGTGGGCGTTGCTCCCTTGCTGAAGGCCCGAGTTGTAGTCCTCAGCTCCCTCAGAAGGATGCTTTAGGGAAAACCCTAGGTTCGGGTCTGCCAGGATCGGATGATGATGGTGCTGGCATTGTGATCTCCCTTGGGGCCATCATCTTGGAACTGGATTTGGCCGGCATGACCGGTGGCAGATTTCACTTTAGTTGGCGGCTTATGTGGCACCGACTATGTGGATGAGAGAGTTCGGGGTTGCGACATGGCTGTGGTAGCCGGCTCGTCGGCGTGCATGTGTTATAGTCATATATGTTTATTGCTGGTGTCGTCGGACCTACAATGGCAGGGTCCCTACGGCGGCGATAACATGCGAACGGGTGACACGGCTTGGTGATATTCCATGGCACTAGCCTTGCGTAGTTCCCATTCGTAGCTTGCCATCGGATTTGGAGCCATCTTGTGTCGGCGTGTGTGGGCAACTTCTTTGACTGGTCTTTCTATGGCTTCACGTAGGTGTTGCGGTGAAGGTGTCACCGATGGTTGTCGATGGAAAAGCCGGAGTCGCTTGCTCGATGAATAATGATACTGATGTGTGTGTGTGCGTGTGCTACCTTGGCTGTGATTTTCCCTCGGCGGTGCGTGGTGTTTCTATTGTTTTTTTTAGAATCACCGGGGGGAGTTTCCCCACCTGAATATATTACTTAAAGTGGCCAAATTGCCAGAGTGGTGATCCAGTTTATAAGGAAAATCGGATCGAAAACCTTAACAAATTGACCCCGTTTATAAGGAAAACCGGGCCAAAAACCGTACAAGGCACAGCCTAGCTGGCAGAAATAATACCATCACCATGAGAGACACAAGTAGATGTGGGGTGTCGTCGAGAGATCACAATACCAGGACTTTGCAAACAGCCGAACGCATCGGCGGGCATACCGGCTCCATGGCACAACTCAGGAGCATCCACAATCAACGAGTGTCATCCCAGACACGAACCTTGACTGGGGCTCCGCCACAGAAAGAACGGAACGAATAGCAGTTTGAGAGGCATCTTGCACCATCCTTGAGCAAAGATGAGTCGAGACAGCACCAAGAGCACCAAGCTCGCCGCAACACAACGGTAACCATGAGAGGGTCTTGAGCAACCATTACCAACCTGAGCCGCACGAGAACACCACCACCATAGACGAAGAGCTCCAATCAGCCGAGACCATCCATGATGCCTCAAGGCTATTGGCGCAGCCGAATGGCAACGAGCGACCGAGTCCACACCCGGACGAAGAGTCACACGCAGCTGAGTCTACATCACAACAGCGGCACCGCCGGCGAAGCCGAAGGGCATCAAGGAGCCAAGTCTACACCCGGATCGGTTCTCCGAGCACACTAGCGCAAGCCGGCCGCGCCACCACCACCGTCCAATCCATCAGTGAGCAGCCACCACACAATCCACCAAGCTGATGCCTTCACAAAGGAATGCGACGCGAAGAGCGCCGCCATCGGCCGTTCCGGACAGACCAGGAACATGGGTTTCCCCAGGAGCCTCGAAGGGGAAGTCACCATGACAGCGATGCCTCCAAGGAGGTAAGCGGCACCCGCAGGCGTCACCATCGTCGGCTCCGGCAGGAGCAGTGGCTTTCGCCCAAGTGAGCAGACCACCTCCGAGGAGCACCGGTAGACTGCGAATCGCTGCTCCCTGCAATACCACAGAGCAAGAGTCACTGCAGCCCGCCGCCGCACAAGACCAAATCTGGTCCACCGCAGGCCATATCCCGCTTGCCCACTCCATGCCACGCCCAACGCCACTCCGGCGACCGCGCCACACGCCCAGGGCCGCGCGCACCCAGGACGAGGATGCCCCGCGCCAGCACGCCAGTGGCCGCAATCCCCCGCCACAGGAGCCGCAGATCTGGGAGGAAGCCACGCAGCCGCGGCCCACATCACCGCGCCCGCAGACGTCCGCCCACAGCCGGAGCGGACGAACCAGAGAGGTAGAGCGGGCTGCCACCCCGCATCAACCAGCAGGACCAGCTGGCGGGCAGGAGCCCGCGCAGCACGCCGCTGCATCTGGCGACGAGAGCCGCCAGAGCATGTGCGCGAGGGAGAGCTTGGATTTGAGGGAGGAGCGCGAGTCCCTGGTTTTAGGAGCAGGCCTTCGCCGCCGCCAGCGACGGCTGCCGGCGGCGGCGGCGGGGTGGTGGTTGTTGAGGTTGGTGGCGGCTAGGGCTGGGGCGCCCCGGTGTCGCCCCTGTCAGAGCGACATGGGAGCGGAATCAGAAACTCAGCGTGGCGTGTCAGGTCAACCGGTTGTATAAGGTTTAACCCCCTTTTCACAATAACATGGCACCTTATGTAATTAATAAAAATGACAACTCTTTTGCCTTATTTAAAAATGACAAGTCTTCTTCTCATATAATTTCTTTTTTTACCCAAATGATAGTGCCACATGTGTAACACCCTAATTTTTGGCCCTTTTCTTTTCTTTTGGATTTTTTCTTTGGATTACTTTTGGTTTGGCTCTGTGGACTTCAAACTCGAGAAGATCATCTCTCCCTCTTCTCCCCAGTGGTTCAACACTCTGAAATCTTTCCCCAAGTCATGCTAGTTCCAATCCTAGCCCAACCATAAATTCCATTTCATCAAATATTCCTTTTTCATTAAAGGAATAATCTTGTTTGCCCTAGGTTGTGAAGCAACCTATATTTCCATCTTCCGTGAAATTCCCACAAAACTCTCATAAATCCTTTGACCCATCTAGACCTTGGATATGTAAAAATATTCAAGATCTCATGCTCATGGTGAGCACACCATCCAATTCTTGTTTCTGGACACATTTTCAGTTTGTGAGGTAACTATATTTTATTTTACTTTATAATTTATGAAATTTTTCCAGATCATGCCCCACCCATGTTACTTCCATCCACAAAATTTCAACTTAATTCATCTAGCCAATATTTCCAAAAATTCCCCCAAGATTCTGTCTAGTGGAGATCACTGTGAAGGAAGTGCCATTTAGGTTTATCCAACTGGTATGAAATTTTTACAGTGCCTCCATATCCCTAAATCATAATCCTGTACCAAATTTTAGCTCAATCCAACACTCCATGTGAGTGCAGCTTCAAAATATAGTTTTTGGACAAGATTTGCAGTTGTGAAGCAACCCTATTCAAATCTTGTCCAAGTACTTTCAAATTTCTCCGGCTTATAGTACTTCCTACTTAATTACCATGTGGCAGCCTTGTTAGCCCATTGACCATGTCATCTGACCACAACATACCGTCCAAGTTTTCGGCCAGCAGCTTCAGTTGATGCCACCCTTCACTATAGATCAGATTTAATCAATACAATGACTCAGTGAGGATACAGGATGAAGGGACTTCACCATAGACATCTTTTTCCAGGCCATCGTGCCCTCTCTGTGTCAAGATATGTGGTGACCGCGCTGCTGGCATGCCTGGGCACACGCTCTGCTTGCTGTCGTCGTGCTCTGCGTGTCGCTAAGCGTCGGGCTTATTGTCCCCGTTCACCCATGCTCGTCCCTGGTGCCTACCACCCTCCTACTCCTCCCACATAACCCTCCAGACCCCTTTCCCCCCCTCCTTCTTCCTTCTCGCGCCATAGCGGCCCTGTCGTGACACTGTTCTCCATGACCCACCACTTTCCCCGATCGACCACTCTGCCCGAGCGCCAGATCATCTCCACCACTCTTAAGTGAAGCTCCCCGACGCCAGGAAGCCGCCACCCCTTCGCCTGTGAGCTCTAGTGCATGCCCGACTCATTGTCCGCGATCGTGCTTATTCGATCACCTCGCCCGACTATATATAGCCATCCCTGAGCCCCCTCTACCACACTAGTGCCCCCTCTCCCTTCTATAACACCGCCCAATCTCTCAATTGAGCTCGAGAAGCTCTCTTGACCCTCCCATGGCCGAAGCCTCGCCGCCGGTCGTCGCTCAAATTCGAGCACCATGGCCTCTCCCTCCCCACCTAGCCTCCACCGGATAAACCCCAAGACACATATAGCCTCCCCCATCG
The DNA here is from genome assembly GCA_032464435.1 of Aegilops umbellulata. Lineage (NCBI taxonomy): Eukaryota > Viridiplantae > Streptophyta > Magnoliopsida > Poales > Poaceae > Aegilops > Aegilops umbellulata. The sequence goes on along the minus strand of CP136057.1, from coordinate 634,838,658 downwards.
ATCCATTTGTCCTCGGGTGCACCTAGTTGATCGCCCGAGTGTGTCCATCATCAACGTCCGCTGCGGTAGAAGCCTTGCTCGTTTGTGAGCTCTCCGGTAAGCGTGAACCCATGAGGCGGGTGCGCCTCGTCGCTCTGATCACGCAGGTGGGTAGAGCGTCGCCGAAGGTGGTCGTGCCGCCGGAACGAGCGTCGGCGCGCACTTGGCTGGTCCTCTCTGTCTCCTGTTGCGGGGTAGGAGAAGGACGACAGGAGGAGAGAGAGCCAGTGGGACCCGGCTGTAAGTGACTCAGTCGACCGTGCCCAGCGTTTAAGTGGAAGCGTATTCTGCCAATACGTTTTCACTAAGCGGAGGCGTATTTTCGCCGAAATGTGCTTTCTGTTTCAGCCCTGCTACCGAATCCTGAAGTTGTGGACGTTCATTCGTTAAGAGCATAAATGGACATATTCTGTTAGTTTTTCTGCCTAATGAACGAACGGTTGTATCTTTGCAACCGTAACTCCGAATCAGGTGATTCCAATGCACACATTCTCTATTCGTCGAGCCCATTCTGATGGTGTCATTTTCACAATGTTGACACATTCTAAAAATAATCATTTTGCCCTGCCCTATATTTAGCCCCTTCGAGAGAGAATCTTTTCTGATAAATCTTTTCGCGAGATGATCACACTTCTTCCCGATGAATCCATCGACCCTAGGAAAGCCACATCATCCACTTGCATGATGGCATTGCAATGGCCATGGTCTTTGCTTGAATATTTGAATAATTGTTTGCTCATTTAATTATTTTGTAAATAATATGAATATGCTTCTGAATTCATCCTCATCACTATGCCACGATCATATGCATCCAGTAGGTTAATTGATTAATTGTTAATAGGATTGATATTTTTAAATAATCGTATTTACCGTCCATGCTAGTTTTCATACTATGTTCATATGCATTGTTATTTCAAAAAGTTTGTAAGTGCATCAAGTGCTCCCTTAGTGGTTTTGGAGTATGTAAGACAAATAGGTTGAGAACTAATGTGTTTGTGAGTATACACAGGAGATAGTCCCTGAAGATTTGGTTTAACACATGGAAGACGACCCCTAAAATTGGATTTCTTCAAGTGAAGAATTTGGTGATGAAATTGGTACGGCCTTTGAAGAAATTGATGTGAAGACTTTGAAGCTTGAATACTTTGTTTTCGTAGTTTCTTTTCTTCTTCTTTGAGTCATAGGAACAACCGTACTGTTAAAGGGGGTCTAGGTGAAACATATTTCACATTTCCAAAGTGATGCTCAAACCTACTCATACACAAGCTACTTCGAGTGAAGCCTTTGGAAATCTCCAAAATAGTTGACGCATTTGCTAGTGACAGTGATGAAGTTCATCTAGTCGCTGACAGATTTAGTCAGGCCGAGGAGTTAGGAGTTCGTCAGTGCGATCTGCCTACCGTGAGGACATTGAGTGCCCCGACGAATTTGAGAGTTCAAATTCCAACTGTTGCTACACCATGGTCCAGCTTTCGAGTGGATCCTTATCCCGACAACGGTCGAATTAGAGAATGGCATTTATGACAATTCATGTCGGGTTGCCCTGGCTATAAATAGCTTCCCCCCCACAACCACTTGTTGGTTGGCTCCTCCAAGAGAACTTGACACTTGTCATTTGAGAGCAACCCATCCTCTGACGACTTTGAGAGAATCCTAAGTGAGGAAAAACCAAGAGCCAAAGTGATTGAGCATCACTGAAGAGATTGATCTGTGTGATCCGACGTCTGTTACCTTTGAAGACTGTCATTCTTCTAGACGGTTAGGCGTCAAGTTCTAAGTACACCAAGAGTCATTGTGGTGTGCCGGTGAGCAAGTCTGTGAAGGTTTTGGAAGTCTACCTTGAAGTCTTACCATGAGTGATTGGGCGAGGACTAAGTGACCTTAGCTAAAAAGGAATACGGTGAGGACTATGTGTCCTCTGAGTTGCGACTCAGCCGCCTCAACCAGATATACAGGTGATACAACAACTGGAACTGGTCCTCCAAATTGCATTGTCTTCACCGAGCCAACCTGGTTTCAAATTCCTGACCCTCTCTTACATTATTCCGCTGCTGAAGAATTTGTGATCTATCTTCTGACGAATCTGAACTGAAGAATTTCATCATGCTATCTTTCATTTCCTTAGTTCATATTCTTCATGCGTGTAGGCTTAACTGATTCCAAGTTCTTCACTATTATGTATCCTGATTGCTTATACTCTGATTATGTGGCGACTTATTTTCCCTTGTGTTTCTATTTCTTCACTCTAATATTTGTCAAATTCTTCCGAGTTTGACGAATTTCTAAAAATCTCCCATTCACCCCCCTCTGGGAGTAAACCTGTGCTTTCAATTGGTATTAGAGCAAGGTACTCCTTCATTGTGTGTGATTTTGGTTTAACCACCTGGATTTTTAGTTATGTTGACCGCAGGTATGATCAAGGTTTCTGCTATGTGCCCCATCTTCGATGGCACAGACTATCCCAAGTGGAAGGCTATGATGCGGAAGCGTCTCCTATCCATGAATAGTGAGCTGTGGACCGTTACTAAGATAGGATTGATCGACCTCTGCAAGATAGCCAATGTTGATGACATTCACAAGTATACTCAGCTGGATATATAGGCAAGGGCCATCATCTGCTCCAGTCTGTCGAGAGATGAGTTTAGGCGCATTATGCATCTTTGCAATGCGAAGCTCATCTGGGACCGGATCTCTGATGTCTATGAAGGGCATTGTACCTGTCAGGATCCCTGGTTCCTTGAGTTCAAGGAGTCACTCAAAACGATGACTTCCGAACATGATTAATCTTCTTCAGGATCATGCCTCATGGACAAGGGCACCAAGGTACTCAACTGTTCTTCATCCTTCTCAAGCGAAGATGAATCTGATGAAAACATGACTCTACTTATTCCAAACTTGCTAATATTGCCACAAGGCAGCAAAGTGGTATGGAAAGGATTCAAAACCTACTAGACAAAAGTGATGATCTGTTGAACGATAAAATGGAACGCACTCAAACTCTGACTGATGACCTTGAATGTCTTTACTCAAAGTATGACGAACTTGAAAGTCGTCATGTGGCCCTCTCAGCCGCACATGAGAAGTTGTCCTATGTATTTCTTCAAAGGAAGCAAGAACTCAAGAAGCTAAGAGCGTCTCATGATGATCTTCAAAAAGACAATGATTCATTACTCGCTCAGATTAGCACCACTCAGGAAGAATTTTCCGCTCCATGCTTAAAATGTCTTGAACGTGATAATGCGAATTCTTCAACTGAATGTTCAAATGCTTCAACTGCTGCTATATCTTCAAATGTCTATGTGGTTTCAATCCCCTCATCTAAGGAGACCACAAGTGTTATTGACGAAAATGCAGGTCTAAAGGAATTCTACATCACAGGTCACCCCGGGCATAAAAATCGACCAAATACCGAACCTGAAAATACCAAACTAGAAAAGACCGAATAAAATATATGGTCTGTGAAAATAGAAGACCGAACTGATGATGGAAATATGCCCTAGAGGCAATAATAAAGTTGTTATTTATATTTCCTTATACCATGATAAGTGTTTATTATTCATGCTAGAATTGTATTAATCGGAAACTTAGTACATGTGTGAATACATAGACAAACAGAGTGTCTCTAGTATGCCTCTACTTGACTAGCTCGTTGAATCAAAGATGGTTTTGTTTCCTAGCCATAGACATGAGTTGTCATTTGATTAACGAGATCACATCATTAAAGAATGATGTGATTGACTTGACCCATTCCGTTAGCTTAGCACTTGATTGTTTAGTATATTTCTATTGCTTTCTTCATGACTTATACATGTTCCTATGACTATGAGATTATGCAACTCCCGAATATCGGAGGAACAATTAGTGTGCTACCAAACGTCACAACCTAACTGGGTGATTATAAAGGTGTTCTACAGGTGTCTCCGATGATACTTGTTGAGTTGGCATAGATCGAGATTAGGATTTGTCACTGCGATTGTCGAAGAGGTATCTCTGGGCCTTCTCGGTAATGCACATCACTATAAGCCTTGCAAGCAATGTGACTAATGAGTTAGTTGCGGGATGATGCATTACAAAATGAGTAAAGAGACTTGTCGGTACGAGATTGAACTAGGTATTGAGATACCGACGATCGAATCTCGGGCAAGTAACATACCGATGACAAAGGGAACAACATATGTTGTTATGCGGTTTGAACGATAAAGATCTTCGTAGAATATGTAGGAACCAATATGAGCATCCAGGTTCCGCTATTGGTTATTGACCGAAGATGAGTCTCAGTCATGTCTACATAGTTCTCGAACCCGTAGGGTCCGCACGCTTAACGTTCGGTGACGATCGGTATTATGAGTTTATGTGTTTTGATGTACCAAAGGTAGTTCGGAGTCCCGGATATGATCACGGACATGACGAGGAGTCTCGAATTGGTCAAGACATAAAGATTGATATATTGGATGAGTATGTTTGTGATACGTATCCAACGTATCTATATTTTTTGATTGTTCCATGCTATTATATATTCTGTTTTGGACGTTTAATGGGCTTTATTATACACTTTTATATTATTTTTGGGACTAACCTATTAACCAGAGGCCCAGCCCAAATTGATGTTTTTGCCTATTTTAGTGTTTCAAAGAAAAAGGATATCAAACAGAGTCCGAACGGAATGAAACCTTCGGGAATGTGATTTTCGGAACAAACATGATCCAGAGGACTTGGAGTGGACGTCAAGCAACCAACGAGGAAGCCACGAGGCAGGGGGCGCTCCCTCCACCCTCGTGGGACCCTTGTGGCTCCACCAAGCTACTTCTTCCTCCTATATATACCTACGTACCCCCAAACCATCAGAACAAGAGCCAAAAACCTAATTGCACCGCCGCAACCTTCTGTACCCATGAGATGCCATCTTGGGGCCTTTTCCGGCACTCCACCGGAGGGGGCATTGATCACAGAGGGCTTCTATATCAACACCATAGCCTATCCGATGATGTGTGAGTAGTTTACCTCAGACCTTCGGGTCCATAGTTATTAGCTAGATGGCTTCTTCTCTCTCTTTGGATCTCAATACAAAGTTCTCCTCGATTCTCTTGGAGATCTATTTGATGTAACTCTTCTTTTGCGGTGTGTTAGTCGAGATCCGATGAATTGTGGTTTTATGATCAAGATTATCTATGAACAATATTTGAATCTCCTCTGAATTCTTTTATGTATGATTGGTTATCTTTGCAAGTCTCTTTGAATTATCAGTTTGGTTTGGCCTACTTGATTGATCTTTCTTGCAATGGGAGAAGTGCTTAGCTTTGGGTTCAATCTTGTGGTGCTCGATCAGAGTGACACTAGGGGAAACGACACGTATTGTATTGTTGCCATCGAGGATAAAAAGATGGGGTTTATATCATATTGCATGAGTTTATCCCTCTACATCATGTCATCTTGCTTAAAGCGTTACTCTGTTCTTATGAACTTAATACTCTAGATGCATGCTGGATAGCGGTCGATGTGTGGAGTAATAGTAGTAGATGCAGGCAGGAGTCGGTCTACTTGTCACAGACGTGATGCCTATATACATGATCATACCTAGATATTCTCATAACTATGCTCAATTCTATCAATTGCTCGACAGTAATTTGTTCACCCACCGTAATACTTATGCTATCTTGAGAGAAGCCACTAGTGAAACCTATGGCCCCGGGGTCTATTTTCCATCATATTAATCTTCCATCAACAAGCTATTTCTATCTTTGTTTATTTTGCTTTCTTTACTTTTAGTCTTTATCATAAAAATACCAAAAATGTTACCTTATCATCTCTATCAGATCTCACTCTCGTAAGTGACCGTGAAGGGATTGACAACCCCTTTATCGCGTTGGTTGCGAGGTTCTTATTTGTTTGTGTAGGTGCGTGGGACTCGAGCGTGGTCTTCTACTGGATTGATACCTTGGTTCTCAAAAACTGAGGGAAATACTTACGCTACTTTGCTGCATCACCCTTTCCTATTCAAGGGAAAAACCAACGCACTGCTCAAGAGGTAGCAGTTTGGACATCGGAATGGTTCCGAGTGAGTTCGGGCATATACCGGAGTACCGGGGGGTTACCGGACCCTCGGGGAGTATATGGGCCCTAATGGGCTTTAGTGGAGAGAGAGAGGGGCAGCCAGGGCAAGCCGCGTGCCCCCTCCCCCTCTGGTCCGAATTGGACTAGGAAGGGGGGCGCCCCCCTTTCCTTCCCCCTCTCTCCCCCTTCCTTCTCTCCTAGTCCAACTAGGGAAGGGGGGGGGAATCCTACTCCCGGTGGGAGTAGGACTCCTCTAGGGCGCGCCATAGAGGGCCGGCCCTCCCCCTCCTCCACTCCTTTATATACGGGGGAGGGGGCACCCCATAGACACACAAGTTGATCATTGATCTCTTAGCCGTGTGCGGTGCCCCCCTCCACCATAATCCACCTCGGTCATATCTTTGCAGTGCTTAGGTGAAGCCCTGCGTCGATAGCTTCATCATCACCGTTATCACGCCGTCGTGCTGACGAAGCTCTGCCTCGACACTTAGCTGGATCGAGAGTTCGTGGGACGTCACCGAGCCGAACGTGTGCAGATCGCGGAGGTGCCGTACTTTCGGTACTAGGATCGGTCGGATCGTGAAGACGTACGACTACATCAACCGCGTCATCATAACACTTCCGCTTTCGGTCTACGAGGGTACGTGGACAACACTCTCCCCTCTCGTTGCTATGCATCACCATGATCTTGCGTGTGCGTAGGATTTTTTTTGAAATTACTACATTCCCCAACAGTGGCATCCGGGCCAGGTTTATGAGTAGATGTTATATGCACGAGTAGAACACAAGTGAGTTGTGGGCGATAGTAGTCATACTGCTTACCAGCATGTCATACTTTGATTCGGCGGTATATTGTTGGATGAAGCGGCCCGGACCGACATTACACGTACGCTTACACGAGACTGGTTCTACCGACGTGCTTCGCACACAGGTGGCTGGCGGGTGTCAGTTTCTGCAACGTTAGTTGAATCGAGTGTGGCTACGCCCGATCCTTGTTGAAGGTTAAAAACATCACATACTTGACGAAAGATCGTTGTGGTTTTGATGCATAGGTAAGAACAGTTCTTGCTCAGCCCGTAGCAACCACGTAAAACTTGCAACAACAAAGTAGAGGACGTCTAACATGTTTTTGCAGGGCATGTTGGATGTGATATGGTCAAGACATGATGCTAAATTTTATTGTATGAGATGATCATGTTTTGTAACGGATTTATTGGCAACTGGCAGGAGCCATATGGTTGTCACTTTATTGTATGGAATGCAATCGCCATGTAATCGTTTTACTTTATCACTAAGCGATAGCGATAGTCGTAGAAGCAATAGTTGGCGAGACGACAACGATATTTCCATGGAGATCAAGGTGTCAAGCCGGTGACGATGGTGATCATGACGGTGCTTTGGAGATGGAGATCAAAGGCACAAGATGATGATGGCCATATCATATCACTTATATTGATTGCATGTGATGTTTATCCTTTATGTATCTTATTTTGCTTAGTTCGACGGTAGCATTATAATATGATCTCTCACTAAATTTCAAGGTACAAGTGTTCTCCCTGAGTATGCACCATTGCGAAAGTTCGTCGTGCCGAGACACCACGTGATGATCGGGTGTGATAAGCTCTACGTTCACATAAAACGGGTGCAAGCCAGTTTTGCACACGCAGAATACTCGGGTTAAACTTGACGAGCCTAGGATATGCAGATATGGCCTCGTAACACCGAGACCGAAAAGTCGAGCGTGAATCATATAGTAGATGTGATCAACATAGTGATGTTCACCATTGAAAACTACTCCATCTCACGTGATGATCAGACATGGTTTAGTTGATTTGGATCACGTGATCACTTAAATGATTAGAGGGATGTCTATCTAAGTGGGAGTTCTTAAGTAATTTGATTAATTGAACTTTAATTTATCATGAACTTAGTACCCGATAGTATTTTGAATGTCTATGTTGTTGTGGATAGATGGTCTGTACTGTTGTTTCGTTGAATTTTAATGCATTCCTAGAGAAAGCTAAGTTGAAAGATGATGGTAGAAACTACACGGACTGGGTCCGTAACTTGAGGATTATCCTCATTGCTGCACAGAACAATTACTTCCTAGAAGCACCACTAGGCGCCAAACCCGCTGCAGGAGCAACGCCAGGTGTTATGAACGTCTGGCAGAGCAAAGCTGATGACTACTCGATAGTTCAATGTGCCATGTTTTACGGCGTAGAACTGAGACTTGAACGACGTTTTGAACGTCATGGAGCATATGAGATGTTCCAGGAGATGAAGTTAATATTTCAAGCAAATGCCCGGATTGAGAGATGTGAAGTCTCCAATAAGTTCTATAGCTGCAAAATGGAGGAGAATAGTTCTGTCAGTGAGCATATACTCAAAATGTCTGGGGTATAACAATCACTTGATTCAACTGGGAGTTAATCTTCCTGATGATAGTGTCATTGACAGAATTCTTCAATCACTGCCACCAAGCTACAAGAGCTTCGTGATGAACTATAATATGCAAGGGATGGATAAGACGATTCCCGAGCTCTTCACAATGATAAAGGCCGCGGAGGTAGAAATCAAGAAAGAGCATCAAGTGTTGATGGTCAACAAGACCACCAGTTTCAAGAAAAAGGGTAAAGGGAAGAAGGGGAACTTCAAAAAGAATGGCAAGCAAGTTGCTGCTCAAGTGAAGAAGCCCAAGTATGGACCTAAGCCTGAGACTGAGTGCTTCTACTACAAAGGGACTGGTCACTGGAAGCGGAACTGCCCCAAGTATTTGGCGGATAAGAAGGATGGGAAGGTGAACAAAGGTATATGTGATATACATGTTATTGATGTGTACCTTACTAATGCTCGCAATAGTGCCTGGGTATTTGATATTGGTTCTGTTGCTAATATTTGGAACTCGAAACAGGGACTACGGATTAAGCGAAGATTGGCTAAGGACAAGGTGACGATGCGCGTGGGAAATGGTTCCAAAGTCGATGTGATTGCAGTCGGCACACTACCTCTACGTCTACCTTCGGGATTAGTTTTAGACCTGAATAATTGTTATTTGGTGCCAGCGTTAAGCATGAACATTATATCTGGATCTTGTTTGATGCGAGACGGTTATTCATTTAAATCAGAGAATAATGGTTGTTCTATTTATATGAGTAATATCTTTTATGGTCATGCACCCTTGAAGATTGGTCTATTTTTATTGAATCTCGATAGTAGTGACACATATATTCATAATATTGAAGCCAAAAGATGCAGAGTTGATAATGATAGTGCAACTTATTTATGGCACTGCCATTTAGGTCATATTGGTGTAAAGCGCATGAAGAAACTCCATTCTGGTGGACTTTTGGAATCACTTGATTATGGATCACTTGGTACTTGCGAACCATGCCTCATGGGCAAGATGACTAAAATGCCGTTCTCTGGAACAATGGAGCGAGCAACAGATTTGTTGGAAATCATACATACTGATTTATGTGGTCCGATGAATATTGAGGCTCGCGGCGGGTATCGTTATTTTCTCACGTTCACAGATGATTTGAGCAGATATGGGTATATCTACTTGATGAAGCATAAGTCTGAAACATTTGAAAAGTTCAAAGAATTTCAGAGTGAAGTAGAAAATCATCGTAACAAGAAAATAAAGTTTCTACGATCTGATCGTGGAGGAGAATATTTGAGTTACGAGTTTGGTCTTCATTTGAAACAATGCGTAATAGTTTCGCAACTCACGCCACCCGGAACACCACAGCGTAATGGTGTGTCCGAATGTCGTAACCGCACTTTATTAGATATGGTGCAATCTATGATGTCTCTTACTGATTTTTGGGTTATGCTTTAGAGATGGTTGCATTCACGTTAAATAGGGCACCATCTAAATTCGTTGAGACGACACCTTATGAACTGTGGGTTGGCAAGAAACCCAAGCTGTCGTTTCTTAAAGTTTGGGGCTGCGATGCTTATGTGAAAAAGCTTCAACCTGATAAGCTCGAACCCAAATCGAAGAAATGTGTCTTCATAGGATAACCAAAGGAGACTATTGGGTACACCTTCTATCACAGATCCGAAGGCAATACATTTGTTGCTAAGAGTGGATCCTTTCTAGAGAAGGAGTTTCTCTCGAAAGAAGTGAGTGGTAGGAAAGTAGAACTTGATGAGATAACTGTACCTGCTCCCTTATTGGAAAGTAGTTCATCACAGAAATCTGTTCCTGTGACTCCTACACCAATTAGTAAGGAAGTTAATGATGATGATCATGTAACTTCAGATCAAGTTACTACCGAACCTCATAGGTCAACCAGAGTAAGATCCGCACCAGAGTGGTACGGTAATCCTGTTCTGGAAGTCATGTTACTTGACCATGACGAACCTATGAACTATGAGGAAGCGATGATGAGCCAAGATTCCGCGAAATGGCTTGAGGCCATGAAATCTGAGATGGGATCCATGTATGAGAACAAGGTGTGGACTTTCGTTGACTTGCCCGATGATCAGCAAGCCACCGAGAATAAATAGATCTTCAAGAAGAACATTGATGCTGACGGTAATGTTACTGTCTACAAAGCTCGACTTGTTGCGAAAGGTTTTCGACAAGTTTAAGGAGTTGACTACGATGAGACTTTCTCACCCGTAGCGATGCTTAAGTCCGTCCGAATCATGCTAGCAATTGCTGCATTTTATGATTATGAAATTTGGAAAATGGATGTAAAGACTGCATTCCAGAATGGATTTCTGGAAGAAGAGTTGTATATGATGCAACCTGAAGGTTTTATCGATCCAAAGGATGCTAACAAAGTGTGCAAGCTCCAGCGATCCATTTATGGACTAGTGCAAGAATCTCGGAGTTGGAATAAACAATAGTGTGATCAAAGCATATGGTTTTATACAGACTTTTGGAGAAGCCTGTATTTACAAGAAAGTGAGTGGGAGCTCTATAGCATTTCTAATATTATATGTGGATGAGATATTGTTGATTGGAAATGATATAGAATTTCTGGATAGCATAAAAGGATACTTGAATAAAAGTTTTTCAATGAAAGACTTCGGTGAAGCTGCTTATATATTAGGCATTAAGATCTATAGAGATAGATCAAGACGCTTAATTGGACTTTCACAGAGCATATACATTGACAAAGTTTTGAAGAAGCTCAAAATGGATCAAGCAAAGAAAGGGTTCTTGCCTATGTTACATGGTGTGAAGTTGAGTCAGACTCAATTCCCGACCACTACAGAAGATAGAGAGAAAATGAAAGTCATTCCCTATGCTTCAACCATAGTTCTATCATGCATGCAATGATGTGTACCAGACCTGATGTGTGCCTTGCTATTAGTTTAGCAGGGAGGTACCAAAGTAATCCAGGAGTGGATCACTGGACAACGGTCAAGAACATCCCGAAATACCTGAAAAGGACTAAGGATATGTTTCTCATTTATGGAGGTGACAGAGAGCTTGTCGTAAATGGTTATGTCAATGCAAGCTTTGACACTGATCCGGATGAATCTAAGTCACAAACCGGATACGTGTTTTTATTAAATGGTGGAGCTGTCAGTTGGTGCAGTTCCAAGCAAAGCGTCATGGCGGGATCTACGTGTGAAGCGGAGTACATAGCTGCTTCGGAAGCAGCAAATGAAGGAGTTCATATCCGATCTAGGTGTCATACCTAGTGCATCGGGTCCAATGAAAATCTTTTGTGAGAATACTGGTGCAATTGCCTTGGCAAAGGAATCCAGATTTCACAAGAGAACCAAGCATATCAAGAGACGCTTCAATTCCATCCGCGACCAAGTCAAGGAGGGAGACATAGAAATTTCCAAAGTACATACGGATCTATATGTTGCAGACCCGGTGACTAAGCCTCTCTCACGAGCAAAACATGATCATCACCAAGACTCCATGGGTGTTAGAATCATTACAATGTAATCTAGATTATTGACTCTAGTGCAAGTGGGAGACTGAAGGAAATATGCCCTAGAGGCAATAATAAAGTTGTTATTTATATTTCCTTATATCATGATAAATGTTTATTATTCATGCTAGAATTTTATTAACCGGAAACTTAGTACATGTATGAATACATAGACAAACAGAGTGTCACTAGTATGTCTCTACTTGACTAGCTCGTTGAATCAAAGATGGTTATGTTTCCTAGCCATAGACATGAGTTGTGATTTGATTAACGGGATCACATCATTAGAGAATGATGTGATTGACTTGACCCATTCCGTTAGCTTAGCACTTGATCGTTTAGTATATTGCTATTGCTTTCTTCATGACTTATACATGTTCCTAAGACTATGAGATTATGCAACTCCCGAATACCGGAGGAACACTTAGTGTGCTACCAAACGTCACAACGTAACTGGGTGATTATAAAGGTGCTCTACAGGTGTCTCCGATAGTACTTGTTGAGTTGGCATAGATCGAGATTAGGATTTGTCACCCGATTGCCGAAGAGGTATCTCTGGGCCCTCTCGGTGATGCACATCACTATAAGCCTTGCAAGCAATGTGAATAATGAGTTAGTTGTAGGACGATGCATTACGAAACGAGTAAAGAGACTTGCCGTTAACGAGATTGAACTAGGTATTGAGATACCGACGATCAAATCTCGGGCAAGTAACATACTAATGACAAAGGGAACAACGTATGTTGTTATGCGGTTTGACCGATAAAGATGTTCGTAGAATATGTAGGAACCAGTATGAGCATCAAGGTTCCGCTATTGGTTATTGACCAGAGATGAGTCTCGGTCATGTCTACATAGTTCTCGAACCCGTAGGGTCCGCACGCTTAACGTTCGGTGACGATCGGTATTATGAGTTTATGTGTTTTGATGTACCGAAGGTAGTTCGGAGTCCCGAATATGATCACGGACATGACGAGGAGTCTCGAAATGGTCAAGACATAAATATCGATATATTGGATGACTATGTTTGGACATCGGAATGGTTTTGAGTGAGTTCAGGAATATTCCGGAGTACCGGGAGGTTAACGGAACCCCCCGAGGAGTATATGAGCCCTAATGGGCTTTAATGGAGAGAGAGAGAGGGGCAGCCAGGGCAGGCCGCGCGCCCCCTCCCCCTCTGGTTCGAATTGGACTAGGAAGGGGGGGGGGGCGCCCCCTTTTCCTTCCCCCCTCTCCCCCTTCCTTCTCTCCTAGTCCAACTAGGGAAGGGGGGATCCTACTCCCGGTGGGAGTAGGACTCCTCCAGGGCGCGCCATGGAGGGCCGACCCTCCCCCTCCTCCACTCCTTTATATACGGGGGAGGGGGGCACCCCATAGACACACAAGTTGATCATTGATCTCTTAGCCGTGTGCGGTGCCCCCTCCACCATAATCCACCTCGGTCATATCGTCGAAGTGCTTAGGCGAAGCCCTGTGCCGGTAGCTTCATGATCACCGTCATCACGCCGTCGTGTTGACGAAGCTCTCCCTCGACACTCAACTAGATCGAGAGTTCGTGGGACGTCACCGAGCTGAACGTGTGCAGATCGCAGAGGTGCCGTACTTTCGGTACTAGGATCGGTCGAATCGTGAAGACGTACGACTACATCAAGCGCATTGTCATAACGCTTCTGCTTTCGGTCTATGAGGGTACATGGACAACACTCTCCCCTCTCGTTGCTATGCATCACCATGATCTTGCGTGCGCGTAGGATTTTTTTTGAAATTACTACGTTCCCCAACAACTAATTATGGTCTATTCGGTCTTGCTGTCTTCGGGACCGAATAGCCCATATGGACCGAATTAAAAAGAACCCGCACGCAAAAGGCAATGCCATGTTTACCTATGGACCATCTGGCCAGCCCAATGGTCACACATAAGTACACGAGCACGTACTCACCCACGATTCACACAGGAACCAGCCGGGCCGACAGCTGATCCACTCGCGTTCCTCTTCTTCTCTTCCACTACGACCCTAGTCGCCGCTCACCGCCCGCCACTGTAGTCCGCCCGATGCCCCGTGAGACGTGAGTTCCCGACGCGCAGCGAGGCGCGCCACGTGCCCCTGACCAATGAAGGCTGGTGCCCTGCACCGCCATCCCCGGCCCCTCGTTGGTCGCTCCACTGCCCGCGACACAGTCGCTGTCAGTGCTCCACCTCCCGATGGCCTGTTCAGCAGCTGCAGTCCTCTTCCATGTTGTTCGCATGCTTGCCGCCTACTAACCTCCTTCTGTTCTTCACATCGCAGTTAAAAGTAAGCAAGCTACTTCACCCATCTATGAACACCCTTGATTCCCATGAAAATAAGCACTGTTGCAGGTATTTTGTAGGCAATACATACCCTTGTTTTTTGTCAAATGTTAGCACCTGGAGACCACAAGTTGAACTATGTACTGTTCTTAATTAGAGAAAGAAAATGTGCTGCACATTGCCCTTGCTTTGTGTCCCATGAAAAACAGTTTTAGTTGCCCTGGACATTATTTACATGGAAGCAAATGCGTTCAATCATTTAGATGTCAGCAAATTATGGCCTTTTAAACTGTTGATGCCGGTTGATCCGATCTCAAATATCCTTCTTGTAGTGAAATTAATGATGTGTGCCTGACCTCTTGATAACAATAATGCCCAACATGTCTTATTATGTTTATGTGGCTTGTGCATTTTGCTTTTTATTAACATGTCAAATTGTATTGCTGCTATATCTGCTCTATGTGCATCTAGTAATGAGTAACTTTCTCTTTTTTTAGATGTTATCTTTAGCTGAATTTGAATATGAACATCATAATGAGGAGTTGAATGAGAGGGATGATGCCTATCTAGAGGCATATGCATGTTCAAGAGTATCTATTGTAGTCATTTGGGTTGTTCTGCAGATATGGACCCTCTTATTGCTATCTGGTCTATGTATGAACATTGAATCGACCTTGCAAGTGAAAGATTTGTTTTCTATTTATTTCTGCACTTTGGATTTTGTCCACGCATGTTAAATCCTGAGTACATAATTTCTATATGTACACAGTGTTTGTTTCCTGAAACTAGATATATACATGGTGTATCTCATTTGTATAGAACATGTATCTGTAAATCTCTTAGTTATTTCTAGGCATTATTAGAGCAGATCTCAACCAAAGCACAAGATTATGTTCTATTTTCGTCATCTTGTAGTAATTTGGATATTTGTACTAGGTACTGATTGCATTTGGCATCAACCAAACACACTTCTTACTTTGTGTTAAATATGAATCTTGTTACTTTCGGTCAAATGTAAAAATGTATTGGTACTGGAATATGAGTTGTAACAATTAATTTGGTCTGTTTAGTCTGGACGGAAGACCGAACAGTAAAGACCGAAGAGCAAATAGTGAATAACCGAAAAGACCGAAGCTATTTTGGTCTTCAATTATGGATGACTGAATTCTTGGAAGACCGAAAAGACTGAACCGAACAAATCAAAAAGACCGAATGCCCGGGCTGACCTGTCACACCCCTCGAACACTACAAACATGGAACCTTCCCCTCTGGTTCGTCTGTCCGATAATTGCCTGGAGCCGGGAAAATATTCCCGGATACCGACTCCGTCTGTAACGCGTAGCACTGTGTTAGGTCACCCCTAGCACACCGTATTTCCATGTCATGCTTTGTGATGCATTTGATTGCTCGGTTATTTATTGTGTTCCCCCTTTGTTACTTCTTTTCTGGTAGACCCTGAGACCACTGTTGATCCGGTGATCGACTACTTCACCGTCGAGGGTCCGTATCTATGTGTAGAGCTTCCAGGCAAGCAAAACCCTCTTGATCATTCCTATATTTCCCATTCCTTCTCTCTCATGCTTGCATTAGATTTTGCTACTGTTGTTCGTTTGTACCTATTCTGATTCATAGACTGATTTTGTAACCTTCTATTGTTACCTACATGTTTATCCTATATGCTTAGTGTAGGTTGGTTAGTGATCCACCAATCACCCCTCACCTTGTCCCTATTGCCCCTGCTTTATGATCGATGACTCGATCAATGTGATCGACGTCTAGAGCTCGACACATCACCTCACACCTCCTTAATTGTATAGCCTCTATGCATCCATGTGAGTAGTTGCTACAAATATTGTGAAGTTTTGTTGAAAAAAATTTGTGGCCAAAATTTTCAGAATTTTATTGATATGAATAAGATGAGTAAGTTTTCCTCCAAGAAGAATGCTAAGGGAGTTATTGAGGAATCATCGAACAATGACCTCAACACAGAGAACGGTAGAGGTGCGGTCGTGCGAATGGCCACATAATGCCTTCATGGATGAGGCCGGGTTTCATCAAGAGTTCGCCCAATTCGTTGCAAATGCCGGGCTGACCGACTTCCTCGCAGATGAGTGTGACCAACATCACCTCCTCACAAATTCCTTTGTGTAATTTTTTTTATTTCTTAAAATAGGGACAATCCTCCTGAGGTGCGGTTCAATTTATATTCTGAAACCCATCAGATACCGCTCACCGACTTTTGTGAAATATGCTTGATTCCCTCTGACGGGGAATTAAGAGAGCCTAGACCGGCAGAGTTTGAGGATTTTCTCCTCACTTTGATTATGGGTGATCAAAGAGGCGTGTCAAAAGCCACCACCACTAGTTTACAGTTTCCTTCTGTGCATTACTTTGCTCTATTCAATGTGAAGTGTTTAACTGCTAGGGAGAAGGCCGGTGCACTTAGTGCTCCCAACCTCGCCATTTTACACCATGCACTACACAATGATCACACCTTTAGCCTAGGGGCTATTTTGCATGTTGTTTGCACCTCAACAGAACTAAGGGCAAAATTCATGGTGGTATTTATGCCACTTGTCTAGCAAGTCATTTTAACGTTCAGATACGCCAGCATGATTATCCTTTGCCCCGAGTTTATCTAGATCACCAGGCATTGGAGGATCATCAGTGTACCGATGCCGCTGATTCTTTTCATAACATTCGGTACAACTTGGTTTTTAGTGTGGAAAGTCGTGATGTTATCCCGTTGCCTGCAACTGCTTTGTTTGATTCTATTGCCAGGGCCGCATACAAGGTCATGCCAGAGGACATTATTGCCTATCGGAACAACCAGGCAATGGCAGAGGAGGAGCCTCAGGATTAGGACGTTCAGGTGCTACCGCCATAGCACTTCTACATGGGACCGGAAGGCTACTACAGGTGGTGATTACCAAGCTAGGCCAATAGCCTAAGCTTGGGGGCGTACGTATTTCCACCGACAATATATTCATTTTCACACATTTCATTCCAGTTGTCGGTGTCCACACTTTTTCATTGTATTATCCATGATAGATTTATTTTCTTGCTTTTTCTTCTTGCGTGGTTGAAAAACTTTGAGAAAATTCAAAAATATTTCTTGCTTCTTTTCGGTTTTTCTTCCTAGGTTAATTTAGTTCTAGTATTAAAAGAAAAACACCAAAAGATTTCTTGATTCTTCCTTTTCTTGTTTGGTCCTTTCCCGTTTAAATAGTTTTTCTCGTTTATGTTTTTCCTTCTTTAGTTTGCTTTCTTCAAGGGGTTGACCACGATGAAAATGTTAACTGGATCTCATATGCATTATTGTTGATCTAATAAAGAGCCCATATTATTTTGTCTTTCCCTCTGAATAAAATGTTGCAAATTCTAGCTTAGTCCACGACAGTCGTGCTCTATTATTATTTTCATATCGTTCGCTTGTGCAAGTGAAAGGCAATAATGACGAGATTTGATGAAGTGACTGTGGTAGGGAAAAGCAGGTATGAACTCAACTTGTTTTTGTTTTTTGTAAATACGTTGTAACTTAGTATCCATGATTCAACACATTATGATCAAACATGTTTGCAATGACAATTAGAGATTACAGTTGCTGATGCCATGCTTAAGTAGCTAGGGGTGGATAATGATTTATCTTGGGTGTCAACATGCATTAAAATGATTATGATGTTATATGATGATATGGTATCCTCCTCTAAATGTTTCAAGTGGTTTGACTTGGCACATGTTCGCGCATGTAGTTGAATCAAAACCGACATAGCCTCCACGATATTTATGTTCATGGTGTTTATATCCTACTCATGCTAGTATTCAATGTTGATTATTCATAATGCATGTTCATGACCATTTTCGCTCTCTTGCTGGCCGCTTCTCAATCTATTTGCTAGCCTTCGCCTGTACTAAGAGGAAATACTGCTTGTTGATGTCTACTACACAACCTTCTTCTTGTAGACGTTGTTGGGCCTCCAAGTGCAGAGGTTTGTAGGACAGTAGCAAATTTCCCTCAAGTGGATGACCTAAGGTTTATCAATCCGTGGGAGGCGTAGGATGAAGATGGTCTCTCTCAAACAACCCTGCAACCAAATAACAAAGAGTCTCTTGTGTCCCCAACACACCCAATACAATGGTAAATTGTATAGGTGCACTAGTTCGGCGAAGAGATGGTGATACAAGTGCAATATGGATGGTAGATATGGGTTTTTGTAAACTGAAAATATAAAAACAGCAAGGTAACAAGTGGTAAAATTGAGCGTAAACGGTATTGCAATGATAGGAAACAAGGCCTAGGGTTCATACTTTCACTAGTGCAAGTTCTCTCAACAATAATAACATAATTGGATCATATAACTATCCCTCAACATGCAACAAAGAGTCACTCCAAAGACACTAATAGCGGAGAACAAACGAAGAGATTATGGTAGGGTACGAAACCACCTCAAAGTTATTCTTTCCAATCAATCCGTTGGGCTATTCCTATAGGTGTCACAAACAGCCCTAGAGTTCGTACTAGAATAACACCTTAAGACACAAATCAACCAAAACCCTAATGTCACCTAGATACTCCAATGTCACCTCAAGTATCCGTGGGTATGGTTATACGATATGCATCACACAATCTCAGATTCATCTATTCAACCAACACATAGAACCTCAAAGAGTTCCCCAAAGTTTCTATAGGAGAATCACGACGAAAACGTGTGCCAACCCCTATGCATAGGTTCATGGGCGGAACCCGCAAGTTGATCACCAAGACATACATCAAGTGAATCAAGTGATATCCCATTGTCACCACAGATACGCACGACAAGACATACATCAAGTGTTCTCAAATCATTAAAGACTCAATCCGATAAGATTACTTCAAGGGGAAAACTCAATCCATTACAAGAGAGTAGAGGGGGAGAATAAACATAAGATCCAACTATAATAGCAAAGCTCGCGATACATCAAGATCGTGCCAAATCAAGAACACGAGAGAGAGAGAGAGAGAGAGAGAGAGAGAGAGATCAAACACATAGCTACTGGTACATACCCTCAGCCCCGAGGGTGAACTACTCCCTCCTCGTCATGGAGATTGCGGGGATGATGAAGATGGCCACCGGTGAGGGTTCCCCCCTCCGGCAGGGTGCCGGAACAGGGTCCCGAGAGGTTTTTGGTGGCTATAGAGGCTTGCGGCAGCGGAACTCCCGATCTAATCTCTGTTCTCGAAGTTTTAGGGTACGTGAGTATATATGGGTGCAGGAAGTATGTCGGTGGAGCTTCGGGGGGCCCACGAGGCAGGGGGCGCGCCCCCACCCTTGTGAGCACCTCCCTTGGCTCCACGAGGCAGGGGACTATTGTTGGTATGGACGACACATGTGGATTCGGCTAGCCGTGGATTGTGTTTGTTGGTGGTGGGGGAGTAAAGCTTTACTTTTACCGCTTGGGAACTGCCGCTAATGTGTTTAGCATGGAAGATATTGATAACTCTTGGTCGTAACATTGACAAGAAGGGTGCACCTTCCAAAATTATATTTATCTCCGATTTAAGCTTTGAGCTTTGGCACCTCTGCAAATCCCCGCTTCTCTCTGCGAAGGGTCTATCTATTTACTTTTATGTTGAGTAAGCACCTTCTCAAACAAGCGCTAGACCTGAGAGCACTATTGTCATCCTCATGCATTGTGTTTAGTTAATGTTGAATGCATCATGACTGGATCTCCTCTACCATGAATTACAATGTTTAGTCGCCGCTTGAACTTTGGAGCCAAGCGTGAGAAATAACCTTAGAAACAAGGGTGTACAGGAGAGTCAGGTTTCGATCTTGTGGAACTGTGGGTTATGGGCCCACCTTGTGTGTTCATAGTAGGAAGAGCAGCGACATCTTTCATGGATATGATAGCAAGGCATGTCATAGTATAGCATGTCAGTTATGTTGGCAACAACGTTGGTACCAAGGGCGAGGGACGAAGAGAACCATTTTCCTGCTCGTTGAACGAGGCGGACCAATAGGCAAAGTTTTCGTCCATCGGTGGTTACCGGAATGTCATCAACAATAATGACAAGGTCACACTGACAGAGTTGTAAACTGAGGTGTTTTCATAAGCAGGGAATTATTTCTGCTTATAACATATATAGATCACAAGAAAGGTTAAACAAACCAATGGAAAAAAGTGATCATTAGATTAATCAGAACATTGGAAATAAAAATGTGTTTACACACAAGAATTGGGAGTATATCCTTCCCAAGGGGAAGCGGAGCAGGATATACATGATATGACAACAAGTTCAAAAACATTTAGATAAAGGGGGCGAGGGAAGAATCATGATATTACCCATACAATGGTGTTTGGATAATAGATCAAGAAACATTCGACAATGTGCTTCCCATGTTCTTATTGATGATCGGCGTACCACAGTCATGCTTCAAGGTAACATTAACATGGTGTTTCAAGCAAAATTGAATCTGCAGGTCACAAGAAGTACAAGGGAACAATTCCAAGAATGTCAAGGAATGTAAGATATAATCAAAACATGACCAAGTCTGTATTGGCAGGAAGTCAAGGATGGTGTCGATGACAACACGAATCATCGACGGGAAAGTATGGTATTTATCCTCAAGAATTCGATTGATATCTTAGAACAAGGTAGTATATTGATGGTGATCACGACAAATTTTGTCGAGAGGCTCCATGAAGATGCCATCGAGCAGCAACGACATCAAGCGACAAGAATGATGAAGCAAAGGCTATTGGAACCATGGATACGACACAAGCTCGGAGTCAAGCTTGTTGTTCGAGGTGAAATGATAGGATGAGGAAGATCGACGTAAGCTTAGCTCATCATCGGAAGTTGCTCCGGGCATAAGGACCAGGTAGCATAGTTAAAAGTTGACACGATAAAAATATAGTCGATCAGGCTAGGAATGACTTGAAGGATTATTAAACTCGTAAGCAATGAAAATTACTTAGAGTTATAGAATCGGAGTGCAGAATCGATTCAACCGATTCACTTATCGGTGTCCTCGAGTGATTAATAACTCAGATCCCGGGGAAATCTGAAATCGGTGAGAAGCAATACTAGATGAAGACTCATAGGAAGCAACATGGTTCTTTGATATTCTCGAGGTACCGGAGGGTGGTACTCGAAGGAAGATGAAAATAGAGGTTGCGGAGATGCATTGATCTGTAGAAGACAAGTGCTTTAACTTGTCCGAGAAATGAAATTAAAGGGGAACAATCATGGTCAGAACCACAGTTGCAAAGGACCAAACATAGATACAAGATGAACTTATAATAAGGGATTATTATTATCCAAGAATCTTCCATGATAAGTTCCACATTAGGTCCATGGGTGTCAGGACCCCTATTCCAAGTCACATCGACCCAGTCGATAACACCTCATATCACTTTGCAGCCTCACGCACGATAAACGCACGGGTGTCGCCTTACCATGGCCCGGGACCGTTTGTGCCTTTTGGCTCACGTATATGATAGTGTCGCTAGCATCCATATGACAGAGAACCCGGGCCGACATGGCTAGTCGTGAACCCAAAGCGGCACTAACCCATGGGGACAAGCATACATGAGTCACATCGAGCATGTCGGTCATCAACGTGTGAATCCGGGCTGTAGCACTGGGCTAACAGGACTCCGGTTATCCGGGCTGTAGTAGGCTAGGCAGGACTCCGGATGTCACCGCGTGACATTTCCCCGAAGGGACAGACACAGGAACGAAGTGAATCACATGCCGTCCAGTCAAGTGTCTAGAGCAGGAGTGCTGAGCTAGCAGGACTCCGGTGAACCGGGCTGTAGCGGAATACTATCGCCCAGGAAGCACTAGACTACATTTCCCCATATGAGAGGCTGCCAAGGGTAAACCACTAGTTTGTCGGATCCCACTCATACCAAGCATTTCAATCATACACACAATATGCCCGATATGAGTACATACAACATGGCATCACAACACAAGTCTACAACTCAAAGTACTTTATTTAAAAGGCTCCGAGGAGCCATACATAACATGTTCATACAGATAGGGGTCACATGACCCGACACTCAGGTCATACAAACATACAAGCACATGCGGAAGCAAACTAGTCTGAGTACATACACTAGAAAGAAAGAAGGCTTGACGAAGCCTGTCTATCTACATCGACCCTTCACAAGTCTTGGATCACCACCTAGGTGGCTAGTCACCCGTCAACGTCAAGGTCTACATAGAACCCATCGGAGGGGGCGGTGTTGTCGTCTGAAAACATTAATTAAAGCAACATGAGTACGGAGGTACTCAGCAAGTCTTAAAACAGAATCCTACTATACATGCACATTCTCAAGAAGGTAGTGGAGTTATTGCAGCAAGCCAGCTTTGACTCATGGCTAAGCTATCCTACGATAGACACAACTTGTAAAACATTTGTCACACACGAGTTCACTAATCACCAACACAATACTCCACCGTGGATCCTCTCTTCTCAGCCTACGAGAGGGCCATCCGCGGTACTCACACCTATCTTGAGATTTTTAGTAGTATCCATTTACTTGTCTATGAACTGCATAGGTGACCAAGTAGTCCTTTACCGCAGACGCGGCTATTCGAATAGTTTTATACCCTGCAGGGGTGTACTTCTTCACACACGCTCTCACCACTTATCGCCGCTACACGACGTGTACTCGGCAACCTTCAAGCGGAAGCCCAACGGGGGTGTCGGCCACGACCTAACTAAACACACGACTCCCTAGTCCAGGTTTAAAGCCTATTCGGGTTCCATCCGCAGGGAGTCCGGCCGAGGTTTCCACTAACGGCCCCGAACGATGTGTGCAGGGTTCCCGAGTGAAACGCCCTCGATGCGGCTATATCTCCCACGTGTCGAAGCACGACTTAGAGGCATAACCGCATTGAGAGCAATGTCGCAAGTGAGGTAATCTTCACACAACCCATGTAATACATAAGGGAAAGAGATACATAGTTGGCTTACAATCGCCACTTCACACAAAACATGAATAAAGCAATACATCAAACAGATACAATCAAGGTCCGACTACGGAACCAAAATAAAAGAAGACTACCCCAAATGCTACACAGATCCCCGATCGACCCCGACTGGGCTCCACTACTGATCAACTGAAACGAAACAACACAATGAACAAGATCTTCATCAAGCTCCTCCTTGAGCTCGGGTACGACACCTGCACGGCCTCAGCGACACCTGCAAACTGGTTTAGGAAGTATCTGGTGAGTCACGAGGACTCAGCAATCTCACACCCGTGAGATCAAGACTATTTAAGCTTATAGGTAGGGTAAAAGGTATGAGGTGGAGCTGCAGCAAGCGACTAGCATATATGGTGGCTAACATACGCAAATGAGAGCGAGAAGAGAAGGCAAAGCACGGTCGAACAACTATGATCAATAAGTGATCCTGAACTACTTACGTCAGACATAACTCCAACACCCGTGTTCACTTCCCGGACCCCGCCGAGAAGAGACCATCACGGTTACACACGCGGTTGGTGTATTTTAGTTAAGATCAACTTCGGGTTTTCTACAACCGGACATTAACAAATTCCCATATGCCCATAACCGTGGGCACGGCTTTCGAAAGTTCAAACCCTGCAGGGGTGTCCCAACTTAGCCCATTATAAGCTCTCGCGATCAACGAAGGATATTCCTTCTCCCCGGGAAGACCCGATCAGTCTCGGAATCCCGGCTACAAGACATTTCGACAGCAATAAAACAAGTCCAACAAAGCCGCCCGATGCGCCGACATCCTGATAGGAGCTGCACATATCTCGTTCTCAGGGCAACACCGGATGAGCAGTCCGTACAACTAAAACCAGCCCTCAAGTTTCCTTGAGGTGGCGCTGCAAAGGGCTCTAGTTCGGACCAACACTTAGACAAGCATTGGCCCGGGGGGGCTGAATAAAGATGACCCTCGGGCTGGCCGACCCAAGGGAAAAGGATAGGTGGTAGGCAAATGGTAAAACCAATGTTGGGCCTTGCTGGAAAAGTCTTATTCAAAGCGAACTGTCAAGGGGGTCCCATAAATCACCCGACCGCGTTAGGGACGCAAATCCGGGAACATAACACCGAAATGACGGAAACTAGGGCGGCAAGAGTGGAACAAAACACCAGGCATAAGGCCGAGCCTTCCACCCTTTACCAAGTATATAGATGCATTAATTAAATAAGATATATTGTGATATCCCAACAAGTAAACATGTTCCAACAAGGAACAACACCTCCATGTTCCAACAAGGAACAAACTTCATCTTCACCTGCAACTAACAACGCTATAAGAGGGGCTGAGCAAAGCGGTAACATAGCCAAACAACGGTTTGCTAGGACAAGGTGGGTTAGAGGCTTGGTTTAACAATATGGGAGGCATGATAAGCAAGTGGTAGGTATCGCAGCATAGGCATAGCAAAAGAGCGAGCAATCTAGCAAGCCAAGATAGAAGTGATTTCGAGGGTATGGTCATCTTGCCTGAAAACCCGCAAGGAAGAAGAACGAGTCCATGAAGAAGACAAATGGACGAAGTCGAACGGATCCTCACAACTCCGGAACGAAACCGAAGCTAACGAGAGAAGCAACCCGGAAACAAACAAACAACATAGTAAACAACCATCACATAAACATGGCATGATGCACAAACAAGTATGATGCATGTCCGGTTTAATGAAGCATGGCATGGCAAAATGCAACAAACAACACTACAAGCTAAGTGGAGCCCAATATGCAACGAGTTGCATATTGATGAAACACCACAACAATTATTTAGTTCTCTCTCATTTATGTACCCAACAATATTAAATGTTAATTAACATGGCAAGAGGATGAAGCATATGAAAACTATCTAACTAGGCAAGTTTAAATGAGGCCGGAATAACAAACAACAATTCCGGAAAATCCTCATTTGCATATTTCGAATTTGGTACTGTTCTGCCTAAAACCACATTTAAAGTTGTTAAACAGGAAAATAAAGTGCAACATGTTAAACTAGGCATTTTTCTACCCCATTTACATATATAAATTATTAAATTCCGAGTTACGGTTAATTAGTTATGAATTAAATCATTTTACCATGGCATTTAGCAAAATAAATGCGAACAACAATTTTAAGCATTTTAAATGTTGTTATCATGATGCAGATGGCAATTTCAAGTTTTATGCAATTTTATGAAAATGTTAACATGAGCATAATATGAAGCATTTGGTCACCATGGTGGACGAAAGGTGTGCCACGGCAACGAATCCGAAAATGGTGCCACGGCAACATATCGGTTCCGGTACTCATGGAGATACCGGTGCAAAAGGAAGCGTGCTGATGCGAGTTGAGCAAGATGGTGGGGTGATCCCGGATACCGGGTTCCCACGAGACGATGGCATGGCAACGAGTGACAATTCGCACACGGTGCAAACAAAGGGGCATCTCATACAACATGCATACGTTCTCCGAAGGTCGTCTCGGCGGTTATACCTCCCAAGGGAGCATTCTCGAGCGGTTCGAGTTCGTGGAGGAGGTAGTTGAAGTAGTAGTTCCGCGGCGGTAGTAGTGGAAGTAGTCGTTCTCGCGGGCGTAGTAGAAGTAGTTGTACACGACGATGGTAGAGGTACTCGCGAACTTGGCGGCGGTAGTCGTTCACGTTCTTAGTTGCATAATCTCCCGTAGATGTTCGGGATCACGACGAGGGACTTGACGTCCACGGAGTCTTCGAGGGTCGACGGTAGTGGTTCACGGTCGTAGACGAACTTGACGGATTCGAGCGCTCCGGGGTTCAACGTTGAACTTGGAGGGCCATCGGTAGTTTCCTGACTTGGGTCTCTGTGTGCACGTCTTGACGGAACCGGGGGTCTCGGTGATGGCCATGGTCTCCATGATGGCGCCGGAGACGGAAACAGCCGGAAAACAAGGTTCCCCGGCAGCAGGGACGGCATCTGGCGATCCCTGGCCCGGTGACTCGAAGCAGGGGCACAGAGGCTCGTCCATGGCGGCCCTGACCTCTGGAGCACGATGGAGCAGCGAGGAGGGGTTTCCCCGGCGAGCATCAGGATGGAGTGGGCGGATCAAGCGACGGGAGGAAGGAGAGGACGGCGTGGTCGTGCGCGTAGGACGGCGGCCGGCTTGATGGCGGAGGACGCGGCGGGTCGACGGGGCGGCGCGGTGCAGAGGCGAAGCAGGTTCGAGGCAGGGGAGATGCGGAGGAGCTCGGCGAGCGGGCGCCTCGTCCTCTGCTCGTGCAGGAGCGAAGCAGGGAGGTGGCACGGTGAGGGACTTGGCGAGGATGACCGGCAGCGGGCACCCGAGGTGGATCCGGCGAGGTCTGACCGCGGAGGCGCGCCGACGCCGAGGTGCGGCGCTGGGGCGCTCAAGACCAAGCAAGGAGGGTTGTGGGGATTGAGCAGAGGGGTGGAGCACGGGATCGAGAGGGGGAGAAGGACACGGGCGCGGGCGCTCCTCTCCTGGCGGCGCTGGAGGGAGGAACGAAGGAGGAGGAGGGGTTCGAGAGGAGGGAGTCGGGCTAGCTAGGGTTATGGTCGGTGGGGCGCCGGCTGGGCCTTGGGAGGCCGGCCCAAAGGAGAGGGAGGCTGCTGGGCTCTCCACTCCCTCTCTCATTACTTTAGCTGAAAAGACCAAAAAAAGAGAGGAAAAAAAAGGAGAGGTTTGGAAAAGAATTTGGACAAGGGGATAATTTTCCCGAACTCACAAAAATACGCTTGTTCCGAGAAAATAGAAAAAGGCAAGATCGCAAGATGTAAATTCAAACTCATTTGAATTTCACTCAATTGATTTGAATTAGGACTTGGAAAAGGAAGGTCCAAAAATGTTGAGATTTTTGGCGAGGCTCCGGAAAATGATGAAAGGATTTATGGGTAGAGTTGGAGACCAAGAATTGAGATAACAAAGGCATTGGGATTTATTTGCAAGTGTGTTATGATCAATTCCAAATAATGAAATATTTATTATAGCTCCCTAATATTGGGACGATATGTTTTAAAGAGAATCACCATGTGAATTCCCTCGATTTAAATGGACCGAAGATCCATACGGTTTATACTTGAGTTTTAAAAAAGGGTGCAAGATGCCATGATGCAATGCACATGAAGCAAAGAGATGAGATGCAAGACAAGAACAAAAATGCAAAACAAAAACAAAAACCCAACCATGAAGGAAATATCAAAACGCATCTCCGGAAAAGGCAAGAGTTGGAGTTACGAATATGGAAAGTTGCATCCGGGGCGTTACAACACTCCACCACTACGAGAGGATCTCGTCCCGAGATCTAGGATGGCACCGGAGAGAAACGGAAGAGGAAGAGGTAAAACAAAGTTGCTTCTTTGACAAACGAGTGAAACCAAAGAACCTTGAGAGGTCGCAAAGCTTGAAGAAAAGACACGACGGAGGTGAACAAAATCTAAAACACTCCATTCAGCAAGAGGAACAAGGAACATGGAATACGGCGAGAAAGAAGAGTCTACGTGACAAGATAACATTGAAACCACTCCGGGTGAAACAAGATAGAGAAGGAATAAGAATGATAAAATTTGGGCAGCACTCTGTCTGTAAATGGAAGGAATTAACATGATCTTGACAAGATGAGAGGATACTTGAAGAGATCAACAACACACTGCCTCCAGAACTATTGAAAGAATGGCACAATAGGTAAGAAGGATTTCAGACATCACTCATGTTGAAAAGTGATACGAAACTTGATAAAATGAAAAGAACTTGAGCAGAGGGCACAACACTCCGGTTAAACGTATAAGCATGAAAAGAACATGATCTTGATAAAACGAGACGATGGGTGAAGAGAGCAACATCACAATGCCTCCGGAAGAAGAAATAGAAGATAGATCATTGACATAAAGGAATGGAGAGGAAAATGACAACTCTCGCAAATAAAATTGAAAGAGAAAGCTTACGAAGAGAAGGTTGAACGGAGTTGTTGGATTATCAACAACGAAAGCTTAAGCTTGATGTGGACTTATGGGAGACATCCCAAAATTATGAGGTGACAACCTGCCACTAACGAAAACCAAAGATTGGATTGATATCACCAAGGAGACGAGAGACTTATTTCACCGGGAGGACAAACGAAGAATTTGGGTCATTGATAAACACCATAATAGCAACAAACCTTAGAGAAGGCTTTAGGTGAAATATGACACAAGATAACTCCAATGAAAAGATTGGTGGATTAAAAAAATCTCATTCTTGACAACATGTGAATCATGAGACATGAACTCAAAATATCAAGAATGACATAATACCACCTCGAATATATGGTTGAAAGAATTGCACTTTGGAATGCAAGAGGAAGAATACTTGAACTCCTCAAGACAAAACATGTGTTGAAACACCATGTTTATTTCAGAGTATGGCTTGACGGATCGTAACTTCGAGAGAAATCTTGAAGAACAATTGAAGAATGAAAAGAATCATTGGCGAACCACCGTGTAGAGCCTCCATGAATAACTCCGGTAATAAAAGGATGATAAAAGGAAAATAAGTTGAAAACACAAGGTGAAACCTTGCGATGATTTAGATGGAGCTTCGCGACAAGATAATGCAGAAAACTTGGAACTCCGGAAAAGATAAGATGAAACACATGAAACCGAGAAAAATGACATGACGAACCACTCTGGAAAGAAGAAACTAAATCACTTGGATGAAACAAGAATAAGAATTATGTTATGCGTGTCCTTCACCAATTTAAATTGATGACAAGATATGGACTTGGCATACCACTTATTCTCATAGAAAGAATCAAGAGATAAAGCACAAACTTGAGAAAAACTTGAACAAACCACCGGTAGGATTGAAACAACGAATAGATTGATATGATAACAAGGAAAGAGAACTCTTGAACGAACCACCGTAAGAATTGAAAATGAACGAAGAAAAGATACAGAAACACCGGGAAGAATTAGAAAAAGACGTTGACACTTGAGGGAATTTAGATACAATTGAATGCAGAGATGAAGAGCTGATTAGAGAATATTGAATGATGCACCGGTAAGATTTGGAGAACGAGAGCTGAAAGCTGAGGGTGAATAATTCTGATATGATGGGCTCCGGAGAATCAAACTGAAAAGACTCCTGAATTGCTCCGGATGGGTGAAAAAAAATTCTCACAATCGAAAACAATTATGAGAGGATGGCATCAAGCTAGAACCATAAATCTTGAAGAGAATGGAGCAAGATTTAAGAGAAACTCTTCTTCGGTCTTCGAAATCCGAGAATGACGACAAGAAACACCACCATGAATTGTTGAGGCACTCCGGAATGAAAATTGGAAAGGTTGAACCAACGATGAAGGAATATGAAAGCTCTTGGAGAAAGACATTTGACTGATGATAATTTATTCTTACGTCAAACTTTAAAATGAATTTTCAAAGTAACTCCGGGAAAATTAGAAGAGTCAGGTAAGATCCTGGGAAAAGACCTGTGGGTTAGGGCCCACTCAAAAGAAACACCGTTGAACGATTGCTTGAAAAGAGAGATTGCACCGGTTAAATTAAATGGCTTGAATGAGATAACATCCTCAAAAGAACTTGAGTGAAATGAGAATGGAAAGTTGAATCTTCTGAGATATCTTCATCACTCTCGAACAAATGAACAGCGAGAAGTGAATGATTAAGAGATACACCGGCACAAGAAAGCACTTGAAATGAGAAAAGGAATATGATCAACAACCAAAGCTTGAATTGAGTCCACCGGAGTAGAAAAGAATGAAGAATGATAAACTTGAAACTCCTGACCATCTTCATGATAATCACCGGATAAGAACATTGAAGGAAAGAATGAAGAAACTTCCATCAATAAAAAGATACTTGATTGAGAAATCTGAGTCCTTGAAGAAAATAAGGGTGGGAGGGCGGGAAAACAAAGGCAACTTGGGTCGGATGAAACAAGCAACGTTGAGAAAACTGATAATTTTAATCGCAAGATCAATTATCATGCAGGATTGGTATCCACAAAGGAATATGAGAACACTGTTTAGGAAAGGTATGGAATCAACACTTGACTTCGAAGCAACTCGAATACCAAAACTCAAAACAAAACAAAGGATTGGCTTGCAGAATAAGCCAGGAACAAACATATGATAGATCCCATATCGTATCATGTGTCTGTTAGAAAGAATTCCTACGTGATACTTGAATTCCCACTTATAAACTCCCGAAACTTTCTGGTTATGCAATCAGGTGTTGGGGATACAGGGGAAGCATAATATCTCACCCAAACTAGCAAATCCTACAACCAGCTGTATCCATCCTTCAACACATAACCAAGAAATCTTCGGAAATCATCTACCTCAACCTTCGAAAACACATCCGTTATACAAGTCATGGCAATACCCCCGCACTCGCCACAGTACTGGGCTATCAGGGTTATCTCACCAACAACTGTACAAAAGAGATTTTCGATGTCGGCGTGCTAAACTCAGGTATTCCAAAACCGCAACGATAAAATTATGACGACAACACCTCGGAGCTCAACTCCCTGGGACACTGCCACAACCCCTAAATGTCAGGAGGCAACCAAGACAATGTTGTCATCATAAAACCATCGGAACGATTGTAATATACCCGCGTGATCCTAAATTTTTTTTTAGTGAAATTTGAGAAGAGAAGAGTCAAAACTCTACGTCAGGATGCCTTACCAGAAGGTCGAAGGGACTGGGGAGTAAAAAGAATTCCTAAACTCTCCGATATATAATTCCTAAATGACTCAAAACATTTTTTCTAGACACAACTCGGCCGCTAAAAACGATCAATCAGTGGGGGCTCCTAAGGTCGGGGAAGGCTCTGATACCAACTTGGAACGCCCTCGATGCGGCTATATCTCCCACGTGTCGAAGCACGACTTAGAGGCATAACCGCATTGAGAGCAATGTCGCAAGTGAGGTAATCTTCACACAACCCATGTAATACATAAGGGAAAGAGATACATAGTTGGCTTACAATCGCCACTTCACACAAAACATGAATAAAGCAATACATCAAACAGATACAATCAAGGTCCGACTACGGAACCAAAATAAAAGAAGACTACCCCAAATGCTACACAGATCCCCGATCGACCCCGACTGGGCTCCACTACTGATCAACTGAAACGAAACAACACAATGAACAAGATCTTCATCAAGCTCCTCCTTGAGCTCGGGTACGACACCTGCACGGCCTCAGCGACACCTGCAAACTGGTTTAGGAAGTATCTGGTGAGTCACGAGGACTCAGCAATCTCACACCCGCGAGATCAAGACTATTTAAGCTTATAGGTAGGGTAAAAGGTATGAGGTGGAGCTGCAGCAAGCGACTAGCATATATGGTGGCTAACATACGCAAATGAGAGCGAGAAGAGAAGGCAAAGCACGGTCGAACAACTATGATCAATAAGTGATCCTGAACTACTTACGTCAGACATAACTCCAACACCCGTGTTCACTTCCCGGACCCCGCCGAGAAGAGACCATCACGGTTACACACGCGGTTGGTGTATTTTAGTTAAGATCAACTTCGGGTTTTCTACAACCGGACATTAACAAATTCCCATATGCCCATAACCGTGGGCACGGCTTTCGAAAGTTCAAACCCTGCAGGGGTGTCCCAACTTAGCCCATTATAAGCTCTCGCGATCAACGAAGGATATTCCTTCTCCCCGGGAAGACCCGATCAGTCTCGGAATCCCGGCTACAAGACATTTCGACAGCAATAAAACAAGTCCAACAAAGCCGCCCGATGCGCCGACATCCTGATAGGAGCTGCACATATCTCGTTCTCAGGGCAACACCGGATGAGCAGTCCGTACAACTAAAACCAGCCCTCAAGTTTCCTTGAGGTGGCGCTGCAAAGGGCTCTAGTTCGGACCAACACTTAGACAAGCATTGGCCCGGGGGGGCTGAATAAAGATGACCCTCGGGCTGGCCGACCCAAGGGAAAAGGATAGGTGGTAGGCAAATGGTAAAACCAATGTTGGGCCTTGCTGGAAAAGTCTTATTCAAAGCGAACTGTCAAGGGGGTCCCATAAATCACCCGACCGCGTTAGGGACGCAAATCCGGGAACATAACACCGATATGACGGAAACTAGGGCGGCAAGAGTGGAACAAAACACCAGGCATAAGGCCGAGCCTTCCACCCTTTACCAAGTATATAGATGCATTAATTAAATAAGATATATTGTGATATCCCAACAAGTAAACATGTTCCAACAAGGAACAACACCTCCATGTTCCAACAAGGAACAAACTTCATCTTCACCTGCAACTAACAACGCTATAAGAGGGGCTGAGCAAAGCGGTAACATAGCCAAACAACGGTTTGCTAGGACAAGGTGGGTTAGAGGCTTGGTTTAACAATATGGGAGGCATGATAAGCAAGTGGTAGGTATCGCAGCATAGGAATAGCAAAAGAGCGAGCAATCTAGCAAGCCAAGATAGAAGTGATTTCGAGGGTATGGTCATCTTGCCTGAAAACCCGCAAGGAAGAAGAACGAGTCCATGAAGAAGACAAATGGACGAAGTCGAACGGATCCTCACAACTCCGGAACGAAACCGAAGCTAACGAGAGAAGCAACCCGGAAACAAACAAACAACATAGTAAACAACCATCACATAAACATGGCATGATGCACAAACAAGTATGATGCATGTCCGGTTTAATGAAGCATGGCATGGCAAAATGCAACAAACAACACTACAAGCTAAGTGGAGCCCAATATGCAACGAGTTGCATATTGATGAAACACCACAACAATTATTTAGTTCTCTCTCATTTATGTACCCAACAATATTAAATGTTAATTAACATGGCAAGAGGATGAAGCATATGAAAACTATCTAACTAGGCAAGTTTAAATGAGGCCGGAATAACAAACAACAATTCCGGAAAATCCTCATTTGCATATTTCGAATTTGGTACTGTTCTGCCTAAAACCACATTTAAAGTTGTTAAACAGGAAAATAAAGTGCAACATGTTAAACTAGGCATTTTTCTACCCCATTTACATATATAAATTATTAAATTCCGAGTTACGGTTAATTAGTTATGAATTAAATCATTTTACCATGGCATTTAGCAAAATAAATGCGAACAACAATTTTAAGCATTTTAAATGTTGTTATCATGATGCAGATGGCAATTTCAAGTTTTATGCAATTTTATGAAAATGTTAACATGAGCATAATATGAAGCATTTGGTCACCATGGTGGACGAAAGGTGTGCCACGGCAACGAATCCGAAAATGGTGCCACGGCAACATATCGGTTCCGGTACTCATGGAGATACCGGTGCAAAAGGAAGCATGCTGATGCGAGTTGAGCAAGATGGTGGGGTGATCCCGGATACCGGGTTCCCACGAGACAATGGCATGGCAACGAGTGACAATTCGCACACGGTGCAAACAAAGGGGCATCTCATACAACATGCATACGTTCTCCGAAGGTCGTCTCGGCGGTTATACCTCCCAAGGGAGCATTCTCGAGCGGTTCGAGTTCGTGGAGGAGGTAGTTGAAGTAGTAGTTCCGCGGCGGTAGTAGTGGAAGTAGTCGTTCTCGCGGGCGTAGTAGAAGTAGTTGTACACGACGATGGTAGAGGTACTCGCGAACTTGGCGGCGGTAGTCGTTCACGTTCTTAGTTGCACAATCTCCCGTAGATGTTCGGGATCACGACGAGGGACTTGACGTCCACGGAGTCTTCGAGGGTCGACGGTAGTGGTTCACGGTCGTAGACGAACTTGACGGATTCGAGCGCTCCGGGGTTCAACGTTGAACTTGGAGGGCCATCGGTAGTTTCCTGACTTGGGTCTCCGTGTGCACGTCTTGACGGAACCGGGGGTCTCGGTGATGGCCATGGTCTCCATGATGGCGCCGGAGACGGAAACAGCCGGAAAACAAGGTTCCCCGGCAGCAGGGACGGCATCTGGCGATCCCTGGCCCGGTGACTCGAAGCAGGGGCACAGAGGCTCGTCCATGGCGGCCCTGACCTCTGGAGCACGATGGAGCAGCGAGGAGGGGTTTCCCCGGCGAGCATCAGGATGGAGTGGGCGGATCAAGCGACGGGAGGAAGGAGAGGACGGCGTGGTCGTGCGCGTAGGACGGCGGCCGGCTTGATGGCGGAGGACGCGGCGGGTCGACGGGGCGGCGCGGTGCAGAGGCGAAGCAGGTTCGAGGCAGGGGAGATGCGGAGGAGCTCGGCGAGCGGGCGCCTCGTCCTCTGCTCGTGCAGGAGCGAAGCAGGGAGGTGGCACGGTGAGGGACTTGGCGAGGATGACCGGCAGCGGGCACCCGAGGTGGATCCGGCGAGGTCTGACCGCGGAGGCGCGCCGACGCCGAGGTGCGGCGCTGGGGCGCTCAAGACCAAGCAAGGAGGGTTGTGGGGATCGAGCAGAGGGGTGGAGCACGGGATCGAGAGGGGGAGAAGGACACGGGCGCGGGCGCTCCTCTCCTGGCGGCGCTGGAGGGAGGAACGAAGGAGGAGGAGGGGTTCGAGAGGAGGGAGTCGGTCTAGCTAGGGTTATGGTCGGTGGGGCGCCGGCTGGGCCTTGGGAGGCCGGCCCAAAGGAGAGGGAGGCTGCTGGGCTCTCCACTCCCTCTCTCATTACTTTAGCTGAAAAGACCAAAAAAAGAGAGGAAAAAAAAAGGAGAGGTTTGGAAAAGAATTTGGACAAGGGGATAATTTTCCCGAACTCACAAAAATACGCTTGTTCCGAGAAAATAGAAAAAGGCAAGATCACAAGATGTAAATTCAAACTCATTTGAATTTCACTCAATTGATTTGAATTAGGACTTGGAAAAGGAAGGTCCAAAAATGTTGAGATTTTTGGCGAGGCTCCGGAAAATGATGAAAGGATTTATGGGTAGAGTTGGAGACCAAGAATTGAGATAACAAAGGCATTGGGATTTATTTGCAAGTGTGTTATGATCAATTCCAAATAATGAAATATTTATTATAGCTCCCTAATATTGGGACGATATGTTTTAAAGAGAATCACCATGTGAATTCCCTCGATTTAAATGGACCGAAGATCCATACGGTTTATACTTGAGTTTTAAAAAAGGGTGCAAGATGCCATGATGCAATGCACATGAAGCAAAGAGATGAGATGCAAGACAAGAACAAAAATGCAAAACAAAAACAAAAACCCAACCATGAAGGAAATATCAAAACGCATCTCCGGAAAAGGCAAGAGTTGGAGTTACGAATATGGAAAGTTGCATCCGGGGCGTTACACCGAGACACCAAACGGGCGAATCGGTACACCGTGCCACGTGCCTACCGCAACACAGCCCACCCCTATGGTCAGCGCTGCGTGCGGCCCCCAGCATGCTACAAACACCAGAAACTACTTTGCAACTCCCGGACAGGGGACAAGAGTGGTTAATAAGTCGAGAGGGTCAATTAGGGATCCCAATGTGTGGTAGTAGCTGAATCTTAAATCACACACACAGATCTCAGTTCTTAAGGACGGCCTCAATGAAACAACCCACCATGTACTCCTACATGGCCTCTCATCGATACCTTTACCAAATCATGTTCAACACTTCACTCTCATTACCGACACAACCTTTCACTCCAGTTCATCATCCCGATGAGCCAGACCTGACACAACTCTAAGCATAGCAAGCATAGCATGGTAGGAAACACATATATGGCTCAATCAACTCCTACACATGCTAGTGGGTTTCATCTAGTTACTGTGGCAATGACAGGTCATGCAAAGGAGGTGGGTTCAACTACCGCAACACACAACAGTTTGAATCGCGTTGTCTTAACGCAGTAAACAAGAGCAGAAGCAAGGACATGGGTTTGTATCGGAATGATCAATGGGTTGCTTGCCTGACGGAGTGGTAGTGGGATAATGCCCTTCAGTTGGATACTCGTGAATATCCTCGAAGGCAGAACCTACCACAAAGAATACACCGAAACACAATCACCACATGGCAATATGCAACAATATGATGCATGCAATGACATGGCAAAATGGTGTGTGATAAATCTAATGCAACTTGGAACAGAATGGTTTGAGTCCATTTGAACCAAAGATTCAAATGATCACCCAAAATAATAAGTGATATAGGTGCACTAGCTTGTTTCACCTAAACAGCAAGGTTAAAGTGTTCTGACATGCATGAAACTAGTACAGATGGAAAGATTGGATTTTTCTGATCAAATTTCATATATAAATCTTTGCATTTGGAGTTACAGATTAATTTCTATGAATTTTTGAAATTTGAACTATTTTCTGGAATTTCCTATATAAGAATAATTCCAGTAATTGATTTAATGCGTCAGCATTGCGTCAGGGTGACGTCAGTGGTCAATGGGGACGTCCAGGTCAACCTGACTAGTGGGTCCCGCGTGTCAGCAGTTAATTAAACTAACTAGATTTAGTTAAAACTTATTTGGTTTAGTTAGCAGAGGGGGGCCCCACTTGTCATAGACTTAGGGGAGTCAACTTGGGCCCACCCAGTCAAGGTCAACGGGTCAAACTCGCCGGCGTTTAGCCGCCGGCGAGGCCAGAAGCGGTGGTGAGAGTGCGTTAGCATGTTCCGGCGACCAAATGGACGGCGGAGACCATCCACGGGTAGCTGGGAGCATGCCGCGGCGTTTGGTGGTGGTAGTTGAGCTCGAGGTGGCCGGGAACATCGCTGGCGACGAGCTAGGCGGTCGCCAGAGTCGGGTGAGGACGAACTCGAGGCTACGGGGCACGACGAGGTGCGTGGAGTGGTGCTACGGGCTCCTGGGGATGCGGTGAAGTTAGTGGACAAGGTGGCATGGCCAGAGGTTGTCCAGAGACACGTCGGCGACGAGCTCCGTAGTGGCGCGTGCGGGCGAACTCCGTGTGCTCTCTGTGGTGCACGAGAAGGAGAGCGGAGAGGATAGGGAGGTGGCTAAGCTCAAGGCGGTTGCGACGGAGTTGACGGCGAGGTCGGGGACGAGCCGGAGCAAGCGGGGGAGCGGAGGCGATCTGGTCGGAAGGAGGTTGAAGACGAGCTCGATGGAGACGCTCGGGGGCTTCCGACGGGGCGTGGCTTGGTGGGACGGTCGAGGAGGAAGTGGCAGAGCTTCAGGAGACGGTGGGGCGGCGTGTTGACGATGGTGGGCACGGTTACGGCGGGGAACGGCGGCGGCTGCGTCGACCATGGCGGAGAACAGCGAGGGAGAGAGGCAGGGGGCGAATGGGCGTGTCCAGGAGGTCGGGGCGGCGACGTGGAGGTCGCCCAGGCCAGCAGAGCGGCGAGGGGAGGAAGCAGGGCAGCGTGTAGCTGCGTGGCACGCGCTGGTGCCGGCATCGAGCACCTGGCTGCCTGCTTGGCCGAGCCAAGCATCTCGCTGGAGCGGTGGCTGGGTTGGGCCGGCAGGTGGGCCTGCCAGGTGGCGCCAGGTAAGTTTCTCTCTCTCTCCTTTTATTTCTGTTTTTCTATTTCTCTGTAGGTTTGTGGCTTTATTAAAAATAGCTAGGCACTTCTAAAAATCCTGAAAATAATCATAGGTTTAGTTTAGAATATTTCCTACAGCCTACACTTATTTCCAGAATTATTTGAGCTTTTAAAATATTTACTAGCATTTAAATGCCCAAGTGCAAATTACATATGATTTAATTCAATGACCTTCTGTTGACCTAGAAAATTGTGCACCAATTTTGCCAGAGGTTCTAACCCAAGACAAAGAGGGTGAACTTTTTAGAAGGGCATTTCAGGTTCATTGAACATATTTTTAGTAAACCCTAGTTGAATCCAGGGGGTTCTGGGGGTTCTGTCTTCCCCAATTCAAGTTTCTGATGAAAAGTAGACATGATGCATCACTCTAATGCATGACTAGCTAGGATGTGACAACTCACCCCCACTCAAAAGAATCTCGTCCCGAGATTTAGGATTCGTCGGGAAGATTGTGGGATACTCAAGTCGAAGACGGTCCTCCCTTTCCCAGGTAGCTTCTTGCTCGGAATGGTGTGACCATTGAACCTTGAGAAACTTGATATTCTGGCGTCGAGTGGTACGCTCGGCTTGATCAAGGATACGGACGGGATATTCTCGATATGTGAGATTATCTTGGAGATCAAGCGTTTCGTGGTCCACTCCACGGAGAGGATCCGAGAAGCAACGCCTGAGTTGAGAGACGTGGAAGACATCATGAACTCTGAAAAGATGCGGAGGTAGTTCCAACTGGTAGGCGACTTCCCCTCGTTTGGCAAGAATGTGAAAGGGTCCAATGTAACGAGGAGCCAAGTTGCCTTTGATACCGAAACGATGGGTTCCCTTTAAAGGAGTAACCCGAAGGTAAGCCTTCTCGCCAACTTCATAAGTCATAGACTTATGTTTGCGGTCATGTTGGCTCTTTTGGCGAGATTGGGCCGTTTTCAATTTCTCACGAATAATGCGAACCTACTCTTCTGCTTCCTAAATCATGTCCGGGCCGAAGAGTTGTCTTTCCCCGGTTTCTGACCAGTTAAGAGGCGTTTGACATTTTCATCCATAGAGAACTTCGAAAGGAGCTTTGCCCAAGCTAGCTTGATAACTATTGTTATAAGCGAACTCGGCGAATGGAAGGCACTTCTCCTAGTTCATACCGAAGGCGATGACAGAAGCTCGAAGCATATCCTCCAGAATTTGATTGACTCGTTCTACTTGACCACTTGATTGAGGATGGAAGGCGGTGCTAAAGGAGAGACGAGTCCCCATAGCATTTTGGAAACTTTCCCAAAATCGAGAGGTGAAGATACTTCCACGGTCTGAGTTAATCTCCAATGGAACATCATGAAGAGACACTATTCGGGAGATGTACAAGTCAGCTAGCTGACTAGCGGTTATACTCTCACGAACGGGTAGGAAGTGGGCTACTTTGGAAAGTCGATCGACAACGACAAAGATAGCATTG
The DNA here is from genome assembly GCA_032464435.1 of Aegilops umbellulata. Taxonomy (NCBI): domain Eukaryota; kingdom Viridiplantae; phylum Streptophyta; class Magnoliopsida; order Poales; family Poaceae; genus Aegilops; species Aegilops umbellulata. Next base: position 634,799,499 of record CP136057.1, on the reverse strand, counting down.
TTCCCTTTCTTAGTCCTGGGAAACCCGGTAATGAAATCCATAGCGATTTTATCCCATTTCCATTCAGGAATTGCCAAAGGTTGAAGGGTGCCAGCAGGCCGTTGATGCTCTGCTTTAACACGACGATAGACGTCGCAATTAGCAATGTACTGAGCGATTTCTCCCTTCATCCTAGTCCACCAAAACCTCTGGCGTAGGTCTTGATACATTTTAGTACTACCGGGATGAATGGTGAGAGGGGATTCATGAGCTTCCTTAAGGATCAATTGCCGTAGCTGTTGTTTCTTGGGAACCACCAAGCGGTTCTCGAAGAAGACAACACCTCGCTCATCCATGGAGAAACACTTAGCAGCTCCGCTAGCAATGTTCTCCTTGATCCAAGATATTCCTCTATCATACCGCTGAGCGGTTATGATTTGATTCGTAAGGTTGGGTTTCGCCACCAGGGTGGAAAGGAATCCTCGAGGAACAAGGTGAAGGTTAAGCTTAAGAAATTCCTCGTGGAGACGTGGTTGACTTTGTTGTAACATCAGGTTGCTACAATAGGATTTACGGCTTAGTGCATCAGCCATGACATTGGCTTTGCCTGGGGTGTAAGTTATTCCTAAGTCGTAATCCGTAATCAACTCGACCCAACGTCTTTGCCTGAGGTTCAAATCCGGTTGGGTGAAGATGTATTTCAGACTTTGGTGATCAGTGTAAATTTTGCAACGAGCACCAAGAAGGTAATGTCGCCAGGTTTTGAGTGCATGGACTACAGCTGCAAGCTCTAGATCATGTGTGGGATAGTTATCCTCATGTGGACGCAACTATCGAGAAGCGTAGGCAATCACATGATGATCTTGCATGAGTATGCAACCTAGTCCTTGTCGCGAGGCGTCGCAATAGATAACAAAGTCCTTAGAAAAATCTGGTGGTACAAGTACGGGAGTAGATGTCAGGCGTCTTTTCAGTTCCTAAAAGCTGAACTCGCACTGTGGGGTCCACTCGAACTTTTTATCTTTCTTGAGGAGTTCGGTTAGAGGCTTAGCAACCTTGGAGAAATTCTTGACGAAGCGGTGGCAATAGCTCGCTAAACCAAGGAAACTCCGAACTTGCTTGACCGTTTCAGGTGGAGTTCAGTCAAGGACGGCTTGAACTCGCTCGGGATTGATAGCTATGCCCTTACCAGAGATTACATGACCCAGATAGGTCACTTCTGGCAACCAGAATTCGCACTTAGAGAATTTGGCATAAAGGCGATGCTCTCGAAGTTTCATCAATACTAGCCTTAGATGTTCGGCATGTTCTTCCTCATTCTTGGAGTAGATGAGTATATCATCGAGGTATACCACGACGAATTTATCCAAATACTCCATGAAGATCGAGTTCATTAGCCGAGAGAAGGTGGCTAGAGCATTGGTTAAACCGAAAGACATGACGGTGTACTCGTATTGGCCATAACGAGTAACAAAGGCCGTCTTAGGAATGTCCTCGTTCTTGATTTTGATTTGATGGTAGCCCAACCTCAAATCCATCTTGGAAAAGACTGAGGATCCAGTGAGCTGATCATACAGGTCATTGATCCTGGGGAGCGGATACTTGTTCTTGATAGTGACCAAGTTGACAGGTCGGTAATCTACAACCATCCGATCCGTTCCATCCTTCTTCTTGACGAAGAGGACGGGGCAAGCCCATGGAGAAGAACTAGGACGGATGAAACCCTTTTGCAAGGACTCATCGAGTTGTTTCTTAAGCTCAGCTAGTTCTAGGGGTGCCATCTTATAAGGTCTTCTAGAGATTGGGACGGTTCCTGGAACAAGGTCTATCACGAACTCGACATCTCTGTCAGGTGGAACAGCTGGCAGTTCCTCTGGAAAGACATCCGGGAAGTCACGGACTATCGGAATATCTTCAAGGTCTGGAAGGGGGTTGGCATTTAGGGAGTAAAGCTGACGCCCAGACACTCAGGTCAAAACGTTGACGGTCTTGTCCGATGGATGGGTGAGTTGAACAGTTCTAGTAGAGCAATCAATCTTAGCGTAATGGGCTGACATCCAGTCCATACCCAAGATGATGTTTATGTCCGAGGACTTGAGAGCTATTAGTGATGCAAGGAAGACCAATCTATCGACAAGGATTTCATTTCCATGGCTGATTCTAGAGGTTTGCCACTTAGAACCAGGGGTTTGAATTACCATGGAGGTCGGCATATCACAAAATGTGGTGTTGTGCAGTCGAGCATAGCTCTCAGAAATAAATGAATGAGATGCTCCAGTATCAAAGAGAACAGTTGCCGAATGGCAATTAACAAGGAGTGTACCGAGAACAACGTTGGGGTCCTCATGAGTTTCCTCAGCTGAGACGTAGTTGACATGGCCACGAGTAGTGGTGGCTGGCTTGGCGTAGAGCACCTTTCCTGCTAGCTTGCCACGGCCAACAGACTTTCCGAACTGGTTGGGGTTGTTCTGGGGACACTCGCGGATGTAGTGACCCGTCTCCCCACACTTCAAACAAGTTATCACATTGGGGCATGGAGCAGCATTAGCAGCGGGGCCACCATAGGTCTTGGGCGGTGCATACGGCTGGTTGGGGCGAGGCGCCTCAAAGGATGGCCTCGGAGTGAACCTGGGTGGCAAAGCAGTGTTTGGAATCCAGACCCGGCGCTTCTGAGATCCAGAGCCGGATGAATATCCAAAGTCACGGGAGTGTTTGTGTGAAGCTTCAAAGTCAGTCTGCCCTGTCTCAGTACTGATGGCCTTGTTGACTAACTTCTGAAAGGAGGTGCACTCGTGCAGACGAAGGTCACGGCGAAGCTCGGGGCTAAGTCCCTTGCGGAACCTTGCCCGCTTCTTGGCATCGGTGGATACCTCTTCAGGTGCATAACGTGCTAGGTTTCCAAATTCGCGACTGTATGCATCCACAGTCAGTCTACCCTGGGTGAAATTGCAGAACTCTTCCCTCTTGCGATCTATGAGACCTTCCGGGATGTGATGCTCACGGAAAGCCGCACTGAATTCAGCCCAATTGTGATTTGGCCGACCGGGCGCATAGCCTCAAAGTATTCCCACCATAGGCTAGCAGGGCCTTCGAGGTGATAGGCGGCAAAGGTAACCTTATCAGCTTCGGCTACGTTGGCAGAACGTAGCTTGTGGGTGATGTTGCGAAGCCAGTCATCCGCATCGAGAGGCTCGACGGAATGGTTAAACTTCGGTGGGTACAACTTGACGAAGTCATTGATTGACACCAGATCGTTCCTCGGCTGGCATGCAGTATTCTTCTCAATCCTCTCCAGCAAGCGATTGGTCTCACGCTTGTTTCGTTCTGCCTCCAGCATAACTTCGGCCAGAGAAGGTGGTTGAGGCAGATTTTCATTCCTAGCTGCGCTGGCTTCACCCTGCTCCGGGGCAGCCGGGTTGTTGCGGGTGTTGACCATCCTAGGAAAACAAAACAACGGTTTAGACAAGGATGGCAAAATCTGGGCAAGGAAGTGCGGAATGTAATGGATAACACAGAATGCAGAGATGTTCATCTGTATGACATGGTAATATAGAAACTGCCATATATATATACCAACGGTCATACACCCATACATAGTTTAGTACAAGCCCAGGCTAAAGTACAACTATGATGAAAGACGTTACATCTCATCGGAGGCATTCCATGCTCCTATACATTATTTTTCTACACCTCCGGAATTGATACACACCAAGTCATATTCCACAAGTCACGCAGGACAGTGGAAATACAACTATTACAATACTAGTGATACTACTACTAACTCAGACAGCTCCGTAGTAGTCCTCATAGAAGTCACCTCCATAGCCTGGAAGTTCAACATGACCATCCGGGAACAGACGGTCCTGAGGAGCCTGTGGACCAAAGGGGCTAGGGTGAGGTCTTGGACCAACAAACGGTGGCCTACGGGGACCACGGGGTGGGATGATACCTCCCACATCACGCCAATCCACCATGTCTGGCAGAGCAGATCTCATAGGATACAGATCCCTCGTATCCATACATCCAGCTTGCACAGCTGGTGCAAACCGAGTCAAAGTGGCCCAATGATCAGCACGGGTGTTGAAAAGCTCCAGTCTCAAGGCCCGATTCTCTCGGTCCTTATCTTCGAGCATCTCGGCAGTGGTGCGAGTTAGCGAGTCCTCATGTGTGGAGTCAGCATAGATAGCCTGGAGATACCCTTGCGCTCCAGGGAGCGAAGCTGGCATATAACGGAAGTCTGTGTTCCGAAGCAGACCGGTCCTGACTCGCATAATGGTCATCATGGAGTAGGCAGCATCCTGCACAGCCATCTCAATAGTGACCCCGAGTCCATAGGAACAGTGGAGGGGCTCGGTAGATCCAGGATAAGATGGAAATATCCTGACAGTGCAGAAATATTGGCTTTGATTAAAGTCTTGGAATTGTTCTTCAACGGTGTATTCCGGATACCAACGGTAGCCCGTCTCAATCATTACCCGGACTAACATAGCAGTATGACCGGGCACATCAAGGCACCGGGTCAGACGAACCACTTGGTTTTGAGCACGAGTGGCCATCTGAAAGCACAACCACAATGCAAAGACATTAGAATTTCTAGGGGAAATCGGACAGCATAACAGCTGCAAATGCTCGGAAACAGAGTTGAGACATTCACAACAGTTTGCAAAAATCACTCCACAACATCATATCAAGGTTCTGGTTCAACTGGCAACATACTAGAATTAGCAGAAACTGAACTGAGGTTGGTAACCAACAATCCTATAAGTTACTACGGATTAGTAACGCGTGAACCTGATAGAGAGAAGAGAGCCTAGTCCTTAACCCACGTAGAAAGAGAAGAGAATGACACAGATCAGAGGGCATAAGGTAAAGGAGTAAAAAGAGCCTTACGTTCCCTCCCACAATCAATTCCCCTACATATAACTAAAGCATTTCTAGACTCGACATCGACCAGTTTGGCTTAGCGAACCTACAGGCAGTCCGGCTCTGATGCCAACGCTGTCAGGACCCCGATTCCAAGTCACATCGACCCAGCCGGTAACACCTCATATCACATTGCGGCCTCACGCATGGTAAACCCACGGGTGTCGCCTTACCATGGCCCGGGACCGTTTGCGCCTTTTGGCTCACGTATATGATAGTGTCGCTAGCATCCATATGACAGAGAACCCGGGCCGACATGGCTAGTCATGAACCCAAAGCGACACTAACCCATGGGGACAGGCATACATGAATCACATCGAGCATGTCAGTCATCAACGTGTGAATCCGAGCTGTAGCACTGGGCTAACAGGACTCCGGTTATCCGGGCTGTAGCAGGCTAGGCAGGACTCCGGATGTCACCGCGTGACATTTCCCCGAAGGGACAGACACAGGAACGAAGTGAATCACATGCCGGCCAGTCAAGTGTCCAGAGCAGGAGTGCTGAGCTAGCAGGACTCCGGTGAACCGGGCTGTAGCGGACTACTATTGCTCAGGAAGCACTAGACTACATTTCCCCATATGAGAGGCTGCCAAGGGTAAACCACTAGTTTGTCGGATCCCACTCATACCAAGCATTTCAATCATACACACAATATGCCCGATATGAGTACATACAACATGGCATCACAACAAAACACTACAACTCAAAGAACTTTATTTAAAAGGCTCCGAGGAGCCATACATAACATGTTCATACAGATAGGGGTCACATGACCCGACACTCAAGTCATACAAACATACAAGCACATGCGGGAGCAAACTAGTCTGAGTACAGACACTAGAAAGAAAGAAGGCTTGCCGAAGCCTGTCTATCTACATCGACCCTTCACAAGTCTTGGATCACCACCTGGGTGGCTAGTCACTCGTCAATGTCGAGGTCTACATAGAACCCATCGGAGGGGGCGGTGTTGTCGTCTAAAAACATTAATTAAAGCAACATGAGTACGGAGGTACTCAGCAAGTCTTACAACAGAATCCTACTATACATGCACATTCTCAAGAAGGTAGTGGAGTTATTGCAGCAAGCCAGCTTTGACTCATGGCTAAGGTATCCTACGATAGACACAACTTGTAAAACATTTGTCGCACACGAGTCCACTAATCACCAACACAATACTCCACCGTGGATCCTCTCTCGTCAACCTACGAGAGGGCCATCCGCGGTACTCACACTTATCTTGAGATTTTTAGTAGTATCCATTTACTTGTCTATGAACTGCATAGGTGACCAAGTAGTCCTTTACCGCGGACGCGGCTATTCGAATAGTTTTATACCCTGCAGGGGTGTACTTCTTCACACACGCTCTCACCACTTATCGCCGCTACACGACGTGTACTCGGCAACCTTCAAGCGGAAGCCCAGCGAGGGTGTCGGCCACGACCTGACTAAACACACGAGTCCCTAGTCCAGGTTTATCGCCTATTCGGGTTCCATCCGCAGGGAGTCCGACCGAGGTTTCCACTAACGGCCCCGAACGATGTGTGCAGGGTTCCCGAGACACCAAACGGGCGAATCGGTACACCGTGCCACGTGCCTACCGCAACACAGCCCACCCCTATGGTCAGTGCTGCGTGCGGCCCCCAGCATGCTACAAACTCCAGAAACTACTTTGCAACTCCCGGACAGGGGACAAGAGTGGTTAATAAGTCGAGAGGGTCAATTAAGGATCCCAATGTGTGGTAGTAGATGAATCTTAAATCACACACACAGATCTCAGTTCTTAAGGACGGCCTCAATGAAACAACCCACCATGTACTCCTACATGGCCTCTCATCGATACCTTTGCCAAATCGTGTTCAACACTTCACTCTCATTACCGACACAACCTTTCACTCCAGTTCATCATCCCGATGAGCCAGACCTGACACAACTCTAAGCATAGCAAGCATAGCTTGGTAGGAAACACATATATGGCTCAATCCACTCCTACACATGCTAGTGGGTTTCATCTAGTTACTGTGGCAATGACAGGTCATGCAAAGGAGGTGGGTTCAACTACCGCAACACACAACAGTTTGAATCACGTTGTCTTAATGCAGTAAACAAGTGCAGAAGCGAGAACATGGGTTTGTATCGGAATGATCAATGGGTTGCTTGCCTGACGGAGTGGTAGTGTGATACTGCCCTTCAGTTGGATACTAGTGAATATCCTCGGAGGCAGAACCTACCACAAAGAACACATCGAAACACAATCACCACATGGCAATATGCAACAATATGATGCGTGCAATGACATGGCAAAATGGTGTGTGATAAGTCTAATGCAACTTGGAACATAATGGTTTGAGTCCATTTGAACCAAAGATTCAATTGATCACCCAAAATAATAAGTGATATAGGTGCATTAGCTTGTTTCACCTAAACAGCAAGGTTAAAGTGTTCTAACATGCATGAAACTAGTACAGATGGAAAGATTGGATTTTTCTGATCAAATTTCATATATAAATCTTTGCATTTGGAGTTACAGATTAATTTCTATGACTTTTTGAAGTTTGAACTATTTTCTAGAATTTCCTATATAAGAATAATTCCAGTAATTGATTTAATGCGTCAGCATTGCGTCAGGGTGACGTCAGTGGTCAACGAGGACGTCCAGGTCAACCTGAAAGTGGGTCCCGCGTGTCAGCAGTTAATTAAACTAACTAGATTTAGTTAAAACTGATTTGGTTTAGTTAGCAGAGGGGCCCCCCACTTGTCATAGACTCAGGGGAGTCAACTTGGGCCCACCCAGTCAAGGTCAACGGGTCAAACTCGCCGGTGTTTAGCCGCCGGCGAGGCCAGACGCGGTGGTGAGAGTGCGTTAGCACGTTCCGGCGACCAAATGGACGACGGAGACCATCCACGGGTAGCTGGGAGCATGCCGCGGCGTTTGGTGGTGGTAGTTGAGCTCGAGGTGGCCGGGAACGTCGCCGGTGACGAGCTAGGTGGTCGCCGGAGTCGGGTGAGGACGAACCCGAGGCTACGGGGCACGGCGAGGTGCGTGGAGTGGTGCTACAGGCTCCTGGGGATGCGGTGAAGTTAGTGGACAAGGTGGCGTGGCCAGAGGTTGTCCGGAGACACGTCGGCGACGAGCTCCGCGGTGGCGCGTGCGGGCAAACTCCGTGTGATCACTGTGGTGCACGAGAAGGAGAACGGAGAGGATAGTGAGGTGGCTAAGCTCACGGCGGTTGCGATGGAGTTGTCGGCGAGGTCGGGGACGAGCCGGAGCAAGCGGGGCGGCGGAGGCGATCTGGTCGGCAGGAGGTTGAAGACGAGATCGATGGAGATGCTCGGGGGCTTACGGCGGGGCGTGGCTCGGTGGGACGGTCGAGGAGGAAGTGGCGGAGCTTCATGACACGGTGGGGCGGCGCGTTGACGACGGTGGGCACGGTTACGGCGGCGGAACGGCGGCGGCTGCGTCGGCCATGGCGGAGAACAGCGAGGGAGAGAAGCAGGGGGCGAATGGGCGTGTCCAGGGGGTCGGGGCGGCGACGTGGAGGTCGCCCAGGCCAGCAGAGCGGCGAGGGGAGGAAGCAGGGCGGCGTGCAGCTGCGTGGCACGTGCTGGTGCCGGCGTCGAGCACCTGGCTGCCTGCCTAGCCGAGCCAAGCAGATCGCTAGAGCGGTGGCTGGGCTGGGCCGGCAGGTGGGCCTGCCAGGTGGCACCAGGTAAGTTTCTCTCTCTCTCTCCTTTTATTTCAGTTTTTCTATTTCTCTGTAGGTTTGTGGCTTTATTAAAAATAGATAGGCACTTCTAAAAATCCTAAAAATAATCATAGGCTTAGTTTAGAATATTTCCTACAGCATACACTTATTTCTAGAATTATTTGAGCATTTAAAATATTTACTAGCATTTAAATGCCCAAGTGCAAATTACATATGATTTAATTCAATGACCTTCTATTGACCTAGAAAATTATGCACCAATTTTGCCAGAGGTTCTAACCCAAGACAAAGAGGGTGAACTTTTTAGAAGGGCATTTCAGGTTCATTGAACATATTTTTAGTAAACCCTAGTTGAATCCAGGGGGGTTCTGGGGGTTCTGTCTTCCCCAATTCAAGTTTCTGATGAAAATTAGACATGATGCATCACTCTAATGCATGACTAGCTAGGATGTGACAATGGGCATGAACACAAAGCTCAAGGTCGACTCCCACTTCTTTAATGCATAACCTTTCATTCACTTCTCGCTTTGGATGGAGTTGTAGTGTTGGAATTTATCTGGCGAAACACCAGAAGAGTATGACTCGTGAGAACTCTCGGGTCACACGGATTATGGAAGGCATAAGTTCAACCCATCGGGGCATTTTTACGAACCTATACAACCATCAACCAGGCAAGAGATATGAGTTCGAAAGCAGAGTATCGAAGTCAAAGCAGGTGATACAATTTACCAAAGGTAATATGTATCTGAGTAAAAGCTCACAAGGTTAGTGAATATGAAGGACGCTGTCGGATAAAACCAAACAAAAGATCCGGTGGTCCACAGGGGACATGATGTGTGCAACGGTACTCAACCAGAAGAGGAAGGAATGTAAGGAGATTAGATTATAGAAACAACTGACTAATTCCAAGATCGAATGCAAAGGGAATTATGATTTCCAAAACGGGCGATGAGAAGAAGAGGCTCTGATCAAAGACAATTAAGTAGAATAGACATAGATCGACAATCACTCAAGGTTTGATTTGTCGAACACCAGCTCCTGACCAGGGTGACGTCTGAGCCGAAAGGAAGAATTATAATTAGGACTGATGGTCACGAGCATTAACAAATAATACAAAGGATGCTAATGAGTATTGCTAGACATATGGAAGTAACCATAATGCAAGCAGATAAGTATTTGCAAAGCAATAGTTGGAGAGGATTATCGGAAGATCGGATAGTACTTCAAAGTATCTGGTGAATCACTTGATCAACTAGGAATGAAAAAATACTCGATAAGTGTGAGGAATTATCCGAAGATGTATTCATGTGGCAAAGAATCGCAAGGCAGTGAGACAGGGGATTTTTAAAAGTTGGAGAATAATCTGATATATCTTGTAATAACAAGAGCAACCAAGAATGATCATATGAACGACCAGTGTAAGAAGTTATCCATAAGGATATATCAGAGGTAGGGAATTGCAAAGCAGTGGGCACAGGGTCTTGGGACTCATCGAGGAGTATCTTCAGAGTCTTCTGATGAAACAGTCGATCATCTGTGGTGAAGGGGCTCTCCGGGATGAAGTGGTTATGAGAACCTAGAAGTAGAGTTAGTAAAATCATTTAACCCGAATGTAAGAGAGATCAGAGTCCCAGAGTATAGACAAGGAGTAAAAGATTCTAATACCACCCAATGGCGACGTGGGCCCGTAAGCCACACCGCCAAGTTAGTAAAACAGTTCTGGATGACTAGACTCAACTTCGGCCAAGGAGTTGGAAAGGGGGCTACCTACAGGTAGTCGGCTCTGATACCAACTTGTGACGCCCCCGACTCGACCGTACACTAATCATACATGCAAATGTGTACGATCAAGATCAAAGACTCACGGGATGATATCACAACACAACCCTAGATACAAATTAAAATAAAACAAGCTTTATATTACAGGCCAGGGGCCTCGAGGGCTCGAATACATAAGCTCGAATACACAAGAGTCAGCGGAAGCAACAATATCTGAGTACAGACATGAGTTAGACAAGTTTGCCTTAAGAAGGCTAGCACAAAAGCAACATCAACCGAAAAGGCAAGGCCTCCTGCCTGAGAGCCTCCTAACTACTCCTGGTCGTCGGCGGTCTCCATGTGGTAGTAGGCATCGGCGGTGGCATCTGGCTCCTGGGCTCCGACATCTGGTTGCATCAACCGGAGAGAAGAAGAAAGGGGGAAAAGGGGGAGCAAAGCAACCGTGAGTACTCATCCAAAGTACTCGCAAGCAAGGACCTACACTACATATGCAACATTATCAAAGGAAGGCTGTATATGTGGACTGGGCTGCAGAAATGCCAGAATAGAGGGGAGAACCTAGTCCTATCGAAGACTAGCATCTTCTAGAAACCACCGTCTTGCAGCAACAAGAGGGAGTAGAGTAGCATAAAGTAAAGTAGTAGTAGTAGTGTTATCAACCTCGGCTAGAGATCCTTTCTCGACTTCCCTGCGAGAAAGCAATCCCAGAGCCATACTATCTATTTCTCATATCCATGTCTCATCTCAAGTATCCAGTTCTAGTTGTATCGATCGGGATACAACTCCAAGTGTCCGTTACCGTAGGACAGGCTATCGATAGATGTTTTCTTCCCTGCAGGGGTGCACCAACTTACCCACCACGCTTGATTAACTCCGGCCGGACACACTTTCCTGGGTCATGCCCGGCCTCGGCCAAACAATACGCCGCAACCTGACCTAGGCTTAATAGAGAGGTCAGCACGCCGGACTAAACCTATGCCCCCAGGGGTCATGGGCCATCGCCCCGGAAACTCCTGCACGTTGTGAGGGCGGACGGTGAGCAGACCTAGCTACCTCCTTCAAAAAGGCAGGTGCTTACGCAGTCCAACCCGGCGCGCGCCGCTCAGTCGCTGACGTCTATTAAGCTTTGGCTGATGCATACGACGCAGAATGCCCATACTATGCCCACGTGATGGTTAGTGCTAATCAGGCCAGAGGCCCCTCAGATCAAATATCCAAAACGTAGTGGATTAGGAACATGCGGTAACAAGCAGAGACTCATGAAAGATGTGACCCCGTTGCCCCGTCTCGAGGACTTGCGACAAGGGCTAATAATGCCCGACCACGCCTCGTAATTATCTCGCGGGCACCCTCCAGGTCAACCCGACTCCTCATCACTCGCAAATATGCTCGCGTGGGTACCCCTCAGGGCCGACCCGTCTTTAGTAACATGGTTCAGTGTAAAGTCATAGTAACCATAGTAATGTGCGGTGTTGGGGCCTGGTCTTCGATCCCATTGATCGGGTCTTCTGATAATCCAGCGGGGCAGTCGGGACAAAGTGGAGGTCTCTGATGGGTCTCTACCCACCCTATACTAAACAGTTTAGGATAAGCATGTAGGTAACAACAGCAGGTTACAATAAACAGGCTATGCATAAGAATAGGAGCAAACAATAACAGTAGCAAAATCTAATGCAAGCATGAGGGAATGAAATGGGCGATATCGGGATGATCAAAGGGGGGGCTTGCCTAGAAGTTCTGCTGAAAAGGAAGAAGTGTCGTCGTCAATCACAGTGGCAGCATCGGTCTCGGGGTTGATGACCCACAAGTATAGGGGATATATCGTAGTCCTTTCGATAAATAAGAGTGTCGAACCCAACGAGGAGCAGAAGGAAATGATAAGCGGTTTTCAGCAAGGTATTCTCTGCAAGTACTGAAAACAAGAGGTGACAAATAGTTTTGTGACAAGATAATTTGTAACGAGCAATAAGTAACAAAAGTAAATAAAGTGTAGCAAGGTGGCCCAATCCTTTTTATAGCAAAGGACAAGCCGGAACAAACTCCTATATAAGGAAAAGCGCTCCCGAGGACACATGGGAATTATCGTCAAGCTAGCTTTCATCACGCTCATATGATTCGCGTTTGATACTTTGATAATTTGATATGTGGGTGGACCGGTGCTTGGGTGCTTTTCTTACTTGAACAAGAATGCCACTTATGATTAACCTCTATTGCAAGCATCTGCAACTACAACAAAAGTATTAAGGTAAACCTAACCATAGCATGAAACATATGGATCCAAAGCAGCCCCTTACGAAGCAATGCATAAACTAGGGTTTAAGCTTCTGTCACTCTAGCAACCGATCATCTACTTATTACTTCCCAATGCCTTCCTCTAGGCCCAAATAATGGTGAAGTGTTATGTAGTCGACGTTCACATAACACCACTAGAGGCTAGACAACATACATCTCATCAAAATATTGAATGAATACCAAATTCACATGACTACTAACAACAAGACTTCTCCCTTGTCCTCAGGAACAAACGTAACTACTCACAAAGCATATTCATGTTCATAATCAGAGGGGTAATAATATGCATAAAGGATCTGAACATATGATCTTCCACCAAATAAACCAACTAGCATCAACTACAAGGAGTAATCAACACCACTAGCAACCTACTAGCACAAATCCCGGACTTGGAGACAAGAATTGGATACAAGAGATGAACTAGGGTTTGGAGATGAGATGGTGCTGGTGAAGATGTTGATGGAGATTGCCCTCTCCCGATGAGAGGAGTGTTCATGATGACGATGGCGATGATTTCCCCCTCCCGGAGGGAAGTGTCCCCGGCAGAACAGCTCTGCTGGAGCCCTAGATTTGTTCCGCCAAGGTTCCGCCTCGTGGCGGAGGAGTTTCGTCCCAAAAGGTTGCTTGTTTATTTTTTCTCGAAGAAAGACTTCATATAGCATAAGATGGACGTCGGAGAGCCACCAGGGGGCCCACGAGGTAGGGAGGCGCGCCCTAGGGGGGGGGGCGCCCCCACCCTCGTGGACAGGGTGTGGGCCCCCTGGCCTTCATCTTTGGCACGTATTTTTCATGATTTATTTTTAGATATTCCGTGGAGTTTCAGGACTTTTGGAGTTGCGCAGAATAGATCTCTTATATTTTCTCCTTTTCCAGGCCAGAATTCCAGCTGCCGGCATTCTCCCTCCTTATGTAAACCTTGTAAAATAAGAGAGAATAGCCATAAGTATTGTGACATAATGTGAAGTAACAGACCAAAATGCAATAAATATCGATATAAAAGCATGATGCAAAATGGACGTATCAACTCCCGCAAGCTTAGACCTTGCTTGTCCTCAAGCGAAAAGCTGATAACGATAAATATGTCCCAATGCTTAGAGGTAGAGGTGTCAATAAAAATAAAATACGGACATGAGGGCATCATGATTATTCTCATAACAGCAACATATATAGATTTTGTCATATGATTACTTATGTTCAAGTGATGATCTATTCACAATGCAAAAGTATGAATCAGAAACCTTATTGAGCACCAACAAACAATAATCTCAGTCATTGAAGCAATTGCAATTTATCATAACATCAGAAAGAGTCTATGTCAGAGCTTAAAAGCAAGTCCACATACTCAACTATCATCTAGTCCTTCATAATTGCTAGCACTCACGCAATACTTGTGGTTATGGAGTTTTAATCAGACACAGAGAAAGATAGGGGCTTATAGTTTTTCCCCACAACCTTTTACCTCGAGGGTAATGTCAACAATAATTACTCATGCTCCCCTACATCCAATTAGGTACATATATCAGACTCTTTCCAACATGCTGTGCTTGCCAAAGGATAAAATAAAAAAGGAAAGGTGAAAATCAACATGACTCTTGCATGAGGTAGAAGATAATAATAAAAGATAGGCCCTTCGCAGAGGGAAGCAGAGGTTGCCATGCGCTTTTATGGTTGGATGCACAAAATCTCAATGCGAAAGAACGTCACTTTATATTGCCCCTTGTGATATGAACCTTTATTATGCAGTCCGTCGCTTTTATTACTTCCACATCACAAGATCGTATAAAGCTTATTTCTCCCACACCAATCAATCATACATATTTAGAGCAATTTTTATTGCTTTGCACCGATGACAACTTACTTGAAGGATCTTACTCAATCCATAGGTAGATATGGTGGACTCTCGTGGTAAAACTGGTTTAAGGGTATTTGGAAGCACAAGTAGTATCTCTACTTGGTGCTGAGAATTTGGCTAGCAAGAGGGGGAAAGGCAAGCTCAACATGTTGGAGGACCCCTGACAACATACTTTATCTCAGATATAAGAAGACATAACTCATCACGTTGTCTTCCTTGTCCAACATCAATTCTTTAGCATGTCATATTTTAATGAGTGCTCCCAATCATAAAAGATGTCAATGATAATATATCTATATGTGAAACCTCTCTTTCCTTATTACTTCCTATTAATTGCAACGATGACCAAAGCTATGTCTGCCAACTTCCAACAACTTTAAATCATCATACTCTTTCTATGTGAAGTCATTACTCTCAATAAGATCAATATGAACTTTTGTTCTTTTATTATTTTTCTTCTTTTCTTTTATTCACCCAAGATAATAGCAAGAAAATCAAGCCCTCGACTCAACACTAATCTTTATTATATAGCTCACGGACTCGATTACATAGAGAGATCATAAAGCAAAACTCAAAACTAGATCATGCCATAACTTTATTCTACTAGATCAAGATACTACTAATAGGATCGAACTAAGAAAAATGGTAAAGATAGGAGTTGTGATGGTGATATTACTAGATCAAGATACTACTAATAGGATCGAACTAAGAAAAACGGTAAAGATAGGAGTTGTGATGGTGATATTACTAGATCAAGATACTACTAATAGGATCGAACTAAGAAAAACGGTAAAGATAGGAGTTGTGATGGTGATACAATACCGGGGCACCTCCCCCAAGCTTGGCAGCTGCCAAGGGGAGTGCCCATACCCATGTGATTATATCTCCTTCTTTGTTGTTGGTGTAATATTCTTGGCAATGATTCCTCTCAGGATACGGTTCTCCTCCTCGAGCTTATTGACTTGCTGCTTGAGGTCCATTATTTCCTTACGAAGCTTTCCTGTAACGGCTAAAGCTCCTTGCACCCAAGGGTGTTGCATAGCTGCGGGAGAACAAGTGACACTCCTCTTCATATTTTCATAAGAAAGAAATCTAACATTGGAAGGGATAACCGAGTTTGGAATAGCTGAGCTCTGTAGTTCCCCCATCGTGAACCCAGCTCGGAAGCGAGAGGTGACTTCTTGATCCTCCATGGCATCTACCCTCCTCAGGTCAGCCTCCATCTCTTCCTCCGTTGCTGGCCCAAAGTGGTCAGCGTCGCTGTTTGCCCTTGGTTCCGGTGCCGGATAAGATACCCGGCTCTCCCCGACTGACTCTTGAGAAGACATCTTGCTCTAATCTGCAGCAGCAATAGCTCGAAACGAGAACAGAGGATATTTGTGTGATACAGGAGTCAAAACCTTCGGGAGAATATATAGTGAATTTTTACCGATCGAAATACGTATCGTGCAAGAAAACGGAGTCCGGAGGGCACACGAGGTGCTCACGAGGTAGGGGGCGCGCCCACCACCCTCGTGGGGCCCTCGTGTCCTTCCCGGACTGCTACTTTTTTTTTTATTTTTCTAAATATTCCAAAATGGAGAAATATTGCCTTAAAAATTGTTTTGGAGTCGGTGTACTTACCGTACCACATACCTATTCCTTTTCGGAGTCTGAAACGTTCTAGAAAGTGTCTGTTATGTATTCCTCCAGGGTTACGGTTTCAATAATATTGGTTTCAACATTTATGGGATTACCTGAGATATAATGTTTAATTCTTTGACCATTCACCACCTTCGGATTCGTACCTTCGAAGTTGTTGATTTTTATGGCACCGGAACAATAGACCTCCTCGATAACATAGGGGACTTCCCATTTAGAGAGAAGTTTTCCTGCAAAAAATCTTAAACGAGAGTTGTATAGCAATACATAATCACCTACATTAAACTCACGCTTTTGTATCCTTTTGTCATGCCATCTTTTAACTTTTTCTTTAAACAACTTGGCATTTTCGTAAGCTTGGGTTCTCCATTCATCAAGTGAGCTAATATCAAATAACCTCTTCTCACCGGCAAGTTTGAAATCATAGTTGAGCTCTTTAATAGACCAATATGCTTTATGTTCTAGTTCGAGAGGTAAGTGACATACTTTTCCATAAACCATTTTATACGGAGACATACCCATAGGATTTTTTTTCTTAGACCAATTCTTCCTAGACCTATTGGCAGTCTTTTGCAAAATTAATTTGAGCTCTCTGTTGCTCAATTCTACTTGACCACTAGACTGTGGGTGATAAGGTGATGCAATTCTATGATTAACGTCATACTTAGCAAGCATTTTAGGGAAAACACCATGAATAAAGTGTGAACCACCATCAGTCATTAAATATCTAGGGACTCCAAACCTCGGAAAAATAACTTCCTTAAGCATTTTAATAGAAGTGTTATGATCAGCACTACTAGTTGGAATAGCTTCTACCCACTTAGTAACGTAATCAACAGCAACTAAAATATGTGTATACCCATTAGAGGCAGGAAAAGGTCCCATATAATCAAAGCCCCAAATATCAAATGGTTCAATAACAAGTGAATAGTTCATAGGCATTTCTTGACGTCTACTAATATTACCAATTCTTTGGCATTCATCACAAGACAAGACAAACTTACGAGCATCCTTGAAGAGAGTAGGCCAATAAAAACCGGATTGCAATACCTTATGTGCAGTTCTATCTCCAGCGTGGTGTCCTCCATAAGCTTCGGAATGACACTTCCGTAGGATCTATTCCTGTTCATGCTCAGGTACACAACGTCTAATAACACGATCTACTCCTTCTTTATAAAGATGTGGGTCGTTCCAAAAGTAATGTCTCAAATCATAGAAGAACTTTTTCTTTTGTTGGTATGTGAAGCTAGGTGGTATAAATTTAGCAACAATATAATTAGCATAATCAGCATACCATGGAGTGCTACGAGAAGTACTTATGACATTTAGTTGTTCATCAGGAAAGCTATCATCAATAGGTAGTGGGTCATCAAGAACATTCTCTAACCTAGATAAGTTGTCTGCAACGGGGTTCTCGGCTCCTTTTCTATCAACAATATGCAAATCAAATTCTTGTAGCAAGAGAACCCATCTAATAAGCCTAGGTTTAGCATCTTTCTTTTCCATAAGATATTTAATAGCAGCATGATCAGTGTGAATAGTTACTTTAGAATCAACAATATAAGGTCTGAACTTATCACAAGCAAATACAACTGCTAAAAGTTCTTTTTCGGTAGTAGCATAATTTCTTTCAGCATTGTCTAGAGTCTTACTAGCATAATGGATAACATTTAATTTCTTATCAACTCTTTGCCCTAGAACAACACCTACATCATAATCACTAGCATCACACATAATTTCAAAGGGTAAATTCCAATCAGGTGGCTGAACAACAGGTGCAGAGACTAATGCTTTCTTAAGTATTTCAAATGCTTACACAATCATCATCAAAGACAAATGGTATATCTTTTTGTAATAAATTAGTCAGAGGCCGAGAAATTTTTGAGAAGTCCTTAATGAACCTCCTATAAAATCCGGCGTGACCAAGGAAACTTCTTATACCTTTGATGTCCTTGGGACATGGCATCTTTTCAATAGCATCAACCTTGGCTTTATCAACTTCAATACCTCTTTCAGAAACTTTATGTCCCAAAACAATACCTTCATTAACCATAAAGTGGCACTTTTCCCAATTCAATACAAGATTAGTTTCTTCACATCTCTGCAAAACTCGATCAAGATTGCTCAAGCAATCATCAAAAGAAGATCCATAGACGAAAAAGTCGTCCATGAAAACCTCACAAATCTTTTCACAAAAGTCAGAGAATATAGCCATCATGCATCTTTGAAAGGTAGCAGGTGCATTACATAAACCAAAAGGCATACATCTATAAGCAAAAGTACCGAAAGGGCATGTAAAAGTAGTCTTTGATTGATCTTTAGCTGACACAGGTATTTGAGAGAAACCAGAATAACCATCTAGAAAACAATAGTGTGTATGTTTGCATAATCTTTCTAGCATTTGATCAATAAAAGGTAAGGGATAATGATCTTTCTTAGTAGCCTTATTTAATTTGCGGAAATCAATTACCATCCTATAACCTGTAATAATTCTTTGCGGGATCAATTCATCTTTATCATTAGGGACAACAGTAATACCTCCCTTCTTAGGGACACAATGGACATGACTTACCCACTGACTATCAGCAACGGGATAAATTATACCCGCCTCCAGAAGCTTTAGTATTACTTTTCTTACCACTTCTTTCATCTTAGGATTCAGACGTCTTTGAGGATCACGAGCTGGTTTGGCATCTGCTTCCAAATTTATTTTATGTTGACATAGAGTGGGACTAATGCCCTTAAGATCATCAAGAGTATATCCAATAGTAGCACGGTGCTTCTTCAGAGTTTCCAATAATCTTTCTTCTTCATGCTCTGAAAGGTTAACACTAATAATAACAGGATATATCTTCTTTTCATCAAGATAAGCATATTTAAGATTATCAGGCAATGGTTTAAGCTCAAACACGGGATCACCTTTAGGTGGAGGAGGATCCCCTAGGATTTCAACAGGCAAATTGTGTTTCAGAATAGGTTCCTATTTAAAGAATACTTCATCTATTTCCCTTCTTTCGTTCATAAACATATCATTTTCATGGTCTAGCAAATATTGTTCTAAAGGATCATTAGGAGGTACGACAATAGAAGCAAGACCAATAATTTCATCTTTACTAGGCAATTCTTCTTCACGGTGTTGTTTACTAAATTTGGAGAAATTAAACTCATGAATCATATCATCCAAGCCAATAGTAACAACATTATTTTCGCAGTCTATCCTAGCATTAACAGCGTTCAAGAAGGGTCTACCAAATATAATGGGACAAAAGCTATCTTGTGGGGAACTGAGAACAAGAAAATCAGCAGGATATTTAGTTTTCGCACACAAGACTTCAACATCTCTAACAATTCCCACTGGTGATATAGTATCCCTATTGGCAAGTTTAATTGTGACATCAATGCCTTCTAACTCAGCAGGTGCAATTTCATGTTTAATTTCTTCATACAAGGTATGCGGTATAACACTAGCACTAGCACCCATATCACATAAGCTATGATAACAATGATCTCCTATTTAACAAAAATAACAGGCACACCTACCACAGGTCTATGGTTATCTTTAGCACAAGGTTTAGCAATTCTAGCAGTTTCACCGTTGAACTGAATAACATGCCCATCAATATTATCAGACAAGAAATCTTTAACAATAGCAATATTTGGTTCTACTTTAACTTGATCAGGAGGTGTATAAGTTCTAATATTGCTTTTACGAACCATAGTTGAAGCTTTAGCATGATCCTTTATTCTAACAGGGAAAGGTGGTTTCTCAACATAAGAAGTAGGAACAATAGGATCATTATAAGTGACAGTCTTTTCTTCAACTTTAATAGGTGCAGATACTTTTACTTCTATGGGAGGATGATATTTAAACCACTTCTCCTTGGGGAGATCAACATAAGTAGCAAAAGATTCATAGAAAGAAGCTACTATCTCAGAGTCAAGTCCATATTTAGTGCTAAACTTATGGAAAATATCGGTATCCATAAAAGATTTAACACAATCAAACTTAGGTGTCATACCTGACTCCTTACCTTCGTCGAGGTCCCAATCTTCAGAGTTGCGTTTAATTCTATCCAGTAAGTCCCATTTAAATTCAATAGTCTTCATCATAAAAGAGCCAGCACAAGAAGTATTGGTTTGATTATTATGAGAAAGCCGAGCATAAAAACTTTGAATAATTATTTCTCTCGAGAGCTCATGATTGGGGCATGAATATAGCATTGATTTAAGCCTCCCCCAAGCTTGAGCGATGCTTTCTCCTTCGCGAGGCCAAAAATTATATATATAATTGCGATCACGATGAACAAGATGCATAGGGTAATACTTTTGATGAAATTCCAATTTCAATCTTTTATAGTTCCATGATCTCGTATCATCACATAGCCTATACCATGTCAATGCGTCTCCCTTCAAAGATAAAGGAAAGACCTTCTTCTTAGCAACATCATCGGGTATACCTGCAAGCTTAAATAATCCACAAACTTCATCCACATATATTAGGTGTTTATCAGGATGCTTTGTTCCATCTCCTGTAAAAGGATTAGCTAGCAGTTTTTCTATCATACCCGAAGGAAATTCAAAAGGAGCTTCATTTTCAATAGGTTCAGTAGGTTGAGGAGCAACTCTTTGCTCTACTGGTCGGGGTGAAGATACCCCGAACAAGCCCCTCAGAGGATTACTTCCCATAGTAACAAGTGACAGTAAATTTCAGCACACTATATAAATTTTTCCTTACCAAATTCCACCTACCAAAGGCGCTACACTCCCCGGCAACGGCGCCAGAAAAGAGTCTTGATGACCCACAAGTATAGGGGCTCTATCGTAATCCTTTTTATAAGTAAGAGTGTCGAACCCAACGAGGAGCAGAAGGAACTGATAAGCGGTTTTCAGCAAGGTATTCTCTGCAAGTACTGAAACAAGAGGTGACAAATAGTTTTGTGACAAGATAATTTGTAACGAGCAACAAGTAACAAAAGTAAATAAAGTGCAGCAAGCTGGCCCAATCCTTTTTATAGCAAAGGACAAGCCAGAACAAACTCTTATATAAGGAAAAGCGCTCCCGAGGACACATGAGAATTATCGTCAAGCTAGCTTTCATCACGCTCATATGATTCGCGTTCGGTACTTTGATAATTTGATATGTGGGTGGACCGGTGCTTGGGTGCTGTTCTTACTTGAACAAGCATCCGACTTATGATTAACCTCTATTGCAAGCATCCGCAACTACAACAAAAGTATTAAGGTAAACCTAACCATAGCATGAAACATATGGATCCAAAGCAGCACCTTACGAAGCAACGCATAAACTAGGGTTTAAGCTTCTGTCACTCTAGCAACCCATCATCTACTTATTACTTCCCAATGCCTTCCTCTAGGCCCAAATAATGGTGAAGTGTTATGTAGTCGACGTTCACATAACACCAGTAGAGGCTAGACAACATACATCTCATCAAAATATCGAACGAATAACAAATTCACATGACTACTAACAGCAAGACTTCTCCCTTGTCCTCAGGAACAAACGTAACTACTCACAAAGCATATTCATGTTCATAATCAGAGGGGTAATAATATGCATAAAGGATCTGAACATATGATCTTCCACCAAATAAACCAACTAGCATCAACTACAAGGAGTAATTAACAGTACTACCAACCTACTAGCACCAATCCCGGACTTGGAGACAAGAATTGGATACAAGAGATGAACTAGGGTTTGGAGATGAGATGGTGCTGGTGAAGATGTTGATGGAGATTGCCCTCTCCCGATGAGAGGAGCGTCCGTGATGACGATGGCGATGATTTACCCCTCCCGGAGGGAAGTGTGCCCGGCAGCACAGCTCTGCCGGAGCCCTAGATTGGTTCCGCCTCGTGGCGGCGGAGTTTCGTCCCGAAAGGTTGCTTGTTTATTTTTTCTCGAAGAAAGACTTGATATAGCAGAAGATGGACGTCGGAGAGCCACCAGGGGGCCCACGAGGTAGGGGCGCGCCCTAGGGGGTGGGGGGGGGCGCCCCCCACCCTCGTGGACAGGGTGTGGGCCCCCTGGCCTTCATCTTTGGCAGGTATTTTTAATTATTTATTTTAAGATATTCGTGGAGTTTCAGGACTTTTGGAGTTGCGCAGAATAGGTCTCTTATATTTGCTTCTTTTCTAGACCAGAATTCCAGCTGCCGGCATTCTCCCTCCTTATGTAAACCTTGTAAAATAAGAGAGAATAGCCATAAGTATTGTGACATAATGTGAAGTAACAGCCCAAAATGCAATAAATATCGATATAAAAGCATGATGCAAAATGGACGTATCAGTGGTCTACCGGAGAGAAGAGGGGGAAGAAACAATAAATATAAAGAAAACATAGCATCAAAAAGCATAACATGGCAATAAGATGTGCCGGGTGTGAACTAACGCAATGCTAGACGTTGCAGACAGAGAGGGAAAACATCCAGAGGGGTTTTTCCGACGTCTGGCATTTTCCTGACAAATGAAAAGAGAGGGGACGGTTCGATGTTCAGCATGCTAGGGGCATGTGACAGATGAACGGACCGCATATCCAGATTCGTTGGATTTTTCTGAGCAACTTTCATGTAGAAAACATTTTCATCCGACTTACGATTTATTTTCTATTAATTTTCAAAGTTTTAATTAATATTCAGAAATTATTATTAAATAAAAAATACTGCATCAGCATGACGTCGAGGTGGCGTCAGCAGTCAACAGGACGTTGACTGGACAAAGCTGACGTGTGGGACCCCTCTGTCAGTGACTTAGTTAGTTTAGCAGTTTAAATCTAACTAATTTCGTTAATTGGTTAGCGGGGGCTCACTGGTCAGTGATTAGTTAGTTTAACTAATTAAAGTTGTTATTTTAATTACAAAAAAGGGGCGTGTGGGGTCATAAGCCAGCAGCTGGGTCGGCCCAGTCAGCAGGGCTGACCGGGTCAACTGGCCAGGGTGGGCCAATGGGGCCACGTAGGCGGGGCGCCGGAGAGAGCTCCGGCGAGCCTCTCCCGCGGCGGTTCTTCGCCAGAGACGGCCGGAAAACGAGCACAGGGCTCTGTTTGACGTCCGGCCAGGTGCGTTCGAACGCCCGCGATAGCGCGCATCGGAAGGTGGTCGTGGCGCGAGCAGGGGAGGACGGGATCGACGACGGTGGCGAGCATGGGCGGAGGCGGTGTTCGGGACCTCGTCGGGACCGTGCTACGAGGCGCCAGAGAGCGCGGGCGACGGTGCGTTCGGATGCGGGCGTCGACTGGTGCTGGTGACGGTCGCCGGGGTGCATTGTGGCGACGGCGGCGAGCTCGCGAACGGCGGCCGGCACCGGACGGGGACGGAGTTGGGGCTGCGCGGCGTGGGGAAGCAAGCGGGCAACATCATTCGGACGCGGGCAGAGAGCCGCGTCAAGTGGCGGCAGCAATGCATGCGGGGGTGACCAGAGTCGAGCGGTGCGTCGAGGTCAGACGGCGGCCAGAGCGGGTGCTCGGCGGGACCGATGTTAGGAACTACTAGAGGGAGAGAGGGAGGGGCCCTCAGGCGTTAGCTCATAGTGAAGCCGTAGGGGGGGTGGCAGCGGGCTCGAGGGAGGCTCCGGGTAGGCCTGTAGCAGACAGCGCGGCGGCGGCGATCCCCGGCGACCGAGGAGGAAGAAGCAGTCGCCGCGGTCGATGCAGAGGTGAGGAGCTCCAACTGGCGGCACTAGTCGATGGAGAGGGCGACGGTAGACCTCGTAGACGTGTCGACGAGGTGCGGAGGCGGCGGTAGCCACGGCAGGGCGAAGTGGCCGGTGACGAGCGCGTCGTGCAGGTGGAGGGAAAGGGGATCTGGGGAGAGCCCAGAGGGGAGTGGGGCGACAGAGGGGAGCGAGGGAGTGAGTGGGGCGCAGGGGAGAGGACTAAGGCGTCGGGGTCTTATCCCCGGTTGTCTACGCCGACGTGGCGGTGCGATGGGAGCACGCTCGACGCGGCTCGGGTCGGGGCTACAGGGGAAGAAGGCGACCGGTGGGGGAAAAGGTTGGGCCGACTTGGATGGTTTTCTTTTATTTTCAGAGAGCAAAATAGTTTTATAAAAACTAATATTGCACCTAAAATACCATTTTAACTTAGGCCACTGCTATAATTAACTTGCCACCAAAATAAAGTAGTTTAGTATTTTTACCAATTAGAAAGGCAATTAAATTATCGACTAGGACACTGTTTTATTTAGTTTAGGGCAGTGAAACACCTTATAAAAATGTTGGTTCACCACCAATAGTAGTAAAAGATTATTTCCCACATGATGAACATTTTAGATTTCATGTTTGACAAATATGAATTTTGACTTTAGATTGGATTTGAATTTGAATTGGTTTTGAATCAAAGTAAGATTAGCAACAGTAACAGTGATGACTTGGCATCATTAGTAGGGGCTTACTGTAGCTTGATTATCTGGGTGTTACACTTTTCCTAATGCTTTTTGCTCTTGTTTTGGACTCTAATTTGCATGGTTTGAATGAAACTAACCTGGACTGACGTTGTTTTCAGCAGAACTACCATTGTGTTGTTTTTTATAGAAATAAAAGTTCTCATATTTGTACAAAACTTTCTGAAGACTTATCTTGCAATAAATAAAAAATACTGGAACCAAGACCCACTGGAGGAGGGGCCCTGGCTGCCCACAAGACACCAGGGCGCACCACCCCCCTCTGGCGCGCCCTGGTGGGTGGTGGGGCCCTCGAGGCCCCGCTGGCCCTAATTCCAATGCTATAAATCTATTTTTCCAGAAAAAAATAGGGGATGAAATTTCATCATGTTTTACGATAAGGAGCCGCCGCCACCTCCTGTTCTTCATCGGGAGACCAGATCTGGAGCCCGTTTGGGGCTCCGGACAGGGGGATCTTCGGTCTTCGTTATCACCAACCCTCCTTCATCATCAATTCCATGATGCTCCCCACCGGGAGTGAGTAATTCCTTTGTAGGCTCGCTGATCGGTGAGGAGTTGGATACGATTCATCATGTAATTTAGTAAGTTTTGTTAGGGCTTGATCCCTAATATCCACTATGTTATGAGATTGATGTTGCTATGGCTTTGCTATGCTTAATGCTTGTCACTAGGGCCCGAGTGCCATGATTTCAGATATGAACCGTTTATGTTTTCACCATTATATCTATGTTGTGGACCCGATCTTGCAAGTCATATGCATCTATTACGTGTTATGATCCATAAACCCCAGGGTTATAGTAATTGGGATAGTTTCCGCTGATGACCATAGTTTGAGGAGTTCATGTATTCACTATGTGTGTTAATGCTTTGTTCTGGTTCTCTATTAAAAGGAGGCCTTGATATCCCTTAGTTTCCTTATGGACCCCGCTGCCATGGGAGGGTAGGACAAAAGATGCCATGCAAGTTATTTTCCATAAGCATGTATGACTACTTACGGAATACATGCCTACATTATATTTATGAACTGGAACTGTGTCGTCCTAGGTTATGACTGTTATATGATGAATATCATCCAGTGAATTCACCAATCCAATGCCTGCAAGTTTTTTCACATATTGTTCTTGCTAAGTTACTATTGCTATTGCTACTATAACAACTACTACAAAACCGTTAGTATTGCTATTGTTACCACTGCTATCAAAACTATCATATTACTGTGCTACTGATCACTGTGCTGCAGATATTTAATCTCCAGGTGTGAATGAATTGACAACTCAACATCTAATACTTACAAATACTCTTTGGCTCCACTTGTGTGGAATCTATAAATTTGGGTTGAATACTCTACCCTCGAAAACTGTTGCAATCCCCTATACTTGTGGGTTATCAATCCTCCATATTGCTCCAACTTCCACTTATAAACCTCCTTATAGAATTTCTACCCTATTTTTTTACCGTGATGTGTATTTGAACACCACCGAAACTATGGGTGGAATTCTTAACTTGCATGCAGACATGGCTAGGTGCTGGTCATCTAGAAAAATAGTACTGCAAAAGATATAGTTTTTACGAGCGACTGCCCTATCTTGCTCGATGAATACTATTTCATGTTATGTCCATTTGTATGACGTTCATGGGTTGAACAAAAGACCAACATGTTGATAAATATATTACATGAGTAATATTTAATGTGGTCTGCCGCCTAATATGGGATGCTAGTGCTATGGTGATATGTGACGCCCCCGATTCAATCGTACACTAATCATGCACGCAAATGTGTACGATCAAGATCAGGGACTCACGGGAAGATATCACAACACAACTCTACAAATAAAATAAGTCATACAAGCATCATAATACAAGCCAGGGGCCTCGAGGGCTCGAATACAAGTGCTCGAACATAGACGAGTCAGCGGAAGCAACAATATCTGAGTGCAGACATAAGTTAAACAAGTTTGCCATAAGATGGCTAGCACAAACTGAGATACAGATCGAAAGAGGCGCAGACCTCCTGCCTGGGATCCTCCTAACTACTCCTGGTCGTCGTCAGCGGGCTGCACATAGTAGTAGGCACCTCCAGAGTAGTAGGAGTCGTCATCGACGGTGGCGTCTGGATCCTGGGCTCCAGCATCTGGTTGCGGCAACCGGGTAGAAAAGGGGAAGAAAGGGGAAGAAAGCAACCGTGAGTACTCATCCAAAGTACTCGCAAGCAAGGAGCTACACTACATATGCATGGATATATGTGTAAAGGGGCATATCGGTGGACTGAACTGCAGAATGCCAGAATAAGAGGGGGATATCTAATCCTGTCGAAGACTACGCTTCTGGTAGCCTCCGTCTTGCAGCATAAAGAAGAGAGTAGGATGAAGTCCTCCAGGTAGCATCGCATAGCATAATCCTACCCGGCGATCGCCTCCTCGATGCCCTGTTAGAGAGCGATCACCGGGTTGTATCTGGCACTTGGAAGGGTGTGTTTTATTAAGTATCCGGTTCTAGTTGTCATAAGGTCAAGGTACAACTCCGGTTCGTCCTTTTACCGAGGGACACGGCTATTCGAATAGATAAACTTCCCTGCAGGGGTGCACCACATAGCCCAACACGCTTGATCCCATTTGGCCGGACACACTTTCCTGGGTCATGCCCGGCCTCGGAAGATAAACACGTCGCAGCCCCACCTAGGCACAACAGAGAGGTCAACACGCCGGTCTAAACCTATGCGCGCAGGGGTCTGGGCCCATCGCCCTGAGCACACCTGCACGTTGCGAGGGCGGCCGGAAGAAGACCTAGCCTAGTGGCGTTCCAGTCCAATCCGGCGCGCGCCGCTCCGTCGCTGACGTCAAAAGTGCTTCGGCTGATACCACGACGCCGGGATACCCATAACTACTCCCGCGTAGATGGTTAGTGCGTATAGACCAAATGGCCAGACTCAGATCAAATACCCAGATCTCATTAAGCGTGTTAAGTATCGCGAACGCCGACTAGGGCCAGGCCCACCTCTCTCCTAGGTGGTCTGAACCTGCCCTGTCGCTCCGCCACAAAGTAACAGTCAGGGGCCGTCGGGAACCCAGGCCCACCACTACCTGGGTGGAACCACCTGCCCCTCCAGCCCCCAATTCCGAACAGTATCACAGGTAATGTAACAGTGTAAAGAATATAATATATGCCCGTGATCACCTCCCGAAGTGATCACGGCCCAGTAGTATAGCATGGCAGACGGAAAAGAGTGTAGGGCCACTGATGGAACACTAGCATCCTATACTAAGCAGTAGGATAGCAGGTAAGGGTAACAATAGTAGTAGCAAAGACATGCTATGCATCAGGATAGGAATAACGAAAGCAGTAACATGCTACACTACTCTAATGCAAGCAGTTTAGAAGAGAATAGGCGATATCTGGTGATCAAGGGTGGGGGGCTTGCCTGGTTGCTCTGGCAAGGAGGGGTCATCTTCAATGTAGTCGAACACACGGACATCGACAACAGTCTGGGAGTCTACCGGAAATAAGTAACGGAGGGGGAACACAATAAATAACAGAGCAATCAAATGTAACACAAAGCAAGACACGTCAATACATTGTGCTAGGGGTGACCTAACGCAGGGATAGGTGATACCGGCGAAAGGGGAAACATCCGGGAAAGTATCCCCGGTGTTTCGCGTTTTCGGATAGATGTACCGGAGGGGGAAAGTTGCGTGTTTGCTATGCTAGGGATGTGTGGCGGACGAACGGAGAGTGTATCCGAATTCGTCTCGTCGTTCTGAGCAACTTTCATGTAGAAAGCATTTTAATCCGAGTTACGGATTAAAAGATATGATTTTCTAAGGATTTTATTAATTTCTAGAATTTAATTAATTATTTAAATCCAACATTATCCAGAATAGTAAATGATGACATCAGCATGACATCATGATGATGTCAGCAGTCAACTATGTAGTTGACTAGGTCAACTAAGTGTGGGGCCCACATGTCATTGGTTGTTTTATTGGCAGGCTAATTAAACAGGGTCAATTAGTTTAATTAGTGGTGAGGTTAATCTAATCTGGTTTAATTAGTTTAATTAATTCTTTAATTAATCAATTAATTAATTATCATTTTAATTAATTTTGATTATTATTTATTAATTCATTTTCTTCTTTTTTATTTTCGTTCACAGGGGGGTGGGCCCCGTTTGTCTGTGGCACAGAGGCCTAGCGGGGCGGGGCGCTAGCGGGTGGAGTCGGCGCGGGCATTGGGCGCTGCGGGCGCTGGTGGCCGGCAGCCGGGTTCGCTTTGCGGCGGCGGCGGCACGACGAGGCCAGCACGGTGGAGGCGTAGCAGCAGGCCACGGCGGGCGGCGCGGCAGCAACAGCCGGAGCTCAACCGGAGCTGCGCAAGCGGAAAGCCGCGGGCGGAGCGAGGCAAGGCGTGCCCGGGGCGCGCGCGGGCGTGCGGGGAACCACAATGGGGCGCGACCACGCAGAGGCGGCGAGGCCAGTAGGGCACGGGTGCGGCGCTGGGGGCGCACGGGGAGGGGGCCACGGATGCGGTGACCGCGACCGCGAGCGGGGCACGTGCGCGGTGAGCGGGGGGGGGGGGGGGGGGGTCAACGACGGGAGAGAGGGAGTGAGGAGGGGAGGCGGCGGCTCACAGGGGTGCTGCAGGGGTTCGGGCAGCGGGGGAACGAGGAGGTTGACGGGGACGACCGCGTCGTGGACGGGGAGGTGTGGTCGAGGCGGCGCCTAGCACCGGCGATGACGACGGGCGGCGTCGGGCTTGGCGACACGTCGGCGGGGGAGGGTTCTGGCGCGGGAATGGCGACAGAGGTGGGTGCAGGGGAGGGAGAGGCGAGCTCAGGGGAGGAGCAGGGCGTGGCCGGCGGGAGGAGTGGCGGGGTCGAGCGGGATCAGGGGTGATCCCGATCCAGATCGTGGGGGAAGGAGGGAGGCGCCAGGGAGTGGTGGGGGATCGGGGGAGTGGGTTAGCGGTTAGGGTTCGGTCTGGGTTGGCCAGGGGTATAGGCCAGGGAGAGGGCCGGTTGGGCCAAATGGGCTGGCCAGTTTGGCTGGGCCGCTTGGCCATCTAGGGTAAGGCCCAACAGGGAGAGGGCTTCTTATTGTTTTGTTTTGCTTTACTTATTTACCTTTTGTTCTTGTTTTATTTTAGTTTTATAAAACTTAAACCTAATCCCTAAATTAATGTTTTAGTTTACACTACCGCCACAAAGTGTTTGGTAGATATTCAAAATATTCTACATCTTGACAATTCTTAAAAGGGCATTTAATTAATTGTTTTACCGTTGTTTTATTTATTTTAGAACTTTAAACATTTTTTTAAAAATGTTGGCTTCTCCACTAGTATTGACTATGAATTATTTGCCACATTTAGAACATTTTAGTCTTGACATTTGAAAACATTTCTAGTTTGACTTTATTTTATATTTGAATTTGAACAAGTTTTGAATCATCGCGAGATTAGCCACAGTAATCGAGGTGACGTGGCATCATTAGCGGAAGTTCACTGTAGCTTAATTATCCGGGCGTCACAATTCTCCTCCACTACAAGAAATCTCATCCCGAGATTTAGGAGCAGGAGTAAGGGGGAAGTGATTTGGTTACGAAAATTCTAACGAATCTTCTCGGTCTTAGCTGCTCTTCTCGAAGAGGTCGATCCATAGCTTGATTTCTTCATTCCTATGCATCAATGCATCATGATGAAGTTGTCGTCCTTTCTTCGGGAACTCCATCGTACTTACGAATAGAAAACGGGGCAGATTGACAACAACAGAATGCTATAAGGGTAATAATATGGGATTAACCCATGAATGAGCATAAGAGTACCTCTCGAGTTGAACAAATAGAACACATCGAGAGTAAAGTTGGAAGGTCCAACAAGAAGTTTCAAGTAGCCAGGCAATCGTTCAATGCCTAGACATAAGGTGAAAGGGGTTCCAAGCAACGGAATAATTATTGTTTCCGATGCCAGAATTGATGATCTCATCGGAAGGTGGCTCATGAATTACATACGAGTCCACGCGAGAGGAATAACCTTGGGAACAGGGGGTGTACAGGAGAGTCAGGTTTCGATCTTGTGGAACTGTGGGTTATGGGCCCACCATGTGGGTTAAAGTAGAAAGGGGCTGACATCTTGCACGGTCACGATAGCAAGGCATGTCAGAGGGTAGCCTGTCAGTTATGCCGGCAACAACATCGATACCAAGGGCGAGGGACGAAGAGAACCATTTTCCTGCTCGTCGAACGAGGCGGACCAGTAGGCAAGGTTCTCGTCCATCGGTGGTTACCGAAATGTCATCAGCAAAAGTAACAGGGTCTTTCTAACAGATATAGATCACAAGAAGGTTTAAACAAACCAATGGAAAGGAAAAGTGATTATCAGGTTTAAACAGAACAATGGAACGGAAAATGTGTTTAAACACATATTTCAAGGGTATATTCTTCCCAAGGACAAGCAGAACATGATATCCATGATAGGATATAATGTAGAAACTCTTGAGGTAAGGTGAGAGAATTTTCATGACATTACCCATACAACGGTGTTTGGATAATTGAGCAAGAAACATTTAGCATTGGGCTTCAAATGTTCTTTGTTGAAAAATGGAGTACCACAAACATGCTTCGAGATATCATTAACATGGTCTTCAAGCAAAGGTCAGACTTTGGAAACAAAAAGGATCCATCAGGAACAACTTATAGAATAAGTCTTACAATTTCCTCACGGAAGAATAACTAACCTTGCCAAAAAGGAAACTATAACAATAGGTCCTCCGGCCAGGTGTGCTAGGCATGACATCACCTTACCGGGTCATATAAAGACTGTTGTTATAACTCTTGGAAATATGTTCCAACCATCATATCTGACCGAGTTTTAGATCTAATTGGTGTCAGGATAACTCAGACTCAGGATGCCTGGGAAGAAAAGGTGTGGCACAAATTGGTGATACAACATCTTAAGATTCTCGGGAAATGAACTATGGAAGCGAGTTCCAAAACAAGAGTTCATCAATAAACCAAGGAGAGGGTGAGGAGGTGGCTGATGGACTCAGCGACATTCCATTGAGATTTCCAAAAAGGCGGATTTCCACAGTTAGGTGAACAAAGAGATAACATTTGTCAGATCAAATAATATAGTGAGGTATGCTCGAGGAAAACATACACAATTAAACATTTGTTGAAATGTGCACCCGAAATATGGGCTAGGTAGCACGATCAATGTTTCAATGGTGATTTGATAACCAATGGTCTAAGAATGAAATGTCGACCATTAACTTCAAAGCAATAGGGTTGCTCGAAGGAAAGAATCCAAACAGCACCATTCACTTGTTGGTACCCCGGTTGGAATCAACATGAGGACTAAGAAAGAATGGTGATGGTGAGAAGTATCACTATATCAAGAATTCCTAAGAGGTGGTGAAATTCTCACCACATTCTTGACAAAAAGAGATGGTAATACTCCAAGGTAAAACATATCATGAGCTAGATAGCGAGGAGCTCAAGGTACAACACAAAACAATAAACAAGTTTGTGTTGGGGGAAGGCAAGAATGTTGCCGATGATAACACAAAGCATTGAGGGGCAAGGATGGTATTTCCCATCATGAATTCGATTGATATCCTGGAAGAGCTCGAAATGCTGATGATGATCACGACACATTTGTCGAGAGATCTCATGAAGATGTAATCGATCGACGATGACATCAAGTTAAAGGACTAATGCAACATAGGATTATTGGAACCACGGATACGACACCAACCCGGAATCAAGCTTGTTGTTCGAGGTGAAACGATAAGACGAGGAAGATCAACGTAAGGTTAGCTCATCGTCAAAAATTGTGCTCCGAGAAGAAGGACCAGGTAGCACAGTTAAAATTTATCACAATGATATGGCCGATCAGGCTAGGAATGACTTGAAGGATTATTAAACTCGTAAGCAACGAAAATTACTTAGAGTTATTGAATCGGAGTGCGGAATCGATTCACTTATCGGTGTTGTCGAGTGAATTAACTCAGAACCCGGGGAAAATCTGAAATCGGTGAGAAGCAATACTAGATGAAGACTCATAGGAAGCAACACAGTTCTTTGATAACCTCGAGATATTGGAGGGTATTACTCGAAGGAAGATTGACATAGGGGTTGCGGAGATGTATTGATCCGCAGAAGACAAGTGTTTTTCACTTGCTTGAGAAATGGGATCAGGTAGAAAATATGGTCGGAACCACGATTGCAAATGATCAATTCACAGATACCAGATGATATTATATCAAGGCAATAGTTATTATTACAAGAAGCTTCCATGATAGGATCTACGTCGTGTCCATGGGCATGAACACAAGTTCAAGGTCGACTCTCTCTTCTTCAATGTATAACCTTCCATTCACTTCTCGCTTTGATAAAGGCATTAGTGTTGAAAGTTTTACCTGGTGAAATACCAGACGAGTATGACTCGTGAAAACTTCCGAGTTCACACACATAAAGGAAGGCATAGGTTTAACCCATCGGGGCATCTTAGAAACATATACCACAAGCTTCGGAGTAAATAATACAAGCTCGAAACTAGAGTATGGTTATAAAAGTAGAGGATACAAATTGCCAAAGGCATTATATACACATGGAAGGCTCTCAAGGTTATTCAATATGAAGGACACTGTCGGATAAAATTCAACAAAGGAAGGGATCTGATGTGAGCATCGGTACTCAACCAGAGGAAGAAGAATGCACGGGGATCATATTATAGAACATCTGAATAATTCGATGCTTAGATAACAAAGGAATTATGATTTCCAAAACAAAGGATCAGAAGCAGACGCTCTGATCAAGGATGGATAAGTTGGATAGACCAGAGGCACAATTGACGACAAATAGTTTGGTCGAGAGCTAGCTCATGTTCAAAAATAATGTCTGAGCCGGAAAGATAATTTAGAAGGGTTGATAGATGATTGTGTGCTTTCGCACACATGTAATCAATAGGATCAAAATGACGGTGTCAAAAGATACTAGTGAATATTACCAGATATATGGGAAGCATCCATAATGCAAGTAGACAAGTATTTGCAAAGCAATAAAGCTGCTAAGGATTTTCGGGGGATTGAATAGTATTTCAAAGACTTTTGTGAAACACCTGAACAACTAGGGATGAGCGGATACTCGGAAAGTGCGAGAAATTATTCTTAGGGGTATTCAGGTGGCAAAGAACCGCAAGGTAGTAGGCACAAAATATTCTCGGGGTATCTTGTAATAACAAGATCGAGTGGGAATAAAAGTAAGAACGACAGGTGTAAGTATTTATCCATAGGGATATTTCGGTGGAAGGGAATTGCAAAAGCAACGGGCACAAGGTCTCAAGAGAATATCAGAGAGTATCTTTGAAATCTTCTGGTGTAGTCGGCGATCATATGGACTGAAGGGGCTCTCCGGGAGAAAGTATTTTCGAGAACATAAAGTTAGATTTTAGTAAAAATCGTTTAACCCGAATAGAAGAGAGTTCAGGATCCCGGAGTAAAGATCGAGGAGTAAAAGATCCTAATACCACCCAATGATGACGTGGGCCCATGGGCCACACAACCATGTTAGTAAAAGTTTTGCAATGTCTAGACTCGACTTTGGCCAAGGAGTATGGAAGGGGGATTCCTACAGGCAGTTGGCTCTAATACCAACTTGTGACGCCCCCGATTCAATCGTACACTAATCATGCACGCAAATGTATACGATCAAGATCAGGGACTCACGGGAAGATATCACAACCCAACTCTACAAATAAAATAAGTCATACAAGCATCATAATACAAGCCAGGGGCCTCGAGGGCTCGAATACAAGTGCTCGATCATAGACGAGTCAGCGGAAGCAACAATATCTGAGTACAGACATAAGTTAAACAAGTTTGCCATAAGATGGCTAGCACAAACTGAGATACAGATTGAAAGAGGCGCAGGCCTCCTGCCTGGGATCCTCCTAACTACTCCTGGTCATCGTCAGCGGGCTGCACGTAGTAGTAGGCACCTCCAGAGTAGTAGGAGTCATCGTCGACGGTGGCGTCTGGATCCTGGGCTCCAACATCTGGTTCCGGCAACCGGGTAGAAGGGAAAGGGGGAAAATGGGAAGAAAGCAACCGTGAGTACTCATCCAAAGTACTCGCAAGCAAGGAGCTACACTACATATGCATGGATATATGTGTAAAGGGGCATATCGGTGGACTGAACTGCAGAATGCCAGAATAAGAGGGGGATATCTAATCCTGTCGAAGGCTGCGCTTCTGGTAGCCTCCGTCTTGCAGCATAAAGAAGAGAGTAGGATGAAGTCCTCCAGGTAGCATCGTATAGCATAATCCTACCCGGCGATCCCCTCCTCGATGCCCTGTTAGAGAGCGATCACCGGGTTGTATCTGGCACTTGGAAGGGTGTGTTTTATTAAGTATCCGGTTCTAGTTGTCATAAGGTCAAGGTACAACTCCGGTTCGTCCTTTTACCGAGGGACACGGCTATTCGAATAGATAAACTTCCCTGCAGGGGTGCACCACATAGCCCAACATGCTTGATCCCATTTGGCCGGACACACTTTCCTGGGTCAAGCCCGGCCTCGGAAGATCAACACGTCGCAGCCCCACCTAGGCACAACAGAGAGGTCAACACGCCAGTCTAAACCTATGCGCGCAGGGGTCTGGGCCCATCGCCCTGAGCACACCTGCACGTTGCGAGGGCGGCCGGAAGCAGACCTAGCCTAGTGGTGTTCCAGTCCAATCCGGCGCGCGCCGCTCCGTCGCTGACGTCAAAAGTGCTTCGGCTGATACCACGACGCCGAGATACCCATAACTACTCCCGCGTAGATGGTTAGTGCGTATAGACCAAATGGCCAGACTCAGATCAAATACCCAGATCTCGTTAAGCGTGTTAAGTATCGCGAACGCCGACTAGGGCCAGGCCCACCTCTCTCCTAGGTGGTCTGAACCTGCCCTGTCGCTCCGCCACAAAGTAACAGTCAGGGCCCGTCGGGAACCTAGGCCCACCACTACCTGGGTGGAACCACCTGCCCCTCCAGCCCCCAACTCCGAACAGTATCACAGGTAATGTAACAGTGTAAAGAATATAATATATGCCCGTGATCACCTCCCGAAGTGAACACGGCCCAGTAGTATAGCATGGCAGACGGACAAGAGTGTAGGGCCACTGATGGAACACTAGCATCCTATACTAAGCAGTAGGATAGCAGGTAAGGGTAACAACAGTAGTAGCAAAGACAAGCTATGCATCAGGATAGGAATAACGAAAGCAGTAACATGCTACACTACTCTAATGCAAGCAGTTTAGAAGAGAATAGGCGATATCTGGTGATCAAGGGAGGGGGGGCTTGCCTGGTTGCTCTGGCAAGGAGGGGTCATCTTCAATGTAGTTGAACACACGGACATCGGCAGCAGTCTGGGAGTCTACCGGAAATAAGTAACGGAGGGGGAACACAATAAATAACAGAGCAATCAAATGTAACACAAAGCAAGACGCGTCAATACGTTGTGCTAGGGGTGACCTAACGCAGGGATAGGTGATACCTGCGAAAGGGGAAACATCCGGGAAAGTATCCCCGGTGTTTCGTGTTTTCGGATAGATGAACGGGAGGGGGAAATTTGCGTGTTTGCTATGCTAGGGATGTGTGGCGGACGAACGGAGAGTGTATCCAGATTCGTCTCGTCGTTCTGAGCAACTTTCATGTAGAAAGCGTTTTAATCCGAGTTACGGATTAAAAGATATGATTTTCTAAGGATTTTATTAATTTCTAGAATTTAATTAATTATTTAGATCCAACATTATCCAGAATAGTAAATGATGACGTCAGCATGACATCATGATGATGTCAGCAGTCAACTATGCAGTTGACTGGGTCAACTAAGTGTGGGGCCCACATGTCATTGGTTGTTTTATTGGCAGGCTAATTAAACAGGGTCAATTAGTTTAATTAGTGGTCAGGTTAATCTAGTCTGGTTTAATTAGTTTAATTAATTCTTTAATTAATCAATTAATTAATTATCATTTTAATTAATTTTAATTATCATTTATTAATTCATTTTTCTTCTTTTTTATTTTCGTTCACAGGGGGGTGGGCCCCGTTTGTCTGTGGCACAGAGGCCTAGCGGGGCGGGGCGCTAGCGGGTGGAGTCGGCGCGGGCATCGGGCGCTAGCGCCCAGCCCGATTGGGCGCTGCGGGCGCTAGTGGCCGGCAGCGGGGTTCGCTTTGCGGCGGCGGCGGCACGACGAGGCCAGCACGGTGGAGGCGTAGCAGCAAGCCACGGCGGGCGGCGCGGCAGCAACGGCCGGAGCTCAACCGGAGCTGCGCGAGCGGAAAGCCGCGGGCGGAGCGAGGCAAGGCATGCCCGGGGCGCGCGCGGGCGTGCGGGGAACCACAATGGGGCGCGGCCACGCAGAGGCGGCGAGGCCAGTAGGGCACGGGTGTGGCGCTGGGGGCGCACGGGGAGGGGGCCACGGATGCGGTGCCTGCGACCGCGAGCGGGGCACGTGCGCGGTGAGCGGGGGGGGGGGGGGTCAACGACGGGAGAGAGGGAGTGAGGAGGGGAGGCGACGGCTCACAGGGGTGCTGCAGGGGTTCGGGCAGCGGGGGAACGAGGAGGTTGACGGGGACGACCGCGTCGTGGACGGGGAGGCAGTCCGGTGGGGAGGCGTGGTCGAGGCGGCGCCTAGCGCCGGCGATGACGACGGGCGGCATCGGGCTTGGCGACGCGTCGGCGGGGGAGGGTTCTGGCGCGGGAATGGCGACAGAGGTGGGTGCAGGGGAGGGAGAGGCGAGCTCAGGGAAGGAGCAGGGCGTGGCCGGCGGGAGGAGTGGCGGGGTCGAGCGGGATCAGGGGTGATCCCGATCCAGATCGTGGGGGAAGGAGGGAGGCGCCAGGGAGTGGTGGGGGATCGGGGGGAGTGGGTTAGCGGTTAGGGTTCGGTCTGGGTTGGCCAGGGGTATAGGCCAGGGAGAGGGCCGGTTGGGCCAAATGGGCTGGCCAGTTTGGCTGGGCCGCTTGGCCATCTAGGCCAAGGCCCAACAGGGAGAGGGCTTCTTATTGTTTTGTTTTGCTTTACTTATTTACCTTTTGTTCTTGTTTTATTTTAGTTTTATAAAACTTAAACCTAATCCCTAAATTAATGTTTTAGTTTACACTACCGCCACAAAGTGTTTGGTAGATATTCAAAATAGTCTACATCTTGACAATTCTTAAAAGGGCATTTAATTAATTGTTTTACCGTTGTTTTATTTATTTTAGAATTTTAAACATTTTTTTTAAATGTTGGCTTCTCCACAAGTATTGACTATGAATTATTTGCCACATTTAGAACATTTTAGTCTTGACATTTGAAAACATTTCTAGTTTGACTTTATTTTAAATTTGAATTTGAACAAGTTTTGAATCATCGCGAGATTAGCCACAGTAATCGAGGTGACGTGGCATCATTAGCGGAAGTTCACTGTAGCTTAATTATCCGGGCGTCACATGATATCTATGACTTCTTACACTAGTTAACCATAACTTTTTTTGCTAGGAATTGTATCTCTCTTGTGTTTGGTGTAAGAAAATAAACAAATCATATGTATATAAAAATTAAAACTAAACTAAGAACTAAGAAATTTAAGATCATCCTTCATCTTTGCTTCATGGTAATGCAATTTTGAATTTAGTAAATTTATGGGCATCATTTATATGGGAAGTTGCTCCAACCAATTCGATGGAATGGTTAAACCATTAACATAAGTGCTACGTCTGATGAGTTTATGAAATTTTTATGAGCACTTACTCCAATTTTAACAGAAATAAATTAGTCAGGTCTAATTTTTGGGAATTATTTACATAATCCCATATTAAGGTCACTTGGACAATAACTGAAGAAAGAAATCTATTGTCCCTGTCTATGTATGTGCATTTAATGTTTTTTTTCCAAAATGGATGTATGTAGTTATCTTTGTTTAGTGTGCAAGGAGGTTCATAATTTATGCTCAAGGTACTAAATTAGTAGAAGGCCACTAGGAACCACGCTAGGCACCTCTCACGCACATAGGACTACCACATCTTAGCTTCATACAGTAGACCTTGATGAGTAAGTGTTATACTAGATGATATCATGAATATATGATACATGTACATCAAACCTAGAACTATGTGCAACTAAACATTCAACTAAGGATAAAATATAATTAGTTAGTAGTGAAGGCCTGAAATATGATACCTCCTATATTTCAAAATCTAATTTATTAATTGTGTTACATAATAGTGTTTTGCGAGGTTGTTAAATAATAGATTGCACTTCAGCCGACTCTAAGTGGACTGCACACTTTTTTTCCATATTTTTTGCTATATTAGAGAAACTTTGACCGTATAGATATATTTGAAAGAACCTTAATATGCGCTAATCTATTGGTATTTGTATTTAATGTAGAAGGGGGTTCAGAAATTAGTGCCAGTCCTTGCCTGGATCAGTAGAGTGGAGGTACGAAGACTAGTTTTTGCAAGCCGCTTGTGTTTAGTTTCTAGCCAATCATTGTTCAACTAAGTTGAGAGTATTTTTTCTTCCTCTTATGTGGAATGGCAGACCTTCTAAGGATGCTTGGAATAAGAAGGGATGTTGCCCTAATAAAGCAGAGTCCCTAATCTTTGTATTCTACTGCCTGAAATTTACATGTTAGTCATTGAGAAGTCAACAAGGAAAAAGTTGTCACTTTACAGCGGGTCCACATTGCAAGGGTTTGAGTTCCACGTTTTCCTTCCATATAGTTGTAGCCAAGTGTCATACCTGACGTTGCAACTAAGGAAATTGTGGGATGCGCAAAAAACTAATCGAACTGCTGGACTAATGCATTAATCAAAGGTTCAAACCTTATCTCGTATCCATGGTGGATGTGTGAGTAATGAATGCGGCACCGAAAGTACTTTTATATCTAGTCCGAAATATTGTGTCTTGTCAGCCTCACCTATTATGTATAAGATATGTGAACACATATAATAAAGCATCCGAAAATATTGTAAACCTGAATGTATCACAAGAAATGTGAACAAATCCAATGAAAATTAAATAAGGTTTACTTTTAAAGGTATTTTGTTTACCAAAACGAATAAGTCTCCATTTAGTTTTTATATATGTAGGTGAAATTTTATATTTCAAAATGTGTTTAATAGATCATCCATATTGCTCCAACTTCCACTTCTAAACTTGCTTATGAGCATTTCTACCCTTTTTTTACCATGATGTGTATTTGAACACCACCCAAAATATGGTGGAATTCTTAACATGCATGCAGACATGGCTAGGTGCTGGTCATCTAAAAAATAGTAATGCAAAATATATTATTTCTACAAGCGACTGCCCTATCTTGCTCGATGAAGACTATTGTGTATTATGTCCATTTGTATGACGTGCACGGGTTGAACAAAAGACGAAGATGTTGATACATATATTGCATGAATAGAATATAATGTGGTTTGCCACCTAATACGGGATGCTGGTGCCATATTTCTACTCCCCCTTCCATCTATATAGGGCCTAATGTGTATTTCGAGGCTAACTTTGACCAAATGTTAGAGCAATAATATATGCCATGCAACTTACACAAAGCATGAGGTCAAATTCATATGTGAA
This sequence comes from Aegilops umbellulata, assembly GCA_032464435.1. NCBI lineage: Eukaryota > Viridiplantae > Streptophyta > Magnoliopsida > Poales > Poaceae > Aegilops > Aegilops umbellulata. The sequence continues at coordinate 634,759,306 of CP136057.1, read as the reverse complement.
AGCAACTTCCAATGATATAATTTTCACATTATACATCTCATGTACTATTAAACTTTTCAATAGTCAAAGACGGTCTTGAAAAATGCATTAGGCCCTATATAGATGGAAGGAGGGAGTATCTCTGACTTCTTACATTAGTTAACCATAACTTTTTTGCTAGGGAATTGTATCTCTCTTGTGATTGGTGTAAGAAAATAAACAAATCTTACGTATATAAAAAATTGAGTAAACTAAGAACTAAGAAATTTAAGATCATCCTTCATCTCTGCTTCATGTAATGCAATTTTTAATTTAGTAAAGTTATGGGCATCACTTATATGGGCACTTACTCCAACCATTTGGATGGAATGGTTAAACCCTTAACATAACTGCTGCGTCTGATGGGTTTATGAAAATTTTATGGGCACTTACTCCAATTTTGATAGAAATAAATTAGCCGGGTCTATTTTTGGAGATTATTTACATAATACCATATTTAGGTCACGTGGACAATAACTGATGAAATAAATGTATTGTCCCTGTCTATGTATGTGCATTTAATGTTATTTTTCCAAAATGGATGCATGTAGTTATCTTTGTTTAGTGTGCAAGGAGGTTCATAATTTATGCTCAAGGTACTAAATTCGTAGAAGGCCACTAGGAACCACGCCAACCACCTTTCACGCACGAAGGACTACCAAATCTTATCTGCGTAGAGTAGACCTTGATGGGAAGTGTTATACTAGATGATATCATGAATATATGATACAGGTACATCAAACCTAGAACTATGTGCAACTAAACATTCAAAACTAAGGATAAAATATAATTAGTTAGTAATGGAGGCCCGAAATATGATACCTCCTATATTTCAAAAAAATAATTTATCAATTGGGTTACATAACAGAGTTTTTGCGAGGTTGTTAAATAATAGATTGCACTTCAACCGACTCTGAGTGGACTAGACACTTGTTACCTTTGAAGACTGTGCTTCTTCCAGACGGTTAGGCGTCAAGGTCTAGAGCATCCAAGAGGAATTGTGGATCGCCGAGTGACCAAGTCTGTGAAGGTTTGGAAGTCACCTGAAGACTTACCACGAGTGATTGGGCGAGGACTGTGTGTCCTTAGCTCAAGGAGAATACGATGAGGACTGTGTGTCCGGGACTAGGTGTCCTCGAGTTTAAATACTCAGCCGCTCCAACCAGATGTACAACTGAGACAACAGTTGGAACTGGTCTACCAAATCATTGTCTTCACCAAGCTTACTGGTTCTATTTCCTCAACACGTTCATTTCCTCATTACTGCGTTGCATGTTTGATCATATCTGTGTTTGAAGACTTTGACTGAAGACTTTCTCAATTTCCTCAGTTCAATTTCTTCAGTCTGTTTGTCTTCATCTTGTGTTATCCTGTGTTTACGCTTTCTATACTCTGTGTTTGTCTTCATTTCATCATGATGACTATGCTTGAATTCTATTATGTTTTCATCTGAGTACTTATTCCGCTGCTAGTAGTTCTTCGCTAAGGAATTTCCTCACGAGCAAATTCCTCAGTGAAGAATTTCATAAAAATCGCCTATTCACCCCCCTCTAGTCGATATAACGCACTTTCAATTGGTATCAGAGCAAGGTACTCCCTTGTTCTGTGTGATTTTGGTTTAACCGCCTGGAGTTTTAGTTATGTCGACCGCAGGTATGATCAAGGTCTCTGCTGGGTGTCCTACCTTTGATGGGACAGACTACCCCTACTGGAAGAAGAAGATGCGAATGCATCTTGAGGCAATTGATAACGATCTTTGGTACATTGTGGAAAATGGTGTTCCCTCCGTCTCACCCTCACTGAACGCTACCGATGTGAAGAGATACAAGCAACTCGATTCCCAAGCGAAGAATATCATATGTGGCCATCTGAGCAAAGGACAGTATGGTAGAGTGAGTGCTTTGGAAACTGCTAAGCTTATCTGGGATAGGCTGTCCAAAGTCAATGAAGGAGTTTCAACTCAGCGTGACTCTCGAGTTGATGTTCTTCGCAATCTCTTCAACCGCTTCAGAAGACTCGACAATGAAAATGTTCAGCAAATCTTCGATCGCCTCACTGACATCTCAAATGAGCTGCAAGCACTTAGTGCCACTGATATCACCGACCATGAGGTGGTGAAGAAATTGCTAAGATCGCTTGATTCCTCATTTGATACTCTGGCATTGATGATACAAGAGCGTGCTGATTACAAGTCACTTGACCCCGCTGATATCCTCGAGAGGCTAAACACTCATGAGTTCCAGCTTGCTGAGAAGAGAGATCTCTACGGTTCGAGCTATGGCAGATCACGTGCACTGAAGGCCAAGGTAGTATCTGAGTCCGAAGATGAAGACTCTGGTAGCAGCCTTGGTGATCCTGAAGAACTAAGTCATGATCTAGCACTGCTTGTGAAGAAATTCCAGAAGTTCTCAAGACGTGGTCGCTTTGGAAAACCTTCAAGGAGCAATGATTCCTCATCCAGTGACTACAAGAAGAGGCTTTCTCACAAGTGCAAGAAACCAGGACATTACATTCAAGATTGTCCTCAGTGGGAAAAGGAATCAAAGAAGAAGAAATACAAGGATTACAGTTCTGATGATGCGAAGAAAAAGAAGAAATCCTCAAAATCTTCATCATCAAAATCCTCGAAGTCTTCGTCTCACAAGAAGAGCAGCTCCAAGAAGGCTCGGGCATTCATTGGCAAGGAAATGGACTCTGAGGCTGAATCTGAAGAAAATGAGGAAGAGGAACAATCTGAAGACTCCGAGTTTGGTGTGGCGAGCCTAGCCCTCGCTACTGCGTTCGTCAGCAAGCCCGTCTTCACCTCTGAAGAAAATGAGCTCACCAACAAGGCTGATGAAGGCAGTGATGACTACGCACCCACCTATTGCTTCATGGCAAAAGGTGCCAAGGTACTCAAATACGCCTCATCTGAATCTAGTGAGGATGAATCTGATGAAAATCTTGAGCCTAGCTACTCTAAACTTGTTAAGATTGCTGTGCAACAACAAAAGGCTTTTGAAAAGGTTCAAAACATGCTAGACAAAAGTGATGATATGTTGGGTGAAGAATTGGATCGCACTAAGGCCTTAACTGAAAATCTTCAGAGACTTCAGACCAGATTTGACAACCTTCAAAGTCATCATAACACTCTCTTATCTGATCATGAGAAGCTTTCTTATGAATATCTTCAAAAGAAGCAAGATCTTGAGAAGCTAAGAGTGAGTTATGAAGATCTTCAAAAAGGAGCGCGATTCATTACTTGCTCAACAAATCAGCGCTGCTCAGGAAGAATTTACTCCTCCATGTTTAAAATGCATTGAACGAGAATCTACTAATTCCTCACCTGAATGTTCAAATGCTTCAAATGTTACAAATTCTTCACCTGCCTCTGCTATCACTAATTCCTCATCTGAGGACATTGCTAGTATCACTGACGATGCAGGGCTGAAGGAATTGTACATAACAGGCATGTACAAAAGCCTCAAAGGGCATCAGACTCTTTGTGATGTGCTTAAAAAGCAGATCCTCAACAGGAACCCTAGGAAAGAGGGTATTGCCTTTGAGAGGAAACTCAATGCTGATGGTACATATTGGAAGCCTGAGCAGTACCCCAAAACCTCATGGGTTGCTGCAAAGGGACCTCCAGTTGATCCATCTAATTTATCTGGCTATACATGTGAATCTTCTCATTCTTCTGATGAGTCATTTGACTCCCACTATAAACTGTTCAAAAATCAGAATGGTGAAGTATTTGCTAGATATGTTGGCACTAACTGCAGGAACGGTTCACCTATGAAGAAAATCTGGGTTCCCAAAAGGTGCCTTGAAAGTCTTCAGGTGAATGTCCTCATGACACCACCTGTGAAGAAAAGGAACCCCAGATCAAATTCTTCATATGGACCAAATTCTTCATATGGATCCAAGTCCTCATACGGACCAAATTCCTCAAGGGGATCAAATTCCTCACATGGATCAAAATCCTCATATGAACATCATCGTGCTAACAACTCTGTTTTGCATGGAAGAGCCAAGGACTATGAATATGAGCATTATTCTTCAAATTATTATGTTAATAAGTCCTCGAAGAATTTCTCTGCTTATTCATATGCTTACCCTAACCGCTCTTATGTGAAACGAAATGGTTTGGCCGCTATGCCACCATTCTCATATGGAGCTCGCAGAGTGATGAACTCTTCATCACCCCTTCAGATGTGGGTGGTGAAGAAAAAGAACTAATCTCTTATGCAGGGTCAGGTCTCCAGACATACTATAACGTCTGAAGAATTTGCTGGGGACCTGACAAATTGCCTGAAAGGACGCAGGCTAACCATGATGAAATGAACTTTCATTTCACATGTCCTCTCTCTGTTTTTTCTACCCTACTGATTGATGAAATTGATCTGATGAATTGTGATATCATATTCTTCACTGCTGAAGTATATGAGGTCGTAAGTTGCACTAATTCATCTGCAGGATGATCAACCCAAAGCCACTGAATGGGTACTTGATAGTGGATGTACAAATCACATGACTGGTGACAAGAATCTTTTGATGGATGCTCCCTTATCATCATCACATATGAAGCATATCATCTTCGCTAATAAAAGCAAAAGTCAGGTATTGGGTCTAGGTAAAGTTGCTATCACAAAAGATCGACACATGGACAAAGTCATGCTTGTTGAGTCCTTAGGATACAACCTTATGTCTGTCTCAATGCTTTGTGATCTTGATATGGTTGTCGTCTTTGGCAAGTATCGTTGTGTTGTGATTACGGAAGCTGACAATTCCAAAGTCTTCGAAGGCTTTAGGAGAGGAGACTTGTATATTGTTGATTTCTCTACAGATTCACAACCAGCCGTGTGCCTACTTGCAAAAGCTTCAGAAGGATGGCTTTGGCATCGACGACTTGGTCATGCAGGCATGAGGAATTTGAACACGCTTGCGAAGAAGAAGCATGTCATTGGCATTGAGAATGTCAAATTCCTCAAGGATCACTTATGCGGTGCCTGTGAAGCTGGAAAGATGACAAAGGCCAAGCATCCAGCGAAGACTATCATGACCACCACTCGTCCATTTGAATTGCTTCACATGGATCTCTTCGGTCCTAATCATTATTCCTCTGTTTCAAATGAAGCATCTCAATATGGCTTTGTTATTGTTGATGATTACTCTCGTTACACATGGGTACACCTTGTCTCTTACAAAACTGAAGTGCAGGAAGTCTTCAAACGATTTTCCTCGAGGGCTTAAACCAACTTTGGTGTGAAGATCAAGCACATCAGAAGTGACAATGGCACTGAGTTCAAGAATTCGGGTCTCGATGACTATCTTGACGAACTTGGTATTACTCATGAGTTATCTGCTCCTTATACTCCTCAACAGAATGGCATCGTGGAGCGCAAGAACATGACTCTTGCTGAGATGGCTCGCACTATGCTCGATGAGTACAAAACCCCTCGTCGTTTCTGGGTTGATGCAATTGATACTGCGTGCCATATCATCAACAGAGTATATCTTCACAAATTCTTCAAGAAGACTGCCTATGAACTCCTCACTGACAAGAAGCCCAACGTGAGTTATTTCGAAGTCTTCGGTGCTAAATGCTGGATTAGAGATCCTCATCACAACTCTAAATTTGCACCGAAAGCACATGAAGGTTTTATGCTTGGTTACAGAAAGGACTCGCACACCTACAGAGTCTTCAACAATGTTCTTCACAAGATTGTCGAAACTGTAGATGTGCGGTTCGATGAAACTAATGGCTCGCAAAGAGAGCACCTACCTTCTGTGTTAGATGAACCAGCACCTGAGGACTCAATCAAGCACAAGGCTACTGAAGATGTCATTCCTACTGAAGAATCTGCTGAAGAATTCATTCTAGAACGTGAAGAACGTCGAGCCGATGCACCTGAAGAAAATGCTGAGGAAATTGATGCTGAAGAAAATGCTGATCAAATTCCTCAACAACAACCAGCTCATCCTCGCGTTTCAAAAGAAGTGCAAGTGGAGAAGATCATCGATGACATTAGAGCACCAGGTCCTCTCACACACTCAAAAGCTTCACATCTATCTAACTTTTGTGGGCACTTTGCTTTTGTCTCTATCACAGAGCCCACTAAGGTAGATGAAGCATTTCTGGAGCCTGAGTGGATTCAGGCCATGCAAGAAGAATTACATCAGTTCAAGCTCAACAACGTATGGGAACTAGTCAATCGTCCCGATCCTCGCAAGCACAACATCATTGGCACAAAGTGGATCTACCGCAACAAGCAAGATGAAAATGGTGTTGTGGTGAGGAATAAGGCACGACTAGTAGCTCAAGGCTACACACAGGTTGAAGGAGTTGATTTCGATGAAACTTTTGCACCTGTTGCTAGACTTGAGGCTATTCGCATATTACTTGCTTATGCTAACCATCATGATATCATCTTATATCAAATGGATGTGAAAAGTGCATTCCTCAATGGTAAGCTTGAGGAAGAAGTATATGTTGCTCAACCCCCAGGTTTTGAAGATCCAAAACATCCTGACAAAGTCTTCAGACTTAACAAGGCCCTCTATGGCCTCAAGCAGGCCCCACGGGCGTGGTATGATACATTAAAGGAATTCTTCATGAAGAAAGGCTTCACACCCGGTTCACTCGATCCCACTCTCTTTACTAAATCTTATGATGGTGAATTGTTTGTGTGCCAAATATATGTTGATGATATCATCTTTGGCTGTACTGACCAACGTTATAGTGATGAATTTGCCTATATGATGAGTGAAGAATATCAAATGTCTATGATGGGAGAGTTGAAATTCTTCTTAGGTCTTGAAATTCGTCAACAGCGCAATGGCATATTCATATCTCAGGAGAAATACCTCAAGGATGTCCTGAAGAAATTCGGCATGCAAGACTGCAAAGGCATCAAAATTCTGATGCCCACAAATGGTCATTTATGCACTGATGAAAATGGTACTGACTTCGATCATAAGGTATACCGCTCCATGATTGGCTCTTTATTGTACTTATGTGCATCTAGGCCAGATATAATGCTTAGTGTTTGCATGTGTGCACGATTTCAAGCTGCACCGAAGGAATCACACCATAAGGCTGTGAAGCATATTCTTCGACATCTAGCTCACACACCAACACTTGGATTATGGTATCCCAAGGGCTCGGATTTTGATCTCATTGGATATTCTGACTCTGACTATGATGGTGACCGTGTGGACCGCAAGTCAACATCTGGTACTTGTCATTTCCTCGGACGATCCTTGGTCTGTTGGTCCTCGAAGAAACAGAACTGCGTATCACTGTCTACTGCTGAAGCTGAGTACATTGCTGCTGGTTCTTGCTGTGCTCAACTGCTATGGATGAAGCAAACGCTCAAGGACTATGGCATCAACATGAAGAATGTGCCTCTCCTCTGTGACAATGAGAGTGCCATCAAGATTGCTCACAACCCAGTTCAGCACTCGAAGACAAAGCACATTCAGATTCGTCATCATTTTCTTCGTGATCATGTGTTGAAGGGCGACATTTCTATTGAGCATGTGAAGACTGAAGAACAGCTAGCCGATATCTTCACTAAGCCCTTGGATGAGAAGAGATTTAGCAAGTTGCACGTTCCTCGAAGAAAAGTTGCACACTTCTTCAGAGAATTCAATTGTTCAAATTCCTCAACTGAAGAAAATGGCTGAAGGTAAAAGGCCTCAGAAAGGAGGAAAGAAGCCTGAGGTTATGACTGCATTTGAAATCCCTGAGGATATTTATAAGGATTACTGCACGCCTGATGAATCCAAATTTGGCAAAGAAGATAAAAATCAGTGCAAAGTGCGCATTCAAAGGATTGAAAGGAGATGGGCACGTGAATGGAGGGAGTACAGGTACGTCACTCCCAAGTACATGAAGAAATTCGCACTGAACCCTCCATGCCCAAGAGCTCCACTGGCACCTGGCCAAGTGGCTGATCCCACTAGCGTCAAGCGCGGTGAGGATTTTCCTGAGGAATGGGCCAAGCGCCAAGCCAAATTGGTGAGACAAGCCAGAGAAGCAGTGAGGAAATTCAATGAAGACTCTGCTACTGCTGCTGCCACTGAGGCCTCTGTCAAGCTGAGGAAACCAATGCCCAAGAAGCCCGCTCGCAAGCCAAGTGCTTCACCAGCGATGCCCTCACGGCCAAGTTCCTCTGCAATGCCCTCACGGACAGACACCTCTAAATCTTCAAAGCAAATTCCTCATGCTGCTCCTGCTCCACCAAAATCCTCAGCACCTCCTCCACAATCCTCAGCTGTCCCGACAAAGTCCTCACCACCTGTGCATCTAGCCTCGTGCCAAAGGACTACTGGCGTCTCTATCGCCTCTGGTGTCTCAGCTAGTTCCTCAGCTGCACCAAGTTCCTCAGCTGGACCCTCTCTGCTGAAGAAAAAGGCTACTGCTGGACGCGGTAATCGCCCAAGTCCCAACAAGAAGCAGGTAATCTTTACTGTACCATCTGATGATGATGAAGCTGATGAAGAAGAACTTGCTGAAATCATCAGAGACCGCCAAGAAAGGGCTACAAAAGCCAAAGGCACACCTGTGCCCCTACTGCTGGATCCTAGGGCGATCCTTGATTACATCAATATCTGGCATAAGGATCCAAACACACCTATGCCTGACTTCAAACTGACTCCTGGCCAAAGTCACATGCTGACTAACTTCATCCAAGAGGAGAAGTGGAAATATGATAGGGCCAGGCAGATCAAGAAATCACAGTACAGGAAAGAGAAACTGCTAAGGAAAAATGTTCTCACAATGAAGCCTGAAGAACTTATCAAGATGCAGGCTGACATCAAAGCCCTCAGCGATGACTTTGATGCATACTATGCTGACTGGAAAGGAGCAGAAGTCAGATTTGTGAAACTGACTGAGAAATTCACCAATGTTGCAGCTCCATCGTAGCAAGAAGTTCCTCAAGCTGAAGCATCTGTTCAGCCCACTGAAGAACATGCCAGCACCGCTGATGACTTTCAGGCTGCTGAAGAAAATGCTAGTTCCAGGGCTGATGACTCCACTCCAGACACTGAAGAAATTGCCAGGGCACCCACTAGTGGTGCGCCTAAAGAAACTGAAAAAGAAAGGACAACTGCATCAGTTGCTCCTGAGGAAAATCAACCAGATTCCTCAGCTCCACCTGCGCCTACACCAACTCCGATCCTTCCATCCGCATTGGATGTGAAGAAGACAAAGGCTGCAGAGCGAGCTGCAGTGAAGAAGAGGAAAGCATCACAAGCTTCAGAATCTTCAGCTCCCAAGAAGATGAAGCCCATGACCAGCTCATTTGCTAATCCAATTGATGCTGTTCCTATCTCATCCATGCCATCAAAGGACCTTGTTCCTTTTGGTGAAGACTATGAGATCCCAAGTGGATCAGATGAAGAAACTCAATCTGCTGCTTCCTCAGAGCGGATTGATGAAGAAATTGAAGTGGATTCAATCCCTTCAACCCCAAAGGTCTCATCACCAATGCCTCAGTTTGATGCTGAAGAGGCTGGTGTTGAAGAAATTGATGATGAAGATGTGGATATTGGCAGCACAACTCCGTTGATGAATGATGACTTTTGGGAAAGTCAGCACCCCAATTCTCCACTCTTCACCCCACTGCAGCAAATTCCTCACTCCCCTGCACAAACTGTTCAAATGGGCTCTGAAGAAACTCATCCCACTTCATCTGTGAATGAAGAAATTCTAGCCACTAGTGCCGAAGAAACTGCTGCTGAAGCTGAAAAGGTGACTGCACCTGAGGAAGAACCTGAAATTCCTCAGCCTGAAGAACCTGAGATCGTGATTCCTGAGGTTGTGATGCAACTCACTGACACTCCTCTGCCCAAGCCAAAGGATCCGTTCTCAAGGAAACAAAAGTTCAAGGCTGAAGACTTCTTTGGCGAGCACGTGTTCTTCACTGAATACAACCCTTATGACTCTGCTCGCATAAGGAAGAGGCGTTCCTGGACTGCCAGTCAAGCTAATTTCTATTCCTCAGTGCTTTTCAACAAGGACAAAGTCTTCGACCATGCACATATTCCTCATGTTGATATGGAGTCTATGCCGTGCTTCACGCCAGTCCTCAGTGTTCTTCACGACGCTGGGCTGCTCAACTTCTGCACTGACATATGCGATTGGAATGAAGAACTCATTCTTCAGTTCTATGCAACACTGCACATCACCAGCAACTATGAAGATGTCAATTCATGGGTTCTGGACTGGATGACTGAGAACACACATCATAAGGCCCCAACATCTGAATTGCTTCGTGCCCTTCCTCTGAGTCCACCCACTGAAGATGCACGTTGTATTTACAACGAACCTGAGCTTTCAAATCACTATATGCAAGTGCTCATGAAGCCTTTGAAGCCAGGGCAGGCCCCTCGAACCACATTCCTCGTTAAGGAATTGTTGTATGTGCCAAGGACTGTCTATCGCATTCTGACAAAGACAATGAGTCCCATCAAGGGCCACGACTCAAGTGATGAAGAAGTCGTTGGTATGATGAAGAACATGCTTTTCAACATCTGTCACGGCGTTCCCGTCAACTTCCATGATTTCTTCATGAGGACTTTGGCGAATATTGCTATGTCGCCATTTGAGCTGAAGCCTTATGCACCTCGGATTATGAGATTCATTAGGACAAGGTCTTCTCTCAACTACAAAGCTGAAACTCTCAATCACTGCAGCTACTTGCCTCCCATTGAAGTCCTCAAAAGGACATTTTCCTTAGCTGAAGAAAAGGGCAAGGCCACTGCTGTGATCGATGAAGGCATTCTTCCATTGGATGGTCAATTTCGCAAGGCCGCATCTTATTCCACCAATGATGACTCTGCCACACATGACTCTGCCGCCAACACTGCCAAGCCAAATCCTTAAGCCACAACACCCAGGGTGATGACTGATCGTGAGTTACTCCTCATTCTTCATCAAAAGGTTGATCGCAATCACAAATGGGTCAAGCGTCAGTTTGGTTCAATTCTTCACAATATGACTTCAACACACAATGCAGTGAAGAAAAACCACCACTACCTCCATGAAACCCTCAACCGCACCTGGGCTGTTCTGTCTCAAGTCTACAGCGCTGATGATCTGAAGAAAATGGGTCTCAACGAAGAATTTGCCTGGTCTGCACCTCCTCCGAAGGAATACAAGAAGGTCCCAGTTCCTTCTTTGGTGGCCAGTTCATATTCTTCATCACGCGACACCGATGTACATGAAGACTTGGACGACACAGCGGCAGGCCCTACATCAACGACCGACCCCAACAACGCTGGCGCTCCTTCATCAACTTGAATATCTTTAGGGGCGTTAGTCCTCAGATTTGATCCTTTTGGTCATTCAATGACAAAGGGGGAGAAATCTGAGTTAGTCTTCAAGCGGGTCTATAATAAGGGCGTTTTTTTGCTAAGTTACAACTCTCGTTCTTCCGAAACTTTTATTGGATCGAGTTGTAATCTTAAACCCTATGGTGCGCTGATACTTTTGTTGCACTATGCTTTGATACTTTTGATGCGCTATTCTGCATGCTTATTCCTCGTTAATATTATTGCACTCATGCTGAATTACATCAGGCACCATATCTCGTCATGCATTTCAAATTCTTCATATTATGTATCAAATGCGTGTATGAATTACAAGATATAGGGGGAGATATCCATGATTCAACTCTTCAAGTGTGCATTGCTTCAAAAGCAAATTCCTCACTATGCACATCTTCAGGGGGAGTTCTTCTATATCTTGCAATCAAATTCCTCAATATCATTATTTACACTTCATATATTTTTCCCCGTTGAAAACTTAACCTATGTTGTCATCAATCACCAAAAAGGGGGAGATTGTAAGTGCATCTAGTGCCCCTTAGTGATTTTGGTGTATTGAAGACTTATAGGTTAAGTATCTAATGCGTTTATGAGTGTACACATGTCTATAAGTCTATGAGGAGTTTGATATTTACAGAGAAAGTCGACCCCTAAAAATGAAGTTCTTCGACTGAAGACTTTGATATACTGAAGACTTTCTGAAGACTTTGAAAGTGAAGAAATTGGTGTGACCTTGAAGACTTGGCATTCATTCGAGGAACATGAAGCGTGAAGACTTTTGTTTTCGTAGTTTCATTTTCTCTTTCTTGAGTCATAGGAAACACCGTACTGTTAAAGGGGGTCGAGGAAATACTAAGGAGAAAATTTCCATGTGATGCTCAACTCAAAGCCTACACCTACCAATCCCTTCGAGTGAAGCCATTGGAAATCTCATACAGTTCAGTCAATTTCTTCAGTGACAGAGACGCAGTTCTTCTGATCACTGAGGACTTTGCTCTGACTGAGGAGTTAGGAATTCGCGAGTGCGAATTGCCTACATAGTGAGGAATATGATAGCCCTGAGGAATTTGTACCTCGAATTTCCGACCGTTGCTGTGCTACGCGCCAGCTGTCCCAAAATATCTTATCCACCTAACGGTCAGATCATTGAAGGGCATTTATGTCTTATCATGTCGGGCTGCTCCCTAGGCTATAAATAGCCGCCCCCTACAACCACTAGCTGGTTGGCTGCTCCGCGTGAACTTGACACTTGTCATTTGAGAGCAACCCATCCTCCGAGGACTCTGAGCGAAAATCATCAAGTGAGGAAAATCCAAACCCAAACCCAAACACCTACAAACCCAAAGTGATTGAGCATCACTGAAGAGATTGATCCTGCGTGGATCCGACGCTTGTTACCTTTGAAGACTGTGCTTCTTCCAGACGGTTAGGCGTCAAGGTCTAGAGCATCCAAGAGGAATTGTGGATCGCCGAGTGACCAAGTCTGTGAAGGTTTGGAAGTCACCTGAAGACTTACCACGAGTGATTGGGCGAGGACTGTGTGTCCTTAGCTCAAGGAGAATACGGTGAGGACTGTGTGTCCGGGACTAGGTGTCCTCGAGTTTAAATACTCAGCCGCTCCAACCAGATGTACAACTGAGACAGCAGTTGGAACTGGTCTACCAAATCATTGTCTTCACCAAGCTTACTGGTTCTATTTCCTCAACACTTTCATTTCCTCATTACTACGTTGCATGTTTGTTCATATCTGTGTTTGAAGACTTTGACTGAAGACTTTCTCAATTTCCTCAGTTCAATTTCTCTAGTCTGTTTGTCTTCATCTTGTGTTATCCTGTGTTTACGCTTTCTGTATTCTATGTTTGTCTTCATTTCATCATGATGACTATGCTTGAATTCTGTTATGTTTTCATCTGAGTACTTATTCCGCTGCTAGTAGTTCTTCGCTAAGGAATTTCCTCACGAGCAAATTCCTCAGTGAAGAATTTCATAAAAATCGCCTATTCACCCCCCTCTAGTCGATATATCGCACTTTCACTAATCGATCTGCTGAACTAATACATTAATCAAAGGTTCAAAACTTATCTCGTATCCATGGTGGATTTGTGAGTAATAAATGCGGCGCTGAAAGAACTTTTATATGTAGTTGGAAATATTGTGTCATGTCAGCCACACCCATTATGTATAAGATATGTAAACATATATAGTCAAGCATCCAAAAATATTGCACTTCAACCGCTCTAAGTGGGCTGCACATTTTTCCATATTTTTTGCTATATTAGAAAAACTTTGACCGTACAGATATACTTGAAATAACATTAATATGCGCTAATCTATTGGTATCTGTATTTAATGTACAAGGGACCCAAAATTAGTGCTAGTCCTTGCCTAGATCAGTAGAGTGGAGGTACAGAGCCTAGTTTTTGCAACCTGGTTGTGTTTAGTTTCTACCCAATCATTTTTCAACTAACTTGATAGTAATTTTATTCCTCTTATGTGGAATGACAGACCTTCTACCGATGCTTGGAAAAAGAAGCGATGTTGCCCTAATAAAGCAGGTTCCTAATCTTCGTATACTAATGGAAGAAATTTATGTGTTAGCCATAGAGAAGTCAACGAGGACATAGTTGTCACTTTGCAGCGGGGCCACGTTGCAAGGGTTTGAGTGCCACGTTTTCCTTCCATATAGTTGTAGCCAAGTGTCGTATCTGGCGTTGCAACTCAGGAAATTGTGGGATGCGAAAAAAACTAATGATCTGCTGAACTAATGCATTAATCAAAGGTTCCTTATCTCGTATCCATGGGGGAGGTGTGAGTAATAAATGTGACGCCGAAATAAATTTTGTATATGTCAGCCTCACCCATTATGAATAAGATATGTAAACATGCATAATCAAGCATCCTAAAATATTGTAAATATGAATGTACGACAAGAAATGTGAAAACAATATTCAATGAATTGTAAATAAGGTTTAATTTCATAGGTATTTAGTTTGCCAAAAAGAATAAGCGTCCATATTGCAGTAACTTCTATTTGTAAACCACCTTATGAGCATTTCTACCGTATTTTTTACAGTGATGTGTATTTGAACACCGCCCAAACTATGGGTCAAATTCTTAACATGCACACTGGCATGGCTAGGTGCCGATCATCTGGAAAATTAGTAATGCAACAGATATAATTTTTACGAGCGACTGCCCTATCTTGCTCGATGAGGACTATTGTGTGTTATGTCCATTTGTATGACGTGCACGGGTTGAAAAAAAGACCAAGATGTTGATATATATTTTGCATGAATAATATTTAATGTGGTTTGCCACCTAATATGGGATGCTGGTGCTATAGTGCCAAACCATAACTTTTTTGCTTGGGAATTGTATCTCTCTTGTGATTGGTGTAAGAAAATAAACAAATGTTATGTATATAAAGATTTATAGTAAACTAAGAACTAAGAAATTTAAGATCACCCTTCATCTTTGCTTCATGGTAATGCAATTTTAAATTTAGTAAAGTTACGGGCATCATCTATATGGGCACTTACTCCAACCATTTGAATGGAATGGTTAAACCCTTAACAGAAGTGCTTCGTCTCATGAGTTTATGAAACTTTTATGCGCACTTACTCTAATTTTGATAGAAATAAATTAGTCAGGTCTATTTTTGGAGATGATTTACATAATCCCATATTAAGGTGACGTGGACAATAAGTGATGAAATAAATCTATTGTCCCTATCTATGTATGTGCAGTTTATGTTATTTTTCCAAAATGGATGCATGCAGTTATCTTTGTTTTGTGTGCAAGTAGGTTCATATATATAATTTATGCTGAAGGTACTATAAATTCATAGAAGGCCCCTACAAACCACGCGAATCACCTTTCACGCACATAGGACTACCACATCTTATCAGCATAGAGTAGACCTTGATGAGTAAGCATTATACTAGATGATATCATGAATATATGATGCATGTACATCAAACCTAGAACTATGTGCAACTAAACATTCAAAACTAAGGATAAAATATAATTAGTTAGTAGTGAAGGCCTTAAATATGATACCTCCAATATTTCAAATACTAACTTATTAATTGTGTCACATAATAGAGTTTTTGCGAGGGTGTTAATTAATAGATTGCACTTCAACCTCTCTAAGTGGATTGCACATTTTTTCCATATTTTTTGCTATATTAGAAAAACTTTGACCGTATAGATATATTTGAAAGAACATTAATATGTGCTAATCTATTGGTATTTGTATTTAGTGTACATGGGGGTCCCAAAATTAGTGCTAGTCCTTGCCTAGATCAATAGAGTGGAGGTACCAAGCCTAGTTTTTGCAAGCCGATTGTGTTTAGTTTCTACCCAATCATTGTTCAACTAACTTGCTAGGATTTTTTCTTACTCTTATAAGGAATGGCAGACCTTCTACTGATCCTTGGAAGAAGAAGCGATGTTGCCCTAATAAAGCAGGGTCCCTAATCTTTGTATACTAATGGCTAAAATTTACGTGTTAGCCATTGAGAAGTCAACAAGGAAATAGTTTTCAATTTGCAGCGGGGCCACATTGCAAGGGTTTCAGCGCCACCTTTTCCTTCCATATAGTTGTAACCAAGTGTCGTACCTGACGTTGCAACTATGGGTGGAATTCTTAACTTGCATGCAGACATGGCTAGGTGCTGGTCATCTAGAAAAATAGTACTGCAAAAGATATAGTTTTACGAGCGACTCCCTATCTTGCTTGATGAATACTATTGCATGTTATGTCCATTTGTATGATGTTCATGGGTTGAACAAAAGACCAACATGTTGATAAATATATTGCATGAGTAATATTTAATGTGGTCTGCCGCCTAATATGGGATGCTAGTGCTATGGTGATATCTATGACTTCTTACACTAGTTAACAATAACTTTTTTGCTAGGAATTGTATCTCTCTTGTGGTTGGTGTAAGAAAATAAACAAATCATATGTATATAAAAATTAAAACTAAACTAAGAACTAAGAAATTTAAGATCATCCCTCATCTTTGCTTCATGGTAATGCAATTTTGAATTTAGTAAATTTATGGGCATCATTTATATGGGAAGTTGCTCCAACCATTTGGATGGAATGGTTAAACCATTAACATAAGTGCTACGTCTCATGAGTTTATGAAATTTTTATGGGCACTTACTCCAATTTTAACAGAAATAAATTAGTTAGGTCTAATTTTTGGAAATTATTTACATAATCCCATATTAAGGTCACTTGGAGAATAACTAAAGAAAGAAATCTATTGTCCCTGTCTATGTATGTGCATTTAATGTTTTTTTCCAAAATGGATGTATGTAGTTATCTTTGTTTAGTGAGCAAGGAGGTTCATAATTTATGCGCAAGGCACTAAATTCGTAGAAGGCCACTAGGAACCACGCCAAGCACCTTTCACGCACAGAGGACTACCACATCTTAGCTACATATAGTAGACCTTGATGAGTAAGTGTTATACTAGATGATATCATGAATATATGATACAGGTACATCAAACCTAGAACTATGAGCAACTAAACATTCAACTAAGGATAAAATATAATTAGTTAGTAGTGAAGGCCTGAAATATGATACCTCCTATATTTCAAAATCTAATTTATTAATTGTGTCACATAATAGTGTTTTGCGAGGTTTTTAAATAATAGATTGCACTTCAGCCGACTCTAAGTGGACTGCACACTTTTTCCATATTTTTTTGCTATATTAGACAAACTTTGACCGTATAGATATATTTGAAAGAACCTTAATATGCGCTAACCTATTGGTATCTGTATTTAATGTACAAGGGGGTTCAGAAATTAGTGCCAGTCCTTGCCTGGATCAGTAGAGTGGAGGTACCAAGACTAGTTTTTGCAAGCCACTTGTGTTTAGTTCCTAGCCAATCATTGTTCAACTAAGTTGAGAGTAATTTTTCTTCGTCTTATGTGGAATGGCAGATCTTCTAAGGATGCTTGGAAGAAGAAGGGATGATGCCCTAATAAAGCAAAGTCCCTAATCTTTGTATTCTACTGGCTGAAATGTACATGTTAGCCATTGAGAAGTCAACAAGGAAAAAGTTGTCACTTTATAGCGGGGCCACATTGCAAGGGTTTGAGTTCCACGTTTTCCTTCCATATAGTTGTAGCCAAGTGTTGTACCTGACGTTGCAACTAAGGAAATTGTGGGATGCACAAAAATCTAATTGAACTGCTGGACTAATGCATTAATCAAAGGTTCAAACCTTATCTCGTATCCATGGTGGATTTGTGAGTAATGAATGCGGCACCGAAAGTACTTTTATATCTAGTCAGAAATATTGTGTCTTGTCAGCCTCACCTATTATGTATAAGATATGTGAACACATATAATCAAGCATCCGAAAATATTGTAAACATGAATGTATCACAAGAAATGTGAACAAATCCAATGAAAATTAAATAAGGTTTACTTTTAAAGGTATTTTGTTTACCAAAACGAATAAGTCTCCATTTAGTTTTTATATATGTAGGTGAAATTTTATATTTCAAAATGTGTTTAATAGATCATCCATATTGCTCCAACTTCCACTTCTAAGCTTGCTTATGATCACCATTTTTTACCATGATGTGTATTTGAACACCACCCAAAATATGGTGGAATTATTAACATGCATGCAGACATGGCTAGGTGCTGGTCATCTAAAAAATAGTAATGCAAAATATATTATTTTTACAAGCGACTGCCCTATCTTGCTCTATGAAGACTATTGTGTATTATGTCCATTTGTATGACGTGGATTGAACAAAAGACGAAGATGTTGATACATATATTGCATGAATAGAATATAATGTGGTCTTCCACCTTATACGGGATGCTGGTGCCATATTTCTACTCCCCCTTCCATCTATATAGGGCCTAATGTGTATTTCGAGGCTAACTTTGACCAAATGTTAGAGCAATAATATATGCCATGCAACTTACACAAAGAATGAGGTCAAATTCATATGCGAAAGCAGCTTCCAATGATATAATTTTCACATTATACATCTCATGTACTATTAATCTTGTCAATAGTCAAAGACGGTCTTGAAAAACGCATTAGGCCCTGTATAGATGGAAGGAGGGAGTATCTCTGACTTCTTACATTAGTTAACCATAACTTTTCTGCTAGGGAATGTATCTCTCTTGTGATTGGTGTAACAAAATAAACAAATCCTACGTATATAAAAAATTGAGTAAACTAAGAACTAAGAAATTTAAGATCATCCTTCATCTCTGCTTCATGTAATGCAATTTTTAATTTAGTAATGTTATGGGCATCACTTATACAGGCTCTTACTCCAACCATTTGGATGGAATGGTTAAACCCTTAACATAACTGCAGCGTCTGATGGGTTTATGAAATTTTTTTGGGAACTTACTCCAATTTTGATAGAAATAAATTAGCTGGGTCTATTTTTGGAGATTATTTACACAATAACATATTTAGGTCACGTGGACAATAACTAATGAAATAAATCTATTGTCTCTATCTATGTATGTGCATTTAATGTTATTTTTCCAAAACGGATGCATGTAGTTATCTTTGTTTAGTGTGCAAGGAGGTTCTTAATTTATGCTCAAGGTACTAAATTCGTAGAAGGCCACTAGGAACCACGCCAACCACCTTTCACGCACGTAGGACTACCAAATCTTATCTGCGTAGAGTAGACCTTGATGAGAAGTGTTATACTAGATGATATCATGAATATATGATACAGGTACATCAAACCTAGAACTATGTGCAACTAAACATTCAAAACAAAGGATAAAATATAATTAGTTAGTAATGGAGGCCCGAAATATGATACCTCCTATATTTCAAAAACATAATTTATCAATTGGGTTGCATAATAGAGTTTTTGCGAGGTTGTTAAATAATAGATTACACTTCAACCGACTCTGAGTGGACTAGACATTTTTCCATATTTTTGCTATATTAGACAAACTTTGACCGTATATATATATATATATATATATATATATATATATATATATATATATATATATACATACATACATACATACATACATATATATATATATATATTTGAAAGAACCTTAATATGTGCTAATCTATTGGTATCTGTGTTTCATGTACAAGAGGGTTCCAAAATTAGTGCCAGTCCTTGCCTAGATCTGTAGAGTGAAAGTACTAAGCCTAGTTTTTGCAAGCCGATTGTGTTTAGTTTCCAGCCAATCATTGTTCAACTAACTTGAGAGTAATTTTTCTCCCTCTTATGTGGACTGACAGACTTTCTACCGATGCTTGGAAGAAGAAGCGATGTTGCCCTAATAAAGCAGGGTCCATAATCTTTATAATGGCTGAAATTTATGTGTTAGCCATTTAGAAGTCAACAAGGAAATAGTTGTCACTTTGCAGCGGGGCCACCTTGCAAGGGTTTCTGTGCCACGTTTTCCTTCCATATAGTTGTAGCCAAGTGTCATACCTGATGTTGCAACTAAGGAAATTGTAGGATGCACAAAAAACTAATCGATCTGCTGAACTAATGCATTAATCAAAGGTTCAAAACATATCTCGTATCCGTGGTGGATTTGTGAGTAATAAATGCAGCACCGAAAGAACTTTTATATGTAGTTGGAAATATTGTTCATGTCAGCCACACCCATTATGTATAAGATATGTAAACATATATAGTCAAGCATCCAAAAATATTGTAAACATGAATGTATCACAAGAAATGTGAAAAAAATCCAATGAATTGTAAATAAGGTTTAATTTTATAGGTATTTAGTTTAGCAAAACAAATATGTCTCCATTTAGTTTTCATATATGTAGGTGAAATTTTATATTTAAAAATGTGTTAAATAGATCATCCATATTGCTCCAAATTCCACTTCTAAACTTCCTTATGAGCATTTCTTTCCTATTTTTTGTCATGATGTGTATTTGAACACCACCCAAAATATGGTGGAATTATTAACACACATGCAGACATGGCTAGGTGCTGGTCATCTAGAAAAATAGTAATGCAAAAGATATAATTTTTTACGAGCGACTGCCCTATCTTCTCGATGAAAACTATTGTGTGTTATGTCCATTTGTATGACGTGCACGGGTTGAACAAAAGACCAAGATGTTGATACATATATTGCATGACTAGTATATAATGTGGTCTGCCACCTAATACGAGATGCTGGTGCCATAGTGCTATCTCTGATTTCTTACATATTTAACCAAAATTTTTTTGCTAGGGAATTGTATCTCTCTTGTGATTGGTGTAAGAAACTAAACAAATCTTATGTACATAAAAATTTAAAGTAAACTAAGATATTTAAGATCATCCTTCATCTTTGCTTCATGGTAATGCAATTTTAAATTTAGTAAAGTTATTGGCATCACTTATATGGGCACTTACTCCAACCATTTTGATGGAATGGTTAAACCCTTAACATAAGTGCTACGTCTGATGAGTTTATGAAATTTTTATGGGTAGTTACTCCAATTTTGATAAAAATAAATTAGTCAAGTCTATTTTTGGAGATTATTTACATAATACCATATGAAGGTCACGTGGACAATAACTGGTGAAATAAATGTATTGTCCATGTCTATGTATGTGCATTTAATGTTATTTTTCCAAAATGGATGCATGCAGTCATCTTTACTTAGTTTGCAAGAAGGTTCATAATTTATGCTCAAGGTACTAAATTCGTAGAAGACCACTACGAACCACGCCAACCACCTTTCCCGCACGTAGGACTACGAAATATTATCTGCATATATCTAAGTAAGTGTTATGCTAGATGATATCATGAATATATGATACAAGTACATCAAACCTTGAACTATGTGCAACTAAACATTCAAAACTAAGGATAAAATATAGTTAGTTAGTAGTGGAGGCCCGAAATATGATACCTCCTATATTTCAAACTAAGTTATCAATTGGGTTACATAATAGAGTTTTTGCGAGGTTGTTAAATAATAGATTGGACTTCAACCGACTCTAAGTGGACTACACATTTTTTTCCACATTTTTTGCTTTATTAGACAAATTTTGACTGCATAGATATATTTGAAAGAACCTTAATATGCGCTAATCTATTGGTATATATATTTAATGTATAAGGGGGTTCCAAAATTAGTGCTAGTCCTTGCCTAGATCTGTAGAGTGGAGGTACCAAGACTAGTTTTTGCAAGCTGGTTGTGCTTAGTTACTAGCCAATCGTTGCTCAACTAACTTGAGAGTATTTTTTCTCCTCTTATGTGGAATGACAGACCTTCTACCGATGTTGCGAAGAAGAAGTGATGTTGCCCTAATAAAGCAGGCTCCATAATCTTTGTATACTAATGTCTGAAATTTATGTGTTAGCCATTCCGAAGACAACAAGGAAACAATTGTCACTTTGTAGTGGGGCCACGTTGCAAGGGTTTGAGTGCCATATTTTCCTTCCATATAGTTGTAGCAAAGTGTCATACCTCACGTTGCAACTAAGGAAATTGTGGGATGCGCAAAAACTAATCAATCTGTTGAACTAATGCATTAATCAAAGGTTCAAACCTTATCTCGTATCCATGGGGGATGTGCGAGTAATAAATGCAGCGCTGAAAGAACGTTTATATCTAGTCGGAAATTTTGTGTCCTATCAGCCTCACCGATTATGTATAAGATATGTAAACATATATAATCATGCATCCTAAAATATTGTAAACATGAATGTATCCCAAGAAATATTAAAAAAAATCTAATGAATTGTAAGTAAGGTTTAATTTACAGGTATTTAGTTTACCAAAACGAATAAGTCTCCATTTAGTATTTACATATGTAGGTGAATTTTTATATTTAAATATGTGTTCAATAGATCATCCATATTGCTCCAACTTCCACTTCTAAACCTCCTTATGAGCATTTCTACCCTATTTTTTTACCGTGATGTGTATCTGCCTGCACACCACCCAAACTACGGGTGGAATTCTTAACATGCATGCACACATGTCTAGGTGTTGGTCATCTAGAAAAATAGTAATGCAAAAGATATAGTTTTTATGAGCGACTGCCCTATGTTGCTCGATGAAGAATATTGTGTGTTATTTCCATTTGTATGACGTGCACAAGCTGAACAAAAGACCAAGATTTTGATAAATATATTGCATGAATAATATATAATGTGGCCTGCCACCTAATATGGGATGCAAGTGCTATAGTGCTATCTCTGACTTCTTACAGTAGTTAACCATAACTTTTTTGCTAGGGAATTGCATCTCTCTTGTGATTAGTGTAAGAAAATAAACAAAATCTTATGTACATAAAAATTTAAACTAAACTCAGAAATAAAAATTTCAGATCATCCTTCAACTTTGCCTCATGGTAATTTAATTTTAAATTTAGTAAAGTTATGGGCATAATTTATATGGGCACTTACTCCAGCAATTTGGATGGAATGGTTAAACCCTTAACATAAGTGCTACGTCTGATGAGTTTTTGAAATTTCTATGGGCACTTACTCCAATTTTGATTGAAATAAATTAGTCGGGTTTATTTTTTGAGATGCTTTAGTTAATCCCATATTATGTTGACGTGGACAATAAGTGGTGAAATAAATGTATTGTCCCTGTCTATGTATGTGCATTTAATGTTATTTTTCCAAAATGGATGCATGTATCCATGTTTGTTTAGTGTGCAAGGAGGTTCGTAATTTATGCTCAAGATACTAAATTCATAGAAGGCCACCACGAACCACGCCAACCACCTTTCACCCACATAGGACTACCACATCTTATCTGCGTGGAGTAGACCTTCATGAGTAAGTGTTATACTAAAAGATATCATGAATATATGATAGAGGTACATCAAACCTAGAACTAAGTGCGACTAAAGATTCAAAAATAAGGATAAAATATAATTAGTTAGTAGTGAAGGCCTGAAATACGATACCTCCTTTATCTCAAAAACTAATTTATTAATTGTGTTACGAAATAGTGAATTTTTGTGAGGGTGTTAAATAATAGATTGCACTTCAACCGACTCCAAGTGGACTGCACATTTGTTCCATATTTTTTGCTATATTAGACAAACTTTGGACGTATAAATATATTTGAAAGAACATTAGTATGCCCTAATCTATTGGTATCTGTATTTAATGTACGAGGGGGTTCCAAATTAGTTCTAGTCCTTGCCTAGATTAGTAGAGTGGAGGTTGCATGCCTAGTTTTTGCAAGCCAGTTTAGTTTAGTTTCTAGCCAATCATTGTTCAACTAACTTGACAGTAATTTTTCTTCCTCTTATGTGGAATGGCAGAGCTTCTACCCATGCTTGGAAGAAGAAGCGATGTTGCCCTAATAAAGCGGGTTCCCTAATCTTTGTATACTAATGGCTAAAATTTACGTGTTATCCATTGAGAAGTCAACGAGGAAATAGTTGTCACTTTGCAGCGGGGCCACGTTGCAAGGGTCTGATTGCCACGTTTTCCTTCCATATAGTTGTAGACAAGCGTCGCACCTGACGTTGCAACTAAGGAAATTGTGGTATGTGCAAAATACTAATCGATCTGCTGAAGTAATATGCATTAATCAAATGTTCAAACATTATCTTGTATCCATGGGGGTTGTGTGAGTAATAAATGCGGCACCGAAAGAACTTTTATATTTAGTCGGAAATATTGTGTCCTGTCAGCCTCACCCATTATGTATAATATATATAAACATATATAATCAAGCATCCAAAAATATTGTAAACATGAATGTATCGCAAGATATGTGAAAAAAATGCAATGAATTGTAAATAAGGTTTAATTTTATAGGTATTTAGTTTATCAAAACGAAAAATCTCCATTTAGTTTTTATATATGTAGGTGAAATTTTATATTTAAAAATGTGTTTAATAGATCATCCACATTGCTCCAACTTCCACTTCTAAACTTCCTTATGATCATCTCCACCCTATTTTTTGCCGTGATGTGTGTTTGACCATGACCTAAAATATGGGTGGAATTCTTAACATTCATGCACACATGGCTAGGTGCGAGTCATCTAGAAAAATAGTAATGCAAATGATATAATTTTTATGAGTGACTACCCTATCTTGCTCGTTGAAGACTTGTGTGTCGTGTCCATTTGTATGATGTGCACGGGTTGAACAAAAGATCAAGATGTTGATACATATATTGCATGAATAGCATATAATGTTGTCTACCACCTAATATGGGATGCTGGTGCAATAGTGCTATCTCTGACTTCTTCTAGTAGTTAACCATAACTTTTTTGCTAGGGAATTGTATCTCTCTTGTGATTGGTGTAAGAAAATGAAAAAATCTTATGTATATAAAAAATTTAAAGTAAGCTAAGAACTAAAAAAAATTTAAGACCATCTTTCATCTTTGCTTCATGGTAATGGAATTTTAATTTTAGTAAAGTTATAGGCATCATTTATATGGGCACTTACTCCAACCATTTGGATGGAATGGTTAAGCCCTTAACATAAGTGGTACGTTTGACGAGTTTATGAAATTATTATGGCCCAACTTATTTATGTTATTCATGGGTAGTTACTCCAATTTTGATATAAATAAATAAGTTGGGTTTATTTTTGGAGATTCTTTACTTAATCCCATATTAAGGTCACGTGGACAATAAGTGATGAAATAAATGTATTGTCCCTGTCTATGTCTGTGCATTTAATGTTATTTTTCCAAAATGGATGTATGTATCTATGGTTGTTTAGTGTGCAAGGAGGTTCATAATTTATGCTCAAGGTACGAAATTCATAGAAGGCCACTACGAACCCCACCAACCACCTTTCACCCACATAGGACTACCACATCTTATATGCGTAGAGTAGACCTTCATGAGTATGTGTTATACTAGATGATATCATGAATATCTGATAGAGGTACATCAAACCTAGAACTATGTGCAACCAAACATTCCGAACTAAGGATAGAAATATAATTAGTTAGTACTGAAGGCCTGAACTATTATACCTCCTATATTTCAAAAACAAATTTATTAATTGTGTTACATAATAGAGTTTTTGTGAGGGCGTTAAATAATATATTGCACTTCAACCGACTCTAAGTGGACTGCACATTTTTTTCGTATTTTTCTATATTACACAAACTTTTGCCGTATAGATATATTTGAAAGAACATTAATATGCCCTAATCTATAGGTATCTGTATTTAATGTACGAGGGGGTTCCAAAATTAGTTCTAGTCCTTGAGTAGATCAGTAGGGTGGAGGTACCAAGCCTAGTTTTTGCAAGCCGGTTGTGTTTACTTTCTAGCCAATCATTGTTCAACTAACTTGAGAGTAATTTTTCATCCTCTTATTTGGAATGGCAGACCTTCCACCGATGCTTGGAAGAAGAAGCGATGTTGCCCTAATAAAGCAGGGTCCCTAATGGCTGTAATTTACTAATGGCTGTAATTTACGTGTTATCCATTGAGAAGTCAACAAGGAAATAGTTGTCACTTTGCAGTGGGGCCATGTTGCAAGGGTTTGAGTGCCACATTTTCCTTCCATAAAGTTGTAGACAAGTGTCGTACCTGACGTTGTAACTAAGGAAATTGTGGGATGCACAAAAAACTAATCGATCTGTTGAGCTAATGCGTTTATCAAAGGTTCAAACCCTATCTCGTATCCATGGGGGATGTGTGCGTAATAAATGTGGCACCAAAAGAACTTTTTTATCTAGTCAGAAATATTATGTCCCGTCATCCTCACCCATTAGTTATAAGCTATGTAAGCATATATAATTGAGCAGCCTAAAATATTGTAAACACGAATTTATGACAAGAAGTATGAAAAAATCTAATGAATTGTAATTAAGGTTTAATTTTATAGGTATTTAGTTTACCAAAATGAATAAGTCTCCATTTGATTTTTATATATGTAGGTCAAATTTTGTATTAAAAATGTGTTTAATAGATCATCCATATTGCTCCAACTTTCACTTATAAACCTCCTTATGAGCAGTTCTACCCTAGTTTTTACCGTGATGTGTATTTGAACACCACCCAAACTACGGGTGGAATTCTTAACATGCATGTAGACATGGCTAGGTGCGGGTCATCTAGAAAAATAGTAATGCAAAATATATAGTTTGTACGAGCGACTTCCCTATCTTGCTCGACGAAGACTATTCAGTGTTATCTCCATTGGTATGACGTGCACGGGTTGAACAAAAGACCAAGATGTTGATACATATATTGAATGAATAATATACAATGTGGTCTAGCACATAATATGGGATGTTGGTGCTATAGTGCTATCTCTTACCTCTTACAACAGTTAACCATAGCTTTTTTGCTAGGGAATTGTATCTCTCTTGTGATTGGTGTAAGAAAATATACAAATCTTATGTATATAAAAATATTAAGTAAACTAAGAACTAAGATTTTTAAGATTATCCTTCATCTTTATTTCATCGTAATGCAATTTTAAATTTAGTAAAGTTATGCGCGTCATTTATATGGAAGATACTCCAACCATTTGGATGGTTAAACCCTTAACATAAGTGCTACGTCTGATGAGTTTATGAAAATTTTATGGGCACTTACTCCAATTGTGATAGAAATAAATTAATCAAGTCTGTTGTTGGAGATGATTTACATAATCCCATATTAAGGTCACGTGGACAATAACAGATGAAATAGGTGCATTTAATGTTATTTTTCCAAAATGGATGTATGTAGTTATCTTAGTTTAGTGTGCAAGTAGGTTTATAATTTATGCTGAAGGTACTAGATTCAAAAAAGGCTACTACAAACCACCCAACCACCTTTCACGCACATAGGACTACCACATCTTATCTGCATAGAGCAGACCTTGATGAGTAAGTGTTATACTAGATGATATCATGAATATATGATGCAGGTACATCAAACCTACAACTATGTGCAACTAAACATTCAAAACTAAGGATAAAATATAATTAGTTAGTAGCAAAGGCCTGAAATATCCTATATTTCAAAAACTAATTTATCAATTGTGTTACATAATAGAGTTTTTGCAAGGTTGTTAAATAATAGATTGCACATCAACCGCATTAAGTGGACAACACATTTTTTCCATATTTTTTGATGTATTATAAAAACTTTAACCGTATAGATATATTTGAAAGAATATTAATATGCGCTAATCTATTGGTATCTGTATTAAATGTACAAGGGGGTCCCAAAATTAGTGCCACTCCTTGCCTCGATCAGTAGAGTGGAGGTACCAAGCCTAGTTTTTGCAAGCCGGTTGCGTTTAGTTTAGCCGGTTGTGTTTAGTATCTAGCCAATCATTGTTCAAGTATATTGAGAGTAATTTTTCTTCCTCTTATGTGGAATGGCAGATTTTATTCCGATGCTTGGAAGAAGAAGCGATGTTGCCCTAATAAAGCAGGGTCCCAAATCCTTGTATACTAATGACTGAACTTTACGTGTTAGCCATTCAGAAGTGAATAAGGAAATAATTGTCAGTTTGCAGGGGTTTGAGTACCACGTTCTCCTTCCATATAGTCATAGCCAAGAGTTGTACCTGATGTTGCAACTAAGGAAATTGTGAGACGTGCAAAAAATTAATCGATATGCTGAACTAATGCATTAATCAAAGGTTCAAACCATATCTCGTATCAATGGGGGATGTGTGAGTAATAAATGGGGCGCTGAAAGAACTTTTATATCTAGTCGGAAATATTGTGTCTTGTCAGCCTCACCCATTACGTATAAGATATGTAAACATATATAATCAAGCATCCAAAAATATTGTAAACATGAATGTATCACATGAAATGTGAAAAAAATCCAATGAATTGTAAATAAGGTCTAATTTTATAGGTATTTAGTTTATCAAAAGGAATAAGGCTCCATTTAGTTTTTATATATGTAGGTGAAATTTTATATTAAAAATATGTTTAATAGATCATCCATATTGCTCCAACTTCCGCTTCGAAACTTGCTTATGATCATTTCTACCCTATTTTTTAATGTGATGTGTAATTGAACACCACCAAAAATATGGGTGGAATTCTTAACATCCATGCATACATGGCTAGGTGCGAGTCATCTAAAAAAATAGTACTGCAAAAGTTATAGTTTCTACGAGCGGCTGCCCTATCTTGCTTAGTGAAGACTACTGTGTGTTATGTCCATTTGTATGATGTGCACGGGTTGAACAAAAGACCAAGATGTTGATACATATATTGCATGAATAATATATAATGTGGTCTGCCAGCCAATATGGGATGCTCGTGCTATAGTCCTATCTCTGACTTCTTACAATAGTTAACCATAACTTTTTTGCTAGGGAATTGTATCTCTCTTGTGATTGGTGTAAGAAAATGAACAAATCTTATGTATACAAAAATATAAAGTAAACTAAGAACTCAAAATTTAAAGATCATCCTTCATCTTTGCTTGATGGCAATGGAATTTTAAATTTAGTGAAGTTACGGGCATCATTTATACAAGCACTTAGTCCAACCATTTGGATGGAATGGTTAAACCCTTAACATAAGTGCTACATCTGATAAATTTGTGCAAATTTTAAGGGCACTTACTCCAATTTTGATAGAAATAAATTAGTCAGGTCTATTTTGGGAGATGGTTTACATAATCCCATATTAAGGTCACGTGGACAATAACTGATGAAATAAATATATTGTCCCTATGTATGTATGTGCATTTAATGTTATTTTTCAGAAATGGATGCATGTATCTATGTTTGTTTAGTGTGCAAGGAGGTTCATAATTTATGCTCAAGGTACTAAATTCATAGAAGGCCACTACGAACCAGGCCAACTACCTTTCACCCACGTAGGACTACCACATCTTATCTGCGTAGAGTAGGCCTTGATGAGTAAGTCTTATAATAAACGATATCATGAATATATGATAGAGGTACATCAAAGCTAGAACTATGTGCAACTCAACATTCAAAACTAAGGGTAAAATATAATTAGCTAGTAGTGAAGGCCTGAAATATGATACCTCCTATATTTCAAAAACTAATTTATTAATTGTGTTACATAATAGAGTTTTTGTGATGGTGTTAAATAATAGATTTCACTTCAACTAACTCTAAGTGGACTGCATATTTTTTTCCATATTTTTTGCTATATTAAACAAACTTTGGCCGTATAGATATATTTGAAACAATATTAATATGCCCTAATCTATTGGTATATGCATTTATTGTACAAGGGTTTCCAAAATTAGTTCTAGTCCCTGCCAAGATCAATAGAGTGGAGGTACCATGCCTAGTTTTTGCAAGCCGATTGTGTTTAGTTTCTAGCTAATCAATTTTCAACTAACTTGGGAGTAATTTTTCTTCCTCTTATGTGGAATGGCAGATCTTCTGCCGATGCTTGGAAGAAGAAGCTATGTTGTCCTAATAGAGCAGGGTCCCTAATCTTTGTATACTAATGGTTTAAAGTTACGTGTTATCCATTGAGAAGTCGACGAGGAAATAATTGACACTTTGTAGTGGGGCCACACTGCAAGGGTTTGAGTGCCATGTTTTCCTTCCATATAGTTGAAGACAAGTTACCTGACGTTGCAACTAAGGAAAGGGGTGAGCAAAAAATTAATGTTCAAACCCTAATGCATCAATCAAAGGTTCAAACCCTATCTCGTATCCATGGGGGATGTGTGAGTAATAAACGTGGCACCTAAAGAACTTTTATATCTAGTCAGAAATATTGTGTCCTGCCAGGCTCACCCATTATGTATAAGATATGTAAACATATATAATCAAGCATCCTAAAATACTCTAAACATCAAGGTATCCCAAGAAATATAAAAAAAATCTAATGAATTGTAAGTAAGGTTTAATTTTATAGGTATTTAGTTTACCAAAATGAATAAGTCTCCATTTTTTTATGTATGTAGGTGAAATTTTATATTAAAAAATGTGTTTAATAAATCATTCATATCGCTCCAACTTCCACTTCTAATCCTCCTTATTATCATTTCCAGCCTATTTTTTTACAGTGATTTGTAATTGAACACCACCCAAACTATGGGTGGAATTCTTTACATGCATGTAGACATGGCTAGGTGTTGGTCAGCTAGAAAAATAGTAATGCAAAAGATATAGTTTTTATGAGGGACTACCCTATCTAGCTCAATGAAGCTTATTGTGTGTTATCTCCATTTGTATGACGTGTACGGGTTGAATAAAAGACCAAGATGTTGATACATATATTGCACAAATAATATATAATGTGGTCTACCACCTAATATGGGATGTTGGTGATGCTATCTCTGACTTCTTATAGTAGTTAACCATAACTTTTTGCTAGGGTATTTTATCTCTCTTGTGATTGGTGTAAGATATAATTTTTTTGAAGTAAACTAAGCACTAAGAAATTTAAGATCATCCATCATCTTTGCTTCACTATAATGCAAATTCAAATTTAGTAAAGTTATGGGCATCATTTATATGGGCACTTACTCCAATCATTTGGATGGAATGGTTAAACCCTTAAGATAAGTGCTACGTCCGATGAGTTTATGAAATTTTTATGGGCACATACTCCAATTTTGATAGAAATAAATTAGCCAGGTCCATTTTTGGAGATGATTTACATAATCCCAAATTAAGGTCACGTGGACAATAACTGATGAAATAAATCTATTGTCCCTATCTATGTATGTGCATTTAATGTTATTTTTCCAAAATGGTTGCATCTAGTTATCTTTGTTTGGTGTGCAATTAGGTTCATAATTTAAGCTGAAGGTACTAAATTCATAGAAGGCCACTACAAACCATGTCAACCACCTTTCACGCACATAGGACTACCACATCTTATCTGCACAGAGTAGACCTTGACGAGTTAGTGTTATACTAGATGATATCATGAATATATGATGCAGGTACATCAATCCTAGAACTATGTGCAACTAAACAGTCAAAACTAAGGATAAAATATAATTAGTTTGTAGTGAAGGTCTGAAATATGATACCTCCTATATTTCGAAAACTAATTTATTAATTGTGTTACATAATAGAGTTTTTGCGAGGTTGTTAAATAATAGATTGCACTTCAACCGCTCTAAGTGGGCTGCACATTTTTTCATATTTTTTGCTATATTAGAAAAACTTTGACCGTACAGATATACTTGAAATAACATGAATATGCGCTAATCTATTGGTATCTATATTTAATGTACAAGGGGGTCCCAAAATTAGTGCTAGTCCTTGCCTAGATCAGTAGAGTGGAGGTACAGAGCCTAGTTTCTGCAACCTGGTTGTGTTTAGTTTCTACCCAATCATTTTTCAACTAACTTGATAGTAATTTTATTCCTCTTATGTGGAATGACAGACCTTCTACCGATGCTTGGAAAAAGAAGCGTTGCTGCCCTAATAAAGCAGGTTCCTAATCTTCGTATACTAATGGAAGAAATTTATGTGTTAGCCATAGAGAAGTCAACGAGGAGATAGTTGTCACTTTGCAGCGGGGCCACATTGCAAGGGTTTGAGTGCCATGTTTTCCTTCCATATAGTTGTAGCCAAGTGTCGTACCTGGCGTTGCAACTAAGGAAATTGTGGGATGCGGAAAAAACTAATCGATCTGCTGAACTAATGCATTAATCAAAGGTTCCTTATCTCATATCCATGGGGGAGGTGTGAGTAATAAATGTGACGCCGAAAGAAATTTTGTATATGTCAGCCTCACCCATTATATGAATAAGATATGTAAACATGCATAATCAAGCATCCTAAAATATTGTAAATATGAATGTACGACAAGAAATGTGAAAACAATATTCAATGAATTGTAAATAAGGTTTAATTTCATAGGTATTTAGTTTGCCAAAAATAATAAGCGTCCATATTGAAGTAACTTCTATTTGTAAACCACCTTATGAGCATTTCTACCCTATTTTCTACCCTGATGTGTATTTGAACACCGCCCAAACTATGGGTCAAATTCTTAACATGCACACTGGCATGGCTAGGTTCCGATCATCTGGAAAATTAGTAATGCAACAGATATAATTTTTACGAGCAACTGCCCTATCTTGCTCGACGAGGACTATTGTGTGTTATGTCCATTTGTATGACGTGCACGGGTTGAAAAAAAGACCAAGATGTTGATATATATTTTAAATGAATAATATTTAATGTGGTCTGCCACCTAATATGGGATGCTGGTGCTATAGTGCCAAACCATAACTTTTTTGCTTGGGAATTGTACCTCTCTTGTGATTGGTGTAAGAAAATAAACAAATGTTATGTATATAAAAATTTATAGTCAACTAAGAATTAAGAAATTTAAGATCACCCTTCATCTTTGCTTCATGGTAATGCAATTTTAAATTTAGAAAAGTTATGGGCATCATTTATATGGGCACTTACTCCAACCATTTGAATGGAATGGTTAAACTCTTAACAGAAGTGCTTCGTCTCATGAGTTTATGAAATTTTTATGCACCTTACTCTAATTTTGATAGAAATAAATTAGTCAGGTCTATTTTTGGAGATGATTTACATAATCCCATATTAAGGTGACGTGGACAATAAGTGATGAAATAAATCTATTGTCCCTATCTATGTATGTGCAGTTTATGTTATTTTTCCAAAATGGATGCATGTAGATATCTTTGTTTTGTGTGCAAGTAGGTTCATATATATAATTTGTGCTGAAGGTACTATAAATTCATAGAAGGCCACTACAAACCAAGCGAATCACCTTTCACGCACATAGGACTACCACATCTTATCAGCATAGAGTAGACCTTGATGACTAAGCGTTATACTAGATGATATCATGAATATATGATGCATGTACATCAAACCTAGAACATGTGCAACTAAACATTCAAAACTAAGGATAAAATATAATTAGTTAGTAGTGAAGGCCTTAAATATGATACCTCCTATATTTCAAATACTAATTTATTAATTGTGTCACATAATAGAGTTTTTGCGAGGTTGTTAATTAATAGATTGCACTTCAACCTCTCTAAGTGGATTGCACATTTTTTCCATATTTTTTGCTATATTAGAAAAACTTTGACCGTATAGACATATTTGAAAGAACATTAATATGCGCTAATCTATTGGTATTTGTATTTAGTGTACAAGGGGTCCCAAAATTAGTGCTAGTCCTTGCCTAGATCAATAGAGTGGAGGTACCAAGCCTAGTTTTTCAAGCCGGTTGTGTTTAGTTTCTACCCAATCATTGTTCAACTAACTTGCTAGGATATTTTTCTTACTCTTATGAGGAATGGCAGACCTTCTACCGATCCTTGGAAGAAGAACGATGTTGCCCTAATAAAGCAGGGTCCCTAATCTTTGTATACTAATGGCTAAAATTTACGTGTTAGCCATTGAGAAGTCAACAGGGAAATAGTTTTCAGTTCGCAGCGGGGCCACATTGCAAGGGTTTCAGCGCCACGTTTTCCTTCCATATAGTTATGACCAAGTGTCGTACTTGACATTGCAACTAAAGAAATTATGGGATGCAGAAAAAACTAATCGATCTATTGAACTAAGGCATTAATCAAAGGTTCTTGTCTCATATCCATGGGGGAGGTGTGAGTAATAAATGCGACGCCGAAAGAACTGTTGTATCTGTTAGCCTCATCCATTATGTATAAGTATGTAAACATGCATAATCAAGCATCCTAAAATACCTTAAACATGAATGTATCACAAGAAATGTGAAAACAATATTCAATGAATTGTAAATAAGGTTTAATTTTATAGGTATTTAGTTTACCGAAAAGAATAAGCCTCTATTTAATTTTTATACATGTAGGTGAAATTTTATATTTAAAAATGTATTTAATAGATCATCCATATTGCAGCAACTTCCACTTCCAAACCTTCTTATGAGCATTTCTACCGTATTTTTTTTACTATGATGTGTATTTGAACACCACCCAAACTATGGGTCAGATTCTTAATATGTACGCAGACATGGCTAGGTGCTGATCATCTAGAAAAATAGTAATGCAAAATATATAATTTTTACGAGCGATTGCCCTATCTTGCTCAGTGAAGACTATTGTGTGTTATGACCATTTGTATGACGTGCACGGTTTGAACAAAAGACCAAGATGTTGATACATATACTACATGAATAATATTTAGTGTGGTCAGCCACCTAATACGAGATGCTGGTGCTGCAGTGCTATGTCTAACTTCTTGCAGTACTTAACCATAACTTTGTTGCTTGGTAATTGTATCTCTCTTGTCATTGGTGTAAGAAAATATACAAATCTTATGTATATAAAGATTTAAAATAAACTAAGAACTAAGAAATTTAAGATCATCCTTCATATTTTATGGATGGATAACCATGGCGAACTCCGATTTGAATCTCCCCCATCCCCCCACTCTATTGGGTATGATCCCATTGAACATGAAATCATTTATTGGAGTCCATATAAATTATGCCCTTAACTTTACTAAATTTAAGATTGCATTACCTCATCAACCTCATTGTTTTATAGAAGTTAACCAAGAGTATATTTAACATGCATGAGATATATTCAATAAGAAAATCAAAGTGAGAAAAATGTTCACCACATGGAATGTAACCTCCCGTCCCATAATGTAAGAAATTTTTTAACGCCTCACTTTTGTCAAAAAATGTCTTACATTATGGGACGAAGGGATTAAGATTTTATCTCGTCGTTCTGAAATTGACTTGTAATGTAGCAAACACTTTACCACCTTATTTTTTAAGAACTTTATTGGATTGACTTAAAAGGCACTAACAATTACACGCAAGATGCAATATTAATACCTTGTTGAATGCTTTTAACAATAGACTAGGACACTGTTGTGTGCTCTCACATTTCTAAAACCAATGGAACCAAAAAGTGTTCAACTGCTTGGTTAGAAAGTCTAATAAGTGCAAAAAATACCAATATATAATCCTATGTGAGCCTTCCAATGTTCTGCCTCAAGCGCAATCACCAAGAGAAAAATGTAAGATCGGTTGGAACTAGCCTCTCATGTGACGTCTCCAGGAGGATGTATGAGTTCACCATATGGTGGTGCTTCCATTGAGCATACCCTCAGATAGTTGTAGTTTGAGTGTGTTGACCTTTCCATATATTGGACCACTCACCAAAATCTATGCAATAAGGCTAACAAAGTTTCTTCACTACATACCTAATGGTGATGGTGAAGTGCGGTTTTGGGACCCGTCCTAGTTTCAAGAACTTCAGGTTAAAGATATAGTGCCAAGTATTTTTATGAAATATATAAAAAGGAAATTATATAGTTCTAAAGGCTTTGGAAGAAAATTCTTCAATTATACACACAAACTTCAACAATGGCTTGTTAGTTCAGATCATTCAAGAAAACCTTAGTTACGGGGTATGGTTCTGCGTGTTGTCCAAATAGCTAGGGTTACTAATCCTATTTGATGGATGTTCTTATTTGAATTAGTAGGGTCAGCGACATCATCCATGCAAGAAATTTTTAACGCCCCCATTTTCACTCCTCGTGCTTTTTCCTTTCCCGGGATTTTGCTCCTGCCTTTTTCTTTCGATGTTCATTGGTTTTTCCTTGTAACTATGTTAACCTCTAGTAAAAATGTTGAGCCAACTAGTGTATCCAATATTCCACATATGAACCTTTACAAAGAAACTACCATTTCGGTTGCTTGTATGATTCTAAAATAATTTCTGGATCTTCCTATAGCTACAAATGTCCAATATACACTGAGTTCACCTAGTTCAAAATGTGATTGCATTGTTAAACCCAAGCTTTTCCTTAAAATAAAACCCTTGTGAGGCATGTGTGAGACACACTCATCCAATTGAGATTATACTTTGGAACAAGATTATGTAACCATCTTGCCATATATCTCCAAATGTGAAGTCATGTTGATCGATACATCTCTATGAACCCTATAGATATATTTGAAAGAACCTTAATATGCGCTAATCTATTGGTATCTATATTTAATGTATAAGGGGATTCCAAAATTAGTGCTAGTCCTTGCCTAGATCTGTAGAGTGGAGGTACCAAGCCTAGTTTTTGCAAGCCGGTTGTGCTTGGTTACTAGCCAATCGTTGATCAGCTAAATTGAGAGTAATTTTTCTCCTCTTATGTGGAATGGCAGACCTTCTACTGATGCTAGGAAGAAGAAGTGATGTTGCCCTAATAAAGCAGGCTCCCTAATCTTTGTATACTAATGGCTGAAATTTACGTGTTAGCCATTTCGAAGACAACAAGGAAATAGTTGTCACTTTGTAGTGGGGCCACGTTGCAAGGGTTAGAGTGCCACATTTTCCTTACATATAGTTGGAACAAGGTGTCGTACCTCATGTTGCAACTAAGGAAATTGTAGGATGCGCAAAAACTAATCGATCTGCTGAACTAATGCATTAATCAAAGGTTCAAACCTGATCTCGTATCCATGGGGGATGTGTGAGTAATAAATGCGGCGCCGAAAGAACTTTTATATCTAGTCAGAAATATTGTGTCCTGTCAGCCTCACCCATTATGTATAAGACATGTAAACATGTATAATCAAGCATCCTAAAATATTGTAAACATGAATGTATCCCAAGAAATATTAAAAAAATCTATTGAATTGTAAGTAAGGTTTAATTTATAGGTATTTAGTTTACCAAAACGAATAAGTCTCCATTTAGTTTTTATATATGTAGGTGAAATTTTATATTTAAATATGTGTTTAATAGATCATCCATATTGCTCCAACTTCCACTTCTAAACCTCCTTATGAGCATTTCTACCCTATTTTTTACCTGATGTGTATCTGCACACCACCCAAACTATGGGTGGAATTCTTAACATGCATGCACACATGGCTAGGTCTTGGTCATCTAGAAAAATAGTAATGCAAAAGATATAGTTTTTATGAGCGACTGCCCTTTTTTGCTCGATGAAGAATATTGTGTGTTATGTCCATTGGTATGACGTGCACAGGTTGAACAAAAGACCAAGATGTTGATACATATATTGCATGTATATAATGTTGTATGCCACCTAATATGGGATGCTGGTGCTATAGTGCTATCTCTGACTTCTTACAGTAGTTAACCATAACTTTTTTGCTAGGGAATTATATCTGAAAATAAACAAAATCTTATGTATATAAAAATTAAAGTAAACTAAGAACTAAAAAATTTCAGACCATCCTTCATCTTTGCCTCATGGTAATTCAATTTTAAATTTAGTAAAGTTATGGGCATAAATTATATGGGCACTTACTCCAGCCATTTGGATGGAATGGTTAAACCCTTAACATAAGTGCTACGTCTGATGAGTATTTGAAATTTCTAAGGGCACTTACTCCAATTTTGATTGAGATAAATTAGTCGGGTTTATTTTTTGAGATGCTTTAGTTAATCCCATATTATGTTGACGTGGACAATAAGTGGTGAAATAAATGTATTGTCCCTGTCTATGTATGTGCATTTAATGTTATTTTTCCAAAATGGATGCATGTATCCATGTTTGTTTAGTGTGCAAGGGGGTTCGTAATTTATGCTCAAGGTACAAAATTCATAGAAGGCCACCACGAACCACGCCAACCACCTTTCACCCACATAGGACTACCACATCTTATCTGCGTGGAGTAGACCTTCATGAGTAAGTGTTATACTAAAAGATATCATGAATATATGATAGAGGTACATCAAACCTAGAACTAAGTGCGACTAAAGATTCAAAAATAAGGATAAAATATAATTAGTTAGTAGTGAAGGCCTGAAATACGATACCTCCTTTATCTCAAAAACTAATTTATTAATTGTGTTACGAAATAGTGAATTTTTGTGAGGGTGTTAAATAATAGATTGCACTTCAACCGACTCCAAGTGGACTGCACATTTGTTCCATATTTTTTGCTATATTAGACAAACTTTGGCCGTATAGATATATTTGAAAGAACATTAGTATGCCCTAATCTATTGGTATCTGTATTTAATGTACGAGGGGGTTCCAAATTAGTTCTAGTCCTTGCCTAGATTAGTAGAGTGGAGGTTCCATGCCTAGTTTTTGCAAGCCGGTTCTCTTTAGTTTCTAGCCAATCATTGTCCAACTAACTTGAGAGTAAGTTTTCTTCCTCTTATGTGGAATGGCAGACCTTCTACCTATGCTTGGAAGAAGAAGAGATGTTGCCCTAATAAAGCGGGTTCCCTAATCTTTGTATACCAATGGCTGAAATTTATGTGTTATCCATTGAGAAGTCAACGAGGAAATAGCTGTCACTTTGCAGCGGGGCCACGTTGCAAGGGTTTGAGTGCCACATTTTCCTTCCATATAGTTATAGACAAGCGTCGTACATGACGTTGCAACTAAGGAAATTGTGGGATGCACAAAAAAATAATCGATCTGCTGAAGTAATATGCATTAATCAAAGGTTCAAACATTATCTCGTATCCATGGGGGTTGTGTGAGTAATAAATGCGGCACCGAAAGAACTTTTATATCTAGTCAGAAATATTGTGTCCTGTCAGCCTCACCCATTATGTATAATATATGTAAACATATATAATCAAGCATCCAAAAATATTGTAAACATGAATGTATCGCAAGAAATGTGAAAAATAATCCAATGAATTGTAAATAAGGTTTAGTTTTATAGGTATTTAGTTTATCAAAACGAAAAGTCTCAATTTTGTATGTAGGTGAAATTTTATATTTAAAAATGTGTTTAATAGATCATCCACATTGCTCCAACTTCCACTTCTAAACTTCCTTATGATCATTTACACCCTATCTTTTGCCGTGATGTGTATTTGACCACCACCTGAAATATGGGTGGAATTCTTAACATGCATGCACACATGGCTAGGTGCGAGTCATCTACAAAAATAGTAATGCAAATGATATCGTTTTTATGAGCGACTACCCTATCTTGCTCGTTGAAGACTATTGTGTGTTGTGTCCATTTGTGTGACGTGCACGGGTTGAACAAAAGATCAAGATATTGATACATATAATGCATGAGTAATATAAAGTGTGGTCTGCCGCTTAATATGGGATGCTGTGCTATAGTGCTATCTCCGACTTCTTATAGTAGTTAACCATGACTTTTTTGCTAGGGAATTCTATCTCTCTTGTGATTGGTGTAAGAAATGAAGAAATCTTATGTATATAAAAATTTGAAGTAAACTAAGAACTAAAAAATTTATGATCATTTTTCATCTTTGCTTCATGGTAATGGAATTTTAAATTTAGTGAAGTTATAGGCATCATTTATATGGGCACTTACTCCAACCATTTGGATGGAATGGTTAAGCCCTTAACATAAGTGCTACGTTTGACGAGTCTATGAAATTTTTATGGGCACTTACTCCAATTTTGATAGAAATAAATTAGTCGGGTTTATTTTGGAGATGCTTTACTTAATCCCATATTAAGGTCACGTGGAAAATAAGTGATGAAATACATGTATTGTCGCAGTCTATGTGTGTGCATTTAATGTTATTTTTCCAAAATGGATGTATGTATCTATGTTTGTTTAGTGTGCAAGGAGGTTCATAATTTATGCTCAAGGTACGAAATTCATAGAAGGCTACTACGAACCCCACCAACCACCTTTCACCCACATAGGACTACCAGATCTTATCTGCGTAGAGTAGACCTGGATGAGTATGTGTTATACTAGATGATATCATGAATATCTGATAGAGGTACATCAAACCTAGAACTATGTGCAACTAAAAATTCAAAACTAAGATAGAAATATAATTAGTTAGTACTAAAGGCCTGAAATATGATACCTCCTATAATTCAAAAACAAATTTATTAATTGTGTAACATAATAGAATTTTTGTGAGGGCGTTAAATAATAGATTGCACTTCAACCGACACTAAGTGCACTGCACATTGTTTTTCGTATTTTTTACTATATTACACAAAATTTAGCCGTATAGATATATTTGAAAGAACATTAATATGCCCTAATCTATAGGTATGTGTATTTAATGTACGAGGGGTTGAAAATTAGTTCTAGTCCTTGACTAGATCAGTAGAGTGGAGGTACCAAGCCTAGTTTTTGCAAGTCAGTTGTGTTTAGTTTCTAGCCATCATTGTTCAACTAACTTGAGAGTAATTTTTCATCCTCTTATGTGGAATGGCAAACCTTCTACCGATGCTTGGAAGAAGAAGCAATGTTGCCCTAATAAAGTAGGGTCCCTAATCTTTTTATACTAATGGCTGAAATTTACGTGTTATCCATTGAGAAGTCAACGAGGAAATAGTTGTCACTTTGCACTGGGGCCAGGTTGCAAGGGTTTGAGTGCCACGTTTTCCTTCCATAAAGTTGTAGACAAGTGTCGCACCTGACATTGAAACTAAGGAAATTGTGGGATGCGCAAAAAACTAATTGATCTGTTGAACTAATGCATCAAATCAAAGGTTCAAACCCTTTCTCGTTTCCATGGGGGATGTGTGAGTAATAAATGTGGCACCGAAAGAACTTCTATATCTAGTCAGAAATATTGTGTCCTGTCAGCCTCACCCATTATGTATAGATATGTAAGCATATATAATCAAGCATCCTAAAATACTGTAAACATGAATTTATGACAAGAAATATGAAAAAATCTAATGAATTGTAAGTAAGGTTTAATTTTATAGGTATTTAGTTTAACAAAATGAATAAGTCTCCATTTACTTTTTATATATGTAGGTCAAATTTTATATTTAAAATGTGTTTCATAGATCATCAATATTGCTCCAACTTCACTTATAAACCTTCTTATGAGCATTTCTACCCTAGTTTTTATAGTGATGTGTATTTGAGCACGACCCAAACTTTGGGTGGAATTCTTAACAGGTGCTGGTCATCTAGAAAAATAGTAATGCAAAAGATATAGTTTTTACGAGCGACTTCCCTATCTTGCTCGATGAAGACTATTGTGTGTTATCTCCATTTGTATGACGTGCATGGGTTGAACAAAAGACCAAGTTGTTGATACATATATTGAATGAATAATATACAATGTGGTTTACCACCTAATATGGGATGTTGGTGCTATAGTGCTATCTCTGACTTCTTACCGTAGTTAACCATAGCTTTTTGGTGTAAGAAAATAAATAAATCTTATGTATATAAAAAATATAAAGTGAGCTAAGAACTAAGAAATTTAAGATCATCGTTCATCTTTATTTCATCGTAATGCAATTTTAAATTTAGTAAAGTTATGCGCATCATTTATATGGAACTTACTCCAACCATTTGGATGGAATGGTTAAACACTTAACTTAAGTGCTACGTCTAATGAGTTTATGAAAATTTTATGAGCACTTACTCCAATTTTGATAGAAATAAATTAATCAAGTCTATTTTGTAAATGATTTACATAATCCCATATTAAGGTCACGTGGACAATAACGGATGAAATAAATCTATTGTCACTGTCTACGTATGTGCATTTAATGTTATTTTTCCAAAATGGATACATGTAGTTATCTTTGTTTAGTGTGCAAGTAGGTTCATAATTTATGCTGAAGGTACTAAATTCATAAAAGGCCACTACAAACCATGCCAACCACCTTTCGTGCACATAGGACTACCACATCTTATCTGCATTGAGCAGACCTTGATGAGTAATTGTTATACTAGATGATATCATGAATATATGATGCAGGTACATCAAACCTAGAACTATATATGTGCAACTAAACATTCAAAACTAAGGATAAACTACAATTAGTTAGTGGCGAAGGCCTGCAATATGATACCTCCTATATTTCAAAAATTAATTTATCAATTGTGTTAAAGTACAAGGGGGTCCCAAAATTAGTGCTAGTCCTTGCCTAGATCAATAGAGTGGAGGTACCAAGCCTAGTTTTTGCAAGCCGGTTGTGTTTAGTTTCTAGCCAATCATTGTTTAACTAACTTGAGAGTAATTTTTCTTTCTCTTAGGTGGAATGGCAGATCTTCTTCCGATGCTTGGAAGAAGAAGCGATGTTGCCCTAATAAAGCAGGGTCCCAAATCTTTGTATACTAGTGACTGAAATTTACGTGTTAGCCATTCAGAAGTCAATAAGGAAATAATTGTCACATTGCAGGGGTTTGAGTGCCACGTTTTCCTTCCATATAGTCATAGCCAAGAGTCGTACCTGACGTTGCAACTAAGGAAATTGTGGGATGCGCAAAAAACTAATCGACATGCTGAACTAATGCATTAATCAAACGTTCAAAACTTATCTCGTATCAATGGGAGATGTGTGAGTAATAATGGGGCGCCGAAAGAACTTTTATATCTAGTTAGAAATATTGTGCCCTGTCAGCCTCACCCATTACGTATAAGATATGTAAACATATATAATCAAGCATCCAAAAATATTGTAAACGTGAATGTCTCACAAGAAATGTGAAACAAATCCAATGAATTGTAAATAAGGTCTAATTTTATAGGGATTTAGTTTATCAAAACGAATAAGTCTGCATTTAGTGTTTATATATGTAGGTGAAATTTTATATTTAAAAATGTGTTTAGTAGATCATCCATATTGCTCCAACTTCCACTTCTAAACTTGCTTATGATCATTTCTACCCTATTTTTTAATGTGATGTGTATTTGAACACCACCAAAAATATGGGTGGAATTCTTAACATCCATGCACACATGGCTAGATGCTAGTGATCTAGAAAAATAGTAATGCAAAAGTTATAATTTTTATGAGCGACTGCCCTATCTTGCTCGGTGAAGACTACTGT
The DNA here is from genome assembly GCA_032464435.1 of Aegilops umbellulata. Lineage (NCBI taxonomy): Eukaryota > Viridiplantae > Streptophyta > Magnoliopsida > Poales > Poaceae > Aegilops > Aegilops umbellulata. The sequence goes on along the minus strand of CP136057.1, from coordinate 634,716,328 downwards.
GTGTTATGTCCATTTGTATGACGTGCACGGGTTGAACAAAACACCAAGATGTTGATACATATATTGCATGAATAATATAAAATGTGGTCTACCAACAAATATGGGATACTGGTGCTATTGTCATATCTCTGACTTCTTACAATAGTTAACCATTACTTTTTGGCTAGGTAATTGTATCTCCCTTGTGATTGGTGTAAGAAAATGAATGTCGGGAACGACACGTATGGGATCACAGGGAATCCCTAATACAGTTGGTGGGGCTTGGGGCTACGCGAAGAGCGGGCCGAGAAGACCTACATGACGGAATTTTTACACAGGTTCAGGCCGCAAACGATGCGTAATACTCTAGTCCTGCTTTGTGTGTATTAAGTGTTCTTGATTTCTTGAACTAGCTGTGGTGCATGCCTAGTCCAGAAAGTCCGAATCCTTCCTCAGTACCCCTCGGGCCTCCTTTTATATGTCGAAGGGGCTGCCACATCGGTACACAGTAGGTGGAAAGTGTCTACAGTGTACTAGTTTATCTCCTGACATCATAGGGCAAACACATTTAATGTGCCGCCTATGTGTCCACTTGCTTTATCGGGGACGACAGAGAAGTTCGTCCCGTCCATCGCCGCCTCGCCTTGCTTCAACACGCGTCCAGGATGACGAGGCATACAGCGTCACACTGGTTGGTTGGCTGCTGAGCTGGTGTGGTGGCAGGGTCTTCACGAAGATCTGCATGCCACCACGCAGTTGGCATAGAAGTTGCATGCTGCCACACAGGCGATTGCCTAGGTGGCGGGAGATACGTCTCCAACGTATATATAATTTTTGATTGCTCCATGCTATATTATCTACTGTTTTGAACTATATTGGGCTTTAATTTCTACTTTTATATTATTTTTGGGACTAACCTATTAACCGGAGGCTCAGCCCAGAATTGCTGTTTTTTGCCTATGTGTTTCGAAGAAACAGAATATCAAACGGAGTCCAAACGGAATGAAACCTTCGGGAACGTGATTTTCTCATCAGATATGATCCAGGAGACTTGGACCCTCCGTCAAGAAAGCCACGAGGCGGTCACGAGGGTGGAGGGCGCGCCCCCCCTAGGGCGCGCCCCCTGCTGCGTGGTCCCCTCGAAGCTCCACCGACGTACTTCTTCCTCCTATATATACCTACGTACCCCCAAACGATCAGATACAGAGCCAAAAACCTAATTCCACCGCCGCAACCTTCTGTACCCACGAGATCCCATCTTGGGGCCTGTTCCGGAGCTCCGCCGGAGGGGGCCGTCATCACGAAGGGCTTCTACATCATCATAGCCCCTCCGATGAAGTGTGAGTAGTTTACCTCAGACCTTCGGGTCCATAGTTAGTAGCTAGATGGCTTCTTCTCTCTTTTTGGATCTCAATACAATGTTCTCCCCCTCTCTCATGGAGATCTATTCGATGTAATCTTTTTTTGCGGTGTGTTTGTTGAGACTGATGAATTGTGGGTTTATGATCAAGTCTATCTATGAACAATATTTGAATCTTCTCTGAATTCTTTTATGTATGATTGGTTATCTTTGCAAGTCTCTTCGAATTATCAGTTTGGTTTGGCCTACCAGATTGGTTTTTCTTGCAATGGGAGAAGTGCTTAGCTTTGGGTTCAATCTTGCGGTGTCCTTTCCCAGCGACAGAAGGGGCAGCAAGGCACGTATTGTATTGTTGCCATCGAGGATAACAAGATGGGTTTTTAATCACATTGCATGAAACTATCCCTCTACATCATGTCATCTTGCTTAAGGTGTTACTCTGTTTTTAACTTAATACTCTAGATGCATGCTGGATAGCGGTCGATGAGTGGAGTAATAGTAGTAGATGCAGGTAGGAGTCGGTCTACTTGTCTCGGACGTGATGCCTATATACATGATTTTCGGTGTACAAAAAGAGGGGTACACTTTTTGTACCCCTATGACTGTGCACGGGCAGTCTGAGCCACAGGCGCCACCGCACCGAGCCCGGCAAGGGAGGTAGAACCAAGGTAAGGCCGAAGCCAAAGAAGAGCAGAACGACGCCAAGACCAAGACCACAAAGAGCAAAGGGGACGAAGCGGCCCCCCCGGCAAGATCCTTGCCAGGAGGAGGTTTTTGCAAACCCGACAAGACCCTTGCCGTGGCAGCCTCGCCCCACACCTACGGAGCGGGTCACCCTTGAGTCCACTGCCCCCATGGGCCAAGGATTCGGGAGGCATCCCCGTGGTGGTATGCAGATCTTTGTGAAGACATTGAAGATCAGATGCACACTCTAGAAGATGATGGTCCTTGGCGGGATCCCAGCCAAGGAGAGCCACAAGGCCCCCGGCAAGAGCCTTGCCGGGGATAGCAACAGGCGCCGCGGCAAGACCCTTGCCGGGGCCCCGACAAGACCCTTGCCGGGGCCGCGGAAAGGCCCTTGCCGAGGACACCCGCGGGGCCACCATCGGACCCGCACCAGTCACGCCTCCACCACCGTCTGCATGCAGTTGCCGACCCAACCAGCTGGGCAGGCGCCTGCGTGGCGGCATGCAGATCCTCGTGGAGACCCATCGCTGCGCCACCTCAGCTGCCTGCCCGCCTACATGGCATCGCAGGCACCACTGCCAGGGCGTGTGTTGACGCGGGAAATAGCGGCGACGGACGAGACGGGGCTCTCCCCCGCCCCCGATAAAGCAAGGACACCTAAGCAAGGCGCATTAAATGCGCCTTGTCATGTAATGCGAGGGATAACCTCGCATCACTGTACCCTTTCCACCTCCTGTGTGCCACTGTGGCAGCCCCTTTCCCTATAAAAGGAGGCCCCAGGCGACCAGGAAGAGGATTCGGCTTTTTGGAGCTCCTCACGCCCCATAGCTAGCTCAAGAACACAAGCATATAATCCACCAAAGCAGGAGTAGGGTTTTACGCATCTTCGCGGCCCGAACCTGGGTAAAGGAATCGTGTACTGCCTGCTGGACCCGCTCTTCTCACGACCCCCGTGCCCTGCAACCACTGGAAGGGATTCTCGTGATCCCATAGGTGTCGTTTCCCACCGACATCTTTGGCGCGCCTGGTAGGGGCAGCGCAGTTGTGAGAATCGGCTTTAGCAGCTAGTTCGACGCTTCTTCATCGTCATGGCGCCCAAGAAGAAGACGACGGTGGCGGTTGGCCTATCGGACACCGGGCATCCCGTCCCGATGCGGGCGAGCAGCGGACCGGTCGCCGAAAGGACCCGGGGCGCTGTTCGCGAACACCAACACCGTCCCAGCAGCCGGAGTTTGGGAGGCAGTGATGTTCGTGTGCCCGGTAACGGGCTGCACGCCGCCAAATCCAAAGATGGAGTTGGGTCCTCCGCAGGTGGCGCGGGACCTTCTGAGGTCGCTGCTGCCCCGCCCGCTGGCGGCGCGAGGGCCTCCAGGACTCCCACTCCGGCGCCGACGCCGCGTTCCTCTAAAGCGGCGCGCGACGAGCGGTGTGATCACCCCGAAGACCCCGGGCGTCGCCGCGGGAAAAGCCCCGAGCGCCACTCCCGGGATGTAGAAGACCTGCTCGCTCGCTAAGGCGCTGGTGAAGACGGCGTGCGACCGCGCGGTCGTGATAGAGCTCCTTCTGACATGGTCAGAAGTCGAAGCGCGTCGCGATCCGTGCAGGTTTCGCTGCCACCGACGCCAGCAGAAGCCCTGGCGCACGCGCAGTTGCTCCTCGATTTTCCTCCCACTACGGGGAAACTCGACAAATGGAGAGCCACCATTCGAAGCCTTGTTGCGGTGGCCAACAAAGATGAGCCGATCCCGACGGAGCCCCCGGGTCGATGTTCCGACGGAGTCCCGCGTACCAGTGGCAGGAAGGCTGGCGGCGCCGCGACCACGGTGCACTCGCCTCCTCCTCGCCCAGTGCCACGACCACCTGCCCATCGCGACTTTGCGGGCGACGAAATCTCCATAGCGTCGTCCGACCCGCGGACCCACCAGGACCAACGCCAGGTCCTTCGGGATCGGGAACATGAAGACGCTCGGACCACCATCGAGAGCCGGCGCGGAGCGCGCCGCCAGTCAGATAGGCGAGCGGGGCCTGCTGTGGACCACCCGGCACCGGAGAGCCCTGGGGGCCTGCCTTACAAGGTAGGCTGCCCGGCTTTTACCCGCGAGCTGCAGCAGTTCCAGTGGCCCACTCACCGCACTTTCAAACCTGACGTGGGCAAGAAGTACGGCGGCAAGACCCACCTGTCCGGGTTCCTCATCATCTACACCATCGCGATGCAGGCTGCCGGAGCTCGTGATGATAAGGTGCTTGCAAATTACTTCCCGTTGGCTCTTAAACCCAACGCCATGTCATGGTTGATGCACTTGCCGGTAGACTCCATTTCCTCCTGGTCGGATTTGTGCCATGAGTTCGTGGGCGCCTTCACTGGCGGTCACCAAGCTCATGGCCAAGCGAGTGATCTCCACGTCATTCCCCAGAAGGGTGGCGAGAGTCTCCGCAAGTACATCCAGAGGTTCAGCCGGGTACAGTACAACATCCCGGATGTTCACCCCGCCGCCATCATCAACGCGTTCCATCAGAACGTTCGGAACCGCAAGATGCGCGAAGAGCTGGCGATGAACAAGGTGAAAGATGTCGCGGAGCTCTATGTTCTCGCGGACAAATGTGCCCGGGCCAAAGAGGGGAGGAAGTACCCCGGCGAAGATGCCGGTGTGGAAACCGACTCCTTTGAAGAGGATACCGCCGCCCCGGCGAAGAAAGGCCGGCACCGCAACAGGAAGCGCAAAGGGAAAGCTGTGCTTGCCGTCCAGGGGTCTGACGACACCGGCTCCACCAAGAAGACCAAGGCAGGTGACCCCGGCAAGGAAATTGCCGGATGCGTCGCCTGCCAGGCCTTGGCGGTTGCCGAAAAGCCAGGCAACTCCGACAAGCGATACTGCAAGATCCATCGCACCAAAGGCCATGTTCTCCAAGACTGCCGGCAGGTTGAGCTCCTCGTTGAGAAGCAGAGGGTTGAATACGAGAGGCGGGACAAGGAGAAGGGCCAAGACGGTGCTGAGGGATCCGGCAAGAAACGCGATGGCCAGGCGGGCCGTCGCGGCAAGGATAAGCAACAAGAGAGGCCCGCTCAGGGCCGTGAGAGGAAGCCAGAAGATGACGATCACGAAGAGGACGACGAGTCTGGCGACCAAGAGTTTCAGAAAGCTACAGAGGCCATGTGCGTTGACGGCGGCGCTTCGCTGCGTGCCTCTCGGTGCCGGCTTAAATAGTGGGCGCGAGAGATTACAGCAGCAGAGCCGTCGCTCGATGCCCGGAGGCCGTTGAAGTGGTCCAGCATACCTATCATTTTGACTCTAAGGACCACCCTGATCGCACTACTGCGGTCGGGTGCTTGCCGTTGTTGGTTTCACCAACAATACGCAACCTCAAGGTGACAAAAATGTTAGTAGATGGCGGGGCCGGTCTGAACTTGATCTCGCCTGCCGTGATCGAGAAGTTGCAGATCCCTGATGGAGACCTCGAAGAAACGGGCACGTTTCAAGGGGTCAGCCCGGGGAGAAGCCAACCCAAGGGAAAGGTCACGTTGCCCGTCACCTTCGGGAGCGACCTGAACTTCAGGACGGAGAGGATTGTGTTTGATGTTGCCAAGATCCCCTGGCCCTACAACGGGATCCTTGGCCGCCCAGCGCTGGCCAAGTTCATGGCGGCGTCACACTACGCCTACAATACCCTGAAGATGCCAGGGCCCATGACGATCATCACCATCCCCTCCGACAAGAAGGATGCGTTGATTTGCGCTGATCAAGTGTACCAGCAAGCAGTCGCAGCAGCTGCCGCCGCTGGGGCACTCGCTCCTGCTGCCGGGACCCTAGGGGGGGAGAAGAAGAAGGCCGGTGAGACCTCGGACACCCACTCCGGCAAGCGCACCTCTTCGAAGTGTAGCACTGCCGTCGAGGACGTGCCAGAGAGCTCTGCCGGCGGAAGCAAGAAGTCCAGGGCCACGCCGCCGGGAACCAAGAAGGTTTCCATCAACAAGGACGGCACGGAGGAGCTTTCACCATAAGCTCCACCCTTGACGACAAATAGGAAGACGCGCTCGTCACCTTCCTGCGGGTGAATGTCGATGTGTTTGCATGGCAAGCTTCCGACATCCCCGGCGTTCCCAGGGAGGTGATTGAGCACCACCTTGCTGTCTGTCCTCATGCGTGACCCGTCAAGCAAAAGGTCAGAAAGCAAGCTTTGGAACGGCAAGAATTTATCACTGAAGAAATCCGAAAACTGGAGGCAGCGGGTTTGGTAAGAGGAGTGCTCCATCCGACGTGGTTGGCCAATCCGGTCGTAGTGCGCAAGGCGAATGGCAAGTGGAGGCTGTGTATTGATTACACAGATATCAATAAGGCTTGTCCTAAAGACCCCTTCCCATTGCCGCGCATCGACCAGATTGTTGACTCCGCGGCTGGGTGTGATCTGTTGTCATTTCTCGATGCCTACTCCGGCTACCACCAGATTTTCATGATGAAAGAAGACGAAGAGAAAACAACATTCATCACCCCATGTGGTACGTATTGTTTCCTACGGATGCCTTTCGGGTTGAAGAGTGCTGGTTCGACGTTTGCGAGGGCGGTCTAGATTGGTTTTGAGCCCCAGCTCCATAGAAATATGGAGGCCTATATGGACGACATAGTGGTCAAAATCAAGGACAGGGCCACCCTCATATCAGATTTGCGGGAGACGTTTGCAAATCTGCGCAAGATCAACCTCAAGCTGAACCCTGAGAAGTGCGTCTTTGGCGTCCTGTCCGGCAAGCTTCTCGGGTTCTTTGTGTCGCAGCGGGGGATAGAGGCCAACCCGGGCAAGATCAAAGCTATAGAACAGATTGAAGCGCCCAAGCGAATCAAGGATGTGCGCCGGCTTGCTGGTTGCGTCGCTGCCCTGGGCAGGTTCATATCCAAATCTGCCGAGCGCGCCCTTCCCTTTTTCAAGATCCTGAAAAAGGCGGGCCCGATGGAGTGGACACCAGAAGCCGAAGCGGCATTGCAGGATTTGAAGAAGTACCTCTCCTCCGCACCAACACTAGTTGCGCCCGGGCCCCAGGAGCTGTTGCTGCTATACTTAGCGGCAACGAACCAGGTGGTCAGCACCGCACTAGTGGCGCAGAGGGAGGTCGATGACGAGGAAATGGCAGCAACGGAGCCCGACGCCACCAGTGCGGAGGCGACACAGTTGGTCGAGGTGCCACCAAAGAAGAAAGTGATGCAGCGCCGGGTCTACTTCGTTAGCTCCCTCTTGCAGGGGGCTAGGTCGAGGTACTCCGGTGTGCAGAAACTGCTCTTCGGCCTCCTCATGGCCTCGAGGAAGCTGCGTCACTACTTCCAGGCACACGAGATCACTGTCGTCGCTCGCCTCCCTCTGCAGCGGATGTTGCACAACCCAGATGCGACGGGGAGGATTGTGGAATGGGCGCTGGAGCTGTCCAGCTTTGGCCTCAAGTTTGAAAGTACTTCGACGATCCAGAGCCGAGTCCTGGCGGAGTTCATTGCAGAATGGACCGCCACACCTGACGAAGAAGCCCAAGAGACTGCTCTCCCCAGCAAGGAGGCAAGTTGCGATTGGATTATGTACTTTGATGGGGCTTTCTCCCTCCAGGGTGCCGGAGCTGGCATACTGCTCGCCCCCACCGGAGAGCACCTCAAGTACGTGATCCAGATGCACTTCCCCAGGGAGGCATCAACAAACAACACGACGGAATACGAAGGGCTGCTTGCCGGTCTTAGGATCACGGCGGACCTCGGAATCAAAAAGCTCATCGTCAGGGGCGACTCGCAGCTTGTCGTCAAGCAAGTCAATAAGGATTACCAGAGCCCGTTGATGAAGGCCCACGTTGATGAAGTGAGAAAGCTGGAAGAGCATTTTAACGGTATCCAGGCTGAATACGTTCCCCGAACGGAGAACGATATCGCCGATTACCTGTCGAAGCGCGCTACCCTCAAGCTACCTGTGGAACCAGGTACCTTTGTGCTTCAGCTAACTCAGCCATCCGTTGATCCATCAACCGAGCAGAACAAGAGAAGGAAATCAGGACCCGGCAAGTACTTTCCCGCCAAGCTCCCCGGAGCCGCCGGCAAGGATGTTGCCGAGGACACTAAACCCGCCACGGGACGGCTAGCTCCGGCAGGACGCCAAGCTCTTGCCGTCGAGACGGCCGCCCCTATAGCGGAGGAAATGCCTTTAGTCCTCGCCGTCGAGCCTCAGGCTCCAGCGTGGGCACAACATACCGTCCGATTCCTCCAGACAGGGGAGCTTCCTGAGGAGTAGGAAGAAGCGGAAAAAGTAGCCCGTCGCTCTGCCATGTACCAGTTCGTCGATGACGTCCTGTACAGGAAGAGACCGAACGGTGTGAAATTGAAGTGCATCCCTCATGAGGAAGGACTGGAGCTGTTGGCAGAGATACATGGAGGCATATGTGGATCTCACATTGGGTCGAGGGCCCTTGCCGGCAAGGCGTTCTGGCAAGGTTTCTTCTGGCCCACCGCCCTCCAGGATGCAACGACACTCGTCACCAGGTGTGAGGCATGTCAGTTCCATTCAAGAAAGCTTCATCAACCAGCTCAAGCCCTTCAAACCATTCCTCTCTCCTGGCCCTTCTCGGTCTGGGGGCTCGACATACTAGGCCCCTTCCCCCGCGCTGTCGGGGGCTTTGAGTACTTGTACGTAGCCATCGACAAGTTCACAAAGTGGCCAGAAGTGGAGGCAGTGAGGAAGGTCAAAACTCAGTCAGCCGTCAAGTTCTTCAAGGGGCTAGTGTGCCGTTACGGTGTACCCAACCGGATCATCACCAATAATGGTACATAGTTCACAAGCCGCACCTTCATGCAATATACTCAGGACCTCGGCAGCAAAGTCTGTTTCGCTTTCGTCGCTCACCCGCGGAGCAACGGGCAAGCCGAGAGGGCAAATGCTGAAGTGTTGCGAGGCTTAAGGACCAAGACCTTTGACAGACTGCACAAGAGTGGAAGGCGCTGGATTGATGAGTTGCCGGCGGTTCTTTGGTCAATTAGGACGATACCAAATCGAGCCACCGGCCAGACACCCTTTGCCCTGGTATACGGGGCAGAAGCAGTTATCCCTACTGAACTCATATACGGGCCGCCTCGAGTGCTCGCTTATGATGAGCTTGAGCAAGAGCAACTGCAGCAAGACGACGCACTGCTCCTTGAGGAAGATCATCTCCGGGCGGCTGTGAGAGCAGCACGCTACCAGCAAGCCTTGTGACGCTACCATAGCCGCAAGGTTCATGCCCGGAGCCTTGAGGAAGGCGACCTTGTTCTTCGGCACGTTCAATCGGCCAAGAATTCCAACAAGTTGACGCCGAAGTGGGAAGGCCCTTATCGGGTAATACGAGTCACCAGGCCCGGCGCAGTCCGCCTGGAGACCGAAGATGCCGTTCAGGTGAGCACCTCCTGGAACATCGAGCATCTTCGCAAGTTTTACCCATAAGGCGCGGCTTGTCGGGCCTCTCGGCAAGCCACCCTTTTGTACAAGCATTGCCGATGATGCATGTAACCCTTTGTACAAAGCCAGGCGCAGACCCTGAGCCTAAATGAAGCGCTGGCGCCCTAAGTTATAGCATGCATGCTAGATCGAGTCTCGTCCTTGGTTAGGGTTGATAGTGCTTAGCAGCGGCTAACCCCTAGCTTAGAGGTCGAGTGTGCGTCTCTTTGCCGTTCTTTTGTCTCCTTTGGTTCGCAGGGCTCGGATATCCTTGCTGGATCACTTGAGGATGAAAAAAAGAGAAGAGGGACGGACCAGCATCTAGACCCCGACAAGCCAGTGTTGCCGGAGGCTGCAAGTACAAAGATTCACCCACGGCGAACCAGAGTTGCCGGGGGACGCAGTTTCAGATAAGTTCTTCATCCCTTATCATGCATTCTCTTATGGACTGAGGTATGCGAAACCTCGTTTCTTCCTAAAGCTACCGTGCTCCCCTAACTCTAGGCCCTAGGGCTCGTTCCTGGGGCCAGGTTTGGTCGTAGTCGCGGCAGCAAAGGGACGAAACGAGGAGCCCGAACCCGCCTCATCCCTTCCTCCGCCGAAAGCGTGAGAAAGGTCGAGCGACGTGGGAAGACGGCAGGGCCTGCTGCCGGGCAAGGAAATGTCTATCTTAAAAGATATCAAGGATTTACCCCTTGACGTGGGTTCTACCCGCAAGACAAGTGACCCGGCAAGCATCCCTTTTTCCTTAAAAACAGTCCACTCAGGTACAGTTCATGGAGAATGAAAAACATGAATGATGGGATTACAAGCTTTAAATTCGGCTAAGGCCCGAAGGCTTACATAATAAAAAGAGATAAGGTGCCCGTAATCCCTTTCTTGTCCCTCTCTTCAGGAGGCAAGTCAAGGAGCCGGCGACACGGATGATGGGGTCGCCGGTGCCGCACGGAGCGACGCCCGACACCTAGTCGGACCCGTCATCCTGCCGCCCGCTACCCTCGTCGTCGCTGCCGCTGTCCTCCTTGTCACTCCCGCCCGAGGAGGAGTCTTCGCTATCGGAGGAGCTCTCCACGCAGCACCTTGCCCGAGTCCCGAAGCACCCGAAGACCTTGACGGAGAGGAGACCGCCCTCCATCAGCTTGAAATGGAGGGTGAGCCCCTCCGTCAGGCGGTGGATACGGGCGAACGTCTTCCACCCTCGACCAAGATACATCACATTAGGGGCTGGGAAGTCGACGCGGACTCGCGTACCGCTGATTCCACAGCCCCTCATGTGCAGCCTCAGTGTCTCGGGCGGGTCCAGCTCCATTTCGCTCGCTGAAAGTGCAACTATCCCTAGGTGGTTTTGGTAATTCATAACAACATATAGCTCATTGAGCTAATGCAATTCCAAGACAATTATTTCAGGAAAGCTCAATGACTGGCATGGCATGGATGGTGAAAGTGGAACCCTCAAAATGCTAAGGGCAAAGGATTGGCTCAAGCTCAAAAGCTCAAGACTCTTCATTTTATATTTTAGTGATCCAAGATCACATTGAGTCTATAGGAAAAGCCAATACTATCAAGGAGGGATGAGGTGTTGCTTAATGAGCTCTTTGCCTTATGTGCTTAATGATATGCTCCAAAATCCTCAACTACTTTCCCATATCCACATTTGACCTAAACCCTAAGCCAAACTTGGTCCTACCGATTCTTTCTATCCGGCGCCACCGAGTTTCTCATATGTCATAAGCCACTGCCAAACCCTAGCAAATCGGTTCTACCGATAGGGATCTCGGTCTCACCGAGATGGGATTGCAACCTCTCGGTTTCCTTTTCGTAACTTTTCGGTCTCACCGAAAGAGCGGATTGGTCCCACCGAGATTGCAATGTAAACTCTCTGTTTCCCTTTTGTAACTTTTCGGTCTCACCGAAAGAGCAAATCGGTCCCACCGAGTTTGCCTGACCAACTCTCTGGTTAGCCAATTACCAAATCGGTCTCACCGAGTTTGTGTAATCGGTCTCACCGAGATTACGTTATGCCCTAACCCTAACCATATCGGTCCTACTGAGTTGCATGTCAGTCCCACCGAAAATCTCTAACGGTCACTAGGTTTACCTTTTCGGTCCGACTGAGTTTGTTGATTCGGTCCCACCGAGATTGGTAAATTGTGTGTAACGGTTGGATTTTGTGTGGAGGCTATATATACCCCTCCACCTCCTCTTCATTCGTGGAGAGAGCCATCAGAACACACCTACACTTCCAACTCATATGTTCTGAGAGAGAACTACCTACCCTTGTGTTGAGGCCAAGATATTCCATTCCTACCATATGAATCTTGATCTCTAGCCTTTCCCAAGTTGCTTTCCACTCAAATCTTCTTTCCACCAAATCCAAATCCTGTGAGAGAGAGTTGAGTGTTGGGGAGACTATCATTTGAAGCACAAGAGCAAGGAGTTCATCATCAACAGACCATTTGTTACTTCTTGGAGAGTAGTGTCTCCTAGATTGGCTAGGTGTCACTTGGGAGCCTCCGACAAGATTGTGGAGTTGAACCAAGGAGTTTGTAAGGGCAAGGAGATCGCCTACTTCGTGAAGATCTACCGCTAGTGAGGCAAGTCCTTCGTGGGCGATGGCCATGGTGGGATAGACAAGGTTGCTTCTTCGTGGACCCTTCGTGGGTGGAGCCCTCCGTGGACTCGCGCAACCGTTACCCTTCGTGGGTTGAAGTCTCCACTAACATGGATGTAGGATAGCACCACCTATCCGAACCACGGGAGAAACATCCGTGTCTCCAATAGCGTTTGAATTCTCCAAACCCTTCCCTTTACATTCTTGCAAGTTGCATGCTTTACTTTCCGCTGCCTATATACTCTTTGCATGCTTGCTTGAATTGTGTGATGATTGCTTGACTTGTCCTAAAGTAGCTAAAATCTGCCAAGAACTAAAATTGGGAAAAGGTTAAGTTCTTATTTGGTCAAGTAGTCTAATCACCCCCCCTCTAGACATACTTCCGATCCTACACTCGCGAATGGAGTCGGGAGACGAAGACGACGGCGAGGCGGCCGCCGCAGCCTGATGAAGAACTCACAAGGGTCGTCCCCAACGTGGCCCTCCATGGGGAGAGGAACTTCTAGCGGAGGCGAAGCCGGCGCGCCGCCCCGTCCTCCTCTTCCCCGAGCACCTCGGCCTCGCCCACAGCCTCGCCCTCTCCCCCTTCCCCTCGCGGCTGGCCCTACCGCCGCAGGTGCAGGAGAAGGAGGGACGCGTTGTCGAGCAGCGAGCCTCATCGCCACCGTCGAAGGACCAGGGTTCCCCTTCTCCATGGCGAATGAGAGGGAGGGGAGCAGAAGTTGAAGAAGTGAGATGGAGGAATGCAGGGCACCGACCCCCCCTGCTCTTTATAAAGGAGCAGGATGGGGACTCGACCGCCCCATTCCGCCAATGAAGACGTGAATGGCGCTGGAGACCGGGGCCAATCCGCCGCCCTAGCCTGCGACGGCCTGGCTTCCTGCCTTCACCAATTGCCACCCCAGGCGCATGGGCGCCGCGTGGCGAACGTGCAGGACCGAAGTGACGGGTGAGGTGACTTCTCCCCGCCCCGTGATTAAAGGGAGTGGGCGCCTTGAAAGACCACACCTCGGCCCCGTCCAGTAAATGGGCCGCGCCTCCACACCTCCCTCCGTTTATGGGGAAGGCGCGAGCCACCCCCTTTTACTACGATGTGACACATGCGTGCAGAGATCAGCCTCACGCATGCCGCCCACGTCACGCACGCTTCCCCACGACGCGCCATGCGCGGGAAGCATGGGAGACGCAGCGCGCGAAAACACTTACCGCGGTAAAAACCACCCTAACTGCCCGCGCACCGTTCTTGGGCCTGGCCCAACAATGCGTATCACTCATGTGTGGCCCAGGCCCGGGGGCTCCTGTCGGTGTACAAAAAGAGGGGTACACTTTTTGTACCCCTATGACTGTGCACGGGCAGTCTGAGCCACAGGCGCCACCGCACCGAGCCCGGCAAGGGAGGTAGAACCAAGGTAAGGACGAAGCCAAAGAAGAGCAGAACGACGCCAAGACCAAGACCACAAAGAGCAAAGGGGACAAAGCGGGCCCCCTGGCAAGATCCTTGCCGGGAGGCGGTTTTTGCAAACCCGGCAAGACCCTTGTCGTGGCAGCCTCGTCCAACACCTACGGAGCGGGTCACCCTTGAGTCCACTGCCCCCATGGGGCAAGGATTCGGGAGGCATCCCCGTGGTGGTATGCAGATCTTTGTGAAGACATTCAAGATCAGATGCACACTCTAGAAGATGATGGTCCTTGGCGGGATCCCAGCCAAGGAGAACCACAAGGCCCCCGGCAAGAGCCTTGCCAGGGATAGCAACAGGCGCCGCGGCAAGACCCTTGCCGGGGCCCCGACAAGACCCTTGCCGGGGCCGCGGCAAGGCCCTTGCCGAGGGCACCCGCGGGGCCATCATCGGACTCGCACTAGTCACGCCTCCACCACCGTTCGCATGCAGCTGCCGACCCAACCAGCTAGGCAGGCGCCTGCGTGGTGGCATGCAGATCCTCGAGGAGACCCACCGCTGCGCCACCTCAGCTGCCTGCCCGCCTACATGGCATCGCAGGAACCACTGGCCAGGGCGCGTGTCGACGCGGGAGATAGCGGCGATGGACGAGACGGGGCTCTCCCCCGCCCCCGATAAAGCAAGGACACCTAAGCAAGGTGCATTAAATGCGCCTTGTCATGTAATGCGAGGGATAACCTTGCATCACTGTACCCTTTCCACCTCCTGTGTGCCACTGTGGCAGCCCCTTTCCCTATAAAAGGAGGCCCCAGGCGACCAGGACGAGGATTCGGCTTTTTGGAGCTCCTCACGCCCCATAGCTAGCTCAAGAACACAAGCATATAATCCACCAAAGCAGGAGTAGGATTTTACGCATCTTCGCGGCCCGAACCTGGGTAAAGGAATCGTGTACTGCCTGCTCGACCCGCTCTTCTCACGACCCCCGCACCCTGCAACCACAGGAAGGGATTCTCGTGATCCCATAGGTGTCGTTTCCCAGCGACAATGATCATACCTAGATATTCTCATAACTATGCTCAGTTCTGTCAATTGCTCAACAGTAATTTGTTCACCCACCGTAGAATACTTATGCTCTTGAGAGAAGCCACTAGTGAAATCTATGGCCCCCGGGTCTATTCTCATCATATCAATCTCCATCACTTTATTATTGCTTTGTTTTTTTTACTTTGCCTTTTATTTTACTTTGCATCTCTATATCAAAAATACCAAAAATATTATCTATCAGATCTCACTCTCGTAAGTGACCGTGAAGGGATTGACAACCCCTAATCGCGTTGGTTGCGTTGAGCTATTTGTTTTGTGTAGGTACAAGGGACTCGCGCGTAGCCTCCTACTGGATTGATACCTTGGTTCTCAAAAACTGAGGGGAAATACTTATGCTACTTTGTTGCATCATCCTCTCCTCTTCGGGGAAATCCAACGCAGTGCTCAAGAGGTAGCAAGAAGAATTTCTGGCGCCCTTGCCGGGGAGGTCTACGTAAAAGTCAACATACCAAGTACCTATCACAATTCCTTATCTCTCGCACTACATTATTTACCATTTTCCTCTTGTTTTCCTCTCCCCCACTTCACCCTTGCCGTTTTATTCGCCCTCTCTTTTCAATTCGCCTTTTTCTCGCTTGCCTTTTGCTCGTGTGTTGGTTTGCTTGCTTGTCATGATGGCTCAAGATAATACCAAATTGTGTGACTTTACCAATACCAATAATAATGACTTCCTTAGCACTCTGATTTCTCCTCCTACCAATACTGAATCTTGTGAAATCAATACTGCTTTGTTGAATCTTGTTATGAAATATCAATTCGCCGGCCTTCCTAGTGAAGATGTCGCTACTCATCTGAATAGCTTCGTTGATTTATGTGATATGCAAAAGAAGAAAGATGTCGATAATGATATTGTTAAATTGAAGCTATTTCCTTTTTCTCTTAGAGATCGTGCTAAAGCTTGGTTTTCGTCTTTGCCTAAAAATAGTATTGATTCTTGGAACAAGTGCAAAGATGCTTTTATCTCTAAGTATTTTCCTCCCGCTAAGATCATCTCTCTTAGAAACGATATTATGAACTTTAAGCAACTTGATCATGAACATGTTGCACAAGCTTGGGAGAGAATGAAATTAATGATACGTAATTGCCCTACTCATGGTTTGAATTTGTGGATGATTATACATATTTTTTATGCCGGATTGAATTTTGCTTCTAGAAATCTTTTAGATTCGGCCACGGGAGGCACTTTTATGGAAGTCCACTTTAGGAGATGCTACTAAACTCCTAGATAATATTATGGTTAATTATTCTTAATGGCACACTGAAAGATCTACTAATAAAAAAGTGCATGCGATAGAAGAAATCAATGTTTTGAGTGAAAAGATGGATGAACTTATGAAATTATTTGCTACTAAGAGTGTTTCTTCTGATCCTAATGATATGCCTTTGTCTACTTTTATTGAGAATAATAATGAATCTATGGATGTGAATTTCGTTGGTAGGAATAATTTTGGTAACAACGCGTATAGAGGGAATTTTAATCCTAGGCCTCATCCTAGTAATCCTTCTAATAATTATGGAAATTTCTACAACAACTCTTATGGAAATTTTAATAAGATGCCCTCTGAATTTGAGAATAGTGTTAAAGAGTTTATGAATTCGCAAAAAATTTCAATGCTTGCTTGAAGAGAAATTGCTTAAAGTTGATGATTTGGCTAGGAACGTTGATAGAATTTCTCTTGAGGTCAATTCTTTAAAGCTTAGATCTATTCCTCCTAAGCATGATATCAATGAGTCTCTCAAAGCCATGAGAATTTGCATTGATGAGTGCAAGGAAAGAACCGCTAGGATGCGTGCTATGAAAGATGCCTTTATTAAAGCGTGTTCTTCCAATTCCTATGAAAATCAAGATGAAGATCTAAAAGTTATTGATGTGTCCCCTATTAAATCTTTGTTTTGCAATATAAATCTTGATGAAACTGAATATGATCTTCCTTTACCTAGAAGGCGTTACAAAAATCGGAGTATTTAGATCTTGATGATGAAATTGATAAAAGTGGGATTGAAAGAAACAAAACCCTAGATGTTGCTAAACCCACTATATTGGATTTCAAGGAATTTAATTATGAAAGTTGCTCTTTAATTGATTGTATTTCCTTGTTGCAATCCGTGCTAAATTATCCTCATGCTTATAGTCAAAATAAAGCCTTTACCGAACATATCGTTGATGCCTTGATGCAATCTTATGAAGAAAAACTTGAGTTGAAAGTTTCTATGCCTAGAAAACTTTATGATGAGTGGGAACCTACTATTAAAATTAAAATTAAAGATCATGAGTTTTATGCTTTGTGTGATTTGGGTGCTAGTGTCTCCACTATTCCCAAAACTTTGTGTGATTTGCTAGATTTCCGTGATTTTGATGATTGCTCTCTAAACTTGCATCTTGCGGATTCCACTATTAAGAAACCTATGGAAAGAATTAATGATGTTCTTATTGTTGCAAATAGTAATTATGTGCCCGTAGATTTTATCGTTCTTGATATAGATTGCAATCCTTCTTGCCCTATTATTCTCGGTAGACCTTTCCTTAAAGCGGTTGGTGCAATTATTGATATGAAGGAAGGGAATATTAGATTTCAATTTCCATTAAAAAAGGGCATGGAACACTTCCCTAGGAAGAAAATAAAATTACCATATGAATCTATCATGAGAGCCACTTATGGATTGCCTACCAAAGATGGCAATACCTAGATCTATCCTTGCTTTTATGCCTAGCTAGGGGCGTTAAACGATAGTGCTTGTTGGGAGGCAACCCAATTTTATTTTTTGTTTTTGCTTCTGTTCAGGAATAAATAATCCATCTACCTTCTGTTTAGATGTGGTTTTATGTTTTAATTAGTGTTTGTGCCAAGTTAAACCTATAGGATCTTTTTGGATGATAGTTATTTGATCTTGCTGTAATTTCCAGAAACTTTCTGTTCACAAACACAAATGTTAAAAATCACCAGAACATGATAAAATACTGATTCCAATTTGTGCTGATCAATAAGCAAATTGTCTAGGTCTTCCTATTTTGGTAGAGTTTTTGGAGTTCCAGAAGTTTGCGTTAGTTACAGATTGCTACAGACTGTTCTGTTTTTGAGAGATTCTGTTTTTCGTGTGTTGTTTGCTTATTTTGATGAATCTATGGATAGTAAAATAGTTTATAATCCATAGAGAAGTCGGAATAAAGTAGGTTTAACACCAATACAAATAAAGAGTGAGTTCATTATAGTACCTTGAGGTGGTCTTTTGTTTTCTTTCGCTAACGGAGCTCACGAGATTTCTGTTCAGTTTTGTGTTGTGAAGTTTTCAAGTTTTGGGTGAAATATTTTGATGGATTATGGAACAAGGGGTGGCAAGAGCCTAAGCTTGGGGATGCCCATGGCACCCCCAAGATAATCCAAGGACACCAAAAAGTCAAAGCTTGGGGATGCCCCAGAAGGCATCCCCTCTATCGTCTACTTCCATCGGTAATTTTACTTGGAGCTATATTTTTATTCACCACATGATATGTGTTTTGCTTGGAGCGTCGTGTATGATTTGAGTCTTTGCTTTTAGTTTACCACAATCATCCTTTCTGTACACACCTTTTGAGAGAGCCATACATGAATTGAAATTTGATAGAATACTCTATGTGCTTCACTTATATCTTTTGAGCTATATAGTTTTGCTCTAGTGCTTCACTTATATCT
The DNA here is from genome assembly GCA_032464435.1 of Aegilops umbellulata. Classification (NCBI taxonomy): domain Eukaryota; kingdom Viridiplantae; phylum Streptophyta; class Magnoliopsida; order Poales; family Poaceae; genus Aegilops; species Aegilops umbellulata. The sequence goes on along the minus strand of CP136057.1, from coordinate 634,698,091 downwards.
TTTAGAGCACGATGGTGGATTTGTTTTATAGAAAACTATTGATCTCTCATGCTTCACTTAGATTATTTTGAGAGTCTTAATTAGCATGGTAATTTGCTTAATAATAATAATATGCTTGGTATTCAAGATTTGAAAAACTTTCTTTTGAGTGCGTTGAATACTAAGAAAAGATTGATGCTTGATAATTGTTTTGAGATATGAAGATGGTGATATTAGAGTCATGCTAGTTGAGTAGTTGTGAATTTGAGAAATACTTGTGTTAAAGTTTGTGATTCCGGTAGTATGCATGTATGGTGAACCGTTATGTGATGAAGTCGAAGCACGATTTATTTATTGATTGTCTTCCTTATGAGTGGCGGTCGGGGACAAGCGATGGTATTTTCCTACCAGTCTATCCCCCTAGGAGCATGCGCGTAATACTTTGCTTTGATAACTTCTAGATTTTTGCAATAAGTATATGAGTTCTTTATGACTAATGTTGAGTCCATGGATTATACGCAGTTTTTCCTTCCTTCCACCATTGCTAGCCTCTCTAATACCGCGCACCTTTCGCCGGTATCATACACCCACCATATACCTTCCTCAAAACAGCCACCATACCTACCTATCATGGCATTTCCATAGCCATTCCGAGATATATTGCCATGCAACTTTCCACCGTTTCGTTTATTATGAAACGCTCCATCATTTTCATATTGCTAGCATGATCATGTAGTGGACATCGTATTTGTGGCAAAGCCACCGTTCATAATTCTTTCATACATGTCACTCTTGATTCATTGCATATCCCGGTACACCGCCGGAGGCATTCATATAGAGTCATATTTTGTTCTAAGTATCGAGTTATAATTGTTGAGTTGTAAGAAAAATAGAAGTGTGATGATCATCATTTTTAGAGCATTGTCCCAAGTGAGGAAAGGATGAGGGAGACTATGATTTCCCCACAAGCCGGGATGTGTGTGACGCCCTCGATTCAATCGTACACTAATCATACACGCAAATGTGTACGATCAAGATCAAGGACTCACGGGAAGATATCACAACACAACTCTAGACACAAATTAAAATAATACAAGCTTTATATTACAAGCCAGGGGCCTCGAGGGCTCGAATACATAAGAGTCAGCGGAAGCAACAATATCTGAGTACAGACATGAGTTAGACAAGTTTGCCTTAAGAAGGCTAGCACCAAAAACAACAACGGTCGAAAAGGCAAGGCCTCCTGCCTGGGAGCCTCCTAACTAGTCCTAGTCGTCAGCGGTCTCCACGTAGTAGTAGGCATCGACGGTGGCATCTGGCTCCCGGGCTCCGACATCTGGTTGCACCAATCGGAAATAAGAAGAAAGGGGGAAAAGGGGAGCAAAGGAACCGTGAGTACTCATCCAAAGTACTCGCATGCAAGGATCTACACTACATATGCAACATTATCAAAGGAAGGATGTATATGTGGACTGGGCTGCAGAAATGCCAGAATAAGAGGGGGAAAAGCTAGTCCTATCGAAGACTAGCATCTTCTGAAAACCACCACCTTGCAGCAATAGGGGGGAGTAGAGTAGCATAAAGTAAAGTAGTAGTAGTGTCATCAACCTCGGCCAGAGATCCTTTCTCGACTCCCTGCAAGAAAGCAATCCGAGAGCCATACTATCCAATTCTCATCACAATCCATTTCTCATATCCATGTCTCAACTCAAGTATCCAGTTCTAGTTGTATCGATCGGGATACAACTCCAAGTGTCCGTTACCATAGGACAGGCTATCGATAGATGTTTTCTTCCCTACAGGGGTGCACCAACTTACCCACCACACTCGATTAACTCCGGCCGGGCACACTTTCCTGGGTCATGCCCGACCTCGGCCAAACAATACGTCGCAACTCGACCTAGGCTTAATAGAGAGGCCAGTACGCCGGACTAACCCTATGCCCCCGGGGGTCATGGGCCATCTCCCCGGGAACTCCTGCACGTTGCGTACGCGGCCGGTGAGCAGACCTAGCTACCTCCTTCAACAAGGTAGGTGCTTATGCAATCCAACCCGGCACGCGCCGCTCAGTCGCTGACGTCTATTAAGCTTCGACGGATGTATATGACGCAAAACGCCCATAATATGCCCACGTGATGGTTAGTGCTATCAGGCCAGAGGCCCCTCGGATCAAATATCCAAATCGTAGTGGATTAGGAATGCGCGGTAACAAGCAGAGACTCACGAAAGATGTGGCCACGTTGCCCCGTCTCGGGGACTTGCGGCAAGGGCTAAGAATGCCCGGCCACGCCCCGTAATTATCTCGCGGGCACCCTCCAGGTCAACCCGTCTCCACATGGGTACCCCTCAGGGTTGACCCGTCTTTAGTAACATGGTTCAGTGTAAAGTCATAGTAACCATAGTAACCGTGTGTCCAAACATCAAGGGGAAAACCCGAGGAATCACCCCCAGTGAATTCCACTCGATGTAATCATCAAGGTGAACGTAAGAGGGACCACCCTCGAGGTTCACACTTGAGGGGTTGCACGAAGAGTCGTATCGGAAGTGGTTAAGGCGGAATCACCCCCGATGACCACGACCGAATAGCTACACTACAGGGTTAACATCAGAAGTGCTGTAGAGGTCTCACCCTCGGCACTCGATAGTAACCCAGTAGTGTCGAGCAACTAAGGGGAAAGTGATGTGCGGTGCCGGAGCCTGGTCTTCGATCCCGTTGATCAGGTCTTCAATGACGAAGCAGGGGCAACAAGGACAAGGTGTGGCGGGGTGACTGATGGATCACTAACCAACCTATACTAAGCAGTTTAGGATAAGCAGGTAAGGTAACAATAAGCTGGTTACAAAAGCAGGCTATGCATCAGAATAGGAGCAAACAATAACAGTAGCAAAATCTAGTGCAATTATGAGAGAATGGAATGGGCGATATCGGGATGATCAAAGAGGGGGCTTGCCTAGTTGCTCTGGCAAGGAGGGGTCGTCATCGACGTAGTCGATCACAGGGGCATCAACAGCGGTCTCGAGGTCTACCGAAGAAGAAGAGGGGGAAGAAAAAATAAATACACGCAAACATAAGCATAACAAGACAATAAGCGGTGCTAGAGGTGTTCTAACGCAGCGCTAGGCGATACTGGCGAAGGAGCATAACATCCGAGAAAGTTTTCCCGGTTCCGGACGTCTGTTAGACAGATGAACCGGAGGGGAAAAGTTCAACGTTTGCTATGCTAGAGACATGTGATAGACGAACGGAGGGCGTATTCGGACCCGTCCGGTCGTTCTGAGCAACTTTCATCTATACAACTTTTCCATCCAAAATACGGATTATTTTATATGATTTTTCAAAGTTTTAAACATTTTCTGGAATTGTTTAATACGAGTTTGACTAAGTCAAAAAGACTGGTCAAATAGAGAAATGGTGGCCCACATGTCATATGCTATCCCTAAACAAATAAGTAAATCTAACTTATTTAAAGGGGGCCTACATGTCATCTACGAATAGACTACCTTAGGACTAGTTTAATCCTAACTAGACTAAACAAGGGACGGCTCACACTCAACACAGCACGCACACACCACACACAGAGCATGCACACACCTGCTCTGCCATGGCCAGGGGCGGCCACATACTCAACACGCGCGCGCGCGCGCACACACACACACACACTCATCTAGCCGTGGCTAGCGCCGGAGCAGCGGCGGCAGTGAGCGGCATCATCGACGGACAACATCCAAGCGCAGCACCAAGCAGCAGCTAAGAGTAGCAGCAGCACATGAGCAAGGCGGCGGCAGCATCAGAAAAACAAAGCAGCAGCGGCAGGAAGCAGACAATATTAAGCGCAGCTAGTAGAGCAACACCAACGGCAAGAGCAGCTACGGGCAGCTCGACAACGGTGCAACATCAGGCGGCAGGGCAGGGGGCGCAGGTTGAGGCGTGGCGGGGCGTGCACGGGCCGGGCGGCAGCGAGGCGACGAAGGGCCGCAGTAGCAGAGCAGCAGGAAGCAAGCAGCAACAGTAACCGAGCAGGTGCGCGTACAACCCGGCGTGGCCATGGACGAGCTCGGGGACGGCGGCTACGGCGACTAATCGACAACAGGGAGAGGGGGGTTTGGAAAAGTGGCTCACAGCGGAGCTCGAGGAGGGCTCGATGGAGCCGGAGGGGTCGAGGGTGAGCAGATCGACGCAGCGAACACCGACGACCGGAGGTAGGAGACGATGCCGATCCAGCACTGTGTTGGTCCCCGGCTCGAGTTCTTCTGCGTAGATGAAGAAGAGGAGCACCGCGGTTCTCCTAGATGTCTCCGTGCGGCGCAGGGTGGCTGGTGGCCGCGGGATCGACGGCGGCGCGTCGGCGACCGCGCTCGGGTGAACGAGGCAGAGAGTGGGGAAACAGCGCAAGGAAAAAGGGGCGGACGGAGTCTATGTCACACGGGGGGAGGCATGCGCGGCTTTTGCAGGCAAGGGGGAGGCCGTGGATGCCCGGCACGTGGCCGGCGCCATGGCAGATGGCCTCCACGCTCTCTGCCTCTATTGTAGGTTGGGGATGGCAAGTGGGTGGGCTGGGCCATGTGCACACTAGAGGCCACTTGGACAGTATTAGTTTAGGCCTTTACTCTTCTTCTTTTTTTTGCATATGTCAAAAGTATGAAACTATTTCTTGGCTTGTAATCGAGGTTGTGCATGATTTAAATACTTTGTCTGGTGAAGATAGAGCATAGCCAGACTATATGATTTTGTAGGGATAACTTTCTTTGGCCATGTTATTTTGAGAAGACATAATTGCTTTGTTAGTATGCTTGAAGTATTATTATTATTTTTATGTCAACATGAACTTTTGTCTTGAATCTTTCGGATCTGAATATTCATACCACAATTAAGAAGATTTACATTAAAATTATGCCAAGTAACACTCTGCATCAAAAATTCTCTTTTTATCATTTACCTACTTGAGGACGAGCAGTAATTAAGCTTGGGGATGCCTGATACGTCTCCAACATATCTATAATTTTTTATTGATCCATGCTATATTATCTACTGTTTTGGACTATATTGGGCTTTATTTTCCACTTTTATATTATTTTTGGGACTAACCTATTAACCGGAGGCCCAGCCCAGAATTGTTGCTTTTTTCCTATTTCAGTGTTTCGAAGAAACGGAATATCAAACGGAGTCCAAACGGAATGAAACCTTCGGGAACGTGATTTTCTCATCAGATATGATCCAGGAGACTTGGACCCTTCGTCAAGAAAGCCACGAGGCGGTCACGAGGGTGGAGGGCGCGCCCCTAGCCTCGTGGGCCCCTCGAAGCTCCACTGACGTACTTCTTCCTCCTATATATACCTACGTACCCCCAAACGATCAGATACGGAGCGAAAAACCTAATTCCACCGCCGCAACCTTCTGTACACACGAGATCCCATCTTGGGGCCTGTTCAATCTTGCGGTGTCCTTTCCCAGTGACAGAAGGGGCAGCAAGGCACGTATTGTATTGTTGTCATCAAGGATAACAAGATGGGTTTTTATCATATTGCATGAAACTATCCCTCTACATCATGTCATCTTGCTTAAGGCGTTACTCTGTTTTTAACTTAATACTCTAGATGCATGCTAGATAGCGGTCGATGAGTGGAGTAATAGTAGTAGATGCAGGCAGGAGTCGGTCTACTTGTCTCGGTCGTGATGCCTATATACATGATCATACCTAGATATTCTCATAACTATGCTCAATTCTGTCAATTGCTCAACAGTAATTTGTTCACCCGCCGTAGAATACTTATGCTCTTGAGAGACGCCACTAGTGAAATCTATGGCCCCGGGGTCTATTCTCATCATATCAATCTCCATCACTTTATTATTGCTTTGCTTTTTTACTTTACCTTTTATTTTACTTTGCATCTCTATATCAAAAATACCAAAAAAATTATCTATCAGATCTCACTCTCGTAAGTGACCGTGAAGGGATTGACAACCCCTAATCGCATTGGTTGCACTGAGCTATTTGTTTTGTGTAGGTACGAGGGACTCACGCGTAGTCTCCTACTGGATTGATACCTTGGTTCTCAAAAACTGAGGGAAATACTTACGCTACTTTGTTGCATCATCCTCTCCTCTTCGGGGAAATCCAACGCAGTCCTCAAGAGGTAGCAGCGGGCTGGCCGCCACGTTGGAACGGGTGTGGAGCATAAAAACTTTGGCAAGTGCGGGCCTGGCTTCCGCCTCGCAGACGTCCCCCGCAAGGGTCTTGCGGGGGTCTTGCGGGCGTCCCCGGCAAGGATCTTGCCGGGGGTCTTCATCTTCTAGTTCTCATCTAGTTTTGCAGGCCTCTGGTCTTTACAAAGATCTGCATGCCACCATGCAGGTACCTTCCGAGCCTTGGTTCTGGTGTTGTTGGCGGTGCTAGAACTTTTAGGCTCAAGGATGGCGGTCTTGCTGGTTTTGGGCAAGTTGCCCCGGCAAGGCTCTTGCTGGGGCAGCGTAGGTCATCCCGGGCCGAGGGAGACCCATCTTGTCCCTTTGCCCTTTGCGCCTCTGGCTTCAGCGCTTCTCTAGTAATCTTGTATCTTGCTTCCTCTGCCCCGCCAAGCGCGGCCGCAGGTGTGGCTACGACTGCTCGTGCACAAGTAGAGGGGTACAAAAAGGCCCCTACTTTTGTACACCGACAGGAGCCCCCGGGCCTGCACCACACATAAGCGCTGAGCGTTGTTGGGCTAGGCCCAGAACGGTGCGCGGGCACGCGTGGCAGAGTTTTAACTATAGTAATCCCTTCACTAGTTGCGCTTCCCCATGATGCGCATTGAGTGCGTGACGTGGGGGGTCGTGCGTGGAGTGGTTGCAGCAGGCTTGCGCCATGTCGTGGTGAATAGTAAAGAGGCGGTATGCGTCCTCCTCATAAAAATAGAGGAAGCCGCAAGGGTGCGGCTCATTTACTAGTGGACTTGGGTCGTGGTCATTATGGGGCCCGCGCCCCACGATCACGGGGCATGAAACGGCCGTTTCGCTTGCCCTCTGAATCCTGGCTCGCCCGCCACGTGTTCCCCATGCCTCAGGGAGGGTAGGCGGTGGATGCGGAAGGCACGGGCCTTAACACCGAGGCGGGGGGCCGGGTGACGCTGATTGGAGCAGCGGGTCGGTCCTGATTCCCCGCGCCCCTGGCGGTTGGATTGGTCGATTGGGGCGGCCGGCCTCAGGTTGGGGGGCTGAGCCCCGTCCCCCTATAAAAATGGAAGAGGGGCAGCGTCTTTCCACACTCGTCTTCTTCCAGCTCGATCCATTCCTTTACTTTGCCATGGCGAGAGGGCGCGGTCGTGGATGTCCTTTTGTGGAGGCGACTAGGTCCTCCTCCCGCCAGAGAGCCACGACGGTTAATAAGGAGACAGACGCCCAAGGAGGAAGTGCTGGATGGGATCGAGGTCGGCGAGGTGGCCGAGGCAGAGGTTGGCGCGGAAGGGGGACACCCACGATGTCACCGTCTCCGCCGCCATCTCCTCCTGCCTCATCGAGCGGCCATGTCGGAGACACGACATTGGAGTTCATCTTGCAGTTGCACGAGCCGCCGTGCAGCCGCCTTCACGTTCTCGAGGCGTTCGCGAGGGTGCTGGAGATCGACTAGCCACTGAGGCTGAGGGTTCACATGAAGGGGTGTTGCAACAGCTACATGTGGGTGAACACAAGGTTCCCCGCCCCTCATGTGATGCTTCTTCGTCGGGGCTGGAAAACCTTCGCACGCGCCAATTGCTTGATGAAGGGGCACGTCCTCTACTTCAAGTTAGTGGAGAGCGACCTGCTCCCCGCCAAGATCTTCGGGCGCTTGGGACACATGTTAGGGTGTTGCACGGAGAGCTCGACTGACGACGAGAGCTCCTCCTCAAGTGACGGCGACGAGGAGGGGAACGGTGGGGAGGACGATGAGGACGGGTCCGACTAGATGTCAGACGCTCCATCCCTACGCGACGCCGGCAGCAGCACCATCTGCACCTGGCCTTCTCCCCGGTAGAGTGATCTGTCGGGGAGGGGTAGTTCTTGGCGTTGGCTCCCTAAGCCAGCTCCTTGAACTTCTCGGGGCCGTCGCTTCTGACGGCTGGCGCTAGAGGGCCGGAGAAGACGAAGAAGGTGGGTGGCGGGCCGTCAAGTCGGAGTACGATGGCATCAACACCTTCGTCTCGTATTGCCGGCCCGCTGCCTCATCTTCCAGCTTCTTCCCCGGCACCGTCATCACCAGCCCTCTCCTGGGCGGCCGCCGAGACGTTCTCTTGGTGTCTTCTACTACTCGTACCTCTCCTAGGCACTGCCTTTGCCCTCCCGCTGTCTTGATCCGCTTCCTGAGGAGAGGGACAAGAAACGGATTACGGGCACCTTATCTCTTTTTTAGATCTTAAGCCGGCGGGCACTTGTCGACTCTAGACTTTGTAATTCCCTGCTTATGTTTATGTTCCGTATGAATTGTTCTCGTTTAATCAACATATTAATGAAAAAGGGTGTTTGTCAGGTTCTTTTGTGCGTGAGCGAGGCCCACACTAAGGAGCGAGTCCTTGTTATTTCAAGCAAACAACGTCGCCCGGCAACAAACCTTGCCATCCTCCCGCTTTATACCACGATTATACCCACGCCCTTGGCGGGAGTAGGGGAAAAGCAGGATCGAGCCCTTCATTTGTTTCCTTTCCGCCGCAAATACAACCAAATTCCAGCCTGAGTAGGATTTCGAGCGTAGGAAGGAGGGAGCATGGTGGCATAGGAATAACCAAAGTTTTGTATGTTCGAGTTTCATACGGAAGCGCATAGCGGGGGAGAAGAGATTTATCTGAATCCGCAGCCCCCGACAACCTCATCTTGCCGGGGTCGGGGGTGTCTGTCCGTCTTCTTTCCTCCAAGCGGTTCTGCAGAGAAGCCTGTGCAGCCTGCGAGCCAAAAAGGACTCGAAGAGACAGAAAGACATGCACTCGGCTAGGGGTTAGTTGCCGCCAAGCACTATCAACCCTACCAGAGAGGGAGACTCAACCTAGCATGCATGGTAATTTCTAGGGCGCCAGCGCTTCATTTATTCATATGTTGCTCAGGGTCTGCGCCTGGCTTTGTACAAAGGGTTACATGCCTTGCCGGCAAGGCTTGTACAAAAAGGTGGTTTGTCGGGAGGCCCGACAACCGCGCCTTATGGGTAAAACTTGCAAAGATGTTCAATGTTCCAGGAGTTTCTCACTGGAATACAATCTTCGATCTCCAGGCAGACTGCGCCGGGCCTGGTGACTCGTATTACCCGATAAGGGCCTTCCCACTTTGGCGTCAACTTGTTAGAATTCTTGGCGCATTGGATTCGCCGAAGAACAAGGTCTCCTTCGTCAAGGCTTCGGGTGTGAACCTTGCGACTATGGTAGCGGCGCAAGGCTTGCTGGTAGCGAGCGGCTCGCATAACAGCCCGAAGACGCTCTTCCTCAAGGAGCATTGCGTCATCTTGGCGCAACTGCTCTTGCTCAAGCTCATCATAAGCGAGCACTTAAGGCAACCCGTATATGAGTTCCGTCGGGAGAACTGCCTCTTCCCCGTATACTAGGGCAAAGGGTGTCTGGCTAGTGGCTCGATTTGGCGTCGTCCTGATCGACCAAAGAACCGTTGACAACTCATCAATCCAGCGCCTTCCGCACTTGTGTAGGCTGTCAAAAGTCTTGGTCTTGAGGCCTCACAACACTTCTGCGTTCGCCCTCTCAGCTTGGCCGTTACTTCTGGGATGAGCAACAGAAGCAAAACAAATCTTGTCGCCGAGGTCTTGGATATATTGCATGAAGGTGCGGCTCATGAACTGTGTGCCGTTGTCGGTGATGACTCTATTTGGCACACCAAAATGGCATACTAGTCCCTTGAAGAACTTGATGGCTGACTGTGTTGTCACCTTTCTCACTGGCTCCACTTCCGGCCACTTTGTGAACTTGTCGATTGCGATGTACAAGTACTCAAAGCCCCCGACAACACGGGGAAAGGGGCCCAGTATGTCGAGCCCCCAGCCGAAAATGGCCAGGAAAGAGGGATTGTCTAAAGAGCTTGAGCTGGTTGATGGAGCTTCTTTGAATGGAACTGGCATGCTTCACACATGGTTACGAGTGCAGTTGCATCCTGGAGAGCGGTGGGCCAGAAGAAACCTTGCCGGAACGCTTTGCTGGCGAGGGCTCTTGACCCTATGTGGGAGCCACACATGCCTCCATGTATCTCTGCCAAGAAATCCAGTCCGTCCTCCTGAGGAATGCACTTCAATTTCACGTCGTTCGGTCTCCTTCTGTATAGGGCCTCATCCACAAGTTGGTACATGCTGGACTGACGGGCTACTTTCTCTGCTTCTTCCTGTTCCTCGAGGAGTTCCCATGTTTGGAGGAAACGGACGGTGCGATGCGCCCATGCTGGAGCCTGGGGCTCGACGGCAAGGACTAAAGGCTCATCTTCGGTCGTATGGGCAGCTGCCTCTACGTCCAGGCCTTGGGGCCCTGCCGGAGGTCGCTGCTCCTCGGCAAGCTTGGGGCACCCAGCAACGTCTTTGCCGGTGGCTCCTAGGAGCTCAGCGGGAAAGTACTAGTCAGACCCGCTTTCCTTCGTTTATTCTGTCCTGCCGATGGCTCAACGGACAACTGGGTTAATTGAAGGACAAAGGTACATGGTTCTGCAGGCAACTTGAGGGCAGCGTGCTTTGACAAGTCGTCGGCAATGTTGATCTCTGCTCGGGGAACATGCTCTGCTTGCAGACCGTCAAAACGCTCGTCCAATTTCCTCACCTCATCCACATAGGCCTCCATCAAAGGGATCTAGTAATCCTTGTTAACTTGCTTGACGACGAGCTGCGAATCACCTTTGATGATGAGCTTCCTGATTCTGAGGTCTGCCGCGATGCTGAGACCGGCAAGCAATCCCTTACTCTGCTGTGTTGTTCGTTTATTTTTCCAGGGGGAAGTGCATCTGGACCACGTACTTGAGGCGCTCTCCGGTGGGTGCGACGAGTAGCACGCCGGCACCAGCACCTTGCAGCGAGAAAGCTGCATCAAAGTACATGATCCAATCACGGCTCGTCTCATTGCCGGGAAGGGTGGTCTCTTGAATCTCCTGGTCGGGCGTTGAGGTCCATTCTGCTATGAACTCTGCCAAGGCTCAGCTCTTGATGCTTGAAGTACTTTCAAACTTGAGGCCAAAGCTTGACGGTTCCAATGCCCATTCCACGATCCTCCCAGTCGCATATGGGTTGTGCAAGACTCGTTGCAACGGGAGGCGGGTGACGACGGTGATCTCGTGCGCTTGAAAATAGTGGCGCAGCTTTCTCGAGGCCATAAGGAGGCCGAAAAGCAGCTTCTGCATACCAGAATATCTTGATCTAGCCCCTTGTAAGAGGGAACTGACAAAATAAACTGGGTGCTGTACCACCTTCTTATTCTGTTCAATTTCGCCCATCTTCGCAGACTCTGTCTTGCCGGGACCGGGCCTCGTCGGGGGTTCCGCCTTGCCCGTGTCGGGCCTCGCCGGGAAGAGCTCTGGCCCATCATCCGATGTCTCCGCTGCCACTGCTGCTTCTTCCTCAAGTTCCCTCTGTGCTACTAGCACAATATTGACCACTTGATTCGTCGCCGCTAGATATAGTAGCAACGGCTCTTGTGGCTTAGGCGCAACTAGTATTGGTGTGGAGGAGAGGTACCTCTTCAAATCTTGCAATGCTGCCTCTACCTCCGAAGTCCATTTCATTGGACCCGCCTTCTTAAAAACTTTGAAGAAGGGGAGGGTGCGCTCAGCAGATTTGGTGATGAGCCTACTTAGAGCAGCAACACAGCTGACAAGCTGATGGACGTCTGTGACTTGCTTCGGCATCTCAATCTGCTCAATTGCTTTGATATTTTCGGGATTTGCTTCGATCCCGCGTTGAGACACAAAGAACCCAAGAAGTTTGCCGGATGGGACGCCGAAACACACTTCTCTGGGTTGAGCTTGAGGTTGATCTTGCGCAGGTTTGCAAATGTTTCCTCTAGATCCTGCACGAGTGTGACCTTGTCCTTGGTTTTGACTATTATATCATCCATGTAGACTTCCATATTTCTGGGGTTGAAAACCAATTTGGACTGCTCGGGCAAATGTCGAATCGGCGCTCTTCAACCTTGAAGGAATCCGTACAAAACAGTACGTACCACATGGGGTGATGAACGCAGTCTTCTCTTCATCTTCCTTAATCATGAAGATTTGGTGGTACCCTGAGTAGGCGTCGAGGAATGACAGCAGGTCACACCGGCAGTGGAGTCCACTATCTGGTCAATGCATGCCAAAGGGAAAGGATCCTTCGGGCAAGCCTTATTGATATCTGTGTAGTCAATACACAGCCTCCACTTCCCATTTGCTTTACGCACTACACCAGATTGGCCAACCACATGGGGTGGAGCACTCCTGTGGCCAAACTCACCGCCTCCAACTTCCAGATTTCTTCGATGATGAACTCTTGTCGCTCCAAAGCTTGCTTTCTGACCTTCTGCTTGACTGGTCGTGCATGAGGACAAAGAGCAAGGTGGTTCTCAATCACCTCCCTGGGAACGTCGGGGATGTCGGATGCTTGCCATGCAAACACATCGACATTTGCCCGCAGGAATGCGACGAGCGCGCTTTCCTATTTGCTGCCAAGGGTGGAGCTTATGGTAAAAGCTCCACCCTTGACATCCTCCTTGACGACCACCTTCTTGGTTTCTGGTGGGGCCGCCTTGGACCTCTTGCTCCCGCTGGCGGACCTCTCTGGCGCGTCCTCAACGGTAACACGGCGCTCCTAAGAGGTGCGTTTGCTGGAGGAGGTGCAGGAGTCCTTGCGGCGGTCGGAAGTTTTGCCGGAAGGGGCCACGCCGGAAGAGGCAGATGCCTTGCCGGTTTTATTCCCTCCTTGGGCCTCAGCGGAAGGAACATGTACCTTGGCAGCCGCCACTGCAACTGCTTCCCGGTAGAGTTGGTCGACGCAAATGAGCGCGTCCTTCTTGTCGGAGGGGACAGTGATGATGGTCATTAGCCCGAGCATCTTCAACGTATTGTATGCGTAATGTGATGCTGCCATAAACTTGGCCAGCGTTGGGCGGCCGAGGATCCCGTTATTGGGCAAGGGGATATTGGCAACATAAAAAACGATCTTCTCTGTCCGGTAATTCAGCTCGCCCCCAAATGTGACAGGCAGCGTGACCTTACCCTTCGCCTGGCTCCTCCCAGGATTGACTCCTTGAAACGTGCCCTTCTCCTCGAGATCTCCATCGGGGATTTACAGCCTCTCGTTCACGGCAGGCGAGATCAAGTTCAGACCAGCCCCACCATCGACTAGCACTTTTGTCACCTTGAGGTTGCGTATTGTTGGTGAAACCAACAGTGGCAAACACCCGACCACAGTCGTGCGGTCAGGGTGATCCTCGTTGTCAAAAAAGATAGGCGTGCTGGACCACTTCAGTGGCCTCTGGGCATCGAACGATGGCTCCACCGCAGTGACTTCATGATGTCTACTACGCAACCTTCTTCTTGTAGATGTTGTTGCGCCTCCAAGTGCAGAGGTTTGTAGGACAGTAGCAACTTTCCCTCAAGTGGATGACCTAAGGTTTATCAATCCGTGGGAGGCGTAGGATGAAGATGGTCTCTCTCAAGCAACCCTGCAACCAAATAACAAAGAGTCTCTTGTGTCCCCAACACACCCAATACAATAGTAAATTGTATAGGTGCACTAGTTCGGCGAAGAGATGGTGATACAAGTGCAATATGAATGGTAGATATAGGTTTTTGTAAACTGAAAATATAAAAACAGCAAGGTAACAAGCGATGAAAGTGAGCACAAACGGTATTCCAATGCTAGGAAACAAGGCCTAGGGTTCATACTTTCACTAGTGCATGTTCTCTCAACAATAATATCATAGTTGGATCATATAACTATCCCTCAACATGCAACAAAGAGTCACTCCAAAGACACTAATAGCTGAGAACAAACGAAGAGATTATGGTAGGGTACGAAACCACCTCAAAGTTATTCTTTCCAGTCCATCCATTGGGCTATTCCTATAAGTGTCACAAACAGCCCTAGAGTTCGTACCAGAATAACACCTTAAGACACAAATCAACCAAAACCCTAATGTCACCTAGATACTCCAGTGTCACCTAAAGTATCCGTGGGTATGATTATGATATGCATCACACAATCTCAGATTCATCTATTCAATCCAACACAAAGTACTTCAAAGAGTGCCCAAAGTTTCTACCGAAGAATCACGACGAAAATGTGTGCCAACCCCTATGCATAGGTTCATGGGCAGAACCCGCAAGTTGATCACCAAAACATACATCAAGTGAATCACGTGATATCCCGTTGTCACCACAGATACGCACGGCAAGACATACATCAAGTGTTCTCAAATCATTAAAGACTCAATCCGATAAGATTACTTCAAAGGGAAAACTCAATCCATTACAAGAGAGAAGAGGGGGAGAAGAAACATAAGATCCAATATAATAGAAAAGCTCGCGATACATCAAGATCGTGCCAAATCAAGAACACGAGAGAGAGAGAGATCAAACACATAGCTACTGGTACATACCCTCAGTCCCGAGGGTGAACTACTCCCTCCTCTTCATGGAGAGCGCCGGGATGATGAAGATGGCCACCGGTGAGGGTTCCCCCCGGCAGGGTGCCGGAATAGGGTCCCGATTGACTTTTGGTGGCTACAGAGGCTTGCGGCGGCGGAACTCCCGATCTAATCTCCTTTTTCGAAGTTTTAGGGTACGTAGGTATATATGGGTGCAGGAAGTACGCCGGTGGAGCTTCGGAGGCCCCACGAGGCAGGGGCGCGCCCTAGGGGGGTGGACGCGCCCCCACCCTTGTGAGCACCTCCCTTGGCTCCTGACGTGGGGTCCACGTTCATCTGGTAGCTTTCCTTCCAAAAATAACTTCTCCAGTTGATTTCGTTCCGTTTCGACTCCGTTTGATATTCCTTTTCTTTGAAACACTGAAATAGGCATAAAACAACAAATCTGGGCTGGGCCTCCGGTTAATAGGTTAGTCCCAAAAATAATATAAAAGTTGATAAGAAAGCCCAATATTGTTCAAAACAGTAGATAATATAGCATGGAGCAATCAAAAGTTATAGATATGTTGGAGACGTATCACTTCACGCGTCCGCTACTTCAGTTGGCGGTGAGAGGTGTGCAACGAGGCGCCACCGTCGACGCACATGGCCTCCGTAGGCACCCCTACCTGGCGTGCCAAAGATGTCGGGAACAACACCTATGGGATCACAGGGAATCCCTACTACAGTTGGCGGGGCGTGGGGCTGCGCGAAGAGCGGGTCGAGAAGACCAACACGCGGGAATTTTTACCCAGGTTCGGGCCGCAAACGATGCGTAATACCCTAGTCCTGCTTTGTGTGTATTTAGTGTTCTTGAGTTCTTGAACTATCTGCGGTGCATGCCCAGTCCAAAAAGTCTGAATCCTTCCTCGGTACGCCTCGGGCCTCCTTTCATATGTCGAAGGGGCTGCCAGCGGCACACAGGAGGTGGAAAGTGTCTAGAGTGTACAAGTTTATCTCCTGACATCATAGGACAAATGCATTTAATGCGCCGCCTATGTGTCCTGTTGCTTTATCGGGGACGGCAGAGAAGTTCGTCCCGTCCGTCGCTGCCTTGCCTTGCTTCAGCACGCGTCCAGGGTGACGAGGCAAGCAGCGCCACGCTGGCTGGCTGGCTGCTGAGCTGGTGTGGTGGCAGGGTCTTCACGAAGGTCTGCATGCCACCAAGCAGGTGCTTGGCTAGTTGGTCTAGAAGTTTCATGCTGCCACGCGGGCGCTTGCCTAGGTGGTGGGCTGGCCGCCACGTTGGAATGGGTGTGGAGCAGCAAAACTTTGGCAGGTGCGGGCCTGGCTTCGGCCTCGCAGACGTCCCCGGCAAGGGCCTTGCCGGGGTCTCGCGGCCATCCCCGGAAAAGATCTTGCCGGGGGTCTTCGTCTTCTAGTTCTCATCTAGTTTTGTAGGCCTATGGTCTTCACAAAGATCTGCATGCCACCATGCAGACGCCTTCCGAGCCTCAGTTCTGGTGTTGTTGGCGGTGCCAGAACTTTTAGGTTCAAGGGTGGTGGTCTTGCTGGTGTTGGGCAAGTTGCCCCGGCAAGGCTCCTACCAGGGAAAAGTAGGTCGTCCCCGGCTAGGCTCTTGCCGGGGGAGACCCATCTTGTCCCTTTTCCCTTTGCACCTCTGGCTTCAGCACTGCTCTAGTAATCTTGTATCTTGCTTCCTCTGCCCCTCCAAGCGCGGCCACAGGTGTGGCTACGACTGCCCGTGCACAAGTAGAGGGGTACAGAAAGGCCCCTACTTGTGTACACCGACAATAAACAAATCTTATGTATATAAAAATTTAAAGTAAAATAAGAACTCAAAATTTTAAGATCATCATTCATCTTTGCTTCATGGTAATGGAATTTTAAATTGAGTAAAGTTATGGGCATCATTTATATGGGCACTTACTCCAACCATTTGGCTGGAATGGTTAAACCCTTAACATAAGTGCTACATATGATTAATTTATGAAATTTTTATGGGCACTTACTCCAATTTTGATAGAAATAAATTAGTCAGGTCTATATGGGGAGATGGTTTACATAATCCCATATTAAGGTCACGTGGACAATAACTGATGAAATAAATATATTGTCCCTCTGTATGTATGTGCATTCAATGTTATTTTTCCAAAATGGATGCATGTATCTATGTTTGTTTATTGTGCAAGGAGGTTCATAATTTATGCTCATGCAAGGTACTAAATTCATAGAAGGCCACTATGAACCAGGCCAACCACCTTTCACCCACGTAGGACTACCACATCTTATCTGCGTAGAGTAGACCTTGATGATTTAGTCTTATACTAGATGATATCATGAATATATGATAAAGGTACATCAAACCTAGAACTATGTCCAACTCAACATTCAAAACTAAGGGTAAAATATAATTAGTTAGTAGTGAAGGCCTGAAATATCATACCTCCTATATTTCAAAAAACTAATTTATTAATTGTGTTACATAATAGAGTTTTTGTGAGGGTGTTAAATAATAGATTGCACTTCAACTGACTCTAAGTGGACTACACATTTTTTCCATATTTATTGCTATATTAGACAAACTTTGGTCGTATAGATATATTTAACAACATTAATATGCCCTAATCTATTGGTATCTGTATTTAATGTACGAGGGGGTTCCAAAATTAGTTCTAGTCCTTGCCTAGATCAATAGAGTGGAGGTACCAAGCCTAGTGTTTGCAAGCCGGTTGTGTTTAGTTTCTAGCTAATCATTGTTCAACTAACTTGAGAGTAATTTTTCTTCCTCTTATGTGGAATGGAAGATCTTCTACCGATGCTTGGAAGAAGAAGCTATGTTGCCCTAATAAAGCAGGGTCCCTAATCTTTGTATACTAATGGCTGAAAGTTACGTGTTATCCATTGAGAAGTCGACGAGGAAATAGTTGACACTTTGTATTGGGGCCATGTTGCAAGGGTTTGAGTGCCATGTTTTCCTTCCATATAGTTGTACAAAAGTTACCTGACGTTGCAACTAAGGAAAGGGGTGCACAAAAAATTAATCGATATGTTGAACTAATGCATTAATAAAAGGTTCAAACCCTATCTCGTGTCCATGGGGGATGTGTGAGTAATAAACGTGGCACCGAAAGAACTTTTATATCTAGTCAAAAATATTGTGTCCTGCCAGCCTCACCCATTATGTATAAGATATGTAAACATATATAATCAAGCATCCTAAAATACTGTAAACATGAATGTATTCTAAGAAATATAAAAAAAATCTAATGTATTATAAGTAAGGTTTAATTTTATAGGTATTTTTTTTACCAAAATGAATAAGTCTCCATTTACTTTTTATATATGTAGGTGAAATTTTATATTAAAAAATGTGTTTAATAAATCATTCATATTGCTCCAACTTCCACTTCTAATCCTCCTTATGAGCATTTCTGGCCTATTTTTTTACAGTGATTTGTAGTTGAACACCATCCAAACTATGGGTGGAATTCTTTACATGAATGTAGACATGGCTAGGTGTTGGTCATCTAGAAAAATAGTAATGCAAAAGATATAGTTTTTATGAGGGACTACCCTATCATGCTCGATGAAGCTTATTATGTGTTATCTCCATTTGTATGACGTGTACGGGTTGAATAAAAGACCAAGATGTTGATACATATATTGCATGAATAATATATAATGTGGTCTACCACCTAATATGGGATGTTGGTGCTACAATGCTATCTCTAACTTCTTACAGTAGTTAACCATACTTTTTGCTAGGGGATTTTATCTCCTTTGTGATTGGTGTAAGAAAATAAACAAATCTTATGTATATATATTTTTTTAAAGTAAACTAAGCACTAAGAAATTTAAGATCATCCTTCATCTTTGCTTCACTATAATGCAATTTCAAATTTAGTAAAGTTATGGGCATCATTTATATGGGCACTTACTCCAACCATTTGGATGGAATGGTCAAACCCTTAACATAAGTGCTACGTCTGATGAGTTTGTGAAATTTTTATGGGCACATACTCCAATTTTGAAAAAATAAATTAGCCAGGTCAACTTTTGCAGATGATTTACATAATCCCAAATTAAGGTCACGTGGACAATAACTGATGAAATAAATCTATTGTCCCTATCCATGTATGTGCATTTAATGTTATTTTTCCAAAATGGTTGCATCTAGTTATCTTTGTTTAGTGTGCAAGTAGGTTCGTAATTTATGCTGAAGGTACTAAATTCATAGAAGACCACTACAAACCATGCCAACCACCTTTCACGCACATAGGACTACCACATCTTATCTGCATAGAGTAGACCTTGACGAGTCAGTGTTATACTAGATGATATCATGAATATATGATGCATGTACATCAAACCTAGAACTATGTGCAACTAAACATTCAAAACTAAGGATAAAATATAATTAGTTAGTACTGAAGGCCTTAAATATGATACCTCCTGTATTTAAAATACTAATTTATTAATTGTGTTACATAATAGAGTTTTTGCGAGGTTGTGAAATAATAGATTGCACTTCAACCTCTCTAAGTGGACTGCACATTTTTTCCATATTTTTTGCTATGTTAGAAAAACTTTGACCATATAGATATATTTGAAAGAACATTAATATGCGCTAATCTGTTTGTATCTATATTTAGTGTACAAGGGGTCCCAAAATTAGTGCTAGTCCTTGCCTAGATCAGTAGAGTGGAGGTACCAAGCCTAGTTTTTGCAAGCCGGTTTTGTTTAGTTTCTACCCAATCATTGTTAACCTAACTTGGAAGTAATTTTTCTTACACTTATGAGGAATGGTAGACCTTCTACCGATCCTTGGAAGAAGAAGCGATGTTACCCTAATAAAGCAGGGCCCCTAATCTTTGTATACTAATGGCTAAAATTTATGTAGTAGCCATTGAGAAGTCAACGAGGAATTAGTTGTCACTTTGAAGCGGGGCCACGTTGCAAGGGTTTCAGTGCCACATTTTCCTGCCATATAGTTGTAACCAAGTGTCGTACCTGACGTTGCAACTAAGGAAATTGTGGGATGCAGAAAAAACTAATCGATCTACTGAACTAATGCATTAATCAAAGGTTCCTTGTCTCGTATCCATGTGGGAGGTGTGAGTAATAAATGCGACGCCGACAGAACTGTTGTAATTGTCAGCGTCATCCATCATGTATAAGATATGTAAACATGCATAATCAAGCATCCTAAAATATTTTAAACATGAATGTATCACAAGAAATGTGAAAACAATATTCAATGAATTGTAAATAAGGTTTAATTTTATAGGTATTTAGTTTACCGAAAAGAATAAGCCTCTATTTACTTTTTATACATGTAGGTGAAATTTTATATTTAAAAATGTATTTAATAGATCATCCATATTGCAACAAGTTTCACTTCAAGACCTCCTTATGAGCATTTCTACCGTATTTTTTTACTGTGATGTGTATTTGAACACCACTCAAACTATGGGTCGAATTCTTAATATGTACGTAGACATGGCTAGGTGCTGATCATCTGGAAAAATATAATGCAAAATATATAATTTTTATGAGCGACTGCCCTATCTTGCTCAATGAAAACTATTGTATGTTATGTCCATTTGTATGACGTGCACGGGTTGAAAAAAAGACCAAGATGTTGATACATATTATACATGAATAATATTTAATGTGGTCAGCCACCTAATATGAGATGCTGGTGCTACAGTGCTATCTCTAACTTCTTGCAGTACTTAACCATAACTTTGTTGCTTGGCAATTGTATATCTATTGTCATTGGTGTAAGAAAATATACAAATCTTATGTATATAAAAATTTAAAATAAACTAAGAAGTAAGAAATTTAAGATCATCCTTCATATTTGCTGCATGGATAACCATGTCGAACTCCTATTTGAATCTCTCCCATCCCCCCCCCCCACACACTATTGGGTATGACCCCATTGAACATGAAATCATTTATTGGAGTCCATATAAATGATGCCCTTAACTTTACTAAATTTAAAATTGCATTACCTCGTCAACCTCGTTGTTTTAGAGAAGTTAACCAAGAGTATATTTAACATGCGTGAGATATATTCAAGAAGAAAATTAAAGTGAGAAAATGTTTACCACATGGAATGTACCCCCCGTCCCATAATGTAAGAAGTTTTTTAACACCGCACTTTTGTCAAAAAATGTCTTACATTATGGGACGGAGGGAGTAACATTTTATCTCGTTGTTCTCAAATTGACTTGTAATGTAGCAAACATTTTACCACCTTATTTTTTTAAGAATTTTTTATTAGGTTGACTTAAAAGGCACTAACAATTACATGCAAGATGCAATGTTGATACCTCGTTGCATCCTTTTAACAACAGACTAGGACATTGTTGTGTGCTCTCACATTTCTAAAACCAATGGAACCGAAAAGTGTTCAACTGCTTGGTTAGAAAGTCTAATAACTGCAAAAATACCAATATATAATCCTATGTGAGCCTTCTAATGTTCTGCCTCAAGCGGAGTCACTAAGAGAAAATGTAAGATCCATTGGAACTAGCCTCTCATGTGACGTCTCCAGGAGGATGTATGAGTTCACCATATGGCGGTCCTTCTATTGAGCATACCCTCAGATAGTTGTAGTTTGAGTGTGTTGACCTTTCCATATATTGGACCACTCACAAAAATCTATGCAATAAGGCTAACAAAGTTTCTTCACTACATAGCTAATGGTGATGGTGAAGTGCGGTTTTGGGACCCGTCCTAGTTTCAAGACCTTCAGGTTAAAGATATAGTGCCAAGTAGTTTTATGAAATATATAAAAAGGAAATTATATAGTTCTAAAGGATTTTGAAGACAATTCTTCGATTATACACACTAACTTCAACAATGGCTTGTTAGTTCTGATCATTTAGGAAGACATTAGTTATGGGGTATGGTTCGGCGTGTTGTCGAAATAGCTAGGGTTACTAATTCTATTTGATGGTTGTTCTTATTTGAATTAACAGGGTCAGCGACATCATCCATGCAATCAATTTGTAACGCCTCCATTTTCACTCCTCGTGTTTTTTTCTTTCCCAGGATTTTGCTCCTGCCATTTTCTTTCGATGTTCATTGGTATTTCCTTGTAACTATGTTAATCTCTAGTAAAAATGTTGAGCCAACTAGTGTATCCAATATTCCACATATGAACCTTTACAAAGCAACTACCATTTTGGTTGCTTGTATGATTCTAAAATAATTTGTGGATCTTCCTATAGCTACAAATGTCAAATATACACTGAGTTCACCTAGTTCAGAATGTGATTGCATTGTGAACCCCAAGCTTTTCCTTAAAATAAAACCCTTGTGAGGCATGTGTGAGATACACTCATCCAATTGAGATTATACTTTAGAACAAGATTACGTAACCATCTTGCCATAGATCTCCGAATGTGAAGTCATGTTGATCGATACGTCTCTATGAACCTAATACAAACACCTTAGGGTGCATTATTATGGTTGAACAAGGGTTTATAGCCAAATTAGTCTACCGGCCTATCTTTCCCCTCATCTATCTCTAATAATCATGCAAACAAACCCATGACACCATTTCAAAGCCATTTATTTGACAGGCCATGCATTGTTGGTGGTGACCATCACCCTGGCATGGAGTGGGGTGGTCTAGCCAAAGTTCCTCCTTGTCCCTCTCATCTGCCTTCATCCCTATCATCTGAAGAATGCCACAAAGCCCCTTCGACCTCCAATCTCACTCCCCAACACTTTATAGCACCCCAAGCACGTCGCATCCATGCATGTGTGCTCCGTCTAGAGCTCCCGAGCGGCGACCTTATCTAGTCAGGGTCTAACCCTTTATAGCCCTCCCAAGCTCACTCACACGCACATAGCCTATCATTCCCCTCTCTGTAACCCTCCCCGCATAAATAATCGTCCAGTCGAGGCCTTCTTATCCACTTTAGCGAGATTCACCACCACCCTGTCCTCGGTCGATGACGAGCAACCATAGCTTCTCTCATCGATCCCATCAACCAAAGTGCTCCAATAGCATCCACGAGGCCCTTCGACACTCCAACTCCTCCTTCCAGCTCCATTGGCAAGCACCCCTATATCACCCGTCATTGTCGCTCGTCGTGGCCGAGCTGCCCACATCGCAGAGGTTCCAGCCGACCATACACTACAGGTCGGTGTGGATCTCTACGTTGGTCACGTGATGTACTAAACATGGGAACAAAGACTCCAGCCGCTAGAACAAAGACTCCAGGTCGGTGTGGAACTCCCGCCATTAAGGGTAACCAGATGGGGTTTATTCATACGTGAGTTTATCTTGTCTACATCATGTCATCTTGCCTAATGCATTACTCCGTTTTTCCATGAACTTAATACACAAGATGCATGTTGGATAGCGATCGATGTGGGGAGTAATAGTAGTAGGTGCAGAATCATTTCGGTCTATTAGTGCTGAATGTGATACCTATATACATGACTATTGCCTTAGATATCGTCATAATTATTTGCTTTTCTATCAATTGCCCAACAATATTTGTTTACCCACCGTATGATATTTTGTTGAGAGAAGCCTCTAGTGAAACTACGTCCCCCGGCTCTATTTCTTATCATATTAAAACCAAAAATACCTTTCTGCAATTTTCTTTTATTTATTTTATTTTGTGTTTTAGTTAGATATATTTATCAAATCTCATACAATTTAATCTATCTCAGATTGACAACCCCTTTACGCGTTGGGTTACAAGTATCTATTGTTTGTGTATAGGTGTTGTTTACATAGTGTTCCTTGGTTATCCTACCGGATTGATAACCTTGGTTTCATAACTGAGGGAAATAGTTATCTTTGCTGTGCTGCATCATCCCTTCCTCTTCGGAGAATTAACAATGCAGATTACAAGCAATCACACTTCGATGTGAGAATGACGGAGGAGGCGGGCGGATGAAGAGAAGGACACGGAGAAGCAACCAACGACAAATCCATCTGCCGGAAACCAAACCCATGAACTCGCCGATAGGAGGGACCGCAAGGATAAGAGCATCTACAGCTGGACTAGGCAAATCCGGCCCCTCAAACGCCCGCGGACGCTGACCGGGCACCCCTCAAATGTTGCGCCGCACATCCACATACTGCAATTTCTGATCCTCAAATCCATGCAATCCGTGCACGTCGATCATATGATACAAACTGCCTGAATGCCAAAGTTCAAAACAAAGCAAAGAAAATCATAGTTCAACAACCGGACATGGCAAAATAAAATCAAGGTCCAAGCGTGACGGATGGCCTCGGATCACTGGCCCGGCGCCTGCTCCGAGCGGAATGCGTCCTGCTGCAGGCGGAATGCGTCTTGCTCCGCCGGCATCCGGGCTGCCTTCTCCGATTGCATCCGGGCCGCCTCCCTCTCTCGCTATTGGCGTCGCCGCAACTTGTGGGCGACGTTCTCCTTGCAAGTCGCCGCCGCTGACACCACGACTCCCACAGGCGAGGCGTACTGCGTCTCCGTTGCGGCGGTGTGTGTCTGGCTGGACTACATCTCCGGAGGTGGATCGAGACCGGAGGTGAGGATTGAGAGCAAGGGTGGAGGCCGCTGAGGGTCCGGACACGGAAATGGTTAGAGGGCGGCGGGAGGAGGAAGGGTTTGCTGGATTTGGTGCAATTTAGGGTGGGGTCGGGCTGTCGGGTCCGACGTGACGGGCGTGCCCGGGCGGGTCCGGGCGTCCCCATATTCGTCCCATATTTGGGCTGGATATGAGAGGTGCAGTTAGCCCGGACGTTTGAGAGAGGCCCGTCTGGGTCAAAAACTCGTAACCAGACAGTGACCGGACGACCTGCCCGAGCGTTTGAGACGGATTCGAGGGGTCCGGTTATAAATTCTCTGAGACTGGATGGCCACGAGGTGAGAAGCAGAGAGGGTGCCAATGGACTGAGCAGACGGCGCAATTTTACCCGGCATATCAAACGCTAATGCGTGCATGCAATGGGAACCCATCCGAGGAGGAAACCCAATACACCAACAGAAAGACCTGGACAATGTCCCGGCGCCAGCAACGACTGGGTGAACCAGAGAACAGTTAAAAAGAAGGCACGGACAACCAACGGTTCACGTCCAGTCCCTCGACAGCCACCTCTGAACCAGCCACCGAACGCACGGGCACATATCCACGTAAAATGACACATGCTCGCGTCGAAGAAGAACGAAAAAAGCCTCACAGACGTAATACCATGGTCGTGGAGCAAAATTCTGATCACACCCTCACGGCAAAGGAGCTGAACCACCACAACGAGACCCAATAGAGGCAAACTCAATGAACCAGTCAAGACCGTTGATGCACAACAGCTTGGATGGACCGGCAGTATACACCCCAATGAGCGGCCAAACACAGCATCCAACCAGCTTACCTGGCAAAGCACCCTACAGGTGAAAGCCGGTTTTTTGTCCAAAAGAACCACTCGTCGAACAAATTTGACAGAAAAGACTACCCTTGAATCACATTGACAAAACGGACTAGGCATCCCACGGCAACACCTGCCGCCACTGCCTCAGGCGGCATCCAACGTGTGACGGAATGGAGCAGCTCTTGTGGGACTAGCCACCAACGGCAAAATTTTGTGTTTTGACCCTTTTCACGTATAAAATCAGGATGTCACCCCGGTCTGGAATTTTTTTGAGATTTGACCCTTTTGCTACCGCCGGAGGCCCTGGCGGTAGCTATGTACAGGCTACCGCCGCCCCTCCTGGCGGCAGGTTCCCTGACGTCGTCTGGCCTTTAACGGTCGTGGACACGTAGCGAAGGGACCTACCGCCGACGACCCTAGCGGTAGGATCTTCCAACCTAACACCGGGCTATCTGGCGGTAGGATCCTGGATAAGGTTGTGAGGGGATGGGGTTGTGCTGCTCCCCCACCCACTCATTCACCCCACTCCTCTTGCAAGCTCAAGCTCTCTCCCTCTCTTCTCCCTCACCAAATCACCCACTAGATCCCCCTCCATTGCTTGAGATTTGTCCTGTGGATCGAGGGCATTTGCATCACCCAAGGTACCTCCCCCATCCCCCCTTCATTTGGTTGGTTCAAATCATGCATTTTGCTCATTTTGTTGGAATCACTAGTTCATGATTTTGTTGTGGTGAAATCAATGTATATGATGCATTTAGGGTAATGTTTGTGCTTTGACAATGTATTGTGTCACTAGCATTGTTTGGGTAGTAAGAAATATCATTTAGGGTTTTGTTAGGGTTAGGTTTAATGATATGGTTAGGTTTAAGGTTATGGTTAGGGTTATGCTTAAGTAAATGCCTATATGACGAACGTTAGAGTAGTTACCTCTCGAATTGTAGCTCGATCTACTCCTAGGGTTATAGTTTTTGTCAAGAGATGGTTAGGATTTTTGCCTTGGATGACCGTTATAGTAATCCTTCGACTTGTAGGATGGGATCGATCATCTTTGTTGAGACTTCGGCGGAGGCGATGGCGAAGCGTGAACGTGCAGTCATTGAGGAAAAGATGGACTTGTGGGTCAAAGCCGTCGATGCATTGAATGCGGTTTGTAGAGATTTTTCAAAGTATTATGTGTCAAAGTGCGACGATGACAGCGTTAAGTTATACCAAGCTAAAGAGAAAAACATAAGTAATCTCAAGAAGGAAGAGAAAATTCATAGACGCGCTCTTGCAAGGCAAATTGCATTATTAGGAAAAAGGGATGAAGTGAATGAGATGGACTTTAACAACCCTGGCCAAATCATTGATTAGCTAGTTAGGCAACCATCATCGGCGATACTTAGTCGGGCAACTCATTGGGCTTGGGTCCGTGAAAGAAATGATGTCATTTGTTGCAACCCCGGGCCGTACGAAAAAGATGTTGTCGGGGTAAATGACCACGGGTAGCCTAGCTGGCACCCCCTAGCACTTCAGAAAAAATTACGAGCCGATCCGGCCTCCAAGAATCCAAGACGTGGGGCCACCTTCCCCTGTCGGCTGCCCCTCAGGCCGACTATCGGAAGGCGGCCCGGCCTTAACCCTCATGAAGAAAGCCGCGGGAGGGCCGGCTCCAAGAAGCCGGCCACGAGAAGGCCGACTCCAAGAGGCCGGCTCCCACAACGCGGTCAAGATCGTATCCTCAAAGTCCGCATCCACATAACGGCGATGGGACGGGGCGTGGCTACAGTAAAGCCTGCCACCCCCGAAACCCGGAGCACGCCTGGCACAATGCGTCGTACGGGTAGCCCTGACCCGTCCGGCGCGGCACTGTTGCCATGTTGACTATGGCGCCATCCACGGCGGGCTGTCAGCGCAGTCCACGGGCGGTGGGCCCCTTCGGGCAGAGAGACACCCGAAGGCAGCCAAGCCTCCTCCAGTCGGCCCAAGACATGGCCGGCTTCCCCAAGCCGGCTTGCCCCCTCCCTCGAAGGAGGCGCTTCATTAAGGAGACAAGACGACGTGAGGCTACAGCGATCGCCCGCCAGGCGGCGGCAATGTAGCCATGCTTACCTCGATAAAGCCCTCATCATCAGAATTGAGGCAACAGTAACTAGCCACCGACAGGGCCCTTGGCAGTGGGTCCTGCCTGTCGACCAAGGAGCCGGCAGCCGGCGGGGCCCACCAGCAGGCGGGCCCCAGCAGCCGGCGCAGAAGCCGGCGAGCGTAGACACTGACGGCTAGGGCCCGCGCCCAGCCGGATTACCATTGTACCCCCGGGGGGTAGGCCTATATAAACCCCCCGGGGCGCCCATGCAAAGGGTTGATCTCATCTAGGTTTTACCCCACATAGAGAGAAGAGTAGAGCTAGCCTTGCCCTTCTTCTTCCTCTCGCCAAACAGCTCAAGGAGCATCTTGTAGCTACTTGTTCATTGAGTGATCATGCGGAGACCCCGCAGAGCAGCAGTAGGGGTGTTATCTCCACGGAGAGCCCCGAAGCTGGGTAAGATTCGCCGGCGTGCATGTCTTCGCCTCATCCCGCTTCTAGGCACCGGCGACGTCTTACTGGTTCCCACAATGATAAGCCACCCGTTAGCATATGTCGCACCAACCACCCGACATTTGGCCCCCACCGTGGGGCCAGGTGCACCGTCGTCCGGAGACCTGTTCCGGACGAGAACCCTCTTCTTCCCCAGCAAGCATAGCCAGCCCGGCACGCCTGATGGCGCTTGCCACGACGCGCTGCAAGGCGTCACCAACGCCTGCGCAGCGAGCAACCTCGCCGATCCACTTGGCGAGGCCCTCATCTCCGACGAGCCCGCCTACGACGCGGGCACCGACCACCTCGTCAACCTCCTCGGCCAGCTCCACGTCTCCAGCGAGCCTGCTGTGGACCAGGAGTCCGTTGGCTCCACCGATCCGATGCCTGTCGATTCCGGCGCGGCCTCGCTCGATGCCTTCCCCACCAACGTCGTGATCTACGACGACCCGCTTCCTCGAGCCGATGGCTGTGACGGTGCCACCGCCGAGGTGATGGTCATCAGCCACGGCGGCGCTTCTGGCGAGAACGCCCACGACGCCCCGCAAGCGGTGATCCACGACTTGTCCGTCCCCCTCCCGGCCGATGCCGACGCCGAAGCACTGGAGGCTCGCCGCCTCGCCCTCCTCGCGGAGGGCCGGAAGCTAGCTTCCATGAGACGCCTCACCGAGGCCCACCAGCGCGAAGTCGACCGCGCCGCCTTTCGCACGCCACCTCCTGGTGGGCCAAGCCGAGCCGGTGTCGTCAGACAGCGCGGCGCTGTCATCGCCGACATGCTCGGAGTCGACCGCCCAGTCTACGCCACCCCACTCGAGAACCTGCGCGCCGCCCAGGCGGCCGTAGATGAGCTGGATGGACTGGGGGCCGAAGAGCTCCCCTACATGACCAAACGCATCCAGCAGCTGATCGTTGCAGCCGCACAGTGGCACGAAGCCGACGCCCGCGCGGAAAGCCCTCCACCGTGCCGAGAGCACGGCGCGACCTCTCGGACGCCGACTGCGGGTAAAACCCGCGCGTGACACGAGAAAGAGCCGGCTGCCAGCCAAAGCCAAACTCGGATCTCCATCGAGCGAGACGCAGAAGGCCGCCCTCGAGCCGTGGAGCGGCGGGGCAACCCGCCTCCGCCTCCGCCTCGTGGGGAAAGGTACCCCACCCCGCCGCCTGTCACGCATCCGACTCTCAGTGGCCGACTAGGTCGCCGCGAAGGAGTCGGCGAGAACGACGCCCGCCATCGGATCGACCGCCTAGCACGATCCCTGGCGCTAGAAGAAGAAGATGATGTCGGCCCGCCTTGCTTCGGCCCCCGCATCCGCGACGAGCCCTTCCCCAAAGGGTTCTCGCTCCCAAGAGACACGCCCAAGTACAACGGCTCTGTGAAGCCGGAAGATTGGTTGATCGACTACTCCACCGCAGTACGCATCGCAAACGGCAACAGGCGCGTTGCCGTGAAGTACGTGCCCCTCATGCTCCAAGGCACGATGCGGACCTGGCTCAGCAGCCTCAAGCCATACAGCATCAACAGCTGGCTAGATTTCACAGAAGCCTTCGTCCGCAACTTCACCAGCACCTACCAGCGGGCTCCCAAGCCCAGTCAGCTCTCCTTGTGCGTGCAAGGCCCCACCGAGTCCACTCGCGACTACCTCACGCGTTGGGCCGAGCTCCGCAACTCTTGTGAAGAGTGCACGAGGTGCAAGCCATAGAGTACTTCACAGCCGGATGCCGAGAAGGCACCCTCCTCAAGCACAAGCTCCTCTGCGACGAGCCGACTACCCTCGACGAGCTTCTAGTCATAGCGGACAAGTACGCCACCGCCGACTCCTCAATGAAGACTGAACTCCAGGTAGACGCGTCCGGGACGGTACTCAACCCCACGCCCAAGACGCCGGCTGGGGACTCCGGCCGACGCCCGTACCAAAACGACCACAAGCACAAGGGCCCCATGCCGCCCTCCACCAGTCGGCAGGTGGCCACGGTTGAGGGCGAGCAGCCCGAAAGGCGGCCCACACCCAAGAAGCAGAAAGGCGGCAGGCCGGCTTGGCAGCCGGCCTTCTCCTACGAGCAAACTCTCGACGCCCCATGCAAGTTCCACAGCGGCACGAAGCCGTCCAACCACACAACCCGGAAGTGCCACTGGCTCACCTGAATCTCCAAAGTCGAAGGGCTCGTGCCGCCTCCACCTGCTGGTCCGCCGCCTCCGGCTCCGCAGCAGCCGGCCGCTCGGCCAGCAGTCGGAGCTGTGCACGACGAGTTCCTCGACGAGCATGTCGCCTATGTCGTCTTTACGAGCCAGCCTGAAGACCGGCGCAGCAGGCGCCGAGAGCACCAGGAAGTCAACGCGGCTGCCGCCAACCCCTCCGAGCACATGCACTGGTCAGAAAAGCCTATCAACTGGAGCCGGGCCGACCACCCAGAGGGGATGCCATCTCCCGGCTCTTATGCATTGGTTCTGGATGCCACCCTTGCAACAGACAGACGCGCCGCCCGTTTCTCCCGCGTGCTGATAGACGGCAGGAGCAGCATCAACATCCTGTACCTTGACACCCTGAAGAAGCTCAACGTCAAGATGAAGCAGCTCATGCCTACCCGGACTGTGTTCCACGGCATCGTACCCGGCCTGTCCTGCGCCCCCATTGGCAAGATCAAGATTGATGTCCTCTTTGGGGACAAGGATCATTTCCGCAGGGAGGCCACCTGGTTTGAAGTGGTGGACCTTGAGAGCTCTTGCCATGCACTGCTTGGCCGTCCGGCCCTGGCCAAGTTCATGGCTGTCCCCCATTATGCTTACCTCAAGATGAAGATGCCGAGCACCAAGGGCATCATCACCATACCCGGCGATTACAAGAAATCCTCTGAGTGCGCAGCAGCCAGCAGCCGGCTGGCCGAGTCCCTTGTGATTGCCGAAGAGAAGAATATGTTGGACCAGGTCGTGGCCATGGCCGGCAAGCAGCCGGCCCTGTACCCCAATCCCAAAGAATGTGATGCCCAAGGTTCCTTCCAGCCGGCCAAGGAAACAAAGAAGATACCTCTTGACCCCGAGCACCCAGAAAGGTTTGCCGTCATTGGGGCAAACCTAAGCAGCAAATAGGAAGGCGAGCTCGCCGATTTCCTCCGTGAGAATCGGGACATCTTTGCATGGTCCCCCAAGGACATGCCGGGTGTTCCGAAGGATTTCGCCAAGCACAAACTACACGTCCGAGAAGGTACAAAACCAGTCAAACAACCCCTCCGCCGACTGTCGAAGGAAAAGAGAAGGATTGTAGGAGAAGAGATAGTCCGGCTTCTGGCCGCCGGCTTCATTATGGAGGTTTTCTTTCCGGAGTGGCTTGCCAACCCGGTCCTCGTGCTGAAGAAGAACAACAAATGGCGCATGTGTATAGACTACACGAGCCTCAACAAGGCCTGCCCCAAAGATCCCTTTGCCCTGCCAAGGATAGATCAAGTGATAGACTCCACAGCCGTATGCGACCTACTGAGTTTCTTGGATGCTTACTCCGGGTACCACCAGATAAAGTTGGACCCGGCCGACCGCCTGAAGACCGCCTTCATCACGCCCTTCGGAGCTTTCTGCTACCTGACTATGACATTCGGCTTGAGAAATGCCGGTGCCACTTTTCAGCGTTGCATGCAGAAGTGCCGCCTCAAGCAGCTCGGCAGAAACGCCCACGTCTACGTGGACGACATTGTGGTGAAGACGGACAAGCACAGCACCTTGCTGGAAGACCTCAAGGAAACATTCGGGAACCTGCGCCGATTCCGGATCAAGCTCAACCCCGAGAAATGCGTGTTCGGAGTGCCAGCCGGCCAGCTTCTAGGCTTCCTGGTCTCCGAACGCGGCATCGAATGCAACCCAGTGAAGATCAAGGCCATTGAGAGAATGGCGATTCCCACCAAACTTCGAGACGTCCAGAAGTTCACCGGATGCTTGGCTTCCCTGAACCGCTTCATCAGCCGGCTCGGAGAGAAGGCTCTCCCCCTCTACCGCCTCATGAAGAAGACCACTCACTTCGAGTGGAACAACCAAGCCGACCAAGCTTTTCACGAGCTGAAGAAGATGCTGACCACGCCGCCTGTCCTGGCGGCGCCGACTGAGAAAGAGCCCATGCTCCTTTACATTGATACAACCAGCCGGGTGGTCAGCACCGTCATCGTAGTCCAGCGCCCAGAAGAGGGCCGTGCCCAGCCGGTCCAGAAGCCGGTGTACTATTTGAGTGAGGTGTTGTCTACCTCGAAGCAGAACTACCCGCACTACCAGAAGATGTGCTACGGCGTGTACTATGCCGCCAAGAAGTTGAAGCCCTACTTCCAAGAGCACCCCATCACGATCGTATGCACCGCCCCGCTTGCCGAGATCATAGGCAGCCGGGATGTATCCGGCCGGGTGGCGAAATGGGCCATCGAGCTGGCCCCTTACACGATCTTCTACCAGCCCCGCACCGCCGTCAAGTCCCAAGCATTGGCCGGCTTCCTCGTCGACTGGGCCGAGACCCAGTACCTGCCGCCGGCTCCCGACTCCACTCACTGGCGCTTGCACTTCGACGGGTCCAAGATGCGCACCGGCTTGGGAGCCGGCGTCATCCTCACCTCTCCCAAAGGCGACAAGCTCAGAT
The DNA here is from genome assembly GCA_032464435.1 of Aegilops umbellulata. Classification (NCBI taxonomy): domain Eukaryota; kingdom Viridiplantae; phylum Streptophyta; class Magnoliopsida; order Poales; family Poaceae; genus Aegilops; species Aegilops umbellulata. The sequence continues at coordinate 634,666,023 of CP136057.1, read as the reverse complement.
ACACGCTGCAAATTCACTTTGCCGCCACCAACAACGTGGCCGAGTATGAGGCGCTTGTACACGGGCTCCGGCTTGCCAAAGAGCTCGGCATACGCCGGATCCTGTGTTACGGTGACTCAGACTTGATAGTCCAGCAGTCATCAGGCGATTGAGACGCCAAGGACGCAAACATGGCAAGCTACCGCTTCCTTGTTCAGCAGATCAGCGGGTACTTTGAAGGATGCGAGTTCCTCCACGTACCACGAGCCAACAATGAGCCATCAGATGCCCTGGCTCGAATAGGCTCCACTCGGCAGGCAATACCAACCGGTGTCTCTCTGCAACGCCTCCTCAAGCCGTCTATCAAGCCGTCTCCGGAGTCCGATTCCATTTTTGTGCCACCTAGTCCCGATGCAGCCGGATCCGGCTTGAAGAGCCAAGCAGGCGGCCCGGGGACTTCGATAGGCGGCGCGGGGACTTCAGTAGGCAGCTCGGGGACTTCCGTAGTCGCACCCAACCTGGAGACTTCTAAACCCGGCTCAAGGACTGCGGTAGTCGGCCCGGGGACTGCACCAGCACAACAGGCAGCGGCCGACTCCAGCATTTCACAACCCAGCCCGCCCACCCTGGTCGCAGTAGCCGCGTTGGCAATAGAAGAAGTCACAACTCCATCATGGGCTCAGCCCATCCTCAACTTACTGACAAACCAAGAACTGCCGGCTGATGAGACAGAGGCAAGACAAGTCCAACGCCGAGCCGGAGCATACACAATCGTCAACAGAGAGCTCGTCAGGCGCAGCGTCACTGGAGTCTTCCAGCGATGCGTTGTGGAAGAGAAGGGCATAACAATCCTCAGAGACATCCACCAAGGTGAATGCGGCCACCATGCGGCCTCAAGATCACTAGTCGCCAAGGCTTTCCGCCATGGATTCTTTTGGCCGACTGCTTTGGACGACGCCAAGGAATTAGTCAAACATTGCAAAGGGTGCCAAGTCTTCAGCTCCAAACAACACCTGCCGGCTTCGGCACTCAAGACCATTCCCCTCACTTGGCCCTTTGCCGTTTGGGGTCTGGACATGGTGGGCCCATTCAAGACAGCGCGCGGCGGCATGACACATCTGCTTGTCGCTGTGGACAAGTTCACCAAATGGATCGAAGCAAAGCTGATCAAGAAGCTGAATGGGTCGACTGCCATGACATTCATCGCAGATATAACAACTCGGTACGGCATGCCGCACAGCATCATCACCGACAACGGCACGAATTTTGCCAAGGGAGCATTGGCATGTTTCTGCGCGACGCAGGGCATCCGACTGGACTTAGCATCTGTTGCCCACCCGCAGTCAAACGGCCAAGTCGAGCGAGAGAACGGCCTCATCCTTTCCGGCATCAAGCCCCGACTGGTCGTGCCACTGGAGCGTCCGGCCGGCTGCTGGCTCGATGAGCTGCCGGCCGTCCTCTGGAGTCTGCGCACTACCCCAAATAGGTCAACCGGCTTCACTCCTTTCTTCCTCGTGTACGGTGCCGAGGCGGTCATCCCAACCGACATCGAGTTCGACTCGCCTCGGGTGACCATGTACACGGAGGCGGAGGCTAAGGAAGCACGAGAAGACGGCGTCGACCTGCTGGAAGAAAGCCGGCTGTTAGCCCTCAGCCGGTCAGCCATCTACTAGCAGGGTCTGCGTCGCTACCACAACCGGAAGGTCAAGCCAAGATCCTTCCAAGAGGGCGACCTTGTGCTCTGGCTGATCCAGCGAACAGCCGGCCAGCACAACCTCTCGGCCCCTTGGGAAGGCCCCTTCGTCATCAGCAGAGCGCTAGGAAACGACTCCTACTACCTGATCGACGCACAGAAGCCGAAGGCACGAAAGAGAAACGACTCCGGCAAGGAGTCGGAACGACCATGGAACGCCAACCTACTCCGAAGATTTTACAGTTGAAATGCAAGTAACAAGCAGGAAAAGCAAGGATGGCAGATCAAGCCAAGGGAACGACTGGCGAATCGGGCAAGTCGGCGGAGACAGCAGCGCCGGCTAGAGGAGTGGTCGGCTGATGAACCTCGGCATGATCACCGCCTTCCGCAGAGGGCGCGCCAGCATGCGCCTCGTTACTGGAGGCACGGTCATGCTGAGGCTGGCTGGTTGCTTCACCGGCCGACTCGACATCTTCACCCTCCTCCCCTTCTTCGTTTTCACCTTCATCGCTGGAGGCGATCTCCTCCGCTGAGTCTTCACCCTCCGTCGGATTCAGCCCGGCCGTTGTCGTCCACCTTAGGAGTGAAGACGCTGGTGTCGGTAAACTCGGCAAGAGCCAAAGCACGCTGGATGATAGCCAGCCGCACCTCCACCAGCTCTTCGTCAGCCTCCTCCCGCCAAGTCCTCAGCTGTTCCAAGTTCAGCCCTAGGTACCAGGCCCGGACGAACTCCAGCGCCCGCCTGGCACCGGATCGAGCAGCGGAGGCCTTCCAGGCCTCAAAGCAGCTGACTGCCACCTCCAGCCAGTCGGCAGTCCGGCTCGGGGTGCGAGGAATCGCTTCGCCTGGCCAGAGGGCGGCCAGCACCTGCGCCCCAGCGCGCTGGAGGCGGCGGAGCATGCGGTGTGCCGGCTGCAACCGGGCTTGGATCGCCAAGAGCTGCTCCTCAAGTGTCCAGCTCGCGTCCGGTGCGATCTCAACCCCCGTCTCCCGGCGTGCCTCGCGGTAGGCCTCGATGGTCTGGGTGGCAATGAAGGGGTGGCGGGGGAAGTAGTCTGCGGAAAGAACAAAAGCAGCACAAATCAGAAGGCGAATCAGAGGGCAAGGGGGCGAGCAAGGAGTGAGGAAGGTGGCTTACCGTCGATCAGATCCTTGATTCGGCTATAACCCTTGCTCAGCGCTTGCTTCGCCTCAGCCCAGCCCGCCGCTTCGGTCTCGAACTCAGCTTTGAGGGCGGCCTCGCTGTCCTGCGCCTTCTTCAGGGCCGCCTTGTGTCTCTCCTCCTGGTCGGCCAACTTCTTGTCCAGGCGGTCGCACTCCAGGACTAGGGCGTTGAGCTCGGCCTCCTTGGCGCGAAGGGCGGTCTGGGCCCCGCCGAGCTGCTCCCTCAAGTCGGCATTGGCCCCTGCAAGCACGAAGACAAAGGAAGAAACAATAAGGAAGAAGTCGTCGGGGAAGATCCGACCCGACTGCTCAGCAGTCGGCCCGGATCTCGGGGACTACACCCAGTTTGTTTACAATGTTTCTATGTGCAGGACATACCTGATGTTAATTGGGGTGATGAGAACACCCAACATGGTGTCAACACAGGCGTCCAGGGAGCATCACATGATCATGGTGACCTGGTTACATCATTAGTTACAGAGTTCTTCGGAGGGGATGTTATTGGCCCATCTTTTATCCCCGCGGAGTCACAACCATACACCTACAATTACGCTTCAGGTTCGCAACAAGGATTCCCGACTCCACCACCTACGCAGGAGTCGTAGACACATGAAGCCGAATTGGAGTATGGACGCGGTCTTCGTGTAACTCGACCACCTAATCGCTTGTCGCTTTCCGGTCGTAAGGAAAATCCAGGTGGTCGTCGTAAACTAGGGTGATTCATCTATCCACGTGTGCGACCCGTTGTATCTACATATGTCAGTATCAGACTTTTTGATTTGAACATCTATGTATGCTGAAATAAAAATGCACCAGTCAGGAACAATTGTTCCCGCCTATATCTCCCGCCATACTATCCCGCTCCACTCTTTGGCTTATGTTAGGCCGAAATGATTTTTTTATTTTGGCTGATGAATACTGTGCAACCATTGCCCATATTAGACATTGAAAAAAAATATTTTCGCGCAACCCTTTCCCATTAATATTTTCCCGCCAACGCTTTCCCTCCATATGTTCCCGCCACCTATTTCCCGCCAAACCCTTCCTGCCATATCTTCCTGCCATATCTTCCTGCCACCTGTTTCCCGCCAATCCTGTTCTGCCATACTGCAGTCGTTCTTTCCCGCCATTTTTTCCTCTCTACCTATAAAACCCCCTTCAGACGGAGGTGGATAAGCATTCGAGTGTAGTGTAGTCGAGATGTCCCATTATCCTTTCGATCATAGTTTTCACCCTGGGATGAGCAGGACTCTTCTGAGGCTAGCTACCAATTTCAGGATGGACAATAGGATAGTTCCATGGGACGAACTCACTGGTAGTGACACCATAATGAATGAGTTGGCTCACCAATTACGTAGGTCTGGGTGGCCTGAAAGGACCTATGAGGAGGTACATAAAGAACTTTTTAGGTTGCATGCAAGGTGGAAGAAGGTAGTGGAGCCGAAGAGTGAAACTTTCAGAAGGACTGCAGAAAAGCATCCATTTTTATGGACTGAGGAGAGCGAGGACAAAGATGATATCTTCATGCCGCCGCTTCTGGGTTCTGCATCGTTAAAGGGAAAGAGTTCTGCATCGTCTAAGGGCAATAGTACTGCATCCTCGAAGGGCAAGAGTTCTGCATCGTCCAAGGGTAAGAGTTCTGCATCCTCGAAGGGCAAGAGTTCTGCATTGACGGAGGATGACGATGATGCCTTCATGTAGTTTTTAAGTTGTATTCCATTTCTACCGTTTAATTTAGATGTACTTGCATTATTAGTTTGTACTCTCTTATTGTAGGGCATTATGTTCTATCTTAATTTCATTCTGTAGTTGTTGCACGATGTTCGATATTAGTGGAGGGAAAGAAAATGCCACTACTTTATTCTAGAACTATATTTTTTTCCATTACGACAGGGTACAACTGAAAATATGATACATCATAGAATTGAAATAAAGCTACATTTAACTACTGAAATAAAGCTACATTAAACTGCAGAAATAAAGATATAAATGATTGCGAAATTTAAAATACTACCACAGGAATCTACTGAGTCTAGCATGGATATTTTCCTTTTCGATCGCCAGCTTCTTCCGCTGCCTTGGCCTCACGAGCCCTTTCTTTCTTTCTCTGCCTCTCCGCCTCACGAGCCTCCTTTCACTGTCGTGTTACAAATATGCCCTAGAGGCAATAATAAAATGGTTATTATTATATTTCCTTGTTCATGATAATTGTCTATTATTCATGCTATAATTGAGTTATCCGAAAATCATAATACATGTGTGAATACATAGACCACAACACGTCCCTAGTAAGCCTCTAGTTGACTAGCTCGTTGATCAATAGATAGTCATGGCTTCCTGACTATGGGCATTAGATGTCATTGATAACGGGATCACATCATTAGGAGAATGATGTGATGGACAAGACCCAATCCTAAGCATAGCACAAGATCGTGTAGTTCGTTTGCTAGAGCTTTTCCAATGTCAAGTATCGTTTCCTTAGATCATGAGATCGTGTAACTCCTGGATGCCGTAGGAGTGCTTTGGGTGTGCCAAACGTCACAACGTAACTGGGTGGCTATAAAGGTGCACTACAGGTATCTCCGAAAGTATCTGTTGGGTTGGCACGAATCGAGACTGGGATTTGTCACTCCGTATGACGGAGAGGTATCTCTGGGCCCACTCGGTAATGCATCATCATAATGAGCTCAATGTGATTAAGTGTTTGGTCACGGGATCATGCATTACGGTACGAGTAAAGTGACTTGCCGGTAACGAGATTGATCGAGGTATTGGGATACCAACGATCGAATCTCGGGCAAGTAATGTACTGATTGACAAAGGGAATTGTATACGGGATTACTTGAATCCTCGACATCGTGGTTCATCCGATGAGATCATTGAGGAGCATGTGGGAGCCAACATGGGTATCCAGATCCCGCTGTTGGTTATTGACCGGAGAGTCGTCTCGGTCATGTCTGCGTGTCTCCCGAACCCGTAGGGTCTACACACTTAAGGTTCGGTGACGCTAGGGTTGTAGAGATATTAGTATGCGGTAACCCGAAAGTTGTTCGGAGTCCCGGATGAGATCCCGGACATCACGAGGAGTTCCAGAATGGTCCGGAGGTAAAGATTTATATATGGGAAGTCCTATTTCGGCTACTGGGAAAGTTTTGGGGGTCATCGGTATTGTACCGGGACCACCAGAAGGTTCCCGGGGGTCCACCGGGTGGGGCCACCTATCCCGGAGGGCCCCATGGGCTGAAGTGGGAAGGGGAACCAGCCCCTGGTGGGCTGGTGCGCCCCCCTTGGGCCTCCCCTGCGCCTAGGGTTGGAAACCCTAGGGGTGGGGGCGCCCCACTTGGCTTGGGGGGAAGCCACCCCATTGGCCGCCGCCCCCCTTGGAGATTGGATCTCCTAGGGCCGGCGCCCCCCAGGGCCCCTATATAAAGAGGGGGAAGGGAGGGCAGCCGCACCCTTGCTCCTGGCGCATCCCTCTCCCTCCGTAACAGCTCTCCTCCCCGCTTGCGCTTGGCGAAGCCCTGTCGGGATCCCGCTACTTCCACCACCACGCCGTCGTGCTGCTGGATCTCCATCAACCTCTCCCTCCCCCTTGCTGGATCAAGAAGGAGGAGACGTCTTCCCCAACCGTACGTGTGTTGAACACGGAGGTGCCGTCCGTTCGGCACTTGGTCATCGGTGATTTGGATCACGGCGAGTACGACTCCATCAACCCCGTTCTCTTGAACGCTTCTGCTCGCGATCTACAAGGGTATGTAGATGCACTCCCCTCTCTTGTTTCTAGATGACTCCATAGATTGATCTTGGTGAAGCGTAGAAAACTTTTATTTTCTGCAACGTTCCCCATCAGTGGCATCATGAGCTAGGTCTATGCGTAGTTTCTATGCACGAGTAGAACACAAGATGTTGTGGGCGTCGATTTTGTCAATTTACTTGCCGTTACTAGTCTTATATTGATTCGGCTGCATCGTGGGATGAAGCGGCCCGGAGCGACCTTACACGTACGCTTACGTGAGACAGGTTCCAGCGACTGACATGCACTAGTTGCATAAGGTGGCTAGCGGGTGTCTGTCTCTCCCACTTTAGTCGGATCGGATTCGATGAAAAGGGTCCTTATGAAGGGTAAATATAAATTGGAATATCACGTTGTGGTTTTGACGTAGGTAAGAAACGTTCTTTCTAGAACCCTATTGCAGCCACGTAAAAACATGCAACTACAATTAGAGGACGTCTAACTTGTTTTTGCAGCATGTGTCGTGTGATGTGATATGGCCAAAAGATGTGATGAATGATATATGTGATGTGTGAGATTGATCATGTTCTTGTAATAGGAACCACGACTTGCATGTCGATGAGTATGACAACCGGCAGGAGCCATAGGAGTTGTCTTTATTTATTGTATGACCTGCGTGTCATTGAATAACGCCATGTAATTACTTTACTTCTTTGCTAAACCGTTAGCCATAGTAGTAGAAGTAATAGTTGGTGAACAACTTCATGGAGACACGATGATGAAGATCATGATGATGGAGATCATGGTGTCATGCCGGTGACGAAGATGATCATGGCGCCCCAAAGATGGAGATCAAAGGAGCAATATGATATTGGCCATATCATGTCACTATTTGATTGCATGTGATGTTTATCATGTTTTTGCTTCTTATTTGCTTAGAACGACGGTAGTAAATAAGATGATACCTCACAATAATTTCAAGAAAGTGTTCCCCCTAACTGTGCGCCGTTGTGAAAGTTCGTTGTCTCGAAGCACCACGTGATGATCGGGTGTGATAGATTCTAACGTTCACATAAAACGGGTGTAAGCCAGATTTATCCATGCAAAACACATAGGTTGACTTGATGATCCTAGCATCTACAGACATGGCCTCGGAACACAAGAGATCGAAAGGTCGAACATGAGTCGTATGGAAGATATGATCAACATGGAGATGTTCACCGATGATGAATAGTCCATCTCACGTGATTATCGGACACGGTCTAGTTGAGTCGGATCATGTATCACTTAGATGACTAGAGGGATGTATAATCTGAGTGGGAGTTCATTAAATAATTTGATTAGATGAACTTAATTATCATGAACTTAGTCTAAAACTTTGCAATATGTCTTGCAGATCAAATGGCCCAAGCTAATGTCAACCTCAACTTCAACGCGTTCCTAGAGAAAACCAAGCTGAAAGATGATGGCAGCAACTATACGGACTGGGTCCGAAACCTGAGGATCATCCTCATAGCTGCCAGGAAACAATATGTCCTAGAAGCACCGCTAGGTGAAGCACCCATCCCAGAGAACCAAGACGTTATGAACGCTTGGCAACAGCGTGCTGATGATTACTCCCTCGTTCAGTGCGGCATGCTTTACAGCTTAGAACCGACGCTCCAAAAGCGTTTTGAGCAACACGGAGCATATGAGATGTTCGAAGAGCTGAAAATGGTTTTCCAAGCTCATGCCCGGGTCGAGAGATATGAAGTCTCCGACAAGTTCTACAGTTGTAAGATGGAGGAAAATAGTTCTGTCAGGGAGCACATACTCAAAATGTCTGGGTTGCACAACCGCTTGACTCAGTTGGGAGTTAATCTCCCGGATGACGCGGTCGTTGACAAAATCCTTCAGTCGCTCCCACCGAGCTACAAGAGCTTTGTGATGAACTTCAATATGCACGGGATGGAAAACACCATTCCTGAGGTATATTCAATGCTGAAATCAGCGGAGGTGGAGATCAAAAAGGAACATCAAGTGTTGATGGTGAATAAAACCACTAAGTTCAAGAAAGGCAAGGGTAAGAAGAAGGACGACAAGGGAGTTGCCGCGCCCGGTAAGCCAGTTGCCGGGAAGAAGCCAAAGAATGGACCCAAGCCTGAGACTGAGTGCTATTATTGCAAGGGAAAGGGACACTAGAAGCGGAACTGCCCCAAATACTTAGCGAATAAGAAGGTCGGCAACACTAAAGGTATATGTGATATACATGTAATTGATGTGTACATTACCAGTACTCGTATTAGCTCCTGGGTATTTCATACCGGTGCGGTTGCTCATATTTGTAACTCAAAACAGGAGCTGCGGAATAAACGGAGACTGGCGAAGGACGAGGTGATGATGCGCGTCGGGAATGGTTCCAAGATCAATGTGATCGCCGTCGGCACACTACCTCTACATTTACCTACGGGATTAGTTTTAAACCTCAATAATTGTTATTTAGTGCCAGCTTTGAGCATGAACATTGTATCTGGATCTCGTTTAATGCGAGATGGCTACTCATTTAAATCCGAGAATAATGGTTGTTCTATTTATATGAGAGATATGTTTTATGGTCATGCCCCGCTGGTGAATGGTTTATTGTTAATGAATCTCGAACGTGATGTTACACATATTCATAGTGTGAATACCAAAAGATGTAAGGTTGATAATGATTGTCCCACATACTTGTGGCACTGCCGCCTTGGTCACATAGGTGTCAAACGCATGAAGAAGCTCCATAAAGATGGACTTTTGGAGTCTCTTTATTTCGAATCATTTGACATGGGCGAACCATGCCTCATGGGTAAAATGACCAAGACTCCGTTCTCCGAAACAATGGAGCGAGCAACCAACTTATTGGAAATTATACATACTGATGTGTGCGGTCCAATGAGCGTTGAGGCTCGCGGTGGCTATCGTTATGTTCTCACTCTCACTGATGACTTAAGTAGATATGGGTATGTCTTTTTAATGAAACACAAGTCTGAGACCTTTGAAAAGTTCAAGGAATTTCAGAATGAGGTAGAGAATCAACGTGACCGAAAGATAAAATTCTTACGATCAGATCGTGGGGGAGAATATTTAAGTCACGAATTTGGTACGCACTTAAGGAAATGTGGAATCATTTCACAACTCACGCCGCCTGGAACACCTCTGCGTAACGGTGTGTCCCAACGTCGTAATCGCACTCTATTGGCTATGGTGCGATCTATGATGTCACTCACCGATTTACCACTGTCATTTTGGGGATACGCTCTAGAGACAGCTACATTCACTTTAAATAGGGCACCGTCTAAATCCATTGAGAAGACACCGTATGAATTATGGTTTGGGAAGAAACCTAAGTTGTCGTTTCTAAAAGTTTGGGGATGCGATGCTTATGTCAAGAAACTTCAACCTGAAAAGCTCGAACCCAAGTCGAAAAAATGTGTCTTCATAGGATACCCTAAGGAAACCATTGGGTATACCTTCTACCTCAGATCTGAAGGCAAGATCTTTGTTGCCAAGAACGTGTCCTTTCTGGAGAAAGAGTTTCTCTCGAAAGAAGTAAGTGGGAGGAAAATGGAACTTGATGAAGTATTACCTCTTGAACCGGAGAGTAGTACAGCTCAAGAAAATGTTTCTGTGGTGCCTCCACCGACTAGAGAGGAGGTTAATGATGATGATCATGAAACTTCAGATCAAGTTGCTACTGAACTCCGTAGGTCCACAAGGACACGTTCCGCACTAGAGTGGTACGGCAACCCTATCCTGGAAATCATGTTGTTGGACAACGGTGAACCTTCGAACTATGAAGAAGCAATGGCGGGCCCCGGTTCCAACAAATGGCTTGAAGCCATGCAATCCGAGATAGGATCCATGTATGAAAACAAAGTATGGACTTTGATAGACTTGCCCGATGATCACCGAGCGATAGAGAATAAATGGATCTTTAAGAAGAAGACGGACGCGGATGGTAATGTCACCATCTATAAGGCTCGACTTGTCGCTAAGGGTTATCGACAAGTTCAAGGGGTTGACTACGATGAGACCTTCTGACCCGTAGCGAAGCTGAAGTCCGTCCGAATCATGTTAGCAATTGCTGCACACTATGATTATGAGATATGGCAAATGGACGTCAAAACCTCATTCCTCAACGGCTTTCTTAAGGAAGAATTGTATATGATGCAGCCGGAAGGTTTTGTCGATCCTAAGAATGCTAACAAGGTATGCAAGCTCCAGCGCTCCATCTATGGGCTGGTACAAGCATCTCGGAGTTGGAACATTCGCTTTAATGAAATGATCAAAGCGTTTGGGCTTATGCAGACTTATGGAGAAGCCTGCATTTACAAGAAAGTGAGTGGGAGCTCTGTAGCATTTCTCATATTATATGTGGATGACATACTTTTGATGGGAAATGATATAGAACTTTTGGACAACATTAAGGCCTATTTGAATAAGTGTTTTTCAATGAAGGACCTTGGAGAAGCTGCTTACATATTAGGCATCAAGATCTATACAGATAGATCGAGACGCCTCATAGGTCTTTTACAAAGCACATACCTTGATAAGATATTGAAGAAGTTCAATATGGATCAGTCCAAGAAGGGGTTCTTGCCTATGTTGCAAGGTGTAAAATTGAGCTCAGCTCAATGTCCGACCACGACAGAAGATAGAGAAAAGATGAGTGTCGTCCCCTATGCCTCAGCCATAGGGTCTATCATGTATGCCATGTTGTGTACCAGACCTGATGTGAACCTTGCCGTAAGTTTGGTAGGAAGGTACCAAAGTAATCCCGGCATGGAACACTGGACAATAGTCAAGAACATCCTGAAGTACCTGAAAAGGACTAAGGATATGTTTCTCGTTTATGGAGGTGACGAAGAGCTCGTCGTAAAGGGTTACGTCGACACTAGCTTCGACACAGATCTAGATGACTCTAAGTCACAAACCGGATACGTGTATATTTTTAATGGTGGGGCAGTAAGCTGGTGCAGTTGCAAGCAAAGCGTCGTGGCGGGATCTACATGTGAAGCGGAGTACATGGCAGCCTCGGAGGCAGCGCATGAAGCAATCTGGATAAAGGAGTTCATCACCGACCTAGGATTCATACCCAATGCATCGGGGCCGATCACTCTCTTCTGTGACAACACTGGAGCTATTGCACTTGCCAAGGAGCCCAGGTTTCACAAGAAGACCAGGCACATCAAGCGTCGCTTCAACTCCATTCGTGAAAATGTTCAAGATGGAGACATAGATATGTGCAAAGTACATACGGATCTGAATGTCGCAGATCCATTGACTAAACCTCTTCCACGAGCAAAACATGATCAACACCAGAACTCTATGGGTGTTCGATTCATCACAATGTAACTAGATTATTGACTCTAGTGCAAGTGTGAGACTTTTGGAAATATGCCCTAGAGGCAATAATAAAATGGTTATTATTATATTTCCTTGTTCATGATAATTGTCTATTATTCATGCTATAATTGTGTTATCCGGAAATCGTAATACATGTGTGAATACATAGACCACAACACGTCCCTAGTAAGCCTCTAGCTGACCAGCTCGTTGATCAACAGATTAGTCATGGTTTCCTGACTATGGGCATTAGATGTCATTGATAACGGGATCACATCATTAGGAGAATGATGTGATCGACAAGACCCAATCCTAAGCATAGCACAAGATCGTGTAGTTCGTTTGCTAGAGCTTTTCGAATGTCAAGTATCATTTCCTTAGACCATGAGATTGTGTAACTCCCGGATGCCGTAGGAGTGCTTTGGGTGTGCCAAACGTCACAAAATAACTGGGTGGCTATAAAGGTGCACTACGGGTATCTTCAAAAGTGTCTGTTGGGTTGGCACGAATAGAGAATGGGATTTGTCACTCCGTATGACGAAGAGGTATCTCTGGGCCCACTCGGTAATGCATCATCATAATGAGCTCAATGTGATCAAGTGTTTGGTCACGGGATCATGCATTACGGTACGAGTAAAGTGACTTGCCGGTAATGAGATTAAACGAGGTATTGGGATACCGACGATCGAATCTCGGGCAAGTAACGTACCGATTGACAAAGGGAATTGTATACGGGATTACTTGAATCCTCGACATCATGGTTCATCCGATGAGCATGTGGAAGCCAACATGGGTATCTAGATCCCGATGTTGGTTATTGACCGGAGAGTCGTCTCGGTCATGTCTGCGTGTCTCCCGAACCCGTAGGGTCTACACACTTAAGGTTTGATGACGCTATGGTTGTAGAGATAATAGTATGCGATAACCCGAAAGTTTTTCGGAGTCCCGGATGAGATCCCGGATGTCACGAGGAGTTCCAGAATGGTCCGGAGGTAAAGATTTATATATGGGAAGTCCTATTTCGGCTACTGGGAAAGTTTTGGGGGTCATCGGTATTGTACCGGGACCACCAAAAGGGTCCCGAGGGTCCACCAGCTGGGGCCACCTATCCAGGAGGGCCCCATGGGCTGAAGTGGGAAGGGGAACCAGCCCCTGGTGGGCTGCTGCGCCCCCCTTGGGCCTCCCCTGTGCCTAGGGTTGGAAACCCTAGGGCTGGGGGCGCCCCACTTGGCTTGGGGGAAGCCACCCCCTTGGCCGCCCCCCTTGGAGATTGGATCTCTTAGGGCCGGCGCCCCCCAGGGCCCCTATATAAAGAGGGGGGAGGGAGGGCAGCCGCACCCTTGCTCCTGGCGCCTCCCTCTCCCTCCGTAACACCTCTCATCCCCGCTTGCGCTTGGTGAAGCCCTGTCGGGATCCCGCTACTTCCACCACCACGTCGTCGTGCTGCTGGATCTCCATCAACCTCTCCCTCCCCCTTGCTGGATCAAGAAGGAGGAGACGTCTTCCCCAACCGTACGTGTGTTGAGCACAGAGGTGCCGTCCATTCGGCACTTGGTCATCGGTGATTTGGATCACGGCGAGTACGACTCCATCAACCCCGTTCTCTTGAACGCTTCCGCTTGCGATCTACATGGGTATGTAGATGCACTCCTCTCTCTCGTTGCTAGATGACTCCATAGATTGATCTTGGTGAAGCATAGAAAAATTTGATTTTCTGCAACGTTCCTCAACATGTCGTTCCTGCTCCTCCATGCGACGAGCCTCTTCCCTGTTTTTCTTTCCTAAATCCTGAAAAATACGGTGTTGCTTCTCATAATATTCTTTTAACTCTCTCTCTTGCTCTGCTTTCTCCTCAGCTCTTCCGCATAGAAACTATTCCACGCATGGCGACTTCTTTCACGAATCTCAGTCACTCCCCAAGCCGGTATCTCCGTGTCAATCCAACGATAGTACATGCACCGAGGCGGAGGAGACTACAACAAGAAACAAGAATGTTATTAAAGAATCTATCAAAATACCAATAATATCTATTTGTGATGGTTAAAGCATACCGGAGGCTTATCGTACTCTGAAATAGCTATGGGGGGATCTTCCTCATAATTGGCGCACATGAAAAACTTCATGCCCAACCAATCTGAAAAATCCGTAACCTCCTTCACCTTGCAAAGATCGCCACACCAACACCGCAGGACTGCCATCCCCGGAGGCAAACTTGCATTCTTCATTTTCCTCGGCCTAATGCTTTGATCCGAGCAAGACAAACTCATACCGACTGAAAAATGTGTTACACACTTTGCGCAATGGCGATTTCGAGGATGGCTGGACGAGAGCCTCGGTGTCTCCTTTTATAAGCTCAGACGATAAATGATGGTGAGAAAATTAAGCGGGAAATTTTAGGATCCCTGTAGTGTCGGCACAACAGCTTCCCGCAGCATCGGATACCCGCAGTGCCATCGCATCCGCTCAAGCAATAGCCAGAGCGATTCTCACAGTGATGTCCCATCCGCTGAGGCAAAAGAAGCTAAAGCAGGACTGATTCCCGCGCGAAAGAACCTAAGCAGGGCATCAACGTGTGTCGGTGTCAAAACCGGCGGATCTCGGGTAGGGGGTCCCGAACTATGCGTCTAGGTGGATGGTAACAGGAGACAAGGGACACTATGTTTTTACCCAGGTTCGGGCCCTCTCGATGGAGGTAAAACCCTACTCCTGCTTGATTAATATTGATGATATGGGTAGTACAAGAGTAGATCTACCACGAGATCAAGGAGGCTAAACCCTAGAAGCTAGCCTATGGTATGATTGTTGTTCGTCCTACGGACTAAAACCCTCCGGTTTATATAGACACCGGAGAGGGCTAGGGTTACACAGAGTCGGTTACAATGGTAGGTGATCTACATATCCGTATCGCCAAGATTGCCTTCCACGCCAAGGAAAGTCCCTTCCGGACACGGGACGAAGTCTTCAATCTTGTATCTTCATAGTCCAGGAGTCCACTCGAAGATATAGTCCGGCTATCCGAACACCCCCTAATCCAGGACTCCCTCAGTAGCCCCTGAACCAGGCTTCAATGACGACGAGTCCGGCGCGCAGATTGTCTTCGGCATTGCAAGGCGGGTTCCTCCTCCAAGTACTTCATAGAAGATTTCGAACACAAGGACAGTGTCCGGCTCTGCAAAATAAGTTTCCACATATTGCCACAGAGAGAATAATATTTACACGAATCTAATCTACTGACGTATTCCGTAGTGTGACATCACACCACGACCAAGCCTTTATTCGAATCGTTTCATTATCCCACCTCAGCGTGTTATGCGAGGCGGTTTCCTTGGCACGTCTTGTCAAAACAGAGATCGTGTCCCCTTATTCCGGGATTCTCATCAATACGGGCGTGGGTAACCCAACCGGCCATTGATTACGGCGCTTGGGAGATAAGCGAGTTTTACCAGGCGGATGGGGACGCGTAGTTGCGTCTGCCCATATAAGGGGATAAGGATCCACTGTTCTCATCCATGCCTTCTTACTCCTTTGCCTATCCATTTCCGCGCACTCGAGCTCCAGCGCCCAAGTCCGCACTCCCCACCTCAACCTTCTCCAGCCATGTCCGGAGCGGGAGGCAAGTGGATGGTCTCCTCCGTCACGGAGGGACACATCAAAAAACTGAGGAAGGCCGGATACTTGTCTAACGACATCGCGCACCGGCTTCTCGAAGAGGGGCAGCTTGTCCCCACCCCAAGGCCCCATGAGAGGGTGGTGTTCCTCCCCCATTTCCTCCGTGGACTGGGCTTCCCTCTCCACCCATTTGTCCGGGGGCTCTTGTTCTACTATGGCCTAGATTTCCATGATCTGGCCCCAAACTTTGTCCTCAATATCTCGGCATTGATCGTCGTGTGCGAGGCCTTCCTCTGCATCCGCCCCCATTTCGTCGTATGGCTCAAGACTTTCAATGTCAAGCCAAAGGTGGTGCGCGGCAACCAGGCGGAGTGCGGAGGAGCCATGGTGGGCAAGATGCCCAACGTCCTATGGCTCGAGGCCTCCTTCATGGAGACCCTGAAGGGGTGGCAATCGGGGTGGTTCTACATCACCGAGCCGCGTGACCCTGAATGGGTCGCAGCCCCCGAGTTCCGATCCGGACCCCCTACGCGGCTCACGTCCTGGAAAGACACGGGCCTGTCGTGGGTCAACAAAGGAGAGGTGACTGGACTGCAAACATGCATCCAAACCCTGGTGAACAAGAAGCTCAAGCTTGTCAACGTAGTCCAGGTTATGCTCATCCGCCGGATTCTCCCGTGTCAACAATGAGCCTTCAACCTGTGGGAGTTCGACCCGGCGCAGCACCAAACTCTAAGCAGTCTCTTCGACATGACATACGAAGATGCTTGGAAGGTGTTATTCAAGGGCGCCGAGGCTCCCGCATCCGCTACAGAGGATCGCGGATTCAGCACGCGGCGTCACGCTAGCGCGGTAAGCCATTTTTACCTTTTACAGGGTTCCTAGCTTTTCATAGTTTTACTCTATGTGGGATCTAAGCTCCCTTTCCTTTGACAGGATTGGCAGGCGAAGTCCGGACAGATCAACTGTCCGGCTCCTTTGCCCGAAGACCCAGCAGATGCTCTATTGGCAAAACTGCTGGTTCTGGCACCCTATGTGGTGCCGGAGAAGAAGGCCACGAAGAAGGCCACGGGGACTTGAAAGAGGCCCGGCGTGTGGTGGTTCCGGATTCGTCGTCCGACGACTCCGAGACGCAATCCTCCCGTGAAGTCGAGGAGGAGGAAGAAGAGACCTCTCCCCCTCCAGCGGGGGAAGGGAAGAAGAGGAAGGCCGCCCCAACTGGGAGGCCGGAGGGTCCAAGAAGGGGAAACCCTTCTTCCGGACTACTCCACCAACGCCGACGACGACGAAGAGGAGTGGCCGCACAGGGCCAAGCCCCTGGCAAAATCGTAAGTATCCGGATACCAGAGTAAGTCATAGTATTCCTTCACTGCACGACTTTTCAATACGTCGAATATGATTATGCAGTCCACCCAAAGACTGGCTCGACACGTCGTCGAGCGGTTCCCTGGACTCGTCGGATATAAACTCTCTTCCGACGGCTACCTCCCCCCGCCGTACGGATGACGCCGAGGTGGCGTCCCAGGAGGTTCCAAGCCAGGAGGAGGTGGTCCCGGAGGCGCCGCAAGGCGACCTTCCGGACCCAGGTGCCAAGGGGATAGAACCCCTATGGGCTCCAAGTCCGGCCCTAGGCCGGACACCGCTCCAGAACCTTCAAAGGTTCCAGAGTTCGGCAGGCGACCTCCTTCCAAGAGGAGCAAGCCCACTGAGCCGGTGGCCCCCGTCCTACCGGAGGCGCCGGACAATCTGCTGGAGGTTCTTAAAGGCGCCTCCATCAACGAGGAGCACCGCACCATTATGAGTGCGGTGATTCAGAAAGTTCAGTCCGCCAAGAGCGGGCTGGCCGAAGCCTGTGTCAGCCTTTTAACAGGATTTGAGGTATGTAAAAAATATGTAAAAATATTACCGCACAGACAGTAGCCCCTGATGCTCTGTTTGGCATTCGGAAAGAAAAGCCGAATAGAGGATCTAATAAAATTCGCAGAGTCTAACAAAAGTAAGTCAATATGCATATGCAGGCTTCGCTGCTAGCGTCCGCCGCACTGACAACGGAGGTGAACACGCTGAAGCAGAACCTCGAGCGGTCCGAGCAAGAGCTCGGCCTTGCCAAGAAGCAGCTCGAGGACAAAGAAGGTAAGAAATACCTATTGAAATATATATATATATATATATATAAGGTGCAATTGCAAGAAAATGACAGGATTAATGTGGCTATTGTAGGGGCCACAACAGAGGTGGCGACCCTTAAGCAAGCACTGTCCGAGGGCGAAAAGAGGGCGGCCACGGAGCGCACCGAGCGGGAGAAATATGAGGCGTAGGTTGCCGAGGTGTGGCAAGAGCTCCAGGCTCTTGTGAAAAAACGTGAGAGTTTGGAGCTTGACTCAAAGACGCGAGAGTCTGAGCTCGCGGGGGCCATTGAGAATGCCAAGTCTGCCAAGGCCGAAGCCCAGAAGGCCCATCAGGAGGTTGAGGCGATGAAACAGATAGCGGCGGGTAAGACTTTTTTTATGCAAAGCAAGCATGTGAAGGTGAATTACTTGTTACTTACCCAAATCCGGAGCTCTCCAGGAGCGTTCGCAGATTTGCCCCGCAGCGTGTCCGATGCCGCCGCGTTCTACCGAGCCGAGGAGGGCAGCTCGACAGAGAAGGTGTTCTGGTCTCAGTATGCTGAGGCTGGACTCCATGTGCCCTTGAGCGACCAGCTGAAGCAACTGGTCGAGCTCCACAAGGTGGCCGAACAGGCCATGAATGGCCTCATAGTTTGGCTGTGGCCTGGAGAGGCTCTGCCTGGGAGCTACTTCGGGCTGGTGCGGTGGCTGGTGGAGGCCTGTCCAAGGCTCGAAGTCATCAAGCGCTCCGTCTCCATCGAAGGTGCCCGTAGGGCGCTTGCCCGTGCTAAGGTGCACTGGGGCAAGCTGGATGCGGAGAAGCTTGTGAAGGACGGGCCGCCGCCGGGCAAGGAGCATCGCCACCACGAGATCTACTATAAGGGCGTTCTGGAGGGCGCCCGCCTTATGGCGGACGAATGCTCAAAAGATGTAATTTTTCAGTAAAACTTGTTTATTTTGTCCTGTGCGCTGAAAACTTGTTCATGTGCGTTAAACAATGCTTTTTGAATTTAAAATGTTACCTTCTGTGCGGCCGTTTATCAAATTTTGAGAGATGGCAAGTCGTCGGCTTCTGCCCCCATGCCACGAGTGCTGGGGTGTTCGGGATAAACTTGAGCGCTCTTTTTCCCATTCTTGGGTCCGTCGAGGGAGGCGCTCAACACAATGAACAAGGCAATCGGACTATAATGCTTGAACACTCTCACTTAGCCATAGAATTCTATAATTTTAAATTTCGGCGAAGCTCCTAGTGTTCGGAAGACCGACTTCGGGGCGCTATCCACGCCTAGGCCGGACAAAGACGACTCCTCGCTCTAAGTGGCATAAGTCTTTAGGGACTCGAAAACCTCTCGAACAGCGACCAACTCTCGCCTTATCATGACGGTCAGTTTTAGCTTTCTCTACTGAGGTGCTTTAGCCCAGCTCAACTGGGGCACAATCGCAGTAGTTCTCCTAGCGCTACCTTAGCCGATACAACGGAACGTAAGGTACCAAAACATAGGAGCCGGGCAAACCCAACATTTGACCCAAGACATGATTCGGAGCCGATGCATATAATGCTATAAGTTCGGAGTGCCGCACTTGTGAAAGTGTTCGGACTTCTCACACCGTGTTGTGGGGTACTTAAGCCCCTGGTGCATTGGCCATACCAAAGTGTACGGGTGCGACATGTTATTAATGAACATATATTCTTAAAAAAGAGTAATATAATAATAGACAAAAGCTATGCATTGTTTATTTAAAAAGGCTGCGATCAAAGCAGAACGATACAAATGATGCGACAAGCAAAAGGCGGGACTATTTAACAGGTCCCTTCCAGGGGCGGGCTGCGGAGTGATATGCAAAACAGGTATACTGCTCGTTATAGAGACCACCTGAGAGTTCCATAGTGCGGCGTGATTTTCTTCTTCCCTGGTTCTTGCATCGTTTGTGCGGCAATTGTACTGCCGGTTTAGGCCTTCCAAAGAATGGAGTCCTACAAATAAGATAAAGTGAAAAATCGGCAGCCCCTAGTGCGGTTTAAGCCGCGTTTTGGGCGTGCCGTGATGGTGCCCCTCCCCTGTGCCCATGGTATTTCCAGAGCGTAGTTATGTACGCGCATCACTAGCTTCGCAATTTCACGAGGGCTGGGGTTGGGGCCGCATTGCTACGCCTGCTTGAAACGTGCCAGGCGGTCTTGCTGTAGGTTACTCTGGGCACGCTTAACGATGTCGGACATTTAATGGCCGGACTGGAGAATTGCCTTGAGAGGCTGCTTTGTATTTCCGCTGTGAGAGCCGCCGTATGCTCCTCCGTACGGAGAGAGCGTTCGGTGTTTCCATTGACCGTAATGACTCCTCGAGGGCCTGGCATCTTGAGCTTGAGGTATGCGTAATGCGGTACCACATTGAATTTGTCAAATGCGGTTCGCCCGAGCAGTGCGTGATAACCACTGCGGAACGGGACTATGTCAAAGATTAACTCCTCGCTTCGGAAATTATCCGGAGATCCGAAGACCACTTCAAGTGTGACTAAGCCTGTACAGTTGGCCTCTACACCTGGTATGACGCCTTTAAAGGTCGGTTTAGTGGGTTTAATCCTCGAAGGATCGATGCCCATTTTCCGCACTGTGTCCAGATAAAGCAGGTTCAGGCTGCTGCCGCCGTCCATGAGGACTCTGGTGAGGTGAAATCCGTCAACAATTGGGTCTAGAACCAGTGCGGCGAATCCGCCGTGACGAATGCTAGTGGGGTGGTCCCTTCGATCAAAGGTGATCGGGCAGGAGGACCATGGGTTGAACTTCGGGGCGACTGGCTCCATCGCGTATACGTCCCTTAACACACGCTTCCGCTCCCTCTTGGGGATGTGGGTCGCGTATATCATGTTCACCGTCCGCACTTGAGAGGGGGAATCCCTTCTGTCCACTATTGTTCGGCGGCCGGGGCTCCTCCTCGTCGTCGCTATGTAGCCCCTGGTCTCTGTTTTTGGCATTTAATTTGTCGACCTGCTTGAACACCCAACAATCCCTGTTGGTGTGATTGGCTGGCTTTTCGGGGGTGCCATGTATCTAGCATGAGCGGTCGAGTATTCGGTCCAAACTGGACGGGCCCAGATTATTTCTCTTGAATGGCTTTTTCCGCTGACCGGGTTTAGAGCCTCTGAATTTGGCATTAACTGTCGTATCCTCAGCATTGTCGCCGTTAATGTGGCGCTTGTGCTTGTTGCGACGCGACCTAGTACTGTTGTCCTTGGTATCTGAATTACCAGGGCTCTTGGTTATGTTATTGCTACGAGCCAGCCAGTTGTCTTCTCCCGCACAAAAGCGGGTCATGAGTGTCGTGAGGGCTGCCATAGATTTCGGCTTCTCATGTCCAAGGTGCCGGGCAAGCCACTCGTCGCGGATATTATGCTTGAAGGCCGCTAGGGCCTCTGCGTCCGGACAGTCGATGATTTGCTTTTTCTTGGTTAGGAACCGTGTCCAGAATTGCCTGGCCGATTCCTCTGGCTGCTGAATTATGTGGCTTAGGTCGTCGGCGTCTGGTGGTCGCACATAAGTGCCCTGGAAATTGTCGAGGAATGTGGCTTCCAGGTCCTCCCAACAACCAATTGATTCTACTAGCGAGCTGTTAAGCCAATGCCGAGCTGGTCCTTTAAGCTTGAGTGGGAGGTATTTGATGGCGTGTAAGTCAACACCGTAGGCCATGTGGATATGGAGGAGATAATCCTCGATCCATACCGTAGGATCTGTTGTGCCGTCGTAAGATTCGATGTTTACGGGTTTGAAACCCTCTGGGATTTGATGATCCATTACTTCATCTGTGAAGCATAGTGGGTGTGCGGCACCTCTGTATTGGGCTATATCCCGACGTAGCTCAAACGAGCTTTGTCTAATGTGTTCGGCACGGCTGGATTTACTGTATCCGGCGTGACGATTACCGTCTAGTGCCGTGGGGCGCCCACGCGATCCGTAGATCGACCTTGTTTTCTTTGCCTTGTCCTCCAATATATCTCGCAGTCATGACCACGTGGTGGCCGGTCGGCCGCATCATGCACTGGTGATGTAGGTGCTTCTTCCTCTAATCAGGGTAGCAACATGCGCTTTGGGTTGCTCTTGTAGGGGCGTTCGAGTTCATACTCTTCGGCCGCTAGGACTTCCGTCCATTTGTCGGCTAGCAAGTCTTGATCAACTCTATGCTGTAGCTGTTTTTTCTTGAGGCTGCTCGCCGTGGCTATAAGCCTGCGTTTGAAGCGCTCTTGTTCGACGGGATCTTCAGGCACGACAAATTCGTCGTCGTCGAGGCTTGCCTCGTCTTCAGAGGGAGGCATGTAATTATCGTCCTCGACCTCTCAGTCTGCCGCTCCTTCATGAGGGCTGGCTTCCCCATCCTCCTATGCTGAGTTTTGCTGGAGGGGGTTTTCTTCGGCACTGTCCGGAGTGTTATTATCTCCCGTGCCGGAATCACCATTTTTGCTTTGGCGGGATTTAGAGCGGCGCCGCTGACGCCGGCACTTAGGCTGTTTCTTGGAGGGGTCATCCTCCGTTGTTCCATCGCCATCGCCCTCTTTTGGGGTGTCCACCATGTATATGTCATATGACGAGGTGGCTTTCCAATGCCCTATAGGCGCTGGTTCCTGATCGTCTCCTGCATCGGCATCCATACTGTCGATGTCTTCGGAGTCGTAGTCGAGCACGTCGGTTAAATCATCGACAGTGGCTATAAAGTGGGTGGTGGGTGGGTTTTGAATTTCTTCATCATCCACATCCCAACCTTGCTGACGTAGTCCGGCCAGGGCTCTCCTGATAAAGAGAGAGACTTTAGTAAATTCAGAGTATCGCCGAAGGGCGAGTGCTGAAAAATGTCCGTGGCGGTGAACTCCATAATCGGCGCCCAATCGGATTTGATCAGCAGGGGCGCGGGGGGCTCGGAGTCCGGAGAGGAGTCCGGCACCTTGGAATCACGGGCTTCACAAGGGACAAAGCTGGTGTTCGGCTCGATCGCCGTAGAGATTTCCGCCTCCGAGGTGGCGTCCAACCACCCGTCCTCGATCGGCGCAATCGGCTCTGAACTAAGGGTCAGAGCTGACGCGGACGCGGTCTCGAGGACACTGTTCGGTGGCAGAGCTAAATCATGCCCTTCGTGATAGTGCGGCGCGCTCGGCTGTGGCTCGAATCCGTCGAAGATCAAGTCCCCGCGGATGTCAGCCGTGTAGTTCAGACTTCCAAATCTGACCTGATGGCCAGGGGCATAGCTTTCAATCTGCTCTAGATGGCCAAGCGAATTGGCCCGCAGTGCAAAGCCGCCGAATACAAAGATCTGTCCGGGGAGAAAAGTCTCACCCTGGACCGCATCGCTGCTGATGATCAGAGAAGCCATCGGGCCTAAAAGTGACGACACAGAGGAACTCTCAATGAAAGCACCAATGTCGGTGTCAAAACCGGCGGATCTCGGGTAGGGGTTCCCGAACTGTGCGTCTAGGCGAATGGTAACAGGAGACAAGAGACACGATGTTTTTGCCCAGGTTTGGGCCCTCTCGAAGGAGGTAAAACCCTACTCCTGCTTGATTAATATTGATGATATGGGTAGTACAAGAGTAGATCTACCATGAGATCAAGGAGGCTAAACCCTAGAAGGTAGCCTATGGTATGATTGTTGTTCGTCCTACGGACTAAAACCCTCCGGTTTATATAGACACCGGAGAGGGCTAGGGTTACACAGAGTCGATTACAATGGTAGGAGATCTACATATCCGTATCGCCAAGCTTGCCTTCCACGCCAAGGAAAGTCCCTTCCGGACACGGGACGAAGTCTTCAATCTTGTATCTTCATAGTCCAAGAGTCCGGTCGAAGATATAATCCGGCTATCCGAACACCCCATAATCCAGGACTCCCTCAGCGTGCATTTTCCCGCGCGTGGGAATCACCGCCATCGGCGTCGCTGTCGCACATGGGAAACAGCGCCGTTAATGTCGCCTTGTCGCTTGTAGTAGAGAGGTCACCTCACCCGGTGGCGGCATGGCCCGCAGTCACATCGCGCGTGCAAAGCAAGAAAGATGTCGCCTCCTCCGGAGGCGGCCCGGCCCGCGCGCAGCAGGGGTTGTCGGCCAGGGAGCAGCAGTGGCAGCGCTCGCCGCCTCACCTAGTGGCGGCCGAGCCCACCACTCCTGGCCCGTTCCGTCCCAGCTGCGCCACTGTGCGAGAATCCGTTGTGCCCCGCGCGGCCGCCTCCTGCGGTGGCGGCAGGTGCCACGTATCGCCTGCCGCGCCTGTCGCCACTATTTAGGGGGTCCTTTTTGTCCATATTTTCGATGAGTGATCTTTTTTGGCAATTCTGTTGGCCAGGGGGTCCTTTTGGACAAAAAATCCAGACAGGCGGGTCCAGCTGTCCCATCCCGCGCCGACTGTAGCGACTGAACTAGCCGACGCGGGTGACGACGCCGACATACGTGTCCGGTCAGGCTCTTAGGCGGGGGCTGGTCGCGCTGAAGTCCGCCGCATGACGATGGCTCTGAGCGCGCCTCATTGTCCATCCGTCATGGACCTCTCAGTCGGGTTGTCTGGGCACGCGCTGTTCAGGCAAATTGGACGGCTCTGAGAGCCTTCAAGAGACCCGGTGGCAAGCCACCTGCTACAGACATTTCGGAGGACTTCTTCGCCCGTGAGGCACCCTAAAAGGTGGGTACTCCAACATTTTTATAGGAGTAATACTCATGTCTTCTAACTTGTAGCTTGAAACGTCGGTCATGTCGGTGGAGATATGCGCAGAGATCCGGGCACGTCCCCAGCCGCCAAAGAAGAAGAAGGCGAAGACAATCCAGATCACCGCGATCATGCCCTCGCTGAGGTTCTGTGCCCTCATCCCTTTCATCCACGATGATGTGATCCTCGGCATCCTGCTGCGGCTGCCACCCAGGACCATCATCCACTTCAAGTACGTCCGCAAGTACCATTTCGGCCACCAGGTAGAGCTGATGCACCTCAACAAACTGCGTGGTATCGTCGATTTCTGGACCAGCGCCCCTCTGCACTATGATAGCTTGATCCTCGTCAACAGCTCGAAGCAGCGCAAGTTGATCTGCAACCCGGCAGCAGGGAGAGGGGAGAGCCCTCGCCCTGCCACATGGGAGCGAGGACATGCTCGGCGTCTCACTGGCGGAGACCGGGTTCGATCCCAGTCGCAAGACATACAAGGTGGCCAAATTCTTCTACTAGAAGGTGCCGATATACGATCTGCAGGTTTGAGGTTCTCACTCTTGGCACCAATACCAACATGTGGCCGCGGACCGCCTATGATCTGCCATACTCCGTCGTTTGGCCGATCTCGGTCCATGTCCAAGGCTCCGGGAGCCACCCCATGCGTTTCCTCCTTGGCCGCCGAAAATTTCAGTCCCGTTCCCTATCCTCCTAGCAATTTTGAACCCACCCCCGATTCAGCTTTGCTCCATCTGCTTCTGTAGGCGGAAGATGGAGCTGGAGTTTTGGAGCTTAAAAGTTAAATGGAGTCGACATCGATGTTTCAAATAGTGGGCTATGCCAAATAGCGGCGGTCCTTCTAGTCAGTTATTAGCGGATTACTGTACATGAGTATCATTTAGCAGCACCATGGTCAAAAAGCTATAGCGAGGCTATAGTTGACTATTTAAAACATTGGTCGACATTGCAAGATCATGATCAGGTATGATCTGCTTTTGTACGAGGGCAACGGTTGGACGACGAGGCTTCCTAAAGTTGAACTTCATGGGAGGATGGTCATCTTGACGAGACACGGGAAGGTGTACCCGTATGAAATGATCACACCCAAGATGGAGAAAATAGCTTCCGACATCCACAACATTAGGCATCATGATAAGAAATTTATCGACAAGATAGTTTTTTTGGGTCCCGATAACTGCCACACGTGTGGTGTATCGGGTAGTTGTGCCACACGCCTCCTGTGGCATGAACAGGAACCAGCCCGCACGACCGCGTCCGGGCGCGCAAAGGCACGGCCCGCACGTCCGGCGTGTGGCAACCCCGCCCGCACGTCCGGGCCAGAGGACCTAGCAGCCCGCACGACCCAGCCGTCCCGGCCTCTGATCGATCCCCAGTCCCGACTGCCGCCATCTTCTCCCAGCTCCTGAACCCCTACCTCCATCGTCGGCCTTCTCTGGTTGCCATGGCAACCAGAGCAGATCCGTAGGGCCTTCCTACCGCAAACCACACCCCTTATCTCCCCCACCCCACCACCCTCCACCCCCACCCCCCACTCCAACAACGCCCTCCAAAGACGACCAGCTAAAAGCAGGTGAATCTCCCGATCTCCCTACTGCTTCTCATCCTTCGTCTGGGCAGAAAATTGCAAAATTACCGACGAAGTTGGCAACTAGATCCATCCTACACGGGTAAAACACTATTTAGGTTGTGTGTCTTCACAGTTGCCAAGCAGAATACACTAGATCTGCCATGTACTATGCTAGAGATAACCGTAAGTTCTCAATAGATTGATGCACGTAGTTGGTAAATGAATGGATGTGTAGGAATCCATAAAAAGGGAGAGAAATTTGGAATAGTGGGGGGTGTGAAAATTAATTGCCACTGGTGTCTAATGTCAGTTGCCACCTATCATTGTCATCAACTACCACCATGTCAACTTATTGCTTGCCATTCTATTGTAGAGGCTGATGCCATCGAATCAAACGGATAGCTAGCACCCAGATTTTAGAAAAAATAGTGGATGTGCATGTCCTACTAGCCATGATATGTTGGTTGCCTACCCATGAAAATGTGATAACACTGACGTGTTAACTTCTACATGCAAGTTACACAAGGATACATATTTTGTGGATTGTTGATGCGTTCTTGTTCATGCAGTGTTTGAGAGCACATTGGCAGAAACGAGATGCGGAAAAGAATGAATCACGAAGATGGCGCTGATACTTGGGGTTCTCAAAGACCAGAAACGCCCCCTTGGGATGTAGCAGAGTATAGTCAACTCATTTCTGTAGGGCCGTTGCTGCCACTACTAGAACAGTATGCAGGCATTGGTATGATGCGTGATAACAAAAGAAAAGAACATTTGCCATGTTCACGACGATGAAGATGGCATTCTACTTATGTCCTACACTGTCATTTTTTTCGCAGGTTCTTATGACCAAAACACACTCAGGGGGGCTCCGTGGCAAGTTCAGTCACAGGGCTCTAACACTGACAAATGTACGGGCAGCCAACTTCAACTAGCTAATATGGCTAATCAAGGTAATGCATACGAAAAAGAACACATACTGGTCTGGACATGAAAAATAAACTTGCAAAGGTTGGCAAAAGACTCACGAGTTATGTCGGGGGAAAACGCAGAGCCTTCATGCAGCACGTGGCAGCAGGCAGCACCCATGTACCTGCCATCGATGCCATACACAGGTGAGTCCATAAAAAATGAAGTTGCGGACGGTGAATTAGCAGAAGGAGCATAGTTGACAACTGCAGTTGCCATGACTGGACAACTGCAATTGCCATGAATTAATAACTGCAGTTGTCATTCCTGGACAACTGTTGTTGCCCCCCCTGGACAACTGTAATTGCCATGGAGGAACAACTGCAGTTGCCATGCCAGGACAACTGCAGTTGCCATGCTAGCACAAACTGCAGTTGCCATGTATTGACCAACTACTACGATGCTTACAGGTTATTACGGTGGTGGTACCCCGGCAAACGTCTCGTGGCAAGCTTCACAGATTGCAGATAGAGCACGTCAATTTGGTGTGACAGACCACACAAGATGGGCACATGCAGCACAACAAGGTAAGGAAAAAATTGAACCACAAAAGAGCACTACATTTGTTTTTGTGGCAAATAGCAAGTGACGAAAAAGAAGATTTGTATCAGTGATGGTGGACAAAATCAAGCATAAAACGCTAACAAGTGTTTGTGTGCAATGAGTCATATATTGTCTTCGGAAATTTGCCAACTGCTAGAAGCATTGTGCAGCACTAATGGTTGATCGCATTTGCCTAGTGAGCTCAAGCCTAGAATGGAGAGTTTTGATGCTAGAACACACTGGTTGCCATGTATTGGTAGCAGTATTTGCCACGTATGCAGGACTGCAGCTGCCATGCATATAGAATCCAAGTTTTCGTACGAAAAAGGAGCTGGTTGTCATGCATTGGCAAATAATAGTTGCCATGTTTGTTGGACTGTAGCTGCCATGACTGGACAACTACAGTTGCCATGCATGTCCACACGCAGACTCACGGCTTGCTGTTTGAATGATGTCATGCCAAATCACTTGAAGTTGACGTGATCCGTTACAATAAACATGTTATTCAAGCAAAATCTTACGCTCGTACCTGTTTTTTTCTATTACAGGGCCTACAACTACAGTGAACAACGGCGCGGGGACATCTACTGCGGGGAGCTCTGAGCGCATGGAAGACGTGTTCCACCAGCCAGCCAACAATCATGCCGCAAACAATGCTAAGCCAGAGTCGGAAATGGCAATCATTCCAGCAATGCCGACAGGCACCCTTTTGAACACAAGCACTGGCAACACTCAAGTAGATGAAACTGCCGCCGATACTGAAGTGAATGATGAAACTGATGACGAAATACAAGGGGATGAAGATGGTGGGCAATCGGAGATCATGGTACCTCAGCCACCGTACGTTGGGCCGAGATTTGAATCGTTCGCAGAAGCAAAGGAATTCTACCAGACATATGCAGAGTTCCATGGGTTTGCGGTCAACACCGAATACCATAGGAAAATTAAGAAAACTAACGAGTACAGCAGAGGTGAGATGAGGTGCCACAAGGCACGAAGGAACAAGAAGGGGAAAGGTGTTCCACCTGTCGTTCCGGAACGAAAGAGAGGTATCATTCTCAAGACCGAATGCCCTGTCCAGTGTAAGCTAAACTTAGATGGAGCACAGTGGGTGGTCACTGAATATTTTGACAAGCACAACCACAAACTCATAAAGAAGTTCGAACTGGTAAAATTTCTGACGCCCACAGAGGATTCACCCCCCTCGAGAAGAAATTCATAAATCTTCTACATGATTGTAACCTCGTTCTATCAAGAATGGTCCAGATACTATCACTCATCCACAGCAAAAAGGGGACTCTGAGTAGCATGCCCTACATACCAGCTGACGTCACAAACCTAAAGGCAAAGTACCGTAGAGAGAACAAGTTGGCTGACATAGAGGCCACAATGGCCTACTTCGATGAGAAAGCGAAGGAAGATCCAGATTTCTTCTACAGGATAAGGTGATGAGGACCGTGTCAGGAACATGTATTGGGTGGATGGTGCTGCAAGGAGAGCCTACAAACATTTTCGAGATTGCATTTCATTCGACGCGACGTATCTCACTAATATGTATAAGATGCCATGCACTCCATTCATAGGAATAAATAACCACAATCAGTCGTTGCAGTTCGGATGCGGGCTTGTTTGGAACGAAGACACGGATGGGTACGTTTGGCTGTTCAAGACCTTCTTGGAGTGCATGGATGGACTTGCTCCGATGAACATAATAATAGACCAGGATTTTAGCATGCGTGCAGGCATAGAGGAGGTATTTTCGTTGGCAGTGCACAGGCACTGCAGGTGGCACATTATAAAGAAGGTTGAGGAGACACTAGGACCATTCTTTGCTGACCGTCCAGAGCTGCACAAGGCATTCGAGCTGTGCGTGGACCACAGCTTGACGGTGGTGGATTTTGAAAGGAGCTGGATGGCCATGATTGAAACATATCAAGTCCCAGACAACGAGACTCTTGCTAGCCTATGGGAGAAGCGAATGTACTGGGTGCCGACCTACTTAATGCAGTGCTTCTTCCCGTTTCTGCAGACTACGCAGCGCAGCAAGGGGTTCAATGTTGTTTTGAAGCGGTACGTGAGCCTTGGCAACTCATTGCTATAGTTTGCCAAGCAGTACACAACTTTGCAACAAAAAATACTGGGATCTGAGCTACAGCAAGAAGCGAACACCGCGCTAAAGCAGCCAAAATTGCTAATGTATTTACCGATGGAGAGACAAATGAGCAAGATATACACCAACAAGATCTTTAACAAGTAAGTCAGTTGCGTTACAGTCTTATTTGCGCAAAGCACGAAGGCAGTAGGTGCAATATAGAATGCAATGCAGTTGCCATGATATGTGGTTGCCATGTTTAATGAAATACTGTTTGCCATGCTTACTCAGCTGCAGTTGCCATGTTCAATGGAAATTCTGTTTGCCATGCTTACCCGGATGCAGTTTCCATGTTCAATGAAATGCAGTTGCCATGTTTAACGCATTGTACTTCCATTAGGCATGTTGGTATGCAAATGCCAATGTCAACTGAAAAATGTTATGTTGTTGCCATATCTACTGAAATGCAATTGCCATGTTTACTAAAATGCAACTGCCATGTTTGCTGAAATGCAATTGCCATGTTTACTCAACTGTAGTTGCCATGTTTAATAAAATGCAGTTGCCATGTTTTTATGCAATGTGCTTACATTGGGAATGTTGGTGTGGAAATGACGATGGCCAATTGAAAATGTTATGCAGTTGCCATGTTTAATGTACTGCAGTTGCCATGTCTAATGTACTACAGTTGCCATGTCTAATGTACTACAGTTGCCATGTCTTATGTACTATATTTGCCATGTTCAAGGTACTATATTTGCCATGTTCAATTTACTATATTTGCCATGTTCAAACAAAATGTATTTCTATTTCCATGACAACATAAGGTGCTACAGAAAAAGAGCGCACGATAGTTTAACAGAAAACACACAAAACTTGCAGATTCCAGGAAGAAATAAAGCGTGCAAGCATGTTCACGGCTTTCCAGGTGGACGAACATACATTCAAGGTGTGTTCTATTTTGGGCATGTCAGATTCAGAACCTGAAGACCCGGACAAAGGAAGGAACTACTTCTTGAAAGCCTCGATCGGCCAAGGCGAATACTACTGCCAATTTGCAAGTTTGAACGGGACGGCATTGTGTGCTGTCACATACTAAAAGTAATGGACATGAACGCTGTGACACGGATGCCCCGCCATTTCATAAGGCGACGATGGACTTGGGACGCTGACGACGCGTTGGCGCCGTAGACAACAAACGCAGTTCTGGCTGTGCATGACGAGAGACCTGAGTCAACCATGGAAGCCGTGAGGCACGTTGTGCTGACAAAGAACTATGCTGAGCTAATTGATGAAGCGTGCAAGAGTGATGAGACAGCGAGAGTCGCAGAAAAACACAGGAAAGCCCAGAAAAGAGAGCTTGATGAGATCAAGAAGAGGAAAGCTGAGGAAGCCTTACACAGGTTCCCCCGCACATCAAGTGTGCCTTCGTCCACGGGGCCATCATCTGAAAACTCGGAGATAGGATCTGGAACAGCAAGCACACAAACCCAGGTCAGGAACCCGCCCCATTCCATCACAAAGGGGCGTCCAAAAGAGATAAGGTATGAATCGAGATTGGAGATTCAAGCAAAACACAAGAAAACGAAGAAAGGGACGGGCAACCCGTAAGCAAAATTGGGGCGCTGTGACATGGTCCTTGGGACATTTTGTTTTGTAACCTAGATGTTGTGAATTTTTTTCTAGAAATGGGAGACTGGCTCTTGAGGGGCATCAGAAGTTGCAGGAAAATGCATTGAATGGGTAACTGTAGTTGCCATGTTGTGTGTACTTGATCTGCCATGTTATATGTGTTTAATCTGCCATGCTATTTTGTACTAAATATGCCATGATATTTTATACTGAATCCATCATGGTAAACATACTGGGTCTGGCATGTTAATTATACTCAATCCGCCATGTCAAGTATACTGGATCTGCCATCTTGTTTATGCTGAATCTGCCGTGTTCTTTGTACTGAATCTGCCATGTTAGTTGTACTGAAAAATGCCATGTTATTTGTAATGACTCTACATCGCGTATATTTTCATGATAATTCGACACACTTTAGTCACACATGCTGTGTTGTGTGCAATCTATGGGAAACAAAGTTGAAAAGGCGTAACATGCATCAACCGCAGAAAAGGTTACGGCTACATGATCAAAACTACCATGGTAGCCGGTGCAGTTAGCAATGAAAAAGAAGAAGCAAAACAGCCAAATGAAAAACGATGATGACTTTTAATAACCATGTCTGATGAACTACGGTTGCCATGTTTTAGAACATAGTGCACGCATTCGAAGCAGCAACCTGGTGGTGCAAACGATGAAACCACAATAATAATGATAAACATAAAACGTATCTACTATCACGCCTGAAATAGGTTCACATCCACACAAAATATTACAGAAAATATTCAAATGTCACTCACGAACCACCACTGCGTACTAGGCTACTCGGGGTTGCAGTCATAGCATAGCACACGGACATAGTTTTTGAGAAGAACAAAAGGTAGTACCTTACATTCCTCGGCAACAGAATGTAAGGTATGCGTCCGGTGTGTAACGCCATGTGATCACTTGTACTTCTTGATGACTTTCTTGACAGCTTCCTCCACGAACTCGCGTGCTCCGGACTGCTTGTTGAAATCTTCATTCATCAACCAGTTCCATGTGTAAAATTTCCGGAGCTCAACGACCGTTGCAGCTGTGACAGCGGGAACAAGTCTACCTTCCCACTTTGCAAGGTATTCCAACGTGTGAAAGACACAGTCCGTCCTGCACAAGAAAAAGAGTCAGGTGAACTCGCAAAAAGGACAGACATAGCAATGATAAACTTCAATTTAGATGTAACAACAAAGAGGGGTGGGATTGATGTAAATGGCACATGAAGGGGGTAGGAAATTATGTGTTCCCTTGATTCGTAGTCGCCACGTACTCAATCGGGAAATGTCTAATCTGGACCTTTGAGTTTTCGTAGTGACGGTTCCATGTCTCTTTGACGTTGTTGATGAAGAATTCAGCATGCGAAGTAAGGTCTGCATTGGCTGCCGAACGCATTGAATCAAGCACCTCAAAGCATTGGTTCTTCAGGTCAGGACAGATCGCGTAGTGGTGACCACACTTGTCGTGTGGGTCGTGTGGTGCAAGCTCTTGGAACATGGGGAACAGGACCTGCATATAAAAGTGAAGGAAATGAGAAGCAGAGTTCACATGAAGAACAACAGAGGGAACAAAAAGTAGAATCACGTGGAATGTTTTGTTATAGTGGGTAGTTGAAAGAAAGTTGCCGTCCATGTATGAACAAAATTTGCTGTGTATTTTACTTTGAAGTTGCCACATAGTTTGCATCGGATGCAAAAATCAAAAAGTCAGTTTGCACGGCAGCTGATGCCGCATGAAACATCTGCCACATAAACAGAGTGCAGATAATGGCAAAAAACCATATCATGTGAAAAAAAGTGCAAACAGGGAAGGAGTACTCACATATTTCTTCAGTGTGAGCTTGAATTGACTGTGTTGAGCAAAATTCTTCCTCGGGATTTTGTGGTGGAAGTCACCATCCCATATTTTGCAGGTCACACTGTAATGCATGATTGTTTTGTCGGGAGACATATCCATATGCTTGTTGATGTAGTCAATCCCGCATGCAACTACATTCGTCGACATTTTACCGTTTGGCCACATGGACTCGACAAGATCACCTAGGTTGATGTACGTCGCTTCGCATTGAATGACCTTGGTTCTGTCCAAACATGAGTTGTATGAAAGTGATATAACATGAAAGAATCATGTCTACTAAGTAAAAAAGGAAGAACTAAAACTTAAGTGGATCATATATAGAAAGTAGAAAAAAATATGAATGGTAGAAAGAGCAAAGCAAAATGTGGCCATTACGCTTTCAGCTCCTTCATGTGCTTGCTGCTGGCTCTCGCATTTCCAAATCGCTTGACAACATCGTACAGCTGGGTATGTTCCTTTGTGGCCCTGACTTCGGGCTCGTAGTCTTCCGTGGGAGGTGGGTGAACTACCCTCTGCTGCCTCACAGAACCAGGGGTGGCACTCCTTATGGTATCCTCAGATACCGTATCTGCAGGCACATTGGAACTTGATTGCCCCTGACCTCGTGAGGACCTCCTCTGTAATGCTACCTCCTTGATCCTGCGGTAAGCTTTATCAAGTGACGGTGAAATCTCCTCAGGGGTGCCTGCAAGGATCAAAAAAGTGGGTTAGGATACCTGGAAAACAAAACAAATGGGATGTGAAAAGATAGGGTGCATGATGTGAAATGTAGGTACAAAAAGTAGGGAGTTTCCATGTGGAGGCAAATCCAGTTGCCATGTTGTGTCAACTCTAGTTGCCATGTGCTTGCCGAATGGAAAATGCAGCATGGAAACAAAAATACAGGTGACATGGTGCAGCAAATCCAGTTGCCATGTGTATTGCACTGTAGTTGCCATGTGACAACAACTACAGTTGCCATGTTGAATCAACTTCAGTTGCCATGTGATTGCTGAATGTAAAATGCAGCATGGCAACAAAAAAATGTAGGTGACATGGTGCAGCAAATCCAGTTGCCATCACAAGTGAGAACCCCAAAAAAATGCTTGGGACAAAAGTCAGACTACACAGATGTATACAAGAAAATGATAAGCACATAAGAAATGTACCTTGGACGATTGGCTCTGCGAACTTGACAGCCTTCCTGCCCTCGACCATTGGTTGCGCCATCATTGCGGGCATGCCTCCCGGGAAAGCAAAGGCAACTGGCATAGGATCTGGCACCACTGGTTGATCTTGACTGATGCCAAGGCTGAAGCTCGGTGGGGTGAAGGCCATTGGGTGCCTCTCATGCCTACTGGCCGGACCGCGAACAAATTGCGGGGCAGAATCCAAGGGTGAAAGATCAACAAACATATCTGAATCGGCCGCTATAGAATGATCGGGCTTATTTGTAGGGCGGGGCGTGTTGTCAGCGGTATCAGCCGCAGCTTCCTTGACAATCTTCTTGTTTGGGCTGTAGGGGACACCAACATTCACTGGAAGCCTGGAAGTGCGCAGATTTAAGCTAGGAATTTCCACTGCGGGTAAAGGCGCAGTCTGCTCCGGACGTTCACCTGCGTCACGCGTGCCCGGCTTGACACCTACATCAGTTGTGCTCCGGTCTTCCGGTTTCTCCATCACATTGCTTTTGGCAGGTGGCGGGAACAGTGTGGACGCATGAACATAACCAGACTCATCTTTGCTGCTCCTAGCTACAGCTGGTGTGTTGGGTATGTCTGTTGATTGCTTGCGGGGGCTACGATGCCTCGGTGGAAGACCAGCACGCGAAACAGTCGCCTTAGCAGTATCTGCACCGACAAGAGTTGGAGCTGTTGTGCCAAGACTCTCACCTGTAGATGGCATATCATTATGAACTGCCGCCTCAGCCACTTCTGTCGTGGACACGGGAGTGCCACCACGCACGCGCTTGGAATCAGTGTCAGATGAGCGGGAATCTTCCTTGCTTAGGTTGGTCTCGGGAGCGTCCACTTCAACGCTTGCTGATGGGGTGGCATGGCTCGCAGCAGCATCCTTCATTGCCAGAAGAGTTGGCAACATTTCAGCTGTCCTGGCAAATACCGACTCATCACTCCCCTATGTACGGATGCCTGTTGTTCTAACCTGCACATCTGCAGCCGGCGGAGATGGTCGGCCACTTGCGTCGGAGTTAGTGGGAACAGTTGACGGTGCAGCAGCAGTTTTGTCGACTGGCGCCTCATGAACATCTGAGTTGCCCCCTGTTGACAACTTTGAATGAAGGCGTTCGAGTGGGTCCCTAATGATATGGTTGGCCCCGCGTGTAGTAGTCTTCTTCACCCTGCAAAAAAGAAAGCACATGAAAAAGGTATTAAAAATGAACAAAAAATATTTGCCATGGTATAAATCTAAAAAATGAAAAATAGGTGGAAAAGCTGGTAGTTGCCATGTAAGGGGAATATGAGTTGCCATGCAAATCCAGCAAGAGTTGCCATGCTAGCCAACTTGAAGAATGATAAAAATGTCTTATCTGCCAGGAATGCAATTTCAAAACTAGGTATGGGATGAGCACACAGGCCAATGGAAAGATGGCAGTTGCCATGTAGGTACAATAAGAGTTTCCATTTGGCCTAGATAGCAGTTGTCATGTAAAAACAAGCAGGAGTTGCCATGCAGTTAAAAAGGAAGGAAATCGTTTGAAAAACAGCAGTTGCCATGTGGGGACGATGACAGAAGCCCATGTGGCAAGCTGAATGGATGCATTGAAAAATAAAAAATATAGCACTATGTCAATGAAAGCACATGGAAAACCTACTTCTTGAATGGCTTTCTCAGGTCTGGCAACACGACAGGATCCCCGGTGTTGGACGTCGTCATACGAGGAGATGACCTGGTGGAAGGGGTGTCACCAGCAATGGGGGCACCTTTGTTCAACCGAGCAGAAACACGAGTTGGCGTTGGTGCCTGTTTCTTCGTAACTGCTCGTCCACCAGTTGTCGCCTCACTGCACGTATAAGACGGAGGGAAAAAAGGTGGCAATTGTCAGACAGCAAACTCGTTGCCGTGCTTAGCAAAAACAAATGCAAAAAGGGATCAGTCTATTCCAAAAATATAGACTAAACAAAAAACTAAAATTAAAGTCGAACCTCCTCCTAGTAGCTACGGGATCGGTCCTAGACCTCTTGCCAGGAGAACCCTGCCCAACATCCTCTGGATCCCTCCCCCTCTTTGATGGCAACACCCCCTCGCCTCTCGCAGCCGTATGTTCTTTGACTTTCTCCGGTGGGGGGACATCTGGTGCATCCTTGCCCTTCTTACCACCTGCACGAACTTCAACATGGTCATCATCATCGATGTCCTGTTGCACGTTCTTCATGTCATCGTCGTCATCCTTGCTGAGACCAGCGTCTCCATCTAGTTCATCTTGTGTGTCAGCAAGCTCTTGGGAACTGTTGTAGTCATACCGGCCAGGGCAACCAGTTGGCCGATGTGTCCGTTCTGGGACAAATGTAGTGACCTACCTTGCAACCGCGTCGCTGTCGGAGCCATTAAGGGACGTCCACCCCTCAACCAACTTCCCGAGCAAGCCTGTCATTCCGGATGCAAACTGCCCAAATAGATGCTCAATAGGTGCCCTCGCCTATGCACGAAACAAGAAGCAGCAATAACCAACCATATTACAGTCACTTGCACGACATCAAAAATAATCCAAGGCAACCATAGATATATATCTTTGATTACCTCAGTAGGGCAAGACGGAGCTGAGTGCACGTCCATCCACTTTCCAAAGTTTTGAGGCCCCCCAAACACGCTGTATTCTATAGCATGCTTGGCCATCAGCTGGAAAAAACCCAAAAAAATTGCTAGGATGTAAGACAGAGAATGATGAACACTGACTAGCAGCTCATGTGTTGCAAATACAACAAAAAAGAAGACGTGAATAGAAGTTTCAGCATGAATGACAGAGTTGCCATGTGGAGTGAGACATGGATACCATACGCAGACAGCCATGGCTAACAAAGGTAGTCATCTCTTGTTAACTACAGACGGTTGCCACATGAAGATATGTTATGCCGCAAAAATTTGTAAGAATGCCGTGTAGAGAAAGAAACTAGAACTAACCTGAAGTTTTCCATATTTGGTATCAGTTACCCTGTCTGCAGCAAGCACAGCCTTGACAGCATCAATAGTCCACGTAGAAACAGCAAACTTGTGCGTAGGCGGCGGGCCTCCTGTTCCAGTGAAATCCATGGTGGACAGATCAAGAAAGTCGACGTACATGAGCTGATGTACAACAATTTTAAAAAGAAAGAAATATCAGTTGCGATCATGGTAGTTTGCGAAAAAATAGGATAATATATGTTCGTACGATCATCAAGTTGAAGTGCATGAAAAGAGAAAAAGAATAAGTTGACATCTGTATGTGCTAGTTGCCATCATAGTGTGATGGCAGTTGCCATATTGTCATGATGGCAGTTGCCATCATAGTATGATGGCAGTTGCCATATTGTCATGATGGCAGTTTCCATATTGTCATTATGGCAGTTGTCATCTTGTTATGATCAGGTTGCCATGCATGAATAAAAGGTGTTAAAAAGAGTGTTCACAGAAAGGACTGGTAAAAAAATACCATTAAATGCAGTCGACAACACTTCTGGTACATCTTGCTTGAGAATGCATCATGCAGGAAGTCAGCAATGAACTTACACCAATTCATGTTCTTCACATCTTTCAGTTTCGCATGCACCGCACAATTTTCAGGACAACAGTTGCCGCATCAGAAATCAAATGGAAAAAACATCAAAAAATACTGGCAGTGACTAGCTTACACATGACATCGGAGCAAAAAATTGAAGGAAAATAATGTAGTAAAGATAGATCATTCACCAGGATGGGGAAGCACTTGTTGCTTGGGCGAAGAGAAGTGGTCGACGCGAAAACAGCTGAGATGAGGTACATGAGTAGTTTCATCTTAAAAACCTCGCCATGGGTTGTCATGGCCTGCAGCGAATCTGCCAGTACAGACGTGTTCGGCATGGATTCCAACCTAGGAAACAAACGGGGGAACAATGCTTCCTCGATCTTGTTATTGACCTCATACGGGACTTTGATTTGTCCACGGGGCACATCCAAAGTGCAGAACACGGATTCCTCGTTCAACGGCAGTCTTCCACGTCCCGGAATCACAAATTCCCTGGAGGCGGGGTCGTAAATCTCACCAAGACAGTCGCATACAGGGTTGACTAGATTCGTGCACCGGACATTCATCAGAGCCTGCATACCCATCTCAGCAGCAGTCAATAAATCTATCAGTCAATGAAGTAGTCGTTCCTGGGAGGCCCTGTTGCGAGTACGTTTCTTCTTCTGCAAAAAATAGACAAATGATCAGTTGTTGCCATGTTTTCACTGTCATGAAATTTTAGTTCATGACAGGCGACTGCAAGCTCGAGGTGGCAACCAATAACATATGCAGGAGGAAGAGGGTGTGTGGACAGTTACCTCGTCGCCCTCTTTTCGTCGTCCAGTTGCCCGATTCTGCTGTGGTGGATCCATGAAATCATCATCATCGTTTTGATGATCGCCGCGAGCCATTCTGCTAAGGTAAGAACAGACCAAATTGTCACGGTGGAAATGAAAATGCAGGAAGTAAGCAGTTGCCACCTAACAGAATGTCCTTGCCGCATGGGCTCGAGTGAAAATGTCAACTAGTGAATGCAAAATATCACATGAACACGCACGCACGCCCCCTATGATTGTCGAAAACATAAATGTGGCAATTAAGCACATTGGTTACATTTGGAAAAAATGTACAGATCATAAATGCACTTAAAAACAAAATGTTGAAGTTGCCATGTTAGCACAAGATAGTACGAAAGAAAGTCACAAAATCCTCCACTGCACAAACCTAAGATGTGGCAGCTCACATCCTGTCCTCATACAACAATGACTTGCCATGTGTTCAATGGCAAAAATGTGCTAGGTTGAAATTGCCATGTTAAAATGCAACACAGAATTCAAAAAAGCGATGAAAACATCTAATGAACAACCTGAAATTGCCATAGTGTGTTCAGATATCACAAGTCATCATGGCAAAACACGAAAATTATGTCTGCCGTACAATGAATTTGCCACATTATACTGACTGTAACATGGCAACAGACATGCTGTGTTCAGACAAATACTTGCCACATGGAAAGCATATATATGGCATCTGACACAATTGATGTGCAAATCAGTTGCCATGTTATGCAGCCAATTTGCCACATTATCCTGTCTACAACATGGCAACAGCCACAGTGTGTTCACAGTCTATTTGCCACAAGAATATACTATCCAAGTGGCAACAGACACAGTTGATGTGCAGATTAGTTGCCATCCAGTGCAATTGGTTGCTGAAACTGCAGTGAATACCGATTTACTACACTTTACCATTCCTACAGTGTGGCAACTATCACAATCATTCAGCAAAAATTAGTTGCCACATGGAAAGCATGTTTGTGGCAACTATCACAGTCATTCAGGAAATTAGTTGCCACATGGAAAAGCATGTTTGTGGCAACTATCACAGTCATTCAAGAAATTAGTTGCCGCATGGAAAAGCATGTTTGTGGAAACTATCACAGTCATTCAGGAAATTAGTTGCCATACAGTCATGATAGTTACTCAAACCACCACGTTCGCCTTCATACTGCAGTTTGAAAAACAACTAACTAGATCTAGGGTTCAATGGCAACTATAATGACTTGAAATTCATCCCCAAAATTCTCCCCGAACTGATCGCAAATACCAATTCGAAGCAATGCGCAACTATCAGATCGGAAAACAACGGCCCAATCCCAAGGCACAACCAGTGTGTGTCTCCGGACAGGCAGAACCACACCGGCGAGACCGCCACCGAAAGCGGCAAGCACAGGACTCCGCCGGCGGCGGGAACGCCGGTGCATCGCCAAATCGCCTGAATCTCTACGAATCTCAAGCGAAGCATTGAACACGGAGGGAAGGGGAGAAAAATGCAGGCAAGGATTGTGAGAGTGGGAGCGAGCATTACCTTCAATCTGTAGTGCTCCGGTGAAGCCGCTCCGGTCCGGCGAGCACCACCGACGGCCGCGAACGCCATCGACTCTTCCGTCTCCGCCGTCGCCTTCTCCCCTCGGCTTCTCCTCCAATCGTCTGAAGTGCGAAGTGGGTTGTGCGAGTAACTGTGGGGATGAGTAAATGGAACCGTGAGGGGGAGGCTGGCGAAGTGCGCGACGTGTTTGACGTCAACCACGGTCGGCGCGTGGCGTGCGGGCGCATAGCAGTTCCACCGCACGCCCCCGAGTGGCAACCACTGACCGCGGGGGGGGGGGGGGCAACCAACGTGCGGGCGAACTATGTCACACACCACACACGCGCCTTGTCCTACGTGGCACAGAAAATCAGCCGGATTGTGCCAAGATTCGTGCATATAGTAGTGGACGGTGATGGATGCGTGTGGTCCAGATGGTCAACACCCACACGTGTGGGCGTTAACATTTCCGTATATAAAAGACTACAATTACTTTGTAGGTAAGACTGCTTTTGTGAAAGGGTGACAGCAAGTTCCTCTTAGACTCATCATGTTTGAGTGTTAATGTTTCCCACTGTGAGATCAGAACTAAAAGGACTAAGTCAGAAGCCTTCAGAGTCAGCTTCTCATGTTTGGTGCTTGAAATGTCTAGAATGGCCCCATTAGAGAGAACAT
This sequence comes from Aegilops umbellulata, assembly GCA_032464435.1. NCBI lineage: Eukaryota > Viridiplantae > Streptophyta > Magnoliopsida > Poales > Poaceae > Aegilops > Aegilops umbellulata. Next base: position 634,625,289 of record CP136057.1, on the reverse strand, counting down.
TGTCACGATCCTGCTTCCCGGCACCGTTTGTAGAATGTCCCTCGGAGGTTAGCCCAGTTTCCTTCTAAGGTCTCGATACGTGTTATTCTGATTGTGGCCATAAACCCATTGTCAGATGCTGCAAGTAGTTTGGGTGGCAAAATGCAAAGTGCAATCAGTTTTCATATATATCCCCTCTACCAAGTAGCTCCGGGGTGAAAACCCTAGGTCTAACCTAAATTGGTTATACCTGGCAATGGCAATGTTTTTGCGTTATTACCTTCTGAAAATCATTGTTCAGATATGCTCAGACTCGTTCTTCAGGGTGAAAAACTTAGTTTTTGGCCTTTGATGGTTGGATCTGGTGGCGGTGACACTTGAGCATTGTTCCCTTCTTGAAGGTGTTGTTATTGAAGGGTCTCATTGTCCTTATGGTGTCAAAAGATGATAGTTTCGTATATTTTTTGATAAAGGGTGCTTTTATTATCTTAAAATGTAGCATCAAAGTGATACAAAGCATTAAGAGTATCACCCGGCCTCTGCATAATTAGGATGCACACAGCCAAACACAAGTAGTCTGATTAACAGAAAGATAAAAGACCGACAATTCGGCAACAGTAGAGTCTATAGACCGACACTATGCCTATGTCGAAAGAGATGGTGGACCGAGCCGGAGATTATACTGCCATCCATGTTGGGTAAAAACCTCCGTAGCCACCTGCTCCAACAGCGTACACACCGCCTTGAATAGCGGTTGATACTCCGCTCGTTGTAGCGTACACCACATACGAAGCGAGTGCGTACAACGGAAAATAACCTGCAAAGGAGAAACAGTTTTGTCATTAAAAACAACATCATTTCTACATAGCCAAAGCGACCATAGTAAGGCATACGCTCCCACCCTTATTAGCGTTTTGTATGCATTTGAAATACCGTCCAGCCAATGACCACAAATATTGGCAACACTTGTGGGCGGATACAAATTTGACGCTATTTGGATGGCTGACCACGTAGAACGCGCAAACTTATAGTGAAAAAAGAGGTGTTTAATTGTCTCGATGAGTACAAAAACAACACTTCTTACTTCCCGACCTGTTGCGTCGTGCGAGGTTGTCTTTTGTTAGCACAACTCCCCTACGGAGATACCACATGAATATTTTGACTTTAAGTGGTACCTTCGCTTTCTAATTTTTTTTGTTATTACTCACCGGTACCTCAGAATGCGTGAGTGCACGATACATAGAGTCTACTGTGAAAGACCCTGATATAGTAAGGTTCCAGCGAAACACATCACGACCTTGTCTCGGGATAATCGAATCCAGACGGGACAATAGATTATTCCATGACATAAGTCGGGTGCCAATCAAATCCCGCCTGAACGAAATATTTGGCGGGGATGAGCTGAGCACTTGCGCAATAGTATTATTCTTATCGCGTGCAATGTTGTATAAGGCTGGGTATTGTTCTCGGAGGCTAGCATTGCCTAGCCAGATGTCTTCCCAAAAACGAATCGCTGACCCGTCCTTTATCGCGAAAGACTCAAAGCGAAAGAGATGTTTCTTTGTCGCCATTAGGCCGGCCCAAAAGTGTGAGTCTCCAGGTTTCCAATATATCTGAGACACTGCCTTTTGGCTTATATACTTATTGCGTAGCATGGTTTGCCAAACAACATCCTCGGTAAGAAGTTTGAACAACCATTTACTAAGTAGGGCATCATTCTTGACCTGCAAGTCATGAATACCGAGGCCGCCCTGGTCTTTCGGCCTACAAACCACACTCCATTTGGCCTGTCTATATTTTTTCTTTTCACCATCTCCTTGCCAAAAGAACCTGGACCTAAAATAATGCAATCTTTGCAAGACCCCCTTTGGGAGCTAGAAGAACGAGAGCATATAGACGACCATATTTGTGAGGACAGAGTTTATTAAAACCAATCGTCCTCCAACCAAGAGCAACTTGCCTTTCCAGCTGCTCAAGCGTTTCTCTAGTCGCTCCTCTACATGCTTCCACTCCGCAATGGTGAGACGCCGATAATGAATTGGTATTCCCAAATATTTAATTGGGAATTGTCCATGTGCACAACCAAAAAGGTCAGCATAATCGGCCGTTGCATCAACGGCTTCTCCAAAGCAGAACAATTCACTTTTATGGAAGATAATCTTAAGACCCGACATTTGCTCAAACGCTGACAGCAAAAGTTTCAGGTTTCTAGCCTTGTCTAGGTCATGTTCCATAAAGAGAATTGTATCATCGGCATATTGCAGAATAGGGACCACCATCCACTAGATGTGGCACTACTCCTGTAATATGTCTGTCCTGCTTGGCGCGCTCAATCAGAATAGCCAACATGTCAGCCACAATGTTAAATAACATTGGCGATATGGCATCACCCTGTCGTAGTCCTTTTTTTGTCTGAAAGTAATGGCCGACATCATCATTGACTTTGATGGCCACACTACCGCCAGTTACAAAATTTTGGGTCCACTTGCACCATTTATCGGAGAAGCCTTTCATCCTTAGGGCATGTTGGAGGAAAGACCATTTGACCTTGTCATAGGCTTTTTCGAAGTGATAGTTTTGTATATGGTTGCTGTTGTAGCTTGTCAATCATTGTTTTGATCACTTCGGAGTTTTTTTTTTCACGCTTAGGCATCGCTTTTGTATTATGACTTTGCTATTTGCCGACGTGTGTGTGTGTGTGTGTGTGTGTGTGTGTGTGTGTGTGTGTGTGTGTGTGTGTGTGTGTGTGTGTGTGTGTGTGTGTGTGTGTGTGTGTGTGTGTGTGTGTGATGTTGGTTGTGTGCAGGTGCGGAGCCAGGCCCCACGCAGTCCTGGGGACTGGCCGGCTGACCGTTTGTTGGTTATAGGTACAGCGACTGTGTATGGGACTGTACATACACTATTTGCTTGGGGCGTGACACCAACCTGGCACCGCTATTGGTTATGTTCATTCTAGCTATGCGATGGCTGGGTGTGTATTCATTGTGTTTATATCCAATTGATGCTTCATTTTAGTCAATAAAACTTTGTAAAAAAATCACTGATGCAATTACTGACCGTCTCCGTATGGCAATATGTTTTGCCTACATGTTTCTCCCTTGCAACTTCCTCCATCTTTCAATTGCGTGAAACTTCTGCCTCATGTCCTTCCCTCCTTGGTCTCTATTTCTCAAGTTTGAGTCTAGCTTTTCCTTGGACCTGAATCAAGTTGCTCATACTGCCAACATTCTTTTCGATTTGGGAACGTAGTGTCAAACTTTGGTTGGCCCAAAAGATAAGATGTAGTTGTTGATTGTTGTTGTCCAAACAAAATGCACCTATTGCCATAATTTGGGGCTTATTCATGGTTTCAGAAGTACATATGAAACAAGATATGGTACATCTTGTAAATATCAGGTTTATGTCAACACTATGATTTGGCACAATATTCATATAACATTTATTCATTGACGTTATTGCGATTAAAACATAAGTTTGGGTTTTCAGGTCCCATGAAAGCATTATCACCACTCTTATAGGTCCACACTGAAGTTTATCACAACAAAACACAAAGTAAAACAACATGTCGACATTACAATAACCATCTGTCCAGCAATTTTATGTTCTATGCCACAAGCACACCCACACACACATAATAATAATGTTTATGTGCCTCCAGCGATTGCTCTCATGGTGAGCCTGGCCACTCCATCCATGGAGGGCTGCTTCCAGGAGGAGGAACGTTGATGACTTGGGTTGGTTCAAGATCTAGAGGAGGAGGAGCGACCAGATTATTGTTTGCCTGGGAGTGGGAACCCTACCCAATCAAGCAGGACAGGGAGTTCACCATGCTCATGAGATCCTCTTCGTCCACCACATTCACGATCTCGTTGTCGCTCAACAAGTTTTCGCGTAGCTGCTCAAGTGTCATTGTCTCCGATGATATGTTGCTGTTACTCGGCAGCAAGGTATGGCTGCCATTCAAGTCATACATCTCATGCAATGATGAGTAATCAGCACTGGGAGATAAGTTACATGAATTGATGTGATTGTCGAAGCGGTTTCCAGAGTTACTATACATGATACCAGCATTAGAGTTGGACATGGAGGTAGGTTGCGACCCGAGAGGCGTGCCCAAAAAGTATTTCCAGTTAAGCATGTCCTCCTTCAGTGGAGCTCGCTGCCCTGAAGTACACAGCTGGCCAGATTAGTTATCCGCTACTGCTAATTACTCAACTCTCGTGCATTACTAATTACTCAAATCTTGTGCATAGTGAGCGATGTATCTATAAAGCAAACTTTCTGAAAGTCTTACTTCTGAAGTTTACCTGAGCTTTGAAAGTGTACACCTTGCAGGGCTCCAGAATCATTTAGCCCTAATGTCATTGTTCCAGTTGGCACCGGTTGAAGCGGCAATGACTGCCAAGTTTGTCCCGTCTCAAACAGGTTGTCATAATTGCTACGATATGAATTTTTGGTGCTCTGACTTAATAAATATAGACGTTGGTCTTTGTGGAGGAGATTCTCAATGTGCTTGTCCATTATCCCTGGGCCACACTGCAGAACATGCCTACTGAAAGCAGTAAAAGGAAAAAAAATCTTCACCAACCAATATAATGCAAATGTATGGAAACTGAAACGAAGCTAGTTTATTCAGATATGTACATGTAGTAGTGTGCAGATAACATCAAATGCCATGTTATGTAAAGAACATTAATTCGTTCCAACTCTAAGGTAGACCACACAAATAAAATAATCTATTAGAATTAAATAAGAATTATCACTAGATTTTAGCCGTAGACCTGAGAGTATATAAGCCCCCCCCCCCCCCAACCCAGACACACGCGCGTGCACACTTGTTTGTATTGTTGTTTCACTTAATATATTTCACCATGGTCTGTTGATCTTTAAATGGAACCCCTTCGACCCTTCCAACATTTTTGTAAATGCTACAGGGAATAGTGAAAGAAATGTATCTAGAGCTTGGTCATCCAAAGGATATTTTAACGTAATTATTGGGACAATAACATTTTAGTTTGTTTAGGGTCTATATATACACTACAGTTTTTTGTTTATGTGAGTGCATCAGTATCTGAAATATATTTTGTATATTGTCTATCCAATCAATATGAAATACTAAAAGATGAACTGATATCTTGAGGATACTAATTGTTTGTGTGTGATTATTTCAATTTACCTACTAGATATGTTAAATATATGGTTTCCTATGGAGATATGTGTAATATATGTTTAATTGTCATTAGCACTATGCAATTTAGAACGCAACAGATAACGAGAATAAGAGGTGGGAAATACGCCCCTCCCCCCATGGTCTGACCCACAGAACAGCTCGGAGAAACTGGCGCGATAGCGGCGGAAGCAAGGTCTTCCTCTCATGTTGTGGCGCGGTAGACGATGGAGGGCAACAATTCTCACCCAATGGAGTGAAGGAATTGTACCCACACTTCAGAGCGAGAACTCCATAAGGCGGACCGTGATGGTTCTAAGAGGTGGAGCTACTGGTTTTTCTATTGTTGGAGTGTTGCACGTGATGAAACAGAAGTAAGGTCGCCGGCTAGGCTGACGTGATGCTTTTAGTTAGATTTGCATGGATGTTGGGGTGATGGCTTGGATCGCGGTGTGTTGCGAGTGGATGTATTAGTTGGTGACAGATAGCTTAGCAATGGTGGCATGCGGCAATGTGGCGCGCTGGTGGGTATCAAGGCATCCGTTCCAGATGGAGTTGACGGATAGGTACATAGGGCATGGCGATTGAGTAGGTATCGAGATGATTGGAAGCCCCCGGGATGAGTTGGTCCTCAGAGTGTACGAGGTTCTGCGCAATGCAGAGTTCTAGAGGCACACAATCACCGCGGGCAAAGTCCTAAACCCGCTTCTCCCATGGTGGGTTTGGTTTCTCTTTCTGTTCGTTGGTGATGGCATAGAGTGGCATGGTGTGGTGGGGCATGATGTTTTGTCGTTCGTGCTTCCTAAAGGCATATTGGGGTCTTCATCTCCACCCCTAGGCAAGCTCGCTAGATTTGGCTCGCTTATTGGAGGGTGCGAGGATGGCATGACATAGTGGGGAACTTTTTTGTCGGCATACATTAGTGTGTCAGTGTGCTTGGTGGAGCGCGAGCGGTGGACGTGTGTCATTTGTATCTAGTTTTAGCCTGGTTTTCCTAATTAATTATATAATTTCATAATTATTATTAAACAAACAATGCTTCCACTGAGTTAGCTCGGAAAAAGGAGATTTTCCAAGTGTGGTGTGTAAAATCATTCATTATTGCTTTGGTAATAATCATTTCGATCTTAATTTTATATATATATATATATATATATATATATATATATATATATATTATATTACCTGTGCGTACTTGCTTGTCCACCAGTAAAATCCGTAGTTGCAAGCCACCTGGTGCTCCTGCGTGGTTGTGGATTGGTTTCTATGAAAAATTGTGGCACCGCGGACACCTAATTGGGCAGATAACATATAACTAGTAAAACCAATAAAATAATAACTAGTAACAATTGAGAAATTAAATAGTAGTGTGCAATGGTACAACAATAGAGAACGGACATCTACTTTGGTTACCATTACAGCTTGTTCATTATTATGTTTTGACAAATGTTGTATAGTATTAAATGCATCACATGCTTCAACTTACTTTATGGGACGAAAGCAATTTGCACATATTAACAGGATAATTTCTCACCCGCAAAAAAAAAAGGATAATTTTAAGAATATGCGACACACACCCTTTCACGTACCATAATATCCAGCATCCCGGGTAAATCTTTGGGACAAGTTATTCTCAAGGCACATATGTCTGAACATTTTATCTCTATCTTGCTCTTCAGACCTTCATGGAGTATTTCCCATGCCAATTTATTCTTGGATATACAAATTTTTGCAACAATATCTCCTTCATATATTGATTTCCACTATCAATGTATAAAAGTAGTCTTAGCACTCAGCCAATATTCAAGGACATATTTTACTAGTTTAATAAAACTACAATATCATAAGTTTTTGTCATCTTTATTTTAGTAAATCCAATTCAAAGACGATATTTCCTCACAATTGTTTAAAAAATTATTAGTAATAACTCATAGCAACAGAAACAAAGTTTGAAAATAAAGTAAACAAGTGTAACAATGGTTGTGTGCATCTGAAGTAGAAGTCGACGGTTATCCTATTTTTTTAGAAAAAGATAAAGAAATATTATATCTACATTTAATACCAAACTAAGAGCAAAACTTAGGTGTTTCATCTAGTGTACATTAGACAAAAATTACATGAGTCAAAGCGAAATTACCTCCCAGTCCCCAATTCTAAGAGAGGAAGCTTGAAAATTGGAAGCCTGCAACTTTTGTGAACGGGGCTTCCTTTCTTGTATTGCAGTAGATATTGTTTGTACATCACGTGTGGTTTGCTTTCCTTTTCCTTTGGAGGTTAATGTGAGCTTCTTTTGTATAAGCTCCAAAAGAGCGGGTGTTTTCGTTAACTTTAAACCTAATGGCCCACGTCCACGAATGGATTGCCAAGAGAAGAGCTCATTTACCACATCATTACCTTCATTTGACTGTTGTGGTGAATTGTAAAAGAAAGTGTTACAAAGAGGCAATACAAATATAATTGTGTCACAGAGATACAATACAATACAAATATAAATTTACTTTAACTTGTTATTTCCCACTTGCGCATCAATAGTAAACAACAAACAATTTACTAGGAAACGTAATATTAGACAGACAACAAAAATATATTTAGTTTCCCACAAACAAGGTTGTTAGAATCCCAATTCGGTAGTGAGATTATGTGCCTTCACAATCTAAATTAATCAGAATGGTTCTATAATTCCTATTAGTAGAATCTATTATTTGAATGTTTTAGTCGTTGTTATCCTAAGATTTGTGATCTTACTGAAGGATTTCTGATCTGACTCAGAATTGTGATTCTCACAACCTTGCCCCCATGTATGAAATACGTAAAATACTACATGACATTAAACTTGGAATAATAGTACATGCTAGGATGGATGAGTTATCGGACATAAATATTTGTTTCAAAACAATTAGATAGAACCACTGGAAGACCCCATTAATTCCCAATGGTTATTCACCACAGTTGTGCTGAACCCCAAGTAAGGCGTCAACTGTAAGAATCATGTCCACTGAAGAAAAGGACATACACAATTTCTACCAAAGTCTCAAATTACTAACAAAAAGCCATGTATTTGCCTTCATATGTGGCATTTACATATGGGGATCAGTTTCGACTGACCTTGCACTAGAAGTTGAGCATTTAACCCAAATTTAAATATCTCATCTCTAACATTTTGTTATGCTTTTATTTATGACATTGCAATTTGAAGTATCCTAATACATTGGTATGGAAGTAACTTAACATATGTTTGACGTATCGAGACAGAAAAAACTAAGTCTCTAATAAGATATATGTTATTCTTGGTGATATCCCATGACATGATTATCAAGAGTGTGTTATATATCTGGTAGGTGTTGTTAGTAAGAAAAAATTGAACCCATCTGATAGTAAAATATATTAGACCCCCAACCCTCGTGTGCTTGCCAAAATATAGTGCATATATATTATTATTATTATTATTGTTATTTTCAAAACTCAAAGCTTCTTGAAGTTTGAGAAACTTTAGAAAGAAAAATTTCAACAGTATTAATACTAAATAAATACAACATAGAATTATATTCCACAATGTACCTAATGATTTTTATTTTCTTATTGTAAAGATATTTCTATCAACAAACTTAGTCAAAGTTGACAACGCGTGATTTTTGCAAAACTACAGGAACTATATTATGGAACAAAGGGTAACTAATTAAGCGCATCTTATCTCTTTCAACTAATTACTTAAATTGTTTAAAATCTTAAAAAATTAATATATGAATCATAATTTCTTTAAGATTCTTATTCTTAAAAAGAATATTTAAAAACTATACATTTATTTGTCATTAGCTTTATAGGAAATTCACCATTCAGTGAACCGCATTTTCCCACTCATTGGACTAGGATCAAGGAATTTTCATGTGTTGTGTGGGAAGGACTACCCCTCGCCCTGGCCCAAACCACCAGGTCCTCGAGGCAAAAAGGACTTCAAGAAAACTACGTTTGCAAGCGTTTGCATTCTTGTGAAATTCGCCGTGTTTTATGTATGTTTGTAACCTTGAGTTTTCAATCTATATAGCCCCTAAAAGGATTTTTCTTAGACAAGGCCAACCACAAATCTTCTATAATAATCTACTTCAAATACACTCCTAAACTCAGAATAATGTTGCTTGAGTGCCTAGAGAGGATAATCATAGACTAAAGGGATATCTTGATGCCAGTTTCATAGTTAGAGAGGCTTACACTCTAAACTGAATGTGTAATTCTCTCTCTCTCTCTCTCTCTCTCTCTCTCTCTCTCTCTCTCTCTCTCTCTCTCTCTCTCTCTCTCTCTCTCCCCCTCCCTCCCTCCCCCCCCCCCTCTTTGTCCCTCTCTCACTCACTTTGAAACATTTGGATGAAATGGTTAAACCTTAACATAAGTTCTACGCTGATGAGTTTATGATTTTTTTATGGGCACTTACTTCAGTTTCGATAGAAATAAATTAGTCGGGTCTATTTTTGGAGACTATTTACATAATCCCATATTAAGGTCATGTGGACAATAACTAATGAAATAAATCTATTGTCGGACATGTCTATGTATGTGCATTTAATGTTATTTTTCGAAAATGGATGCATGCACTTATCTTTGTTTTAGTGTTCAAGGAGGTTCATAATTTACGCTCAAGATACTAAAGTTGTAGATGGCCACTATAGACCACGCCAACCACCTTTCACGCACATAGGACTACCACATCTTATCTGCGTAGAGTAGACCTTGATGAGTAAGTGTTATACTAGATGATATCATGAATATATGATACAGGTACATCAATCCTAGAACTATGTGCAACTAAACATTCAAAACTAAGGATTAAATATAATTAGATAGTAGTGAAGGCCTGAAATATGGTACCTCCTATATTTCAAAAACTAATTTGTTAATTGTGTTACATAATAGAGTTTTTGCGAGGGTGTTAAATAATAGATTGCACTTCAACCGACTCTAACATGACTGCACATTTTTTTCATATTTTTTGCTATATTGCTATATTAGACAAACTTTGACCGTACAGATATACTTGAAAGAACATTAATATGCGCTAATCTATTTTGTATATGTATTTAATGTACAAGGGGGTTCCAATATTAGTGCTGGTCCTTGCCTAGATCAGTAGGGTGGAGGTACCAAGCCTAGTTTTTGCAAGCCGTTTGTGTTTAATTTCTAGCCAATCATTGTTCTACTAACTTGAGAGTAATTTTTCTTCATCTTATGTGGAATGGCAGACCTTCTACCGATGCTTGGAAGAATAAGGGATGTTTCCCTAATAAAGCATGTTCCCTAAAATTTGTATACTAATGGGTGAAATTTAAGTGTTAGCCATTGAGAAGTTGTGATGTGATTGAGGAGATACGCTAAAAGCACATGAAGCATGTGACAACTAGTGTTTAATCTAACAAACAACCCTTCTTTTGATCGAGGAATTGTAGTTCACAAATTTTGTTATTGCAAAGATTCTTCATACCTAAATTGAAGATCATGTTGTTTAGATGCAATATACATGGTTAACACCACACAAATTCTTTTGCACTGGATATATGTCATGACATGCAATGTTTGTGTAAATATTGATATAACAACGAGAGGGGGGTAATGGAACATGTGAAAAAGCACATAATTGCTTCCTCAAAATAGGTTAAACATAACTATTATGTTCCTCGTGAAAATCTGACCTAAAAACCCTTGAATATTAGAACATTTACACATGATGGAATCAACCTTCTTGCTAGCTATATCTATCATAAATGATACAATACCTAAAAAAAATATCGCAAACTAGAATGCATATCCCAAGTGAATTGAAGAACACAAAAACAAGATGTCCGTCAAACCACACAAACAACTGCGTGCATAGTATGAAGTGGCTAGAAAGAATCAGAAATTGAAAGTGGTAAATAAAGAAGAAGAATTCACTCTTTGAGGACACAAAAGAACACCAACATATACTCACTTGGCTCAAATTCTTGTATTGTGACATCTCCTCCTCTTCCTTGTTCTCGTTGTTGGCATACCAGCACCGCTCTTGCCCTCTCACAGTCCAATCTATGACATGCATCCTGTTCTTGAAAATAAAACCCACTTATGGTTGGTTTATAAGAGTTTTTGGTTATTATGGGAGATCTTTCACAAGGGGATATGGTGGACAATCGGTCCTTGGCAATGGAAAGGAGGCAACCCGGATTTTGTAAGAGGAAACACGAGGAAATAGTTGTCACTTCGCAGCGGGGCCACGTCGCAAGGGTTTGAGTGCCACGTTTTCCTTCCATATAGTTGTAGCCAAGTGTCACACCTGACATTGAAACTAAGGAGATTGTGGGATGTGCAAAAAAGTAATCGATCTGCTGAACTAATGCATTAAAAGGTTCAAACCTTATCTCGTATCCATGGGGGATGTGTGGGTGATAAATGCGGCGCCGAAAGAACTTTTATATCTAGCCGGCAATATTGTGTTCTTTTAGCCTCACCCATTATACATAAGATATGTAAACATATATAATCAAGCATCCCAAAATATTGTAAACATTAATGTATCACAAGAAATATGAAAACAAGTCCAATGAATAGTAAATAAGGTTTAGTTTATAGGTATTTAGTTTACGAAAAAGAATAAATATCCATTTACTTTTTATATATGTAGGTGAAATTTTACATTTAAATTGTGTTTAATAGATCATCCATATTGCTGCAACTTCCACTTCTAAACCTCCTTATGAGACATTTCTACCTTATGAGATCGTGTAACTCCCTAACACCGGAGGAATACTTAGTGTGTATCCAAATGTCACTTCGTAACTAGGTGATCATAAAGGTGCTCTACAGGTATCTCCAAAGGTGTCTACCAGGTTGGCATGGATCGAGACTAGGATTGGTATTCCGTATGACAGAGAGATAAATTTGGGCCCTCTCGGTAATACAACATCTTAAAGAGCTTGCAAGCAATGTGACTAATGAGTTAGTCACAGGATCTTGTATTATGGAACGAGTATAAATAGACTTGTCGGTAACGAGATTGAACTAGGTATGGAGATACCGACGATCGAATCTCGGGCAAGTAGCATATCACCGGACAAAGGGAATTGCATACGGGATTAAACGAACCCTTGACATCATGGTTCAACCGATAAAAGATGTTCGTGGAATATGTAGGAATCAATATGGGCATCCATGTCCTGCTATTGGTTATTTACCAGAGAGGTGTCTCGGTCATGACTACATCATTCTCGAACCGACAGGGTCGCACGCTTAACGTTCGTTGACGCTAGAGTAGTATTGGGATATTTGATGATTGGTAATCGAATGTTGTTCAGAGTCTCGGATGAGATCCCAGACGTCGCGAGGAGTCTCAAAGTGGTTAAGAGGTAAAGATTTATATATGGGAAGTCATATTTTGGGTTCCGAAAAAAGATGCGGTTTTTTTTGGTATTGTGCCGTGAAGCTTCTAGAAGGTTCTGGTAGTCCACAAGTCCGTCCACCACGACCCAAGGGTTGGCCTGGGCTGAGGGGAGGCGTCCTGGACTTATTGGGCTAGGCATACCAAGTCCTCAAAACTCCATGTGGCTAGGGAAGGAAAAAAAAGGGGAGTCCTAGTAGGAATAGGATTGGACTTGGAGTCCAAGTCCTCTCCCCCTTGGCTGCGCCCTAGGGCTTGGAGGGGTTGTTCCCCACGCCCATCCACCTATATATAGAGGGGAGGGGCGCCCTAAGAGGACACACCAAGCCCTTGGTGCCCCGCTCTCTCTCACATTACTCCGTAATTCCTTCGTCCTTGTTCTAGTAGCGCTTGGCGAAGCCCTGCTGAACTAGCTCCACCACTGTCGTGTTGATTCTGATCCCATCTACTTATCCTCCTTCTCTTTATGGATCAATGAGGAGGACACGTCATCGAGCCGCACATGTGCTAAACTTGGAGGTGTCGTCCGTTCGGCACTAGATCGGTAGGATCGTGATCGGATCGCGAAGAGTACAACTACATCAACCGCGTTATATGCGCTTCCACTTTTGGTCTACGAGGGTACGTAGAAACACTCTCCCCTCTCATTGATATGCTTATCCTAGATAGATCTTGGGTGTTCGTAGAATTTTTTTATTTTCATGCTTCGTTCCCCATCAAATTCAACTACACCTGGAAAGTTGTTTCTGTGAAGCAAAGTGTTAAGTAGCATAGTAGTTTGATAGTCTTAATAGTAGCGGTAACAGTAGTAATAGCAACAGTAGCAGTTTTGTAGTGATTGTAATAACAGCAACAACAATAGTACAATATGAGCAAAGCGTAGGCATTGGATCAAAAATGTATATTTGTGTGGATGACATTCATCATGTAATAGACACAACTTAGAGCGATACACAATAGCTCCAATTCATTAATTCAATGTAGGCATGTATTCCGTATATAGTCGTATGTGCTTATAATAAGAACTTGCATGACATCTTTTGTCCCGCCCTCCCATGGCACCGGGTCCATAAGGAAATATAAGGGATATTAGTACCTCCTTTTAATAGAGAACCAGAATAAAGCATTAACACATGGTGAATACATGAACTCCTCAAATTACAGTCATCCCCGGAAAGTATCCCAATTATTGTCACCTTGGGGATCTATGGATGAGAAAAATAACAAAGTGCACATAACTAGTAGATAGGATCAAGATCTCAAATATATTGATGATAACATAAATGGTTCAGATCTGAAATCATGGCACTCGGGCCCTAGTGACAAGCATTAAGCATAGCAAAGTCATAGCAACATCAATCTGAGAACATAGTAGATACTAGAGATCAATCCCTAACAAATTGACTCGATTACATGAAAAATCTCACCCAACTCCATCACCGTCCAACAAACCTACAAAGGAATTACACACTCTCGGTGGTGAGCATCATGAAATTGTTGATGAAGAAGGGTTGATGATGACGATGATGATGAATCCCCCTCTTCGGAGCCCCAAACGGACTCCAGATCAGCCCTCGCAATGAAGAATAGGAGGTGGCTGCGGATCCATATCATAAAACGCGATGGAATTTTCTCTCTCACTTTCTTCTCTGCGAGACGATACTTATGGACTTGGAGGTAGGGAAAATGGAGGCTCGAGGGGCCCACAAGCTCAGGTGGCGCGCCCTAGGGGGTGCCACCTAAGCTTGTAGCTCTGTGGTGGCCCCCTCCAGTAGATCTTTTCACCGGTATTTTTTATATATTCCAGAAAAAATCTCCATAGATTTTCAGTCCAATCCAAGAACTTTTGTTTCTGCACAAAAATAACACCATGGTAGTTCTTCTGAAAATAGCGTTAGTCCGGGTTAGTTTCATTCAAATCATGCAAATTAGATTCCAAAAAAGAGCAAAAGTGTTTGGGAAAGTTGATACATTTTAGACATATCAACAGTAAAGGTGGCGGCTTGTACATGTTGGAAATATGCCCTAGAGGCAATAATAAATTGATTATTATTATATTTCCTTGTTCATGATAATCGTTTATTATCCATGCTAGAATTGTATTGATAGGAAACTCAGATACATGTGTGGATACATAGACAACACCATGTCCCTAGTAAGCCTCTAGTTGACTAGCTCGTTGATCAATAGATGGTTACGGTTTCCTGACCATGGACATTGGATGTCATTGATAACGGGATCTCATCATTAGAAGAATGATGTGATGGACAAGACCCAATCCTAAGCCTAGCACAAGATCATGTAGTTCGTATGCTAAAGCTTTTCTATTGTCGAGTATCATTTCCTTAGACCATGAGATCGTGCAACTCCCGGATACCGTAGGAATACTTTGGGTGTGCCAAACGTCACAACGTAACTGGGTGGCTATAAAGGTACACTACAGGTATCTCCGAAAGTGTCTGTTGGGTTGGCACGAATCGAGACTGGGATTTGTCACTCCGTGTGACAGAGAGGTATCTCTAGGCCCACTCAGTAGGACATCATCATAATGTGCACAATGTGATCAAGGAGTTGATCACGGGATGATGTGTTGCGGAACGAGTAAAAGAGACTTGCCGATAACGAGATTGAACAAGGTATCGGGATACCGATGATCGAATCTCGGGCAAGTATCGTACCGATAGACAAAGGGAATTGTATACGGGATTGATTAAGTCCTTGACATCGTGGTTCATCCGATGAGATCATCGTGGAACATGTGGGAGCCAACATGGGTATCCAGATCCCGCTGTTGGTTATTGACCGGAGAACGTCTCGGTCATGTCTGCATGTCTCCCGAACCCGTAGGGTCTACACACTTAAGGTTCGATGACGCTAGGGTTATAAAGGAAGTTTGTATGTGGTTACCGAATGTTGTTCGGAGTCCCGGATGAGATCCCAGACGTCACGAGCAGTTCCGGAATGGTCCGGAGGTAAAGATTTATATATGGGAAGTCCTGTTTTGGTCACCGAAAGGGTTTCAGGTTTTATCGGTAACGTACCGGGACCACCAGGAGGGTCCCGGGGGTCCACCAAGTGGGACCACCGGCCCCGGAGGGCTGCATGGGCCACATGTGGGAGGGGACCAGCCCTAGGTGGGCTGGTGCGCCCCCCCACAAGGTCCCAAGGCACCTAGGGTTTGGGGAACCCTAGAAGGGGGCGCCCCCCCTTGCCTTAGGGGGCAAGCCAACCCCTCCTAGCCGCCGCCCCCTCCTCAGATGGGATCTGAGGGGGCCGGCCCCCCTCTCCCTTGCCCCTATATATATGAAGGGGGTGGGAGGGCAACCACACCAATGTGCTGGCGCAGCCCTCCCCCTCTCCCAAGTCCTTCTCCTCTCTCGCGGTGCTTGGCGAAGCCCTGCAGGATTGCCACGCTCCTCCATCATCACCACGCCGTTGTGCTGCTGCTGGATGGAGTCTTCCTCAACCTCTCCCTCTCCCCTTGCTGGATCAAGGCATGGGAGACGTCACCGGGCTGTACGTGTGTTGAACGCGGAGGTGATGTCCATTCGGCACTAGGATCATCGGTGATTTGGATCACGACGAGTACGACTCCATCAACCCCGTTCACTTGAACGCTTCCGCTTAGCGATCTACAAGGATATGTAGATGCACTCTTCTTCCCCTCGTTGCTGGTTTCTCCATAGATAGATCTTGGTGACACGTAGGAAAATTTTGAATTTCTGCTACGTTCCCCAACAGTGGTATCAGAGCTAGGTCTATTGCGTAGATTCTTTGCACGAGTAGAACACAAAGTAGTTGTGGGCGTTGATTTTGTTCAATATGCTTACCGTTACTAGTCAATCTTGATTCGCCGGCATTGTGGGATGAAGCGGCCCGGACCGACCTTACACGTACACTTACGTGAGACAGTTTCCACCGACTGACATGCACTAGTTGCATAAGGTGGCTAGCGGGTGCCAGTCTCTCCCACTTTAGTCGGATCGGATTCGATGAAAAGGGTCCTTATGAAGGGTAAATAGCAATTGACATATCACGTTGTGGTTTTGCGTAGGTAAGAAACGTTCTTGCTAGAAACCCATAGCAGCCACGTAAAACATGCAAACAACAATTAGAGGACGTCTAACTTGTTTTTGCAGGGTATGCCATGTGATGTGATATGGCCAAAGGATGTGATGTATGATATATGTGATGTATGAGATGATCATGTTCTTGTAATAGGAATCACGACTTGCATGTCGATGAGTATGACAACCGGCAGGAGCCATAGGAGTTGTCTTTAATTTATTTATGACCTGCGTGTCAACATAAACGTCATGTAATTACTTTACTTTATTGCTAACCGTTAGCCATAGTAGTAGAAGTAATAGTTGACGAGACAACTTCACGGAGATCATGATGATGAAGATCATGGTGTCATGCCGGTGACGATGATGATCATGGAGCCCCGAAGATGGAGATCGAAAGGAGCAAAGTGATGATGGCCATATCATGTCACTATTTGATTGCATGTGATGTTTATCATGTTTTTGCATCTTATTTGCTTAGAACGACGGTAGTAAATAAGATGATCCCTCATTAAAATTTCAAGAAAGTGTTCCCCCTAACTGTGCACCGTTGCGAAAGTTCGTCGTTTTGAAGCACCACGTGATGATCGGGTGTGATAGATTCTTACGTTCGAATACAACGGGTGTTGACGAGCCTAGCATGTACAGACATGGCCTCGGAACACATGCAAACACTTAGGTTGACTTGACGAGCCTAGCATGTACAGACATGGCCTCGGAACACAGAAGACCGAAAGGTCGAGCATGAGTCGTATGGTAGATACGATCAACATGAAGATGTTCACCGACGTTGACTAGTCCGTCTCACGTGATGATCGGACACGGCCTAGTTGACTCGGATCATGTAATCACTTGGATGACTAGAGGGATGTCTATCTGAGTGGGAGTTCATAAGATGAACTTAATTATCCTGAACATAGTCGAAAAGGTCTTCGCAAACTATGTCGTAGCTCGCGCTTTAGTTCTACTATTTTAAATATGTTCCTAGAGAAAATATAGTTGAAAGTTGATAGTAGCAATTATGCGGACAATAGAAGGCTTGTGTCCCTAATGCACCGCTCGGTGTGCTGGACCTCGAACGTGGTCTGTGGATGTTGCGAACATCTGACATACACGTTTTGATGACTACATGATAGTTCGGTAATGATAAATGGTTTAGAATTGAAGCACCGAAGACATTTTTTGAAATGTCGCGAAACATATGAGATGTTTCGAGGGCTGAAATTGGGGTTTCAGGCTCGTGCCCACGTCAAGAGGTATAAGACCTCCGACGATTTTCTTGGCCTGCAAACTAAGGGAGAAAAGCTCAATCGTTGAGCTTGTGCTCAGATTGTCTGAGTACAACAATCACTTGAATCGAGTGGGAGTTGATCTTCCAGACAAGATAGTGATGTTTCTCCAAAGTCATTGCCACCAAGCTGCTAGAGCTTCGTAATGAACTATAACATATCAGGGATAGATATGATGATCCTTGAGATATTCGCGATGTTTGACACCGCGAAAGTAGAAATCAAGAAGGAGCATCAATTGTTGATGGTTAGTGAAACCACTAGTTTCAAGAAGGGCAAGGGCAAGAAGGGATACTTCATGAAACGGCAAATCAGCTTCTGCTCTAGTGGAGAAACCCAAGGTTGAACCCAAACCCGAGACTGAGTGCTTCTATAATAAGGGGAACAGCCACTAGAGCAGAATTACCCTAGATACTTGGTAGATGAGAAGGCTGTCGATAGAAGTATATTGGATATACATTATGTGAATGTGTACTTTAATAGTACTCCTAGTAGCATCAGGGTATTAGATACCGGTTCGGTTGCTAAGTGTTAGTAACTCGAAATAAAAGCTACGGAATAAACGGAGACTAGCTAAAGGTGAGCTGACGAGATGTGTTGGAAGTGTTTCCAAGGTTGATGTGATCAAGCATCGCACGCTCCCTCTACCATCGAGATTGGTGTTAAACCTAAATAATTGTTATTTGGTGTTTGCGTTGAGCATAGACATGATTGGATTATGTCTATCGCAATACGGTTATTCATTTAAGGAGAATAATGGTTACTCTATTTATTTGAATAATACCTTCAATGGTCTTGCACCTAAAATGAATGGTTTATTGAATCTCGATCATAGTGATACACATGTTCATGCCAAAAGATATAAGATAGTAATGATAGTACCACCTACTTGTGGCACTGCCATGTAAGTCATATTGGTATAAAACGCATGAAGAAGCTCCATGTTGATGGATCTTTGGACTCACTCATTTTTGAAAAAAAGGATTAAGTAATGTGAACCATGTCTATTGGTATATACGCATGAAGAAACTCCATGCTGATGGACCGTTTGGACTCACTTGATTTTGAATCACTTGAGATATGCAAATCATACCACATGGGCAAGATCACTGAAAGCTTCGGTTTCAGTAAAATGGAACAAGAAAGCAACTTGTTGGAAGTAACACATTTTGATGTGTGCAGTCCAATGAGTGTTGAGGCACGCAGTGGATATCATTATGCTCTTACTTCACAGATGATTTGAGTAGATACTGAGTATATTTACTTGATGAAACACAAGTCTGAATTATTGAATGGTTCAAGTAATTTCAGAATGAAGCTGAAGATCTTCGTGATAAGAGGATAAAATTTCTATGATATGATCATAGAAATGAATATCTGAGTTACGAGTTTGGCACTATGGAAATTGTTTCACAACTAATACCGCCTGGAACACCATAGTGTGACGGTGTGTCCGAACATCATAGTTGCACCCTATTGGATATGGTGCGTACCATGATGTCTCTTATCGAATTACCACTATCGTTCATGGGTTAGGCATTAGAGACAACCGCACTCACTTTAAATAGGGCACCACGTAATTCCGATGAGATGACACCGTATGAACTACGGTTTAGAGAAACCTAAGCTATCATTTCTTAAAAGTTTGGGTCTGTGACGCTTATATGAAAAGTTTCAGGTTGATAAGCTTGAACCCAAAGCGGATAACTGCATCTTCATAGGTCACCCAAAACAGTTGGGTATACCTCCTGTCTCAGATCCGAAACCAATAGGGATTGTTTCTCAAATCGGATCCTTTCTCGAGGAAAAGTTTCTCTCGAAAGAATTGAGTGGGAGGATGGTGGAGACTTGATGAGGTTATTGAACCGTCACTTCAACTAGTGTGTAGCAGGGCACAGGAGTTGTTCCTATGGCACCTACACCAATTGAAGTGGAAGCTTATGATAGTGATCATGAGACTTCGGATCAAGTCACTCCCAAACCTCGTAGGATGACAAGGATGCGTACTACTTCAGAGTGGTACGTAATCCTGTCTTGGAAGTCATGTTGCTAGACAACAATGAACCTACGAGCTATGGAGAAGCGATGGTGGGCCCGGATTCCGATGAATGGCTCGAGGCCATAAAATCCGAGAGAGGATCCATGTATGAAAACAAAGTGTAGACTTTGGCAGAACGGCTTGATGGTCGTGAGGCTGTTGAGTACAGATGGATTTTAAAAAGGAAGACGGACAATGATGGTAAATGTCACCATTAAGAAAGCTCGACTTGTCGTTAAGATGCTTCCCGACAAGTTCAAGGAGTTGACTACGATGAGATTTTCTCATTCGTAGCGATGCTAAGAGTCTGTTGGAATTATGTTAGCAGTTACTGCATTATTTATGAAATCTTGCAGATAGGATGTCAAAACATTGTTTCCTCGACGATTTTCTTGAGGAAAGGTTGTATGTGATACAACCAGAAGGGTTTGTCAACCTGAAAGATGCTAACAAGTATGCAAAGCTCCAGCAATCCTTTTAAGGACTGGAGTAAGCATCTCGGAGTTGGAATGTACACTTTGATGAGATGATCAAAGATTTTGGGTTTATACAAAGTTTATGAGAAACTTGTATTTCCAAAGAAGTGAGTGGGAGCACTATAGAATTTCTGATGAGTATATGTCGTTGACATATTGTTGATAAGAAATGATGTAGAATTTCTGGAAAGCATATAGGGTTATTTGAAAAGTGTTTTTCAATGGAAAACCTGGATTAAGCTACTTAAACATTGAGCATCAAGATCCATAAGGATAGATCAAGACGTTTAATGGTACTTTTCAAATGAGCACATACCTTAACATGATCTTGAAGGTGTTCAAGATGGATCAGTCAAAGAAGGAGTTCTTGCCTGAGTTGTAAGGTATGAAGTTAAGACTTAAAGCTCGACCACGGAAGAAGAAAGAGGAAGGATGAAGGTCGTCCCCTATGCTTTTGTCATAGGCTCTATACAGTATGCCATGCTGAGTACCGCACCTGATGTGTGCCTTGCTACATGTCTGGCAAGAGGGTACAAAGGTGATCTAGGAGTAGGTCACCAGATAGCGGTCAAAATTATCCTTAGAGGAATAAGGATATGTTTCTCGGTTATGGAGGTGATAAAGAGTTCGACGTAAGAAGTTACATCGATGCAAGCTTAACACCTATCCGGATAGCTCTGAGTAGAGTAAACCGGATTCGTATAGTAGAACAGTTGTTTGAAATATAGCGTAGTAGCGACATCTACAAGATGACATAGAGATTTGCAAAGTACATACGGATCTGAATGTTGCAGACCCGTTGACTAAAACCTCTCTCACAGACATAACATGATCAAACCAAGAACTCATTGAGTGTTAATCACATATTAATGTGAACTAGATTATTGACTCTAGTAAACTCTTTGGATGTTGGTCACATGGCGATATGACCTGTGAGTGTTAATCACATGTCGATGTGAACTGGATTATTGACTCTAGTGCAAGTGGAAGACTGTTGGAAATATGCCCTAGAGGCAATAATAAATTGATTATTATTCTATTTCCTTGTTCATGATAATCGTTTATTATCCATGCTAGAATTGTATTGATAGGAAACTCAGATACATGTGTGGATACATAGACAACACCATGTACCTAGTAAGCCTCTAGTTGACTAGCTCGTTGATCAATAGATGGTTACGGTTTCCTGACCATGGACATTGGATGTCATTGATAACGGGATCACATCATTAGAAGAATGATGTGATGGACAAGACCCAATCCTAAGCCTAGCACAAGATCATGTAGTTCGTATGCTAAAGCTTCTCTATTGTCGAGTATCATTTCCTTAGACCATGAGATCGTGCAACTCCCGGATACCGTAGGAATACTTTGGGTGTGCCAAACGTCACAACGTAACTCGGTGGCTATAAAGGTACACTACAGGTATCTCCGAAAGTGTCTGTTGGGTTGGCACGAATCGAGACTGGGATTTGTCACTCCGTGTGACGGAGAGATATCTCTGGGCCCACTCTGTAGGACATCATCATAATGTGCACAATGTGATCAAGGAGTTGATCACGGGATGATGTGTTGCAGAACGAGTAAAAGAGACTTGCCGATAACGAGATTGAACAAGGTATCGGGATACCGATGATCGAATCTCGGGCAAGTATCGTACCGATAGACAAAGGGAATTGTATACGGGATTGATTAAGTCCTTGACATCGTGGTTCATCCGATGAGATCATCGTGGAACATGTGGGAGCCAACATGGGTATCCAGATCCCGCTGTTGGTTATTGACCGGAGAACGTCTCGGTCATGTCTGCATGTCTCCCGAACCCATAGGGTCTACACACTTAAGGTTCGATGACGCTAGGGTTATAAAGGAAGTTTGTATGTGGTTACCGAATGTTGTTCGGAGTCCCGGATGAGATCCCAGACGTCACGAGGAGTTCCGGAATGGTCCGGAGGTAAAGATTTATATATGGGAAGTCCTGTTTTGGTCACCGAAAGGGTTTCGGGTTTTATCGGTAACGTACGGGGACCACCAGGAGGGTCCCGGGGGTCCACCAAGTGGGACCACCATCCCCGGAGGGCTGCATGGGCCACATGTGGGAGGGGACCATCCCCAGGTGGGCTGGTGCGCCCCCCCACAAGGGCCCAAGGCGCCTAGGGTTTGGGGAACCCTAGAAGGGGGCGCCCCCCCTTGCCTTGGGGGGCAAGCCAACCCCTCCTGGCCGCCGCCCCCTCCTCAGATGGGATCTGAGGGGGCCGGACCCCCTCTCCCTTGCCCCTATATATATGAAGGGGGTGGGAGGGCAACCACACCAATGTGCTGGCGCAGCCCTCCCCCTCTCCCAAGTCCTTCTCCTCTCTCGCGGTGCTTGGCGAAGCCCTACAGGATTGCCACGCTCCTCCATCATCACCACGCCGTTGTCCTGCTGCTGGATGGAGTCTTCCTCAACCTCTCCCTCTCCCCTTGCTGGATCAAGGCATGGGAGACGTCACCGGGCTGTACGTGTGTTGAACGCGGAGGTGCTGTCCGTTCGGCACTAGGATCATCGGTGATTTGGATCACGACGAGTACGACTCCATCAACCCCGTTCACTTGAACGCTTCCGCTTAGCGATCTACAAGGGTATGTAGATGCACTCTTCTTCCCCTCGTTGCTGGTTTCTCCATAGATAGATCTTGGTGACACGTAGGAAAATTTTGAATTTCTGCTACGTTCCCCAACAGTACAGGTATCACCTGATATGTCATCTGCCCGCACTACCTTGCTTGCCATGCGAGTACCACACACTAGGGAGAAGACGTGGATATACAAGGAAGCACCACAGTTGGTGGAGGATGGAGGATGGCCGTTGGGAGGTAGGCAAGCACCATGGGGTAATGGCCGCGTGGCCAGCTGATGAAGGGATGGAGCATCCCCGGTGTGATGGAATGGAGCGAGGCCGCAGCGATACGTGGAGCAGGGCCGTGGATCCTAGCGGAGAGAATTGAGCTGACACGGTGGCTTGCGAGATCGGTGATGAGGTGGGTTGGGTGCAGGTGAGAGGAACAAGGGTGAGGTAGGGGCAGGATAGAGGAATTCGGGATAGATGAAAGGAGCAATGATTATGGTGGACGTGGCGTGAAGACTCGAAGGCAAACGAGGCAAATAATTAATTTCGTTTGAATATTTCAGCCGTGGTATCGAACATGTATCAATGGCGCAGGGGTGGTCTGACCAATGCTTCCTATGAGATGTATGATAGGAAGTGTTTCCCTAACATAATATGTTACTGTAACATAATGCACCCCAAAGCAAAGTGAGTCTACATCTTAATAAATGAAGGTTTGCATGATACTACACATATGTTACTTCCCGCTATGAAGGTAGTAACATAGACAAGTGTCATATACTCCCCACTATGACTAGCCTTAAAGAGTTTAGCAACTAAAGCCCACAATGTATAGGTGCCTCAATTTAATGATTTAATAACTAAATTCTTCCAAGCATTGGTGGACTTCTTTCATTTAAGTGTTTTGACTAGGTTCACGCGCTTTGCACTATTTCTCCTGGGGTCACCAAACTCATCTCTTTCTTCTTAATTACCCAGACACATCAGATTTTTCATGTACATGGTTGATACGTCTCCAACATATCTATAATTTTTTATTGTTCCATGCTATTATATTATCTATTTATACGTCTCCAACGTATCTATAATTTTTATTGTTCGATGCTATTATATTATCTGTTTTCGATGTTTAATGGGCTTTAATATGTTCTTTTATATTATTTTTGGGACTAACCTACTAACCAGAGGCCCAGTGCCAGTTTCTGTTTTTTATTTGCCTATTTTAGTGTTTCGCAGAAAAGGAATACCAAACGAAGTCCAAACGGAATGAAACCTTCGCGATGATCTTTCTTGGACCGAAAGCAATCCAGAAGACTTGGAGTTGAAGTCTGGAACTCCATGAGGCGGCCATGAGGCAGGAGGGCGCGCACAGGGGGTAGGCGCGCCCCCACCCTCATGGGCCCCTCGTAGCTCCACCGACGTACTTCTTTCGCCTAAATATACTCTTATACCCTAGAAACATCAGGGGGAGCCACGAAACCACTTCTCCACCGCCGCAACCTTCTGTACCCATGAGATCCCATCTTGGGGCCTTTTCCGGTGATCTGCCGGATGGGGAATCGATCGCGGAGGGCTTCTACATCAACACCATAGCCTCTCCGATGAAGCGTGAGTAGTTTACCACAAACCTTTGGGTCCATAGTTCTTAGCTAGATGGCTTCTTCTCTCTCTTTGATTCTCAATACAAAGTTCTCCTCGATGTTCTTGGAGATCTATTCGATGTAGTTCTCTTTTGCGGTGTGTTTGCCGAGATCCTATGAATTGTGGATTTATGAACAAGATTATCTATGAATATTATTTGGTTCTTCTCTGAATTCTTATATGCATGACTTGATATCTTTGCAAGTCTCTTCGAATTATCGGTTTAGTTTGGCCTACTAGATTGATCTTTCTTGCAATGGGAGAAGTGCTTAGCTTTGAGTTCAATCTTGCGATGTCCTTTCCCAGTGACAGTAGGGGCAGCAAGGCACGTATTGTATTGTTGCCATCGAGGATAAAAAGATGGGGTTTATATCATATTGCTTGAGTTTATCCCTCTACATCATGTTGATACGTCTCCGTCGTATCCATAATTTTTTATTGTTCCATGCCAATATTCTACAACTTTTACATACTTTTGGCAAATTTTTATACTATTTTTGGACTAACATATTTGATACGTCTCCAACGTATCTATAATTTTTTATTGCTCCATGCTATATTATCTACTGTTTTGGACTATATTGGGCTTTATTTTCCACTTTTATATTATTTTTGGGACTAACCTATTAACCGGAGGCCCAGCCCAGAATTGTTGTTTTTTGCCTATTTCAGAGTTTCGGAGAAACAGAATATCAAACGGAGTCCAAACGGAATGAAACATTCGGGAATGTGATTTTCTCATCAGATAAGACCCATGAGACTTGGACCCTCCGTCAAGAAAGCCACGAGGTGTTCACGAGGGTGGGGGTGCGCCCACCCCCCTAGGGCGCGCCCCCTGCCTCGTGGGCCCCTCGGAGCTCCACCGACGTACTTCTTCCTCCTATATATACCTACGTACCCCCAAACAATCAGATACGGAGCCAAAAACCTAATTCCACTGCCGCAACCTTCTGTACCCACGAGATCCCATCTTGGGGCCTGTTCCGGAGCTCCGCCAGAGAGGATCGTCATCACGGAGGGCTTCTACATCATCCTAGCCCCTCCGATGAAGTGTGAGTAGTTCACCTCAGACCTACGGGTCCATAGTTATTAGCTAGATGGCTTCTTCTCTCTTTTTGGATCTCAATACAATGTTCTCCCCCTCTCTTGTGGAGATCTATTCGATGTAATCTTCTTTTTGCGGTGTGTTTGTTGAGACCGATGAATTGTGGGTTTATGATCAAGTCTATCTATGAATAATATTTGAATCTTCTCTGAATTCTTTTATGTATGATTGGTTATCTTTGCAAGTCTCTTCGAATTATCAATTTGCTTTGGCCTACTAGATTGGTCTTTCTTGCAATGGGAGAAGTGCTTAGCTTTGGGTTCAATCTTGCGGTGTCCTTACCCAGTGACAGAAGGGGCAGCAAGGCACGTATTGTATTGTTGCCATCGAGGATAACAATATGGAGTTTTTATCATATTGCATGAAACTATCCCTCTACATCATGTCATCTTGCTTAAGGTGTTACTCTGTTTTTAACATAGTACTCTAGATGCATGATGGATAGCGGTCGATGAGTGGAGTAATAGTAGTAGATGCAGGCAGGAGTCGGTATATTATTCTCGGACGTGATGCCTATATACATGATCATCACTAATAGAAAAAGGGTCAAATGTGAAGCACATTAGTGCCGGTTTGTAAAAAACCCAGCACTAATGTGATCAATAGTACCGGTTCGTGGCGAACCTTTAGTACCAGTTCATGCCACAAACTGGTACTAAAGAGGCTGTGGCAGCCTGCGGTCAGGCTATGGCCCCACCATCACCATTTAGTGCCGGTTCGTACCACGAACCGGTACTAATGAGGTTATGGCAAGCTGTTTTTAGTCCCACCTCGCTCCCCTAACAAGGCTTTTACCACCTTAAATATGTTACTTCTCAAACTATCACAAGCACTTGGTCTTCATTGAACTCTATGTGTAGAATTTGTGGCCGCAATATGAGTCTTCACCGGTTTATAAATCGTTGAGGACTCATATTGATAATTCAGATTGTACACAAAAAGATCATTGATGATCAAAGTATTTTTGATGTATAAGATCATATTGACAATTCAGACTGTAGAGAAATATAAGAACATGATCTAAATGCTCTTATATTTTTTGCGTTCAGTATGCACCATTCAAAGCGACGCCATCAACTTTCAACCATTTCTGCCTTCATTTGCTATTTTTCATGCATTTAATGATTTGTTTTGAGAACTAAATGACCTGGAAATCGAAAAGCACTATAAATGAACTCTGAAAAAGTTGAAACTTGGCATGGTATCATCATTTCACCCACATAGCATGTTCAAAAAAGTAGAGAGGGTTACGGCAAAAACTGGATGCACTTCGTTTACAAACTGGACAATCTCTTTCGAAGTATTCGGGTTTGTGATGAAATTAAACTCATCTGTTACAAAGGCATTTCATTTTTTTAAACTTATTACAACTCCAGACTTTTTGTGCATTCAGTATGCACCATTCAAAGCGACGCCATCAACTTTCAACCATTTCTGCCTTCATTTGATATTTTTCATGCATTTAATGATTTGTTTTGAGCTAAATGACACTAAACTTTGTGCAGGCAGCGCGCACCACCTTCAGTACCGGTTGGTGGCTCCAACCGGTACTAAAGGGTGACCAGTACTATAGTTTCTTAGTAAGCTGTTTTTAGTCCCACCTCGCGAAGAGAGAGGGACTAGGAGCGGTTTATAAGCCCTGAGTGCAGAGACGATGAAGAAGAGGCTCAATTGTCACATTGCTTAGCTTCAAGCCTTGAGGATTATGGTAGACTGCACGGAGCTATGTGCAGTGCAGTTTACACTATTCCGAAAGGCTTGAAGCTAATTAACGAGCATTGCACCTCTTTTTTATTTTTAATAACTTATTACAACTCCGGACTTCTTCTGTTATGGCAAAAACTAGATGCACTTCGTGTACAAACTGGACAATCTCTTTCAAAGTATTAGGGTCGGTTTCAGACGAAAACTCATTTGTTACACCGTAAGGCATGGTATATAAAAATAAATGAATAGAAAAAATAAATAAAGCAGAAAAGAAAAAAAAAGCAGAAAAGAAAAAAACTATAGTAGAAAAGAAAAAACTATATAAAAAAACTACTCGGAAATAAATAGAAGAAAATAAATATAGCAGAAAAGAAAAAATACTCAGAAATAAATAGAAGAAAAAATAAAGCAGAAAAGAAAAAACTATATCAAAACATTTGGGGCGCTGCCCTATGGGCCTGCTAGACCACGGACGTGCAATTTCAGGCCCACAAGGCCCAGCAGACTCACAGGGCAGCGCGCCGTAGTTAGGCCCAGAAGCCTGCTTATAGAGGAGTTCGAAAGGGCAGCTGCAACTGGGTTTATAAACCAGTGCGGCTACCCTTCTCCCGGCGAGGTGGGACTAAACTTTGTGCAGGCAGCGCACCAACTTTAGTACGGGTTGGTGGCTCCAACCGGTACTAAAGGGTGACCTTTAGTACCGGTTGGAGCCACCAACCGGTATTAAAGGCCTGCTCTGCCCGCCTCTTGGCCTGGCCAAAGTTGGCCTTTAGTACCGGTTGGTGGCTCCAACCGGTACTAAAGGCCTCTCCTATATATACAACACTTATGAAAAATTTCAGTTAGTTCCTGTTCCGTCTTCGTCACCGCGTGCCCCGTCCCCGTCGTCGTCGTCGCGCCCCGACCGTCCCCGGCGTCGCGCGCGCCCCGGCCGTCCCCGCCCCCGTCGTCGCGCGCGCCCGGCCGTCCCTGTCCCCGTCGTCGCGCGCGGCGCCCTGGCCGTCCTCGTCCCCGTCATCGCCCCCGTCGCGCCGCCGCCCGTACGCCGCCATCCCCGTCGTTGCCCCCGTCGTGCCGCCGCCCGTACGTCGGCCGCCTGTACGCCGCCGCCCCCGCTCATACGTACACACACACACACATACACACACACACACACACACACATACACACATAATTTTTTACTTATTTTCTGTTTTCTGTTTTTTAGAGTAATGCATGTCAAATTGTTAATTAGATGAATGTCAAATGTTAGATATGAATTAGATAGAAAAGTTAAATATTAATTAGGTATATGAGATTTGAATTAGTTGAATTAATATAACTAGTTTATTTTTAGTAAATGCTTAGTTGAATTAATTAATAGAACTTGTTGAATTAATAGAACTAGTTGAACTAGTTGAAATAATAGAACTATTAATGTTTCACCTATATATAGAACTTAACTAGTTTATTTTTTCTGTTTTTTTTTTAATTTTTTTATATATTTTTAGTTTATATAAAAGTTAGATTAATGTCAAATGTTAGATGAATTAGATAGAAATATATGTTAGATATTAATGCCAAATGTTAGATGAATATTGGAATTAGTTAGACATTAATTAATGTTAGATGGTAAGTGTTTAATGTTTCACCTATATGAACAGAGGAAATGTCGTCAGACGATGAAGATTTCATTATATGCGAACACTGTGAAGACCAACGCGGCCTGCGCGACAGAAATTTCCTTGTTGATAATAGGCGCTTCAGCATCAAGCTGGATGAGACATTCAAAGTGGATACAGAAAGTCACAGTGGCAAGTATTTTTTTCGTAAAAAAGCATGACTTATGCTTCATTTGCTTCAACTTATAATTTTAAATTTTCACTATTCTACTAGCGCATCCCCTGCCATGCTTGAATTTTTGTCTTGGATAAGATAGGTTTCAGTGTGATGAATGATATGGAGGTAAAGAGAGTTTACTTGAAGACCGAGCATGGGTATACTTTCAATGTCAAATTATACAATGCAGACACATACACCCTTTTTGAATGCAAAACTTGGCAAGCACTATGCAAGGCTTATGCATTTGAGCCTGATATGGTTACCACCTTTGATATTCGTCCGGAAGATGATATTGAAGGTAATAGAGACATCTGGGTCGATGTGCAGACGCCTCCAGTTCTACCATTATGTGAGTTTTTCTCAACCATGTTTATGTCTTTGATATTGTTTATTCAAAAATAGTTGATAACTAATTTCTAATGTCAGCTTATTTCGGTTCAAGCAAACATGTCTGGCGCTTGGTAGACAGGACCTACTACTGTCCCGGGGCTGAACTAAACTGCGAGGAGATAAGTCATTATGTTTCATGGCTTGATGATCTTCATACTGTCAAGACAAATTTTCTTCCTGCACTTAGAAATGTTAGTACTCAAAACGTGCAACCAATAGTGATCGTATTGAACTACGGTCACATCTATAATGGAAAGATGGTAAGATTTTTACTATTTGTCGTTAGTACATCTTTTGCATACATTATTTTTGAAGCTAAACTTTCATTGCTAAGTATATTAATTATTATACGATGTTCTTCAACAGGGACTCCCGATGACAGTTGTGCCTCAGTGGATCGAGACAAAAGGTCGCATGTCAATGGTTAGCTTATGACCAAGATATCCTACATTGCACATGAGTGCATTCAGGATTTCTGAAAGCGATGAATGCTTAATAGTGAAAGATTGGAGCAAAATTGTTAACGATCGCAGAGAAGTACTAGGGGGCAGCAAGGAGAAGCGCAACCCACGATTAGGAGATTGATTCATCTGCATGCTCCAGTATGATGAATTGGGAGAGCTATACATGTTCTATGCTATTTTACCTGAGAGGGAGCAACAGGAGTGATTTAACTAGTTCGTGCTCTTAGTACTTGTCCTCTCATGTCCGTATTCTCGTCCTGAACTTAATTAATCTCAAATAGTGATTTGCTTGTGAAGGCTTATAATATCATGACCATGTTGAACTCGATGATATCTTTGCTTCTGTTACAAGTGAATGTTTCTTCTTTAAGCTAGTGTTGGTGGTGATTAGATAGCAATAATGACTATGATGATTAAATAGTGGTAATGACGACTACGATGATTTTTAGCTAGCTAGTATATATATATATACATATATATACTGTTGTTGGTGATGATATGATGCAAGAGTTTATTTCTATATTAATATGTGATGATGGTGATGATGAGTTATTATATATATCATTTATGAAAGAAACCGCAAATTAGTTTGAACTAGATAGATGGATCCTAGCTAAGTGATCAAGTATATATATATGCCATATCCATATCCATATCAAGTATAACAACTCATTATAACGTAAAACAATCCTAAATTAAATTGATAACACAAATTTAAAGGAAAAATAAAAAATAAAACCAAAACCCACAAACATTTAGTACCGGTTGGTGTTACCAACCGGTACTAAAGGGCTCCCTGCCCCCGGAGCTGGCTCGTGCCACGTGGTTGCCCTTTAACATCGGTTCGTGCTGAACCGGTACTAAAGGGGGGGGGCCTTTAGTGCCCACACTTTAGTGCCGGTTACCGAACCGGCACTAAAGGGCCTTATGAACCGGTGCTATTGCCCGGTTCTGCACTAGTGCATACCTAGATATTCTCATAAGTATGCTCAATTCTGTCAATTGCTCAACCGTAATTTGTTCACCCACCATAGAATACTTATGCTCTTGAGAGAAGCCACTAGTGAAACCTATGGCCCCCGGGTCTATTTTCCTCATATTAATCTCCATCAGTTTTATCTTGCTTGCTTTTTACTTTGCCTTTTTACTTTTCACTTTGCATCTCTATATCAAAAATACCAAAAATACTATCTATCATCTCTATCAGATCTCACCCCCGTAAGTAACCGTGAAGGGATTGACAACCCCTAATCGCGTTTGTTGCGTTGAGCTATTGTTTTTGTGTAGGTACGAGGGACTCAAGCGTAGCCTCCTACTGGATTTATACCTTGGTTCTCAAAAACTGAGGGAAATACTTACGCTACTTTGCTGCATCATCCTCTCCTCTTCGGGGAAATCCAACGCAGTGCTCAAGAGGTAGCAAGAAGAACTTCTGGCGTCGTTGCCGGGGAGGCTTACGCAAGGTCAAGTCAAGATTTGGAATCCCGACAACGAGCCATTTCTAGCGCCGTTGCCGGGGAGTCTGCGCAAAAGTCAACATACCAAGTACCCATCACAATCCCTATCTCCTGCACTACATTAGTTGTCATTTGCCTCTCGTTTTCCTCTCCCCCACTTCACCCTTGCCGTTTTATTCGCCCTCTCTTCCGTTTGCCTTTTTCTCGCTTGCTTGCCGTTATGTTTGAAATTGGGGAAATTACCGCCGATATGGGCGATAATAATATCATAGAAAATTCTGAAGCTCCTGCTGAAGAATCCCCTACTTATCATACAAAAAGATTTCGAATCGGTAGTGGTAATATTATTGGAAAAGGAGTTATTCAAGATTTCATTACTTGTGTCGGTGATTTGCCCTCTATGGGCGGTTCTATTCTTCATAGAACTAGTAGTCTTGCGGACGTGATTGCCATGCTTATTGTTGAACTTGAAAGGCAATTTATGCATATGCACCATTCTATACAAAGAATTTTCCTAGAATTTTCTAATATCGAACACTCCTCTGTTAAGTGTGCCGCTACTATCTTTTTGGCTCATGAATTCAGATTTCTAATAAAACAAGCCAAAGAAATCTTTGTGCATTATAGGGTGGATGCCGGTCATCCTCCCGTAGAATCTATCCTCTTTCATCAAGAATAAATTATGCGTTTTGAATCTCTTGACTATGTTGCTTTTAATGAAAACCTTAGAAAAAGGTGCCAACCAATATTTTAATCGATAGAATCTCCGAACTTAATGATGATTTGGCTATTCCAAATAATGAGCTAGGATACTCTCTTGAGCATAGGCTCACAAGGTTCACAAGGTTCTATCTAAAGAACTCTTACAATGATGAATTGGTTGTGCATTATGAAGGGCCGAAAGAGGAACCTATACCTCCTAAAATTGATCTTGGGGATTTTTGCCCTATTAAATTTAGCCCTTTTGATTACTTTTGCTTGCCTCAAAGAAAACTTGTTGCCGACATAGAGACTATGAGATGAGTTTCACCGATCTATCTTATTACTACGGCACTACCTAGATCTATCCTCGCTTTTATGCCTAGCTAGGGGCGTTAAACGATAGCGCTTGTTGGGAGGCAACCCAATTTTATTTTATTTTTTATTTTTTGCTTCTGTTTAGGAATAAATAATCCATCTACCTTCTGTTTAGATGTGGTTTTGTGTTTTAATTAGTGTTTGTGCCAAGTTAGACCTATAGGATCTTCTTGGATGATAGTTATTTGATCTTGCTGTAATTTCCAGATCTTTCTGTTCACGAAAACAATTGTTAAAAATCACCAGAACGTGATAAAATACTGATTCCAATTGCTGCTGATCAATAAACAGATTACTACAGATTGTTCTGTTTTTGACAGATTCCTATTTTGGTAGATTTTTTGATAGATTCCTATTTTGACATATTACTACAGGTCTTCCTATTTTGGTAGATTTTTTGGAGTTCAAGAAGTTTGCTTTAGTTACAGATTACTACAGATTGTTCTGTTTTTAACAGATTCTGTTTTTCGTGTGTTGTTTGCTTATTTTGATGAATATATGGCTAGTAAAATAGTTTATAATCCATAGAGAAGTTGGAATACAGTAGGTTTAACACCAATATAAATAAAGAATGAGTTCATTGCAGTACCTTGAAGTTGTCTTTTGTTTTCTTTCGCTAACGGAGCTCACGAGATTTCAATTGAGTTTTGTGTTGTGAAGTTTTCAAGTTTTGGGTGACATCTTTTGATGGATTATGGAACAAGGAGTGGCAAGAGCCTAAGCTTGGGGATTCCCATGGAATCCCCAAGATAATCCAAGGACACCAAAAAGTCAAAGCTTGGGGATGCCCCGGAAGGCATCCCCTCTTTCGTCTACTTCCATCGGTAATTTTACTTGGAGCTATATTTTTATTCACCACATGATATGTGTTTTGCTTGGAGTGTCTTCTATTATTTGTGTCTTTGTTTGTTAGTGTGCCACAATCATCCTTGCTGTACATGCCTTTTGAGAGAGCCATACATGAATTGAAATTTGATAGAATACTCTATGTGCTTCACTTATATCTTTTGAGCTTTATAGTTTTGCTCTAGTGCTTCACTTACATCTTTTAGAGCACGGTGGTGGATTTGTTTTAAAGAAACTATTGATCTCTCATGCTTCACTTAGATTATTGTGAGAGTCTTTAATAGCATGGTATTTTGCTTAATAATAATAATAAGCTTGGTGTTCAAGATTTGTAAAACTTTCTTTTGAGTGTGTTGAATACTAAGAAAAGTCTGATGCTTGATAATTGTTTTGAGATATGGAGGTGATAATATCAAAGTCATGCTAGTAGAGTAATTGTGAATTTGAGAAGTGCTTGTGTTGAAGTTGGCAAGTCCCGTAGCATGCACGTATGGTAAACATTGTGTAACAAATTTGAAACATGAGGTTTTATTTGATTGTGGCGGTCGGGGAGGAGCGATGGTCTTTTCCTACCAATCTATCCCCCTAGGAGCATGCGCGTAATGCTTTGGTTTTTGATGACTTGTAGATTTTTGCAATAAGTATATGAGTTCTTTATGACTAGTGTTGAGTCCATGGATTATACGCACTCTCACCCTTCCATCATTGCTAGCCTCTTCGGTACCGTGCATTGCCCTTTCTCATATTGAGAGTTGGTGCAAACTTCGCCGGTGCATCCAAACCCCGTGATATGATACGCTCTTTCACACATAAACCTCCTTACATCTTCCTCAAAACAGCCACCATACCTACCTAATATGGCATTTTCATAGCCATTCCGAGATATATTGCCATGCAACTTTCCACCACTCCGTTCATCATGACACATCCATCATTGTCATATTGCTTAGCATGATCACGTAGTTGACATAGTATTCATGGCAAAGCCACCATTCATAATTATTTCATACATGTCACTCTTGATTCATTGCATATCCCGGTACACCGCCGGAGGCATTCGTATAGAGTCATACCTTGTTCTAGTATCGAGTTGTAATCATTGAGTTGTAAATAAATAGAAGTGTGATGATCATCATTTTCTAGAGCATTGTCCCAAGTGAGGAATAAAAAAAGAAAGGCCATAAAAAAAGAGAAGGCCCAAAAAATGAGAGAAAAAGAGAGAAGGGACAATGTTACTATCCTTTGCCACACTTGTGCTTCAAAGTAGCACCATAATCATCATGATAGAGAGTCTCTTGTTTTGTCACTTTCATATACTAGTGGGAATTTTTCATTATAGAACTTGGCTTGTATATTCTAACGATGGGCTTCCTCAGATGCCCTAGGTCTTCGTGAGCAAGCAAGTTGGATGCACACCCACTTAGTTTCTTTTGTTGAGCTTTCATACATTTGTAGCTCTAGTGCATCCGTTGCATGGCAATCCCTACTCCTTGCATTAACATCAATCGATGGGCATCTCCATAGCCCGTTGATTAGCCTCGTTGATGTGAGACTTTCTCCTTTTTTGTCTTCTCCACATAACCCCCATCATCATATTCTATTCCACCCATAGTGCTATATCCATGGCTCACGCTCATGTATTGCGTGAAGGTTTATGAGTTTATGAGTTAAAGTATGAAACAATTGCTTGGCTTGTCATCGGGGTTGTGCATGATGAAAGCATTCTTGTGTGACGAAAATGGAGCATGACTAAACTATATGATTTTGTAGGGATAAACTTTCTTTGGCCATGTTACTTTGAGAAGACATAATTGCTTTGTTAGTATGCTTGAAGTATTATTATTTTTATGTCAATATGAACTTTTGTCTTGAATCTTTCGGATCTAAATATTCATACCACAATTGAGAAGATTTACATTGAAATTATGCCAAGTAGAACTCCGCATTAAAAATTCTCTTTTTATCATTTACCTACTCGAGGACGAGCAGGAATTAAGCTTGGGGATGCCTGATACGTCTCCAACGTATCTATAATTTTTTATTGCTCCATGCTATATTATCTACAGTTTTGGACTATATTGGGCTTTATTTTCCACTTTTATATTATTTTTGGGACTAACCTATTAACCGGAGGCCCAGCCCAGAATTGTTGTTTTTTGCCTATTTTAGAGTTTCGGAGAAACAGAATATCAAACGGAGTCCAAACGGAATGAAACCTTCGGGAACGTGATTTTCTCATCAGATAAGACCCAGGATACTTGGACCCTCCGTCAAGAAAGCCACGAGGCGGTCACGAGGGTGGGGGCGGGTCCACCCCCCTAGGGCACGCCCCCTGCCTCGTGGGCCCCTCGGAGCTCCACCGACGTACTTCTTCCTCCTATATATACCTACGTACCCCCAAACGATCAGATACGGAGCCAAAAACCTAATTCCACCGCCGCAACCTTCTGTACCCACAAGATCCCATCTTGGGGCCTGTTCCGGAGCTCCGCCGGAGAGGGCCGTCATCACGGAGGGCTTCTACATCATCCTAGCCCCTCCGATGAAGTGTGAGTAGTTCACCTCAGACCTACGGGTCCATAGTTATTAGCTAGATGGCTTCTTCTCTCTTTTTGGATCTCAATACAATGTTCTCCCCCTCTCTTGTGGAGATCTATTCGATGTAATCTTCTTTTTGCGGTGTGTTTGTTGAGACCGATGAATTGTGGGTTTATGATCAAGTCTATCTATGAATAATATTTGAATCTTCTTTGAATTATTTTATGTATGATTGGTTACCTTTGCAAGTCTCGTCGAATTATCAATTTGGTTTGGCCTACTAGATTGGTCTTTCTTGCACTGGGAGAAGTGCTTAGCTTTGGGATCAATCTTGCGGTGTCCTTACCCAGTGACAGAAGGGGCAGCAAGGCACGTATTGTATTGTTGCCATCGAGGATAACAAGATGGGATTTTTATCATATTGCCTGAAACTATCCCTCTACATCATGTCATCTTGCTTAAGGCATTACTCTGTTTTTAACTTAATACTCTAGATGCATGCTGGATAGCGATCGATGAGTGGAGTAATAGTAGTAGATGCAGGCAGGAGTCGGTCTACTTGCCTCGGACGTGATGCCTATATACATGATCATACCTAGATATTCTCATAAGTATGCTCAATTATGTCAATTGCTCAACAGTAATTTGTTCACCCAGCGTAGAATACTTATGCTCTTGAGAGAAGCCACTAGTGAAACCTATGGCCCCCGGGTCTATTTTCCTCATACTAATCTCCATGACTTTAATCTTGCTTGCTTTTTACTTTGCCTTTTTACTTTTCACTTTGCATCTCTATATCAAAAATACCAAATATACTATCTATCATTTCTATCAGATCTCACCCCCGTAAGTAACCGTGAAGGGATTAACAACCCCTAATCGCGTTGGTTGCATTGAGCTATTGTTTTTGTGTAGGTACGCGGGACTCAAGCGTAGTCTCCTACTGGATTGATACCTTGGTTCTCAAAAATTGAGGGAAATACTTACGCTACTTTGCTACATCATCCTCTCCTCTTCGGGGAAATCCAACACAGTGCTCAAGAGGTAGCAATATTGATCCAGTGCCCAGAGCCAGTTCCTGTTTTTTGCATGTTTTTTTTTGCTTCGTAGAAAATCCATATCAAACGGACTCCAAACGGGAAAAAACTTACGGAGAATTTCTTTGGAATATATGTGAATTTTGGGAAGTGGGATCAACGCGAGACGATGCCCGAGGGGCCCACGAGGGTGAGCGGCGCGCACCAGGGGGTAGGGCGCACCTTGGGACCTCATGGCTACTCCATAAGGCGGTTGGTGCCCTTCTTTAGCCGCATGAAAGCCAATATCCGGATAAAAATTGTGTCAAAATTTCAGCCCAATCGGAGTTTTTGCGGTGTGTTTGTTGAGACCGATGAATTGTGGGTTCATGATCAAGTCTATCTATGAATAATATTTGAATCTTCTCTGAATTCTTTTATGTATGATTGGTTACCTTTGCAAGTCTCGTCGAATTATCAATTTGGTTTGGCCTACTAGATTGGTCTTTCTTGCAATGGGAGAAGTGCTTAG
Organism: Aegilops umbellulata; assembly: GCA_032464435.1. Lineage (NCBI taxonomy): Eukaryota > Viridiplantae > Streptophyta > Magnoliopsida > Poales > Poaceae > Aegilops > Aegilops umbellulata. The sequence goes on along the minus strand of CP136057.1, from coordinate 634,587,675 downwards.
CTTTGGGATCAATCTTGCGGTGTCCTTACCCAGTGACAGAAGGGGCAGCAAGGCACGTATTGTATTGTTGCCATCGAGGATAACAAGATGGGGTTTTTATCATATTGCCTGAAACTATCCCTCTACATCATGTCATCTTGCTTAAGGCGTTACTCTGTTTTTTACTTAATACTCTAGATGCATGCTGGATAGCGGTCGATGAGTGGAGTAATAGTAGTAGATGCAGGCAGGAGTCGGTCTACTTGTCTCAGACGTGATGCCTATATACATGATCATACCTAGATATTCTCATAAGTATGCTCAATTATGTCAATTGCTCAACAGTAATTTGTTCACCCACCGTAGAATACTTATGCTCTTGAGAGAAGCCACTAGTGAAACCTATGGCCCCCGGGTCTATTTTCCTCATATTAATCTCCAGCACTTTAATCTTGCTTGCTTTTTACTTTGCCTTTTTACTTTTCACTTTGCATCTCTATATCAAAAATACCAAATATACTATCTATCATTTCTATCAGATCTCACCCCCGTAAGTAACCGTGAAGGGATTGACAACCCCTAATCGCGTTGGTTGCATTGAGCTATTGTTTTTGTGTAGGTACGCGGGACTCAAGCGTAGTCTCCTACTGGATTGATACCTTGGTTCTCAAAAATTGAGGGAAATACTTACGCTACTTTGCTACATCATCCTCTCCTCTTCGGGGAAATCCAACGCAGTGCTCAAGAGGTAGCAATATTGATCCAGTGCCCAGAGCCAGTTCCTATTTTTTGCATGTTTTTTTTTGCTTCATAGAAAATCCATATCAAACGGACTCCAAACGGGAAAAAAAAACTTACGGAGAATTTCTTTGGAATATATGTGATTTTGGGAAGTGGGATCAACGCGAGACGATGCCCGAGGGGCCCACGAGGGTGAGCGGCGCGCACCAGGGGGTAGGGCGCACCTTGGGACCTCATGGCTACTCCATAAGGCGGTTGGTGCCCTTCTTTAGCCGCATGAAAGCCAATATCCGGATAAAAATTGTGTCAAAATTTCAGCCCAATCGGAGTTTTTGCGGTGTGTTTGTTGAGACCGATGAATTGTGGGTTCATGATCAAGTCTATCTATGAATAATATTTGAATCTTCTCTGAATTCTTTTATGTATGATTGGTTACCTTTGCAAGTCTCGTCGAATTATCAATTTGGTTTGGCCTACTAGATTGGTCTTTCTTGCAATGGGAGAAGTGCTTAGCTTTGGGATCAATCTTGCGGTGTCCTTACCCAGTGACAGAAGGGGCAGCAAGGCACGTATTGTATTGTTGCCATCGAGGATAACAAGATGGGATTTTTATCATATTGCCTGAAACTATCCCTCTACATCATGTCATCTTGCTTAAGGCATTACTCTGTTTTTAACTTAATACTCTAGATGCATGCTGGATAGCGATCGATGAGTGGAGTAATAGTAGTAGATGCAGGCAGGAGTCGGTCTACTTGCCTCGGACGTGATGCCTATATACATGATCATACCTAGATATTCTCATAAGTATGCTCAATTATGTCAATTGCTCAACAGTAATTTGTTCACCCAGCGTAGAATACTTATGCTCTTGAGAGAAGCCACTAGTGAAACCTATGGCCCCCGGGTCTATTTTCCTCATACTAATCTCCATGACTTTAATCTTGCTTGCTTTTTACTTTGCCTTTTTACTTTTCACTTTGCATCTCTATATCAAAAATACCAAATATACTATCTATCATTTCTATCAGATCTCACCCCCGTAAGTAACCGTGAAGGGATTAACAACCCCTAATCGCGTTGGTTGCATTGAGCTATTGTTTTTGTGTAGGTACGCGGGACTCAAGCGTAGTCTCCTACTGGATTGATACCTTGGTTCTCAAAAATTGAGGGAAATACTTACGCTACTTTGCTACATCATCCTCTCCTCTTCGGGGAAATCCAACACAGTGCTCAAGAGGTAGCAATATTGATCCAGTGCCCAGAGCCAGTTCCTGTTTTTTGCATGTTTTTTTTGCTTCGTAGAAAATCCATATCAAACGGACTCCAAACGGGAAAAAACTTACGGAGAATTTCTTTGGAATATATGTGAATTTTGGGAAGTGGGATCAACGCGAGACGATGCCCGAGGGGCCCACGAGGGTGAGCGGCGCGCACCAGGGGGTAGGGCGCACCTTGGGACCTCATGGCTACTCCATAAGGCGGTTGGTGCCCTTCTTTAGCCGCATGAAAGCCAATATCCGGATAAAAATTGTGTCAAAATTTCAGCCCAATCGGAGTTTTTGCGGTGTGTTTGTTGAGACCGATGAATTGTGGGTTCATGATCAAGTCTATCTATGAATAATATTTGAATCTTCTCTGAATTCTTTTATGTATGATTGGTTACCTTTGCAAGTCTCGTCGAATTATCAATTTGGTTTGGCCTACTAGATTGGTCTTTCTTGCAATGGGAGAAGTGCTTAGCTTTGGGATCAATCTTGCGGTGTCCTTACCCAGTGACAGAAGGGGCAGCAAGGCACGTATTGTATTGTTGCCATCGAGGATAACAAGATGGGGTTTTTATCATATTGCCTGAAACTATCCCTCTACATCATGTCATCTTGCTTAAGGTGTTACTCTGTTTTTTACTTAATACTCTAGATGCATGCTGGATAGCGGTCGATGAGTGGAGTAATAGTAGTAGATGCAGGCAGGAGTCGGTCTACTTGTCTCAGACGTGATGCCTATATACATGATCATACCTAGATATTCTCATAAGTATGCTCAATTATGTCAATTGCTCAACAGTAATTTGTTCACCCACCGTAGAATACTTATGCTCTTGAGAGAAGCCACTAGTGAAACCTATGGCCCCCGGGTCTATTTTCCTCATATTAATCTCCAGCACTTTAATCTTGCTTGCTTTTTACTTTGCCTTTTTACTTTTCACTTTGCATCTCTATATCAAAAATACCAAATATACTATCTATCATTTCTATCAGATCTCACCCCCGTAAGTAACCGTGAAGGGATTGACAACCCCTAATCGCGTTGGTTGCGTTGAGCTATTGTTTTTGTGTAGGTACGCGGGACTCAAGTGTAGTCTCCTACTGGATTGATACCTTGGTTCTCAAAAATTGAGGGAAATACTTACGCTACTTTGCTACATCATCCTCTCCTCTTCGGGGAAATCCAACGCAGTGCTCAAGAGGTAGCAATATTGATCCAGTGCCCAGAGCCAGTTCCTGTTTTTTGCATGTTTTTTTTTGCTTCATAGAAAATCCATATCAAACGGACTCCAAACGGGAAAAAAAAACTTACGGAGAATTTCTTTGGAATATATGTGATTTTGGGAAGTGGGATCAACGCGAGACGATGCCCGAGGGGCCCACGAGGGTGAGCGGCGCGCACCAGGGGGTAGGGCGCACCTTGGGACCTCATGGCTACTCCATAAGGCGGTTGGTGCCCTTCTTTAGCCGCATGAAAGCCAATATCCGGATAAAAATTGTGTCAAAATTTCAGCCCAATCGGAGTTACGGATCTTCGGGATTTATGGAACGATAAAAGGGAAGAATCAGGGAGCGCAGAAACAAAAGGAAACGGAGAGAGAGAGAGAGAGAGAGAGAGAGAGAGAGATCCAATCTTAGAGGGGCTCTCACGCCTCCGCCGACATGGAGGCCATGGACTAGAGGGGAAACCCTTCTCCCATCTAGGGGTAAGGTCAAGGAAGAAGAAGAAGAAGAAGGGGGGCTCTCTCCCCCTCTCTCCCGATGGCGCCGGAACGTCGCCGGTGCCATCATCTTGACAACGATCTGCACCAACAACTTCACCGCCATCATCACCAACTCTTCCCATCTATACAGCAGTGTAACCCCTCTTTTACCCACTGTAATCTCTACTTAAACATGGTGCTCAGCGCTATATATTATTTCCCAATGATGTATGGCTATCCTATGATGTTTGAGTAGATCTGTTTTGTCCTATGGGTTAATTGATGATCGTGATTGGTTTGAGTTGCATGTTTTATTATTGGTGTTGTCCTATTGTTCTCTCCGTGTTGCGCAAGCGTGAGGGATCCCCGTGATATGTCTCTGATACGTCCATTTTGCATCGTGCTTTTATATCGATATTTATTGCATTATGAGGTGTTATTACACATTATGTCGCAATACTTATGCCTATTCTCTCTTATTTTACAAGGTTTACATAAGGAGGGAGAATGCAGGCAGCTGGAATTCTGGGCTGGAAAAGGAGAAAATATTAGAGACCTATTCTGTGCAACTCCAAAAGTCCTGAAACTCCACGGAAGTTATTTTCTAAATATATAAAAAAATATTGAGCGGAAGAAGTTCGCCAGAGGGGGCCCCACCTGGCCACGAGGGTGGGGGCGCGCCCTACCCCCTGGGCGCGCCCCCTGCCTCGTGGGCCCCTCGTTGGCCCTCTGATGCCCATCTTCTGCTATATGAGGTCTTTCATCGAGGAAAATTTGATAAGCAACCTTTCGGGACGAGACTCTGCCGCCACGAGGCGGAACCAATCTAGGGCTCCAGTAGAGCTGTTCTGCCGGGGAAACTTCCCTCCGGGAGGGGGAAATCATCGCCATCGTCATCACCAACGCTCCTCTCATCGGGAGAGGGCAATCTCCATCAACATCTTCACCAGCACCATCTCATCCCAAAACCCTAGTTCATCTCTTGTATCCAATTCTTGTCTCCAAGTCCGGGATTGTACTAGTAGGTTGCTAGTAGTGTTGATTACTCCTTGTAGTTGATGCTAGTTGGTTTATTTGGTGGAAGATCATATGTTCAGATCCTTTATGCATATTAATACACCTCTGATTATGAACATGAATATGCTTTGTCAGTAGTTACATTTGTTCCTGAGGACATGGGAGAAGTCTTGCTATTAGTAGTCATGTGAATTTGGTATTCGTTCGATATTTTGATGAGGTGTATGTTGTCTAGCCTCTAGTGGTGTTATCTGAACGTCGACTACATAACACTTCACCATTATTTGGGCCTAGAGTAAGGCATTGGTAAGTAATAAGTAGATGATGGGTTGCTAGAGTGACAGAAGCTTAAACCCTAGTTTATGCGTTGCTTCGTAAGGGGCTGATTTGGATCCACGTGTTTCATGCTATGGTTAGGTTTACCTTAATACTTTTGTTGTAGTTGCGGATGCTTGCAATAGAGGTTAATCATAAGTGGGATGCTTGTTCAAGCAAGAACAGCACCCAAGCACCGGTCCACCCACATATCCAATTATCAAAGTAACGAACGCGAATCATATGAACGTGATGAAAACTAGCTTGACGATATTCCCATGTGTCCTCGGGAGCACTTTTCCTTATATAAGAGTTTGTCCAGGTTTGTCCTTTGCTACAAAAAGGATTGGGCCACCTTGCTGCACTTTATTTACTTTTTTTACTTGTTGCTCGTTACAAATTATCCTATCACAAAACTATCTGTTACCACTTATTTCAGTTCCTGCAGAGAATACCTTGCTGAAAACCGCTTATCATTTCCTTCTGCTCCTCGTTGGGTTCGACACTCTTACTTATCGAAAGGTCTACGATAGATCCCCTATACTTGTGGGTCATCAAGACTCTTTTCTGGCGCCGTTGCCGGGGAGTGAAGCGCCTTTGGTAGGTGGAATTTGGTAAGGAAAATTTTATATAGTGTGCTGAAATTTAGTGTCACTTGTTACTATGGAAAGTAATCCTCTGAGGGGCTTGTTCGGGGTATCTTCACCCCGACCAATAGAGCAAAGAATTGCTCCTCAATCTACTGAACCTATTGAAAATGAAATTATTCCCTTTGAAGTTCCTTCGGGTATGTTAGAAAAACTGCTTGATAATCCTTTTACAGGAGATGGAACAAAGCATCACGATGAACATCTACTCTATGTGGATGAAGTTTGTGGATTATTTAAGCTTGCAGGTATACCCGATGATGTTGTTAAGAAGAAGGTCTTCCCTTTATCTTTTAAGGGAGATGCATCGACATGGTATAGGCTATGTGATGATACGGGATCAAGGAACTATAAACGAATGAAGTTGGAATTTCATCAAAAGTATTATCCTATGCATCTTGTTCATCATGATCGCAATTATATATATAATTTTTGGCCTCGCGAAGGATAAAGCATCGCTAAAGCTTGGGGGAGGCTTAAATCAATGTTATATTCATGCCCCAATCATGAGCTCTCAAGAGAAATAATTCTTCAAAAAATTTATGCTCGGCTTTCTGAAAACAATCGCATCATGCTCAATACTTCTTGTGCTGGCTCTTTTATGATGAAGACTATTGAATTCAAATGGAATTTATTGGATAGAATTAAACGCAACTCTGAAGATTGGGATCTCGACGAAGGTAAGGAGTCAGGTATGACACCTAAGTTTGATTGTGTTAAAGCTTTTATGGATACCGATATTTTCCATAAATTTAGCACTAAATATGGACTTGACTCTGAGATAGTAGCTTCTTTCTATGAATCTTTTGCTACTTATGTTGATCTCCCCAAGGACAAGTGGTTTAAATATCATCCTCCCATAGAAGTAAAAGTAGTTGCACCAATTAAAGATGAAGAAAAGATTGTCACTTATAATGATCCTATTGTTCCTACTTCTTATGTTGAGAAACCACCTTTCCCTGTTAGAATAAAGGATCATGCTAAAGCTTCAACTGTGGTTCATAAAAGTAATATTAGAACTTATACACCTCCTGAGCAAGTTAAAGTTGAACCTAATATTGCTATTGTTAAAGATCTCTTGTCTGATAATATTGATGGGCATGTTATTCAATTCTGTGGTGAAATTGATAGAATTGCTAAACCTTGTGCTAAGGATAAACATAGACCTGTGGTAGGCATGCCTGTTATTTCTGTTAAAATAGGAGATCATTGTTATCATGGCTTATGTGATATGGGTGCTAGTGCTAGTGTTATACCCTATGACTTATACAAAGAAATTATGCATGACATTGCACCCATTGAGTTAGAAGGTATTGATGTTACAATTAAACTTGCCAATAGAGATACTATATCAGCAGTAGGAATCGTTAGAGATGTTGAAGACTTGTGTGGAAAAACCAAATATCCCGCTGATTTTCTTGTTCTTAGTTCCCCACAAGATAGTGTGTGTCCCATTATATTTGGTAGACCCTTCTTGAACACCGTTAATGCTAAGATAGACTACAAACAGAATGTTGTTACTATTGGTTTGGATGATATGACTCATGAGTTTAATTTCTCTAAATTTAGTAAACAACACCATGAAGAAGAATTACCTAGTAAGGATGAAATTATTGGTCTTGCTACTATTGCCGTACCTCCTAGTGATCCTTTAGAACAATATTTGCTAGACCATGAAAATGATATGTTTATGAATGAAAGAAGGGAAATAGATGAAGTATTCTTTAAACAGGAACCTATTCTGAAACACAATTTGCATGTTGAAATCTTAGGGGATCCTCCTCCACCCAAGGGTGATCCCGTGTTTGAACTTAAACCGTTGCCTGATAATCTTAAATATGCTTATCTTGATGAAAATTAGTGCTAACCTTTCAGAGCATGAAGAAGAAAGATTATTGAAAACTCTGAAGAAGCACCGTGCTGCTATTGGATATACTCTTGATGATCATAAGGGTATTAGTCCCACTCTATGTCAACATAGAATAAATTTGGAAGTAGATGCCAAACCAGTCCGTGATCCCCAACAAAGGCTTAATCCTAAGATGAAAGAAGTGGTAAGAAAAGAGATACTAAAGCTTTTGGAGGCAGGTATAATTTATCCCGTTGCTGATAGTAAGTGGGTAAGTCCTGTTCATTGTGTCCCTAAGAAGGGAGATGTTACTGTTGTTCCTAATGATAAAGATGAATTGATTCCACAAAGAATTATTACAGGTTATAGGATGGTAATTGATTTCTGCAAATTAAATAAGGCTACTAAGAAAGATCATTACCCCTTACCTTTTATCGATCAGATGCTAGAAGATTATGCAAACATACACATTATTGTTTTCTAAATGGTTATTCTGGTTTCTCTCAAATACCTGTGTCGGCTAAAGATCAATCAAAGACTACTTTTACATGCCCTTTTGGTACTTTTGCTTATAGACGTATGCCTTTTGGTTTATGTAATGCAACTGCTACCTTTCAAAGATGCATGTCGGAGTAATGGGCCACGGGTAGGCTAACCCGAAGCCCAGAACCTTTCAAGACATCGGGGCAGGCTACGCCCCTCAGGAACCCCAGGACGGGAAGCCGCCTCTGGGAGTCGGCAGATGCGCTGCCGACTACCCACTCACGGCCGAGTCCTGGGGACGGCTACAAGATGAGCCGACTCTTAACTGGCGGCTTTGAGAGAAGCCGGCTATGGGGAGTCGGCCCGCGGCTCCAACCACCCTCTGCCTTCGTAAGAAGGGACGGGACGGGGAACGGCCGCAGTAAGGCCCGCCCCCACCCCGATTACCAAGGGCAGGCATGGCCACAGTGCGCCGTACCAATGGAGATCTCCGTCCGGCGCGGCACTGTTGCCATGCTAGCCCTGACATCAGCTCCAGTGGCGGAGTCCTGTGCCCACGTCGGCCTGCCTGTACGGCCCAGAGACGGTGGGCCCCGCCAGTCAGCGGGGGGGACAGAAGACGGTGAGAGCGCCACAAGACGGACCCCGTGGGAGTCAGCCTCCAGGAGTCGGCCGGTCCCTCCCACAGGCCCCGCACGCCATTAACCAGATAAGACAGGGAGTGGCAACAGTGATCGCCCGCCAGGCGGTGGTACTGTTGCCATGATCCCACGACCAGGCCAGCGTCATTAGAAGCACGGCTACAGTAATCCGCAGCCGGCAAGACCCGCCCGCGGCGGACAAGGCCTGTCGGCTCCGTACCGGACTAGTCGACGGGGCCCACCAGTCGGCGGGCCCCGGTAGTCGGCGGAGAAGACGGCGGCCTGAGAGACAGACGGCTGGGACCCGTGCCCAGCCGGATTACTATTGTACCCCCGGGGGTAGGCCTATATAAACCCCCCGGGGCACCCATGCAAAGGGTTCGACCCCATTAGCACTAGACCATAGAATACAGAAAGGAGAGAGCTAGCTTTGCCTTCTCCTCCCTCCAGGAAACAGCTCAAGGAGCAACCTTGTACCCACTTTGCCATAGTGATCATGCGGAGACCCCACAAAGCAGCAGTAGGGGTGTTATCTCCTCGGAGAGCCCTGAAGCTGGGTAAGATTCGCCGGCGTGCATGTCTACGCCTCATCCCGCTTCCAGGCACCGGCGACGTCCTACTCGCCCCCACCATGGTAAGCCATCCCTTGGCATATGTCGCACCCAACCCCCGACATTTGGCGCCCACCGTGGGGCGAGGTGCACCCTCGTCCGGAGACCTGCTCTGGACGGGAACCCTCTTCCTCCCTGGCGAGCGCAGCCAGCCCGGCACGCCAGATGGAGTTTGCGCTGATGCGCTACGCGGCGCTGAGGTCGCCTGCGCAGCCAGCTGCCTCACCGAACTTGTCGGCGAGGTTCGCCTCTCCGACGAGCCTACATCTGACGCAGGCACGGGCGGCCCCGACAGCCTCCTTGCGGGCCTCCTCGATCAACTCCACGTCGCCGGCGAGCCTGCCATGGACCTGGAGTCCGTAGGCTCCACCGACCCGATGCTGGTCGACTCCGACACTGCGTCGCTCGACGCATTTCCCACCAACGTGGTGGTCTACGACGAGCCGCTCCCTCGCGCGGAGAGCGGCGGAAGCACCGTCACAGAAGTTCTTGTCATCGATCATGGCGAGCATTCCGGCGGAGGAGCTCATGACCCGCTCGACGCGGCGCTACAAGACCTAACCGCGCCCATTCCAGAAGACGCTGACGCTGAGACACTGGAGGCACGCCGCCTTTAGCTCGTCGAAGGCGCGAAGAAGCTGGCAAGCATGAGACACTTGTCAGAGAACTACCAGCGAGAGATGGATCACGCTGTGGGCGGCTCGTCGGCCCCTACGGGGCCTAGCCGCCTAGGCGCGGTCCGGAAGCGCGGCGTGGAGATCGCCAACCTGTTCGGGGCTAATCGCCCCATGTATGCCACGCCCGCGGAGAACATCCGAGCCGCCCAGGCGGCGGCGGACGAGCTGGACAACTTCGAGGGTGAAGAGCGCTGCCTGATGACGGAGCGAGTCCAGCGACTCCTCGACGCGGCTGCCGCGCAGAACAAAGCTGGCTGCCGCACAGAGGCACCCCAACGGCAAAACAACGACCTTCCTCCCCGCCGAGATCAAGGCGCGATGTCTCGGACGCTGACTGGCGGTGTCCGCGGAAGAAAGGACAAGGATCCGCCTGTCAGCCACAGTCGGACTCGCATCACCATCGAGCGCGACCAAGACGGCCGCCCAAGAGCAGTGGAACGACGGGACGACTGTCCGCCTCCTCCTCGCAAGGAAAGGCGAGTCTCCCCACCGCCTGTTGACCATCCGACTCTCGGTGACCGCCTTAGCCACCGAGAGGGAGTCGGAGAAGACGACGCCCGCCACCGGATCGACCGACTTCACCGATCCCTGGCGCTGGAAGAAGAAGACGAGTTGGGCCCGCCCTGTTTCGGACCCCGCATCCGAGATGAGCCATTTCCCTAAGGGTTCACGCTCCCCCGAGATACGCCCAAATACACCGGCTCCGTGAAGCCGGAAGACTGGCTGGTTGACTACTCAACGGCTGTCAACATAGCGAATGGCAACAAGCGCGTTGCCGTGAAATATGTTTTGCTCATGCTCCAGGGCACGGCCCGGACGTGGCTGAACAGCCTGAAGCCCCGCAGCATCAACAGCTGGGTCGACTTCACCGAAGCCTGCATCCGCAATTTCACGAGCACGTACAAGCGACCTCCCAAGCCTCGTCAGCTCTCCTTGTGCGTGCAGGGCCCCACCGAATCAACTCGCGACTACCTCACGCGTTGGGCCGAGCTTCAGAACTCCTACGAGGGCGTGCACGAGGTGCAGGCCATCGAGTACTTCACCGCCGGGTGCAGAGAAGGCACCCTCCTCAAGCACAAGCTCCTCTGCGACGAGCCAGAAACCCTTGACGAGCTTCTAATCATAGCAGACAAGTACGCCACAGCCGACTCCTCCATGAAGGCGGAGATTCAAGTTAGTGCGACTGGCAAAGTGGCCCCTCAGGCTCCCAGAACTCCGGCTGGAGACGCCAGTCGGCGACAACAACAGAATGACCACAAGCGCAAGGACCCACAGCCAGCTTCCAGCAGTCGGCAGGTTGCGATGGTCGAAGACCAGTAGCCGGAGGGGCAGCCCCCGCCCAAGCGACAAAAAGGCGGCAAGTCCAACTGGTTGCTGGCCTTCTCTTACGAGCAGACTCTAGATGGTCCTTGCAAGTTCCACAGCGGCGCGAAGCCGTCAAACCACACCACCCGGAAGTGCCACTGGCTCACTAGGAACGCCAAGGAAGACGGCCTCCTTCCACCCCCGCCTGCTGGGCAGCAGCCTCCGCCTCCACCCAGCAGCCGGCTGTTAGGCCGGTCGGCGCAGTACAAGATGAGTACCCGGAAGAGCATGGGGCCTATGTGGTGTTCACAAGCGTGGCTGGCGATAGACGCAGCAGGCGGCTGTAGCAGCAGGAGGTGAATGCAGTGGCATCAGATGCTCCAGAGTTCATGCACTGGTCCGAGAAGCCTATCAGCTGGAGCAGAGCTGATCACCCAGAAGTTATACCGAATCCGGGCTCCTACGCCCTGGTCTTGGATGCCACCTTTGCCACAGACAAAAGAGCTGCTCGTTTCTCGTGAGTGCTGATAGACGGAGGCAGCAGCATCAACATCATGTACAAGGATACCATGGAGAAGTTAGGAATTAAGCAAAGACAGCTTCAGAATAGTCGGACTGTGTTCCACGGCATTGTCCCTGGCCTTTCCTGCTCACCAATCGGCAAGATTCTGATAGATGTCCTCTTTGGAGACAAGGATCATTTCCGCCGAGAGCCAGTCTAGTTTGAAGTAGTGGACCTTGAAAGCCCATACCATGCGCTGCTTGGCCGACCTGCTTTGGCCAAATTCATGGCGGTCCCCCACTACGCCTACCTCAAGATGAAGATGCCGAGTTCCAAGGGGATTCTGACCATAGCCGGCGACTACAGAAAGTCGTCTGCGTGTGCGGCTGAAAGCAGTCGGCTAGCCGAGTCCCTGGTGATCGTGGCCGAGAAGCGGCTCCTTGATTGGGTTGTGGCGATGGCAGACAAGCAGCCGGAGATGTCGCCTAACCCCAAGGAGTCGGAAGCTGAAGGTTCGTTCAAGCCGGCCAAAGAAACAAAGAAGATACCCTTGGACCCGGAGCACCCGGAGAGGTACGCCGTCATAGGTGCGAACCTTGACAGCAAATAGGAAGGCGAGCTCGTCAATTTCCTCCGTGAGAATCGGGACATCTTCGCATGGTCCCCCAAAGACATGCCAGGTGTACCGACGGAATTCGCCGAGCACAAGTTACATGTCCGATCTGATGCGAAGCCCGTCAGGCAGCCCTTGCGCCGCCTGTCAGAAGAGTAGAGAAGAGTTGTTGGAGAAGAGATAGCCCGACTCCTTGCAGCCGGCTTTATTATTGAAGTGTTTTTCCCAGAATGGCTAGCAAACCCGGTCCTGGTGCTAAAGAAGAACAAGCAGTGGCGGATGTGTATCGACTACACAAGCCTCAACAAAGCATCCCCAAAGGACCCATTTGCCGTGCCAAGGATTGATCAGGTGATAGACTCCACAGCCGGATGCGAGCTGTTGAGCTTCTTGGATGCATATTCCGGATATCACTAGATCAAGCTGAACCCGGCCGACAGATTGAAGACCGCCTTCATCATGCCATTTGGAGCCTTCTGCTACCTGACCATGACGTTCGGCTTGAGGAATGCCGGCGCTACCTTTCAGCGTTGCATGCAGAAATGCCTCCTCAAGCAACTCGGCAGAAACACCCACGTCTACGTGGATGATGTGGTGGTGAAGACGGAAAAGCATGGAACGCTGCTGGAAGACCTCAAGGAGACCTTTGAGAACCTGCGCCAATTCCAGATCAAGCTCAATCCTGAGAAGTGCGTCTCCGGAGTACCAGCCAGCCAACTCCTTGGCTTCCTGGTCTCTGAACGCGGCATAGAGTGCAACCCTGTGAAGATCAAAGCCATCGAGAGGATGGAGGTACCCAGCCGACTGCTAGACGTGCAAAAGTTCACTGGCTGTTTGGCGTCCATCAGCCGATTCATCAGTCGGCTGGACGAGAAAGCTCTCCCCCTGTACCAGCTCATGAAGCAGACCACTTTTTTCGAGTGGAACCACAAGGCGGACGAAGCTTTTCTCTAGCTGAAGAAGATGTTGGCTACTCCCCCTGTGCTGGCGGCTCCGACTCCTAAGGAGCCCATGCTCCTGTACATCGCCGCCACCAGCCGGGTTGTCAGCACAGTCATCGTAGTTGAATGCAAGGAGGAAGGCAAGGCACTACCTCTCCAGAGACCGGTATATTACCTAAGTGAAGTACTGTCGACCTCCAAGCAGAACTACCCCCACTACCAGAAGATGTGCTATGGCGTACACTTTGCCGCCAAGAAGTTGAAGCCTTACTTTCTAGAGCATCCAATCACTGTGGTTTGCACAGCCCCACTAGCCGAGATCATCGGAAGCCGAGATGCCTCTGTCCGAGTGGCCAAATGGGCCATAGAGTTGGCCCCCTACACAATCTACTACCAGCCCCGCACCGCCATCAAGTCACAAGCGTTGGCCGACTTCCTTGTCGACTGGGCCGAGACCCAGTATCTGCTGCCAGCGCCCGACTCCACCCATTGGTGGATCCATTTTGATGGCTCAAAGATGCGCACCGACTTAGGTGCCGGCGTTGTCCTCACTTCTCCCAAAGGCGACAAGCTCAAGTACGCACTGCAGATCCATTTCGCCGCCTCCAACAACGTCGCCGAATACGAGGCGCTCATTCATGGGCTCCGGCTTGCCAAAGAACTTGGCATTCGCCGGATCCTGTGCTATGGCGACTCCGACTTGGTGGTCCAGCAATCATCTGGCGACTGGGACGCCAAGGATGCAAACATGGCAAGCTACCGCTTCCTCGTGCAGCAACTCAGTGGATATTTCGAGGGGTGCGAGTTCCTTCACGTGCCAAGAAATGACAACAACCAAGCAGATACCCTGGCGCGAATCGGCTCCACCCGCCAGGCAATACCATCTGGTGTCGCCCTTCAGCGCCTCCTCAAACCATCTGTCAAGCCTTCACCGGAGTCAGACTCCATCTTTGTGCCGGCTCCCCCCGAAGAGGCCGGATCCGACTCAAGAGCCCCAGTAGACGGCACAAGAACTCCTGCAGATGGCTCCAAGAACGCCGCAGTCGAAGCCGGCCCGGGGACTTCAGAACCTGGCCCGGGGACTGCGGCGACCAAACCGAAGACTCTAGAGCTCGGCCCGGGGACTGCGTCAGTCGGCCCGGGGACTTCATCAACCCAGCAAGCGGCCGCAGACTCCAGCCCGCCACCTCCCAGCCCAGCAGCCCTCGTCCAAGTCACAGTTCTGGAAGTCGAAGAAATAGCAGCGCCCTCATGGGCACAACCCATCCTCAAGTTCCTAGTGAGCAAAGAGCTGCCAACCGACGAAACCTTGGCTCGGCAAGTACAACGCCGAGCGGCAGCCTACACCATAGTCAACAGAGAGCTGGTCAGGTGCAGCATTACTGGTATCTACCAGCGTTGCGTCGAGCCGGAGCAAGGCCAAGCAATTCTCAGAGACATCCATCAAGGCGAGTGCGGCCACCATGCGGCCTCAAGAGCACTCGTCGCCAAAGCCTTCCGACACGGTTTCTTTTGGCCGACTGCCCTAGAAGAAGCCAAGGATTTGGTCCAGAAATGCAAGGGGTGCCAAAAGTTCCATTCCAAGCCGCACCAGCCGGCTTCTGCACTCAAGACCATTCCCATCGCCTGGCCCTTTGCAGTTTGGGGCCTGGACATGGTGGGACCATTCAAGACGGCGCGAGGAGGCCTAACTCACCTACTTGTCGCGGTGGACAAGTTCACCAAGTGGATAGAAGCAAAGCCCATCAAGAAGTTGAATGGCTCGACTGTCGTGACTTTCATCTCCGACATCATGATTCGGTACGGCATACCGCACAGCATCGTCACCGACAACGGCATGAATTTTGCCAAAGGCGCCTTGGCCTATTTCTGCGCGACACAGGGCATCCGACTGGACTTAGCGTCAGTTGCCCATCCGCAGTCAAACGGCCAGGTGGAGCGGGCAAACGGCCTCATCCTGTCTGGCATCAAGCCTCGACTGGTTGAACCGCTGGAGCGTTCGGCCGGCTGTTGGCTTGACGAGTTGCCAGCCGTCCTCTAGAGTCTGCGCACGACTCCAAACAAGTCGACCGGCTTCACGCCCTTCTTCCTCGTCTATGGTGCTGAAGCCGTCATCCCAACGGACATAGAGTTCGACTCCCCGCGAGTCACCATGTACACCAAGGAGGAAGCAGAAGAAGCACGTCAAGACAGCGTCGATCTGCTGGAAGAGGGCCGTCTGTTGGCACTCAGCCGGTCCAGCATCTACCAGCAGAGCCTGCGCCGATACTACAACAGGAAGGTCAGGCCAAGATCTTTCCAAGAGGGTGACCTTGTGCTCCGACTGATCCAGCGGACAGCCGGCCAGCACAAGTTGTCGGCGCCTTGGGAAGGCCCCTTCATCATCAGCAAGGTACTGGGCAACGACTCCTACTATCTGATCGACGCTCAGAAGCCCCGAGCACGCAAGAGGGACGACTCCGGCAAAGAGACAGAACGGCCATGGAATGCAAATCTTCTCAGAAGATTTTACACTTATAGCAGTATGTACCAGGCTACCCTTTGTATTAAAGTACCAAGACTTCGGGGCGCCCGAGACGAGCTCGGGGACTGCCTTTTTTGTTATCTGTATGATAAGAATCATGCCTTCGAGTATGCCACTCTTTTTTATGCCGCTTGGCACCGGATCCGACTAGTCGGCCCGGGGACTAGCCGTCTTGCACTATGAAATGCTTCCTGTAGTCGGACAAGTAGTGTGTGGCGCCTAAGCCGTCTCCTGTCAGAAGCCGCAGCTCGCAGAGCGATTGTCTGGTGGGTAGGAGCAAGGAAGAACGGGTGCCCACATGAAAAATGGCTAAGGACTCAAAGCATAAGCATAGCTTAAAGCCGGCTTTCCAGCCACTTTTTTGCAAAGCCGACTCCCGAGTAGTCGGCTCACCGCCTTCTATTCAACTTGCTAAGAAACTCTACAAACGGCCAAGTACTTTCCTTCCCAAAGTAGCCAAGCACTTGATAGAGCGGCAGTCCGCGGAGCGGCTGTCCGACTGGCAAAGACGACAACTAAGGGAAGGCAGCAAAGGGAAAATCCAAGAGAGCAATGAGCAAGAAATGATAGAACTCGGATAGATATTTACATAACATAGGCCCTTGGCCGAATCTTCGAACAGAAGTTCAAAATACACCCCGCGGGTGGAATTGTGCGAATTAACAAGTTCTTCAAAGACTACTAAAACAGATAAAATAAAGACAAGGCAGCAGCCTAGGAAGCAGCAGACAGGTTCGGAGGCTCGGAGGAGATGGCGGTGTCAGACGTTGGGGCGGCCGGCTGGGCAGTCTCGGCTTGATCACCTCCAGCGGCAGCCAGCTCGGTTGGGCGCGACTCGTTGCTGGAGGCGCGGTCGAGCTGAGGCTGATCGTCCGCCCCGCCTCCTGGCGCCTCCGTCTCGCCTCCGTCCTCCGCCTCGCCTTCCTCCTCGGCGCTGGAGCCGATCACCTCCGTCGAGTCCTCGTCATAGTCTGGGTTCATCCCAAACCACTCCGGCGATGCCTCCTCGCCATCTTCAGCCCGCTCAGGAATGAAGATGCTGGTATCGGCGTACTCGGCGATCGCCGCAGCGTGCTTGACGAGGGCGTCTTCCGCGGCTGCCAGCTCTGGTTGGGCCTCTGCCCGGAGCATGGCCAGCCGGTCCAGGTCCAGTCCCGGATACCACGCCTTGACGAATTCCAAGGCCTGGAGCGCTCCAGCCCGGGTCGAGGAACCCTTCCAAGCTTCAAGACGGCCGGCTGCAACCTCCAGCCAGTCGGCATTCTGACTGGGAGTGCGCAGGACCGGCATGTTCGGCCACAAGGCAGCAATCGCCTGGGCGCCGACACGTTGAAGCCGGCGCAACATCCGATGGGCCGGCCGCAGACGAGCCTCGATGCTCAGAAGTTGCTCGTCAAGGGTCCGGGGGGCATTGGCGGCACTCTCCTTGCCATTTGCCCTCCGCACCTCACAATCAGCCTCGATGGCTTGAGTGGTAGCTTGCATGTGGCCAGGGAAGAAGTCTGCCAAAGACGGAAAAGAAGCAAGTCAAAAATCAGGAGTCGGCCCGACCTGCTGTCGGCGGCTCAAAGAAAGAGAGTAAATAAACTCACCATCGATGATATCCTCAATCTCATGAAAGCCGGAGGTCAGCATTGCCTCCTTGTCGGTCCAGGAGGAGCGCTCGACCTTGAACTCGGCCAGGAGTGTAGTCTCTTTCTTCTCCGCCTCCTCCTGCGCCTTCTTAAGCAGCTCCCTCTGCTCCGCCAGCTGCGTGGCTAGCAGGTCATGCTCTGTGACGAGCTTGCCACACTCCTCCCCCTTGGCGCGCAAGGCGGTGTTGGCTTCGCCCAGCTGCTGCTGAAGAACGGCGTTGGCCTCTGAAGAAAAAAGAAGAAGGCGCTAAGTCATCATCAAAGAAGGTCGCAGTCGGCCCAAATCTCGGGGACTACAGCCCGCGGGTGCACCAGCGCGCCCCCGCGAAGGAAAAGGAGAACTCACTCTGGCTCTCCGACAAGTCGGCAGTCCGCTTGCCCAGCTCTTCAACATTGCGGTTGAAGGTGGTGACCTGGAAGTTGTGATAATCCTATGATAAATATTTCAAACAAGAGTAACTACTTAGAACTTGCCAATGGAGTTCCGAGCCGCCTGCTCAGCAGCCGGCCCAGAACTCGGGGACTACACCCAGTGGGTGCGCTGGCGCGCCCCCACAGAGAAAAGCAAGTAAAACAAAGTCAGAAGAAAACATACCCGGATGGCTACTCGCGACGCCAGATGCGCCTTGGTGCAGTTCTGGAGGGCATCACCCTCAGCCTGCAGCTTCGCTTAGACGTCCAGTAGCGCCTGGTTCAGCGGGCCTGTGCCGCCTCCCCGCGCCCACCCTACGGGCGCGGCGCTCGTTGCCTCGACGTCTGGGATGGCCGAGTTGGCGGCGCCGGTCTCCAAGGGGCGTGGCGCTGAAATCGCCTTCTCAAGGCGGCGGCGCGTGGGCGAGGCGACTTGAAGGAGCAGCTTCGCCACGGCTTCGTCTTTAGTCGGCGGCACCAGTGGATCCACCGGCTGCTCGCCTCGCACGCTCCCAGACGGCGGCGGAGGCGGTGGCGGCGGCATGGCCGTGTCCGACATGGAGGCCTCGCCGCCTTCCCTCTCCATGATGGGGTACTCTCCGCCGGCTTCCCCTGTCTGCTCCTTGAATTCTGGGGGAGGTCGCTCTGAGTTCAGCGGGATGACGAATAACGCCGACTGGCGGCGCGCGGCTTCCTCAGCCTGCCGCTTTGCCGCGACGGCGGCTTCAGCATCATCCAGCTTCTTCTGGGTGGAGGCGGCCGCCTTCTCGGCCTCCGCCTTCTCCCGGTGGTCGGCCTCTTCCTCGTCGCGCTTCTCCTGCGTGTTCCGCTCTGTCGCCTCCCGGAGATCCGCGGCGGGGTCAATCCGCCGGGTGGTGGCGGACGTCCCTGCCGACCCCATGATGGAGGCGGCGGTGACCCTCTCAAGGGTGAGGGGAGCCCTGGAACAGGGGAAGCATGAAAAAGACTTAGACAAAATAAACCAACGGAAAACAAGACGAAGGGCGGTGGCACTTACGCGGAGACCAGCGACGGTTTCTTCACTTCCTTGCGGAAGCGGTTGGCCTGAGCAATCGCCTCTTCCCGCCTGGTCGCGGCGGCCGCCCCCTTGAACTTCTTCGACCGGCCGCCAAGAGAACTCGTCCCGGCCCGGCGCTTCCTCGCGCCGCCTAGACCATCCAGGGCGGCGGACGAACTCGCGCCGGGGCGGCCGGCCTTCGGTTGGTGGCGCGGGGCGACTTCCCCCTCACCGTCGCCTTTAGGCCAGTCGGCAAAGGTGGCCGAAGGCCTGAGGCCGCCTTCTTCTCCTTCACCTCCTCCTTCGGCGTCGGCCTCCATCGTCGCCGCCCCCAGGTCGGGGTCGTCGACATCGCTCTCCGCCCGGTCAGGGACGAACTGGCGGGCCGGCCCCGCGGTGCCGGCCGAAGGCTGAATGAGAGGGTTCTGTTTCGAGTATCAAAGAAGATTAGAAGTCGGACTCGGCTGAAGAAAGAAAGCAGAATAAGAAGAGAAACAACTTTCAACAGGCGGGGGGTTGGCGCGCGAGTACGGCTCCTTGCCGAACTGCCAATCCCCCGAGAGACCACAGTTCGCGATGTAGTTCATCGTGTCTGCCACCTCCGCGTGGGGCATGTCCTTGGAGCACATCCGACTTGGGTCCCGATGGCCACTCATCTGACATATCATGTGAGGCCGGCCTTGGAGTGGGAGGACTCGGCGCGCCATGAAGGCGGCCAGCAGGTCGGCCCCAGTCAGACCCTTCGACTGCGTCAGCACTCAGAGTCGCGCGACGGCGGCGGCTCCGGCGGGAGTCAGCGTCTTAGCCCGGTGGGACCAGCTGGGGAGCCTTCCGGCTGGCGCGCCGGCCTCGTAAGGCGGCAGGTTGACCCAGTCGCCTTCTGGGGCGACGTTCTTCACGTAGAAATAAGTTTGCTGCCACATCTTCATCGATTTGATCAGCGAGATGGTGGGAAACGGGTTGTCGGCCACCGACCTCTGCATCACGATGAAGGCACCGCATTGGGCTGGCACGTCGGCGACATGCGTGCCGAGCTTGGAACTGAAGAATTCGCCCCACAGCTCGATGGTGGGGAGAACGCCGAGGAAGCCTTCGCACAGGGTGGCAAAGGCGGCCAGCAGCACCACCGTGTTTGGTGTGAGGTGGTGCGGCTGGAGCCCGTGGAACTCCAAGAAGGAGCGGAAGAAGCCGCTCGCCGGCAACCCTAGGCCGCGCATGAGGTGTGAGCGGAATATGACCCGCTCGCCCTCCTCCGGCGCCGGCGATACCTCCCTCGCCGGCGTGGCGCGGGCCCGCACCAGGTCCTTGCCGGGGAGGCGACGCATCTTGCGAAGAAACTCAATGTGGTCATCGTCAACCTTGGAGCCGTCCCACACGCTGGATCGCGCAGCGGCAGGCGCGGAGGCGGAGGAAGAACTCATCGCTGCGGGCGTGATGAGGTCCGACGTGGCGACGGCGAAGGAAAGAAGAAGCAAGAGGAAGCAGAGGGGAACGAGGGAGAGTGAGTGCGCGTGCTTCGCCGCCCGCTCCCTCCGCCTACTTATAGGCTCCTAGGCTGAGAAGCCGATGGGGCGTCGTGGGATTAACTGCGCCCAGGACCCCACGACCCCCACGATTTACCGCACGAAGTTACTACGCGCAGTTACTGCGCAGGAATCCCAACCGTCCGCACGGCCGCAACAGATCCGTTCAAAGGCCGAGGCACGGTAGTGGCGGGCCCCCACCTGTGGGCTTGTCCCGTCGCGCGTGTAGGCAGGCAGATTGGCCCGGCCACGTGGCGCCACACGGCGGGTCCGCAACGGGCGGCAACCAGGAAGCTTACCAGGCACGCTGTCTGGACCCCGCTTCGACTTTCAAACTCTTCAAGAGGCAAGACGGCCTTCTACGAGTCCGGCTCCCGATAATCGGCTTGAAGGAAGACGGCGGGAGAAGCCTAGATCCAGCCACCGGAAGGAAGAAACTGTTGATGCTCCTCGATATGTTTCCCTCGACGCCTCACCAGCTTCGGGGACTACTGTTGGAGTAATGGGCCACGGGTAGGCTAACCCGAAGCCCAGAACCTTTCAAGACATTGGGGCAGGCTACGCCCCTCAGGAACCCCGGGACGGGAAGCCGCCTGTGGGAGTCGGCAGTTGCGCTGCCGACTACCCACTCACGGCCGAGTCCTGGAGACGGCTACAAGATGAGCCGACTCTTAACTGGCGGCTTCCAGAGAAGCCGGCTATGGGGAGTCGGCCCGCGACTCCAACCACCCTCTACCTTCATAAGAAGGGACGGGACGGGGAACGGCCGCAGTAAGGCCCGCCCCCACCCTGATTACCAAGGGCAGGCATGGCCACAGTGCGCCGTACCAATGGAGATCTCCGTCCGGCGCGGCACTGTTGCCATGCTAGCCCTGACATCAGCTCCAGTGGCGGAGTCCTGTGCCCACGTCGGCCTGCCTGTACGGCCCAGAGACGGCGGGGCCCGCCGGTCAGCGGGGGGGATAGAAGACGGCGAGAGCGCCACAAGACGGACCCCGTGGGAGTCGGCCTCTAGGAGTCGGCCGGTCCCTCCCACGGGCCCCGCACGCCATTAACCAGATAAGACAGGGAGTGGCAACAGTGATCGCCCGCCAGGCGGCGGTACTGTTGCCATGATCCCACGACCAGGCCAGCGTCATTAGAAGCACGACTACAGTAATCCGCAGCCGGCAAGACCCGCCCGCGGCGGACAAGGCCTGTCGGCTCCGTACCGGACTAGTCGACGGGGCCCACCAGTCGGCGGGCCCCGGTAGTCGGCGAAGAAGACGGCGGCCTGAGAGACAGACGGCTGGGACCCACGCCCAACCGGATTACTATTGTACCCCCGGGGGGTAGGCCTATATAAACCCCCCGGGGCACCCATGCAAAGGGTTCGACCCCATTAGCACTAGACCATAGAATACAGAAAGGAGAGAGCTAGCTTTGCCTTCTCCTACCTCCAGGAAACAGCTCAAGGAGCAACCTTGTACCCACTTTGCCATAGTGATCATGCGGAGGCCCCGCAGAGCAGCAGTAGGGGTGTTATCTCCTCGGAGAGCCCTGAAGCTGGGTAAGATTCGCCGGCGTGCATGTCTACGCCTCATCCCGCTTCCAGGCACCGACGACGTCCTACTCGCCCCCACCATGATAAGCCATCCCTTGGCATATGTCGCACCCAACCCCCGACAATGCATGATGGCTATATTCTCTGACTTTTGTGAAAAGATTTGTGAGGTTCTCATGGACGACTTTTCCGTCTATGGATCTTCTTTTGATGATTGCTTGAGCAATCTTGATCGAGTTTTGCAGAGATGTGAAGAAACTAATCTTGTCTTGAATTGGGAAAAGTGCCACTTTATGGTTAATGAAGGTATTGTCTTGGGGCATAAAGTTTCTGAAAGAGGTATTGAAGTTGATAAGGCCAAGGTTGATGCTATTGAAAAGATGCCATGTCCCAAGGACATCAAAGGTATAAGAAGTTTCCTTGGTCACGCCGGATTTTATAGGAGGTTCATTAAGGACTTATTAAAAATTTCTCGGCCTCTGACTAATTTATTGCAAAAAGATATACCATTTGTCTTTGATGATGATTGTGTAGAAGCATTTGAAATACTTAAGAAAGCATTGATCTCTGCACCTATTGTTCAGCCACCTGATTGGAATTTACCCTTTGAAATTATGTGTGATGCTAGTGATTATGCTGTAGGTGCTGTTCTAGGGCAAAGAGTTGATAAGAAATTAAAAGTTATCCATTATGCTAGTAATACTCTAGACAATGCTCAAAGAAATTATGCTACTACTGAAAAGGAATTCTTAGCAGTTGTATTTGCTTGTGATAAGTTCAGGCCTTATATTGTTGATTCTAAAGTAACTATTCACACTAATCATGCTGCTATTAAATACCTGATGGAAAAGAAAGATGCTAAACCTAGACTTATAAGATGGGTTCTCTTGCTACAAGAATTTGATTTGCATATTGTTGATAGAAAGGGAGTTGAGAACCCCATTGCAGACAACTTGTCTAGGTTAGAAAATGTTCTTGATGACCCACTACCTATTGATGATAGCTTTCCTGATGAATAATTAAATGTCATAAATACTTCTTGTAGTACTCCTTGGTATGCTGATTATGCTAATTACATCGTTGCAAAGTTTATACCACCTAGTTTCACATACCAGCAAAAGAAAAAGTTCTTCTATGATTTGAGACATTACTTTTGGGATGACCCACATCTTTATAAAGGAGTAGATGGTGTTATTAGACGTTGTGTACCCGAGCATGAACAGGAACAGATCCTACGCAAGTGTCGCTCCGAAGCTTATGGAGGACACCACGCTGGAGATAGAACTGCACACAAGGTATTACAATCTGGTTTTTATTGGCCTACTGTCTTCAAGGATGCCCATAAGTTTGTCTTGTCATGTGATGAATGCCAAAGAATTGGTAATATTAGTAGACGTCAAGAAATGCCTATGAACTATTCACTTGTTATTGAACCATTTGATGTTTGGGGCTTTGATTATATGGGACCTTTTCCTGCCTCTAATGGATATACACATATTTTAGTTGTTGTTGATTACGTTACTAAGTGGGTAGAAGCTATTCCAACTAGTAGTGCTGATCATAACACCTCTATTAAAATGCTTAAAGAAGTTATTTTTCCGAGGTTTGGAGTCCCTAGATGTTTAATGACTGATGGTGGTTCACATTTTATTCATGGTGCTTTCAGTAAAATGCTTGCTAAGTATGATGTTAATCATAGAATTGCATCCCCTTATCACCCATAGTCTAGTGGTCAAGTAGAATTGAGCAACAGAGAGCTCAAATTAATTTTGCAAAAGACTGTCAATAGGTCTAGAAAGAATTGGTCCAAGAAACTTGACGATGCATTATGGGCCTATAGAACTGCATATAAAAAATCCTATGGGTATGTCTCTGTATAAAATGGTTTATGGAAAAGCATGTCACTTACCTCTCAAACTAGAACATAAGGCATACTGGGCTATTAAAGAGCTCAACTATGATTTCAAACTTGCCGGTGAGAATAGGTTGTTTGATATTAGCTCACTCGATGAATGGAGAACCCAAGCTTATGAAAATGCCAAGTTGTTTAAAGAAAAAGTTAAAAGATGGCATAACAAAAGGATATAAAAGCGTGAGTTTAATGTAGGTGATTATGTATTGCTATACAACTCTCGTTTAAGATTTTTTGCAGGAAAACTTCTCCCTAAATGGGAAGGCCCCTACGTTATCGAGGAGGTCTATCGTTCCGGTGCCATAAAAATCAACAACTTCGAAGGCACAAATCCTAAGGTGGTTAACGGTCAAAGAATTAAACATTATATCTTAGGTAATCCTATAAATGTTGAAATCAATGTTATTGAAACCGTAACCCCGGAGGAATACATAAGGGACACTTTTCAGAATGTTTTAGACTCCGAAAAGGAATAGGTATGTGGTACGGTAAGTAAACCGACTCCAAAACAGTTTTTAAGGCAATATTTCTCCGTTTTAGAATATTTAGAAAAATAGAAAAATAAGTAGCAGTCCGGGAAGGACACGAGGGCCCCACGAGGGTGGAGGGGGCGCCCTACCCCCCTGGGCGCGCCCCCTACCTCGTGGGCACCTCGTGTGCCCTCCGGACTCTGTTTTCTTGCACGGTACGTATTTTGGTCGGTAAAAATTCACTATATATTCTCCCGAAGGTTTTGACTCCTGTATCACGCAATTATCCTCTGTTTTCATTTCGAGTTGTCCTACTGCATATTAGATCAACATGTCTTCCCAGGATTCGGAAGGAGAAAGCTATGTGGATGATTACTTAGCAAACCCTAAGGTCTATGGAGATGTGGAACACAATGGCTGGACTACGGAGGAAGAAGAGGACTATGAACCCAGGGGGAAAGAGGAGACGAGCTCAGATGAAGATGAAGCCCCATTACCTCAACCTGGGGACATGCATGTGGAGTTCAAAAAGTCAAATCTCCCTGATAGGGTAAAAAAGCCAAAGATCGAGTTTATCCCTTTTCGTCTCTTGCAGGAAAACAAGCAGGACCTATGCAAAAATATATTAACCATGGAGTGGGAGATTAATGATTTGAGGGACCAGAATTCTGTCCTCAAGCGCAAATTAAGGGAGAAGCCTGTGCCATCAACTAAGTCAACACCTCCACCTTCTTCAACAACAAAGAAGGAGACATAATCACATGGGTATGGGCACTCCCCTTGGCAACTGCCAAGCTTGGGGGAGGTGCCCCAGTATCGTATCACCATCACACTCCTATCTTTACCGTTTTTCTTAGTTCAATCCTATTAGTAGTATCTTGATCTAGTAGAATAAAGTTTATGGCATGATCTAGTTTTGAGTTTTTCTTTATGATCTCTATGTAATCGAATCCGTGAGCTATATATATAATAAAGATTAGTGTTGAGTCAAGGGCTTGATTAGTTTGCCATGATCTTGAGTGAATAAAAGAAAAGAAGAAAAAGAATAAAAAGAAACAAATAGTTCATATTGATCTTATTGAGAGTAATGACTTCACATCAAAAGAGTATGATGATTAAAAGTTGTTAGGAGTTGGCAGACATAGCTTTGGTCATTGTTGTAATTAATAGGAAGTAATAAGGAAAGAGAGGTCTAACATATAAATATATTATCATTGACATCTCTTATGATTGGGAGCACTCATTAAAATATGACATGCTAAAGAGTTGATGTTGGACAAGGAAGACAACATAATGGGTTATGTTTTCTTATATCTGAGATAAAGTATATTGTCATGGATCATCCAACATGTTGAGCTTGCCTTTCCCCCTCATGCTAGCCAAATTCTCAGCACCAAGTAGAGATACTACTTGTGCTTCCAAAAACCCTTAAACCAGTTTTGCCATAAGAGTCCACCATACCTACCTATGGATTGAGTAAGATCCTTCAAGTAAGTTGTCATCGGTGCAAAGCAATAAAAATTGCTCTAAATATGTATAATTGATTGGTGTGGAGGAAATAAGCTTTATACGATCTTGTGATGTGGAAGAAATAAAAGCGACGGACTGCATAATAAAGGTTCATATCACAAGGGGCAATATAAAGTGACGTTCTTTCGCATTGAGATTTTGTGCATCCAGCCCTAAAGCGCATGGCAACCTCTGCTTCCCTCTGCGAAGGGCCTATCTATTACTATTATCTTCTACCTTATGCAAGAGTCATGGTGATCTTCACCTTTCCTTTTTCATTTTATCCTTTGGCAAGCATAGTATGTTGGAAAGATCCTGATAGATATATCTAATCGGATGTAGGGGAGCATGAGTTATTATTGTTGACAGTACCCTTGAGGTAAAAGGTTGGGAGGCGAAACTATAAGCCCCTATCTTTCTGTGTGTTTGGTTAAAACTCCATAACCACAAGTATTGCGTGAGTGTTAGCAATTATGAAAGACTAAATGATAGTTGAGTATGTGGACTTGCTATTAAGCTCTGACATAGACTCTTTCTGATGTTATGATAAATTGCAATTGTCTCAATGACCGAGATTATAGTTTGTTGGTTCTCAATAAAGTTTCTGATTCATACTTTTGCATTGTGAATAGATCATCACTTGAACATAAGTAATCATATGACAATATCCATATATGTTGTTGTTATGAGAATAATCATGATGCCTCCATGTCTGTATTTTATTTTTATCGACACCTCTACCTCTAAACATGGGGACATATTTATCGTTATCGGCTTTCGCTTGAGGACAAGCGAGGTCTAAGCTTGGGGGAGTTGATACGTCCATTTTGCAGCATACTTTTATATCGATATTTATTGCATTATGGGCTGTTATTACACATTATGTCGCAATACTTATGCCTATTCTCTCTTATTTTACAAGGTTTACATAAGGAGGGAGAATGCCGGCAGCTGGAATTCTGGGCTGGAAAAGGAGCAAATATTAGAGACCTATTCTGTGCAACTCCAAAAGTCCTGAAACTCCACGGAAGTTATTTTTTGAATATATAAAAAATATTGAGCGGAAGAAGTTCACCAAAGGGGGCCCCACCTGGCCACGAGGGTGGGGGCGCGCCCCCTGCCTCGTGGGCCCCCTGTTGGCCCTCTGATGCCCATCTTCTGCTATATGAGGTCTTTCATCGAGGAAAATTTGATAAGCAACCTTTCGGGACGAGACTCCGCCGCCACGAGGTGGAACCTTGGCGAAACCAATCTAGGGCTCCGGCAGAGCTGTTCTGCCGGGGATACTTCCCTTCGGGAGGGGGAAATCATCGCCATCGTCATCACCAACGCTCCTCTCATCGGGAGAGGGCAATCTCCATCAACATCTTCACCAACACCATCTCATCCCAAAACCCTAGTTCATCTCTTGTATCCAAATCTTGTCTCCAAGTCCGGGATTGGTACTAGTAGGTTGCTAGTAGTGTTGATTACTCCTTGTAGTTGATGCTAGTTGGTTTATTTGGTGGAAGATCATATGTTCAGATCCTTTATGCATATTAATACTCCTCTGATTATGAACATGAATATGCTTTGTGAGTAGTTACGTTTGTTCCTGAGGACATGGGAAAAGTCTTGCTATTAGTAGTCATGTGAATTTGGTATTCGTTCGATATTTTGATGAGATGTATGTGGTCTAGCCTCTAGTGGTGTTATGTGAACGTCGACTACATAACACTTCACCATTATTTGGGCCTAGAGGAAGGCATTGGGAAGTAATAAGTAGATGATGAGTTGCTAGAGTGACAGAAGCTTAAACCCTAGTTTATGCGTTGCTTCGTAAGGGGCTGATTTGGATCCACATGTTTCATGCTATGGTTAGGTTTACCTTAATACTTTTGTTATAGTTGCGGATGCTTGCAATAGAGGTTAATCATAAGTGGGATGCTTGTTCAAGTAAGAACAGCACCCAAGCACCGGTCCACCCACATATCAAATTATCAAAGTAACGAACGCGAATCATATGAACGTGATGAAAACTAGCTTGACGATATTCCCATGTGTCCTCGGGAGCGCTTTTCCTTATATAAGAGTTTGTCCAGGCTTGTCCTTTTCTACAAAAAGGATTGGGCCACCTTGCTGCACTTTATTTACTTTTGTTACTTGTTGCTCGTTACAAATTATCCTATCACAAAACTATCTGTTACCACTTATTTCAGTACTTGCAGAGAATACCTTGCTGAAAACCGCTTATCATTTCCTTCTGCTCCTCGTTGGGTTCGACACTCTTACTTATCGAAAGGACTACGATAGATCCCCTATACTTGTGGGTCATCAATCTCCAACGTATCTATAATCTTTAATTGTCCCATGCTATATTATATTCTGTTTTGGATGTTTAATGGGCTTTATTATACACTTTTATATTACTTTTGGGACTAACCTATTAACCGAGGCCCAGCCCAAATTGTTGTTTTTTTGCCTATTTCAGAGTTTCGCAGAGAAAGAATATTAAACGGAGTCCAAACGGAATGAAACCTTCGGGAACGTGATTTTTGGAACAAACGTGATCCAGAGGACTTGGAGTCCACGTGAAGAAAGCAACGAGGAGAGCACGAGGCAAGGGGGCGCGCCTACCCCCCTGGGCGTGCCCTCCACCCTCATGGGGCCCACGTTGCTCCACCGACATACTTCTTCCTCCTATATATACCTACGTACCCCCAAACCAACAGTGCATCGACGAAAACCTAATTCCACCACTGCAACCTTCTGTACCCATGAGATCCCATCTTGGGGCCTTTTCCGGCGTCCTGCCAGAGGGGGCATTCATCACGGAGGGCTTCTACATCAACACCATAGCCTCTCTGATGATGTGTGAGTAGTTTACCTCAGACCTTCGGGTCCATAGTTATTAGCTAGATGGCTTCTTCTCTCTCTTTGGATCTCAATACAAAGTTCTCCACGATTCTCGTGGAGATCTATTCGATGTAATCTTCTTTTGCGGTGTGTTTGTTGAGACCCATGAATTGTGGGTTTATGATCAAGTTTATCTATGAACAATATTTGGATCTTCTCTGAATTCTTTTATGTATGATTGGTTATCTTTGCAAGTCTCTTCGAATTATCAGTTTGGTTTGGCCTACTAGATTGATCTTTCTTGCAATGGGAGAAGTGCTTAGCTTTGGGTTCAATCTTGCGGTGTCCTTTCCCAGTGATAGCAGGGGCAGCAAGGCACGTATTGTATTGTTGCCATCGAGGATAACAAGATGGGGTTTACATCATATTGCATGAGTTTATCCCTCTACATCATGTCATCTTACTTAAAGCATTACTCTATTCTTATGAACTTAATACTCTAGATGCATGCTGGATAGCGATCAATGAGTGGAGTAATAGTAGTAGATGCAGGCAGGAGTCAATCTACTTGTCGTGGACGTGATGCCTATATACATGATCATACCTAGATATTCTCATAACTATGCTCAATTCTTTCAATTGCTCAACAGTAATTTGTTCACCCACCATAATACTTATGCCCTTGAGACAAGCCATTAGTGAAACCTATGGCCCCCGATTCTATTTTCCATCATATTAATATTCCAACACTTAGCTATTTCCATTGCCGTTTATTTTACTTTGCATCTTTATTTACTCTTTATCATAAAAACACCAAAAATAGTATCTTATCATATCTATCAGATCTCACTCTCGTAAGTGACCGTGAAGGGATTGACAACCCCTTTATCGCGTTGGTTGTGAGGTTCTTATTTGTTTGTGTTGGTGCGTGGGACTCGGGCGTGGTCTCCTACTGGATTGATACCTTGGTTCTCAAAAACTGAGGGAAATACTTATGCTACTTTATTGCATCACCCTTTCCTCTTCAAGGGAAAACCAGCGCAGTGCTCAAGAGGTAGCAAGAAGGATTTCTGGCTCCGTTGCTGGGGAGTCTACGCAAAAGTCCGCATACCAAGTACCCATCACAAACTCTTATCCCCCGCATTACATTATTTGCCATTTGCCTCTCGTTTTCCTCTCCCCCACTTCACCCTTGCCATTTTATTCGCCTTTTCTTTGCCTTCTTCCCGTATGTATTTTTGTTTGTGTTTCCATGTGCCTTCTATTTGCTTGCTAAAATTCTATTGATATGGATCCACTTAAAGTGTTCTACTTAGATCATCTTCAATCCTTATGCGCTCGTGCTGAAACCCCAACTAGCCTAGTTCATGGGAAATCTTTAGATGAGCATGCTCATTTTGTGCGTCTGAAAAAGGGAAACTCTTATGCGGTCAAATAAACAGATTGTTGTGTTATGCTTGGAATCTTTGTGAAATTCATGATTTTACTTGTTTCTTTAAGAACCCTAAAAAACACTTTCCCTACCTATGTGACTTTAATGAAAATGAAATCTTATCTTCTTATGCAAAGGGTGTTTATAGTTACTATGATATCGAACAAATTGAAGAATTTGTTGCTTTTAAGTTGCTTCTTTGATTGAAAAGTATGATATTACTCTCTACAAATCTGAAAATTTTGACATACTTAAATATTGCTACGAAAACTATGCTCATAATGTCTATGTCAAAGAATTTATTGAGAGAATGATTGTTGCTTTGGAAGAAAATAATGATATGAATGAATCTATAGATAATGATGATTCCAATGATTTGATTGAAATATCCCTTGATGAACATAATTCTTGCTATTCTTGTGGCCATGATGCCAATATTTATGAAGATGAATTTGCTATAGTTCCTTATGTTAAACATGAGATCGTTGCTATTACACCCATACTTGGCAGTTCCTTCGATGAAAAGCATGATTGCAATGATGTTACTATAAATTCTCTTGATGTCAATTGTGCTAATAATATGCAAAACCCTAAGCTTGAGGATGCTAGTTTTGCTATGTCTACTACTTGTTGCAATGATCATGATTGGGGTGATTCTTCTTATGATCTTGAAAATTTATTTAAGCCCCATGATGAATATGAGATTGATAGTAGTGTTTGCAATAATATTGAAAGTGGGTTTGGAAGAGTGTCAACTTTATATCCCACATATTTGGAGAATGTTCAATCTTATGGTATTTTTGATAAAAGTGGGTTTGGAGAGGTCATGACTTTAGTTTATGTTAATCCCACTATTTTGGAAGAGTGTCAACTTTGCATACATGTGGATCGTGTTAAGAATATGTTTTGTGATAGCTATATTGTTGTGACACTCCAAAAATTTTCATTTGGTCTTTAGCAAAAACCTTTGTTGGTTTTGAAAAGAGGGCATTTAAATTTTCTTTCTTTCAGAAACCTTCCTCTTAAAAACTTTTTTTTATGGGCAAGGATTGTTATTTCTGTTTCCCTCTTCAAACTTTGGGTTTGATCTTTTAAAAACTACTTCTCTGTTGAATCCCTCTCTAATTATTTTTGGAGTTTAATCTTTTTCTTTTTATAAGAAAACTCTATGAGAATTGGGGATTTTCATATATTGAAAACCACCCATATTTTTGCCCATGTGGTAAAACCCATTCAAAACCTCCCCTCCTCCTTGAAAACAACCTAAGTCCTCTGTACCTTCTAAACCAAACAAGTTTTGGATTTCATTTTAATTATTTCACCTCTCAAATCTTTTCTGATCTTTATTTTGAGCCTGAGTCATTTTCAAAGCAAGTACCCTATAGCATTTGTATTTGGACCTCAAACCAACTCTACTGGCTAGTCCTTGGTACCCTCAACCTGGAACCATCTTAATCCACTCATCTTCTTTTCAAATATTTCAACTTTCACTCCCTGCAAGTTTGGACCAGATTTGCCAAATTTGGTGAAATTCATATTTCCACTTACCCAAAAATTCCACCAAAAATCAGGCAGCCTACTGGAGCAATGAGGAGCCACTCCACCAAAGATCAGCTCAAGGAAAAATCCCTACATGCCTAGATCTTTCTGTCAAACACCTTGCAGGTACTGTTCCAGCCATTTTCAGTTAAATTCAGATTTCAGTGTCGATCTTCGTCAGTTAGTTCAGTCACATGCTCACAGTGCCCTTGGCACGTTGCTCGCCGCCTGGCCTACTTGTCCGGAGCCTCGCACGCGCGCTTGGCACCTTCCTCGCGTCGGTGGTGCCCTGGCCCGCCTGCGCCAGCGTGTCTTGCGGCGGCCGAGCCACCGTAACGTCCGACAGGAAGCAGAACGGCGGCGCAACGCCGTTCAACGCCGCCCAAACCCCCTGGTGGCTCCGCGTGGCCATCTCCTCGCCAGCGCACGCATGCAGCACCGTCGCCATGGCGCGGCACGCACAGAGCGTGCTCTCTGCCGCCGACGGGCCCGCGCCGCCCCGTTCCGTCGAGCTCCCCCTAAGCGACCTAATCCCGACGTTGTTAGCACAAAAACGAAACCAGGGAGCACCCACGACGACACTCAACCTCTGAACCCTCCTGTGCAACCACCGCACCACCGTAATCACCTCGCCGGAGAACCCCGTTCTCGGCAACCGCCTCGGGGCGGCTATATATAGCGCCCCCGAGCCTGCTCTCACTCCCACACGACTCCACCACCCCGCTAAACCCTGCCTGGCCACTGGAGGGGCCTCGAGGAGCCCTTCTTCCTCGACTCCGGCCACCTCCATCCGCCTCGGGCTCCAGCAGCGTTCACTGCGGTGAGGCCGTCCCCGGCGCCCAAACTCCGTCAATCTCCTCCTCTAGCTACCAGAGGCCTGACCCCCACCACAATTTGATGCTTGCAGCCCTCTCCGACGAGCTCCATCCCCGCCCGAACCGCCGTCCGCCGGAGTAGGAGACACCGTCGACGTGGTGCTCACCGGCGACCACCACCACCACCACCCGACGCGGAATGGCGCCCTGAGCACGGAGGTACCCTCCGATCCCTCTACCTCGCCGTGGATCGCCGCTGGTGATCGCCGTGGCCCTCTGGCGCCAAGTCTCTGCCTTCATTTTTCAAATCTGACGGGTGGGTCCATCCCGTCAGCGTTTTAATCGTTTTGAAACGTTTTCTGAAAATGCCTTCGGGCAAAATACGCCTTCTCCTCTGAGCCGGCGTATTCAGGACTGAATCGTTTTCTGTTTTTATAAAAAGAACCCTGGGAAGTTTCTGTTTCATTATAGATGGGTCCCTGGACAAAAACCTTTATAACTTTTTAACAGAAGCATATTTTGAGTGATTCTTTTTCTGTTCTCTTCAAAATTTTGCCTAGTTTTTTATTAGATTTATTTGAAAAATATTTGGATTAATTTCTGAGCACCTCTTGGTATTTACGATAGTGCGTGTATTCTCTTTATACCGTAGATACCGACAGAGGTGACGGGACCGCAAACTTCACCGACCTAGGCTCCGACTACTCTGAACCAGGCAAGCATGTTTGAACTTTTGATATGATGAGTGTCTTGGCATGTTTTGCAGTTAGCTAGTTGCATGGTATATCGATGAGCATATCGAGGAACGTTATTTCCATGCATTGTTAAAGTAAGTGAGTTCGATGATCCAAACGTTGTTGGATGTGAGTATGCATGGCCATGTGTTGGCATGAGGATGGATAAGACGGCAGTGTTGTAGCATGCCAGTCTTATGCCATACTATTGACTTCAGTGTCAGCCCGTATTAGTTCGGTTCCGGTCCACATTCCCTCCCTGTACTACCACATGTTTTCCGCAAGGAATATGGTTTAGTAAGTTGCAAACCGCTTCCCTGGTACACACCAAAAGGAGAGGCCGGGATGATGGTTCCATGGCCCTGGATTAAAGCCAGTCATCCGGTCAGGGGGCATGAGTGTTTCCGGTTGGGACCGAGAGGGGGCACCCCTTAGAGCGCGCGTATATAAATTTGATCCCATGCTATTCGAGATTGTGATCTCCCTGTCTCAAAAGTTTTTCTTGGACGATGTCTAGGGTGATTCCTGGCATCGAGAGATTGGATGGGTGTGTACTGGTTAGCTGTGTTTACTTCCGAAATACCGTAAACGGAACTAGTCCTTCGTGACTACAGAAATCCGTTGGCTGTGGGAAATTTTTGTACAAACTCTGCAGAGTCATAAATTCTTCAAATCACCCTATCTATATCCAAGTTCTGTGCTAACTTATTCTGACAAGTGCCAGTTTTGGTGACAGATACTCCGGTGAATCATAAGCATGCTGAGTCCGGTTAAATGTTTATTCCTGTGGATGGACTAACCCGTATATTGACCTGAGCTGATTAATCTAACATGTGTATTATTTTCATTATGAAGAAAGCCCTTTCTGTGATGTCGCTCAGACGTCCGACTGCGGCAGTGCTATTATTTATTTTCCTTTTGAGCCCTTTATGTGGTGTCGCTTAGACGCCCGACTGCGGCATTTCTTTTAAGCCCTTTATGTGGTGTCGCTTAGACGCCCGATTGCGGCATTTCTTTTAAGCCCTTTATGTGGTGTCGCTCAGACGCCCGACTGTGGCATTTCTTTTAAGCCCTTTATGTGGTGTCGCTCAGACGCCCGACTGCAGCATTTCTTTTAAGCCCTTTATGCGGTGTCGCTTAGACGCCCGACTGCGGCATTTCTTTTTTAGCCCTTTATGTGGTGTCGCATAGACGCCCGACTGTGGCATGATTCTCCTTTTACTTATATGTTCACCTTTCGTGGCGTCGCTCCAGACACTCGATTGGTCTCCTTTACATTAGTGTTGGGATTTCAGGCGGACTACCACCGATTCCCTTTTTACTTACCATGCCTGCTATTATTTCAATTATGCATTGATAAATTAATCATGACGCATTCATGCATGCATTTGTTATATCTTACGTCCGAACTGTCTTGCGAGTACTTTCAAAGTACTCACTGGCTTGTTGATTTGGCCAGATGCTGACGAAGGTGATCTCATGGATGAAGAGTTCGATAGCGAGTCCGACGCCTAGAGGAATCCCAGTCAGTCACACGCGACCCTGGATTTGGTCACTATATTATATCCGCTTCCGCAACCCGAATAAAGTACATCGAGCTTCACCTCGACGCTCGATGAGATGCTAGTTTGAGAGCCATGTTATCTCACTCCCCACTGTATTATTCCACCATCGCTTATTCCCCGAGTCAGTAGTA
This sequence comes from Aegilops umbellulata, assembly GCA_032464435.1. Classification (NCBI taxonomy): domain Eukaryota; kingdom Viridiplantae; phylum Streptophyta; class Magnoliopsida; order Poales; family Poaceae; genus Aegilops; species Aegilops umbellulata. The sequence goes on along the minus strand of CP136057.1, from coordinate 634,552,788 downwards.
TGCCACCACACCATTGTGATATATCCGCCATTATGTATGATTATTGGCGCGCTTGTAATAAATTGTTGAGCACCCTTAGCTCAACCCTGTAATATATCCTGTGCTACTGGCTTATTGTATCAAGAGTTTGTCTACCAGTGAGGAGGATTTTCTCTCAAACTGGATCCAAAAGATTGGTTTCTCAATAAATATTTTTATTGGAAAACCGATCGTGACAATTGTTGAATTTTGTTATGATCCTACATGTAATTATTATGAGAGAGGAAAATATGGTTGTAGAAATTTTCATGTTACTAAATTAACTCTCGTCATGTTGAGATTGCTATTGTTTTTTTTTTCATTTCCTTGCATATGCTAGTTTTTGCTTGCTATGATAATTTATTTGCCTATAAGATGCCTATGCATAGGAAGTATGTTAGACTTAATGTGTTTTTCACATGCTATATGATGCTCACTTTGTGCTTCAATTCTTGTATTTCATGTGAGCATCATCAAAATTTTCAATGCCTAGCTAGGGGCGTTAAACGATAGCGCTTGTTGGGAGGCAACCCAATTTTATTTTTTTAGTTTTTTGTTTTTTTCTTATGCTTAGGTATAAATATTTGATCTATCTCTTGTTAGATTTGTTTTTATGTTTTAATTAGTGTGTGTGCCAAGTTTGACCTATAGGATCTTCTTGGATGATAGTTATTTCATCTTGCTGAAAATTCCAGAAACTTTCTGTTCACGAAAACATTTATTAAAAATCACCAGAACGTGATAAAATATTGATTCCAATTGAAGCATATCAATAAACAAATTTTTTAGGTCTTCCTATTTTGGTAGAGTTTTTTGAGTTCCAGAAGTTTGCGTTAGTTACAGATTACTACAGACTATTCTGTTTTTGACAGATTCTGTTTTCGTGTGTTGTTTGCTTATTTTGATGAATCTATGACTAGTAAAAGAGTTTTTAAACCATAAATAAGTTGGAATACAGTAGGTTTAACACAAATATAAATAAATAATGAGTTCAATACAGTACCTTGAAGTGGTGTTTTGTTTTCTTTCACTAACGGAGCTCACGAGATTTTCTGCTAAGTTTTGTGTTGTGAAGTTTTCAAGTTTTGGGTAAAAAAATTGATGGATTATGAAACAAGGAGTGGCAAGAGCCTAAGCTTGGGGATGCCCATGGCACCCCAATATAATCTAAGGACACCAAAAAGCCAAAGCTTGGGGATGCCCCGGAAGGCATCCCCTCTTTCGTCTACTTCCATCGGTAACTTTACTTAGAGCTATATTTTTATTCACCACATGATATGTGTTTTGCTTGGAGCATCTTGTATGATTTGAGTCTTTGCTTTTTAGTTTACCACAATCATCCTTGCTGTACACACCTTTTGAGAGAGATGCGCATAAATTGGAATTTATTAGAATACTCTATGTGCTTCACTTATATTTTTTTGAGCTATATAGTTTTGCTCTAGTGCTTCACTTATATCTTTTAGAGCACGGTGGTGGATTTGTTTTATAGAAATTATTTTTCTCTCATGCTTCACATATATTATTTTGAGAGTCTTAAAACAGCATGGCAATTTGCTTTAATTATAATATCATGAGAAATTTGATGCTTGATAATTGTTTTGAGATATAAAGGTGGTAATATCATAGTTGTGCTAGTTGGGTAATTGTGAAATTGAGAAATACTTGTGTTGGAGTTTGTGATTCCTGTAGCATGCACGTATGGTGAACCGTTATGTAACGAAGTCGGAGCATGAGGTATTTATTGATTGTCATCCTTTGTGTGGCGGTCGGGATCGCGCGATGGTTAACTCCTACCAACCCTTCCCCTAGGAGCATGCGTAGTAGTACTTTGCTTCGAGGGCTAATAAATTTTTACAATAAGTATATGAGTTCTTTATGACTAATGTGAGTCCATGGATTATACGCACACTTACCTTTCCGCAATTTTCTAGCCTCTTCGGTACCGTGCATTGCCCTTTCAGAATTTTTGGAGTACCAGAAGTATGGTGAATGTTCAGGTTACTACAGACTGTCCTGTTTAAGACAGATTCTGTTTTTGATGCATTGTTTGCTTGTTTTGATGAAACTATCGATTTCTATTAGTGCATTAAGCCATGGAAAAGTTATATTACAGTAGCTACAATGCAAAAACAAAATATGAATTGGTTTGCAATAGTACTTAGAGTAGTGATTTGCTTTATTATACTAACGGATCTTACCGAACTTTCTGTTGAGTTTTGTGTGGATGAAGTGATCAAGGATCGAGGAGGTCACGATATGATGAGAAGGAGGAGAGGCAAGATCTCAAGCTTGGGGATTCCCAAGGCACCCCAAGTAAATATTCACGAGACTCAAGCGTCTAAGCTTGGGGATGCCCCAGAAGGCATCCCATCTTTCTTCAACAAGTATCGGTATGTTTCCAGTTTCGTTTCGTTCATGTGATTTGTGCAAATCTTGGAGCGTCTTTTGCATTTAGTTTTCACTTTTCTTTGATGCACCATGCTGGTATGAGATAGTCCTTGGTTGATTTATAGAATGCTCTTTTCACTTCACTTCTATCTTTTGAGTATGGCTTTATAGAATGCTTCATGTGCTTCACTTATATCTTTTGAAGTTTGGATTGCCTGTTTCCCTACACATAGAAAACCGCCATTTGTATAATGTTGTTTTGCTTCACTTATATTTGTTAGAGCGTGGGCATATCTTTTGTAGAAAGAATTAAACTCTCTTGCTCCACTTATATCTATTTAGAGAGTTGACAGGAATTGATCGTTCACATGGTTAGTCATAAAATCCTACATAAAACTTGTAGATCACTGAATATGATATGTTTGATTCCTTGCAATAGTTTTGCGATACAAAGATGGTGATATTAGAGTCATGCTAGTGGGTAATTGTGGATTGTAGAAATACTTGTGTTGAAGTTTGTGATTCCCGTAGCATGCACGTATGGTGAACCATTATGTAACAAAGTCGGAGCATGATTTATTTATTTATTGTCTTCCTTATGAGTGGCGGTCGGGTACGAGCGATGGTCTTTTCCTACCAATCTATCCCCCTAGGAGCATGCGCGTAGTACTTTGTTTCGATAGCTAATAGACTTTTGCAATAAGTATGTGAGTTCTTTATGACTAATGTTGAGTCCATGGATTATATGCACTCTCACCCTTCCATCATTGCTAGCCTCTTCGGTACCGTGCATTGCCCTTTCTCACCTCGAGAGTTGGTGCAAACTTCGCTGGTGCATCCAAACCCCGTGATAAGATACGCTCTATCACACATAAGCCTCCTTATATCTTCCTCAAAACAGCCACCATACCTACCTATTATGGAATTTCCATAGCCATTCCGAGATATATTGCCATGCAACTTCCATCATCTTCATATACATGACTTGAGCATTTATTGTCATATTGCTTTGCATGATCGTAAGATAGCTAGCATGATGTTTTCATGGCTTGTCCGTTTTTTGATTTCATTGCTACGCTAGATCATTGCACATCCCGTTACACCACCGGAGGCATTCATATAGAGTCATATCTTTGTTCTAGTATCGAGTTGTAATATTGTGTTGTAAGTAAATAAAAAGTGCGATGATCATTATTAGAACATTGTCCCATGTGAGGTTATCAAAATAAAAGTGGCCAAAGAAGCCCCAAAAAAGAGAGATAGAGGCCGAAGAAGCCTACAAAAAAAGAAAAAAAATAAAATAAGAGAAAAAATAAAAAATAAAAATGAGAGAAAAGAGAGAAGGGACAATGTTACTATCCTTTTACCACACTTGTGCTTCAGAGTAGCACCATGTTCTTCATACAGAGAGTCTCTTGTGTTATCACTTTCATATACTAGTGGGAATTCTCATTATAGAACTTGGCATGTATATTCCAATGATGGGCTTCCTTAAATGCCCTAGGTCTTCATGAGCAAGCAAGTTGGATGCACACCACTTAGTTTTCAGTTTGAGCTTTCATACACTTATAGCTCTTAGTGCATCTGTTGCATGGCAATCCCTACTCCTCGCATTGACATCAATTGATGGGCATCTCCATAGCCCGTTGATTAGTCGCGTCGATGTGAGACTTTCTTCCTTTTTGTCTTCTCCACTCAACCTCCACCATCATATTATATTCCTCCTATAGTGTTATATCCATGGCTCACGCTCATGTATTGCGTGAAAGTTGAAAAGGTTTGAGAACATCGAAAGTACGAAACAATTGCTTGGCTTGTCATCGGGGTTGTGCATGATATGAATATTTTGTGTGGTGAAGATGGAGCATAGCCAGACTATATGATTTTGTAGGGATAACTCTCTTTAGCCATGTTATTTTGAAAATACATGATTGCTTTATTAGTATGCTTGAAGTATTATTATTTTTTATGTCAAATGATATACTATTGCTTCGAATCACTCTTGTCTTAATATTCATGCCATGATTATATTACATGATCAAGATTATGCTAGATAGCATTCCACATCAAAAATTATCTTTTTTACCATTTACCTACTCGAGGAAGAGCAGCAATTAAGCTTGGGGATGCTGATACGTCTCCGTCGTATCTATAATTTTTTATTGTTCCATGCCAATATTCTACAACTTTTACATACTTTTGGCAACTTTTTATACTATCTTTGGGACTAACATATTGATCCAGTGTCCAGTGCCAGTTCCTATTTGTTGCATGTTTTTTTTGTTTTGCGGAAAATCCATATCAAACGGAGTCCAAACGGGACAAAAACTTACAATTTTTTTTGGAATATATGTGAATTTTGGGAAGTGGAATCAATGCGAGACGATGCCCGAGGGGCCCACGAGGGTGAGGGGCGCGCCCTGGGCCCTCATGGACACTCCATAAGGCGGTTGGTGCCCTTCTTTCACCGCAAGAAAGCCAATATCCGAATAAAAATCATGTCAAATTTTCAGCCCAATCGGAGTTACGGATCTCCGGGAATTTAAGAAATGGTGTAAGGGCATAATCAGGGAGCGCAGAAACAGAAGGAAACAGAGAGAGAGATCCAATCTCGGAGGGGCTCTCGCCCCTCCGCCGCCATGGAGGCCATGTACTAGAGGGGAAACCCTTCTCCCATCTAGGGGGAAGGTCAAGGAAGAAGAAGAAGAAGAAGAAGAAGGGGGGCTCTCTCCCCCTCTCTCCCGATGGTGCCGGAACACCGTCGGGCCATCATCGCGACAACGATCTACACCAACAACTTCACCACCGTCATCACCAACTCTTCCCCCCTCTAAACAGCGGTGTAACCCCTCTTTTACCTGATGTAATCTCTAGTTAAACATGGTGCTCAACGCTATATATTATTTCCCAACGATGTATGGCTATCCTATGATGTTTGAGTAGATCTGCTTTGTCCTATGGGTTAATTGATGATCGTGATTGGTTTGAGTTGCATATTTTATTATTGGTGTTGTCCTATGGTGCTCTCTGTGTCGCGCAAGCGTGAGGGATCCCCGCTGTAGGGTTTGCAATATGTTCATGATTTGCTTATGGTGGGTGGCGTGAGTGACAGAAGCATAGACCCGAGTAAGTAGGTTGTTTGCGTATGGGAGTAAAGAGGACTTGATGCCTTATAATGCTATGGTTGGGTTTTACCTTAATGATCTTTAGTAGTTGCGGATGCTTGCTAGAGTTCCAATCATAAGTGCATATGATCCAAGAAGATAAATTATGTTAGCTTATGCCTCTCCCTCAAATAAAAATGCAATAATGATTACCGGTCTAGTTATCGATTGTCTAGGGACAAATAACTTTCTTGTGACAAAAAGCTCTCTACTAAAACTAACTTAGTTGTGTATTTATCTAAACAGCCCCTAGTTTTAATTTGCGTGCTCTTTATTGTCTTGCACCTAGCCTACAACACCTACAAAGTACTTCTAGTTTCATACTTGTTCTAGGTAAAGCGGAAGTTAAGCGTGTGTAGAGTTGTATCGGTGGTCGATAGAACTTGAGGGAATATTTGTTCTACCTTTAGCTCCTCGTTGGGCTTGACACTCTTACTTATCGAAAGAGGCTACAATTGATCCCCTATAGTTGTGGGTTATCACATGTCATCTTGCTTAATGTGTTACTCTATTCTTATGAACTTAATACTCTAGATGCATGCTGGATAGCGGTTGATGTGTGGAGTAATAGTAGTAGATGCATAATTGTTTCGATCTACTTTACACGGATGTGATGCCTATATTCATGATCATTGCCTTAGATATCTTCATAACTATGCGCTTTTCTATCAATTGCTCGGCAGTAATTTGTTCACCCACCGTAATACATGCTATCTTGAGAGAAGCCACTAGTGAAACATATGGCCCCCGAGTCTCTTTCTTATTATATTGCATCTCTTTTATTTACATCGCATCTCATTTACTATTTTGCAATATTTACTTTCCAATCTAAAAATACCAAATATATTTGCTTTACTATCTCTATTAGATCTCACTTTTGCGAGTGGCCCTGAAGGGATTGACAACCCCTTTATCGCGTTGGTTGCAAGGTTCTTGATTGTTTGTGTAGGTACTAGGTGACTTGTGCGTTGTCTCCTATTAGATTGATACCTTGGTTCTCAAAACTGAGGGAAATACTTACATTACTTTGTTGCATCACCCTTTCCTCTTCAAGGGAAAACCAACGCATGCTCAAGGGGTAGCATCTATCTTGGATGTTTTTTATGCATTTATATGCTATTATATATGATTTTTGGGACTAACCTATTAACCTAGAGCCCAGTGCCAGTTTCTGTTTTTTTTCTTGTTTTTGAGTTTCACAGGAAAGGGATATCAAACGGAGTCCAATTGACCTAAAACTTTACGATGATTGTTTTTGGACCAAAAGAAGCCCACGGAGTACCGGAGATGCACCAGAAGAGTCCAGAGGCCACAACAAGGGTCGAGGGCACCCCCACCCCCCTAGGGCACGCCCTCCGACCTTGTGGGCCCCTCGTGGACTCCCCTGACTTGTTCTCAATGGCAACACCTCTTATATATCCCCAAACCTCTAGAACAGAACCTAGATCGAGAGTTCCGCCGCCGCAAGCCTCTATAGCCACCAAAAACCAATCAGGACCATGTTCCGGCACCCTGCCGGAGGGGGAAATCATCACCGCTAGCCATCTTCATCATCCCGGTGCTCTCCATGATGAGGAGGGAGTAGTTCACCCTCGGGGCCGAGGGTATGTACCAGTAGCTATGTGTTTGGTCTCTCTCTCTCTCTCTCTCTCTCTCTCTTGTGTTCTTGATTTGGCACGATCTTGATGTACCGCGAGCTTTGCTATTATAGTTAGATCTTATGATGCTTCTCCCCCTCTACCTTCTTATAATGGATTGAGTTTTCCCTTTGAAGTTATCTTATCGGATTGAGTCTTTAAGGATTTGAGAACACTTGATGTATGTCTTTCATGTGTTTATCTGTGGTGACAATGGGATATTCACGTGATCTACTTGATGTATGTTTTGGTGATCAACTTGCAGGTTCTGTGACCTTGTGTACTTATTCATAGGGGTTAGCACACGTTTTCGTCTTGACTCTCCGGTAGAAACTTTGGGGCACTCTTTGAAATTCTTTGTGTTGGTTTGAACAGATGAATCTGAGATTGTGTGATGCATATCGTATAATCAAACCCGCAGATACTTGTGGTGATGTTAGGGTTTTGGTTGATGTGTGTCGTAAGGTGTTATTTTAGTATGAACTATAGGGTTGTTTGTAACACTTATATAAATATCCCAATAGATCGATCAGAAAGAATAACTTTGAGGTGGTTTCGTACCTACAATAATCTCTTCGTTTGTTCTCCGATATTAGTGACTTTGGAGTGACTCTTTGTTGCATGTTGAGGGATTGTTATATGATCCAATTATGTTATCATTGTTGAGAGAACTTGAGCTAGTGAAAGTATGAACCCTAGTCCTTGTGTCGAAGCATTGCAATACCATTTTTGCTCATTTTTACCACTTGCTACCTTGCTGTTTTTATATTTCAGATTACAAAAACCTATATCTACTATCCATGTTGCACTTGTATCACCATCTCTTCGCCGAACTAGTGCACCTATACAATTTACCATTGTATTGGGTGTGTTGGGGACACAAGAGACTCTTTGTTATTTGGTTGCAGGGTTGTTTGAGAGAGAGCATCTTCATCCTACCCTCCCACGGATTGATAAACCTTAGGTCATCCACTTGAGGGAAATTTGCTACTGTCCTACAGAACTCTGCGCTTGGAGGCCCAACACGAGTCTACAAGAAGAAGGTTGCGTAGTAGACATCAAGCTCTTTTCTGGCGCCGTTGTCGGGGAGGCTAGGTAAGCGGCACTAACACCCCGTCAACTAAGCTATTTTCTGGCGCCGTTGCCGGGGAGGTTAGTGCTTGAAGGTATATCTTTAGATCTTGCAATCGAATCTTTTAGTTTCTTGTTTTATCACTAGTTTAGTCTAAAAATGGAATTAAGGTGCTTCATCCTTTTAATGTCTTTCGTGAAAATAAGGATTCCAATAATTGTGCCAAAGTGTTAGAAGAAGAATGCATTAAAATGTTTGACATAAAATATTTGTATGATGAGCATGATTGCAATGTTGTTAGTATGAATTCTTTGAATGTCCATGATGCTAATGATATGCAAAGCCACAATATTGGGGATGCTATGTTTGATGAAGATGATATTTTTTGTTCCCCAAGTTTTGAAGAGCAAATTTATTATGATGAAAGCATGCCTCCTATCTATGATGATTATTATGATGAACAGAAACTTTTACGCCCAAGAGATTAGTTTTCATTTCTAACAGAAGCACGATAAAATACTAATTCGTTTTGCAGAGGATTAATAAACAAATTGCTCAGGCTTTCCTATTTTTCCAGAATTTTTGGAGTTACATAAGTGTTCAAGAGTTAAAGATTACTACAGGCTGTTCTGTTTTTGACAGATTCTGTTTTCGATGCATAGTTTGTTTGTTTTCTAGTTTCTATGGCTTATATTGCTTAGAGTTAAATGCACTGGACGTCCTAAAAGTTTCGTCGGGGTGTCACTTTAGTCCTAATTCTTTCAAAATGCACCTTTATGTCCTAATTCTTTAGTAAGTGGTTCACCCGAGGTCCTTTTTTCACGAGCGCTCGCTGACTTTCCCGCGTGGCGCGTTGACCCATGCCACGTCAATAGAGGGCCCAATCGCCAGCCGACAAAAATACACTGGAGGTCCTAAAAGTTTCTGGGCAGTGTCACTTAGTCCTAATTCTTTCAAAATGCACGTTTAGGTCCTAATTCTATAGTAGGTGGTTCACCCAGGGTCCTTTTTTTGCACGATCGCTCACTGTCCTGCTCGGTTGCGCGTTGACCCATGCCACGTCGGCTTACGGTCAATAGAAGATGAGGAACATTGTAAAAAATCATAATTTTTTGGCCACTATCATCTCGTAGCTATGTGATTTCCTCTACTCTGCCACAATCACTAGCTGTAGACATTGATTTAGTTTGATTTGCACTATTTCATTATGTTTCTCAAACCACTTGCTCTTATTTGAGGTTATGTGGTAGGAGCTTGTGGAAGAGGCGGCACCGACGATGATGCTGTAATGCTCCTCTTCGTCACCCGCTTCCCTGCCGAGGAGCTTGCTGTCCCAGCCATGTCAAGAGGGGGGTTTACAAAGGGGCTTACTGTAAAAAAGAGCAATCGCATCCTCTAAGTTGACGTGGTGTGGGTCAATGCGGCACACGAGTAGGTCAGCAACCGCTCATGCAAAAAAAGGACCTCGGGTGAACCACTTACTATAGAATTAGGACCTACACGTGCATTTTGAAAGAAGTAGGACTAAAGTGACACTGTCCAGAAACTTTTAGGATGTTTCTCGCCTGGCGGCTGGGCCCTCTGTCGATGTGGCATGGGTCAACGCGCCACGCAGGCAGGTCAATGGGCGCTCGTGAAAAAAGGACCTCGGGTGAACCACTTACTAAAGAATTAGGACCTAAAGATGCATTTTGGAAGAATTAGGACTAAAGTGACACCCCAACAAAACTTTTAGGACCTCCAGTGCATTTAACTCTATTGCTTAATATAAATTGTAGAAATGATAGGGTACAATAGGCATCATGTGAGAAAAATTATGAATCTTGTCTTGACAGTACCTAAGTGGTGATTTGCTTTCTTATACTAACAGAGCTTACGAGTTTTCTGTTGAGTTTTGTGTTGTGAAGTTTTCAAGTTTTGGGTGAAGTTTCGATGGACTAGGGAATAAGGAGTGGAGAGAGCCTAAGCTTGGGGATGCCCAAGGCACCCCAAGGTAATATTCAAGGACAACCAAGAGCCTAAGCTTGGGGATGCCCCGGATGGCATCCCCTCTTTCGTCTTTGTTCATCGGTAACCTTACTTGGAGCTATATTTTTATTCACCACATGATATGTGTTTTGCTTGGAGCGTCATTTTATTTTATTAGGATTTGCTTGTTGTTCGAATAATATCCCAAGATCTGAAATTCTTAAATGTTAGAGAGTCTTCACATAGTTACATAATTATTTGACTACTCATTGCTCTTCACTTATATTTTTTGGAGTAATTTGTTGTTTGCTCTAGTGCTTCACTTATATCTTTTTAGAGCACGGCGGTGGTTTTTATTTTGAAGAAGTTGATGAACTCTCATGCTTCACTTATATTATTTTGAGATTCTTTAAACAGCATGGTAATTTGCTTTCGTTATAAATTTAGTCCTAATATGATAGGCATCGAAGAGGGATATAATAAAAACTTTCATATAAAGTGCATTGAATACTATGAGAAGTTTGATTCCTTATGATTGTTTTGAGATATGAAGATGGTGATATTAGAGTCATGCTAGTAAGTAGTTGTGAATTTGAGAAATACTTGTGTTGAGGTTTGTGAGTCCCATAGCATGCACGTATGGTGAACCGTTATGTAACGAAGTTGGAGCATGAGATATTTTTTGATTGTCTTCCTTATGAGTGGCGGTCGGGGACGACCGATGGTCTTTTCCTACCAATCTATCCCCCTAGGAGCATGCGTGTAGTACTTTGTTTTGATGACTAATAGATTTTTGCAATAAGTATGTGAGTTCTTTATGACTAGTGTTGAGTCCATGGATTATACGCACTCTCACCCTTCCACCATTGCTAGACTCTCTAGTGTCGCACAACTTTCACCGATACCATACACCCACCGTATACCTTCCTCAAGACAGCCACCATACTTACCTATTATGGCATCTACATAGCCATTCCGAGATATATTGCCATGCAACTTTCCACCGTTCTGTTTTATTATGACACGCATCATCATTGTCATATTGCGTTGCATGATCATGTAGTTGACATCGTATTTGTGGCAAAGTCACTGCTCATAATTCTTTCGTACATGTCGCTCTTGATTCATTGCACATCTCGGTACACTGCCGGGGGCATTCACATAGTCATATTTTGTTCTAGCATCGAGTTGTAAGTAAATAAAAGTGTGATGATCTTCATTATTAGAGCATTGTCCCATGTGAGGAAATAAAAGAGAGAGAGAGAGGCCAAAAAAGAGAAGGCCCAAAAAAGTGAAAAAATGAGAGAAAAAGAGAGAAGGGACAATGTTACTATCCTTTTGCCACACTTGTGCTTCAAAGTATGTCGGTGTACAAAACTAGGGGCACATTTTTGTACCCCTTTACCTGTGCACGGGTAGTCGGAGCCACGCCCGCGACCACACCAAGCAGAGCGAGGGAGGTGAGCTAAGGTAAGACCGAAGACACAAAACAAAGCAAAGCAACTCCAAGGCCAAGGCCACAAAGAGTAGAGGGACGAAGCAGGCTCCCCCCTGCAAGACCCTTGCCGGGCAGCTCGCCCCACACCAACGGAGTGAGCCACCCTTGAGCCCACGGCCCCCAGCGCCATCGTTAGCGTGGGGCCGGGGCTTGGGAGGCACCTCTGTGGTGGCATGCAGATCTTTGTGAAGACAAAGAATAGTCAAGATCAAGTGAGGATGGGAAAGCAGCCATCCTCGCCGAAGGAACCCACAAGACCCCCGGCAAGATCCTTGCCGGGGACGCCTGCGCGCCAGGGCAAGACCCTTGCCGGGTCACCCGGCAAGACCCTTGTCGGGCCACCCGGCAAGGCCCTCGCCAAGCGCGCCAGCAGGGCCGCCATCAGGCCCGCACCAGCCATGTCTCCACCGTCGTTCGCATGCGGCTGCCGCCCCAACCAGCTGGGCAGGCACCTGCGTGATAGCATGCAGCCCTTCGTGGAGGCTTCACCACCGCGCCACCTCAGCTGCCTGCCTACCTACATGGCACCGCATGCATCGCTGGCCAGGGCGTGTGTCGAAGCATGGAGGAGCGGCGACGGACGGGACGGGCCTCGCCCCCGTCCCCGGTAAAGTAAGAGGACACCTAAGCGGTGCATTAAATGCACTTTGTCCTGTAATACGAGGGATAACCTCGTGCCACTGTAGACCTTTCCATCTCTGGTGCGCCACTGTGGCAGCCCCTTTTTCCTATAAAAGGAGGCCCGAGGCGACCAGGAGAAAGATTCGGCTTTGTGGAGCTCGTTACACTCCGTAGCTAGTTGAAGAACACAGAATACAGCCACCAAAGCAGGAGTAAGGTTTTACGCATCCTCGAGGCCCGAACCTGGTTAAACGAACCGCGTACTTCTCTGTAGACCCGCTCTTCTCTCAACCCCGCGCCCCGCAACCGCAGTAGGAATTCTTGTGATCCCATAGGTGTCGTTTCCCACCGACAAAGTAACACCATGATCTTCATGATAAAGAGTCTCCTATGTTGTCACTTTCATATACTAATGGGAATTTTTCATTATAGAACTTGGCTTGTATATTTGAACGATGGGCTTCCTCAAAATGCCCCAGGTCTTCATGAGCAAGCAAGTTGGATGCACACCCACTTAGTTTTCTTTTTGAGCTTTCATAAACTTATAGCTCTAGTGCATCCGTTGCATGGCAATCCCTACTCACTCACATTGATATCTATTGATGGGCATCTCCATAGCCCGTTGATATGCCTAGTTGATTGAAGACTATCTCCCTCTTTTTGTCTCCTCCACAACCACCTTCTATTCCACCTATAGTGCTATGTCCATGGCTCACGCTCATGTATCGCGTGAAAGTTGAAGAAGTTTGAGAACATCAAAAGTATGAAACAATTGCTTGGCTTATCATCAGGGTTGCGCATGATTTGAATATTTTGTGTGATGAAGATGGAGCATAGCCAGACTATATGATTTTGTAGGGATAAGCTTTCTTTGGCCATGTTATTTTGAGAAGACATAATTGCCTTGTTAGTATGCTTGAAATATTATTGTTTTTATGTCAATATTAAACTTTTGTTTTGAATCTTATGGATCTGAATATTCTTGCCACAATAGATAAGATTACATTAATAAATATGTTAGGTAGCATTCCACATCAAAAAATCTGTTTTTATCATTTAACTACTTGAGGACGAGCAGGAATTAAGCTTGGGGATGCTTGATACGTCTCCAACCTATCTATAATTTTTTTATTGTTCCATGCTATTGTATTATCTATCTTGGATGTTTTATATGCATTTATATGTTATTTTATATGATTTTTGGAACTAACCTATTAACCTAGAGCCCAGTGCGAGTTCCTGTTTTTTCCTTGTTTTTGAGTTTCGCACGAAAGGAATATCAAACGGAGTCGAATTGACCTGAAACTTTACGATGATTGTTTTTGGACCAAAAGAAGCCCACGGAGTACCGGAGATGCACCAGAAGGGTCCCGAGGCCACAACAAGGGTGGTGGGTGCCCCACCCCCAGGGCGCGCCCTTCGACCTTGTGGGCCCCTTGTGGACTCCCCTAACTTGTTCTCAATGCCAACACGTCTTATATATCCCCAAAACTCTAGAACGGAACCTATATCGGGAGTTCCGCCGCCGCAAGCCTCTATAGCCACCAAAAACCAATCAGGACCATGTTCTGACACCCTACCGGAGGGGGAAATCATCACCGGTGGCCACATTCATCATCCCAACGCTCTCCATGACGAGGAGGGAGTAGTTCACCCTCGGGGCCGAGGGTATGTACCAGTAGCTATGTGTTTGATCTCTCTCTCTCTCTCTCTCTCTCTCTCTCTCTCTCTCTCTCGTGTTCTTGATTTTGCATGATCTTGATGTACCACGAGCTTTACTATTATAGTTGGATCTTATGATGCTTCTCCCCCCTTTTCTTCTTGTAATGGATTGAGTTTTCCCTTTAAAGTTATCTTATCGGATTGAGTCTTTAAGGATTTGAGAACACTTGATTATGTCTTGCATGTTTTTATCTGTGGTGACAATGGGATATTCACGTGATCTACTTGATGTATGTTTTGGTGATCAACTTGCAGGTTCTATGACCTTGTGAACTTATGCATAGGGGTTGGCACATGTTTTCGTCTTGACTCTCCAGTAGAAACTTTGGGGCACTCTTTGAAGTTCTTTGTATTGGTTTGAATAGATGAATCTGAGATTGTGTGATGCATATCGTATAATCAAACCCGCGGGTACTTGTGGTGACATTGGAGTATCTAGGTGACATTAGGGTTTTGGTTGATGTGTGCCTTAAGGTGTTATTTTAGTACGAACTCTAGGGCTGTTTGTGACACTTATATGAATAGCCCAATAGATCGATCAGAAAGAATAACTTTGAGGTGGTTTCATACCCTACAATAATCTCTTCGTTTGTTTTCCGTTATTACTGACTTTGGAGTGACTCATTGTTGCATGTTGAGGGATTGTTATATGATCCAATTATGTTATCATTGTTGAGAGAACTTGCACTAGTGAAATTATGAACCCTAGGCCTTGTTTCAAAGCATTGCAATACCGTTTTTTCTCATTTTTACCACTTGCTACCTTGCTATTTTTATATTTTCAGATTACAAAAACCTATATCTAGTATCCATGTTGCACTTGTATCACCATCTCTTCGCCGAACTAGTGCACCTATACAATTTACCATTGTATTGGGTGTGTTGGGGACACAAGAGACTCTTTGTTATTAGGTTGCAGGGTTGTTTGAGAGAGAGAGCATCTTCATCATACGCCTCCCACAGATTGATAAACCTTAGGTCATCCACTTGAGGGAAATTTGCTACTGTCCTACAAAACTCTACGCTTGGAGGCCCAACACGAGTCTACAAGAAGAAGGTTGCGTAGTAGACATCAATGGCAACCTTAACACCTGTACAAGGTGGATCATTTGGAAGGGAGTTCAAAACATAGTCATTGCGACAATTCCATGTAGTCCATGATAAAACGGTAACTCCCTCACGGATTTGGGACTTTAACTTATGATAAACCCCATCAACCAGTTTCTAAACAAACTTGTCCTACTCCTAGGTGGTAGGTTAAAGGTGTTAAGCTTCATGCACTAGCCAATGCAATAAAAATCCGAATATGGGAGAGGGCCGCGACATTATACTCCAACACCCCCTCTCACGTCTATGCTTCTTCAGAGTTTATGTCGTGAGCAGCGGAAGCGGGGGCATGTCGCAGTTGTTTATTGTGTTTACTGGGTTTTGAACCTTGAACTTCTTGGTTGCAAGTTTACACACATAGCCAGTTCATCCATCAGTCCGAACTGTGGGAGATCGGGAGAGCACAAGTTGCGCGTGCGGAAAAACCCCTAAAGCTCTAATATCATGTTAAGCTTCATGCACTAGCCAATGCAAGCAAAAGTCCGAACTATGAGAGAGAGCCAGACATTATACTTCAGCGAAAGGTAATATGAATAGTATGCCATGGTAATTCAACACGTGGGCGATCTAAGAACAAACACTGCATCGATTCCTCATCGCCATAAAACACAACATTTCGCACAACCTCGCCATCTACTCCTATGTTTCTTTCGAGGTTGTCATTGGTCAGGATCACTTCACTTGTGCTATCCAAGGACCACATAACAAAACCAACCTTCAACGGCATTTTTAGCTTTCAAATAATGTGCGATGAAAAAGCTGCCACCATTTATTATGATATTATAACGCATAGACCTAACCGAGTAAATCGACATCGATCTTCTGCAACGGGCCCGATTGGATAAAAGAGAGAGAAAGAGAGGAGCCCGTTTCTTGTGAACGAGGAGGCTCCCCGTCGGCGAAAAACCCTGGCAAACCCCTCCGGCCTATCCACCCCGCCTATAAACCCTCCCCCCTCCTATCCAGAGCCGAGCAGCCATCCGTTCCATTTCTTATCGCTTCCCTCCCCCGCCCCTTCCCCGCCCCTCCCCATGGCGTCCCTCCTCACGCTCCCGTCCCTCTCCCTCTCCAGCCCCAGCGGCGGCGCCGGGCTCGCGCCCGCGCTCCGGCTCCGCGCCGCCTTCCGCTGCTGGGCGCTCGGCCGCAGGTGGGCGGGCGCCGCCGCGGCCATCGCGTCGCCCAACTCCGTGCTCAGCGAGCACGCCTTCAAGCGCCTCGGGCTCGGCGGCGGCAGCGACGACGAGGACGAGGAGGGGTACGGGAGCGACCAGGAGGGGGCCGCCGTGGAGGGGGACGCGGATGAGCTCGCCATTTCCAGGCTCGGCCTCCCCGCCCAGCTCGTCGCCACCCTCGAGAAGCGCGGGATTACCCATCTCTTCCCCATCCAGGTGAGCTGAATTTCTGTCATGTTTTGGACCTGCTTAATTGTGTTGACGCTCAATTTCAGGGTCCGAGGCTGTTCACTGTTGGAGCGGAGTGGTGTGTGACAGTGTAGAATTCGGTGAATTCAGTTGGTCTTGTCGTAATTCGTGGTGCATACATAGGTTAGCTGGCTGTTAGGATGGGAGTGGTGTCTGTCAGTGCAGCATTCGGTGAATTCAGTTGGTCTTGTAATTCGTGCTGCATACATAGGTTAATTGGCTGTTAGGACGGGAGTGGTGTCTGTCTGCAGCATTCGGTGAATTAAGTTTGTAGTGTCGTAATTCCTGGTGCATAGGAGTGGGAGGGGCTTGCACATGATAATTGGACCCTTACTGTTTTTACTTTTTTGTGTGGAAAGGAGACAGTAGTGGTGTCATAACAAAGTAGGTAAGTGCCAACACTAGAATCTAATACCATTTTTCCATAAACCCATAATTGATTGAACGCTACCCAAGCGACCATGTTGTAGTGTTGGCTGCACTTTGTAGTGAGATTTGACAGCGCCTATGTTGTAGCATTCCATTGTAAGTCAAAATGTCAAACTGTACTATTCTCACAAATAGCACCCAATGTGGGCAATTGTCAGCTGGCGCAGGAGTTGGGGGCAGCTGTGCCATTTGTTCCCTTTTTTCGTGAACAGAATTAGCCTGTTCCATTTGTATTTCCAAGTCTAAGGAAGTTATGATAACACATTGTCTAAGTCATGCCCATTAAGGAAATGAACAATGTATCAAGTAAAAAGATGATGTTAGTTGTATGAATTAGTTCTCCTATACAAACTGTTATGTACTCCTTCCGTCTCATCATATAAGACGTTTTTGTATGCTGTTTTAGCTTGCAAAAACATCTTATATTCTGGGACAGAGGGACTACTTTGTAACACATGTTTTCACTGTGCTTGTTTTACTCCATATGAGGTGCTTATTTGCCTGGTCGTTTACTGATTTGTCTTGTTTCCTCCAGAGGGCTGTGTTGATTCCAGCTCTTGAGGGCCGTGACCTGATTGCAAGAGCAAAGACTGGAACTGGAAAGACGCTAGCCTTTGGTATACCCATGATCAAGCAAATAATCGAGCAGGACGAAGGGCGGACTCCCGGGTACACATTTGTCTTGTTTTGCATCTTCATGATGTGCAGCATTAAAATCAGTTGATAATTTACATTCCCTAACTATGTTTTTTCTCTTTTGGCAGGCGAGGTCGTATTCCTCGAGCTTTGGTCCTTGCACCCACTAGAGAGCTGGCTAAACAAGTTGAGAAAGAAATTATGGAATCAGCGCCAAAGCTTAGTACAGTGTGTGTTTATGGTGGTGTCTCGTATAATACCCAGCAGAATGCACTCTCCCGTGGTGTTGATGTTGTCGTAGGAACTCCAGGTCGCCTAATTGATTTGATAAACGGTGGAAGTCTTCAGTTGGGAGAAGTTAGGTATCTGGTCCTTGATGAGGCTGACCAGATGCTTGCAGTTGGGTTTGAAGAAGATGTGGAAACAATATTACAACAGCTGCCAGCTGAACGACAAAGCATGCTTTTCTCTGCGACCATGCCTAGTTGGGTGAAGAAATTGTCTAGGCGGTACTTGAATAATCCTTTGACAATTGATTTGGTATGGCCTTCACGCTTTCACATGCATTTTCTTTTCCTATTTTTCCTGGGCCCTTAATTTTCTATGGTTATTTTGCTGTTACTTTTTCGACAAAAGTAGGCCATGAATCAGTGTTACTATCTACTTAAGAGCATTCTTACATTTATTGCATTATCATCTTGACTTTAGACAGTCATACATATTAATTTTTATGACCATGCTATATGGTTCCTTATTTAGTGTGCTATATTCTGTGTAAATTCTGGCCACTAAACTTGGTATTTTGACAAATGTGACCCATGATTGTCTACTGTACATTAATTCTGTGAAGCTATATGTGAGGTTGAAGTGTTGGTTTTAATTCTTAGCCGTGGTGCATGACAAACTTCAATGATGTGCTACCCCTAGCTCTTGGAACTTAACAAAGGAGTATTTGCTTAAATGAAAAGTGGATCTGTCCCACTTATAAAAATAATAAAACAGTGGGGTGATAAGAGACAACAAGACTGGCCTTATAGTATTTTGCTTACAGTTTTTCTTAGCGCAACATGCTACTCGCACTTGAAGATTCCTGTTGCTGCTTTGTGAGATATATGCTGCTATTCCTCACTATTCGTATTTTATGTCCTAATCAGTCATTTGTTCCCTCCATGTTTTAATTAGGTCGGTGATCAAGACGAAAAACTAGCTGAAGGAATCAAACTCTTTGCTATTCCACTCACAACGACTTCAAAGCGCACCATTCTTAGCGATCTCATTACGGTATGTTAATGCAGTTTAATGAGTTTTTAGCTGATTCGTTTTGTTATCTTTTCCTCTCTTCTTGTTTACTGCTCTACGTTTTATGCTTAACCCCTGGGCTGAGATAAATAAAGCAGATAGTTACAATGTGCATGATTTCTTTAATTATATTTTCTTTTGTATGCTGACATTACTTTTTCTTGAATATAAACTTTTACTCTTACATTCATTTAAGTTGCCGTGGGGCTGGTTTTTCTTTTACAATAATGGCAGTCTCAGTTTACCAGTTGCAAACAACAACTACTTTTGTGCTTTGAGTTCTAACGGTTCTTGACCTTTTAAAAGTCCACTAAAGATTTGCTTGGGGCTCTTTAGTGTTTTGAACGTTGGTGAATTAGATTTTTGACGATATCCTAATTTGATCACTTTACATTTGCTAGTGCAATGTTACTCAAATCTTTTGTTGTCAGGTATATGCAAAGGGTGGGAAAACTATTGTTTTCACTCGGACAAAACGGGATGCAGACGAGGTATCATTGGCATTGACAACCAGTATTGCATCTGAGGCGCTTCACGGTGATATTTCACAACATCAGCGTGAGAGGACATTAAATGGTTTCCGCCAAGGGAAATTTACTGTTCTTGTGGCAACTGATGTTGCTTCTCGTGGTCTTGATATACCCAATGTCGATTTGGTGGGTTTCCAACTCTTCACTTCATCTGATTCTAGATACATATTTTTGTAAATCATCCAGCCTCTAACACTAACTCTTTGTGGTCTGGTTGCTGACTGCTAAATGTTTTCAAATTTCCAGCATATACTGTATTTGATGACTTGTGCTCACCAAATTATTGCTTTGTATATCTCTGAGAAAAAACAGTTGGTGCAAATTCCAAGATATATACTGCACATTCTGTAGAACATTCAGTCTCACACACATGATACTATTTATGGCGCTGAAACAATAAATAATCGAACATTTCAAGAACTTTGCCTTTGTTACACAATGAATTTGAATTCAAATACCGTGAGACACTTAAGTTCGGGATACCTTTGTTTTACCATCTACTCCCTCTGTTCCATGTTAGTTGTCGCTGAAACGGATGTATGTAGACATATTTCAGTGCTAGATACATCCGTTTGAGCGACAACTAATATGGAACGGAGGGAGTAGCTTTCATTCATTTTATCACATCTCCATCTGGTCTCTTGCATTAATCTTGCAATTCACGTGCCACTGTTTCTTATCAATTACCGGTAGCTTATTAAATTCATTTGAGCATTTTGCTGTCTCAAATGGATTATGGCAGATACAGATTAATGAATGAGAGATATTTCTGTTAATGCAGATTATTCATTATGAGTTGCCAAATGACCCTGAGACTTTTGTTCATCGTTCTGGACGCACTGGACGAGCAGGGAAAGCAGGAAATGCAATCTTAATGTTTACAACCAATCAGCGAAGGACAGTTAAATCACTTGAACGTGATGTTGGATGCAAATTTGAATTTATTGGCCCACCTACAATGGAAGAGGTACTGGATTCATCTGCAGAGCATGTCATTGCTACTCTACGAGGTGTGCACCCCGAGTCGATCCAATACTTTGTTCCAGCGGCTGAGAGACTAAGCCAAGAACTAGGACCTACTGCTCTTGCCTCTGCATTGGCACATCTGAGTGGATTTTCTCAGCCACCTTCTTCACGTTCCCTGATTAGCCATGAGCAGGTAAAAAGTGACACAAGGAGATTACTCATATGCATGGTTTTTACATGAATTCCACCAATCCTAACTAATTTGCACAGTTAAGTAAGAAAACATTTTACCTGTTCCGCTATCATTATGATCCAGTTGTTCTTGCTTAAAACTTAGAAGTGTCTTCTAGACTTCTGAATTTATCCAGTTGATGTTATATGTTTACTAGTACAGTCTGCTACTATTAGAGTTCTACTAGTATCCTACCATGGTGGGTTATCCATAGCTTTGTTGTGCATTTGCCTTTTCTTGCAGTTTTCTCTTAAGCAAGACGCCTTCTTCAAGTACTCTCATTAACTCTATTAAACTGCAGGGATCGGTGACATTACAACTTACCAGGGATCCGGCATATGCAAGAGGCTTCTTTTCTCCTAGATCTGTCACTGGTTTTCTGTCTGATGTCTCTCCATCTGCTGCTGATGCAGTTGGAAAAATATTCCTAATAGCAGATGAGAGGGTGAGTTTTTTCTTCAGCATGTTGATCATTTGCTTCCGTGCATCTGTTCCTTTAGTAATACTGTCATTTTCCTTGAGGGAAAGGAAGGTGCATGTATAGTAACTGAACCATCATTATGAGGTAGTCTCTTTTCTAGTATGTCCCTTCTTCAAATAACAATCTTTTGTACACATTGCCAACTGTACCAGGTCCAAGGAGCAGTGTTTGATTTACCCGAGGAGATTGCAAAGGATTTGCTTACTATGGAACTGCCCGAAGGAAACACCTTGAGCAAAGTAACAAAGGTAGCTTTTGCATCTTGATCTTCTTAAGTTAATTACTATGGATATTTCGTTGCATGGAAATATTGATGCTGGTTGTTATGAGCTAGGCTTGCACTACGCACATTCTATAGTGCAGTACTTGTAGCGCTCTTGTTTATATGTGATGCTGGTTGTTGTGAGCTAGTGTGGTGACTCTTTTTATTACTTCCTACTTGCAGCTGCCGGTGTTGCAAGATGATGGCCCCGCTACCGACTCTTACGGCCGATTCTCAAACTCGGACCGGGGTTCTAGGAACCGGCGGGGGTCGTCCAGGGGCGGTATGGGCGGCGGCTCAAGAGGCCGTGGTAGTTGGGACTCTGATGAAGGATTCCGTCGCGGTGGCAGGAGCTCCAGCAGACCTGACAACGATATTTGGTCAGATGATGACTTTTCAGGTGGTGGTGCAAGGAGATCAAACCGTTCGTCATCCCCCGGCGGTGGCCGCTCGTCCTATGGTGGGCGTGGAGGCTCATCATCCTTCGGCGACAGATCATCGTCCTTTGGTGAACGTTCATCGTCATACGGTGGTCGTGGCGGCTCTTCCTTTGGAAGCAGGGACAGGTAAGCTTCACAGTACCACTCAAATAGCATCACAATCCGCTATTCAGATTCGCACTTATCCATCTTTAGGTAGTCCATTTGTATTTTGAACTGGCAAGTGCTGATCTTGATTCTTCTCCACCCATGATATTCTTTTCACCAAGTTGATGCAAGTTTTGGTACCTAATGGCTAATGTGATATACTGAAGACTGGAACTAGACTACATGTATCTTGTCACCATCAGTACATATGAACACCTGATGCTTTATACAGTACCTGTTACCTAGTGCTGGTCAGTGAAAACTTGAAATTAGTTTGCCAACTTTTGGCCTTGGTGCAGCTTACCTGAATCATGACCAAAACTTACTTTCACCTTTTCCCGAGTACAAAAGTAATACTGCTACTTTGTGAATCTAACACTCCACCACCATTTGCATGAGCAGAAGCTTCAGTGGCGCATGCTTCACATGTGGGCAATCAGGGCACAGAGCATCAGACTGCCCGAACAAGTAGACGGTCCAGAGGACGTGCTGCTTGCCTGCCGCACTGCTCCGTTCGGGCCTCATCAGCTTTCGACAAGCGGCTGGACAAAGTTGAACACAACGCAAAGGAACATCGAAGGTCGGTCTCCCTTGGCGCATTGATCTGACCTGCATATGCCCGATGAACGGCTGGCGTGCTAGATACTACAGTTTTTGTGCGGTCGTTTCACCGGGGAGATGTTTTTTGGCACGCTGCTGACCCCGCCGATGGAGAGCCTGGCCTTCCGCTAAGTTATCCGTGTAATATCTAGGGGTTTTACAGGGACATACGCTTGTTTTAAATTTTTTGGTTTGCCGCTTGTTGGAGTTGGTGATAGATTGTTAGTAACAGCTACTACTACATGGGCCTTGTAAAGTTCTACAGAACCAAGAAAGCATTCAGAACTGTTACACGTCGATTAGAATTATTATTGGTTGAAATGCGGAGATGTCAAACTAGTCTGAAGCTTTTGGTTGATACGTCAGAGCTTGTTTCAGACAGGTTTGTGTGGGTTGTTCGCGGCAGCTCGTGCTTTTGATCTCTGTGAGACGAGATGAGATGAGATGAACCAGTTACGAAGGTACGAGTGTGTGTTTGGTCAATGTAGTGCAGGACGGGAGATTTGACGCCCTGTGAGAGGGCACGCATGCATGGCTCAGTTCAACATGTTTGGTTGATGGTTGGTCAGTAAGGCCAAACTGCTAGACCTTACCTTAGCCGAGGGAAAAACCACCGATTCAAAAAGTTGTTTTCGTTTCTGCTGATGCGCTGCTTACAGAGGTGTGATCCGTGCCGGGCGATGCGCATACATGCTGTCGATGTGATCGGTATGCATGTACGTCAGGAACGGTGTGTCGACGGGGGTGGGGGTAGTTGCCAAGGTAGCGAAGGACGCCGGCCAAACCATATGAAGGGGCAGGTCTGAACCTGGGGAAAAAGTGGTCACGTCACTCAGTCAGGTTTGGTGCTAATCCCATCATGCTGAACACGACATTTTTCTCATGGGAATGGATTATGAGCACGCTATTGACCACGAGACAGAGAACCCTTCCGTGAAACCAAAGCGCTGGTGTCTTCACTGAATGTCTGAATCCGAAGGTGCGCGTGCAGTCGGCAAAGGCACGGCTGACGGAAGAACAGCGCACATGGATGGGTTCCAAGCACAGAGCATTCCTTGTGCAAATTCGCCATCCAAATCAAATGACGCAAATACACTAATGTCAAAGACACTCTTATATTATAAGACGAAAAGAGTAGTATATAACTAAAGTATAGATTGGGACACCTCAGCGTTGCCTGAAAGTGACGATCAAAATACTGAGTATGTCAGCGGTATTAACTGCCGTCGATGTGGACACGTGTGTAGTAGTACGCGTTACATCGGAGAAGTAAGCAGAGAGAGAGAGAGAGAGAGAGAGAGAGAGAGAGAGAGAGAGAGTTCGAAGAAAGCTACCGGTAATGGTTGTTAATTATAGAGGGGTTGACTTCGTTTGCAATACATGTGGAGTCGAATTCTTGGGAAGGTTCTACAGGACGTTACACACACATGTACTACATCTTCTTGACTGTACGCGTGGACAATATGCAATCCAAGAGTGTGGCTAATTAAGTAGGCACTGTAACACTGCAACGTATCTTCGCTACAAGCACTCCTACGGTCCTGCCACGATGATTCCTACCTAAAACGCCCCGGTTTTCAACAAAATAATAGCCTATCTTTGTTTCGTGGTCAACCTTGCAGACAGGTTGCTTCATGGAAAGACATTGGACTATATTGCCACCTGCCCAAGCAAGGACTGGATCGGGTCTGACATTGTGTTGTACACTTGGTGTGCCGCTCTTTCCCCACTCTGACAAAAGCTTTGGTTAATCTACTCTGGGCGTTCTGCAACTGGTGTGGTGTGCGAGTTTTCAACAGTGCTGTTGACAACAAAGATTAAAACAACTATAGCTAGCCTCGGATTCACACACCAAACATGTTATAAGGCTGGCCATAGTGGGGTAACATAAGTAGTATCATGCACTTGAAACTCGCAAACATGCTTATGTGACAAGCAATTAAAGAAGAGAGATGGTTATAGTAACATAGGTAGATACCGTAATATAATAAATGTGATGCTACTATGTGTCATGCATGGCAATAAATGAGACCATCTATGATACTAATCTATGATACTATGCACTATAGAGATAGTAATATAGACTAGTAACATACTCCCCACTATGACCAGCCTAACCATGCATGCATGGGTGTCCGTCCGGCCAAATGGCCCGCATGCGCAGCAGCGCGTACTATTGACTTGCGATCACTCAGATTTGACGCCACTGGCCATCCTGTTCACTGTTCGGTTTAATAGCTCAAACCCATGTGCTAATGCTGATACTCCCTCCGTTTCTTTTTAGTCCGCATATAAGGTTTGGTCAAAGTCAAACTTTGTAGAGTTTGACTAACTTTATATTAAAAAATATAAACATTTACAATATGAAATCAATATTATCAGATGCACCATGAAACGTATGTTCATACTATATAGTTTTAGTATTGTAGATGTTCATATTTTTTATATAAATTTGGTCAAACTTTGTGCGGTTTGACTTTGACCAAATCTTATATGCGGAGTAAAAAAAAACGGAGGTAGTATAATACTTTTCACCGCTGTCATGCATGCTACCCACCCACCACATGAAATATGCATTTCACCAAATAAAAATTATTTCTGGTTTCCGGTGTAGGAAAGATACACGAACATACAATGAAATACGTACAGGAGAAGTATACTGCCCCCGTCTGTTGAATGTGTACATAGAGCAAGAGCAGAGCAGAGCAGCCGGCGTAGCGTGAAGACCAAGCCGGGCGTTTGACCCGTCATCATCATTGGCTAATCATCATCCCTCGCGCCCGGACATGCACGAAAACGCACCCATGCACGCTCAACCCATGAATACGTACTCTGTCTTGTCTACATTAAGCAAGCAATGGACGCCGGGTGCCGCCGATGGAGGCGATAATACGCCATGCAATGCCGTAGGCACAAGCGACCGATCAAACGAAAACACAGCAGTGTTGCTCGTTAAATTATCCAATCGAGAAGACGACGCCGTCCTTGGCTGTCCGTGTTGCATGGCTGTAAGCGATCGATCAGCGTCTGTACGTCTCGGGAAGGAAGGTGGCAACGAGCAGCAAGCAACAACGGAAACATCGATTATGGTACGTACGTGCGTACTGTACTGTACTGTATCTGTCCTGTCTGCCGTCCATCGCCGCCGTGGTGCCAGGTGTGTGCCATGGTGGAACGTTCCCAACGTACCAGGTAGACCCACCTCACCATCCCGTTCGTTTGTTAGTGCGGTGGAACCAACGAACACACCAGCTTGTTTGTCTTCATGCCAATGGTATTTTCCTTCCTCCTAACCAAATTGTGCTACATATACGTCGTAGTACCGACAACCGAACCAAGCAACGATTTAGCGTTGAAATTTCCGTTCGAAACACACGCTAATTGCATGCTTTCGGCATGCAGGACGTCAGTCAAAGCCACTCCCCTCCCTGGTTACAAATGGAAACCAACGGGAACCTTTAAACAAATGGAAACAAACCCCGCCAAGAAATGATGAAAATCTCTACGAGTCACAAGGTCAAACCTCAACGGGCACCACTCGGTCTGTACCGACCGTGACATAATGACCCTGTTGACCATCATTGTGATAGTAAATTAGCAGCACAACGGGACGCAGGCACGTAGTACGAAACAACAGCTTTAAAATTTCTGACGAAGAGAACGTCGTACGAGGAGCAGGGAGGCCAGCGTTTGTCTTCACGCCAGTGGCGCTTCCTCTGTTCGTTCTACTGGTACTAAAATCTATCCAAATCTCTGTTGCATGTTCGGACTATTTCAGCGTGCACGCATTACACATTTTAGACTCGCATTCACGAGCTACTTTCAGGCCTTAAACATGCACAGGGGCGAAACAGTAATAAAACTGAAAAGTCAAATCATGACTGCCTGCTGAGCAAACGGTTACAAGCTGAGTATAGTTAATTAGTGCCAAAGTGGAAGTGTCGATCCATCCTCAAATGTTTTTCTGCTTAATTACAATTTGATTTTGTTCCAGACCAATAAGAGCATCTATAGTCGGACTTGGCAAATCTTGTCCCTCAGACATCCGCGAGCGCTAACCGGGCACCCCTTAACTAATGTAATCCATATTTTCCTAAAAAAAACTAATGTAATCCACAACCGGACAGCTCAATTATCATATCTCAAATCCATACAAACTCATGCAACTACGTCGAGGCTACTCCATCACACTACACTAAACATGCCATCGGCCTATCAAAATTTGGCATGTTTGGCTATGGTGGAGTTCATCCACGGGTGCCCTAGCCCTTCCAGACGCACTTGTTGTCCTTCTCGCGGAAGTACCGATCGAAGACGCAGTACGGATCGAGCCTGATCTGCTTGTCGCCGGAGCTGTCCTCCTTCTCCTCCTTCGGCGGTAGTCCGGCCGTGGCACGAACCGCCCGATTCTGCTCTCGGGCGAGGGCGCGTGTGTTCCTCCGCTGCCGTATCTTCACAATGCGGCGCGGATGGCTTCCTCCTCTGCGGCCGCCCGCACCGCCGCGTCAGGCGCCTCCCGTCGTCGCCATTTCCGCCGCGATACGGGCCTCGCCAACCCACACGGGATGACACCCCAGTCGACAGATCCGGACTGGTCGGAGTTCTGTCCGCTGCCTGCCATGGCGGAGAAGGCCGGGAACCCCCGGAGGTGAGCTCGGGCGGCGGAGAGGAGTGGAGGGGAGATGAGTGAAGTGGCTAGGGTTTGCTCCGGCAAACGAATGGGGACGAATATAAGTGGGGTCGGGTGGGCCAGTATAGGCCGGGTCCGACTTGACGAGCATGCCCGGTCGCACCCAGGCGCCTTCATATCCGCCCCATATTTGGGACTGGATATGAGGGGTGTCGGTCAGTCCGGACGTTTAAGGCCCGTTGGAGCATCCGCTTGAGAAAAAAAAACATGACCAAATAGTGATCTGACGCTCACCCGAGCGCTTGAGAAGGGTTTGAGGCGACCGACTGTAAATGCTCTAAATTGGTTAAAATGATCGAGTTTATGCAGAGCCATCGGAAAGCTCAATTTCTGGAACATGTATACAGTGACTTGCATGTACTACACACCACACAAAGCAGATGTGATAATTCTGATGGAGCGCGAGAATATCGATACTACAACCATGTCGTACATATTACTCCCTCCATTCCTAAATACTACTCCCTATGATAATTCTAATCGAGGGCGTGAGTAGTATAAGTATTTATAGAAATTTTAATACAGACTGAATATGAGGCAAAATGAATGAATGTATACTCCAAAATATGTTAATATACATCCGTATATAGTTTTTATTAAAATATCTAAAAAATCTTGTATTTAAAAATCGGAGGGAGTAGAAGGAAGCTACAAATGGCAGTGTCATTTTCAAATCAAGCAGAAAGTGTCTGATTATGTATCCATGGACTCCGCATGTAAAGTAAAGTAAATTAGCCCGCCAAGCGCAAGCAAAACGTCCGCCGTTAGCATAAAACTGGCCGCCCTCCCGCTCCCACTCCAACCATCTCCCTTCTCCTCTCCTCTCCTCTCCCTTCCCCCCGAAGCTGCCGGCAGCCAGCAGCGCCGCCAGCCCCTCCTCCTCCCGCGCCGTGGCTCGCCAGCCGCCGCTCCTCCCTTATAAATCCTCCGATTCGCCGCATACCTCCTCAGATCACAACCCGCTGCCACCACCACTCATCCTCCTCACGCACGCGCTTACTCTTTCTTGCTTCCATCAAGAGACCCACAGAGAGCGGAGCAGAGTTAGCCAGCCGGCCAGCCAAGAACCTGCCTGTCAGCGTCCATGTCCGTGCAGGTAGCGGCGCTGGGGACGACGGGGGAAAATACGATGGCGACGACGGCTTTGTCGTACGTGGAATACATGGCGCGGTGGGAGCGGCAGGTAGAGCGGCGGCAGCTGTTCCTCCGGAGCTACCACTTCTCCCGCGACGCCGATGTCTCGCCGCGCGCGCGCACGCGCCGCGTCGTCTGGGCCGGGGCGCGCCGCCTGCGCCGCGCCGCCGCCAAGGGGCTCCGACGCCTCCGGGCGCGCATCCGCCTCTGCTTCGGCCTGGCCGCGCCGGCGCTCCGCCGACGCTCCTTCCCCCGCCGGGCCGGCCACGGGTTCCGCTACGGCCGCATCCCCCGGGCAACGAAGGCCGCCAACGCGGCGTCCGTCAGCTTCTGGTAGCCGGCAGGTCGCGTGGAGCTAGAATAGTAAGAAAAATCCAACGCGCGCGAGCGCACTTGTTGGCTTCTACTATGTCCGACATTGGGACGTTGTAAAAATCACTGATGATAGAAATGAGAATGAGACTATCACTTGCTCCGGAACCCAAGCATCTGTTGTTTTTTTTACTTGAACGTTGTAAAAATCACTGATGATAGAAAGCTACTGGTAATAGTAGTTGTCCACTGTCATACGCCATATTCCAGAAGAGAAGAGATTTGTTAATTCTAGAGGGGTTGACTTTGCTTGCAAGACACGTGGAATCGAATTTTTGGGGAGGTTCTACTGAAACTTACACACATGCATGCGTCTTATACTCCTGAGTCGTGCTAGTTGCAAGCCTTCGCAAAGAACCAAGGGCATGCAAATAAGACTCTAGGGGCATATCCCTAAAAAAAGACTCTAGGTGCATATATGTGAGAAGAAAACGGAGCTGTGTGCGAAATCTCAAAAAAATTTGGACCATTTCTCGATTTGTGCGTGTCATCCTTGCGAGGGGCCATGCTAATCTTCTCTGTATCGTTTCAATTTTATCGGATGTCCCCAAAGGGACGATCTCCTGCGGCGAGTGGGTTTATAAGCTGGTTGAAACTCGACTCATTAGCCGAGGTGGTACTAAACATCAGCGGCTGTGTTGTTCCCAACGCGGTGTCCCGGTATCAGCCTAGCGTGGGCTAAATCTCCTTACGCGGCCCAATTTGGTAGACAGCCCAGCTAGTTACTTCCTACCTAAAAAAAATAAAGCTATGTGGTTTCTTCCGTTCCCATTGACCCACGTCATCGTTATCAGATTCTCAAAAAAAAAAACGTCATCGTCATCATTGGCTAATCATCATTCCTTACGCCCGGATATGCACGCATGCACACTCAATCTGTAAGTATATTGTTTGACTCTGAGTCTAAATTTAGCAAGCAATTGACGCTGAGTGGTGGTGGTGCCGATGGAGGCGATAATACGCCATGCGACGCGTACGCTCAACAGTACTATACGAACACATGAGCTTAACTGTCTTGATGCCAATGGTGTTTCCCTCCCTTCTAATAACCAAGATCTACTATGCACCATACGGAAGCGTACGTGTATGAGATGATGATGAGGCTCGCGTTTAATTTGGTAATCCTAACACGCGCCAGTTAATTTCAGGCTTTCGGCATGAAGGACGTCAGTGAAAGCTGCCACCTAGGCGTGGTTACAATGCAACCCGGAACCTTCAAATCGAATCCAAAACTCAGCCCGGGAGCACTGACGAACCACTCTAGGATTGACAAGGTCAGCCGGCTGCCGGTCAGTCCTCGTCCACTTGCCCTGTACCCACCGTGACATAATGACCCTGCCTGTTGACCATCGTCGTTAGTATACTACGTAATTAACAGCACAACGGGACGCAGCCACGTACGAAACCTAGGGTTTAAGTTTTCTTTAACAAGAGAACGTCAGACGCACCCAAGCTTAGCTTGTCTTCACACCAATGGCGTTTCCTCTGCTCATTCTAGTTCTAGTACCAAAAATCTAAATCTGCGTTCCATGTTTGGATTGGCATGCATGGACAATTTCGGCAATGCTTTCACGCGCTACTTTCAGGCTTTAAGCATGCACAGGCGCGGAACAGTAATAATAAATACAAAAAGGTGAAAGCCTGCCTCTGCCTGCGGATCCAACGGTTGCAAGGGGAGAAATGGGCACACCGACGGGGGTGGGCCCGCGATCCCAGCAGTAGTTCTACATCGCACATGCTCTGCTAGTTAATTAGTGCCAAAGAGGAAGTGTCGCTCGATCCTCAAATGTTTTGTGGTAAGTTAGAACTTGATTTTGTTGTTCAGACAAATTTCTTGGTGAAAACTATCCACTTTATGCAGAGTCGTCTGGCCGCCCGATTCTGTAACATGTCTATTGTTTATACGGCGACTTCCATGTACACACCACACAAACTAGAAGGAAGCTACGAAAGGCAGTGCCATTTTCCAATCAAGCACAAAGTGTTTGTATGGCACATCTAGAGTATTTAACCAAAAACTACCATATTTCATGGAAACGTGACAGAAAACTACCACTTTATGATTTTGTGCGGATAACTACCACTTTTGTCCTAATCCGTGGCAAAAAACTATCAAGTCTCGAAACCGGTCGCTTCGCCTGTGCTAAGCACCAAACTGACCAGCTGGTCCCACGTTTCAGGTGCCACGGTGGCCAACTGACGCCCGCCGCGCGTTAACGGCGCGTCGGCGATCGAAAAAGGCGGCTGTCGATTTGCGTTCAATGCACCAAAACGCGGGACCGGCCATCTGATGCTGATCCTCTGACGACGCCGTTTTCGACTGCGGACACGCCGTTAACGGCCGTTAACGCGCGGCGGGCGTCGGTTGGCCACCGTGGCACCTGGAACTTTGGACCGGCTGGTCAGTTTGGTGCTTAGCGCGGACGAAGCGACCGGTTTCGAGACTTGGTAGTTTTTTGTCACGGATTAGGACAAAAGTGATAGTTTTCCGCATAAAATTGTAAAGTGGTAGTTTTCTATCACGTTTCCGTGAAATGTGGTAGTTTTTGATTAAATACTCTTATATCTACGTATGTATGTAAAGTAAAAGTAAATTAGCCCGCCAAGCGAAAGCAAAACGTCCAAGGTTAGCATAAATCAGCCCACCCTCCCGCTCCCACTCCCACTCCAACCATCTCCCCTGTCATCTCCCTTCCCTTCCCCACGAAGCTGCCTCCGGCCAGCGCCGCCAACCCCTCCTCCTCCCGCCGCGGTGGCTCGCCAGCCGCCACTACTCCCCTATAAATCCTCCGATTTGCCGCATACACTACCGGACTCTAAGGATGGCAATTTTATCCATGGACATGGATACCCATGGATATCCGACCCGAATGGATAGGGTTTGGATATGCTTTTGTGCCCATGGACAACGCCCAAACCCGACCCGATTGCTCGTGGGTAGGGCATGGATATAATCTTGTACCCGTGGATATATCCAAACCCGACCCGATACTATGCATTAATGGGCAAAAATCTGCTATCCCTACCCTATAGTCATATGTCCACAATTTTACACTTTGTTATGTAAAACATGCAAAATAAATTGCACAATCCCCACCATAACTTTTATTAGTTGACATTCAATCCCCACCGGCATACTCTAGCGCCTCTTTCCTTATTTTTTTCTCCTCGTTAAAATGACCCATCATTCTCATCTTTTAGAAAAATATTAAATGATGTTAGGTTTTTAGTGGACGTTTATTTAACATAAGTTGATGTTTAAAATAAGTGAAGCCTAGCTTGCCACGAGGTGAAGAATGGAAGATCTTATGTTAACATTGTCTTATGTCTTATTTATATGTCTTGAGAGGACCCAATGGATATCCAGTGGGTATGGATATCCATCGGGTTTGGATATGGACACGATTTTTCGCCCATGGATTTTTTCATGGGCGGGCAAAGACTGTCTTCATGGATATGGATATGGATTTGATATTGTTCAACCCGATCCAAACCCGACCCATTGCCATCCTTACCGGACTCGCGGGCTATGCCTACGGCCACGGGCCGTCGGCATAGATCTATGCCTACGGCTGCCGTCGGCATAGCCCCGTCGGCGTAGATGTCGTCAGCGTAGTCTTGTCAGACCGTCGACATAGTATAGCCGTCGGCATAGGGGCCTATGCCGACGGCCTGACGTCAGCCGTCGGCATAGTATAGCCGTCGGCAGTGTTTTTCGTCTGACGGCAACGGACGGCGCCGTCAAAAGCGCTGACGAATCACGCAATGCCACATCGCAGAGCTATGCCGACGGCAAAGCCGTCGGCATACCTCTGCCACGTGGCGACCCGTGGTGTTCCTGGTGGCAGGGCTATGCCTACAGCAAAGCCGTAGGCATATCTCTGCCACGTGGCAGCTCCTGGTTTCTCCTGGCAGCAGGGCTATGCCTACGGCAAAGCCGTCGGCATAGATTTTCATATATGCCTACGGCTTTGCTGTAGGCATAGATGTGCCAGGCAAGCCCTGGTAACTCCTGGGTGTATATACGCCGACGGCTTTGCCGTAGGCATAGTTTTTTTTAATTTTCCCTGTTTTCTCTTTTCCAGTTCATTTGACAGCATTTAAAAATAGAACAATATGAAATTATGCAGAAATATGACAATTCATCATGTAAACATACTCAAGTTCATCTAAACATACTCAAGTTCACCATCATCATCCATATACATACTCAAGTTCGTCACATCATCTAAAGATCATTACCGACGGAATTTCATGAACATAAAAGTAGTGCAAGACATGAAACATGATAAAAGTAGGAATATGAAAGGCATGGCAAGATGGCCACATGCACGGAATCATCAAGCAAGACCACCTCCGCCAAAACCACCACCTCCGCCAAAACCAGCACCTCCTCCGCCAAAACCACCACCACCTCCGCCAAAACCGCCATCGCGACCAGCACCACTCTGCCAGATCGGAGTGACTGGGGTCGACGGAGCAGGAGTCGAGCCACCGGTCCCCTACATGTTTCAGAAAAGATTCTAACGGTAAATATGATATGATAGTGTTTCATGAACGAGAACTAGTTTGCTAGAAGTTAGGCAAATGTACTAACCGGACCATCACTGCCTAGTGCCACCCATTCATCGAACGTGGGCACGTGTGGGAATTCTCCCGCAGGTGGACAATCCGAAAGAGCTGCGGTGATAAATATGCAATTGAATGCATATTTATCGATGCAACCCTTTCGGAAGGGAGACCTAGGTTACGCGACTTGATGTGAAAATTTAATCTAGTGACATGGAAAAAAGTGGACGAGGTCATGGAATTGTTGCTCACCCTCCGATGTAGTCGATCAAAGTAGACGGACGATCGTGGACTAACACCTCCAACGTCGACAATCACTCCACGAAGATGGAACACCACAAATCCTGTTAATTACACCGAGTGAAAAAAAATTAGGTCATCACCTCACATTAAGCATTGATACTTTTAACTATGAAAAAAAATCATGTTTTGTCAAGTGTCAAAAAATTTACTCTTCCCTCTCATCTCATCTTCACAATACATATATATCTATAATATTGAGTATGTATCTAAAAACATAGTAAAACTACACAAATATCCATTCATCTACCATCTATCTATCTCACATTGTGCACTTAATTTTTTTCACATTTATACTATCTTTCATTTCATCCATCTATCTAACATCCATCTATCTAATCATCTATTACTATATATATATGCATTCATCTACAACATTACTACACAAAAAAAGTTAAAAAAATTTCTTACCTACGGATGAGGGGGCGACCACCGGAGCAGGGGGGCGGCCGGTCAGGGCAGGGGACGACCACCGGAGCGGCAGGGGGCGGTCGCCGGAGGGGCCGGCCGGTCGGACCAGCAGGGGGCCCGCCAGGCTAGGCCGTGGGCCGGCCGGGGCGGCGTCCACGTAGGGAGGGCCGGGGTCGAGGAGGGAGGGGAGGCTGGAGGGAGGGAGGGGCGGGGGCGGCTGGAGCGAGGCCGGCGCCGGCTGGAGCGAGGGAGGAGCGGCGGCAGGCGACGCGGGTGCGGTGGGATGGGGCGGCGGCGATGCGGGTGGTGGCGGCAGGGGGCACGGGCGAGGCAGGGGGCGAGTGTGGCGGCGGCGGTAGGGGGCGAGTGCGGCGGCGGCGGCAGGGGGCGGGGGCGAGTGCGGCGGCGGCGGCAGGGGGCGAGTGCGGCGACGACAGCAGGGGGCGGGGTCGCGGGAAGCTGGGAAAGATTGGGTGGACGAGGGTCGACGCGAGGGGATAAGGCAAACTATGCCGGCGGCTGTCGTCGGCATAGTTGCCACGTCACCGATCCGCGTGACAAGTCCCCTATGGCTGCAGCTATGCCGACGGCTTTGCCATCGGCATAGTTATATTTTTAATTTTTTAAATGTTTTTAGTAGTTCATATTTTTCATTTTTTTAAATGTTTTTAGTAGTTCATATTTTTCCTTCTTTATGTTTTTTATTTCATATAGATTTTTTTAATGTTTTTTATAGTTATATTTTTCCTTTTTTTATGTATTATTATTTCATATGGATTTTTAATGTTTTTTAACCGCTCGGCCCTCTCCTCTCCCGGAACCACACAGAGGGGAGGGGAGGCGCCGAACTCGAGCAGCTTCGTCCGCCGAGGCCGTGGCATGGTCGCGGGTCTGGGAGCGCATGGCCGCCGACTCGCCTGCTCGATGTGGAGCTTAGTAGGTCAGCTGAGTGAAGGGGGAGGGGGGGCGTCGACGGAGGGGGTTGGGGTGGGGGCGGCGGCGGCGGCGGACCCACATCTACATCCCCGGAGGCCCCGGAGGCCGCCGGCCACAGCCGTAGACGCGCGAAGGGCAATCCGCTATGGCCGCAAAACGTCTACTACCGTGTCATCGATGTCCGTGAGGGGGGGCACGCCCCGGAGACGCGTGCCGCCTCTTCGGACGTGCCACCACACCACCCCGCATGTATGAGGGCCCGGTGCGACGCTCTGGTGGCATTGCTACCCCCCCCAGGGCCCCCGTCCCGCCTAACCCTGTAGCGTTTGACCACGGGATCTAGCCCTTTGACTTTGCACGGACGGGCTTTGACCAGCGGACCTCCCCACCCGGTTGTGTTAGGTGAGCCCATAGGAACATTTTGGAGCAACATCCGGGCCAGACCCACAGCAAGATCCCCTCCGTGTAGACGCGACGCGTCCGTCTCCCCCCTCCAGGTGCCGGCGGCGGCGCCGTCCGTGAGGAGGGGCACACCCCGGAGACGCGTGCCGGGCTTTTGCAACCGCCACAACACGTCCAGACTTGTGAGAGGGCGCCTACGCAAGATTTGGCGGCATGCTAGCCCCCGGAGGCCGCCGACCACAGTCGTAGACGCGCGAAGAGCAATCCGCGTAGAGGGAATTGTTCGAATACTTCTCCATCATGAACAATTATGAAAAAATTACCATCAGTCCTATAGCACATGTGCCCACATCGTGTAAAAAACTCATGATTTTATCGCCCTCCGAGTATTTAATAATATTCATGCCGCATCGTTACCGCAGAACGTCTATTACCGTGTCATCGCCGTCCGTGAGGGGGGCCATGCCCCGGAGACGCGTGCCGCCTCTTCGGACATGCCACCACACCACCCCGCATGTATGAGGGCCCGGTGCGACGCTCCGGTGGCATTGCTACCCTCCCAGGGCCCCCGTCCCGCCTAACCCTGTAGCGTTTGACCACGGGATCTAGCCCTTTGACTTTGCACGGACGGGCTTTGACCAGTGGACCTCCCCACCCGGTTGTGTTAGATCAGCCCATAGGAACACTTTGGAGCAACATCCGGGCTAGACCCACAGCAAGATCCCCTCCGTGTAGACTTGACGCGTCCGGTTCCCCCCTCCAGGTGCCGGCGGCGGCGCCGTCCGTGAGGGGGTGCCACGCCCCGGAGACGCGTGCCGCCTCCTCGGACATGCCACCACACCACCCCGCATGTATGAGTGCCCGGTGCGACGCTCCGGTGGCATTGCTACCCCCCCAGGGCCCCCGTCCCGCCTAACCCTGTAGCGTTTGACCACGGGATCTAGCCCTTTGACTTTGCACGGACGGGCTTTGACCAGCTGACCTCCCCACCCGGTTGTGTTAGGTCAGCCCATAGGAACACTTTGGAGCAACATCCGGGCCAGACCCACAACAAGATCCCCTCCGTGTAGACCCGACGCGTTTGTTCCCCCCCTCCAGGTGCCGGTGGCGGCGCCGTCCGTGAGGGGGGCACACCCCGGACACGTGTGCCGCCTCTTCGGACATGCCACCACACCACCCGCATGTATGAGGCCCCGGTGCGATGCTCCAGTGGCATTGCTACCCCCAGGGCCCCCGTCCCGCCTAACCCTGTAGCGTTTGACCACGGGATCTAGCCCTTTGACTTTGCACGGACGGGCTTTGACCAGCGGACCTCCCCACCCGGTTGTGTTCGGTCAGCCCATAGGTACACTTTGGAGCAACATCCGGGCCAGACCCACAACAAGATCCCCTCCGTGTAGACCCGACGCGTCCGTTTCCCCCCTCCAGGTGCCGGCGGTGGCGCCGTCCGTGAGGGGGGCCAAACCCCGGAGACGCGTGCCGCCTCTTCGGACATGCCACCACACCACCCCGCATGTATGAGGGGCCAGTGCGACGCTCCGGTGGTATTGCTACCACCCCATGGCCCCCGTCCCGCCTAACCCTGGAGCGGTTGAACACGAGATCTAGCCCTTTGACTTTCCACGGACGGGCTTTGAACAGTGGACCTCTCCACCCGGTTGTGTCAGGTCAGCTCAGAGGGACACCTGGGAGCAACATCCGGGCCAAACCGACAGCTACATCCCCTCCGTGTAGACCCGATGCATCCGTTTCCCCCCTCTAGGTGCCGCCGACAGCGCCATCCGTTAGGGGGGCCACGCCCCGGAGATGCGTGCCGCCTCTTCGAACATGCCACAACACCACCCGGTTGTGGTAGGTCATCCCATAGAAACACTTGGGAGCAACGTCCCCTCCGTATAGACCCGATGTGGCTCTTTCCGCCCTCTAGATGTTGGCGGCGACGCCGTCCGTGAGGGGGGCACACCGCGGACGTCAGGGGGTCACACTCCAGAGATGGGTGCCGGGCGTTTGCAACCGCCACTAAACTTCTGTCGCATAGCTGTTTTTGATTTTAATAAAATATAAGGACCTATATTCAAAAGAACATGACGACACAGTATTAATGTGCTCGAAAAAAATACAAACTATATATATATATATATATTCATAATCTATGGAAAAAATACAAACTACATATATATTCATATAATACATAAAAAGCATAAAAACATATAAAAAACATAAAAACATATGTAAAAAAGCATAAAAACATATGAAAAAAACGCATGTAAAAAAATATATAGCTATGCCGACGGCATCGGCATAGAAACGGTAGGGTTTTGGGAGGCGCCGTGCCGCGGATCGGTGACGTGGCACCTATGCCGACGGCTGCCGTCGGCATACCTACGCCGCGGATCGATGACGTGGCATGCGGAGATATGCCGACGGCCGCCCGTCCCGACCGTCGGCATAGGGTTGACGGCGTTAGCCCCCAGTCACCGGCGGGGTCGCCGGGCCCACAGGTATGCCGACGGCTGGTTTATGCCGACGGCTGCTGTCGGCATGTTCAAATCTACAGCGACGGCCGTTCTGTGCCGACGGCTGCCGTCGGCATAGCTCCGTGTAACCCGACGGCCAGGGTATGCCGACGGCCAGGACTGGGCTGTCGGTATATCTCAAACTAGGCCGACGGCAGCCGTAGGCATAGGTTTGGCCGTCGGGGTAGGACCGTTTTCCGGTAGTGATACCTCCTCAGATCACAAACCGCTGCCACCACCACTCATCCTCCTCACGCACATGCTTTCTCTTTCAGTCTTTCTTGCTTCCATCAAAGAGACCCAAAGAGAGCCGAGCAGAGTTAGCCAGCCGGCCAGCCAAGCACCTGTCAGCGCCCATGTCCGTGCAGGTAGCGGCGCCGGCGACGACGGCGTGGTCGTACCCATACGTGGAGTACATGGCGCGGTGGGAGCGGCAGGTGGAGCGGCGGCAGCTGTTCCTCCGGAGCTACCACTTCTCCCGGGACGCCGACGTCTCGCCGCGCGCGCGCACGCGCCGCGTCGTCTGGGCCGGGGCGCGACGCCTGCGTCGAGCCGCCGCCAAGGGGCTCCAACGCCTCCGGGCGCGCATCCGCCTCTGCTTCGGCTGGGCCGCGCCCGCGCTCCGCCGCCGCTCCTCCCCTCGCCGGGCCAGCTACGGCCGCATCCCTCGTGCCACGAAGGCCGCCAACGCGGCGTCCGTCTGCTTCTGGTAGCCGGCACGTCGCGTGGAGCTAGACTTGTTGTCTTCTACTGATGATAGGAATGAGAATGAGATTATCACTTATTGCTCCGGAACCCAAGCATCTGTTTTTCCTTTTTTACTTGAACGACAACGTTGGTTAGTATACTACAGAATGCGTGATCATCAACATTGGCATTTGTTTTGCTGCACGTACTGATCTGTCCTGATGAAATCAGGAGGGCGATGTTGTCAGTCCATGCAATGCATCAAGCGTCACGTGCCACGCATAGAAACATGCCTTGTGCAGATTACCTGGGCAAGCTGGATGACGTGTCTAGCCGAGTAGAAATAAACTACGGATCCAGACACCTCAGCGTTGCTTGAGAGTGACAATAAAAATACGGCTTTGCTACATCAACGGAGGATTACAGGGCTTTACGGGCCTTGGCATCCACCCCCATCGGTTAAAATCAGGGGACCCGATTAATTAGAAAGAGAGGGTTATTTAGCCTAATTAGAAAATGACAAGTCAGCTCATCCGTAAAGCTCCGTTGGTTTTGTCCGTGTGTAGCAAATTTTATAAAAATACCCATGCTGTTTCAGCAGTATTAACTGCAATCGACGCCGGCCCAAAGTATTTCAGCCGTCGACGTGGACACGTGTGTAGTAGAGCTACTGGTAATGGTAGTTGTGCACGATCATACGCCAAATTCTAGAAGGAAAGAGATTTGTTAATTCTTGAGCGGCGGAATCGAATTTTTGGGGAAGTTCTACTGAAATTTACACACATTCCTCTTATACCCCTCGGTATTATCTGGATCGTGCTAGTTGCAAGAGTTCCCAAAGAACCAAGGGCATGCAAGTAAGACTCCGGGGGCATAACCGTGAGAAGAAAAAGGTCCTGTGCATGAAATCTTAAAAAAAATTGGACCATTTCTCGATTTGTGCGTGTCATCCTTGCGCAGGGGCCATGCTAATCTTCTCTGTATCGTTCCAATTTTATCGGATGTCCCCAAAGGGACGAGTCTGCTGCAGCGAGTGGGTTTATAAGCTGGTTGGAACTTCCCTCGTTAGCCGAGGTGGTACTAAACATTAGCTGGTCTGTTGCTCCCAACGCGGTGTCCGCATATCAGCCTGGCGTCGCCTGCATCCTCTTATGCAGCCCAATTTGGTAGACAACCCATCTAGTTTCTTCCGTTCCCATTGATCCGCGTCATTACCGCTCAAAAAAAAGATTCTGACCCGCGTCATCATCATATTTGGCTAATCATCATCCCTCACGCCCGGGTATGGACGCATGCACACTCAATCTATAAGCATATTGTTTCACTCTCAGTCTAAATTAAGCAACCAAAAAAAATCAAGAAAAAAGTTAAGCAAACAATTGACGCTGAGTGGTGCCCATGGAGTCGACAATACGCCATGCGACGCCGTACGCTCCACAGCACAGGCGACCCATCGAACGGACGACCTCCTGTGCCATCCAGCAGTCTCGTTGTTACTCCCTCCTTTCCTAAATACTAGATAGAAAGTGCGGCTTGCCGCACCCGACAGCGGTGCTGTAGGGTACACTCATATCCAATCCCGATAATATAGTCAATGGGACAACTAATTTTCTAAAAAAACAATCACTCTGTCCAGAAGCAAGACATCAGAACAAACGCTCGTATTGCCTACGATAATAAGTTCAATGCAAAAGAAGTATGCATGCAATCGGTCTCAGCACTAACCATGCATTTGGTATTTCACATAATATGACATAGATCAAAAGCACTAACTAGGAGCACTGATATTGCATAATTAATTATTAAAATAGCCATGCGACTTGAAAGGAGCACATATGTCAGACTGACAACTTAACAAAGTGTATGAGAGATTTAAATTAATGGTGGTCTCACTTGTTCATAAGATAACTGAAACACACAACTTCCTTCCTATATTATTGGTAGAACTTAAATTCAACTCTAAACCGTTCGACATTCCTCCTTGAGAATCTGGTAGGAAAACCCGGCCAATTCGCCACGAGAAATAGTCAAATACAACCTGAGGATAATAAACCATAAAAAATAAACATTTTCTCAGTTTTCTGGTTCACTCTTCTTGCACAAGGCTTGAGCATCCACAACTTACTCAGTTCCTCTCCAACCCACCTTTATAATTACTATTTCTGCAGGTTGATTACATTGGTGTAATTAACATTAATAAGTAAAATTATACTCAAATTGATAGTTCAATTGAAAATTCTACCAAGGGACGATACCTTTGATGGCTGTGGTACCCACTTCTGCTATGTATACAACTATGTGGGAGGCCAATTATAGCAAAGCAAGTTCAATTTTGAACCTGTTGGAACAACAGATCTATTGGTTGTAAGCCATTTTTGTATGCAGGTGAGATAGACCAACATCTATATCATTTACAGCTATTTATAAACAAAACACTTGTAAGGCATGTTTACAGCTCAAAACTCATGAATTTTGCTCTCTATGATTTGGCAAAAAAAAATTCAACATTTTAACTTACTTGAGCTTGGATCAAGTATCTACTTAAAAGCTAAAACTATTTATTTTTTCAAGGCAAGTATCTAAAAACGTGGCTCAGGCGAAGAAATAATCCATGCAAACTAAAGGAAAATAAAGGTCATATTCTGAAAGTGGTACACAACACAAGACGAAGATTATATAATAAGCATTGAAGATTTTTCTGGTAGCAAGGGTAGAGGAGAATATCATACTCATTTGATAAGCTTTGGAGAGGGAGTGGACCATAAATTATTCAATCAGAAATCACCAAATATATCAAATACAGTTTGGAGGCTTGCCTCGGTCTTATTTTAACCAAATAATGCATATAATGATCCTATACAATTCTATTCCTCTATTCCTCTGTGAAGAAATATAAGATCATTTAGATCACTACTTAGTACTATGTTATAATATTGGACCATATATATAGATAGTAGGGCCCCATCCGATCGCCTTGTTGGTTTACTCCTCGCATGTTGTATTGTGAGGACCTGCTGATGGATATACTTTGTTAGGTTGGATGGGCGTTCATAAAGTATTTATTATGCACAGTGCGAATACAATTCATCTCCTCACCTTACATACAGATGGTCGACAACTACTTTCATCCTTTTAGCCGACCCAAAAAAATTCCAATCCACCATTGCAATCAAACTACAGAAGCTTACATATAACTAAAAGCATCTGCGCGTAACCTTGACATCCAAGGTTACCTACCTCTACCTAATGTTACCTA
This sequence comes from Aegilops umbellulata, assembly GCA_032464435.1. Taxonomy (NCBI): domain Eukaryota; kingdom Viridiplantae; phylum Streptophyta; class Magnoliopsida; order Poales; family Poaceae; genus Aegilops; species Aegilops umbellulata. The sequence goes on along the minus strand of CP136057.1, from coordinate 634,510,874 downwards.
TCTCTACCATTGCAATCAAACTACTGAAGAATTTATTAGCATACATCTCAAGAAACTTATTAAGCACCCTACACACAAACTTGGCGATGCCAATGGTGGTCATCAAACAAGACTAATGTCTATGATGATCATGGACACACAGAGACAAATCACAAACCAAGCGGCTTAATTCGATGCAAAATTAAAAGTCTCTTACAGTGTATCCATATATATGAATCCATTTTTATATGACAAACAAAAAACCATGGCAATAAAATAGTAAGCAACGACCATATGGCAGGGAATAACAACGGTCATTCCTTGTACTAAGTCATGGAAGCATAAACTGAGAAATTTGTATGCTGCCACATTAACCAATCAATCTCGTCTCTCTAGCCCAATTGACAAAGAACATAGTTTTTTGCTGGTAAGTGAACCTATTCTGGCTAGCCATGGCTAGGTCTGCTACTATTCTGTGAAAGCTAAGTGGAATGTGTTTTTCAATTTTAGTTCAAATGTATTCATCTAACTTACGTTATAAGAATTTCCCGTTCAATTCCGATGTTTTTATTTTTACATTTTGCATTGTGATTACTGACATACCCAGCCATGAATCTTGTTTATAAGCACTAGTCGGCCATAAAAATAGGAACAATAAAACCGAATATGAGAAAATAAACGCAGGTAAACTGCAAGAGGCCATGATACAACTACTTTAATAGTGTTGCAATCTATGCATCTTACAGACCCAAGCCAAGATTTCTGAATGTATAAACGAAAAGAAACAGAGTTGCGACAAAAGAAATTAGATAAGTAACTTGATGATGCCAAAATAATATTTATCAATATGTGACTCGCTATCAATCTCACATGGCTCAGTAAAAATCAATCAAAACAAGGACCAACATGGGAGGAGGTAAAGTTATACCTGTCGTCCACTCTAACGGGACAAATAAATTGGCTCATGTGTACCAGTCGAACATGCCTTAGTTGCCAGCACCTGCTCCTCATTGAAATTGATCTCCACAAATGGAAGTAAATAATCTGTGTATACAAAGGTAAACAGGGGTATGTAAGTCATGATTCACTTTCAGGACTTACAAAATTTTCGATCGCACAGAGACACTAACTAATCAAGCTAGTGTTCCTAAAGCAGAAAGATAACTATTCATCCATTCCCCGCAAAAAAAAGTCATTGAACAATTAGTGGAGAAAAGCGAGTAAAGATCTTGTGCACACTAATTTATATCTATAGTTGACCATTATATGCCACTTGTACCACTACGGAAAATAACAGACCCCCACAATATATAAAAGAACACACATCATAAGTTGGATGAATAGTAGTACTATCAATGTTTCTACAAGAACATTATACAAACTAAACAGAGCATATAATGGTAATTTGAAAATATGTAACTCAAACCGGAATGAAAAGATGCAAACATTCTCTTAGGGTTTAAGTCAACCATATAACCAAGATCATTGGCTCATTCCTGAGTTGTGAGAAGAACAAAAACTACTTTCCCTATAGAATGACAATTTCATCCGAAATAGAAGGAAAAAAATCTCAGAATCACAATTTACATAACATGCACAGTTGCTAAATATTGCAACAAATCATAGGTTGTGAAATAGAAAAGGATAAATAATCATAGTAACCATGCAAAACATTAGAAAAAAACAGTGTCGAGAAACCACAAAGCAACTCTTCTATCAGCACAGGCCCACTCAACATGCATGGTGCATCTCTGAACTGACATCAACACTACTTTTATCGACTTGTCATAGATAATGTATAATAAACGAAACAAATATGCTTTTGAAAAACAATGTGAATTTCCACCACCTAAAAAATTGAGAGATTAGTCATATCTCAAAAGCGTTGTTCTCTATAGAACACTAATTAGACCAAGTGAAATCAGAGCAAGAGTTTGACACGAACAATAGGCAACAAACTGGAGCTAACAATGCAATGTGGTCTAAAGAAGACAATGGATTGGCCAAGCTATTGACATCCCATGCAACATTTATCTAATTGTTCTTATTGTGTATGGGTAGTTGCAGACTGGAGCTAACAAAATTTAGGAATAACAGGCAGTGCATATACATGAGTGATGGTCAAACATAACAGTTGAAGCATAAAGAGAGCTGCGAGTGTTCATCCTATTCTACTGAAACAAATAAAAAAGGGTAGGGTGCTAGGATCTGCTATACCTAGGGCATGCAGAGGCAGCAGAATCGTGTGTGTAAGGAACAACCCAACAGCACGGCACATGCGAGTAGCACCAGCAAACAAATCAGTAGGTTACTTTTAGGACATAGCACCTCGGTCACTCTTTACATGAACAATCCAGCATCATCTCCCAAAAAAAACTCTAAACAAAGATCTTGTAGCATTATTATTTGTAGCATGTAATAACAAATAGCTGCAAATGGTAACTTGCAAAAAAAAAATAGAAGTAATAGTGTCACAATGAATTAAAACAAGCCATTCAACCGATAACTTGCTGGGAGCGCGTCAAAGATCGAGAACCAAATTAAAATTAAGGACCAACAACAAACAATAAAAGATCAAGAACAACTCATATGCAATAAAGGTATGAGAGAGAAGAAATCCTTACATAAGACGGCTATAAACACTGGAGCATAAATAAGCAACACTTTTAAATACAAATATAAAAGGGTTCAGGGTTCATTGCATAGTGGGCTCAGATTTGCCTTTCCTCGATCATATAACCTACCCCCTCATCTCTTATCACCAGATCAATCTGTTCATACAATGGAGCTGCCTTGGTTATCACTCAATAAGAATGACCATCCAAGGACAGATCAATAGGTATCACAGGATCAAAAAGGATTCTAGAGACAAGAGGGAGGATCCAACTTGATACCCACAGGTACCTCGATTGCTCAAAGGCACACCTATTTCAGCCACGGCTAATCATCATCTCCCTAGCACGAACGCCACCGCCACAGACAAAGCAAAACGACGAGAACACCATATGTTTCATTAAGCCTTCTTGGCATGTACTCGTTGTGTTGTTTAAAAATATGTCAGGATTAATATGATACCGAAAGTAAGATGTGGCGGGTAGTATAGGCAATTGTTAACCTGAACATGGATGTCTAGAGGTGGATGAAGGCTAGAGTTTAGTAAGGCAGGAGGCTGCCCCTATTGATGATTACTAAGCAAGTAAAAGGATGTGACAGTACATGACATTAGCAATAAATAAGTATGTGTATGTGAGGTGATTAAACTTTAATTGGATAGAGTTGATCCTAGAGTAGAAAGGGAGTGGAACAACAACGGAAAGAACGCTAAAAGGGAACATAGAGTAGAAAACCAACCCAAAATGCAAGCAAGAATTTTTAAAAGGGAACATAGAGCAGCATGAGCATGAGGCATAGAAAAATGGGGTCACCTTAAGATCAAGAATCAGTGGCCCCCTCTCAGTTCAAATCAGAAGGAAAGAACAACTATTATTGATTAGATTTAATTTTTAATTAGGCAAAGCACTACAACACTGGATCCTAAGCTACAATTGAGGCATACAAAACTATAAGTGTTTGTTCATTTCATATATAAACAACCTTTAGTATCTCAACCAGAACCAAAGCAAAACAAAAATCATGGTTAAGTAACCAACAAAGGAAGAATTAACCTATTTGGAATTTTAAAGTAGCAAGACATGAAAAGTTCTTTTATGCAATTCTACACACATTAGGGAAGGTAGCTGCAGTTTTATTGCATAGTGGGCTCAGATTCGCCTTTCCTCGATTATATAACCTACCCCCATCATCTCTTATCACCAGATCAATCTGTTTATACAGTAGAGCTGCCCTGGTTATCACTCAACAAGAATGACCATCCAAGGACAACAACAAGTATCACAGGATCAAAAAGGATTCTAGAGACAAGAGGGAGGATCCAACTTGATACCAACAGGTGCCTCGATTGCTCAAAGGCACACTTATTCCAGCCAAGGCTATCATCATCGCCCTAGCACGAACACTACATGAGCATAAATAAGCAACACCTTTAAATACAAATAAAAATGGTTCAGGGTTCATTGCATAGCCGCCACGGACGCCATCACCGGCGCCACTGATCTACCGCCCTCCTCTGTGGCCGCTGCCGCCGTCACCGTGGTTGGTGGGAGCCACCTGCGTGGGAGGGAGGGAGGGAGGCGGCTGCAGGAGCGTATGGGAGAGGAGGCAGCAGCTAGGTTTTCATCGTAGGAAGCCGCAGTTATTTTATAACCAGTACGGGAAATGACCCAGATGCCCTGGAGGGGGCATGGTATTTACATTTTGTTGCAATTGGAATTTTATCCAACGGCTCGCAACGATCTGGTAAATATCTGACGCCTCACGTGAGCCGAGCCCGAGATCCGACGGCCGGAATCGCATCAGGAAAACGATCGAACGGTCCAGAATCCAAACTAACGGGAGAGCTCCATTTTGCTTCAGATTCTAACAAGGGGATACAAATAGAAAGGGTTCAGGGTTCATTGCATAGTGGGCTCAGATTCACCTTTCCTCGATCATATAACCTACCCCCGTCATCTCTTATCACCAGATCAATCTGTTTATACAGTGGAGCTGCCCTGGTTATCACTCAACAAGAATGACCATCCAAGGACAACAACAAGTATCACATGATCAAAAAGGATTCTAGAGACAAGAGGGAGGATCCAACCTGATACGCACAGGTGCCACGATTGGTCAAAGGTACACTTATTTCTGCCACGATTAATCATCATCGCCCTAGCACGAATGCCACTGATCAACCTAGCAAATCCAGGAGCATAGCTATTGGACTGAGGCATCCACATGTAAACCAGAGCATCACATGAGCTCCTATGATAGCAACTAAACATGAAAAGCAGCCTGCAAACCCTAAAATGGCATGGATCCACAACTACAGAGCTCAAGTAGGAACCGATGCATGAGTAGGGCATAGGGCATCAACCAGACGAGCACCACATCAATATAGCCATGGCCATGTCCCATACAGTAGCCGAAGCAGAGGAGCAGGAGGAAGATGGAGCTCACTGAGGGAGGTTGTAGCCGAGGAAGTACTCAGTGCGCACCGGGGTTGTGCTTGAACGCCGTCCAACCAGCAAGGAACCGCGTCGGAGTTGCGCCTTGCACCGTCCCGCCGACGAGCACGGATGCATCAAACAACCAAGTGAATCTGTGCACTGAATACATGTCAACCAATATAAACAATCAGATATGCTATCACAACATGTGAATAAACATCTAGTATAACTATCTTACACACTAAACGACTGGAAGATGTCGAACGGACAATATAGAAAGATATAAATATATGGTTGAATAATATAGAACAAAAGATAAATTGGCTACCGGAACTGAATCAGCCTAATGCTGGTTGTTGTCCATTCATACAAGTCCAGTGTAAGTAGTAATCAACCAAGCACATGCGTAACACTTTAGCAGAGCAAGTAGAAATGTAGAGAAAAAAGAAGAACAAAGAGACTACCCATAGGTTGCGGCAGCTGGAACATGGAGGCGGCTTTCGGCATGCATGAGTTTTCACAACATAAGAGAAGGGTGGAGAAGATCCTGGCTGAGGCCGAGCGAACCTGGAGGTGGAATATGGACACTGAAGGTACAAGAAGTCTACAAAGCCAATGGCGTTACAAAGGAGGTTACAAAGGAGGTTGCATGTATTCCTTCAAGGCGGCTTTCGGCATGCATGAGTTTTCACAACATAAGAGAAGGGTGGAGAAGATCCTGGCTGAGGCCGAGCGAACCTGGAGGTGGAATATGGACACTGAAGGTACAAGAAGTCTACAAAGCCAATGGCGTTACAAAGGAGGTTGCATGTATTCCTTCAAGTCCGCCTTGACCTGAACATCAGAAATCACAAATCAAATATAAGATGGAAGGTGCTCTGAACCCAATCTTTCTTTTGTAAACATGGAGAAACTCTTGTGAATATATATGCTAACAAAAGTATCGTGGGCCAAATCAAAGTCATATAGGCCACTAACGAACTAAAAATATGACATATCCAAGATAGGGAACACTAATCAGCAAATATACAGGAAGTCCTTAACTTGCAGTAAGGTTAAATATATTCTTTCTAGAGGTTGCTATTGCACTCTGTATAGCTGAAAGCTGTGTAAATAAATCATGTTTAATGCACAAGCAATATTTAGTAGGGAAAAGTCATAGCTAAAAGACTGTCACCACAAAAATCATGACAGCCTGCCATCGACCAGGAAACTCCATAGGACACAGAATATTGTTAGAAAAAAACTCCATCATAGCAATCACAAAAAATCTCAAGAAACTCCATAAAAGATAGAATATTGGCAACTGCACTATGCACTACACATGTTTGGATTAGAACATTGAATCAGTATGATCAGTATGCCGCTTCACCAGAAACAACGCGCAAAGCACACGCTGCATTAAGTTGACTAAGCTCAACCACCACTCCAAATCGATCTTCACTGTTAGACAGGAAGCATACATTTAAATTTCAGTTCATCCTCAGGCAAACAAGAGAATTGAAGAAGAAGAAAATCGGAGGAAACTGAATTTGTCCATTCACACTGTATAACCGTGTCACAATAATGAACATTGATGGACACGACGAGCTCAGAGCAAGAGCACCCATCGGAGGCAAGGAGAGGAGCTCACCCTGGTTGGTTTTGTAGCGGACGTCGAACAGCGCCACCACACCGAAGCAGCAGCGCCAAGGCGCTCGTCACAACAATGATGGCGATGGTGCTATAGCGAAGTGAATCCTGCTACACAAGAGGAACAAGAGAAATAACAGTGAGTGAGGTTTCCTACTCTACTTTGGCTTAATTAACAGAACCAAAGTAACCCGTGTGAATGAAGCCAAAGGCCTAACGGTGAGGACTGGAGAAGTATGTCTACATGATTCAGACCGCATCATTGAACAACATATGAATGACAGAGAGCCGCAAACCAAATTAGTTTTATTTATCAGGTATGTGACATTAGAACAGAGGCTTATCTTATCATCAGGTATGTGACATTTAGACAGCCTCTCCACGCTTGTTGCTTGCTTGAAACTACATCACCTACCTACCAGCGCATGCATGCATGCATGCATGCATGCATGCATGCATGCATCCATCCATCCATCCATCCATCCATGCATGCATGCATGCATGCATGCATCCATCCATCCATCCATGCATCCATGCATCCATGCATGTATGTACATACATACATACATACATACATACAAACATACATACATACATACATACATACATACATACATACATACATACATACGTGCATGCATACATACATACATACATGCATACATGCATACATGCATACGTGCATGCATGCATACATACATACATGGCTTAATTATTAAAGATTCATTAATTCATCTGTTGTCATCTTATCTTATATCTGAACACACACAGACACACACACTTTGTGGCTAGTGGGTGCAGGGATTTGGTTTGTTACCGGGAAGCTGTAAATCTTGCTTTGTTTTGACTCAAGGACCTTGTGATTTGAAATAAATTCCTCTGCTCTCATTAATTCATTTGCTCCCCTCTCCTGTCCTCTGAAGAGAAGAAATAGGCAGAGGGATCCCACTTGGATGAGTTGTTGTGTGATAAGCAAACAAATATTCTGCTAATGACTTAATTAAGGATCCGAGCATGTTTAGATCACACCCCCGGTTAGTTCAACTACTTCACAAAAAAGAAGAAACAAACAAAGAAATTTACGACACAAACTTGCAGTAGTACATGTGGTAGGTTGGCTTACGTCCTTGGAGACGTGAAGCGAATAGTCTCGGGTCCTTGAGGAACTCGATTTTGCCAACGATCTAGGAGGCAAGCTTGCCCGGATCCCCGCGCTCTGCCAAGTGAGCCAGCTAGGGTTAGGGTTGGACGGGCGGGCGGAGGGGGGAGGGGAGGCCGGTGGGCGGGCGCGCTTACCTTGTGGCGGAAGAGCAGGGCGACGAGGTCGGAGATCCGGCGGTTGAGGACCCGGGCGACGCGGCGCACCAGCGAGACGGCGTCCTGCTCGGCGGCGGCGAGGCCCGGTATTGCGAGGGGGGCGCGGGCGCGGGTTGCTTGGTGCAGGGGCCTGGGGGAGGCGAGCGACCAGGTGGGGAGGGATGGCCGCGCGCCTCCATCGTCGCCTGGCTGGGGAAGGAGAACGGGAGCGCGGTGGCGCCTGCAAGAGCGACGGCGAGGCGTGGGAGGGAGGGAGGCGGCTGGAGGAGCGAACGAGGGAGGAGGTGGCTAGGTCTCCGTCAAAGGAGCGGCCCCTTTTATACCCCACTACGCAAAATGACTGAAATGCCCTGGTGGGGGCATGGTATTTACATTCTGTTGCCATTGGAATTTTATCCGATGGCCCACAGCGATCTGGTAAATATCCGACGCCTCACGTGAGCTGAGCCCAAGATCCGACGGCCGAAATCGCATCAGGAAAACGATCGAACGGTCCAGAATCCAAAGGAACGGGAGAGCTCCATTTTGCTTCGGTTTCTAACAAGGGGATAAGAACGTTAAACGTGTTAAACGTTTTTATATTCTAGAACAGAGGGTGTACTTATTAAATTATCCGATCGAAACGACGACGTCGTGGTTGTCCGTGTTCCATGCCTCCGTGTGAGTCCGCGTCTGTACGCCTCGGGAAGGCCGACGATGTTTACTTGCAGAACATGCAGTTTAGACTGGTCATAGTGGGTAGTAACATAGAGTAGTAACTTACCGATGTTACTAGTCTATGTTAGTACCTCCATAGTGGGTAGTAACATATGAGTGGTATTGTGAAAGAGTTCATTTATTAGGCTATAGACTCATTATGTCTTGAAATGTGTGATGTTACAGTAACTAGCTAAGTTACCACAAACCCCTCTTTCCTCATTAATTAGCTGCCACATAAGCAATCTTGTATTGAAATGTGTGATGTTACTAGTCAAGTTACTCCCACTGTGGCTAGTCTTAGTTGCGCCGTTGCGCGCGGTACGTGTTTTGCATGCATCGGCACGTAGTACGATATGAACACATGAGCTTAATTGTCTTCATGCTAATGGTGTTAATTTCCCTCCCTTCTAACCAAGATCTACTATGCACCATACGGAACCGTGTATGAGATGATGGCGAGGCTCGCGTTTAAACACGCGCCAGTTTCACACTTTCGGCATGAAGGACGTCACGTCAGTCAAAGCTGCCACTCGGCAACAAATGCTCTACCTACATTTGAAAGGAAGCATAGAATTTCTCTGGAATCGGGTGCTAGATGTCTCGATCTGTGCGTTTGAGGTTGAAAGCACATTTCATGCATTGTGTGGTGCCCCCATGCTATAGATCTTTGGAATTCAGTTGCAGAAGTTTGGCCGCTGCCACCAGTACTCGAGGTTCAGAATACAGAACATGAATGGCTGTTGCATCTGGTTGGTGATCTTCCTGAATTTTTAAGGTTGCATCTGCTTATGCTCTTATGGAGGATTTGGTTTGTCCGTAATGAAATTATCCATTATAAACCTGCACCTCCTACTGATGTGTCCAAGCGGGTTCTTGTGTAGTTATGTTCAGTCCATCCTTGCTATCCAATATGATCCACTCTTCGACCCAGTAAAAGGCAAGGCACCGGTTTCCGAACCTTCTGCAAATCTGAAGATACGTGATGGACATGTTGGCGTTGGTGGCATACGTTGGAAGCTCCCTGAGTCTGGATGGGTCAAGTTAAGTACTGATGGATCTTTTGTTCAAGCAGATGGATCGGCAGAAAGTGGTATGATCCTTAGGGACCAAGCAGGAGACATTGTTTTCTCTTCATGCAGATGCTTACACTATTGTTCTGAAGCTTTGGAAGCGAAGCTCCCGGCGATCAAAGAAGGTTTGGCTTTGGCCTTGCAATGGAGCCAGATGTCAATATTGAGACAGACTCAGTTGACACAGTAAATTTGTTAAAGAAGAATGGTATGGATAGATCTCGTTTTGGCTTCATGGTGAATGAGATTAGATTACTCATGTCACATAAAAATACTTGTATTACTTATATTCGACGAAACCAGAATTTGGTGAGTCATGTATTAGCTAGTTATGGGAGGACCAGTGGTAGAACTGCAGTTTGGCTGGCCTCTGGTCTTGTTAATATTATGGAACTCTGTAATTCTGAAGTAGCTGATGCTACATGAATGATGCAAGTTATTTCCCGAAAAAAGAAGCTGCCACTCGGCCCGTGGTTACAAAGCAACCGGGAACCTTCAAATCGAGCGTAAACTCAGCCCGATAGCACTGACGAACCACTCGAGGATTGACAAGGTAGCTGCCGGTCAGACGGTCAGTCCCCGTCCACTCGGCTTGTACCCACCGTGACATAATGACCCTCTTGACCATCGTATTAGTTAATTAACAGCACAACGGGACGCAGCCACGTACGTACGAACCTAGGGTTTATGTTTTCTTTAAGAAGAGAACGTCGTAGGAACCCAGAGCTTAGCTTGCCTTCTTCTTCACACACATGGCGTTTCCTCTGCTTCTTCTAGTACTAAAATCTAAATCCGCGTTCCATGTTCGGGTTGGCACGCATGGACAATTTTAGCAATGCTTTCACGCGCAGGTTTCACGCTTTAAGCATGCACAGGCGCGAAACAGTAATGAACACAAAAAGGTCAAAGCCTGCATCTGCCTGCCGATCCAACGGTTGCAAGAGGAGAAATGGGCACACCAACGGGGCTGGGCCGCACTGCTCCTGCACTGGCACATGCTCTGCTAGTTAATTACTGCCAAAGAGGAAGTGTGGCATCCTCAGATGTTTTGTTGTAAGTTAGAACTTGATTTTCTTGTTCAGACAAATTCCTTGGTGAACACAATCCACTTTATGCAGAGTCATCTGGCCGCCCGATTGTGTAACATGTGTGTTGTCTATACGGTGACTTCCATGTACACACCAAGAGGAAGAGACAACGGACCACATCCTCATCCGGTCCGATGTGTATGCTATGTTAGCGTATGTATTTTCTCATGTATTTTGTACTTGTATGTAACTTCTCTCTGTACCTGTCCTGTACGACTCGGTCTATCCACGCCTGGCTTGCGTGCCACCATTGTAGGGGCGTCGGGCAAACCTCTCTCCATATATGTTGTAATCTGTAACACCTGTGCATCAATCAAGGAAGATAGTTTCCAACTTGGTATCAGATATCCAGGTTCATGGCCGCGGACGACTCCTCTCCCTCCTCCGCCGCCCTCAGCTCCGGCACCTCGCCGCCTTCCCTCTCTTCCACGGCGCCTGCTGCCCCCAGCCCTTCGGCTTCCTCCATGGCGACCTCGCCGCCCTTCGTCTTCGAGATCAGCCCCTCCCTCTTCCACGGTACCACCGGCTCCTCTGCCTCCCAATTCGCCCCCGTCTTCACCTCGGCTCCGCCGGCGCCGCCACCACCTGCTCCCCGCAACCCCATCTTCCCAGACCACATCACCAACCACATTAAGTTCCTCCTAAATCCTGCTGATCACAACTACCACAAGTGGAAGTCATTCTTCCTCATGGTCCTGGTTCGCTACGGTGTTCTCTTCCTCATCGAGCACCCACTTTCCCCCAATGTCGATGCCTCCTACCACGAGCTCGATGCCCATGTTGCCCTTTGGATCTACGCTACTCTTGCGGATCCCATGGTCGACCACATCGTCAGCGCCACCACCACCTACGCTCTCTGGAAGAAGATCCGCGATTTCTTTCTCGCCAATCGAGCTGCCCGGTTCATGATCCTCAACCGGTAGTATCGCAATCTCAAGCAGGGCGATCTTCCCGTGGCCGAGTACGCGTGCCGCATGAAGCTCCTCACCGACGGCCTCGCGGACATCGATCACGCCGTCACGGAGATCGACCTCACCACCCAGTTTCTCCATGGCCTCGACAAGCGCCTCGACACCATCCGCGTCGTCCTTGGTGACTAGGGCCTTCCGTTCGACACCATCCTCTCACGGGTGGTCTTGGTCGAGGAATCCCAGGCACAGCGTGCCGCCGAAGAGAGTGCCTCCGCCTTCGCTCTTCCTGGCGGCGACCGCGGCTCCACCAGCGGCTCTGGCTCCGGCTCCCGTGGGACCAGGGATCGCGGCCCGAGCAGCTCCTCCGACAAGCTGCCCACCGACCGCGCCCGGGATCCTCCTCCATAGCCGCCCCATTCTGATCGTGGTCGCGGTGACCGTGGCCGTGGACGCGGCCGTGGGCGCGGTGACTCCACTGGGCGCGGCCATCCGGTGCCTCTGCTCTCGCCGTTCACCGGGTACTTCGCCCCGTATGGCATGGCCCTTCCGGCGCCGCGCTCTGGTTGGGTCCCTCCCAATGCCGCCGGCGTCCTTGGCCCCCGTCCGGGCGCCCACGCTCAGGCCTACACCATGTACCAGCCGACGCCTCCACCGCCGCACTACCCGCCTTAGCAACCCTCGTGGGATCACCTTGCCATGCTGAACGCTGCTTACAGCTACTCCGGCTTCCCCAACACCCCTCACCCCGAGTGGTACATGGATAGTGGCGCTTCCTAGCACGTCAGCGGCAACCAAGGTACCTTGACCATGTCTTGTTCTTCCTTAAAGCATGTTCCTTCTCATATTCTTGTCGGCAATGGGCATCACCTTCCCGTCACGGCCACTGGATCCACCACTCTTCCCCCTCATGATTTTCGTCTCACTGACATTCTTGTTTCTCCAAATGTCGTTACTAGTCTTATCTCCGTTCGCAAGTTCACTACTGATAACTCTTGCTGTGTGGAATTTTTCCCTTGTGGTTTTCTTGTGAAGGATCTACGCACTCGGAAGGTTCTCATGATCTTCGCTAGCACCGACGATCTCTACCCCTTTATTGGCACCGCTCCGGCAAGGGCGTCGGCATCGGCCCTCCTCGCGGATTCCCCGGATGTGTGGCACCGTCGCCTTGGACACCCCGGCGCTCATAGCTTTTCTTCCATCACTCATGACTTTCTTGTTGATTGTAATAAAATGCCCCACACTCCATGTAGTGCTTGCCAATTAGGACGTCAACCACGTCTCCCCTTTCCTTCCTCTACTAGCCGCACATTTGCTCCCTTTGATTTAATTCATTGCGATTTATGGACCTCGCCAGTTGTAAGCTTTTCGGGATTTCAATACTATCTTATTGTATTGGATGATTACACCCATTACTCATGGACATTTCCCATGCGCCACAAATCCGATACATCCACCATCCTGCAACGGTTCTTTACGTTTATGCACACACAATTTCATGTGATCATCAAAAGCATGCAATGTGACAACGGTGGTGAATTCATCAATGCATCCCTCTGCTCGTTCTTTTCGTCCAACGGCATCGCTTACCGCTTCTCCTTCCCTCATACCTCTCCACAAAACGGCAAGGCCGAGCGTCTCATTTGCACCACCAACGACATCGTTCGCACGCTTCTCATGCAAGCCCATCTCACCCCTCCATTTTGGGTCGAAGCCCTGCACACGGCCACTTACTTACTAAACCGGCGTCCCTCTCGTGCCATTGCCTCCCACACTCCCTATTTCCTCCTGCATGGCGCACACCCCACCTACTATTACCTTCGGGTGTTTGGGTGTTTATGCTACCCCAATTCCTATGCTACATCGGACCACAAGCTCACCCCTCGTTCCTCTCGCTGCATTTTTCTCGGTTATCCCCTCGAGCACAAAGGGTACAGATGCTATGACCTCGCCACCCGTCGCATGATCGTCTCTCGTCGCGTCATTTTTGATGAGATAGAGTTCCCCTACCAGCCGCCCACATCCTGGCACGAGCACCACCCCTCCATAGAAAATCCCCATGCAGCCCCCAACCACCCCGTGCATGCCTCGGATCCGGCGTCGTTCCCACCTGCGCCCCCTCCCCCGCCCCCGGATTCGCGCACACCTCCCCACCACGGACCCCACCAAATCACACGTACCACCATTCAACCAGCCAACCCTCCCTCGCCTCCCGATTCGCGAGCGGCAACTCGCTCGTCGCCCACCCACCCGACCGCTTCCCCCGCGGGCCCCACATACCCCCACGCGTCCACCTCCCACGCGGCTTGCTCGCCCGCATCGCCTGCTGGGTCTGCCTCATTCCACACGCCTGTTACCCGCACGCTCGAATGCTCCTCGCCTGTCGCATGCACTGGCGCTCGATCCTCCTCGGATCCATCACCCTGCCCTGTCACCGGTCCCACTGAATCTCCCTTTCCTTCCGCGCCAACCACTCCAGCCGAGCCACGTTTGCCGCGCCATGCTCTTCCCGTACAGCCACCCCACAACGCACACCGTATGTCTACACGAGCCAAATCCGGTTATCTCATGCCTAAATGCCTTTTTCTCGCCCACACCACTTCTTCTTCCATCTCTCCCATTCCCCCCACCTACAAATCCGCCCTCAAAGGCCCTCATTGGCGACAAGCTATGCTAGAAGAATACAATGCTTTAATGAACAACTTTACTTGGTCTTTGGTGCCTAAACCTGCAGGTGTTAACGTGGTCACGGGGAAATGGATTTCTTGTCACAAGTTCCATCCTGACGGCTCTTTGGCTCGCTACAAAGCACGATGGGTTGTTCGAGGGTTCACTCAGCAAGAAGGGATTGATTATGGAGAGACTTTCAGTCCGATTGTCAAACCGGCCACCATATTCGCGTCGTCTTGAGTCTCGCCACATCCCACTCGTGGCCACTTGATCAACTTGACGTGAAGAACGCTTTCCTTCATGGCGATCTTCACGAGACGGTCTATTGTGCTCAACCCGCGGGGTTTGCGGATCCCTCCCGACCGGACCACGTTTTCCATCTCCGCAAGTCTCTCTACGGCCTCAAACAGGCTCCCGGCACTTGGTTCCTTCGGTTCCAAGCCTATCTCCTATCTCTCGGATTTTGCGCCTCCAAGAGTGACTCTTCTCTCTTTATTCTTCACGATGGTGCCTCCATCGCGTACTTGTTGGTCTACATAGATGACATTACCCTTACGGCCAACACTCCCACTACACTTCACTCCATCATCACCGCGCTCAAGAACGAGTTCTCTATGACCGATCTCGGTGCTCTCCACCACTTCTTGGGCATCAACGTCACCCCCAACACATCCGGTGTGTTCCTCTGCCAACAACAGTACACTCTTGAGATCTTGGAGCGGGCCAAGATGCTTAATTGCAAACCGGTAACCACCCCGGTGTTGGGGAACGTAGTAATTTTTTTAAAAAATTCCTACGCACACGCAAGACCATGGTGATACATAGCAACAAGAGGGGCGAGTGTTGTCCACGTACCCTCGTGGACCGAAAGCGGAAGCGTTAGCACAACGCGGTTGATGTAGTCGTACGTCTGCATGATCCGACCGATCAAGTACCGAACGCACGGCACCTCCGAGTTCAGCACACGTTCAGCCCGATGACGTCCCTCGAACTCCGATCCAACCGAGTGTTGAGGGAGAGTTTCGTCAGCACGACGGCATGGTGATGTTGATGATGTTCTACCGACGCAGGGCTTCGCCAAAGCACCGCTGCAGTATTATCGAGGTGGACTATGGTGGAGGGGGGCACCGCACACGGCTAAAAGATTAAATGATCAATTGTTGTTTCTCTAGAGGTGCCCCCTGCCCCCGTATATAAAGAAGCAAGGGGGGAGAGGCGGCCGGCCAAGGAGGGCGCGCCAAGGGGGGAGTCCTACTCCCACCGGGAGTAGGAGAAGGGAAGGAAAAAGGAGAAGGAAGGAAGGGGGCGCCCCCCTCCCTAGTCCAATTTGGACCAGTCCATGGGGAGGGGTCTGGCCACCCTTTGAGGCCTTTCTCTCCTTTCCCGTATGGCCCATTAAGGCCCAATACGAATTCCCATAACTCTCCAGTACTCCCGAAAATACCCGAATCACTCGGAACCTTTCCGATATCCGAATATGGTCATCCAATATATCGATCTTTACGTCTCAACCATTTCAAGACTCCTCATCATGTCCCCGATGTAATCCGGGACTCCGAACTCCTCCGGTACATCAAAACTCATAAACTCATAATATAACTGTAATCGAAACTTTAAGCGTGCGGACCCTACGGATTCGAGAACTATGTAGACATGACCGATACACGTCTCCGGTCAATAACCAATAGCAGAACCTGGATGCTCATATTGGCTCCCACATATTCTACGAAGATCTTTATCGGTCAGACCGCATAACAACATACGTTGTTCCCTTTGTCATCAGTATGTTACTTGCCCAAGATTCAATCGTCGGTATCTCAATACCTAGTTCAATCTCGTTATCGGCAAGTCTCTTTACTCGTTCCGTAATACATCATCCCGCAACTAACTCATTAGTTGCAATGCTTGCAAGGCTTAAGTGATGTGCATTACCGAGTGGGCCCAGAGATACCTCTCCAACGATCGGAGTGACAAATCCTAATCTCGAAATACGCCAACCCAACAAGTACCTTTGGAGACACCTGTAGAGCACCTTTATAATCACCCAGTTGCGTTGTGACGTTTGGTAGCACACAAAGTGTTCCTCCGGTAAACGGGAGTTGCATAATCTCATAGTCAAAGGAACATGTATAAGTCATGAAGAAAGCCATAGCAACATACTAAACGATCGTGTGCTAAGCTAACGGAATGGGTCATGTCAATCACATCATTCTCCTAATGATGTGATCCCGTTAATCAAATGACAACTCATGTCAATGGCTAGGAAACATAACCATCTTTGATCAACGAGCTAGTCAAGTAGACGCATACTAGTGACACTCTGTTTGTCTATGTATTCACATATGTATTATGTTTCCGGTTAATACAATTCTAGCATGAATAATAAACATTTATCATGAAATAAAGAAATAAATAATTACTTTATTATTGCCTCTAGGGCATATTTCCTTCAGTCTCCCACTTGCACTACATTCAATAATCTAGATCACATCGCCATGTGATTTAATACCAAGTTCACATGAACATGCGATTAACACCCATAGTTCACATCGTCATTTGACCAACAATACCCAAAGGGTTTACTAGAGTCAATAATCTAGTTCACATCGCTATGTGATTAACACCCAAAGAGTACTAAGGTGTGATCATGTTTTGCTTGTGAGAGAAATTTAGTCAACGGGTCTGCCACATTTAGATCCGTATGTATTTTGCAAATTTCTATGTCAACAATGCTCTGAACGGAGCTACTCTAGCTAATTGCTCCCACTTTCAATATGTATCTAAATCGAGACTTAGAGTCATCCAGATCTGTGTCAAATATTGCATCGACGTAACTCTTTACGACGAACCTTTTGTCACCTCCATAACCGAGAAATATTTCCTTATTCCACTAAGGATAATTTTGACCACTGTCCAGTGATCTACTCTTAGATCACTATTGTACTCCCTTGCTTAACACAGTGTAGGGTATACAGTAGATCTGGTACACAACATGGCATACTTTATAGAACCTATGGCTGAGGCACAGGGAATGGCTTTCATTCTCTTTCTATCTTCTGCCGTGGTCGGGCTTTTAGTCTTACTCAATTTCACACCTTGTAGCACAGGCAAGAACTCTTTCTTTGACTGTTCCATTTTGAACTACTTCAAAATCTTTGTCAAGGTATGTACTCATTGAAAAAACTTATGAAGCGTTTTGATCTATCTCTATAGATCTTGATGCTCAATGTGTAAGCAGCTTCACCGAGGTCTTTCTTTGGAAAACTCATTTCAAATACTCCTTTATGCTTTCCAGAAAATTCTACATTATTTCCGATCAACAATATGTCATTCACATACACTTATGAGAAATGTCGTAGTGCTCCCACTCACTTTCTTGTAAATACAGGCTTCACCGCATGTCTGTATAAAACTTATATGCTTTGATCAACTCATCAAAGCGTATATTCCAACTCCGAGATGCTTGCACCAGTCCATAGATGGATCGCTGGAGCTTGCATATTTTGTTAGCACCTTTAGGACTGACAAAACCTTCTGGTTGCATCATATGCAACTCTTCTTTAATAAATCCATTAAGGAATGCAGTTTTGTTTATCCATTTGCCAGATTTCATAAAATGCGGCAATTGCTAACATGATTCGGACAGACTTAAGCATAGATACGAGTGAGAAAATCTCATCGTAGTCAACACCTTGAACTTTGTCAAAAACATTTTTCGACAAGTCTAGCTTTGTAACTAGTAACACTACTATCAGCGTTCGTCTTCCTCTTGAAGATCCATTTATTTTCTATGACTTGCCGATCATTGGGCAAGTCAACCAAAGTCCACACTTTGTTCTCATACATGGATCCCATCTCAGATTTCATGGCCTTAAGCCATTTCGCGGAATCTGGGCTCATCATCGCTTCCTCATAGTTCGTAGGTTTGTCATGGTCAAGTAATATGACCTCCAGAACAGGATTACCGTACCACTCTGGTGCGGATCTCACTCTGGTTGACCTACGAGGTTCGGTAGTAACTTGATCTGAAGTTACATGATCATCATCATTATATTCCTCAATAATTGGTGTAGGAGTCACAGGAACAGATTTCTGTGATGAACTACTTTCCAATAAGGAAGCAGGTACAGTTACCTCATCAAGTTCTACTTTCCTCCCACTCACTTCTTTCGAGAGAAACTCCTTCTCTAGAAAGGATCCATTCTAGCAACAAATATCTTGCCTTCGAATCTGTGATAGAAGGTGTACCCAACTGTCTCCTTTGGGTATCCTATGAAGACATATTTCTTCGGTTTGGGTTTAAGCTTATCAGGATGAAACTTTTCACATAAGCATCGCAACCCCAAACTTTAAGAAACGACAACTTTGGTTTCTTGCCAAACCACAGTTCATACGGTGTCGTCTCAACGGATTTAGATGGTGCCCTTTTTAACGTGAATGCAGCTGTCTCTAATGCATAACCCCAAAACTATAGTGGTAAATCGGTAAGAAACATCATAGATTGCACTATATCCAGTAAAATATGGTTATGATGTTCGGACACACCATTATGTTGTGGTGTTCCAGGTGGCACGAATTTGTGAAACTATTCCACATTGTTTTAATTGAAGACCAAACTCGTTAACTCAAATATTTGTCTCCGCGATCAGATTGTAGAAACTTTATTTTCTTTTCACGATGATTTTCCACTTCACTCTGAAATTCTTTGAACTTTTCAAATGTTTCAGACTTATGTTTCATCAAGTAGATATACCCATATCTGCTCAAATCATCTGTGAAGGTCAGAAAATAACGATACCCACCGTGAGCCTCAACACTCATCGGATCGTATACATCAGTATGTATTATTTCCAATAAGTCAGTTGCTCGCTCCATTGTTCCGGAGAACGGAGTTTTAGTCATCTTGCCCAAGAGTCATGGTTTGCAAGCATCAAGTGATTCATAATCAAGTGATTCCAAAAGCCCATCAGCATGGAGTTTCTTCAAGCGCTTTACACTAATATGACCTAAACGGCAGTGCCACAAATAAGTTGCACTATCATTATTAACTTTGCATCTTTTGGCTTCAATATTATGAATATGTGTATCACTATGATCGAGATCCAATGAACCATTTTCATTGGGTGTGTAACCATATAAGGTTTTATTCATGTAAACAGAACAACAATTATTCTCTAACTTAAATGAATAACCGTATTGCAATAAACATGATCAAATCATATTCATGCTCAACGCAAACACCATATAACACTTATTTAGGTTCAACACTAATCCCGAAAGTATAGGGAGTGTGCGATGATGATCATATCAATCTTGGAACCACTTCCAATACCCATCATCACTTCATCCTTAACTAGTTTCTGTTCATTATGCAACTCCCGTTTCGAGTTACTACTCTTAGCAACTGAACCAATATCAAATACCGAGGAGTTGATATAAACACTAGTAAAGTACACATCAATAACATGTATATCCAATATACCTTTGTTCACTTTGCCATCTGAAAGCACAAGTGCTCCCTGGGTGATTTTGGTAATTAATGACAACATATCTCTTGTTGGACTAATACTTTTACCTAGTATGTATCAGACGAGTTCAAAAAATTAAGTGGCATGGACTAGAGGATGTGGAACCCCTTCAAGATGCTAAGGACAAAGGATTGGCTCAAGCTTCAAGATCAAGACTCTACATTTTCTATTTTAGTGATCCAAGATCACATTGAGTCTATAGGAAAAGCCAATACTATCAAGAGGGGATGAGGTGTTGCTTAATGGCTTGCTTGCTCAAAGTGCTTAGTGATATGCTCCAAAACCCTCAACTACCTTCCGACATCCACATATGACCTAAACCAAAAGTCAAACTCGGCCCCACCGATTCTTTCTATCCGGCGCCACCGAGTTCAGATGTCATAGCCACTTCCACAAACCCTAGACAAATCGGTTTCACCGATAGGGATCTCGGTCTCACCGAGATGGGATTGTAATCTCACTGTTTATGTCCATTACCAAAATCAGTCTCACCGAGTTTGAGCAATCGGTACTACCGAGATTACAATGCAAACTCTCTGGTCAGCTTATTACCAAAATCGGTTCCACCGAGTTTGTGTAATCGCTCTCACCGAGTTTGCCTGACCAACTCTCTGGTTAGCTTATTACCAAAATCGGTCCCACCGAGTTTGTGTAATCGGTCTCACCGAGTTTACGTTATGCCCTAACCCTAACCATATCGGCCCTACCAAGTTGCATCTCAGTCCCACCGAAAATCCTAACGGTCACTAGGTTTACTAAATCGGTCCGACCGAGTTTCTCAATTCGGTCTCATCGAGATTGGTAAATTGTGTGTGACGGTTAGATTTTGTGTGGAGGCTATATATACCCCTTCACCCACTCTTCATTCATGGATAAAGCCATCAGAACATATCTACACTTCCAATACACATTTTCTGAGAGAGAACCACCTACTCATGTGTTGAGGCCAATATATTCCATTCCCACCATATGAATCTTGATCTCTAGCCTTCCCCAAGTTGCTTTCCATTCAAATCTTCTTTCCACCAAATCCATATCCTGTGAGAGAGAGTTGAGTGTTGGGGAGACTATCATTTGAAGCACAAGAGCAAGGAGTTCATCATCAACACACCATTTGTTACTTCTTGGAGAGTGGTGTCTCCTAGATTGGCTAGGTATCACTTGGGAGCCTCCGACAAGATTGTGGAGTTGAACCAAGGAGTTTGTAAGGGCAAGGAGATCGCCTACTTCGTGAAGATCTACTGCTAGTGAGGCAAGTCCTTCATGGGCGATGGCCATGATGGAATAGACAAGGTTGCTTCTTCGTGGACCCTTCGTGGGTGGAGCCCTCCGTGGACTCGTGCAACCGTTACCCTTCGTGGGTTGAAGTCTCCATCAACGTGGATGTACGATAGCACCACCTATCGGAACCATGACAAAAACATTTGTGTCTCCAATTGCGTTTGAATTCTCCAAACCCTTCTCTTTACATTCTTGCAAGTTGCATGCTTTACTTTCCGCTACTCATATACTCTTTGCATGCTTCCTTGCTATGTATTGTGTTTGTTAAACTTGTGCCAAAACTCCACTTCAACTTAAAGAAATTAAAAACTGCAACTTTTAGTACTTAGTGTCTAATCCCCCCCTCTAGACACCTCTTCTCGATCCTTTCAATTGGTATCAGAGCATTGGTCTCCATTGCCTTGGTTTAAATACCTTTGGAGGAAGATGGATGTGTCTACTTTAGGGAGTCTTAGACATAGAGTGCCTATTCTTGATGGAGAATATTTTCATGAGTGGAAAAATGAAATGCTTGAGATTTTCAATGAATATCACTTGAACAAGTACATTGCTAGCCCGTGTGCACCTCATATTGATCCCTCGCATCCCACACCCGAAGAAGATCTTGACATGATTCACAATCTTAGAACTATAAATCTTATCATAAGAGGATTGCCTAAAAATTTGATTGCTAGTTTGCCTACTCTTGGTTGTGCCTATGCTATATGGAAATTTCTTGAGGAACGATTTCCAGATTATTCCTTGAAAAATTTAGATGAAATTCTCCATAAGTCTATTGCTTTGAGTAAGATGAATTCTAGTGATCCTAGCTTTGGTGATTGTCTATTTGAGCTTACCAATCTCATGCGTGCCATAGGAAATGTTGGGATCATTAGCGATATCATATCCGAAGCTATTAGAATTCATAAAGGTGACCATTGTGATGATCATTTGTCTAATGAATTACCCTCTCTAGGAATTGATCAATTACAAAATGATCTTGAACATGGATACTATGGTGAGGATGATGATAGTGACTATGATCTCGATGATGCGATGAGACACTTTGGTCTTATGGCCAATCTTCGCGGCTACATGGCTGGAGGAAAGGAATGGGTCCTTGATAGTGGATGTACTGATCATATGACCGGAGATAAAGACATGTTCCGTGAGCTTGATGGAAACGACGGCCCTCGAAAGTATGTCACTTTTGGTGATAATTCAAAGGGTAAGGTGGTTGGCCTTGGTAAGGTGGCCATCTCACATGATAGCTCCATACAAAATGTCATGCTCGTTGAATCTCTTGGCTACAACTTACTTTCAGTATCTAGACTTGCTGATTTCGGTTTCAATGTCCTATTTACTAAAGTAGACTGCCAAGTGTTTCATAGAGATAATCATAAAATGGTCTTTACTGGTATACGTAGAGGAGATCTTTACATTGTTGATTTATCTAAAAAGGCTCAACCTAGAACTTGCTTAATTGCTAAATCTTCTAAAGGCTGGTTGTGGCATAGAAGGCTAGGCCATGTGGGCATGTGAAACCTTGACAAACTCATTAAAGGAAATCATATCCTTGGCGTTAATGATGTCATATTTGACAAGGATAGACTTTGTAGTGCTTGTCAAGCAAGAAAACAAGTTGGGGGAAGTCATCGCGCTAAGAACATCATGACCACAAGAACACCACTCGAGCTACTTCACATGGATCTCTTTGGTCCAAATGCCTACAAGAGTCTTGGTGGTAACTCATTTGGTCTAGTCATAGTTGATGGTTTTTCAAGATTTACGTGGGTGTTCTTTCTTGATGAAAAATCGCAGGTCCAAAAGATCTTCAAAAACTTTGCTAGGAAGGCCCAAAATCAATTTGACATGAAGATCAAGAAAGTTCGGAGCGACAATGGAACGGAGTTCAAGAACGCAAATGTGGATGCCTTTCTTGATGAGGAAGGGATTTCACATGAGTTCTCCGCTACGTACACACCTCAACAAAATGGAGTCATGAGAGGAAGAACCGGACTCTTATCGAGATGGAAAGAACGATGCTTGATGAGTACAAGACGCCAAAACACTTTTGAGTGGAAGCGGTTGAGACAGCTTGTCATGCAACAAATCGCCTGTACCTTCACAAGCTACTCGGCAAGACGGCATACGAGCTCCTCACCGGTAACAAACCCCAAGTTGGATACTTTCGAGTATTCAGCTCAAAGTGCTACATTCTTGATAAGCATCGTCGTTCTAAATTTGCTCCTAAGTCTCATGAAGGTTTCCTACTTGGTTATGACTCAAACTCTCACACATACCGTGTCTACAACAATTTCACCTGAAAGGTTGAAGAAACGGTAGATGTGAAGTTTGATGAATCTAACGGCTCGCAAGTAGAGCAATTGCCAATTGATGTAGGAGATAAAGATCCCTCGGAAGCAATCTAAGACTTGTCTATTGGCAAGATTCGTCCAACGGAGATGAAGGAAAGTACCTCGTCCGTCCAAGTGGAAGCTTCCACCTCACGACAAGGTGAACCAAGAGTTGACACGGAAGCATCTACAAGTGGGACACACCAAGATGAAGAAAACGAGGAAGTACATCAAGACGAACGTCAACAACCTCCTTCTCCACCATGACAAGAGAACGATAACGCTAACAATGAAGAAGGCCAAGAAGAAGAACAAGATGAAGAAGATGTTCAACCAAGACCCAAGCAAAAGCTTTCACGAGTTCGAGCAAGAATTGCTAAAGATCATCCCGTGGAGCAAATCTACAATGATATCCAAACTGGGAGAATCACTCGCTCTAAAACTCGTTTGGCTAACTTTTGTGAACATTACTCATTCATCTCTAGCATTGAACCTATGAAGGTTGAAGAAGCATTGGAAGATCCGGACTAGATAAACGCTATGCATGAAGAGCTACACAACTTTGAGAGAAATCAAGTGTGGACATTGGTCGAGAAGCCCGACAACAACCACAACATCATTGGTACCAAATGGGTGTTTCGCAACAAGCAAGATGAAGATGGACAAGTGGTTCGCAACAAGGCAAGTCTCGTCGCCCAAGGCTACACACAAGTCGAAGGTATGGACTATGGTGAAACATATGCTCCCGTTGCTAGACTTGAGTCCATTCGCATCTTACTTGCTTATGCAAATCACCATGATATCACTTTGTACCAAATGGACATTAAAAGTGCTTTTCTAAATGGTGAAATTGAGGAGGAAGTTTATGTCAAACAACCTCCCGACTTTGTCAATCCTAAGACACCTAATCATGTCTACAAATTTCACAAAGCCCTTTATGGTCTTAAACAAGCTCCTAGAGCATGGTATAAATGCTTGACCAAGTTCCTTATTGAAAAAGGCTTTGAAATTGGAAAAATAGATTCTACTCTTTTTACTAAAAGGGTTAATGGAGAACTATTTGTATGCCAAATTTATGTTGATGATATTATATTTGGATCAACTAACCCTCATTTTAGTGAAAAGTTTGGGAAGCTAATGTCGGAGAAGTTTGAGATGTCTATGATGAGTGAACTCAAATTCTTTCTTGGTTTGCAAATCAAGCAAACTAAGGAAGGTACCTTTGTCTCTCAAACGAAGTACACCAAGGACTTATTCAAGAAGTTCAATATGAAAGAATGCAAAGGTATGACTACACCCATGCCTACTAGTGGACATCTTGATTTTGCCAAAGATGGTGAACTGGTCGATCAAAAGGTTTATTGCTCTATGATTGGTTCATTATTATATCTATGTGCTTCACGTCCCGATATCATGCTAAGTGTGTGCATGTGTGCACGATATCAAGATGCTCCTAAGGAATGTCATCTTAAGGCCGTGAAAAGGATAGTGAGATACTTAATACATACACCAAATTTTGGCATTTGGTATCCAAAGAGGGCTTCCTTTGATCTTGTTGGCTACTCCGACTCGGACTATGCCGGTGACAAGGTTGATAGAAAGTCCACTTAGGGTACTTGTCAATTACTTGGTAGATCTCTTGTGTCTTGGTCTTCCAAGAAACAAAACTTGGTATCCTTATCCACCGCCAAAGCGGAATACAATGCCGCTGGTTCATGTTGTGCTGAATTACTTTGGATGACCCAAACTCTTAAAGATTATGGGATATATGTGAAACATGTTCCATTACTTTGTGACAATGAAAGTGCTATCAATATTGCTCACAATCCCGTTCAACATTCCCGAACTAAGCATATTGAAGTTCGTCATCATTTCATTCGAGATCACGTTGCTAAGGGTGACACAAACCTTAAGCATGTTCGCACCGACAAGCATTTAGCGGATATATTATCTAAACCACTTGATGAGAAAGTGTTTTGCAGGTTAAGAGGTGAATTGAACATCATTGATGCTTCAAACCTGGAGTAGGAACTCCATTGGAAACATGCAAGACTTGAACTTACGACTAATCCTTGATATTTCTCCTATATGATTATCTTATGTATTGGAAAATTTGCATCTTGCATGTTATCTAACCCTTGTAGGTACTTGGATGGATCTAATTCTATGAGATTGCAACTCACTCACATCTTGAGCAATCTCTACATCACCAAGTCTCTACACAATGTTGGTTGAAGACAAGGAAGCACACAATCATTCAAACATATCCTTTGACAAATTCTATGGTAATTTTCATGATTGTCATTTTGGATACACAAGTGCTCTTCCTTGCAAAAACTAACCCATGTAGGTAGATGAACTCAAATTCCAAGTGGTGCTCCGAACTCTTGATGAGCTACATCAACCTTGAGCAACCCACACAAGTTCAACTACATGATCACGATCAACACCACAATCCAAGGTATGTCATTCCATCTTAGAGAAGCTTTACTCCAAGTCATGAGTCAAAGCAACTCGACAAGATGTGAATACATCAAAATGCTTAAATGAAAAATGGTAACCCCATTTTGAGCTTAAACGATGAGTACGACCTATGATCAAGTGATCTCACTTGACTCCTAAGTCAATGTACTCTAACATAGGTGACTTTGTCACATCCCAACTCTAGATGAAGTTCTCTTGTGTTCTTTTCTGTGCTTTTGCATTTGTCTCATGCATATAAAAAAACTTCATCTAGATCTTTTAGTTTCTTTTCTTTGCTTTTTGTTCTGCATATTCTGCATCCAATCTATTGCATATCTTTGTGAGATCTTATTTGTCTAGTGAGCTGAGGTGACAAGTGTTTTTCTTTGTGATGAACTCGGTTCCACCGGTCTCATGTCTTCGGTCTAGCCGAAGATTTTCGGAGCAACCGAAGCATACAACTCGGTGACACCGATTTCACAACAGGAAAAACATTTTGCCATCTATTCCTGCTTTATTCTTGATCCAGCTCCACTCAATAAATCTTGTCCTCTGCAAGCATCGCATTTACCTTAATGCTTTGTACTGTGATTCAAGGACCGAACCCATGCACAACAAATTCCAGAAGACCCTTCTTGGAAATTGATGTCAAAGGGGGAGAGAGAGATCACATCAAAGCTTAATTATATCTCTATGGGGAGAGATCTCTAGGGGGAGGGAATACTCCAGGAAAGAGTAATCCTCAAGGATCCCAGATGCTTGATGTTCAAAAGGAGAGATGCCACATGTCTTCTTGGGGGAAAGACATGTTCACATGTGCTTATTTGCATTAGCTCTGTTCGTTTGTTTCCTTGAGCTCTGATTTTATGTTCTCTATCTTCTCCCAGTATCCCATGCTAGATTCAGGGGGAGCAAGACATCCAAGGGAAAGAAAATTATCAAATTCATTGCATATCTTTCTCTTTGGGGACATGTCAATGTCTATCGTGGTACTCTGTAATCACTCTACATGTCATCCCAGTCTTGGTACTCTTGTGGCTTCTTTTGTTTGCTCTAGCTAGTAGGTGCATCTGTGTTATCTAACCTTGTTTATGCAGGCACATCTCACCCTAGCCAACTCAATACCACAAGGTAAGTATATGCATCATAGTCATGTGTATGAGAAATTCTTGCTAATGTACATACTGTTTGCAAGAAGGACTCATGGGCATGAAAGTACATTTCCCATATTCATATCCTTTGCTCTGATGCATATAGCCAAGAAACATGTAACACATTGCCTACCCTGTCATGGTTATGCTCTCACATGCTTCTGTATTCCATATTCACATGATTGCATACATGTAGGGGGAGCCTATGCTTGTTACATGTCTTTCCAAAGCTTCACTTGCTATTCTCTTTATCTTTATCTAAAGCTTTGGTGTATGTTGCCATCAATTACCAAAAAGGGGGAGATTGAAAGCACAAGTGCTCCCTGGGTGATTCTGGTAATTAATGACAACATATCTCTTGTTGGACTAATACTTTTACCTAGTATGTTTCAGACGTGTTCAACAAATTAAGTGGCATGGACTAGAGGATGTGGAACCCCTTCGAGATGCTAAGGACAAAGGATTGGCTCAAGCTTCAAGATCAAGACTCTACATTTTCTATTTTAGTGATCCAAGATCACATTGAGTCTATAGGAAAAGCCAATACTATCAAGAGGGGATGAGGTGCTGCTTAATGGCTTGCTTGCTCAAAGTGCTTAGTGATATGCTCCAAAACCCTCAACTACCTTCCGACATCCACATATGACCTAAACCAAAAGTCAAACTCGGCCCCACCGATTCTTATCTGGCGCCACCGAGTTCAGATGTCATAGCCACTTCCACAAACCCTAGACAAATCGGTTTCACCGATAGGGATATCGGTCTCACCGAGATGGGATTGTAATCTCACTGTTTATGTCCATTACCAAAATCAGTCTCACCGAGTTTGAGCAATCGGTACTACCAAGATTACAATGCAAACTCTCTGGTCAGCTTATTACCAAAATCGATTCCACCGAGTTTGTGTAATCGCTCTCACCGAGTTTGCCTGACCAACTCTCTGGTTAGCTTATTACCAAAATCGGTCCCACCGAGTTTGTGTAATCGGTCTCACCGAGTTTACGTTATGCCCTAACCCTAACCATATCGACCCTACCAAGTTGCATCTCAGTCCCACCGAAAATCCTAACGGTCACTAGGTTTACTAAATCGGTCCGACCGAGTTTCTCAATTCGGTCTCATCGAGATTGGTAAATTGTGTGTGACGGTTAGATTTTGTGTGGAGGCTATATATACCCCTTCACCCACTCTTCATTCGTGGAGAAAGCCATCAGAACATATCTACACTTCCAATACACATTTTCTGAGAGAGAACCACCTACTCATGTGTTGAGGCCAAGATATTCCATTCCTACCATATGAATCTTGATCTCTAGCCTTCCCCAAGTTTCTTTCCACTCAAATCTTCTTTCCACCAAATCCATATCCTGTGAGAGAGAGTTGAGTGTTGGGGAGACTATCATTTGAAGCACAAGAGCAAGGAGTTCATCATCAACACACCATTTGTTACTTCTTGGAGAGTGGTCTCTCCTAGATTGGCTAGGTGTCACTTGGGAGCCTCTGACAAGATTGTGGAGTTGAACCAAGGAGTTTGAAAGGGCAAGGAGATCGCCTACTTCGTGAAGATCTACCGCTAGTGAGGCAAGTCCTTCGTGGGCGATGGCCATGATGGAATAGACAAGGTTGCTTCTTCGTGGACCCTTCGTGGGTGGAGCCCTCCGTGGACTCGCGCAACCATTGCCCTTCGTGGGTTGAAGTCTCCATCAACGTGGATGTACGATAGCACCACCTATCGGAACCATGATAAAAACATCAATGTCTCCAATTGCGTTTGAATTCTCCAAACCCTTCTCTTTACATTCTTGCAAGTTGCATGCTTTACTTTCCGCTGCTCATATACTCTTTGCATGCTTGCTTGATAAGTATTGTGTTTGTTAAACTTGTGCCAAAACTCCACTTCAACTTAAAGAAATTAAAAACTGCAACTTTTAGTGCTTAGTGTCTAATCCCGCCCCCCCTCTAGACACCTCTTCTCGATCCTTTCACCATCCTTCTTATCCACCAAATTCTTGGGGCAGTTCCGCTTCCAGTGACTAGTCCCTTTGCAGTAGAAGCACTTAGTCTCACGCTTAGGACCAGACTTGGGCTTCTTCACTTGAGCAGCAACTTGCTTGCCGTTCTTCTTGAAGTTCCCCTTCTTCCCTTTGCCCTTTTCTTGAAACTAGTGGTCTTGTCAACCATCAACACGTGATGTTTTTCTTGATTTCTACCTTCGTCGATTTTAGCATCACGAAGAGCTTGGGAATCGTTTCCGTTCTCCCTTGCATATTATAGTTCATCACGAAGTTCTACTAACTTGGTGATGGTGACTAGAGAATTTTGTCAATCACTATTTTATCTGGAAGATTAACTCCCACTTGATTCAAGCGATTGTAGTATCCAGACAATCTGAGCACATGCTCACTCCTTGAGCTATTCTCTTCCATCTTTTAGCAATAGAACTTGTTGGAGACTTCATATCTCTCAACTCGGGTATTTGCTTGAAATATTAACTTCAACTCCTGGAACATCTCATATGGTCCATGACGTTCAAAGCTGTTAAGCATGGTGCACTAAACTATCAAATAGTCATCATATTGAGCTAGCCAAACGTTCATAACGTCTGCATCTGCTCCTGCAATAAGTCTGTCACCTAGCGGTGCATCAAGGACATAATTCTTCTGTGCAGCAATGAGGATAGTCCTCAGATCACGGATCCAATACGAATCATTGCTACTAACATCTTTCAACTCAGTTTTCTCTAGGAACATATCAAAAATAAAACAGGGGAGCTAAACGCGAGCTATTGATCTACAACATAGATATGCTAATACTACCAGGACTAAGTTCATGATAAATTTAAAGTTCAATTAATCATATTACTTAAGAACTACCACTTAGATAGACATCCCTCTAATCCTCTAAGTGATCACGTGATCCAAATCAACTAAACCATGTCCGATCATCACGTGAGATGGAGTAGTTTCAATGGTGAACATCACTATGTTGATCATATCTACTATATGATTCACGCTCGACCTTTCGGTCTCCGTGTTCCGAGGCCATATCTGTTATATTCTAGGCTCGTCAAGTTTAACCTGAGTATTCTGCGTGTGCAACTGTTTTGCACCCGTTGTATTTGAACATAGAGCCTATCACACCCGATCATCACGTGGTGTCTCAGCACAAAGAACTTTAGCAACGGTGCATACTCAGGGAGAACACTTATACTTTGATAATTTAGTGAGGGATCATCTTATAATGCTACCGTCAATCAAAGCAAGATAAGATGCATAAAAGATAAACATCACATGCAATCAATATAAGTGATATGATATGGCCATCATCATCTTGTGCTTGTGATCTCCATCTCCGAAGCACCATCATGATCACCATCGTCACCGGCATGACACCATGATCTCCATCATTTTGATCTATATCAATGTGTCGTCACATGGTCGTCTCGCCAACAATTGCTCTTGCAACTATTGCTATTGCATAGCGATAAAGTAAAGCAATTATTTGGCGCTTGCATCTTATGCAATAGAGAGACAACCATAAGGCTTTTGCCAGTTGCCGATAACTTCAACAAAACATGATCATCTCATACAACAACTTATATCTCATCACGTCTTGACCATATCACATCACAACATGCCCTGCAAAAACAAGTTAGACGTCCTCTACTTTGTTGTTGCAAGTTTTACGTGGCTGCTACGGGCTGAGCAAGAACTGTTCTTACCTACGCATCAAAACCACAACGATAGTTTGTCAAGTTGGTGTTGTTTTAACCTTCACAAGGACCGGACGTAGCCACACTTGATTCAACTAAAGTTGGAGAAACTGACACCCGCTAGTCACCTATGTGCATAGCACGGCAATAAAACCAATCTCGCGTAAGCGTACGCGTAATGTTGGTCCGGGCCGCTTCATCCAACAATACCGCCGAACCAAAGTATGACATGCTGGTAAGCAGTATGACTTATATCGCCCACAACTCACTTGTGTTCTACTCGTGCATATGACATCTACGCATAAAACCAGGCTCGGATGCCACTGTTGGGGAACGTAGTAATTTCAAAAAAAAATCCTACGCACACGCAATATCACGGTGATGCATAGCAATGAGAGGGGAGAGTGTTGTCCACGTACCCTCGTAGACCGAAAGCGAAAGCGCTAGCACAACACGGTTGATGTAGTCTTACGTCTGCATGATCCGACCGATCAAGTACCGAACGCATGGCACCTCCGAGTTCAGCACACGTTCAGCCCGATGATGTCCCTCGAACTCCGATCCAACCGAGCGTTGAGGGAGAGATTCGCCAGCACGACGGCATGGTGATGATGATGATGTTCTACCTACGCAGGGCTTCGCCTAAGCACTGCTGCAGTATTATCGAGGTGGACTATGGTGGAGGGGGGCACCGCATACGGCTAAAAGATCAAACGATCAATTGTTATTTCTCTAGAGGTGCCCCCTGCCCCCGTATATAAAGGAGCAAGGGGGGAGAGGCGGCCGGCCAAGGAGGGCGCACCAAGGGGGGAGTCCTACTCCCACCGGGAGTAGGATTCCTCCTTTCCTTGTTGGAGTAGGAGAAGGGAAGGAAAAAGGAGAAGGAAGGAAGGGGGCGCCCCCCCCCTCCCTAGTCCAATTCGGACCAGTCTATGGGGAGGGGTGCGGCCACCCTTTGAGGCCTTTCTCTCCTTTCTCGTATGGCCCATTAAGGCCTAATATGAATTCTCGTAACTCTACGGTACCCCCGAAAATACCCGAATCACTCGGAACCTTTCTGATGTCCGAATATAGTCGTCCAATATATCGATTTTTACGTCTCGACCATTTCGAAACGCCTCGTCATGTCCCCGATCTCATCCGGGATTCCGAACTCCTTCGGTACATCAAAACTCATAAACTCATAATATAACTATCATCGAAACTTTAAGTGTGCGGACCCTACGGGTTCGAGAACTATGTAGACATGACCGAGACACGTCTCCGGTCAATAACCAATAGCGGAACCTGGATGCTCATATTGGCTCCCACATATTCTACGAAGATCTTTATCGGTCAGACCGCACAACAACATACGTTGTTCCCTTTGTCATCGGTATGTTACTTGCCCGAGATTCGATCGGCGGTATATCAATACCTATTTCAATCTCGTTACCGGCAAGTCTCTTTAATCATTCCATAATACATCATCCCACAACTAACTCATTAGTTGCAATGCTTGCAAGGCTTAAGTGATGTGCATTACCGAGTGGGCCCAGAGATACCTCTCCAATGATCGGAGTGACAAATCCTAATCTCGAAATACGCCAACCCAACAAGTACCTTTGGAGACACCTGTAGAGTACCTTTTATAATCACCCAGTTACATTGTGACATTTGGTAGCACACAAAGTGTTCCTCCGGTAAGCGGGAGTTGCATAATCTCATAGTCATTGGAACATGTATAAGTCATGAAGAAAGCCATAGCAACATACTAAACGATCGTGTGATAAGCTAACGGAATGGGTCATGTCAATCAAATCATTCTCCTAATGATGTGATCCCATTAATCAAATAACAATTCATGTCAATGGCTAGGAAACATAACCATCTTTGATCAACGAGCTAGTCAAGTAGAGGCATACTGGTGACACTCTGTTTGTCTATGTATTCACACATGTATTATGTTTCCGGTTAATACAATTCTAGCATGAATAATAAACATTTATCATGAAATAAGGAAATAAATAATAACTTTAGTATTGCCTCTAGGGCATATTTCCTTCAGCCGGTTGACACCAGCTCTAAGCTTTCCTCACACGATGGCATGCCTCTCTCCAACCCGACGCTCTACCGTAGTCTTGCCGGTGCCTTACAATATCTCACCCTCACATGTCCCGACATTGCATATGCCGTCCAACAGGCTTGTCTCTTCATGCATGCTCCTCGCGATTATCATATGCAGCTTGTGAAGCGGATTCTTCGCTACTTGTGCGGCACCTCTCACTATGGACTTCAGCTCTACAAGTCCCCCACCGCGGATCTCATTGCCTATTCCGACACGGATTGGGCGGGGTGGCTGGACACTCGGAAATCAACTTCCAGGTTTTGTGTGTACCTCGGCTCCAACCTTGTCTCGTGGTCTTCTAAGAGGCAAGCCACCATCTCCCGCTCCAGTGCTGAAGCGGAATACCGCGGCGTTGCCAACAGTGTGGCTGAATCATGTTGGTTGCGTCAGCTTCTCTTCGAGCTCAAGCACACACCTACTCGTGCCACCATCGTCTACTGTGATAACATCAGTGCGTCCTATCTCGCTTGTAACCCCATCCAACATCAACGCACCAAACACATCGAGATTGACTTGCACTTTGTACGCGACAAGGTGGCTCTCGGCGAGGCACGAGTTCTTCATGTTCCATCTAGCTCTCAGTTTGCGGATGTTTTCACAAAGGGGTTACCATCACAGGTGTTCTTTGATTTTTGGTCCAGCCTTAACATCCTACCCAACGGAGTTCCGGCTGAGGGGGGTGTTAGCGTATGTATTTTCTCATGTATTTTGTACTAGTATCTAACTTCTCTCTGGTCCTGTACGACTTGGTCTAGCCACGCCTGGCCTACGTGCCACCATTGTAGGGGCGTCGGGTAGACCTCTCTCCATATATGTTGTAATCTATAACACCTGTGCATCAATCAAGGAAGATAGTTTCCAACTTGCTAGACAGAGGAACTAGATGGGTGATCCCTAAAGAGAACAAAGGATGGTTTGACACAAGTGATTCCAGTTTCCTGGAGTTTATGGAAACAGTGAATCCTCGTTCATCGCAATGGCAATGGTAATGGCTAGATGTAACTCGCCTGGTTTTTAAATGTGGGTTAGTCAATCATTTTGGAACGTCCGACGATACACATCCAATGGCGTCTAGCCATTTTTCTTCCACAGACCGCCGCACGGGCCACCGGCCAGACCGCCTGCGACCACCACCCTTAGCCGGTGGTGCTCCCGCGCAGCCTCGCCGCCCCGCCCTCCCCGGAACCTCCCCCACCGCCAGTCTTGCCACCGCACCCTGCCATCCCTCTAGCCCCGCTCGTGTTCGAGGTTTTTCTCCTGTGAAGTTGCACCACCCAGTCCTTCCGCCCCTCGCCCCCCCACCACCGTCGTGTTGCCCCCCCCCTCTATTAACGATAGATAATGGGGTAGCCCTCCGCGAGCCCCTTCCTTCCCTCTTTTTTGCGCTGTTTCTCCTTCCTTCCCTCTGGTGAACTTCAAAATCAACTGACCCCAATTTGAAAATCAATCGACTGACATCTAGCTATTGTGCTTCTTAGTAGGTGTGTTTGACTTGTGAGTGTTTGCTCTATCTTGTCATTCACAATCCTCCTCTAAACAGGCTTTCACCCCGCTTTATACACAGCTGGAGGTGAGCATCTTGTAAATCGTCTTGCTATCTGCAATGAAGATACGGTATATGCCATTGGCGTACTCTAAAAAATGTTTTTTGCATAAAGGACTCCACTGGTTGTTCCGACAACTTGTACTTTCGATCTCTGTCATTTGAATCAGTTACGAAGGCATGTATGTGTGTTTAGTCAAGCCTCGTAAGAGTCATGGTTCAGTTCAACATGGTTTCTTGAGGGTTGGTCAGTGCGGCCGAACTACTAGAGCATGGGGGAAACTTGGTACGTGGATCTAATTCAAAAGAGTCCCAGTTTGTTTTCATACGCCTTTCATTGTGGGAAGCATGGTTCCATTTCTTTTCGAAAAACTCTTGGGAACGCCCTGACTAATCGTCGGTGCGCGTCGGCCGCCTCTGCTACCATTCTATCAGTCTTTAATTTGTGCGGCACGCAAGACCCTTCTCACCACACACATTGCTGCAACATGCGCCATGTTGCAGACAACCGAGCACAACACGGGTGTGTTGGCGTCCCAATCGGGTGCTGTGAGAGAACGCATCACAACATAGTAGATGTCGCAAGTGGACCCAATGCAACATAACAATGGTTGTGAAGGGATGCAGCGCAACGCAGCACAACATGGTAGATGTTACTAGGGGTGAATCTACAAGGGGTGCTTTAACAGGCTCAAGTCCCCCTCTAGCGCCGTAAAATTTGTTTTCACAATTAGTTTCAAGGCCCGGCCTAGCCACTTGCCCGCCTAGCCCAACACATGTATGAATGAGCCCCTTCAATTTTTTTCCTAGATTCGCCACTGGATGTTACGATGGGATGTAGTGCAACATGCCAAATGTTGCTCGGAGAGCAGGGAGAGAGGTGGACGACCAACGACCATGGTTGACTTTGAACGGCCCGCCGGGCGGTTGATCTTTATCCATGCATCGACCGACTCAAACGTAGCGTCAGCCTTTTAGATATTTCATATCGAAACAAAGTCTTTCGCGTTGCCTTACGGCGGTGTGATCTGTGCCGGCCGATAGTGGACGTGTGCGTGTTTGCCCATGTGATCAAGTAGAGAACGGTCGCACCCGGTGATAAGGTGATTAGTACGTACGTACGTCAGGCAGACAAGAACGGTGGGGTGGTTGGCAACTATATCTAGGAGACAGCAGCGAAGGACGCCGAACCACATGGACATGGCATCAGAGGCAAAATTTCGTGTTTTGACCCTTTTCTGAAACCTATTCGAGATCTGACCCTAGGTTAAATTTTTTTCGAGATCTGACCCTTTTGCTACCGCCAGAGTCCATGACGGTAGGGTCTAACAGCGTACCGCCAGAGACTTTGGCGGTAGGAAACATCGCTACCGCCAAACGGGCTCGCGGTAGCGTGCACAACCCTACCGCCAAGGTGCTTGGCGGTAGGCACGAGCACGCACTGTGTTCAATACTTAGGATCTTTTTGGCGGTAGGGCATGCAACCCTACCGCCAGGGTCCTTGGCGGTAGGCTATTAGACCCTACCGCCATGATCCCTGGCGGTAGCAAAAGGGTCAGATCTCGAAAAAATTTCAAACTAGGGTCAGATCTTGAATAGGTTTGAGAAAAGGGTCAAAACATGAAATTTAGCCGACATCGGAGGGGCGAGCCTAAAGGAGTCACTTCACTTGCTCAAGTATCGTCCTAATCCCATCATCATGATAAACATGTTGTACTACTGCACTTTTCTGTTGTCGACTGATAACGCACACGCCATTGACCACGAGGTAGAGAAACCGTCTCTCTGTGAAACCGATGGGTAACCAACCGGAACCCAAGCATCATCTTTTGGTGAATGCTTTACCCGGCGTAGACGTGGCCGGGTTACGCTACTGCTGTACCTGTACTCTGTCTTGATGATAATGGAATGGCTTGGCTGCCATGCACCAAGTGTCACGTGCACGCGCAAACACACGCCTTTTGCAGATTAGCCGGCCAAACCAGATGACGTGTCGAGCCGAATAGAAATAAACGACGGATCGAGACACCTGGACGTTGCCTGAGAGTGACAATAAAAATATTGTTTCAGTAGTGTTAGCGGCCATCGACGTCGACACAAAATATTTCAGCAATGTTAACTACCGTCAACATGGACATGTGTGTGGTACGCGTCACATCGGTGGAGACAAGCAGAGAGACAGTGCGAAGGAAGCACTCTTTTGTTTACGGTTCTGCCACTAGGGAGGTTCTACTGAGTTCACACACGTATTCCCTCCATTCGAAATTACTCGTCCAAGAAATGAATGTATCTAGATTTTAGATCGGTTTCATCCCAAGAGGTTGGCTACTCCATTATCAAAGGCAGTAATATCTCTACTCCATTATCAAAAGCGATGGTGATTTGTTAATAAACCGTCTGAATGTTAGATCAGGTCGCTGCTGCCTCCCCTAGCGCCCCGCTCCTAGCGCCCCGCCATGTGCCACTCCGGCCACGGCGGCCACCATAGCCTCGCCGATCTTTCACCATCGTTCTGCCGCCCCAGTTACGGTGAGTCCTCATCAACTCTCCGTTCTTTCACCATGTCTCTTTCCGATCTCAACTTTTAGGTAGGAAGAAAGTTTGAGGAGGAAGTTTGGAACAAGTGGGGTGTCCGCACCAATGGAGATGGTTCTGAAGTTGCGGGTTTTCTTTTAGTAGCTAAATTCACTCGATCCAAGATCAAACTCTCTCCTCAATCTTTGGGTACCATTCTTCTTGCTTGTTTTGGAGGCAAAGCTTCATCTTTTCAAGTACAACAA
Organism: Aegilops umbellulata; assembly: GCA_032464435.1. NCBI lineage: Eukaryota > Viridiplantae > Streptophyta > Magnoliopsida > Poales > Poaceae > Aegilops > Aegilops umbellulata. Next base: position 634,473,562 of record CP136057.1, on the reverse strand, counting down.
CTCCAAAATTGGTCGTTCAAGTTTTTGGTTTCATCCCAAGAGGTTGGCTACTCCATTATCAAAGGCGGTAATATCTCTACTCCCGAATTCAATCTTAATATCCTTCTATGGGGTAGCGGAGGCCCAAATTCTTGCTACGAACTTGATCAATATCTTCAAGAGAAGGAGGATGAGTGGACTCATATTTTCCGTAGACATCCTCGCAAATCATATGTTCAAGCTCTTACCACACCTGCATCTTTCCATGATCCAATTAGATCTGAGGCACATTCATCGGATTTTCAAATTCGTGTTTCAAATGGAGCTTTTACTTCGGTGCGTAATCGTCTCAATAATGCTACGTATCTTAATGCTCTCGGAGGTAATAATGAGGTGCAATTGACCACATCTATGGCAGCTAGGCAGGCTCAATCAAGGCCAGCTAATTCTCAGGGCAAGACCACCCCATATTGTGTCCGATGCTTTGATACGGGATATTTACGTCGTGCATGTTCTAATAAAATCAAATGCCACAAATGTAAACGGCCGGGCCACATTGCAAAAGATTGTTTCTCCTCGGATCGGCAGCCCACCAACAATCAGCTGGCCCATCTTCCGACTCAGTTGAACTCTGAGCTTACAGGGCAGCCCATTCTAATTTCCTCGGCCCAGCCCACGACGACTCCCCCGATTCCTACCAATCATTTTAGGCATCAAAATATCAGTGCGCAATTGCAGTCAAATCACGCGCCCCTTCCCAATATCCCCTCAGCCCGGGTTGGTACCTGCCATAACGCTGCCTCTCCGTCTTCCAATGCTCCCCCTCTATGCTCTCCTCCCCTGCTTCCCTCTCCACCTCGCCGTGCTCCACCAACCCTGACCTCTCCGACGACCACGCTCACTCTTCCGACGATGGCAACCTTCCCGTTCGATCCAACCCCGTTCATCCCGCCAAACCACCAGCGCATTGATGTTGAAGGGAGACCTGCTAGGGTTCAAGTGGTGGCAGGCGCAACTGCTCCTACCCATGAAAACTGGGCGATTGCGACCATCGTTCCGATGCCAGATCTTTAGGTGACTTTCAACACTATCCGAGAGGTGCTAGCCGATTTTCTCACTGGAGTTATGCATATGGGTTTCTCTGAAATCAGTCCATGTCCTTTCGGTCAAGCTTATGTTAGATTGGATAGTACTTTTGATCGTGATGATTTAGTGCTCAACAGCCTGCATGCATTCACGGATGTTCATGTTATCTTCCAAAAGCATAATGAGGGCTTGAACTAGAGGCGACTGGTGATGAATAGAGAAGTTTGGCTATTACTCTGTGGTTTTCCTTTCGACAGGAAATGCATGCATGAGGTGGCAAATGCAGTGAGAGGTTTTGGCAGATTGATTGAGTGGGATAGGAACTAGAGTACTAGAGCGAATCTGATGGTCAAAGTCAGAGTGGAGGAACTGAGGCACATACCTACAAGCATTGTGATTGGGGAAGGGGATGACTTCCAGTCTGGCTCTCATACTGTCCCCGTGGTTATCCTGCAGCAACTAATTTTAGGTGCAGAACCGCCAGATGAGGACCCAATCCGTCCTAATGGTAATCCTCATCCAGTTCCTCAACAGCCACATTTTCATGCTAACCAACACAGTCACTTCCTGGGTCCTTTGCAACACCATGAACATGATGATGTTCATCTGCCGGACCTGAATCAAGATGCAGAGCAACCCAACTTGAACTTAGCCTTACAGCAGCCTGAAAATGCAGACTGGGACCAAGAAGAAGAGGAACATGAGATGCCTGGTTGGGGACATTGGGCTCTACCTCAGCCAAATCCACTTATTGATCAAGAACTTCATCCGGGGGGATTTTTAGAGCTACGAGACTTGTGGGAACCTATGCAAGAGATTGAACAGGTACCTCTGCCAGACATGGTTAATAACAGTGAGCTTACTCTATCTCTGGTTGGCTCACATAATTCTGCTCCTTCTGCTGAGTCTACTAATGGGCCTGTTGCTGGTCTTGATGCTCTTCTTTTGCCTGATCTGAATATGGCCCAACCCGTGCAACAGTTGCCTCCACAAGTACCACCTGTGGTGTAGAACTTACCAGTCCAACAACTCGATGATCCTCAAAATGCTATGCCCTATGAAAATTTTCATGACAGCAATTTGGATGCTATTCTGATGCAGCACAGCACTTATGATAACCAGCTTACCGAAGACCTAATGTACTAGGAGTTCATGGTTTCTGCAAGGCCACTCACTCCACACCCACCACAGGAGCCCAACATGCTTCAATTTCAGCAGCATTCTCAGACTTTGATGGCTCCAGTTACTGTAACTGATAACCCAGTGGACATTCAGGGCAACAATGATACTTTCAAAGATTCCTCTGCTCCTGTGCAACTGCCCACAGATGTTACCAATATGATTCAAGATAAGGAAATTGGTGAGTCTTCCCACTCCAGTTTGTCTGCTCCACCTGGTTTCCCAGTTCCTATTTACAAAGAGCATGAACAGAATTCTTTGGTAGGTTTTGTCCACCTACCATATGATGCAGACCCTGTGATCATGGAGAAGGGTGTACTTCCTACTTCTATTCAGAAAGAGGCAGTCTCAGACGAAGCTATCTTTGGAAAGGAAGGGGCTCACATATGGAAAACCCACTTTGCTCCCACTTCTGACAGCAAACAGGTAATCCAAGTACCTTTTGAGTGGGTTAATTTCCTTGCAGTGGCTCTTTTATCACGAGACAAGTTTGATTGGGCAAAGAAATTCATTACTTATCAAGTCTGGACTTATATACTTCAAGGAACTGAACCTCATCGCTGCAAATCTTTTGCTATACCTGAACAATATCTTTCTACTTCCTTTGACATATGTGTTGATTCCTCTGACAACTCTCAGGAAGTAGACCAGGAAAATGTGAGCACCCCATCCCACAGAGGCAAGGACATCTATGGACCTACTGCCTCTTCTACATCTGCCATCCACAAGAATAGAAAGAGGAAAGATAAACTGCCTTTGGTGGAAACAGAGGTAAGGAGGAGTTTTTGATTACAGGAACTGAACAAGGGTTTAAAAAAATCTGTTTGCAAGGATAAGAATTGTCTGCCCTGTACATCTTTGCCCCCACCTATTCCAACTAGAGTTGTTAAAAATCTCAACTCTTCTTTTTGTAAGGTGAATATGCAAGATACTTTTGAAGAGAAACTCAGAAATGGGTGCAAGAAGCTCAAGACCAATGCAAGGAAGGCTGGATCCAAGGACAGCCAATCCAAGGAGGCAGCTTAGATTACTCCATTACGTTCGATGTTGAGCAGTGAACCTTTTGTAACAATGACCGCTAGTTTGCTATGTAAGTGGATGGTTAAAGTTGTGGACCCAGTTACACCTAGTGCTACTTGTAACAGACTGGTTATGTGTTCAGCACTTCTGCTATGGCCAAATCCTGGAATGTTTTGAATTGGAATATTAGAGGTATTAATGACAGTAAGAAATGGTTAGCCCTGTCAAATAAAATTGTAGAATCTGCTTGTGATATACTTTGCCTGCAAGAGACCAAGAAAGATCATTTTGACAGTCAGTTCCTCAAAAGTTTTTGCCATAAGAAGTTGAATAAATTTGATTTCATTCCTTCCATAGGTGCCTCTGGAGGCCTTTTGGTTGTTTGGAATGAACAGGTGTTTGAGGGCCTAACCATTCACAAAAACGATTTCTCTATCTCTATTGATTTCACCTCAAAGCATTCAGGGGAACATATTCTCCTCACTAATGTCTATGGGCCCTGTCAAAATCCAGCTAGAACAGTTTTTCTCAATTGGTTCCAGGATTTGCAAATTGAGGATTATGTTAATTGGCTTGTGTTGGGGGACTTCAATTATGTCAGATATCCACATAACAGAAATAGAAGTGGGGGCAACATACAAGATATGTACTCTTTCAATGAATCCATTAACAAACTAGCCCTAATTGAAATTCCACTCAAAGGCCCAAAGTTTACTTGGAGAAACATGCAAGATGCACCTCTTCTTGAGAGACTTGATTGGTGTTTTACCTCTGAGTTATGGACTTTAGCTTATCCTAATACAATGGCAATTCCACTGGCAAAAAAAACATCTGATCATGTTCCTATTGTCATTAAAATTGGTACTTCCATTCCCACATCGAAGATCTTTAGATTTGAGAATTTCTGGCTCCAGCATCCACAATTCAAAGAGGTAGTTAAGAACATCTAGGAGCAGCTAGTGTCTGAAACTGATAGTGCCAAGACCATTTCTGCTAAATTCAAGAAACTGAGAAAAGGACTAAAAATCTAGTCTAAAAGTTGCTCAAACCTAAAGCTCTCCATTTCTAACTGTAATGAAGTCATTCTTATGTATGATCATATTGAAGAATGGAGACAACTGTCAGTAGAGGAACACAATGGTCGATTTATTCTTATCCAACACCTTGAATCACTTCTTCAGATGCAAAAGATCTACTGGAAACAGAGGGCCACTATCAGAAATATCAAGTTTGGTGAAGCTAATACTAAATTCTTCCAGGCCAAGGCTACTATTAAGCATAGAAGCAACCACATTTCCATGCTGAAAGATGAGAATGGCATTGAACATCAAGATCATCACACTAAAGAAGCCATCCACTTTAAAGCCTTTAAAGAGAGGCTTGGGACTACACAATCCACTGATAATCCACTTATTTTGGAATCTTTGATCAATGCTAATGTGGATTTACAGTCTTTAGAAGCCCCTTTCACTAAAGAAGAAATCGATAAAGTGATCTCACAGATGCCTGGTGACAAGTCCCCAGGACTAGATGGTTTCAATGCTGCTTTTCTGAAATCTTGTTGGGAAATTATTGCACCTGATTTCTAAAAACTGATTGTTGATTTCCATGAGGGTAACATCAACATGCAGAGCATCAACTACTCTTTCATCACTCTCATCCCTAAAAATGACTCAGCTGCTGTCCCAAGTGATTTCAGACCCATCTCACTGCTGAATTGCACACTCAAAATTATCGCAAAGCTGCTGGCAAATAGACTTCGGAAAGTTATTCTATCTATGGTGCATGAGAATCAATATGGTTTCCTAAATGACAGAAGCATCCAGGACTGCCTAGCTTGGGCATTTGAATATCTCCATCAATGCCACAACTCTAGGAAGGAGATTATTCTTCTTAAGTTGGATTTTGAGAAAGCATTTGATATGCTAAGTCATGATACTATTTTCAAGATACTACATGCTAAAGGATTTGGGCAAAAGTGGATTAAGTGGATTAAAATTATTTATAGCACTGGATATTCTTCAGTTATCCTTAATGGAGTTCCTGGCAAACAGTTTTTGTGCAAAAAAGGAGCTAGGCAAGGAGATCCCCTCTCCCCTCTGATATTTGTACTGGCTGCAGACATCTTGCAATCTATGTTGAATGAAGCTATGCATGCTGGCATCATAGAGGCTCCCATGGTACATCATTCCTGCTCTGATTTCCCAGTGATTCAATATGCTGATGACACCATCTTAGTCATTCCTGCAGAAGAGAGACAAATTATGCATATTAAGAATCTGCTGCTGCACTTTGCTGGGTTCTCTGGGCTCAAAGTGAACTATTCCAAATCCATTATGATTGCTATCAACACACCATAGGAGAAAATTAACAGGTTATCCAACTTGATGGGATGCCAGGTGGGCACTTTGCCTCTCACTTATCTGGGTCTGCCATTAAGTACTTCCAAGCCCAAGGTAGAAGATTTTACCCCCATGCTCTATAGAATTGAGAAGAGACTTCTAGGTTGCTCCACATTCCTATCCTTTGGAGATAAATTGGTTTTGGTTAAATCAGTCTTTGCAAGCATGCCCATCTACTTCATGAGTTCTCTGTCTATTCCAAAAACAGTTCTCACACACATCACCAAACTCCTCAGACACTGTCTATGGAAAAAATATGGGAGTTCAGAACAGGGGCCTGAACTTATCTCTTGGGACAAGGTGTGTCAGCCAAAACAGCATGGAGGTTTAGATGTTCTGGAGATTCAAACACACAACCAGGCTCTTCTCATGAAATTCATTCATAAATTCCTTAATAAGGAGAACATACCATGGGTCAAGATTGTCTGGGAGGCCTACTACAGCAACAGTCATCCGGGTGAAAGAATGCTAGGCTCATTCTGGTGAAAGGATATTCTAAAACTGTTTCCTAAGTACAAGCAACTTTATCATTGCAAGGCTGGCTTAGGGGATACAGTCCAATTTTGGCATGATCGATGGAGGCAAACTGGACTAAAGGACAATTTCCCTGAGTTATTTTCCTACACCACTCAAGAAAACATCTCCCTTCAGCAGGTGGTTTCTCAACAGTCTTTTGAGGATCTGTTCTATCGACCTTTGTTTAGCCAGGCGTATGATCAGTTTATCCAACTGCAAAATATTCTTGCTGAGCTCCAAGTGCAGGACCAACCTGACAAATGGTCATTGAAAGTAAACACTCCCAAGTTCTCAGCCATGCAAACTTACAAGGCCATCAAGGGCCCGTCTAGGAGCCATAACCTCTTCAAGCTGCTATGGAAGAGTTCAAACCAGCTCACTCACAAAATTTTCTTCTGGCTGCTACTTCATGATAGAGTCAATACCAGAAACCTCCTGAAAAGGAAAAAGATGCCTCTCCAATCCTACAATTGTGCTCTTTGTGCCGAACATACGGAGGAAACCTTGTCTCACCTTTTCTGGGATTGCAGTTTTGCCATACATTGTTGGAGCAATTTAGTTCCACAAAGAAATAGAGGCATCTCAAGTTTTGATGAATGTTGTTTATTGACTGAACAATTCCCCAGAGACATAGCTATGGAAATTATTGTGGCAGCAAGCTGGAGTATTTGGCTCGTTCGAAATGACAAAATCTTCCGCCAAGCACCAGCTCACATAGGAGGATGGAAATACTATCTCCAAGAAAGCTTGAAAGAAACTGAGATTAGAGCAAGATCAGAAATTGCACAGCAAATTAAGGACTGGTCTGAACAGCATTTGATATAATTTTCTTCATGATACCCAAACAAGGAATTGGTTGATGTAGTTGACTTTCGGTATTTTTCCTTTTGTTCTGTAAATAGTCTTATTAATATAAATTTACCGTAGAACATTCTATCCTACGGTATTCCCTTTAAAAAAATGTATCTAGATGTATTTTAGTTGTAGATGCATCCACTTTTGTGACAAGTAATTCCGAACGGAGGGAGTACATCTCCTTAGCGAGCGTTTGGTTATCTGACTAAGCCTGGCTCAGCAAGGAAGCGAGGGATTTGGTTCCTGAGCGAGCCTGCCTCGTATCCTACGGTTTCCAGCTTTTTCTTCGGTTGACTGAGCTAGCCAAATTGGCTCTCCTTCGTCGGCAAGACTTGCCTTGCCTAGCGAGGTAAGCTGGCAAGCGATCCAAAGGCTCCCTTACTTGCTTGTACTTGTACCCAAGACCAAGAGGTTAATTAAGTATGGAGGGTGAATCTGCAACGTATCTTTGTTCGTACTACTAGCACTCTTTACGGTTCCAAGGAGAACTAACCAAAATAAGCACCTCTTGGGTGGGTTAGATGCATCTAACCCAAACTAACCCTTTCGTTTGAATATTTTTGGGTTAGATGAGTCCAAACTAACCCAAACTAACTGTAACTCATGGAATCAAACAGGGCCAATATACTCCTGGGTACTTAGCTAAAGCACTCCCACGTACAAGTTCATGCCACGATGATTCTTACCTACTCTAACTAGTAACCTCAGGCAAAAGAAGCTTAGGTGGGAGTATATACATTTATCTCGTGATCAACCAATGCAAACAGGTTGCTTGCAAACAGGTTGCTTCATGGAAAGACGTGGCGCATCTGTCCAAGCAAGGACTGCATGGGCTCTGACAGTGTTGTACACTTGGGGCTGTTTGGTTGTAGGCCTAACCATGCCATACTTTGTCATATAATGTTGTCACCTTTAGGCAAACTTAGTCTCAAATCAAACAACCTTTGGTGTCCAATTATTTCCCCATGTTAACAAAAGCTTCTACTAATCACCATTGTAGTGGCACCACTCGTAGGTCCTGCAACGATGATTCATACGTACCATGGGTCTAGCATAGGGGCGCGTGACGCATCGCCGCATCCGTGAGAAGAAAAAGGATGATTCATACGTACCATGGGTCTAGCACAGGAGCGCGTGACGCATCGCCGCATCCGTGAGAAGAAAAAGGGGCCTGCAACGCAAAAGTAAGGGTCCAGAGACATATTTGTGAGAAGAAAAAAAGGAGCTGTGCGCGAAATCTCAAAAAAAAATTAGACCATTTCTCGATTTGTGCGTGTCATTCTTGCACAGCGCAGGGGCCATGCTAATCTTCTCTGTATCACTCCAATTTTATCAGATGTCCCTGAAGGGACAAGTCTAGTTACGGCAAGGGGGTTTATAAGCTGGTTTAATCTTCCCTCGTTAGCCGAGGTGGTACTAAACATCAGTCAGCGGGTGTGTTGCTCCCCACGCGGTGTCCCATTATTCTTACCCTCTTGTGGGCTGCACCCTCTTACGCGGCCCAATCTGGTGGCCAGCCCAGATAGTATTTTCCCTTCACATTGACCTGTCATCATCATTTTTCCTGATCATCATTCCTCGCTTCTGGACATGGACGCTCAATTTTAATCTGTTAGCAGTCACGCGCACTCGGTCTACAAACATTAAGCAAGCAATTGACTGACGCTGGGCGATGTGGACATACGCCACGCGACGCCGGCCGTGTGCACAAGCAATCCATGGACCAAACGACCTCGCCCGTTAACTTATCCAGTTTCCAGTCGAGACGACGACGCCGTACGTGGTTGTCCGTGCTCCGTGCCTACGCTTACAATTGCGGTACGTGGTCGATCGCCACACGCAGGCCGGGATAACGAGACGGGCAAGGGTGGACGTGACAGGCCTATACGCTAAGGTCGGCCGGCCGGCCGGCGCGGCGCGGCGTTCCTCTACTCCGGCGAGGACGGACGTGGAAGACCAGGTAACGACTCAGCGTGTATGAGATGACGAGGCACTTGTTCAATTTTGTTTGTGTTAACACGCGCCAATATCAGGCTTTCGGCATGCACGACGACGTCAGTCAAAGCTTCAAATCGACCGAGAACTGATGAACAACTCTAGGATTGACAAGGTCAAACCTTGTCGACGGTCAGTGCTCGTCCACTCGGCCTGTACCGACCGTGACATAATGATCCTGTTGACCGACATCGTTATAGTAAATTAACAGCACAACGGGACGCAGCCACGTACGAACCTAGAAGGAGCTCTAGGTTTTTTTTTTCTGATCTGAAGAGAACGTCGTACGAACATGGAGCTTAGCTTGTCTTCACGCCAATGGCGTTTCCTCTGATTGTGTTCTACTAAAATCTAAATATGCGGTTCCACGTTGTATGTTCGGATTGGCACGCATGGTCAATTTCAGCATGCTTTCACGTGCTACTTTCAGGTTTTATGCGTGCACAAGCACGAGCTAAACAGTTAATAAACGCAAAAAGGTCAAAGCCTGCCGATCCAACGGTTACAAGGCAGACCAGTTAGTAAACGTACATTGCAGTACTGTTGAATCGCTCTGATATAGACGATAGTTAATTAGCCAAAGTGCAAGTGTCGATCGATCCTCAAATGTTTTGCGCTGAGAGCATCTCTTCAATCCCTAGAAAATAGATGAGTAAACGGCGAGTTTACTAGAGTATATTTTTTTACCACACTAAGTTTTGATTATTTCTAGCCGATTACCTAAATTTATTGAAGTAAAACTTACATATGGCTTAAGCATTTTGTTGAAAATCTGATATGCGCCGCCGTGGCTAGCGCGCGGATGGTGACCACGCCGGCAACGTTGTGGCCTCTTCCACTACGGTGAGAAAGATTCACCAAAACCACCGGCTCGAACAGATGGGCACCTTTGGGGAGAACACGTACTGGTCATCTTCGTCGGCGTGGATGTGGACGGGCAGCCGATGAAGGCGAGTGCTGCCGGCGACCCACAACGCACACACCGCCTCAAGCTCACCATTGTGTTGTTGGTTGTGGCCATGGCGGGGCAAGAACAGTGACTCGGAAGCCAGCGGCGGGGAGCTGGGGTGGCCATGGCAATTCACACCTCCAATGCCACGAGCATGAAGTAGAGGAAGGGGTCGGAGAGTGACGAGTGGAGGAGACTGCCGTCGACATGAAGGTATTGTGTCCGCAACAACAAGGATAGGAACGCGGTGCTGGTGTTGCTGCCCTTGTTGTTGGCTCGTGAGGCTGCTGGCACCAGGCACCTCGTTGCCGTCCCGTTCGCCCACGTCATCGTCGTGTTCTGCTTTGAGGCCTCATCAGGGTGGGTGTGGAGGCGCTGGCGTGGCAGCTTCATCGAGCGGGTGGGTAGGTTCTTGCCGCCGTTGGGAGGGGCGGGGGACATGGTTGTGCGACAAAAAGTTTACTCCGCACAATAGCGGCTGAGTATTTTTAGGTGCCCGTTTGAAGGGGAGTAATTTTTTTATTTCCTTGTACGGTTTAGGAGTTCGGTTAGGTCTCGCTTAAATTTTACTCCTCGATAGCACTTTTAGCGGATTGAGACTAGAGATGCTCTAAGTCAGAACTTGATTTTGTTCAGACCAATTCCTTGTGAAAACAGTCGACTTTATGCAGAGTACTTGGCCGCCCAATTCTGTAACATGTGTGTTGTTTATACGGTGACTTCCATGAACACACCACACAGAGAGATATGACAATTCTACACATCACAATAGAAAAGAAAATTAAACTACTAAAATAATGGAACGCAGACTAGATGGAAGCTCCAAATGGCAGTGTCATTTTCCAATCAAGCTAGACGTGGCGCAAGCAAAGACGTCCACGGTTAGCATAAATCCGGCCACCCTCCCGCTCCAACCATCTCCCCTCTCCTCTTCTCTCCCTTCGCCCCGAAGCTGCCTGCAGCTAGCGCCGCCGCCGCCGCTCGCCAGCCGCCACGTCTAGCCTATAAATCCTCCGTCTCGCCGTACCTCTCCTCAGATCACAAAACCGTTGCCGAAACTACTCATCCTCACGCACGCGCTTGAACTTCTTCTTTCTTCTAGCTTCTTGCTTGAACCAAGAGACCGAAAGCAGAGCAGAGCAGAGCGAGCCAGCCAGCCAGCCAGCAACCTGCCCGCGCCCATGTCTGTGCAAGTGGCTTCGCCGGCGACGGCGGGGGAGAAGACCATGACGACGGCGTGGGCGTACGTGGAGTACATGGCGCAGTGGGAGCGCCAGGTGGAGCGGCGGCAGCTGTTCCTCCGGAGCTACCACTTCTCCCGCGACGCCGAGGTCTCGCCGCGCGCGCGCGCGCGCCGCGTCGTCTGGGCCGGGGCGCGACGCCTGCGCCGCGCCGCCGCCAAGGGGCTCCGACGTCTCCGCGCGCGCATCCGCCTCTGCTTCGGCTGGGCCGCCCCGGCGCTCCGCCGACGCTCCACCACACGCCGGGGCGGCGTCCACGGGTTCCGCTACAGCCGCCTCCCCCGGAAGGCGCCGCCGGCCGCCGCCAACGCTGCGTCCGTCTGCTTCTGGTAGCCAGGTCGCGAGCGGCGGCGTGGAGAGCTAGGATAGAATCGTCGAAAGAAAGCCAACACGGCAGCACACTTGTTGGCTTCTACTGTGTGCGTATCCCACTTTTGGACGCTCCTGTGAACATCACTGATAGTCTAGCATTTTTGTTTCTTCGGCGCCGGAGCAGAGCCTGGAGTTACAGCTAGTTCAGTATACAAGCTAGTGTGCCAAGGACAAGTTAGATTCGGTGGTGCTAACTGCATTTGCAGAAGCTGGGCTCCACTAAGATGTAGAGATTTGTATGCTATTCAAGACCACATGTGCAATGCTTTCTCTGTTCACACGAGGAAGATACAACTCATCCAATTTGTATGCTAGACAGACTTGCCGTATGTTTGCCTGCTTAACCTATTCACAATAGTTGCATGTCAGTCGATTGAATTTTGAAGTTGGATCAGTCGATTTTGATTGAAGGGAGAAACATCCGGAGGGGAGGAAGACACTCGCCGAAGGGGAGGAAGAAGCTCGCTGGGCAGGCTACCCCATCATCTTTCTTAGGGTGGGGGGTGGGGGAGGCAGCATGGCGGCGGGTGGTGGGCGGCAGCACGGCGGCGGCACAAGTTTGCCCGTGGAAAATCTCCTCGGCACCGGGGCTAGGGATTGCCGTGGGCGGCGGCAACACAGCGGTGGGAGGAGGTTCCGCGGAGGGCGGGGCGGCGAGGCTGCGCGGGACTGCCGCCTGCCGCGGGCGGTGGTGACCGGTGGTCCGTGGCGGTGGTTGGAAGAACTTGCGTCGGGAGGTGGAAGATGATTTGACACCCGTTAGATCACAGATTGAGGGTGAAAAACGACCGACTGACCCAATTTGGGATTTCAGTCGACTGCAATATAGCCAATCCCTAACCCATTTATCTCTGCTAATGATCCAAACTCGTCGGACATCCTGGGGAACTGAGAAGTGGTGGCTACCTACTAGAGGAGTGATGAGTCCAAAAGTAGAACTGAAGATGGTTTGACACTCGGATGATTCTGATTTCCTGGAGTTTATGGACGCTCGTGTGTGTCTTAAATTGGCGGGATTTCATTAGTGTAATTAGGTGGTGGGTGTTTGCTCTGTGGCTCTATCCTATCATCACAATAGGAGATTATGGTACAGGATGAGCTTCTTGCAATAAATCTTTCTGCTATGTATAAAGATAGGTATATGCCATTGGCATACTCTTACTCTCAGATTAAAAGAAAAAAAAAGTTTGTTGCACCGGTTGTTCCCGGCTGTTGCTACTTTTGATCTCCCCGAGATGAAAACGTTATCAAAGGCATATGTGTGTGTTCGGTCAAATATGCATGGTTGAGTTCAACGTGGTTGGTCAATGAGGCCGAACTACTGGCCCTTTGGAGGATGGACAAAACTTTGGCATACGTGGATCAAATTCGAAAGAATTAACGACTCTTGTTGGCTTCATTGCTTGGGATGCAGGGACGACGATGCGCTGCTTACGGCGTTGTGATCTGTGCGGGGCGATTCGCCCAAGAGCTGTCGATGTGATCGAGTTGGACACGGTCGCGCCTGGTGACTGGTGATTAGTACGCACGTACGTCAGGAAGACAGGCAACAGATACTATCGGACGGTAGCGCAGCACGCCGAACCACATGACATCAGGAAGGGGGCAGGAGTCACGCCACTTAGTCAGGTTTGGTGCTAATTCCATCATGACACAAACACGCTATTTTTCTCCTGGGGATCCATAACGAGCACGCTATTGACTACTACTTCCTCCGTTCCTAAATATAAGTCTTTTTAAAGATTTCAACAAGTGACTACATACGGAGCAAAATGAATGAATATATACTTTAATATATGTCTACATACATCCGTATGTTGTAGTCCATTTAAAATGTCTAAAAAGACTTATATTTAGGAACGGAGGGAGTAGTATGCAGGCACGGCGTAAACGTGCAGCCCCACAAAGCTGGGCTTGGCTGCCCTTCATCACCATGCAAATGGATGCAAGGCAGTGCACCAAGGTGACGTACAACGCACAGCGCATGGCCTGCCCAGATTAGCCAAGCGAGGGATATGCATGTCGACACGGATAAACTAAGCTACGGAGACACCTCGTCGTGGTTGAGAGTGACAGTAGAAATACTATTTCGGCAGTAACTGCTTTCGACGTGGACACGTGTGGAGCACGCGTTACGTTACATCTCGGCAGAGAGAGTGCAAAGAAAGCTATCCGTTGCAGTACAGCCGTTGTCCACGGTCATACTCCAGAATCCAGAAGACGGAGAGGGTTTTTAATTCGAGAGGGGTTGACTAGGATCATTGCATATTCAGCAAGTTTCCTTCGTTTGCATGACATGTGGAATGGGATTTTTTGTGCAGGTTCTACTTGACGGTACACGCATACACCTATTAGTCGAGTACTAGGAGTACTAGGTGAACCCTGAACACCACATCCTGCAAATCAGTTGCAGAGCGAGCAGGCGAAAATATTGATTATTCACTCCAAGAGTGTGGTTAATCCACCTAGGCCATTCCGCAACCGGCGTGCCAGTTTTCAACAAGTGCATGCCACCGTGACAGAAAGAAGAGATTAACAACTAGCCTGCCTCTGATTCACACCGGAGATAGACATGTTATAATCAGACTTTAAACACGCACAGAGGCGAAACAGTAACTAAATGCAAGAAAGTGAATGCCTGCCTGCCGATCCAACGGTTACAAGAGGAGAAAAGGCACACCAAATGAATGGGTGGGTTGGTCCCGCCTTCCCAGTACACTGCACGCTCGTGCAATATGCAATCGTTTCTGGAACGGAAATCTGCACTGACACATCACACATGCTCTCGTAGTTAATTAGTGCCAAAGTGGGAGGTGTAGATCGATCCTCAAATATTTTGTGCTAAGCTGGAACTTGATTTTGCTCTGGACTATTTCCTCGGTGAAAATGATAAACTTTATGCAGAGTCATCTGACTGTCCAATTTCTGGAACATGTATACACTGACTTCCGTGTACACACCACGCACGGATGCCAGACATGACAATTCTCCTCAAGCACGGTAGTGAAAAATTGTGGCTACAAATGGCAGTGTCCTTAACAAAACCTCCGTTTTCTTTCTTCCACCAAGAAAGAGGACCCTTTGGCTAGGGTTTCTCGTGCCTTCCATCGGTCTCCTTCGTCTTCTGTGATTTTAGGACCATGGAGGCGTGGTGGATGCTGGCCCTTGCCGGCGGGAGGGCTTCGTTTTTCATGCTCTTTTAAGTTTCATTAGGAATTATGTCCTGCTCAAAGAGGCGAGGCGGCGGCGGCTCTCTACAGATGAAATAAGGTTCTTCCCGCCTTGTCCTCATCCCGGTGGTGTTTATGCATCGTCGGAGGCTGTGTGGAGGTTTGTCTCCGGCGGATTTTGCGGGATTCGGTCTTCGGTGGATCCACGTGGATCTTGTCTTCGTTCGTCTGTATTCATATGTCCACGGGCTAGATCCCTCTGATCTACGCTTCACTTCATCGGCTGCGGATGTTGTTCTGGTGCGCTGGTCCTATGGGTCTTAGCACGACGACTTCACGACTGTCTACTACAATAAGATTTGCCCGGCTCCAATGAGGAAGGGGTGAAAACGGCGGCGCACCTTCGGCTCGCTCCAGCGTTAGTAGTCCTCGCTAGGTGGTCTAACGACCTAGATGTATTTTTATTTCTAGTGTTTTTTGTACTACCTTGACGGTTGATGAATAGATCGAAAGTTATTCTGAAGAAAAAAATAACAGTGTCATTTTCCAATCAAGCAGAAAGTGTCTGATTTGTGGATGTAAAGTAAAGTAATTTAGCCCGCCAAGCGCAGGCAAAACTTCCAAGGTTAGCATAAAACAGGCCACCCGCCCGCTCCCACTCCAACCATCTCCCCTCTCCTCCCCTGTTTGTCATCTCCCTCCCCCCCGAAGCTGGAACCGGATCCTCTAACATTGAGAAGGGAAGTTAGAGAAGCTACACTATCCTAACTTTCCTTCTTTCTATTCATACTATTAAGGCTAAAATGACTTAAATTAATTTGCAAATTGATGATCTATTATGTACATTTATAGTAATTACCTACAATTAAGATGATGGTGAAATAAATTTAATTTTAAATTATTTATATCAATACCACTATTAAACAACCTGCTAACTACCAACTACTCCTTCCTTTCCGGTTTATAAGGCTCAATTCAAAATTCTCACCAACCAAGGTAGATGGTGAGTGGTGGAATACTTTTTGTAGTTTGCAAAAGCATCCAATTAATGCTCTTGTTTTCCTTAAAATGTATATTTACCAATGCATTAATTGCAATGAATGCATGCATAAATTACATGCATTGGTCAATTTTCTCTTAGTACTTGCATGCAATGATTTAATGCACCTTGGAATCTGAACATGTGATGGAAAACAATCAAATTGAGCCTTATAAAATGAAAAAACTAAAATTTTGAGATAAACCCTATAAATCGGAAAGGAGGGACTAACAGTCTCTAACTTTCCTTTTATATTTTACATTAGGACAACACTGTAGCACCCGACTTTCCTTCTTAATGTTGGAGGATCCGCTTCCCCTCAAGCTGCCTGCGGCCAACCACCGCCAACCCCTCCTCCCGCCGCCACCGCTTGCACCTATAAATCCTCCGTCTTGCCGTACCCCCTCCTTAGATCTCCACGCAAACCGCTGAATCATCTTCTTCTACGTACCACCTCACGGACGCGCTTAATCATCTTCTTCTACGTACCACCTTGCTGCTTCCACCACCAAGAGACCGGGAGCCGAGCAGAGCTAACCAGCCAACAGCCAAGAACCTGTCATCGCCCATGTCTGTGCAAGTGGCTTCGCCGGCGATGGCGGCGGAGAAGACCATGGCGACGACGGCGTGGCCATACCTGGAGTACATGGCGCAGTGGGAGCGGCAGGTGGAGCGGCGGCAGCTGTTCCTCCGGAGCTACCACTTCTCCCGCGACGCCGAGGTCCCGCCGCGCGCGCGCACGCGCCGCGTCGTCTGGGCCGGGGCGCGACGCCTGCGCCGCGCCGCCGGCAAGGGGCTCCGACGGCTCCGGGCGCGCATCCGCCTCTGCTTCGGCTGGGCCGCGCCCGCGCTCCGCCGACGCTCCTCCCCCCGCCGCGGCGGCGTCCACGGGTTCCGCTACGGCCGCCTCCCCAGGAAGGCGCTGCCGGCCTCGAACGAGGCATCCGTCTACCTCTGGTAGCAGCCAGGCCGCGAGCGGTGGCATGGAGCTAAGAAGCCTAGAATAGAAAGAAAGCCAAAGCGGCAGCGCACTTGTTGGCTTCAACTGTGTGTGTGCATGTCTGATTTGGGACGCTGTGATCATCACTGATAGTCTAGCATTTTTGTTCGTTTGGCGCCGGAGCAGAGCTAGGAGTTACTAGTTCAGTATACAAGCTAGTGTGCCAAGGATAAGTGAGATTTAGTGGTGCTAACTGCATTTGCAGAAGCTGGGTACCACTAACATGTAACGATTTCTATTCAGTACCGGATTTGGACATCTGATCGCGGAGTCAGGCATGCTAGTCAAGGCCACATGTGCCCTGCATTATCTGTCTACACGAGGAAGAACAAAACAGACCACGTACTCATCCAGTTTGTATGCTAGCTAGACAGACTTGCCATGTGTTTGCTGGATTAAGAGCAACTCCAACGGGCCGACCCAAACGGACAGTCGGCCGCCCGCCCGGCGTTCGTCCAGTTTTGCATTTGGATCGGCAGTGCGTCCAACGCGCCGACCCATTTCATGTCCGCATTCAATTTTTAAATAAAAAAGGCCCGCTTCCGATCATGCCAGCGGCCATGTCTCATGCCGGCACCATGTCAGCGCCGGCATACAATGCCGGCTTCAGAAATTATCACCACAGTTCATGCTGGCGCACTCGCTAGCCGGCCCGCACACATGCCAGCACACAAAAAAGGGTGAGACTTGAGTTCGACCACGCCATCGCGGCTCCTGTGGTCATGCCGACACACCTGCCACCTGCCGGCATACAAAAAGATGAGGCTCGCCGCCATAGATCACTCGTCGTCGAACTTGAGTATGTCGGCCTGCATCTTCTCGAACCACGGCCTATTCCTTGGCGACACGGTGTTGAGATCCACCTTCATGATCTCCATCCCGGTCATCATGCTCGCGAAAACCACTTCTTTTGCCTTGGTCTTGGCGTTGGTGGCCTCGATCTCTAGCATCTTGGCTTGCTTCTCCGCCTCGAGCTCGAACATCTTAGCTTGCTTCTCGGCGTCCAGATCAAGCCTCCTCCTTTGGATCTCCATGAAAGCATCCATTTGCTCTGCCTTGAAACGCCGACGCTCCTCCTCCCTTGAGTCCTCCTTATTCATCATGCCGTCAACGCTTGCGATCAAGGCGTTGGTGGCCGCATCTCGCTTGTCCTCCTTTTTGCAGTTGGTCTTCCCCTCGGCCATGCCGGCTCGCCCTCCCCAACATCCTCCACGGCTTTCTTCCCTCCACGTGCCTTGAGTGCGGCATATTGCGCCTTGAACTTCTCCTCGTCATTGATGACCCGATAGCAATGGGAGAGGTTGAAGCACTTGCCATTGTGTTGAACCTTGAATGCCTCTAAAGCTTGAAATGCCTACAAAATATTTCCATGCAAGCATATGGGCAAGTGATATGCAAATGAACACGCAAAGGATGAACTTGATGACACAAAATAGGGTGGCTTGCTTGCTAGCATACCATATCTTGCATGCCGATGCCGCTCACGGCGCGGGCCTTGACGCTCCCAAGAGTGGCGCAAAACTTGTTGCACTCTTGTTGGATCATCCTTCACCGCTTGGAAATGGAGACCCACCCGCGCGTGCTCACAAATTGGTAAGGTGGAAACTTCTTGCTTTCATGAAACTCTCGGTGGACACGAATCCAAAATGTTGAATGCTTTTGCTCGGCGCCCGTCTTGGGGTCTTGTCCAATGTCTCGCCAACACTCGCAAAGAAGCTTGTCCTCGGCCGCCGTGTACGCCTTCGTGCGCTTGCTCTTGCACTTCGGCTTAGGACCGGCGGCTTGGTTGGCGAGCTCGTCCTCGAACAAAGGCTCCATTTCGATGTCGCTTTCGTCCTCTTCCTCTAGCCCGTAGTCGTCCGGGAACTCGAGGTCGAGGGGGAAGCCGTCCAGGTCGATGCTGACCTGATCACGCATGAAGGCCGCCTGGTCGGGATCATAGCCAGCGGTCGGCGTGAACGGCCCGCGGCCGTCCTGGCTTTGTGTCTCGTCGGGATCGTAGCCAGCGGCCAGCGCACCTCCCTCAAAGACGAGGTTCTGCATGTAGTCCTCGTCGATGGCGGACGGCATTTCTTCGAACAGGTTGCAAGCATCCGGGAGCCCGCCGTCGGCGTCTGCCGCGCGCGTTTCCTCGTGCCGCCAGATGACGAGCCACCGACCACCGGGGTGGCGTTGAGGTCGATGGGCGCGGGCGCGGGCGTGGAAGGCGTGACCACGCTCACGTCGGGCGAGCACTCCCCGGAGAGGCGGGTGGCCTGCGGGTAGAAAGCCGGGGATCGGGTTGCAAGCCGACGAGCGGGGCGAGTCCGGCAGCACCATCCGAGGAAACGACGATGAGCCGGTGCTGGCCGCAGCGACGGCGACTTGGACGAGGACGTGCTGGCTATGGTCTACCCCTAGCATGTAGAGCGCCTCCCTCGTTGCCGCCGCGAGGCGGGCGTTGGTGACCTCCTGCTGCGCGGCGGCGACGACGGCGGCCTCATCCCTCGCGTCCGCGGCGTGCCTCCAGCCCTTCCTCTTGGCCGACTCCCTTGCCCGCTGCTCGGGCGTCAGCGCCTTCTTCGGCTTGGTCGCGGCGGCGGTCTTGCGCGGGGCACGAGGCTTGCCTTTCCCGGAGGGGGCGGCGACGCCGGACGAGGCGAGGGAGGCGAGGCCGGCGGCGGTGTCGAGGTCGATGGCGTCGTCCATGGTTGGTTAAGGGCGAGAGCGCGCGCGGGCGGGAGTGTTTTTGGGGGGAAATGGTGGTGGCTCCCACCGACATGCGGGCCTGGGGAGAGGTGAAGGCGCACGCGCGCGTCCGTCTCGTGTCCGCGCCTAAAAAAATCCGGCTCAAAATTGGGTTGGGAATGGGCCGCCTGCGGACGAAAAACGGACGCACTTCCGTTTGGGTCGGCGCGTCGGGCCGACTTTTCTGTCCGCGCCGACCCTAACGGACGGCGGCGGACGAAATGGGTCACCCCATTGAAGTTGCTCTAACCTATTTCCCTCTGCTAATGATCCAAGTTCGCCGAACACCCTGAAGAAATGAGAACTGGTGGTTAAGTACTGGAGAAGTGATCCCTAAGCGCACTTCAACGCGCCAACACAAACTGTCCGCGGGCGTTCTGTTTGGGTCAAAACGGACACATATCATGGTACACCACGCCGACGCAAACGGATGGGCGTTCGCTTTTTGTTCACGGGCGACCCATTTCTAGCCCAAATTTAAGCCGCGTTTGCAATAGACGCCCGCCCTTGTCCTCCCCTGGCCTACTGGCCCGTGTCACATTGGCCATCCACCCCTCCCATCGACAGCTAGTTGAGCATATGTGGGAGCACCTTCGAAACCAATAGATGTATCCTTTTTTTAATGTATTTTTGACAATTTAAATTTTATTTGGTTTGCAAACTATGAGATTTTATTTGGTTGCGAAACTATGATATTTGCATTTGATTGAATTATGCGAACTTTGATCAATGTTTTTGATGTGGACACAAAAAGAGTAAAAGTATAGCCGCATACCCAGCCGCGGGGACAAAAATGCGTTGTCGAACAAACAAAAACGCTACTCCTCTATTCACTTTTATAAGTCCTTATAGGTATTTCAGACAGCATGCAAAATAGGTCAATGTTAGTTGTTTGAAACGACTTATAAAAGTGAACGGAGGGAGTAATAAACAAAGCCTAAAACACGGATGGGGACGAGCAAAGCCTAAAACGCTGACTCAAACAGACAAAACGCGGATAAACTCCATGTTCGTTTGCGTTTGGAGTTGCCCTGAAGATAGCACAAGGTGGGTGTTTGCTCTATGCTTCTATCCTATCATTGACAATATTTGTTGAACGCCTCGTAGTCAATAGAAAAGCATATAGTCAGAAATCATGAAATAAATTCAGAATAAATGCGAGCATCAGGATTTGAATTTTGGTGGGCTGTGAATACCAATGTCCTAGTAATCATCCTAGTAACCTTGGTTCCCTATTATTGACAATAGGGATGAGCTTCTTCTAACAAATCTTGCGGCTATCTTGTATAAAGATATGGCATACGCCACCCGTAGAAAAAGAAAGATATGGTATACGCCACTGGCATACTCTCAGATAAGAAAAGTTTGTTGCGGAAAGTTCTGCACCGGTTGTTCCTGGTTGTTCATACTTTTAATCCTGTTTGAAGAAAATATTACAAAGGTGTATGTATGTGTTTGTTTGGTCAAATGCGGTGCACGAATGGTTGAGTTCAGCATGGTTGGTGAGTGAGGCGGAACTACTGGACCATAGGAGGACGGAAAAAACTTGGTGCTTGGGATGCGATGCAGGGACGACGATGATGCCGCGCATGGTGATTGGTGATGTGTGGAGATAGGGACGGCAGTCTGAAACTGGGGAGAAAAAAGGAGTCGATCACGTCCCTTGCTCATGTTTCGTGCTAATCCCACCATGGAAAACACGCTGTTTTCCTCTTGTCGACTGATAACGAACACACTATTGACCACGAGGAAGAAAAATGAGATTCTCTGTGAAGCCTGTGGGTAGGGTAACCTGAACAAAAGCACCGGACCACCGGTGTCTCTTTTTTTTTACTACTGAACTTCGAAACCCATGTGGTCATTACATTACATGTCGTCGTGGTGTAGCGAATCAACCTGTGGTTGAGTTGGTTAGGTGAACAGTGGTATCCTCAACCCACCAGTGTTCAAATCCTGGTGCTCGCATTATTTCAGGATTTATTTCAGGATTTCCGGCGATGCGCTTTCTGTGGGAGGAGACGTTCCCGTCGACGACGAGGCGCCTACGGTGACTTCGTAAATCTTAAGATGATATGCCGGCTCAGTCTCTCGGAGGTGCTCATAGGGGTAGGGTGTGCGTGTGTGCGTTCATAGGGATGAGTGTATGCGCGTGTATATGAGCGCTTGTGTCTGTACTTATGCTAAAAAAAAATGTCGTCGTGGTGTAGTTGTAGACGTGCAGCGCCACAAAGCTCGGCTTGGCTGCCCTCAACCATGCAAAATGGATGGCACCCCTGGGCCCCCGATCGTGAGGGGCCACCCGGCATGCCACGTTAGCCTTAGTACTGGTGTATTATCCGCTGGCTCCGCTAAGAAAGAAATACCGGCCCGTACGCTCGAGTTGGAGCGGTCGGTCCACGTCAGCCTGAACGAAGAAAAAAGGAATACGCACGAGGCACGGCGTTTGCTTCTCTCCCGATCTAATGCCCTAATCGCCTTCGCCAGTTCGTCTCGGCGGCTCGGCGCCTTCGCCTGAAGGCCGTGGCATCCGACGGGAATAGCAAATTAAGCGGCAGGGTCACCGCTCAAGCCAACACCGCAGCCAGAGACGCCCCCTTTTAACTCGTCAACAGGCGGTGGCTATTTTTTCGTGTTAGAGTTGTCTTGAATATTGTGTACAAGATAGGTTACAGTTAGACTTGTAGTTGTATTGTGTTTAGATAGGATATGGAGTCGTGTTTTAATATAGCAGGGGTAGACACACGATGCAACCTATGCCAACATAATAACACATGTGCGCAAGGGGGAGCCGGCGGCGTGTGCCGGCGCCCGGGTGGCCGGTGTGCGATATTGTGACGGTGTCATGGGGAGGAGCGCCCATAGTCAGGCCCCGGGGATGTAGCCATATCGGTGAACCTCGTTAACAAATCTCGTTGCCGTGCTCATGTGATTGCTTGGTTCTCGGATGATCGACGGTATGCCTTGGATTTATTCCAACATTCCCTAGCCTGTGCCATGGTACCTCAGTATTTTTCTATTAGAGTCAATTACATCGGTGGTGTTAGAACTTGGCACAAACGGCCACTTTAGTGCTAGAAGTTGTGGCATACATCAAAGTGATGCAAAAACTTGGCTTTCACGTGCAAATACAGTGCTTATCTCATTTTTGCATACAAAACCGGCGCTGACTAGGCATGTGGGGCCTGCTGTCAGCCAGGAGTAGGGGGTGTCTGACTTGTTTTTTTTCAGAAACACCCTTGAAATGTATATTTTTCACAAAAAACACCCTCTTGGCGTGGGAAAGGTGTCAGTTTTTTCACCTCTATGAACAAGTGGGTTCCACCTGTCAAGTGGGAGTGAAAATTAAACAAAACGTGATGATTCTAAGTCTATTTGGGCTGCAGATACTGCCAGTTTCATTTTTTCTATTCTATTTGTAGAAAGTATGTAAATTATCATCTCTTCTCTCAAAGCAAAATGTAAATTATAATATTGGTACAAAAATCAAGTTTGAATATTTGTGTGCATAAATATACAGATGAATGAAATAACTAATTTTCACTAATTCTTCACGTATTATTTAGAAAATAATCATATATTTAATATAATATTTGTGAGTTACAAAAAGATTGTATATTTTAAAATAATACCAAATATTATTAAAACTACAGTTCAGAAAACTAATTTAGTTATACAAACATTTCAATCATTCGCATGTTTGTATAATTAAAGTACTCATAATTTAAACTATTGATATTAATATTAATTTTTAATAATTTAAATATAAGCCGCGAGTGTGTGATGTTTTTATTGATTAATTTTTCCATATTAACTACATATTTTTTGTATAATACACTGATGTATATTCTGTTTTTTATTAAATAATCATTGTATGTAGGTCTAATATTTATAACAAACAATTATTGAAAGTAATTTTTATTACTTACGTTTTAGAAAAATAAATGAAAAACAAACCGGTGAAAATTTGGCCGCAGTATCGGCAAACCATTTAAGTTTCACGTGCATACAAGTTTAGTACGTATAATGTCCTTATCCAGGGTAAACAAGGTAGCGTGATGGGTGCATTGGCTAGCCGGCTTGCATGCTTCGTGCTGATTGTTGGTTCAATTCTCCGAGGCCAAACTTTTTAGTTTAATTTTCACTCCCTCCCGATAGGCGGGACCCACTGGTCTTAGATTTAAAATAATAATCCCATGTTAACAGTTTTTTCCTAAAAATTTTGAGGGTGTTTCTGGAAAAAATAAGTCACACACCCCCTTCTACCGGTCCAGTGGCTGACAGCAGGCTCCATGCGCCTAGTCAGCATTGATTCCGTATACACGTCAGATAAAGCACTATATTTGCACGTCGAAACCAAGTTTTTACACCACTTTGATGTATGCCACAACTTCTAGCACTAAAGAGACCGTTTGCGCCAAGTTCTAGCACCACCACTGTAATTGACTCTTTTTACTATTGAAGTACTATGTTAGATTTAGCATGTTTATTGTTAGATAAGGTAACCTCTTCCTTAGTTTGGTGTATCAGGATTGAATTTAATATCAGTTGCTACAGCGATGTGCACCTCACATTGTGGATAGAAAGAAGGCTTTCTAAACACAAAAGACTAAATAAACGCAGAAGACCTACTAGTACTGACCATTGAGACGAAGAGATTAACATGATTCGCTAGGTAACATGTTAAGCTTGAATTTCCCAGCAGGTTTGTCACATTTTTGTTAGAATTTGTTAGTTAGGAAGAATGAGATTGCACGAATCGATAATCATTGATCGTGTGCATGGTGCACATATATAGATACAGGGTGGACCGGCCTCTACTTGTCTCCCAAGATATACAAATATACAGGGGGAGAGAGAGAGATACAATGGTATAAATACATACCCTAGTCATATACATATGCAGTGTACAACGTACGCTCAACCCCCCGGAGTCGAAGCGTCGCCGGAGACACAGAGACTGGACCGAAACTCCTCAAAGAGTGGGGTCGGTAGTCCCTTAGTCATGACATCGGCAAACTGCTGAGTGGTAGGAACGTGTAGAACACGAACCTTCCCAAGAGCCACCTGCTCGCGAACGAAGTGAATGTCGAGCTCAATATGCTTCGTACGGCGATGGTGGACGTGGTTGGCGGAGAGGTAGACGGCGGAGACGTTGTCACAGTAGACGATCGTGGCCTTGGGAACCACACAGAGCAACTCCTGAAGAAGCTGACGGAGCCAGGAGCACTCAGCAACGGCGTTAGCCACTGCCCGATACTCCACCTCGGCGCTCGAGCGAGAGACCGTGGGCTGCCGCTTGGACGACCACGATATCAGCGAGGGCCCGAGATAGACACAATAGCCTGACGTAGAACGACGCGTGTCCGGGCAGCCAGCCCAATCAGCATCGGAGTAGGCGACCATGTCGATGGAGGAGGAAGCCGTCAGGGTGAGCCCCATGGTCATAGTGCCGCGTATATACCGAAGGATACGCTTCACCAGAGTCCAATGAGAATCACGCGGGAAGTGCATATGGAGGCACACCTGCTGAACTGCATACTGCAGGTCAGGCCGAGTGAGGGTGAGATACTGCAGGGCGCCGACGATGGAGCGGTAGAACGCCGCATCTGGCGCAGGGGAACCCTCCAAAGCAAAACCTTCGCCTTGGTGTCAACAAGCGTGGACGCGGTCTTGCAATTAAGCATACCCGCGCGCTCGAGAAGCTCATCAGCGTACTTCTGCTGATGCAGAAAGAACCCGTCGGCACGACGAACGACCTCAATGCCAAGGAAGTAGTGCAGCGCTCCAAGATCCTTGAGGGCAAACTCATCGCGTAGACGAGCCGTGAGCTGCTGAAGAAGCCCAGGCGAGGATGCCGTCAGGATAATGTCGTCCACATAGAGCAGCAGATATGCAGTGGCAGTGCCCTGATGATAGACGAACAGCGACGCGTCGGAGCGGGTTGTATGAAACCCAAGCTGCTGTAGGAACCTGGCCATACGCTGGTACCACGCCCTGGGGGCCTGCTTCAGTCCATAGAGGGACCGAGAGAGCAGGCAGACATGGTCGGGATGCTCGGCGTCAACAGAACCAGTCGGCTGCTCCCAGAAGACCCGCTCCGTGAGATGGACGTGCAGAAACGCGTTGGAGACATCCAACTGATGCACTGGCCAGGCCCGGGAGACCGCTAGCTGAAGCACCGTACGGATCGTGCCCGGTTTAACGATCGAAGCGAAGGTGTCGGTGAAGTCCACGCCGGCGCGCTGGCGGAAACCGCGCACCACCCAACGAGCCTTGTAGTGCTCGAGAGAACCGTCGGGGTTGGTCTTGTGGCGAACCACCCATTTGCCACTGATGACGTTGGCGTGAGGGGGTCGCGGCACAAGATTCCATGTGCGGTTGCGCTGCAAGCCTGCAACGCGTCAAACTCCTCGCGCATCGCGGCGAGCCAATGTGGATCGCGGAGAGCGGCGCGTGCGGACGAGGGTATGGGCGACGGTGGAGAGGATGATGTCGACACCGCGCACGCGTACTCGTCAGCAGCATAGCGCGTGCTGGGGCGGTGGATGCCGGCGCGGGACCGTGTCACCATGCCGGTGGAAGGCGGGTCGGCTGCGGCGGGGTGACGGACGAGGGTGATGAAGAGTCCATCACGCCCGGCGTCACAGCGGGACCGAAGCCGGCTGCAGTGGCGGGGCCAGCCGAGGTGGAGCCTGCCGGGGCGGGGCCAGCCACGTCGCCCGGCGGGGTGGAAGCCGAAGGGCCACCCGGGGCCATGTAGGGCCGCGTCGGGGGGCGTGCAGCCGGGGCCGCGGCAGAGGGGCCCGCTGCAAGGGGGCGCGCCGAGGCCGCACCGGGAGGAGCCGGCAGGAGCCGCGCCGGGGCCAGGAGAGGCCGCGCCGGGGGCATCACCGAGTCCGCATCCGGGACACCATCAGGGAGCGCCGAGTCTGCTGCAAAAGGTGGAACCTGATGAAAAGGAAAAGCCCGCTCATCAAAGTACACGTGTCGGGAGGTGTACACACGGTGGGAGACGGGGTCGTAGCACCGGTAAGCTTTGGTGTTAGGAGGGTAGCCTAGGAATATACATGTTACTGAGCGAGGAGCGAGTTTGTGTGGTGAAGTGGAGGCGGTGTTGGGATAACACAAGCATCCGAAGATGCGAAGACCATCGTAGGAGGGAGGGGAACCAAAAAGAAGGTGGTGGGGTGTGTAGTTCCAGCGTGGACGACAAGGCCTAATGTTAACTAGGAGAGTGGCGGTGGCGAGAGCATCAGGCCAAAACCGAGGGGGCACGTTGGAGTGAAACAACAACGTGCGGACGCAGTCGTTAAGAGTGCGGAGGATCCGCTCGGCGCGGCCGTTCTGCTGAGATGTGTAGGGGCATGTGAGACGAAAGGTGGTACGGTGAGAGGCGAGAAGATGGCGAGTGGCAGCGTTGTCAAACTCTTTGCCATTGTCAGTCTGAAGGGCGAGGATAGGGCGCCCGAACTGGGTAGTGACGTAGGAGTAAAAGGCCGTGAGAGTGGCGAGAACATCAGATTTGCGACGGAGCGGAAACGTCCACGCAAAGTGAGAGAAATCATCAAGTAAAACAAGATAATATGTGAAACCGGTGTTGCTCGCAACGGGAGATGTCCAAACATCACTATGGATTAACTGAAATGGAAAAGAAGAAATAGTGTTTGACTCGCTAAACGGTGGACGAACGTGCTTGCCGAGACGGCAAGCATGACAAGTGTGCTCGTCGAATTTATTACATGAAAATGAAAAACTCTTGAGAATCTGGCGAAGGACGGTGGAGTTGGGGTGACCCAAACGTGTGTGCTAGAGGTCGACACCGGCGGCGAGGGCGACTGGAGAGGCAGTGGCGGTGGAGGCGGAGTGCACCGGGTATAAGTCGTCGGGGCTGTCACATCGGTGGAGCACCATCCGCGTACGGGCGTCCTTCACAGAGAAACCAAGGCCATCAAATTCAACGGTGAGAGGATTGTCACGTGCAAGACGACGAACGGAGACAAGATTTTTAACTAGGTTAGGTGAGACAAGAACATTAGTCATGTTAATATGCATAGAAGTAGACGGAAAGAAACTATGACCGACATGAGTAATGGGTATGGAGGAACCATCACCAAAAGTGATGCGGTTCGAAGTGGTGACCGGGAAGGAAGAGGCAAGGTTACCGGGGTGCGACGTCATGTGGGCGGTAGCCCCCGTGTCCATGTACCAATCACCGCCACCTCCATAATTGAAGGGAGACGGCGCCGAGTGAAGTGCAGCGAGCAGAGCGGAATCCCATGGAGCCGGAGGAAGCGGGTAGCTACTGGGCTGAGCTGGTGCAGGCGGCGGCGCATAACGGAAGGACGCCGGCGGAGGCGCGTAGCCACCAGGGGCGTGGCCGCCCCCACACGCCTGGTAGGGTGCGGCGGCGAGGTGTGCCTGCGGCCCGGCCGGGTGCGGCCCAAGGATGCCCGAGGCCCGTGGGACCGGCATGTGGTAAGCATGGGCCACGCCGGTCCACGGGTTAGGGACGACGACCCAGGGCGGGGAGGGCTGATGTTGGCGCTGCCCCCCCCCCCCCCCCCGTTACCCTGGCTGCTGGTGCTGCTGCTGGGGGCGACCGCCGGCCCCTCCCCCACGACGCCTGTTGCGGCGACCGCCGCCCCCGCCCTGCTGCTGTTGCTGAGGAGCGGGAGGTGCGGGCGGAGCGGGCGGGAGGGGGTAGTACCCCGGTGGCGCCGGCGGACGCGGTTGGGGCGGGGCGGGCTGCGGCTGCCCACGAGATGTCCCGCGCGACGAGGGCGGTGTGGTGGACGCGGGCCTTGACCTTCTTCATCCGCCGTTCCTCCAAGCGTAAGTACGCGGTGACAGACTGAAAAGTCGGGTTCGGCAGCAGGGAGAGGTTCGAAGCCACGTTGCCGAAATCCTCATTGACGCCGGCGGTGAGGGTGCTAAGCATGAGCTCGTCTGACACCTTGGCGCCGATATCACGGAGCTCATCGGCGAGGCGCTTGAGACGCATGCAGTAGTCATCGATGGAGGAATCATCTTGGTGGCATCCGAAAAGTTCCTGCTGCAAAA
This sequence comes from Aegilops umbellulata, assembly GCA_032464435.1. NCBI lineage: Eukaryota > Viridiplantae > Streptophyta > Magnoliopsida > Poales > Poaceae > Aegilops > Aegilops umbellulata. The sequence goes on along the minus strand of CP136057.1, from coordinate 634,444,972 downwards.
ACACAAGGCGTCGAAGCTTGTTATCAGTGAAGAGGTTGTTGATCTTGGTCCATACGGCGCACGCGTCGTCATCCTCCGAGACGATCGTGTGGAAGATGTCCGGGGAGACGGTGAGGTAGAACCACCGGATGAGAGAGGCCTCAATGGCCGCCCAGTCCGGATCATCCACCATGAGATCGCCATCCACAGTCCCGTCGACGTGCTCGAGGAGGTGGTACTCGCAGAAGACGAGGTTGAAGTAGGTCTTCCACGCGTAGTACGAGGAGGTGGACTGATCAAGCTTGATGGGAACGCGGGTGTGGATGTCGAGATCACGGACGGCGGTGGCGTCGGGTACGAGGCCGACGAACGGATTGGAGTTGCTGGATTGGGGGGACGCCATGGGAGCAGCGGCAAGGACAGGGTGCGGCGGCTCAGGGGGAGGAGGATAGTGGCGGCGGCGCGGGGTAGGGTTAGGGTTTTGGGACGCGGCAGCAACTTGGGGAGGAGGGCAGCGGCGGCAAGGGGAAGGGGCGCGGCGGCGGCGATGGACAGCGGCGGCGGCAGCGCAAGGGAGGCGGCGCGGCTGCTGTGGGGCGCGGCGGCGGCTGGTGCGGAAGGTGGGAAAGGGATCGGCGTGCTAAACTGATACCATGTTAGTTAGGAAGAATGAGATTGCACGAATCAATAATCATTGATCGTGTGCATGATGCACATATATAGGTACAGGGTGGACCGGCCTCTACTTGTCTACCAAGATATACAAATATACAAGGAGAGAGATACAACGATATAAATACAGACCCTAGTCCTATACATATGCAGTGTACAACGTACGATCAACAGAATTCATTATCTTGAACTCACATATGACCCTATAGATTGTTGTTGCTTGTCGAGAATCTTGCTGGATGTTACAGTTTTCTAGCATCCTAAATTTTAGAAATTTTCAGGGCGATTTTTATATACCAGGTGAGGCCTGCGCTTGGCTGGTTCTTCTTGATTAATAATAAATGTGGTTCTTAACATGCATTTTGATTCATTCTGTTGAAACTATTAGCTTTTGTTTATACCTCATAAGTAGTACTACTAGTTAGGGATTGCACTGGTTCACACATTTTGTGGGGGAAATGTGATAGATGGGTAGAGTTTTGCCTCAAACTTGACGTTCGTTGCTTTTCTCGATTATTACTTGAGACAATAATGCTTCGTTATTTAGAGTGTTTATACTATGGGCCTCATGTTCTAGTTTGGCCCCGGGCCCCCAAAATCTCACATGGCCGCCCGTGCAGATAGCCAGGCGAGTGACGTGTCGAGACAATTAAACTAAACTACGGGGACACCTCATCGTGGTCGAGAGTGACAATAGAAATAGTATTTCGGCAGTAACTGCTTTCGACGTGGACACTTGTGGCGTACGCGTTACATCTCAGCAGAGAGAGTGCAAAGAAAGCTACTGGTTGCAATACAATTTGCAGCGGTTGTGTCCACGGTCGTACGCCAGATTCAAGAAGACAGAGAGGGTTTGTTAGTGTTATGATATCAAAGTAAAGGAGACAAAGAAGAGACACACATGATTCTCTCGTTTCATTGCAATATGGGAGACCCATTTATATACATGATAAAGAGGTATGTTAGGAAGACATATTTTTCCTCGACAGACATTTTTTGGAAGGCATCCCTCCCACAGTTGATCACATGTTTTATTTCTAAACATTTAGGCCTGTTTGGCAGCTTTCCGTTCTTGGAGCGGCAGAGCGGAGCGACCCGCAGCCTCTCTTTTTTGAGTCATCAAAATGATGTTCTGTCCGCTCCCGTATTTTGCTGAACTGGATGACTGCCGAACAGGCTTTTAACTCTCTCCGATGGCAAGAAAGATTAGCAACTAACTATCCTGGGACTCACATCAGACATACTCCCTCCGTTCCCAAATAATTGTCTTTCTAGCCATCTCAAATGGACTACAACATACGGATATATGTAGACATGTTTTAGAGTGTAGATTCACTCATTTTGCTCCGTATGTAGTCATTTGTTGAAATCTCTAAAAAGACAATTATTTAGGAACGGAGGGAGTACATGTTATAACCATGCATGCATGAAGGGACCCGTCTGGCCTCGCATGCAGCACAACACGTTGTATTCACACGTTTGACGGCATTGGCAGTGACTGGGCATTGGCCATTCTGAAACCTTAAAATGTACTGTATCGTAAATTAATTATGCATCTACACGTAGTAGTACATGTTATTTTTCAGTGCGAGGAGTTAACGTTGGTGCGCTACAGCACATAACGTAGGGGACAAGTATACAGCTCCAATCTCGTGAATACTTACTCGTGAATGTATATATGTAGAGCAGAGCGGAGCAGTGCAGCCATCGTGACGTGAAGACCAATGCCATCATCATATCATTGGCTAATCATCGTTCCTTCCTCGCTCCCCGATGTGGACACTGAATCTATCTATATATATTTGTTGACAGGCATGCACACTCAATCTATATACGTTAAGCAAGCAATTGACTGACGCCGGATAATGGAGGCGATAACACGCCATGCGACGCCGTATGCACAAGCGACCCATCGATCAAGCAAACAAAGGACCTCTCCGGCTGCCGGCGAGCAGTCTCGCCCGTTGAATTATCCCATCCAGACGACGACGCCACAGCAACAAGGGCAACAAGGACCTCTCTTCCGCGCGGCGCTCCTCCACTCCTGTATCTGTCTCACTGTCTGTCGGCGTCCATCGCCGCCGGGTGTGACCGCGCGCGACGGCAGAACCTTCCGGTCGTATTAGCTAGACCCATCCGGCCCGGGCCCGATTGAGAACATAGTAAAGGGTTCGTTTATTCCCGTGGTGGAACGCTCGCTCGCTCGTTCGCTCGTACGCACAAGGGCATGCACCCACACGCACGAACACACGAGCTCTGTTTGTCTTGATTCCAGTGGTGGTTTCTTCACTTCTAACGAAAATATACCACGGAGATGGAAGACCAAGCAACGGTTCAATCAACATGGATGGTTAGAGAGACAGTGGTATCCTTAGTCCATCAGGATTCAAGTCCTAGTGCTCGCATTATTTCTCTACTCCTATAAAATGGGAGTTGGTGACGATGGTGTGTCTGCCTTTGTGCCATCTGCACCATCCGATCAGGAATGTATGGCTGATCTTGAGACCAAGTGCCCCCTTGCACTTTTGCAAAAAACACCCCACACACCGGAACTGTTCTTCAGATGAAAAAAGAGCTGGAAGTTCTTCGTCTCTCGCGATAGAAACAGAGTCTTCGAGAGTCTTCGAGAACTCCCAGACGCCCCACCGCGGCACCGCCGGTCCCCTCTCCTCTCTTTGCCGCCCACCCAGCCGCCCATACTCCGGCCACGCCGCCCCAACTCTGGTCGCTCCCCTTCCCGGCCTCGCATCCATCCAGGCTCCAATTCTGACATCTGACACCGATTCAACCATGCTAGGATACAGCTGCACGGCGGAGCAGGAAGCTAGCAGCGGCGAGCCACCGATGGACGCGCAGGAAACTAGCACAACAGAGCGCACAAGGTAATTTCCTTTCTTTCAATAAATTTCACCTCACATCTTCGTCTCAACTTCACGGCCGCAACAAACCTGCAGCTCGTGAACGTCTTCTCGTGCAATGGCGTCTGGTTGTATTGAGATGATTAATATGTGGCCAAATTTCTATGAACAGTTTGTACGGATGTTCTAAAGTACTGCAGCAAATTTGGAGTACATTAACATTGAATCATATATGTATGTTCAATTTCTTTGTTATGCTATTGTTCAGATTATTAACCTTATAACTTAAAAGTGGAGTATTTGTTTCTATCTATAATGGTCATTTATTTGTCAATCCGTTTATAGATCGTTGTTTTACGATCAAGTAGCACATAAACATTTTTACAGACAATTTCTATCAAAAGCGCAGTTTCACGGTTGCTTAGCTTTCAGCTTTTTCACAGTTACCACCTCACGGCTGCTTCCTGACAGCTCACTACAGCTTTTCTGAAATCCACAACTCAACCAAATACCACTCGATAATTAGGGTCTCAATAAATCAGATTTTGCTTTTGAGCATGCCCGAGTAGCTCTCCTTCTAGATCCGGTTGTGCAGTCAATTGGAGACAGAGAGGATAGCAATGGTTGCTAGCTTGCTGCCATGTCCAAGTATGTTCTCTATAGTAAGTTGCTCCATTTTTCGTTGTTTGCTTGAGTCTCTTTTGTGCAGGCCTTGGTTCTCGACCTAGACCCTTCTTTCATATAGCCTACCAGCGCCAGGAACGCCATGATTGGCCCAGGCATTGTAGACACGGAGGATTTGTGTCGGTGGCGAACTACTCATTCCTGGTGGCACTGATGCCAATTACCACGAGCCACTGTGTCCGTTCCCAGCGACGATCATCCCTTCGTAATTTATGTATCTCTCCTATCAGACCCGAGAAATTGGTCAATTTTATTTAGTAGAGATGTGTATCAGATCTGTGTGTGATTGAAACTGTAGTCTCTCCTAAACATGTGATTTGTTAAATGTTTAGAACAAATCGGTTGTGGATCCACGCAGTACCTTGTGAGCTGCAGATTTAGACTTCCTACTTGATTCTTTGCGGAAGCTTGCAGTTCATCCTTGGTGAAATTCACTGTACTCCATCCTCGGGTTGGTACCAGATTTGCTATTCAATATCTAGACTGTTTTTTCATTTTGGCTTGTGACAGATTTTTGTACTTGGCATGGTTTGGTGCCAGATAAATAGAGGATCATGATCAAGGACGACTAAATGTATTATTAAGTAGATAAGTTCTCGAGTCACACACTTTGTATCTAATAATCGCTTTTTCAAAAAGAGACTTGGAACTGCTATATGATACGTAAAAGATATGTAGCACTAATAATAGCCTTCTGACATTTTGTCTGATATGTGCCAATGAGTGCAGTGTTGCTTGTAGCTAGATAGATTTTTTGTGACTTCAACACGTCCCTTCCATCTCCTAGATGATGTGTTATCCCAAACTCCTTGAGTTCATATATCAGTTTTAATCTCTCAAGTAAATTTTGATATTGTGTAAGTTATATATACTTGAGATCCCATGGGAAATGGTGCTATTCTTTTCTAAGACACTATTCGTGACTGTGTACTCATATACCAAAATGAACCGACATAATTGTTGGAAATGTTTTAAAAGACGTATCTCTTAATTAGTTTAGTTCCATGGTGGAGCAAATCCTATCTACTCTCACTTTGCAGATAGTCGCTCAAGCACACCATGTCGTGGGCTGGCATACCATGGCTGGAGACGAGATGAAGCGCTCGAAGTGTAGCCACATTATATAGTCTCTTGGCAGATTTAGATTCCCCTAGAAAAATGATACCATTGTGTTCATGTTGAATACTATTTCGGGTTCGCGAGGCAACAACTGCTAGAAGAAATTTTGCAAATTAGCATTTTTAGCGCATTCTGGTTGTGAGTAGATGTATTTTAGTTTAAGGAATATGTATGCTTGTGGCCAGTTGCAGTTTAACATTTTGTCAATTTTTGCTAAGATTTTCTCCTGTAATTATTTGATTACTATTTGACCAACATCATTTGCAAATATTTATTTTCGACGATTTTCCTTTTTTTTTTTAGGTTCGACAAGAATTCGGTATATGTTCTAAATGTTTGGCTTAGAAGAAGCGTTTTATCGGATGGGAACCGTATGGTTGATTGTGCTATGTGTACCTATCAACATATGACATCGATTTGATAGCGTAGCACGGGCATGTTACTAGTCTGAATTTGTTTCAGAATTTCTGGCGATGCGCTTTCAGTGAGAAGAGGCGTTCATGTCGAGGACGAAGCGTCCATGATGACTTTGTAAATTTCAAGATGATATGTCAGCTCAGTCTTTCCAAGGTGCTTATATGAATAAGATGTACGTGTGTGTTCATAAGGATGAGTGTATGCGCATATGTATGAGCGCTTTGCGTCTGTAATGTGTTTGAAAACAAAAAACAGATTCAATCAGTGCGCATGAGATGACGAGGCTCGCGTTTAATTTGTTGTTTATTTTACTTACACGCGCCAATTTCAGGCTTCCGGCATGCAGGACGTCGGTCATTGCAGCCACTCCGGCCGTGGTTTGGTTACAGAGCCATCAATCGGGAACCTTCAAATCATAGAGCCTACAGTCGACCGAGTAGCAATGTACTAGCATTGACAAGGTCAGACCTCGACGACGAGCACCGCCCGTCCGTCCTACCCACCGTGACGCAAGCAATAATGACCATCGTCGTTAAGAGTTAACAATAATTAATTAACAGTACAACGGGACGCAAGCAACCACGTACGAACCCAACCCAGGGCTTATGTTTTCTTTAAGAAGAGAAGGTCGTACGAACGAAGCCAGAGCTTAGCTTGTCTTGACACCAATGGCGTTTCCTCCTCTCCTTGAACTATAATCTAAACCTGCCTTCCATTTATGTTCGGCTTGACACGCACGCATGGACGATTTCAGCATGCGTCCACGCGCTAGCTTCAGGTTTAATGCGTGCACAGGGCCGAAACAGTAAATAAATGCAAAAAGGTCAAAGCCTGCCTGGCCGGCCGATCCAACGGTCACAAGCGGAGAAAAGGCACACGCACCAAATGGGTGAGTTGGTCCCGCCTTAATCCCAGTAGTACTACATCGCGCTGCTCCTGCAATGTGCAATAGTTTTTGGAACGGAAATCTTTACTGGCACATGCCTTGGCCATGGCCATGCTCTTGTAGTTAATTAGATTAGTGCCAAAGTGAAAGTGTCTATCGATCCTCAAATGGTTTGTGCCATAAGTTAGAACTTGATCTTGCTCAGACCAATTCCTTGGTGAAAATGGTCGAGTTTATGGCGAGTCATCTGACTGTCCAATTTCTGGAACATGTAGACACCACACACGTAGACATGACAACTCTCCCCAAGCACCAGATAAAGGATGTACTACTAAAGTCTAAAACAATGTAGCAGAGACTAGAAGGAAGCTACAAATGGCAGTGTCATTTTCCAATCAAGCAGAAAGTGTCTGGTTTGTGGATGTAAAGTAAAGTAAATTAGCCCGCCAAGCGCAGGCAAAACGTCCAAGGTTAGCATAAAACCGCCCACCCGCCCGCTCCCACTCCAACCATCTCCCTTCTCCTCTCCGCTCCCTTCCCCCCGAAGCTGCCTCCGGCCAGCGCCGCCGCCGCTCGCCAGCCGCCACCCTTCCCCTATAAATCCTCCGTCTCGCCGCACCCCTCCTCAGTTCTCCACGCAACCCGCCGCTACCGCTGCTCGTCCTCCTCACGCACGCGCTTAATCATCTTCTTCTACCACCTTCTTGCTTCCACCACCAAGAGACCGGAAGCCCAGCAGAGCTAGCCAGCCAGCCAAGAACCAGCCCACGGCCATGTCCGTGCAAGTGGCTTCGCCGGCGACGGCGGGGGAGAAGACCATGGCCACGACGGCGTGGCCGTACCTGGAGTACATGGCGCAGTGGGAGCGGCAGGTGGAGCGGCGGCAGCTGTTCCTCCGGAGCTACCACTTCTCCCGGGACGCCGAGGTCTCGCCGCGCGCGCGCACGCGCCGCGTGGTCTGGGCCGGGGCGCGACGCCTGCGCCGCGCCGCCGCCAAGGGGCTCCGACGCCTCCGCGCGCGCATCCGCCTATGCTTCGGCTGGGCCGCGCCGGCGCTCCGCCGCCGCTCCTCCCCACGCCGTGGCGGCGTCCACGGGTTCCGCTACGGCCGCATCCCCCGCGGAAAGGCGCCGCCGGCCGCCGCCAACTCCGCGTCCGTCTGCTTCTGGTAGACATAGAAGGCCAACGCGTCAGCGCACTTGCTGGCTTCCAAGTTAAGCTCTTGATTGCTTAGGTGAAACAATTAGCCGGTGAATGCTAGTCAGCGGCGGCTTCTACTCCAGCTTCATGGAGTGTTCGTCGCTGCTTGCTCTGCTCGCTGTTTGACTAGAGAGAGAGAGGAAAATTAAGTAAACAGGGCACCTGTTGCTCAAGTGGGATTGGTTGTGTGTGGATGTTTTTTCGTTCTTTTTGGTGTCTAATTACTCTGAATGAATTAACTGTGTATCTATCTGAAGTCTTCTCTGTTGTTGCTTGACGCCTCTTCTGATTTCTTACCTTCATATGTGACGATTGGTAACTCTGAAATCGTCTCTGTTCTTGCTGTGGTGTTTGACTTGCGTCCCTGCTCCTCATTTCTTACCTCCATATGTGATTGATTGCTTAGATAAATGTAAATAGAACATAGCAGAAAACAGAAATACAGGGGTATCATGCGTGCAAATTTGCAGCAATTCAGTGAAACCAAGCCACACTTTTTACCTGTCAAGTGACAAATGGCACATTTTTCGTACAGGAAAACACAGTGTAATAATAATATTTGCCTCTGTGTGTGTGTCCATCATGCAAACAAGATGAGGTGGAGAAAGACGTGTGGTGTCTCCTTGGACTGCAATTTGGGGCAGGGACCAAGTCCAAAAGACCAAAAGAAAGAAGGGAAGATTCTCCAAGTCTCGGGTCAGTTTTGAAGTGGGTGAGAATGTGTGGCGGGGCGAGCCACGCCGTGAACCAGCCCAAGCTTTATTTCAAGTGCGTGTCGCGGTCAAAAGGCTCGGCATGAGGAGTCAGGGAGAAAGAAGAGGATGCAGACTTGCAGTGGCAGCCTCTGTCTCTCTTTTCCATGTGTCCCTTTCCAGTCCATGACGACGGGTGATGCCCTCTGACTTTCTCCCATGAATTCTGACGATTTTTCTGCCAAGGCCGCCCAAGCTGAATTTCCTCTTGTCTTGGTGAAGATTTTATCACAGTTACACATGCCATTATTTACTCCTCCGTGGCAGCGTGGGTACGTGCCATCGATCGCCATGATGATGGGTTGCTTGGGTAGAGTACAATGCACGAAGAGTGCATGTCCGCTGCATGCCGATCCGGTCGTTACGCCCAAACGGCTTTTATGATCATCATTCCGTGCGAGGTACTGCCGGTGTACCGGCCGGAAAATAATTCCAATAACTGACCCAAGATACTACGAATTCAGTATAGGGTATATCAACTCACAGGTACTACAAATACTACAACATTCAAATTGCTCTGGGTATTTATTTGTTATCCGTGAACCCGTTTAATTAGGAGCAGTGGGGCACTAGGATACTGATGAGTGCAGAGCACTTGAGTACTCCATGTTGCGACCCCAGGGTCGTCGGGTTCAGTCACTGTCAGTGCGCATGATTGCCCTATCCCACACGCCAAGATGATTAACTAACAATCCCAGTCGATCGCCGGCTTAATCACGTCGACCGGGCTTGCAACCGTATATTTAAAGCCGTGCGTGTGCACCGCAGTCCCCATCCGTCGACCGCATCCATTATCCAATGCCACGACGATGACGGCCCCGCTCGTGATACGTATTTCTGTGCGTGATCCGCTTAATCAGATATGCTGCTACTGCTAGTACGTGACATGATGATCATGCATGATTGCTCCTGTGGTGCCATGCCATGCATGCATGCATGCACAGCCGACAAAATTAATCAGGACATGATGGACCGGTTGGCCCAGTAGACTCCGACGCTTCTTCCGGTTTTTTTCTTTCTGTTGCTTGACACGATGGCTCTCGTCTCGTGACTTGTGTGTATGCCAGTGTGTGAGAAGGAAATGATTTCAGCACTAAAGTGATTTGTCCTGTACTCCTGTACACTGTACTGATCATCCTGGGGTGTAGTGTACGTGGTCGTGGTCAGTGGCGAATCCAGGAAGACAATGAAGGGTGGGCTCAAACTTAACAGCGAGAAACTAAGCATCATTTTAATTAAAGAGAAAAGGGCATTATCTCCTATTTTTTTTATCCAAATAAGCTAATATTTGCTAGAATGCTACTGAAAAATATGTATTATTACCGTCATCTTATGGCTTTCTGAAAATATAAAATTTTGAACGGAAATTTATATCTGTTTAGCTAAATAGTCATTATCTCCAGTCCTTTCGCTCCAAACAAATTGAAACTTTCTTAGATTACTACTAGAAACATGTAGTATTTGATAGATTTAAAAAAATCAAAATTTTCACCAAAATGTGAATTAGTTAGCAAAATATAGCCATTATCACTTAATCCTTTTTCTTCAAATAAGCTCAAAATTAGCCAGATTACTATTGGAAACATGTAGTATTTACTATAGTTGTTTTGAAGTTTTTGAAAAGTATCAAATTGGATTAAATATTTCATATTTTCCTACTTAAACAGACAAATATTTATATGTTTTTGTACAGCAAACAAATATTGATATACTTGTCTTGAGCCGTGGAGCGTGAGGATCCGTCGTCTCGTTATCATGTCGAAACTACTATGCGGACGACACTTCACCGCACGAACTTTGGACGACGAAGGAATTAACGGTGCTATCCAGTGTTTGGTCTATGCATGGACGGCTTGATGTAATCATGTGTCCCTACCCAATATCATGTGTGCTACTTGCGTGTGGGCTGTTGGAGCGTTGGTGCTGTTCGGCAGAAAATAAGATATTGGGTTGCTGGGCTGGGACGTGTAGTACTATTTTTTTTTGTATTTTTGTAGGATAGGCTAGAGCCTGTTGAAGCCTCCCTACTAGACTCGTCACTGGTCGTGATGTATAACTGTATGTACTTTCTCTGTCTCAAAATATAAAAACGTTTTCACACTAAAGTAATGTAAAAAACGTTCTTGTATTTATGTGACGATAGGAGTACAACCGGGGCGTGCTTTTAGTTTGGAAGCGCTGCTCAGCTACTACCTCGTTGCCATGGCACTCTGTTCCGCGGAACCAAAGAGACAATTTTTTTGAACCAAAGAGTCGTAAAGCTGGCCCGGCCTGAGCGTGCTGCACCAAAGAGAAAGCAGCGTGTCAATTTGAAATTATCGGCCTGAGACTGAGAGAGACACGGATATCACTTTGAGGTGAGCCAGCTGGGCTGCTGCTTTAGAATTTCGTTTTTGACCTTTTTTGGTGACGCCAAGATCCCTGGCGTCTGAATTACGAAGCAGACGTCAGGGGCCCTGGCCCGCACTGACCGCCTGCCTGTTGACCGCTGACGTGGCAAAGGGGCCAGACGCCAAGGACCCTGGCGTCTGGATCCCCTGTATTTCAACATTATTTTGGCCTTGTTGTTTCACACAAGAAGATAACACATATCTAAAATATGACAGGTTCATAGAACACAGGAGATAGCACATTGGTTAAAACTTGCATACAAACGACAACAAGTCCACAGATCACGACAAATTTATGCATACATAACACACCAAGTGCATACATAACACACCAAATTCAAGACAACCTAAAAAGAAACATACCATACTTGCATACAAAGTTTTTAGCACGACACCAAGTTCATGAATACAAACGCCACCTAGTTCATGCACTTCCAAACAAGAAGCTCACTTCCTCCTTCCTCTCTTCACGATAGTTGCAAGTGTAGGCTCCTCTTCACTAGCCTCCTCCTCCTCCTTGTTGTATGCCTCCTCCTCCGCCTCAACATTTGCCTTATATCTTTGCATTCCTGTTGGGATAAGCTGATGAGGATACTCCGGACTATGAAATTGTGTGTTCCATGTCTTCTTTCTACCTTTCTTGCCTGGTGTCTTAGCTATGGCTTTGCCTTTCCTAGAGCGAGCATTGCCTTGTGTCGGTTGTGATGGTTGTGGAGCATCAACATCATACTCATGATCCTCTTGATGTGTTGCATCATACTCATGCTCCTCATGATGTGTTGGCTCCTCTTGATGTGTTGGCTCCTCTTGATGTGCTGCCTCCTCCTCCATGTCCTCATCGTTCCGGAGATAACGCCGTCTATGAGCTCTGGCGGCGCGGCTACCAGGTGCGTACACGTCACTGGACTGAGCACCATGGCAAGAAAGCATTGCTGCCATCTTATGGAACCGCTTCTTGAACTTCTGCAACAACACAAAACATGCTATGATATGAGATGCAAATAAATAATCCGTGAAAAGAAACTTTTATAATATATTGGTCACACCTCCATCGTGCTCCTAAGAGTTCTCTCAGATAATCCACCACCAAGTGGATGACTCAGTGCAACATTGGCATCGTTGACGCACAGAAGCAACTCTCGGCCCTGCAATTCATGAACACACCAAAATTATGTATTTGAAAGAAGACAACATGATGCAAGTATGTTAGAATAGGTCAAACAAACTATCATTTCGTCATGCATCGGTGCATAGTCAACATGAGCCCCTCTGGTGTCTCTCACAGCCGTGTTGAAGGTATGATAACCTTCTGCAGTCTCCGGGTCTTCAGACACCAACTCCGACCACTCCTCATGAGTCCAACCTGGCTTTAGCTTTAACCGGTAACGATCCGCATACCATACTAGATAGTTCTGATATGCTAACTGATTGTGAGGTCTATTCTCTGATTGCACTAGCGTGTCTCTTTGATTCCAAATTTCTATCCATGCACGGTGTTTGTTTGCCCAATCCGATATATCCTGATTGTTCCTTCGATCGAACCTACAAATGATGCACGGGACAAAGCATTAGCAAACATTGACTTATTCAATGCTCTACTACATACTCAAGGCATGCTTGCTCACCGATGCAGAGATAGCATTTCCTCCTTGCTCTCCTCAATTGGAATACCTTGTCTTCTTCCAAATTGTCTTGCCACACGGTCTACAAAGTGCCACTCGACTGCGAAGAAGCATATCATTGGGCACGTCGCCCACCAAAGATGGCTATCACGCGTGCACATCTCATTAAGATCAAAGTCATGATCTTCCACATAAGGCAACCAATATACCTGCAAAATAAAGAGATACATTGTTAGCTACAAGTTTCATTCTTGACTAAATTTTATCTCATCGAACTTCTCAAAACCTGCTCAGCAGTCAAGGTGTCCAGCTCATTCATATAGCACTTGTATTGCACATGCGAGCTTCCTGTGTAGACTGTCACTTGTTCCCAATAGTAAGCAAGCGTAGGGCGCCGATATGGATCATCATCATGCAGCCCATCATGATTACCCCGTGGGTTTGCCATCATGGGGTTCTTGAAATCGGGCCGTCCAACCGGGATCCGCTCCCACATCCACACGGATAGGCTCCAAACAAACCCAGCCAATGAGGATGTATCTCCCTTCCTCCGACACGCCAAGTCAAGCTGCAATCAAACAAACATGTTAGATATGGAGGCGCATGATGAATGCAAGATAAATGGTTGCAAATATCTCTTACCTGACGATACAAATATGCTAGTGCGGCCGAACCCCAGCTATACTGGGTATCCCAGTTATTGAGTAGCTCCAGGAACATCCAGAGGGCTGAGTTCTCGGTTGCATCTGAGAAGACTACCTTGGTTAGTACATACCAAAGATAGGCCCGCGCGTACTGCTGCACAACCACGTCATTGGCACCCTGAGGGCACGGATTGGTGTTTCCTCTGACCAGTTTTAGCCAAGAATGCCTCACTCTCGCGGTATCGGCCTTGCCTTCCCGAGGGTCGTCGGGCTGAACGCCAATTAAATCGACAGTCCGTTCTCGCCAATTACCGACGCTGACACGACCCGTAACAGCTTGTCCGTTGATAGGAAGGCCGCTTATCATAGCCATGTCCTGTAGGGTCATCGTCATCTCCCCACATGGAAGGTGGAACGAGTGAGTCTCCGGCCTCCAACGATCCACAAGTGCGGTCAGAGCCGCGTGGTTCACAGGCGGAGCGCGTCGCTTAAACTGCAACACGAATGGGAGAGGACCCAATCTCCGAATGTAAGGCTCATACCGCAGGTCGTAAGTAAAGTCATCAGCGGAATGACCCCTCATGCGCATAGCAACTATAAGCTGCAAATAAAGTGATGTTTAATAATCAATACAAGAACACAAATGAGAAACAACGAAAATTGACCCAGTCTTGCTTCTTACCTGTCCCTTCTCAATGGCATGAGCACGATGCTCCTTATCCCACTCATCGATTAATCCGTCATACCAAGGTCCATCACCATCCGCCATCCTACAAAACAAATCACAAACATCTATGAATACATGAACAATATCAAACCATACAATTTTCTTCTCCAAGTTATGCCACATGAACACACCATTCTTCTCAAACATAACCACATCATTTTTCTTCTTCTTCATATGCACACATAATTCTTCTTAAACATACCAACATCATCTCAATCAAATAAATTTGTCAAATAATATGGTGTCACATATGCAAATACATATCATCTAGATTACCAAATTTCACCATATCTTTTGCAAATAAAGTATGCCAACAATAGAATTATCTACACATACACACATCATCTATCAAACCAAATTATCAAACAAATCTATTTTACATACAAAAATCATGTATTCATCACCCCTCTTAGTTCAAAAAAATTTCCTATGGACAACATATACACAAAACGGAATTGATTTTGCCTACATGTTCAACTACACATCATCTACTGCCTACCAAATCATCTATCAACTACAAACAATTTCCTAAAACAAACAAACCATCTACTAATCTAACATTACCTAATATGAAATAATGCATCCAACAAAAGAGGGGAAAACAAAAATAAATTGGAGGGAATGGGGGAGAATACCTCAAAGAAGCTTGGGGGGGTCAGATCTGCGAGTTTGAGCGGTTAATGAAGTAGATCAAGGGGGGTGGTGGTGGGAGGGAGAGAAGGGGCGACGAACACAGCCTCTTTTCGACCCAGACGCCAGGAGAAGATGAGATGCGGATGGGTGGGCTCGGCCCGCGCCGTTATCCACTTACCAGGGCCAGACGCCAGGGTTCCTGGCGTCTGGCCCCTTTGCCACGTCAGCAGGTCAACGGGCAGGCGGGCAGTGCGGGCCAGGGCCAGACGCCAGGGCTCCTGGCGTCTACTTCGTAACCCAGACGCCAGGGATCTTGGCGTCATCAAAAAAGGTCAGAAACGAAATTCCTTTTGAAACGAGGTCAAATCGGGATTTTGTTAGCCCTATAGGTCAGAACAGTAATTTTGTCCGTAAAAGGCTGCCTGGCATCGGCTAGAGAGGTAGTAACGTGTGGGGAAATGGGCTCGCTGCATAGGGACCACAGTTTTCTCGTGTCTTTCTGGGCTTCCACAAATCACTCCAAGCAAGTCCTTCGACTCCAACACGGCGATGCATTTCGTCCGCCCTCGCATGTTTGGTCCGCGCGAAACGCAAACGAATGGATGTCCCTTTTTTTGTCTGCCCGTGACCCGTTTTCAGCCAGATTTAGGCTGGGTTTGCGTCGGCGCGGGCGCCCGCGACGCGCTCTGGAACGGGCCTCGTCTCTCCCTCACACGATAGATCTGGAAGAAGGAGGAGACCTGGGAAGGAAGGGAAATGGTTGGTCGATAGAGGAGGAAAGTTTGCTGACGAGGTCAGCTACTGTTTAGCATTACAACAATCCACAATGCCCCCATGCAACACACTCTACTCGCTTAAGTACTTGGCGAGTGGGTCACGTTGGTGCCACAACTTCAATCTTTTGGTAGTCTTCATCACCGTCAAGTGCCCCCGCCTGGTACTAGGTCGCCTTGGCCATTGGCCTTGTCATAGTAGTGCTAACACCCCCCCTCGAAGCTGGCTTTTCCCCAAGCCAGTGTTGATGGAAAACATCATTGCAGGTCATCCGTTTCTCCCCACATAGCCATGGATGGAGGAAGGGCCGCCCATTGCACCAGCATGCGATGTTGAAATCCTTGTACCATCTTGATCACGCGGTCACCAAGGATGGCCACTAGCACCTATTTCATGCAGATGATCTCATTATCTAAAGGTAGCTCCTCCACCTGAAGCTCAGCGCCAATTGCCCTCTTGAGATGTGAGATGTGGACCACCGAATAGATCTAACTGCCCTCAGGGAGTTGGAGTTGCCGATGCGCGCTATGATCCGAATATCCGCTGGGCCACTGAAGATTGGATGAACGGCTGCAGTCAAAGGAGAACTACATCGCCCACCTTGAATTCTCGAACTGTGCGTTGCTTGTCTGCCTGTTTTTCATTCGATCTTGCGCTTGCTTGAGTTGTTGTCATAGGAGTTCCCGTATAACTTCTCGTTCCTCCAACTAAGCAGCCAGGTCCGGTACAGTGCTCTAATAAGGTGTCCGGCCCAAGGCAGAGTGAAAGTTGGTATGATATCATCCATGTTCAAGAAATCGTTCGATTAACCAATTAACTTGCCGATTAATCATCCGATTAATTGATTAAATGGCCGATTAACTTGCCGATTAGCCTATTAATCCCCTACTCGCCAGACAACCGAGCAGCTACCAGTTAACGATTTCCTCAACAATGGATATCATGACCAGTTGTACTAGTATTTTGGGCAGGCATGCATGGAGCAACGCAGATATGTCTCCGGACACTGGTTGACACACTCCGTTTGCCCGTCAGTTTGCGGGATGACAGGACGAGCTCATTCTGAATTGAGTTTGCACAAGGTTGAACATCTCATGAACTATTTTTTTGAATTCCCAAACCTTTTTGTATTCGTGGACATTTTTTGAATGCGCAAACATTTTTTGAATTCATGATCTTTTTTGAATGTCATGATTTTTTTTAACATTGTTTGAATACGGGTTTGAATTTATTACCTTTTGTTTTCTTCTTTTTTTCTATTTTTTCAAATTATAAAATAAATTGAGCGAAAAAAAGAAATAAGAAAAACGAAACAGAACAAGGTGCACAATCTGTTCCGGCTGGGTGAGGCCCATCGTGCGCGGGGCAGACGCGGGCGACGCACGCGTATCGGTCGCAACTAATGATACACAGCTTTGCCTAGAAAAAAAAGTAGCCATACACAGCAGCACCCACGCCGTGACTGCATCATCTACCAACCCAACCACTGCAACATTATGGACTGCTAAATGAACATCTATAGGTTCTTAGTAGAGTGCAGAAAAACACCTTTGATTCAACACAGGTTTTAAGGAGATTACGGAAATGCTCCAGCATGTCACTAGCACCACAGGTTCTAATTTACCGTTTTCCCAAACACTTGTCCACTTTAACAACAAGAAGTCACTGCAGACCAAGCATGCAGAGTTAAGATGACAAACAAAACGGATAACAGTGACCCATACACTGACACGACAGTCCACAAAAGACAAAACTATCACCGTTGGTGAATTTGAGCTTCCTTCAGTGATGAGCTCGAGTGGATCAACCTAATCCCACGCCTCTACACCGTAATGTGAGCGTTGCTAACATATAATGGAGAGTCCTCAGCCGTCTCTAGAATTGACTGTCTGCCTGCATAGGATGAATTTGATGATTAAGAAAAAAATGGCATGGTTCACATAATTGGAGACAAATGAACTGCACGCTAACAGTTTTCGCAAGTCTAAACTTAAAATTTCATTCAGAACCCTGGTATCGCACAAGATTATTCATAAAGATATTCAATTGAATGAATGGTTCTCAAGCTTTCCGTTGTCAATTTAACATTGGAGATTATGTGCTTCCATACTACAAAACATAATCGGGGAACCCTCTTCTTTCTTAATGAATTCGAGATCCTTTGGGGCAACTTAAAAAAAAACAATACCATAGACAACTCAAATTTCAAGATGCTGGGGAAAATTGAAACAAGAGAAATACTTTCTAAACTCAATATGTTTAGCACCCAATTGAATAAACCTACCAGTCAACTTCAGCAGGGAAAAATAACATGCTATTCTTTTTTAAGTTATTAGAGAATCAAATGAAATTTAAAAACTATCAAAAGTTCTCACTGCTACACAAGGCTGGTTTTTTACCCTTTTATTTTCATAATACGAAGATTCATTGATGTAATCCAAGGAGAAAAGAAAAGCTCACCCAGCTTAAAAAGATAACAACAATTATTTCCTAAGAACATGCAGGCCTACTGGGCAACAAGGACAAATGCAGCGAACATGAGAGATCCTACGAGGATTCTAGACAACAGAAAAGAGAGAGCAATAGAGCTATCCAAACCCAACTAAATCTTTCATGGCCACCATAATTTGCAGTTGGCTACCTTTTACTGCAAGAGGTCATGTAGCAACTGAACCCAACCGTGCATGATTGCTCTTTGACTTTGGCTTCACAAAAACTCCCCATAAGTAACTCTTTCCGTCTATCCCTGTTGCCATGGTATGAAATTAGCACACCACTAAAAATAATCAGTCGCTGCATTTGATTTTTGTACGCAGGCATATAAGCAAAGCAAAATAGATGACTTCATAAAAAAAAAGAACATATCATGGGTGGTTCTATTTTTCATAGAAAACCGAAATATAGAGTAAGAACACTAACACTGACAGTCGGGTGGAAGCACTTCTGAGGAATACATCAACAACATCATGTCATCGATATATGCGTGCATGACAAAACCGCAGCGCGTATCCACGAGACGAGGGTGCTTCTTGTTCCAACTTCAAATACACAGAAGGAATGAAGGAACATTGATTATATGAATGCATGCCATAAACAAGGTAAAAAATGCAGTCACACATAAACACATTTATTGTACTGAGACAATCGTAAACCTACCAGTCAACTTCAGCAGGGAAAAATAACAAGGCAATGTCTTCATAAACTGGAGAGATTTTCTCAAACGTCTTTGGCCAGTAATTCTTTCGAGGTGATATCTTCAATTGCATATTACTAGGCATCTTCTTGGCAATATTACAAACTCTGGGTGATACTACAGATGGGTGGTATGCTTTAAACTCACCAAGATTGAAATTTTCTCCACCAGAGAGAAGAAATCATCCCCTAAAAAGCGACGGAATGTCAGAGCATAACAAGGTTATCACTGATTACATCTCAGATATACCAAAAAAATAAATTTAAATTGTGATGCTAGAAAATGGACAACACTAGACAACTGAAATACATGTTGATCATAAGAGACCAGTAGCATTTATTATTACGAAGCCGAAATATGAAAACACAATGTTACAGGTAGCAAATTAAGTACTCTCAGTTTAGTAATCAACTTGGCATGGTCACATAGTAATAGAGTAAGGAGTTCACAAGGACATAATTTTTGCAATCATGTGATGAGGCTTAGATGGATATGCTTGCATAAATGAGGGAGTTATGTGACTTGGTCTCTTCTACAACAATAAAGAAGGGATAGTGTGTGGATATATTGCACTAAGAATACTCTTAGTGTGTCAAGTACACAAGCATCCTGAATCCTAAATGGCAATTTCTCACAAAATGAATAGATCCAATTGGCTAATATATGATTCTGTCAAATTAAGAATTATTTACTTATGAAACAGAACCACTCTTGTAGCTTTTGTTAATCTTACTTCACAGTAAAGAATAATCAAATCCATTTGGGCTATTTTTTGAGCAACCGACAGGAGCTCTGGCTATTGCCAAGAAAGTATTTGTTTGTTCACTTAACCTCAAACCATAAAATTAAAATGTAATATGCATTCTGTTTTTTCTTTCCTTTCATAAGGTGAATGTTAATTCACCTATGGTTTGATTGAATTTAATTTTGAAATTGATTTAGAACATTTTTGTGTTGGGACCAGGGAAATTCTCCTCTATTTTATTTTACCTACCAGGAACAATCAGAATAAAAGACAGAATGATTGAAGTTATCTAGCCTGCAAAACAAGTTTTTCCAACACCTACCTAGTTTTCCAACCATCAATCATTGCTAAGCAAGCTAATATACCCTAGCCTAGAATCCAAATACATCCACACTGTTCCATTCATGTGTTTCAGAAGTTATAGTTGTACCTGGGATTTCTTTAGGAGATCAACTAATTTCTGGTCAATCAAAACTAACGGTGTGGATAAACTAGTCCTACCCATGGAGACACAGATCCAGTGTGTTTATGAAATGACTTCATTATCATGAGAACATTAGTGCAATAATAAATGAAAATCAGAGCTGCAAGTTCTGTGTTTTTTCATACTAAACTTTTTAATACCCTAGATTTCTATGTTGCCATATTTGTTTTATTAAGCAACCATGATTGATCATTACAAGTTGAAATGATCCATACATGTTGAGATAAAAAAATTGTAAACTAATTAAGGGAGAAAATTAATTACTCACGTCCAACAGATTGCTTCTGGTGGAGGGCGTCTTGCATACTCTGCACTTGAGTTGATGATCATTGGCATGACTATATTGTTGTTCAGACTCTTTGTTCTAGATCCGCATCCATTGTCAGCATTTGTGGGCCCTTTAAAAATGGAATACAATCTGTTAGCAACTGTAATAACCATTAGATTAGTCCTCTTAAATTCTGAAATCCAATCTGATGTAAGACCAACACATATATTTCGTTTCAATCAAGAGTAACAATATATGCATGCTAGGTTTTGAATGCTTGCCAATAATAATCATTCTACTTTGACACAAAATATTTATTTTATCGAGAAGTGTAATATTAGATATTAAGCCATTACAAATTATACCTGAAGCACTGAATGCTATTTTTCCAGTAGGCTGATCGCCTACCCAGGAGTTGCATTTTCTTTTATCTGCAGCACATACTACCTTCTCTTCTTTAGGCTGATCTTGAAGCTGATGGTCATTGTTTTTAACTTTTCCTTTTCTGTTGTATGTAATCATAGGAATCGTTGCACCTATTTTTTTCAAACTTGATGTCTTCATGGACTGTAATATTTGGTGGAAACAATAGCTATATGTTCTAAACAAGTAAAAATATGGTACTAGCTAGATGCGTGGAAATACCTGATTGTACTTTCTGTCTCTTCTTCATATCCTCAACTTTTATCTGGTTTTGACTTGCAATAGCGCATCGTTTCAGGGCAAATGCTTGACTTTTACTCCTATTGGGAGATACACACTTCATCTTTCGTGGAGTGCGTTTATGTCGCACAACAAGCCTTGGCCAATTATGAGTAGTTGGCATACTTAATAGTGCTACCTCTTGAGAGGGAATGGGTTTCACTTCAGAATTTTCACCTACACCAAGATTAGGGAGGAGATGAGTTTAGTAATACGATGAAACAAGTGCTGATGTTTGTAAAATGTTGTTTTTACCTTCAATAGGTTTTGTGTCCCCGTTATCCTTTTTTGGCATTCATCGCAACACCATTCATGTATCATTCCAAGTTCCACCGCAACCAAGCAGTAACTAGAAAAGGAAAAAAATAAAAGGGGGAAAACTTTGAGAGAGGTAAATAAAAGTTCCCCGTTCAATGAACTTCGCCTCACAACTGTAAAAGATAATTCACTTCAACACATTTTTCTCGGAGCAAAAAGAAATGGATATACTAAATCTTGGATCATCTAGAAATGCTTTGAGTTTTAGGGGTTGTTTGGTTATAGGTATAGCATTGCCACAATTTGCCACATATTTTTTTTGCCAAGCTGCCAAAGGTTAGCTCAACAAAATGAGAGGCACAAGTTGGTAAACCTAAGAGAATTTTGCCATATTTTTCGAGTATGTGATGTGGGGCCCAAGTGTGACAAAAAGCATCTTACCTAAGGTGAGTCTTGAACCAAACACCCTCCTAAGATGGTCAAACTTGCCTAACCTTATGTGTGGCGATCTAAAGCAACCTTAGTAACAAACCAAACAACCCCTAAATTAATAGTTTTGGCTCTTTGTGTTGGGTTTTTGTTGCCAAATCCATCCAAGTATCATATAGAAAATACAATCGATTTCTCTTATCCCCTCTAGGCATTCATATATAGAAACTAAAAAACAGGATTAAAAGCAGCACAATTTTTGAGTGCTTACCATAGAGATGGAAGCTATACAGGGTTAAGAAAGAGGAATACCGGTGTCGATAGCCATTGCACTGGGTGCAGTTTACCAAAAGCTCTTGGTACGCTCCACTGCCACATTCCTCACACACTGTTGTTGGGCATGCCTGGTCCTGCTGCAAGGTAAGCAAACTATTATCATGCAGGAAGTCGGAGCCATAACCGCACAAATCTTGCAAGAACTACAACATGAAGCAACCTCCTCGCCTAAATCGGGTTGAGATAAACAGTCGCAGACAACTGACAAACCACGCCCGAAATTAGACCCTACCGTCGTGCAGCCCTCCCCGGCAGCGGTGTTGTGGAGACCGTGTGCAAACCACCGCTCGTGCATACCCGCTTTTATCTAGTGACATGTGTTCGTCCATTGCATCCGACGGAATCCTATTATCGCATGTTTCTGGCTTTCTTGATCCAAAATTCCAGGAACAATCTGAGGTGGCACTCTTGTCGTTCCCCGACTTCCAGCGAGCCACGCTAGTGGTGGATCTCGGTTATAGCGGAGCTAGGACGCACAATTGCGATATGAGCCGATGGGAACCAACAACATAGGACAGAGGTATTTCGTCGGATGCATCAGAGGAACACATGTCGCTAGATCAAAAAAGGTATGCACGGGGCGCTCTTTGCACACCGACTCCATGAAATTTTTTAACTTGATAATAATAGACATTTCTTTTTCTCTTCTCCTCATAGCCTTCCCCTCTCTACCTGCCCCCATTCCAACCTAGCGCCGCCTTGAGCAGCTTGTGTCGCGCGCCGTCGGGACATCGCGTCAAGCTGGTCGCCTCGCCTCCTCGACCTTCGCCTTCCCCTCCCTCTGCCTCTTTCACTCGCCGCACGAGGGATTCTCTACCGCCCTCGACCGAGTTTAATGAGGGAGACAAGAACATACAACCCGTAGGGAGGGGGTGCGATGCTCAACCATGTTCGCAGGGTGATCACATGAGGGGTGGGGGAGGGCTATGCTAGAGAGGAGAAACACAGAATTAGCTTCCTTACCATTTGCGCTGGCGGCTGCGCCGAGATACTATAAATTATTTGTATGGGAGATGGCGGCGGAGGTCGTAGAGAAGGGGGGAAGAAGACAAAGGAGGCTATATATATCGCAGGAAAGGAGTAGGGGGTGCGAGCATTTAGGGTTATGTAGGCCTGCCCCTGAGAGGGGAGGGGCGGCCACCCTGGGCCCCAAATTTGATGAGGGGCTCAGGTATATAGGCATGTCAATGCTAGGCCTGCACATTTGTAATCTGACGGTGAAACATTGTAGTGCTTTTCCTGGATGGGCCATACCCAAGCAACAGACTATTGGCAGGGGAGGAGTTGGGCCTCGCGTAACTGGGCTATAGCCCCAGGTGTCAACTAGAGGGCTATATATTCATCAGACATTTCCCCGCGATCAATAATTAATGAGAGCAACTAATAAGGGCCACCCTTTGTGGGAGCCCTACAAGGGCCTTTTTTGGTGGGCTCAAAGCGGGCCACTTGGTGCGCTCTCAGCTGCTGCCACGTGTCGCGTTCTGGGTGATGAGGTCACCTATTACAGGTAGGGTCAAGAACGCATCATATGGGATCCACATGGGGCCCATCACCGCCATGGGTAGGTCCCTGGACCATACTAGCATTCGGATGCATATTCCAGGAAGCCCACTCGGCCAGCTCGACAAGCACTCGGACGACCATCTGCCACTTGGCTGACGAACCATTACTCGGACCAAGGAGGCGAGCAAGCAGATGGGAGCAGCAACAGCTGAGGAATTCTAAGTCATCCATTAAACAGAGTCAAGGCTCCCATTACCTGTAACTGCCGTAGTAGAGGCTCATCACACTTGTAACTGACGCATTCACTGTCATTTAATGCCCGGGCGACATTGAGAACATGGGAACGCAGTAATTTCAAAAAAATTCCTACGATCACGCAAGATCTATGTGATGCATAGCAACGAGCGGGAGAGTGTTGTCCACGTACCCTCATAGACCGTAAGCGGAAGCGTTATGACAACGCGGATGATGTAATCGTACGTATTCATGACCCGACCAATCCTAGTACCAAAAGTACAGCACCTCCACGATCTGCACACGTTCAGCTCGGTGACGTCCCACGAACTCTTGATCCAGCTGAGTGTCGAGGGAGAGCTTCGTCAGCACGACGACGTGTTGACGGTGATGATGAAGTTACCTGCGCAGGGCTTCGCCTAAGCACTGCAACGATATGACCGGGCTGGATTATGGTGGAGGGGGGCACCGCACTCGGCTAAAACAATGTCAACTTGTGTGTCTATGGGGTGCCCCCTCCCCTGTATATAAATGAGTGGAGGAGTGGGGAGGGCCGGCCCTCTATGGCGCGCCCTGGAGGAGTCCTACTCCCACCGGGAGTAGGATCCCCCCTTCCCTAGTTGGACTAGGAGAGGAAGGAAGGGGGAGGAAGGAGGAAGGAAAGGGGGGGGGGCGCCCCCCACCCAATCTGGATTGGGCTTGGGGGCGTGCCCCCTCCTAGGCTCCCTTCTCCTCTCTCCCACTATGGCGCAATAAGGCCCATATACTTCCCGGGGGGTTCCGGTAACCTTCCGGTACTCCGGTAAATGCCCGAACTCACCCGGAACCATTCTGATGTCCAAACATAGTCATCCAATATATCGGTCTTTATGTCTTGACCATTTCGAGACTCCTCGTCATGTCCGTGATCATATCCGGGACTCCGAACTACCTTCGGTACATCAAAACACATAAACTCATAATATCGATCGTCAATGAACGTTAAGCGTGCGGACCCTACGGGTTCGAGAACTATGTAGACATGACCGAGACACGTCTCCGGTCAATAACCAATAGTGGAACCTGGATGTTCATATTGTATGCCACATATTCTACGAAGATCTTTATCGGTCAAACCGCATAACGACATACGTTGTTCCCTTTGTCATCGATATGTTACTTGCCTGAGATTCGATCGTCGGTATCTCAATACCTAGTTCAATCTCGTTACCGGCAAGTCTCTTTACTTGTTCCGTAATACATCATCCCGCAACTAACTCATTAGTCACATTGCTTGCAAGGCTTATAGTGATGTGCATTACCGAGAGGGCCCAGAGATACCTCTCCGACAATCGGAGTGACAAATCCTAATCTCGATCTATGCCAACTCAACAAACACCATCGGAGACACCTTTAGAGCACCTTTATAATCACCCAGTTACGTTGTGACGTTTGGTAGCACACAAAGTGTTCCTCCGGTATTCGGGAGTTGCATAATCTCGTAGTCATAGGAACATGTATAAGTCATGAAGAAAGCAATAGCAACATACTAAACGATCAAGTGCTAAGCTAACGGAATGGGTCAAGTCAATCACATCATTCTCTAATGATGTGATCTCGTTCATCAAATGACAACTCATGTCTATGGCTAGAAAACTTAACCATCTTTGATTAACGAGCTAGTCAAGTAGAGGCATACTAGTGACACTCTGTTTGTCTATGTATTCACACATGTACTAAGTTTCTGGTTAATACAATTCTAGCATGAATAATAAATATTTACCATGATATAAGGAAATATAAATAACAACATTATTATTGCCTCTAGGGCATATTTCCTTCAATTACCGGACTACCACCAAAGGAGGAGAAGGAGGACAACGACGGTGAGTACAGCTCCGGCGACGAGCAGATCCGGCTCGATACCTACTGCTTCCTCGACCGGTACTTTCGCGAGAAGGATGGAAATTGCGCTGGGAAGGGCAAGGGTAGCCGGAGATGATCTTCTCCACCATAACCAAACATGCCAAATTTTGGTAGTCCAATGTCATGTTGTAAATGTAGTAGCTGGACGATGTGTAACATAGTTGCATGAGTTTTGTATGAATATGAGGTATGCTAATTGAGGTGTCTGGTTGTGAGAAGTGAAATTTGAGGCTTGACCGATCAGTGCCCACGGAGGGGTCCGGGCACGTCCGTGGGTGTTTGAGGGGTCGAATTTGCCAAACCCGGCTGTAGATGCTCTTAGGGAGTTTAAGAACCGGGCATCACAACGTTGGATGAGCAATTTTGTGGCAAATATAACACTAGTGTTTTTTAGAGAAATATAACAGTAGTGTTGAACCTTGCAATCCTTTGTTGCGTGCGTGTTAAGTGCACAATTCCAATAACGGACCCCCTTTCTAGCTTTGGCCCTGTTTGGATTCGTGGGTTAGAGTTAGTTTGGGTTAGTTTGGACTCAACTAACCCAAAAATATCCAAACCGGAGGGTTAGTTTGGGTTAGATGCATCTAACCCATACAAAAAATCTAACCCACCCAAGAGGTGCTTATTTGGGTTAGTTCTTCTCAGGACTACTAAAAAACACCTTTTTCTCTCGCTCTCCCCGCAGCAGATCCCCCCCCCCCCCCCACGCTTCCTCGAAGCTTCTCGTCCTCTCCCTCTCGCACCGCCCGTGAAGGCGACTCGCCGTATCCGCGCTCCATCTAACCCTGTCATCCAAACACCTCTTTGGCTAGAGTTATTTCAGGGTTAGAATCGAACTCTAACCTCTAACCGAGTTAGAGTATCCAAATAGCAAAAACTCAAAACGGTGCCCGGGCTCATCTGCTCCCTCTCAGCAAAAAATTCAAAAAAAATACTAGAAAAATTCAAACAATTCCAATTTTTTTTGTGGTGGTAGATAATTTGACGCGTGAGGTGCGCCCCA
The DNA here is from genome assembly GCA_032464435.1 of Aegilops umbellulata. Taxonomy (NCBI): domain Eukaryota; kingdom Viridiplantae; phylum Streptophyta; class Magnoliopsida; order Poales; family Poaceae; genus Aegilops; species Aegilops umbellulata. The sequence goes on along the minus strand of CP136057.1, from coordinate 634,418,555 downwards.
AAATTCAACTTATTTGGACATCTGAGTAGCTCTTGGCAAAAAAGACAAATCGGGGTCAAAACAGTGCATGAACAGTAAACATTTTTACAGACCCTGATTTTGTTTTTTTGCCGAGAGCTGCTCAGATGCTCAAATGAGTTGAATTTTGGGGCGCACCTCACGCGTCAAATTATCTAACACCACAAAAAAATTTGGAATTTTTTGAATTTTTCTAGTATTTTTTTTTGAATTTTTTCTAAGCGTGGGTGCAGCTGAGCCCGGGTGCAGATTAGCCGCACTCATCCAAATAGGGCCGTGGATTGATCACCCTGCACATGGGGCACCGTAGCCTACGTGTACGGTACAGCCACGGAGTCTTGTACCTGTCCATCGACATGCATGTTCGCCTGTCGGAATCCATCCATCAAGAGTTTTTATCTTACTGATAATTCTTTGGAAAATATGGGGACAATAAAGTTTGTTATTGTCTAGAGGTGAGCAGCAGCAAAGTCATCCGGAACATTACCTCTAACATCACACTGTGGTCTCATATGCTACCATCTAACTTCATATTGAGCGACGTCATATTCTTGATGTCTAAGGTTCAAGAATATGTAGTTTAGGTGTAATTAACTGAATGTTTTTAGAGTGTATGAAGTGTCGATTAATAGGATAAATCCTAGCGCACCAAGTGTCAACGCGTAGTAGTTTGTTCCTTGCTTCTCGTCTCATCCATTTCAGAAATGCCCTCTAATTTGCGAAAATTTTACCTCTCCAAGCCAGATTTGATTCAAATGAATTTTGAAGGATTGAATTCCTTAAGAAATTTTCCTATGTGTGTCGCTGACTAAATCCGATATGAATTTGAGCATCCTCTGGAATCCCTTGGAAAAAATCGTTTGATTTTTCTGTGATGCAATCAAGCAAACCAAAATCTGGAAGGATTCAAAATTTCAAATGGGAATGACATTGCAATCCTACGTTTTTCAAATCCTGCAAATCAAACATGCTCTGATACTCCATGTTGCGGCTCTAGTGTGATCTGCTACTGCTTGAGAAGCTGTAAAAGGCTGACAGGAACCCGTAATGCGGCGAGGAATGCATAGGGAAATCAACCCGTAATCCATGCATCATCATGCGTTTCATGGGAGCAACGTCTATAATAACCATACTTCATAGGATAGCAGCATGTGCCAGTTTTCTTCCTAATTTGACAACCCTCATAATGCTTGTATCATCTCCAGCACGTCACTAGCATCACAGGTTTTCTTCCCAAGTCCTAACGCTTCCCCACCTTAGCAGCAATACACCACTGTAAATCAAGCATACAGAGTGACAATAACATATTACACTGGCATGACAATCTATACAAACTAGAGTGGATTAAACCAGTCCGATGCCTCTGTGCCATAATGCGAGCATTATGGCATATGATGGAGAGTCCGTCCTCAGCCGTCCCTCGAATTGACTGCCTGCCCCTGCACAGGATTAATTTGACGATTAAAAAGAATCTGGCAATGATTCGCATGACGATAGGACAACTGAACTGCACGTTCAGAGATCGCAGCAATGGCCGCGTGTCCAGAGTTCGAACGCATTCAGAACCCTAGTTTCACACAAGATTATTCATAAAGGCATGCATTTGCATGGTTCTCCAGCTTTTTGTTGATTGGAGACTATGTACTTCAATACTACATTGTCATTCATACATAGTGATGCATAGCACCGAAACCTCATGACTGTCGTTCAAGGGATCTCCAAGAAAGCTCTCCCTGTTCCAGATTGCGGCGATAAAACCCTACTATTATACACCACCATTTCATAAGTTCATGCCGTCAAGATATTTGAATTTCACAATGTTGGGCAAATTAAAGCAAGAACAATACTTTTTAACATCTCAATATATTTGACAACCAATTGAATATATGGTACATCCAGCACAAACCCCTCAGTAACTGATATACAGTACTATTCTTTTCTAAGGTATTAGGGAATCAAATCTAACTGAAAAAAGATAACAGTGATTAAATTCCAAGAGCATGCAAGCCTACTAGGCCACAAGGACAAATGAAGCGAACATAAGAGATTCTACGAGGATTTGCAGGTTCTGTGAATAATAATGCACGCACCAGAAAAGAGAGCAACAAAGCTGCCAAAACCGTGTGAAAACAGTATTAACTAAATCTTTCATGAGCACCATAATTTGCAGTTTGCTCGTACCTTTTACTGATGAGTTCACGCCCAAAGAAACCACGAGGTCATGTAGCAACTGAACCTAAGTACGCATGAATGCTCTTTGCCTTCGGCTTCACAAAAACTCCCCATAAGTAATTCTCTCCATCTATCCCTGTTACCATGGTATGAAATTAGCACACCACTAAAAAACAGTCACTGAATTTGATTTTTATACGAGGCATATAAGCAATACAAATTACATGGGCCCATCAAACAGAAAGAACATATTATGGGTACTTTTCATTTTCAGAGATATCCAAATACAGAGTAAGAGCACTAACACTGAGAATCAGGTGGAAGCACTTCCGAGGAATATATCAACAGCATGATGTCATCAATATATGCCTTCATGACAAAACTGTTGTACGCCTCCAAGCGACGAGGATGCTTTTTGTTATAACTTCAAATATAAAAAGGAAAGATGGCACGATGAGTATATGAATGAATGCGATAAATAAGGTCAAATATACAGTAGCACATAAGCCAATTTTTGTACTGAGACTGAGACCATCATAAACCTACCAGTCAAGTTCAGCAGAGAAAAATATCAAGGCAATGTCGTCATAAACTGGACAGAATTTGTCAAAGGTCTTTGGCCAGTAATTCATTCGAGGTGATATCTTCAACTGTATATTGTTAGGCATCTTCTTGGCGATATTACAAACTCTGGATGATACTACAGATGGAAAGTATGCTTTAAATTCACCAAGATTAGAACTTTCTCCATCAGAGAGAAGAAAGCATCCCCTAAAAAGCGAAGGAATGTCAGAGCATAACAAAGGTTGTCACTGATTACATCAGATATACCAAAATATCAAATTTTTAATTGTGATGCTAGAAAACGGACAACTTTAGACAACTGAAATCCATATTGATCATAGAGACCAGTAGCACTTTTTCTTACGAAGCTGAATTATGAAAACCCAACATTGTGGGTAGCATATTAAGATGTACTCTCATTTTAATAATCAACTTGGCACAGCGCATAATAATAGAGTAAGGAGTTCACATGGACATAATTCATGCAATCAAGAATCAAGTGGTCACTCCGAGGTGGATATGCATGCATAAATTAGTGTAGTAACAACACTCTTGGTTTCCTCAGTGCACAGGCATCCAGAATCCTGAAATGGCAATTCCCCAAAAACTGAATCTCATTGCGAAAAGGATGGAGTATTAGACTACCCAAAATGTCCAACAGACAAATATCTTCATTTATTTTATTTAGATCCAATAGACAAATATCTGATTCCGTCAGATTTTGAATTATTTTCCTCCTGAAACAGACACACTCTTGCACCTTCTGCTAATCTTACTTTGCTAGGAACGCATAATCGAATCCACTTATGCTATTGCTAGAACAGTATCTTATATCTTTTCATAAGGTGAATGTTTATTCACAGAAGGTTCGAGTAGATTCAATTCTGAAATTGATCTAGAATATTTTTCTGTTGGAACCAGGGAACTCCTACTCCATTTTATCAATCAGGAACAATCAGAATAAAAAAACAGAATGATTGAAGTTACCTAGCCTGCAAAGCAAGTATTTTTTTACCGCCTACCCAATTTGCCAAATACCAATCGTCACTAAGGAAGCTAATATACCCCAGCCAAGAATCCGAACACACCCATACTACTTGAGCAATTTTTTTGTGGAAAATTAGCTAATTTCTGGTTAATCAAAACTAAAGCCATGGATAAACCCTGGGAGATGCAGATCCACTGCAGTTATGAAGTGAGTGCAGTATCATCAGGTCATTGGAGCAATGATCAAAGAAAACAGGAGCTGCAAATTTTGTGTCTTCCCATACTAAACCATCTACAGCAGAGACGGAGAAGTTGAATCAACAACATTATGGGAATCATCTAGAAGCAGATGTACCTTCTAATATCCCTGGATTTCTAAGTTCCTCATATTTGTTTAATCAAGCAACCATGAATGGATCATTACAAGTTGAAATGATCCATACTTCTTGAGATGAAAAAATTCGCAAACTAAGAGAGCATACTCACGTCCAGCATGCTTTTGGTGGAGGGCGTCTTGCATACTCTGCACTTGAGCTGATGATCACTGGCATGTCTATATTGTTATGCAGACTCTTTGTTCCAGATTCACACCCACTATCAGCATCTGTTAGCACTTTGGAAATTGAATATAATCTGTTAGCACTTCAAAAATAGACCGTCATAACCATTTGATTAGTCCTCTTAAATCCTCAAATTTTATATGATGTAAGATTAAAACATATATTTCGTGTAAATCAGGAATTACAATATACTCTATATATGATAGGTTTTGAATGCTTGCCAACAATAATCATTCTGTGAAATACTAATTTTATCGAGAAGTGTAGTATTAACTATCAAGCGATCACGAATTACACCTGAAGCATTGAGTGCACTTTTCCCAGTAGGTTCGTCTACCCAGGAGTTGCATTTTCCTCTATCTGCATTGGTCACCTTCTCTTCTTTTGGCTGATCTTGAAGCTGCTGGTCAATTTTTGTAACTTCTCCTTTTGTATTATGTGGAATCATAGGAATTGCCGCACCTGTTTTTTCAAAAATAATGTCTTCATGGACTGTAACTTTTTGGCAGAAGCAACAGTTAGCAGTTCTAAACAAGGAAAGATATGGTACTAGATGCGTGAAAATACCTGACTGCACTTTCTGTCTCTTCTTTGTATCATCAGCTTTTATCGGGTTTTGACTTGCAACAGCGCATCGTTTCAAGGAAAATGTTTGACCATCACTCCTACTGGGAGATACACACTTCATACTGCATGACTGTTTCATACTTCGAGGAGATGGAGGGCGACCCTGTCTACTGGGAAGTATGCTCTTCATACTGGACGAAGGTTTCATCTTTGGGGGAGATGCAGGATGAACCTGTCTACTGGGTGATATGCATTTCATAGTTGGAGGAGATGCAGGCTGGACCTGTCTACTGGGTGATATGCATTTCATACGTGGAGGAGATGCAGGATGAACCTGTCTACTGGGGGATGAGCACTTCAGATTTAGAGGAGATGCAGGATGAACCTGTCTACTGGGTGATATGCATTTCATAGTTGGAGGAGATGCAGGATGAACCTGTCTACTGGGGGATGAGCACTTCAGATTTAGAGGAGATGCAGGATGAACCTGTCTACTGGGGGATGAGCACTTCAGATTTGGTGGAGATGCAGGCTTAACCTGACTACGTCGCGCGACAAATCTTCGTGTATAATGAACTGCTGGCCTCTCTCTATTCAACAGTGCCGCCTCTTCACAGGGAATGAACTTCACTTTAGAATTTTCATATATTTGGGGTGTTTTAACACCAATTTGATGGGCCACATTCCTGCGACTCTTCTCAGGCCTTTGAAACTCTGTTTTTTCACCTGCACCATGATTAGGGAGGAAATGTGCTTAGTTACATGATTCAAAGAATGAGATTGGTGAAAGAACTTAGTAATAGGATGAAACAATTGCTGATATTTGTAATCGTTATATTTACCTTGAATAGGTTTTGGGTCCCCATTGGCCTTTTTTTTGCATTCAGAGCAACACCAGTCATATCTCATTTCAAACTCCACCACCAGCAGGCAATAACTACAAAACGGAAAAAAAAAAGGAAAAACTTTCAGAGAGGTAGATAGAATTTTCATGTTGAATGAGCTTCACTTCCTAGCTGTAAAAGATACTTCCTCCATTCACAATTATAAGATGTTTTGGATATTTCAATATGGACTACACATACAGATTGAAATGAGTGAACAAGGACACTAAATGCGTTTATACACATCCAAATCAGAAAACCGCTAGAACATCTTATAATTGTGGAGGGAGGGGGTGGTGCACTTGGACACAATTTCCTCAGAGCAAAAGAAGGATATAATAAATTTTGGATCATCTAGGAATGCTTTGAGTCAAATTCAACATCTTTGGCTCTCTGCATCAGTTTTCTATTGCAAAATCCATCCTAGCTTCATATCAAATACTCTGTGATTCTCTTATTCCATCCAAGCATTCATACTTTGGCAGAGTGGCAAGCACCACACTTTTCCGAGTGCTTAACAGCTGAACCAAGGTGAAAAGCTCAGCAAAACAGGGGTAAAGAAGAAGGGCACACCGATGTTGACAGCCGTTGCACTGGATGCAGCTGAACATAACATCCTGGTTCTCTCCACTCCCACATATCTCACACCTTGCTGCTGGGCGCGCCTCGTCCTGCAGGGTAAGCAGAACCATCATCAAGTATGAAATTGCACAGATTATCTGTCTTGTTCACGGATTCTTTTGCACGGAACCATGGAAGGCAGTTGGTTTCAAAGGCATATGCCCCTTGGTCAGACAGATCCGGTCTATCTAGAGGCCTCCAAACCCCCAATTTTACAAGAACCGCAACAACACCGAGCAACCTCCGGGGCCGAATCGGGTTGAGGAACACACATGAAAGGCGCTGTAGTCGAAATCCGCCCCTTTTTCTCACAAAAGAAAACACGACTGAAGGAACCACGAAATCATGCCCTAACCAACACCCGGGACGGCGAAATCCGCCGCTCCCGGCCGCCGATTTCGCAGGATGCTCGACAGGATGCGAAGGGGAGGGGGGCGCAAGACCGCCGCTGGGTGATCGCGACGAGGGGATGGCGAGGACGAGGTCCTTACCATCGTCGCGTGGTCCTTCCCGGCGGCGGCGGCGGCGGTCGGACGGGGCATGCCCTGGGCGAGAGGCGGAGGCGGGGGCGGCGGCATTGGGAGGAGGCGATGGCCGGCCGCGGCGATGGCCGGAAGGGAAAGGGGGAGCCGGAGGGGGTTGGGTGGGGTTTTTGGCCCCTGCTCTGCTTCTGCTTCTGCTCCGGAGACCGAGGCCGAGACCGAGACACGAATGGGCGAAAGGCGCGTGCGTCCACACTACGCTACGCACAGCGTTTTCTCGTGCTAGTACTCTAGCACGTTAATGGCAACAAAGGGTAATAATGCTTTTCATAATTTCTTTTCTAGTTCTAAAAATTGATGGAAAACATCTTCTCACATAAAAGAAGGGATTTGGGGCCGCTCGTTGTACGATGCAAGAGAGGTAGTGGAATCTTTTTTAAAATTGAGGAGCTTCGCGCCCCTGATTTTATAGTTAGGACGAGCGCCAGCAGTTCAGGACGCACACCTGAATACAGAAAGGAAATTCCCGCACCCGCCCGCCGAAGAGTCATAAAAGGCAAGTTTTTCCCTTCCCATCCCCGCACTTTAAACCGACGTGGTCTACCTCTTCCCCCGACCAACCAGGCGTCGTCGTCACATACCTTCTTTTCCACGTGGGGGTTATTTTCCTTTGCTCCACTCCTCCCAAGACTAAGAGACAATTAGTACACACTTTTAGGCTAAGAAAATATGCATCAGTGGTATGCCAAGCTCTCATGATGCCATAAAATATGCACAATACGGGCAACAATCTAGGGCGATGCTCCCATGGTTACGTGAGAGATATATCTGCATCAGTAATCAAACCTTGCAAAATTAAGGACGGGAATTCAAACCACTAACTGTACAAAAAAGAATGATATTATACTAGGCTAGCAGATGGTTGGTTCATGAGCTGCTAGGTTCAATCAAATTGATTCTAGAAAGATTTTGAAATGCTACTTATATCGATTGTTCACCCAATCTATCCTCGAGAAGCATCATTTCTCTATAAAAAAACGCAATCTTCATTCGCCGCGTGCAAAGAATCAGGAACCCTAACCAACACCCCCAAAAAGGCAAAAATCCATTGCCCTAACCACCAATTTTGTGTCACAAAAGTAACAACGCGGCTTGTGATATATAAGAAGATAAGAGTAATGCAACAGTCAACCAGGCGCGCAAGGTGATCACAGACTTGGGTGGACAATGCTAGAGAGGAGAAGCACAAGTCAATGCCCCTTACCATCGCGGTGGCAACGTTCGGATATGACAAGTCATTAGTAAGAAGAAGAAGCATAGACTGCAACCAAAGGGGATGAGCGGAGGGAGGCTGCATCAAAATCACCGTCACGTACCTTCTCTGATCAGGCATCACCGTCATGTACCTTCTTTCTCACATGGGGTTTATTTTCCTTTGCTCCACTCCTCCAAAGACTAAGAGGCAATTAGTGCACATTTTTAGGCTAAGTGAATCTGTGTTCGTTGTATGCTAAGCTTTTATGATGCCATGAAACATGCACAATACGGGCAACAATCTAGGATGATGCTCCCACGATTACGTGAGAAACATATCTTCATCAATAATCGGACGTTGCAAAATTAAGGTCGGGAATTGAAAACACTAGTTGTATAAAAAAGAATGAAATTATATTGGGCTAGCAGATGGTTGGTTCATGAGCTGCCAGGTTGAATCGAGTTGAATCTAGAAAGATGTTTAAAATGCTAATTGTATCGATTGTTCACCCAACCTACGCTCGATAAGCAACATTTCTTTATAGAAAAATGCAGTCTTCATCGTCGTATGCAAGGAATTAGGATGCCCTAACCAACACCCCAGAAAGGCAAAATCCATTCCCTAACCATCAATTTTGTGTCAGGAAAGCAACAACGTGGCTTGTGCTAGATACGAAGATGAGAGCAATGCGACGGTCGACTAGGCACGCAAGGTGATCACATATAGGGGTCAACAAGTCTAGAGAGGAGAAGCACGAGACGAGGCCCCTTACCATCGTGGTGGCGACATTCGAATATGACAAGTTATTACGAAGAAGAGGAAGCATACTGCAAACAAAGGGGAGGGGAGGAGGGAGACTGCGTCAATGGCCAAAAAGGGGATGCAAAGGGATAGGGGTATTTAGGTTTTCTTTTTTGTTTCCGATCCTCTCCTCCCAAGACTTAGAGACAAGAGAGGCAAGTAATACATATTGGCAAAGAAATTTTTTGTCCACGGTATGCATATATTTTATGATGTCATGCAAAGAATGTGATAGGATAGTGGTGGTAGTACTCTATTGGTAACAAGCTAGGACAGTGTATGTCGTACAACTACGTGAGAGACATTTTTCATCAATGATCGACCTAGAAAAATTCAAAAAGGGAATCAAATATGCTAGTTCTATAGAAAATTGTAATGAAACTCTATTGGCTACTGGATGGTTTATTCGTGAGGTGCTCAATAGAAATCTCTCTATGTGAGGAAAAATAGTAGCCATATCGCACAAAATAAACAAGACAGGGCATGCAAGGAACCACGTCTAAAATGCCCTAATTAACACCTAAGAAGGATAAATCGGTTGCCCCTAACCCTCCCATTTGCAATAGGAAAGCACGAACATGACATGCGATTTGGGAATGGGGGAGGGGTGCAAGGCTCAATCAGGATCACACAACGATCATGCAGGAGCTAGGATATAGGGGAGAAGTGCAAGACAAGGTTTACCATCATAGCGACAACAGTGCTATAATACAAGAAGTTCTTGGTGATGATAGCAACCAGAGGCGGTAGCCAAAAGGGTGAGACGGGGATGGACATGCAAGATGAGGTCCCCTGCCATTGTGGCGATGACAATCAAATATGACAAGTTACTAGGCTGTGGACAACTTTTTCCGGACGGACGGAGTACTCTCTTTGTAAACAGTGATCTAAATGATCTTATATTTCTTTGCAAAGGGAGTAAATAAGATCATTCCCGTAGGTTCTCCCGGTTAACCCTCAAAATATAGCTCCCAACGAAATGAATGTTGTGAACCGACACCAGCATCTAGCATGGTTGCTCATGGTAGCACATTACTTAGTACTATCACATATTACCTCATTGTTGTAAGGAAACAACTGTTTATCAAAATAAAAATAACAATATGCATTGATGTTTTATACCAAATCATATAGTTACATGGGGTTTTGGGAAGCCAATATTAAAAATAATGGGTGACAAATGACCAAACCCACAATGGGTTCTAAAATAGTGCGTCCTGATGGCAGAAATGTCATCATGTTGTATCTGTACTCAACCTCTTGTCAACAGGAGTCTTGGAATTTGGACGTCATCCCCACGGAACTTTGATCAAGAGGTAAGAGATCTCCAGAATCTTGGAACGGAAGTTGCTATCCAAAGTCCATCATAAACTACATTGTTGTCCAAGCAAGCAGTACTCTGAAACCAAATGCCCCGAATTTGAATAAATATCTGGAGTAGCAACTTGGGGACTTTTGATATGTATGATAAAAGAAATGATTGCCTAAAGATGACCCAAGACAAATTTAGTAACTAAAGGAAATGAAGAAAAAAAGTACATTAACCTGAATGTCATATTCTACTTTCAGTAGCATTTACATAACATGGCATATTAAACGTAAAGGTAAACTAAAAACGGTCACAGTAAGTCTATGTCTTTACGATTGCCTCCAAGCATAAATAAATCACATAGCTTGGTGACATTCCAACATTTGGCTAAAAACCAGCAACGTTTCGTTCAGTTTAAGTGAGGGCTTCTCATGATACAATTTCTGAATAATTTACATATGTTTCATATTTAAATAAAGCTGACTTCTCATATACCTTTCATCATAGAAATAACCATATTGGTTTATTTCTCTTCGTCGGGCTCTGGAATATTTTATCATATCCTCTGCAGGTGAGACCCGCTTTGCTAACAGAGTCATAGTACATTCCCACCCTACCAATAATTAATTTATGGAAGTGTTGGATTTGTAAGATGATCAAAATTTAAATTGGTAAGCAGCATGTAAGGGCAGGAGTTTTTATACCACAAGTGTATATGCCTCTCAGAAGGTTCTCTTAGAGGTTCATCTCAACAATATTCGTAGGCATTTCAACATATGAAGTGAAAAATCCCAAAGTTCATGTCAACAATTGATTTGCAAAGGTATTTGGTTTGTATCAGCTTGGTTCATGAATATTGCAACCATTGCACAAAGTACATGATGTCATCGAACAAGAAAGAAAGCTTCTTATGACCTCCAAAGTTTAATATATAAAAAAAGCGGCAGAGAGGTAACTTACTGCAGTTATACCATCTTGCTGGCATAATACTTGGCATTAAACTGAGAACCCTCTAGCGCCATTCCCACCACCCAGGATAGCCAAAAGTTGGTAGATACGAAAAAACTTGGAAATTATGTATCACAGTTGTTAGCTTTTAGTTAAGTAAATACAAGTGAGCATTCAAAAGCATCAGTACCAAAGCTAGATTTTGACAGATTCATAGAAAGATAATGGAAGCAACTTAAGGCACCATGAGCTAGGCAGAACACTGATAACGATTGCAAACTTGTTGTACATGTCTAGTTATGTCGTTACCTCACTGTAAAAGACATTCTCACCGTCAGAACCCAACAATGCTTGAGACTTGAAGAACATTTCTTCCTTTGTCCGTTTATACTGAAGACCTGATAGTTAAACTACGTTAGTTATGTGATTCGGGAAGAAAAGGATAAAAATGGTTCATAGAAAAAAGGTAAATAAAAAGAAGAAATTTGATCAACTTGATTAACAAAGTCGTATTGACTTATATACATTACTAAAACAACGATTTGAACGACTTGTTGACTAATATTTCTAGGGCTAGCATTTGATTTCGAACACATATAATCTCTAGTATATTTTTCACTTCTTCCACAATCCGTGCTTGTTGCTTGGGTAGGTGACCACCGAATAATATGACAAGCCAACAATACTGAAACTTTGTATACACAAAACCTTAATTTCCAACCATGTGGAGGGAACAACTCCATTCAACCCGGAACTCTTGTGTGTATAGTTGCTTATGGATTCAGTAGTTCATGCAGTAGCATGGCACAGAGAAATTTAGTTGTTTCCAATAGACATGTTCTCTCTTGTGCAGCACCATACATCACCTACAATCTGAATTCAACGGGGCACCAATCCAAGAGACCTGACCTACTTGTGCAGTTGCTGGAGAACCATGGTGAAGAAGAAGTGGCCCACCAAGAGTCCCCTGTACCAAGAAAAACAGACTATGATTGAATTAAAGCAGAGTTACAATCTGAAATAAGATGAGGGAAGGTTAGTGTTTAGATGGTTGAGCACCTCTGATGGACGAGGAAGGCCACGACTGTGACATTGAGATGTGAAGGACGGGGGCAGTGCGTGCTGTCGCCGCGTGGATCAACCGTCACCGGCTAAGGGAAAATGGGGCGTCATTCGCCGCCACCGCTGCTACAAGATCCCAGCTTATGCGTGTGGAGATGTGTCCCAAAGGCCAGCGGCCCATGCCGCACACTCGCCCCTCCCAACAGCACCCGGAACCCTAGTGTGGTTTCCATCGCTGCAACCTTGGCGAAGGCGTCGTCGGCTTGTTGCCGCCGCCGCCAGCGGTTTAGGGATGGGTGGCGTCATAGCCCGGCAAGCAGGTGCGTCCCGGTGGGTGCGGCTGCTCGAAGTCAGATTGCGGGATGGGCTCCTCCCGTCGAAGAGGGGGGGGGGCAAAGCCGCTTGGCCCAGATCTGGGAAGGACGACGCCACTTGAGGCCGCATCCAGCCGCCGGCGATTTCCGGAGGGGTGGTCCGCCGGAATGGGAGGTCGAGGAGGGGGAGGCGCTGCAAGCCCAATTGTCTGCGCGGGGAGGACTGCCACTAGCATGGGAAGCGGACACGCCGCGGTCGCAGTTGTCATCCACGTGGGAGAGGGAGGGGCGCGAGCGAGGAGAGAGGTCGTGTGGGTTTCTTTAGGAGGAGAGAGGTCGTGGGTAGGTGAGGAGAGATACCGTGTTATTTCTCGGTTGCGATGGGCTTCTCGCTCGTAAGGCCGAATTAGCCAGTGGCCCAATCAACCAGCCCGCTTCGATTTTTCCACGGGAGTAGCGTCCCTATAGGACAATCGGCCCACTTGCTGAAAAACGAGGGAGACAGCGCCTTAACCATGAACAGACGGCCAGAAATGGCTCAATCGCGAAAATAAACGGTTGTGATTGTTGATGGCCTGAGAGGGCTGGGAGGGTGCTCAGTTATAATATATCTAAATTTGGCAAGAAGAGGGAACATAGGCTACAAAACAAAGGTGGGGAATGGGGAGGCTATAGAAATGGCTAAAAGGGAATAAGGAGGGATTGGGGGTTGATGAGTACATTTTTTATATACTTTTACCCTTGGTTTTGTGCCTACGTGGTGGGCTTTGCTAGATTTTGTTGGTGAACGTAGTAATTTCAAAATTTTCCTACGCACACGTAAGATCATGGTGATGCATAGCAACGAGAGGGGAGAGTGTTGTCTACGTACCCTCGTAGACCGATAGCGGAAGCGTTATGACAATGCGGTTGATGTAGTCGTACGTCTTCACGGCCCGACCGATCAAGCACCGAAACTACGGCACCTCCAAGTTCTAGCACACGTTTAGCTCGATAACGATCCCCGGACTCCGATCCAGCAAAGTGTCGGGGAAGAGTTCCGTCAGCACGACGGCGTGGTGACGATCTTGATGTTCTACCGTCACAGGGCTTCGCCTAAGCACCGCTACAATATTATCGAGGATTATGGTGGAGGGGGGCACCGCACACGGCTAAGAGAACGATCATGAAGATCAACTTATGTGTCTATGGGGTGCCCCCTGCCCCCGTATATAAAGGAGTGGAGGAGGGGAGGGCCGGCCCTCTCTATGGCGCGCCCTAGGGGAGTCCTACTCCCACCGGGAGTAGGATTCCCCCTTTCCTAGTCCAACTAGGAGTCCTTCCAAGTAGTAGGAGTAGGAGACAAGGAAGGGGAAGAGGGAAGAGAAGGAAGGAGGGGGCGCCGCCCCTCCCCCTAGTCCAATTCGGACTAGTCAATGGGGGGCGCGCGGCCTGCCTCTTCCTCTCCCCTAAAGCCCAATAAGGCCCATATACTTCTTCCCCCGTATTCCCGTAACTCCTGGGTACTCCGAAAAATACCCGAACCACTCAGAACCTTTCCGATGTCCGAATATAGTCGTCCAATATATCGATCTTTATGTCTCGACCATTTCAAGACTCCTCGTCATGTCTCCGATTTCATCCGGGACTCCGAACTCCTTAGGTACATCAAAACTCATAAACTCATATGTCATCGAAACCTTAAGCGTGCGGACCCTACGGGTTCGAGAACAATGTAGACATAACCGAGACACGTCTCCGGTCAATAACCAATAGCGGAACCTGGATGCTCATATTGGCTCCTACATATTCTACGAAGATCTTTATCGGTCAGACCGCATAACAACATACGGTGTTCCCTTTGTCATCGGTATGTTACTTGCCCGAGATTCGATCGTCGGTATCTTAATACCTAGTTCAATCTCGTTACCGACAAGTCTCTTTACTTGTCCCGTAATACATCATCTCACAACTAACTCATTAGTTGCAATGCTTGCAAGGCTTATGTGATGTGCATTACCGAGAGGGCCCAGAGATACCTCTCCGACAATCGGAGTGACAAATCCTAATCTCGAAATACGCCAACCCAACTGTACCTTCGGAGACACCTGTAGAGCTCCTTTATAATCACCCAGTTACGTTGTGACGTTTGGTAGCACACAAAGTGTTCCTCCGGCAAACGGGAGTTGCATAATCTCATAGTTATAGAAACATGTATAAGTCATGAAGAAAGCAATAGCAACATACTAAACGATCGGGTGCTAAGCTAATGGAATGGGTCATGTCAATCACATCATTTTCCTAATGATGTGATCCCGTTAATCAAATAACAACTCTTTTGTTCATGGTCAGGAAACATAACCATCTTCGATTAACGAGCTAGTCAAGTAGAGGCATACTAGTGACACTTCTGTTTGTCTATGTATTCACACATGTATTATGTTTCCGGTTAATACAATTCTAGCATGAATAATAAACATTTATCGTGATATAAGGAAATAAATAATAACTTTATTATTGCCTCTAGGGCATATTTCCTTTAGTCTCCCACTTGCACTAGAGTCAATAATCTAGTTCACATCGCCATGTGATTCAACACTAATAGTTCACATCACCATGTGATTAACACCCATAGTTCACATCTCATGTGACCTACACCCAAAGGGTTTACTAGAGTCGGTAATTTAGCTCACATCGCTTATGTGATTAACACCCAAAGAGTACTAAGGTGTGATCATGTTTTGCTTGTGAGATAATTTTAGTCAATGGGTCTGTCACATACAGATCCGTAAGTATTTTGCGAATTCTATGTCTAAAATGCTCTGCACAGAGCTACTCTAGCTAATTGCTCCCACTTTCAATATGTATCTAGATCGAGACTTAGAATCATCTAGATCTGTGTCAAAACTTGCATCGACGTAACTTTTTACGACGAACCTTTTGTCACCTCCATAATCGAGAAATATTTCCTTATTCCACTAAGGATAATTTTGACCGCTGTCTAGTGATATACTCTTAAATCACTATTGTACTCCCTTGCTTAACACATTGTAGGGTATACAATAGATCTGGTACACAGCATGGCATACTTTATAGAACCTATGGCTGAGGCATAGGGAATGACTTTCATTCTCTTTCTATCTTCTGCCGTGGTCGGGCTTTGAGTCTTACTCAATTTCACACCTTGTAACACAGCCAAGAACTCTTTTCTTTGACTGTTCCATTTTGAACTACTTCAAAATCTTGTCAAGATATGTACTTATTGAAAAAACTTATCAAGGGTCTTGATCTATCTCTATAGATCTTGATGCTCAATATGTAAGCAGCTTCACCGAGGTCTTTCTTTGAAAAACTTCTTTCAAACACTACTTTATGCTTTGCAGAATAATTCTACATTATTTCCGATCAACAATATGTCATTCACATATACTTATCAGAAATGCTATAGTGCTCCCACTCACTTTCTTGTAAATACAGGCTTCACCGCAAGTCTGTATAAAACTATATGCTTTGATCAACTTATCAAAGCGTATATTCCAACTCCGAGATGCTTGCACCAGTCCATAGATGGATCGCTGGAGCTTGCATATTTTGTTAGCACCTTTAGGATTGACAAAACCTTCTGGTTGCATCATATACAACTCTTCTTTAATAAATCCATTAATGAATGCAGTTTTGTTTATCCATTTGCCAGATTTCATAAAACGCGACAATTGCTAACATGATTCGGACAGACTTTAAGCATCGCTACGAGTGGGAAAATCTCATCGTAGTCAACACCTTGAACTTTGTCAAAACCATTTTCGACAAGTCTAGCTTTGTAGATAGTAACACTACTATCAGCGTTCGTCTTCCTCTTGAAGATCCATTTAATCTCAATGGCTCGCCGATCATTGGGCAAGTCAATCAAAGTCCATACTTTGTTATCATACATGGATCCCATCTCAGATTTCATGGCCTCAAGCCATTTTGCGGAATCTGGGCTCATCATCGCTTCCTCATAGTTCGTAGGTTCGTCATGGTCAAGTAACATGACCTCCAGAACAAGATTACCATACCACTCTAGTGCGGATCTCACTCTGGTTGACCTACGAGGTTCGGTAGTAACTTGATCTGAAGTTATATGATCATCATCATTAGCTTCCTCACTAATTGGTGTAGGAGTCATAGGAACAGATTTCTGTGATGAACTACTTTCCAATAAGGGACCAGGTACAGTTACCTCATCAAGTTCTACTTTCCTCCCATTCACTTCTTTCGAGAGAAACTCCTTCTCCAGAAAGGATCCATTCTCAGCAACAAAGATCTTGCCTTTGGATCTGTGATAGAAGGTGTACCCAACATTTTGGGTATTCTATGAAGAAACACTTCTCCGATTTGGGTTCAAGCTTATCAGGTTGAAACTTTTTCACATAAGCATTGTAGTCCCAAACTTTAAGAAATGACAGCTTAGGTTTCTCGCCAAACCACGGTTCGTACGGTGTCATCTCCACGGATTTAGATGGCGCCCTATTTAACGTGAATGTAGCTGTCTCTAATGCATAACCCCAAAACGATAGTGGTAGATCGGTAAGAGACATCTGATAAAGTACGGTTACGACGTTCGGACACACCATTACATTGTGGTGTTCCAAGTGGTGTGAGTAGTGAAACTATTTCACATTGTTTTAACTGAAGGCCAAACTCGTAACTCAAATATTCGTCTCCGCGATTAAATCGTAGAAACTTCATTTTCTTGTCATGATGATTTTCCACTTCACTCTGAAATTCTTTGAACTTTTCAAATATTTCAGATTTATGTTTCATCAAGTAGATATACCCATATCTGCTCAAATCATCTGTGAAGGTCAGAAAATAATGATACCCGCCGCGAGCCTCAATATTCATCGGACCATATACATCAGTATGTATGATTTCCAACAAATCTGTTGCTTGCTCCATTGTTCCGGAGAACAGAGTTTTAGTCATCTTGCCCGTAGGGCATGGTTCGCAAGCATCAAGTGATTCACAATCAAGTGATTCCAAAATTCCGTCAACATGGAGTTTCTTCATGCGCTTTACACCAATATGACCTAAACGGCAGTGCCACAAATAAGGTGCACTATCATTATTAACTTTGCATCTTTTGGCTTCAATATTATGAATATGTGTATCACTACGATCGAGATGCAACAAACCATTTTATTGGGTGTATGACCATAGAAGGTTTTATTCATGTAAACAGAACAACAATTATTCTCTAATTTAAATGAATAACCGATTTGCAACAAACATGATCAAATCACATTCATGCAAACACCAAATAACACTTATTTAGTTTCAACACTAATCCCGAAAGTATAGGGAGTGTGGATGATGATCATATCAATCTTGGAACTACTTCCAACACACATCGTCACCTCGCCTTTTACTAGTTTCTGTTTATTCTGCAACTCCCGTTTCGAGTTACTACTCTTAGCAACTGAACCAGTATCAAGTACCGAGGGGTTGCTATAAACACTAGTAAAGTACATATCAATAACATGTATGTCCAATATACCTTTGTTCACTTTGCCATCCTTCTTATCCGCCAAATACTTGGGGCAGTTCCGCTTCCAGTGACCAGTTCCTTTGCAGTAGAAGCACTCAGTCTCAGGCTTAGGACCAGACTTGGGCTTCTTCACTTGAGCAGCAACCTGCTTGCCATTCTTCTTGAAGTTCCCCTTCTTCCCTTTGCCCTTTTCTTGAAACTAGTGGTCTTGTCAACCATCAACTCTTGATGTTTTTCTTGATTTCTACCTTCGTTGATTTCAACATCACGAAGAGCTTGGGAATCGTTTCCGTTATCCCTTGCATATTATAGTTCATCACGAAGTTCTACTAACTTGGTGATGGTGACTAGAGAATTCTGCCAATCACTATCTTATCTGGAAGATTAACTCCCACTTGATTCAAGCGATTGTAGTACCCAGACAATCTGAGCACATGCTCACTGCTTGAGCTATTCTCCTCCATCTTTTAGCTATAGAACTTGTTGGAGACTTCATATCTCTCAACTCGGGTATTTGCTTGAAATATTAACTTCAACTCCTAGAACATCTCATATGGTCCATGACGTTCAAAACGTCTTTGAAGTCCCGATTCTAGGCCGTTAAGCATGGTGCACTAAACTATCAAGTATTCATCATATTGAGCTAGCCAAACGTTCATAACGTCTGCATCTGCTCCTGCAATAGGTCTGTCACCTAGCAGTGCATCAAGGACATAATTCTTCTGTGCAACAATGAGGATAGTCCTCAGATCACGGATCCAATCCGCATCATTGCTACTAACATCTTTCAACTCAGTTTTTCTCTAGGAACATATCAAAAATAAAACAGGGGAGCTAAACGCGAGCTATTGATCTACAACATAGATATGCTAATACTACCAGGACTAAGTTCATGATAAATTAAAGTTCAATTAATCATATTACTTAAGAACTCCCACTTAGATAGACATCCCTCTAATCCTCTAAGTGATCACGTGATCCATATCAACTAAACCATGTCCGATCATCACGTGAGATGGAGTAGTTTCAATGGTGAACATCACTATGTTGATCATATCTACTATATGATTCACGCTCGACCTTTCGGTCTCAAGTGTTCCGAGGCCATATCTGCATATGCTAGGCTCGTCAAGTTTAACCTGAGTATTCTGTGTGTGCAAAACTGGCTTGCACCCGTTGTAGATGGACGTAGAGCTTATCACACCCGATCATCACGTGGTGTCTGGGCACGCCGAACTTTGGCAATGGTGCATACTCAGGGAGAACACTTTTATCTTGAAATTTAGTGAGAGATCATCTTATAATGCTTCCGTCAATCAATGCAAGATAAGATGCATAAAAGATAAACATCACATGCAATCAATATAAGTGATATGATATGGCCATCATCATCTTGTGCTTGCGATCTCCATCTCCGAAGCACCGTTATGATCACCATCGTCACCGGCGCGACACCTTGATCTCCATCGTAGCATCGTTGTCGTCTCGCCAAACTTATGCTTCTACGACTATCGCTACCGCTTAGTGGTAAAGTAAAGCATTACAGGGCGATTGCATTGCATACAATAAAGCGACAACCATATGGCTCCTGCCAGTTGCCGATAACTCGGTTACAAAACATGGTGATCTCATACAATAAAATTTAGCATCATGTCTTGACCATATCACATCACAACATGCCCTGCAAAAATAAGTTAGACGTCCTCTACTTTGTTGTTGCAAGTTTTACGTGGCTGCTACGGGCTTTAGCAAGAACCAATCTTACCTACGCATCAAAACCACAACGATAGTTTGTCAAGTTGGTGTTGTTTTAACCTTCGCAAGGACCAGGCGTAGCCACACTCGGTTCAACTAAAGTTGGAGAAACTGACACCCGCTAGTCACCTGTGTGCATAGCACGACGGTAAAACCAGTCTCGCGTAAGCGTACGCGTAATGTCGGTCCGGGCCGCTTCATCCAACAATACCGCCGAACCAAAGTATGACATGCTGGTAAGCAGTATGACTTATATCGCCCACAACTTACTTGTGTTCTACTCGTGCATATTACATCAACGCATAAAACCTGGCTCGGATGCCACTGTTGGGGAACGTAGTAATTTCAAAATTTTCCTACGCACACGGAAGATCATGGTGATGCATAGCAACGAGAGGGGAGAGTGTTGTCTACATACCCTCGTAGACCGATAGCGAAAGCGTTATGACAACGCGGTTGATGTAGTCGTACGTCTTCACGGCTCGACTGATCAAGCACCAAAACTACGGCACCTCCGAGTTCTAGCACACGTTCAGCTCGATAACGATCCCCGGACTCCGATCCAGCAAAGTGTCGGGGAAGAGTTCCGTCAGCACGACGGCGTGGTGATGATCTTGATGTTCTACCGTCGCAGGGCTTCGCCTAAGCACCGCTACAATATTATCGAGGATTATGGTGGAGGGGGGCACCGCACACGGCTAAGAGAACGATCACGGAGATCAACTTGTGTGTCTATGGGGTGCCCCCTGCCCCCGTATATAAAGGAGTGGAGGAGGGGAGGGCCGACCCTCTCTATGGCGCGCCCTAGGGGAGTCCTACTCCCACTGGGAGTAGGATTCCCCCTTTCCTAGTCCAACTAGGAGTCCTTCCAAGTAGTAGGAGTAGGAGACAAGGAAGGGGAAGAGGGAAGAGAAGGAAGGAGGGGGCGCCGCCCCTCCCCCTAGTCCAATTCGGACTAGTCATGGGGGGGGGGGCGCGGCCTGCCTCTTCCTCTCCCCTAAAGCCCAATAAGGCCCATATACTTCTTCCCCCGTATTCCCGTAACTCCCCGGTACTCCGAAAAATACCCGAACCACTCAGAACCTTTCCGATGTCCGAATATAGTCGTCCAATATATCGATCTTTATGTCTCGACCATTTCGAGACTCCTCGTCATGTCCCCGATTTCATCCGGGACTCTGAACTCCTTCGGTACATCAAAACTCATAAACTCATAATATAACTGTCATCGAAACCTTAAGCGTGCGAACCCTACGGGTTTGAGAACAATGTAGACATAACCGAGACACGTCTCCGGTAAATAACCAATAGCGGAACCTGGATGCTCATATTGGCTCCTACGTATTCTACGAAGATCTTTATCGGTCAGACCGCATAACAACATACGGTGTTCCCTTTGTCATCGGTATGTTACTTGCCCGAAATTCGATCGTCGGTATCTTAATACCTAGTTCAATCTCGTTACCGGCAAGTCTCTTTACTCGTTCCGTAATACATCATCTCACAACTAACTCATTAGTTGCAATGCTTTCAAGGCTTATGTGATGTGCGTTACCGAGAGGCCCCAGAGATACCTCTCCGACAATCAGAGTGACAAATCCTAATCTCGAAATATGCCAACCCAACATGTACCTTCGGAGACACCTGTAGAGCTCCTTTATAATCACCCAGTTACGTTGTGACGTTTGGTAGCACACAAAGTGTTCCTCCGGCAAACGGGAGTTGCATAATCTCATAGTCATAGGAACATGTATAAGTCATGAAGAAAGCAATAGCAATATACTAAACGATCGGGTGCTAAGCTAATGGAATGGGTCATGTCAATCACATCATTTTCCTAATGATGTGATCCCGTTAATCAAATAACAACTCTTTTTCATGGTCAGGAAACATAACCATCTTCGATTAACGAGCTAGTCAAGTAAAGGCATACTAGTGACACTTCTGTTTGTCTATGTATTCACACATGTATTATGTTTCCGGTTAATACAATTCTAGCATGAATAATAAACATTTATCATGATATAAGGAAATAAATAATAACTTTATTATTGCATCTAGGGCATATTTCCTTCAGATTTTACCGCGCTCACGCACCTCTTTTTGCCTATTTTCAACAGGATGTTGCTTCCGGATGTGTTTGAGAGTTTAAGGAAAGAACACCAAGAAAGGATGGTAAAATCATGTCAACTAATGTGATAATGCATTACTATAAAGGAGTAAAGCACCCGGGAGAGGAAGAAGTCACCAGGAGGCGACCAGAGCGCTCGACGATGCACGGTACAAGAGCATCTGCTCGTACGACGTGTCGTCGCCGCTTGGTCAACTATTCACCCATGTGTGATTGGATGTCGAATTAGAGGCGCAAACACCCCATAAACTCATTCGGAACAGAGAACCCTAGCCTCCGGAAGGCATCTAGAGTGACGATTGGCAAAGAGGAATCCACCACCACCACCTCGTGCAAGGGGACGCCGACATCAATAATCATCATCTTCTTCACCGTCGTCTGATAACCCACAAGTATAGGGGATCGCAACAATTTTCGAGGGTAGAGTATTCAACCCAAATTTATTGATTCGACACAAGGGGAGCCAAAGAATATTCTCAAGTATTAGCAGTTGAGTTGTCAATTCAACCACACCTGGATAACTTAGTATCTACATCAAAGTATTTAGTAGCAAAGTAATATGGAAGTAACGGTAACGATAGCAAAAGTAATATTTTTGGGTTTTGTAGTGATTGTAACAGTAGCAACGGTAAAGTAAATAAGCGAAGAACAATATGTGAAAATCTCGTAGGCATTGGATCGGTGATGGAGAATTATGCCGGGTGAGGTTCATCATGTAAAAGTCATAACATAGGATGACACAGAACTAGCTCCAATTCATCAATGTAATGTAGGCATGTATTCCGAATATAGTCATATGTGCTTATGGAAAAGAACTTGCATGACATCTTTTGTCCTACCCTCCCGTGGCAGTGGGGTCCTAATGGAAACTAAGGGATATTAAGGCCTCCTTTTAATAGAGTACCGGACCAAAGCATTAACACATAGTGAATACATGAACTCCTCAAACTATGGTCATCACCGGGAGTGGTCCCGATTATTGTCACTTCGGGGTTGCCAGATCATAACACATAGTAGGTGACTATAGACTTGCAAGATAGGATCAAGAACTCACATATATTCATGAAAACATAATAGGTTCAGATCTGAAATCATGGCACTCGGGCCCTAGTGACAAGCATTAAGCATAGCAAAGTCATAGCAACATCAATCTCAGAACATAGTGGATATTAGGGATCAAACCCTAACCAAACTAACTCGATTACATGATAAATCTCATCCAACCCATCACCGTACAGCAAGCCTTTGATGGAGTTACTCATGCACGGCGGTGAGCATCATGAAATTGGTGATGTAGGATGGTTGATGATGACGATGGCGACAGATTCCCCTCTCCGGAGCCCCGAACGGACTCCAGATCAGCCCTCCCGAGAGAGTTTAGGGCTTGGCGGCGGCTCCGTATCATAAAACGCGATGAATCTTTCTCCCTGATTTTTTTCTCCCCGAACACGAATATATGGAGTTGGAGTTGAGGTCGGTGGAGCTCCAGGGGGCCCACGAGGTAGGGGGCGCGCCCCCACTCTCGTGGCAAGGGTGTGGGCCCCCTGGCCTTGATTCTTTCGCCAGTATTTTTTATATTTTCCAAAAATAATCTCCGTGAAGTTTCAGGTCATTCCGAGAACTTTTGTTTCTGCACATAAATAACACCATGGAAATTCTGCTCAAAACAGCGTCAGTCCAGGTTAGTTCCATTCAAATCATGCAAGTTAGAGTCCAAAACAAGGGAAAAAGTGTTTGGAAAAGTAGATACGTTGGAGACGTATCAACTCCCCCATGCTTAAACCATTGCTTGTCCTCAAGCAATTCAGTTGATAAACTGAAAGTGATAAAGAAAAACTTTTACAAACTCTGTTTGCTCTTGTTGTTGTAAATATGTAAAGCCAGCATTCAAGTTTTTAGCAAAGATTATGAACAACCATATTCACAACAACATTTAGGTCTCATGTTTACTCATGTCAATAGCATAATCAACTAGCGAGCAATAATAATAAATCTCGGATGACAACACTTTCTTAAAACAATCATGATATGATATAACAAGATGGTATCTCACTAGCCCTTTCTGAGACCGCAAACCATAAATGCAAAGCACCTTTAAAGATCAAGGACTGACTAAACATTGTAATTCATGGTAAAAGAGATCCAGTCATAGTCATAGCCAACATAAATTAATAGTAATGGATGCAAATGACAGCGGTGCTCTCCAGCTGGTGCTTTTTAATAAGAGGGTGATGACTCAACATAAAAGTAGATAGATAGGCCCTTCGCAGAGGGAACCAGGGATTTGTAGAGGTGCCAAAGCTCGATTTTAAAGCAGAGATAAATAATATTTTGAGCGGCATGCTTTCATTGTCAACATAACAACCAAGAGATGGCGATATCTTCCATGCTACACACATTATAGGTGGTTCCCAAACAGAATGGTAAACTTTATACTCCCCCACCACCAACAAGCATCAATCCATGGCTTGCTCGAAACAACGAGTGCCTCCAACTAACAACAGTCCTGGGGGAGTTTTGTTTGCAATTATTTTGATTTGATTTGCATAAAGCATGGGACTGGGCATCCCGGTGACCAGCCATTTTCTCGTGAGTGAGGAGCGGAGTCCACTCCTCTTGAGAATAACCCGCCTAGCATGGAAGATACGGACAACCCTAGTTAATACATGAGCTATTCGAGCATACAAAATAGAATTTCATTTGAAGGTTTAGAGTTTGGCACATACAAATTTACTTGGAACGGCAGGTAGATATCGCATATATAGGAAGGTATAGTGGACTCATATGAAATAACTTTGGGGTTTATGGAATTGGATGCACAAGCAGTACTCCCGCTTAGTACAAGTGAAGGCTAGCAAAATACTGGGAAGCGACCAACTAGAGAGCGACAACAGTCATGAACATGCATTAAAATTAATAAACATTGAGTGCAAGCATGAGTAGGATATAATCCACCATGAACATAAATATCGTGAATGCTATGTTTATTTTGTTTCAACTTGCATGAACATGTGCCAAGTCAAGTCACTTAAATCATTCAAAGGAGGATACCATCCTATTATACCACATCACAACCATTTTAATAGCATGTTGGCACGCAAGGTAAACCATTATAAGCTCCTAGATAATTAAGCATGACATAAGTAACTATAATCTCTAATTGTCATTGCAAACATGTTTATTCATAATAGGCTGAATCAGGAACGATGAACTAATCATATTTACAGAAACAAGAGAGGTCGAGTTCATACCAGCCTTTCTCATCTCAATCAGTCCATAATATATCGTCATAATTGCCTTTCACTTGCACGACCGAACAATGTGAATAATAATAATAGTGCACGTGCATTGGACTAAGCCGGAATCTGCGAGCATTCAATAAACAGGAGAAGACAAGGCAATATGGGCTCTTGGTTAAATTAACAATAATGCATATAAGAGCCACTTCAACATTTTCATTATGGTCTTCTCCTATCGACCCCAAAGAAAAGGAAAGAAATAAAACTATTTACACGGGAATGCTCCCAACAAGCAAAAAAAGAACGAGAAATATTTTTGGGTTTTCTTTTTAATTATTAGTACAAGCATGGAAAGTAAACTAGCTAACAACTACAACTATTTTTTTTGTTTTTCTTAAGGTTTATCAAACATACAAGAAGAAAGCAAAAAAAGAAAAATAAACTAGCATGGATATTACAGTGAAAAAGTATGAGCACCGACAACTACCAATGAGTGTGTAAATGTAAATGTAATGTCAGTGAGAAATTCATACTCCCCCAAGCTTAGGCTTTTGGCCTAAGTTGGTCTATTGCCACGGATGGCCTGGCGGATATCCAAAGTTGTAGTTGGGGTCGTAGTGAGATGCAGCAGTCATTGCATCGTGGGATGCAGCTTGGAGGCGAGCTATCTCAGCCCTCCTCTTATACTCATCCGCCTCCTCTCTGGTTATGAAATATCTCCCCTTTGCCTGAAAGTCAAAGAAAGTAAAAGCAGGAAGAGTGACATGATAGGTGCGTCGTCTATCAAAGATTAGTTGGTACTAGAGGAACTGATCGTTTCTCTCAACAAAATGATGACGAACCATAGCCTCATAATCTAAATAAGCCGAAGCCAACTCAATATCATCCTCACGTATGGTTACACCAAGAAAATTAGCTAAACGGGTTGCATAAATTCCACCAAAGAAATCTCCATTAAATCTGTTATTATGCAACCTAAGTGCAACAATGGCTCCCAAATTATAATGTTTATCTCCTAACACAGCACTCCTGAGAACACTGAGACCAGGGACGCACATGTGACATGCTTTGATCATCCTTACCATTTATGCACCTACCTATGAAGAGAGCAAAATAATGTATAGCAGGAAAATGAATGCTCCCTATGGTAGCTTGTGCTATGTCTCTAGATTCCCCCACAGTTATACTAGCAAGAAAATCTCTAAATTCAGATTTGCGAGGTTCACTAGTACTGCCCCATTGTGGAAGTTTGCAAGCAGTGGTAAAATCCTCTAAGTCCATAGTATAAGAATTTTCATAAAGATCAAACAGGACAGTTTGAGAATTACGTGAAGATGAAAATTCAAACCTCCTCACAAAGGAACTGGTGAGATAGTGGTACTGACGACACTTATCTGCCTTGAAGCTCTCAAGATCAGGGTTACACACATATGCATTATATTCTTCCTTGATTCATGCTTGATTCATGAAGTCCTCAGAAGGCCATTCACAAGCCCATACTGGAGCGTCCCTTGATGGTTCATCATCAGCATCGCGCATTGCAAGCCTGGGTCCTTGCTTCCTTGAAGGACCACCTTGGTACATTTTCCTAAACATATTTCTTCCTCTGAATTTTTTTTGAAAATTTTAGTAACTTCAAATAAAAGTGAACCAAGCTCAACAAAATTGATAATAACTACTCCTACAAGTGCCTAGAGACTGTATCATGCATTAGAACTACTTGGAACCATATAAATTTGACATGCAAGCTCAAGAACATGGTCACCTAGGCAGCACAAATTTGCAATGAATAAAGCACTAGAACAAAAACTAATTGGATCAATGGAGGAGTCACATACCAAGGAACAATACCCCAAAGCAGTTTTGTGAGAGGTGCTTTGAGCAAAGAGATCGAAAATCGCAGCAAAATGAGCTAGAACTCGTGCTTGAGCTGGTTGGTGATTTTTTTTGGGAGGAAGAAGAAGTGTGTGGGTGCAGGAATAAGTGGAGGGGAGCCACCGTGGGCCCATGAGGCAGGGGGGCGCGCCCAGGGGGGTGGGCACGCCCTGGACCCTCGTGCCCAGGTGCTTGCTCCCCTGCTGTGTTCTCAGTGCCAAATATTCTCAAATATTCCAGAAAAATCATATTAAATTGGCAGGGCATTTGGAGAACTTTTATTTTCGGGGTATTTTTATATTGCACGGATAATTCAGAAAACAGACAAAAAAAATATTATTTTTACTTTATTTCAACTAAATAACAGAAAGTAAAAGGAGAGTACAGAAGGTTGTGCTTTCTAGTTTCATCCATCTCATGACCATCGAAAGGAATCCACTAACAGGGTTGATCAAGTCTTGTTAATAAACTCATTCTGAATAACATGGAACCGGAGAAATTTCGAATACACTATGTTACCTCAATGGGGATATGCACATCCCCAACAATAAGAATATCACATCTCCTTTTGAGAGTAGGAAGAGGAAATTCAAAACCTCCAATAATAATCGACGGATTTTTCCCAATAGAGTTGATACTGTTGACTTGAGGTTGTTTCCTCGGAAAGTGTACCGTATGCTCATTACCATTAACATGAAAAGTGACATTGCCTTTGTTGCAATAAATAATAGCCCCTGCAGTATTCAAAAAGGGTCTTCCAATAATAATAGACATACTATCGTCCTCGGGAATATCAAGAATAACAAAGTCCGTTAAAATAGTAACGTTTGCAACCACAACAGGCACATCCTCACAAATACCGACAGGTATAGCAGTTGATTTATCAGCCATTTGCAAAGATATTTCAGTAGGTGTCAACTTATTCAAATCAAGTCTACAATATAAAGAGAGAGGCATAACACTAACACCGGCTCACAAATCGCATAAAGCAGTTTTAACATAATTTCTTTTAATGGAGCATGGTATAGTGGGTACTCCTGGATCTCCAAGTTTCTTAGGTATTCCACCCATAAAAGTATAATTAGCAAGCATGGTAGAAATTTCAGCTTCCGATATCTTTCTTTTTATTAGTAACAATATCTTTCATATACTTAGCATAAGGATTCATTTTGAGCATATTAGTCAAACGCATACGCAAGAAGATAGGTCTAATCATTTCAGCAAAGCGCTCAAAATCCTCATCATCCTCTTTCTTGGATGGTTTAGGAGGAAAAGGCATGGGTTTCTGAACCCATGGTTCTCTTTCTTTACCATGCTTCCTAGCAACAAAGTCTCTCTTATCATAACATTGATTCTTTGGTTGTGGGTTATCAAGATCAATAGCAGGTTCAAATTCTACATCATTGTCATTACTAGGTTGAGCATCAATATAAACATCATCATTAACATTATCACTAGGTTCATGTTCATTACCAGATTGTGTTTCAGCATCAGAAATAGAAATATCATTGGGATTCTCAGGTGTGTCTACAACAAGTTCACTAGAAGCAGGCAAAGTCCTATCATTTTTCTTTTTCTTCTTGTTAGAAGTACTAGGTGCATCATCATTAATTTTCTGAGAATCTTACTCAATTATCTTAGGGTGGCCCTCAGGATACAAAGGTTCCTGAGTCATTTTACCCCCTCTAGTCATAACTCTAACAACAAAGTCATTATTCTTACTATTCAATTCACTGAGCAAATCATTCTGAGCTTTAAGTACTTGTTTTACTTGAGTGGTAACCATAGAAGCATGTTTACTAATGAGTTTAAGTTCACCTTTAACTCTAGACATATAATCACTCAAGTGTTCAATCATATAAGCATTTTGTGTAAATTGTCTACTGAAATAAGCATTAAAATCTTCTTGCTTAACCATAAAATTATCAAAATCATCCAAACATTGGCTAGCAAACTTAGTAGGAGGGATTTCAGCTTTATCATATCTATAGAGAGAATTTACCTTTACTACCTATGTCGGGTTATCGAGACCATGTGTTTCTTCAATAGGTGATGAATTAAGACCATATATTTCTTCAACAGGCGGTAAATTAAGACCATGTATTTCTTCAACAGGAGGTAAATTCTTAACATCTTCAGCTTTAATACCCTTTTCCTTCATAGATTTCTTTGCCTCTTGCATATCTTCAGGACTGAGAAATAGAACACCCCTTTTCTTCGGAGTTGGCTTAGGAGTTGGTTCAGGAAGTGTCCAACTATTTTCATTGGTCAACATATTATTCAATAGAATTTCAGCTTCATCAGCAATTCTTTCCCTGAAAACACAACCAACACAACTATCCAGGTGGTCTTTAGAAGCATCGGTTAGTCCATTATAAAAGATATCAAGTATTTCATTTTTCTTGAGAGGATGATCAGGCAAAGCATTAAGTAATTGGAGAAGCCTCCCCCAAACTTGTGGGAGACTCTCTTTTTCAATTTGCGCAAAATTATATATTTCCCTTAAAGCATCTTGTTTCTTATGAGCGGGGAAATATTTAGTAGAGAAGTAATAAATCATATCCCGGGGACTACGCACACAACCAGGATCAAGAGAATTAAACCATATCTTAGCAGCACACTTTAATGAGAATGGAAATATCTTAAGGATATAATAGTAGCAAATTTTCTCATCATTAGTGAACAGGGTGGCTATATCATTTAATTTAGTAAGGTGTGCCACAACAGTTTCTCCTTATCAGTAACAAAGATAGGTGAAGTAGCATAAGCAGGATCATATTTCATTCTAGCATTTAGAGATTTTTGTTTGAGCTTAGCTAATAATTTCTTAAGATCACTTCTGTCATTGCAAGCAAGAAAGTCTCTAGCAGTTTCGTCATCCATAACATAGCCCTCAGGCATAACAGGCAATTCATATTTATTGGGAGAATCTTCATCATCACTTTCATCAATATTATCAGTTTCAATAATTTCATTCTCTCAAGCCCTAGCAAGTTGTTCATCAAGAAATTCATCAAGTGGCACAGTAGTTTCAAGCATAGAAGTAGTTTCATCATAAGTATCATGCATAGCAGAAGTGGCATCATCAATAACATGCGACATATCAGAATTAATAGCAGGAGCAGGTTTAGGTGTCGCAAGCTTACTCAAAACAGAAGGTGAATCAAGTGCAGAGATAGATGGCAGTTCCTTACCTCCCCTCGTAGTGGAGGGAAAAAATTTAGTTCTTTCGTATTTCAAGTTCTTCATAGTGACCAGCAGATATAAATCTCAAGCGACTCAAGGAATAGAGCTATGCTCCCCGGCAACGGCGCCAGAAAATAGTCTTGGTAACCCACAAGTATAGGGGATCGCAACAGTTTTCGAAGGTAGAGTATTCAACCCAAATTTATTGATTCGACACAAGGGGAGCCAAAGAATATTCTCAAGTATTAGCAGTTGAGTTGTCAATTCAACCACACCTAGATAACTTAGTATCTGCAGCAAAGTATTTAGTAGCAAAGTAATATGGAAGTAACGGTAACGATAGCAAAAGTAATATTTTTGGGTTTTGTAGTGATTGTAACAGTAGCAACGGTAAAGTAAATAAGCGAAGAACAATATGACAAGCTCGTAGGCATTGGATCGGTGATGGAGAATTACGCCGGATGCGGTTCATCATGTAACAGTCATAACATAGGGTGACACGGAACTAGCTCCAATTCATCAATGTAATGTAGGCATGTATTCCGAATATAGTCATATGTGCTTATGGAAAAGAACTTGCATGACATCTTTTGTCCTACCCTCCCGTGGCAGCGGGGTCCTAATGGAAACTAAGGGACATTAAGGCCTCCTTTTAATAGAGTACCGGATGAAAGTGCAATCTTGCTCTTAAAGATTATTTTTGATATTGATGACAAATTTACATATAGGGGAACCGTCTTTGCTAAGTATATACACAGGTGGTTAGTTCTCTGGTTTTTTTTCTAATGTGCATCATGATCACATCATATGACATATTACTCAAGCAAATTATTAATGAGGAAAGGAGCAAACAAAGATGAAGCATTGTGCTCTTTTATATTTCTTGAGTAATAGGAATCCTGCACTATTAAGAGGGGATCCGAAGTATAGGTTCAAGGCTTGCTCATACTTTGTCTCACAAGAACTTTTCACAAAGGACCAAAAATCCCTAGCAAAACCCCTTAGCCAAAACCTACTACTGGTTCTCTACACAAGTACCTTGTCGGATCATCCGGACGGAGTCCCAGATCATCCGGGCTAAGCCCGGATCGTCCGCACCTTACTCCAGATCATCCGGGTAATGTACGCCCTCCATCATAGAACCATGGTGATTGAATCCGGATCGTCCGGATCCCGCCCCGGATCATCCGGGCTGTGCCCGGATCATCCGGATCCTGTCCCGGATCATCCGGGTAATCTTGCCCCTATTTTCATAGAACCTTGGTGGATGTAGCCGGATTATCCGGCCAGTCATTCGGATCATCCGGGCTCGTCGCAGCTCTTCTACTGCCACTTACATCCGGGCCATCAGCCAGATCATCCGGGCCTTTAGCCAGATCATCCGGGCCTTTAGCCAGATCATCCGGATGGTCTTCCGGATCATCCGGGCAGGTCAATCTCTGTCTAAACGGCTCTAATTTTCTTGTGGTATAAATAGTCCCTTACCTCTTCGAGATAAGGCTGAACACTTCACTCAAACACAGCTCAAGAACACCAGTGCTCCCTCTCCCTTGCCCACACACTAAATCTTAGATCCCGGATTGATTCTTGTGAGTTTCGAAGAGTTGTTCCAATCAAAAGAAAGATCTTCCCCTCTCCTTCTTGTGACCAAAGTAAATCGTGAGTTGAGCAAGTTTTGAGCTTTTCCCTTTGGATCTTGTTACTCTTGGAGGTTGGAGAAATCACGCAATGATGAACTATGCTTAAAAATTGGTGCAAACATTGATGTTCATACTAGAGATCTTGCCTCCTTGAAAAAGGCTATCGACTCTTGCGAAGAGTTGATGAATGATAAAAGTAAGCTTGTAAAGTCTAATGCTTCTCTCTCTAAGGATTCTGAACTCCTATCCGTGTCCCTCAAGGCCAAGGAAGAAGAGCTCTTTGAGACACTCAAGCTTACTTATCTTGAAACTCTAGCTAAGGCTTACTCTTCTCCTATTATCAATGTTGATGCTTGTACTACTAACTCTAGTAGTGATCTATCATCTATTCTTGAGGAGAATCGCTTTCTCAAAGCTCAAATTGAGAAAGGGCTCATGACATGTGCTCAAGGGAAAAAGAACCTTAATGAGGTGTTGATCCAACACAATGAGGTGTTTGCCAAAGAGGGACTCGGGTTTGACCTAAGCACAAGCAAGAACAAGACGTCCTCTCAAAAGTGCACAACTCCTTTAAAAGAAACTTTTGTACGAGAAGGGCACAAGGAGAAAGGTAAGGTTGTTAGTGGGAAGGCCACAAGGGGCATGCCTACTCTCAACAAGCCAAAAGTGTTTATGCCTCCATCCTATGTACTTCGTAAGACTAAGGATGGAGAAGTTTTTGCTAAATTTGTTGGTCCTCAAAATGCATTTCGGTTTTATGCTATTTGGGTCCCTAAGACCCTTGTGACTAACCTGAGAGGTCCCATTGCAAAATGGGTGCCTCTAACCAAGCCATAATTGTGTGTAGGTAGCTTTCTCCGGTGGAGTAAAATGGGTGATTGACAGTGGATGTGCCAATCATATGACCGGAGATAGCAAGTTGCTCTACGATTTCATGGAAGCTATTCAACCATTTATGAGCATTATGTTTGGTGGAGATTCAAAAGGACAGGTACTCGGATTGGCCAAAGTGACCATCACAAATGACATGTCTCTTGCAAATGTGATGCTTGTCCAATCACTCAAATACCATTTGCTTTCTGTTCGCCAATTGGCTTCTGTTGGTTATGATACACTCTTTGGACTAACGGATGTGAAAGTCTTTAAGAGAGATACACTTGAAGTGGCCTTTGTTGGTGAGTTGGATGGCAACCTTTACACGGTTGATTTCTCGAAAGGGAGCACATTCCATGCAACTTGTCTAATGGCCAAGGCCGACAAGGGGTGGCTATGGCATCGCCGGCTAGCCCATGTCGGCATGAGAAATCTTCAAGATCTCTTAAAGGGTAATCACATCCTTGGACTAACAAATGTCTCTTTTGATAAAGATCGCGTGTGTAGTGCATGCATAGCCGGGAAGCAACATCAATCAAAGCACCCACCCAAGAATATTGTGTCTACTTCAAGGCCTTTGGAGCTCCTTCATGTGGATCTCTTTGGGCCTCCTTCGTGGGATAGTCTTGGTGGGAAAAAGTATGGACTTGTCATTGTGGATGATTACTCAAGGTATACATGGGTCTTCTTCCTCAAATTGAAGGACGAGATGAAGATCACCTTCGTTGACTTTGCCAAGCAAGCACAACGCAAGTTTGACAAAGAAATTCTGGCAAATAGAAGTGATAATGGATCCGAGTTCAAGAACTACACCTTGGAAGATTTCCTTAGTGATGAAGGGATTGAGCATCAATATTCAGCTCCATACACTCCCCAACAAAATGGTGTTGCAGAAAGGAAGAACCGCACTCTTGTGGAGATGGCAAGGTCCATATTGGATGAATACAAGTCGCCACATAGTTTTTGGGCCGAGGCCGTCAATACTGCATGTCATGCATCAAACTGGCTCTTCCTCCGCACGATATTGGAAAAGACTCCATATGAGCTCCTAACCAGGAACAAGCCAAATGTCAAGTACTTTCATGTATTTGGGTGTAAATGCTTCATCCTCAACAAAAGAGAGCGGTTAGGAAAATTTCAATCTAAAACCATTGAGAGCATATTTGTTGGCTATGGATCAAACTCTCACGCCTATAGAGTTTACAACAAATCCAATGGATGTGTTGTAGAAACTTGTGACGTGGTGTTCGATGAATTTAATGGCTCCCATGGGGAGCAAGTTGATCTAAGTGATGTAGGTGAAGAAGATTCTTCTCAAGATATCTTGACGATGGGTGTTGGCGCACTTCTTCCAATGGAACAAGAACCTCATGATGATGATGAAGAAGATGAAGGCCTCACACACCATCAAACTACTTCAACACCCATACCACCAGAAGCCCCTATTACTCAATCAATGCCCATAGTCCAAGTACAAGATGATGATCGAGTTCCTCTTCATGATAATCATCAAGAACAAGATCATCCTCAAGGGCAAGAGCAAGAAAGTGCAATCATTGACAATGAACCTCAACAAATGCAAGAAGAAGAAGAAGATTTTCCACCACACAGTAATGATCCATATGTTGAGGACGTGGATGATGGACATGAAGTTGAACCTCGTGAAACCTTAACCTCCATCATGCCTTGAGTGGCCGGTCGTGTTGATGTTGATAAGATCCTCACCGACATATCGGAAGGTAGAGTCACTCGTAAACAATTGACAAACTTTTGTGCTCACTTCTCTTTTGTGTCTAGTGTTGAGCCTCTCAAGGTACAAGATGCGTTGATAGACAATGATTGGCTCATTGCTATGCAAGAAGAGTTGAATAGTTTTGAGCGCAATCAAGTGTGGTCATTAGTCAAGAGGCCAACTACGGAACACAACGTCATTGGTACAAAGTGGATTTTCAAGAACAAGCAAGATGAGAATGGTGTAATCATCCTCAACAAGGCAAGGTTAGTGGCACAAGGGTACTCACAAGTTGAAGGTTTGGACTTTGGTGAGACCTTTGCCCCCGTTGCCTGTCTTGAATCCATTCGCATCTTACTTGCTTATGTTGCTTTCAATGGCTTTACATTACATCAAATGGATGTGAAGAGTGCTTTCCTTAACGACCCTCTACAAGAAGAAGTATATGTATCACAACCACTTGGGTTCATTGACCCCGATCACAAAGACTATGTTTATAAACTTCATAAGGCTTTTTATGGCCTCAAACAAGCACCTCGTGCTTGGTATGATCATCTTAAGAAGTTTTTACTCGATGATGGCTTTGTGAGAGGGGTGATCGATCCCACTCTTTTTACTAAGAGGGACAAAGGTGATTTGATCTTATGCCAAATCTATGTAGATGATATCATTTTTGGTTCTCCTAACATTCATTTATGCAAGAAGTTTGCGGCATCAATGACCAAGAATTTTGAAATGTCACTCAATGTGGATTTGAAGTTCTTCCTTAGATTCCAAATTCAACAATTTCAAGAAGGAATTTTCTTGTCTCAAGCAAAATACCTCAAGGATATCCTAGCAAAATTTGGCATGACTGATGCTAGCCCATGTAAGACACCCATGCCAACCAAAATTGTACTCACTAAAGACTCAAACGGTATCCCCTTTGACCCATCTAAATACCGCTCTATGATTGGTTCATTGCTTTATCTTTGTGCATCTAGACCAGACATCATGTTTAGTGTATGCATGTGTGCTAGGGAAAGCCATCATAAGGCGGTTAAGCATATTCTTAGATACATTGTTCACACCCCAAAGTTGGGTCTATGGTACCCCAAGGATGCTAAGTTTCATGTCATTGGGTACACGGATGCGGATTGGGCTGGAGACAAAGTGGATCATAAGTCCACCTCCGATGCATGTCAATTTCTTGGACGCTCCTTGGTAAGTTGGTCCTCGAAGAAGCAAAATTGTGTTGCCCTCTCCACCGCCGAAGCTGAATATATTGCAACCGCCAGTTGTGCAACTCAGTTATTATGGATGAGGCAAACTTTGAAGGATTACGGTATCACCTATAGACATGTGCCCCTTCTATGTGATAATGAAAGTGCCATTAATATTGCTGAGAACCCCAAAGATCATACCCGCACCAAGCACATTGACATTAGGTACCACTTCTTGAGAGATCATGTGGAGAAGGGTGACATTGACATTGCTCATGTTGGCACAGATATGCAACTTGCAGATATTTTCACCAAGCCATTGGATGAAACAAGGTTTTGTCAACTTAGGCGTGAACTTGGTATCTTGAAGCTTGACAACATTATGTGAAATCCAGTACTCATTCATGCATGAACATCCTGTCTTGTCTTGATGTAGGCATATATTTAGGGGGGAGAACTTCAATCCATGAATCTTCTCTTTCCTATGTAATGCCTAAATAAAACCAATACTCTCAAAGTCACTATGACATGTTTTCGTGTCCATAGTACTTTAACATGATGGAGTAGTAATCTTGAGTCCAACGTTCAAATCTTTGGTATCCCAAGTTATGTATACTGAAACATGGTGGCTTAGGCTAGAACTCTTCTCAGGTGTTCATTTGAGTTTGTGTTCTGTGATGAATACTGTGTTGATTAGGCTACAACTGCTTCTTACACTTATATATCTATAAACATCATCACATCATCACCATTTCAAGATATCAGCACTCTGGCTGGCCGGATCATCCGGATAATCCATCCGGACGTCCGGGTAATCCATCCGGATGTCCGGGTAATCCCCCTCGCTGTAATCGTATGCCCAGACATCCGGGCTCCTCTCCGGTCATCCGGATCTATCCGGATCATCCGGGGCTATGCCCGGACATCCGGGTGGGTCTTCGCCCTATGCAGTTAAATTTCGGGTCATCGGGGAGCAGAGGGTTATTCCTCTGTTCTCCCCCCGATCGACCCTCATCCACTCGCCCCCGCCGCCGGCGGCTTGTGGGCTGCCCCGCCGGACCGACCGGCCATTTGGCCGGATCTCGCCGCCTCGCCTTGCCATCGCCTTGATCCACCCCATCCTCGCACCGTTTTTCCCCGGGGCCGCTTGGTTTTTCAGTATAGTGCTCCTCTGTCCCCAAAATCGCCATGGTGGTAGAACGTGGACACGGCGGTCTGCGCTTCAAGTCAACAACCATGGATCCCTCTCGTGGTACCTCACTTGCTCCTGTCTCTTCTGTCTCCGTTTTCCCTATCAAGGTTCGGTCATATCCTCAGTCGGCTCTGTTTCTGTTATGCGTGTGCGCAGCCGGGCGTCGTCATGCGTCGACGGACTCCAAGGAAGACGCTCGTCCCCTCAAGAAGGCGTCGGGTCATGCACGTCCGTCCTATGCCGGGCTAGACAACCCTGACTACGAGGCCGAACTCCACGATGCGGAGCTCGTGCCTGTTCACTCCACGACTAAGTCCAAGAAGAAACAAGCAGCCGGTGCCTCAAGCTCCAAGTCTGCGGCACCGTCTGGCCTCGTCTTGTCCATGGCCAATCCCACCAACCGTGGCCGTCGTGTTGTCAACTATCAGTCCATGGACCCCTCTGAGTATGCTACTTTACGGAGTGATGTCAATCAATTTGCCGCCCCGGCCAATGCAACTGATCCTCGTTTTCGCACCTTGGTTCAACAAGACATCTATCAATCAGTCATTGCTCATCTAGGTTTTTCTCCTCAGCATTATGTGAACTTGGATTACATTGAGAAGAATCCAACCAAGTTTGAAGGTGTGTTGGAGAAGATTGATGGCATAGGGCTGCGTCATGCTATGTCTCTTCACTATGATTGAAATGAGGCTGCCATTCGGCAATTCTATGCCACGTGTTTCTTCCATCCGGATCGCTCTATCACTTGGATGACTCACCACTCTCAGTTCACTGTCTCCTTCGAGGCTTTTGCTGCTGCCTTAGGCATGCCCGGATCTGAGGCCTCTCTTTTCCGGATCCATGAGGTGAACCCTAAGTTTGAGGCCATGCCCATCAGTGCATATGCTTGCCTCGCATGCCTACCTCTCAGCTCTCCACGGTGCAGCAAAGCAAGGAGCTTAATGATATCTCCATCTTTTGTGTCAAATACCGGTGGCTGTTTCAGTGTATCCTCAACTCCATTGCTCCAAAGAAAGGGAATCGTGGGATGGTTCGGGCCTATAGCATTGACTTGACGATGTACTACTCAAGGAAGGCTCCCAACCGTCCCATTGACATGGCAGATTTCCTATGGAATGAAATTCGCATGGCTAGTGGTCTGAAGGTTCGTACACTTCCTCATGCCCCCTTCATTCAGAGACTCATTGACTCGGTTTATCCGTGTTCCATTGTCAAGACTTCCACGCACTCCTTATGGACTCCGCGTGATGAGTCTTCCAGGGTGTTGAGGATATAACTACTAGGGGTAATCCGCCCAGGAGGGGCCGGTTCACCCTTAGTTACTTGGAAGCCCAAGGAAGCTCAGGAGACGGCGCTTTACTGATGAAGCTAAGAGGCCTCTGGCCCAAGGGCGGATTAGGGCCCATGTTAGTAATCCGACATGATTGTACAAACTTGTGTAATAAGATAGGGAAGGAGAGACCAAGGAAGACACTTGTATGAGCCGGCCTCGGGACTCTGTAAACCGGCCAGGGTCTTCCTATGTATATAAAGGGGTGACCCAGCGGCGGTTCAGGACAGACAACAACAACTCGAGGCTCAGGCTAGCGTATTCGCTCCCTGCGCATCGAAACCCAATCAATCCCATCACAACTAGACGTAGGCTTTTACCTTCATCGAAGGGGCCGAACTAGTATAAACTCTCGTGTCCCTTGTCCGGTTTAACCCCTTCAAGCTAACCCGTTGCGATGGCTCCACGACTAAGTCTTTCCAAGAAGACATCTGACGTGTTAATTCCACGACAGTTGGCGCCCACCATGGGGCTATTGCACGATGGTTTCGAGTTCTTGAAGGGCAGCTTCAAAGGACTCAAAGGGTACGCAGTTGGCCGGATGACCAAGAGTCGTCGCGGCAAGCTCTACATCAACAACGAAGGGTGGGGCCCCGAGACCGGCTCAATCGAGTACGGATACCGGGTCCCCTTTGGAGGAATCCATGTCTTCATCGGCAAGATCGGCGAACCGGGTCCTGAGCTGGACATCTGCACCGACCTCGTCGAAACAGCTCAGCGTGCAAGCCCTACCCAGGTTAAACCTGCCGTGAAGCGGGCATTCGTAGGATGCATCCATGAGGCTGGATCTGAACCGGTGTCTGAAGGTGAGACAGCTGTTTATTCTGACAGCGAATCATCCACCGGTGAGACTGAGTCCCTGTACCAAGTCCATGACGATGGGTTCAAAGGATATTCCGATGGCGGCAGTATTCCGGATCTCCTTGGACCGCCAAGTCGGGTTACTGTTTACATGGCCGGAACACAGCCTACTTTGCAATCTTCAACAGCAGCCGCGGCAGGAGGCCCGGTGCGCCGACCGGTTCAAGTTCTCTTTGATCTGATGGATGCTTGGGCGACCTTGCTAACCGCGGTGGTTACCTCGGAGACGCAGGACCAGCATAATGCGGACGTTGCTAAACTGAAAGACCAGATAGCGCAGGCCAAGGAGGATCTGGCGGTTGAGGATGCAAGGATGGCCGAGGAACGAGCCGCTTTGGATGCCCAGTCACAGTTGATACAGCACAGAATTACCGGATGGCGTTGGATCAAAATGCATCGAATGAGGTAATGCGGCGGAAATATCGATCGCGCCTACCGCCGGTCTTTGAAGGTTTGAACCTCTTTAATACGCCAGGGGCGGGGACGAGCAATCCAGCAGCCATAAACCGGACCGATGCGCCTAGAGCAGCACCGGATCAGCCACGCCTGACAGAACCACCTCGACGAACGGACAACCCGCCG
This sequence comes from Aegilops umbellulata, assembly GCA_032464435.1. Classification (NCBI taxonomy): domain Eukaryota; kingdom Viridiplantae; phylum Streptophyta; class Magnoliopsida; order Poales; family Poaceae; genus Aegilops; species Aegilops umbellulata. Next base: position 634,378,901 of record CP136057.1, on the reverse strand, counting down.
CCGTATGTGCCTGCGCCGCCGGGTCACTTCCCGAGCCCTTTGGATAATATGATTGCAGCAGCGTCCCGTCTGGCGGCTATTCCGATAGAGGGCGATTCACTAGCGGCAATCGAAACACGGTGAGCCAGGGATCTTCTTCAAACCGCCGTGGTACAGCAGCAGGCCTATTCTTATAGCCGGGATAGAATTCATTCGACCCCCCGTCCAAGCAAAAGCTACAATAGACACATGGATGAACCAGAAGTATCTAGCAGTGCCAGGCGCCGTAATGCGGTCCACGGTGAGATAAATGCTCAGGATGTGGTAGACACTGGCAGGACACGCAGGGAGGCAGGCCGCCATCAAACCACCCCGCTTCAACCAATGGCGTCGGTAGACCGAGGCACTGGGGTCGCTTTCAGTTCCTAGGGAGTGCCGTGTCTTATTCCGGCCCTCTGTGACATACGACTGCCTAAAGATTTTAAAGGTCCGCGGAAGGTACCCAATTACACTGCTGATCAGCCGCCTGAGGCATGGGTCGAGAGTTACGAGATGGCGATGGAGATGCTGGAGGTGGATGAAGCGGCTTGTGCAAAATATTTCACGATGATGTTAGAGGGGACAGCCCGTACCTGGTTGAAAAACTTACCAGCCAACTCCATTGAGTCATGGGGTCAGTTGAAGGCCCAATTCATAGCCAATTTCGAAGACACCTGCAAACAGCCCATGTCCATTGTGGATCTGGATGCCTGTGTTCAAGGGGAGAGCGAGTCAACAACTCACTGGGTGTGCCGGGTTTCAGAGATTTTGCATTCCTCAGACCGGATTAATGCTGGCCAAGCAATCTTAACACTGGAGCGCAATTGCCGATTTAAGTCACTCAAGATGAAGTTGGGACGACTCAAGCGACATTGCAATGACATCGGAACACTTATGGCAGCCTTGGTAAAATATGCCGATTCTGATAATACCAAGGATCTCGAGTCTGATGAGGAGAAACCGGAGAAGGGAAAGAAGAACGACGGTGCAAAAGGGCAGCACCACAACCAAGGAGGCCATGGGAACAACGGTAAGCGCAAAGCAGATAATTCAGATTTTGTGGCTAACACAAATATGCAGCGTCGTAAAGGTAAACCGCCCCAGCGCGGTGGAGGGATGAATCTGGAGCGTTTGTTAAACCAGCCCTGCCCGAAACATGGAACCAAGGAGGCCTCGTCCACGCACCTTTGGAAAGATTGTCACATAATGAGGGAGTTCAAAAACTCTGATCTCTACCGGTATGATCAGGGCCCGCCGGGCGGTTCAGGTCCCGGTTTCCATGGGGACGCGGTTCAAGCTCTGGGTTTTAGAATAACCAAGGCCATCAGAACAACCATGGCAATAACCAGCAGAACAACCAAGGGAATCAGCAGCAGACAGGCTACAAAAGTCATCCCAAGCAGTTGAACGGCGGACAATATCACGTGTTCACAACTAGCTTGTGCAAGCGAGATCAGAAGCTTCACAAGAGGGCAGTCAATACTGTTGAACCGGCCGTGCCACTTTATCTACGATGGTCGGAGCAGCCCATTGTGTGGAGCAGAGAGGATCACCCACCCCGAGTTGACAATCCGAGTCAGCTAGCCTTGGTCGTAGCACCTCAGGTGGGGGTTACAAATTCACGAAAGTTCTAATGGATGCAGGAAGCAGTATTAACATCCTATACTACGAGACTTTCTGTCGCATGGGGTTGACGGATAAGAATCTTAAACCATCAAATACAGTTTTTCATGGTGTGGTCCCAGGTAAATCGGCATACCCTGTGGGGAAGATTGCTTTGGAAGTTGTGTTTGGGGATGAGCATGGTTCCAGGTCTGAGACCCTGACCTTTGAGGTGGTGAAGATCCAGAGTCCATATCACGCGCTGTTCGGACGACCGGCTTATGCGAAATTCATGGCGAGACCCTGTTATGTCTATCTACAGCTCAAAATGCCGGGTTATAATGGGACGATCATAGTACATGGGAGTCGCAAGATTGCTTTGGATTGCGAGGAAGGTGAAGCGGCCTATGCCGAGTCGGTTTGTGCTACAGAGGAGTTGAAGTTTTATAAGGACAATGTTGATCCGGCAGACATGACCCCTTTGAAGAAGCCCACAACAGAACATGACCCAGCCCTCACATTTAAACCGGCTAATGAGACTAAACTCGTTGAATTTGTCCCTGGTGATTCATCCAAACGGTTTAGTATCAGTGCCAATCTGGATCCAAAATAGGAAAGCGCGCTCATCGAGTTCGTCCGTGAGAATCGGGACATTTTTGCATGGAAGCCTTCTGACATGCCAGGTGTACCGAGAGGACTCGCTGAGCACACTCTCAATATTGATCCCAAATTCAAACCGGTCAAGCAGTTCCTTCGCCGTTTTAATGAAGAGAGTCGCAAGGCCATTGGTGAAAAGGTAGCCAGGCTATTGGCAGCGGGATTTATCGTTGAAGTATTTCATCCCGAGTGGTTGGCTAATCCGGTGCTCGTTCTTAAGAAAAACGACACTTGGCGTATGTGTGTGGACTACACTGATTTGAACAAGACATGCCCGACCAATCCTTTTGCTCTCCCACGTATTGATCAGATCATTGATGCGACGGCGGGTTGTGATCGCCTGAGTTTCCTGGATGCCTGTTCAGGGTATCATCAGATTAAAATGGCAGTTAAGGACCAGGAGAAGACAGCCTTCATCACCCCCTTTGGAGCCTTCTGCTACGTTTCAATGCCCTTTGGGCTCAAGAGTGCCCAAGCAACATATCAACGTTGTGTGCACAGTTGTCTTCACAAGCAGATTGAGCGCAATGTTCATGCTTACGTGGATGATATTGTGGTAAAATCAAGGAAGCAGGAAACCTTGATAGATGATCTCAAGGAGACATTTGACAATCTTCGGGTTTATAAAATGATGCTTAACCCGGAGAAGTGCGTTTTTGGTGTTCCGGCAAGCAAGCTTCTGGGGTTTCTTGTATCCAACCGAGGCATTGAAGCCAATCCGGAAAAAATCAAAGCGATCACATCTTTGGCTAAACCGGCGTGTATCAATGATGTTCAGCGTTTGGCGGGCCGGATTGCAGCCCTCAGCCGGTTTATCAGTCGTTTGGGAGAGAAGGCAGTTCCCCTGTATCAGATGCTGAAGAAGACAGACAAATTCATCTGGAGTGACGCCGCCAATACGGCATTTGAGGATTTGAAGCGGCAGCTGGCTGAACCGCCCCTCCTTGTCGCTCCGTTTGATAAGGAGCCTTTATTGTTGTACGTGGCTGCCAATGCCCGTGCAGTCAGTGTGGTGATTGCGGTTGAACGTAAGGAGGATGGAAAAGAGTATCCGGTTCAACGGCCAGTTTATTATATCAGTGAGGTACTGATCGAGTCCAAACAAAGATATCCACATTGGCAGAAGCTGGTGTATGGAGTTTTTATGGAAAGTAGGAAGCTGAAGCAATATTTTCAAGGCCATCCCATCACAGTGGTTAGCTCTGCTCCCTTGGGCGATATAATCCAGAATAGAGAAGCAACTGGCCGGGTTGCAAAGTGGGCAATTGAGCTTGGTCCCCATGGTTTGAAGTATATGCCCCGAACAGCCATCAAATCTCAGGCGCTGGTCGACTTCATTCATGATTGGACCGAGTTACAGGCACCAGAGGACAAACCGGACAACACATACTGGACGATTCATTTTGACGGGTCCAGGCAGTTGGAAGGCTCGGGGGCCGGGGTTGTCCTTACTTCCCCTCGAGGTGATAAAATTTGTTATGTCCTCCGCTTAATGTTTCCTTGTACTAACAATGCAGCAGAGTAGGAGGCCTTACTCCACGGCCTTCGTGCGGCTAAGGAAATGAACTTAAGCCGGGTTTGATGCTTTGGAGACTCTTATCTAGTGGCCCAGCAAGTTTCTGGTACTTGGGATTCAAAGGACCCACTCATGGCAGCTTATAGGCGTGAGGTGGATATGGTAGCAGGCCACTTTAAGGGTTATCAGGTGGAGCATATCGACCGGCGCAAGAAAGAGGCAGCTGATGCTCTAAGCCGGCTGGGATCTCAACGTAAACCGTTACCACCTAATACTTTTCTGGATATCTTGCATAACCCATCTGTGAAATTACCTACAGAGGAGGATTTGGCTGTTCCCGATCCGGAGGCCCAATTGGTAGCCGCTTTACATGCCACTTCGGATTGGACTGTTCCATATTTGGCGTATTTAAACCGGGGCGAGTTACCGGATGACGAGCTTTTTGCCAGACAGATAATCCGGCGGTCCAAGTCTATGGTGGTGCATAATGGCGAGTTACACCGTTGCAGCATTTCAGGTGTATTCCAACGTTGTGTGTCTCCTAAAGAAGGGCAGGAGATTTTACGGGAAATCCATGAAGGGGATTGTGGTCACCATGCCGGTTCAAAATCTTTAGTGGCTAAAGCCTTCCTTCATGGATTCTACTGGTTGACAGCTCATTCTGATGCGGAGGATCTGGTAAAGCGGTGTGATGCTTGTCAGAAATTCTCACGTCGAGCTCATATTCCGGCTCAAGAGTTACGCATGATTCCCATCACTTGGCCGTTTGCTACTTGGGGCCTTGATATGGTTGGACCCTTTAAGCGTTCCAAGGACAAGAAGACCCACATGTTGGTGGCGCTTGACAAGTTCACTAAATGGGTGGAAGCGGAGCCCATTAGTAAGTGTGATGCAGCTACGGTGGTTCAATTTCTTAAAAAGATTATTTTTCGTTTCGGCTTTCCACACAGTATCATCACAGATAATGGTACGAACCTTTCTAAAGGAGAGATGGAGGAATTTTGCCAACGAGAGCACATCCGGCTTGATGTAGCGTCCGTGGCTCACCCCCAGTCTAATGGTCAAGCGGAGAGGGCGAATCAAGAGATCCTGAAGGGTATCAAGCCTCGGCTTATGGTCCCTTTGAAGTGGACCCCGGGTTGTTGGGTGGAAGAATTACCATCAGTGTTATGGAGTATAAATACCACCCCAAAACGATCTACGGGTTATACACCTTTTTTCATGGTTTATGGGGCAGAGGCTGTCCTTCCAAGTGATATTCGTCACGACTCGCCCCGGGTTGCGAATTATGTTGAAGCGGACAACGAGCAAGCATGCCAGGAGGCGCTGGACCTGTTGGATGAGAAACGGGACATGGCTTTGGCTCGGTCGGCGGTTTATCAACAAGACCTGCGGCGTTATCATAGCCGCCGGGTTAAGACATGAACCTTTCAAGAAGGTGATCTGGTGCTCCGTCTCATTCAAGACCAGACTGATATGCACAAGCTATCCCCGCCTTGGGAAGGGCCCTTTGTGGTCAGCAAGAATCTGCACAACGGGTCATACTACCTCATTGACGTTCGAGAAGACTCACATAGCTCTGAGGAGGAGACCCGCGGCCGTGGAACATAGCTCTCCTACGACCTTATTATACTTAAAGCCACCAGCTTTTTCTTATGTACATATTTCGACAATGTATATATTATGATGAATAAAATAAACCGGCACCCTTGCTAAATCAAGCAGGGCCTCCATCGTTTTTTCTTCCAATATCTGTTAACTTGGGGGCTTCAGCTAGAAAGGCGGAGTACTACCTGTTAAACCGGCTATCATGCCACCACCTAGCTTGGGAGCTTCACACCCACGGGGCCAAAGAGAGTTTGATTGCTCACACCATAACTCAAACATAGGCACCCATTGAGCACAGCTCACAGAGTTACTTGGGGCCTCTTTGTGTCAAATACCAAAGAGCTTGAAAGGACCCTTGTAGCCGGGTATCGACCCACGGCTTGGAAGCCTGGTGTATTCACCTAAAACCCCGGGTTAACCTGCCTTCATCAAGTAAGCCACTCCTATCCAGGTAATCCTGGCACGACCCGTCGAACATTTGACAGTTACTCTCTTTGAGACCCTTAACTCGTCAAAGTTAAAACGATGATTGGTTAGTTGGAGGCCCATCTTAAAAGGCTTTGCTAAAATGGTTCAACTCAGTGGCCTGGCAGCCCATGAAAAGCCTCGATTTGGGCCTGGCAGCCCTTGAAAAGCCTTGCCATTGGTTTTTTGTTTTTGTCCATGCTAAGTTTTTAATTCTCTCATCATGTTTATATTGAAACCAGTGTTTCTTAACCCGGTGTGGCTTACAGATATTCTGTAAAAGCATACAATTCAAGGTAACCCGACATCCTTCAAACCGGTCTGGCTTGACGCTTTGTCTCCAGCAATCGTCCGGTGTTTATCACAACCCGGTTCGACATCATATATACCAGCACAGTATGGTGGAGGTTGAGCTTTCATCCTTCCTACTATCACAATTGGTAAAATGACAGCAATGTTCATATAACAGGTATGATTCATTATTGCTACGTTTTGGCAACCATGGTTGCTTGCCTAATTGTGTGGGGTATTTTGACCCGTCCGGCGGTAAACCGTCCAGACAGATTTTTTCCTTATGCAGATTCAGGGATTGCATAAAATTGAAAATACATAAGGCAGTACCAAAATCATCATGACAGATCAAGGCAAAGTATATCCCAGTACGCGATTGCAAACGGATCACAATAGTTTTCTAGCCTATTACAAGGCGCTTTTAAGGCCCAAAATATGGTGTTGTTTCCCTCTGAACAAGGTTTACAAAGCATCCATCAGCTTGCCGGATTAAGTTTCGTTGCCACGATGATGCGAAATTGACGGGTCACTTGGTGCCGGATCAGCCTCTTCCTCTTCACCTTGTGGTTGGAAATCCGTGGTCATCCAGTCAATCTGGGTTAAAGCCTGAAAGACAGCTTCTTCACTGATAAGTTCTGACGGATCAACATCAGGGGCATAAGTGTGCTTACGGATTGGCGGAATAAGATTTTGCACTTCCGGTATATCAGCATTAATCCGTTTGTTATGTGCATCATAACGAGATCGGTGAACAGTCAAGTTAGCATCTTCTGCCAACTGACTCGCCAGAGGACGCGTTTCCCTTGTCACGTTCTTCAAGGCTTCGTCATCAAAGTCCGACCCGTCCTCTTGTGTGCTGGGAAAGCCTTTTGCAAGGTCAGCCGGATCAAGGTCATCTATCCACGCTTTGGCTCGGGTGAGGGCCAACAAAGCGCCTGCCCTGGCAGCAGATCGCTTCACCTCTTCTATCTGTGCTGGTATCATCGATAGTCTTGCTAGCGTCTCCTTGATCAGGGTTGGGGCTGGATTGTCATAGGATGCTGCGCAAATAACCCGTTGGGCACCAGCATACAGTTGTTCAATCAAAGTATATGCTGCTTTCAGTTTCACCCGTGCATCTGAGCCGAGATGAGTGATACGGCTTCCTACAACGGCTTACAGATTTTATATTATCAACTGTTGCCTTACAAAATGGAATATTTCATGTCTTAGTGGGAATACTCACCAAAAACTGCGGAGGTCATAGCATTCACTTGGCGTTTCAATCCGGAAAGCTCCTCTTCCACCGGTTTAAGAGCTGACTCGGCATCTTCAGCCTGCTTCCGCAATGCATCCTTCTCAGTTTCCCACTTAGCACGTTCAGTCTTGAAGCCTTCTTTAAGTTGTTCCAGGGAAGTTAAAGCGACTTTTAGTTCATCTTTGGACTTGGAAGATTCTTCTTGCTGGGATTTGATGCTTTCTCGAAGGTCAGCAATTTGAGCGCGCTGATCGTTTATCTCCGCCTGTCAGTCACAGATGCATATCAATATAATATCAAAGTCCAAAGTATACAACTAGCTATACACTTGGCACTTGGGGGCTAATGCGGATTGCTTCTATACTACTGCTGGTTCAAAGTCCCGAGGATCAATACAAGTTTCAATCCTGGCACTTGGGGGCTAATGTATATTCGCTCAAAGATCATCAATAAGGACAGAAGGATTCAAAGTCCCGGTTTAACTTTGCAAATTAACCCAGCCCTTGGGGGCTATAGGATACAAGGTAAGGAGGGCAGAGGATAAAGATGAGAAGGAATACCTCATAGCGCTCTTTCATCAGATTTACCAAACCAGCTTCAGAATCCCGGCTCGCATAAAGCCGGTTCAAGAATCCAGAATGAAGATCCTGGGCAGAAAGATTAGCATATTTTGACAAATCAAACTCCAGCTTCCCTTTGCCCATAAAACCAAACTCATCTTTGGCTTTATGCTTTGCCAAAATGCCCGGATTGCCCGGGGCGGTATAACCAATGCCGGTGACGGCAACTTCATCATCCTTTTCTGGGTTTGAAGTGGTAGGAGGAGTTGGCGGATTGGCAGTTGAGCTCAGAGGGTTAACAACTGGACTTGCATGTGTGGTGTGTGGACTTGAGGTGCCCTCGTGAGTGGCCGGGTCAGCTCCCGGCAGATCAACCTTTACAATTGGTTCTGGCAGGACAAAATCAATCATGGGATTATCAAGGTTCTCACGGGCATCTTCGGGAATCTCAGCCGGTTCAACTTCGCCAGAAGGGGTACTGGTCTTAGCTTTCTTACTCAGACGAGCTTTGCCACTAACATTAAAACAAGGATTAGCAGGTTCAATGGAATTACAAAGGAAAAGTGAAGGGTTGTATGCTTACCCAGGGACGGTTTTCAATGGAGGCAGCTGGGTAGTGGATGAACCGCCAGACGAGTTAGAAGATACCTGATAATTTGAATCAGATGGATTGAGAGGGCATCGGAAAAAACCTTTCCAAGGATAATGTTTTTCAGGAGAACAAGCAACCTCTGGACGGCGTTTCCGGGTTGGTGTCTGAGGTAAACCGGAGGAAGTGACCTGTTGACCACTGTGTCGAGTTGTGTGACGACCTTCAGTTTGCTGTGTCTTCAAAGAAAGTTTTTGACCCACATAAGCAAGAGGGTGAGAGCATTTCACTTTCCGAACTGCACGGCGAAACCTTTGAACCGGCACAAGTTCTGAGTCAGAAAGATAAATTACCTCAACGTGATCTGCACGGCTGGCCTCCGCATCATCCTGGGAGCAATCATTGTCAGTAAGATGTATGAAATAAAGGCCAAGGGAGTCAAATTCTACCTCTTCAGTTGATTCATGTACATCTTCTGGCGGTTCAGAAGACTCAGCGGTTTTCTTCTTGCCATCTCTCTTGGTGACCTTGCTCTTAACACGAGGAGCCTTGGCCGGTTTGTCTTGAAGCTTCTTTTTCCAGAAGGAGCTGTCTGCCTTGGAGGTTGTGCAAAGGATTATTATAATAGAGCTAAGGCGTAGTAGAGTCGGGAAAGTGCAAAGTTAAAGTGTTTACCGCTGGCAGTTTGTTGGAGGCGTAGTAAGGACGCAGACCGATTTGAGTACACACGGTGAGTTTTTCATCAAGTATCTTCTTCACACTTTCAGTGACCTCATCCTCAGTCAACTCTATTTGGTTAAACCGTTGCGGATCATCTGTCTTGCCAGTATATTCACACATTAGCCCGGGGCGGCGGCTTAAGGGCAAAATACACCATGAAAGCCAGCAACGGACAAGATCAATGCCAGTTAAACCATTGGCCATGAAAGCCCGGAGTTTGACAAGTTGGGATGCATAGGCTTGACGTTCTTTTGCTGTCAGCCGTGGAGGTAAAGGATGGCTATTGCTAAGCCGGTATGGCCGGTAACCCGGTAGAGGATTTTCATCAGTAGGAGCAGTGTTTTGACAGTAAAACCACGTTTGGTTCCAGTCCTTTGGGTGGCTATGAAGTTTGGCATGAGGAAATCCAACCTCTTTCCTCTTCTGAATTGACACGCCGCCAAGTTCAGTATTGAGGCCATCAGCAAATTCAGTCCTGCGGTTTAAGTGGAAGAGATCCCGGAATAACTCAACAGTTGGTTCTTCCTGTAGATAAACTTCACAAAAAACCTGGAAATCACATATATTGGACACTGAGTTTGGTCCTATGTCTTGAGGATGGAGTTGGAAGCTGGCAAGTACATCCCGGAATTTTTTTGATCCGGGGGGACTGAAGCCCCGGCCTAGATGTTGTAGGAACACAATCACCTCTCCCTCTTGGGGTTCAGGAGGGCATTCAGGACCAGGAACTCGCCACTGAAGAACATTCTGTGGAGCTAAAGCGCCTGCGATGACAAAGTTATTGATCTGTGTCTCGGTAATTCGGGATGGGACCCAGTTACAGGCAGCAAATTGTGGTGCCATCATACAAAGTCTGTAAAAGGAAAATGGGCGGTTTACGATTGCTGATCCAAGTGAATTCATCAATGTTAAGTTGGCATATAATGCTAAACCGGAAATTTAATCAAAGTGTGCATACGAGGAGAACCAAGCATTGCTATTCAAAATTATACGGCGGTTTAAGTGAGGGCTAATGGCATATGAGGAATTATCAACTATCGCAAGCCTTTCAGTGAAAGGTTCAAATATGAAATTCTACTAAGTGTTGCAGAAAAAAGTTTCACAAGATGGTGATATAATTTTGGATCTACCGTCGGTCAATGGAGAAATTTTTCTGAGCCCTATAATGGCGTTAAGCGGAACAGAGAAGGTTCAGATAAGGATCTATCCAGGAACAACAAGATGCTGCAGTATGGTAGAGTAAAACTACAGATCCAGCCGCAAAAAGAAACAATCAGGCATAGCGAGATCCAGTGGGATGCTAAAGGAAAAGCAAATGAACACCGATGAACACCAAAGAAACTATGAAACCCTAATGCAGATCTAATAAGTGAGAGAAAGGAGTGTTTACCAGGGCCACGCAGAGGTGGAGGAGTATCGCAGGAGCTCTGGTACGAACAGGGTGATGCAGCGGCCTGAGATGGGGCAGAGCGTCAGGGTCAACGACGGCGGCGATGCTTGAGTTCTTCGGGTCGCGAGGAGGAAGACGATGCGAAGAGGCAAGGGAGAAAATGGAAGGAGCCCCAACCTTATTTATAAAGGAAAAAGGATAAAACGGCGGGCGCGAAAATCGAGGAGTCTGAAGCGGCAAAAGGGGATACAGTTGTTGCCTCAATCTTCGGGAATTAATTAAAGAGAAGGGAATCTCCATAAATCTTTTCATGTAGGAATGACATCATAATAATTTACTGCAATGACAGAAGATGACGTCACGACGGTTCACTAAAGTTCACAGGAGAAGGCAATATGGCGGTTTACGAGAGTTATCACCAATTTTTATAATTTTCCTAAGGATTGAAGATTGATATGAACAGGTCCAAATCAACCTGGGGCCTAATGTTGAGGATATAACTACTAGGGGTAATCTTCCCAGGAGGGGCCGGTTCACCCTTAGTTACTTGGAAGCCCAAGGAAGCTCAGGAGACGGCGCTTTACTGATGAAGCTAAGAGGCCTCCGGCCCAAGGGCAGATTAGGGCCCATGTTACTAAACCGACATGATTGTACAAACTTGTGTAATAAGATAGGGAAGGAGAGATAGAGGCGGACACTTGTATGAGCCGGCCTCGGGACTCTGTAAACCGGCCAGGGTCTTCCAATGTATATAAAGGGGTGACCCGGCGGCGGTTCAGGACAGACAACAACAACTCGAGGCTCAGGCGTATTCGCTCCCTGCGCATCGAAACCCAATCAATCCCATCACAACTAGACGTAGGCTTTTACCTTCATTGAAGGGGCCGAACTAGTATAAACTCCCGTGTCCCTTGTCCGGTTTAACCCCTTCAAGCTAACCCGTTGAGATGGCTCCACGACTAAGTCTTTCCAAGAAGACATCTGACGTGTTAATTCCACGACACAGGGGGAAGGCCCCTGCTCCTCCGCTTGCCTAGAGCTCTTATCGCCACACTAAACCTTTCGTGAAGCCTTTTGACCGCCTGGCTCGCTTTATTGGGAAATCCCATAAAGCTATATTTGATACCTGCCGCTACACTGCTACTCACATTCCTACTGAGGAGGTTCCCCGTATCTCAGAGGCAAATGCACTTAGGGCTCGTCTCCGTGCATGTCCTGGCAGTCCTGTTGAGCCTGATGAGCCCATTCCTGATCGGCTTCCTCTTCTAGAGGTCGACTTTCCTTCTGCCACTGACTTTCCGAAGTTCTTCCTTGTACCTGCTGATCTGAGTGATGGTGATGATGATGATGAGGATACTGAGTGATCCTCCTACTTTCTCAGACGTTTTTCCCTTTTCGGTACTTGCTGCCAAGGGGGAGATGTAATTCTTAGGCGTATAAGTGTGAGTGTGCTATGTCTATTGAGCTCTAGTTATTGGACTCTGTATTATTATTGTAATGATCCGTGGTCATGTGTTATGCTACCTTATATGAGTCTATGCTACTATGTAAGACCTTGGTGATGTGTTATGCTACCTTATATGAGCTTAAGTATGCTCTCTCCTGTGGTTATCTTCATTCGTTGCTATCATTGCCTATGTTAATTGTAATGGTGTATGACTACACTACAATAACATCTTATTCGAATGAGGGTATCCTCACCATATGTGCATGATTTTGCATGTTATCATTTTGTTATCATTTCATTCCTATGCATACTTTAAGAGGGAGCTCTCTCTAAAACACATACCTGCATATATTAAGGGGGAGCTCTTCTAAAAGCACATACCAGACTATTCTCCTAAAAATTATTTGCATCACATTTCACTTGTTAAGTGCTATATGTAGTTTGTCATCAACTACCAAAAAAGGGGGAGATTAAAAGTGCAATCTTGCTCTTAAAGATTATTTTTGATATTGATGACAAATTTACATATAGGGGACTAACCGTGTTTGCTAAGTATATACACAGGTGGTTAGTTCTTTGGGTTTTTTTTCTAATGTGCATCATGATCACATCATATGAGATATTACTCAAGCAAATTATCAATGAGGAAAGGAGCAAACAAAGATGAAGCATTGTGCTCTTTTATATTTCTTGAGTAGTAGGAATCCCGCACTATTAAGAGGGGATCCGAGGTATAGGTTCAAGGCTTGCTCATACTTTGTCTCACAAGAACTTTTCACAAAGGACCAAAATCCCTAGCAAAACCCCTTAGCCAAAACCTACTACTGGTTCTCTACACAAGTACCTTGCCGGATCATCCGGACGGAGTCCCAGATCATCCGGGCTAAGCCCGGATCTTCCGAACCTTACTCCCGATTATCCGGGTAATGTACGCCCTCCATCACAGAACCATGGTGATTGAAGTCGGATCGTCCGGATCTCGTCCCGGATCATCCGGGCTGTGCCCGGATCATCCGGGTAATCTTGCCCCTATTTTCACAGAACCTTGGTGGATGTAGCCGGATCATCCGGGCTCGTCGCAGCTCTTCTACTGCCACTTACATCCGGGCCTTTAGCCAGATCATCCGGATGGTCTTCGGGATCATCCGGGCAGGTCAATCTATGTCTAAACGGCTCTAATTTTCTTGTGGTATAAATAGTCCCTTACCTGTTCGAGATAAGGCTGAACACTTCACTCAAACACACCTCAAGAACACCAGTGCTCCCTCTCCCTTGCCCACACACTAAATCTTAGATCCCGGTTTGATTCTTGTGAGTTTCTAAGAGTTGTTCCAATCAAAAGAAAGATCTTTCCCATCTCCTTCTTGTGACCAAAGCAAATCGTGAGTTGAGCAAGTTTTGAGATTTTCCCTTTGGATCTTGTTACTCTTGGAGGTTGGAGACTCCTAGGCGGTAGGAGTCTTTTGGAGAGGAATCAACCTTTGTGATTACCCCTGGATAAGTTTGTGAGGGTTTGGAGACCACCCCAAGGTCTACCACTAGTGGTTGAGAAACTCCTTCGTGGTGTTGTCTCAAAGGGAGAATAGGGTGAGCCTTCATGGCGTTGGTGTGCCTTCGTGGTAACATCCACCTCTCTAACGGTGACGTAGCTTCCCTCCAAGGAAGTGAACATCAGCATACATCCTCGTCTCCTGGAGTTGCGGTTATTCCTAACCCTAACTCTCTACTTGTGGTTACTTGTCTCTTAGCACTTACTTATATCATATTGTGGTTGCTTACTTACATACTTGTGTTACTTGCATAGCACTTAGTACTATACTTGCAATTGTTAGGCCCACTTTCATATTCCGCATTATTGCCTAAAATTGCTAAGTCATAATTAAAATTTTGTAATTGTACCTATTCACCCCCCCTCTAGGTCCATCTCGACCCTTTCACCGGACCAAAGCATTAACACATAGTGAATACATGAACTCCTCAAACTACGTTCATCACCGAGAGTGGTCCCGATTATTGTCACTTCGGGGTTGCCAGATCATAACACATAGTAGGTGACTATAGACTTGCAACATAGGATCAAGGACTCACATATATTCATGAAAACATAATAGGTTCAGATCTGAAATCATGGCACTCAGGCCCTAGTGACAAGCATTAAGCATAGCAAAGTCATAGCAACATCAATCTCAGAACATAGTGGATACTAGGGATCAAACCCTAACAAAACTAACTCGATTACATGATAAATCTCATCCAACCCATCACCGTCCAGCAAGCCTACGATGGAATTACTCACGCACGGTGGTGAGCATCATGAAATTGGTGATGGAGGATGGTTGATGATGACGATGGCGACGGATTCCCCTCTCCGGAGCCCCAAATGGACTCTAGATCAGCCCTCCTGAGAGAGTTTAGGGCTTGGCGGCGGCTCCATATCGTAAAACGCGATGAATCTTTCTCCCTGATTTTTTTCTCCCCGAACACGAATATATGGAGTTGGAGTTGAGGTCGGTGGAGCTCCAGGGGGCCCACGAGGCAGGGGGCGCGCCCAGGGGGTAGGAGTGCCCCCACCCTCGTGGAAAGGGTGTGGGCCCCCAGGCCTTGATTCTTTCACTAGTATTTTTTATATTTTCCAAAAATAATCTCCGTAAAGTTTCAGGTCATTCCGAGAACTTTTGTTTCTGCACATAAATAACACCATGGCAATTCTGCTGAAAACAGCGTTAGTCCGGGTTAGTTCCATTCAAATCATGCAAGTTAGAGTCGAAAACAAGGGCAAAAGTGTTTGGAAAAGTAGATACGTTGGAGACGTATCACCGTCCATCTCCATCTTGTTGTAATACCGAACCCTTGTGGATCCCTATGTGTATTACTCATTATATCATTCGTGTTTTCGATCGCTATTCATACGATGTTTGTCGTCTCCATGCGTGAGTAGTTTCCTTAGTTTTCGGGGATATGGATGAACCTTAGTATGTATAGGAGCTAAACGCTTATAAGGATATGAGATTCTCTGTTGAGTGTTTGGTTTAATAGCCTCCGCGAATGTTGTGAAGAGGCCCCACCCGGCATTTTTACCATAAGGCCACAACGCATATTACTGTTGTTTTAAAGGTTAGGATGTTCAGGTAATTCGAGGTGATAGTATAAGTCTCTCAACCTTGACTTTGGAATTAACAGGGGAGTAACAGAGAACCCTTAGCAAGGCAGCGTCCACGGAAACCCTTAACGCAGTGAGAACCGGAGCAGGGAAATTACGGTAGTGGCGTGCGTGGTATGAAGTCTACCTCGAGTAGAACATATTCTGTACCCGGATCCAACCAATCACAAATATCAAGAGTGAATCAAGTATCTAGCTTAGAACTATGCAGTAGCATATGTTACACTAGACACATATCAATGGAAATTCTGGAGTCCCTAAGAATGCCTTAATCCTCTGTCGGTTTCAATGCTTTATTCGCTATGTTGTGATCTTTTAATTCATTAACGATATTTACTTTTGTCCACTGTCTCCTCAAAATCATTACAACCTTCCTCCTTCATTTTGCTTTTGCCTCTACAACTAACTTGCAAGCACATCCCCATAACTTTATGCACTTGTAGCATAGGCTGCAACTAAATGGGTGGAGAGAAGGGAGACTGCATCAATTGTTGAAAAGGGGATGCATAGGGATTGAGGTTTGGGTTTTGTCTTTGGCTCTGCTACACTCCTACAAAAA
This sequence comes from Aegilops umbellulata, assembly GCA_032464435.1. Taxonomy (NCBI): domain Eukaryota; kingdom Viridiplantae; phylum Streptophyta; class Magnoliopsida; order Poales; family Poaceae; genus Aegilops; species Aegilops umbellulata. The sequence continues at coordinate 634,363,082 of CP136057.1, read as the reverse complement.
CTTAGAGGCGGAAGAGGAAAGTGGTACACATTAGGCAGAGAAAGGTTGTATCCAGGATATGCAAAGATTTTTATGATGCCATGAAAACAATGTAGACTGTAAAACCACACATAATCCATGTCCTCTTCTGGTCGTCTATTTTGCTGATTGAAGTGTTTTTTTACCATCATATCTGGTGTATATAGCAATCTTCCACACCACTTCTTAATTACTAGCTCGGCTATCCTAATGGGTTGCTGCTCCAGAAGCTAAATCTGGGGCCTCTGGTAAACTGAGCCTGATTTCTTAACCCAACAATACTGCATGTGTGAGCTTTTGTAGTCCTACAAGTATTTCCACTTATTTAACAAGAATTACAATTTTTAATCAACTGATACATCTATTTTGCATCATGTTTTCCTACTGTTATTTATAATATTTTTATGCATAATAATGCTTTATGGAGTAATTCTAATGTCTTTTCTCTCATAATATGCAAGGTTTACACAAGGGGGAGAATAAATGCAGCTGGAATTCTAGACCTAAAAAAGCTACGACAGAGTTACCTATTCTGCACATCTCCAAATGAGCTGAAACATCACGGAGATTTTTTATGGAATATTTAAGAATTATAAATAACCATCAAAAGGGGCCCACCAGGTAGGCACAACCCACCTGGGTGCGCTAGGGCTCCCAGGCGCGCCCTGGTGGGTTGTGCCCTCCTCGGCCCACCTCCGGTGCCCATCTTCTGGTATAGAAGTGATTTTGACGTAGAAAAAAAATTAGAAGAGGACTTTCGGGACGAAGCGCCACCGTCTCGAGGCGGAACCTGGGCAGGAGCACTTTTTCCCTACGGCGGAGCGATTCTGCCGCGGGAACTTCCTTCCCGGAGGGGGAAATCATCGTCATCATCATCACCAACAACTGTCCCATCTTGGGGATGGCAATCTCCATCAACATCTTCAGCAACACCACCTCATCTCAAACCCTAGTTCATCTCTTGTGTTCAATTTTTGTACCGGAACCTCAGATTAGTACTTGTAGGTGACTAGTAGTGTTGATTACATCTTGTAGTTGATTACTATATGGTTTATTTGGTGGAAGATTATATGTTCAGATCCATTATGCTATTTAATACCCCTTTGATCTTGAGCATGATTATCATTTGTGAGTAGCTACTTTTGTTCTTGAGGCCACGGGAGAAATCTTGTTGTAAGTAATCATGTGAACTTGTTATGTGTTCGATATTTTGATGATATGTATGTTCTGATTCCCTTAGTGGTGTCATGTGAACGTCGAATACATGACACTTCACCTTATTAGGGCTTAAGGGGAATGCATTGTGAAGTAGTTATTAGATGATGGGTTGCTAAAGTGACAGAAGTTTAAACTCTAGTTTATGTGCTACTTCGTAAGGAACTGATTTGGATAAAGTTTAATGCTATGGTTATATTTTATCTTAATACTTTTCTCGTAGTTGTGAATGCTTGCGAGGGGGTTGATCATAAGTAGGAGGTTTGTTCAGGTAAAAACAATACATAAGCACCGGTCCACCCACATATCAAATTATCAAAGTAGCGAACACGAATCAAACCAACATGATGAAAGTGACTAGATGAAACTCCTGTGTGCCCTCAAGAACGCTTTGCTTATTATAAGAGACCGTTTTGGCCTGTCCTTCGCCACAAAACGATTGGGCTACCTTGCTGCATATTACTTACCATTACCGCTACTTGCTCATTACAAATTATCTTGCTATCAAACTACTCGTCACTTATAATTTCAGGGCTTACAGAGAATACCTTGCTAAAAACCACTTGTCATTTCCTTCTGCTCCTCATTGGGTTTGACACTCTTACTTATCAAAAGGACTACGATTAATCCTATACTTGTGGGTCATCAACGCTTCTATTAAAAATATTTGTTTGGATTATTTTTTTCATGTCCTAAAACCATATTATTAATCAAAGTTGATTGATCGTGCCAAGTTGCCTATATGATGAAATGGCCCGAATCACGATGACATAAACTCAGATGCAAGGTTTTCAAAGGATATATTCAAAATTGGGTAACCAACGTTGTTTGGGACCCTGGTTTATGAAAAGAAGGTGATATTTCAATAGATGTGTCCTTTGTAGCCCTGCCCCTGAAAAAGGAAACATTTTTTCTAACGCCTCTACATTCCTACCTTGAAAAGAATGAGCACACTTCATGGAAATTCCTATCATTCTATTGTTAAAGTCGACGAGCGCGGCGACGCACGCCTTCATTGATCTAGTGATAGTGACGCTAGTACTCTACTAGCAACAAGATAGGGCAATGTATTTCCCACAATTATGTAAGAGAAAATTTTCATGAATGACTGAACCTACAAAATTTGAGAAGGGAATCAAAGCAGCTAGTCGTGGAAAAAAATATGTGATGAAATTTTGTTGAGCCACCGGATGGTTGATTCATGAGGTGCAAGGTTGAATCGGGTTGGATCTTGAAAAAGAATGAAATGCTAATTGTGTCGTTTCTTCACTAAATCTGCGCTCAATAAGAAATCTCCCCCCTTGGAAAAAATGCAGTCATACTTCTCGAAATAAACAAGACTTGGACATGCAAGGAACCACATCCTGAAATGTCCATATTGAATACATTTTTAAAAATGAATTGGACCTTACAAATGTTGTGGCCAAGTTTTAATATGAAAAAATAGAAAGTATGTTCAACTTTAATCTTGTTTTAAACAACTCATCAAAACAAAGATGATGGTCAAACTAGGTCTAAATTTGGATATATGGTTCAACATATTTGTCATTCCTATGTTTAAAGAGAAATATATATTAAAATATGCATTTAATGATGGAGAGAAAAAATGGTGGAGGGAGGGTTGATTTTGATAATGCGTAAAGGATTTTTCGCTCATGTGCCAAAAATCTATTTACCAGTTAGACCGCGTCCGTCAGATAACCATCCAATGGACCAAAATAGCCTGGTAGACCTGATGCACATATTCGTTCGGTGCACTAGATACATCTTTTTTTTAGGGAAGGCCATCCTAGCTAGCTTTATTAACTTAGAGCAAAATTACATCGTTCACAAGGCTATTGACGACACATGCAAGTGGTTTGTCAGTCCAACTATCTGACACTTTATTACAAAAACCAAACTTAGCTAGCTCATGAGGTGCGGTATTCGCCGCACGAAAACAATGCTTGAAGGTGACCCTCCCAATTGATGTAACAGTATCCAAACACTCCGTAAAGACTGCTGCCGATGCATCCTACCACTGTGTTTGTCCGGTGCAGAATTGAATGACTTCAAGCGAGTCTGATTCGGCCTCAACCCGATTAAAGCCTAATGAGTTCGCAAATTGAAGGCCATCTCGCATGGCCCTAGCCTCCATAGCCGTAGCATCTGGGGCACAATCATTGTATTTGCATTGAGCAGATAGAAATTGCCCCTTCTCGTCTCTGATTATAGCGGTCATTGCTCCTGCACCTGCATCTTGATAAAAAGGAGCGTCAACATTTACTTTAACAAACTTTGGGTCTGGCCTCTTCCATCTATGCTCCGTGTCCTCCCTATTTTGGTTCGACACTTTGTTATACCCGCCTGTGTGAGCTCAGAGTGTTCCGTCTGAAATACATCTGTAACGCCCGGATAATCATGCCACAGTAATCCCACGATAATCACGCCACGTCACCTCGGTTACTGTTGCTAACCTCGCAATGATTCGAAGTCGTTTCAAAATTTAAATTCTAAATATGTCAAACAACAAAAGTTTTCAAACCTTAAAACAGAAATGACCGGCTGGTACCAAATAATGCATATGTAATTATGATGGAGAAACCACATTTTATTAAAATAACTAAATACCCTAAAGTGATTAAAACAGTAGCAAAACAATTAATTAAATTTCCTTTTGCTATTAATTTTATTTAGTTGCCCAAAATTAATGGGGCAGTAGCCTAACCTTAATACTAAATCAGGACTTGCTTTTATATTTTATAAAACTACACTAAAAGGAAACTAAAATAAAACAGTATAGAAAATAAATAAATAAATAAAAGAAAAGTGGAAATAAAACAAAACAAATAAAAGGGCCCCCCCTGGGCCAACTGGCCCAACTGGCCATCAGGCCGACTAGACCGGCCCACCCCCACACCTCCATAACCCCCACGACGCCCCCAAACCCTAACCCATCGCCCCACATTGCCACTCCCCCTCCCTCTCCCGATCCGATCTGGATCGGGGACCAACCTCCCCACTCCCCTCGCTCCTCGCCACCTCTGCTCGACCAGATCGGGACAACGGCGCCCTGACCACGCCCCACCGCAGCTCGCCCGACCCCGTCGCCCTTCACCGACGACCGCGCCCCGCCACCTCATCTCCATTGCCGCACCTCGCCCTCTCTCTCCCTCGAGCGCGCCCTCGCCTGGATCGGGCGCTGCCCGTCGCCCGCCGCGCCTCCGTCCTCCTTCGCGGCGACCTCGTCTCCCTCCTCTGCTCCGTCGTCGCCATCGCCGGAATCCGCGCCGCCCCAAGCACATCGAGTCTTCCCCGGGCCCTCTCTGCAACGGCCGTGAGCCCCTAAACCTCCTCCTCCTCCCCTCGTAGCTCACCGCATCCCGTAGCTCGCTCCCCCGTCGCGCTCACCCTCCCGCCGCCGCGGTCGAGCTCTCCATCGCGGCCACCGCAAGCGTGGGTCGCGTCCGACCGCATCGTCGTTCTCAGCACGTCTCCAGGGCCCCAACGCACCTATCCCTGTCCCTGGCTGTGCCTCTCCTCGCCGTAGCCGCCCACGCCCGAGCTCCGGCATCCACCTCGGTGCTCACCGCCTTCAGCTTCGGCGAACTCCGGCGACGCCACCAATCCTAGTAGACGCGGCATCGACTCCCCGTTCGAACGCAACCACCCGCGTCAATTTTGGTGGCCTGTAGCCAAATCCCGCAGCCTCCCGTGCGCCGCCGCCGCGTTTGTGGCCGCCGGCGGCTAAACGCCAACGCCGCTGACGTGGCTGGCCCTAGGGCCAACCCTGGGTCACTGCCGGTGGGTCTCATGGGCCCTGTTGACCATGTTGACTTGGTCAACATGCTTACTGGACCACCCCTGTACCTATGACAAACGGGGCCCACACCCCCAGAACGGATTATATAAAAAAGGAATTAAAATATATATAATAAATAAATAATTATTAATATAATTAATTAATTAATTAACTAAATAATTACCTTAATTAATCCTGTTTAGTTAAACTAATTAAACTTGATTAACCTAAATATCTAATTAACCTAACTAATCTGTTAGTTAGGATGATGTGTCAATGACAGGTGGGTCCCACTGGACCCACATGTCAGTTTGACCCAGTCAACTCTGTTGACTGCTGACATCAGCATGACATCATGCTGATGTCATAAATCTAATTTCGAATTAAATTAATTAAATAAATTCTAAAAATGATTTAAAACTTTAGAAAATCATATCTTTTAATCCGTAACTCGGATTAAAATACTTTCTACATGAAAGTTGCTCAGAACGACGAGACGAACCCGGATACGTAGCCCGTTTGTCCGCCACACATTCCTAACATATCAAACTCGCAACTTTTGCCCCTCCGGCTCCTCAGCCCGAAAACACGGAACCCCGGGGATACCTCCCCGGATGTTTACCCCCTTGGCCGGTATCACCTATCCCTGCGTTAGGGCACACCTAGCACCGTTGTTTGCTCTGTCATGCATCGTCATGCGCCTGTTTGAAATGTATTTACTGTTTCTTCCCCCTCTTCTTCTCCGATAGACCCCGAGACCGACGCTGATGCCCCTCTGTACGACTACGGAGTTGACGACCCCTCTCTCTTGCCAGAGCAACCAGGCAAGCCCCCCCTTGATCACCAGATATCGCCTACTCTCCTCTGTACTGCTTGCATTAGAGTAGTGTAGCATGTTACTGCTTTCGTTATTCCTATCCTGATGCATAGCCTGTTTTTGATACTGCTGTTGATACCTTTACCTGCAATCCTACTGCTTAGTATGGGATGCTAGTGTTCCATCAGTGGCCCTACACTCTTGTCCGTCTGCCATGCTATATACTGGGCCGTGATCACTTCGGGAAGTGATCGCGGCCATATACTATATACTTTACACTGTTACCTGTGATACTGTTCGGAGATGGGGGCTGAAGGGGCAGGTGGCTCCATCCCGGTAGAGGTGGGCCTGGGTTCCCGACGGCCCCTGACTGTTACTTTGTGGCGGAGCGGCAGGGCAGTTCGGGGCTACCTGGGTGAGAGGTGAGCCTGGCCCTGTTGGCGATCGCGGATACTTAACACGCTTAACGAGATCTGGGTATTTGATTTGAGTCTGGCCATTTGGTCTATACGCACTAACCACCTACGAGGGAGTAGTTATGGGTATCCCGACGTCGTGGTATCAGCCGAAGAACTTCGTGACGTCAGCGACTGAGCGGCGCGCGCCGGGTTGGACCGCGTAACGTGACTTCCTTTGTAATGGAGGTTGCTAGGTCTGCTCTCCGGCCGCGTACGCAACGTGCAGGTGTGCTCAGGGCGATGGGCCCAGACCCCTGCGCGCATAGGTTTACACCGGCATGCTGACCGCTCTGTTGTGCCTAGGTGGGGCTGCGACGTGTTGATCTTCCGAGGCCGGGCATGACCCAGAAAAGTGTGTCCGGCCAAATGGGATCAAGCGTGTTGGGCTATGTGGTGCACCCCTGCAGGGAAGTTTTATCTATTCGAATAGTCGTGTCCCTCGGTAAAAGGACGACCCGGAGTTGTACCTCGACCTTATGACAACTAGAACCGGATACTTAATAAAACACACCCTTCCAAGTGCCAGATACAACCCGGTGATCGCTCTCTAACAGGGCAACAAGGAGGGGATCACCGGGTAGGATTATGCTATAGGATGCTACTTGGAGGACTTCGGTCTAATCTCTTCTATATGCTGCAAGACGGAGGCTGCCAGAAGCGTAGTCTTTGACAGGATTAGCTATCCCCCTCTTATTCTGGCATTCTGCAGTTCAGTCCACCGATATGGCCCTTTACACATATACCCATGCATATGTAGTGTAGCTCCTTGCTTGCGAGTACTTTGGATGAGTACTCACGGTTGCGTTGTTTCCCCCTTTTCCCCTTTCCTCTACCCGATTGTTGCAACCAGACGATGGAGCCCTGGATCCAGACGCCACCTTCGACGACGACTCCTACTACTCTGGAGGTGCCTACTACTACGTGCAGCCCGCTGACGACGACCAGGAGTAGTTTAGGAGGATCCCAGGCAGGAGGCCTGCGCCTCTTTTGATCTGTATCCCAGTTTGTGCTAGTCATCTTATGTCAATTTGTTTAACTTATGCCTGTACTCAGATATTCTTGCTTCCGCTGACTCGCCTATGATCGAGCACTTGTATTCGAGCCCTCGAGGCCCCTGGCTTGTATTATGATGCTTGTATGACTTATTTTATTTGTTGAGTTGTGTTGTGATATCTTCCCGTGAGTCCCTGATCTTGATCGTACACATTTGCGTGCATGATTAGTGTACGATTGAATCAGGGGCGTCACAAGTTGGTATCAGAGCCGACTGCCTGTAGGAATCCCCCTTCCACACTCCTTGGCCGAAGTCGAGTCTAGACATTGCAAAACTTTTACTAACATGGCTGTGTGTCTTACGGGCACACGTCGCCATCGGGTGGTAGTAGGATCTTTTACTCCTTGACCTATACTCTGGGACTCTGACATCTCTTCTATTCGGGTTAAATGATTTTGCTAAAATCTAACTCTAGGTTCTCGTTACCACTTCCTCCCGGAGAGCCCTTTCATTACGGATGATCGACTGCTTCAACAGAAGATTCTGACAATACTCTCCGATATTCTCTCGAGACCTTGATCCTATTGCTTTTGCAATTCCCTAGCACCGAAATATCCCTATGGATAAATACTTATACCTGCCGTTCTTACTTTTATTCCCAGTCGATCTTGTTATTACAAGGTACCCCGAGAATACTTTGTGCCTACTGCCATGCAGTTACTTGCCGCAGAAATACCCCTACGGATAATTCCTCGCACTTATCGAGTATCCGCTCATCCCCAATTGTTCAGGTGTTTCACAAAAGTCTTTGAAATACTATTCAATCCTCCGAAAATCCTTAGCAGCTTTATTGCTCTGCAAATACTTGTCTACTTGCATTATGGATGCTTCCCATATATCTGGCAATATTCACTAGTATCTTTTGACACCGTCATTTTGATCCTATTGATTCAACATGTGTGCGAATGCACACAATCATCTATCAACCCTTCTAAATTATCTTTCCGACTCAGACATCATTTTTGAACATGAGCTGGTTCTAAGCCAGTCCAATTGCCGTCGATTGCACCCCTAAGACTATTCAACTTATCCATCCCTAATCAGAACATTGCTTCTGATCCTTTGATTTGAAAATCATTGTTCCTTTGCATTTGAGCTCTGGATTAGTCAGTTCTTTCTATAATCCAATGCCTTTGCATTGTGAATTCCTTCTGATTGAGTACCGATATTCACATCAGATTCCTTGTGGTCCGTGAGACCAATTGCTTGGTTATTATCCGATGGTGTCCTTCATATCCAATAACCTTGTCAGTTCTTCCCCTGATATATAATGCGTTTTGTAAATTGTATCCTCTATTTTTGTAAACCATGCTCTGCATTTGAGCTTGAGTTATTTTACTCCTGAAGTTTGTGGTATATGTTCCTAAGAGGCCCCGATGGGTTGGACATATGCCTTTTCTAATATGTGTGAACTCGAAAATTTTCACGAGTCATACTCTTCTGGTATTTTGCCAGATAAAATTTTCAACACTACAACTTCTTCGAACGCGAGAAGTGAATGAAAGGTTATGCATTGGAGAAGTGGGAGTCGACCTTGAACTTTGTGTTCATGCCCATGGACACGATGTAGACATGGAAGCTTCTGGTAACTAGTTCCTTGATATAATATCCTTTGGTATCGTTGAATTGATCCTTTGCCATCATGGTTCTGACCATGTTCTCCTTTAAATACCATTTCCTGTGCAAGTTTAAACACTTGTCTTCTATAGAGCAATACCCCAGTCAAACCTCTACTTTGATCTGTCGTCGAGTATTACCCCCTGGTATCTCGAGGTTATCATGGAACTGCATAACTTCTTATGAGTTATTCATCAAGTGCTACCTTCCCACTGATTCCAATTTTTCACGGACTCTGAGTTATTAAACACTCAACGACACCGATAACTGAACCGAGTCCGCACTACAGTTCAACAACTCTTTAGTAAGCTTCTATAAGTACGAGATTGTACCCGATCACGCCATTCCTAGCCTGTTTGGCTATATCATTGTCTTGTTGATTTTAAACTGTGCTACCTGGTCCTTATTCAGGGAGCACCAGTTTCGACGATGAGCTAAGCTTACGTGGATCTCCCTCGTCATACCATTTCTCCTTGACCAACAAACTTGATTTCGAGTTTGTGTCGTACCCATGGTTTCGATAACCTTTTGCTTCATCATTCCTTTGACTTGATGTCATCGCCAATTGATTACATCTTCATAAATTCTCTTGACAAATTGTGGTGATCATCACCAACGTTTTGACTCCTCCTAGGTTTCCAATGGAATTCATGATGAGAAATACCATCCTTGCCCTCGATGATTTGTGTTATCATCGACGACATTCTTGCGTTTCCGCAACACAAAACTTGTTCTAGTTTTGCATTGTACCTTGAGTTCCTTGCTATCCGACTTATGTTATGCCCTACCTTGGAGTATTACCATCTTTTATGTCAAGAAGGTTGTGAGAATTGCCCCGCCTCTTAAAAATTTCTTGGTATAGTGATACTTCTCACCATCACCATTCTGACATTGGTCGTGCAACCCAGCTCATATTTCGGGTGTACCTTTCAACCAATGTTTAATTGTGTATGTGTTCCTCCAGCATACATCATTAAGTCATTTAATCTGACAAATGATATCTCTGTGTTCACGCAATTGTGGAAATCCATCTTTCTGGAAATCTCGATGAATTATCACTGAGTCCATCTGCACCTCCTCATCCTCTCTTGGCATGATGAACTCTTGTTTCGAAACTCGCTTCCATAGTTCATTTCTCGAGAATCTTACATTGACATCTCGTCAATTTGTGTTGCACCTTTTCCTCTCGAACACCCTGAGTCTGGGGTATCATGACACAATCGGATCTGAATCCCGATCAGATATGATGGTTGGGACATATTTCTGAGATTTATGATGTTGGTCCTGTGATGACCCGGTAACATGATGTCATGCCTAGCACCCCCCCAGCTGGAGGACCTATCATTATAGTTTCCTCTTTAGCAAGGTTAACCATTCTTCCATGAGGAAATTGTAAGGCTTATTCTACAAGTTATTCCTGGTGGATCCTTTGTGTTTCCAAAGTCTAATCTTCACAGGATGAACATGTCAATGCTATCTCGAAGCATGTCTATGGTACTCTGATTTTCAGCAAGAACATTTGAAGCCCAATGCTAAATGTTTCCTGCTCTATTATCCAAACATCGTTGTATGGATAATGTCATGAAAACTCTCTCCCCTACCTAAAGAGTTTTCTGCATTATAACCTGTCATGGATATCATGCTCTGCTTATCCTTGGGAAGGATATAACCCTGAAATATGTGTTTGAACACGTTTTCCTTGCCTTTGTTCTATGTAATTTGATAACCATATTTCCTTTCCGTTGTTTGGTTTAACCTTTCTTGTGATCTATATAATCTAAGCAGTAATAATTCACTGCTTAGGTAAACACCTCGGTATACAACTCTGCCAGTGAGACCCTGTTTTTATTTTTGATGACATTTCGGTAACCGCCGATGGATGAGAACTTTGCCTCTTGGCCCGCCTCGTTCAACGAGCAGGAAAATGGTTCTCTTCGTCCCTCGCCCTTGGTACCGATGTTGTTGCCGACATAACTGACAGGCTATCCTCTGACATGCCTTGCTTACATGATCATGCAAGACGTTACTGCCCTTCCTACTTTTCACCCACATGGTGGGCCCATAACCCACAGGTCCCGGGATCGAAACCTGACTCTCCTGTACACCCCTGATCCCAAAGTTTATACTCACGCTTGGCTTCATGTATACTTCATGAGCTGCCTTCCTAGTGATCTATTCCGGTATCAGATGCAATACTTAAACTTGATGCTTTGAACCCCCTTTACACTTTGTTTTGGGCTTCGAGTGATTGCCTACCCGCTTGAAACTTCTCATGGTATTTCTTACTTTGCTCTCGATAATCTCTGAAGTTTCATCTCGAGAGTTACCTTCCGCCACCTTCCTCGATGTTATCAACCAGATAGCCGACCTTTCAACGGTCCGTTTTTCCGAAGTTACCCCTTGTCCTTCATACGTACAATGAAGACTCCGAAGAAAGGATGGCGACTTCATCATGATGACCTGAAGCCGAGGTATGAAGACATCAACATTATGGATCGACCACTTAAAGAAGGGCAACCAAGACCGAGAAGGCTTGTTAGAATTTCGTAACCGAATCCCTTCCCCCTCACTTCACCTCTTAAATCTCGGGACGAGATTTCTTGTAGTGGAGGAGAATTGTGACGCCCGGATAATCATGCCACAGTAATCCCACGATAATCACGCCACGTCACCTCGGTTACTGTTGCTAACCTCGCAATGATTCGAAGCCGTTTCAAAATTTAAATTCTAAATATGTCAAACAACAAAAGTTTTCAAACCTTAAAACAAAAATGACCGGCTGGTACCAAATAATGCATATGTAATTATGATGGAAAAACCACATTTTATTAAAATAACTAAATACCCTAAAGTGATTAAAACAGTAGCAAAACAATTAATTAAATTTCCTTTTGCTATTAATAAAATGTTAAGATATTTTATTTAGTTGCCCAAAATTAATGGGGCAGTAGCCTAACCTTAATACTAAATCAGGACTTGCTTTTATATTTTATAAAACTAAACTAAAAGGAAACTAAAATAAAACAGTACAGAAAATAAATAAATAAAAGAAAAGTGGAAATAAAACAAAACAAATAAAAGGGCCCCCCGCTGGGCCAACTGGCCCAACTGGCCATCAGGCCGACTAGACCGGCCCACCCCCACACCTCCATAACCCCCACGACGCCCCCAAACCCTCGCCCCACGTTGCCACTCCCCCTTCCTCTCCCGATCCTATCTGGATCGGGGACCAACCTCCCCACTCCCCTCGCTCCTCGCCACCTCTGCTCGACCAGATCGGGACAACGGCGCCCTGACCACGCCCCCGCGCAGCTCGCCCGACCCCGTCACCCTTCACCGACGACCGCGCCCCGCCACCTCATCTCCATCGCCGCACCTCGCCCTCTCTCTCCCTCGAGCGCGCCCTCGCCTGGATCGGGCGCTGCCCGTCGCCAGCCGCGCCTCCGTCCTCCTTCGCGGCGACCTCGTCTCCCTCCTCTGCTCCGTCGTCGCCATCGCCGGAATCCGCGCCGCCCCAAGCACATCGAGTCTTCCCCGGGCCCTCTCTGCAACGGCCGTGAGCCCCTGAACCTCCTCCTCCCCTCGTAGCTCACCGCATCCCGTAGCCCGCTCCCCCGTCGCGCTCACTCCCCCGCCGCCGCGGTCGAGCACTCCATCGCGGCCACCGCAAGCGTGGGTCGCGTCCGACCGCGTCGTCGTTCTCAGCACGTCTCCAGGGCCCCAACGCACCTATCCCTGTCCCTGGCTGTGCCTCTCCTCGCCGTAGCCACCCACGCCTGTGACACCCGGATAATTAGGCTACAGTAATCCCACGTTAACGATGCCACATCACCTCGGTTACTGTTGCTAACCTCGTGTTAGTTCGAAACCAATTCAAATTCAAATTCAAAATCAATCAAACAATTAAAGTTTTTAAATATTAAAACTACAATGTTCGAAGTGATCCAACTAATGCATAGGTAATTATGTTGGAGAAACCACACTTTTATAAAATGTCTAAATACTCTAAAATGGTTTAAACAGTAGCAAAAACCACTATTTAAACGCCTTTGGTATTTTATAAAATACTAAACTATTTTATATCGGGCCAAAACTTATTACAGTAGTGGATTGTTCTGAAACGTTATTTTAGGGGCTATAGTCATATTTTACTAAACTAAAATTAATGTATAACTAAAAATAAAACAGAAACAAAAAAATACAAAAGAGACAATCTAAACTAACAAAAAAAAAGGAACCCCCCCCCCACTGGGCCACAGCCCAGCTGGCCTCTGGGCCAACCAGGCCGGCCCAGCCGGCGCCTATAGCCCCCAGGAGCGACCGAACCCTAGCGACCCCCGCCCCACTCCCGCACGATCCCCACCTCCCCCCTCGTCTCCCTCACGCGCCGCCACCACACAACACACACACGCACGCACGCATCGTGCCGGGGAGAGGAGCTCCCCGCGTCCGATCCCCTCGCGCGCATCGGTGCCCTGCCTCCCTCCGTCACCGGCGACTGCCAGCAGGCCGCCGCCGTACGCCGCCGCCTCGACGCGCCGAACCCCCCTCACCGAATTGCCGCCGCCTGGAGCTGCCCTCGCCGGACCGCCCCGCCCCGCCTCTTCTTCGACGGCCGTCGTCGAGCCTCGCCGGCCCCTGATCCCCTGCAAGCGGGGGTGAGCCACAACCCCTCTGCCTCCTCTCTCCTATAGTCACCGCGTCTCGCCGCGCCGTGCCGCTCGCGCTCCCCACCGTGGCCACCGCCCGCGCCGGCGGCCTGGTCACGCGCCCGCGTCGGCCAATCCCCGCCGTCCCGCGCCCGTGGGGGAAAGGCACTCGCCCGCGACCCTGGCCGCCCTGCGCCGCGCCCTGCATCCGCCGGCGCCCAGCCACGCCGCCAGCCGCGCCGTGCCTCGCTCCGCTCACGGCCCCCTCGGTGGCGCCCCCACACGCGCCCTCCTGCGCCTGGCCATGCCGTCTGCGCCCGTTGCAGGCCCACGCTCGCCGCCCGCACCTACAGCCGCTGCAGCCGCGCTCGCTACTGCCCCCTGCTGCCCGGCCCCGCTGCTCGCCGGAGCTGGCCGGCCCTTTCCCCCCTACCTCGCCGGATTCTGGCGCCCCTGGTGGCCTCGCGTGCGGGTGCCCCTGCGCCCGCACCGCCCGATCGGGCGCACCCGATCCGCATAGGCCCAGTGGCCCTATGACAACGAGGGCCCACCCCCCCAGAATGGTTTAGTAGAAAAATAATAATAATAATAATAATAATAATAATAAAATAATTAAAAAAGGGGTTTAATAAAAAGAGATATAAATAAATAAAATAGTTAAAATATTTATTATTTATTTAATTAATGAATTAATTAACTTAATTAATTCTGATTAGATTAACGTAATCACCTAGTTTAATTAATTAATCTATTAAGTTAATTAACAGTCAATGACATGCGGGACCCACACGTCAGATTGACCCAGTCAACTCCCTGTTGACTGCTGACGTCATGCTGACGTCATGATGACGTCAGCGTGCACTGTTTTGGATAATGTTATATTTAAATAATTAATTAAATTCCAGAAATTATTAAAATCTTTAGAAAATCATATCTTTTAATCCGTAACTCGGATTAAAATATTTTCAACATGAAAGTTGCTCAGAACGACGAGACGAACCCGGATACGCAGCCCGTTCATCCGCCACACACCCCTAACATATCAAACTCGCAACTTTCCCCCTCCGGCTCCTCTGCCCGAAAACGCGGAACCCCGGGGAAACTTTCCCGGATGGTTCCCCCCTTCACCGGTATCATCCCATACCGCGTTAGGGCACCTCTAACGCCGTTACTTGTCATGTCATGCATCATTATGCATCTGCTTGCTTAAGTATTTATTGTTTCTTCCCCCCTCTTCTCTCGCTAGACACCGGGACCGACGCTGTTGCTGCCCCGTTCGACTACGGTGTTGACGATCCCTCTCTCTTGCCAGAGCAACCAGGCAAGCCCCCCCCTTGATCACCAGATATCGCCTACTCTTCTCTATACTGCTTGCATTAGAGTAGTGTAGCACGTTACTGCTTTCGTTATTCCTATCCTGATGCATAGCCTGTCTTTGATACTGATGTTGATACCTTTACCTGCAATCCTACTGCTTAGTATAGGATGCTAGTGTTCCATCAGTGCCCCTACACTCTTGTCCATCTGCCATGCTATACTACCGGGCCATGATCACTCGGGGGTGATCACGGGCATATACTATATACTATACACTGTTATATTACATGTGATACTGTTCGGAGATGGGGGCTGAAGGGGCAGGTGGCTCCATCCCGGTAGAGGTGGGCCTGGGTTCCCGACGGCCCCCGACTGTTACTTTGAGGCGGAGCGACAGGGCAGGTTCGGACCACCTAGGAGAGAGGTGGGCCTGGCCCTAGTCGGCGTTCGCGATACTTAACACGCTTAACGAGATCTGGGTATTTGATCTGAGTCTGGCCATTTGGTCTATACGCACTAACCACCTACGCGGGAGTAGTTATGGGTATCCCGACGTCGTGGTATCAGCCGAAGCACTTCGTGACGTCAGCGACTGAGCGGCGCGCGCCGGGTTGGACCGCGTAACGTGACTTCCTTTGAAATGGAGGTTGCTAGGTCTGCTCTCCGGCCGCGTACGCAACGTGCAGGTGTGCTCAGGGCGATGGGCCCAGACCCCTACGCGCTTAGGTTTAGACCGGCGTGCTGACCTCTCTGTTGTGCCTAGGTGGGGCTGCGACGTGTTGATCTTCCGAGGCCGGGCATGACCCAGAAAAGTGTGTCCGGCCAAATGGGATCAAGCGTGTTGGGCTATGTGGTGCACCCCTGCAGGGAAGTTTATCTATTCGAATAGCCGTGTCCCTCGGTAAAAGGACGACCCGGAGTTGTACCTTGACCTTATGACAACTAGAACCGGATACTTAATAAAACACACCCTTCCCAGTGCCAGATACAACCCGGTGATGGCTCTCCAACAGGGCATCGAGGAGGGGATCGCCGGGTAGGATTATGCTATACGATGCTACTTGGAGGACTTCAGTCTACTCTCTCCTATATGCTGCAAGACGGAGGCGACTAGAAGCGTAGTCTTCGATAAGACTAGCTATCCCCCTCTTATTCTGGCATTCTGCAGTTCAGTCCACTGATATGCCCCTTTACACATATATCCATGCATATGTAGTGTAGCTCCTTGCTTGCGAGTACTTTGGATGAGTACTCACGGTTGCTTTCTCCCCCTTTTCCCCTTTCCCTTCTACCTGGTTGTCGCAACCAGATGTTGGAGCCCAGGATCTAGACGCCACCTTCGACGACGACTCCTACTACTCTGGAGGTGCCTACTACTACGTGCAGCCCGCTGACGACGACCAGGAGTAGTTAGGAGGATCCCAGGCAGGAGGCCTGCGCCTCGTTCGATCTGTATCCCAGTTTGTGCTAGCCTTCTTAAGGCAACCTTGTTTAACTTATGTCTGTACTCAGATATTGTTGCTTCCGCTGACTCGTCTATGATCGAGCACTTGTATTCGAGCCCTCGAGGCCCCTGGCTTGTATTATGAGGCTTGTATGACTTATTTTTATTTGTAGAGTTGTGTTGTGATATCTTCCCGTGAGTCCCTGATCTTGATCGTACACGTTTGCGTGCATGATTAGTGTACAATTGAATCGGGGGCGTCACAAGTTGGTATCAGAGCCGACTGCCTGTAGGAATCCCCCTTCCACACTCCTTGGCCGAAGTCGAGTCTAGACATTGCAAAAACTTTTACTAACATGGCTGTGTGCCTTACGGGCCCACGTCGCCATCGGGTGGTACTAGGATCTTTTACTCCTTGACCTATACTCTGGGACCCTGACATCTCTTCTATTCGGGTTAAAATAAATTTTGCTAAATCTAACATTAGGATCTTGTTATCACTTTCACCCGGAGATCACCTACCGATGATCGTCTGCTGCACGTGAAGACCCTGAAGATACCCTCCGCTGTTAACCCTAGAACTTGTGTTCATCGTGTTTGCAATTCCCCTTCCACCGTCAACCCTTATGGATAACTACTTGCAGTTGTTATTCTTACATTCATCCCCAACTGGTCTTGTTATTACAAGATACCCTAAAATACTCGTCGTTGTTTCGATAATCCTTTGAGCTTACTGCCTTGCCGTTCTTGGTCACGTGAATACCCCTACGGATAATTCTCGCACTTATCGAGTATCCGCTCATCCCCAGTTGTTCATGTGTTTCACTTTGGTCATTGAAATACTATTCGTTCCTCCAAAAACCCTTAGTAGCTTATTGCTCTGCAATACTTGCCTGCTTGCATGATGGATGCTTTCCATATGTCTGGCAATATTCGTTAGTATCCTTAGACACCGTGATTTTGATCCTATTGATTCAACATGAGTACGAATGCACGCAATCGTCAGTCGATCCTTTTAATTATCTTTCCGGCTCAGACGTCATGTTAAACATGAGCTGAATCTCGACCAATCAAATTGTTGTCGATTTTACCCCTAAGCTTACCCAACTTATCCATCCTTAATCAGAGGGTTTGCCTCTGATCCCTTGATCGGAAATCCTAAATCTTTTGCATTTGAGCTTTGAATTAGTTAGTTGTATCTATAATCATATGCCTCTGCATTGATTCTTCTTCTAGTTAAGTACCGATGCTCACATCAGTTCTCTTGTGTACCATCAACTCCTTTGTTGGATTTTATCCGACAACGTCCTTCATATTCAATAAGCTTGTGAGCCTTTCCTCGGATACATATTGCCTTTGGTAAATTGTATCGTTTGCTTTCTCAAGCATACTCTATTATCGAGTTGCGTTCTTTAGTCTTGAAATGTGTGGTATTTTCTATTGAAGCTTGTGGTATATGTTTCCACGATACCCTGACCGGTTGAACCTATGCCATCCTTTTATATGTGTGAACTCGGACGTTTTCACGAGTCATACTCTTTTGGTATTTTGCCAGATAAAATATTCAACACTAATGCCATTTTCAAAACGAGAAGTGAATGTAAGGTTTTGCTTTGGAGAAGTGGGAGTCGACCTTGAACTTTGTGTTCATGCCCATGGACCCGATGTGGAATCTATCATGAAAGCTTCTTGTATAAATAATGGTCCCCTTGTTATAAGTTCATCTTGTAACTATGTTGGTCCCTTGCGACCGTGGTTCCGACGATGATTGATCATCTTTGATCCTTTTCTCGGACAAGTTGAACCACTTGTCCTCTGCAGATCAATGCACCCGTCCAACCTCTACTTTGATCTGTCGTCGAGTATTACCCCCCTGGTATCTCGAGATTATAATGGAATTGCATAACTTCTTATGAGTTCTTCATCAAGTGCTACATTCTCACTGCTTCCAAATTTTTCACGGGCTCCGAGTGGTCAAATACTCGAAGACCCCGATAACTGGAACGAGTCCGCGTTACGGTTCAACAACTCCTGCTGATATTCTTTACTTACGAGTTTGTACCCGATCAAGTCATTCCTAGCCTGATCAACTATATCGTTATCCTGCTATAGTTTAACTGTGCCACCCGGTCCTTCTTCCCGTAGCACAATTATTCGACGCTGAGCTAAGCTTACGTTGATTTCCTTGTCTTATCATTCCACCTCAGACAACAAGCTTGATTCCGAGTTTGTGTCTTACCCATGGTTCCAAAAACCTCTTGCTTCATCATTCTTTTGACTTGATGTGATCACGGATCGATTACATCTTCAGGTAATCTCTTGACAAATGTGTCGTGATCATTATCAACTTTCTGAGCTATTCCAGAATAACAAACAAATTCATGATAAGAATTACCATCCTTGCCCCTCGATGATTTGTGTGTCATCGACTACTTCCTTGCCTTCTTTCCAACACAAACTTGTTCGTGTTGTGGCTATACCTTGAGTTCCTTGTTAACCGACTTATGTTATGTTCTACCTTGAAGTATTACCATCTTCTATGTCAAAAATGTCGTGAGAAATTCACCACCTCTTAAGAATTCTTGGTATGGTGATACTTCTCACTCTCACCATTCTTTCTTGGTCCTCGTGTTGATTCCAACCGATGTACCAACAAGTGAACGGTGCTGTTTGGATTCTGCCCTTCTAGCAGTCCTATTGTTTTGAAGTTAATGGTCGGCCGTTCATTCTTAGACTATTGATTATTGAATCACCATTCCGACGTTGGTCGTGCAACCCAACCCATATTTCGGGTGCACCTATCAACCAATGCTTAAACTGGGTATGTTCTCCTCGAGCATATTCCCTTATATCATTTCATCTGATTAATGATATCTCTTTGTTCACATACTTGTGGAAACCCATCTTTTGGAAGTCTCGATGAATTGTCGTTGAATTCATCAGCTACCTCCTTATCCCATCATTGGTTTAATGATGAGCTTTTGTTTCGGAACTCGCTTCCGTAGTAAATTTCCCGAGAATCTTACAATGTCATCTCGACAATTTATGTTGCACCTTTCTTCTCAGGCATCCTGAGTCCGAGGTATCCTGACACCAATCAAATCTGAATTGCGGTCAGATATGATGGTTGGAACATATTTCCAAGAGTTATCACATTGGTCTTAATGTGACCCGGTAAGGTGTTGTCATGCCTAGCACACTTGGCCGGAGGCCCTATTGTTATAGTTCCCTTTTAGCAAAGTTATCCATTCCTCCATGAGGAAACTATAAGACCTATTCTATAAGTTGTTCCTGATGGATACTTTGTGTTTCCAAAGTCTGATCTTTATCTGATGACCATGTCAATGCTATCTTGAAGCATGTTGGTTGTACTCTGATTTTCAACAAGAACATTTGTAGCCAATGCTAAATGTTTCCTGCTAAATTACCCAAACACCGTTGTATGGGTAATGTCATGATATTTCTCTCTCCCCTGACCTAAAGGGTTTTCTACATAATATCCTGTCATGGATATCATGCTCTGCTTGTCCTTGGGAAGGATATACCCCTGAATTATGTGTTTAAATTTCCTTTCCATTGTTCTGTTTAGCCTGATGATCACATTTTTCTTTTCATTGGGTTGATTAACCTTTCTTGTGATCTATATAATCTAAGCAGTAAAGATTCACTGCTTATGTAAACACCTCGGCGTACAATTCCGTCAGCAAGACCCTGTTACTATCGTTGATGACATTCCGGTAGCCGCCGATGGACGAGAACTTTGCCTATTGGTCCGCCTCGTTCAACGAGCAGGAAAATGGTTCTCTTCGTCCCTCGCCCTTGGTATCGATGTTGTTGCCGACATAACTGACGGACTATCCTCTGACATGGCTCGCTTACATGATCGTGTAAGACGTCATCACCTTCCTACTTTTAACCCACATGGTGGGCCCATAACCCACAGTTTCGCAGGATCAAAACCTGACCCTCCTGTGCACCCTGTTGTCAAAGTTATTCCTCTCGCTTGACTTTGTATGTAATTCACGGGCCACCTGCCTGTTGATCTATTCGGGTATCAGATGCAATACTTATTCTCCTTGCTCTGAACCCCTTTCACCTTCTGATAGGCAACAAACGATTGCCTATGGGCTTGAAACTTCCATTTTGCACCTTCTTACGTTGCTCTCGATAATTTGTTAAGTATCTATTCAAGAGTTACTTCTCGCCACCTTTCCTGATGTTATCTACCAGATAAGCAACATTGTAGCGGTCCGTTCTTCCGAAGTTACCCCTTGACCTTCATACGTACGATGGAGTTCCCGAAGAAAGGATGATGACTTCATCATGATGAACTAAATCAGAGAAATGAAGACATCAACGTAATGGATCGACCTCTTTGAGAAGAGCAAGTATGACCGCGAGGGTTCATTAGAATTTCGTAACCAGACCTTACCCCCTAGTCCCCCTCTTAAATCTCGGGACGAGATTTCTTGTAGTGGAGGAGAATTGTGACACCCGGATAATTAGGCTACAGTAATCCCACGTTAAAGATGCCACATCACCTCGGTTACTGTTGCTAACCTCGTGTTAGTTCGAAACCAATTCAAATTCAAATTCAAAATCAATCAAACAATTAAAGTTTTTAAATATTAAAACTACAATGTTCGAAGTGATCCAACTAATGCATAGGTAATTATGTTGGAGAAACCACACTTTTATAAAATGTCTAAATACTCTAAAATGGTTTAAACAGTAGCAAAAACCACTATTTAAACGCCTTTGGTATTTTATAAAATACTAAACTATTTTATATCGGGCCAAAACTTATTACAGTAGTGGATTGTTCTGAAACGTTATTTTAGGGGCTATAGTCATATTTTACTAAACTAAAATTAATGTATAACTAAAAATAAAACAGAAACAAAAAAATACAAAAGAGACAATCTAAACTAACAAAAAAAAAGGAACCCCCCCCCCACTGGGCCACAGCCCAGCTGGCCTCTGGGCCAACCAGGCCGGCCCAGCCGGCGCCTATAGCCCCCAGGGGCGACCGAACCCTAGCGACCCCCGCCCCACTCCCGCACGATCCCCACCTCCCCCCTCGTCTCCCTCACCCGCCGCCACCACACAACACACACACGCACGCACGCATCGTGCCGGGGAGAGGAGCTCCCCGCGTCCGATCCCCTCGCGCGCATCGGTGCCCTGCCTCCCTCCGTCACCGGCGACTGCCAGCAGGCCGCCGCCGTACGCCGCCGCCTCGACGCGCCGAACCCCCCTCACCGGATTGCCGCCGCCTGGAGCTGCCCTCGCCGGACCGCCCCGCCCCGCCTCTTCTTCGACGGCCGTCGTCGAGCCTCGCCGGCCCCTGATCCCCTGCAAGCGGGGGTGAGCCACAACCCCTCTGCCTCCTCTCTCCTATAGTCACCGCGTCTCGCCGCGCCGTGCCGCTCGCGCTCCCCACCGTGGCCACCGCCCGCGCCGGCGGCCTGGTCACGCGCCCGCGTCGGCCAATCCCCGCCGTCCCGCGCCCGTGGGGGAAAGGCACTCGCCCGCGACCCTGGCCGCCCTGCGCCGCGCCCTGCATCCGCCGGCGCCCAGCCACGCCGCCAGCCGCGCCGTGCCTCGCTCCGCTCACGGCCCCCTCGGTGGCGCCCCCACACGCGCCCTCCTGCGCCTGGCCATGCCGTCTGCGCCCGTTGCAGGCCCACGCTCGCCGCCCGCACCTACAGCCGCTGCAGCCGCGCTCGCTACTGCCCCCTGCTGCCCGGCCCCGCTGCTCGCCGGAGCTGGCCGGCCCTTTCCCCCCTACCTCGCCGGATTCTGGCGCCCCGCCTCGCCCCTGGTGGCCTCGCGTGCGGGTGCCCCTGCGCCCGCACCGCCCGATCGGGCGCACCCGATCCGCATAGGCCCAGTGGCCCTATGACAACGGGGGCCCACCCCCCCAGAATGGTTTAGTAGAAAAATAATAATAATAATAATAATAATAATAATAATAATAATAATAATAAAATAATTAAAAAAGGGGTTTAATAAAAAGAGATATAAATAAATAAAATAGTTAAAATATTTATTATTTATTTAATTAATGAATTAATTAACTTAATTAATTCTGATTAGATTAACGTAATCACCTAGTTTAATTAATTAATCTATTAAGTTAATTAACAGTCAATGACATGCGGGACCCACACGTCAGATTGACCCAGTCAACTCCCTGTTGACTGCTGACGTCATGCTGACGTCATGATGACGTCAGCGTGCACTGTTTTGGATAATGTTATATTTAAATAATTAATTAAATTCCAGAAATTATTAAAATCTTTAGAAAATCATATCTTTTAATCCGTAACTCGGATTAAAATATTTTCAACATGAAAGTTGCTCAGAACGACGAGACGAACCCGGATACGCAGCCCGTTCATCCGCCACACACCCCTAACATATCAAACTCGCAACTTTCCCCCTCCGGCTCCTCTGCCCGAAAACGCGGAACCCCGGGGAAACTTTCCCGGATGGTTCCCCCCTTCACCGGTATCATCCCATACCGCGTTAGGGCACCTCTAACGCCGTTACTTGTCATGTCATGCATCATTATGCATCTGCTTGCTTAAGTATTTATTGTTTCTTCCCCCCTCTTCTCTCGCTAGACACCGGGACCGACGCTGTTGCTGCCCCGTTCGACTACGGTGTTGACGATCCCTCTCTCTTGCCAGAGCAACCAGGCAAGCCCCCCCTTGATCACCAGATATCGCCTACTCTTCTCTATACTGCTTGCATTAGAGTAGTGTAGCACGTTACTGCTTTCGTTATTCCTATCCTGATGCATAGCCTGTCTTTGATACTGCTGTTGATACCTTTACCTGCAATCCTACTGCTTAGTATAGGATGCTAGTGTTCCATCAGTGCCCCTACACTCTTGTCCGTCTGCCATGCTATACTACCGGGCCATGATCACTCGGGGGTGATCACGGGCATATACTATATACTATACACTGTTATATTACATGTGATACTGTTCGGAGATGGGGGCTGAAGGGGCAGGTGGCTCCATCCCGGTAGAGGTGGGCCTGGGTTCCCGACGGCCCCCGACTGTTACTTTGAGGCGGAGCGACAGGGCAGGTTCGGACCACCTAGGAGAGAGGTGGGCCTGGCCCTAGTCGGCGTTCGCGATACTTAACACGCTTAACGAGATCTGGGTATTTGATCTGAGTCTGGCCATTTGGTCTATACGCACTAACCACCTACGCGGGAGTAGTTATGGGTATCCCGACGTCGTGGTATCAGCCGAAGCACTTCGTGACGTCAGCGACTGAGCGGCGCGCGCCGGGTTGGACCGCGTAACGTGACTTCCTTTGAAATGGAGGTTGCTAGGTCTGCTCTCCGGCCGCGTACGCAACGTGCAGGTGTGCTCAGGGCGATGGGCCCAGACCCCTGCGCGCTTAGGTTTAGACCGGCGTGCTGACCTCTCTGTTGTGCCTAGGTGGGGCTGCGACGTGTTGATCTTCCGAGGCCGGGCATGACCCAGAAAAGTGTGTCCGGCCAAATGGGATCAAGCGTGTTGGGCTATGTGGTGCACCCCTGCAGGGAAGTTTATCTATTCGAATAGCCGTGTCCCTCGGTAAAAGGACGACCCGGAGTTGTACCTTGACCTTATGACAACTAGAACCGGATACTTAATAAAACACACCCTTCCCAGTGCCAGATACAACCCGGTGATGGCTCTCCAACAGGGCATCGAGGAGGGGATCGCCGGGTAGGATTATGCTATACGATGCTACTTGGAGGACTTCAGTCTACTCTCTCCTATATGCTGCAAGACGGAGGCGACTAGAAGCGTAGTCTTCGATAAGACTAGCTATCCCCCTCTTATTCTGGCATTCTGCAGTTCAGTCCACTGATATGCCCCTTTACACATATATCCATGCATATGTAGTGTAGCTCCTTGCTTGCGAGTACTTTGGATGAGTACTCACGGTTGCTTTCTCCCCCTTTTCCCCTTTCCCTTCTACCTGGTTGTCGCAACCAGATGTTGGAGCCCAGGATCTAGACGCCACCTTCGACGACGACTCCTACTACTCTGGAGGTGCCTACTACTACGTGCAGCCCGCTGACGACGACCAAGAGTAGTTAGGAGGATCCCAGGCAGGAGGCCTGCGCCTCGTTCGATCTGTATCCCAGTTTGTGCTAGCCTTCTTAAGGCAACCTTGTTTAACTTATGTCTGTACTCAGATATTGTTGCTTCCGCTGACTCGTCTATGATCGAGCACTTGTATTCGAGCCCTCGAGGCCCCTGGCTTGTATTATGAGGCTTGTATGACTTATTTTTATTTGTAGAGTTGTGTTGTGATATCTTCCCGTGAGTCCCTGATCTTGATCGTACACGTTTGCGTGCATGATTAGTGTACGATTGAATCGGGGGCGTCACAACGCCCGAGCTCCGGCATCCGCCTCGGTGCTCACTGCCTTCAGCTTCGGCGAACTCCGGCGACGCCACCAGTCCTAGTAGACGCGGCAACGACTCCCCGTTCGAACGCAACCACCCGCGTCAATTTTGGTGGCCTGTAGCCAAATCTCGCAGCCTCCCGTGCGCCGCCGCCGCGTTTGTGGCCGCCGGCGGCTAAACGCCGACGCCGCTGACGTGGCTGGCCCTAGGGCCAACCCTGGGTCACTGCCGGTGGGTCTCGTGGGCCCTGTTGACCATGTTGACTTGGTCAACATGCTGACTGGACCGCCCCTGTACCTATGACAAACGGGGCCCACACCCCCAGAACGGATTATATAAAAAAGGAATTAAAAATATATATAATAAATAAATAATTATTAATATAATTAATTAATTAATTAACTAAATAATTACCTTAATTAATCCTGTTTAGTTAAACTAATTAAACTTGATTAACCTAAATATCTAATTAACCTAACTAATCTGTTAGTTAGGATGATGTGTCAATGACAGGTGGGTCCCACTGGACCCACATGTCAGTTTGACCCAGTCAACTCTGTTGACTGTTGACGTCAGCATGACATCATGCTGATGTCATAAATCTAATTTCGAATTAAATTAGTTAAATAAATTCTAAAAATGATTTAAAACTTTAAAAAATCATATCTTTTAATCCGTAACTCGGATTAAAATACTTTCTACATGAAAGTTGCTCAGAATGACAAGACGAACCCGGATAGGCAGCCCGTTCGTCCGCCACACATTCCTAACATATCAAACTCGCAACTTTTCCCCCTCCGGCTCCTCAGCCCGAAAACACGGAACCCCGGGGATACCTCCCCGGATGTTTACGCCCTTGGCCGGTATCACCTATCCCTGCGTTAGGGCACACCTA
Organism: Aegilops umbellulata; assembly: GCA_032464435.1. Classification (NCBI taxonomy): domain Eukaryota; kingdom Viridiplantae; phylum Streptophyta; class Magnoliopsida; order Poales; family Poaceae; genus Aegilops; species Aegilops umbellulata. The sequence goes on along the minus strand of CP136057.1, from coordinate 634,337,392 downwards.
GCACCATTGTTTGCTCTGTCATGCATCGTCATGCGCCTGTTTGCAATGTATTTACTGTTTCTTCCTCCTCTTCTTCTCCGATAGACCCCGAGACCGACGCTGATGCCCCTCTGTACGACTACGGAGTTGACGACCCCTCTCTCTTGCCAGAGCAACCAGGAAAGCCCCCCCTTGATCACCAGATATCGCCTACTCTCCTCTATACTGCTTGCATTAGAGTAGTGTAGCATGTTACTGCTTTCGTTATTCCTATCCTGATGCATAGCCTATTTTTGATACTGCTGTTGATACCTTTACCTGCAATCCTACTACTTAGTATAGGATGCTAGTGTTCCATCAGTGGCCCTACACTCTTGTCCGTCTGCCATGCTATATACTGGGCCGTGATCACTTCGGGAAGTGATCGCGGGCATATACTATATACTTTACACTGTTACCTGTGATACTGTTCGGAGATGGGGGCTGAAGGGGCAGGTGGCTCCATCCCGGTAGAGGTGGGCCTGGGTTCCCGACAGCCCCCGACTGTTACTTTGTGGTGGAGCGGCAGGGCAGTTCGGGGCTACCTGGGTGAGAGGTGAGCCTGGCCCTGTTGGCGATCGCGGGTACTTAACACGCTTAACGAGATCTGGGTATTTGATCTGAGTCTGGCCATTTGGTCTATACGCACTAACCACCTACGCGGGAGTAGTTATGGGTATCCCGACGTCGTGGTATCAGCCGAAGCACTTCGTGACGTCAGCGACTGAGCGGCGCGCGCCGGGTTGGACCGCGTAACGTGACTTCCTTTGTAATGGAGGTTGCTAGGTCTGCTCTCCGGCCGCGTACGCAACGTGCAAGTGTGCTCAGGGCGATGGGCCCAGACCCCTGCGCGCATAGGTTTAGACCGGCGTGCTGACCGCTCTGTTGTGCCTAGGTGGGGCTGCGACGTGTTGATCTTCCGAGGCCGGGCATGACCCAGAAAAGTGTGTCCGGCCAAATGGGATCAAGCGTGTTGGGCTATGTGGTGCACCCCTGCAGGGAAGTTTTATCTATTCAAATAGTCGTGTCCCTCGGTAAAAGGACGACCCGGAGTTGTACCTCGACCTTATGACAACTAGAATCGGATACTTAATAAAACACACCCTTCCAAGTGCCAGATACAACCCAGTGATCGCTCTCTAACAGGGCAACGAGGAGGGGATCGCCGGGTAGGATTATGCTATACGATGCTACTTGGAGGACTTCAGTCTAATCTCTTCTATATGCTGCAAGACGGAGGCTGCCAGAAGCGTAGTCTTCGACAGGATTAGCTATCCCCCTCTTATTCTGGCATTCTGCAATTCAGTCCACCGATATGGCCCTTTACACATATACCCATGCATATGTAGTGTAGCTCCTTGCTTGCGAGTACTTTGGATGAGTACTCACGGTTGCGTTGTTTCCCCCTTTTCCCCTTTCCTCTACCCGATTGTTGCAACCAGACGATGGAGCCCAGGATCCAGACGCCACCTTCGACGACGACTCCTACTACTCTGGAGGTGCCTATTACTACGTGCAGCCCGCTGACGACGACCAGGAGTAGTTTAGGAGGATCCCAGGCAGGAGGCATGCGCCTCTTTCGATCTGTATCCCAGTTTGTGCTAGTCATCTTATGGCAATTTGTTTAACTTATGCATGTACTCAGATATTCTTGCTTCCGCTGACTCGTCTATGATCGAGCACTTGTATTCGAGCCCTCGAGGCCCCTGGCTTGTATTATGATGCTTGTATGACTTATTTTATTTGTAGAGTTGTGTTGTGATATCTTTCCGTGAGTCCCTGATCTTGATCGTACACATTTGCGTGCATGATTAGTGTACGATTGAATCGGGGGCGTCACAACATCTCAGTGATTAGACGCATGAAATACCAAGCAAACATATCCTTCCAAGCACCTTGCGCTATTACAAGGGCCGGGCCATATTGCTTTGTGTACGGTTTCCACCGATTTTGGGAAGGTTTTAGAATCTTTCTGAACAAGTTTTTTCTGGATTTTTTTTCATTTTTTTCCATTTATTCACCATTTTTTAAGCCACAGATTTTTTTGATATTCACGACATTTTTGGATTTCCTAAACAATTTCTAATTCACAAATAGTTTTTGAAATTTGTGTATTTTAAAATTTACAAAACATTTCCTAATATTATGAATATTTTTTAATCTATATTTTTGGAGTTACTGAACATTTTAAAATTCATGAATATCTTTAATTCTTTACCTTTTTCAATTCATGATATTATTCGAGTTCATTAAAACTTTGTGAATATTTGTTTAAAAATTCAGGAACAGTTTCTAACATTCATGAGCAATTTATAAAAATCTTTGACCAATTTTCAAACTATCGACCATTTTTTAAATTGTTGAAAATTTTAATTTTGGTGAACAATTTCTGAAATTGTTGAAAATTCAAAAATTCATGAATTATTTTAATTCTGTTGAAAGGAGAAAAATAAACAGAATAAAAATACGAAAAAACCAGGCGCCCTGCACCACGCCCCTTACTGGGCGGACACAAAGACGCATGGTGCGGAGCACGTTTGGCGCACGCCAACCCCGGCGACTATATATGTCGCCTGTAGCGAGACGGAAGGACATCTCGCCTTAAGCATCCAGTACACCTTCTTTAAAAGAAATAGCGAAGAAAAGTGAGAGATCCCACAGTTTGAACATGGGTCTGCTGGTTGTGGGCAGCATTGCTAGCCATTGAGTAAGCGTCGGGCTCATGGTGAATACTAGGGCGCGACCCACTTGAGGGGAAAAGAGCCAGTATTCTATTGGTTTCTCGTGTTCCTTTGTTTTCGTTTTTGCACCGGGTTCTCTTCATTTCTTTCTCAACTTTCACTGTTTTTTTATTTTCTTTATTTTTATTCAGTTTTGTTTATTTCTTTTCTCGGTTCTCACATTTTTAAATTTCTTTCTTTTTTCTTTGTCTTACTTCGGTTTTGTTTGTCTCTGTCTCGTTTTCACTGATTTTTCTTGTTTTCCTCTATGGTTTCACTATTTTTTTTTAAAATTCGGTCTCACTGGTTTTCTATGCATATGTTCGGTATATATCTAATACTCCATCCGTTCCTAAATACTCCCGCCGTCCGGAAATACTTGTCGGACGAATGGATGTATATAGACATATCTTAGTTCTAGATACATTCATTCTTATCCATTTCTTCGACAAGTATTTCCGGACGGAGCGAGTATAAGTCTTTTTTAGATATTTCAATAAGGACTACATAAGGATGTACATAGATATATTTTAGAGTGTAGCTTCACTCATTTTGCTCCGTATGTAGTCCACATTGCAATCACTCGAAAGACTTATATTTAGGAACAGAGTGTGTACATTTTTTTAGTAACGTTTAACATTTTTTCAAAGTCTTGATTAACATAACTTTTTTAAGATATGGTTAACATTTTTTCTATACACATTTAACATTTTTCAAATTATTGATTAACATCTTTCAATTACAAGTCTAAGATTGAATGCATGACCAACATTTTTCTGTACAAGTTTTATATTTTTCAATTACAAATTGAATATTTTTTAATACATTGTCAACATTTTTCCTATACATATTTAACATTTTTCAAATACAAGTTTAATATTTTTTGAATACATGGTCAATAATTTTCTATACAAATTTAACATTTTTCAAATGCTTAATTAACATTTTTTGAATACTTGTTTAACATTTTTTTCCGAATGTTTGGATTAATATCTTTTAAATACATGATCAATTTTTTCACACACACATTGTATATTTTGTCTATACATTTTTCATACACATGAGAAACATTTTCCCTATACATATTTAACATTTTTCAAATGCTTGGTTCAATGTTTATGTAAAGTGTTTTTTAATATATTTATTTAAAAAAATTGGAAGTATAACAAAAAAAGTAAAAAGGTGGGAGAACGAGGTTGTAACCTCCCGCGTGCCTGGACCGGCCCATGTCGCTCTCACGTTCAACGAGGATTCCCCTACGTCTCGCTATAAGCGAGACATAGGGCCATGCCTACACGCTCTAGCTAAGAGCACTCAAAACTTTGAGTCGTACTGTCCTGGCACGCTAGCCGCCATGTCGTGTCGTGCTATGTCCCTTATACCATTTCGTCGGGTCTTGCGCCGCGCCTAAACAGCCCAACCCAAGTCCTTGAAGTGGGAGTAGGCGGGTGCTTAGGTAGGCAGAGACCTAGAGACCAGTTCACATGAGATGATGTACTAACGAATCTCTTTTCATGTGGGTACTGATTAGCGTGTGAGAGGGACTGAGATCAACATTAGTCGTTAATGTATGTTGTTATTATTGATTCATTATTTGATGCATTATATAGGCAACTAAATTGTTATGTCTAGCAATATCAGCAACTCAAAAATATTTATTAATATTAAGGTAAACATTTCTCATATAATTTTCATATTTCTCACTACCAATACACTTTGTAGTGCTAAACTGAATTTGTGTTTTGTTGCAACAATCTTTTGTATAATTATTTAGTTTGTGGTGTATAAGAATTATTATTTTTCGCTAGAGTGGTTTGCACTACTATATATATAAGAAAATAATCTTTTAGCATTATTTCACCAATGCATTTATGAGCACTGATGTATTATAATGTGTTCATGTATGCATGTTTTTCATGATACTATATATCTTGGCAGATTGCATTTAGAAAATATGGATCTAACCAACTTGCAGTGATGCTTGGAGTTCAATACTACAAAGTTTACATGTAACGCAGCTAGGTTTCACTTGCATAGTCTCTAACCGACGTCACCGCAGCCAACACCTCTCATATTTTCCACTGTTGCTTCCTAATATCCTCATCTCCTACACGCCTAATAAAATCCTAAGCCAGTAGATCGACATTGCCAGATCGATGGAGGTCCTAGAAAAGTTTCAGCCTTTCGGCTCCTTTATCGTCTCCGAGCCAGTTTCGTGTCGGATCGTGCCCTTGCCAGCCCACCACATAATACCAGTCAGTGCCGCTCGTCTGCTTTTTTTTAAGTGTTTTAAAAAATAAATTCAGCATGTTTCCTAGTGGGCATCCAACCCAATGGACCGTGGGTAGCACTCAGGGTTGGTCGCCATGTTTGGTTAGGCCAACCCGGGGAACTTTATTTTTTACCTGTAAAAGCTTTGATATGAATAAAGCTTAGTGAGTTCTTCTAAAAAAACCATGATCATAGCGAGTGATATTTTACTAAATGGCCAACGCGAAATATTATATTTACAAGTTTTCAAAGTATAAAAAGCGAAACAAGTAAATAAAAAATATTTTTTGTTATAATAGTTATAGACCACAAAATATCAAATTATGTGTATCCTCCTATTTGTACTCTGCAAGTATGTTTTTTCTCCATAATTTCAAATCTTTGAAATTTGATTTTTCTTCTTCTTCTAATTAGTTACATATCTTATGATCAGTATAATCCTAGGACCTATTTGAGTGCTTTCGTCCTTGTATATGACTATATGTTTTACTTGGTCTTTCTTAATAAAGCAAGTAAAGAAATAATTATTGATGCTCTTTTTACTGTTAAAAGCGCAAACATCCTGAAAGAGTTTTAGATAGCACAAGTATATGCTATGCCATTTAAATCCTTAACATAAAAAACATGTGACAAAAATAAAGAGGTGGTGGTGAAAGAAGGAGGCGACCAGGTGGTGGTGTTCATGGAAAGCTTTCGAGCTCTAAGAAAGAGGAGTCCACATATTACTTGTGTGTTGTATGAACTTATTGCATTACGAAAATGTTGTTGATAAGTGTTGCATGTGATGCGAATAGGCTTGTTATGCTTATGATTGTATATTGCTAATTGATTGAGATGCAAATACAAATAAAATACTGCTGAAAGTTCAAATATATGTTGCGAAAAATGCAGAGCCAGTGTTATGTTTGTTCAAAATTGTACACCATATACACATGGGAGGTAATCTCACCATTCCTATGAAAAGGTGAGTTGAATCAATACCATTCTAACTCTCTAATGAAAGAAGCAACATAAAAATCCATTCGTTTTTTCGTCTCTAATTAAATGTAGAAATGCAACTAACACATTCGTGTGGAATGAAACAACGGATTCTATTTCATTTGGTTCTCGACCAAACACACCTTCATACTGTCAGACATAGATGGACAAGAAAACATGGCCCACTTAGGTAAATCTCAAGGTTCCCTGACAACATACAACAACTATTGTAACTAGAATGCATCCAACACCTAAAAAATATACTCGAATGATCATGAAGATCACGGGTAGTTTACACATAAACTATTGTTGGTTGGTGCGTACCAACCCGTGGTTGGATGGTTAGAGAGATTGTTGTATCCCAGCCCACCAGGGTTTAAATCCTGGTGCTCGCATTTATTTTTGGATTTATTTCAGAATTTCCGATGATGTGCATTCAGTGGGAGAAGACGTTTCCGTCAACGACGAGGCGCCTATGATGACTTCGTAAATTTCAAAATGATATGCCGTCTCTGTGAAGCACCACACTCATTGAACCGAGGGAATACTTGTTAGCAAACACGTAAGAAATTGTGTTGAGACACTCCTACTAGCTGCTACTAGCTGCTCATGCCGTGGCAATGCTACACGTACAAACGATTTACAGGCTTTTACAGGATGGTTAACCTTGATTGGTCAATAGGTAAGCGGGGCGGCCCACCCCCCTGAAAATCAGGGGGAGAGGTTTGTGATTGGTTGTTAGATGGAAGGAGCGTGTAAAAGCGTGTAAGTCTTTGTATGTCTAGCATTTTTGCTCATGCCGATTGTTATATTTGTTTGGTTTTCTACATGCACATACACGTGTCCACAGGCACAGTAACCACAGTCAGAGAACTAAAATGGGAGCCTAGCCTAGCTAGCTACGCGGCCGACACGCACGTCGGACTGCATGCGCGCGCCGGCCGTCACGTACCGACTCCCCCTCCGGCTGGCTTGTTCTGCTCACCAGGCGACGTCTTGGTGGGCGTGTAGGCCGGAGATGGCATCGGAGCGCGCACCACTGTATCCTCTACCTCCTCGTCCGCCGGCGCCGAGGTCGGGTCATTCCTCCGGTCGTACCGCTGCACCACGAGCACTGACGCCGTCGCCGAGAACTCTGCTGTCGCCAGGTAGCTCCCCACGGGTCCAAGCTCCGGGCAGTCGGTCTTCTCCATCAGGGGTATCGCTTGCGCCGACCGCCCGGTCACCACCAGATTCTTCCCCCTCCCAAATGCCTTGATGGCCGCCGCCACCTCCAGCCTCTCCCACGCTACCACCTCCTCGTAGCTCACCGATTCGCCGGGGACGACGTGCCTCTGTATGGCCTCCTCGTCGACGTCGGCGAGCTTCGCCGCCGCCGCAGCAGCCGCGCTGAAGCGTACCACGGTGAGCACGATACCGGGGTGCTCGGCCATGCGGGCGGCGTAGGCCAGTGCCTCGCGGTCGTCGGGCCCGCCGAAGAAGAGGAGGAGCACGGTGTAGGAGACGTCGGGCGCCGACACCTGCGCCATGCCGCCCAGCGCCCGGTCCACGAGGATCGCCACCGTGCAGGGCGCCTTCCGGAGCACCCGCACGTTCACGTGGTGGTACGCCCGGTCCACGCACGCCTCCATCGTCCCGTCGTGGCAGAGTATCTTGTGGAACGGAAGCACGATGACGGTGGCGCGTTTTTGCACCGCGGAGTTGACGATGTCCTCGTGGATGGTGGCCAGGTCGGAGATGGCCGTCATCGGCTTCACCGTCACGGCGCTCAGCCTGTGGAACGCCTCGAACGCCACCTGCACCTCCTCCCCGCCCACGTCCTTCCGCCCGAGCCGGCCCGAGAACGGCAAGCCGTTGCGGCGCGCGCGCTGCACCATGGAGATCGCCGACGACCGCTCCGAGAGCTCCACCAGGTGCATGGCGTACATGGTGAGCTTGCTCCGCCGCGTGCCACGCGACGCCTCCACCAGGTTGATCAGCGTCGGGATGCCCCGGCTGGCGTGGAAGCACGCGAGCACCCGCAGCTCGCTGTCGGCATCGGCGTCATCGCGCTCCATGGTGCGGCGCGTGTACGACGATTGCCGCCGGGCCGGCTTGTACACGGCGGTGACGGCCGGCGTCGTCAGGAAGGTGGTGACGAGCGCCATGAGCACGAGGATGGCGAATGACTCCTCGTTGAGGACCTTGCGGTCGCGGCCGATGTTGAGCACGATGAGCTCCACCAGCCCTTTGGTGTTCATCATCAGCCCCAGCGCCACCGCCTCGCGCACCGGCACCCGCATCAGCAGCGACGTGAGCACCGTGCCGCCGATCTTGCCGACGCACGCGGTCATGATGACGAGCACGAGGAGCCCCCACGACTTGGCGCCGGTGATGGTGGCCACATTCGTCTTGAGCCCGCTGGAGACGAAGTAGAGCGGCAGGAACAGCGACGACACGATGTCTTCGATCTTCTCGGTGAGCGCGCTGGCGAAGGCGCCTTCCTTGGGGACCAGCACGCCGATGACGAACGCGCCGAACAGCGCGTGGATACCAATGGTGTCGGTGGCGAGTCCGGCGGCAAGGATGATGGCCATGGCGCCGCAGACAAACGACTCCTTGACCGGCTCACCTTCGGGGGACCGGCGCGCCATGTACAGGAGCAGCGGCCTGACGAGCAGGGTGGCGAGGCCAACGAAGGCGGCGCCGGAGAGGAGCACGTAGATCGACACGAGTGGCGAGCTGTTGCCCGAGAGCGAGATGGCGAGCGCGAGCAGTATCCACGCCGTGATGTCGTTCACGGCGGCCGCCGACATGGCCATGCGGCCGATCTCGGTGGTGAGCAGCTTGAGCTCGGCGAGGATCCGGGCGAGCACGGGGAAGGCCATGATGGAGAGCGCGACGCCCATGAAGACGATGAACGGGAGACGCGGGGCGTCGGGCGCGATGGCGGCCCGGAGCACGAGGGAGGAGCCGACGCCGAGCGCGAAGGGGAGGGACATGCCGGCCACGGCGATGGCCAGGGCGCGGCGGCCGGTGCGGCGGAGCGACGCCGGGTCCAGCTCCAGGCCGACGAGGAAGAGGAAGAAGAGCAGGCCGATGGCGGCCAGCGTGTCGAGCACCATGAGGCTCTCCCTGGGGAAGACGTTGTGGAGGAAGACCTTGGTCCGGCCGAGCGCCGACGGCCCGAGGAGGACGCCGCCCTGCATTTCGACAGCAGCAGCAGTAACATTAACATGAGCTTGCATTGCTATAAGCGGAGATAGAAGATGATCATGATGTAGAAATTCTGATCAAGTGATTTGACTGATTTGACAGTGCTTGTGAGCATGAAAATCTACTTTGATTCCCTACGTGACATTTCGCCACCAACACCATTCGAACTATATACAAACGCACAAATGCACGAACACAAGAGTCACACTGCTTCTCACAGAAAAAACAAAAACAAAACAAGAGTCACACTGCAATCAGATGGTGGTATCGTCTGAAAATCGAACTTTTTTTTTTTGCAGTTCTCTGAAAATCAAACTTTGATGTGCATCTTTTGACACAACACTAATTAAGATTGGGAAAAGCTATTGATCAACCGACCGATCTTTTATCTCACATCCGCCACGTTCTACTCTTGACACACGTATGGGCCAGCACACCGCTTCTCTCCTTCATCTCGCTTTTTGGATCTCATTCCATTATGCACGCTCCGATACTCCAGTTCTTGCAACTCGACACTTGTTTCGAAAAGGCATACTGCAACAAACGGCCTGTTGCAGACCGACCATGAGGGAGGGTGACAAGGACGACACAACCTTGTTGCAGGAATGAAGAGTTTGGAGATGTTGGGTCTTATTCGCAATGGAGGTTTTGCAACAAAGGTCATGTTACAGAAAAATAGAGAAGAAGAAATTTTGCAACAAGGCTTTTGTTGCAGGAAATTAGAGAAGAGAAGTTTTTACAACAATGGTCCTGTTGCAGGAAATAGAGAAGAGAAGTTTTTGCAATAGAGATCCTGTTGCAGAAAATTAGAGAATATTTTTGTAACACGGTACTTATTACATAAATTTAGAAAAGAGATTCTGCAACAAGAGCATTGTTGCAGGAAATCTGGAAAGAAAAACGGATAGCTTGACTTGTACAATCGGACGGCTCGATGGGCGACGGATCTTTTAAAAAGATCCGGCGGCCGACGCGCAGCAGGGCCCATTAAGATTACTTTAAGCAAAATTCTTAAAACTATTTTTTGGCTCCTACTAGGCTACTACCATATCTTGAGAATAAAATAGCACCTAATGTTTCAAAAACGAAAATCAGGAAAAAAAGTTCGGGTAGTATCTGGGCCAGAGTATCCACACTACCAATACCCAATAAATAGGTTACCATTTCCCCCTCATATATGACTCAAATACACGTATTTTAAGCCCAGTTTGCAACATCTCCGATGGCCTCTCGGCCATGGAGGTACGGAGGATCTCAGCCCCCCGCCGGCGAGAGGGACCCCGTTCTCGTTATTGTTAGGTTCAGCATGGTCTTCGGTTGATCTGTTTGGATCCGGTCTTCGTTTGTCTTGTTTGGGTGTTTACAGGTTTGATCCTTCTAGTCTACGACTTTTTTCATCGGTGATGGTTGCTGCTCTGGTGCGCTGGTCCTATGGGGCCTTAGCACGACGACTTCCCGACTGTCTACTACAATAAGGGAGGGGCAATGCCGACTCCGGTAAGGGAGGGGTGATGCCGGCGGCACGCCTTCGGCTCGCTCCAGTGTTTGTAGTCATCTAGGTGATCCACAAACATGGTTGCAATTTTTATTACCTTTATTATTCCTTTTACTACCATATTTGAAGATGAATATATTGAAAGTTTTTTGAAAAAAATACACTTCACCCAACAATCTATTTTAGAAAACAGAGTTTTTGAAAACTTAAGGTAATAATTAGTCTTTCCAATAGCAGTTCGACGAAAAAAAACATAGTATAACTAAATAGTTTAGGGGAGGAGGGAGCTGAGCTTTTCATCTCGAAAATGCACATGGAGTTCTTGTAGTAGTAAAGTTTTCAAGAATACTACTGGTTTTTTGTATACATTTTCTGTGTTGCTATGAATATAAGCTTTGGTTTGTACATATTTACCTTAGTTTTAGAAAAAATGACAGGGGTTGGGATCAAATCTCAATGGATAGTTGTCGGTCCAAAATAAATATATTTTTCGTTTGTAGGTTAAATTTTCTTTCTCACATAGTTCTCAAAATCCTTATTTTTTAAACTAATTTTACTTCTTAGTACTCCCTCCATTCCATAATTAGGTATTGCATTTGACTTCTCTACTTACAGTACTAATTATGTGAGTATGTGAAGCACTACTCCAAACTCAATTACTGGTAGTAGTAGTAGTAGATATTACCCGCATTCCAAAATTAGGCAAAGACAAAAGTAGAAGATGTCTAATTATGGGAAGGGGAGTTCTTTTTAGCTATAAACCCGGGTATATTCCCCCTGAGAAAAAGCTTGACCACTTTGAATATCCCCCAAGAAGATCAGGCTTAATCAAACACATATCCCTGCTGAAATAACATACTCATAATACAGTGTACCAAAATGAAAATTAACAGTGATCGGATAAATGGGTACACTCTGTTTTTACACTTGCAAAAGCATACAAGTGAAGTTTGTTTCTGAATTTCCACCTGTGCACAAAAACCAGTAACAGAGGGAAAAAGGAACACAACTGTGCAGAATTTTTCTTCTCAGCTACTACTCGGAAGATAATTAATTACTTAATTTAGTACGTAATGGTCCTCTGACTAGCAAGATTTGATGGATGAATTTCCATGGAACTGCAAATGGACATTAATTCAAGCTAGCTTTTCATTAAAAAAATGCCTGCCTTAACATAATTATGGAATGTCCATGGACTAATTAGATCATGCAAAAAACAAAAAAGAGCTGCGAAAGTAGACCAGATGACATTGTTACTTATAACTCAACGACGGTGAGCGAGGGACGACGAGGAATGAACTTACGATGATCTCGGCGATGACGCGCGGCTGGCGGAGCGGGCGGAGGGCGAAGGCGAGGCCGCGGGTGACGGCGAGGACGAGGCAGATCTGCAGGATGGGAGCGGCAGCGAGAAGTGCAGCGGGTTGTCGCCCTGCCACACCCCCTCCGACGTCGCCTTCAGTGGCCGGTAGGGCTGCACATCATCGTCTGCGCGGCCGTGGCCGCCCCGCGCCATTCCCGGCAACCTCATCTCGCCACGCACTCACGGTGGCTGGCGTCTGACCGGAGACGCGCACGCATGCACCCGCGCGGCGGTGGTCTCCAGCTGGTTCGGGGCCGGACCCCGGACGGCACGCGTTCAATCGTCGATCGCCAGTGCATGCATGGCAATAAGCTGGGAGAGCTCGGCCAAGATCCTCGGAGGAACAAGTTGAGACGGGGGGAAGTGAAACCAGTGTTAACCTCACACCACCCGTGTGTCGAATAGTCTGTGGATGTGTCACCAGGTCTTCAACCGTCTCTCTCTCACACACACACGTGAGTTGAGCTTGGACAAATATAACCGGTGAGCGGTGAGGTGGTCGATGGAGCTCTGGACTCTGGAGATAATTAGATAAGAGAGTCAGTTAATCGTTGGGAGAAGTTATGATAAGCCTCTTCACCTGGCTCGTCCTTTTCTTATTTATAGCCGGGCCATACCAATGGTTGTAATATGACCATTTTTTCTCGCAAGCAAAATAACATATTAGGGGTTTAAGTTTTAGGTGGCGCTAGCCGCTAGACACCGGCGGACCGGCCAGGAACCTCGATCGGTGGCCTCCCCCACAGTCTGATGCCCCGAATCAGGCCGATTCTTCTTTCCCCTGCCCCCGCGACTCGCACCCCTCCCCTGCTCCCATCTTCATCTCCCCAACCGCCCTGCTCCCAATCCTCATCTCGCGTGCTGCATGCCTCGTGCAACATTCAGCGCTCGCAGGTTGCAGCAACCTCAACGACGGCGATACCTTGTCACAAGGTCCCCGCGTTGCCGGTCACAACTCCCGTCACCGGAGTCGCAGCAAAGTTGTCTCTCCTCCCAGGAGCAGCTCACGACGACATCCGGTCATAGCATTGGCTAGCGCTGGTCATAGCATTGGGCATGACCAGCCGTAACATTCTCTGACATTGTTCTCTGTCCGCAGGCGGTTGTAGCTCTGTCTCCCACTGCGGCTGTAGCATCGTTGATCGCCATCGCTACCCGAGCTCTGACCGTAGTGGTTGCAGCTACGCCGTCCGTGGTCACAATGGTCGCCGTTGCTAGCGCCGCGGCTCTGGCCATAAGCGTTTGTAGCTCTAGCCACAGGTACGCGCTGCACGGCTCGGGCGGTTGCAGCATCGATGGCATGCCATTCTAGCACCACTGCACGATGGTTCCAGCATCACCATGTGCCATCGCTGGCTCACCACAAGTGATTGCATCATGGAAGACACGCCGCTCCAGCACGAGCGCATGCCAGTTCTAGCAGGGCCACACGCCGATTCAAGTATCATCATACGCCGGCTCCAGCACGGGTGCACACCAGTCACAACATTGTGCCTTGCTGGTTCCAACAAAACGATCATGCAGTTTGAGTCACACATGTGTTGGCGGAAGGCACTAGTGACCGCTGCTAGCTATTTGACGAAAGGTTGTTGTTCTTTGGGTGGACATTTGAGGTATATGGCTGCATGGTTGGCTCTTGTATTTATGTTCGCGGATGCGTATGGACGCATCTGCAGGCGGATGGTGAGTCTTATTTTGGGAACGATGTCCGAGATGCCCTGGTATGCTTTCCATTGTGTTCAGCCGACAAGGTAAGGTCAAACAAGCTTCTTTTTACCGGAGTCAATTGTGACGCCCGGATAATTAAGATACAGAAATCTTCTGGTAATGATGCCATGTCACCATTGTTACTCTCGCTAAACCTCACTTGTTTCAAACACAAATCAAATTCAAACTTCCGAAAACAAGTCAAATTCTTATTTCTTCAAACTGTCAAGTAAAAATGTTCGATGGTTTGAAAATATTCACTAACTAATTTTCATGAATGATTCAACATCATTTGAGATATTTAATTTCCCTAGGAAATTAAAACAGTTCCAAATCAGCCTTTTTTGTTATATACTTTTCCATTTGTGAAAAATCCAAATCAATTCAAACTCCTCCCAAACTTTTTGTGGTAGTGCCAAATATTGTAATGTATTTATGTGGCCAAGTTCCACATTTTACAAAGACCAATTGGCAGCTCAAAATATTGCAAACAGATTCTGTAAAATAAAATTAAAATAAAAGGAAAAGGCCTAACTACTATGGAGATCTCAACTACTATGTGTTAATGGGCTCTAGTGCCATTCTGCACTTTAGCCCATCTAACAACATTGGCCTAGCCCATCTGTACTGTCCCCAACCTCCCGCTACAGGAAGGAGGGAGGGCGTGTCAGCCATCCCGCGGCCATGGACGCGCTCGGCCACGTGCCGTCCATCCACCGACGCCCCCCCCCGCGTATATAGGCTCTCCCGAAACCCTGGCACAACCCTAGCCCCCTCCGTTTTCCCCTCGTGTCGCCCTCCTCTCTCTTCACTCGCAACCGCGCCGCCATCGCCATGCCTCGACTCGTCCAAGCGGCCACCGTCGACCTTGGAACCTAGGAGCTGGACCATAGGCTCCGTCGTCATCCGCTGCGTCGTACACACCCTCGATTCCTTGGTGGGAGCCCCTACATCGCCGGATTCGTCGTCGTCTTCAACCTTCGTTCAGCGGCGCGTCAGCGGCGCGTCCGCGACGACTGTCGCCGTTCTGTTACTCCTATTCCTCCCTCACAATAATTTTCAGTAGCATCATGAATTAATTCAACAATATAACCAGCACCTAAAGCATTCTTTTCATGATCTACAAGTATAGAAAATTTACTACTCTCCACATAAGTGATTTTCTTCTCATGAACAATAGTGGGAGCAAAGTCAACAAAATAATTATCATGTGAGGCATAATCCAATTGAAAACTAAAATCATGATGAAAAGTTTCATGGTTATCATTATTCTTAATAGCATACAAGTCATCACAATAATCATCAAAGATAGCAACTTTGTTCTCATAATCAATTGGAACCTCTTCCGAAATAGTGGATTCATCACTAAATAAAGTCATGACATCTCCAAATCCACTTTCATAATTATCACAATAATATTCAACATCCTCCAAAATAGTGGGATCGTTACTTCCTAAAGTTTACACTCTTCTGAACCCACTTTCATTAATATAATCATCATAAATAGGAGGCATGCTTTCATCATAATAAATATTCTCATCAAAACTTGGGGGACTAAACATATCATCTTCATCAAACATAGCATCCCCAAGCTTGTGGCTTTGCATATCATTAGCATCATGGGTATTCAAACAATTCATACTAACAACATTGCAATCATGCTCATCATTGACATATTTTATGCCAAGCATTCTATGTAATTCTTCTTCTAGTACTTGAGCACAATTTTCCTTCCCATCATTTTCATGAAAGACATTAAAAAGATGAAGCATATGAGGCAACCTTAATTCCATTTTTTTGTTGTTTTCTTTTATAGAATAAACTAGTGATAAAACCAGAAACTAAAAGATTTGATTGCAAGATCTAAAGATATACCTTCAAGCACTATCCTCCCCGGCAACGGCGCCAGAAAAGAGCTTGATGTCTACTACACAACCTTCTTCTTGTAGACGTTGTTGGGCCTCCATGTGCAGAGGTTTGTAGGACAGTAGCAAATTTCCCTCAAGTGGATGACCTAAGGTTTATCAATCCGTGGGAGGCGTAGGATGAAGATGGTCTCTCTGAAGCAACCACGCAACCAAATAACAAAGATTCTCTTGTGTCCCCAACACACCCAATACAATGGTAAATTGTATAGGTGCACTAGTTTGGCGAAGAGATGGTGATACAAGTGCAATATGGATGGTAGATATAGGTTTTTGTAATCTGAAAATATAAAAACAGCAAGGTAGCAAGCGATAAAAGTGAGCGTAAACGGTATTGCAATGCTAGGAAACAAGGCCTAGGGTTCATACTTTCACTAGTGCAAGTTCTCTCAACAATAATAACATAATTGGATCATATAACTATCCCTCAACATGCAATAAAGAGTCACTCCAAAGTCACTAATAGTGGAGAACAAACGAAGAGATTATGGTAGGGTACGAAACCACCTCAAAGTTATTCTTTCTGATCAATCTATTCAAGAGTCCGTAGTAAAATAACACGAAGCTATTCTTTCCATTCGATCTATCATAGAGTTTGTACTAGAATAACACCTTAAGACAAAAATCAACCAAAACCCTAATGTCACCTAGATACTCCAAGGTGACCTCAAGTATCCGTGGGTATGATTATACAATATGCATCACACAATCTCAGATTCATCTATTCAACCAACACAAAGAACTTCAAAGAGTGCCCCAAAGTTTCTACCGGAGAGTCAAGACGAAAAGGTGTGTCAAACCCTATGCATAAGTTCACAATGTTACGGAACCCGCAAGTTGATCACCAAAACATACGTCAAGTAGATCATGTAATTATCCCATTGTCACCACAGATAAGCACATGCAAGACAAACATCAAGTGTTCTCAAATCCTTAAAAGACTCAATCCGATAAGATAACTTCAAAGGGAAAACTCAATCCATTACAAGAGAGTAGAGGGGGAGAAACATCATAAGATCCAACTATAATAGCAAAGCTCGCGATACATCAAGATCGTGCCGAATCAAGAACACGAGAGAGAGAGAGAGATCAAACACATAGCTACTGGTACATACCCTCAGCCCCGAGGGTGAACTACTCCCTCCTCGTCATGGAGAGCGCCGGGATGATGAAGATGGCCAGCGGGGAGGGATCCCCCCTTCGACAGGATGCCAGAATAGGGTCCCGATTGGTTTTTGGTGGCTACAGAGGCTTGCGGCGGCGGAACTCCCGATCTAGGTTATGTTCTGGAGGTTTCTGTATATATAAGAGGTTTTGGTGTCGAGAACAAGTCCCCTGGGTGCGCCCCCACCCTCGTGGGCAGCCCAGGACTCTTCTGGCCCAACTCTTTTACTCCATGGCCTTCTTTTGGTCCAAAAATAATCTCCGTCAAATTTTAGGTCAATTGGACTCCGTTTGGTTTTCAGGAAAAAAACAGAAACTGGCACTGGGCACTAGGTTAATAGGTTAGTCCCAAAAATCATATAAAATATCATTTAAATGCATAAAAAACATCCTAGATGGATAATATAGTAGCATGGAACAATAAAAAATTATAGATACGTTGGAGACGTATCAAAAGACTAGCCTATCGAAGATTAGCATCTTCAAGCAGCTCCAAGTGTCTTGCAGCATGTAGAAGAGTAAAGAATAACAGTTTATAATTAACAAGCATGTTGTAGAATTAATGCCCAGAGAACCTTCCTCGAGTCCCTGCGAGAAAGCAATCCCGGAGCCACATATCCATCACATATCAAGTATCCATTTCTAGTTGTATAAGATCAGGATACAGGTCTGAATGTCCATTGCCGTGGACACGGTATTCGAATATATATCTTCCCTGTAGGGGTGCACCACGTTACCCAACATGCTCGATCACTCTAGCCGGACACACCTTTCTGGGGTCAATGCCCGGCCTCGGAAGATCAACACGTCGCAGCCCTACCTAGGCTCAGCAGAGAGGTCCCCGCCGGTCTACATCCTAAGCACTTTGGGGTCTGGGCCCATCGCCCGTAGCACTCCGGGTCGTTACGTGCAGGGCGGGTCCAGGCTCCACCACTACAGGATGGTGCCGGCCCAGCCATGCCGCAATGCTGAACTGGACGTCTGACAAAGCTTCGGCTGATACTGCAACGTCGAGGCCCATAAATATTCATGCGTGGTGGTTAGTGCGTAAAGGCCAAAGGCCAATTCAGAACACCCAAACCTGTTAGTGCATTATTAAAAGAAGTGACGGCTATCGGGACAAGTCCGGAGCTATCACCCCCTCCCGGGTGATACCGCTAAACAGCCAGCCGCCACCGCCACATCGCACGGGTGCTCTCCGAGCCCGCCCGACTTTCACCAATGTATCAAGTAAAGTCAAGGTAACCATGTGTCCAAACATCAAGGGGAAAACCCGAGGAATCACCCCCGGAGGATTCCACTCGATGTGATCATCAAGGTGAACGTAAGAGGATCCACCCTCGAGGTTCACACTTGAGGTGTTGCACGACATAGCCGTATCTGGAATGGTGAAAGAGGAAATCACCCTAATTGACCACGACCGAATAGATACACTATAGAGATCTCATCAGGAGTGATGTAAGAGGTTCCACTCTCGGCACTCGATGGTAACTCTGCAGAGTCGATCAACAAAAAGGGACGTGATGTGATGTGAGGTGTCGGGCTCTGGTCATCGATCACGCTGATCGAGTCGTCGATGATGAAGCAGGGGCAACAAGGACAAGGTGGAGGTTACTGATGGATCACTGCCCAACCTATACTAAGCAGTTTAGCATAAGCAGGTAGTTAACAATAGTAGGTACAAAAGCAGGCTATGCATCAGAATAGGAGCAATCAATAACAGTAGCAAAATCTAATGCAAGCATGAGAGAATGTAATGGGCGATATCAGGATGATCAAAGGGGGGCTTGCCTGGAAGCTCCGTTGAAAGGAAAGAAGGATCGTCGTCAACGTAGTCGATCATAGCGACAGCGGTCTCGGAGTCTACTAGAGAGAAGAGGGGGAAGAAACAGTAAATACATACCAAGCAAGAGCAAAACAGGACAACAGGCAGAGCTAGACGTGTTCTAATGTAGTGCTACATGATACCGGCGAAGGGGGATAACATCCGGGAAAGTATCCCCGGTGTTCGGCATTTTCGGACAAGCGGACCGTAGGGGGAAAGTTCCATGTTCGCTATGCTAGGGGCATGTGACAGATGAACGAAGGGCGTATTCCGATTCGTCTCGTCGTTCTGAGAAACTTTCATGTATAAAACTTTTTCATCCGAGTTACGGATTATTTTCTACGATTTTCCAAAGATTTAAAAAATATTATAAAATATTATTAATTCGAAAACAACCTAATACTTAATTGCTAAGTGTACACAGAGAAGTGTACACAGCAGTGGCTTTAGTGGCTGACATGTGGGGTCTACTTGACTGCCTAGTCAGTAGTGAACTGAGACCGTTGACTAGTCAAAAGGGCCCAGGGGACCCGCATGTCATTGACTGGGTTATCCTAGTCAGCAATTTGACTGGTCAATGGGATCAGTGGGACCCAGGTGTCATTCACACATATATTAACATTTTCTTTTTAAGTGGATATTTAGAAGAGGGAGCGGTTAGCACTAATCAACATTAGTACTAATGAGCAAAGGGGGTTCGGCCCCAAAAACACACGCACACAGCGCGCGGGCACCGGCGGCCATGGGCACGGCTGCTACCTCTTGAGCACTGTGTTGGATTTCCCCGAAGAGGAAGGGATGATGCAGCAAAGTAACGTAAGTATTTCCCTCAGTGTTTGAGAACCAAGGTATCAATCCAGTAGGAGGCTACACGCGAATCCCTCGTACCTACACAAAACAAATAGCTCAACGCAACCAACGCGATTAGGGGTTGTCAATCCCTTCATGGTCACTTACGGGAGTGAGACCTGATAGAGATGATAGATAATATTTTTGGTATTTTTGATATAGAGATGCAAAGTGAAAAGTAAAAGGCAAAGTAAAAAGCAAGCAAAAATAAAGTGATGGAGATTGATATGATGAGAATAGACCCGGGGCCATAGGTTTCACTAGTGGCTTCTCCCAAGAGCATAAGTATTCTACGGTGGGTGAACAAATTACTGTTGAGCAATTGACAGAATTGAGCATAGTTATGAGAATATCTAGGTATGATCATGTATATAGGCATCACATCCGAGACAAGTAGATCGACTCCTGCCTGCATCTACTACTATTACTCCACTCATGGACCGCTATCCAGCATGCATCTAGAGTATTAAGTCAAAAATAGAGTAACACTTTAAGCAAGATGACATGATTGGATAGTTTCATGCAATATGATAAAAACCCCATCTTGTTATCCTCGATGGAATCAATATAATACGTGCCTTGCTGCCCCTTCTGTCACTCGGAAAGGACACCGCAAGATTGAACCCAAAGCTAAGCACTTCTCCCATTGCAAGAAAAACCAATCTAGTAGGCCAAATCAAACTGATAATTCAAAGAGACTTGCAAAGATAACTAATCATACATAAAATAATTCAGAGAAGATTCAAATATTATTCATAGATAGACTTGATCATAAACCCACAATTCATCGGTCTCAACAAACACACCGCAAAAAGAAGATTACATCGAATACATCTCCAGGAGAGAGGGGGAGAACATTGTATTGAGATCCAAAAAGGGAGAAGAAGCCATCTAGCTACTAACTATGGACCCGAAGGTCTGAGGTAAACTACTCACACTTCATCGGAGGGGCTAGGATGATGTAGAAGCCCTCCGTGATGATGGCCCTCTCCGGCGGAGCTCCGAAACAGGCCCCAAGATGGGATCTTGTGGGTACAGAAGGTTGCGGCGGTGGAATTAGGTTTTTGGCTCCGTATCTGATCGTTTGGGGATACGTAGGTATATATAGGAGGAAGAAGTACGTCGGTGGAGCTTCGAGGGGCCCACGAGGCAGGGGGCGCGCCCTAGGGGGGGCGCCCTCCACCCTCGTGACCGCCTCGTGGCTTTCTTGACGGAGGGTCCAAGTCTCCTGGGTCTTATCTGATGAGAAAATCACGTTCCCGAAGGTTTCATTCCGTTTGGACTCCGTTTGATATTCTGTTTCTTGGAAACACTGAAATAGGCAAAAAACAACAATTCTGGGCTGGGCCTCCGGTTAATAGGTTAGTCCCAAAAATAATATAAGAGTGTAAATTAAAGCCCAATATAGTCCAAGACAGTAGGTAATACAGCATGGAGCAATCAAAAACTATAGATACGTTGGAGACGTATCAACGGCCGGCCGGATGGGGCTGTGACTTGTGGGGGGGGGGGGCTCGCTGGGCCTGGCTGACGCTAGGCAGCGGCGGCGGCTGGAGTCGGGCCCGGCCACGAGCGACGAGGCGCGGCGGCAAGCAGCTAGGTGCAGGGGCGTGGCGAGCAAGGCGACGACGGCAGCGCCACAGTAAAGTCAAGTGGGGAGGACGGCAACGGGCGGCTGCGGAGCAAGCACGCAGAGCAGGGGGTGCCCCGGGCAGACGCACACACGCAAGGGGGCAAACTAGGGCGACCAGAGACGCGGAGGGAAGCACGGCCACGACGGGCTCGTGGCCATGGTGGATGATGGCTTCGGCCTCGAATAGAGCGACGAATATGATGGCGGATCTGCACGGGAAGGAGAGGGGAATGGTTGGGAGCCTTACCGCAGAGGCACACGATGGCCCATTGGTGGCTTAGGAGCAGCAGAACGACGACAGTCATTGCAGACACGCCGGCGACCGAAGGTTGAAGACGACGACGAATCCGGCGATGTAGGGGCTCCCACCAAGGAATCGAGGGTGTGTACGACGCCGGGGACGACGACGGAGCCTATGGTCCAACTCCTAGGTTCCAGGGTCGACGGTGGCCGCGTGGACGAGTTGAGGCATGGCGATGGCGTCGCGGTTGCAAGTGAAGAGAGAGGAGGCCGACGCGAGGGGAAAATGGAGGGGTCTAGGGTTGCGCCAGGGTTTCGGGAGAGCCTATATACGCAGGGGGAGTCGGTGGATGGACGACACGTGACCGAGCGCGTCCATGGCCATGGGATGGCTGACACGCCCTCCCTCCTTCCTGTAGCGGCTGGTTGAGGACAATACAGATGGGCTAGGCCAATGTTGTTAGATGGGCCAAAGTGCATAATGGCACTAGAGCCCATTAACACATAGTAGTTAGGCCTTTTCCTTTTATTTTAATTTTATTTTACAGAATCTGTTTGCAATATTTTGAGCTGCCAATTGGTCTTTGTAAAATGTGGAACTTGGCCACATAAATACTCCCTCCGTCCCAAAATGTAAGACGTTTTTTGACACTACCATTGTGTCAAAAAATGTCTTACATTTCGGGGCGGAGGGAGCACATTACAATATTTGGCACTACCACAAAAAGTTTGAGAGGAGTTTGAATTGATTTGGATTTATCACAAATGGAAAAGTGTATACCAAAAAAGGCTGATTTGGAACTGTTTTAATTTCCAAGGGAAATTAAATATCTCAAATGATGTTGAATCATTCATGACAATTAGTTAGTGAATATTTTCAACCCATCGAACATTTTTACTTGACATTTTGAAGAAATAAGAATTTGACTTGTTTTCGGAATTTTGAATTTGACTTGTGTTTGAAACAAGTGAGGTTTAGCGAGAGTAACAATGGTGACATGGCATCATTACCAGAGGATTTCTGTAGCTTAATTATCCGGGCGTCACAATTCTCCTCCACTACAAGAAATCTCGTCCCGAGATTTTAGGAGGTAGAAGGAAACAAAACGGGGTATTCATCAGGAAGACGATCCTCGAGTTTCCAAGTGGCTTCGTCTTCACAAGGAACTGAAAACTGAACTTTTAGAAATTTGGTAGCCCTTGGACGGGTGTGATTTTTAGCTTGATCAAGAACACAGATCGTATGCTCTCTATAAGTGAGATCATCGTGCAGGGTTGAGCTTTATGAGCCATGGGGTTGTTGCAATAAGACTTGCGACTCAGGGCATCGGCCATGTCATTAGCCTTGCCAGGGGTATAAGAAATACCATAGTCATAGTCTGTGATTGTTTCCATGCATCGCTGCTGACGGAGATCCATATCTAGTTGAGTAACTGATACTTCAAACTTTGATGATCGGTGAATATCTCGCGACGATTATCAGGAAGATAATGCCGTCATAACTTTAGTGCAAGTTTAACTGCAACAAGTTCAAGGTCATGGACTGGGAACAACTAGAGCGTTTTCAATTCTCACAAGAGGAGAAGCATTTAACGCATTCAAGGAATAAATCTGTGCTTCGGCATTACGAATAAGATGAGCATGGTAGCTCACCATTTCACTCGAAGGATGTAGTATATGGACGGTTTTAGTGGCGCAAATGATAGAAGCAGTATGTTTTTTCAACCATTCCATTCCGATAATGAAGTCGATATTGGAAGACTGCAAAACAATGGGAGAAACATGGAGTTCCAAACCTTCAATTTCAACGGGGACGCTGTGAGTAACCAAGGGTTCGACATTGGCCCACGGAATGCAGTTTGGAACTCCGGCCAAGTGATGGCAGTTCCAACAGGTAAGGAACGACTGTGGTTGTCCCACCATTGAGCAGTGGGACCTTTTAGGTAATAAGCCGTGAATGTGACATGGTTGGCAGGGGCTACAACAGTAGAATCCAACTCGAAAGTGATGTCACAGAGCCAGTCATCAGCATTAAGGGGCTGAAATGAGCTGCGATAGCTGACAGGGTTGAATCGTGCAAAGTCTTGCAGAGTCACTGGGCTGGTTGCTGATTCATATTGGGGCACGAAAACTGAGCCATGAATCCTTCCATGAACTGACGATTCAGCTTCAAACTGTTGTATCATTCCAGTCATGTATTCAGGCGGTCACGAACAGTGGGTCTAACCATCCTGCTTAAGTGCAACAGGGGGTAGTTCAGCAAAGGGTGGAGCAAGTGTATGGAGTCACTCATGATGTTACTAGAGCAATGGGCAAAGGCGCAGTATGTACAAGACAGTAGTCATTAAAGACATACCGATACACATGCGGGGCCAATTACATGTTGTTCATAAGAGTTCGGACAAGAGAAACATCGCAGACATATTAGGCGGCACGCATGCACGCGAAGGAGGGGTATCACAACGGGACATAGCAAAGGCTACATCAACGTCCGGGAAAACCTTTGGAGCGAGGAATTTACAAGTGACGATGCAGGGTGCCCTCCATACGAGGATCATACGGTTAGCGAACAACGTGAAGAAGATCTTGGTCCTCAATTCGATAAAGGGTAATACAAATCTCCGGGTGGATGTGATCCTGAGATCCTCATGTTAGATTTAGTAAAATCATTTAACGCGAAAGGAAAAGAGATCAGAGTCCCAGATTATGGACGAGGAGTAAAAGATCCTAATACCACCCATTGGCGACGTGGGCCCGTAAGCCACACAACCATGTTAGTAAATCAATTTTTCATTGACTAGACTCAACTTCGGCCAAGGAGTTGGAAAGCGGGTTCCTACAGACAGTCGGCTCTGATACCAACTTATGACGCCCCTGATTCAACCGTACACTAATCATACACGCAAATGTGTACGATCAAGATCAGGGACTCACGGGAAGATATCACAACACAACTCTAGACACAAATTGAAATAATACAAGCTTCATATTACAAGCCAGGGGCCTCGAGGGCTTGAATTCAGAAGCTCGAAAGCACAAGAGTCAACAGAAGCAACAATATCTGAGTATAGACATAAGTTAAACAAGTTTTGCCTTAAGAAGGCTAGCACAAACGAAGCAACGATCGAAGAGGCAAGGCCTCCGGCCTGGGACCTCCTAACTACTCCTGGTCGTCGTCGGGCTCCACGTAGTAGTAGGCACCCTCGGGGTAGTAGTCGTAGTCGGCGGGGGTGGCATCTAACTCTTGGGGTCCACCATCTGGTTGAAACAACCAGAAAGAAGAAAGAAGGGGGGAAGGGGGAGCAAAGCAACCGTGAGTACTCATCTAAACTACTCGCAAGCATCAGATCTATACTAAGTATGCATTTGTATCAAATAGAAGCGTTGTATTTGTGGACTGAACTGTAGAATGCCAGAATAGAGGGGAAAGCCTAGCCTATCGAAGACTAGCATCTTCAAGCAGCTCCAAGTGTCTTGCAGCATGTAGAAGAGTAAAGAATAGTAGTTTATAATTAACAAGCATGTTGTAGAATTAATGCCCAGAGATCCTTCCTCGACTCCCTGCGAGAAACCAATTCCGGAGCCACATATCCATCACATATCAAGTATCCATTTCTAGTTGTATAAGATCATGATACAAGTCTGAACGTCCATTACCGTGGACACGGTATTCGAATATATATCTTCCCTGCAGGGGTGCACCACGTTACCCAACACGCTCGATCACTCTGGCCGGACACACCTTTCTGGGGTCAATGCCTGGCCTCGGAAGATCAACACGTCGCAGCCCTACCTAGGCTCAGCAGAGAGGTCCTCGCCGGTCTACATCCTAAGCACTCCGGGGTATGGGCCCATCGCCCGTAGCACTCTGGGTCGTTACGTGCAGGGCAGGTCCAGGCTCCACCACTACAGGATGGTGCCAGCCCAGCCGTGCCGCAATGCTGAACTGGACGGCTGACAAAGCTTCGGCTGATACTATGACGTCGAGGCCCATAACTATTCTTGCGTGGTGTTTAGTGCGTACAGTCCAAAGGCCAATTTAGAACAATTACCCAAACCTGTTAGTGCATTATTAGAAGAAGTGACGGCTGTCGGGACAATCCGTAACTATCATCCCCTCCCGGGTGATACTGCTAAACAGCCAACCGCCACCGTCACATCGCACGGGTGCTCTCCGGGCCCGCCCGACTTTCATCAATCTCTCAAGTAAAGTCAAGGTAACCGTGTGTCCAAACATCAAGGGGGAAACCCGAGGAATCACCCCCGGAGGACTCCACTCGATGTGATCATCAAGGTGAACGTAAGAGGATCCACCCTCGAGGTTCACACTTGAGGTGTTGCACGACAGAGCCGTATCAGGAATTGTGAAAGAGGAAATCACCCTCATTGACCACGACCGAATAGCTACACTACAGAGATCTCATCAGGAGTGATGTAAGAGGTTCCACCCTCGGCACTCGACGGTAACTCTGCAGAGTCGAGCAACAAAAAGGGGCGTGATGTGATGTGAGGTGTCGGGCTCTGGTCGTCGATCACGTTGATCGAGTCGTCGATGATGAAGCAGGGGCAACAAGGACAAGGTGGAGGTCACTGATGGATCACTCTCAAACCTATAATAAGCAGTTTAGGATAAGCAGGTAGGTAACAATAGCAGGTACAAAAGCAGGCTATGCATCAGAATAGGAGCAATCAATAACAGTAGCAAATCTAATGCAAGCATGAGAGAATGGAATGGGCGATATCAGGATGATCAAAGGGGGGCTTGCCTGGAAGCTCCATTGAAAGGAAAGAAGGATCGTCGTCGACATAGTCGATCACAGCGGCAGCGGTCTCAGGGTCTACCAGAGAGAAGAGGGGGAAGAAACAGTAAATACATAGCAAGCAAGAGCAAAACAGGACAACGGGCAGAGCTAGACGTGTTCTAACGCGGTGCTACACAATACCGATGAAGGGGGATAACGTCCGAAAAAGTATCCCCGGTGTTCAGCATTTTCGGACACGCGGACCAGAGGGGGAAAGTTCCATGTTCTCTATGCTAGGGGCATGTGACATATGAAGGAGGGCGTATTCCGATTCGTCTCGTTGTTCTGAGCAACTTTTATGGATAAAACTTTTTCATCCGAGTTACGGATTATTTTCTATGATTGTCCAATGATTTAAAAAATATTCTGAAAATATTATTAATTCGAAAATGAACTAATACTTAATTGCTAAGTGTACACAAAGAAGTGTACACAGTAGTGGCTTTAGTGGCTGACAGGTGGGGTCTAGTTGACTGCCTAGTCAGCAGTCAACTGAGATCGTTGACTAGTCAAGAGGGCCCAGGGGACCCGCATGTCATTGATTGGGTTATCCCAGTCAGTAGTTTGACTGGTCAATGGGATCAGTGGGACCCAGGTGTCATTCACACATATATTAACATTTTCTTTTTAAGTGGATATTTAGAAGAGGGGGCGGTTAGCACTAATCAACATTAGTACTAAAAGCAAAGGGGCGTTCGGCCCCAAACACACACGTGAAGGAAATATGCCCTAGAGGCAATAATAAAGTTATTATTTATTTCCTTATATATCATGATAAATGTTTATTATTCATGCTAGAATTGTATTAACCGGAAACATAATACATGTGTGGATACATAGACAAACAGAGTGTCACTAGTATGCCTCTACTTGACTAGCTTGTTAATCAAAGATGGTTAAGTTTCCTAACCATAGACAAAGGAGTTGTCATTTGATTAACAAGGTCACATCATTAGTTGAATGATCTGATTGACATGACCCATTCCATTAGCTTAGCACCCGATTGTTTAGTATGTTGTTATTGCTTTCTCCATGACTTATACATGTTCCTTTGACTATGAGATTATGCAACTCCCGTTTACCGTAGGAACACTTTGTGTGCTACCAAACATCACAACATAACTGGGTGATTATAAAGGAGCTCTACAGGTGTCTCCGAAAGTATTTGTTGGGTTGGCGTATTTCGAGATTAGGATTTGTCACTCCAAATGTCGGAGAGGTATCTCAGGGCCTTCTCGGTAATGCACATCACATAAGCCTTGCAAGCATTGCAACCAATAAGATAGTTGCAAGATGATGTATTACGGAACGAGTAAAGAGACTTGCCGGTAACGAGATTGAACTAGGTATTGGATACCGACGATCGAATCTCGGGCAAGTAACATACCGATGACAAAGGGAACAACGTATGTTGTTATGCGGTCTGACCGATAAAGATCTTCGTAGAATGTGTAGGAGCCAATATGGGCATCCAGGTCCCGCTATTGGTTATTGACCAGAGATTTTTCTCAGTCATGTCTACACTATTCTCGAACCGTAGGGTCCGCATGCTTAAGGTTACGATGACAGTTATTATGAGTTTATGCATTTTGATGTACCGAAGTTAGTTCGGAGTCCCGGATGAGATCACGGACATGACGAGGAGTCTCGGAATGGTCGAGACATAAAGATTGATATATTGGACGACTATATTCGGACATCGGAATGGTTCCGAGTGGTTTCGGATAAAATCGGAGTGCCGGAGGGGTTACCGGAACCCCCCGGGGAAGTAATGGGCCTTATTGGGCCCGAGGGGAGAGAGAGGGCTGTGGCCAGGAGGTGGCGCCCCCCCATGGGAGTCCGAATTGGACAAGGAGGGGGGGGGGCGCGGCCCCCTTTCCCTCTCCCTCTCCCTCTCTTTCCTTCCCCCCTCTCTTCCTAGTTGGACTAGAAAAGGGGAGTCCTACTCCCACTAGGAGGAGGACTCCCCCTCCCTTTGGCGCGCCCCATAGGGTCGGCCGGCCTCCCCCCTTGCTCCTTTATATACGGGGACAGGGGGGCACCCTAGAACACACAATTTGATCTTCGTGATCGTTCCTCAACCGTGTGCGGTGCCCCCCTCCACCATATTCCACCTCGGTCATATTGTCGCGGTGCTTAGGCGAAGCCCTGCATCGGTAGTTCATCAAGATCGTTACCACGTCGTCGTGCTGACGAAACTCTTCCCCGAGAGCTTTGCTGGATCGGAGCCCGGAGAACGTCATCGAGCTGTACGTGTGTCAAGAACTCGGAGGCGCCGGAGTAACGGCGCTTGGATCGGTCGGATCGGGAGGAGGAAGTACGACTACTTCCTCTACGTTGTGTCAACGCTTCCGCTTCGGTCTACGAGGGTACGTAGACAACACTCTCCCCTCTCGTTGCTATGCATCACCATGATCTTGCGTGTGCGTAGGAATTTTTTTGAAATTACTACGTTCCCCTTCAGTGGCATCCGAGCCTAGGTTTTTATTGTTTGATGTTTTGCACGAGTAGAACACAAGTGAGTTGTGGACGATACAAGTCATACTGCCTACCAGCATGTCATACTTTGGTTCGGCGGTATTGTTGGATGAAGCGGCCCGGACCGACATTACGCGTACGCTTACGCGAGACTGGTTCTACCGCCGTGCTTTGCACACAGGTGGCTGGCGGGTGTCAGTTTCTCCAACTTTAGTTGAACCAAGTATGGCTACGCCCGGTCCATGAGAAGGTTAAAACGGAGTCTATTTGACAAACTATCGTTGTGGTTTTGATGCGTAGGTGAGATTGGTTCTTGCTTAAGCCCGTAGCAGCCACGTAAAATTTGCAACAAACGAAGTAGAGAACGTCTAACTTGTTTTTGCAGGGCATGTTGTGATGTGATATGGTCAAGACATGATGCTAAATTTTATTGTATGAGATGATCATGTTTTGTAACCGAGTTATCGGCAACCGGCAGGAGCCGTATGGTTGTCGCTTTATTGTATGCAATGCAATCGCCCTGTAATGCTTTACTTTATCACTAAGCGGTAGCGATAGTCGTAGAAGCATAAGATTGGCGAGACGACAACGATGCTACGATGGAGATCAAGGTGTCACGCCGGTAACGATGGTGATCATGATGGTGCTGCGGAGATGGAGATCACAAGCACAAGATGATGATGGCCATATCATATCACTTATATTGATTGCATGTGATGTTTATCTTTTTATGCATCTTATCTTGCTTTGATTGACGGTAGCATTATAAGATGATCTCTCACTAAATTATCATAGTAATAGTGTTCTCCCTGAGTATGCACCGTTGCGAAAGTTCTTCGTGCTGAGACACCACGTGATGATCGGGTGTGATAGGCTCTACGTTCAAATACAACGGGTGCAAAACAGTTGCACACGCGGAATACTCAGGTTTAACTTGACGAGCCTAGCATATAACAGATATGGCCTCGGAACACGGAGACCGAAAGGTCGAGCGTGAATCATATAGTAGATATGATCAACATAGTGATGTTCACCATTGAAACTACTCCATCTCACGTGATGATCGGACATGGTTTAGTTGATTTGGATCACGTGATCACTTAGAGGATTAGAGAGATGTTTATCTAAGTGGGAGTTCTTAAGTAATATGATTAATTGAACTTAAATTTATCATGAACTTAGTCCCTGATAGTATCTTGCTTGTTTATGTTGATTGTAGATAGATGGCTCGTGCTGTTGTTCCATTGAATTTTAATGCGTCCCTTGAGAAAGCAAAGTTGAAAGATGATGGTAGCAATTACACGGACTGTGTCCGTAACTTGAGGATTATCCTCATTGCTGCACAGAAGAGTTACGTCCTGGAAGCACCGCTGGGTGCCAGGCCTGCTGCTGGAGCAGCGCCAGATGTTATGAATGTCTGGCAGAGCAAAGCTGATGACTACTCGATAGTTCAGTGTGCCATGCTTTACGGCTTAGAACCGGGACTTCAACGACGTTTTGAACATCATGGAGCATATGAGATGTTCCAGGAGTTGAAGTTAATATTCAAACAGAATGCCCGGATTGAGAGATATGAAGTCTCCAATAAGTTCTATAGCTGCAAGATGGAAGAGAATGGTTCTGTCAGTGAGCATATACTCAGAATGTCTGGGTATTATAATCACTTGAATCAACTGGGAGTCAATCTTCCGGATGATTGTGTCATTGACAGAATTCTCCAATCACTGCCACCAAGCTACAAAGGCTTCGTGATGAACTATAATATGCAAGGGATAGATAAGACAATGCCCGAGCTCTTCGCAATGCTAAAAGCTGCGGAGGTAGAAATCAAGAAGGAGCATCAAGTGTTGATGGTCAATAAGACCACTAGTTTCAAGAAAAAGGGCAAAGGGAAGAAGAAGGGGAACTTCAAGAAGAACAGCAAACAAGTTGCTGCTCAAGAGAAAAAACCCAAGTCTGGACCTAAGCCTGAAACTAAGTGCTTCTACTGCAAGCAGACTGGTCACTGGAAGCGGAACTGCCCCAAGTATTTGGCGGATGAGAAGGATGGCAAGGTGAACAAAGGTATATGTGATATACATGTTATTGATGTGTACCTTACTAATGCTCACAGTAGCACCTGGGTATTTGATACTGGTTCTGTTGCTAATATTTGCAACTCGAAACAGGGACTACGGATTAAGCGAAGATTGGTTAAGGACGAGGTGACGATGCGCGTGGGAAACGGTTCCAAAGTCGATGTGATCGCAGTCGGCACGCTACCTCTATATCTACCTTTGGGATTAGTATTAGACCTGAATAATTGTTATTTGGTGCCAGCGTTAAGCATGAACATTATATCTGGATCTTGTTTGATGCGAGACGGTTATTCATTTAAATCAGAGAATAATGGTTGTTCTATTTATATGAGTAATATCTTTTATGGTCATGCACCCTTGAAGAGTGGTCTATTTTCAATGAATCTCGATAGTAGTGATACACATATTCATAGTGTTGAAGCCAAAAGATGCAGAGTTGATAATGATAGTGCAACTTATTTATGGCACTGCTGTTTAGGTCATATCGGTGTAAAACGCATGAAGAAACTCCATACTGATGGACTTTTGGAGCCACTTGATTATGAATCACTTGGCACTTGCGAATCGTGCCTCATGGGCAAGATGACCAAAACACCGTTCTCCGGTACTAGTGAGAGAGCAACAGATTTATTGGAGATCATACATACAGATGTATGTGGTCCAATGAATGTTGAGGCTCGTGGCGGATATCGTTATTTTCTCACCTTCACAGATGATTTAAGCAGATATGGTTATGTCTACTTAATGAAACACAAGTCTGAAACATTTGAAAAGTTCAAAGAATTTCAGAGTGAAGTTGAAAATCGTCGTAACAAGAAAATAAAGTTTCTACGATTTGATCGTGGAGGAGAATATTTGAGTTACGAGTTTGGTCTACATTTGAAACAATGCGGAATAGTTTCGCAACTCACGCCACCCGGAACACCACAACGCAATGGTGTATCCGAACGTCGTAATCGTACTTTAGTAGATATGGTGCGATCTATGATGTCTCTTACAGATTTACCACTATCGTTTTGGGGTTATGCTTTAGAGACGGCCGCATTCACGTTAAATAGGGCACCATCAAAATCCGTTGAGACGACGCCTTATGAACTATGGTTTGGCAAGAAACCAAAGTTGTCGTTTCTGAAAGTTTGGTGCTGCGATGCTTTTGTGAAAAAGCTTCAACCTGCTAAGCTCGAACCCAAATCGGAGAAATGTGTCTTCATAGGATACCCAAAGGAGACTGTTGGGTACACCTTCTATCACAGATCCGAAGGCAAGATATTCGTTGCTAAGAGTGGATCCTTTCTAGAGAAGGAGTTTCTCTCGAAAGTAGTGAGTGGGAGGAAAGTAGAACTTGATGAGGTAACTGTACCTGCTCCCTTATTGGAAAGTAGTACATCACAGAAATCTGTTTCTGTAGCACCTACACCAATTAGTGAGGAAGCTGATGATATTGATCATGAAACTTCAGATCAAGTTACTACAGAACCTCGTAGATCAACCAGAGTAAGATCCGCACCAGAGTGGTACGGCAATCCCGTTCTGGAAGTCATGCTACTAGATCATGACGAACCTACGAACTATGAAGAAGCGATGGTGAGCCCAGATTCCGCAAAGTGGCTAGAAGCCATGAAATCTGAGATGGGATCCATGTATGACAACAAAGTGTGGACTTTGGTTGACTTGCCCGAGGGTCGGCAAGCAATAGAGAATAAGTGGATCTTTAAGAAGAAGACTGACGCTGATGATAATGTTACTATCTACAAAGCTCGACTTGTCGCGAAAGGTTTTCGACAAGTTCAAGGGATTGACTACGATGAGACCTTCTCACCCGTAGTGATGCTTAAGTCTGTCCGAATCATGTTAGCAATTGCCGCATTTTATGATTATGAAATTTGGCAAATGGATGTAAAGTCTGCATTCCTGAATGGATTTCTGGAACAAGAGTTGTATATGATGCAACCAGAAGGTTTTATCGATCCAAAGGGAGCTAACAAAGTGTGCAAGCTCCAGCGATCCATTTATGGACTGGTGCAAGCATCTCGGAGTTGGAATAAACGCTTTGACAGTGTGATCAAAGCATTTGGGTTTATACAGACTTTTGGAGAAGCCTGTATTTACAAGAAAGTGAGTGGGAGCTCTGTAGCATTTTTGATATTATATGTAGATGACATATTACTGATTGGAAATGATATAGAATTTCTGGATAGCATAAAGGGATACTTGAATAGGAGTTTTTCAATGAAAGACCTCGGTGAAGCTGCTTACATATTAGGCATTAAGATCTATAGAGATAGATCAAGACGCTTAATTGGACTTTCACAAAGCACATACCTTGACAAAGTTTTGAAGAAGTTCAAAATGGATCAAGCAAAGAAAGGGTTCTTGCCTGTGTTACAAGGTGTGAAGTTGAGTAAGACTCAGTGCCCGACCACTGCAGAAGATAGAGAGAAGATGAAAGATGTTCCCTATGCTTCAGCCATAGGCTCTATCATGTATGCAATGCTGTGTACCAGACCTGATGTGTGCCTTGCTATAAGTTTAGCAGGGAGGTACCAAAGTAATCCAGGAGTGGATCACTGGACAGCGGTCAAGAATATCCTGAAGTACCTGAAAAGGACTAAGGAAATGTTTCTCGTATATGGAGGTGACAAAGAGCTCGTCGTAAACGGTTACGTTGATGCAAGCTTTGACACTGATCCGGACGATTCTAAATCGCAAACCGGATACGTATTTACATTAAACGGTGGAGCTGTCAGTTGGTGCAGTTCTAAACAAAGCGTCGTGGCGGGATCTACATGTGAAGCGGAGTACATAGCTGCTTCGGAAGCAGCAAATGAAGGAGTCTGGATGAAGGAGTTCATATCCGATCTAGGTGTCATACCTAGTACATCGGGTCCAATGAAAATCTTTTGTGACAATACTGGTGCAATTGCCTTGGCAAAGGAATCCAGATTTCACAAGAGAACCAAGCACATCAAGAGACGCTTCAATTCCATCCGGGATTTGGTCCAGGTGGGAGACATAGAGATTTGGAAGATACATACGGATCTGAATGTAGCAGACCCGTTGACTAAGCCTCTTCCACGAGCAAAACATGATCAGCACCAAGACTCCATGGGTGTTAGAATCATTACTGTGTAATCTAGATTATTGACTCTAGTGCAAGTGGGAGACTGAAGGAAATATGCCCTAGAGGCAATAATAAAGTTATTATTTATTTCCTTATATATCATGATAAATGTTTATTATTCATGCTAGAATTGTATTAACCGGAAACATAATACATGTGTGGATACATAGACAAACAGAGTGTCACTAGTATGCCTCTACTTTACTAGCTTGTTAATCAAAGATGGTTAAGTTTCCTAACCATAGACAAAGGAGTTGTCATTTGATTAACAAGGTCACATCATTAGTTGAATGATCTGATTGACATGACCCATTCCATTAGCTTAGCACCCGATCGTTTAGTATGTTGCTATTGCTTTCTCCATGACTTATACATGTTCCTTTGACTATGAGATTATGCAACTCCCGTTTACCGTAGGAACACTTTGTGTGCTACCAAATGTCACAACGTAACTGGGTGATTATAAAGGAGCTCTACAGGTGTCTCCGAAAGTATTTGTTGGGTTGGCGTATTTCGAGATTAGGATTTGTCACTCCAAATGTCGGAGAGGTATCTCAGGGCCTTCTCGGTAATGCACATCACATAAGCCTTGCAAGTATTGCAACCAATAAGATAGTTGCAAGATGATGTATTACGGAACGAGTAAAGAGACTTGCCGGTAATGAGATTGAACTAGGTATTGGATACCGACGATCGAATCTCGGGCAAGTAACATACCGATGACAAAGGGAACAACGTATGTTGTTATGCGGTCTGACCGATAAAGATCTTCGTAGAATGTGTAGGAGCCAATATGGGCATCCAGGTCCCGCTATTGGTTATTGACCAGAGATTTTTCTCGGTCATGTCTACATTGTTCTCGAACCGTAGGGTCCGCACGCTTAAGGTTACGATGACATTTATTATGAGTTTATGCATTTTGATGTACCGAAGTTAGTTCGGAGTCCCGGATGAGATCACGGACATGACGAGGAGTCTCGGAATGGTCGAGACATAAAGATTGATATATTGGACGACTATATTCGGACATCGGAATGGTTCCGAGTGGTTTCGGATAAAATCGGAGTGCCGGAGGGGTTACCGGAACCCCCCGGGGAAGTAATGGGCCTTATTGGGCCCGAGGGGAGAGAGAGGGCTGTGGCCAGGAGGTGGCGCCCCCCCCATGGGAGTCCGAATTGGACAAGGAGGGGGGGCGCGGCCGCCCTTTCCCTCTCCCTCTCCCTCTCTTTCCTTCCCCCCTCTCTTCCTAGTTGGACTAGGAAAGGGGAGTCCTACTCCCACTAGGAGGAGGACTCCTCCCTCCCTTTGGCGCGCCCCATAGGGTCGGCCGGCCTCCCCCCTTGCTCCTTTATATACGGGGGCAGGGGGGCACCCTAGAACACACAATTTGATCTTCGTGATCGTTCCTCAACCGTGTGCGGTGCCCCCCTCCACCATATTCCACCTCGGTCATATTGTCGCGGTGCTTAGGCAAAGCCCTGCATCGGTAGTTCATCAAGATCGTTACCACGCCGTCGTGCTGACGAAACTCTTCCCCGAGAGCTTTGCTGGATCGGAGCCCGGAGAACGTCATCGAGCTGGACGTGTGTCAAGAACTCGGAGGCGCCGGAGTAACGGCGCTTGGATCGGTCGGATCGGGAGGAGGAAGTACGACTACTTCCTCTATGTTGTGTCAACGCTTCCGCTTCGGTCTACGAGGGTACGTAGACAACACTCTCCCCTCTCATTGCTATGCATCACCATGATCTTGCGTGTGCGTAGGAATTTTTTTGAAATTACTACGTTCCCCTTCAACACGCACACAGCGCGCGGGCACCGGCGGCCATGGGCACGGCCGGCCGGCTAGGGCTACGACTTGTGGGGAAGGGGCTCGCGGGGCCTGGCCGGCGCTAGGCAGCGGCGGCGGCCGGAGTCGGGCCCGGCCACGAGCGACGAGGCGCGGCGACAAGCAGCTAGGTGCAGGGGCGCGGCGAGCAAGGCGACGACGGCAGCGCAACAGCAAAGGCGAGCAGGGAAGCCGGCAGCGGGCGGCTGTGGAGCAAGCACGCAGAGCAGGGGGTGCCCCGGGCAGATGCACATGCGCAAGGGGGCGAACTGGGGCGACCAGAGACGCGGAGGGAAGCACGGCCACGACGGGCTCGTGGCCATGGCGGACGATGGCTTCGGCCTCGAACAGAGCGACGAATACGATGGCGGATCCGCACGGGAAGGAGAGGGGAATGGTTGGGAGCCTCACCGCGGAGGCACACGATGGCCCGTTGGTGGCTTATATGCTGGTAATTGCAATAATATCAAGTTTCCTCTCAATATGCTTAAAGTTTTGAAGTTATGCTTGTTTTGCTTTCCTATGCTAGTTGATTATTGTTCCCATAAGTTGTCTGCTCACAAAATCCCTATGCATAGGAAGTGGGGTAGACTTAAATGTGATAGTCATATTCTTCATGATGCTCTATTTATGTTTCAATTCTTATCTTTTATGTGAGCATCATTGAAATCATAATGCCTAGCTAGGGGCGTTAAACAATAGTGCTAGTTGGGAGGCAACCCAATTTTAGTTTTGTCCTTTGCTTTTGCTCCTGTTTAGTAATAAATAATTCATCTAGCCTTTGTTTATATGTGGTTTTATGTTTTAATTAGTGTTTGTGCCAAGTAGAACCTTTGGGAAGACTTGGGTGAAGTCTATGCGATCTTGCTGTAAAAAACAGAAACTTTTGCGCTCACGAGATTAGCTGCCATTTTTTTTACTGGAGAGTGCTTTTAGGTTGATTCTTTTTGCAGATGATCAATAGATAAATTCCTCACGTCCACCAATTGATTTCAGAATTTTTGGAGTTCCATAAGTATACGTTTGATACAGATTACTCCAGACTGTTCTGTTTTTGACAGATTCTGTTTTCATTATGTTGTTTGCTTATTTTGATGAATCTATGAGTACTATCGGAGGGTATGAATCATAGAGAAGTTGGAATACAGTAGATATTACACCAATATGAATTTAGAATGAGTTCACAATAGTACCTAAGTGTTTATTCATTTTCTTATACTAACGGAGCTTACGGGTTTTCTGTTAAGTTTTGTGTTATGAAGTTTTCAAGTTTTGGGTAAAGACTCGATGGACTATGGAATAAGGAGTGGCAAGAGCCTAAGATTGGGGATGCCCAAGGTACCCCAAGGTAATATTCAGGGACAACAAAGAGCCTAAGCTTGGGGATGCCCCGGATGGCATCCCCTCTTTCGTCTTTGTTCATCGGTAACTTTACTTGGAGCTATATTTTTATTCACCACATGATATGTGTTTTGCTTGAAGCGTCATTTTGTTTTTTTTGTTTTGCTTGATGTTTGAATAAAATACCAAGATATGAAATTCTAAAATTTTAGATAGTCTTCACATAGTTACATAATTATTCGACTACTCATTGATCTTCACTTATATCTTTCGGAGTAGTTTGTCATTTGCTCTAGTGCTTCACTTATATCCTTTTAGAGCACGGCGGTGGTTTTATTTTGAAGAAATAGATGAACTCTCATGCTTCGCTTATATTATTTTGAGAGTATTTAGAACAACATGGTAATTTTCTTTGGTTATAAACTTAGTCCTAATATGGTAGGCATCCAAGAGGGATATAATAAAAACTTTCATATAAAGTGCATTGAATACTATGTGAAGTTTGATTTCTTATGATTGTTTTGAGATATGAAGATGGTAATATTAGAGTAATGCTAGTGAGTAGTTGTGAATTTGAGAGATACTTGTGTTAAAGTTTGTGATTCCCGTAGCATGCACGTATGGTGAACCGTTATGTGATGAAGTCGGAGCATGATTTATTTTTGATTGTGTTCCTTATGAGTGGCGGTCGGGGACGAGCGATGGTCTTTTCCTACCAATCTATCCCCCTAAGAGCATGCGCGTAGTACTTTGTTTTGATAACTAATAGATTTTTGCAATAAGTATGTGAGTTCTTTATGGCTAACGTTGAGTCCATGGATTATACGCACTCTCACCCTTCCACCGTTGCTAGCCTCTCTAGTACCGTGCAACTTTCGCCGGTACCATAACACCCACCATTACCTTCCTCAAAACATCCACCATACCTACCTATTATGGCATTTCCATAGCCATTCCGAGATATATTTCCATGCAACTTTTCACTGTTCCGTTTATTATGACACGCTTCATCATTGTCATATTGCTTTTCATGATCATGTAGTTGACATCGTATTTGTGGCAAAGCCACCTTCATAATTCTTTCATACATGTCACTCTTGATTCATTTCATATCCCGGTACACCGCCAGAGGCATTCACATAGAATCATATTTGTTCTAAGTATCGAGTTGTAATTCTTGAGTTGTAAGTAAATAAAAGTGTGATGATCTTCATTATTAGAGCATTGTCCCGTGTGAGAAAAGGATGATGGATACTATGATTCCCCCACAAGTCGGGATGAGACTCCGGACGAAAAAAAGAAAAAAAAGAAAGGCCAAATAAAAAAAGAAGGCCCAAAAAACGAGAGAAAAAGAGGGAAGGGACAATGCTACTATTGTGTTTCCACATTTGTGCTTCAAAGTAGCACCAAGATCTTCATGATAGAGAGTATCCTATGTTGTCACTTTCATATACTAGTGGGAATTCTACATTATAGAACTTGGCTTGTATATTCCAATGATGGGCTTCCTCAAATGCCCTAGGTCTTCGTGAGCAAGCAAGTTGGATGCACACCCACTTAGTTTCTTTTGTTGAGCTTTCATACACTTATAGCTCTAGTGCACCCGTTGCATGGCAATCCCTACTCGCTCACATTGATATCTATTGATGGGCATCTCCATAGCCAGTTGATACGCCTAGTTGATGTGAGACTATCTTCTCCCTTTTTGTCTTCTGCACAACCACCATTCTATTCCACATATAGTTCTATGTCCATGGCTCACGCTCATGTATTGCGTGAAGATTGAAAAAGTTTGAGAACATCAAAAGTATGAAACAATTGCTTGGCTTGTCATCGAGGTTGTGCATGATTTAAATATTTTGTGTGATGAAGATAGAGCATAGCTAGACTATACGATTTTGTAGGGATAGCTTGCTTTGGCCATGTTATTTTGACAAGACACAATTACTTTGTTAATATGCTTGAAGTATTATTGTTTTCATGCCAATATTAAACTTTTGTTTTGAATCATACGGATCTGAATATTCTTGCCACAATAAAGAAGATTGCATTGATAAATATGTTAGGTAGCATTTCACATCAAAAATTCTGTTTTTATCATTACCTACTCGATGACGAACAGGAATTAAGCTTAGGGATGCTGATACATCTCCAACGTATCTATAATTTTTGATTGTTCCATGCTATTATATTACACATCTAGGATGTTTTTTATGAATTATATGCTATTTTATATGATTTTTGGGACTAACCTATCTATACCTACTAATAAAGTAAGGATCGTTTTTTCGATTTTTTCATCCGTTCACCATTGATTTTTTTTTCTATTCGAGGTGGTACTAAAGTTTTGTCCGTTCGTCTATTAAAAAAGGAAAATGCCAGATTACGTACATGAGCCACTAGAAGTGTGGCATAGGAAAGCCGGCCCAGTTATTTTCATGTGCATGTAGGTGGAAAAACCCTATTTATCGCCACGAGCTTTAGATAGGCGCAAATTCGCACATGGGGCCATGCTGGGCTGGCCCGTTTTTTCTTTTGTGTTATCTTTTTATTTTTATTTTTCGTTTCTTTCTCTTCTTCTTTGGTCTTTTTTCCTTTCAGAATTTTTTCCATGTTTTCATAAATTCAAGTTTTCGAAAAAGTTCACAATATCATAAAATTTTGAATTTTCAAAAAAAGTTCAGAATTATAAAATGTACTCCATTTTCTTTGTGTTATGTTTCTATTTTTCTTTTTCATTTATTTCCCTTCTTCTTTGATCTATTTTTATTTCAAGTTTTTTCCCTTTTTTCATAAATTCAAAATTTTCCAAAAATTTCAAAATATCATAATTGTTTGACTTTTTTAAAAAAATTCAGAATTATAAAATTTATTTCATTTTGAAATATGTTCGGAACATTAAATATTTGTCCCCATTCCAAAATAGTCGCAAATTCGCACAGGGCGTCCGTGCTGGGCTGAACCGTTTTTTTTTGTTTTGTGTCATGTTTATATTTTTCTTTTTCCATTTCTGTCTATTTTCCTTTCTTATTCTTTTGTCTTGTTTTTCAAGTTTATTTTTCTTGTTTCCTTTTTTCGTAAATTCTAAATTTTCTTAAAACTTCATAATATAAAAAATATTTTTAAAAAAATGTTCGGGATTTTAAAATATATACCATTTTGAAAAATGTTAAGAACATTAAATCTTGGTTTTCATTCAAAATTTGGTTTAGATTTTTAAAATAATGTTCCATTTTTCTTTGTGTTTTCCAAATTTCTTCGAGATTTTCCAAAAAGATGTATTTAAAAAATGTTCCAAATACGAAATATATTCTTGTTTTGGTGAAATGTTTGCAAATTCAAAATAATGTCAGGAAACATATTTTCCAAAATTCTTCTGAATGTTCAAAGTGTGTTTAATTTAAAAAAAATAGAAATTCGAAACCTGTTCATGTTATTATAAAAGGTTTATGTTTTCAAAGAAAATTGTGAATTTTGAGTGTTTCCTATTTTTTTGTGTATTGATGAAAATGTAAATAATTTCAAAAAATGTTCGGGATTTTCAAAATTTCTCATGTTTCCAGGAATGTTCAACAATTTATATATTTTAAATAGTTCATCTTTTTTTCCAATCTGACCTTGGAGTATGATCTTAAAGGTTTGAGCTGGCCATTGGTTGGTAGGGCTCGTTTTTTTCTTTGAGTGGCTAGCAGCATGTAGTCGGGTCTTTGAGGGCACGATTTTGATCCCTCAACTCATCATTTTTTTTATTTTTTCATGCCTTACTAACATAGGTCGTCTTGGCGCCTCCCAGTGTGCGTCCCATGCGCTATTTTACGCAACTAGCGTCATATAGTAGCCCCCATGCAGTTGGCCCAAGAAAAAATTGCTTCGTCGCATAGGCTGTATTATGCCTCAGCTGCACTCCCCGACTGGGTCGTTCGAAGGAGCAAATTTTTTTCCTTGGGCCAATAAAAGAGAATATGCTGGTTTGGCTCGAATAAAAAATTTGTGGGCACGCGAGCGCTAAAATAATCAAAGAGAATAAACACTAATAGAGAAGGGACATTGCTGCCTAGTTATGCGCTAAATATGCTAATGAAACATGATTTATGCGCTACAATTAGTAATCCATCCGGTTATGCCATTGTAAGACAGAATTGTCGAAGCAACTGTGCCCCGAAGGTCACCGCATAGCTACCAAACGAGGAGGCAGATACAACCCCTAGGCAGAGGCAGACCCCAAGGGAAAAAAGGCACGACTTGGATGGTTGCCGCCACACCGACTAACCCCACCACTATCAAGATCTCGCGCGACAAACATGACCCGCGAGAAGACCACAACTCCTCTCTCTATTGCACCGCTATGGAGA
The DNA here is from genome assembly GCA_032464435.1 of Aegilops umbellulata. NCBI lineage: Eukaryota > Viridiplantae > Streptophyta > Magnoliopsida > Poales > Poaceae > Aegilops > Aegilops umbellulata. The sequence continues at coordinate 634,296,012 of CP136057.1, read as the reverse complement.
TCATTTTTGATGGACACATCAATTTTCTCTCCCATTGTTTTTTCAAAGAAACATCTCTCCCGTTGCAACGCACGGGCATATGTGCTAGTTAACCTAGAGCCCAATTCCAGTTTCTGTTTTTCCTTATTTTTGAGTTTCGCAGAAAAGGAAAACCAAACGGAGTCCAATTGACCTGAAATTTAACGGAGATTATTTTTGGACCAAAAGAAGGCCATGGAGTAAAAGAGTTGGGCCAGAAGAGTCCTGAGCTGCCCACGAGGGTGGGGGGCGCGCCCACCCCCCTAGGCGCGCCCCCCTACCTCGTCGACAGCCCGGAGACCCCCCTGACTTGTTTTTTACGCCAAAACCTCTTATATATACAAAAACCTCCAGAACATAACCTAGATCGGGAGTTCCGCCGCCGCAAGCCTCTGTAGCCATCAAAAACCAATCGGGACCCTGTTCCGGCACCCTGCCGGAGAGGGGGGGATCCCTCACCGGTGGCCATCTTCATCATCCCGACGCTCTCCATGACGAGGAGGGAGTAGTTCACCCTCGGGGCTGAGGGTATGTACCAGTAGCTATGTGTTTGATCTCTCTCTCTCTCTCTCTCTCTCTCTCTCTCTCTCGTTCTTGATTTTGCACGATCTTGATGTATCGCGAGCTTTGCTATTATAGTTGGATCTTATGATGTTTCTCCCCCTCTACTCTCTTGTAATGGATTGAGTTTTCCCTTTGAAGTTATCTTATCGGATTGAGTCTTTAAGGATTTGAGAACACTTGATGTATGTCTTGCATGTGCTTATCTGTGGTGACAATGGGATGTTCATGTGATCTACTTGATGTATGTTTTGGCGATCAACTTGCGGGTTCCGTAACATTGTGAACTTATGCATAGGGGTTGGCACACGTTTTCGTCTTGACTCTCCGATAGAAACTTTGGGGCACTCTTTGAAGTTCTTTGTGTTGGTTGAATAGATGAATCTGAGATTGTGTGATGCATATCGTATAATCATACCCACGGATACTTGAGGTGACATTGGAGTATCTAGGTGACATTAGGGTTTTGGTTGATTTGTGTCTTAAGATGTTATTCTAGTACGAACTCTATGATAGATCGAACGGAAAGAATAGCTTCGTGTTATTTTACTATGGACTCTTGAATAGATTGATCAGAAAGAATAACTTTGAGGTGGTTTCGTACCCTACCATAATCTCTTCATTTGTTCTCTGCTATTAGTGACTTTGGAGTGACTCTTTGTTGCGTGTTGAGGGATATTTATATGATCCAATTATGTTATTATTGTTGAGAGAACTTGCACTAGTGAAAGTATGAACCCTAGGCCTTGTTTCCTAGCATTGCAATACCGTTTATGCTCACTTTTATGGCTTGCTACCTTGCTGTTTTAATATTTTCAGATTACAAAAACTTATATCTACCATCCATATTGCACTTGTATCACCATCTCTTCGCCAAACTAGTGCACCTATACAATTTACCATTATATTGGATGTGTTGGGGAAACAAGAGAATCTTTGTTATTTGGTTGCAGGGTTGCTTGAGAGAGACCATCTTCATCCTACGCCTCCCACGGATTGATGAACCTTAGGTCATCCACTTGAGGGAAATTTACTACTGTCCAACAAACCTCTGCACTTGGAGTCCCAACAACGTCTACAAGAAGAAGGTCGCATAGTAGACATCAGTTTTGCCCTCTATTCTGGCATTCTACAGTTCAGTCCACAGATAGAACCCTTCCATTTGATACCAATGCATACTTAGTATAGATCTGATGCTTGCGAGTACTTTGGATGAGTACTCACGGTTGCTTTGCTCCCCCTCCCCCCTTCTTTCTTCTTTCTGGTTGTTTCAACCAGATGGTGGACCCCAGGAGTCAGATGCCACCCCCGCCGACTACGACTACTACCCCGAGGGCGCTTACTACTATGTGGAGCCTGTCGTCGACCAGGAGTAGTTAGGAGGTCCTAGGCAGGAGGCCTTGCCTCTTCGATCGTTGCTTCATTTGTGCTAGCCTTCTTAAGGCAAAACTTGTTTAACTTATGTCTGTACTCAGATATTGTTGCTTCCACTGACTCTTGTGCTTTCGAGCTTTTGTATTCGAGCCCTCGAGGCCCCTGGCTTGTAATATGAAGCTTGTATTATTTCAATTTGTGTCTAGATTTGTGTTGTGATATCTTCCCGTGAGTCCCTGATATTGATCGTACACATTTGCGTGCATGATTAGTGTATGGTTCAATCGGGGGCGTCACATCAATCTACTGATATTGTTTATATATATAAGTATAATTAAAGGTAGTTTGTGTAAAATTGTGGGGTGCTTACCAGCGGGAGGGCTTCGTTTTTAGGTGTGTCTTTGAGTTTAAGTAGGGTTTGTGTCCAAGTCAGGAAGACAAGGCGACAGTGACTTCCTGAAGATAAAATAAGGTTCTCCCCACCTAGCACCCGTCCCGGTGGTGCTTCTAGCATCGTCGGTGAGCGTGTGGAGGTTTGCCTTTGAGAAATCTCGTGGGATTCGGTTGTCGTTTGTTTTCGATGGATCCACTTGGATCTGGTCTTTGTTTGTCTACTTCCGTGTGTCTACAAGTTGGATCCTTCCGATCTATGTTTCTCTTCACTAGTGGCGGTTGCTGTTCTGGTGTGATGGTTCTCTAGGGTCTTACCACGACGACTTCTCGAACGTCTACTACAACAAGGTTTGCCTGGCTCCGGTGATGGAGGGGCGATGATGGTAGAGTGCCTTCGGGTCGCTCTAGTGCTTGTAATCATCGCTAGGTGGTCTAAGGACATGGATGTAATTTTTTACTTCTTGTATTATTCGTACAACCTTGACAGTTGATGAATAGCTCGAAAGTTTCCCCCCAAAAAAGAAAGGTGCGGGGTAAACTGACCCACAACTTTTACAAAAGATCGCCACTGCTACATGTGATCCAGGCGATATCAACGGAAAAATTCAAAACTCGGCCTATTCTCTCTATCAACATGATACTTCCTTTTTGTGTGATCCGGTAACGGAACAAAAAGTACCCCACACCTATTTCCCAAAAGAGGTGATCTTGGGTTATCGAACCCATGAAAGGAAGGTTCCCTTGAAGCGATGGTCTCTAGCAAGCTTCTGTCAAAGAAATAATTCCAGCTTTTGAATGGATCAATCAAGCTAATTGTGATGATACACTTATAATAAAAAGAGGTACGAGTATGAGGTCTCAATGTTTACAACCATGTACTTGTGTTGGGACCAAATATGATCTTAATTTGTGCGTTGGAAGTCACCCATCGGGATGTGCTTGTTTCGAATCAAAGTGGGGGACGTGTCCAAATAATATCTTGACCGACACGCGTCTTGCATCAAGAATCATTTGTCCAACTGAAGGCCCTGTCCGTCTCGCGGTGTTGCCTCGATAATTAAGATTATTATAACCAGACAAGAGATTTGGGCGTTTAATGACTACACCTCATGAATCCCTAAGGATTGGATCCATGTTACCGTACTAAACCCTTTTGTCACTGGTGATAAGAATAACACTTCATGTTCTCCCTGCCTTAGCCTCTCCGTGGCTCGATCTTCATGATCTTGGGTACCCGCAGGGATGAAGATCACAGACAAGACAAGAGACATCTACGGAACAATTTTATTTCACACATATGGAACGTTAATTCAAAGCCCTTCCATTGATCCCCACAACAAAGATAGAGGGTCGCAAGGCCTATGCCTCAACCCATATCTTACTGAACTACTCACACATGAAGATTAGATCGCATGAAGAACACATTGAAGAACACATCTTGAAGATTGATTGGTTAATAATATGTCTTACAATGGATGCCTTATGAGATGCACGATTACAAGTATGAACTAGAGGGATATGGACTATGGTGGTGATGGTGGCTATGGAGATGGAAATGGCGACGACTAGGGTTGATGAGAGGGGATAAAGATGGCTCTATTCTAGCTTCACTCCCGGACATTCTATTGACATTTCGGTGTGGTCCCTTTATAAAAGTTGTTCAGGTGGACGAGGAGCCTCGGAATTCACGCCATATGACCGAAACAACGTTTTTTGCACAGTTTCCTCTGGTGCGCCTCCTGACGATTTCTTCTATCTCCTTTCCCATTCCTTTGCATGTCCACGCGTGAATTCTTTCCTTTTTAGCCCATTTTCTGTGGAAAAACATCAAATAGAGGATTTATAGAATTCTTTGCATTCATTAGTCATTAGTAGCAATATCGGAGCAAATATCTCGGTTTAAACAAAGGTTGAATGAGTGTAAAAATATCACTCATCACAATAGTTAGAGTCTTGTTGTGCTCATGTCAGAGAAAACATCGGCCAAAGACTATGTTTATAATTTCTTCACCAAGCAAAGGTCGAGGGTTCTTCATTTTCTATATCAGGGGTGCAGTTATGCGCGCGCGGGGGGGGGGGGGGGGGGGCACCGCCCCCAGCCAGGACAAATCAATAAAGATTTTCTTTTCGTGGGAACATAGTTGGAGGAAATATTCTGACTTTCTCCCTCCCCCCCCCCCCCCCACCCACACACACATTCATCCTTTGCGTATTGTACCATCCTCCTCTACGAAGACACTCTGTACGCTAAGCATCACACACAGCTCTACCACGAGTGCCGCATTGAGGGCACTGTCGACTTCGTTTTCGGCGATGAGAGCACATTGTTCCATAAGTGCGGCATCATGGCACGTCTTCCACTCAATAGACATGAAAAACACCATCACGGCTGAGGGGAGGCTAACGGCCAACGACAGTGGTTGGTTTTTCATTCCAGTTTTGTGATGTGTCTGCCGCTGATGAGCTCACCCGATATGGCTCTGTGGTGGCGACTTACCTCAGTTGTTCATGGCAGGTCAACTCTCGTGTTGTGTTTGTGTAGTGCACCCCAATGGCCTATTATACGACGAGTACAAGAGTGTTGGCGCCAGAGCTGATATGAGCGGCCACGTGAACTGGCCGGGTTTTCACATCACCCAAGAAGTATAGGAGGCCATCAAGTTCACACCTCGAAGCTTCATCCAGGTTGATGAGTCATGCCAGTAAACATGGTCCATTTGCGCATAAAAGAGCTTGGGGTGGGGTGGGGGGCGAATGACGCCCCTCATGCAAAAACAAGTATTGGTGAGTTGAGGGGTATGCCCCCTATTGGCTTGTACATAGCTCTGCCACTTCTTACTACACTCATCTGATCAGGAAAACATGCTCCATCTCTTTTGTTAGGTGCATCAAAGAACATGTTCCATTTCCCTTATTGTGCAACTCACTCACCATGTTCATTTGATCGGCCAACTATCTTTCTACTTGAAATCACAAGCAACGCATAACTCACTCACCATGTCCCATTTCCCTAGCTTGCACACTTGGTTCTATCGGCAAAGAAAAGGGGCATTTGCGGATGTAGCGGGCGATGCGTTTGTGGCATTGGAAGATAACGGCAAGCACATGATGATGGTGGATGCTCTTGCAGCTGCCCCACGGTCGCAAGATGAACCGCCACATGATCTAGTTAAGAACAGTGTGTACAAGGTGGTGGAGCCTACTTTCATCGTCGAGGATATGTGGAACATGATGTTGGCCGACGAAGGCATCAACGTGACCGCGAGCTACGACGATGGCTATTATACTCGTGAAACGGGGAAGCTAAGTAAGTAGGACGTATACCTGGTCTTGGTCGCTCGCTTTCATGCATGGATGCAATGACGGAGCGACGTCTGGGGCAAACCAGGCTCTGGTGGCCTTCCCAGCCCCCCAAAAAAGGGTGAAGAGTATTTGTTGATTTGGCCCGTCCAGAGAAGTGCCAGCTCGTGTTAGTGTTCGGTAGCCATGGATTAGGTCACCAAATGGTTTTATGAAGATCAATGTTGATAGTGTAATAGGAGACATGGTGTGTCTTCGGCAAGTTCAGTTTCAGATTGGTGGAAGATGCTTTGTACGCAAAGAGGAGCACCAGCAAGGACGGAGGAAGAGATAACTCTGTCGGCGTACATCGCCTGGCATCTATGGAAGGAGAGAAACCGTCGAGTTTTTGAGGATAAGGACCTGACACCGAGGGCATTGGTAAACATGATTCGTGATGACGTAACATTGCTCAGTGAGGCTTTGAGACCTACCCCTACGGCAGAGGGGTAGTGCATGTTCTTCAGGAGTGCCCTCCGATAGGCAACTGTATATGCTTGTGTTCGTTTTATGCTCGGGGTGCTTAACACCCCTCCCCTGTACTTTGTACTGTTTCCCTTCACTATAATGCAAAAGCAGAGCTCCTGCTATTCCCGTCAAAAATAATAGGAGACATGGTGATAGAGGTGATGCGGCTGTTATTTGTCGTGATCAACTAGCTAATTATATGGGTTCATCGACGTTCAATTTCATGGGCATTACCGACGTGGCAACCTTGAAAGACCTAGCATGCCATGAGGATTTGAACATTTCCTGGGTCATTGTCTCTTCGGATTGCTCCATGGTGATAAAAAATATTGAGGCAAACCAAGGTGGGAGGCATGCAACTATTATCCAGGAGATTTGTGCTAGTAAACTAGAATTTTCGGACTGTGATTTTATGTATGAGAGAAGGTCTCGAAACTTTGAGGCTGATTGTACAGCTAAATTTGGTTTGCCTCTAGGTGTAGGAAGACCACATGGCATTGTAATGTTTTCGTTGAAGTGGCTTGAATAAATAATCGCAAGGGCATCTCTAACGCTGACCCTTAAACTGCCCACATACATCTGGACCCACGGTTTGAACAAGTTGTGCCATCCCACGCGGTCTTGCATTGGTCCACAGGGCGGTCCGAATGCACTTTCTCTCTTTAACCGAAGACAAATGTGGGCGACTTTGCGGGCGTCAGGGCAGTCTGATCACCCTGGCCCACCCAAACCCCATCCTCCCTCGCCCGCACACGTTCCCATCCGGTGCCAGCTGCCGCATTCATGGGAATGTGGAGCAGCCGCTCCATATTGGAGCCAGTTCCAGAGCAGACGCGACTTTTCACTGCCTCCGCTATTGAAGTGGCACGCCGGGCGAGGGCACCGCCCGCGACGTGTCCCTGGTGTCCGCGCATGTTCAATGCTGGAGACGCGTTACTGGACGGGACGAAACATATATCTACCATGCCCATTCAATGCCCTGTCCATCCGTATGCCGCCAATAAGCAGGATCGCCACCCGAGAAGCCCACTCCGGCGCCGCGCATTGACGAATCCGGATTCCTGGCCTCACTAGACTCCCCTATTTAAAGGCGGCCACACCCGGCTAACTCCAAACCACAACACAAGGCGCTCCATCCCGCCTTGCACCGCATCCGCCATGACTGCATGCGGAGAAGCTCTATGGGAGAGCCTTTCCACGGAGATGAAGCACGAGGTGGGCGCCCTTGCGGCCGCCTGGCGGAGCCGCCGCGCCAGGCGGGTCGAGGTCGCCTTGCGGGCCAGCTCGCCCGAGGTCTCCGACGACGAGGATGACCCCACGACGAAGATGGGCTCCAACAACACCGCACCGAAGCCCGTGCCTGTGCACGTTTGCTTCACCATGGAGCAGGCGCAGGCACACTACAACGCCGCCATGGCGGAGGTGTGCAGCCTGCGGGGCGCCTATGTCGGTGTTCCAGGAGGCGCAGGAACATGGGTACAACATGTTCCTCCTAGAGCAACACCGGCTTGCAGAGGGCCAGATCTACGGCGAGCATGCGAGCGCGCGAGCGAGGAGGCCGTGCCGGCTATGGCTGTGACAAACCCAACTTCGTCGCGGTGCAGCATGCGATCTACGAGGCCGTCCGCGCTCAAGCCGCCGCTTGCCAGGAAGCGGCCGTCACGGAGGTGCGGCTACAGGCGATCGTGGAGAAGAACAACGCTAATTGCGCCCCCCTAAGCACCGCCGACGAACTATCAGGCGGCCCGGTGGGATGACGACAACGTGGGCGCCAGCATTCCATCGTGGATCTAACGTCCACCGGCGACAGACAAGGTGCGGACTCCTCCGAGGATGATTAGGGTATGTGAGGCGGCAGGGCGTTGTGTCCCATGTGGGCCAGTCCGTTTCCCGTGTTATACTCTTCCTCGTGGAGACCACAGCTTCACTTCATCGTCTTATCATCAGTGTTCATGGAGACGGCGGATGGACGAGGCGGTCCTAGGAAGGGAACAACAAGGGCTTGGACGCCGGCGACCGCCATAGGTTTTTTCTTTGGTTCTAAATGTTTGGAATGTAATAAAAATCCGCCGTGTTTGCATGATTGGCATGCTATTTGTATGAAATCCGTCGTGTTTGCACGAATTTCGTCCCGTTGGTTCATAAAGTTGTTAAATATATACAGATAACGTTTGATGGTGGTCTCCCATATTGGTGCCTGCGGACTGATCTCCCCTGTCCGTGAATGGATGCAGGAGGAAATTTACTGGTCGCCGACGAAGACGCCCTTATACCCATTAAAAATGCTCTCTATTTCGGTGTGCAACAATATATGTGTATGTCATCACGTGTAACTTGAATTTAACATTGGTTGTTTCTTGGGCTTTGTGCCCATACACAACGATAGTATCCATAAGAAGACCGACTTGTTTTTTTAACACACGGTGCACATACATACACACATGCACTCATCTCTTTGAATGCATGCACGCACACACTTATAACCTACCTTAGACGTATCTTTAAGAGATTGAGTCGACACATCATCTTAAGATACACAAAGTCATCACAGCTGTCTCCGTAGTCGACGACAAAGTCATCACAGTTTGTGGTCGAGAAGACTAAAATGAAACCAGAAAAATGCAAACACTAGTTCAAGTCCAGGACTTAAACTCAGATGGGTTGGTTCCACCATAAAGAACCTAATCATCTGAGCTAGCCTCAGTTCACACAGATGGTCTTGTCGTTTCGGGGTTACTGTAGCTAATGATGGAAGCGAGAGTTGAGATTTAGCGGTGATGGAGAGCTATCGAACACATGTACTTTAAAGTGCATTGGGAAACTAGAAATACACTTTTTTATGGACAAATTTTAAACTCAAACATATAGTTTTCACTGAATAGAGGGAGTATGGAAGTTTACATTCCTGCAAAAAAAAGACGGATGAATCAATTTCTTTCTTCTTTTTGTGAGTCGCTATTGGCCGTTGGGCACGCACACGTCCTTTGTTAAATAGATCATTTCTTTTTGGGTCTGTCTAGTACACATCTAGATGTGACATAAAGACATAGTTATGTCACATATAAGTTGATTTTCACTCTGTTTGTAGCCTATTTTTTTTGTCCTAGTTTTTTTTTATTTTTTGTTGCTTCTTTATATATTTGTGTAAGGTTAGATGTGATATTCTTAAAAAGCATCTAGATGTGAATTAGACAAACTGTTTCTTTTTTTTTAAAGGAGATAAACAGATCATTTCCGTTAGGTGGATGGCCAGCACCCCTATTTAATGTAGGGCTCGACGTGTCTACTGGGCACTGGCTCTCAAAGTCTCAATGGTCCATACGGTACTAGTTGCAGCACGTGATGCACGTACGTTCGAGATAGATACGGCTCGACTGCCCCGTCCCTTTGCCTATGAATTCATAGGCGTGAAGATAATCTGGAACTCCACACTAGAAAAAAGAACGATAATGAGACAACTCCAACTTTATCCATCTATAAATGGAGACGAGCTAAGCAGCACATTTGGCATCACAACTCTCTATTACCCACCACTCTTCACCACACAAAGTAGCTGCTTTTGCGATGGCCTGCGCTCCATCTACGGTGAAGGTGGCCGCCATTTCCATGCTGGTGATCCTCTGCGCCGGAACACAGCTTACGGCCGTGCATGGCCGCGGCCCAGCCCTCGACGTTGCGGATGGCGGTGAGGACGACGTCGGCACGGCCCTGCTGCGGCTTGTGATGCCCGCGTCGGCGGCGCTGGACGAGCTGGCCGAGAGGCTGCGTCAGGGCTGGCTTCAGTGCAGTGAATCGTGCCAGACTTGTATATTCGTTTGCGCATGCCAGAACTGTGAGTGTGACGGCCCGCCATCGGAGGAGAACAATAAGTGTGAGCGGGATTGCATCCAGAGAAGGGGCTGCGAATCAATGTGAACAAGACATGGTAATGCTGCTGCTGGTATGTGTTCTTGTGTGTGCAGCGTGTATTCCAAATAGTTACTACCAAGTTCCAATCTGGTTGGTTGTGTAATAAGCACCCGTGGCCCGGCCCTAGGCAGGCAGGCGTACGTGCGTGCATGTGTGCGTTGTGGAGGTACGTATTGTGAGTCTCGTGTCAGTTGTCCCTGGTGTGCACGTATTGTACGTGTCCCTTGATATGTATACATGTTTTCCATCATGACACGAACGCCATGACGGCCGTGGTTCTTTTCCTCCGAGGCATGGGTAAGCTGCTGCGGCAACTCGATCTGTTTCTTCCTCCCCGGCAGCACCGCAACCGACGTCCAACACCACCAACAGCAGACCTTTTTTTTTTAGACAATCCAACAGCAGTCCTCGTGCTCCTGAACGCCCTCCCCCAAGCCGCGGGCGCCCACGGGTATCGCCTTCCTCTCCCCTGGGCGCCCAACCGCACTGGGCCTCTGTCGCGGCGATTCCACACAGTCCGAGCGCGCCAACGCCACAGAGTGCGACCGGTGCCTCTGCAGTTGTCGGTACCAAATCTAGCTGCCAACCAAACTGTTGGAAAATTAGGCAATTTATTAATGATTAATTTCGACATATAAATCATGATTAAAACAACAATCTATCTATTATATAATAATTAAGACAAGAGACAAACAAGCCATTACTTTCGTCCACACAGATTTAATTATCAAGACCGTTAATTTTTCAATATAAACGGCTGAGATTCAAAGGTTTACGTTACATACAAATATTGTGTACGAACATATATTGTATTGTATTGTATTGCACGTAAAAAATCGGTCACGTACATGTCTCTGCAATGGAATAGTACAATCAACATCATAGAAGGACACGTACAAGATACAAAAGAAAAAAGAAGGACACGTACAAGCTTGAGACTAGGAAACCAATCAGAATAAAGAAAACAATCCAATCTCATGTACGTGTACTAATAGGATAGTAGCCAGTTGATGGATGATTGGTCAAATATATCTTCCGTACGTGTGTCCGTTCCCTATAGGAGTCCGCTTTGCATAGGAACTGTATTTTTATGAGTTGGGTTCACGTAGGAATTCTATATGGCCCTAATACAAGTGATGACATCATCCTGATCAGAATTTTAAAAAAGAGCAATAGAGTTGTCCTATTCGGATGATTAAAAAACAATACAGACGTAAACACTCATATGTACGCATATACACGGACCCAATGAACGCACCACACACACTGTACATCTATGAGAACCTCTGAGAGACTGAGCTGGCACATCATTTTTAAATTGTCGAAGTCACCACAAACATCTTTGTAGTGGACGAAAAATTCTCTCCTCCCACTGATTGTGCAATGCTAGAAGACGCAAAATAAATCGAGGAAAATGCGACCACCAGTGCGTCAAAAGAAGTCTTCAATCATATAATTTTGAAGTCACAAAAACACAATTAGTCTAATTTATGGCCAGCATTTTAAAATTGAACTTTCATCATAAATTAGACAAATTCAATATGTTTTATATGTCACAAAAAAATTATACCATTGAATTCTTATTCGGCACAAGTTCTCAGTGTTATTAGTTTAAAGCCATAAAATAATGCAAAATATATATTTAGTCTAATTTATTGTCAAAGTTGTATTCTGTGCACGAGGGAGTAAGAAATTTAAAGCAACAATCAAGTGGTCTTATAAGAAACTAGCAAGGCATTGCTCCCTATTGCACACTATGATATCACCAATGATCTTAGCAAATCTATTCTTTTTTATTTGGAGATATGTATCTATAATATCTATTGTCTAACTGATCAATGTAATCTCTGTTACCTAAATGATGAATACATGTGTAACAACTATGCGTTCCAGGATATCTTCTAATTAGAATTCCAAGTGCATATTCTACTTCATCATATACAAAAATGCTTTTAAAAATTATATCTCCCCATAGATGGAAGTTACATATATCACCAAGGACAAGGAGAATACTAAGGGTTGTGTGAGTAAAACGGGATTCATGCACGTAAAACCTTTAGCCCAAGAACAATGGCGCCAATCTGTTCATGGTTTGACTTGAGTACCGCATCCATGCCTTAGCGGTTAGGGTATGCCGCAACGACCAGTTGAACAAAATTGAGAATAAGATACGGTTTTGGATATGAATCTGTTGTGTAGTGGTCAATGACAAGATTGAACACACCCAGAACAACTAAGTAGAGGCAATGAGACGAGCGCGCAAGTCCGTGAAGTCAGACAATTTGGCAAAAGGAATCGTTGTGCATGCAAAAAGGTTTCAGCTGACTGCTTCACACAAGCAACAAGGTTTGTGCTGAGATGGGTTAACTGTAAAAATAAAAATAATTTGGAATTTTAAAATATGTGTATCGTAAAAGAATTATCTAATGAAGCGTAATTATTTTCTTATTTCTTATATGGCCACGGAAAAGTTATTTACAGGTTCACTACAAAATGACCACTGAATCTGAACACTTGATTTGTACAAGTATAACAATTTGAAGATGTTTCCATCGGATGGCGATTAATGTATGAAATAATATTTTTAAGTTGATTGCTATAGTAGAAATATATCCAATAGCAATAATAGAAACTCAAATAGAATTAATGTTTTCCTCACCAAAGAATGGTAGTCAAACATGTACATTTGCATATATGGCAAAGCACATACATTCCATCTCATATCTAGCGACGCAAAGGCACATGATTTTACGGTGGAAAGACTACATACTTTGCATCATGATTGAACTTATACTACATTTTCCATGTTTTTGAAGAAATTAATAGGACATCATTTTCCAAAAATGAGTAGGACAATTTTCCGGATAAAACAACACATACATACTTAGCAAATGTGGCCACAAAAAGGAGTCTCTCAATCATAACAAAACGTACATATGCAATTTCAAAACTCACAAGAATCTAAATTGATTATTTCAAAACACAAAAATATTTTAATAGAAATTAGTTTAAAAGGAATATAAGTAGTAGATAAAAACTCTAGCCGCGCAAATGCACGGGTAAAACCGCTAGTTAAAATGCATTTGTCCGACATACTAGATGCACCAAACATCATGAACAACATCGCACATGCAACGACAATCATAATTAGAGTTTTGGACGCCCGCGGCCACCATAGGTTTTTTTTGTTCTAAATGTTTGGAATGTAATGAAAGTCCGCTTTATATGAAATCTGTCGTGTTTGCACAAATTTCGTCCCCGTTGGTTCATAAAGTTGTTAAATATATGGGGGCAACATTAAATGGCGGCCTCTCGCATCCGTGTCCGCGGACTGGTCTTCCCCTCTCAGCGAACGGATGTAGAAGAAAATTTATGTGTTGGCCGATAAAGATGCCCTTATATACATTAAAAAATGCTCTCCATTTCGGTGTGCAACAATATATGTGTATGTCATCACGTGTAACTTGAACTTACATTGGTTGTTTCGTGGGTTTTCTGCCAGTAAACTACCAACTACGATTGTATACATAATAAGACCGACCATTTTTTTTAACGCATGGTACATATCCAGACACTCATACATACACACATACCCCCATCTCTATGAATGCATGCATGCACGTATAACCTACCTTACGCGCACCTTTAAGAGAACTAGATTGATACCCCGCGCGTTGCTGCGGGACATGTAGTAGGATTCTAAATATAAAATTACATAGTTTCAACAACCGTTAACAGTTTCTTTTACATATGAAATGCTTTGGGTTGTTTTCAAAGAAATTGACATACAGTTAATTAAGTACACACCTAATATGACATAGGCTTTGCAATTAGTAGTACACGGATACAAAAGATGATTTGATAAACTTGAGTGTCTATCAGAGGCACATCTTGCATAGGTGAATTAATTTTGCAAGATGAATATTGACATAACACATGAGTGAAGTTACCTCCAATAAATAGTGCAAATTGCAGATACAGCAAGCAAATAAATTAGTTCCTAGCACTGAGCCTGCTCCTTAATATTGGTTCAAAAACTATTATTGCAAGCTGGCACAACAGAAACCAAATGAAGCTACTAATTCTATGCTTATGAGTGAGTAGAAAAATATACTATTATACAACCATATTATCTTGACATCTATTGCTGAAAGTACTTCACAATCATCATTCGACCAGCGACGACAATCTGTATATAGATTTATTTCAATCTTTCCTTAATGATGAATGACAAAATTTTAAATCCAGTCAACACCTTAGGGAAAATACATAAATAAAATCCCAAGGCCATGCCTTAGTTAAATCCACCTTTGCTCCAACTACTAATAAGCAAGCAACGATGCTAATTGATACATTGATCTCCACTCTGGTTGAATGCTCGAGAAAGTTGAAAGTGTAAAATTTGATTGAGATACGAAGAGACCTGATCGAAGATGACATAACTGAGAAAACCTGTTGGTGGTGGCACGAAGAAGATATTGTTGGTATGGACTACAAAGACACGCGCGTAGATGGCTTTCGTCGGAATCTTGGTCGAGTTGCCTGCATGTGTGAGTGGTAAGAAGTAGGAGTAGTAGGAAGGTACCACCGATGACCCCTACAACAGGGAGTTAAAAATGCATCAAATGTCAAGAAAATCACCAATTTTCCAATTCTTGAGTTAGACTGTGTATACATCATCATTATATGGATTAAGTTACAGGCTGCTTGAACTTATACGAATATCTCATTTTCAAGGAAACATGTAAGAACTTACATATTCTGTTTTTGTACTATGAGAACGTGTCGTTCCCTGTAATTTTTTCAAATAAAACATTTGCTTGTTAAAAAGGCGATGTGCTGACAAAATTAGAATAAATGACCACTACACAAACTCTCTTAATTAAAAATTTGGCATCAGATCACTGCAAGACTATAAAAGCAGAAGGTCACGGTTCTGTTACCTGTGTTTTTGTTTCAGTTTTGCAAGATGCTCTGCAGCTTCACACTAATGTTAGAGTACATGTCGTAGGAGTTGCTCGACAGCATGAACCCGCCATAATCAGTAGCACCTTCCCGCAGCAGCACTTGTAACAGGAACATGCCCGCATCAAGGTAAACCCGCTGTTTGCAGCATCCAACGATGCGGGCAGTTGTCCACTGCTATGCGGCCACGCACTCTGAAGACTCAATGAGAACTGGCACCTTAACTACACCGACACATCATCGAACAACCTAGAGTCGCAAGTGCAGCCGTGAGGGGCGCGTAAGTGAACGGGTCCATGCCATCAAGCCACATGACACCGAGTAGCCGGGGCCTTTAGGTAGGTGGCCTTGTCATGCCCGTCGGACATCGAGGACAGGTTCCATCCGAGCGCACAACTGCCTGTTTGCTTGATGCGATTGGATGGACTGTTGGAGTCATGCGCGTCTTGTGTCACGAGGATCACCTAAACTCCGTCCTTGTCGATGCCTGCGAGCTGGTGCGTCGTCCCCGACGTGCCCGGCGAGACTCGAAGACTAAGGAGGACACGAGCCTTACGTGCTCCCAGAGGTCGCACCACCGTGAGCATAGCGCAGCTGTGCGGATGCCCGACTTAAGCGGCAGCAAGTTCGGAATTGGCGTTGTAGTGCGTCGGGGAGATCCAAGATGCAATCTACCCACCCGCCGCACGCAGTCGCTTCCTCTCTATCCTCCTTCTCGGTTGCGGCGAGGTGGCGGCAGTGGCGTATAGGAGGAGCATCGCTTTCGATGTGCGTTGTTGGTGTTGTGCGGCCGACTTTGCCGGCGCAGACGGCCGGGGGAGGTAGGCGACCAGCTGTGGACGCACGAAGAGGTTGTTGGCGGCGCAGATGGCCCGATGGACGATCGATCCATCTTTCTATTTTATCGGAGGGGTTATGGGGAGTCGGGGATAAGAGCATGCGTCTCTTCTCTTAATTCTCTCGTCGGTTACAGAATAGGAAGAGGAACAAATGCGGGGAATAAAACCGCAAGCTTTGTTGAAGAAAAAACTAAATGAATCGGTTGGGAGAGACGTGAGGAAGAGACATAGTTGTCAACTTGTGATTGGTTGGTATCTGATGACATGGCATTATGCTGAGTTGGATCATTTGCATGTCAAGAGAATGCCTTTTAGTGGGGAGCAATTTCTTAAAAATGATAGATAAGCCGGCACATTATTTTGAGATACACGAAGTCATCAAAGGTGTCTCCGTATCAGCGATAACATCTTTTTTCACTGAACGAACATAGGTTGGTTCCACCACAAAGAACCTATTCATTTGAGCTAGGCTCAGTTCACACGGATGGTCTTGTTGTTTCGGGGTTACTGTAGCTGGCGTTGGAAGTGAGCGTTGAGGAGTCGGGGGCAATGGAGAGCTGCCGAACACAGGTATGGAAGTTTATATTAGATGGGTGAATCAATTTATTTCTTCTTTTTGTGAGCCGCTATTGGCCGTTGGGCACGCACCGTCCTTTCATAAATAGATCAGCACCACAGCACCCCATTTAATGGAGGACTGGACGTGTCTACTGGGCACCGGCTGTCAAAGTCTCAATGGTCCATATACTAGTTGCTCCACGTGATGCACGTACGTGCGAGATAGATACAACTAGATTGTCCCATCCCTTGGCCTATGCATTCACATGCGTGAAGATAATGTTATTGACGTATAATGTGCTGCCTAGTCTCTTTCATCAGATCGGTCTTTTGGTTGCATTGGCTAGAGCGTGCACTTCTACATGGTATCAGAGCCAAGAGGTCTCGAGTTCAAGACCCGGCTGACGCAATTAAATTGCAGCCCACTTTCGGTCCACATTTAGGCCTGAGGGAGCCACACGTGAGGGGAAGTGTTGACGTATAATGTGTTGCCTAGTCTCTTCCATCAGATTGGTCTTTTAGTTGCATTGGCTAGAGCATGCATTTCTACAAATGCGGAACTCCGCACCAGAAGAAAAAATGATAATGCGAGAACTCCAACTTTCTCCCTCTATAAATAGAGACGAGCTAGGCAGCATACTTGACATCGCAGCTCTCTACTACCACTACTCTTCAGAGTCTTCACCACACAAAGTAGCTGCTGTTGCGATGGTCTGTGCTTCATCTACGGTGAAGGTGGCCGCCATCTCCCTGCTGATGATCCTCTGCGCCGGAACACAGCTCACGGCCGTGAAGCACACGCCAACTTTCTCCCTTTATAAATAGAGACGAGCTAGGCAGCATACTTGACATCGCAGCTCTCTACTACCACTACTCTTCAGAGTCTTCACCACACAAAGTAGCTGCTGTTGCGATGGCCTGTGCTTCATCTACGGTGAAGGTGGCCGCCATCTCCCTGCTGATGATCCTCTGCGCCGGAACACAGCTCACGGCCGTGAAGCACGCGCCAACTTTCTCCCTTTATAAATAGAGACGAGCTAGGCAGCATACTTGACATCGCAGCTCTCTACTACCACTACTCTTCAGAGTCTTCACCACACAAAGTAGCTGCTGTTGCGATGGCATGTGCTTCATCTACGGTGAAGGTGGCCGCCATCTCCCTGCTGATGATCCTCTGCGCCGGAACACAGCTCACGGCCGTGAAGCACGCGTCGGTGGCGCTGGACGAGCTGGCCGACAGGCTGCGTCGGGCTGGCTTCTTTTTTTTAATAAAAGAAGGGATCACACCCCTCTGATTTTCATTAACAAAAACCATCGCGTTCTTGAGCTACAGAACACTGACTAAACATAAACCAAAAGATAGACAGGGGTGTGCAGCATAGCATCAGCCAAGCTGATCCACCCCTCGCCCAACGACAAGTTCTCCAGGGCTAACATCCACTCCAACCAAGTTATTACAGTCATCCAGGACTAAGGAACCGAACTAAGCAAAAGAGAGGGCAAAAGAAAACAAAGAAACAAGAAGCAAAGCAGTCCATTCGTCCTCCAGGGAAGAGATCTCCTTCATTCCAGCCTTGGCACATTTATTCTCCACCCTTGAGAGGCCGTGTAGACTTCACTTGCCACCTATTCTAACAATCTTTCCCCCAACTCCAGCACCTTTTTTTGCTGCTCCCTTATTGATGGAGTCCTGGATTAGGGGGTATCCGGACAGCCGGACTATATCCTTTGGCCGGACTGTTGGACTATGAAGATACAAGATTGAAGACTTCGTCCCGTGTCCGGATGGGACTTTCCTTGGCGTGGAAGGCAAGCTTGGCAATACGGATATGTAGATCTCCTTCCTTGTAACCGACTCTGTGTAACCCTAGCTCCCTCCGGTGTCTATATAAACAAGAGGGTTTAGTCCGTAGGACAACAACAATCATACCATAGGCTAGCTTCTAGGGTTTAGCCTCTACGATCTCGTGGTAGATCAACTCTTGTAATACTCATATCATCAAGATCAATCAAGTAGGAAGTAGGGTATTACCTCCATCGAGAGGGCCCAAACCTGGGTAAACATCGTGTCCCCCGCCTCTTGTTACCATCCGCCTTAGACGCACAGTTCGGGACCCCCTATCCGAGATCCGCCGGTTTTGACACCGACATTGGTGCTTTCACTGAGAGTTCCTCTGTGCCGTCATCATAAGGAAGGATGGCTTGTCTCATTGTCAGGGACAACATCACCTCTGGGGGAGCCCTGGTTGTAGGCCAAACTCTCCGGCTAGGCGGCTTCGTCATGACCGCCCGTTCGGCCGCTGTGCCGACAATGACTTCTCAGGTCATCGAAAACAGCCTTCACCTCGGCTCGGAACTTGCCGAGCGGATGAATCCGATGGAGCTATCCTCTTTGAATGAACTTTTGGATTGCATCGCCGCTTTGGGAGCCGCTACGGACTATGATCGGATCGGGCTTAAACCCGACCAAAGGGAGATTAACTCTCCGCCGGTCACCCATCAGATAGCGGTGGTGGAGGAGCAATGCGACGATTCTTCCTCTATCCCGAGGACGAACTATTTGCGGATTTTCGAGCTCTCCGAGCCGGATACCCGTCTACGGGAGGACATCACCCAAACCCTGAATCTAGAATCAGGCAGCATGCCGAGCCCGCTGGGCAAAATCCCGGAGCCCGAACTCCTAAGATCGGAAACTTCCCCGCCCTTGGGTCTCAGATTGGGTCAAGGTCCGGACTTAAATCCACCCACCCACCCAGATATAAATGATCTTCCCCACATTAGGCAAGAGCCCCAGGAGACAGTACATCACTATTGGGCCAGATTCCTCCTTGTAATGAACATGGTCAAGGACTTTCGCGAGGTAGACACAATTTCATTCTTTTGCAGTAATTGCACGGACAAGGGAATCCTCAACGCCATAAGTCGTCGTGACATAGCACACTTCGCTGACTTGGTGGCCATAGTACGGAAGTACTGCGCGATGAAAAGCGCCTGGAAAACCCAAACAACATTTTGGGATAATCCGGCCCTGAAAAAACCCCCAGTCCGAACTAAAAGGGCGCACTCTCATAAGTCGCCCGACTCGATTACAAAGAAGCAAAAGCCCACTATAGGGCGTGGAACTGTATTGGAGGGATGGCTTAACGGGCCCTGCAAAATTCATAGTACAACGGATACCATACCAACACACAACCTTAGAGCATGTTGGGTACTCTGGCAGGTGGCCAAGAGCGGTGAAGATCTCCTCATTAAAAATACCACAGAGCACAACCCCGCGGATAACAACAGTACAGTATTGACAGTCTTCGAGACCTTCGCCTCAAATAATAGGTGTAAGCGAGCACTCCGTAGCCTTGCCGAAGTCTGCCACGTGGCAGCAATAAATCCATGGAGCGACACGGCTATCACCTTCAATGTCAGTGACGAACCTAAATTCCGAACAGCCCGAGCACCAGCCGCCTTGGTCCTTAGTCCAATTGTGGACGGCTTTCGACTTACTAAAGTGCTCCTGGAGAGCGGCAACGGATTAAACCTCATTTATGAG
This sequence comes from Aegilops umbellulata, assembly GCA_032464435.1. Taxonomy (NCBI): domain Eukaryota; kingdom Viridiplantae; phylum Streptophyta; class Magnoliopsida; order Poales; family Poaceae; genus Aegilops; species Aegilops umbellulata. Next base: position 634,276,044 of record CP136057.1, on the reverse strand, counting down.
GAGACTCTTCCAAAAATGGAAATAGACAGGAACCGCATTGAGCAAAGCAGCACGACCTTCAGAGGAATCATCCCTAGTCGGGAGGCAAGATGCACTGGGAAAATCACACTATATGTGGTATTCGGCACGCCAGAGAATTATAGGTCCGAAGAAATCACATTCCAAGTGGCCCCGTTCAGTAGCGGATACCACGCCCTTCTAGGACGGGAGGCATTCACGATCTTCCAAGCCATACCCCATTACGGGTACATGAAGCTCAAAATACCCGGGCCCAATGGAATCATCACTCTAGCTAGTGATCCGGACATAGCACTCTGCGCCGAAAACAAAACAGCCGCACTGGCCCTCGAGGCATTATCTGAAGCCCTCTCGGCCGAGGAATTAACTGTGCTGCGCTCCACAGTGGACACGGACGACGTGATACTCGACAAGAGATCCAAGTCCACCTCTTTCAAACCAGCGGATGAAATAGTCAAATTCCAAGTCCATCCAACGGACCCTACAAAAACAGCATCCATCGGGGCACAGTTAAACCCCGCTGTCGGTGTCAAAACCGGCGGATCTCGGGTAGGGGGTCCCGAACTGTGCGTCAAGGTCGGATGGTAACAGGAGACAAGGGACACTTTATTTTACCCAGGTTCGGGCCCTCTCGATGGAGGTAAAACCCTACTCCTGCTAGATTAATATTGATGATATGGGTAGTACAAGAGTGGATCTACCACGAGATCAAGGAGGCTAAACCCTAGAAGCTAGCCTATGGTATGATTGTGTATGATGATGGTTGTGGTTGTCCTACGGACTACAACCCTCCGGTTTATATAGACACCGGATAGGGTTAGGGTTACACAGAGTCGGTTACAATGGTAGGAAATCTTGAATATCCGCACGCCTAGCTTGCCTTCCACGCCAAGGAAAGATCCTTCCGGACACGGGACGAAGTCCTCAACTTTGTATCTTCATAGTCCTGGAGTCCGGCTGAAGGTATAGTTCGGCTATCCGAACACCCCCTAATCCAGGACTCCCTCAGTAGCCCGTGAACCAGGCTTCAATGACGACGAGTCCGGCGCGCAGATTGTCTTCGGCATTGCAAGGCGGGTTCCTCCTCCAAGTTCTTCAAGAAGATTATAAACACCAGAAATAGTGTCTGGCTCTGCAAAATAAGCTTCCACATATTGTCATATAGAGAATAACACAAATCAAATCTGCTGACGTATTCCGCAGTGCGTCATAACACTGCGGCCAAGCTCTTTATATAAATTGTTTTAATTGTTCCACCTCAGCGTGTTTAGCGAGGCAATTTCCTTGGCACGTCTTGTCAAAGCAAAGATCGTGTGCCCCTTTTAACGGGATTCTCATCAATACGGACGTGAGTAACCCAACCGCGCCATTTATCACGACTCTTGTGAGGCAAGCGAGTTTTACTAGGCCGGTGGGGACACATAGCCGCATCCGCCCATATAAGGGGATAAGGATCCACCTTTTTACCTACGCCTTCTTCCTCCTTTGCCTACCCCTCTTCTTCGCACCCGAGCTCCAGCGCCCGACCGCTTCCCAGCTCTAACGCCGGAATGTATCCGAGCTCCAACGCCGGACTGTATCCGAGCTCCAACGCCGGACTATGTATCCGAGCTCCAACGCCAGACTGTATATTCGAGCTCCAACGCCAGACTATATCCGAGGTGTCGTAAATCACCTTGGTTTAAAGAAGTTTGAAGGAGTTTAGCCGAGCTTAATGCCGGAAATGCCCTCTATGGAGCCAGCCACTAGTGCCCGAGCTTTATGCCGGACTGCTTTCGAGGTGGTGCACCACCCCGAATGTGGGCCGATTTTTGTCAATATTTTTGATCGGTGCAATTTATTCTCTGCCGAAATATATAGCCAGTAGCCCTCAAGGTGGGTATCGGTCTAAAACCCGAGGTGCACATGAAGGATGACACAAGACCACTGATCCCCGTAGCTGCTGAGACTCAGGTTGATTTGCAAAATCGGTTTGAGGATCAAGTCCTAGCTCGGCAGAATACTTCGGGACACAAAAAGCGGCGTGCTCAGTCCTCGAGACTCAGGTTGGGTGCGGCCGACCAACCTGAGGATCAAAATCTCCTCGGAAACTATATTGCACATAAAATTTTCTGCATTGGACAAGCAATGCAGTAGCCCCCGAGACACTGGTCGGGTGGCAACACCAGATCAGGGGATCAATATGCCCCTTTAATATGTTTAAATAATAAGCCCGAAGCCCAGTAGCCCCCGAGCCTTAATGCGGGCACGGGTGGCCGAATTAAGGATCGATATCCATAGTAAAATCACAAATTGTGTGTAATGACTCTTATGTATCCAAGTACTTTACGTCATTTAATGCTCAGATCCGCATTGTACAAAACTTTATTAACCGACCATCGGCTTCCACCTCCTCGGCCAGTAGCCGAGGAGTGTTTGTCTTACTTTATAAAGCCTTTATGAGGGCAAAGATTTACGACAAACAGGACAATCTGGCCATACGGTTTTATAAACAAATGTACGCGGAGAGATATGTTATATTACTGTTTAACAGAAGAAATGTCTTCCAAAGAAAATAGTCCCGCTATCGGTTCCTTTCTTTGGGTTGTCATGCTAAGCATGATCATAAAACCTCAGCTCCAATGTAAGAGCAAAATATCGAGGATTTAGTTTGGGAGGCTAGTTAATTGCCCTCGGTAGTGTTCGGCGACAGTCGAGGTCAAGCCGTAAACACTTCGGCCAATGTTATGAACGGCCTGTTATTTAACATAGTCATCGGATCGCTGACCAGTTTACGCTTATTGTGACAGTCAGTTTTCGGCTTTCTCCACTGAGGTGCTTAACCATGTGGGCTGGAAGCACAATCAAAGTGCTTCTCCCTTTGCACGCCCAGCCGAACAAAACGGTACGTAGGAAGCAAGTGCAGGAGCCGGGCAACCCAACTATTGACCGAAGACACAATTCGAAACCGATGCATATATAGCAATATCCGAGAATATTTTTGCCAAATCTCTAAAGGAGTCCGACATTGCACTGCGAGACTTGTGCTGAAAACACACAAATAGTTTATAAGTGCCAAAAAGCTTGGAAAATCAAGAAATGTCAGTAAGAACATGACGTACGAACAATATCAAGTGTTTGGTGCCAATCCGAAAATTGGTCTTAGAAAAAAGAAGTGCTTCTGTCGTGTTTTAACATGATACATCCTATCTCAAGACTGCGAGCGGGTCAGCCTACGGCTTCAACCTCCTATCCCGAGGGCGGAGTACTTCTCATCAGGCCAGTTTAGCAAACTAAACTCTAGCGGCTTTGAGAGAGAAATTAGGCTCCCCGGCTAGTGACCGCACACTCATGTCGAAAAAAGGAGTGATAAATAATAGTAACTTTGCAATGACTAAGAAGAAAAACACTTAGTATGAAACGGCTCAAATAAACATAAGAGCCCTCAAGTGACTTGGGTAAAAGTTGACTATATAATGTAAGGTGACATGTAGAATGCCTTCTAGCCGGATTGTAGATCGTTTGTCATAGCGGACCTTTTCGCTTCAACCTCTGGACCCAATAGTCCGGAGTGTGTCCGAATACCCTCGCGGTTATAAAAACCGGGGCATGCGTGGAGACCAGGCGTAGGGGTCATTAGTGCTTTATCAGACAAGTGCCCAACTAGGTATGTTATATTACATGGTTAGTAAGAAACATCTTTCAGGGAGAATAGTTCCGTTAGGGGTTCCTTTCCCTGGGAGGCATGCCCTAAAGTGCATGTCCGGACTGCGAAAAGAGCAGAAAAACATCTGGGGCAGGTAAATAAATAGGTAAGAAATCATCTTTTAGTTCACCGACCGAGTATTCCCTTAAGAACGCTAGCTTTCGGCTTCACCCAGTCTGAGGTACAAATCCGGCTGACCCGGCAGTAACAATCGCAGAGGTGCTCCCTTTACCACCTAGCCGAACAATCGGGAACGTAGGGGTAAGCACAGGAGCCAGGCAACCCAGCTTGGCCAAAACTTAAGTCATATCGATGCATATAATGGTGAATAAAAGGTACATGCAGAAATGTGACACATGTGTGGGGGCATAAAGCCCGTATTAATAAGCTTCTGTTAAAGAAGCCCCCAGGTATAATGAGCGCGGGCAGCGCGTCAAGTATGTGTGAACAAAGTTTGGACAAGAAAATTTTTTACAAGAAACTTTTTTTTTCAAAAAAGTATAACGCTTGGTCGAACCGAACGCAAGTTAGAAATTAAAGCTTTGAGCATGAAAGCGACTTAGCTGGTTAATGTGTTCGCAGTCCGAGGTTGATGCGGGACAAGGTTCTATCCCCCAAGCCGGTCCCGAGGTGGCGGAGCGGAGAGCTCGACACGTCGAAGTGGTGACATAGAACGGTCGATGCAGACCGGCAGAGTGACGCCGAAGTCCCCGGATCATTTTCCTGTGCACAAAAAATAGTGCAAACCGGAGATAGTAGTAATAATGATAATTAAAAAAAAATCATTGCATAATGAATAATTTATGCAAAGTGAGTAATAAAAGAAATATGGCCTGGCGCCGAAGTCGATGTCGATGCAGGGCGTCGGCGTGATGTGGTAAAGGCATGGCAAAGCCTTAATTCACAGGTCGGTCCGCGCTCCGGATGCGGCGTTCGCTGGACTATGTACGGAGACTGACCGAACCAGCATGCGACCATCGTTAATGCGGCCACCATTTGATAGACCTGTGAACATATGATGGACAAACCAGAGTAATAATTCCTTGGAAAAAATGAACCCAAACATGCAAAAAATATTAGGATTAATAGCACCTGGTTTATTTGTTGTAGTAATCCAAAGGAAGATGATGCTGGCAAAGGTTGGCTTGCCGAGGCAAAGCCCTCGGTCCAGCCAATCGTGACGAAGCCCGTCGGCTAGTGATGCCAAATTGTCCGGAGTAGGTTGATGAAGAGATGATGAATCCTCCGGTCCAGCCGAGATGTCGAAGCCTCGAGGCCAGTCGATGAGTCGAAGTAGTCCGGCGTGATGGACACCGGCTTGAAGGGGCAACAGTGCGGCCCTGCCGATGCAGGTCGTGACGTGGTCAATGCCGGCTTGATGAAGCGACCGTGCGGTGATGCCGGTATGCCTGCTCCGTGTAATCCGTGGGGCGGCGATGTTGGTGATGATTTGTCCTTCGCGATGCCGGACTCTTGTTCGGCTTGCCGAGATGATGATCCGAAGAAGTTGAGCTCGGCTCAACAAAGTGACGACGTGTCTAGCGCAGGTCGGCAGCCGTGGAGCAATATTGCCGGACTGGTTTGACACCAGCAATGATGTTGAAGATCATGTTCAAAAGATCTTAAAGTTAGTGGGATGTGTTTGGGAACAATACACAATATCCCATACAAAACTTCCTTCAAAAAGGATGTCTGAAATCCCGTTCGTAAAAAAGATGAATTCGGGTCGGATTCGTTTTCGCGCAGAAAACAGATCTGAAAAGTGATGCACTAATCGGAAGGTTCCCGAAGTTCGGACGGTCGGATCGAGCTGAAGTTCGGAGGGGTGGTAGATATAGGAATTCCGCAGCCGATCAACGGTTGGATCTTTCAAAGGACGTCCGAGCTAGAAGCTAGACACCACGCCCTAAACTCATCCAGATTCCCGTCCAGATTTGACAGGGCTCCGGTATATCGTGGATTGCCAGATATTCCTCCATCGGAACTCAACGAAATTTTCCAGGGTTGTTGTAGACTCAATTCCGCACAATTCTGCCAAAGCGATCGTCAAAGCGATACTCGAGGAGGTGGTGGCAGCAGATACGAGTTCGCTGTCCAGAAAAACAGCACGGTCGCTTGAGGGCAATGTTGACGTTGAGCCCCCGAGCTTCATGGATGATTCCTCCGTGATCTTGATAGAGATCGGAGTTGATGTTTGATGAAGGCCCTTGTCCGAACATGGTGATCCAAACACGGGGCGCAATTCTTAGTCGAGCCAAGGTGACCAGTCGAGCTGGTGACGAAGATGCCGATGTCGCAGTTGATCTACAGGCGAGCCATCGATCCTTTTGTCGATCACACAGTGGAACTCTCAATGAAAGCACCAATATCGGTGTCAAAACCGGCGGATCTCGGGTAGGGGGTCCCAAACTGTGCGTCAAGGTCGGATGGTAACAGGAGACAAGGGACACTTTATTTTACCCAGGTTCGGGCCCTCTCGATGGAGGTAAAACCCTACTCCTGCTAGATTAATATTGATGATATGGGTAATACAAGAGTGGATCTACCACGAGATCAAGGAGGCTAAACCCTAGAATCTAGCCTATGGTATGATTGTGTATGATGATGGTTGTGGTTGTCCTACGGACTACAACCCTCCGGTTTATATAGACACCGGATAGGGTTAGGGTTACACAGAGTCGGTTACAATGGTAGGAGATCTTGAATATCCGCACGCCTAGCTTGCCTTCCACGCCAAGGAAAGATCCTTCCGGACACGGGACGAAGTCCTCAACTTTGTATCTTCATAGTCCTGGAGTCCGGCTGAAGGTATTGTTCGGCTATCCGAACACCCCCTAATCCAGGACTCCCTCACCCGCTGTAGACGCCGCACTACGGGAGTTCCTGCGCGAGAATTGGGACATATTCGCTTGGCATCCTTCAAACATGCCAGGAATCCCACGCAGGCTGGCCGAGCATAGCCTAAACATTCTAAAGGGATTTAAGCCGGTCAAGCAGACTCTTAGGCGTTTCTCTGAACCCAAGCGACAAGCCATGGGAGAGGAGCTAGCCAAGTTACTGGAGACCGGATTCATTAGAGATATAAAACATCCGGACTGGCTAGCAAACCTGGTGATGGTACCAAATAAGGACAAATCCTGGCGCCTGTGCGTTGACTTTAAAGACCTCAATAAGGCTTGCCCAAAGGATCCATTTCCCCTCCCTCGCATCGATCAAATCATCGATGCTACCGCAGGACATGGTTCATTGTGCTTCCTCGACGCATACTCCGGTTACCACCAAATCAAGATGGCGGAATCCGACCAAGCCGCAACGGCATTTATCACTCCATACGACCCCTTCTGTTTTAACACAATGCCCTTCAGGCCAAACAAATGCCGGCGCAGCGTATCAACGCATGATTCAGACATGTTTGGAAAAGAAGATCGACAAAACAGTGGAGGCATACGTAGACGATGTGGTCGTCAAAACCAGACACGTCGAATCCTCAATAGAAGACTTGAGACTCACGTTCGACGAACTCCAAACATATGACATCAAGCTCAATCCGGAAAAATGCGTTTTCGGCGTGGCCGCCGGAAAGCTCTTGGGCTTCATAGTCTCGAGTAGAGGAATTGAAGCGAATCCGGCCAAAATCCGAGCTCTGTTGCAGTTGGCTATCCCAACCGACCTCAAGCAAATCCAGAAGTTAACTGGATGCGTGGCGTCTTAAGCCGCTTTATCTCCCGACTAGGGGAGAAGGCACTCCCCCTTTATCGCCTTCTCCGGCGAACCGAACACTTCGAGTGGACGGACGCAGCCACGGCCGGATTGGAAGAAATAAAAGCCATCCTGGCCACCAACCCAATCTTGGCCACTCCAAATGTCGGCGTACCAATGCTATTATATAGCGGCAACTCACCAAGTTGTAAGCGCAGTGCTCGTCATCGAACGAGAGACTGACGGACATAAATTCCTGCTTCAAAAACCGGTATAATATGTGTCCACCGTCCTTACTCCATGCAAATCACGGTACCCACACTATCAAAAGATAGCATACGCGGTATTTATGGCATCCCGAAAACTACGGCACTACTTTCAAGAGTGTTCGATCACGGTGGCCTCGGAAGTACCACTCAACGACATAATAAACAACCGCGATGCCACAGGCCAGATTGCCAAATGGGCTATTGAGCTCCTCCCGTTCGACATAACATATAGACCTCGGCCAGCCATTAAGTCGCAAGTACTGGTCGATTTTGTCGCCGAATGGACAGAAGCCGAACTCCCTAAAGAGTACGGTGCGTACTCCAATTGGATCATGCATTTCGACGGCTCTAAAATGCTGGCGGGTATGGCGGCTGGCGGCGTCCTGACGTCCCCCACCAGAGATACAGTCCAATACGTACTCCAAATACTATACGCAGACTCCAACAACGTAGCCGAATACGAGGCCCTATTACATGGTCTCCGGATGGCAGTTTCCATGGGCATTCATCGGTTGGAGGTGCGTGGGGATTCGAACCTTGCAATATCTCAAATAAATGGAGACTTTGACTCTAAGGATCCAAAAATGGCGGCTTACTGCAATGCCGTCCTCAAAATGTCAGCTTGGTTCGAGGGGCTTGAATTCCACCATGTGGTCCGGGAAAACAACCAGGCCGCAGATATCCTGGCCCGCATCGGCGCTAAGCGCGACCCTGTCCCACCTAACATTTTCTTGGAAAGGTTGTTTAAGTCATCCGTGGTATGGGACGGGGACATCGGTAACAATAGTCCGGACCCGGCCACAACACCAGATACCAAACACTCTGACATAATCGGAGGCTCTGCCACCGAAATAACACCTTCAGCCCACGTAATAATGGCCGTCATCGCCCCGTGGATAGAACCATTCCTGGCCTACCTAACTAGGCAGGAACTTCCGGAGGACCAAAACGAGGCACGCTGCATAGTGCGGTGATCCAAAGCCTACAAGGTCCATGAGGGAGAGCTTTACAAGAAAAGCACTACTAGAGTCCTTCAAAGGTGCATCTCCAAAGAGGAAGGACGGAAGCTTTTGGCAGAAATCCATGCTGGACTCGGCGGCCACCACACCGCAGCCCGGGCCCTTGTAAGCAAGGCCTTCTGTACAGGTTTCTATTGGCCGACGGCCCGGGCAGATGCACAGGATTTGGTCCAACGCTGCGTCGGTTGCCAGCTTTTTGCAAACCAAAGCCATATGCCGCCCATTGCTCTCCAAACAATCCCCATTACCCGGCCCTTTGCGGTCTGGGGGCTTGATATGGTCGGACCCCTTAAAGGGGGAACCCATAAGAAAAAATACTTACTGGTCATGGTGGATAAATTCACCAAATGGACAGAAGCCAAACCCGTTAAAACGGCCGAATCCGGACCGGTGATAGACTTCATATCTGGGGTTGTACACCGTTATGGCGTCCCCCACATCATCATCACTGACAATGACACGAACTTTACAGCCGACGAGGTAAAACTTTGGTGCAGCAACATGGGCATCAAGCTCGATTATGCTTCTGTATATCACCCGCAAACTAACGGTCAAGTCGAGCGAGAAAATGGTCTTATCATGAGCGGCATCAAACCCACATTAGTGCGGTCCTTAAAGGAGTCTAACACACACTGGGTAGAGGAGCTCGACTCCGTCTTATGGGGGCTGCGGACCACGCCGAATCGCACTACCGGATACACACTGTTCTTTATGGTGTACGGCGCAGAGGCGGTTCTGCCATGTGACATAATTCATGACTCACCTCGAGTGCACATGTATGAAGAAAACGAGGCCGAGCTTGATCGGCAGGACAGTTTGGACGCCCTGGAGGAGGAGTGCGACGTGGCAAAAGCTCGTTCAGCATTCTATTAGTAACAGGCTCAAAGGTACCAAAGCAGAGAAGTATGGGATAAAACTTATAACATTGGCGAATTAGTTCTACGCCTGCCAGAAAAGAAAAAGAACAAGCTTAAGCCAAAATGGGAAGGTCCCTTCATTATTGACCAAGTTCTGACCAGCGGAGCATACCGTCTCCAGGATGCATCGGACAATCGACTTGAGCCAAATCCATGGAACGCAGCCAGACTCCGAAGATTCTACGCCTAGTGCCGGACTCTATATTCGTCTCCTTACCCCTGTACATTTTTCGCATATACATTACCTGTCTTTTCTCTCTTTCTTTCTTCTTTTCCCTTCTCCTCAAGGCCTTAAAAGGCCAACTTGTGTCTTGACTACACAATATTAACGCGCTAACCGCGCTCATTATACATGGGGGCTTCCTATACAGAAGCTTAATATAACTATTTTTCTGGGCTTCATGCCCCGCACATGTGTTATTCTTCCGCATGTACCTTTTTCGCCATTATATGCATCGATATGACTTAAGTTTTGGCCAAGCTGGGTTGCCTGGCTCTTGTATTTATGCCCTACGTTCCCGTTAATTCGGCTAGGGCATAAGGGGAGCACCTCTGCGATTGTTACTGCCGGGTCAGCCGGATGTGTACCTCAGACTGGGTGAAGCCGAAAGCTAGTGTTCATAAGGGAATATTCGGTCAGTGAACAAAATATGACCTTTATTTATTTTGATACATGCCCCCAGATGTTCTTTGTCTGCGTCTCTTCTTGTAGTCCGGACATGCACATTAGGGCATGCGTACACTACTAGGGAAAACCTTATACACAGAACTTTAGCAGTAGCGAGGGCCAAAAAAGCACGCTGGTGCTAAGTAGCAGCAGCGAGCCTGCACAAACCGCATTGCAGATAAAGTTCTAGCAGCAGCGCGTCTTCTCCTAAACACGTTACTACTAAAATTCCCACGGCTTAGCCGATAGGCTACACATAGTAGTAGCGACCTATAACGAACCGCGCTACCGCTACTTTCTTTGTAGCAGCGCGTTTTATTATAAACTCGCTACTGATAGAGGATATAAAATTAAATGGAAAGCAAATAGAAAGGTAATTTAAAATGAAGGAAATAGAATAAGGTGAAAGGAAAAAAGATGTGAAGAAAACTAAATGAAAAAGAGAAAAAAAGAGAATGGTGTACCAGTAGCGTGTCTTCCAGAATGCGCTGTAGCTAACGTAGCAGTAGCGCGCCGTCTGGAATGCGCTACTGGTACTTCTGACTTAACCGCACGCGGTTCGTCCTCCCCACGGCCACTTCATCCCCCAAATCCAACCCCACTCTCGCCGCCGTCGTCGCCCCTCGGCCGCCGCGCGCTCTCCGCACACCCTCTACGCCGCCCCTGACCCCAGATTCAACGCCGCCCCCGCCCCCGACCTCAACGCCGCCCCGGACGCCGGCCCCGACCCCGACCTTGACGCCGCCCCGGACGCCGCCCCCGCCCCCCCGACCTCAACGCCGCCCCAGAGCCCCGACCACGACCTCGACGCCGCCTGGCCCTCCCTCTTCGCAGGCACCCGAGGTGAGCACGCCTGCTCCTCCCTCTCCCCTACCTCTGCCTAGGGTTTCTACCTCAATTAGTTAGGGTGGAATCAAATTAGTTAGTAAGAACTTGTTAGGGTTCTTAGGTACTAATTAGTTAGTAAGAACTTGTTAGGGTTCTTAGGTACTAATTAGTTAGTAAGAACTAGGTACTAATTAGGTACTAGAATATTTTTATTTATAGTAAGTTTATTTTTAGTAAGAACTAGTTGAATTAATAGAACTAGTTAGTAAGAACTTGTTGCTATTTTTTTAGTTAAAGCAATTTTCCCGCATCGACGTGGACGATGCCTATCCCGCATCCTCGTCGTCGAGTCGGCGGAGGACAACACCTGCTTGACCAGATGGGCCATGTCCGGGACTGGGCTCCGCCAGGGTGGTACTGGGAGGCGCTACCTACCGGGGGGCGCAGGTTGGTGAGGAGCCAGCCTGTCGTTGACCCGAACCTTCTTTGGTGGCGGTCGCGTGGGCCAGTGACGGCCCAGAGGCTCGAGGACTCCGCGGAGGTAGTGCGTCACCGTGTCAGTGAGGAGGACGCGCACGTCCGTCGCTGCTTGTTTGCGTTGGAGCACAGGTTCTCCAATACCTGGCAGGTTCTCCAGGGATCTCACTGGAGCTATGATCCCGTGATGGTTCCTTCTCTATGGGTGTCCACCGCCCGCGCCGATACCCGTTGTGTGCTAGGGTTTTTGTTGTACTAGTGATGTTATATGTATGACACTATTCGGAATGTATTAGTGATAAATTCGACGATGTACGGACGCGTGAGATGATTTACTTTTGCTTATTGAATGCATGCTAATTTGAGTCTTATAAGATATTTTGAAATGTATATCTTGTGTTGCTCAATATCCAAGTGGCCGAGTGGCCTATGTTTTGCCAGAGTGTTGATTCATTTCCGTTCCGGCAAATTTCAGGCGCTCGATATATCCTATTTTAGCAAAGGTCATGCCGGATTTTTTCGTGAATTTTGGCATGACTTTTGCCAGAATATGTAGGAAATAGAGTGCCCCGGATTTGTGTGTTGAGTATCCTGGTAGTTGTCTTCTATCGATTTTCAATTAATGTTTTAACTATGAACATAGGAAATGTCTGACGACAAAAAGGATTTCGGTATTTGCAAATACTGCGAAGACGAGCGCGGCCTGTGCGACGGAATCTTCCTAGATGATGATAGGCGCTTCCGCATCAAGCTGGACGAGAACTTCGAAGTGGATACAGTAAGTCACAACGACAAGTCTTTTTTCGTAATTAAGCATGACATCTGCTTCATTTGCTTCAACTTATATTTTTTTTACTATTCTACTAGCGTATCCCCTGCCATGCAAGAGTTTTTGTATTGGATAAGATAGGTTTCAGTCATACTATGGAGGTAAAGAAAGTTTATTTGAAGACCGAGCATGGTTATATTTTCCACGCAAAATTATACAATTCAGACGACTACACCTATTTTGGATGCAAAACATGGCGAGCACTATGCAAGACCTATGCATTTCAGCCTGATATGGTTATCACCTTTGATATTCGTCCGGAAGATGATATTGAAGGTAATACCGACATCTAGGTCGATGTGCAGATGCCTCTAGTTACACCAAAATGTAAGTTTCTCAACCATATTTATGTCTTTATATTGTTTATTCAAAAATAGTTGACAACTAATTTGTATTGTCAGCTTATTTTGGTGCAATCAAACATGTCCAGCGCTTGGTAGAAAGGACCTACTACTGTCCCGGGGCTGAACTAAACTGCGAGGAGCTCAGTCATTATGTTTCATGGCTTGAGGATCTTGATAATGTCAAGACAAACTTTCTTTCTGGACTTAGAAATCTTAGTACTGAAAACGTGCGACCAATAGTGTTCGTCATGAACTACGGTCACATCTATTTAGGAAGGATGGTAAGATTTTTACTATTTGTCCTTAGTGCATCATTTCCATACATTATTTGTGAAGCTAAACTTCATTGCTAAGTATGTGACCATACGATGTTCTTCAACAGGGATTCTCGATGAATGTTGTGCCTTATGGGATCGAGACTAAAGGTACCATGAGTATTATTAGCTTACGGCCAAGATATCCTTCATGTTACTTTAGTGCATTCAAGATCAAGGATGAATGCTTAATAGTGGAAGACTGGACCAGATATGTAATGGGGGAGCGCAGAGAAGTACTAGGGGGTAGCGAACAGATGTGCTACCCAAAATTAGGAGACAGGTTCATCTGCATGCTCCAACTTGATCGAGGAGGAGAGCTACACATGTTTTATGTTATTTTACCTAAGAGAGAGCAGCAGGAGTGATTAGCTAGAAATGAGTTTGAGGATGATGATGTGCTACATTATTACTATGATGATAAAATAGCTAGTGTTGGTGGTAATGACTGATGATTATTATTAGCTAGTGTTAGTGGTGATTAAATAAATATTGTTGGTGGTAATGATTATGATGATGATTAAATAGCTTGTGCTGGCGGATTAGATTCAAGTGGAGGCAACATGTGGTGCACATCGGAAGTACTACTAGTCCAAACTAGATCAAGTTTGGATTAGTAGTATACTTTTGACATGCACCACATATTGCCTCCACTTGAACCTAATCCACCTTCATTTGACACACTGTTATGGACATAATGATGTAAACCTCATAACTGGTATTGTACCAATACTTGTACGATGGCGCATAAATACACTAAAAATAAAAAAATAAAAAAACAATACTAGTAGCAATGGAAAGAAAACACGCTGCCAGTAGTTACATTAGCAGTAGCGCGGGAGTGAACAAGCGCTGCAGCTATTTGTCCTAGCAGTAGAGCTTGCAGCACGCGTTACTGCTAAGCAATAGCTGTAGCGCCTTATTAGTAGCGCGCCTACCCGCGCTACTTGTGAGCACAAAACCCACGCTGCTGCTAACCTTTTCCCTAGTAGTGGTACCCAGGGAAAGGAACCCTTAACGGAACTTGTCGGTGTACAAAAAGAAGGTACGCTTTTTGTACCCCTATAACTGTGCATGGGCAGTCCGAGCCATGGGCGCCGCCACGCTGGGCACGACAAGGGAGGTAAGCCAAGGTAAGGCCGAAGCCAAGGAGAAGCGGAACGACGCCAAGACCAACACCACAAAGAGCGAAGGGGACGAAGCAGGCCCCCCCGACAAGATCCTTGCCGGGAGGAGGTTTTCGCAAACCCGGCAAGACCCTTGCCGTGGCAGCTCGCCCCACACCTACGGAGCGGGTCACCCTTGAGTTCACTGCCCCCATGGGACAAGGATTCAGGAGGCATCCTCGTGGTGGAATGCAGGTCTTTGTGAAGACATAGAAGATCAGATGTGCACTTAAGAAGACGATGATCCTTGGCGGGATCCCAGCCAAAGAGGACCACAAGGCCCCCGGCAAGAGCCTTGCCGGGGATGACAGCAGGCGCCGCGGCAAGACCCTTGCCGAGACCCCGGCAAGACCCTTGCCGGGGCCGCGGCAAGGCCCTTTCCATGAACACCCGTGGGGCCACCACCAGGTCCACGCCAGTTGCACCTCCGCCACCACTCGCATGCAGCTACCGACCCAACCAGCTGGGCAGGCACCTGCGTGGCGGCATGCAAATCCTCGTGGAGACCCACTGCTGCGCCACTTCAGCTGCCTGCCCGCCTACATGGCATCGTGAGCACTGCTGGCCAGGGCGCGTGTCGACACGGGAGGAAGCGGCGACGGACAAGACGGGGCTCCCCCTCGCCCCCGGTAAAGCAAGGACACCTAAGCAAGGCACATTAAATGCGCCTTGTCATGTAATGCGAGGGATAACCTCGCACCACTGTCCCCTTTCCACCTCCTGTGTGCCACTATGGCAACCCCTTTCTCTATAAAAGGAGGCCCCAGGCGACCAGGAGGGGGATTCGGCTTTTTGGAGCTCTCGACGCCCCATAGCTAGCTCAAGAACACAGAAATACAATCCACCAAAGCAGGAGTAGGGTTTTACGCATCCCCGCGGCCCGAACCTGGGTAAAGGAACCGCATGCTATCTGTTTGATCCGCTCTTTTCACAGCCCCGCGCCCCGCAGCCGCAATAGGGATTCTTGTGATCCCATAGGTGTCGTTTCCACCGACATCTTTGGCGCGCCAGGTAGGGGCGCAGCTGTGAGAATCGGCTTTGGCAGTTAGCCCGGCGCTCCTTCGTCCTCGTGACCCTCGGAGAAGAAAGGAGGCCAGAAGGTCGACGCTCGAGCAATCGCAGACAGAAGCTAAGTTGCACTGAACCCTTGTTTTGTGCTACTTTTCTTATTTGTAGTTATTCCCCCGGGGATGTTCGCTTTGTATGAAAAACCTGCATGCCAGGGGGCTCTACCACGATCGGCAACGCCCTTGCCCTGTTTCGAGTCCACTCAACAGCTCAAGCGGCTGCGTCGGGAGTGGCAGAGTAGCCTTCCGCGACCAATGACGCCCTCGACTCTGACTCGAGTCAAGCTCGACAGTCCGAGCGGTCACGTTCGGAACGGAAAGGTGGCTTGTCCGGCAGCACGCGTACCCGGCTGGCCATGGGGATCCGTCCCCAAGACGCCACTTGGGGCTTTCGCGCCGGCAAGCCTTCCCGATCGGCGTAGGGCACACATACAAAGGGGAATAAAACGGGAAAATAACGTGCATGGAAATTAAGGG
Source organism: Aegilops umbellulata (assembly GCA_032464435.1). Lineage (NCBI taxonomy): Eukaryota > Viridiplantae > Streptophyta > Magnoliopsida > Poales > Poaceae > Aegilops > Aegilops umbellulata. The sequence goes on along the minus strand of CP136057.1, from coordinate 634,260,268 downwards.
TACTTCAAAGTTATATTACATCACATCATTGCTGTGGTCCTAACTAAAGATAAAATTTGTCTTGGTCGGGAACTTGCAGCGGCGAAGAAGAACGGGGTGCCTAGTCCCGGCGCTGGCCCTCCACCCTCTTGATTTCGTCGATGCAGTCGATGATGGGCTTGATGCGCTCCTTGAGTGCCGTGAGGTCAACACCATCCAGCAAGCTCGTCATCGCAGTCGCGAAGTCAAGATCGGGATTCCAGTGCGCCACCTTGGTGAGGACCTTGGTCACGACCCTCCGGCAAAGCCGCCGGGCCTCCTCGGCCAGCGTGGCCGTCCTGTTGGAGTGAAGATAGGCCAGGGCCCCGAGGACGCCTTCGAAGAACTGGGTCAGCTTGGCGTTGACGGTCCCGCTGCGCTCAGGGGCGTACCTCACATTTGGCATCCCCATGGTGGCCAATTGCGAGGTGACCCTGCCGGCGACGACCTCCAAATGGCTGATCCACCTGTTCTCGCCCGCCACGTATTCTTGGTGGGAGGCGGCCTCGGTTGCCCGCAGCCGTTTCTCCTCCTCCAGGCTCCTGGCCAGGGTCTCCTCCCGAGCCCTGCTCTCCGATGACAGCTTCTCGAGATCCTCCAGCTTCAGCCTGAGGTCTCTGATGGAGTTCCGCGCCTCGGAGAGCTCTCCAGTCCTGCTGATGATCGTTCCTTGCGCCTTCACCATGGTGCGGTTGAGCGTGTCCTTTTCGCCGGACAGCTTGAGGGCCTGCTCCTTCAGCTTGTCCCGCTCTGCCTCCAGCTCCTTCACCTTGCTGGCATGGGCCAGGGCTAGGGCATCGAGCGCCTCTCTATGCCTCTGCTCCAGCTCCTGAGTCCGCCGCGCGACAAGGGCCTCGAGCTCCTCGTCCTTGCCGCGGAGTGTTGCGGCAAGTTTCGCCTCGCGCACGCGGAGATCCTCCTCCTGGGAGTCTAAGGTGGCCTGGTGCTGGTTCCGGACGGCTTCGGCCACAGCAGCCGAGTTTGCCGCCTTTTCCTCGGCCTTCTCGATGTCGGCCATCCTCAGGGAGAGCTCCACATCGCGCTGGGCCAACTTCTCCTGGAAGGCCCTCTGCTCCTCGCGAGTCTGGTGGAACCAGGCCTGCGCCTCGGCAACGCGTGCCTTGAAGTCCACCTCCACGTTATCCACCGTTGCCATCCTGGACTTAGCCTTGTCCAGACGGGCACGGTGGAGCGCCTGGAGCTTCCAGAAGTTGGCCCCCATGGCACGGAAGAGCTGCTCTTCTGGGGACCCATCGCCACCAACGTCCGGCGCGTCGACAACTTCGAACCCGGTGGCGGCAAGCACCTCGCCGTCGAAAATTTCCTCTTCGGCGGGCGCTCGGCTTGGCGCCCCTGGGAGGTGGACGAAAAGATCATCACCCACCTGTAGATACTTGCCGGGGCCCGAGGTGGAGGAGGAGGGAGGCTGTTCATTCATCGCCTCTTCCTCGGCGGGGGCCTTGCCGGCCTCCCCGGCAGGACCACCGCTGGCGCCCTCGGCGGGGGCCTCGCTGGTGGCCTCGGCAGCCCCAGCGGCAGCATCCTCGGCCGCCCCCTCGGCGGCCTCACCAGCGGCGGCCTCGTGGGCGTTCTTGGCGGCCTCCTCGGCGGCGATTTTGTCGGCCTCAGCTGCGGCCTCTTCGGCAACCTCCCTGACAACGGTGTCCACGTCCTCCGTGTCTGTTGAAGGAGGGCCTGGGCAGCAGTGGCAACGATAAAGCCAAGAAAAGTGTAAGGGAAAAAGACATAGTCGAAGGACGGGCGACTCACCAGTGCCGGGCTGGGAAGCAGAAGCCCCCTCTCCGCCGGCATTTGGCGCCGAGGCAGAGCCACCAGCGCCCAAGTTCCCCTCCTCCTCCATGGGTGTGGGCCCCGTGCCTCATGCCCTTGCCGGGGACGCCCCCCGCGGCGGCGTAGTCGATGGGGGTGGTGTGTTAGGAGTAGCCCTCTGCGGCTCCTCCTGCTGCCGCTCCCCTCCTACAAACCTGGCAAGGTCAGCGTCGTGGCATCGGGCGCCTACCACATGTCGAGTAAGAAGAAGGTGCCGAACTTACGCTGGGGGCTACGCCGGGGGCTGCTGTCCGGGCTGCTCAGCACCACCAGTGGTGTCTTTGGGGCTCCATCCGGGGGCTGACCGCTCGCCGAGATCCTCACCCTCTTCACCCGCTGGGCCAACGTCTCTGCATCCCTACAAAAGCAAAAATGGGTCAATACAAGCGATCCAATTCAGGGAAACAGGAATGGTGGTAAAGGACAGAGTACTTACTCATCATCCATTTCCTCCTCTTCCGCCAGCTTCCTTTTTCTCTCCGAGCTAAGAGGCCCGAGGTCAAAAGGGAGCTCCGCATCATCATCCAAGTCTGCGCCTGCCGGAGGAGGCGAAGAAGGCGGCGGGGTCTGTGTACGCCCAGATGAGTAGGGGGCTGTCGCCTTCTTCTTCTCAGCGGCCTTCGTCAGCCCCTTGGCTGCCGGGGCCCTCGTGTGCCGCCCGGACCCTTCCAGGGTCAATTGAGGCCGCGTGGCCCTGCCGGGCCGGACCGGCTCGCCGGAGCCAGCCCGCCGCAGGACTCGCCCTCTTCCCCTGGTTGGCGTCAAACCCGCCACTGCACCCTCCTCCGACGACGACTCGTCGGCCACGTCCTCGATGAGCGAAGCTCCGGTGTCGGCGCCGCTGGCCTCCCCAGTGGCTGCCGCCCACAGGGTGAGCTGCTCCTCCTCCGCGGCCGCGGCGACCTCGTCTTCCACGCCCCCGGCGCTGCCGGCCTCCATGGCAAGTTGTGCCTCCCTCGCTCTGGCGGCGATGTAGTCCAGCTCTTCCTGGGTGGTGTCCTTGACGAGCCGCCGCTCGGCGTCCGCATTGACGTACACCTCGATCAAGGTGTCGAAGAACTGCTGCACCTCCACGGCCGATGGTTCCCTCCAGCTCGGAACGGGGCCATGCGCGTTGCAGTTCGGTATCATGGCGATGATCTCGGACCGCCGCGAGTTGTTGCACAGCGGGACCACCCCCGCTGGCAACTTGAAGAGCGGCCCCTTGACAGCCTTGCCGGCCTTTATGGTGACCCTTGCGGCCTTGCCGGTCAGCTCGACCTCGCCGTCGCGATCCACTTCCAGCTAGAAGACCCGCTGACAGAAGTGGGCATGCCCCATCACCGTGAAGTTATGGTCGACGCCGGGGCAGAGCCGCATGATGTCAGCCGGGTTCTTAAAAAGCCAAGCCGGCCTCCCCTTATTATGCAACGGGGCGATTCGGCGGCGGAGGAAATCCGCCCCGATCATCTCAAGGGTGAGCCCCGCCCGGGTCAGCCGGAGGATCCTGGTGGTGGTGACAGCGAGCCTCCCGTCGGCGGCGTCGACATTGCCCCAATCATTGCCGCGGGTCGGCGGCGCTCCCTCACGGGTCTTCATCTTCAATCCAGCACCACCGGTCGCGGCATTCGTCGCACCTCTCCCTCACGGCACCATCCGGGTATGCCCCCTTGGATCTTGGGATCCAGGTGACGCAACCCGCGACGGCGCCTCCCGTTTGGATTCGAGGATAAAAATAATGGCGGAAGAGCGCCGTGTTGGGCTGCACCCCGGCAAAGCCCTCGCAAAGATGCGCAAAGCAAGCCATGCACGCCACCGCATTCGGAGTGAAATCCAAGAGGTGAAAACCGAAGGTGTACATGATGTCGCAGAAGAAATCGGAGAAAGGAGGGCATAGCCCGCAAGAAAAATAGTCAACAAAGAAGGGATACCGGTTTGGGGCAGGATCGGCGCAGGCGGCAGGAATGACGTGCGTCGCCGGGTGCCCCGAGTTATCTCCTCCCGTCTTCACTCCCCATAGGGGTTTGAAGGCGGCCCGGAGCTCGTGAACGTCGACCGTTGAGGGGAAGAAGAAGGCGGACCTCGTCTTGTCCCCCGATAGCGCGCTCTCCGGTGGCTCCATGGTCCCAGAGCCCTTTGCCACCCCCTTACCCTTGGCGGATTTGGGCGCCATGGCGGTTAAAGGATCCAGAGGGTCAAGGAAGGGAGGGGTGGCGAAGCCGCGGCGACGGGCGGCAGCGAAAGCTTGCAAGAGAAGGAAGAAAGGGAGCGACGACTCTAAGATTGGAAAAGGTACGGAAGAAGGGGGAAAGTGAGCAGCGCGCCCGCGGTTATTCCTTCTTATGGGGGAGAATGCGGGCTGCCTCCTTTCACATTAACTGCGACGTGACGCATGCCCGCGGGGAGCAACCCCACGCATGCCACCCACATCACACACGCCTCCCCACGCCGCGCCACGCGCGGGAAGCGTGGGAGGCGCAGCGCGCGAAAAACTCACCGCAGTAAAAACCGCCCCGCCTGCCCGCGCATCGTTTCTGGACCTATCCCAACAATGCGTTGCGCTTATGTGTGGCCCAGGCCCGGGGGATCCCGTCGGTGTACAAACAGGGGGGTACGCTTTTTGTACCCCTATAACTGTGCACGGGCAGTCCGAGCCACAGGCGCCGCCATGCTGGGCACGGCAAGGGAGGTAAGCCAAGGTAAGGCCGAAGCCAAGGAGAAGCGGAACGACGCCAAGACCAAGACCACAAAGAGCGAAGGGGACGAAGCAGCCCCCGGCAAGATCCTTGCTGGGAGGCGGTTTTCGCAAACCCGGCAAGACCCTTGCCGTGGCAGCTCGGCCCACACCTAAGGAGCGGGTCACCCTCGAGTCCACTGCCCCCATGGGGCAAGGATTCGGGAGGCATCCCCGTGGTGGAATGCAGGTCTTTGTGAAGACATTCAAAATCAGATGCGCACTTAAGAAGACGATGATCCTTGGCGGGATCCCAGCCAAAGAGGACCACAAGGCCCCCGGCAAGAGCCTTGCCGGGGATGACAGCAGGCGCCGCGGCAAGACCCTTGCCGGGGCCGCGGCAAGGCCCTTGCCATGAACACCTGTGGGGCCACCACCAGGCCCACGCCAGTTGCACCTCCACCACCACTCGCATGCAGCTACCGACCCAACCAGCTGGGCAGGCACCTGCGTGGCGGCATGCAAATCCTCATTGAGACCCACCGCTGCGCCACTTCAGCTGCCTGCCCGCCTACATGGCATCGTGGGCACTGCTGGCCAGGGCACGTGTCGACACGGGAGGAAGCGGCGACGGACAAGACGGGGCTCCCCCTCGCCCCCGATAAAGCAAGGACACCTAAGCAAGGCACATTAAATGCGCCTTGTCATGTAATGCGAGGGATAACCTCGCACCACTGTCCCCTTTCCACCTCCTGTGTGCCACTGTGGCAACCCCTTTCTCTATAAAAGGAGGGCCCAGGCGACCAGGAGGGGGATTCGGCTTTTTGAAGCTCTCGACGCCCCATAGCTAGCTCAAGAACACAGAAATACAATCCACCAAAGTAGGAGTAGGGTTTTACGCATCCCCGCGGCCCGAACCTGGGTAAAGGAACCGCGTGCTATCTGTTTGATCCGCTCTTTTCACAGCCCCGCACCCCGCAACCGCAGTAGGGATTCTTGTGATCCCATAGGTATCGTTTCCACCGACAGAACTATTCTCCCAAGAAGATGTTTCTTACTATCCATGTAATATAACATAGCTAGTTGTGTACTTGTTTGTTCAAGAAATTATGACCCCTATGCCTGGTTTCCACGCATACCCCAGTTTTTACATAACTGAGCGGGTATTCAGATACACTCCGGACTATCGGGTCCCGAGGTCGAAGCGAAAAGGTCCGCCATGACAAATGATTTACAATCCGGCTAGAGACATTATACATGTCACTTAAATTACACGGTCACTTAGACTGACTAAATTCTTCTTCTATCCCATCCAACAGGCTGTCTAGCCTAAAATCCTGTTGGGAATACTTTGCGGCTAATTCTACTTGGTCATACACCAAACTGACGGGGATCTCCTTCCCATCAGGCCCCATAGGTCCGACCTCGGCCATGTGGTTCGAGTCAGCCTTGGTATATCGTGTCTTCACCATGGCCCAGGCTTCCCTTGCACCTTGTCAGCAGGCTGATATCTTCCATAATCGGAAGCGCCGTCGTGCTCCCTTGAGCTTCTCTATAAGCTCCCCCATGCCTCCTGGCGGGGAGGCGGACGGCCACAAGGCTTGGGCAATACCCTGTATCACCTGCTGGACTTGTTCGTGTAGTTGTGAGAGCTCTGGAAGAAGTTCATCCGCAGACCCTGGCATCTCCTCCGCGGAACGACCTGTCAGCATACCTACAGACATAACTCTGTTAGCTGGCTTCTTCGCCGGACTCTTCAAAAGTTCGTTCAAGCACTCACTGAAAATGTCGCGTCGAAGCCGCTAATTCTCCTTCACGGATTCTGCAAGCTGGGCTCGAACATCTTTCTGTTCCATGCCCAGCTGAATGTTAGCGTCTTGGAGATCATTTTTCTCCCGAATGATGCGCGTAAGCACAAGCTCGCCAGCATCTAGCCGTCGATTAGCACGTTGCACATCTGAGTGTGAGTATGTCCCTTTGGGCACCGCTGTGGTGCTGGTTTAGTCCCTGGCGCGACTGACTTAATTTTGCTGCCCCCCGGATCCTTTGGCCTGTACTGACATATTGTTGTTGCTGTGATCAATACTTTGTCTTTGGCTGAAAAACCTCCTTGCTGATTGTATATTTTACTAGCATTAAAATCCTGGCCGCGTACATTATTTGAATCCCAACGTGTATGTGTGTTGCTGTTATACTTCAAACTCGTTGGAGGCAAACTCTTGGACGTTCATGGGCCATAATTTCTCATAACTAAATCAGCATACGAACTTGCCGATTTATACTGTTGACTAGTACGCGAGGATACAACATATTCCTTGTCTGACCGTGCATGCGGGTCATGCCCAGAATTAGTTTTTATCTTCAAATTGATTAGATTGGCCCGCTTGCCGCAACTTCATGCCATTACTTTTCTCCTCTGTACCAACAACTTCTTTTGAGACACTGCTTGTTTATGTACAATTGACAACACCTTCATCTGACTGGTGTTATGCTATTTTCAGACCATGAGCAGCATCTAAATCATTTGCACTTTTTCCGGGTTTAGGATCGGCACGTTTCACCGGCATCCATATGCGCTTGTAGTCGCCCTTATAGTTGTTGCGCTCTTTACTGCGTACCGGTGATCGACCTCCTCGAATCTCGATGGCGTTATTTGATCTAGCCTCCTTATTGAAACTAGCCCTTTTCTCATGTACGTTTGGTCTGAACATAGGCCTCGGTGAGATCCATCCCGGCTGAAAATAACCTGCTGGCCCTGTAGGATATGGCCAGGGTGGGCCGCGGCCCACCCTGGGATTTTGGAGCAGCATACATATACCTATGGATGTTTAACTGGGCCAGGAAAAAAAAAGAAATGGCCCAATAACCCTTACCTAGTTTCGTTGCGCACGCCCTCGTTCAGCCACAACCCACAACCACGGCCTCATTCCACATCGAGCCAGCCAGTCCCGAAGCCATCCGATGACCGACGCCCTCGCCTCGCCGCAGCAGCGCCCCCATTCCTCACGGCCTCGCCGATCACCGGCCGGAGCCCAGGCCGCCTCCCCTTGCCGCCCGGTGCCCCTGGCCCTCGGCTCCACCGCTCCCGCGCGCCCCTGGCCTGCCCTTCTGCCGTTCTGCGCCGTTGACCCGAGCCGCGGCCGCATGGCCCTGTCACCCGCCCGTCCCCTACCTCCGCCCCCTTTGCCCTCCTAGCAAAGCCAACGGCAGTCGGTGCCGCTCAGCAGACAGTCTCCGGCCGTCCGGCGGCAGCACCGGAACAAGCGTGCAAATCAATTTAAGGTACTGAAACCCCCTAATTTTTGATTTAGGGTTAGCTTTTTTTGCACTATGCTATCATGAATTGATGAACACATACATAATTTTGCACATCATTCTGCCTCAATTAGTTTTATTGATAGCAACCAAATTTTATTGCAGCATTTTTGAAGAATGAAGAGGGTCGGAGACATTGTTTCTCTTTTCTAGAGAGAAGCTATGAAGATAGGGAAGAAGAAGAAGGCAATGAATGTGTTAAATGTGGCCGAAGAGCAAGACCATATTTGTGAGGTTGATCTATTTCTATGTGATATTGGTAATTAGTTAGAATGCCCACATGTCATATTTCTTGTAAAAAAATTGGGGGGTCGGACCACCCTGATGTCAAATGCTATCTCCGCCACTGGATATGGCGCCCAAGGATTAAACCCCCATGGAGGAAACTGCGGATACATAGGAGGTGCACAACCCCAATATGTCGACTCCATTGCAAAATACGGCTATTGGTCATATGCACTTCCTTGCCATTGCTCCTGACTACGAGGTCCAGAAGGAGATCTAGGACGCTTATTACCTCCAAGCCGATTAAACACATTGTTGGTCTTGCGTGTGGTATATTTCTCCAACAACATGCTAACTGTCGCCTTTGGCCTTGGAGCTTGTCTCCTTCCCCCTTTGACTTTCCACACTCCTATTTCTGGACTTTTTTGGTTTAATCATCCTTGGAGGAGCACTGTTATCAACAACATTTTTCTCTCTTGCGGATTCGGCTTGATCCGACCGAATAAGCATTTTTTACTCTCTAGCTCGACCACATTGATAGGAAAAGGGTCGCTGTCGAGCCTCATCTTAGAACCTTCTGTAAACGTAAATCGTCCCTCATTGATGGCCGATTGCACCTGTCGACGAAACATGTTACAATCATTAGTAGCATGAGAAAAAGAATTGTGCCACTTACAATAAGCTCTTCTACCCAATTCTTCTGGAGGTGGAATTATATGACCCTCCCTCACTCTATTTAATTTATTTTGCAGTAACATATCAAAAATTCTGTCACACTTGCTTACATCAAAAGTATATTTAATTTTGTCTCTTCTAGCAGGTGTAGGTTTCAAAGCAGAACATGCAAAACGTTTTGACTTTGGCGCTTGAACCCATTCGGCTACACATATATTAACATCATCCTCACTAGCCGAATCACTATCATAATCTAAGGCGTTAATCGCATGGTTATCTTTCTCTTTATTTCTATTATCTTTAAACCGGCTATATTGTTTAATTTCCTTAGCCCGGTTTTCCTGCGTCAAAGCCTTCTGCAAAACTGGGTTAACATCTAAAAATTCTTGCCCTTCTAGTTTATCCTTAATATGAGCGAGTAGACCCGAAAAGGCAAGATCGGCAAAGTCCTTTTCGGCTATGGTCAAGCTGAAACATTAGTTTTTGACATCCCTAAACCTCCTAATATAATCATGAACATGCCCATTATATTTTTGCCTAACCATAGTTAAATCTGAAAGCCGAAGTTCTGTTTCACCGCTATAAAAATACTCATGAAATTTTTGCTTCAATTGTGCCCATGTTGAAATATAATTAGGAGCAAGCGATGTAAACCAAGTAAATGCAGTACCAGATAAAGAAAAAGGAAGTAATTTTAATCTAAAAATATCTGATGTGCCGACCTTGCTACATTGTGCTAAAAATTGTCCTACATGCTCAAAAGTAGATCTACCATCTTCCTCCGTGAATTTAACAAAATTCTGAATTCTAAAACCACGAGGATATGGTGTCGAGTCAAACTAATCAGGGTATGTTTTTTTATATGCACGTGCTCTACCCTTAGGTTCTAAACCAAATTCTCTAAGTATACTAGCAAGTTGATCTTTAAAATTATCATTGGGCTGTAGAGAACAGTCTTGTGGAGCAGATGGAACACAAGCACGTGGCGGAAATTCCGGCAAAGAAATTGGAGTATGCGAAGTTTGCAACGAAGACCCATTAAAATATGAGTCAGGTACCGGCCCATACGGAACCCCGGTACCGACAGGTGGCAGTGGTGGCGTACTATTTGCCACTGTCCGATAACTAGGCTGCTGCATATTAGAATTAAATCCAAAACATCGGTTATTGCTATTGTGATTTTCTGGAACCGAAGTCGAAACAATAGGAGCTGTAGTACTAGGAACAAAATTATTAGGCGAACTACCAACATAGTTCCGGCCATCCAGATTATTGTTTAAAGGGAGGTGAGGCTGCATAGCATTAGCCGATGCACTAGGCATATGTATATTACTTGGAAAATTGTTAAATACGCTACTGTCTCGTGGCATCGGTCTTTTTCCAGAATACTCATCATTGACTTGCAACACTAACAAGCATACATGACAAGGTAGACAATTTTCAAGATCTTTATTAAACTGCACCTTAAATTCCTCAAGTCTACTAGCTATTGCTTTAGTAATTGTACGCGCCGTATTTTCCATATCAGAACCATATTTACTAGCTACGGACACTTCAATTAGATGAGCAATTTCTTTGGTTATGTTTTTTACCTGAGCGTTGAACGCATCGGAAGGGCTCGGAACTACCTTTTTTATGAGACCGTTCCTGGTCTGCGTATCTAGCCAACTTCAGCTTCAATCTCTCAACCTTATCTTTCTCAAGCTCCTCTTCATGCTCATGCCGATCATCTTCCGACAGATCATCGAGTGTGACGGCGATGACGTTCTCCGGGTCAATGTCGCTCCCGTTCTTGGACTCGGTACTCATGGTGTAGCTCTTCTTCTTCTCGTCCCTAGCGAAGTCGCCAATTATGTTGGCACGCGAAATCGCCGCGCAACACCAGGATATTTGTCGTGCTTTCGTGACGACAAACGATTGCTTTACGAGCAAAGCAACAAAGATTTTCTCGCTTTCGTGAAGAAGAACCGGCCGCTTTTCAGCGCAAAACGGCAAAGATCACCAAACCCTAGGGCTTCTAGGGCTCGGCAAGAAGTAACAACGAAAAATAGACGTACGTGAAAATAGAGTTTGTATTGATAGATCGATTGCTGGGGCTTTTCCAATCGGCCATGGCCTATATAAGGCACGCGGGACTTGGCGTACACGGTGACTTGCCGTACAGGAGTACAACTCCAAAACTAGAACCGAATTGGACTTGACTCGGTTACCATGTAGCACATGCCTATAGAATCTACATGCTATCGTATTAGGCCATATACACATACAAGGACTCTTGGATATACAAATAAAATATTCTGGCCATGTCGCTATCACAACAGATAATTATGATTAATAATCCTCCTTATGTTGTTGCACCTTCACGTCCATTACTTGATCGCTCATGCCCAAGACTTGTCCTGAGTAAATATCTTTGCTAGCCTGATCTGCCTCTTCAGCATATGTACTGTACTATGATCGAAGCCTGCATTTTAAACTAAATAGAAAGTGCAAAATATTTCTGTCAGCCAATAATCTAACCATAGTCATTTAAATTAATTTGGCCCATAAAATACCTAGTAGCCAAATTATACATTCAACAAAAAAGGTGGTCAGCTAATTCATCCTTCCCGGAAAATACGCAGTTTTTCCCTTTTCCACCCTCTTTTCAACAACGCATCTCTCGTAAGTATACTTTTCCTTATTCTTAGCCAAAGGAAAACCTTGATCTTTGTTGGGACTTTGATTTTCCACAAGAATTTCTGTGGGAATCTGTGTCCATCAGCCACCAGATTCCTATACAATGATTTAACTGTAAATTTGCCATTAGCATTAAGAGACCATATGATTTTATCATTACCCCCTTTCATTTCAATTTCCTCGCATCTACTTTTTAAATTGTTCCAAAGCTCTAAAGTCTCCCCATGTAGGGTCCTTCTGAATCTAAATCCTCTCCACCCTTTTTGGATGGCCTCAGCAACTGTAATATTATGATCAAAACATAGATCATATATCCTAGGATAGGCATCTTTCAGGCTTTTGTCATCCACCCATATATCTTCCCAAAATCTGGTGTTTTCCCCATTTCCCAATTCCTTCTTAACAAATCTATAAAAGGTTTCTTTGATCTTCAGCAGACTAAACCAAAACTGAGAATCTCCAGGTTTTTTTGTACTCCTGGACAGGCATTTATCCCCCCATATTTTCTTTTAATGACATCTTGCCATAATCCCTCTTCAGTTACCATTTTCCAAAACCATTTGGCAAGCAGACCTATATTCATCATTTCTAAGTTTATAATCCCTAGACCACCTACATCCTTAAGCAGACAACAAGTGTCCCAGTTAACGAGGTGATACTTCTTAATATCCTCACCTTCCTGCCAAACTAGTCTAGATCTATAAAAATCTACTTTTTTAACCACCCCCTTAGGGATAGGATAAAATGACATCATAAAGAGAGGTATATTAGTCAGACAGGCATGTACTAGAGTAATTCTCCCAGCTATAGACCCTAACAATTTCCCTTGCCAACATCCACATATTATCTCTACCTTCTCAGTCACACAATTCCAGTGTACATTTCTTAGTCTGGTTTCAACTACTGGTAATCCTAACTATTTCATAGGAATTACCCCCATTTTACATGTCAAAATCTCCTGATATAAGTTTTGTTTTTCTTTTGCTTTTCCAAACAGCATGAATTCACTTTTATGAAAGTTAATTTTGAGTCCAGACATTTGTTCAAAAGCTCCCAACACAAATTTTAGATTTTGTACACTTTCCACTTCATCTTTAATCAGGAAAGTTGTATCATCTGCATATTGGAGCATATTTACCCCTTTATTTTCCCCATTACCCAGAACCCCTTTAATCAAATCATTTTCTAGGGTATTATTCATTAATATAGCCAATGCATCTGCAGCAAGATCAAAAAGTAGAGGAGACATAGCATCTCCTTGTCTAAGACCTTTGAAGGTTTTAAAGTGTGGTCCAATTTCATCATTTACTCTCACCCCAACATGGCCTCCCCTCATAGTTTCCATTACCCGGTCACACCATTTATCAGGAAAACCTTTAGCTTTTAACATCTGTATCACGAAGGGCACTTGATTTTGTCATATGCCTTTTCAAAGTCTACCTTAAAAATCTGAGCATCTTGTTTTTTGCTATGAAAAGTGTTTAGAGCTTCATGTAGTATCACCACCCCCTCCATGATATATCTCCATTTAATGAATGTTGTTTGGGTTTTGGAAATAACAGGGGACACACACCTAGCTTGTTAGCCTATTCATCAACACTTTTGTAATAATTTTGAAGCTAACATCCAGCAAGCAAATTGGTCTAAATTTTTTAATCTGTTTGGCATCTGTAGTTTTTGGTACTAATGTGATGATGCCATAATTCAACCTGGCAATGTTAATTTTTCCTCTAGGAAACTCTTCTATCAGAGCTTTGAGGTCCTATTTTACCAAATCCCAGAATTCCTGGTAGAAGTCAGCTGGGAACCCATCTGGCCCAGGGCTTTTATTCTTTTTCATCCCAAGTACCACCTCCTTGATTTCTTCTAGTGAGAATTGGCTCATCAGCCTTTCTTTGTCCTCCTCACTATTCTTATTAGTTTCCATGTCTCCCATTGATATCTGGGCTTCTTCGGGATGCCCAAACAAATTTTTGTAGAAGTTAGTAATATATTTCATCAGCTCCTCCTCTCCCTCAATAACTCCTTCTTATTCTAGAGATATTATTCTACTTTTCCTTCTTCTTCCATTAACTTTTGCATGATATTATCTTGTATTTCCATCCCCTTCTATAATTTCTTTTTCCTTGTATCTTTAAATTATTTTAATTTCTTCCTGCATCATCACCCTTTTCAATTGTTCTCTCAATCCTTTCTGCTCTTTCCTGTCATCCACAGTAATTCCCCTAATTTCAGCACTTTTATCTATTTCATTTATCTTTTGACAATGTCAATTTTTATCTTTCTATACCAAGCATCAACATTTCTATTCCATCCCTTTGCCTTTTTCCTCAAATTTCTCATCCTGAGCTGCCATCTTTCTAATATATCTCCATAGTATCTTTCATTCCAAGTTCTCTGTATTAGTTCCTTAAACCCCTCCCTCAAGGCCCAAGCATTTTCATATCTAAATATGTATTTTTTTTGTTCATCTCATGTATCCAAATAGAGAGTTGTATGATCTGACACTCCCCTGGCAAAAGCTTGAAGGATAGTTAGAGGATATTTCTCTTCCCACACTGGGCACATTAAAACCCTATCTAACTTCTCAAAGGTTGGATCTGTCAGGTTATTGGCCCAAGTAAATTGTCTTCCATTTAGGGAAAACCCCTCAACTCTGCCTGCTCAATGATTGCATCGAACATAAATGTCCATTGTTCATTATGCATAGGCTTGTTCTTTTCCTTTTCATTTCTTATAATATCAAAATCTCCCCCTAACAAACTCTGCCTAGTTCTGCCAGGAAGCTTGCTTTCCCCTCACTCTGCGCATCTCCATATACAGTAAATAAATTCCAGTGCATTTTGATAATTTTGTCATACAACATCATTCTCACAAAGTAGATCCCGTTCTCGGTGTGTTCTACAGTAAATCTATCTTGATCAATCTCCATCAGAATCCTTCCTGACATACACTACAAGAAACATGTTAATCCATGACGGATTTCCGGTGACAGATTCGAAATTCATCATGAACGGCCTAGTACAGACCCGCAAGCCCACTAAAGCCCGCCTAAAGCCCTAAACCTTTCCCTCGTATAAAAGCTAACCCTAAGACACCCGTGTCCCTAATCTTTTCCTCCATCCGTCGCCAGCATGCCTCGCCTCTCCTCAGCCCCGTCCTCTGCCTCCAAGCGATGATGACGACCCGAGATCCATGGCTACAGCGGCTGCACCGGCCCTATGGAAGCAGCGGTCAAGCCTAGCCATTCCATCTGGAGATTTGGAGCAGCAAGCGCCGGACGCGGGAGTGTCGGTGTACAAAAGTAGGGGCACTCCTTTTGACCCCTTTACTTGTGCACGGACAGTTAGAGCCGCGCTTCGCGGCCACACGTAGGAAGAGCAGGGGAGGGAAGCCAGAGAGAAGCCAAAGGCGCAAGATGGCTAAGGCAACGCCAAGGCCGAGAACATAAAGAGCAGAAGGACGAAGCAGGCTCCACCGGCAAGAACCTTGCCGGGGCGGCCTCAGCAGCCCCTGCAAGAGCCTTGCCGGGGCGGCGCGCCCAACGCCAATGGAGTGAGCCACCCTTGAGCCCACAGGTTCAAACCCAACCAATTACGTTGGGACCAGGGCTCGGGAGGCACCTCCGTGGTGGCATGTAGATATTTGTCAAGATCATAAACACGCAAGATCAGATGAGGATCAGAAGACGGCGACCCTCGGCGAGATCCTTGCCGAGGTAAGCCACAAGACCCCCGGCAGGATCCTTGCCGGGGACAACTACGCACCACGACAAGACCCTTGCCGGGGCCCCGGCAAGGCCCTTGCCGAGGACATCAGCAGGGCCACTGCCAGGCCCGCACCAGCCAAGTTTCCACCAACAGTAGCATGCAGCTGCCAGCCCAACCAGCTGGGCAAGCACCTGCGTGGCAACATGCAGCTTCCAGGCAAGGTCAGCAGGCGCCTGCGTGGCGGCATGCCGATCTTCATGAAGACCCTACCACCGCGCCACCTCGGCTGCCTGCCTGCCTACATGGCACCGCATGCATCGCTGGCCAAGGCGCGTGTCGAAACAAGGAGGAGCGGCGACGGACGGGACGGGCCTCGTTCCCGTCCCCAATACGGGCGATAAAAATAAGCTCACAGTACTGTAGGCCTTTCCACCTCCTGTTTGCCACTTTGGCAGCCCCTTTCGACTATAAAAGGAGGCCCATGGCAAACTGGAGGGGGATTCGGCTTTTTTGAACAACACAGCGCCTGTAGCTAGTTCGAGAGCTCAAGAACACTCAATACATCCACCAAAGCAGGAGTAGGGTTTTACGCGTCCTCATGGCCCAAACCTAGGTAAACGATCCTTGTGCTGACTGCTAATCCTGCTCTTCTCACAACTCCACGCCCCGGCAACCGTAGTAGGGATTCCTGTGATCCCATAGGTGTCGTTTCCCACCAACATCTTTGGCGCGCCAGGCAGGGGGCGCAATTGTGAGAATCTGGTCTAGTAGTTAGCCTAGCAGTTCTTCGTCGCCGTGGCTCCCAAGAAGAAGGCGGCCAAGAGAGCAGCACTGCCTGCAAGCGCGAAGGGCGCCTGTGCGGCGACAAGAAGGCTAAGTCATGCCAAACTTTAAATATTTCCTTTCAATATAAGGTTATTCCCCTCAGAGATCTTGTTCTTTGTATGAAAAACCTGCACGCAAAGCCCCCCCCCCCCCCCGTGATACGTCTCCAACGTATCTATAATTTTTGATTGCTCCATGCTATATTATCTACTGTTTTGGACAATATTTTTATCATCCACTTTTATATTATTTTTGGGACTAACCTATTAACTGGAGGCCCAACCCAGAATTGCTGTTTTTTGCCTATTTCAGTGTTTTTTTACTATAAACAGTAGGGTAAACACCCCACTGTAACTTTTATTAATGAAAATAATGGACAGTACAGCAAAAGTCTGGTGGGCTTGAGCTAAGCCCAACTAAAGAAAACAAGAAGAATAAAAGAGAAACTACCAAAAAAAGAAGAAGCTAGACTACAGCTAAGAACTACAAAAAAACCACTAGAACAACGAGGAGAACTAAACAAAATTACAACAGAGAAACCAACCAAGCAGAGAACTGCACTTCATATTTCTTCTTGATCCTGTATTTGAGAAGCTTGAGCTCCTCAGTGAATATGTGTTTCTAGCCATGAAATGAGGGAGTTATATTATCAAAGATTTTGTTGTTCCTAGATATCCAGATGGCCCATGATCCCAATATGATAATCTCCATGAAGAAAGGGTAGTTGAGTTTGTCTTTGAGGTCTTGATATGCCTCCAGAACTGACAAGTTTGGTGTTCTTGAAGGACAGCTAAAATCCCAGCATCTGATGGCAAAAGGACATCCCCAAAAAAGATGATGCAGAGTTTCTTCATGTTGACAGTTCCTCCCTGCACAATTGTAAACTTCCAATTCAAAGTTTTTCCTCCTTAAAAGATTCCTTGTGTTTACTCTGTCATGCAATAGCATCCAGAAAAAAACTTTGTGCTTGGGCTGACAGGAGCTTTTCCAAATCCATGAAAAGTGTGGTGGAGTTTGTTTGTGGCCAATTAGCACCTTATAGGCTTTAATTGATGAATAGTATTCATTGCCTCAGATGTAACTTCAAGTATCCAGTGCATCTAAGCATTGTGATTGTCTTATGGAAATGCACAACTCTTCCATTTGTAGGAACTCCTCATATGCCTGTGTAGTAAGAGGCAGATGGAATAAGTCTTGGAGATATTCAGTATTGATCACTTGTTGAACACTTGTTTGAGGATTTCTAACAAAGGAATATAGGTGATCAAACTTGTGCTTGAGAATAAATTGGTGCCACATATCATCCCAGAACAGAGCAGTTTTGACATCTCCCACATTGCATCTTGCTATAGCTTTGAAATGATCAATGAGTGCAAGATTGGATTTCCACCAAAATGAGCCCACTTTTTGATCTCCTCGAAGTTGCCCATTTCTGTAGTATGTTTCCCAAATTAAATTGACCCAAGTGATGGCATGTCTATTGTAAAACTTATGAAGATTTTTCATGAGCAGAGTTTTATTTTGTGTGAAGATATCCAGGACTCCCAAGCCACCCTGATTTTTTGGTCTGCAAACTGTGTGCCAAGCCACTAGGGCTGGCCTCCTATCTTCCATATCAGGACTCCTCCATAGACAATGCCTTAAGTATTTGATGATCTGGTGTTTAATACTGATCGAAATGTCCAAACAACACATGAAGTAAACTGCTAAATAAGCCAGCACAGATTTGACCAACAAAACCTTCCCTGCCTGAGTTATGAAAGTGGAAATGCCAGTAATCCTCTTAGCAATTCTATTGACTATAGGCAAACACTGCTCCACAGTTGGCTTATAAATACCGAAAGGTAGCCCCAAATAAATGAATGGAAATTGCCCTCTGGCACATTGCAAAGTGTTTGTGAAAATATCTACTCTGTCTTCTGCAATGTCTATTGGCACCATGATTGATTTCCCATAGTTTACTCTGAGGCCTGTGGCAGCTGCAAATGTGTTTAGTAAAGCTTTGAGGCATACTAGTTGTCTAGCACTTGCTTGCATAATAACAAGAGTATTATCTGCATACTGCACAATAGGGAAGTCAGGGCAGGAGTTCACTTGAAGTGGAGGTGTTACTAAATCCCTACTCATGGCTTTATTCAAAATTGATTGTAGCAAGTCAGCTGCCGGTAGGAACAGAAGAGGTTAAAGGGGGTCTCCTTGTATTACTCCTCTTTTACAGTAAAACTTCTTCCCAGGTACCCCATTTAATATTACAGCAGAGGATGCAGAGTTGAAGAGCATGTGCATCCAAGTTATCCACCTTTCACCAAATCCCTTAGCTCTTAAGATATCAATTATAGCCTGATGCTCAATAGTGTCAAATGCCTTTTCAAAATCCAGTTTGATTACAAGAAATTCTTCTTTTGATTTGTGGCATTGATGTATATATTCATAGGCCCAACCAAGACAATCTTGAATCACTCTGTTCTTTAAGAATCCATATTGGTTGATATGAACCAACTTGAGAATTACTTTTTGTAATCTGTTTGCCAGCAGTTTAGTAATGATTTTGAGCACCCCATTAAGCAATGAAATTGGCCTGAAGTCATTAGGGGATATAGGTACCTCCTTTTTAGGAATGAGTGTGATATAGGACGTGTTTATGCTTTCCAAATTCACATTTCCAGCATGAAAGGCAATGATAAGTTCAGTAACATCCAGTTTGATAATGTCCCAACAAGCTTTGAGGAACTAGAGAAGTTATTTTTAGAGAAAAGGAATATCAGACGGAGTCGAAACGGAATGAAATCAACTAGAGAAGTTATTTTTGGAAGGAAAGCTACCGGAAAAGCTTGGAGTGCACGTCAGGAAAGGAACGAGGGAGCCACGAGGGTGGGGGTGCGCCCACCCCCCTAGGGCACGCCCCCTGCCTCGTGGGCCCCACGTGGCTCCCCTGACGTACTTCTTCCGGCTATATAACTCCATATACCCTAAAACTTCCAGAGACGATAATAGATCAGGAGTTCCGCCGCCGCAAGCCTCTGTAGCCACCAAAAACCAATCGGGGCCCTGTTCCGGCACCCTGTTGGAGGGGGAAACCCTCACCGGTGGCCATCTTCATCATCCCAACGCTCTCTATGACGAGAAGGGAGTAGTTTACCCTCGGGGCTGAGGGTATGTACCAGTAGCTATGTGTTTGATCTCTCTCTCTCTCTCGTGTTCTTGATTTGGCACGATTTTGATGTATCGCGAGGTTTGCTATTATAGTTGGATCTTATGTTGCTTCTCCCCCTCTGCTCTCTTGTAATGGATTGAGTTTTCCCTTTGAAGTAATCTTATCGGATTGAGTCTTTAATGACTTGAGAACACTTGATGTATGTCTTGCCGTGCGTATCTGTGGTGACAATGGGATATCACGTGATTCACTTGATGTATGTTTTGGTGATCAACTTGCGGGTTTCGCCCATGAACCTATGCATATGGGTTGGCACACGTTTTCGTCTTGATTCTCCGGTAGAAACTTTTGGGCACTCTTTGAGGTTTTATGTGTTGGATTGAGTAGATGAATCTGAGATTGTGTGATGCATATCGTATAATCATACCCACGGATACTTGAGGTGACATTGGAGTATCTAGGTGACATTAGGGTTTTGGTTGATTTGTGTCTTAAGGTGTTATTCTAGTACGAACTCTAGGGCTGTTCATGACACTTATAGGAATAGCCCAATGGATTGATTGGAAAGAATAACTTTGAGGTGGTTTCGTACCCTACCATAATCTCTTCGTTTGTTCTTCGCTATTAGTGACTTTGGAGTGACTCTTTTTTGCATGTTGAGGGATAGTTATATGATCCAATTATGTTATTATTGTTGAGAGAGCTTGCACTAGTGAAAGTATGAACACTAGGCCTTGTTTCCTAGCATTGCAATACCATTTACGCTCACTTTTATCGCTTTCTACCTTGCTTTTTTATATTTTCAGATTACAAAAACCTATATCTACCATCCATATTGCACTTGTATCACCATCTCTTCGCCGAAATAGTGCACCTATAAAATTTACCATTGTATTGGGTGTGTTGGGGACATAAGAGGCAATTTGTTATTTGGTTGCAGGGTTGCTTGAGAGAGACCATCTTCATCCTACACCTCCCACGGATTGATAAACCTTACGTCATCCACTTGAGGGAAATATGCTACTGTCCTACAAATCTCTGCACTTGGAGGCCCAACAACGTCTACAAGAAGAAGGTTGTGTAGTAGACATCAAGCTCTTTTCTGGCGCCGTTGCCGGGGAGGTGAGTGCTTGAAGGTATATCTTTAGATCTTGCAATCGAATCTTTTTGTTTCTTGTTTTATCACTAGTTTAGTTTATAAAAGAAAACTAAAAATGGAATTGAGTTTGTCTCATACGCTTCATCTTTTTAATATCTTTCGTGAGTATGATGGGAAGGAAAATTGTGCCAAAGTGTTAGAAGAGGAATCCATTAAAATGTTTGGCACGAAATCTTTGAATGATGAGCATGATTGCAATGTTGTTAGTATGAACTCCTTGAATATCCATAGTACTAATGATGATTGCACTAGTCATGATGAAAATATCTCATATAAGCATGTCAATTTTTGTGGAGTGTATTGGGTTTGCAATTACACACCAAATAGGGAAGATAGATATTGCAAGAGGAATAAGTACTTAGAAACTAAATGGTTGCAAGAAAGGCTAGATGCGTGTGCTGAAAATTTAAACTTTATTAGCCATACTTGTGAACTTTGCAATGAACGTGATCATTTTAGTACCCAATGCAAATTGTTTCATGATCTTATCGTGTCCAAAAATTGTGATGACTTGATTTCCCTTGCACATCATAATGAACTTAGATTGCTCTTCGGTTATGGAGAAATTAAACGTATAACTAAGGACATTCCAAAATTTGCCCTTGATAGAGTTCTTCATTTTGATCTAGAAGATATTTATATGTATTGTGCGGTGAATTGCATTGAAAATCCTTATGTTGCCAATTACATAAAGAAAAGAAAAGAAATAGAGGATGAAGGGAATACTAACGAAAGGGAAGAGGCTTCTCAATATTCTCCTATTATTTCTTATGATGAATCAGGTAACGAGGAGGAGCCTTCTATCCAACCAATCTCATTAATAAGGAGCTCCAAAAAGAGGATTGAACCCACACATGATGTGGTGAAGAATAAGAAAATAAAAAGGAAGATAGGTAAAAAGGTATCCCTCCCAAATAATGTTTCTCCTATTATTGTTGTGCCTCATGAAAATGAATCAAAAATAATTGTGGAAGATGATGCACTTGATGATGATCTCGTTATGCCTATTGCTTGTTGTGATGATTATGATTGGGAAGATAATGGTACTTCTTATGATCTTGAAAATCTTTTTGGCACTTTCTTGGAAGAATATGATAATAATGTTTGCTATACTATTGGTGCTATCTATACTATTAATGATAAGAGTGATTATGCTTATGATATGAAAAGGCCCAAGCTTGGGGAAGCTATGTTTAATGAGGATGACATATTTGAGAATATATTTGCTGCAATTAATTCTTGTCCCAAGCTTGGGGATGCTATGTTTAATGAAGATGATATTTTTAGCCTCTCAAGTTTTGATATGCAAAGTTGTTATGATGATAGCATGCCTTTTACCTATGATGATTATATTTATGAAAGTGGGTTTGGAAGAGTGTAAACTTTAGGAAGTAGTGATCCCAAAATATTGGAGGATGTTGAATCTTATTTTGATAATTATGAAAGTGGATTTGGAGAGGCCATGACTTTATTTAGTGATGTATCCACCATTTCGGAAGAGGTTTCAATTGATTATGATGAGAACAAAGTTGCTACTTATGATGATTATTGTGATGAAACTTATGCTATAAGAAGTAGTGATGATTATATTTATGAAACTTGTCATGATTATGATTACCCTTTTTCTGAACATTACTCTTTTAATGTGGAAACAATTTATAGTATTCAAGTCTCTTATGATACTCCCACTATTCCGAATGAGAAGAATTTTGCTTGTGTGAAGGGTAGTAAATTTTCTATGCTTGTAGATCATGAAAAGAATGCTTTAGGTGCTGGTTATATTGTTGAATTAATTCATGATGCTAATGAAAATTATTATGAGGGAGTAATATATGCTTGTAGGGATTGCAATAATATCCAGTTTCCTCTCTATGTGTTGAAAATTTTGAAGATATGCTTGTTTTGCCTTCCTATGCTAGTTGATTATTGTTCCCATAAGTTGTTTGCTCACAAAAACCCTATGCATAGGAAGTGGGTTAGACTTAAATGTGCTAGTCATATTCTTCATGATTCTCTCTTTATGTTTCAATTCTTATCTTTTATGTGAGCATCATTGAAATCATCATGCCTAGCTAGGGGCATTAAACGATAGCGCTTGTCGGGAGGCAACCCAATTTCATTTTAGTTTCTTGATTTTTGGTTCTGTTTAGTAATAAATAATCCATCTATCTTATTTTTAGATGTGGTTTTGTGTTTTAATTAGTGTTTGTGCCAAGTAGAACCTTTGGGAAGACTTGGGTAAAGTCTTTATGATCATGCTGTAAAAACAGAAACTTTAGCGCTCACGAGATTAGCTAAAACTTTTTACTGGAGAGTGCTATTTAGTTGATTCTTTTTGAAGATGATTACTAGACAAATTAATCAGGTCCACCAATTTATTTTAGAATTTTTGGAGTTCCATAAGTTTGCGTTAGTTACAGATTACTACAGATTGTTCTGTTTTTGACAGATTCTGTTTTTCGTGTGTTTTTTGCTTATTTTGATGACTCTATGGCTAGTAAAATAGTTTATAAACCATAGAGAAGTTGGAATATAGTAGATTTAACACCAATATAAATAAATAATGAGTTAATTACAGTAACATGAAGTGGTGTTTTGTTTTCTTTCACCAACGAAGCTCATGAATTTTCTGTTAAGTTTTGTGTTGTGAAGTTTTCAAGTTTTGGGTAAAGATTCGATGGACTATGGAATAAGGAGTGGCAAGAGCCTAAGATTGGGGATTCCCAAGGCACCCCAAGGTAATATTCAAGGATAATCAAGTGTCTAAGCTTGGGGATGTCCCGGAAGGCATCCCCTCTCTCGTCTTCGTTCATCGGTAACTTTACTTGGAGCTATATTTTTATTCACCACATGATATGTGTTTTGCTTGCAGCGTCATGTCATTCCCTATTATTTTGCTTGATGTTTGAATAAAGTATTAATATCTGAAATTCTTAAATGTTAGAGAGTCTTCACATAGTTACATAATTATTAAACTACTCATTGATCTTCACTCATATCTTTTGGAGTAGTTTGTTGTTTGCTCTAGTGCTTCACTTATATCTTTTAGAGCACGGTGGTGGATTTGTTTTATAGAAACTATTGATCTCTCATGCTTAACTTGGATTATTTTGAGAGTCTTAAATAGCATGGTAATTTTCTCAAAAATCTTAATATGCTTGGTATTCAAGATTTGTAAAACTTTCTTTTGAGTCCGTTGAATACTAAGAAAAGTTTGATGCTTGATAATTGTTTTGAGATATGAAGATGGTGATATTAGAGTCATGCTAGTTGAGTAGTTGTGAATTTGAGAAATACTTGTGTTAAAGTTTGTGATTCCCATAGCATGCACGTATGGTGAACCGTTATGTGATGAAGTTGGAGCATGATTTATTTATTGATTGTCTTCCTTATGAGTGGTGGTCGGGGACGAGCGATGGTCTTTTCCTACCAATCTATCCCCCTAGGAGAATGCGCGTAATACTTTGCTTTGATAACTTATAGATTTTTGCAATAATTATATGAGTTCTTTATGACTAATGTTGAGTCCATGGATTATACGCACTTTTCTTCCTTCCACCATTGCTAGCCTCTCTTATACCGCGCACTTTTCGCCTGTATCATACATCCACCATATACCTTCCTCAAAACAGCCACCATACCTACCTATCATGGCATTTCCATAGCCATTCCGAGATATATTGCCATGCAACTTTCCACCGTTCCGTTTATTATGACACGCTCCATCATTGTCATATTGCTTTGCATGATCATGTAGTTGACATCGTATTTGTGGCAAAGCCACCGTTCATAATTCTTTCATACATGTCACTCATGAGTCATTGCACATCTCGGTACACCGCCAGAGGCATTCATATAGAGTCATATTTTTTTTTAGTATCGAGTTGTAATTGTTGAGTTGTAAGAAAAATAAAAGTGTGATGATCATCATTTTTAGAGCATTGTCCCAAGTGAGGAAAGGATGATGGAGACTATGATTCCCCCACAAGTCGGGATGAGACTCCGGACGAAAAATAAAAAAAAGGAAAAGAGGCCATGAAAAAAAGGCCCAAATAAAAAAATAAAAAAATGAGAGAAAAAGAGAGAAGGGACAATGTTACTATCATTTTACCATACTTGTGCTTCAAAGTAGCACCATGATCTTCATGATAGAGAGTCTCTCATTTTGTCACTTTCATACACTAGTGGGAATTTTTCATTATAGAACTTGGCTTGTATATTCCAATGATGGGCTTCCTCAAAATGCCCTAGGTCTTCGTGAGCAAGCGAGTTGGATGCACACCCACTCTAGTGCATCCGTTGCGTGGCAATCCCTACTCACTCACATTGATATCTATTGATGGGCATCTCCATAGCCCGTTGATACGCCTAGTTGATGTGAGACTATCTTCCCCTCTTTTTGTCTTCTCCACAACCACCCTTCTATTCCACATATAGTGATATATCCATGGCTCATGCTCACGTATTGCGTGAAGATCGAAAAAGTTTTGAAAATGTCAAAAGTATGAAACAATTGCTTGGCTTGTCATCGGGGTTGTGAATGATTTAAATACTTTGTGTGGTGAAGATAGAGCATAGCTAGACTATATAATTTTGTAGGGATAACTTTCTTTGGCCATGTTATTTTGAGAAGACATAATTGCTTAGTTAGTATGCTTGAAGTATTATTATTTTTATGTCAATATGAACTTTTGTCTTGAATCTTTCGGATCTGAATATTCATACCACAATTAAGAAGAATTACATTGAAATTATGCCAACTAGAATTCCACATCAAAAATTATCTTTTTTATCATTTACCTACTCGAGGACGAGCAAGAATAAAGCTTGGGGATGCTTGATACGTCTCTAACGTATCTATAATTTTTGATTGCTCCATGCTATATTATCTACTGTTTTGGACAATATTGGGCATTATCATCCACTTTTATATTATTTTTGGGACTAACCTATTAACCGGAGGCCCAGCCCAGAATTGCTGTTTTTTGCCTATTTCAGTGTTTTGAAGAAAAGGAATATCAGACGGAGTCGAAACGGAATGAAATCAACTAGAGAAGTTATTTTTGGAAGGAAAGCTACCGGAAAAGCTTGGAGTGCACGTCAGGAAAGGAACGAGGGAGCCACAAGGGTGGGGGCGCGCCCACCCCCCTAGGGCGCGCCCCCTGCCTCGTGGACCCCACGTGTCTCCCCTGACGTACTTCTTCCGCCTATATAACTCCATATACCCTAAAACTTCCAGAGACGAGAATAGATGGGGAGTTCCGCCGCGCAAGCCTCTGTAGCCACCAAAACCAATCGGGACCCTGTTCCGGCACCCTGCCAGAGGGGGGAACCCTCACCGGTGGCCATCTTCATCATCTCGACGCTCTCCATGACGAGGAGGGAGTAGTTTACCCTCGGGGCTGAGGGTATGTACCAGTAGCTATGTGTTTGATCTCTCTCTCTCTCTCTCATGTTCTTGATTTGGCACGATCTTGATGTATCGCGAGCTTTGCTATTATAGTTGGATCTTATGTTGCTTCTCCCCCTCTTCTCTCTTTTAATGGATTGAGTTTTCCCTTTGAAGTAATCTTATCGGGCTGAGTCTTTATTGACTTGAGAACACTTGATGTATGTCTTGCCGTGCGTATCTGTGGTGACAATAGGATATCACGTGATTCACTTGATGTATGTTTTGGTGATCAACTTGCGGGTTCCTCCCATGAACCTATGCATAGGGGTTGGCACACGTTTGCATCTTGATTCTCCGGTAGAACTTTTGGGCACTCTTTGAAGTACATTGTGTTGGTTTGAATAGATGAATCTGAGATTGTGTGATGCATATCGTATAATCATACCCACGGATACTTGAGGTGACATTGGAGTATCAAGGTGACATTAGGGTTGGTTGATTTGTGTCTTAAGGTGTTATTCTAGTAAAAACTCTAGGGCTGTTTGTGACACTTATAGGAATAGCCCAATGGATTGATTGGAAAGAATAACTTTGAGGTGGTTTCGTACCCTACCATAATCTCTTCGTTTGTTCTCCGCTATTAGTGACTTTGGAGTGACTCTTTGGTGCATGTTGAGGGATAGTTATATGATCCAATTATGTTATTATTGTTGAGAGAACTTGGACTAGTGAAAGTATGAACCCTAGGCCTTGTTTCCTAGCATTGCAATACCACTTATGCTCACTTTTATCGCTTACTACCTTGATGTTTTTATATTTTCAGATTACAAAAATCTATATCTACCATCCATATTGCACTTGTATCACCATCTCTTCGCCGAACTAGTGCACCTATACAATTAACCATTGTATTGGGTGTGTTGGGGACACAAGAGACTCTTTGTTATTTGGTTGCTGGGTTGCTTGAGAGAGACCATCTTCATCCTACGCCTCCCACGGATTGATAAACCTTAGGTCATCCACTTGAGGGAAATTTGCTACTGTCCTACAAACCTCCGCACTTGGAGGCCCAACAACGTCTACAAGAAGAAGGTTGTGTAGTAGACATCACCCCGCGATTGGCAACACCTTTTTTCTGTTTCGAGTCCGCTCAACAGCTCAGAAAGCCGCGGCGAGAGTGGCAGGGTAGCCTTCTGCAACCCGCAACGCTCTCAACTCTGACTCGAGTCAAGCTCGACAGTTCGAGCGGCCGCGTTGGGGGCGGCAAGGTGGTTCGCCCGGCAGCAAGCACACCCGGCAGGCCATTGGGGATCCGTCCTCTATACGCCGCCCTGGGTTTACGCGCCGGCAAGCCTACCCGATAAACGTAGGGTGGACATACAAAGAGGGGTTGAACAAGAAAATAACATGCGTCATATCAAAGTACTGCAGAGTTATGTTACATTAGTTCTTGCTGCGGTTCTAACTAAAGATAAACACTGTCTTGGTCATGAACCTGCAGCGATAGTGTGAGACGGGGTGCCTAATCTTGGCGCTGGCCCTCTATCCTCTCGATCCCACCAATGTGGCCGATGATGGGCTTGATACGCTCCTTGAGCGCCGCAAGGTCCACACCCACCGGCAAGCTGCCCAGCGCAGCGTCGAAGTCGAGGTTGGGGTTCCAGTAGGCCACCTTGGTGAGAACCTTGGTCATGGCACCCTGGCAGAGCCTTCGGTCCTCATCGGCCAGCGAGCCGCCCGGTTGGCCTGAAGCCACTCCAAGGCACCGACGACCCTCTCAAAGAACAGGTTCAGGCTGCAGTTGGCGCTCACGCTCCGCTCCAGCGCGTAATTCATGTCCGGCATCCCCATGATGGCCAGCTGTGAGAGGCCTGGTTGGCGATGGCGGCGAGGCGATTGAGCCAACGGTTCTTGCCTTCCATGTGCTCCTTGAAGTTGAGGGCCTCGTTCTTCCGCGGCTGCTTCTCGGTCTCCAAGTTCTTGGTCAGGGTCCCCTCCCGGGCCTTGGCCTCCGACAGCATCTTCTCGAGACCCTCCGGCTTCAGCTTGAGGTCTTAGACGGAGTTGTTGGCTTCGGCGGCTTCGGAGAACTGTCACGTATTAACGAATTTCTTGTAGCGATACCCCTAGGTACATTCTAGCACCATTCAAAATCTCTCCCCCCACACAGATTATGCAATTCATTCTTTGAAATTTTTTGTTTAATAGTTTCAGAGATTCCTATGAAATCTAGTCCATGATCCACAATCAGTTCTCTAACATATATCTTTTTATGATCCTGCCCCAAACCTCTCACATTCCAAAAAACTCCTTTCATTTCTATGTTTCTCTTTTGTATTAATCTATTTGAAAATAGTATAATCTAACTCCCTCATGTTATTTATTTCCTTTTGCTCTCTTTTTTTCTTCTGATCACACCAATCCCAACAGATTGCTTCACACAGCTTGCTACTGGTGAGCCATTTTTATTCTTCCTTTTTTTCCTGAGAACATATTTCTCAGTTTCACAAATTGATGTTCTTCCAGTTCTGCATCAGAATGTTCTAAGTGTGAACAAATCTCATCTAGATCAACATCTCCAGTGTATATGTGCACTGGTGTGTTGTTTTTCCCCTCTCCCATGTCACTAATCTTTTCCTCCTTTTTCTAATTTTCCATCAAATTTTGGAAATACATTTCTCATCTTGCTATCTCCATTTTCCTAATGATCTCCAGGTTTTTATCTATCATTTCAATGGAGCATCCCAAATCAATTCCAACCAGAGAACTAATATGTAATAATGAGAAATTTGCACAGTTTAGTTCAGAATCCTTACCATAATTATCTCTTTCTTCAGCCCTCATCTTTGCCATTTCCTCCACATTCTGATTTTCCTTTCCCCTGTTCCTCAGACTCTTCTTCATTTCAAATTCTTTGTCTTCATCATTTCTCTCTATCACCTCCACTCCATGAAACTCTGCCAATCTTTGACCCAAAGTACCCACTGATTCTTGACTTGCATTGTAATCAGTAGGTTCATTATATTTTCCAAACCTTGTTTCCTCTTTATTTTCTTGAGGTTTTTTTCAAAGTCTTCCACCTCTAGATTAGCCATCTCCGTATCATATTGCTCTCTATTTGCAGCCTCCTGTTCCAATTTCAATATATTTTCTCTTTGTTTTTCAATCAAGCTCTCCAGAATTTTCTATGTGCTCTCTAGGTCTTTTATTCTCTTATCAGCCTTGTTCCACAAAGCACTTTGTCTAGCTTTTTCATCCTCCAAATTCTGAATTTTCCTGAACATGATATCCATTTCTTTCTGCATCTTACCTCTCTCAGCAGCCATACTCTTGTCTAAGTGCCCAATGATTTCCTCTATTGAGTTTTTCATCATTTCATTCTTCTTGTCAATCTCTTCAATTTGTTTTAAAGATAGGCTACCCAGAGCCATTCCTCTTCTATCAGTTCCATTTATATTTGCTCTTTTCCTATTTTCCTCCTCTTCATCCCCAGCTTCCATATCAGGCACAGCTTCAGACTTTATTTTCTCCTCCTTATACCAGCCCATCTCAGTCACCTTATCTAGTTCTGACCCAATTCTAAACATCAGCAAGTCTGGAGAAGTAATTTCCACCTGGGCAGGGATCTTACCAAAAATGCTAGACATACAAAGACTTACACGCTTTTTCACGCTCCTTCCATCTAATAACCAATCACAAACCTCTCCCCCCTGATTTTCAGGGGGGCGGGCCGCCCCGCTCACCTATTGACCAATCAAGGTTAACCATCCTGTAAAAGCCTGTAAATCGTTTGTACGTGTAGCATTGCCGGGGATCTTACCCACATCTCTCACTCCACATTTCACTTTCATTTTTTCCTCATTGATAATGTCCATATCAATTTCCAAAACAGGCCCCACAGTAGCAGCCACTTCACACATACCAAAAATGTCTAAAGCACTCTGGTACTTTCTCAAATTTCACCCAGGCAGTATGCATCTTACAAATTGGCAAATGATCAAGAGACTAGGGTTGTACCTTTATGATGACACTAGTTCCTAGTAAATTGAACTCATTGAACTTTGCCAATTCCACCAACTTTGCTTTGTTGGGGAATCTCATCATATAACAGTTCTTTCCATATTCGTTTACTCTCCATTGCCATCCCAATCAAACATTTCATTTAGAGCCTTTATCAGTTCAGTTTCAGTTATCTATCCATCTCTAATGATCACCACTCCTAAGGGATTTATATGCTCTGCAATTAAAATATCCTTGTAACTCTGCACCAGCAACACTTCAAGACCTTTTGTAGCATACCCAACATATTTGGGCACTGGTTTCATTTGTTTCAGCATGTTGCAATCTTCAGTGATGTGGTTATCTCTACCACAGATCAAACAGTGCCCCACTTTGCAATCTCTATAGTAAGATGTCTAGGATCTTTGCATTTCCCACATACTTGTGTATTGAACCTATCACTTCTGCTTCTGTCATCACTGATATTATGTTCCCAAGTCCCACTGCTCAACTGATTCCGGAAGCTATTGCCAGAGCTATTTGATAATCCCCAAGTGCAAGGAATCATCGTAGAAATTTCCAAAGGTGGAAGTGATAAGTATGGAGTGTCGAACCCACAAGGAGCTAAAGGTAAGATCAATATTCTCTCAAGCCCTATCTGCCACTGATACGACTCTACGTACACCGAACGTTTGCTTCCAACTAGAAACGAGAAATAAAACTGCGTTGTGGGTATGAAGAGGATAACTTTGCATGATATCGGAGAGCTAAAATATAAAAGTAGTTGCTGTTATCATAAAGTTAGAATATACTACTAAATATTATAAATAGCGAGTGTGGAATAAAGATGGATCGGTGTGCGGAATTTCCGATCTAGGTTATTTTCTGGAGGTTTCTGTATTTCTAGGAATTTTGGCGTTGGTTTCACGTCAGGGGGTCTCCGAGTCGTCCACGAGGCAGGGGCCCACGCTCGGGGGGGTGGGCGCGCCCCCCACCCTCGTGGACAGCCCGGGACTCTTCTGGTCCCACTCTTTTACTCCAGAGGCTTCTTTTGGTCCATAAAAAATCATCAAGAATTGGCACATCAATTGGACTCCGTTTGGTATTCCTTTTCTATAGAACTCAAAAACAAGCAAAAAACAAAAACTGGCACTGGCACTGGGCTCTAGGTTAATAGGTTAGTCCTAAAAATCATATAAAATAGCATATAAATGCATATAAAACATCTAAGATGGATAATATAATAGCATGAATACTTCATAAATTATAGATACGTTGGAGACGTATCAGCATCGCCAAGCTTAATTCCTGCTCGTCCTCGAGTAGGTAAATGATAAAAGAAATAATTTATGAAGTGTGAATGCTAGCAGGTGCATAAGTTTGATCAATGATAGTTCCAATCACTTTTTCTAGCATCATTATATATCATAACAGTAGCTCAACTCATAAAACTTCTCATGATCAAGTAACAAGCTATTCACATGTCAAAGTATACATCATAAACTTTCTTGAAAACTAACAAACCGTGCTCTTGGTCATCAAACAATTGCAGTTCATCTTATTTTCGGGAAGGGTCCATGTCAGAGCTTTGATTTAGCAAACTCCACATACTCAACTATCATTTGATCTTTCACAATTGCTAACACTCACGTGATATTTATGGGTTCAAAGTTTTAATCGGACACAGAGGAAGATAGGGGCTTATAAATCCGCCTCCCAACCTTTTACCTCAAGGGTAATGTCAACAATAATAGTTCATGATAACTTACATCCAATTGGATGTATATATATTAGGATCTTTCCAACACAATGTGCTTGGCAAAGGATAAAATGTAAAAAGGAAAGGTGAAGACCACCATGACTCTTGCATAAGGTAGAAGATAAAAGTAAAAGATAGGCCCTTCGCAGAGGGAAGCAGAGGTTGTCATGCGATTTTAAGGTTGGTTGCACAAAATCTTAATGCAAAAGAACGTCACTTTATATTGCCACTTGTGATAGGGACCTTTATTATGCAGTTCGTCGCTTTTATTGCTTCCATATCACAAGATTGTATAAAGCTTATTTTCTCCACACTAATAGATCATACATATTTAGAGAGCAATTTTTATTGCAAATACCGATGACAACTTACTTGAAGGATCTTGCTCAATCCATAGGTAGGTATGATGGACTCTCATGGCAAAACTCGTTTTAAGGGCTATTCAGAAGCACAAGTAGTATCTCTACTTGGTGCAAAGAATTTGGCTAGCATGAGGGGGAAAGGCAAGCTTAGCATGTTGGATAATCCATGACAATATATTTTATTTCAGATATAAGGCAACATAACCCATTACGTTGTCTTCCTTGTTCGACATCAACCTTTTAGCATGTCATATTTTAAAGAGTGCTCACAATTGTAAAAGATGTCCAGGATAGTATATTTATATGTGAAATCTCTCTTCCTTCAATATTTTTTCATGAATTGTTCAAGTTACCAATTCTACGTTTGCTAACTTTCAATAAGTTTACTACCTATACTTATTATGTGTGAAGTCATTAATCCCCATCTTATAAACATATGAAACATATATAAATTCAGATTTATGACATTCAATTCATTCAACCATTTACTCATAGGATATACGTGAAGCACATGAGTAAATGACAAATTACTTCAAAACATATAAGTGAAGAACACTGAGTAGTCAAATAATTAACTAGCCATGGGAGGATTCTTTTTCATTCAATATTTAAGATCCATGATTTTATTCAAACAACAAGTAAAATTGAAAACACGCTCCAAGCAAAACACATATCATGTGACGAATAAAAATATAGCTCTGAGTAAAGTATACCGATAGTTTTGAAGACGAAAGAGGGGATGCCTTCCGGGGCATCCCCAAGCTTAGGTACTTGAGTCTTCCTTGAATATTACCTTGGGGTGCCTTGGTCATCCCCAAGCTTAGGGTCTTTCCACCCCTTATTCTCCTCGTATCGATATCTCACCCAAAGCTTCAAAACTTCAATCACACAAAACTTAACGAAACTTCATGAGATAGGTTAGTATGATAAAGAGTAAACCATTCACTTTGGTAATGTCAAAGACAAGGTTCATAATTTTTATCACACAATGCATACTGTACCTGTCGGTGGGAAATCTGCCTCCACGAACACCTATGGGGACCGAGCCCCTTTCTTGGTTCGGCGGGGGGCAGAGGTCGCGCGAAGAGCGGATCGAGGAGATGCACACAAGGGATTTACCCAGCTTCGGGCCGCACGGATGCGTAAAACCCTACTGCTGCTTTGTGGTTTGGTATTGTGTTCTTGCTCGGGAGCGTGTGGTGCTACAGTACACGCGAGCTGCTGGCGAGACCGAGCGTGAATGGCCTCCTCTTTTTCTCCGTTGCGCATGGGGCCTCCTTTTATATGTGCAAGGGGTTACCCACAGGTGGCAACGTAGGCGCGGGTAAAACTGGAAAACGTTGTGTTGGGTACAGTTGTTTGCACAGTGCTATCATACCTAACTCTGACGGCAGGGGACAAGGGCATTAAATGCCCGTCTGCATCGCCCAGACGGTGCAGGAAAGGGACCGTCAGGAGCGCCACCGTTTGCCACGATGGCTACTCTGTCAGCGTTGCTTCGCCACCACATGCCCCTGGCTGCGCAGCCTCTTGCCACATACGCCTGGAACGGCCCCAGAGCGACGTGTGGGTGGATGAGCTGGAGCGCAGGCGCGGGGTGGTGACTTGCCGTGGCAAGCGCCTTGCCGCGGTTGGTGCCTTGTCGCGCCCGGGAGCTTGTCGCTCACCGGTCCTTGCCGGGACGCTGGGTGCGTCGCAGCAAGTATCTTGTCGTGCCTCGGTCGGCCTTCCCAGCAAGCTCCTCTTGCCGGGGCCTTGTGCTTCGAGCGGGCGTCCCGGCAAGCTCCTCTTGCCGGGGCCTTGTGCTTCGAGCGGGCGTCCCGGCAAGCTCCTCTTGCCGGGGCCTTGCTCTCTTCGGGTGGCCTTCCCGGCAAGCTCCTCCTGCCGGGGCCTTGGCTCAAATACTTTGTTCTTGGATGGCCCAAAAAGGGACCACGGAGAGTTTTGGCGATCGCCTGGCAAGCCTTGCCGCGGGGTGCGACGACTGCCCGTGCACAAGTTCGGGGTACTAAGGTACCCCTACTTTAGTACACCGATAGGAGCCCCCGGGCCTGGGCCATACACGGTGCCGAGCGCTGTTGGGCCAGGCCCAAAACAGTGCACGGGCACGCGTGTCCTGGGTCACACTGTATCTTCTTCTGCATCCACCACATCCCCCCCGAACGGCACGCGTCAAACGCGGCATCGTGGGGAGAGGCGTGTGTGACGTGGGCGGCGTGCGCGGGGCTGAGCCCCGCAGGCATGCGTCACACCGTAATAAAGGGGGACGGTTCGCGCTATCCCCATAAGTGGAGGAAGGCGTGGAGGCGCGGCTCGTTTGCTGGACGGGGCCGAGGCACGGTTTCCGAGGCACCCGCTCCCCACGATTACGGGGCGAGGGGAGGTCGCCTCATCCGTCGCCTCGGTCCTGCACGCCAGCCACGCGGCTTCCATGCGCCTGGGGTCGCGGACGGTGGAGGCAGGAAACCGGGCCGAGGCAGCAGGCCGGTCCCAGTCGCCTGCCCTTTTCTTTTCTTGTCGCCGCTAGCCGAGTTACGAAAACGATCCATTAGGGCTGCGACAAGTTATCTTGTAATATAACTTTTATCTTATGTAGTGATTGCACTGTTATCTCCTCTACTTGATTCCGTGCTTTGTATGTTTTTGCCCTACGCTTTTGGGGACTCGCCGGCATAGGCCTCCGCCTTGCCGCGGGCTCTGAGTGCGGGACATCAGCAGCCCGCCAGCGGCGCCATTACCGGCAAGAAACCTTGCCGTGGCTAGCTGCAGCTCACTTAAATTGTTGAGCAGGCTCAAAACAAAGTAAGTGTTGCGACTGCAGTCGCAGCACACTTAAGCTGCCGAGCGAGCTCGAAACAAAGTAAGGATGCCACTCTGGTTGTAGCACACTTAAGTCGTTGAGCGGACTCGAAACGAGGTAAGGGCGCAACTAGCCACGAGCCGGTCCCTCCGCGCACAGGTTTTTCATACAAAGCACGGTCGTTCAAGGGGGATAACTCAAAGATTTTAAAACTCGATTGCTCAAACTTTGGCAACTTAGCTTTTCCGTGGCTCGCTGCCCGGCAAGGTCGCTTTCTGGCAAGGCGAAACATGGGGCTCGCCATCGCTTACCGGGGATCAGTGCTGCACAGAGTGTCAGATAATGCATGCAAAGAATAAAGAGCATGATATCGACGAGATGCGCGGAACACATGAGCTCAATCTGCGCACAGGGTCTGCGCCTGGCTCTGTACAAAGGATCACATGCAACAGCGGCAAGACTTTGTACAGAAGGGTGGTTGCCGGACGGGGTCCGACAACCGCGCCTTACGGGCGAAACTTACGAAGATTCCCAACGTTCCGGGAGTTGCTCACCGGAGTGGTATCTTCGGTCTCAAGGCGGACAGCGCCAGGCCTAGCGACTCGTTTCACCCGGTAAGGGCCTTCCCACTTCCTCGAAACTTCTGGCACTAACTTTGCGGCTATAAAAGCAGCGCAAAGCTTGCTAGTAGCGAGCAGCTCGCACAGCGGCCTGAAGACGGTCCTCCTCGATGAGTAGCGCGTCATCTCGTCGCAGCTACTCTCGCTCGAGCTCAGCGTGAGCGAGCACTCGAGGTGGCCCGTACGCGAGATCCGTGGGGCTAACTGTCCCCGCTCCATGGAATAGAGCGAGAGGTTGCCTGGTCATACCAGGGCTTACCTGCGCCGAGAGGTGTCGGCGTATGTTCGGACACCGTGGCACCATGAGCTCGGTGCATGTTCGGACGTCGTGGCACCATGAGCTGGCTCGGCGATGCCCGTTCCGCCGCCGGTGCTGTCCCCACCACCCGTTTGCTCCAGGGGCGGTGGATTCGACGCGGACGGACCAGCCACCTCCGGAACCTTCTTCTTCGGTGGCATGTCGATGAAGATGATGGAGATCTAGCCCGTGCAGACGCCGGACCAGGTTCGCACAACTTCGACGCCCCCTACCTGGCGCGCCAAAGATGTCAGTGGGAAATCTGCCTCCACGAACACCTATGGGGACCGAGCCCCTTTCTTGGTTCGGCGGGGGGCGGAGGTCGCGCGAAGAGCGGATCGAGGAGATGCACACAAGGGGTTTACCCAGCTTCGGGCCGCACGGATGCGTAAAACCCTACTGCTGCTTTGTGGTTTGGTATTGTGTTCTTGCTCGGGAGCGTGTGGTGCTACAGTACACGCGAGCTGCTGGCGAGACCGAGCGTGAATGGCCTCCTCTTTTTCTCCGTTGCGCATGGGGCCTCCTTTTATATGTGCAAGGGGTTACCCACAGGTGGCAACGTAGGCGGGGGTAAAACTGGAAAACGCTGTGTTGGGTACAGCTGTTTGCACAGTGCTATCATACCTAACTCTGACGGCAGGGGACAAGGGCATTAAATGCCCGTCCGCATCGCCCAGACGGTGCAGGAAAGGGACCGTCAGGAGCGCCACCGTTTGCCACGATGGCTACTCTGTCAACGTTGCTTCGCCACCGCATGCCCCTGGCTGCGCAGCCTCTTGCCACGTACGCCTGGAACGGCCCCAGAGTGATGCGTGGGTGGATGAGCTGGAGCGCAGGCGCGGGGTGGTGACTTGCCGCGGCAAGCGCCTTGCCGCAGTTGGTGCCTTGTCGCGCCCGGGAGCTTGTCGCTCACCGGTCCTTGCCGGGACGCGGGGTGCGTCGCAGCAAGTATCTTGTCGTGCCTCGGTCGGCCTTCCCAGCAAGCTCCTCTTGCCGGGGCCTTGTGCTTCGAGCGGGCGTCCCGGCAAGCTCCTCTTGCCGGGGCCTTGTGCTTCGAGCGGGCGTCCCGGCAAGCTCCTCTTGCCAGGGCCTTGCTCTCTTCGGGTGGCCTTCCCGGCAAGCTCCTCCTGCCGGGGCCTTGGCTCAAATACTTTGTTCTTGGATGGCCCAAAAAGGGACCACGGAGAGTTTTGGCGATCGCCTGGCAAGCCTTGCCGCGGGGTGCTACGACTGCCCGTGCACAAGTTCGGGGTACTAAGGTACCCCTACTTTAGTACACCGACAGTACCATATCATTTCTAAAATTTATATTGAGAAATATAATCCATAGAAACTAGAAAACAAGCAAACTATGGAATGAAAACAGAATCTATCAGAAACAGAACAGTCTGTAATGATCTGAACAGTAACCATACTTCTGCTACTCCAAAAATTATGAAATAAATTGGTGGACATGAGGAATTTGTCTATTAATCTTTTACAAATAGAATCAACTCAAAAGCACTCTTATGTAAAAAAACGGTAGCTTATCTCGTGCGTGCAAAGTTTATATTTTTACAGCAAGATCACATTAACTTTCGCCCAAGTCTTCCCAAAGGTCTTACTTGGCACTTGATTGAAACAAAAGTTATAAAACATGATTAATACAGTAGCTTAATCATGTGAACAAAAACCGAGGTATGCCGATAATTGTTGAAGAACAAAGAAGGGATGCCAACCGGGGCATCCCCAAGCTTAGATGCTTGAGTATCCTTGGAATATTTACTTGAGGTGCCTTGGGCATCCCCAAGCTTGAACTCTTGCCTCTCTTTATTCTTCTCACATCGGTAACTCCATGTTCTTCGAACACTTCATCCACAAAAACTTAACAAAAACTTTGTGAGATCCGTTAGTATATTGCAGCAAATCACTACCTCCAGGTACTGTTGCAAACTCATTCCAATTTCATATTAGAACTATATCTACTTTATTCCAACTTCACTATGGTTCATACCCCCCGATACTACCTATAGATTCATCAAAATAAGCGATCAACACACGGGAAACAGAATCTGTCTAAAACAGGACAATCTGTAGTAATCTGGAGGTTTAGTAAACTTCTGTAACTCCAAAAATTATAAAATAAATTTGAAAATTTGAAAATTTTGTATATAAGTAATTTGTAAAAAGTTTCAGACCCATTTGACTTGCCAGTAAAAAAATGTAAAATCACACGCTACAGCCAAAGTTTCTGTTTTTGTTCTGCACATAGTAAACAAGTAATCTAATCACCCTAAAACCAAAGTTTGGCACATTATTTTTATAATACAATGGATATACACAAGGGGATAATTATTTACAGAGAAACTTCCATGAAAAATTCTACATTGTTTTCGTGATCATGAACACAAGTGCTCAAGGTCGACCCTCACTTCTTCAATGCATAACTTTCCAATCACTTCTCTTTTTGAAAAACCTTTTAGGCAAGGAAGGCAAGTAAAAAAATTTGTATTTTCATTCTTAAAATTTTTTTGTATGTTTCACCCACAACTAAACAGAAACAAAAAGGAAAAATAAAATCTACTTAGTGAAGAAAGCAAACAAGCACACACGAGAATATCAACCCCACGCTATTGCTCCCCGGCAACGGCGCCATAAAAGAGCTTGATAATCCCCAAGTGCAAGGAATAATCATAGCAATTTCCGAAGGCGGAAGTGATAAGTATGGAGTGTCGAACTCACAAGGAGCTAAAGGTAAGATCAATATTCTCTCAAGCCCTATCTGCCACTTATACGACTCTACGTACACCGAACGTTTGCTTCCAACTAGAAACGAGAAATAAAACTGCGTTGTGGGTATGAAGAGAATAACTTTGCATGATATCGGAGAGCTAAAATATAAAAGTAGTTGTTGTCATCATAAAGTAAGAATATACTACTAAATATTATAAATAGGGAGTGTGGAATAATGATGGATCGGTGTGCGGAATTTCTGATCTAGGATATTTTCTGGAGGTTTATGTATTTATAGGAATTTTTGGCGTTGGTTTCACGCCAGGGGGGGTCTTCGAGTTGTCCACGAGGCAGGGGCCCACGCCCAGAGGGGATGGGCGCGCCCCCCACCCTCGTGGACAGCCTGGGACTCTTCTAGCCCAACTCTTTTACTCTAGAGGCTTCTTTTGGTCCATAAAAAATCATCAAAAATTGGCACGTCAATTGGACTCTGTTTGGTATTCCTTTTCTGTAAAACTCAAAATAAGGAAAAAAACAGAAACTGGCACTGGGCTCTAGGTTAATAGGTTAGTCCCAAAAATCATATAAAATAGCATATAAATGCATATAAAACATCTAAGATGGATAATATAATAGCATGAATACTCCATAAATTATAGATACGTTGGAGACGTATCACTATTCCCTTTGCCTTTTGCTTTCTTCAGCATATTTTCTTCTCCAGCATCAGTTTCCTTGACTGTTTCTTTACCATAGCTCATCATTGATTTATTTTTCTCACTGTCTCCCACAGGCATACCACACTTACTCATTCCCTGCACTAATTGCGAGAGTAAGGCGCTCAAGATTTGTTGTTGCTGGCTGGGGTTGATTTCCCTTCTTCTTTCTCTCTGCCATCTCTTTGCTCTTCCCCAGCCTCATCCCCTTTCCTAATTTCTTCCTTTCTGTCTCCTCTGTCTTTTCTTCCTTCCTTGATCTGCCAAACCTTGCTCCCCCCTGATTCATCACTAGGAGGATCTGATCTCCCACTCCCTCTCCCAATGTTGAACCCAAAGCCTGAACAACCCCCTCCTCTGCCATGTACGTCAAAGGAATTCTCCGAAGAATTGGATCTGCTTCTATCTCCTCCACCAAATTGCCCTATTTTTCTCCCATCAAAATCTCCAAATCTTCCCCCTCTGTTGGTTCTTTCCCCACCAAAGCCTCTCCTGAAGTTTCCAGTCATGCTCTCTTCTTCTCCTCTTGGCGGCCGGGGGGTAAACCCTAAAGTTAGGTCACTCCTCTCTTTCTCTCCCTGTCTCTGCCTTTTTATAGGCTCTCCCCACTCCTCCTGGACTTGGGCTTTCTCTCTGTCTGGGCTTTCTAGAGCCCAGCAGGCCAAGTCTAAGTCCAGGCCAATTTGCACTTTTCTACCAACCGAGCCACCAAACCTAGTCACCCATTCTTCTTTAGTTTTCTCTTTATCTTTTTTCTTTTTCCTCACCCTCCTCCCCTTTTTTTATATGGGGTGTAATCGGAGTTTTTCTGATGAATAGTTCACCAAAATCAAGGTCATCTTCATCATACCAACTATCAATGGGCTGAAAATTTCCATGCCTCATGAGCATTTGCACAGTTCTAGCTTCAAACACTCCCCCATTTCCCCAATCCCACCCTGTGTGTTTTTTATTTTCATTAATCTCAGTTGTTCCTTCATCTCCAAACTTTTTTTCTCCATTTTCATTATTTTGGAGTTTTTGAATTTTCCTATTACGGTTCTCCTTTTTTCCAATCCTTTCTGTTCTTCCAAATTTTCCCCCAATATTCTCATCTACATCAACCGACGCAGTAGAGATTAGGTACTTCGCTTTACACATACCTGAAGAGGATGGAGAATAGATCCCCTCCCCTCCACATCGGGGCCCTCCCCGTACAGAAGCCAGAAGCGACTGCCGGTAGGCGAGGCCCCAACTGGAGGCGGGAGAGGATGCGGCGAGCGCCTGGGAAGCGCGGAGAGCGCGTCGGCAGCTTCGTTACAGCCCTCTTCTGCTTCCTCCTCGGCGTCGCCATCTCCTCGTCGTCCTGCTCGATCACAATCGGCGCCAACCGCGAGCCAGGCACCGGCAACCCCATCACCACCTCCATCGGCGGCAGCGATGGCGGTGGTTGCGGCTAGATCTGGCTGTAGCGGAGGGATCTGAAGACCCTCCACTTGCGCCTCTGCTCTTGAATAGGGGATTCCGCCTCGAGCATCGCCCAAAGCAGAAACCCCATCGCCGGTTGTCTGTCGTAGTTGGGGAAGCAGCGTTGGATCTCTTCTTCGTTGAGCTTGTCACGCACCATTCCCGCAGCATCGTTGAGCATCTTCGCCTTCGAGAACCACCTGTCGATCTCCCTCAGCCGTCCCATCCGCACCTCGTCGCCGTCGGCGAGCGCCCACATCTACTGCTCGCGGGTCGTCATGGAACCCTAACTCGCGGCATGGTGGAGCAGGGAAGAGCGGAGCGCGAGAGAACCGGTCGAGCGGAGAGAGAGAGAGGAGGGGAAATGCGAGGAGTCGGGGCAGTCGTGGGGATAAAATATCCCCTCCGCTCCCCTCGGCCGCCATTACTCACCTCGGGACTCGCAGCGTGACCGAGCCGCCTCCCGTGCGTCACAATTTTAGCAATATGGCACAGGAATTGAACCACGCGACCAACAGTGAAGCCTACGTCATCGCGCCAACCACGCGCGTCCACCGTCACCTCGTCGGCATTGAGGAGGACCAGCTGTCTCCCTCACCGGAGGAGAAGCCCAGCCGGAATACCAGCAGCGAAGCCCCTAGGTCGGGGCTGGCTTCAGTGCAGTGAATCGTGTCAGACTTGTAAGTTCGTTTGCGCATGCTAGAACTGTGAATGTGACGGCCTGCCAACAGAGGAGAACGATAAGTGTGAGCGGGGAGTAAAGTATGAAAAAAACCTCAAACTC
Source organism: Aegilops umbellulata (assembly GCA_032464435.1). Taxonomy (NCBI): domain Eukaryota; kingdom Viridiplantae; phylum Streptophyta; class Magnoliopsida; order Poales; family Poaceae; genus Aegilops; species Aegilops umbellulata. The sequence continues at coordinate 634,219,137 of CP136057.1, read as the reverse complement.
GTATAGCCAGTCGGAATTGAACCTCGAACTTCTAGTCCCTAAAATCGACCGTAGACTGTTTGTCGCACCGCGAAAAGGTGAATCCCGGCCGGGATTATAGCTTCTTTCACTGACTATGCGACCCTACTTGTCATGTTCATCTTCTCCCTTCGATCTCTCTCCTCTCCCGCGTGATGCAGACCCCGTTGTGGCGAATGTCCACAGCCGAGACGAGTCAGCTAGGAAGGCTGAATATTGTTGTCGCCATCGTCTAACATGGTTCGGATTGGGATTTGGGAATGGATCGGCGAGGAGCTCCTGGTGAAAGCTGGCACTGGTACGGTAGCAGCATGTAGGGTCGACGAAGCTGGTGACGAACGGCCCCAAGGTGAGTCAGAACTCACGCCATCCGTGATCCGTGGGGGTCGGTGGCAAGGTTGTGGAAGCTGGAGCCCTGCACCCGAGCGCGGCCAGAGAGGCACCGTCAAACCGGCAGAGCACGAGGATAGAATATTCGCGAGGAGATCCTCCATTACTGTCACTGGAACGCCCCACCTTCACAACCTCTAGAATCGGAACAATCGTGTTCTTCTCAAGATGAGCACACGTCGTCACAAACTCGCACTGGTGCAATTCTTTCCAAGCATTCCAGCCCGCGCAATCCTTGCAACCATGGGCATCGCAACATGAGTCACAGTGCAGACTGCGGAGTCAGACGAAGCGCGATAGATCCCGTCCCAGCTCCGTGGAGCATGAGATGATTTTGACTGAAATCAGGGGTTGTATGCTTGCGCACATAATGTGTTTGATTAAGTACCGATGGACGATGGTTGAAGCAGGGTCTCACACATCTCTTTGTATCGGCGATGCGCATGGGGCGCCAAGTAGAACGACGGGCACAACCGGATGATGCTGATTAGCTACGGCAACAGTGGAGGCACGCATGAGAATCTCCGGAGCTGGAAATGACGAGGTCGTGCATATTTGTAGTGTTATTGAAGGGCACCTGATGTATTCGACATGGATATCCCTGTAACAGGCATGCTAATCTTCTCCTCTGTCTAAGCCACTTCTAGTTGGTAACACAGACCACGGCAACAAGCCATTAATAATGCCCAGGTGCATGTTATTGGGTCTGCACCTGAGAGAGGGAGAAAGAAGATAGAGATGACATGTGGGCCACATAGTCAGTGAAAGAAGTCACTGATCCCAGCCAGGGTCGACCTTTTCCCAGCGCGACAAATAGTCTGGGCTCGATTTAGGGTTGAAATTGACCGGGATTTCTAATTACGAGGTGTCAATTTCAGGGATTAGGAGTTCGAGGTTTGATTTCGACCGGCTCTACGAGTTCAAGGTTTTTTTTCAGACTTTACTCGTGAGCGGGATTGCATCCAGGAAAGGGGCTGCGTACGGAGGTGAAGAAGACATACATGATAATCCTGCTGCTGGCATGTGTTCTTGTGTGTGCACCGTGTATTCCAAGTACGTAGTAGCTATTAGCTACTAAGTTCCAATCTGGTTGGTTGTGTAATAAGCACCCGTGGCCCGGCCATAGGCAGGCAGGCGTACGTACGTGCATGTGTGCGTTGTGGAGGCACGTATTGTGAGTCTCGTTTCTGTTGTCCCTGGTGTGCACGTATTGTACGCGTCCCTTGATATGTATACATGTTTTCCATCATGACACGAACGCCATGACGGCCGTGGTTCTTTCCTCCTAGGCATGGGTAAGCTGCTGCGGCAACTCGATCTGTTTCTTCCTCCCTGCAAGGACACGGTGAAAGGGGACTCACTGTGCTGCGGCCATAAGCAGTCGCGCACAAAGCGTTTGCCAAAAACATAATTCGTCCTCTCCCCGTGCAAGGATCACAAGGGCAAGAGGTTCCGGAGACCTACTCATGTTCGCCGGTGCACGCTGCTGTTTGGGATGGAGAAAATAAAACGCAAAAAAAGGCATGCTCCTGAAAGGCCACGTACCAGATTTCGACGAACCACGCGCATGTCGCTCGACCGTGCCCTTCGCTCTGGTCTTTTTCGATAAAGGGTTTTTCATTGAATTGAAATATCGAGTTGATACAACCGCATCAAAGATCACCCGGCCTCTGCATAACTAGATGCACACAGCCAAAGTTTCAAAGTACTAGAAGCCAAAATAAAAAGGCAAAAAACGCCAGCAGTAGCGAAAAAAGATAAAAGAGGCCTAAGGTGATGTCGGTCCAATCCGAAGGTCACACCGCCATCCATGGGGGTAAAAAATGTCCCTGGCCGAGCACTCCAACCGGGTAGAAGCCATCATAAAAAAGTCTCTGTCCTCCGGCCTCTGCAGGATAGACCACATACGGAGCCATCGCGAGCATATATGAATTACCTGCATAGAAGATGAAACACTTTTATGATTAAAAACAATATCATTCCTGGTGAGTCACAACGCCCAACATAAGGCAGCCGCCCCCGCAAGAATGTGCTTAGACAATTGTTTATCTATTCCCCTCAACCAATTGCCGAACATATTCCGTACGCTGCGTGGAGGATATAGATTCGAAGCAATTTGGACTATTGCCCATACCGATCTAGCAAACTTGCAATCAAAAAATAGGTGTTTAATGGATTCATTATGATTGCAAAAAACACATTTTTTGCAGCCTTGCCAGTTTCTTCGAGCTAGATTGTCCCTAGTTAAGATAACTCCTTTGTTGAGAAACCATAGGAAAATTTTCACTTTTAGAGGAATCTTAAGCTTCCACAATTTTCTATTATCAGATGGAACCTCGTTATGAACCAATGCATCATACATGGATTTAACCGAAAATCTTCCATTCAGATGCAGGTTCCATTTAAAGATGTCCGATTCAGCCGACAGTTGGACAGCTCCCAAACGAGTCAGCAAATGTTCCATGCAGTCAGACGAGGTCCAGAAATCGTTCTGCGAAAAGAAATATCCGGGTGTTCTTGTCCCAATACCTACTTAATCGTGACAAACTTATGTCTAACTATCCGATATAAGCTTGGGTATTGCACATTTAGAGGAGTAGTCCCGAGCCAGGTGTCTTCCCAGAATCGAATCTGGGAGCCGTCCCTAACCGAGAAAGTGCCAAATTGGAAAAAGAATTCTTTAGCTTTCATAACCCCACTCCAAAAATGAGAGTCACCTGGTTTCTAGTAGACCTGGGAGATTGCTTTGGACCCAACGTATTTATTACGAATGATCTCCTGCCAAACACCATCCTCAATGAGTAATCTGTATACCCATTTGCTGAGCAATGCAATGTTTTTGATCTCAAGATCCTGGATTCCAAGTCCCCCTTGGCTTTTAGGACGACATAATATATTCCACCTAGCCAAGCGATATTTCTTTTTTTCATTGTCACTCTGCCAAAAAAACCTTGATCTAAAATAATCAAGGCATTGGAGAACACCTTTTGGCAGATGAAAAAAAGATAGCATGTAAAGGACCATGTTGGTAAGAACCGAGTTGATCAGAACTAGTCAGCCCCCATAGGACAAGAGTTTGGCCTTCCAGCTCGCCAACCGTTTCTCCAGTCTCTCTTCAACATGTTTCCATTCAGCGATTGTCAAATGCCGATAATGAATAGGAATACCTAGATATCGAATCGGAAATTGGCCTAGTTGGCATCCAAATATATCAGCGTATTCTTGTGAAGTTTCTGCGGCTTCGCCAAAGCAAAAAAGTTCACTCTTATGAAAGTTTATCTTAAGGCCAGAAAGATCCTCAAAAGCACATAATAACAATTTGAGGTTTCTAGCCTTTTCTAGGTCATGATTCAAAAATAAAATGGTGTCATCCGCATACTATAAGATTGACAGGCCTCCTTCTACTAGATGAGGAATGACCTCGGTGATTTGACCAGCTAGCTTGGCCCTCTCAATGAGAGTAACTAGCATATCAGCCACGATGTTGAAAAGGATAGGTGATGCGGGGTCGCCTTGGCGTAGCCCCTTCCTAGTCTGGAAATAATTGCCTACGTCATCGTTCACCTTGATAGCCACGCTACCTCCAGACACAAAGTTCTAAACCCATCGGCACCAAGTATCGGAAAACCCTTTCATACGAAGAGTTTGAAGCAAAAAAGGCCACTTCACCTTATCATAAGCTTTCTCGAAGTCAATCTTAAAGATGACCCCATTCAACTTTTTAAGGTGGAGCTCATGAACAGTTTCATGTAGGACAGCAACACCGTCTAAGATGTTCCGTCCTTGCATGAAAGCTGTTTGTGTTGGTTTGACTACATGGTCTGCGACCCCATTCAGGCGGTTAGTCGCGACCTTGGTGAAAATTTTAAAGCTCACGTTTAATAAGCAAATCGGTCTATATTGTTGAATCCGATTGGCACCCTTTATCTTTGGTAAAAGGAAAATTTCACCAAAATTGAGTCTGGAGATGTCTAGTCTATGAGCATGCAGTTCATTAAACAATTGAACCAGGTCAGACTTTAACATATCCCAAAAAATTGATAAAACTCCGCCGGAAAACCATCCGGTCCCGGAGATTTGTTGTGTTGCATTTGAAAAATCGCAGGCCGTATTTCCTCCTGAGTGAAAGCAGAGGTTAGGAATTCATTTTCCGCAGCGGAAACCTGCTGGATGTCATGACAAATAGACTCATCCATCTCCAGCGTAGTTTCCGAGGAAGGACCAAACAAGTCTTTATAGTATTTTGTAATAAAGTCCTTGAGCGGAGCGTCCCCCTCAATGCGACCCTCGTCCTGATCAAGGGTGAATATTCGTTTCTTTCTATGTCTGCCATTGGCAAACATTTGAAAGTACTTCGTTTTATCATCCCCAAGTACCAACGAGTCGCTCTTGCACCGTTGGTACCATTTGATTTCCTCTTTGCGTAAGAGACAGGCTAGCTGCTCATTGAGATGACTTTTTTGCTCAATCTCAGCCGCAGATAGAAGCCTCACCTCCGCGATCTTATCTAATGAGTCGATCATGACAGATAGTCGCAACTTCTCTTTCTTATAAATCCCAGCGGTGTGTTTAGCCCATCCGCGGAGGAATTGGCGCAACGCACGAATGCGATTATTCCAACGTTGAATTGGTGTATCATCCCGTGTTGGGCGTTGCCACACCTTTTTAACCAATTCAGGGAAACCCTCTCTAGTGAGCCACCCTAGTTCAAATTTAAACTGATGGCGGTTCGAAGTGGGTGCTGCTTGACCAAAATCAGTAAGCAATGGAGCATGATCTGATAAGGCCTCAATTCTCTCCAAAGCCCGCACTGATGCTAATGGATATTTAAATTCCCAGTCTGTGGTGACTAGCACCCGATCAAGTTTTTCGAATGTCGGGATAGATCTATTATTGGCCCAGGTAAATTGGCGCCCCGAGAGAGAGAGTTCCCGCAAATCAAGACTGTCAATGACAGCATTAAAAAGAAACGGCCATCGAGTGTCGAACCTATCATTGTTTTTATCCTGCTGGTATCGCAAAATATTTAAGTCCCCCCCCCCCAAGTAGTATGGGGTGAGGATTTTCTCTGCAGGTATTGACAAGTTCTTTGAGGAAGGCCGCTTTAAATTCATCTTGAGCAGCACCATATACGGCAACCAAGCTCCAAATGAAATTATCGGACTTGTTTCTAAGGTGGAATTTAATATGATACTCCCCCTTTGACGTTGAAAGAAGTTCCAAGTAAGTGGAGTGTATTCCTAAAAGAATACCTCCGGACCTCCCTGAAGGCGGCAGGATATGCCATTCGTAATCTTTGCCACATGAAAAATGGTCCAAATCACGCGTTGGAAAGTCACGCTTACTACACTCAGAGATTACCACGAAGTCGAGGGCATGATCCCTAACACAATCGGAAATATGTTTGTACTTAGCCAAGTCACCAAGACCTCTGCTATTCCAAAACATTCCTTTCATGGAGAAACTTTATTACGTTTGGATGCTTTGGTCTTCTTCTTAGGGCGACCCTTTTTACTACCAGAGTTAGACTTGTTCTTATGTACCGATGCAACGAGCTCACAAAGCATCGTATCACGCATGGTATCTTCAAAGTCTACCTCTGTAGACCAGATGAGAGAGGAGTCTGCCTTCATGGTTGGCATCGGACTCCTCATCCTCCTCATCTGATACTAGTGGATCCGCCGTCAGAAGCGTTCTAGGAGCAACCGTAAGCCGGTCGAACTCCATTTGCTTAAGAGCTTTAACTGAGAAATCAACTACTGCATCATTTCTACCTAATGAAATACCAAGGCTAGCAATATTTGAAGACATTTTGGCTTTATCAAAAGATAGAAAAGATTTGCAAGGAGACGTACCATCAAAGTCGAGGTTCCGCGATGCTGTTCTACAACATGGCGGCCGCTACGTCTAGGCGGTGAAGTAGTAAACTCAGAAGCAACCCGCATCCCAGAGGGCCGGAAAGGTGGTGTAGACGGCTCCGGCATAGCAGCGGGAGACCTAGAACGCTGCAGCTCATCCTCCATAACAGCGATACAAGGAGAAGCCTCCACGTCCCGCGGCGGCGACACAGGGGACAGCGCCGGCCCCGGCGACGCGGCGGGAGACCGTGAAAGCTGCAACTGATCCTCCATGACAGCGTTCATAGGAGCAACCTCCTCGTACTGCGACGACGGCGCAGGAGACAGCGCCCGAAGCGTCGCCAAGGCCATGTCATGATCTGCATGCACCGCCGGGGAGAAAATCACACCCCGGCGACCAGAAGACCGAGAAGAAGCCAATGTCGGTGTCGTCAGATGCTCCAAAGCAGCCTCCGACGGTGATCCCATTGCCAAGGGCGCCGCAGGCCCATCAACCCATGTCCGAATAGCTGACATGGGCGAAGCATCCGGTTGAGGTGCTGGAGGCGGTGCAGAGCTGGCAAGCGAGGGAGGGTTCTGGAGAGGCACGAGCTCCGTTGCCGCTGGCGGGTCCCCCGACAAAGGCCGCGATGCCAAGCATGGATGTGTACTAGCAGGAACGGTCGTGAAAGAGGTGATTTGCATCGGAACCACTCCTCCCGAGGAAGATGATGCCGCCGTGTTAGCTGACGACGAAGACGCTTTCGGCCTCTTGCTCTTGTCATCAGCCCTTGAAGTGTCCTCTCGATCATGCTCCTTGCCCCCTTCCGTATCATCGCCATGCTCCCAAACGCGAGGCACAAAATCAGCGTCCACATGGAAATCATCATCTTCCAGAGTGTACCGGAATTCATAGCCCTTCTTCTGAACAACCACATCCGACGAGAGGGAGTTGACAGGGCTCATCTTAAAAGCATCAAGATTAAGCATGCCAACCTGAATCCTCACAATACCACGGCGGCGCAAGCAAAGGAGGTCGACGTCAAGAGTGGCGCCAATAGCAGAGCCAACTGCCCAGAGACCCAAGAAATGCCGGAGATCGTGAGGAACTCCGTGCACATGCACCCAAACTGGAATAAGCTCAAAACGATTCGGAATCTCCTCGGAATGACAAGCCTTGAACTCCAAAGTGACATTATGCGATTTGATGAAGACCGTGAAACCAGTAACACTCAGGAGCACCTCGTCACTGGGAAAAGACATGATAAAAGCATTCTGGCCATGTCCACTGTTGCTGATATTGAGCGATCTTAGCAACCTCCGCCTCCACAATGCTCGAAGAGATAGAGCCTCCCGAGATCGTAACAAGAGCCGTTGGGGAGGATTGTGGTGCGAGGTCTGCCCTGCAAACATTGTCAGGCATCTGAAAGAAGGCCATGCTCTCAGTCCCATAGCCACAAAGCATCGCCGCCGGCTTCGGCATCTTGAGAGCTGGACACCGCCGAGTAGTCATCGGATGGTTCGCCTTGTTACAGATGAAACAATACTGCTGTGTTTCACAATCTGAAGCCACATGTCCGGCCGACTGACACTTGGTACACCATAACTTGGTCATTACCGTGTTCACCCCGGGAGCAGGTGCCGCCTGAGCCACATCATGTTGTTGTTGAGCCGGTGCCATAAGAGGAGCAGCAGTCACAAGAGGCCCCGAGACAAAAGCCGGAGCACCTTGTACACCATGATAAGGCAAGGTGGGTGGAGCAGCGATGATCGGGGCGTTTCCCGCAAGGTTCTTAGGCCGATTTCCTTTTCCTCCCTTTGATTTCCTAGGACGGATATTCCCTGTCTGAACTCCGGCCGCCGAGTTTGCCAGACTAGCGTTAAAGGCCATTGGCTGGACAGCAGTGGGGTGACCATGGCTCTGTTGCAAGAAAGGGCCGGCTGGTTGATATGAGTACACCGGCGCCATTTGCTGCATGTACCCCGGCGACGCATGATACATCGGTTGCTGCTGAAAGAACTGTTGCGGCATTTGATACATTTGTTGTTGCTGTTGCCCCGGTGCTGGAGTCTATTGGGGAAGGTTCAGCATGACACTTTGAGCGGAGGAAGAAGTGATCACCGAGGGGAACACCCCAGGTGCGAAGCCAGGGGCACCACCAGACGAGGAGGCGTCCGAGGGCATCGGCGCGGCAGCTACAGGTCAAACCTGCCCAGAGCCCGGCGGCGCAGACGCGTCGCGACCCATCCCCGAGCAGACGGCGGCCACGAAGGATCGAGGAAGATTAGGGTTTCTGCGAGGAGTGTCCCTGTTCCACATATGAAACAACCAACGGTTGAGATTAACCATGCGTAAAGAACGGTTCGGATGTGACGCACCTGAGATCGGGTGAGGGCCCAGGCCTATCGACCGCCCCGACTCGTCCGGCGAAACGCCCGTCGCAGGAAACATCGGAGGCGCCGTCGGCGTGATCACCTCCGTCCTCGCCAAGCCGGCCGAGGGCATGGCATCTCCCAGAGTACGAGAGGGAGAGACTCTGGGGGCAGGGAGAGGTCCGATCCAGGGCCGTACCATAGGCCTAGATATAGCCGGAGCCCTCACGTGCCGGCATGCAGCCGGCGGCGACCCCCGTGAATGAATTGCCGGCGAGGTCGGAGAACCGTTTACCTCTTGTGCACAATCCTTCTGAGCAGATCCTCGCCTAGAAGACGGTCTCTCCCATACTCGTGAGGCTAATGTAGGATACCCAATGTCGGCCCAAAACTCGGCGGCCAGCTCCTCGTCAGTCTTACGCCGGCGCGATGCCTCGGAGGTCTCGGCCGTCGAGGAGTCCTCACCTCCGTCATCTGCACGGAGGAAAGAAAATCGCGATCCAGATCCGGCCGGCACCGGAGCGGACCACCTCGGCGCTAAGGTCAGGCGCCAGCGGGTGGAGATCCGCATTGGCGGAAGTCTCGGCCGTCGAGGAGTTCCTCACTGCATCCTCCCCTCTGCACCCACCTGCACTTAATAATTTGATGTTTTCTTTCTCTCCTCATACCAATCACTTAGCGTAGGGAGACCCCACTACATAATTTGGTATCACACACCACCTTCAGTGGTATCGGACTAAAGGTTACATGTCCACTCTTGCCATTTAGTCATGGGTTTTTGAGATTTACTTAGGAATTTCTATAAATGTACATATCTTTTAACATTTCTTTGTTTCTGAAAATAATTTTCTGAAAACAATTTTCAGTTCCAAGAAAATCACATAACTATCCAAACATTTTTTTAAGTTCGGGTTTCTCGAAAGCAAGCAGACCGTAACGCAATTCTAACTTTTGGGTCGAAGGACGTGAATCTTATCATCCATATCATTAGCAAGAGAGTATTGTAAGCAAGCTACAGGACAAATTCCTTCTTGGCACTGCTAGAGGACGATCCTCTCAATCATAAAGATTCAACTAGATAAATAATAGCCAATAAATTTCAACAACAAAGGTGGAACTGTGAGCCATAATTCTACAACTATAATGCAAACTACACATAGACATGGTTCATAATTAATTTGCACCATTGATTAAACTAAATTAATACATAATTGTGCTCCCACTCAAATCAATATCTCTCGTCATTGATTTTAAGTGATTCAAGATCCAAATGTAGTTCTCAGCCATTGATGTAGACATCACTGATGACGAGAATTTTGACCGGTGGGTAAACTTTTACCGATCATATCTCTATATGACCCTTGTTCATCTTTCGATGCTTCGTGCTCCAAGCTCAGAACAATTCTGCTATAACTTCAAGACAACCGAGTGCTATTTGCATACAAAGTCTGGCCATCCCCATCTTACACCTCATGTCCCGTTTGTACTCATGTGGACATGACGCACTCTGGAACCCTACGTGTTATAGAAGGTTGCCACTGGGAAGAGCACCTTTTAACTTGATATTTACTGTGAGAGATCATCCTAATAATTGACTACCGCGCAATCAAAGGGTGCAAACAACAAAGGGATAAACATCTCAGGCAATTCATAAATAGCATGATATGTTACAGCCCTGGGTGCCGGGAGTTCTCCATGGTCGTCTTCAATCTCCAGTTGAAGCGACGTGACGCCCAATATTTCGTTGGCGTGGCAACCGTTTCAAAAAAATGTTGCCGTGGTGGCAATCTCAGAAAATGTTGACGTGCCACCAAAATATGAAATTCGGTCGTGGCACGAAATTATAGCTCCTTGTCCCGCGCCGGGTACACCTTTTCCTCATCGGGGTCCTTCGTGTACGTCTTGCCACCGTCACATGTAACCTATATATATGATATTTACATTAAGGTGGCAATCTCGTGGCTCCATCCATCATGCCATGACACGCAGGTCACTTAACATTACAACATATAACCATCTCATACATAAACTCATTATCATGACGAAGGCTATACCACATCATATGCAAACCCTGCAAAACAAAGTTAGACGTCCTCTGATTGGTTTGGCAAATTTTAATTACGTGGCTTCTAGGGTTTACGGATAAACCTAGCTACCTACGTGCACACCATAAAGTGATAATCGTCGTTGCTAGATTAACTTTTGGAATGTTTGAAAGAAGAGACTTAATTAAAAATCTCCATCACCCTCTTCCGTAGGCGGCGGTTCACTATTCTTGACTATGGTGAAGCCCAAGGAACTATTAGCAGATCATCGACAACCAGAGCTGGGTGATTGTCAGAACCTTGTGAAATGAACCACCATGCCATCAATGAACCGAACCAAAGCAACACTCGAGGGAAGCATAACAAGAACATCACCCTCACAAGCACATGTGATCTAGATCAAAACTTGCATCTACACATAGAACCGCTCATGATGCCATTGTTGGGAAACGTACTAGAGAAAACAAAAACAAACCGCCCTACGAACACCCAGGAACAATATGAAGATGCATATCGGGTTTGGATCAACGATCGTTACCGACTCCGGAGTGCAACAGAAGTAGACGAGTCGATGTAGATCGTACTTGGAGTCCCTCGAACATCGATGATGATCCCGTGAACCGCCCTTGAACGATCCCTCAAACGCAAGACCGAAAGCACAACCTCTCTCTACTTGGTTGCAAGCGTACGGTCTTCACGATCCGGTAGCGCTTTCTCGTCCAGAGCTAATCGTCGCCAGATAATTAGAGGAAGGATATTAGAACCATATGGGGCTTAGGATTAAAGGTGGCTAGGGCTATCTCTAATTAGTCAATTAGGACCAACAAGAACTAGAACTAGATCAACTAGAGGAGACTCCAAAACTTGTGTGTTTAATTGTGGCCAATACCTCAAGTATATATAGGTCAGAGGGGGAGAGGAGGGCAAGCCTCCTTGGGGAGCCATCCAAAGGGGGAAGGAGTTGGACTCCTTCCATAGTAGGATTCCCCCTCCCCCCCCCCCCCAACAAAGAAAAGGGGGCGCCTCCTCCACTTGGTCCTTCGTGGCCCAAGTTGGCTTCCACCTCTTGGTCTTTTAAGACCCGTTGATATTTAAATTAAATATAAAATATTCTAAATAATTCTACACCATTTTACATATAGTTTAACATCTTCGAAAACATATTCCACCTATATATAATATATTGGTAATGCCCGGTATTACCCGATATTCACTGAAACCCTTCCGCTGACCCCAAAACGCTTCTGGATCCCCTCGGAACTATTCTGAATATTAATGAAACCTTTCCAAAAATATATTATCATCACTCCCGTCCTATGAACACTCAGCAGATCATGATTGCCTTAAGCTTGTGACCCCATAGGTACGGTAACTCATAGACATGAATGAAACTGCTCGTTCAATGATTGGCAGCGGGACCAAGGACGTTTGTATCGATCCCTGTGAGTACAGAATGATATTCGAGTGAACCTTTGGTTATCATGTGATGTTCCCTTTGCTTTGTGATACTTTAAAAACCTGATGTGCATCGGTATCCTCCTGAGTCTCACCATGCTCACTATACCGATGTTCCCGTTACCAGTTTTGTTCTTTTTTCTCATTAACGTGTTTCGGCATTCCTGAGACGTAGCCGCCAGTGTATGGCAAGATGATGATGGATGTTGTCACACTGAGAGGGCCCTAAGAATATCTCACATCGTCAAGGAGAAAATCCCACTCTCGAGCTATCCGGCCACTTGTCAAACTTTCAGATGAACTTGTAAGTTGTCGTTATGATCACCGTGTTATAGATGACGTTTGAGCAAACCCGAAGCCCGCCATACGGTAAGAAGTGACCATGACACTCATGGTCTAAGGAGCAAAATCACACGTTTAACACTCTGTGTTATTACAATTTAGTACAGACGATATTAATTCAATTCACAACAAACAAGTTTGGGTCAATTCAATATGATCGTTCTTCCAGTGTCATAATCTCAATATTGTTTTTAAGGCTATTGTTACACTTAACGATATTCCAAGATCCGGAAAACGTGATCACCAACAACACTTGAGCTAGTCCCAGAGGCTAGACTAGGAATCTTTTATTTAACCGTTTATCATTCCACACGTGTATATGAGTTTTCCACTAAATCACATATACCAGGGTCATAACAGTTATAGCATGAAATATAAACTCATTATGAATATGAAAATATAATAATACAAATATTATTGCCTCTAGGGCATATTTCCAACAGACACGTGGCATGACCCATCAGTGGTCCGTTTATGTAAAAAGGCCCCAGCCTAAAGCCTGCTTAAGGCCCAAAATAACTTCAAACATAAACATGAAATTGAACATTTACTGTCAATGAAATCACGAACCAATCGCATGAATGGAACCACAACGCCGATGTCCATCTTTTTTTCATGTACAACTTATCTCGAATCGAAGCACGGGTGTGTAGATTAGAAGATACTACTGAACGAGATTAGGACGAGTACACTGGTCACATGTAGATCTACTCGTCTATGATTTGTGAAACAGAAAATTTACAACACGAAAGTCGTGTCAAACAACAAAGTGAAGCTACTCGTCAAAGGACATTTCAAATGGTCAAATGTGTGTCGTGATTTTGTCAAAATTCGTCCAAAAGGTTCCAAATATGAACATGACATTCAACATACAGAGTGAACAAAACTACGATCCAATCGCCCGAATAGAATCAGAACATCGAGGTGCATCTTTTTCGTGCACCGGTTATCTCAAATCAAAGCACGATTGTGTAGAAGGGATAAAGAAGATTAAAGAGGTGATTAGATAAAACACCTGCAAACCACCTACAACCATGTACCACCAGAGCTAGCCAAGTGCACTAGAGAGCATCGCTCGGGCCCGGCTCGCTAAAAATGGTCGATCCAACCGTTTCAGTGAGCTAGGCCCGGATATGCTTTGAGAAGCGCGTCGTGCAGACCCGATAGTATTTGCATTAAACACCGAAAAAAGTTGCATCCAGCGGGCCTAGCTGAGGGTTATGTAGGTAGCCAAACACCTCCTATATCTCACATGATGCGAGGTAGAAGCTAGCCTTGCCTTAAGCAGGCATATGGTGGGCCCACCAGTAGTGTTAGGTTCGTTTTCATTTTATTTTCTATTTTTGATAATTTTACATTTCAAAAATAAAATAAAATATATTATATATTTTGAAAAATAAATAACCTTATATGTTTATCGAGCATTTAAAAAATGATGTTAATGCGGTGTGAAAAACTATTTGTGCAAACATTTAAAAAAATCATACTATTCAAAACAAATGTTTTGACATTTAAAAAATGTACATGTGTTTCTAAAAAAAAGTTTGTGATATATTTATAAGTAAATATGCAATGTAAAAAAATATTTCCTAATTCAGAAAAAAATACTTTGTCCCATTGGAAAAAAGTTCATGATTTTAGAAACTCTTTACGGATTTCAAAAATACGTTCTTGAAATTTTGAATAGATTTTTTATATAATGTAAAAAAGGTACATGTAGTTTGCAAAAAAAGATTTTTTTCTTCTTTTCAGCCGCCGCCTCCTCCTCCAAGAAAAGCTAGGGTTCGTGCCTCTCGCCGGCTCCGCCGCAGGTCCGGCTCGTCTCTGGTGGCCCTAGGGCTATGGGGGCGCGGTGGATCCTGGCAAGGACCGGCGGGAGGGCTCCGTTGTTAGTCGTTCCTTCGAGATTTGTTAGGGTTTGTGTCCTACTCAGAAAGACGAGATGGCGGCGGCTCTTTGAAGATGGAATAAAGGTCTCCCTGCCTAGTCCCCGTTCCGGTGGTGCGTCTAGCATCGTTGGTGGGCGTGTGGAGGTGTGTCTCCGGCGGATCTATCCTCGGTGAATTTGCTCGGATCTGGTTGTGGTTTGTCTATGTCCCTGTGTCTTTAGGTTGGATCTATTCGATCTACGTTATTCTTCATCAGCGGCGGTTGCTGTTCTGGTGCGCTGTGTTAGACAAGTTGTATAGGATAGGGACACTAGTTTAAACTTGTACTCTGACTTCTATCCTTTCTTCTATCCGAACTCTCCTGTAATCATGATCGATCTGTCTACGATCGATCTCTCTCTTGTACGCCACGGCAAACCTTCTATATAATACAATGTGCCCCAGACGAAGGGTTCACGCTTCCACAATATCTTACATGGTATCATAGCCAAGAGGTCTTGAGTTCAAGACCCTGCCAATGTAGTATTAAATAAAACAATTCTGCGGCCTACATCGATCCCACGTCTAAGGACTAAAATAGCCTAGAAGTGAGGGGGAGTGTTGAAATATATTGCCCACCTTTCTCCATCAGTTCGGACTCTTGGATAAGTTGGCTGGAGCATGAATTCAATACTATGTCAGTATTATCGATGATTATAGCAAGTTTACTTTGATATATTTGCTTAAGTTCAAATCTGAAGTATTCTCCGTTTTCCAAGAATTTCAAAAACTTGTTGAGAGATACTTCGACAGAAAAATCCTTGCAGTCCAAAGTGAGTGGGGAGGAGAGTATGAGAAACTCAACTCTTTCTTTCGCAACATAGGCATTGTTCATCATGTGTCTTGTCCGCATGCACATCAACAGAATGGCTCGGCTGAAAGAAAGCATCACCACATTGTTGAAGTTGGTTTATCTCTTTTAGCTCATGCATCAATGCCACTCAAATATTGGGATGAAGCCTTCACTATGGCTACCTATCTTATCAACCGTCTCCCTAGTAGAGTCATTGGCAACACCACTCCATTAGAGCGACTGTTTCATCAAAAACCAGACTACAACTCTCTCAAATTTTTTGGATGAGCATGTTACCCAAACTTGCGTCCATACAATCGCCACAAACTCGAGTTCCGCTCCACTCAGCGTGTTTTTCTCGGATACATCAATCTTCATAAAGGATATGAGTGTCTAGAGATAGCAACGGGTCATATCTATATTTCTTGAGATGTCGTTTTTGATGAAAAATTATTTCCTTTTGCCAAACTTCATCCTGATGTCGGAGCCTTATTAAGTGCTGAAATTCCCCTTCTTCCAGACTCTCTATCAAATTGTCAGGACCCCGATTCCAGGTCACATCGATCCAGTTGGTAACACCTCATATCACTTTGCGGCCTCACGCACGGTAATCCCACGGGTGTCGCCTTACCATGGCCCGGGACCGTTTGCGCCTTTTGGCTCACGTATATGATAGTGTCGCTAGCATCAATATGACAGATAACCCGGGACGACATGGCTAGTTGTGAACCCAAAGCGGCACTAACCTATGAGGACAGGCATACATGAATCACATCGAGCATGTCGGTCATCAACGTGTGAATCCGGGCTGTAGCACTAGGCTAACAGGACTCCGGTAACCCGGGCTGTAGCAGGCTAGGCAGGACTCCGGAAGTCACCATGTGACATTTCCCCGAAGGGACAGACACAGGAACGAAGTGAATCACATGTCGGCCAGTCAAGTGTTCCAAGCAGTAGTGCTGGGCTAGCAGGACTCCGGTGAACCGGGCTGTAGCGGACTACTATCGCTCAGAAGCACTAGACTAGCAGGACTCCATTCTTGATTTTGATTTGATGGTAGCCCAACCTCAAATCCATTTTGGAAAAGACTGAGGATCTAGCAAGCTGATCATACAGGTCGTTGATCCTGGGGAGCAGATACTTGTTCTTGATGGTGACCAAATTGACAGGTCAGTAATCTACAACCGTCTGATCCGTTCCATCCTTCTTCTTAACGAAGAGGACGGGGCAAGCCCATGGAGAAGAACTAGGACGGATGAAACCCTTTTGCAAGGACTCATCGAGTTGTTTCTTAAGCTCGGCTAGTTCTAGGGGTGCCATCTTATAAGGTCTTCTAGAGATTGGGACAGTTCCTGGAACAAGATCTATCATGAACTCGACATCTCTGTCAGGTGGAACACCTGGCAGTTCCTCTGGAAAGACATCCGGGAAGTCACGGACTACCGGAATATCTTCAAGGTCTGGAAGGGGGTTGGCATTTAAGGACTAAAGCTGACGCTCAAACACTCGGGTCAAAACATTGACTATCTTGCCCGATGGATGGGTGAGTTGAACAGTTCTAGTAGAGCAATCAATCTTAGCGTAATGGGCTGACATCCAGTCCATACCCAAAATGATGTTTATCTCCGAGGACTTGAGAGCTATTAGTAATGCAAGGAAGACCAATCTGTCGACAAGAATTTCATTTTCATGACTTATTCTAGAGGTTTGCCATCTAGAACCAGGAGTTTGAATTTCCATGGAGGTGGGCATGTCACTAAATGTGGTGTTGTGCAATCGAGCATAGCTCTCAGAAATAAATGAATGAGATGCTCCAGTATCAAAGAGAACAGTTGCCGGATGGCAATTAACAAGGAGCGTACCGAGAACAACGTTGGGATCCTCAAGAGTCTCCTCAGCTAAGACATAGTTGACATGGCCACGAGCAGTGGTGGCCGGCTTGCGACGAGCACCTTTCCTGCTGGCTTGCCACGGCCAACAGACTTTCCGAACTGGTTGGGGTTGTTCTGGGGACACTCATGGATTTAGTGACCCGTCTCCCCACACTTGAAACAGGTTATCACATTGGGGCGTGGAGTGGCATTAGCAGCGGGGCCTCCGTAGGTCTTGGGCGGTACATACTGCTGGTTGGGGCGAGGCGCCTCAAAGGATGGCCTCGGAGTGAACTTGGGTGGCAGAGTAGTGTTTGGAATCCAGACCCGGCGCTTCTGGGATCCCGAGCCGGATGAAGATCCAAAGTCACGGGAGTGCTTGCGTGAAGCTTCGAAATCAGTCTACCCTGTCTCAGCACTGATGGCCTTGTTGACTAACTTCTGAAAGGAGGTGCACTCATGCTGACGAAGGTCATGGCGAAGCTCGGGGCTAAGTCCCTTGCGGAACCTTGCCTGCTTCTTGGCGTCGGTGGATACCTCTTCGGGAGCATAACGTGCTAGATTTCCAAACTCGCGACTGTATGCATCCACGGTCAGTCTACCCTGGGTGAAGTTGCAGAACTCCTCCCTCTTGCGATCCATGAGACCTTCCGGAATATGATGCTCACGGAAAGCAGCACTGAATTCAGCCCAAGTAGTGATTTGGCCGACCGGGCGCATAGCCTCAAAGTTTTCCCACCAAAGGCTAGCAAAGCCTTCAAGGTGATATGCGGCAAAGGTAACCTTATCAGCTTCGGCTACGTTGGCAGATCGTAGCTTGTGGGTGATGCTGCGAAGCCAGTCATCCGCATCGAGAGGCTCGACGGAATGCTTAAACTTCGGTGGATACAACTTGACAAAGTCATTGATTGACACCAGATCGTTCCTTGGCTGGCGTGCAGTATTCTGCTCAATCCGCTCTAGCAAGCGGTTGGTCTCACGCTTGTTTCGTTCTGCCTCCAGCATAACTTCGGCCAGAGAAGGCAGTTGAGGCAGATTTTCATTCCTGGCTGCACTGGCTTCACCTTGCCCCAGGGCAGCCGGGTTGTTGCGGGTGTTGACCATCCTAGGAAACAAAACAACGGTTTAGACCAGGATGGCAAAAATCTGGGCAAGGAAATGCGGAATGTAATGGATAACAAGGAATGCAGAGATGTTCATCCGTATGACATGGTAATATAGAAACTGCCATATATATACCAACGGTCATACACACCATACATAGTTTAGTACAAGCCCAGGCTAAAGTACAACTATGATGGAAGACGTTACCTCTCATCGGAGGCATTCCAAGCTCCTATACATTATTTTTCTACACCTCCGGAATTGATACATACTAAGTCATATTCCTCAAGTCACGCAGGACAGTGGAAATACAACTACTACAATACTAGTGATGCTACTACTAACTCAGACAGCTCCGTAGTAGTCCTCATAAAAGTCGCCACCCAAGCCTGGAAGCGGAACATGATCATCTGGGAACAGACGGTCCTGTGGAGCTTGCGGTCCATAGGGACTCAGATGTGGCCTTGGTCCAACAAAGGGCGGTAGACGAGGTCCACGGGGAGGGGTGATGCCTCCTACCTCACGCCACTTCATAAAATCTGGCAGACCAGCCCGCACGGGGTACAAGTCCCTCATGTCCATGTAGCCAGCTTGCACGGCAGGTGCAAACCGTGTCAGATTGGCCCAGTGATCAGAACGAGCGTTAAAGAGCTCCATACGCAAGGCCCGATTTTCACGGTCCTTGTCTTCCAGCATCTCAGTAGTGGTGCGGAGGAGTGAGTCCTCGTGGGATGAGTCACTGTACATAGCCTGGAGGTACCCATGCGCCCCAGGGAGGGATGCTGGCATGTAGCGGGAATCGGTGTTGCTCAGCAGGGCAGTTCTGGCTCGAATAATAGTCATCATCGAGTAGGCTGCATCCTGCACGGACATCCCAATAGTAATCCCAAGTCCATAAGAACAATGGGGCGGTTCAGTAGCTCCAGGATAAGATGGATATATCCTGACCGTGCATAGATATTGGCTTTGATTAAAGTCTCTAAACTGCTCCTCGACGGTATATTCAGGATACCATCGGTAACCTGTCTCGACCATCACTCGTACCAGCATGGCCGTGTGACCACATACATCAATGCAGCGGGTCAAACGAACCACTTGGTTCTGGGAACGGGTGGCCATCTGGAAGCACAAAATAATGCAAAGGCATTAGAATTTTCTAGGAGGAATTGGACAGCATAACGGCTGTAAATGCTCAGAGAAAGATTTGAGACATTCACAACAGCTTGCAAAACCACTCAACAACATCATATCAAGGTTCTGGTTCAATTGGCAACATTCTAAAAGTAGTAGAAACTGAACTGGGTTGCAACCAACAAGCCTATAAGTTACTACCGATTAGTAACACGTGAACCTGATAGAGAGAAGAGAGCCTAATCCTTAACCCACGTAGAATGAGAAGAGAATGACTCCGAACAGAGGGCATAAGGTAAAGGAGTAAAAGAGCCTTACGTTCCCTCCCACAATCAATTACCTACATATAACTAAAGCATTTCTAGACTAGACATCGACCAGTTTGGCTTAGCGAACCTACAGGCAGTCCGGCTCTGATGCCAACGCTGTCAGGACCCCGATTCCAAGTCACATCGATCCAGCTGGTAACACCTCATATCACTTTGCGGCCTCACGCACGGTAATCCCACGGGTGTCGCCTTACCATGGCCCGGGACCGTTTGTGCCTTTTGGCTCACGTATATGACAGTGTCGCTAGCATCAATATGACAGAGAACCCGGGCTGACATGGCTAGTCGTGAACCCAAAGCGGCACTAACCTATGAGGACAGGCATACATGAATCACATCGAGCATGTCGGTCATCCATGTGTGAATCCGGGCTGTAGCACTGGGCTAACAGGACTCCGGTAACCCGGGCTGTAGCAGGCTAGGCAGGACTTCGGAAGTCACCGCGTGACATTTCCCCGAAGGGACAGACACAGGAACGAAGTGAATCACATGCCGGCCAATCAAGTGTTCCAAGCAGTAGTGCTGGGCTAGCAGGACTCCGATGAACCGGGCTGTAGCGGACTACTATCGCTCAGAAGCACTAGACTACATTTCCCAATATGATAGGCTGCCAAGGATAAAAACCTAGATTGTCGGATCCCACTCATACCAAGCATTTCAATCATACACACAATATGCCCGATATGAGTAAATACAACATGGCACCACAACAAAACTCTACAACTCAAGTACTTTATTTAGAAGGCTCCGAGGAGCCATACATAACATATTCATACAGGTAGGGGTCACATGACCCGACACTCAAGTCATACAAACATACAAGCACATGCGGAAGCAAACTAGTCTGAGTACAGACACTAGAAAGAAAGAAGGCTTGACGAAGCCTGTCTATCTACATCGACCCTTCACAAGTCTTGGATCACCACCTGGGTGATAAGCCACTCATCAATGTCGAGGTCTACATAGAACCTATCGGAGGGGTTGGTGTTGTCGTCTGAAAACATTAATTAAAGCAACATGAGTATGGAGGTACTCAGCAAGTCTTACAACAGAATCCTACAATATATGCACATTCTCAAGAAGGTAGTGGAGTTATTGCAGCAAGCCAGCTTTGACTCGAAGCTAAGTTATCCTACGACAGACACAACTTGTAAAACATTTGTCGCACACGAGTCCACTATCACCAACACAATACTCCACCGTGGATCCTCTCTCGTCAACCAACGAGAGGGCCATCCGTGGTACTCACATTTATCTTGAGGCTTTTTGTAGTATCCATTTACTTGTCTATGAACTGCATAGGTGACCAAGTAGTCCTTTACCGCGGACGCGGCTATTCGAAGTTTTATACCCTGCAGGGGTGTACTTATTCACACACGCTCTCACCACTTATCGCCGCTACACGACGTGTACTCGGCAACCTTCAAGCGGAAGCCCAGCGAGGGTGTCAGCCATGACCTGACTAAACACACGAGTCCCTAGTCCAGGTTTATCGCCTATTCAGGTTCCATCCGCAGGGAGTCCGGCCGAGGTTTCCACTAACGGCCCCGAACGATGTGTGCAGGGTTCCCGAGACACCAAACGGGCGAATCGGTACACCGGGCCACGTGCCTACCGCAACACAGCCCACCCCTATGGTCAGCACTGCGTGCGGCCCCCAGCATACTACAAACACCAGAAACTACTTTGCAACTCCCGGACAGACGACAAGAGTGGTTAATAAGTCGAGAGAGTCAATTAAGGATCCCAATGTGTGGTAGTAGCTGAATCTTAAATCACACACACAGATCTCAGTTCTTAAGGACGGCCTCAATGAAACAACCCACCATGTACTCCTACATGGCCTCTCATCGATTCCTTTACCAAATCATATTCAACACTTTCACACTCTTGACACCGACACAACCTTTCACTCTAGTTCATCATCCCGATGAGCCAGACCTGACACAACTCTAAGCACAGCAAGCATAGCATGGTAGGAAACACACATAGGGCTCAATCAACTCCTACACATGCTAGTGGGTTTCATCTAGTTACTGTGGCAATGACAGGTCATGCAAAGGAAGTGGGTTCAACTACCGCAACACACATCAGTTTGAAACGCATTGTCTTAATGCAGTAAACAAGAGCAGAAGCGAGAGCATGGGTTTGTATCAGAATGATCAATGGGTTGCTTGCCTGATGGAGTGGTAGTGGGATACTACCCTTCAGTTGGATACTCGTGAATATCCTCGGAGGCAGAACCTACCACGAAGAACACATCGTAACACAATCAACACATGGCAATATGCAGCAATATGATGCATGCAATGACATGGCAAAATGGTGTGTGATAAGTCTAATGCAACTTGGAACAGAGTGGTTTGAGTCCATTTGAACCAAAGATTCAAATGATCACCCAAACTAATAAGTGATATGGATGCATTAGCTTGTTTCACCTAAACAGCAAGGTTAAAGTGTTCTGACATGCATGAAACTAGTACAGATGGAAACATTGGATTTTTCTGATCAAATTTCATATATAAATCTTTGCATTTGGAGTTACAGATTAATTTCTATGAATTTTTTAAGTTTGAACTATTTTCTGGAATTTCCTGTATAAGAATAATTCCAGTAATTTAATTACTGCATCAGCATTGCGTCAGGGTGACGTCAGAGGTCAACGGGGACGTCCAGGTCAACCTGACCAGTAGGTCCCGCGTGTCAGCAGTTAATTAAACTAAATAATTTTAGTTAGAAACTAATCTGGATAATTAGCAGAGGGGGGCCCACTTGTCATTAACTCAGGGGAGTCAACCTGGGCCCACCCAGTCAACATCAACGGTCAAACCCGCCGGTCAGCGGGTCAAAGCCTGCCGGCGTTTAGCCGCCGGCGAGGCCAGACGCGGCGGCGTGCTGCGGGATTTGCCCACAGGGCTCCATTTGCTACGCGGAGAGCTGCTACGGCCAGTTGGTGCTCACCCGCATCCAGCCGTGGTGATGGCTTGGCCGGGGAGTGACCGGAGCATCGCCGGCGACGAGTTTGGCGGAGGCCGAAGCTCGGGCAAGCTCATGCGCGTGACTGCAGTGGCCTAGGCGGTGTGGTGCTAGCACCTACAGCCTCTACGCAACGCGATGAGTGTGACGGGCACAAGCCCGTGACCAAATGGTCACCGGACCAGCGCTGGCGAAATGGTCAGGCGGCGGCGCGTTCGGGCACAAGAGATGCAGCGTCTGCGGTGTTCTAGGGGCGAAACAGAAAGCACGGGGAGGTTCAGCAGCTCACAGAGAAGCCGCAGGGATGGTCAGCGTGCTCGGGGAAGGCTCGGTACGGTCGGAACGGCGACGGCGGTCTGGGTGGCCCGAGGTTGAAGACGACGGCGGCGGGGACGATGCAGGGGCTCCGGCGTCGTGCGGCTTGGCTAGTCGACGTAGTCGACAACGACGAACCGTCCGGACACGGTGAGAGGGCGCGGGGACGGCGTTGGACACGGTTGCGGCGAGCGGCGGCGACGGTGACGTCTCGGGCGACGTCGAGGAGGGCGAGAGAGGAGCCAGAGGGGAGAGCGAGTGTGTGCGAGGTCGGGGAGAGAGAGAGGGTTCGTCCCACGTCGGCAGCTCGACGAGGGGAGCGGCGAGGCGGCGGGCAGCTGCGTGGCACGCATGATGTGCTCGCCGTCGAGCAGCTGCTTACCTGCCTGGCCAAGCCAAGCAGCTCGCTGGAGCGGTGGCTGGGCTGGGCCGGTAGGTGGGCCTGTTGGGTGGCGCCAGGTAAGCCTTTCTCTGTTTTGTTTTCTTTTTCTATTTTCTGTAACTTTAAGGCTTTATTAAAAATACTTAGGCACTTACTAAAACCCTGAAAATAATTATGGGCTCTGTTGGGATTATTCCTAACAGCCCTCACTTAAATCCAGAATTATTTGAACATTTAAATTATTTACTAGCATTTAAATGTCCAAAAGCAAATTACATATGATTTAATTCAGTGACCTTCTGTTGACCTAGAAAATTGTGCACCTATTTTGCTAGAGGTTCTAACCCAAGACAAAGAGGGTGAACATTTTAGAAGGGCATTTCAGGTTCATTGAAATTATTTTTAGTAAACCCTAGTTGATTTCAGAGGGGGTGCTGGGGGTTCTGTCTTCCCCAATCAAATTTCTGATAAAAGTAAACATGATGCAACACCCTAATGCATGGACTAACTAGGATGTGACACAAATTCTGATCACGGGGGTGAATTGACTAGAACTGATCATGTGCAAAAATCCATGAAAATTTTTGATTCTGGTGATACTTGTGCAGAAACAGGGCATGATTTTATGTACACAGATATAGCCAAAGCTGGCGCTGGATCCCAGAAAGATGTTGCCTGCATCTCTGTCAGCCGCTCACCGCGATCCGAGGCGGATCCGCCCAGCAGGCCTGCTGCATCGTCAGGTGTGGGATCCCAGGCGGAACTTGTCGTCGCTCGCGCTCCAGACGACCGGGTAGCCGACAGCCCAGCAGGCGCGGAGCCCACCAGCCCAGTCAACACGGGTGGGGACGACTCACTCGACGCCACGACTCCGCCTGCCGGGTCTAGTGGGGTCCAAAGCGGGGCGCGCATGCCCGACCGCGCGTCAGGTGCCACGCGGACCAATGCTCCTGGACGAGGAAGTCCGAGGCAGATCTCGTCAGCGTCCTCGGATCTGGCGCTAGATTCTGGCGCTGCTCTGGCCGGATCCTCTGTGGAGGAATTTGCTACAGAACCTGCTGCTTCTCCTGGATCTTCTGTGGTGAGGTCTACAACAGCACATGTGTTTCCTCCTCGGCATACAAGATCTCAGTCAGGTATTGTCAAAGAAAAACAGTACACTGATGGTACGGTCAGGTATAATAAAATCAAGCGTGCGTTTCTTACTAGCACCGGTGAGCCAACTCATTTACATGATGCCCTTGCTGATAAAGATTGGAAGAAAGCCATGGATAGTGAATATGATGCACTTGTTAAAAATAAAACTTGGCATCTAGTACCGCCAAAGAGGGGTAACAATGTGATTGATTGTAAGTGGGTATACAAAATTAAAAGAAAAGCTGATGGGAGCATAGACAGATACAAGGCTCGACTAGTTGCAAAGGGCTTTAAGCAAAGGTTTGGTATTGATTATGAGGATACTTTTAGTCCTGTTATTAAAGCAGCTACTATTCGACTTGTATTGTCCATTGTTATTTCCAGAGGATGGAATCTACGACAGCTAGATGTTCAGAACGCATTTCTTCATGGTGTTCTTGAGGAAGAAGTGTTCATGCGGCAGCCACCAGGATATGAAAACAAAGGCACACCACATTATGTCTGTAAGTTGGATAAAGCCTTGTATGGGCTGAAACAGGCCCCAAGAGCTTGGTACTCAAGGTTAAGCACACAGTTACAAAAGCTTGGCTTTACACCATCAAAGGCAGATACCTCACTATTTTTCTACAGTAAGAGCAATGTTACCATATTTGTTCTTGTTTATGTTGATGATATAATTGTTGCTAGCTCAAGTCCAGATGCCACCTCCTGTCTGCTTAAGGATCTGAAACTAGAGTTTGCTCTCAAGGACTTGGGGGGATCTTCATTATTTTCTTGGAATTGAGGTCAAGAACATCAAAGATGGCATACTTCTTACGCAGGACAAGTATACTACTGATATTCTCAAAAGAGTAGGTATGGAAGGGGCTGATGACAGTACTGGACAAAGAGCACAAAGAGCACAAGGTGCTGGCAAAAGTAAGGCTAATTTTTTTAAATAATACATTTTTTTATTAATTTGCACAAATATTACGCCGAAATAATAATTTCCAAAAATAATACACCGTCGGCCCGCTGCAGGCCAACTGGACCTAGTCAGCCCACAGCAGGCCGACTGAGATCCTATCGGCTTGCTGCTGGCCGATTGGCCTGTTGGCCAGTAGTTTGGGCCCAGTCGGCCAGCAGTGGGCCGACAGGGACTAATTTGCCTGTTGTGGGCCGATAGGGACTAATTGGCCTGCTGTGGGCCGACTGGTGCATGCCATCATTTTTCCCAAACGATCCCCGGATTTTTTTTAAAACTATGACGTATTCCGCGCAACCCTTTCCCCGCAATATTTTCCCACCATATGTTCCCGCCAACTCTTTCCCGCCACCCATTTCCCGCCAACCCTCCCACCACACCGCAGTCGCTCTTTCCCGCCATTTTCTCCTCTCTACCTATAAAAACCCCTTCAGACGGAGGTGGATAAGTATTCCAGTGTAGTGTAGTTGAGATGTCCCATTATCCTTTCAACCGTAGTTTTCACCCTGGGATGAGCACGACTCTTCTGAGGCTAGCTACCGATTTCAGGATGGATAATAGGATAGTTCCATGGGACGAACTCACCGGTAGTGACACCATAATGAATGAGTTGGCTCACAAATTACGTAGGTCTGGGTGGCCTGAAAGGACCTATGAGGAGGTACGTAAAGAACTTCTTAGGTCGCATGAAAGGTGGAAGAAGGTAGTGGTGCCGAAGAGTGAAACTTTCAGAAGGACTGCAGCAAATAATCCATGTTTATGGACTGAGGAGAGCGAGGACGAAGATGATATCTTCATGTCGCCGCTTCCGGGTTCTGCATCGTCGAAGGGCAAGAGTTCTTCATCGTCAAAGGGCAAGGTTTCTGCATCGTCGAAGGGCAAGAGTTCTTCATCGTCGAAGGGAAAGGTTTCTGCATCGTCAAAGGGCAAGAGTTCTTCATCGTCGAAGGGCAAGAGTTCTGCATCGATCGAGGATGACGATGATGACTTCATGTAGTTATTATGCTATATGTTGTGAGTTCAGTCGTACGTACCATTTAATTTAGATGTAGTTCTATCCAGTTGTTTGTAATGTGTTGTTGTATGAGCATTATGTTCTATCTAAATATGATCGTGTAGTTCGGATAACAGAGTACTAAAATAGAGTAGGCATATGTCTCATACATAAGTACATAGTCATTTGTCTCATACATAGAATAGACATAAGTCTCACACAGAAATAGATGGTAATGTCTCTACATGATCCGAATCAACTAGGCCGTGTCCGATCATCACGTGAGACGGACTAGTCATCATCGGTGAACATCTCATGTTGAACGCATCTTCTATATGACTCATGTTAGACCTTTCGGTCCTCCGTGTTCCGAGGCCATGTCTGTACATGCTAGGCTCGTCAAGTTAACCTATGTGTTTCGCATGTGTTCCGAGGCCATGTCTGTACATGCTAGGCTCCTCAACACCCGTTGTATTCGAACGTAAGAATCTATCACACCCGATCATCACGTGGTGCTTCGAAACGACGAACCTTCACAATGGTGCAATGTTAGGGAGAACACTTTTCTTGAAATTTCAGTGAGGGGTCATCTTATTTAAGATATCGTCGTTCTAAGCAAATAAGATGTAAAAACATGATAAACATCACATGCAATCAAATAGTGACATGATATGGCCATCATCACTTCGCTCCTTTTGATCTCCATCTTCGGGGCTCCATGATCATCATCGTCACCGGCATGACACCATGATCTCCATCATCATGATATCCATCATCGTGTCTTCATGAAGTTGTCTCGCCAACTATTACTTCTACTACTACAGCTAACGGTTAGCAATAAAGTAAAGTAATTACATGACGTTTATGTTGACACGCAGGTCATAAATAAATTAAGACAACTCCTATGGCTCCTGCCGGTTGTCATACTCATCGACATGCAAGTCGTGATTCCTATTACAAGAACATGATCAATCTCATACATCACATATCATTCATCACATTATTTTAGGCCACATCACATCACATAGCATACCCTGCAAAAACAAGTTAGATGTCCTCTAATTGTTGTTGCATGTTTTTACGTGGCTGATATGGGTTTCTAGCAAGAACGTTTCTTACCTACGCAAAACCACAACGTGATATGCCAATTTCTATTTACCCTTCATAAGGACCCTTTTCATCGAATCCGATCCGACTAAAGTGGGAGAGACAGACACCCGCTAGCCACCTTATGCAACTAGTGCATGTCAGTCGGTGGAATCTGTCTCATGTAAGAGTACGTGTAAGGACGGTCCGGGCCGCTTCATCCCACGATGCCGCCGAATCAAGATAAGGCTAGTAACGGCAAGTAAATTGACAAAATCGACGCCCACAACTACTTTGTGTTCTACTCGTGCATAGAAACTACACATAGACCTAGCTCTTATACCACTATTGGGGAACGTAGCAGAAATTCAAAATTTTCTACGCATCACCAAGATCAATCTATGGAGATACTAGCAACGAGAGAGAGGGGAGTGCATCTACATACCCTTGTAGATCGCTAAGCGGAAGCGTTCAACTGAACGGGGTTGATGGATTCGTACTCGCCGTGATCCAAATCACCGATGATCCTAGTGCCGAACGGATGGCACCTCCACGTTCAACACACATGCAGCCCGGCGACGTCTCCCATGCCTTAATCCAGCAAGGAGAGAGGGAGAGGTTGGGGAAGACTCCGTCCAACAGCAGCACGACGGCGTGGTGGTGGTGGAGGAGCGCGGAACTCCAGCAGGGCTTCGCCAAGCACTACGTGAGACGAGGAGGGAGAGAGGTAGGGTTGCGCCAAGAGGGAGATCGAATCATGTGTATGGCAGCCCAAAACCCCTACTATATATAGGGGAAAGGGAGGGGATGCGCCCCCACCTAGGTTTCCACCCCTAGGAGTGGCGGCCAGCCCTAGATCCCATCTAGGGTGGCGGCCAAGGGGGGAGAGAAGGGGGCGCACCATTAGGTGGGCCTTAGGCCCATCTGAGCCTAGGGTTTCCCCTTTTTCCTTCTCTCTTCGCCTTGGGCCCTGGTGGGGGGCGCACCAGCCCACCTGGGGCTGGTCCCCTCTCACACTTGGCCCACACAGCCCTCTAGGGCAGGTAGCCCCACCTGGTGGACCCCCGGACCCCTCCGGTGGTCCCGGTACACTACCGGTGATGCCTAGAACACTTCCGGTGGCCAAAACCATACTTCCTATATATAAATCTTTACCTCCGGACCATTCCGGAACTCCTCGTGACGTCCGTGATCTCATCCGGGACTCCGAACAACATTCGGTAACCACGTATATCTATTCCCTATAACCCTAGCGTCATCGAACCTTAAGTGTGTAGACCCTACGGGTTCGGGAGACATGTAGACATGACCGAGACCACTCTCCGGTCAATAACCAACAGCGGGATCTGGATATCCATGTTGGCTCCCACATACTCCATGATGATCTCATCGGATGAACCACGATGTCAAGGATTCAATCAATCCCGTATACAATTCCCTTTGTCCAGCGGTATTGTACTTACCCGAGATTCGATCGTCGGTATCTCGATACCTTGTTCAATCTCGTTACCGGCAAGTCTCTTTACTCGTTCCGTAACACATCATCCCGTGATCAACTCCTTGGTCACATTGCGCATATGATGATGTCCTACCGAGT
Source organism: Aegilops umbellulata (assembly GCA_032464435.1). Taxonomy (NCBI): domain Eukaryota; kingdom Viridiplantae; phylum Streptophyta; class Magnoliopsida; order Poales; family Poaceae; genus Aegilops; species Aegilops umbellulata. Next base: position 634,190,070 of record CP136057.1, on the reverse strand, counting down.
GGGCCCAGAGATACCTCTCCGTCACACAGAGTGACAAATCCCAGTCTCGATTCGTGCCAACCCAACAGACACTTTCGGAGATACCTGTAGTGTACCTTTATATCCACCAAGTTACGTTGTGACGTTTGGTACACCCAAAGCATTCCTACAGTATCCGGGAGTTGCACAATCTCATGGTCTAAGGAAATGATACTTGACATTAGAAAAGCTTTAGCATACGAACTAACGATCTTGTGCTAGGCTTAGGATTGGGTCTTGTCCATCACATCATTCTCCTAATGATGTGATCCCATTATCAGCGACATCCAATGTCCATGGTCAGGAAACCGTAACCATCTATTGATCAACGATCTAGTCAACTAGAGGCTTACTAGGGACATGCTGTTGTCTATGTATCCACACATGTATCTGAGTTTCCTATCAATACAATTATAGCATGGATAATAAACGATTATCATGAACAAGGAAATATAATAATAACCAATTTATTATTGCCTCTAGGGCATATTTCCAACACGGAGAACAAACGAAGAGATTATGGTAGGGTACGAAACCACCTCAAAGTTATTCTTTCCAATCAATCTATTGGGCTATTCCTATAAGTGTCACAAACAGCCCTAGAGTTCGTACTAGAATAACACCTTAAGACACAAATCAATCAAAACCCTAATGTCACCTAGATACTCCAATGTCACCTCAAGTATCCGTGGGCATGATTATACGATATGCATCACACAATATCAGATTCATCTATTCAAACCAACACATAGAACCTCAAAGAGTGCCCAAAGTTTCTACCGGAGAATCACGACGAAAACGTGTGCCAACCCCTATGCATAGGTTCATGGGTGGAACCCGCAAGTTGGTCACCAAAACATACATCAAGTGGCACATGATATCCCATTGTCACCACAGATACGCATGGCAATACATACATCAAGTGTTCTCAAATGTTTAAAGACTCAATCCGATAAGATTACTTCAAAGGGAAAACTCAATATATTACAAGAGAGAAGAGGGGGAGAAGAAACATAAGATCCAACTATAATAGCAAAGCTCGCGATACATCAAGATCATGCCAAATCAAGAACACGAGAGAGAGAGAGAGAGAGAGAGAGATCAAACACATAGCTACTAGTACATACCCTCAGCCCCGAGGGTGTACTACTCCCTCCTCGTCATGGAGAGCGCCGGGATGATGAAGATGGCCACCGGTGATGGTTCCCCCCTCTCGCAGGGTGCCGGAACAGGGTCCCGAGAGGTTTTTGGTGGCTACAAAGGCTTGCGGCGGCGGAACTCTAGATCTAATCTCTCTTTTGGAAGTTTTAGGATACGTAGGTATATATGGGTGCAAGGGGTACGTCGGTGGAGCTTCGGGGGCCCCATGAGGCAGGGGGCGCACCCTAGGGGGGTGGGCGCGGCCCCCACCCTCGTGGTTAGCTCCCGTATCTTCTTACATAGAGTCCAAGTCTATCCGGTAGGTTTCCTTCCAAAAATAACTTCTCCAGTTGATTTCGTTCCGTTTTGACTCTGTCTGATATTCCTTTTCTTCGAAACACTGAAATAGGCATAAAACAGCAAATCTAGGCTGGGCCTCCGGTTAATAGGTTAGTCCCGAAAGTACTATAAAAGTGGATAATAAAGCCCAATATTGCCTAAAACAGTAGATAATATAGCATGGAGCAATCAAAAATTATAGATACGTTGGAGACGTATCATGTATCATGTGTGGGACCTGGTGGAGGAGTCAAAAACATGTTCATCCACTGGGTCTGCTGCAACATCTGAGCCTGTATGTTCTCCTCGGGATGTTGATCACTCCCCCACGTATCATGTGATGCCGACATAGACGTCTGATATCCATAGGCTCCTGCAGGATGGAACGTTTCATCATGAAGAATGAGGTCGCGTCAATTAATATTGAAAACAATAAATATGAAGACACATACCTGCTGGCTGTGACGGCTGCTCTGGCTCAAACACAAAACTGGATGAGGGACCGTGCTGCTGTGGCTGTGGAGACAACACGAAGCTCGACGAGGGACCGTGTTGTTGTGGCTGTGGAGAAAACACGAAGCTCGATGCGGGACCATAGTGATGCGGGTGCTGCCACGTTGAACTGCCAGGTTGGTCAGGACGGGGGGATCCGGCTTGGCTGCTCCCTTTCCATGCTCCCATTCGTGCTCCCACTTCATCCTACGGCTGTTCCTTTCCTTTTTTTCTTTTCTAATCTAATCATCTTCCCCCTTATTTTCAGGGGGTGGGGCCGGGTGTCAGTGTCAAAATCGGCGGATCTCGGGTAGGGGGTCCCGAACTGTGCGTATAGGCCGGATGGTAACAGGAGACAAGGGACACGAAGTTTACCCAGGTTCGGGCCCTCTCGATGGAGGTAATACCCTACTCCTGCTTGATTAATATTGAAGATATGGGTAGTACAAGAGTAGATCTACCACGAGATCAAGGAGGCTAAACCCTAGAAGCTAGCCTATGGTATGATTGTTGTGTATGGAGTTGATTGTCCTACGGACTACAACCCTCCGGTTTATATAGACACCGGATAGGGTTCGGGTTACACAGAGTCGGTTACAATGGTAGGAGATCTTGAATATCCACATCGCCAAGCTTGCCTTCCACGCCAAGGAAAGTCCCATCCGGACATGGGACGAAGTCTTCAATCTTGTATCTTCATAGTCCAGGAGTCCGGCGAAGGTATAGTCCGGCTACCCGAACACCCCCTAATCCAGGACTCCCTCAGTAGCCCCTGAACCAGGCTTCAATGACGACGAGTCCGGCGCGCAGATTGTCTTCGGCATTGCAAGGCGGGTTCCTCCTCGAAGTCCTTCATAGAAGATTTATAAATACCAAGAATAGTGTCCGGCTCTGCAAAACAAGTTTCAACATATTGCCATAGAGAGAATAATATGAACACAAATCAAATCTGCTGACGTATTCCGCAATGCATCATCACACCACGGCCAAGTCCTCTACTCGAATCGTTTTTACTTTTCCACCTCAGCATGTTTTGCGAGGCGGTTTCCTTGGCACGTCTTGTCAAAGCAGAGATCGTGTGCCCTTTTTACGGGATTCTCATCAATACGGGCGTGGGTAACCCAATCGTGCCCGTTAGCACGTTTCCTCGATTTAAGGCGAGTCCCAAACTGTTACGGGGAGGGCTCTTGGTATTCGACCTCTTATAAAGAGCCAAGGCCTTACTCCCTTTTTTTCAATCTCAAGCAAGTTCGCCCGTCGCCTCGAGTTCCAACACCCTAGGCTCCAGATTCCAGGCGCTTCAGACCTTCGACAATGTCCGGTTCTGACCTTCAAGGCCGATGGGTGCCCTCCTCCATCACGGAGGAGGACGTACTAAAGTTGAGGGAGGCTAAGTTCCTGACCGGTGAAATTTCGCATAGGTTGCCTGCTCAAGGGCAGGTCATTCCCAGTCCCCAGCCTGGTGAGAGCGTGGTGTTCGTGTCTCACTTCCTTCGGGGGTTGGGCTTCCCAATGGATCCCTTTGTGAGGGGACTATTGTTTTATTACGGGCTGGAATTCCATGACTTAGCTCCGGAGTCCATCCTCCACATCTCCTCGTTTATTGTCGTGTGTGAAGCGTTCCTCCGTGTTACCCGTCACATCGGATTATGGCTCAAGACCTTCAAAGTGGAGCCGAAGATGATCAAGGGACAGCACGCAGAGTGCTGAGGCGCTGTTATAAGCAAAGATGTCGATGCTCCATGGCCCGAGGGCTCTTTTCAACAGGAGCTAGGCTTGTGGCAACGAGAGTGGTTTTATATCACCGCTCCCCGGGGCTCCAAGTGGGTGGCGCCTCCTGCCTTTCGCTCGGGTCCCCCACCACGGCTAGCGTCATGGGTCAACGGAGGGTTAGATTTGTTGGAAATATGCCCTAGAGGCAATAATAAAAGCATTATTATTATATTTCCTTGTTCATGATAATTGTCTTTATTCGTGCTATAATTGTGTTATCCGGAAATCGTAATACATGTGTGAATAACAGACAACAATATGTCCCTAGTAAGCCTCTAGTTGACTAGCTCGTTGATCGACAGATAGTCATGGTTTCCTGACTATGGACATTGGATGTCATTGATAACGAGATCACATCATTAGGAGAATGATGTGATGGACGAGACCCAATCCTAAACATAGCATAAGATCGCATAGTTCGTTTGCTAGAGTTTTCCAATGTCAAGTATCCTTTCCTTAGACCATGAGATCGTGTAACTTCCGGATACCGTAGGAGTGCTTTGGGTGTGCCAAACGTCACAACGTAACTGGGTGACTATAAAGGTATACTACGGGTATCTCCGAAAGTATCTGTTGGGTTGACACGGATCGAGACTGGGATTTGTCACTCCGCTTGACGGAGAGGTATCACCGGCCCTCTCGGTAATGCATCATCATAATGAGCTCAATGTGATCAAAGTGTTTGATCACGGGATCATGTATTACGGTACGAGTAAAGTGACTTGCCGGTAACGAGATTGAACGAGGTATTGGGATACCGACGATCAAATCTCGGGCAAGTAAAATACCGATTGACAAAGGGAATCGTATACGGGATTAATTGAATCCTCGACATCGTGGTTCATCTGATGAGATCATCGTGGAGCATGTGGGAGCCAACATGGGTATCCAGATCCCGCTGTTGGTTATTGCTCGAGAGCCGTCTCGGTCATGTCTGCATGTCTCCCGAACCCGTAGGGTCTACACACTTAAGGTTCGGTGACGCTAGGGTTGTGAAGATATGTATATGCAGTAACCCGAATGTTGCTCGGAGTCCCGGATGAGATCCCGGACGTCACGAGGAGTTTCGGAATGGTCAGGAGGTAAAGAATTATATATAGGAAGTGCTGTTTTGGTCATCGGGACAAGTTTCGGGGTTATCGGTATTGTACCGGGACCACCGGAGGGTCTCGGGGGTCCACCGGGTGGGGCCACCTGCCTCGGGGGGCCACATGGGCTCTAGGGGGTGCGCCTTGGCCTACATGGGCCAAGGGGAACCAGCCCCAAGAGGCCCATGCGCCTAGGGTGGGGAAACCCTAAAGGGGGGCGCCCCCTTGCTTGGGGGGCAAGCCCCCCACCCCTTGGCCGCCGCCCCCCTAGGAGATTGCATCTCCTAGGGCCGGCGCCCCCCCTAGGGGGCTATATAAAGGGGGGAGGGGAGGGGGGCAGCCGCACCCTGGTCCTTGGCGCCTCCCTCTCCCTCTCCAACACCTCCTCCTCTTCCGTAGAGCTCGGCGAAGCCCTGCTGGAGTACTGCAGCTCCACCATCACCACGCCGTCGTGCTGCTGCAGGAGCCATCTTCCCCAACCTCTCCTTTGCCTTGCTGGATCAAGAAGAAGGATACGTTACGCTGACCGTACGTGTGTTGAACGCGGAGGTGCCGTCCGTTCGGTGCTAGGATCTCCGGTGATTTGGATCACGTCGTGTACGACTACCTCATCCTCGTTCGTTGAACGCTTCCGCTCGCGATCTACAAAGTGGTATGTAGATGCAATCTCTCTCCCATGACTCGTTGCTTAGATGAACTCATAGATGGATCTTGGTGAAATCGTAGGAAAATTTTAATTTTCTGCAACGTTCTCCAACAGTGGCATCATGAGCTAGGTCTATGCGTAGTTCTCTATTGCACGAGTAGAACACAATTTGTTGTGGGCATAGATGTTGTCAACTTTCTTGCCGCTACTAGTCTTATCTTGCTTCAGCGGTATTGTGGGATGAAGCGTCCCGGACCAACCTTACACGTACGCTTACGTGAGACCGGTTCCACCGACTAACATGCACTAGTTGCATAAGGTGGCTGGCGGGTGTCTGTCTCTCCCACTTTAGTTGGAGCGGATTCGATGAAAAGGGTCCTTATGAAGGGTAAATAGAAGTTGACAAATCACGTTGTGGCTTTCACGTAGGTAAGAAAACGTTCTTGCTAGAACCCTAATTCAGCCACGTAAAACTTGCAACAACAATTAGAGGACGTCTAACTTGTTTTTGCAACAAGTGCTTTGTGATATGATATGGCCAAAGTTGTGATGAATGATGAATGATCTATATGTGATGTATGAGATGTTCATGCTATTGTAATAGGAATCACGACTTGCATGTCGATGAGTATGACAACCGGCAGGAGCCATAGGAGTTGTCCTTATTTTTTGTATGACCTGCGTGTCATTGAGAAACGCCATGTAAATTACTTTACTTTATTGCTAAACGCGTTAGCCATAGTAGTAGAAGTAATAGTTGGCGAGCAACTTCATGGAGACACGATGATGGAGATCATGATGACGGAGATCATGGTGTCAAGCCGGTGACAAGATGATCATGGAGCCCCAAGATGGAGATCAAAGGAGCTATGTGATATTGGCCATATCATGTCACGTTTATTATTTGATTGCATGTGATGTTTATCATGTTTTGCATCTTGTTTACTTAGAACGACGGTAGTAAATAAGATGATCCCTCATAATAATTTCAAGAAGTGTTCCCCCTAACTGTGTACCGTTGCGACAGTTCGTTGTTTCGAAGCACCACGTGATGATCGGGTGTGATAGATTCTAACGTTCACATACAACGGGTGTAAGACAGATTTACACATGCAAACACTTAGGTTGACTTGACGAGCCTACCATGTACAGACATGGCCTCGGAACACAGAAGACCGAAAGGTCGAGCATGAGTCGTATAGAAGATACGATCAACATGAAGATGTTCACCAATGTTGACTAGTCCGTCTCACGTGATGATCGGACACGGCCTAGTTGACTTGGATCATGTAATACTTAGATGACTAGAAGAGGGATGTCTATCTAAGTGGGAGTTCATTAAATAATTTGATTAAATGAACTTTATTATCATGAACTTAGTCTAAAATATTTACAATATGTCTTGTAGATCAAATGGCCAACGTAGTCCTCAACTTCAACGCGTTCCTAGAGAAAACCAAGCTGAAAGACGATGGCAGCAACTATACGGACTGGGTCCGGAACCTGAGGATCATCCTCATAGCTGCCAAGAAAGATTATGTCCTACGAGCACCGCTGGGTGACGCACATGTTCTCCCTGCAGAACAAGACGTTATGAACGCTTAGCAGTCACGTTCCGATGATTACTCCCTCGTTCAGTGCGGCATGCTTTACAGCTTAGAGCCGGGGCTCCAAAAGCGTTTTGAGAGACATGGAGCATATGAGATGTTCGAAGAGCTGAAAATGGTTTTCCAAGCTCATGCCCGGGTCGAGAGATATGAAGTCTCCGACAAATTCTTTAGATGTAAGATGGAGGAAAATGGCTCTGTTAGTGAACACATACTCAAGATGTCTGGGTTGCACAACCGCTTGACTCAACTGGAAGTTAATCTCCCGGATGAAGCGGTCATTGACAGAATCCTCCAGTCGCTTCCACCTAGCTACAAGAGCTTTGTGATGAACTACAACATGCAGGGGATGGTAAAGACCATTCCTGAGGTATATGCTATGCTGAAATCAGCAGAGGTAGAAATCAAGAAGGAGCATCAAGTGTTGATGGTGAATAAAACCACTAAGTTCAAGAAGGGCAAGGGTAAAAAGAACTTCAAGAAGGACGGCAAGGAAGTTGCCGCGCCCGGTAAGCAAGTTGCCGGGAAGAAGCCAAAGAATGGACCCAAGCCCGAGACTGAGTGTTTTTATTGCAAGGGAAGTGGTCACTGGAAGCGGAACTGCCCCAAATACTTAGCGGACAAGAAGGCCGGCAAAACAAAAGGTATATGTGATATACATGTAATTGATGTGTACCTTACCAGTACTCGTAGTAGCTCTTGGGTATTTGATACCGGTGCAGTTGCTCACATTTGTAACTCAAAACAGGAGCTGCGGAATAAACGGAGACTGGCGAAAGACGAGGTGACAATGCGCGTCGGGAATGGTTCCAAGGTCGATGTGATCGCCGTCGGCACGCTACCTCTACATTTACCTACGGGATTAGTTTTAAACCTCAATAATTGTTATTTAGTGCCAAGTTTGAGCATGAACATTGTGTCTGGATCTCGTTTAATTCGAGATGGCTACTCATTTAAATCCGAGAATAATGGTTGTTCTATTTATATGAGAGATATGTTTTATGGTCATGCTCCGATGGTTAATGGTTTATTCTTAATGAATCTCGTACGTGATGATACACATATTCATAGTGTGAGTACCAAAAGAGTTAAAGTTGATAACAATAGTCTCACATATTTGTGGCACTGCCGCCTTGGTCACATAGGTGTCAAACGCATGAAGAAGCTCCATGCAGATGGACTTTTAGAGTCTCTTGATTATGAATCATTTGACACGTGCGAACCATGCCTCATGGGTAAAATGACCAAGACTCCGTTCTCAGGAACAATGGAGCGAGCAACCAACTTATTGGAAATCATACAAACCGATGTGTGCGGTCCAATGAGTGTTGAGGCTCGCGGTGGCTATCATTATGTTCTCACCCTCACTGATGACTTGAGTAGATATGGGTATATCTACTTAATGAAACACAAGTCTGAGACCTTTGAAAAGTTCAAGGAATTTCAGAGTGAGGTTGAAAATCAACGTGATAGAAAGATCAAGTTTCACGATCAGATCGTGGAGAAGAATACTTGAGTCACGAATTTGGCACACACTTAAGAAAATGTGGAATAGTTTCACAACTCACGCCGCCTGGAACACCTCAGCGTAATGGTGTGTCCGAACGTCGTAATCGCACTCTATTAGATATGGTACGATCTATGATGTCTCTTACCGATTTACCGCTATCTTTTTGGGGCTATGCTTTAGAGACTGCCGCATTCACTTTAAATAGGGCTCCGTCGAAATCCGTTGAGACGACACCGTATGAATTATGGTTTGGGAAGAAACCTAACCTGTCGTTTCTAAAAGTTTGGGGATGCGATGCTTATGTGAAGAAACTTCAACCTGAAAAGCTCGAACCCAAGTCGGAAAAAATGCGTCTTCATAGGATACCCTAAAGAAACTATTGGGTATACCTTCTACCTCAGATCCGAAGGCAAGATCTTTGTTGCCAAGAATGGATCCTTTCTAGAGAAAGAGTTTCTCTCGAAAGAAGTAAGTGGGAGGAAAGTAGAACTTGATGAAGTGTTACCTCTTGAACCGGAAAATGGCGAAACTCAAGAAAACGTTCCTGAGGTGCCTGCACCGACTAGAGAGGAAATTAATGATGATGATCAAGATACTTCTAATCAAGCTCCTACTGAAATTCGAAGGTCCACAAGGACACGTTCCGCACCAGAGTGGTACGGCAACCCTGTCTTGGAAATCATGTTGTTAGACAACGGTGAGCCTTCGAACTATGAGGAAGCAATGGCGGGCCCGGATTCCGACAAATGGCTAGAAGCCATGAAATCCGAGATAGGATCCATGTATGAAAACGAAGTATGGACTTTGACTGACTTGCCCGTTGAGCGGCGAGCCATAGAAAATAAATGGATCTTTAAGAAGAAGACAGACGCGAATGGTAATGTGACCATCTATAAAGCTCGGCTTGTCGCTAAGGGTTATCGACAAGTTCAAGGAATTGACTACGATGAGACTTTCTCACCGGTAGCGAAGCTGAAGTCCGTCCGAATCATGTTAGCAATTGCCGCATTCTACGATTATGAAATATGGCAAATGGACGTCAAAACGGCATTCCTTAATGGTTTCCTTAAGGAAGAATTGTATATGATGCAGCCGGAAGGTTTTGTCGATCCTAAGAATGTTGACAAGGTGTGCAAGCTCCAACGCTCGATTTATGGGCTGGTGCAAGCATCTCGGAGTTGGAACATTCGCTTTGATGAGATGATCAAAGCGTTTGGGTTTACGCAGACTTATGGAGAAGCCTGCGTTTACAAGAAAGTGAGTGGGAGCTCTGTAGCATTTCTCATACTATATGTAGATGACATACTTTTGATGGGAAATGATATAGAACTCTTGGACAGCATTAAGGCCTACTTGATTAAGAGTTTTTCAATGAAGGACCTTGGAGAAGCTGCTTATATATTAGGCATCAAGATCTATAGATATAGATCAAGACGCCTCATACGTCTTTCACAAAGCACATACCTTGATAAGATATTGAAGAAGTTCAATATGGATCAATCTAAGAAGGGGTTCTTACCTGTGTTACAAGGTGTGAAATTGAGCTCAGCTCAATGTCCGACCACGGCAGAAGATATAGAAGAGATGAGTGTCATCCCCTATGCCTCAGCCATAGGTTCTATTATGTATGCCATGCTGTGTACCAGACCTGATGTAAACCTTGCCGTAAGTTTGGTAGGAAGGTACCAAAGTAATCCCGACAAGGAACACTGGACAGCGGTCAAGAATATCCTGAAGTACCTGAAAAGGACTAAGGAAATGTTTATCGTTTATGGAGGTGACGAAGAGCTCGTCGTAAAGGGTTACGTCGACGCTAGCTTCGACACAGATCTGGATGACTCTAAGTCACAAACCGGATACGTGTATATTTTGAATGGTGGGGCAGTAAGCTGGTGCAGTTGCAAGCAGAGCGTCGTGGCGGGATCTACATGTGAAGCAGAATACATGGCAGCCTCGGAGGCAGCACATGAAGCAATTTGGGTGAAGGAGTTCATCACCGACCTCGGAGTCATACCCAATGCATCGGGGCCAATCAAACTCTTCTATGACAACACTAGAGCTATTGCACTTGCCAAGGAGCCCAGGTTTCACAAGAAGACAAGGCACATCAAGCGTTGCTTCAACTCCATTCGTGAAAATGTTCAAGATGGAGACATAGATATTTTTAAAGTACATACGGACCTGAATGTAGCAGATCCGTTGACTAAACCTCTCCCTAGAGCAAAACATGATCAACACCAGAATTCCATGGGTGTTCGATTCATCATAGTGTAACTAGATTATTGACTCTAGTGCAAGCGGGAGACTGTTGGAAATATGCCCTAGAGGCAATAATAAAAGCATTATTATTATATTTCCTTGTTCATGATAATTGTATTTATTCATGCTATAATTGTGTTATCCGGAAATCGTAATACATGTGGGAATAACAGACAACAATATGTCCCTAGTAAGCCTCTAGTTGACTAGCTCGTTGATCGACAGATAGTCATGGTTTCCTGACTATGGACATTGGATGTCATTGATAACAAGATCACATCATTAGGAGAATGATGTGATGGACTAGACCCAATCCTAAACATAGCATAAGATCGCATAGTTCGTTTGCTAGAGTTTTCCAATGTCAAGTATCCTTTCCTTAGACCATGAGATCGTGTAACTTCCGGATACCGTAGGAGTGCTTTGGGTGTGCCAAACGTCACAACGTAACTGGGTGACTATAAAGGTATACTACGGGTATCTCCGAAAGTATCTGTTGGGTTGACACGGATCGAGACTGGGATTTGTCACTCCGCTTGACGGAGAGGTATCACCGGGCCCTCTCGGTAATGCATCATCATAATGAGCTCAATGTGATCAAAGTGTTTGATCACGGGATCATGTATTACGGTACGAGTAAAGTGACTTGCCGGTAACGAGATTGAACGAGGTATTGGGATACCGACGATCGAATCTCGGGCAAGTAAAATACCGATTGACAAAGGGAATCATATACGGGATTAATTGAATCCTCGACATCGTGGTTCATCCGATGAGATCATCGTGGAGCATGTGGGAGCCAACATGGGTATCCAGATCCCGCTGTTGGTTATTGCTCGAGAGCCGTCTCGGTCATGTCTGCATGTCTCCCGAACCCGTAGGGTCTACACACTTAAGGTTCGGTGACGCTAGGGTTGTGAAGATATGTATATGCAGTAACCCGAATGTTGCTCGGAGTCCCGGATGAGATCCCGGACATCACGAGGAGTTTCGGAATGGTCCGGAGGTAAAGAATTATATATAGGAAGTGCTGTTTTGCCCATCGGGACAAGTTTCGGGGTTATCGGTATTGTACCGGGACCACCGGAGGGTCTCGGGGGTCCACCGGGTGGGGCCACCTGCCTCGGGGGGCCACATGGGCTCTAGGGGGTGCGCCTTGGCCTACATGGGCCAAGGGGAACCAGCCCCAAGAGGCCCATGCGCCTAGGGTGGGGAAACCCTAAAGAGGGGCGCCCCCTTGCTTGGGGGGCAAGCCCCCCACCCCTTGGCCGCCGCCCCCTAGGAGATTGCATCTCCTAGATCCGGCGCCCCCCTAGGGGGCTATATAAAGGGGGAGGGGAGGGGGCAGCCGCACCCTGGTCCTTGGCGCCTCCCTCTCCCTCTCCAACACCTCCTCCTCCTCCGTAGAGCTCGGCGAAGCCCTGCCGGAGTACTGCAGCTCCACCATCACCACGCCGTCGTGCTGCTGCTGGGGCCATCTTCCCCAACCTCTCCTTTGCCTTGCTGGATCAAGAAGAAGGAGACGTTACGCTGACCGTACGTGTGTTGAACGCGGAGGTGCCGTCCGTTCGGTGCTAGGATCTCCGGTGATTTGGATCACGTCGTGTACGACTACCTCATCCTCGTTCGTTGAACGCTTCCGCTCGCGATCTACAAAGTGGTATGTAGATGCAATCTCTCTCCCATGACTCGTTGCTTAGATGAACTCATAGATGGATCTTGGTGAAGCCGTAGGAAAAATTTTAATTTTCTGCAACGTTCTCCAACAAGATTGGGGTTTACCCAAAGACGTCCCTCTGTTGCAGGGTCGTATTAAGGATCTCTTGGAAGGAGACCTCAGCCTGGTCAAGGTGATGCAGGTCATGTTGATTCGCCGAATATTGCCCGGCAAACGTCGCTCCCTTCGTCTGTGGGAGTTCAATCCAGAGGGACCGCGAGCTCTCCAGAATTTCATGGGCGCAACGCCCGTGGAGATGTATAAACTGTTCTTCGGATCACAAGAAGCGTGTCCAGATTTAACCGAGGACGCAGGCCTAAGCTGCAATCGCCCGGATACTCAAGTAAGTAACCTTGTGCCCGGACCTTCTATCCGTATTGTTGTCATAATCTTGCCCCTAAAAGAGCTGTCCTTTTAAGCAGGAGTGGATAGCGAAGGCGAAGCTGATCAGGTGTCCGCCCCCCCTTCCCGAAAACAGGCCGGATCCTGTGCTTGTCAGGATGTTGAAAATAATGCCTTTGGAGGGAAGTAAGGGGGAGGACAAGGAAACTATGGCTTCCTCGAAGGAGGCTGTTCTGAAGGGAGGAGTCGACGATTCCTCTCCTAAGGGAAAGAAGAGGGCCGCCTCTGACGACCCGGAGACCACAGCCTCGAAACGGGGGGAAAAATCCTCGTCAGAGTGTCCGGCGCTAGGGAGTTCCTCGGCCGAACTGCGCCCTCAAAGGGATCATCCCTCCAGTGAGCCGTAAGTAGAGAAAGATTTTCCTTTTGAGGGATGAGATAAATCCTTGATTTTATATCTGAGAAGATTAACCGAAATTTTACCTTGTAGCTCAGACCTCAGCCCTTCTCAGTGGAGCTCGTCTTTGGGCGATCTCCTTCCGGAGATGATGTAGAGCGGGACGCCTCCCCCTGCCGTGCCGCCTAGCGAGGCGGGCGACCCTGAGGTGTCGTCGAGGAGGGTTTCTCCGAGTCCGGCAGGGGAGGAAGATGGCTATGCGGCCCCCCGAGGTTCTCCGCGTCCGGCCTTCGAAAGAGGCCGTAGGACGAGTCCGGCGCCGTATGGTGCTCGGCCGGAGGAGTTAAAGATTCTGCTGGGCGAGCTTCTATCTCAGAAGAACACCGTGCGTTGATGGGCGCGGTGATTGAAAGGATCTCATCCGCAGAGAGCGGATTGCATGAAGCCGTCAAAAGTTTACTGACGGGTTTTGAGGTACATTAGATAATGTACACTTTTATCAGTTGCGCATAAATAAGATGCGCCCTGTGTAGATAGTAGCCCCTGAGACTCTGCGCGTCGTCAAGAAATGACGACACGCGGAGGATCATAATCCCAGGTCTAAGACGTCGCCTTTGAATGTAGGCAGCAGGGTGTCCGGAATCAAGCCGAACTGATGATTTTGCCGTACTAAAGCGGCAACTGGACGTGGCCGATGCCGACATCGCGCTTGTCAACAAGCGGCTTGATGAGGCTCAAGGTATGTAATTCCTCGGGCGGCATTTAGGTAAGAAGAGTTTAATGCCAATGTCTTATGATGTATGTGCTTGACGCAGATGGTGCGGCCGCCGTGGAGAGTCTTAGGGCAGAACTTGCCCGAGCTAAAGAACAAGCCAGAAAAAGTCATGCGGCTGCCAAGGAAGCCTTTGAAGAGCTGAGAGCCGAATAGGCTGCTCACTGCCGAAGCAAGGAAGAGATGGCCGAGATGGCCGAAAAGTTAAAGAGCGCTGCAGACCATTGCAGGCTTCTTGAGAAAGAAGACCAGGCGAAACATACGGACCTAGAGAAGGCTGTTGCCGATGCCAAGGATGCGCGCTCTGCGATGAGAGCTATGAAGGAGGAGCTGCGTCAGGCCGAACAAATTGCGGCTGGAAAGCCCTTTATGCTGCGAAGGAAATTTTGTGATCCGAAGTTTGCTCCGTTGGACCGGATGTGGAGTGTGGAGGATACCTGTCTGGATTTGGCAGTGAGTGCTGCTGATGCGACCGAACACTTTCGAGATAAAAAAGATTGCAAAGTGGAAAAGCTTTTCTAGTCGCAGTTTCACAATCCAGAGCGTCCACTTGAAGTGGACGATCGTTTGGCTCAATGGGCCGAACTGAATAGGTTGTCCGGACTCGCCATGAAGTACGTCATGGGTCATCTGTGGCCGGGGAGATCGGAGCCGAAGAGTTATTTCAGCTTGGTGCAACAATTCCTTGATGCCGTGCCGCGCATTAATGCAATGAAGAGGTCAGCATGCATAGAGGGCGCAAGGATGGCTCTTGCCCGTGTCAAGACATACTGGGCAGAGATGGAGACCACCGTTGTTGCGTCCCGAGATTCGGACAAAAGTCGACTATCCTCCGAGAACTATTTTCAGGAAGCCCTTGAAGGCGCTCGTGTAATAGAGACGCAGTGCTCGAAAGATGCTATGTTATTATAGCATATGTAATGATAGATTAATGTTTGATAAACTGTAGTGGCTTTTTTATACTTGTGCCTTCAAGTATTGGGAACACCTCCTGTGCGGCCGTTTTAAGATATACAAAATCTGAAAGATGGCAGTCGTTGGCTTCAGCCCCCACGCACATAGTGCGGGGGTGCTCGCAGAAGACGCATTTTCACACTTAACCCAACGTCTTGGCCCTACAAAGGAGGTGATAGCGCAGCGGGCCAGGCAACCGGACTATAATGCTTTAACACTTTCACTTAGCCATAGGAGCTTGACAGTGGGACTATTTAAGTAGCCAATTAGTGGCGACTGCGCTTGCCCGAGTTCGGGGCGCGTATGTGCCTGACCGGGAAGCGGCCCTTCGTTAAAGCGTAGGAATCCAATAGATTCCGATAGGTCATCGAGTGGCTGACCAGTCTCACGCTACATCATGACAGTCAGTTTTCGGCTTTGTCTACTCAGGTGCTCGCCTGGCCAAACCGGGGCACAATCGCAGTAGTTCTCCTGGTGCTACCTTAGCCGATAGAGCAGAACGTAAGGTAGCCGAACTCAGGAGCCGGGCAACCCAACATTTGACCAAAGACATGATTCGGAGCTGATGCATATAATGCCAAAACTCGCGACGCCGAACACTCCCTAAGGTGTTCGGTCTTTATGAGTGCGGGCGAAACAACACCCTTTGTTAAAAAAGCCCCTAGTGTCCAGGTACGTGCAAAAATTCTGACGTGGCCACATGCCAAGACACCAACCTCCTCCTTGGTTATATCGGAAAGAACCAGGGGATGTGTAGCAACGAGAGACAGTAAAAAAGGTTTATGCAGGGTCTTAATCTAAAAAGAATCCTTTAGGACGGGTCCCTACTGCACGTCTGCGCCTGTGTCTCCGTTGTGCCGTATCCTGGATGGGCGTCGCACGACGTTCATGAGAGAGGAACTGAGTTGAAAAACGGGTCGTGCCGAACAAAAGTTTGAAATAAACAAAGCATAAAGTAAAATATATAGGGTTGAGCTTTATCGTCTCTGCATGTAGCCCCTAGTTCGGGGGTATATGGCCACTAAGCCTGCATTAATGATGATTTTGTGCCGAACTCGTCTATCCACGTTCGTTGTCTTTAATGACCTATTTCGAAGTTGTTTGGCCGGTGAGGCCATTTTACCGTGGGGTTGTCAAGGCGGCCACACAGTCCTCCGCTTGGGGGAGGCGCACTTTAGTGCTTCCCCTTTAAAGAGATGATACCTCGTGGACCGGGCATCTTAAGCGTGAGGGATGCATAATGCGGTATCGCGTTAAAGCGAGCGAAAGCTTCGCGTCCCAGTAGTGCTTGATAGCGACTTGAGAACGGGACGATATGGAAGGTCAGCTTTTCACAGCAGAAGTTATCGACAGAGCCGAATATAACTTCAAGCCGGAGAAAACCCATACAATGGGTGTCCGGACCAGGCATTACCCCTTGGAAGGAGGTTTTGCTGCGGCGGATTCTTGCTGGGTTTATCCCCATGTGATGGATTGTATCCTAATATATCAGGTTTAGTCCACTGCCACCGTCCATAAGGACATTTGAAAACTGGGGTCCGCCAATGATTGGATCGAGTATCAAGGCAGTCCAGCCTGCATCCTTGATACTTCTAGAATAATCTAGCTCATCGAAGATGATTGGTTTTGACAACCAGTGGCGGGACCCTTTGGGGATAGGTCGTGTGATGCGTGCCTTTATGGACGTCGCACGTTTTATTATGTGAAGTAAGTTCACAGTTTTTACTTCTTGTGGGAAGTTCTTTTGTTTCCTGGTGCCCTGCTTTTGGGGTTCGTCCTCGTCTTCGCTTTGTGTGTCGAGCCCCTTGTGTTCGGCATTGAGTCTGCCGGATTGTTTGAAAACCCAACAATTTCTGTGGGTATGGTTGGCAGGCTTCCCGAGATTACTGTGTATCTGACATATCCCGTCTAGGATTTTATTTAAATTGGATGGATCATCCCTATTATCCTGGAGGGGCGGTTTTGTCTGATTTTGTCGTGAGCCTTTGAATCCGGCATTAACTGTCGTGCTCTTTGGACTTATTTCCTTAGTCCGCCGACGGTCTTTGTTGCGTCGCGGTTTTCCGTTTCCATCCCAAATTTTGGATGTACTTGGGCCACTGGGGCTGCATCTTGCCAGCCAGTTGTCCTCTCCTGCACAAAAGCGGGTCATGAGGCTTGTTAGTGCGGCCATTGTTCTTGGCTTTTCTTGGCCGAGGAGTCTGGCGAGCCACTCGTCTCGGACGTTATGCCTGAAAGCTGCTAAGGCTTCGGCGTCCGGACAGTCGACTATCTGATTCTTTTTAGTGAGGAATCTATTCCAGAACTGCCGAGCTGATTCTCTGGGCTGTTGAGTTATGTGACTGAGATCGTCTGCATCCGGAGGGTGGACATAGGTCCCTTGAAAGTTTGCTCGGAAAGCATCCTCGAGCTCTTCCCAACTTCCAATTGTGTTTTCGGGGAGGCTTTTAAGCCAATGCCGGGCTGGCCCTTTAAGCTTAAGGGGTAAGTATTTGATGGCGTGAAGATCATCTCCTCTGGCCATATGTATGTGGAGGATATAATCCTCGATCCAGACTCCAGGGTCTGTTGTTCCATCATATGCCTCTATGTTTACGGGTTTGAATCCCTCTGGGAACTCATAGTCCAGAACCTCATCGGTGAAACATAGGGGGTGTGCGGCGCCCTTGTATTTGGGTGTGCCGGATTCTGATGATGGCTTTACTGTATTGCTTACGAAAGCTTGCTTTCTTGGCCCATAAATGGACCTAACTGGGCCATGGTGCGAATCCTTAAGTGGGTCGCATGCCGATTTAAGTGCGGCGCCGCTTGCCACTTTTTGGGGTCGTCTATCCGACCGTGTGGCTTTCTTATTTTTTTTAATGTGAGGGCTCTAGGGCCTCTTCATCGAATTCAGGCAGTAGCTTTCTTTTCGGATAGCTTTGAGTGCGGCGACCGTCGCCGTTTGTATCTGCGGTGTTGATTACTTTACTCCATCTAATCGGGAGTGCATCTTCCGCTATTTTTAGCTTCTGCTTCTGCTTTTTCAGACTACGTGCAGTTGCAACGAGCCTCTTGTGGAGACTCCTTTGCTCCATCGATTTGTCCGGCGTAATGTCGTCCGGAATGCCGTTTTCGCCGGGGAGGGATGTTTGGTTTCTCTATCCGTGTTGCCCTGTTCGGACGGTAGCTCTGAGGCCTGCTCGTCGTCTACTGACTCGTCCTGCTCTATGGCTAGGTTTTTATCGAGGCGGGGCTTGGGTCGGCGTTTATGCCAACACTTTGATTGCTTTCCGGGGGGTCGATCTCCCATTCCATCCCCTTTTTCCTCGTTGTTACTTCCTTTAGGGGTATCCACCATGTACACATCGTGAGATGGGTGGCTGTCCAGTGCCCTATGGGCGCTGATTCATCGATTTCTCCTGCATCGTCATCCATGATGTCGATGTCTGCGGAGTCGCAGTTGAGCACGTCGTTTAAATTGTCGACGGTGGCTACAAAGTGGGTGGTGGGTGGGTTTTGAATTTCTTCGTCGTCCGTATCCCATCCTTGCTGGCCATAATTCGGCCAGGGCTCTCCTGATAAAGAGAGAGACTTGAGAGAATTCAAGACGTCGCCGAAAGGCGAGTGCTGAAAGATGTCCACAGCAGTGAACTCCATTATCGGCGCCCAATCGGATTCGATTGGCAGGGGTGCGGGGGGTTCGGAGTCCGGAGAAGAGTCCGGATCCTCGGAGTCATGAGTCACGCGGCGTGCGGGGCTGGTGTTCGGCTCGATCGCCTTTGAGATCACAGCCCCCGAGGTGACGTCCAACCGCTCATCCTTGATCGGCGCTACGGGCTCCGAGTTAAGGGTCGGAACCGGTGCGTGTGCGGCCTCCAGGACACCGTTCGGAGGCAGAGCTAGATCATGCCCCTCGAGATAGTGCAGCGCGCTTAGCCATGGCTCGAACCCGTCGAAGATCAAGTCTCTGCGGATATCAGCTGTGTAGTTTAAGCTTCCAAACCTGACTTGATGGCCAGGGGCGTAGCTTTCGATCTGCTCCAGGTGGCCAAGCGAATCGGCCCGCAGAGCGAAGCCGCCGAAGACGAAGATCTGTCTGGGGAGAAAAGCCTCACCCTGGACCTCATCGTTGTTGATGATCAAAGGAGCCATCGGGCCTAAAGGCGACGACACAAAGGAACTCTCAATGAAAGCACCAATGTCGGTGTCAAAACCGGCGGATCTCGGGTAGGGGGTCCCGAACTGTGCGTCTAGGCCGGATGGTAATAGGAGACAAGGGACACGAAGTTTGCCCAGGTTCGGGCCCTCTCGATGGAGGTAATACCCTACTCCTTCTTGATTAATATTGAAGATATGGGTAGTACAAGAGTAGATCTACCACGAGATTAAGGAGGCTAAACCCTAGAAGCTAGCCTATGGTATGATTGTTGTGTATGGAGTTGATTGTCCTACGGACTACAACCCTCTGGTTTATATAGACACCGGATAGGGTTAGGGTTACACAGAGTTGGTTACAATGGTAGGAGATATTGAATATCCGCATCGCCAAGCTTGCCTTCCACGCCAAGGAAAGTTCTATCCGGACACGGGACGAAGTCTTCAATCTTGTATCTTCATAGTCCAGGAGTCCGGCGAAGGTATAGTCCGGCTACCCGAACACCCCCTAATCCAGGACTCCCTCACCGGGCCTTATTTTCTTTCAATCAAATCAAGTCACGTATGTGGGAGCACGGATGGGAGCATGGGAAGGGAGCAGGCAAGTCTCGTCCAGGACGGGGTGGCCTGGTTGTCAGCTGATGTGCTAGACGTGGACGTGGTTGATGTCGGTGCATGGAGTGACGCGGC
This sequence comes from Aegilops umbellulata, assembly GCA_032464435.1. NCBI lineage: Eukaryota > Viridiplantae > Streptophyta > Magnoliopsida > Poales > Poaceae > Aegilops > Aegilops umbellulata. The sequence goes on along the minus strand of CP136057.1, from coordinate 634,170,189 downwards.
TGCTGCTGCTGGTGCTGAACAACGTCGGTTCTCCGGGTGCACGTGATAGCCTCGTACACAGTCCGTATCTTGTTCTGAATTCGTTCCAAGAAGGGTTGTAGCACTGGACGATGCTGAAGAAGAGGTCCAGACGACAGTGATCGTCCAAAGGTGGTCATGTCGTCGTAGAGTTCGTTTGTCAAGGTAGCCTGCAAATTTCCATGACAATTAATAATGTTTGTCTCTTGCACGTCAAAGCATATGACAACATTACTTAAAGAAAATATATCCTACCGCGTACTGCCTAGAGCCCGAAGTGTCATAGCTCGGGTACATATCCCACGGAGTAGGATCCGGTATCTCCTCTGGGTGGGAGTGCTCAACGATGCGTAACCGTGTTCCGGTCATGTAGCACCGCAAATAGAGATTGAATTCATTGAGATCAAAATTGTGATTCTCGTGCCATAGATGCGTGTTTGTTGTCTCCCATTCTATAACATACGACTCTAGTCTAACTAGCCAGTCAGAAGTTGTCCTGGTCATGCCCTTCCTTGTCGTCCTAAAATTGTGGTGTGTGTTCAACAATTACCTAAAGCTTCGAATGGAGTACTATGAAAGATAATGCAACATTGAAAAACTGGTTAATACCTGTGGATGTGTGCTGGCACCGGGTTCTCTATAGGGGGAGGCATCTCCAACTGCAGAAGACCAAATTGCCTCATAACCCTCTGTTGTGCCATCTCCTCGACGAAGACATCGAAGATGATCTTTGATTTTGTCATCCAGTAATCTCGGTCCCTTGTGCATAACACAGACATACCACCAGGGTATCTCGTTTGTATGGTTGCTTCCGTGTAGGGCTGCCAGATGACCCCGGTGTACGAATCAAACTGCTCGTTCAATGTTGTGTATGCCTTCCTGGTCTGATCACTAGCAAAGCATCTCTACAGAAAACAAAAGTTAGTAGCCGCTAGCATCGAACTATCTCTTGTGCAGACAAAAGTTGCATTAAACTATAACACGGTGCATACCTCGCGACGTGTCCAACATAGACCGAAAGTAGGCATGTCGATGTCGTCAACATCAAACATGGCGTCTATAGGCTCACGAACACGGACATCTGGTCGCCCCATAGAGAACCTCTCCCACGACCACAGCTGTAGGAATAGAGGGCATCCAAGAAGGGCTGGCTTTCTCGATGTAAGCTGGCAACCGTTGCACATACCTCGGTATGTAGCCTCTAAAACCGCCGAACCCCAACTCCTCTGTCTGATCTGATCCGCCGTCTGAGCTCTCGCTATCTTGAGTGCCATAGGGATGTAGAGCGCGCTAATAGTGGTGACATGGTTCTCCGTGAACATCACCTTGCCGAAAAGCCACATTAAGTAGGCCTCCAGGCTCCGAGTGATCTGTTCCGCAGTCAATGACGCCTAGAAGTTCTTGTTCTGCATTAAGTAAAGAGAAAGTTTTAGTTAGCCGCAATTATTTTCCGTAAAACCGTATGAACGATAACTTGAAGATAAGAGGTAGGGGAAATTACTCGGAAATTGAGCAACCACTCATACTTAGGCCCGTGATGCTCCCATACCGGATCCGGAGCATCCGGAAAAACACCATGAAAACGTTGTGTAAGAGCATGCTCCCAACCAGCCGGTGCATCCAACGGTCCTATGGCATGACCTGCCAACGGTAGTCCGAGCAAAAGTGACACATCCTCCAGAGTAGGAGCCATCTCTCCCCATCAGAAGTGAAACGTGTGGGTCTCTGGCCTCCAACGGTCCACTAAGCAGCTCAGCAAGGACCCGTCGATGGCGAGGCGTTTCTCACCCAGGATAGACTCAACCAGACACGCGAAAGGTAAAAGACCGGCCCATTTCAATCTTCATCAGAGAACATATCGGTTAGTGTCTCCCATTAATATGCATGTCAGTGTGCAAATTAACAAAGCACGTACCGCTGAAGCCATCCTGGTGTATCATCAGGTTCTTATTTCTAAACTGCGAGAAGAAATTAGCCCCCAGATGGCACATGCACCAACGGCTCTGCAAGTACTGCCATGGAACTTGTTCCTCAGGGCCTGGGTTTGTCAGTGTCCTTATCGGACTGAGTATACCTGCATGCCTGTCATGAAGGATGCACACATTGGGCTTCTCCTTCACAACTGATATTTTCAACTGCCTGAAAAACCATGTCCAACTTTCAATGTTCTCACTCTCCACAAAAGCAAATGCGAGTCGGACGACTTGATTTTGGTCGTCTTGACCTATGGCTGTCAGGATCTGGCCCTTGTACTTGCCTGTGAGAAAAGTACCGTCAACACATATCACCGGTCGACAATGCCTGAAAGCTTCGATGCATACACCGAAAGAGAAGAAGAGACGATGCAGCACCCTCACAGTTGGGAACTCTGGCATGAACATGTCTTGGATATCGATATAGGTGCCTGGATTCCGCTGCTGTAGGGTGTGGAGGAGCTGGACAACAGAGTCATATGCATCAAAATAAGAACCAACTCTCCTCTCAAGCGCCGCATGCTTAGCCCTCCAGGCCTTGCCATAAGAAATTATGTACTTGAACCTGGCGAAGACTTTTGTCTGGACTGCCTTCACTTCCACAGCTTTGCCCTGCACTATATCATCGTAAAACAACCGAGCAATAAGCGTGGATGAAAGGTTGGCATGATCTTGAAGGATGCAGGGAATAAGACAAGTGTGATTAACTAAGTCACTTATCACCCAACTTGTGCCATACTTAGGGAGAAAGCCGTGCACCCTGGCGGGAGAATCTGCGTTCTTGCATACCATTGTCAGGAATTTCTTACTGGACACCTGAGCTGTGAAAACCCTTTGCGTGGACATTGCCCAATTAATTATTGCATCCTTCAGGGCTTGCTTGGTCGGATACATAGCACCCGTCGCAATATTGTTCTGGTGATATTGTCAGGCTGAATCATGTCCATCATTCACGGTCATTGCAGATGAGAAGTCATGATTCCACGATACAGGATTCGGGACCTCCTCTGCATTTTCTTCTTCATCTGACTCGTCAGAATCATCGGCATGACCCCTTTCAACATCGGTGTCTTCTTCTTCCATCTAGTCCTGCATGTGCCCATCTACCTCGTCAGCGTCCACCTCGCCATTGTAATCACCATCGGCATTTCCTCCTTCTACCTGACTACTTCGCCCTGGTTCGTAACCATAAGCATTTCCTCCTTCTACCTGACTACTCTGCCCTGGTTCATAACCATAAGCATTTCCTCCTTCTACCTGACTGCTCTGTCCTTGTTCGTAACCATAAGCATATCCTCCTTCTACCTGACTGCTCTGTCCTTCGTAGCCACCCTCGCCTTCATGTGCAGTGACCTCCTTCACAACGGGAAGCACTAAAGCAATAGGATTGCATCCCCTTCGTTCACAACCTTGTAACCACCGCACCCAATCGGAGTCTCCCTCTATTGGCCTCAAATAAAAGTAAATTATTGAACTTGACCGTGTCCACAATGCATGAACACCGACGGTGTGTGTTTCAGTATCAAGACCTAAACTTGCCGCAATCCATTCTTTCAACTGACTGACAGACCATGTTTGAGGTGCACTCATTGGCACCTCTATGTGAGTAAATTCACTCAGATCTGCTCCCATCTCAGTTGTTTGGACAGTACCAGGACCGTTGTGAAATCCGAACTTCACTACATCGGACATCTCGGCTCACCTATTTTTTTTTCAACAGCGAAATACAAGTATTAAGCAACAACTTAAAATACCCCCACTAACAAATATTAGACATGTATATATATTAGCTAGCTATATATTACAGAATATTAACGGAGCAACTAATACAATTCACGCACCAACAAGTATGTTACGGATATTTGCCGAAGCAACTACAAATATTGACATATTTTAATATTTGACTGGACTGCCTATATTACAGATTTTACCAGAGCTACTACAAATACTGACACTCCTAAATACTACAAATCCACATATAGTCCGGAATATTACCGGAGCAACTACACATTTTTACACAACTAATTAGTTGACATCTAAATAAAATGCTCACCAGAATCGGAACGGGAAAATAAAATGCTCACCACGACCACCTAAATATTTACGTTTACTACTGGAGCAAATAACAATAATTGCATGCAACTTCGAAAAATAAAATGTTTGTTGAAATATACCCTTGAAACGTGCGCGCGAACGACGAACGGCGGCCTTCAATCACCGCAACCGGAGCCGGAAACTCCACCGAACTACCGAAGCTTCACCCCCGCCACACTGCCCCAGCTTCTCCACCACCACCTCCACCTCCACCGCCGCCACAACCTCCACCAATGAGCTGAAAAAATGCTCCAACAAAATCCTCACCACGACCACCACAAGCTACCCCATCAGTAGATCGAGGTCTCTTTTGGCTCCCCTAACTATGTAGAACCCATTTACGGTGCCAAATCCGCAAAAAAACGGGTCATTTTGGTTTATTAATTGGAGCTATTTCGTGTAAGAGAGAGGAGGAAGGAAGAACAGAGAGAAGAGCATAGATGCGCGCGGTGGGGGAAAGGAAAGGAGAAGGAGAAGGAGAAAAGAGGCAGCGCTGCGGGGCCCGCTCCCTATCGGCCAGCAGCTGGCCGACTGGGGCGCCCGTGACCCAGCCCGGGCCGACAGCCAGCGTAGCGACGTGGTCTGGCCAGTAGTCGGCCCGCACGTGGCCGATTGACCACCTGTCGGCCCGCAGTTGGCTGATAAGGCCCTGTCGGCCCGCTGCTGGTTGACTAAATAGGCTTAGTCGGCCAGCTGCTGGCTGATTGGATAATATTTTCGAAAATAAACATATCAGCGTAATATTTGTGCAAATTAATAAAAAAATGTATTATTTAAAAAAAATAGCGAAAGTAAGAAGGGCATCGAACACAATGTACATGATGAACGTTGAACAGCCTAAACCAGTCTGCCCGCTGTCGAAAGTTTCAGAAAAACTCCTTTGGTTATGGCATGCTCGTTTTGGACACAAAAGCTTTCATGCTCTACTGAAGGAATCCGACTATGCTTGACATGGCAAGAAGTCTACTAAAGAGCAAGGGGCAACCTGGACAGTTTTGGGGTGAAGTCAGTAGTGTCCACTGCAGTTTATCTGCTTGGACGTGCACCAACGAATTAAGAGTGTGTTCGTGGTATCACACCCTATGAGGCGATGTACAAGGTGAAACCAAGTGTTGAGCAGGTGCACACATTTGGCTGCATCGGGCACGTGAAGAAAGTTGGTGGTCAGTGGTCACCTCACAAAACTAGCCGATCGAAGTTCAGAGATGGCGCTGCTCGAGTATGAGCCAGACAGTAAGGCCTATAGGAGGATGTTGGATCCTTGTGCAAAGAAATTGTGTGTCTCGAGATGCTGTGTTCGAAGAAGACACACGCTGAGAATGGGTGTCGGGCTAAGCAGGGCAGAGGCCCGAAAGTTTGACAGTGGAGTCCAGTGTGCATCATGACGATGCACATACCATTGCCCAGCTGAAGCGTATTGTTCACCATCTGACAACAAAAGAGGAAAACCTGAAAGACTTGGAGATTTTTTTTTTCACTCCAACCAGAGACGATGTCCCAATTTGTCCTTGTTTCGTCTCACCACCTACAGATGCCTCGACAAGCTCAGAGGGACGTCGCCTATACCACCTAGTGGAAGATTTGCTCGAAGAGGCGCCGGAAGCAGTCTTGTCAGGCAGCGGAACCCACATCTGTTGAAGAGGCAGGTTAAGAAGGGGCATGGAGAGAAGCTATGGACTGAACTCAGGTCATTTAAGAGTACTGAAACCCGGGAGCTCACTGATCGGCCAAAGGGGCACACAGCAATTGGTTTTAAATGGATTTTCAAACTGAAGCAAGATCCCCGTGGCAAGGTCATCAAACATAAAGCAAGGCTGGTTGCGAAGCGCTATTGTCGAGAAACACTTAACCATCGTAGCGAGTGGTGATGTCCACACAAAAAATTTACACTCGATGAACTGTTACTTAATATCGCATCCGTGATCCAAAAGATTTACTAGTCATTTCATACTCATTACTTAATTTTGATTCTCTGATGATCCACCTGTTCTGAGTTCAGTCCATCTGGGCCTATAGTGGACATTACAAACCGAGTGTGGAAAATCTTAGCAACTACTCATCCAAAAATAAAAAAACCTTAGCAACTTCATGAGATTCAAAAGCCCCCGATGAATTTACACATTTAGTGCATTTCAAATGAACTATTGCAGGATCATGTACCTTGAACTGCAAGGGCAGTATGCCTGATACCTCATTACCTCTCTCAGTTGTTCATGGAAACAGGTAAGAAGTGTCTGGACGAGTTTTGTTGGGTCAACCTTCACTATCTAATGTCGAGCCAACTTTGTTCGAATATAACATCTTTCCTGAAGTTACGGCCTCGTCCTGATATAGAATCGCCTTGGTTTTGGCAGACAACCATGACAAAAGCTCAAATCTACATGAATCGCATATACTCTTATCGGTTAGCTGCACATGCCTTGTCCTCTCCTCCAATCTTGTCAATCGTGCATCAACGTTTGCCGCGCGTGATAAATTATGAACTATCTAATGACAGACGCAGAAAGACAAAAAAAAAGGTATATATAATAAATAGAGTTTGCAAGTCAGATCTCAGGTAATTTGAACATAGAAAAAAGCCCGTTTCACAACGTTTACCTGCCCTTGGCGATGATGGTGCACCCAAGACCTTAGTTGTGGTCCGAGCTTTTTTCTGTGTTTGAACATTTTCGAATACATGTTAAACAATTTTGAAATACCCGTTGATTTTTTTTTTTGGAATGATACAAAATATTTTTTTTCAACTATGCAAAGATATTCTTTTACATTTTATAAACATTTTTTTAAAATGTCACGGATATATTTTGGAAACTCGTGAACATTTTTCTTACCAGATGGCACAATGTTTTTTATCTACACAAACTTATTTTACATTTGGTAATTGTTTATTTAAGGGTGATGTACTTGATTTTTTGTGAAACACGTGAATATTTTATAATTGTTACAAACATTTTTAATGCTATCATTTTTTTCAAAAATTACACTAACCATGCAATTTCCCTGTGTTAAATAATTTAAAATTCTCGATGAATATTTTTTTTAAATAAGTACATTATGTTTCCTGAAATTTATGTATTTACATTTTCTTTGATAATTATAAAAAAAGAAAAACTTTACAACTACCTGCGTGCTTATGGACCGGTCCATTTAGGACATCCTTGACGTGAGACGGGCATATCTCTAGTTGCCGACGAGACACAGTCGTGCCCCCAAATTATCGCAGATCCTATTTGACGCTCGCAAACGTTAAAACAACGTGATTTTACTGAAGATCAGCCTCCCGATACCCCAGTTTGGGCCAGCCCACGGTTGCTCTGCTGTTTCTTCTCTCCTTGTCCCTTTTTTTTTCTTGCCTATTTCTGTTTCTGTTTTCTTTTCTTTTCTTCTACATTTTCCCTTATTGTAGTTTTTTCTTTTTTCATGTACTATACAAAGTTCATAGTGTGCTTATATAGAAAAATATTAATAGTATATTTAAAGAAATGTTCACCCTCATATGCACTCATTGCGAACAGAAACGTAGATAGCTGCACATGAATATTTTAGACGTGCAACATATAATCTGATTGCCCATCTTCATATGCACTCAGATCACTCACGCCGAGTTCTACTTTCCATTTGCAACTCTTGAGTCAGCTAATTAAAACTTTTGGAGAATCTCTGGGGAAGGTATCTGAACATTTCTCTACTACAGTGCAGCCTAGCTAGCTACATGTACATAGGACCAAACAGTGAAGAAACTGATCTGAACAGAGAGACAAAACGAATCAAGAATCTTTGGACGCAAGGATGAGTACCATCCCAGCTGACAAAACAGCCGATCTTCCTCGTCCTCCGACGACCGTCCTCCACGGCGCCCTGCTTGCTGAGCTCGGCCATCTTCTCGGAATGATCACTGATGATGCTCGCTGCGCGGGCGTCCTCGGGAAGCACGATCTGGTACCCATCTTTGAGCGCGTCCATGCCGTCGCCGTCGAGGAGCAGCTGCCATATATATTTGCACTACATTGCAATCCCTTGACTCTGCTTGTATCCATATATATTGACGTTTTTTAGTGTGTGTCGCGCCATATATATTGACGTTTTTGAATTTATTTGACCTTATTGAGTATGTGGCGTGTCATACGAATTGACGGTTTTCAGTCCCACCAATTTATCTGATGTTTTTTAATGTGTGTTGTGCCATACGAGTTGACGCTACAATATTTATTCCGTCGTCAACCTAAAAGAAAGAGAAGAGAAAAAGAAAGACAGAGGAAATAAAAAGAATGCAAACGAAAATAAAAACAGAAAAAGGAAAAAAGTATGCAAACTAGAAGAAAAAAAGAAGAGAAAAAGAAAAACAGAGAGAAAAAAGTATGCAAAATAGCTAAAAGAAAAAGGAAGTGAAAACGAAGAGAAACTGACACGTGCCCCCCACATGTCAAACAAACGGTTATCTTATTTGCAGGCCCCAACTGTCATAAACAATTCGGAATTGAGCCTATTTTCTCTACCGGCATCAGCTAGAAACCTCGGTCAAAGACTATGTTAGTATTTCTTTATCCAATCAAAGGGATCAAGCAAGGTTATTCGGAATTGAGCCTATTTTCTCTACCGGCATCAGTTAGAAACCTTGGTCAAAGACTATGTTAGTACTTGTTTATCCAATCAAAGGGATCAAGCAAGGTTATTCGGAATTGAGCCTATTTTCTCTACCGGCATCAGCTAGAAACCTCTTTCAAAGACTATGTTAGTATTTCTTTATCCAATCAAAGGGATCAAGCAAGGTTATGAACCGTCTTCATTTTCTATACCAGGGGATGGAGTTACCTGCATATTGATGGGGGGGGGGGGGGGCTCCGCCCCCTAGCCAGCACAAATCATTTCCTCACTTGCCTCCCCCCCCACCACCACCACCACCACACACAAACATACATATTGTGCGTACTGCCCTCACATCTCCCTCAAGCTTCATATATTGACATTCATCTTGTCCTATATTGTCAAAACTTTATTCAAAGGGTTAATTAGATAAATGCCACTCCAAATCTGGCGATTCCAAAAAATGCCACTGCAATTTTCAAACTTTGAAAAATGCCATTTCATGCCATTTTCAGTGGCATTTTTCGAAGTCTGGAGTGGCGTTTTTCAAAGTTTGCAAAAATTGCAGTGGCATTTTTCAAAGTTTGGAAATTGTAGTGGCATTTTTATGAATCGCCAGATTTGGAGTGGCATTTATCTAATTAACCCTTATTCAAATAGTTTTTTTTGTAGTCTTCGATCAAATAACTTGACGTGTGTGCTTGCTCAATCAATGAAAACCCTCCTAGGTTAAGAGTTCCTCGACCAATAACTCAGGCTATGGATGACACTCTTGTCCGAATCTGACATGTGCCATCTACCGATGTGCCATCCTAGGCTACCAGGATACGTTGTACGCCTAACATCGCACGCAGCTCTACCATGAGCATCGGATCACGATGGATTTCATCTTCGATGATGCAAAGTGTTCCATAAGTGCATCATCCTAGCACGTCCATCACTCAAAGGACGACAACACGGGGGGGGGGGGGGGTCTCCGGCCCATAGCCAGCACAAATCATTTCCTCGCTTGCCTCCCCCCCCCCATAAACATCCATATTGTGTGTACTGCCCTCACATCTCAGTCAAGCTCCATGTATTGACATTCATCGTGTCCTATATTGTCAAAACTTTATTCAAATAGTTTTGTTTGTAGTCTTTGATTGAATAACTTGCCGTGTGTGCTTGCTCAATCAATGAAAACCATCCTAGGTCAAGAGTTCATCAACCAATAACTCAGGATGGATGACACTCTTTTCCGAATCCAACATGTACCATCCTAGGCTACCAGGATACGTTGTACGCCTAACATTGCATGCACCTCTACCATGAGCGTCGGATCAAAAATACGATGGATTTCATCTTCGACGATGCAAAGTGTTCCATAAGTTCATCATCCTACCACGTCCGCCACTCAAAGGACGACAGCATCAGGGGGGGGGGGGGGGCTCCGCCCCCTAGCCAGCACAAATTATTTCCTCAATTGCCTCCCCCCAAAACATTCATATTGTGCGTACTGCCCTGACATCTCACTCAACCTCTATATATTGACATTCATCGTGACCTATATTGTCAAAACTTTATTCAAATAGTTTTTTTTTGTAGTCTTTGATCGAATAACTTGGAGTGTGTGCTTTCTCAATCAATGAAAACCATCCTAGGTCAGGAGTTCATCGACCAATAACTCGGGTGATGGATGACACTCTTGTCCGAATCCGACATGCCTGCCATCTACCGATGAGCCATCCTAGGCTACCAGGATACGTTGTACGCCTAACATCGCACGCACCTCTACCACGAGCGACGGATCGAAAGAACGGTGGCTCCTTTGAAGGGGAAATTTGCACCGCCAGTTCAGGTTTCTGTACGCTTTCCTAGAAGCTATGTTCAGTCCATTTTGACAATCGCCAAAGAGCCAGAGAAAGACCCCCTTGAAGGGGAAATCTGCTATGCTGGATTGTTCTTTTTTCTGTTGCACCTGCGGCTACGTCTGAACTGGTAAATCCACCAGCTGTGTGGCTGAGACCTGAAGAAGGACGACTGAAACTCAATACAGATGGCTCCTTTGTATCGGCGGACGGTACTGCTGGCAGCGGCATGATCTTGCGTGATCACAACGGTAATATAGTCCCCAGTGCTTGTCGTCATCTGTACCATTGCCACAATACTTTAGTCTAAACTTGCGGCCATCAAAGAGGGTCTGTCACTTGCTTTACAATGGAGTGAGCTACCTATAGACATTGAGTCTGATTGCTTGGAGGCTATCAATCTGTTGAAGAAGGGAGAAATGGATAGATCTGCGAACAGTTTCATGGCTCATGAAATCAAAATACTCATGGGTCAACGAAATTCTTGTATTACTCACATTTATCGTAGTCAAAACAATGTAAGCCATTTGTTCGCATCTAATGGTAGAACTACGGGTCGTACCATGGTGTGGCTCGGATCTGGACCTGATTAGGTCGTCGAACTGTGTAATTCTGCTAGTAGCTCGGCTACGTGAGTAATACAAGTAATTTCCCGCAAAAAAAACTTAAGTTGTGTGCTCGATCAGTGGCAACCGTCCTAGGCAAAGGCTTCGCAACTCACAACATGACCACCAAGAACGTGCGGGAGCTTGAAAGCACAAGTGCTCCCCAGGTGGTTTTGATAATTAATGTCAACATATCTCTTGTTGGACTAACGTTTCTATCTAGCATGTTTCAGATAAGTTCAACAATGGAGTGGCATGGACTAAAGGATGTGGGAACTCCTTCAAGATGCTAAGGACAAAGGATTGGCTAAAGCTTCAAGCTCAAGACTCTTCATTTTACATTTTAGTGATCCAAGATCACATTGAGTCCATAGGAAAAGCCAATACTATCAAGGAGGGATGAGGTGTTGCTTAATGAGCCTTTTGCTTGGTGTGCTTAATGATATGCTCCAAAACCCTCAACTACTTTCCCACTTCCACATATGACCTAAAACCAAAGCCAAACTCGGACCTACCGATTCTTTCTACCCGTCGCCACCGAGTTTCACTTGTCATAGCCACTACCAAACCCTAAGCAAATCGGTTCTACCGATAGGGATCTCGGTCTCACCGAGATGGGATTGTAATCTCACTGTGTATGTCCATTACCAAAATCGGTCTCACCGAGTTTAGGTAATCGGTGCTACCGAGATTACAATGCAAACTCTCTGGTTAACTTATTGCCAAAATCGGTCCAACCGAGTTTAGTAATCGGTCCCACCGAGTTTGCCTGACCAACTCTCTGGTTAGCTAATTACCAAATCGGTCTCACCGAGTTTGTGTAATCGATCTCACCGAGATTACGTTATGCCCTAACCCTAACCATATCGGTCCTACCGAGTTGCATATCAGTCCCACCGAAAATCTCTAACGATCATTAGATTTACTATTTCGGTCCGACCGAGTTTGTTGATTCGGTCCCACCGAGATTGGTAAATTGTGTGTAACGGTTGGATTTTGTGTGGAGGCTATATATACCCCTCCACCTCCTCTTCACTCGTGGAGAGAGCCATCAGAACACATCTACACTTCCAACTCATATGTTCTGAGAGAGAACCATCTACCCTTGTGTTGAGGCCAAGATATTCCATTCCTACCATATGAATCTTGATCCCTAGCCTTCCCCAAGTTGCTTTCCACTCAAATCTTCTTTCCACCAAATCCAAATCCTGTGAGAGAGAGTTGAGTGTTGGGGAGACTATCATTTGAAGCACAAGAGCAAGGAGTTCATCATCAACACACCATTTGTTACTTCTTGGAGAGGGGTGTCTCCTAGATTGGCTAGGTGTCACTTGGGAGCCTCCGACAAGATTGTGGAGTTGAACCAAGGAGTTTGTAAGGGCAAGGAGATCGCCTACTTCGTGAAGATCTACCGCTAGTGAGGCAAGTCCTTCGTGGGCGATGGCCATGATGGGATAGACAAGGTTGCTTCTTCGTGGACCCTTCATGGGTGGAGCCCTCTGTGGACTCGCGCAACCGTTACCCTCCGTGGGTTGAAGTCTCCATCAACGTGGATGTAGGATAGCACCACCTATCCGAACCACGCCAAAAACATCCTTGTCTCCAATTGCGTTTGAATTCTCCAAACCCTTCCCTTTACATTCTTGCAAGTTGCATGCTTTACTTTCCGCTGCTCATTTACTCTTTGCATGCTTGCTTGATATGTATTGTGTATGTTGGAATTGTGCCTAAAACTCCACTTAAACTGAAAAAGCTTAAAAACTGCAACTTTAGTACTAAGTGTCTAATCACACCCCCCCCCCCCCCTCTAGACACACCTCTTCAAGGTCTTACAGAGCTTCCAAGCAACAAGTGGTAATGTGATATTGCACAAGTGGGGGAATCAATTGTGGATCTTTTCAATAAGTAAAAGTATCAAGCACACGAGGAACAGAAGCAATCGATAGGTACAAAATTAATAAGAATTCACTGCAAGTGGTAAAAAAGTGATGGTGAAGTTGCAAGGTAATGTGTAAATAACGATAAAAGGTAAAATGGTGCAACAAGTGGCTCAATACGGTTGTAGAAAAATGGCTAGTCACAACATTTATCAAAAAACACATATGCATAAACAAGAAACTGCAATGTACTCTGATTTCCCATCTTCATATGTACTACTCAGATCACTCACGCCGAGTTCTACTTTCCATTTACAACTCTTGAGTCAGCTAATTAAAACTTTTGGAGAATCTCAGACGGCACCGTGGAAAAAGTCAAAACTGGTATACTCAGAGGAAGGTATCTGAACATTTCTCTACATGTACATAGGACCAAACAGTGAAGAGACTGATCTGAACAGAGAGACGAAAGTACCATCCCAGTTGACAAAACTGCCGATCTTCCTATTCCACCGGCGACCGGCCTCCGCCGCGACCTGCTTGCTGAGCTCGGCCATCTTCTCGGAGTGATCACTGATGATGCTGGCGGCGCGGGCGTCCTCGGGGAGCACTATCTGGTACCCGTCCTTGAGTGCGTCCATGCCGTCGCCGTCGAGGAGCAGCTGCCAGAAGGCGCCGCCGACGAGCGGCCCGCCCCGCGACGCCGACTCGTAGATGGCGTCAAGCACCATACCGAGAAAACCATCCCTCCTCTGCGTAGCGGACGTGGCGTTGTCGCCGCCCTCCTCCCAGAGGAACTTGCCGTACTCGGTGACGAGGAGCGGCTTGCGGAGGTGGCGGTGGGTGTCGCGGACGTGCGACGCCGTCCAGTTGCGGAAGAAGCGCGCCTGCTGGTCGGCGGTGGAGCCCCAGAGCCAGACGTCCGGGTAGAGGTGGATGGTGGCGAAGTCGATCCCGGCGGCCTGGTGCGTGGCCACGAAGTTGGTGCCGTAGTAGATGCCCCACGGGTTGAGCTCCTTGCTCTCGTGCGCGCCGTCGCCGTAGAAGCCCTCCAGCCCCGCAGTGACCAGGTGGGCGGCGTCGATGGTCTTGAGGTACGGCGCCATCTCCTCCACCCACGCCTGCACCAGGGCGCCAGTGGGCTCGGCGCCGCACCGCGGCTCGTTCATCAGCTCCCACCCGAAGATGGCCGGGTCGTCCCGGTACGCCACGCCGGTCACCGTGTTCACCCTCGTCAGCACCGTCTGCATCACACGTAGAGAAGAGACATCAATACGTATTTAGTTTTAGATCATCAACGTGACAACGTACTCACTGACACATATGTATAATTGTATTTGTATATGACACGTGTGGTGTGGCGATGAATGAATTGATGATTACCTTGACGTGGTTCTTGTAGTAGGACTTGACGAGTGTGGAGTTGAAGAAGTCGTCGGCGGAGGTGAGGTTGTGGCCGGCGGCGCCGGCGGCGACGTCCTCCCTCGCCCACTGAACGTACTGGCGCTTGCCGCCGAAGTCGTCGAAGTTGTTGGTGAGGCAGAGGAGGAGGTATATCCCGTGCCGCCTCGCCTCGGCGATGACGAAGTCCAGACCCTGCATGAGAAAACCAAACCACACAAGCTGTCATTTTGCACCGCGCAAAGCTAACCTTGCACCTGTCGGCACGTAACGTCGGCATCGAGGCTTACCTGGAACATGTCCTCGTGGTAGACGCCCGGCGAGGACTGCAGCGGGCGGTCGCCGCCGTCGCTGAAGGCCCAGGTGCGCGCGAGGTTGAGGCCGTGCGCGGCCGCCTGCCGGAACGCGGACACCACCCCGCCCCGCCTCGACGGGTCGGACGCCATCTCCATGAGCCAGTAGGCGTTGAACCCGCTGAGGTACAGCGTCCGGTCGCCGTCCCCCGCCACGAACCGCGTGCCGTCCGTCCGCACCATGCCGCCGTGGCCTCCTCCGGCAGCGGCGGCATGCCTCGGCACCGCGAGTATTAGGAGGAGGAGGAGGCCGATCACGAGAGGCGGCGGCCGTGGCCTCATCGCCGGCCTCCGCTACTAATCAAGCTTTGGTTTGCACGCCTTTTGGCAGCAGGCAGAGCGCGCGCCCACGCGTACGTGCAGTCCGGTGCTCGCTAGCTTGCCTAATTTGGCGTGAACTTAATTGGTGCTGCTGCTGCTCGGCCGGCGCGCGCGCGCGTAGTAATATACGGCAGAGCTCACGCCTGGAACACGTACGGCGATCGGCACCTCATCACCCTCTACGTGGACAAACACGTCGATCGATCCACGAAAGCGACTGCTGTGTTTGAATAGCTTTGTGCTCGGTGTAATTAGGCCGTTGTTGTCTTCGAATCGAGCTTCGTGTTAGAGACACGCTGACGCCGGCGGCCGAGCTGGAGCGCTTGCCATTTGACGTGTAGGCAGGGCAGGCGTAGCGGCTGTGGGCCCCACCTCCCAGGGAAGGGGAAGTTGGATTTCCAAACGCTGCGTTCCACCACCACAACGAGCCGGCGGCTCTCTTGGTGGCTAGCTAGCTAGCCAGTCCCGTCACGTTATAAAATCGGCATGGTCGGCCGGCCAACCGGGATCAACGGTCAAGATTCCGTGCCGAACTGTAAAATTTGTCGACGGAAAGTGAGCAGAAGAGCAGATACGTACGTACGTATACCGCGCGTATGCGTTTACGTCGGCAACGAGCTAGGCGGCGCGTGGGAGATGAGCCACGACGGCAGAGGCCGGCGGCGCGCGGCGGTGTCGGCTGTCGACTCGACGTCAGGGACGTACGCGCGTCGGCGCGTGGCCTGCGCATATGAGCTACGCTACAGAGTACAGCGAGTGACCAGGAGTCCAGGAGTGTCAAACATTCGACGACAATACAGGTTTAATTATCTGATGTTTTGCATGCTGGTGTTAGGGGCTTTCCTTCTCGAGAAGGATAGCTAGCTTAAGCTAGGGATCCCGTACGAAGGCCCAAGAGGTGCCTACAATGTGCAGTCTGCAGTGCACCTCAGATCATACGTACGTGTACAGCCGCAACGGCAAGTTGCATGCGTGGCCATCATCGATCGTCGCTCTGCCGCCGGCAAGAGCGTCCGTCTCCATGACCATGACGTGACTGGAGTGTTGCATTATAGGACGTGATAGATACATATAGTAATCAGTAATGTGTCTTGAGGTTCCGTTGGTCTCATCGAAGGCCTCGTCCTGTGTCCAGGGCGTCTCCCGTTTGACGCGTAGCTGCACATAGAAGTTTCACGGGGCCCACATACGGGCAGAGAAGAAAGAAGCAATTGTTCTACTCCACATTTTCGCCTTGGGACCATTCCAAAAAAAAAGATTCTCGCCTTGGGGTAGATCCATCCCATGCACGTGACCGTAAAAACTGTCGACGGAGAGGGAGAGATCAGTTGCGCACCACCATTTCTGGTGGCCCGTCGCCACATGGCGGTATAGGAAGAGCGCCACATATGCCGCAGTGGCTCGTCCGTCGGCCGACCAGAGACAGCGCTGATCGACGTTGACGTAAACACGCGGCGCGTGACCGACTTATAAAGTGCACTGACATATGAATAGCTTTAAGCATTTGCTATTCCTCAGTTGCCTGAGATTTTTTCTTGCGTCGGTTTTTTGCGGGGTGCGTCAGTCCATTTTATGCGAAGGAGAGCAGCTCCAATAGCTCCTTTATTTTTTTCTCCATAAAAGTCGTTTTACGGGATGACCATATATAATTCAGAAAAATTATCCGGTACCTACTTTCCTCAGCTCCCGTAAATATCTTACTGTGAAATATTTTTTCTCTATTTTCCACTAAAAAGGCCTAGGTAATAGCCTACTACCCAGCAAGTCAGGGACATATGCGGCACGGTGGCGTGGGTCAGCACACCGGCGAAACTCGCAGTAGTGGTGGTGGTCGACAGTGTTTGTGGTGGCATGACAGTAGCCGAAGGAGGAGGAGGCAGGCTTGCCCACAGGCGGCGTCGTGAATAGTGGCCGGGGTGCGCGCGAGAGGGAGCTCCTCTCCTAGCATCACGGCCTGAAACTTCAGGCGTTGTTGTTGGTGGTTGGCGGTGCAGGTTGTGGGGATCCCGTAAAAAATTCTAGCTTTTGGAGGGCTACTATTGCCTCAACTTCCCCTAAACAATAGTTTTTCTTACGGATAGGGAGCTATTGGAGTTGCTCTAAGGCAGAGACAAGGTCGCGATATCTAGTAGCAGCGAAGCTTGGGGACATCTCACGAGGCCAAGCTAGCAATGACGCAGAGCCGACACGAGGAGACCGTCTTAACGACGAGGCACCACCATCCGCCGAGCACCGCATCCTCCACGTGCCTCGTGTCCGTATACATCCACACCACAAAACAAGAATAAGATGGGAAGACATTATTTCATACCGACAACACCGCTATCATCTCATCATTGTTGATTGAAGACAAACCTAACTTTATTTGGTTGTACCACTATCGGATCAGAAACCTATGATACCCGCCCATTCCCGTCATCGGAGCAAAAAACAGAGGCAAAGGAGCCTTGTAGCCAACGACGGAGAGGAGGGGAGGTCGGCCACCACCTAGGTCGTGGGAGTAGGGCGGGGGTCACTAGTGCAGAACTGGGCAATAGCACCGGTTCGTAAGGCCCTTTAGTGCTGGTTCGGTAACCGGCACTAAAGTGTGGGCACTAAAGCCCCCCCCCCTTAGTACCGGTTTAGCACGAACCGGTGTTAAAGGACAACCACGTGGCACGAGCCAGCTCCGGGGCAGGGAGCCCTTTAGTAGGTTGGTGACACCAACCGGTATTAAAAGGTTTGTGGGTTTTGGTTTTATTTTTTATTTTTCCTTTAAATTTGTGTTATCAATTTAATTTAGGATTGTTTTATGTTATAATGAGTTGTTATACTCTCTCCGTTTCTTTTTAGTCCGCATATAAGGTTTGGTCAAAGTCAAGCTTTGTAGAATTTGACTAACGTTATATTAAAAAATATAAACATTCACAATATGAAATCAATATTATCAGATGCACCATGAAACATATTTTTATACTATATAGTTTTAGTATTGTAGATGTTCATATTTTTTTATATAAATTTGGTCAAACTCTGTGTAGTTTGACTTTGACCAAATCTTATATGCGAAGTAAAAAGAAACGGAGGGAGTACTTGATATGGATATGGATATGGCATATATATATATATATATATATATATATATATATATATATATATATATATATATATTAATAATAATAATTTGATCACTTAGCTATGATGATACACTTGATCACTTAGCTAGCTTTTGGAGGGCTACTATTGCCTCAACTTCCCTTAAACAATAGTTTTTCTTACGGATAGGGAGCTATTGGAGTTGCTCTAAGGCAGAGACAAGGTCGCGATATCTAGTAGCAGCGAAGCTTGGGGACATCTCATGAGGCCAAGCTAGCAGTGACGCAGAGCCGACACGAGGAGACCGTCTTAACGACGAGGCACCACCATCCGCCGAGCACCGCATCCTCCACGTGCCTCGTGTCCGTATACATCCACACCACAAAACAAGAATAAGATGGGAAGACATTATTTCATACCGACAACACCGCTATCATCTCATCATTGTTGATTGAAGACAAACCTAACTTTATTTGGTTGTACCACTATCGGATCAGAAACCTATGATACCCGCCCATTCCCGTCACCGGAGCAAAAAACAGAGGCAAAGGAGCCTTGTAGCCAACGGCGGAGAGGAGGGGAGGTCGGCCACCACCTAGGTCGTGGGAGTAGGGCGGGGGTCACTAGTGCAGAACCGGGCAATAGCACCGGTTCGTAAGGCCCTTTAGTGCCGGTTCGGTAACCGGCACTAAAGTGTGGGCACTAAAGCCCCCCGCCCCTTTAGTACCGGTTCAGCATGAACCGGTGCTAAAGGGCAACCACGTGGCACGAGCCAGCTCCGGGGCAGGGAGCCCTTTAGTAGGTTGGTGACACCAACCGGTATTAAAAGGTTTGTGGGTTTTGATTTTATTTTTTATTTGTCCTTTAAATTTGTGTTATCAATTTAATTTAGGATTATTTTACGTTATAATGAGTTGTTATACTTGATATGGATATGGATATGGCATATATAGTTCAAACTAATTTGCGGTTTCTTTCATAAATGATATATATAATAACTCATCATCATCATCATCACATATTAATATAGAAATAAACTCTTGCATCATATCATCACCAACAACAGTATATATATATATACTAGCTAGCTAAAAATCATCGTAGTCATCATTACCACTATTTATCATCATAGTCATTACCGCTATATATCTAATCACCACCAACACTAGCTTAAAGAACAAACATTCACTTGTAACAGAGGCAAAGATATCATCGAGTTCAACATGGTCATGATAATATAAGCGTTCACAAGAAAATCACTATTTGAGATTAATTAAGTGCAGGACGAGAATACGAACATGAGAGGAAAAGTACTAAGAGCATGAACTAGCTAAATCACTCCTGCTGCTCCCTCTCGGGTAAAATAGTATAGAACATGTATAGCTCTCCTGATTCATCATACTGGAGCATGCAGATGAATCTGTCTCCTAATCATGGGTTGCGCTTGTTCTTGCTGCCCCCTAGTACTTTTCTACGATCGTTAACAATTTTGCTCCAATCTTTCACTATTAAGCATTCATCGCTTTCAGAAATCCTGAATGCACTCATGTGCAATGTAGGATATCTTGGTCGTAAGCTAACCATTGACATGCGACCTTTTGTCTTGATCCACTGAGGCACAACTGTCATCGGGAGTCCCTGTTGAAGAACATCGTATAATAATTAATATACTTAGCAATGAAAGTTTAGCTTCAAAAATAACGTATGCAAAAGATGCACTAAGGACAAGTAGTAAAAATCTTACCATCTTTCCATTATAGATGTGACCATAGTTCAATACGATCACTATTGGTTGCACGTTTTGAGTACTAACATTTCTAAGTGCAGGAAGAAAATTTTTCTTGACAGTATGAAGATCCTCAAGCCATGAAACATAATGACTTATCTCCTCGCAGTTTAGTTCAGCCCCGGGACAGTAGTAGGTCCTGTCTACCAAGTGTCGGATATGTTTGCTTGAACCGAAATAAGCTGACA
Source organism: Aegilops umbellulata (assembly GCA_032464435.1). NCBI lineage: Eukaryota > Viridiplantae > Streptophyta > Magnoliopsida > Poales > Poaceae > Aegilops > Aegilops umbellulata. The sequence goes on along the minus strand of CP136057.1, from coordinate 634,150,067 downwards.
ATAGAAATTAGTTGTCAACTATTTTTGAATAAACAATATCAAAGACATAAACATGGTTGAGAAAAACTCACATAATGGTAGAACTGGAGGCGTATGCACATCGACCCAGATGTCTCTATTACTTTCAATATCATCTTCCGGACGAATATCAAAGGTGATAACCATATCAGGCTCAAATGCATAAGCCTTGCATAGTGCTTGCCAAATTTTGCATTCAAAATGGGTGTATGTGTCTGCATTGTATAATTTGACGTTGAAAGTATAACCATGCTCGGTCTTCAGGTAAACTCTCTTTACCTCCATAGTTTCCATAGCACTGAAACCTATCTTATCCAAGACAAAAATTCTTGCATGGCAGGGGATACGCTAGTAGAACCGTGCAAATTTAAAATTGTAAGTTGAAACCTATGATACCCGCCCATTCCCGTCATCGAAGAGAAAAACAGAGGCAAAGGAGCCTTGTAGCCAACGACGGAGAGGAGGGGAGGTCGGCCACCACCTAGGTCGTGGGAGTAGGGCGGGGGTGGGGGGCAATTCCCATTTCAACGGTTGTGCTACAAAGCCGAGCGATTTAAAACGTAGTCGATGATAAATCATCGGGTTCATGAAAACCGAATTGCATTTTGTAAAATTGATCGTGATTACATAAACTCATATACAATTACGATAGAGGCCAAACCTTACATGTTTTTACCCTGCTTTATAGATAAAACACAAATTGAAGTACACGGATGAATGATACGAGGTAGTGATGAAGCCCTCTTCCAAACATATCCTAGGCTCCTGGTATGACCGGACAACATAGATTGCACGGAAAAACGCCAAAGGAGGAAAACAAAATGACTACATTGTTGAGAGAGAGAGGGGAGAGAGAGAGAGAGAGAGAGAGAGAGAGAGAGCGCACATGAAGGCTTCGGGACAACATTGCGTCACATCCTACGACACCTAAGCTCCATGATAACGTCCACGGAAAGGGGGAAATAGTGCTAAGTGCCGCTGCTACCAAGTCCAAAACAGACATGGGGTTTCACTACAAAACCCTGGCACGAACAAGTGAACCACAATGACATCCTTAAGAGGATAGAGGCACCCACGGGCTGTTGCGCCATCGGCGACAAAGCACGAAGCTTTCACTCGATGGCTCGCACGTGCCAGCACATGGCACCCCAGGACAACCGCAATGGGTACAGACCTCCAAATCTGGATCTTGATGTGGCCCTATCAATGGAAGAGAATGAGTCAGAGCCACCAGCCGATACACACCTCGCTGCCCACACTACCAAGGGACATAGCAACTGTTGCAGTCATGATGTTCGCCACAGAGCCAACCATGCGAACTGTCACCCGAGTCCACCGCCCTGGCATCCATGTCCCCAAGACATCGACAACCGTTCACATCACAGCCCACCAACTACGAGGGAAGGAGGAGAAGAGCAGAGGGCACCTCCTTCCACTCCTAGCCAGACATTAGTCACCAAGTCACGATGGTCTAGCTGAAGGAAATATGCCCTAGAGGCAATAATAAAGTTATTATTTATTTCCTTATATCATGATAAATGTTTATTATTCATGCTAGAATTGTATTAACCGGAAACATAATACATGTGTGAATACATAGACAAACAGTATGTCACTAGTATGCCTCTACTTGACTAGCTCGTTGATCAAAGATGGTTAAGTTTCCTAGCCATAGACATGAGTTGTCGTTTGATTAATGGGATCACATCATTAGGAGAATGATGTGATTGACTTGACCCATTCCGTTAGCTTAGCACTCGATCGTTTAGTATGTTGCTATTGCTTTCTTCATGACTTATACATGTTCCTATGACTATGAGATTATGCAACTCCCGTTTGCCGGAGGAACACTTTGTGTGCTACCAAATGTCACAACGTAACTGGGTGATTATAAAGGAGCTCTACAGGTGTCTCCAAAGGTACATGTTGGGCTGGCGTATTTCGAGATTAGGATTTGTCACTCCGATTGTCGGAGAGGTATCTCTGGGCCCTCTCGGTAATGCACATCACATAAGCCTTGCAAGCATTGCAACTAATGAGTTAGTTGCAAGATGATGTATTACGGAACGAGTAAAGAGACTTGCCGGTAACGAGATTGAACTAGGTATTGAGATACCGACGATCGAATCTCGGGCAAGTAACATACCGATGACAAAGGGAACAACGTATGTTGTTATGCGGTCTGACCGATAAAGATCTTCATAGAATATGTGGGAGCCAATATGAGCATCCAGGTTCCGCTATTGGTTATTGACCGATAATGGTTCTAGGTCATGTCTACATAGTTCTCGAACCCGTAGGGTCCGCACGCTTAAGGTTTCAATGACAGTTATATTATGAGTTTATGAGTTTTGATGTACCGAAGGAGTTCGGAGTCCCGGATGAGATCGGGGACATGACGAGGAGTCTCGAAATGGTCGAGACATAAAGATTGATATATTGGAAGCCTATATTTGGACATCGGATTCGATCCGGGTGAAATCGGCATTTTACCGGAGTACCGAGGGGTTACCGGAACCCCCCGGGGGGTTAATGGGCCTTCATGGGCCATAAGGGAGAAGAGAGGGGCCGGCCAGGGCAGGCCGCGCGCCCCCTCCCCCCTAGTCCGAATAGGACAAGGAAGGGGGGGGGGGCGGCGCCCCCCTTTCCTCTTCTCCCTCCCCCTTTCCTTCTCCAACAAGGCAAGAGAGGGGGGAGTCCTACTCCCGGTGGGAGTAGGACTCCTCCAGGCGCACCCCTTGGGGGGCCGGCCGCACCTCCCCCTCCCTCCTTTATATACGGGGGCAGGGGGCACCCTAGAAAACACAAGTTGATCTTCGGGATCGTTCCTTAGCCTTGTGCGGTGCCCCCCTCCACGATATTACACCTCGGTCATATTGTAGCGGTGCTTAGGCGAAGCCCTGCGACAGCTGAACATCAAGATCGTCACCACGCCGTCGTGCTGACGGAACTCCTCCCCGAAGCTTTGCTGGATCGGAGCCCGGGGAGCGTCATCGAGCTGAACGTGTGCCAAGAACTCGGAGGTGCCGGAGTAACGGTGCTTGGATCGGTTGGACCGGGAAGACGTACGACTACTTCCTCTATGTTGCGTCAACGCTTCCGCTTCGGTCTACGAGGGTACGTAGATAACACTCTCCCCTCTCGTTGCTATGCATCACCATGATCTTGCGTGTGCGTAGGAATTTTTTTGAAATTACTACGTTCCCCAACAGTGGCATCCGAGCCTAGGTTTTTATGGTTTGATGTTATATGCACGAGTAGAACACAAATGAGTTGTGGGCGATATAAGTCATACTGCCTACCAGCATGTCATACTTTGGTTCGGCGGTATTGTTGGATGAAGCGGCCCGGACTGACATTACGTGTACGCTTACGCGAGACTGGTTCTACCGCCGTGCTTTGCACACAGGTGGCTGGCGGGTGTCAGTTTCTCCAACTTTAGTTGAACCAAGTGTGGCTGCGCCCGGTCCTTGTGAAGGTTAAAACGGCATCAACTTGGCAAACTATCGTTGTGGTTTTGATGCGTAGGTGAGACTGGTTCTTGCTTAAGCCCGTAGCAGCCACGTAAAACTTGCAACAAACAAAGTAGAGGACGTCTAACTTGTTTTTGCAGGGCATGTTGTGATGTGATATGGTCAAGGCATGATGCTAAATTTTATTGTATGAGATGATCATGTTTTGTAACTGAGTTATCGGAAACTGGCAGGAGCCATATGGTTGTCGCTTTATTGTATGCAATGCAATCGCCCTGTAATGCTTTACTTTATCACTAAGCGGTAGCGATAGTCGTAGAAGCATAAGATTGACGAGACGACAACGATGCTACGATGGAGATCAAGGTGTCGCGCCGGTGACGATGGTGATCATGACGGTGCTTCGAAGATGGAGATCACAAGCACAAGATGATGATGGCCATATCATATCACTTATATTGATTGCATGTGATGTTTATCTTTTATGCATCTTATCTTGCTTTGATTGACGGTAGCATTTTAAGATGATCTCTCACTAATTATCAAGAAGTGTTCTCCCTGAGTATGCACCGTTGTGAAAGTTCTTCGTGCTGAGACACCACGTGATGATCGGGTGTGATAGGCTCTACGTTCAAATACAACGGGTGCAAAACAGTTGCACACGCGGAATACTCAGGTTATACTTGACAAGCCAAGTATATACAGTTATGGCCTCGGAACACAGAGACCGAAAGGTCGAGCGTGAATCATATAGTAGATATGATAAACATAGTGATGTTCACCATTGAAACTACTCCATCTCACATGATGATCGGACATGGTTTAGTTGATGTGGATCACGTGATCACTTAGATGATTAGAGGGATGCTTATCTAAGTGGGAGTTCTTTAGTAATATGATTAATTGAACTTAAATTTATCATGAACTTAGTCCTGGTAGTATTTTGCAAATTATGTTGTAGATCAATAGCTCGCGTTGTTGCTTTCATATGTTTATTTTGATATGTTCCTAGAGAAAATTGTGTTGAAAGATGTTAGTAGCAATGATGCGGATTGGATCCGTGATATGAGGTTTATCCTCATTGCTGCACAGAAGAATTATGTCCTTGATGCACCGCTAGGTGACAGGCCTATTGCAGGAGCAGATGCAGACGTTATGAACGTTTGGCTAGCTCAATATGATGACTACTTGATAGTTTAGTGCACCATGCTTAACGGCTTAGAATCGGGACTTCAAAGACGTTTTGAACGTCATGGACCATATGAGATGTTCCAGGAGTTGAAGTTAATATTTCAAGCAAATACCCGAGTTGAGAGATATGAAGTCTCCAACAAGTTCTATAGCTAAAAGATGGAGGAGAATCGCTCAACTAGTGAGCATGTGCTCAGATTGTCTGGGTACTACAATAGCTTGAATCAAGTGGGAGTTAATCTTCCAGATAAAATAGTGATTGACAGAATTCTCTAGTCACCATCACCAAGTTAGTAGAACTTCGTGATGAACTATGATATGCAAGGGATAACAGAAACGATTCCCAAGCTCTTCGTAATGCTGAAATTGACGAAGGTAGAAATCAAGAAAAACATCAAGTGTTGATGGTTGACGAGACCACTAGTTTCAAGAAAAGGGCAAAGGAAAAAAAAGGGGAACTTCAAGAAGAACAGCAATGTGACGCCCGGGTAGTTACGCTACAGTAACCCTCCGCTAATGATGCCAGGTCACCATGATTACTGTTGATAGTTTTGCGATAATTCAAATCCCGTTCAAATTCAAAAATTGAAATAAAGGCAAACATCAAAAGTTTTCAAACTTTAAAACTAAAATGTTCGAGAGGGAACAAATAATGTGTAGGTAATTATGGTGAAGAAAACATCTTTTTATAAAGTAGTTAAAAGCGCTAATTTAATAAAAAACTACAGTAAAACTAATATTTAATTGTCTTTTAAATACTAAACAGATATAAACTAATTGTTTAGGGTGCCAAACCAATTATGGCAATGGCATAAGTACTAGCACTAATTTAGGGGCTAGATTTATAATTTATAAAACAAGGGTAAAAATAAAAAGAAAAGAAAATACAAAAGAAAAAAAACAAAACTAACAAAAAAAAAGAAGAGAAAGCCCCCCCCCCCCGCTGGGCCAAGTGGCCCAGCTGGCCTCCACAGATCGAACGGACCGGCCCAACCGCGCCCCCACTCCCCTAATTCCCCCCCACTCCCCCAGGCCAACCCTAGCCGCCACCCACTCGCCCGCACTTCACCCTCCCACTCGCTCTCCTCCACCCCCTCGCTCTGGATCTGAATCGGTGGAGCCCGATCCCCTTCTCCCTCGCTCGACGCCCGCCGCCGCCGGACTCCACCCCGTCGAACGCCGGCCCCTGCCTCCTCCCAGGCGCCCCCACTCGACTGGATCGGGGAGGGGCCAGGTTCCGCGCCGCCCCATCACGCCTCGACGCCGGCGCCCACCTGCGTCTTCACCCATCGTCGCCGGGCTGCCTCCCGTTCCGCCGCTCGTCCCCGTCGTCCCCCCCCCCCCGACCTCCATCGAACCCATTGCCCCGTCCCTGCTCCTCGATGTGAGCTCCGCCTCGCCCCTCCCCTCCCCTCCTCTCCGTCCCGGCCTTTTCACCGCGCACGCGACGCGCTCGTGCCCCTGCTCACCGGGGCCTCGCCCTGACCGGCGTGCCTCCACACGCGCCGGCCTCGTCTTGCCCCGGACGGCGTCGCCTTCCGCCCGGGCCGTCGTCCTGCCTTGCCTCGTCGTGCTCCCCGCTCCCGTCCCGCGGTCGTCACGCCCTACCTCCCGAACCGCGCGCCCACGCGCCGGCCTCACTGGCCTCGCCCGCTGTCGCCACCCCCCTCTGTCGCCTCCGCCCGCCGTGGCCCCGGCTGGCCACGCCGGCGTGCCTCGCCATCGGTGCCGCGGTGTCCTCGTCCCGCCCTGCGGGCGAGCTCCCGCTCGGGTGCGCCCGCACCCAACCGCCCGCACGCCTGCGCCCGTTAGCGCTAACCCGACCCGTTAGGCCCCCGGGTCACTGACTAGTGGGCCCCTGCCCAGCACGATTTTAGAAAAAGAAAAAAATAAGGAATTAAATTAATTAATTAATTAATTAAGGAATTAATTAAGTTAACTAATCGCCTAATTAACTAATTAGTCTAATTAAACAGTAATTAGTTAGTTAACCCTGATTAACCTAATCAGAGAATGACAGGTGGGTCCCACTGGACCCACACGTCAGTTTGACCAGTCAACGCCCCTGTTGACTGCTGACGTCATGCTGACGTCAGCAAACACTGTTTTGGATAATGTTATATTTAAATAATTAATTAAATTCCAGAAATTAATAAAATCTTTAGAAGATCATATCTTTTAATCCGTAACTCGGATTAAAATATTTTCAACATGAAAGTTGCTCAGAACGACGAGACGAACCCGGATACGTAGCCCGTTCATCCGCCGCACACCCCTAACATATCAAACTCGCAACTTTCCCCCTCCGGCTCCTCTGCCCGAAAACGCGGAACACCAGGGAAACTTTCCCGGATGATTCCCCCCTTCACCGGTATCATCCCATACCGCGTTAGGGCACCTCTAACGCCATTACTTGTCATGTCATGCATCACTATGCAACTGCTTGTTTAAATATTTATTGTTTCTCCCCCCTCTTCTCTCGATAGACACCGAGACCGACGCTGCTGCTGCCCCGTTCGACTACGGTGTTGACGATCCCTCTCTCTTGCCAGAGCAACCAGGCAAGCCCCCCCCCCTTGATCACCAGATATCGCCTACTCTTCCCTATACTGCTTGCATTAGAGTAGTGTAGCTTGTTACTGCTTTCGTTATTCCTATCCTGATGCATAGCCTGTCTTTGATACTGCTGTTGATACCTTTACCTACAATCCTACTGCTTAGTATAGGATGCTAGTGTTCCATCAGTGCCCCTACACTCTTGTCCGTCTGCCATGCTATACTATCGGGCCGTGATCACTCGGGGGTGATCACGGGCATATACTATATACTATACACTGTTACATTACATGTGATACTGTTCGGAGATGGGGGCTGAAGGGGCAGGTGGCTCCATCCCGGTAGAGGTGGGCCTGGGTTCCCGATGGCCCCCGACTGTTACTTTGAGGCGGAGCGACAGGGCAGGTTCAGACCACCTAGGAGAGAGGTGGGCCTGGCCCTAGTCGGCGTTCGCGATACTTAACACGCTTAACGAGATCTGGGTATTTGATCTGAGTCTGGCCATTTGGTCTATACGCACTAACCACCTACGCGGGAGTAGTTATGGGTATCCCGACGTCGTGGTATCAGCCGAAGCACTTCTTGACGTCAGCGACTGAGTGGCGCGCGCCGGGTTGGACCGCGTAACGTGACTTCCGTTGTACTGGAGGTTGCTAGGTCTGCTCACCGGCCGCGTTCGCAACGTGCAGGTGTGCTCAGGGCGATGGGCCCAGACCCCTGCGCGCTTAGGTTTAGACCGGCGTGCTGACCGCTCTGTTGTGCCTAGGTGGGGCTGCGACGTGTTGATCTTCCGAGGCCGGGCATGACCCAGGAAAGTGTGTCCGGCCAAATGGGATCAAGCGTGTTGGGCTATGTGGTGCACCCCTGCAGGGAAGTTTATCTATTCGAATAGCCGTGTCCCTCGGTAAAAGGACGACCCGGAGTTGTACCTTGACCTTATGACAACTAGAACCGGATACTTAATAAAACACACCCTTCCAAGTGCCAGATACAACCCGGTGATGGCTCTCCAACAGGGCATCGAGGAGTGGATCGCCGGGTAGGATTATGCTATACGATGCTACTTGGAGGCCTTCAGTCTACTCTCTTCTATATGCTGCAAGTCGGAGGCGACCAGAAGCGTAGTCTTCGATAAGACTAGCTATCCCCCTCTTATTCTGGCATTCTGCAGTTCAGTCCACTGATATGGCCCTTTACACATATATCCATGCATATGTAGTGTAGCTCCTTGCTTGCGAGTACTTTGGATGAGTACTCACGGTTGCTTTCTTCCCCCTTTTTCCCCCTTTCCTTTCTTCTGGTTGTCGCAACCAGATGTTGGAGCCCAGGATCCAGAGGCCACCGTCGACGACGACTCCTACTACACTGGAGGTGCCTACTACTACGTGCAGCCCGCTGATGACGACCATGAGTAGTTAGGAGGATCCCAGGCAGGAGGCCTGCGCCTCGTTCGATCTGTATCCCAGTTTGTGCTAGCCTTCTTAAGGCAAACTTGTTTAACTTATGTCTGTACTCAGATATTGTTGCTTCCGCTGACTCGTCTATGATCGAGCACTTGTATTCGAGCCCTCGAGGCCCCTGGCTTGTATTATGAAGCTTGTATGACTTATTTTTATTTGTAGAGTTGTGTTGTGATATCTTCCCGTGAGTCCCTGATCTTGATCGTACACATTTGCGTGCATGATTAGTGTATGATTGAATCGGGGGCGTCACAAGTTGGTATCAGAGCCGACTACCTGTAGGAATCCCCCTTCCACACTCCTTGGCCGAAGTCGAGTCTAGACATTGCAAAAACTTTTACTAACATGGTTGTGTGCCTTACGGGCCCACGTCGCCACCGGGTGGTACTAGGATCTTGTACTCCTCGACCTTTACTCTGGGACTCTGACCTCTCTTCTGTTCGGGATAAATGAATTCTGCTAAATCTAACATTAGGATCTCGTTACCACTTCCTGCCGGAGAGCCCTTTCATTACAGATGATCGCCGGCTACACCAGAAGATTTCGAAGATACTCTCTGATATTCTCTTGAGACCTGGTGCCCATTGCTTTTGCAATTCCCTCCCATCGAAATATCCCTATGGATAAATACTTACACCTATCGTGCTTACTTTTATTCCCACTCGATCTTGTTATTACAAGATACCCCGAGAATATTTTGGGCCTACTGCCTTGCAGTTCCTTGCCACCTGAATACCCCTAAGAATAAATTCTCGCATTTTCCGAGTATCCGCTCCTCCCGAGTTGTTTAGGTGCTTCACAAAAGTCTTTGAAATACTATTCAATCCCCCGAAAATCCTTAACAGCTTTATTGCTTTGCAAATACTTGTCTACTTGCATTATGGATGCTTCCCATATATCTGGCAATATTCACTAGTATCTTTTGACACCGTTATTTTGATCCTATTGATTACATGTGTGCGAAAGCACACAATCATCTATCAACCCTTCTAAATTATCTTTCCGGCTCAGATATCATTTTTGAACATGAGCTAGTTCTCGACCAAACTATTGACGTCAATTGTGCCTCTGGTCTATCCAACTTATCCATCCTTGATCAGAGCGTCTGCTTCTGATCCTTTGTTTTGGAAATTATAATTCCTTTGCATTTAAGCTTTGAATTATTCAGATGATTCCATAACCGGTTGCATTTAAATTCCTTCCTCTTCTGGTTGAGTATCGATACTCACATCAGATCCTTTGTGGAACATCAAGTCCTTTGTTGGATTGTTATCCGACAGTGTCCTTCACTTTTGATCACTTTGTGAGTTCTCCCCCTGATACATAATGCGTTTGTTAAGTTGTATCCTCTGCTTGGCCAACCATGCTCTGCTTTCGGGTTTGTGTTAATCACTCTTGAAGCTTGTGGTATATGTTTCCATGATACCCTGACGGGTTGAACCTATGCCTTCCTTTATATGTGTGAACTCGGAAGTTTTCACGAGTCATACTCATCTGGTATTTCACTAGGTAAAACTTTCAAGAACTGATGTCATTTTGAAATACGAGCAGTGAATGGAAGGTTATGCATTGAAGAAGTGGGAGTCGACCTTGAACTTTGTGTTCATGCCCATGAACATGATGTAGATCTTATCATTAAAACTTCTCTTAAATTAATTATTCCTTGGGTGTAAGTTCATCTTATATCTGGGATCTGACCTTTTGCAATTGGGGTTCCGACCATATTTTCTTCTTGATCCCATTTCTCGGACAAGTTAGAGTACTTGCCTTCTGCAGATCAGTACCCCAGTCCAACCTCTACTATGATCTGCCTTCGAGTATTACCCGTGGTATCTCGATAATAGCACAGAACCATATTACTTATTATGAGTTCTTCAAGTATTATTTCTCACCGATCCCAATTTTCCCCGAGTTATGAGTTGTTAGACACCCAAGGACACTGGTAAGTGAATCAATTTCGCACTCCGATTCAATAGCTCTAAATAATCTCCGTTGCTGATGAGTTTATTAATCCTTCAAGTCATTCCTAGCCTTATCGGCTATATCATTATCGTGCAAACTTCTAACTGTGCTACCCGGTCCTTCTTCCCGGAGCACAAATTTTCGACGATGAGCTAAGCTTACGTCGATCTTCCTTGTCATATCAGTTCGCCTTGAACAACAAGCTTGATTTCAAGTTTGTGTTCTACCCATGGTTCCAATAACCTTCCGCTTCATCATTCCTTTGACTTGATGTCGTCGCTGATTGATTACATCTTCATGAAATCTCTCGACAAATGTGTCGTGATCATCATCAACCTTATGAGCTCTTCCAGGATATCAATTGAGTTCATGATGAGAAATAGCATCCTTGCCCTTGATGATCTGTATTATCATCGACCACTTTATTGCCTTCCCACCAACACAAACTTGTCCGTGTTGTGGCTATACCTTGAGTTCCTTGCTATCCAACTTATGTTATGATCTACCGCGGAGTATTACCATCTTTGATGTCAAGAATGTTGTGAGGATTGCTCCACCTCTTAAGAAATTCTTGCTATAATGATACTTCTCACCATCACCATTCTTCTTGGTCCTCGTGTTGATTCCAACCGGGGTACCCACAAGCGAACGGTGTGGGTTGTATTCTGCACTTCTAGCAACCCTATTGCTTTGAAGTTAATGACCGATAATTCATTCTTAGCCTATCGGTTGCGGAACCACCATTCTAACGTTGATCATGCTACTATAAGCCCATATTTCGGGTGCACTTTTCAACCAATTGTTAATTGTGTATGTTTTCCTCGAGCATACATCAGTATATCATTTGATCCGACAAATGTTATCTCCTTGTCCACGTAACTGTGGAAATCCACCTTTTTGGAAATCTCGAGGATTGTCGCTGACTCCGTCCGCTACCCCGTCATCCTCTCTTTGGTTTAAATGATGAACTCTTGTGTCGGTACTCACTCCCATAGTTCATTTCCCGAGAATTTTACAATGTCATCTCGACAATTTGTGTTGCATCTTTCTTCTCAGGATCCTGAGTCTGAGGTATCCTGGCACCGATCAGATCTGAAACTCGGTCAGATATGATGGTTGGAACATATTTCCAAGAGTTATAACATTGATCATTATATGACCCAGTAAGTTGATGTCATGCCTAGCACCCCCACCCCCCAGCTGGAGGACCTATCATTATAGTTTCCTTTTTAACAAGGTTAACCATTCTTTCATGAGGAAATTGTAAGACTTATTCTACAAGTTATTCCTGATGGATCCTTTGTGTTTCCAGAGTCTGATATTCACAGGATGACCATGTCAATGCTATTTCGAAGCATGTCTATGGTACTCTGATTTTCAACAAGAACATTTGAAGCCCAATGCTAAATGTTTCCTGCTCTATTATCCAAACACCGTTGTATGGGTAATGTCATGAAATTTCTCTCCCCTACCTAGGGAGTTTTCTACATAATATCCTGTCATGGATATCATGCTCTGCTTGTCCTTGGGAAGGATATACCCCTGAAATATGTGTGCATACACATTTTCCTCCCCATTGTTCGGTTGAATTTAAAGATCACCTTTTCCTTTCCATTGATTTGTTTAACCTTTCGGTGATCTATATGATCTAAGCAGTAATATTTTCCTGCTTACGAAAACACCGGTGCACCACCTTATCATTCAGACCCTGTTACTATTGTTGATGACATTCCGGTAACCACCGATGGACGAGAACTTTGCCTATTGGTCCGCCTCGTCCAAACGAGCAGGAAAATGGTTCTCTTCGTCCCTCGCCCTTGGTATCGACGTTGTTGCCGACATAACTGACATGGTACTCTCTGACATGCCTTGCTATCATGACCGTGCAAGATGTCATTGCTCCTATAAAAAACCCCACATGGTGGGCCCATAACCCACAGTTCCACAGGATCGAAACCTGACTGTCCTGTACATCCCCTATCCCCAAAGTTGTTCCTCGCGCGTGGCCTCGTATGTAATTCACGGGCCACCGTACTAGTGATCTATTCTGGTATCAGATGCAATACTTGCTCTCGCTACTCTGAACCCCTTTCTCACTCTTGTTCAGACTTCGCACAACTATCTATCCGCTTGGAACCTCTTATTGTACCTTCGTACCTTACCCTTGTTGTATTTCATATGTTCAACTCGAGAGGTAATTTTATACTCATTCATGGGTTAACCCTAGATTGTTTCCGTCAAAAGCATTGTGTCGTAGCTGAGCTGCCCCTTATCCTTTCGTAAGTACGATGGAGTTCCCGAAGAAATGATGACAAGTTTATCATGACGCATTGGAATAAAGAATTGAAGACATCAACGAAAGGGATTAACTTTTTCGAGAAGATCCGTTAGAATATCGTAACCAGAACTTTCCCCCTTACTCCCCTCCTAAATCTCGGGACGAGATTTCTTGTAGTGGAGGAGAATTGTGACGCCCGGGTAGTTACGCTACAGTAACCCTCCGCTAATGATGCCAGGTCACCATGATTACTGTTGATAGTTTTGCGATAATTCAAATCCCGTTCAAATTCAAATTTGAAATAAAGGCAAACATCAAAAGTTTTCAAACTTTAAAACTAAAATGTTCGAGAGGGGACAAATAATGTGTAGGTAATTATGGTGAAGAAAACATCTTTTTATAAAGTAGTTAAAAGCGCTAATTTAATAAAAAACTACAGTAAAACTAATATTTAATTGTCTTTTAAATACTAAACAGATATAAACTAATTGTTTAGGGTGCCAAACCAATTATGGCAATGGCATAAGTACTAGCACTAATTTAGGGGCTAGATTTATAATTTATAAAACAAGGGTAAAAATAAAAAGAAAAGAAAATACAAAAGAAAAAAAAACTAAACTAACAAAAAAAAAAAAGAGAAAGCCCCCCCCCCCCCCGCTGGGCCAAGTGGCCCAGCTGGCCTCCACTGATCGAACGGACCGTCCCAACCGCGCCCCCACTCCCCTAATTCCCCCCCACTCCCCCAGGCCAACCCTAGCCGCCACCCACTCGCCCGCACTTCGCCCTCCCACTCGCTCTCCTCCACCCCCTCGCTCTGGATCTGAATCGGTGGAGCCCGATCCCCTTCTCCCTCGCTCGACGCCCGCCGCCGCCGGACTCCACCCCGTCGAACGCCGGCCCCTGCCTCCTCCCAGGCGCCCCCACTCAACTGGATCGGGGAGGGGCCAGGTTCCGCGCCGCCCCATCACGCCTCGACGCCGGCGCCCACCTGCGTCTTCACCCATCGTCGCCGGGCTGCCTCCCGCTCCGCCGCTCGTCCCCGTCGTCCCCCCCCCTGACCTCCATCGAGCCCATTGCCCCGTCCCTGCTCCTCGATGTGAGCTCCGCCTCGCCCCTCCCCTCCCCTCCTCTCCGTCCCGGCCTTTTCACCGCGCACGCGACGCGCTCGTGCCCCTGCTCACCGGGGCCTCGCCCTGACCGGCGTGCCTCCACACGCGCCGGCCTCGTCTTGCCCCGGACGGCGTCGCCTTCCGCCCGGGCCGTCGCCCTGCCTTGCCTCGTCGTGCTCCCCGCTCCCGTCCCGCGGTCGTCACGCCCTACCTCCCGAACCACGCGCCCACGCGCCGGCCTCACTGGCCTCGCCCGCTGTCGCCACCCCCCTCCGTCGCCTCCGCCCGCCGTGGCCCCAGCTGGCCACGCCGGCGTGCCTCGCCATCGGTGCCGCGGCGTCCTCGTCCCGCCCTGCGGGCGAGCTCCCGCTCGGGTGCGCCCGCACCCAACCGCCCGCACGCCTGCGCCCGTTAGCGCTAACCCGACCCGTTAGGCCCCCGGGTCACTGACTAGTGGGCCCCTGCCCAGCACGATTTTAGAAAAAGAAAAAAAGAAGGAATTAAATTAATTAATTAATTAATTAAGTTAACTAATCGCCTAATTAACTAATTAGTCTAATTAAACAGTAATTAGTTAGTTAACCCTGATTAACCTAATCAGAGAATGACAGGTGGGTCCCACTGGACCCACACGTCAGTTTGACCAGTCAACGCCCCTGTTGACTGCTGACGTCATGATGACGTCAGCAAACACTGTTTTGGATAATGTTATATTTAAATAATTAATTAAATTCCAGAAATTAATAAAATCTTTAGAAGATCATATCTTTTAATCCGTAACTCGGATTAAAATATTTTCAACATGAAAGTTGCTCAGAACGACGAGACGAACCCGGATACGTAGCCCGTTCATCCGCCGCACACCCCTAACATATCAAACTCGCAACTTTCCCCCTCCGGCTCCTCTGCCCGAAAACGCGGAACACCAGGGAAACTTTCCCGGATGATTCCCCCCTTCACCGGTATCATCCCATACCGCGTTAGGGCACCTCTAACGCCATTACTTGTCATGTCATGCATCACTATGCAACTGCTTGTTTAAATATTTATTGTTTCTCCCCCCTCTTCTCTCGATAGACACCGAGACCGACGCTGCTGCTGCCCCGTTCGACTACGGTGTTGACGATCCCTCTCTCTTGCCAGAGCAACCAGGCAAGCCCCCCCCCCTTGATCACCAGATATCGCCTACTCTTCCCTATACTGCTTGCATTAGAGTAGTGTAGCTTGTTACTGCTTTCGTTATTCCTATCCTGATGCATAGCCTGTCTTTGATACTGCTGTTGATACCTTTACCTACAATCCTACTGCTTAGTATAGGATGCTAGTGTTCCATCAGTGCCCCTACACTCTTGTCCGTCTGCCATGCTATACTATCGGGCCGTGATCACTCGGGGGTGATCACGGGCATATACTATATACTATACACTGTTACATTACATGTGATACTGTTCGGAGATGGGGGCTGAAGGGGCAGGTGGCTCCATCCCGGTAGAGGTGGGCCTGGGTTCCCGATGGCCCCCGACTGTTACTTTGAGGCGGAGCGACAGGGCAGGTTCAGACCACCTAGGAGAGAGGTGGGCCTGGCCCTAGTCGGCGTTCGCGATACTTAACACGCTTAACGAGATCTGGGTATTTGATCTGAGTCTGGCCATTTGGTCTATACGCACTAACCACCTACGCGGGAGTAGTTATGGGTATCCCGACGTCGTGGTATCAGCCGAAGCACTTCTTGACGTCAGCGACTGAGTGGCGCGCGCCGGGTTGGACCGCGTAACGTGACTTCCGTTGTACTGGAGGTTGCTAGGTCTGCTCACCGGCCGCGTTCGCAACGTGCAGGTGTGCTCAGGGCGATGGGCCCAGACCCCTGCGCGCTTAGGTTTAGACCGGCGTGCTGACCGCTCTGTTGTGCCTAGGTGGGGCTGCGACGTGTTGATCTTCCGAGGCCGGGCATGACCCAGGAAAGTGTGTCCGGCCAAATGGGATCAAGCGTGTTGGGCTATGTGGTGCACCCCTGCAGGGAAGTTTATCTATTCGAATAGCCGTGTCCCTCGGTAAAAGGACGACCCGGAGTTGTACCTTGACCTTATGACAACTAGAACCGGATACTTAATAAAACACACCCTTCCAAGTGCCAGATACAACCCGGTGATGGCTCTCCAACAGGGCATCGAGGAGTGGATCGCCGGGTAGGATTATGCTATACGATGCTACTTGGAGGCCTTCAGTCTACTCTCTTCTATATGCTGCAAGTCGGAGGCGACCAGAAGCGTAGTCTTCGATAAGACTAGCTATCCCCCTCTTATTCTGGCATTCTGCAGTTCAGTCCACTGATATGGCCCTTTACACATATATCCATGCATATGTAGTGTAGCTCCTTGCTTGCGAGTACTTTAGATGAGTACTCACGGTTGCTTTCTTCCCCCTTTTCCCCCCTTTCCTTTCTTCTGGTTGTCGCAACCAGATGTTGGAGCCCAGGATCCAGAGGCCATCGTCGACGACGACTCCTACTACACTGGAGGTGCCTACTACTACGTGCAGCCCGCTGATGACGACCATGAGTAGTTAGGAGGATCCCAGGCAGGAGGCCTGCGCCTCGTTCGATCTGTATCCCAGTTTGTGCTAGCCTTCTTAAGGCAAACTTGTTTAACTTATGTCTGTACTCAGATATTGTTGCTTCCGCTGACTCGTCTATGATCGAGCACTTGTATTCGAGCCCTCGAGGCCCCTGGCTTGTATTATGAAGCTTGTATGACTTATTTTTATTTGTAGAGTTGTGTTGTGATATCTTCCCGTGAGTCCCTGATCTTGATCGTACACATTTGCGTGCATGATTAGTGTACGATTGAATCGGGGGCGTCACAAGCAAGCAAGTTGCTACTCAAGTGAAGAAGCCCAAGTCTGGTCCTAAGCCTGAGACTAAGTGCTTCTACTGCAAAGGGACTGGTCACTGGAAGCGGAACTGCCCCAAGTATTTGGCGGATAAGAAGGATGGCAAAGTGAACAAAGGTATATTGGATATACATGTTATTGATATGTATTTTACTAGTGTTTATAGCAACCCCTCGGCATTTGATACTGGTTCAGTTGCTAAGAGTAGTAACTCGAAACGGGAGTTGCAGAATAAACAGAAACTAGTAAAAGGCGAGGTGACGATGTGTGTTTGAAGTAGTTCCAAGATTGATATGATCATCATCACACACTCCCTATATTTTCGGGATTAGTGTTGAAACTAAATAAGTATTATTTGGTGTTTGCGTTGAGCATGAATATGATTTGATCATGTTTATTGCAATACAGTTATTCATTTAAGTAAGAGAATAAATTGTTGTTCTGTTTACATGAATAAAACCTTATATGGTTACACACCCAATGAAAATGGTTCGTTGGATCTCGATCGTAGTGATACACATATTCATAATATTGAAATCAAAAGACGCAAAGTTAATAATGATAGTGCAACTTATTTATGGCACTGCCGTTTAGGTCATATTGGTGTAAAGCGCATGAAGAAACTCCATGCTGATGGGTTTTTGGAATCACTTGATTATGAATCACTTGATGCTTGCGAACCATGCCTCATGGGCAAGATGACTAAGACCCCGTTCTCCGGAACAATGGAGCGAGCAACTGACTTATTGGAAATAATACATACTGATGTATGCGATCCGATGAGTGTTAAGGCTCGCGGCGGGTATCGTTATTTTCTGACCTTCACAGATGATTTGAGCAGATATGGGTATATCTACTTGATGAAACATAAGTCTGAAACATTTGAAAAGTTCAAAGAATTTCGGAGTGAAGTGGAAAATCATCGTGAAAAGAAAATAAAGTTTCTACGATCAGATCGCGGAGACGAATATTTGAGTTACGAGTCTGGCCTTCAATTAAAACAATGTGGAATAGTTTCACAAACTCTTGCCACCTGGAACACCACAGCATAATGGTGTGTCCGAACATCATAACCGTACTTTATTGGATATAGTGCAATCTATGATGTTTCTTACCGATTTACCACTATCGTTTTGGGGTTATGCATTAGAGACAGTTGCATTCACGTTAAAAAGGGGCACCATCTAAGTCCGTTGAGACGACACAATATGAACTATGGTTTGGTAAGAAACCAAAGTTGTCGTTTCTTAAAGTTTGGGGTTGTGATGCTTATGTGAAAAAGTTTCATCCTGATAAGCTCAAACCCAAATCGGAGAAATGAGTCTTCATAGGATATCCAAAGGAGACAGTTGGATACACCTTCTATCACAGATCCGAAGGCAAGACATTCGTTGCTGAGAATGGATACTTTCTAGAGAAGGAGTTTCTCTCGAAAGAAGTGAGTGGGAGGAAAGTAGAACTTGATGAGGTAGCTGTACCTGCTCCCTTATTGGAAAGTAGTTCATCACAGAAAACGGTTTCTGTGACACCTACACCAATTAGTGAGGAAGTTAATGATGATGATCATGAAACTTCAGATCAAGTTATTACTGAACCTCGTAGATCAACCAGAGTAAGATCCGTACCAGAGTGGTACGGTAATCCTGTTCTGGAAAACATGCTACTAGATCATGATGAACCTACGAACTATGAAGAAGCGATGGTGAGCTCAGATTCCGCAAAATGGCTTGAAGCCATGAAATCTGAGATGGGATCCATGTATGAAAACAAAGTATGGACTTTGGTTGACTTGCCCGATGATCGGCAAGAAATTGAAAATAAATGGATCTTCAAGAGGAAGACGGACGCTGATAGTAGTGTTACTATCTACAAAGCTAGAATTGTCGCAAAAAGGTTTTCGACAAGTTCAAGATGTTGACTACAATGAGAGTTTCTCACTCGTAACTATGCTTAAAGTCTGTCCGAATCATGTTAGCAATTGCCGCATTTTGTGAAATCTGGCAAATGGATAACAAAACTGCAATCCTTAATGGATTTATTAAAGAAGAGTTGTATATGATGCAACCAGAAGGTTTTGTCAATCCTAAAAGTGCTAACAAAATATGCAAGCTCCAGCGATCCATCTATGGACTGGTGCAAGCATCTCGGAGTTGGAATATACGCTTTGATAAGTTTATCAAAGCATATAGTTTTATACAGACTTGCGGTGAAGCCTGTATTTACAAGAAAGTGAGTGGGAGCACTACAACATTTCTGGTAAGTATATGTGAATGACATATTGTTGATCGGAAATAATATAGAATTATTCTGCAAAGCATAAAGGAGTGTTTGAAAGGAGTTTTTCAAAGAAAGACCTCAGTGAAGCTGCTTACATATTGAGCATCAAGATCTATAGAGATAGATCAAAACGCTTGATAATTTTTTTCAATGAGTACATACCTTGACAAGATTTTGAAGTAGTTCAAAATGGAACAGTCAAAGAAAAAGTTCTTGCCTGTGTTACAAGGTGTGAAGTTGAGTAAAGACTCAAAGCCCGACCTCGGCAGAAGATAGAAAGAGAATGAAAGTCATTCCCTATGCCTCAGTCATAGGTTCTATAAAGTATGTCATGCTGTGTACCAGAACTATTGTATACCCTGCACTATGTTTAGCAAGGGAGTACAATAGTGATCTAGGAGTAGATCACTGGACAGCGGTCAAAATTATCCTTAGTGGAATAAGGATATATTTCTCGATTATCGAAGTGACAAAAGGTTCGTCGTAAAGGGTTACGTCGATGCAAGTTTTGACACTGATCCAGATGACTCTAAGTCTCAATCTGGATACATACTGAAAGTGGGAGCAATTAGCTAGAGTAGCTCCATGCAGAGCATTGTTGACATAGAAATTTGCAAAATACATGCGGATCTGAATGTGGCAGACCCGTTGACTAAACTTCTCTCACAAGCAAAACATGATCACACCTTAGTACTCTTTGGGTGTTAATCACATAGCGATGTGAACTAGATTACTGACTCTAGTAAACCCTTTGGGTGTTGATCACATATCGATGTGAACTATGTGTGTTAATCACAGGGTGATGTGAACTATTGCTGTTAAATCACATGGCGATGTGAACTAGATTATTGACTCTAGTGCAAGTGGGAGACTGAAGGAAATATGCCCTAGATGCAATAATAAAGTTATTATTTATTTCCTTATATCATGATAAATGTTTATTATTCATGCTAGAATTGTATTAACCGGAAACATAATACATGTGTGAATACATAGACAAACAGTATGTCAGTAGTATGCCTCTACTTGACTAGCTCGTTGATCAAAGATGGTTAAGTTTCCTAGCCATAGACATGAGTTGTCGTTTGATTAATGGGATCACATCATTAGGAGAATGATGTGATTGACTTGACCCATTCCGTTAGCTTAGCACTCGATCGTTTAGTATGTTGCTATTGCTTTCTTCATGACTTATACATGTTCCTATGACTATGAGATTATGCAACTCCCGTTTGCCGGAGGAACACTTTGTGTGCTACCAAACGTCACAACGTAACTGGGTGATTATAAAGGAGCTCTACAGGTGTCTCCAAAGGTACATGTTGGGTTGGCGTATTTCGAGATTAGGATTTGTCACTCCGATTGTCGGAGAGGTATCTCTGGGCCCTCTCGGTAATGCACATCACATAAGCCTTGCAAGCATTGCAACTAATGAGTTAGTTGCGAGATGATGTATTACGTAACGAGTAAAGAGACTTGTCGGTAACGAGATTGAACTAGGTATTGAGATACCGACGATCGAATCTCGGGCAAGTAACATACCGATGACAAAGGGAACAATGTATGTTGTTATGCGGTCTGACCGATAAAGATCTTCATAGAATATGTGGGAGCCAATATGAGCATCCAGGTTCCGCTATTGGTTATTGACCGATAATGGTTCTAGGTCATGTCTACATAGTTCTCGAACCCGTAGGGTCCGCACGCTTAAGGTTTCGATGACAGTTATATTATGAGTTTATGAGTTTTGATGTACCGAAGGAGTTCGGAGTCCCAGATGAGATCGGGGACATGACGAGGAGTCTCGAAATGGTCGAGACATAAAGATTGATATATTGGAAGCCTATATTTGGACATCGGAATCGATCCGGGTGAAATCGGCATTTTACCGGAGTACCGAGGGGTTACCGGAACCCCCCGGGGGGTTAATGGGCCTTCATGGGCCATAAGGGAGAAGAGAGGGGCCGGCCAGGGCAGGCCGCGCGCCCCCTCCCCCCTAGTCCGAATAGGACAAGGAAGGGGGGGGGCGGCGCCCCCCTTTCCTCTTCTCCCTCCCCCTTTCCTTCCCCAACAAGGCAAGAGAGGGGGGAGTCCTACTCCCGGTGGGAGTAGGACTCCTCCAGGCGCACCCCTTGGGGGGCCGGCCGCACCTCCCCCTCCCTCCTTTATATACGGGGGCAGGGGGGCACCCTAGAAAACACAAGTTGATCTTCGTGATCGTTCCTTAGCCGTGTGCGGTGCCCCCCTCCACGATATTACACCTCGGTCATATTGTAGCGGTGCTTAGGCGAAGCCCTGCGACAGTTGAACATCAAGATCGTCACCACGCCGTCGTGCTGACGGAACTCCTCCCCGAAGCTTTGCTGGATCGGAGCCCGGGGAGCGTCATCGAGCTGAACGTGTGGCAAGAACTCGGAGGTGCCGGAGTAACGGTGTTTGGATCGGTTGGACCGGGAAGACGTACGACTACTTCCTCTACGTTGCGTCAACGCTTCCGCTTCGGTCTACGAGGGTACGTAGACAACACTCTCCCCTCTCGTTGCTATGCATCACCATGATCTTGCGTGTGCGTAGGAATTTTTTTGAAATTACTACGTTCCCCAACACTAGCCACAAAGCGCCAATGCCTACGTCCCCATCATGTCCCGATGGACTGGAGGGACAACTTAGTGACCGTCGACGGCCATCGCCGAGCAAGGCCCAACCATTTCTCTCTTGCCTAGGCCTAGACAAGCCCGCACGACACCACACCCCTGGCCTTCATGCTGATTAGTCCAACGGCACCACTGCTACTCCCGGAGACACCTCGACCACCACCACCGCTCACGCCGCTCTCAGCCCACGACGACAACCGTCGCTCAACACACCCAATTTAGGGGAAACCCGCACCGTTGCCATGACCAACGCCGCACGCACCACCATCCCGCCGATCCGCCATCATCGTCGGCCACCAGCGCACGAGACGCGGGCTAGGATCGACGAGGGAATGGGAGGGGGCCGATACCGACATCGGCTAGGGTTAGCCCCTTGTTGCTCAGGGGAGGGGTACGGGTGTTGTAGCCCTGTGCCAGTTCCGACCTACGTCTAACAAACACCACTAATTTATGATACTTTCCGCTAGAGGAGGTCTCACATTCGAGACGACCCTCATTTTTGTCAAGTTGATAGACCTACTATCTCCGTTTCAATTTACAAGTCCTACGTGTATACCTAGGTTGTCAATTTTATCACCCTAATATAAACTATATAACACAAAAATTATATCTTTTGAAAGTAGAGACTCCGAAGTTTATGTTGGTATATTTTTTTATAATATATGACTTGTATTAGGTTGGTCAAATTTACGACCTAGGGGTACGCGCACGCCCTGTAAACTGAGAGAGAGGTAGTAGATAATTCAGCCAGACATAAAATGGCTGTTTACTGTATGGCTAATTTTCATTTAATGCTTTTCACATGATGTCAGGGATCACATCACACGTGTAACACGTGCCGAGTAGATTAATTGGGAAGACCCAACGCATCATTATCATCATCTAATAATTGCAAATTGCGGTCACTGTGTAAATAATGGACCGTGTCAAGCCGGCACAAGAAAACACATAGAGTAACTTTTTGCTTGCGAGGAGGATGCCGGCAGCTTTGGTTTGTGGGTTCGCGTTGGCAACCCATCCAACTGATCACACCAGCAAAGCCCCAAAGCTGGACACGTCGGCGATATACTCCTAGCTTACCCGTGGTTGAGATGTGGTAAACAGAGAGCGTTTTTCTTCCAAAAATTTGCATCGTGAACCGTTTAACTTGGTAAAACTCTGTCTAACAGAAGGTACTTACTAATGTTTCACTAGTATGGTGCGCAGTAGCATCGAGATAATGGGAGAGTAAATCATCACCCCCTTACGTACAGCGCTCTGCCTTTTTCCAAGTTGTGGCTTCACCGTCGAGTGACCGGCCATGTTTTGACTTTGAGGTTAACTTATGGAGGAGGAGAACTAGGTACTGATATGCTTGCCATTTTGTTACGTTTGCTCGACAGCCGACAAGGTAAATATAAAACAAGCCAAACAAGCTTCCTCTGCACGGATTCCCTTGATGCGCAACAGAAAGTACAGTAACCCGATCGATCGAGATAGTCTTAAATTTGATCGCTTTCGGTCTTGCATCTGCGGAGATCCCTGAAAAGAGCTGTGAAACGAACCCTGATCGAACATGATGGACTGATGGTAGCACGGGACAGAGACACCTGCACTCCTGTCGTTCGACGTGAACTTCTCTACTACTGCATACAGTGTCCGACACGGTATCGGTCTTATTTGATTGATCGTTGGGTTTCTTCAGAGCAGCACGATTGCTTCCGGACACGACGCATTCGCCATGGACGCCCAGGAAGGATCATGCTTGGCTTCAGAGCTGTCTACTGATGGATGGCCTGGCCGGACACATCTCAGGCCTCTTTTCGCCCGAGCCTCTCGTGTCAGGACATGCAGACATGGTGACATAGCTCAGCTTTGGTCTCTTCAGATGCGTCTCACTCGCTCTGATCAACTCATGCTCTTCCACCTCCTTCTTTGGATGAACTGTCAGTATCGGCGGAACTTTCCCTTTGACAAACTGAAGAAAAAGTCTTGTGATCAGCTCCCTTCGGCCTTGCGGTGCGAGGTCAGCTGAGTGCAAGATGACGGCTCTATCGATCGAGTGAATTTTGAGCAGTGAATTCAGGCATGCGTCAGTATCATCGCATCTGATTACTGTGTCTGATGAAAACAAAGATTGATCACCGTGGGGCCTCGGAAGGTTGGATGATGAGTTGAATCAAGTTAATGCAGGTCGGTAGCTGACATGTTCGTCTCCTCGATCCTTCTTGGCCTCATCCAATCCAGCAGCAACACCACGAGAAACTGAAACAAATCACACTGAAAAGGACGCCACGAGGAAATAAATACCGAATTAACAGGCAATGCACATGATGCAAAAACCAATCCCTTTCCATCTTTTCCGATTTACTAATTTCCAACTCGTCTTTACAGTAATATAATCCGATCAACAGGGTACCCAATGAATGCATCTTCGATTAAGTTACAGCACCTGGTTTTAACGCCATTTTTGCATGAAATGTGCACTCACCAACTGTTAATAACAGTTCCCCGCATGTTGCTGAACCTCGTAAAACAAAAGAAACAAAACAAAACTCCGTGTTTCTTCGCTGTTGGTTGTGGTTTTTCCTTGATGTTTGAAACGAGAAAACAGCATGCATTTTGTAGCACTCCTTATCACACAGGTGCATAGCCATTAGTAAGATAGATACCACAAATATGATTGGCACCTATCAATCTCAGATAACAAGAAGCAGAGGACGGTGCAGAGACAATCAGATTGATGTTGTCTTCATTTATTTGCGCCAGATGATACCTCCCCTTCTATCAGCACGTTTATGCCAAGCTATCAGTGTGTTGCTCTGCAAGACTGAGAGTTCAGCGTCACCATGATTACTGCTCTAATCATGCTTGGATGTCCTCAGGGTAGCGTAGGTGACATATCAGTGTATCCTAATTACTATCTCTTGTCAGCTACTAGAATGATATACACCATGTATATACTATTGGAATTTACTAGTAGGCCTTTGGCCCAAAGCCCAACTAAAATTCTGAAATTCTCTGGGCTCATTCGTGCATAGCTTGTGAGTGGTGTGAGTGGGACTAAAGTTTAATCCCACCTTGGAAGTTGAGAGAGACTTACACCTTTTTATAAGGTGAACTCTTCTACCACTTGTATGAACATGAGAAGAGAAGACCTACACGCCACGCCTCGCCTTCCGAATGAGCCGAGCCGAGGACCAAGCTACTTGGACCGTGGGGCTGTTACGGGAGAGGGGCCATCAGGTCTTTGGGGAGCGCACTTGCGCGACTGCTGGCAGCGACGACTTCGCCAACGACGACTTCTTCACCAACCTCGGCAACCTCTTCCTCAACGACATGGCCGGCAACGTCAAACGCCAATGGTGCACTACTAGAGAAAACCTTATACACAACATCTTAGCAGTAGCGCTGGACAAAATCATGCGCTACAGCTACTTAGTAGCAGCGCGCGTAAATAAACCGCGCTACTGCTATACCTTTAGCAGTAGCGCGTGCTAGCAAAATGCGCTGCTGCTATGTTTGAACTGGGTGCACATGGCTAGCCCAACTTAGCAGTAGCGCGTATCCTCTCACAGCGCTACTGCTATTCTCCTTAGCTGTAGCGCTTTTCTCTCACACGCGCTACTACTAACCCTACCTTATCCTTCCCACGCGGCCGACCCTCTCTCCCTCACTCTCCCTCTCAGTCACTCTCGCCCGCGCCGATACCCGTCGTCCGTCGCCGCCGCCGTCGTCCGTTCTCCACCGAGGTACTCCCTCCTCCTCCCACCACGCCCTCCTCCCTCCTCCTCCCACCGTGCCCTCCTCCCTCCGCCTCCGACCGCCCCCTCCTCCCTCCCTCCTTCTCCGGCCGCCCCCTCCTCCCTCCTCCTCCAGCCGCCCCCTCCTCCCTCCTCCTCCAGCCGCCCCCTCCTCCCTCCTCCCTCCTTCGCCGGCAGTCCTCCTCCCACCGCCCCTCCCTCCTCCTCCTCCGGCCGGCCCCTACCCCCCTCCTCCGGCCGCCCTCCTCCCTCCTCCCTCCTTCGCCGGCAGCCCTCCTCCCACCACCCCTCCCTCCTCCTCCTCCGGCCGGCCCCTCCCCCTCCTCCTCCGGACGCCCCCTCCCCCTCCTCTCTCCCCCTCCCTCCCTTGTCTCTGTTCTTGCAAATTGTAGGTAATTTAAATGTAGATTTTAGAATGTAGAAATAGTTTATTTAGTAAGTGTTTAAAATAATTAGTAAGTAAATTAATAAACTAGTTTAGTTTTAGTTGTAGTAAGTAAATTAATAAACTAGTTGAATTAATAGAACTAATGTATTTTTAGTAAGAAAATTAATATAACTAGTTGAACTACTTTATTTTTAGAAAGAACTAGTTTTTTTCTATTTATAGTAAGTTTATATTTAGTAAGAACTAGTTGAATTAATAGAACTAGTTGAACATGTCATATTTGTTGTTATTTTTTTATTTTAAGCAATATTCGGGATGTATTAGTGATAACTTATAGGGTTTTTGCTTTTGCAGAAATCAAGGAGTCCCTCCTCCCTCCTCCACCGACCCCCTCCAATCTCGAGGTGAGACCAGCCAAATCTCCATGTCAATATGAGTCCTATAAGATATATATGATGTAGATAAAAACATGTATATCCTGTGTTGCTCAAATAGGATATGTGGTTGCCCAAGTGGCCGGTCATGTTCAAGTTACACCTTCGAGTGACCTATGTTTTGCCGGAGTGTTGATTAATTTCCGTTTCGGCAAATTTCAGGCGCTCGATATGTCTTTTTTAGCAAAGGTCATACCGGATTTTTCCATGAATTCTGGCACGACTTGTGCTAGAATATGTAGGAAATATCGAGTGGCCTGGATTTTCTCGAAAAATAATGATCTAATTTAGGTTTTTTAGTACATATATTTAATTGTACAAGTTTAATCTTTGAATTATGAACGTAGGAAATGTCGTATTCGGATGACGAAAGTCTCCCGGGGAAGTGCAGCTGGTGCCACAACGATCGAGGTCTGTTCGACAGGTGCCCTCACCTGGACGATGATCGGCGCTTCAGCATTAAGCTCGAGGAGACCTTCGACGTTGAAACGGTACGCAACGGCGCACAAGTATTTTTTTCGTAATGAAGCATGACTTCAACTATTTCAACGTCTAATTTTCATCTTTTACAATTCAACTAGCTTATCCCATGCCATGCAAGACGCTATGTCTTGGAGAGGATGGGTTTTGAAGACCATGAAAATTTTGAAACAAAGAAAATACACCTAAGGACCCATCATGATATGGATTTTGAAGTAAATGTGTACAATTCTCAGAGCGTAACCCATTTTGATTGCCAAAATTGGGAAGCACTTTGCAAAATGTATGGTTTTTATGTGGGTATGATTGTCACCATGGATCTTAGTGATCCTGATATCGAGCAAAACAATATGGACATTTGGGTCCTTGTTGATACGCTTCCGATTCTATCGCTATGTGAGTTTCTCAAACATAGTTATTAACTAATTTATATTGTTTATTTTAAAATAGTTGACAGCTTATTTCCATTGACAGCTTATTTTCATTTTTCAAAGAATGTGCGGAAGATGGTAGACAAAACCCACTACATCGATGGCTCCGAATTAACTTATAAGGAGAAAAATCATCTGATCGCATTTTGTACTTTCTTTGAGAATTATAATACCTATTATCGAACTCCTCCAAATTATGGTGAATACGTGCCACTAGTGCACGTGTTGAACCACCATAACTTCTATGGAGATACCCTGGTAAGATTTTTTACTATTACGACATCCGTGCATCTTTTGAATACTTCTAAAACTAGTACATCATGGCTACTATGAAGTTATTACTATGTTTTGAACAGAAAATCCCGATGGATTGTGTGCCTCATCTGATGTATTACAATGGTCGCCTTGCAGTTCTGAACCTACAGCCAGGTCATCTGACGGATCTCACCTGTGCATATCGGATTTCTGAAACGGGTGAACACATGCTAATCAAAGAGTGGAAAAAATGTTTGGACATTCGTAAGAAGGTTCTTGGAAGCAACATTAAGCGAAAGGCAAGAATTGGAGATAGGATAATTTGCATTCTCCATAATGGAGAGCCAGGGGCTATCGTATTTTTTGCTATTTTACCTTAGAGAATATAGTAGGTCCTAAGAGAATATAGTAGGTCCTATGAGGTACAATATGTTTATTATGTGGTACAATGTGTTTAATGATGAGGAGTAGTTGTGATTATGACTAGTGACCAACTTGCTATGCGATGTCTCATTGATGAAAACGATGATCATGAGGAGGTGTTATATGACAATGATGTATTATGATGATAAATTGTTAATGATATGATGATGATGATATTTATTATATCATTGCGTGAAAAAACCGCGGATTAGTTTCAAGTGGATGTCCATCCACTTGAAACTAGTCCACGGTTCTTTCACCCAATGATGTAATAACTCATTATGATATAAAAACAATCTCTAAATTATTGTTGTATGAAAACTTGTATAGAGGTGTATGAATACAACATAAAATAAAAAGAAATAAAATACGGAATAATAGTAGTAGTGCGGGCTGGGAGAAGCGCTACTAGTAATTATCAGTAGCGCAGCACCGAGAAAACGCTACTACTAAGTCGGTGTAGCAGTAGCGTTGGCTAACCAACGCTACTGCTAACCTTTAGCTGTAGCGCCGCACCAGTAGCGCTCCTGCCCGCGCTACTGATAGTCCTAAAACCCGCGCTGCTGCTAGGCTTTTCACTAGTAGTGGTGTTGTCCGTCCTGTTCGAGATCGTGGTAGAATTCATGTTTCTAGTATGTGTCCTATATTCGATCAGTTCATCTATTATGATAGTCTGCATGATTAGTTTAATCTCTGTTATTGCTGTCATGATTTACTTTCTGCTTACTCGGATTAAATCTCGTACTAATTTGCCCGTATATTCAACATATACTCCAGAGCTGCTACTAAAATCATTGTTTCTCTAGTTACTATCTCGTGTCAGGAGTATGTTTCATGCGAATGATTTTTTGTTTCTCTAGTTTCAGGGAACTAGGCTCAGGTGCAGCATCTCACAACAATCATTGTTTCTCTAGTTACTATCTCGTGTCAGGAGTATGTTTCATGCGAATGATTTTTTGTTTCTCTAGTTTCAGGGAACTAGGCTCAGGTGCAGCATCTCACAACAATCATTGTTTCTCTAGTTACTATCTCGTGTCAGGAGTATGTACGCGAATGATTTTTTGTTTCTCTAGTTTCAGGGAACTAGGCTCAAGTGCAGCATCTCACATCAATCATTGTTTCTCTAGTTACTATCTCATGTCAGGAGTATGTTTCATGCGAATGATCTTTTGTTTCTCTAGTTTCAGGGAACTAGGCTCAGGCGCAGCATCTCACAACAATGCAGTACAGATAGCCAGATGCACTGCTTTAAACATCGGAAATCTGCATTCACATTTTGGAATGTGAATGACAAAGTGATTTATAGATAATACTACCATTTAGTTGTATTGTTCTTTTGGCTGTGTGCATTCTAACTATGCAGAGGTCAGGTGTGCCCATTGTGTTTAAAATTCATCCTTTGTTGAAAAAAAGTTGCATGTCGTTCTCTACTGCTCCCTCCGTTTCATAATTTGAACTAAAACCACAACACGAATTATGAAATTGAGGCAGTAGTATGAAAATATTAAAGTTGCTTCAAACTCAGCAAGGTGGGCATAGCACCCACGATGGCCGCACGAATAGACATGTGCGAAATGGAGAAATGAAAAACACACAAGCCATTCTAAAAAGCACATGTGGATTTGAATAAAAGGGACAGTGCTGGATATGTAGACTCCATCCAGTAAAATCATTTGTTTTCATAGGACTCCATAATATTCCTAATAAACAAGTCCAACCAGTCAGGCAACCCATCGAGAGATAAAAATCAAGAAATGTACCCAATTATCATTATTTGAGTAAGAAATGTACGCAATTTGAAATCCTCTAAAATATCTAAAAATGCCTTCTGAAACAACAATACAAATGGCACTTTGTTTTAGCATAGTTTGTTTTGTTGAGTTTTTTTGTTTTGTTGATTTTTTAGGTTTTTTTGTTGAGAACTAGGGAATTTGCGCGCGCGCCTGTGTGTTTTTGAGAAACACCTGTAAATTATTCATAGTCATAACATTTACATGTACATTGATTTGGACCTAAGATCCAAGAAAATACAAAATAACTCCTATGACTAAGAATTGCAATGAAATCTCTGAAGATCACCTTCATCGCGGTATCAATCTCTGCTTGAAGAAATACTTCAAAGACTTTGATAAAGAAGCTGCAATTGTACTGGAGCAACGGTGTTGTCACTCTTTCACCCGCTTGAACATTACCAATAATGTTTTTAGCGCCTTAAGTCGCCCATCCAAAAATATGGGAAGCCTTGATCGATGAATGTAGTTGGGCCAGGGATGATCCCCTAAAAGAGCAGGCCGTTGAATCACTATATCTTCACCATGTTGTTGATGCAAGATTTCACCTCCACGAAGAATCAGATCAATAAAAAAAAATCTTGACACAGTAACATAAACTCATCAGATCCGAATAATCGGACCTGCGAGGACAGAAAACTCTCAAACCTCATGGCACCGCCAAATGAACGAGATGAAATTTATTCTCGCAAAAACTATGATGATCACTATCTTGAAAATCCAGGATTCCCCACCTCTCAGGGCCAAGATGGCAGCCGGAGGCGAGGGGACCTGAATTTCTCAGATGGCGGCGACGACGGCGGCACGAGAAAACCCTAGCAGATGTTGTGTGTGTGTTTGTTTGAGGATCGCATTTGCTTTTGTTGGGTAGTACAGTAGAATCCTTGTACACACATGCGCAAAAAAAAAGAATCCTTGTACACACACGTGCACGGCCCGCCCGCATCTCTTCTTTTACGGCCCACCTGAATCAGACACCGTATCGAACTCGTTGGGGTAAAAATAAAATCAGGCCCACTCGCCCGGTCGTTTTGCAATTGGGGGTCGAGCCCAACCCGCTCGAAACGTACGTAGGGTTTCGCCGAGCCGCCGTCTCGCCGTCGCCGCCATGTACAACGGCATCGGGCTGCAGACGGCGCGCGGGTCCGGCACGAATGGGCTCGTCCAGACCAACAAGTTCTTCATCCAGCCCCGGGCCGGCGGCCCGCCGCCCAAGGCGCCGCTCCACAGCCACCACGACGGCGCCGGTGGGATGCGGAAGCCGAACAAGGAGATCCTGGAGCACGACCGGAGGCGGCAGGTGGAGCTGCGGCTGGTCGAGCTGAGGGACACCCTCGAGGAACAGGGTTACACGGAAGCCGAGATCGAGGATCGCGTCGAGGAGGCGCGCAAGGAAGCCGAGCTGGAGGCTGCCCACGGCGGCGCCGGCGGGCCAGCACCTCGTCCGAGCGAAGGGTATGGATCCAAGAACCGCTCATATGTTTTTTTTTTCAATTCTGAGAAGGGGGCCAGTGACAGATATTTGGCAATACGTTCATGTGCAAGTTTTCAATCTGATTTCTTCATTTGGTGTTGGAGGATATTCACATTGAAAACATAATTGACTCCTGAATTTTGGTTCTGTATGACAATTTATAGCTTATGCTGTTCCCAGTGAAGCATAATCTTGGTTTCCTATTTTGTTATTTCGCAGTTTTGTGTACAGTTGTGTCTTCTGTTATGTAGATAAGTAGATTGGCAATAGTTTCTGACAAGAAGGTAAACTCTTCTCAGGCTCAGGAGCACGCAGAGCCACCATGTCGCAGCACGCAAGGAGAAGAAGCTCGAGGCGATGAGGGCTGCTCTTGGGCTAGATGCTGAGGTTGGACAGAAGAAGAACGCTCAAGTAGACAGTGATCCGGAGTCTGGGGAGCTTGTACCTGGGAAGGATGGATTCTGAAGAAGAATGTTGGATGGATATCGATGTTCAGAGCGAAAGGAAGGCTTTCAAGTATGGTAAAAGGCGTAGAGTAAGGAAAAAAAGGAATGACGACAGCACAAGTTCTAAGAAGGGTAAGCATGGGTATGATTCAGAAGATGATTTTTAGACTGACCATGATGACGAGAAAAAGGGAAAGAAACACATGGAAGGAATCCTTCTTAGATTGTGAGATTCCGAGATTGTTCATAAGAAGGCAACTATGTAAGCTATGTATATCTAATCTGTGCTTTTAGTGTTGGAGATGAACCTTGCTAAAACTTGGCTTGATGCTAATTTCAGAAGGGTGTGTTTTGAGCCATTGTCGGTGCATATTTGCCTTTTCGTGTCGGGAGATTTGACCATTTGCCCCGCATTATTTGGGGACTTGATCATTTGCCCCCATTTACTTAGGATTACATGATTAGCCCCCATTTTACTTGGATTTGTTGATCATTTGCCCTATTCCTCAGTTTACTGATTACTTAATCTTTTATAATCCAGATACTCCCTTTACTAAAGTTGTACTAGAGCTGCGATAATTAATTTGGATCAGAGGGAGTAACACATGTGGCACCTTTTGCAATTCCTCGTATCTATTTGCTACAGATGATGCACAAATACCATGATATGATTGACAGGGACCAAGAGGATGGTGCGGATTGATGTTATCTTCATTTATATTTGTGACAGATGATGCCTCCCAGCAATCAGCACGTTTATGCAAGCAATCAGCGTGTTGCTCTGAAAGACTGAAACTTCAGCGTCACCGTAATTACTGCTCTAATAATGATTGGTTGTCGTCAGCGTGGTCTAGGGACCAATCAGTGTATCCCAATTACTGGTGTATTTCTTATCAGCTACCAAAGTGATATACACCATGTATATACTCCTATCTTTCAGGAAACAAGCAGAGATGCATTACTGTGTACATATGTGTTCCGTAATCAGGATTTCACATGCCAACGAAGAGGCTTACAGATATCTCACTTTTATCTGTTCTCTGCTCCTACTATTAGTACTAAAGTATTGAAGCTGCCAAACTGTGTGATTCTTCTCAGTTATTTTGCCCAAAACCGCACTCTGAATGTTCCATTTCAAAGTTTTGGTTTTACAAGGCTGCTTGGGCAGAAGCCAAAGTGCAGAAATAGACAGAAAATGAATCTTCCATTTGCAAGGCCGATTCAATGTTGATACAAAGATCAGATAACATTAAAGAGGGGCCATGTCTGCAGATCGACTCCAATGACTACAGAAAGATTTGTTCAAACAGACGGGAAAAAAGAGAGAATATTACATGCGATCCTGGAAATATCAACAGGAAAATTCAGAACTCAAGCCCATTCTCTCTAGCAGCATCAGCTAGAGCTTTGATGCGGCCATGGTAGAGGAAACCCCCTCGGTCAAAGACCACTTTGGTGATTCCTTTCTCCAAGCAGGACTTGGCAATCACTTCACCAATCTTTTGTGCCACTTCCTGGAAACCAAGCACCACAACATTGAACTCTCATCAGAAACTAAGCATTGTCTTTCAGCAACAAACAATTACAGATGCAACTTTTAGTTTGTTGGTTGATTGCAATACACCAAAAACAAATGTCCTCAGAGCATCATGGGCCTCTACAGACTTGTAGAACATTGTTGTTATTAGCGTATCGCAGAAAAGCAAGTTCTGTCACTGAAAACCTAGATGTCTAAAACCAGCAGAAGCAACCATACAAGTTAGAAGCATCTTTTATTTTCTGAAAACAGAGCACAGACCTCTACAAGTTCTCCTTGAGAGATACTCCCTCCGTCCCAAAATAAGTGTCTCAACTTTGTACTAGCTCTAGTACAAATTTGTACTAAGCTCAAGACATTTATTTTGGGACGGAGGGAGTACATCAGTACAATGTTCCCTCAAATTATCCAAGTTCCAATAGTCTATCTAGAAGCTACTGCCTTGCCAATATGGCTCCACTCATCTCCACCTAGTGTAGGCTTCAACTTGGTGGATATAAGAACTAAGAATGGCCGTTTGATTTGACTGAAAAATGTCAGAATGCCAACAATTGTACAATTATCTATAGCAAATGTTGAATTACCCACATATAAATAGGAAACAAGTTTGGTCATTTTGGGAATGTACAATCATAAATCTAAAATTCTGCTTAGACTCCTAGTGACAATTCTATTATAAACAAAAAATATATAGGAGAGTATAACAGACAGTGAGTTTGACAGCAATTCCTTACTGAAACAAATCTCTTTTCCAAAGGTTCAGCCAGTTAAAATGGTATACAGTACTGTACAGTTTTATTTATACAAAAGGGAACATAGAACCGCAAAACA
The DNA here is from genome assembly GCA_032464435.1 of Aegilops umbellulata. NCBI lineage: Eukaryota > Viridiplantae > Streptophyta > Magnoliopsida > Poales > Poaceae > Aegilops > Aegilops umbellulata. The sequence continues at coordinate 634,115,968 of CP136057.1, read as the reverse complement.
AGTTGATATTATGTTGCGACCATATTAGCTTAATATGAACGAAAATACAACTCAAAACCAACTTACAGTTGTTGGCCCAGCAGAGTACTCAAACTCCTTTGAAAGAGCTTTGTGCATTGTTGAGGCTGAAGCCAGAGTGCACGACTTTGTATCGTCGATCACCTGAGCATACAAATGCTTGTTTGAGCGGAAAACGCTGAGTCTTGGCCTCTCTGTGGTGCCGCTCACCTGAAAGGAAAAATGTGTAATGACCAATAAGTCCTGATTCCATTGAACCATTCGTCACCCTTTGAACCGTCCTTCTAAATTGGTTCGTGTGCAAAGTTTTCCGACGCATATATTTTCCCAAATGATAAGTGCCACACATCAGGTGCGTGGCACTCCGGCCCTGACGTTTTTCGACGGCAATTTTAGTCATGCAAGGATGGCAAATTTTAGTGATACACGGCAAGTTTCTGTCAAAAATAAACTGAAGCACGAAGTTACCATGCTTGCCAACTAATGTTGCCATCCTCGCGTCACTAAACTTGCTGTCGAAAACATTCGGAGTTGCCATGTGCTCGTACCTGACGCGTGGCACTTATCAGGGTCTTTTTGTGTCAAAACACTTGATATGTGTGCCTAGCTTGCATCTAGTGCAACATAGAAGTTAACCATCTCTCTTCTACATCACCAATCCCACCCAGAATCTGAGCTGGCATAGGATTAGATACAAGTGGCATGGCCTTTTATAGATGCGCTAGCTACATTGTAATCCCTCGACTCTGCCTATATACAGCAGAAATCATTGGCATTAAAAACACTTCTCTGTAAAAACTGACTCCGGGAGACACTTGTCTGGTAAAACTAGATGCGCCAACAGGAACTTAAGTGCCCAATCAGACATATTGCAGACGTTCGGCAACACGAAAGACACCTGCGTTTAAGCTACTGCCGAAACAAAAGACATTTCATCAAACGCTTTATCGGCATGGCATTTTGCCCTATAAACTCCAAACAGAGAGCCGGCGCGCCATGCTTCCAAAGCAAACAAATCGCCGTGCATTGTCATAAAGACAAAAAGGGAAATAACGGGTGCCGACCTACGTCCTAGAGGTTTACTAGTACTACCTTCTTACGGAGGCGGTCATGGCGGGCGATGCGGTCGGCATTGGGCGTGGACACCTTGGCCTTGGCGAAGACGACCAGGGCAGCCCGCCGCGCCGGCGAGTGCGAGGGCGCGGAGGCGGACGGGAGGTGGACGCCGCGGCTGCCCGATACGAAGGCCGGGAAGGAGTGGGTGGCGCCGGCGAGCGCCGGCGAGGCTAGCATGGCTCACTTGCGCTGCTCTGCTGGTCGCTGGGGTTCGTCGTCTCACGCGCCTAATGGCTCGCCTTATCCTATCCACCACCCTCTCGTGTTTCTTTAAGCTGCTCTGCTGGGCTGGGCCGAATTACATAAAAGGCCTCAAACTTTGGTCATTTTACTAGTATCGTCTCATAGAACAAAGAAAAAGCAAAATACACACGGTATAACAAGGCGTCTTAGGACGTGAATTTTTGGGACATGCGGCTACGCGCTGCCGTTATCCCGGTCGTCCGGCAACGCGCTGTGATTGCTACTTTTATTAGCACTTTTGCAAGTGAATTCACACATCGCACGAATACGCGCGTTATACGTCCCGGCGGTGGGCCAGCAGCACAGCCCACGTTCAATGAATCAGACGAGAAAAACAAAAGAGCCCGGTCCGGGAGATGGACAACTCCTCGTCCTTCGGTGGATGCGCATAATTGACCTGTCGTCAATGCTCGGCAGCTACCATAAGTACCTCGTGGTGTGCACTGTAGCTCATTTTCGATGTGCGTCCTGTGGAGAGCAGAAGAAAACGGGAAATGACTTCGGTAAAAACAGAGATACACAGGTTAGCATATGGACACTGGACTTGATCCTGCGTTTTACTTGGATATACTCACAAACGTGCTGACGTATATCCAACCTGTTCGTCCCCTTGCATTGCAGACTTTTCTTATCACAATTGTTATTAGATGGCCAAGTCTATGTATTAATGTGTCACCCATCAATTGACAGATGCATCAATGGAACAAGAAGCTTTATTCATAGCATCTGTTTCATGAAAAACTGGATGGTTTAGGGTATGGTAATACTCATATGCTAATTAGCCCAAGATATTACATGGCTAATAACTGGCACACTGATTAAACACACTTGTATGATGGTTACTCCTAATTTACCGATTAACATAGTACTAATACATCGACTAACACACGAATTTAGCTCAACCATGGCAAACTTTCTCCCATATATTCAGGTAATTAAATGCATCTCGTAGATATTTTCATATTGTAAGTTCAATTAGAAATCTGTGGAGTTGGTTTTGATGTCTCTAATTTGTTCAAAAATGGGAACCGTAATTTTTGGTTAACATGTATGCTTGTGAAGCTGAGATCAAAACCGAAGCCGTAAAAAAAAATCATTCTGTCATATTGGTGATGTCTCAAATATCCTATAAGTTATGTAAAAGTATTTTAACTTTTTCTGTAGAATTTTGCCTGATCTTTTAATTGACATTCTTATTTTGTATCAACGTTGCATTTAAAAATCAGATTCTATTTTTTGCGATTCAAGTTAACTATGAAGAATGGAGTTAAGTGATTTTTCAGTCAAAAAACTAATGCATGTAAGAGTTTTAAATCAGTAGTCCGAAACTAAAATACCTCATTTTCCAAATTGAACAATGCTGGATGGAGAGAGCTAGTGTGATTATGGACAGAGTGCATGCTTTCAATGTAGTTAACGCTTCAAACGACATGCTCCGCGGCCATCTTCTAATCAAGTACTAGTAGCATGGATCAGTGTAGTTATTGTGGTGCAGCTGGCCATTTGGACTGACATGTTAATCAACGCACATCTTCAATGTGCGAGTCTGCCTTCTGGGCCATCTCCTGGCGAGGTCAGAAGTATACAAGAGTTGTACTAATTGTATACGGTGGATAAAATTTATTATACATGCTCGATGTATTAGAGCTGCACGAATCGCGCGGAAACGGTCGGTCTTGATAACGACCTCGCGTGGCTGCATGTCCACTCATGATTTATCGGGCGTCTTATGAGTTATTACTTCATCAATCTTCAAGCTCCACAAATTCATTTTCCCGCTACACATGCCTTTCGTCCGTCCGCGCGTGACGGTGTTTCTCGCTGCTTCTGGCGACTGCATAGCGACTCAGTGCACGTCCTCATTAGCAACCCTTGCCGCTCAATCCCCATCCGTTTTCCACGAAACAAACAGAAAATCACCCTGATTCTCCTTCCCATCATCTCGTGCATAGATTCCAGTCCTCCTCCTGCAAGTGTGAGAGCCCCATCCAGGTCCGATTTAGAACAACCTGGCGAGGAACATATAGGATTTGGGGAGCAGGTTGTGGTGTGTGGCGGCGGCAGATTTGGAGGCGTGAAGGGGGTTGCGGTGGAGCGACGGACCTAGTAGTTATCAGCTGCAATGGGGGACCTAAAGACCGCATACCTTGAAGGAGTGGATGGCAAACTCAAGAACCTGCAGCTCTCCGAAGCGGAAAAGAAGGGGATCAGGATTGGTAGGAAGCAAGCATGCTCCTCACAGGTGAGCAAGCTTCAGGCAGTAGGCAAGCTTATTGCAGAGAGACCTGCTAGGGTTGAACATGTGGGAATAACTCTAGGGGAGTCTGGAGCCCATTGTGGGTTGGATTGTAAAGATTTCGGTAGGAATAGATTTCTATTTATCTTTCAACAAAAGGCTGATAAGGAAAAGGCACTAGATGCTGGACTATGGAGATTTAGCAATGACCTATTGGTGATGGAAGATTTTGTGCCAATTTGAACCATAGATGAATATGAATTCAAGACCATACATATCTGGGTTAGAGCTTACGGCATCCCAAAAGGGAATGATGAGCAAAGAGACGGGAGACTTAGTAGGAGAACAAATTGGAGAAGTTATTATTGTAGACCCATCCGTTAATGGTGATTCAATGGGGGCATTTATGCGGATCAAAGTGAGATTAGATATCACTGTACCAATTATGAGATTTATAACAACCTTCATTGAGGATGAGGCAGAACAAGAGCAGGAAGATGAAATGGTTTTTGGGGGAAGATGAACCGAAAGAAATAAGAAAAAGGAAGAAAGAAAGGCAGGAAAAGATTGTCTCCTTCACATACGAGTATCTTCCCGACTTCCGCTATAGTTCTGGAATTATTGGACATACTGAAAAGTCATGCCCAACTAGATCTAGAAGAACAAGGTCTAGACAATTTGGACCATGGCAGCATGCAAATCTGTACGACGGGAGCTCAAGCAAAGAAACAAGTAGGAGTTCAAATGATAAATGAAAATTCTGGCCAATCAATAATGCAGGTACAAGGGGAGCAAACAGGGAAGCGATGGGCCATCCTGGCGAAGAAATATACCAAGCGGAGATGATGAGGGAGGACCAAGAAGGAGTGATGGGAATGAAGTGAAAGTCCTCTCAAACTAAACAGTGCGAGGATCAGGCAGTAGGGGAGGGAAAAAGACTGGATCTCAGCAGAATAGTGATACAAGACCCCACTGGAAAGGTACAAAAAACTAAAAGAGAATCAAGTAAGGCTGAAGAGAAGAATGACACTATCACAAAAGCAATGGTTTTCAAGGGCCAATAAAGATTATATTGAAGTAGAACAGAGAAGAGGCCCAGACCAAAGAAGGAAATACATTTATGCAGTTAGGAAAAGGCATAAAGAGGGTTACCTTCAAGCGAATCGAGAGGAAGGAAAGAAACCAACAAAACCAATTAAGTACAACAGAATAGAAGAAGAGAAATTATGATGGAAACTGATGAAGATATAGAACTAGCAAAGAAACCAAAGATGGAACTAGAGGAGGTTGAAGAAAAGGAGGGGAACAACTCTGAAACTATGAACGGGCTGCAGGGATAGCCTGGCGAGCCAAAATGAGAATTTTAGTATGGATTTGCTGGGGATTGGGAGAATGGCCCGCCAGTGAGAGGACTTCTGGATCTCCAAAAGCAGTTTGACCTCGACATCCTCTTCTTATCTGAGACCAAACTGGAGAAGAGGAGGATGGAAAAGTTTAAGTGGATGCTAAGGATGTGGAACATGATGGTGAGAGATTGCGAGGGGGGAGCATTGGCATTTTTATGAAAAGAAAAGGTGTAAATTTGGAGCTGCTCAACTATTCCAAGTACCATTTGATGCCCGGCTACCACGTCACCCAAGACGCATCAGAGGCCACCAAATGCATCGTTTGGAATTTCATCCGGGGCGATGAGTGACTGCCCGCAACAAGTGTGGACTACACGCCTGGGCTTTGGTTCGCCACATTGGGGAAAAGCTAGCCTCTTAAATACTCAAATGCACATATCCTATATACGTGACATTAGTGATCTCTCTATCTGCAGATTCGATCGGGGGAAGGGAGGAAGGGGGCCATGCCCCCCCCCCCCCCACTTCCATAGTTGGTGATAGCACCCCTCCCACAGTAACAGCTAGATTTTCTAGTTACGCTTTGCATGTTTGATGTGTGTATTTTCTTTTAAGGTATTCTTGTTCGTAGTTTCGTAACATCTCTCACAAATATAGATACACATAAAAATGAGCATATATAGACATGTGAATGTCCCCTTTCTGTCATTAGGAATACTTCACAAAAAGTCATCTACTTTCATGTTTATAACCATCAGGTTAGTTGTAATTACAAAAGAAAACAACATGATACTATGTCGTTTGGTCCTCTTTTCTAAAAAATCTCGTTTGAGGCATTTCATTACTACCACATTTTATAGTATGTGAGCTGATTGAGATGTTGAACATTTATGTCCTATGTCATTACTAAATAAATATCATTACACACATTGTAGAGTATATTTTGTATTATATTATTTGGTTTTATTGATGTCAATATTTTCTCTATAAACTTGTCAAACGTTAAGAAGTATAGGTGGGCTCTCACCAGTGACGGGCAGAAGATGGAGACCCCCACTGGTAGTCTGGCCAGATACTAGTGGTGTGCGAGAAAACATGCCCAACAGTAGTGTCAGCTTACTGTGGCAGGAGGCAAAACATGCCCAACACTGGTAATATGGTCTCAGGTTACCCGTTGGCCAAATTTACAAGTGGTGAGCACTTTGTCATGACCGCCACTAGTAATATGGGTCTGATTTTGCCTTGGTTAGCCGTGAGGCATAACTTATTAGTGGCGGTCTCCTAGTCCTAGCTCAACCCGTCGCTGGTATAATATTTAGGTATTTTTTACTGGTTTTGTGTATTTTTTGGTTTTAGTGTTTTATGATTTTATGGTATTGTATGGAAAATACTTTGAACTTTGTATGTTTCAGTATTTTAGGAATTTTATAAATATTGTTTATTTCGTTGATAAAATTCAACATTGAAATGCAATCATTATACATTTAAAAATCGCAAATGGTGGAAGAAAGAACATAACTAATGTTAATCAACATATATCTTGGTCTTATGAAATAAATGTTTGGTTCTTTCAGCCATGCATATGTGAAAATTTAGTCACAAACTTAATTATATGTAATTGACCTTTTGAATTTACAAAAAATAAATATTGTCTGGGAACTATATAACTTTGCATTGTGTCATTATATGATCAATTATGAGCCCAGTCTCTCAGAAGTGCTCATATGACTAAGTAGTGCGTGCGTGCATTTATAAAGGTGAGTGTGCGTGCGTGTTTATGAAAGTTTGTGGTTGTATTGTGTTTCTAACAAAACATGATATATTATTAGGTCGTTTCTAGTTTCTACAATTCCGTTATGCAGTGGTATTACATAAGAAGCCACATACTTACATTATCTTGCCAAAATCACACAATAGAACTATAAATGGTGAAAACATAGTACGCATTTGGTTTGTTTTAACCGACTTTATCGGTTTTTCAAACACCATAGCATCCAACTATTCTAGAATGCCCGAAGCAGGGAGTTAAATAAATGGAATACAACACTAAGTCTCAAGGGCGAACAATCCACCGATTATACCTTACAAAAGTTGTCACTCCACATCATTCCATTTGGCTAACCACCAAACAAAGACATTCTCTTTTTAAGTCACGGATCTAATTGGCCCTCCTTTCAAATAAGTATAAGGGCATCTTCAGCACTATCTTTTAAAATGGACACACTATCCGTCCATCGGTCGTGTCCGGACGCGTCGGCAGACGATACAAGAGCCGGCTATCCAACTCTATACGAGTCTAACAACAATAACCTTCCGCCAAATACCTAACATCGCACTAGTGCCTTCCGCCAAATACCTAACATTGTCACTAGTGCCTTCCGGCAAACATGTGTGTATGTATCAGTTTTTTTATCGCTCGGAGTAGTGCAAGCACTTGAAAAAAAAGATAAGAGTGTGTAGCACTTGAAGAATAAAAATAAAACAATAGAGCTTCCGCCAAATTCTAGGAGCATTCCACCTTAAAAAAAACTAGTGCCTTCCTCATTAGGAGCATTCCGCGGTTTTGAGTGTTCTGCCATTTTTGTTTTTTTCAAAAATATCATCAAAATCTATTAACATAGAATCTATCTTTAAAGATCTCGCCGCTAGAAATTTAACGGTGAAAGCAATTAATAATTTGTACGTCTTGTTTAAGGGATAAAAAGTAAATCTATGAAAAAGAAAAAGAAACTCACGGGTTGTGATAGATGATGCATTACATCACTTGTCAGCACACGAGAAATGAGAGTAACATCTACAAAGAGTACTCTTTTCGTTGATCAAAACGACGGCCAACGAACTTCGGGCGAAAGCTTGTGACACCCTCTCTGTTTTCATTTCGGCGCCGTCGTATGTGAGGTGGCTGTACGGTTACGGCCCGTCGCACTTGTGACATCCCCTCTGTTTTCGTCGTACATTCGTGCCGCGGCAACGAATGTACATGCAGTGCGGTGCACGCGCAGCTAGCGTACAAAGCTGCCGATAACAATGACCTACAGCTCTGCTAGAGACCGACCGATGGACATGACGATCATCGAGAGGTTGACGACAAAAGGAGCCGCACGCATACGCACCAGCATGCATGCATGCACTGACTCGCAGGCGCGTGCATGGCAGACACGCAGCACTGGGCGACGACGATGTGTACGAAAGCTACGTGCTGGACAGCTCATACTTATCCATGCGTTGCTAGCAAGCGAGTATAAAAGGACATGCTGCCCGCTGAGGCTTATCACCGCCGATCGATCGATCACTTTCATCTTCCCAGATAAAGATCGAGTTTGCTGCTAGGTCGATATGGGCTCTCTCATGGCTGGCTGGAGCTCCCATGCACTCGACGACAACCTCAAAGGTACGTCCACCGTGTACAACCATCCACCATCCATAGTGCATGCAGCTTCACGTTGCAAGATTCATAATTAGCCATGTGTTAAGGTATCTATCATTCTATCTATGCAGCTCGTTTCATGAGAAATCGTTCGCTGACCAAGGAGGATGTGGAGGCTTTCTGGAGGCAGCACAAGAAGCCGGCGCCGGAGGACAGCTTTGACGGCGGCGAGATCGTCGTCGCCTCCTCTCCCCGCGTACGTAACCGGCTCGCATGCGTGCATCCGTCGGATTTGCGTCGGGCTCCTTAATCAAGCTTGTCAAATACGTACTTGATTTTTTACTCTGCTTGCATGTGTTGGTTAATTAGAAGGGGAGCCCGAGGTCGACGCCGCGTCCGTCGACTCTGTCTCATGTCCGTTCGTCGCCGCCGGCGATGACGAGTAGCGTGGACGGCGACGGCGACGGCGAGGCTGCCGCTAGCCCCAGCGCGAGCCGCGACTGGTACGTATCCCTTCTAGCATAGTAGCATGAGCTTCTTGAGTTTTTTCTGTTTGCGAAATGAGCTTCTTGAGTTCATACATTAACATATTCATAGCATGCATGGATCCATGTTTACATGTATCGATCACGTACGGCTGGTTGTGGTTGTGTGCATGCAGGTGGACGAGGAGCAGCTGGGCGTTCCTCAACGAGCCGGCGCCGCAGCAGCGCGAGGGAGGAGGCGTTGGGCAAGGCGCCGCCGCCGCCGTCTGATCATCATCTCTTTAATTACTTTGCTAAGTTAGCTTTGTACTATCCCTGTAAATACGTACAGTACTACGTACCAGCCGTGTACTTGGAGTGGTGGCTTTGCTAATGTTTGATCTCTGTAGCATGTGGCATGTCACTTTCTGTATTGTCGCTCATGTAACCTTGGAGATATACTATGTGTACACGTCACTTTCTGTATTTGGCATCTCAGATAGTACCAAAAACAAGACTAAAACAAGATGCAGTTTGGAGCATTGATTTTTTTTTTTTTACACACGCCTCTACGGATGTTAGAAACTTGTTGATGTTCATCCACAAAAAAATTCAGATTTTACTACTTTTTTCAGAATTTACTCTTCATGCGGGTGTATTTGAGCTCGAGATTAGAAGATCACTTCCGTTAATAATGATATCTATCCATGTAGCTCGTTTCGTGAGAAACCGGTCACTGACAAAGGAAAATGTGGAGGTTGTGCTCCGCGTGCGGGGTTCCGGCCTGTGACAGCCGAAACCGGTTGTCGCGGGCTGGGGGCTATGTTGTCGAGGATGTCCCGCGGTGAAGGGCACGTCGGCGGTGTCGGCGAGGCGGAGGCACCATTGGCTCACATTTCTTGGGTCTCAACGGCGTTTCACAACACCGCCCTAAGCCTGGATACGAGATTAGGGTTGCTTGGGGTAGCGTGAAGCCTATCGGCCAGGACCGCAGTCGCCTAGAGGTTGCGCGATGTCTGTATGAAGTCCAGTCCTCTGATATCTTCAAAGTCAGGCCGCTTCCCTTTGATGATGGCCTTGAAAGATAATAAGCGTTCCTACTCCCTCGAGGGGAGCCGCGCCTCGTATATATTGATATGGGCAGAAGTCTTGCCTTGGCGTACAAGAGATAAGAAGGAGTTTGAGTAGAACAAGGAATAGGAAGGAGGTTGAGATTACAACGCAACGCGGATTATAGTAATATTCTCTAACACCCTCCCTTAATCTTAACTATCTTAGATTAAGATTACTCTTGAACTCCTCAAGTGGTCTTGCTGGTAATGCCTTTGTAAAGCCGTCTGCTACTTGATCTTTGGAGGGAATAAACCGTATCTCAAGTTTCTTTGCTGCAACTCTTTCTCGCATAAAGTGAAAATCAATTTCGATGTGCTTTGTCCTTGCATGAAACACATGATTTGCAGACAAATATGTTGCACCCAAGTTATCACACCATAAACATGAGTTACGATTCTTCTTGATTCCCAATTCCTCAAGAAGTGATTCAACCCAAATGATTTCAGCAGTTGCATTTGCCAAGGACTTGTATTCAGCTTATGTACTTGACCGTGACACAGTGGCTTGCTTTCTAGCACTCCAAGAAATAAGATTAGACCCAAAGAATACTGCAAAGCCTCCAGTTGATTTTCTGTCATCACTACATCCTGCCCAGTCAGCATTAGAGAATGCACTCACAAGAGAGGAATTATAACGTTTGAAATGAAGTCCTATTCCCATAGTATGCTTCACATATCTTACAATCCTCTTGACAGCTGACCAATGTGCAGAAGTAGGTGCATGCAGATATTGACAAACCTTGTTGACAGCAAATGAGATATCTGGACGTGTGAGAGTTAGATATTGTAATGCTCCCACAGTACTCCTATACCTTGTGCTTTCCTCCTCCTGAAGTGGCACACCTTCATATGCTGAAAGTTTTTCTGAGGAAGACAAAGGTGTAGGAACTGGCTTACAATTTTTCATTCCCATGCGAGATATAAGCTCAATGATATATTTCTCCTGATTTAACACAATTCCATCTTGAGTTTTCTTGACCTCAATACCTAGGAAGAAATGCAAATCACCTAGATCCTTCAAGGCAAACTCTGAGCTCAAGTCATGCAGAAGTGCATTAGTAGCATTTTGGGAAGAACTTGCAACTATGATATCATCAAGATATATAAGCACAAAAATGACTACTCCAGACTTGTTGTAAATAAACAAAGATGTATCTGCTTTGGAGGCAATGAAACCAAGATATTTCATCTGTAAGCTCAATCTGGAGTACCATGCTTTGGGTGCTTGTTTTAAACCATAGAGTGCTTTGTCAAGCTTGCAAACATAATGTGGTGACTTCTTATCCTCATAACCAGGTGGTTGTCTCATAAACACTTCCTCTTCTAGAATACCATGCAAAAACGCATTCTGTACATATAGCTGTCGTAGACTCCAACCCTTGGATACAGCAATGGCTAGCACAAGTCAGATAGTTGCAGCTTTAACAACAGGACTGAAAGTGTCCTCATAATCAATACCATAACGTTGTTTAAAACCCTTTGCAACTAGACGTGCTTTATACCTGTCAATGGAGCCATCTGCCTTCTTTTTAATTCTATAAACCCATTTTCAATCGATGATGTTTTTACCTTTCTGATTTGGTACAAGATGCCATGTCTTGTTCCTCATAAGTGCAGAGTATTCCTCATCCATTGCCTTCTTCCACTTAGGATCATCAAGTGCACTATTCAATGTTGTTGGTTCTCCTGAAATACACAACATTCCATACAGTATAGTCCCATCTTTTCTTATTTTAGGATTTCGTATACCTTTCTGTAACCGAGTCATAACTTGTGAAGGAGCTGTTGGCTGGACCACAGGAACACTCGCCGCAGAAGATCCTGAAGAATCTGCATGTGCTGACACAGGCCAATCTGACGCCTCCTATACAGAAGATCCCGTAGCTGTTGGTGTAGCCGCCGGTGTGGCCGCCTCCGCTGAGTGCACACGGGTGCCAGCCTCCCGAGCCGGCACAGCGAATCGACCGCCCGACCACGGTTGCAGGCGCACGTTGGGCGAGGGGGATCCGGCCCCGCGGCTGTGTCACGCCCAAGATGCGACCCTATCCTAAAGGAACTCGAAGGTCCCACCAAGGATAGAAGCGCATCTTGAAGACGCTTTTGCAAGGTGGATATCATTACATCAACATTACATAATAGTGGGGATACAACCAAGACATACAATGTCACATGAATACAACAATACAACAAATACAAGATCAACATCCGACTATGGATGAAACATAAACAGAAACTCAAACGACATCCACCCTGCTAGCCCAGGCTGCCGACCCAGAACCTATCCCCTGATCGAAGAAGCAGAAGAAGAACTCCAACACAAGTAAACATCGCTCTCGCGTCACGATCATCGCATAACCTGTACATGCAACTGGTGGTGTAGTAATCTGTGAGCCACGAGGACTCAGCAATCCCATTACCATGGGTATCAAGACTACCAAAGCTGATTGGGTGAGGAAGGGGGTAAAGTGGTGAGGTTGCAGCAACGACTAAGCATGTATGGTGGCTAACTTACGCAAATAAGGGCGAGGAGAGAAGCAAAGCAGGCGGTCGTCAGCTAGTAATGATCAAGAAGTGATCCTGAACTCCTACTTACGTCAAACATAACCCAGGAACCGTGTTCTCCTCTCGAACAACCCCGAAAAGAGACAATCATGGTTACGCACACGGTTGGTGTATTTTAGAAGAGTTTACTTCAGGTTTACTACAACCGGATATCAACAAATTCCCATCTACCACTTAACTGCGGGCACGGATTTTGAAAGTTCAATCCCTGCAGGGGTGTCCCAACTTAGCCCATGATAAGCTCTCGCGATCAACGAAGGATATTCCTTCTCCCGGGAAAACCCGATCAGTCTCGGAATCCCGTTTACAAGACATTTCGACATTGGTAAAACAAGTCCAGCAAAGCCGCCCTAATGTGCCGATAAATCCCGATAGGAGCTACACATATCTCTTTCTCAGGGCACATCCGGATGAGACATCCTACGAGTAAAACCAGACCTCAAGTTTCCCCAAGGTGGCCCCGCAGTCTACTCGGTTCGGACCAGCACTTAGAGAAGCACTAGCCCTGGGGGGGGGGGGCTAAATAAAGATGACCCTCAGGTTGGCCGACCCAAGGAAAGGCGTGATAGGTTGTTAGGCAAATGTAAACCAAGGTTGGGCCTTGCTGGAAGAGTCTTATTCAAGGCGAACTGTCAAGGGGGTCCCATAAATCACCCAACCGCGTTAGGGACGCAAAATCCGGGAACATAATACCGATATGACGGAAACTAGGGCGGCAAGAGTGGAACAAAACACCAGGCATAAGGCCGAGCCTTCCACCCTTTACCAAGTATATAGATGCATTGATAATATAAGAGATATTGTGATATCCCAACATAAACATAATCCAACATGGAGCAATCTTCATCTTCACCTGCAACTAGCAACACTATAAGAGGGGCTGAGCAAAAGCGGTAACATAGCCAAACAACGGTTTGCTAGGAAGGATGACAAAGGTTAGAAGTTCATGGCAAATTGGGAGGCTTGAAAGCAAGTGGTAGGTAACGCAGCAAAGCGATAGAACGAAGCAACTAGCATAGCAATGATAGTAATGAGATCCAAGGTGACGGCCATCTTGCCTGAAATCCCGCAAGGAATAAGAACGAGTCCATGAAGAAGATGAAGCCACGAAGACGAACCAAGCGTAGGCGAACGAATCCTCACGGTCGCGACGAAACGGGAACTATCGAGAAGAAGCACACAACATGGTAAACACACCACACATGAACAAGGCATGATGCTCAACCAAGTATGATGCATGGAAAGGCTACATGAACCTACTCATGGGAAGAGATGATGCATACAAGAGCGACACATCGAAGCAAGTTTAAATGAGGCCGGAAACAACATATAACACTTCCGGTAAGTCCCCATATGCAAATTTCGAAATTGGTCCAGATCTAAAATAACCTTATGTTCAAGTTGTTAAACAACAAGTTAATATGCACCACGATGATCTGCACGATATTCTAGTCAAGTTATATATAAAGTTCGTTAGATTCGGAGCTACGGTCTAGAAGATATGAGCAAAACAAGATAAGCATAACATTGATGTAAAAGGCATTCAAACATCAAGCAAACACTTCAAAACATGGATGCAACAAGGTAACATTAAGCTACATGCAAAACTAAGCAAGTTTCATAAGGAGCACACTCAACGCGGAGCAACGGTTCAACACATACACTCTATACAAGTTCAAAGGGGATGTTGTCCAAAACGGCAACTAGGCATCTTGCAAGCACCAAAACAACATGCTAGAGGATCTCAACATGACAAAAAAGGCATAGATACGATTTACAGGTAAAGCATAACAAAATATGAACACTGAGCTAACTCCAGAAACTACTAGAACATGCTCAAAAAGACATGGCAAGATTGTAAGTAATAACAGGTTCACAGACTTAGCAGAATTCACAGGACATGACAGACATAACATCAGGTTGCAATGTTTAGAGCTATCAAACAACATTCTACAGGAACTTATCATGGCAACCAAAGGCATGGAATGAATCTAATAATTTCATATAACAAAAATCCCCTGCTGACCATGAGCCAAAAAGGAGAATATATGATATGATGGCACCCATGTAAACATAGCAAGTTTCGTTCTAGATTCAGACTTAGTGAAAAACAGAGCATGGCATAAACAGAATTATGAAGGCATCTTTGCGAGCTTGATTCACTCATCTCAAGTCATTGCATGACAAGATAAGCATAGCATCAGAAAGAAGGAATGTTCATGAAGATAAACATGGCAAGATCAAGTTCATAGCATGCAAGGATCACTACTAACAACCTTGGCAAAATTGAATAACATGTAAACAATCTGCCGGGAACATTTTATAGCAAAAGTAGAGCAAGATTAAGACATCATAAGGCACTCTATAAATGAAAAAAGAGGCATGGATGGTTATGGCATAACCATATGTCCAAAACATCTTTACTGAACATACTCAAAAGGGCTATGGATCTCTCTGTATACACATGAATACATGGCATAAAAATAACAGCAGACAAAGACTTGGCCAAAATCCCGAGATCCTGAAATCAGCAACATCACGGAGGCTACTTTACATGCTCGAAACAATCAATACGTGCCATATCATGAAGAATGGATTGCACCACAGCAAAGATGGCATGTTGTAGCTCATAACACATGTATACTTCATGCTCAAAAGAAAATCACGCAAAAAGATGCAAAAATGACAAATGAGCAAGTTATGTTGACAGACAGCAGTTAACATCATATAGCACTCTTGCAACGTTGATTAGGGCATCAATACGAACTCAAATGAACATGGCACAATGGAACAAAATGAATAGCATCTCCTGATGAACATTTCTCTATAACGTGCACTCAAAACGGAGCAATAAGCTAGGAGATATGATGCGATGAACAGGAGACCAGAATGCAAAATGTCAGGGACTTAGGGAAATTTCGGAGGTCAACCTCTGAACTGGATCTGGATCGGGCTCGCCGGAGTTTCACCGGAACTCGCGAGGGGAGGCAGCCGGAGTCGAGGGAGGAGGCCGGAGAGGGGTCGGGGCGCCGGATCCGGCCCTCCCGCGGCCGGATCTGGCGGGTGTGGAGGAGAGGAGGCGCCGGAGGCGCGGCGCATGGCGGCGGCGGCGCAGGCGGCGAGGCAGGCGCGAGATCAGGCGGTGGAGACGGGCGCAGGCGGCGCGCCAGCGCGGCGGCGGGGCGAGGCCGGGCGGCGGGCGGCGCGGGCGGACGACGAGCGACGGTCGGTCTCGGCGGGCCCCGTGGGCGGACGGCGGCGGCGGCGAGAGCTCGCGCGGGCCCGATCCGGGTCCCGCGGGCCGCGCGGTGGTGGGAGGAGAGAGAGGGTGAGGTGGCGGCGTGCGGTTGGCTGGGGCGCGGCGGCGGACGCGTCCGGCGCTGTCCGGACGTGTCCGGCGCGGAGAGAGGAGCGGGGCTAGGGTTTGGACCCGAAATTTGGACGAGGAGCACCTTTCTATAGGTAGGAGGAGTTTGGAGTGTTCAAATGGAGTGCGGTTTTTGCCCACACGATCGTGATCGAACGACCGAGAGGATGGAGGGGGTTAGGATGGATTATTGGGCCACTTTAGAGGGGTGTTGGGCTGCAACACAAAGAGGGCTTTACGATTACCCGGTTAACCGTTGGAGTATCAAACGACCTCCAAATGGCACGAAACTTGACATGCGGTCTACCGGTGGTGTACCAAGGCCGCTTGGCAAAACTCGGTCCATTCCGAGAAGGTTTAACACCTGCACACGGAAAGAGGCAAAAGGGGCGCCGGAGGACATAGGAGTGTCGGATTGCAAAACGAACAACGGGGAAAATGCTCGGATGCATGAGACGAACACGTATGCAAAATGAGATGCACATGATGACATGGAAAAATGCAACACGCAAGCAAACGACATGGCAATGAAGGCGAATAACTGGCGGACACCTGGTGCATCGAATCCGGGGCGTTACAGGTTGGTCCCACCTGCTGCTGAGGTGGCGGTGCGGTAGTGGCGCGCGCTGGGCGAGGGGGATCAGGCCCCGCGGCTGGCCCTGCCTGCTGCTGTATCAGCGCTGCAGTTGGTAGGGGCGCGATCCGAGGCTGATTTGGTCGCGCGATCCGAGGTCTGCACCCGCACAGGAGTTGCGGGCGCCGCCGGATCAGCTTCGTCATCCGTGCCAGGTTCGTCTCCTTCCTCAGCATGAAATATAAGATCATCTTGGGCTATATTTTCGAAATTTTGATCATTTTGAGCACCGTTTTCACCAGGGACCTGCACTGGCAACAGAGAAGAACCAGTACCAGCAGGAATATCATCACTTTGATTAGTACAACTGTCGCCCCCATGATCAAAAGACCGAAGATGTGGAGGAAGAAGAAGTTTTTCCTTGCGGAGAAGTGGACCGACATTGGGATGAAGGGAAGCAAAAGGAAACACGGATTCATCAAAAACAACATCTCTGGATATGTAGACCCTACCAGTAGGAACATCTAAACATTTAACCCCTGTATGCATGGGACTATAGCCTAAGAAGACACACTTTTTGGAGCGAAAAGCGAGTTTGCATGTGTTGTAGGGTCTAAGGTTGGGCCAACATGCACAACCGAAAACACGAAGAGATGTGTAGTTGGGTGTGACACCAAGGAGCCGTCTAATGGGTGTTTCAAATTTGATGACTTTACTTGAAAGCAAATTGATAAGATATGTGGCAGTTAAGAACGCTTCATCCCAGAACTTGAGTGACATGGATGCATTTGTTAGCAATGCTAGTCCCATATCAACTATGTGACGGTGCTTTCTTTCAGCAGATCCGTTTTGTTGGTGAGCATGAGGGCAAGAAACATGATGTGAAATACCAAGTTCTTGGAAGAAAGAGTTCAATTTTTCATACTCACCACCCCATTCACTTTGCGTAGCAATGATCTTGGAGTTCAATTTGCGTCCAACAAGATTTTGGAAATTGATGAAGACTTGAAATACATCAGATCATTTCTTTAACAAGTAAATCCAAGTAAGTTTACTATAGTCATCAATAAAACTTACATAGTAAGAAAATCTCCCAACTGAGGTAGGGGCTGGCCCCCATACATCTGAAAATATAAGTTGTAGAGGAGCAGTAGACACACTAGTAGAGAGAGGGTAAGGTAATTGATGACTTTTTGCTTGTTGACACGGATCACACACTGACTCAACACTATTCTCATAAGAGAGTTTATTTTTGCTAAGAACATATTTAACTATGACCGAAGATGGATGACCTAATCGACTATGCCACCTTGATGATGATGGCTTGGTGACAATGTTTGCTTGTTTATCGGACCATGAAGAAGATGATGATGATATGAGTGGATAGAGGCCTCCCACGCACCGTCCTCTAAGAATAATTCTTCTTGTTCTCAAGTCCTTGACCAAGAAAAAGTAAGGATAAAAATCTATAAGAACATTGTTATCAAGGGTGAATCGATGAACAGAAACAAGATTTTTTGAAGTTTGAGGGACATGCAAGACATCTTTAAGGTGCAAATTTTTCATGGGGGTTTTCAACAATTGAACTACCAATGTGAGTGATATTCATACCAGAACCGCTTGCCGTGCGAATTTGGTCGCCTTCGTTGTATTTCTCCCGCATTGTTAACTTGTCAAGTTCACCTGTGATGTGATTTGTTGCTGCACCGTCGGCGTACCAATTGGTGTCCACGCCATAGGAGACAGCATGCGCCTCCTTTTCCTCTTGATCATTCTCTTCATAGCGCCACCAGCAGACACGTGCACCTCCTGGATGATGTTTGAAGCATATATGGCACTCAGGATAGTCATGCTGCTGCTCGCGTACCTGCTGTTGCTGTTGCTGTCGAGGGCGTCCTCTCAATCCGCCTCCTCTGTTTGCAGGAGAGGGCTGGCGGTCACCGCGGGGTCTGCCACGGGACTGGTCGCGACCTCTATAGACGGTGTTGGCAGATGAATGAAACCCGCCTGATGGCGAGTCTCCCAACATCTCCATCCTCTGATCAAAGGCGGAGATCTGAGCAAAGAGGTCGGCGGCGGTAATTGTGTTCTTGACAGCGCCGATCGCCGCCACCACGGAGTCATAGTCGCGGTCGAGTCCTGCCAGGATGTAGTCCACCATCTCCGGATCAGAGACGGGACGACCAGCAGCAGCTAGTTCATCCCCAAGGCTCTTCATCTTCGCCATATACGCCGAGCTCGACATTGTGCCCTTCTTGGTGTTGGTGATCGCGATCCTCAGATTGGTGATCCGAGACTGTGATTGCGAGGCGAAGAGATTGTTCACCGTCGTCCAGAGCTCATAGGTGGAGTCCTTCCCGACGACTTGCGCAAGAATTTCTGAAGACATGGAGTTAAGAAGATATGAGAGGACCTGCTGATCTTTGGCAATCCAGGGCCCGTACAGAGGGTTCGGCTCTAGGGTCGTCGTCTTGTCCGCCTTCATGACCTCCACAGTCTTGGGCGGAGCGGCGTCAGAGTTGTCCAGGAGCCCGGTTACCTGCGCACCTCGCAGGGCCGGGAGCACCTGGGTCTTCCAGAGGATGAAATTTCCCCTTGCTAGCTTCTCCGATGGCGGCGAACCGAGGTTGAGTGCGACGCCTGCTGAAGAAGCCATGGTGACGATAATATATGGTTCTAGGGTTTTGGTTTGTGGCTAGATGTATGAGAAGAGGTGGCTCTGATTACCATGAAAGATAATAAGCGTTCCTACTCCCTCGAGGGGAGCAGCGTCTCGTATATATTGATATGGGCAGAAGCCTTGCCTTGGCGTACAAGAGATAAGAAGGAGTTTGAGTAGAACAAGGATAGGAAGGAGGTTGAGATTACAACGCAACGCGGATTACAGTAATATTCTCTAACAGGCCTCCATGCTGAGCAGTCATGGTGTGCAGCCATGGTGGTCTGCATGATGGCCTCCATGGCCATAGTCGTGGGGTCGTTTTCTGGCAACAACATGCTGAGCAGTCGCAGTGCCTTGTCCATGATGATTGACGGGGTCATCGTTAGTGTGGCGACTATCGAGAGGCCGGCCAAGGAGTCATAAACCCCAGGGGTCCGGTGCCTATAGGGTCGTTAAGCAAAGAGGGCTCCAACTTATCGGTGTTAGGGTTTATGTGGGGATGATGGGGCGGCTGCTGTAGTAGTGACGACCAGAGGCAATTAAGCCAGTGTGGCAATTTTCATGGGCGCGGCTCCGCTAGAGCCGGCGACGATGGGAGGGCTGTCGGGTGACGAAGACTGGTAGTCACGACCTCCAGAGCTGCCCGAAGCCTTCACTAGGCCTTGCTCCAAGTTGATGACATGCAGTGGCACATCGTCGTCTGTCGATGAGGTTGTCGCAGGGCTCATCCCATTGTCGTCGTCGGCTCCGTTTCTAGAAGTGAGATGTGGCTTGCGGAAGTAGTGTCGTCGTTCGAGATATAGCCATCCCAGATGCAATCTTCTGGGTTGGTCGTCGATGAGTGGCCAGTTCGTGCTCACCATGGTGACTATATGCGATGGGAGGGTGGGCTGGTAGGTTCTAGTCGAGTCGACGCATCCCAATGTCGCGATCTGGGCCCCGGCCTCGTTTGGGAGGATTCTCGAGGAAGTATCGTCGTCTTCCACTTCATATTTATGTAGTGGAAGAACCGAGCCTAGGTCAGATGATTATATTTTTTGTAGTTTTTTTTTCGGGTGAAAATTTGTATTACTCAATCACAAGATCCTTACAATCATCAAAAGCTAAAGACAAAGCAACTTCTAAGCCAGACCCTAACCAAGTCATAGTTCTGCCCTCACCTCTCAAACTTAGCTAAACTATCACTAACATTATTCTGAGTACGATTAACATGAGTAATACAAGAATCACGAAGAGACAAGAGATGCCTAATTTCCTTAATGAGAGAAGCATAGATTGATCTATCCTCTTCCCGGTCTTGGATCAACTTGACAGCAACTATAGAATTCATCTCAATTATGATAGGTAAGTCACTTCTTTGTAGGGCGAAAGAGAGACCTTCCATCCACGCACACAATTCAGCTTCGAGAGCCTCACGACATGAAAATAGCACCCTACGGGATGAGAATATGATCTTGCCCTTGACATCTCTTAGAACCATACCCGCACCAGCAGTACCATCCACAACAAATGAACCATCAGTATTTATTTTAACCCAACCACTAACAGGGTGACACCACTTAGGTTGTACCTCTTGCATCATTATCGCATGTGATTGATGCACCGGTTTTCCATATGACATAACCACTGTCCCATTGGACGGATCAGAAGATGGCTCAGTTTTGAGACCAACCAAAGAGTCCAAATAACTCAAAGAAGTGATTTTTTGTAGTTGACTAGCCCACGGGGTTTAATTTCTACACTTAGCACTGGTGCTCATTTTTTCCTGAATTTACTTTAGCATTTTCTATGATGTCCGTTCAAAAGGACGTTCCCGTCGATTACAGAGACGCCTGTTGTGCCTTCGTGAATCTCAAGAAGATGTGCCGCTCGGTCTCTCGGAGGTGCGGGTAGGATTCTCATGCGTGCATTCATAAGTATATGTATCTATGTGTATGTATAAATGTATGTATATGTACTGTGTTAAGAAAATCTATGAAGTCAGGAAGAGCCTCCCTGCTTTTTAAGAAAATATATAAAGAAGAGGGATTATACGGAAAAAAAGGAAGGATAGAAGGATGTGAGAACGCAATCACCTCATCAATGTTTTGCTTTGAGAAATGGGTCTGGCTAGGATTCAGTCGACTGAGACTTCGCGAAGTTTCAATCAGCTGACGTCAGCATTATTGGTACAGGCCTGATGCCCCGATGGCCTAATCGATTTCCTACTCGTTCGCTTGGGCTGGCTTGGGCTAGTTTACACTCGTTCGCTTGGGCTAGCTCGGCCTAGTTTATCATGTACGAGGCTTTGTCCTTTGTTTTTGTCTACCTGTCTTTTTCAAGTGGTGCTGTACATGCCAAAGATTTAGTGCTTGGCTGTCCTTTTATCTTGATGTACGTGGGCAGTTTTTTTTTGTTTTATTGTCTCCTACTTAATTGGTTCTTTTCTTTTTGACTTGTATTTGGGATACCGTTGTCCATGTCAACGATCCCATCCAATGTGCACTGGATTGTGTCTCCATGAAATAAAATGCATAAAAAATGTAGTGCGTTTGTATTACTTTGAGGACATAAAAAAATAAAGTGCACACAGAGCGCATGGCCGGAGTACATGCAACTGTGCACGATCGACGTGCGTGAAAATTGAGTACCGTTATTTATGAAAATTTCAAAGATCACTATTATGAAAAGAAAAACACAAATCCAAAAAAAGTACAAAAATGAAAATTGAAAAAAGTAAAAGTAAATAATAAACCCACATAGTTGCGGCTGTGTTGAAGACATGCGGTTGCAGTCGAGAGCGGCACTTGCACTTGCGTGCCTATCAAATAGACATGCGACTGCCCCATCATCGAGATAAAACACAACTGAGTTGCAATTGCAATCGAGGGAGACACTTGTAGTTACGTGCCTAGTAGTAGCCGTGCAACTGGACCACCCAGTTGCGACCAAGTTAAAAGACATGCAGTTGCGTGTTCTAGTGTGGAACATGCAATTGGCCCCTCTCTCCGTACAACAAAAAATGAAAAGTCGAGCGCCAGCAAGTTATAACACATGCGATTGCGACCGTTCTTAAAAGACATGCAGTTGCGTGCTCCCCGTTGTGGGACATGCAAACTGGCGCCTCTTCCCGAAAAAAAAGGAAGTCGACTTGCGACCAAGTTGTAAGACATGTTGTTACGACCAAGTTAAAGCACAAGTGGTAGCGTGCCTAGTGTGGGGCATGCAACTGGCCCCCCTCTTCTCTCGCCGCCGCCGCCCCCTCCGACAAAACAAAAGGTCTTCCCAGTTGCGACCAAGTAAGAAAACATGTAGTTGCGTGCCTATTGTGGGAAATGCAACTGGACCCATCTCTCTCAATGCCGCCCCCTCCAAACAAAAACAATTCACCCATCTCTCTCGACGCCCCCTCCAAAACTGGCCCCTCTCTCCTACAAAAAAAATAAAATTCGAGTTGCGAGCAAGTTATAACACATGCAATTGCGACCATGCTGGAAGACATGCAATTGCGTGCCTATTGTGGGACATGCAACTGGGCCCCTCTCCCCGTACAACAAAAAAAGAAGTCGAGTTGCAACCAAGTTATAAGACATGCAGTTACGACTAAGATAGAAGACATGCATTGGCGTGCCCCTTGTGGGACATGCAAACTGGCGCCTCTCTCCGTACAACAAAAATGAAAGTCGGGTTGCAACCAAGTTATAAAAAGACATGCAGTTGCGACTAGGTTAGAAGACATGCAGTTGCATGCCTAGTGTGGGACATGCAACTAAGCCCCATCTCTCTCAACGTCGTCCCCTCCGACAAAAACAAAGGTCCCCAGTTATAACCAAGCTAGAAGACATGTAGTTGCGTGCCCGTTGTGGGACATGCAAACTGGCGCCTCTCCCCGTACAACAAAAATGAAAGTCGAGTTGCAACCAAGTTATAGTTGTGTGTTTGTGGCGGACATGCAATTGCCCCTCCCCCAACAAAACAACACCAGGTTGCAGTTATGTTGAAGACATGCAATTGTAGTCGGATGCGACACTTGTAGTTGCGTGTTGGTGCCAGACATGCAACTGCTCCTCCATCGACAAAACAACACAAGTTGCAGTTGCGTCGAAGACATGCAGTTGCAGTCGGGGGAGACACTTGCAGTTGCTTAGTGGTGGCAGACATGCAACAAACCCTCCCCGGACAAAACAACATCAAGTTGCACTTGCATTGAAGACATGGAGTTGCAGTTGGGGAGGACACTTGCAGTTGCATATTGGTGGCAGACATGCAACCGCCCCTCCACCAACAAAACAACACCAAGTTGCAGTTGCGTTGAAGACATGCAATTGCAGTTGGGAGCGACACTCACAGTTGCGGGTTGGTGGAAGACATGCAATTGCCCCTCTCTTGACAATACAACATCAAGGTGCGGTCGCGTTGAAGACATGCAATTGCAGTCGGGGACAACATTTGCAGTTGCATGTTGGTGGCAGACATGCAATTGCCCCTCCCTTGACAAAAACGACACCAAGTTATGGTCAATTGCAAAAGCTCATAGAAGGCACGCTCTGCCCATCTGCCCGCAGGGACAAAGCCCGTTTTGGACGAGAGGAATACAGCGACAAATCACCGATCGATCAAATTATATAACAAATCTCGTCGACTGAGAATTAGCACAACCGTTGAGAAATACTCCCTTCGTTTCTTTTTACTTCGCATATACTCTTTCTGTCACGGATTACTCGTCGCAGAAATTAATTAAAATAAATATATTTGAAACTAAAATACATCTAGATGCATCCGTTTCTATACGGAGGGAGTAAAATTTAATTTAAGTCAAACTTTACAAAGTTTGATCAAATTTATATAGTCCCATCGATGAGTTGTACAAAAGTTACGACAATTAATTTAGATCGAATGGAGTACAAAATTATGAACATCTACAATGTTAGAGATATGCAATAACAAAGTTAATTCACGGATGCATCGGCATCGATTTAATATTGTGGCGTTGATATTTTTTCCATATATTTTGTTAAATTTTATTAGGTTCTATTGAAGACAATTTTTTTATGCGGACTAAAAAAAACGGAGAGAATATTTTAGTTGCGGCTCAAAAGGATAAGAAGCTTTTACCTTGGGAGTTGATAATCTCACAGCACAACAGCCCCGTGCTGGCACACTTGTCTACACGGGCCTTTTTTACCACGCCGCGTGTGGGTCTGCGTGGCGCCCGAACATTAAGCGGCGTGTTCACGTGTCCAGTTGTTCCCTGCCATGTCCTGCCGTGTGGCCACGTTGGTCGTCCAGTGCTTTCGTGCTTGCCTATGAAAACACGGCCGCGCAGCAGTTGGCCGCGTCGGCTGCCAATCCGAGACATCGCCAAACACGACGGGCCTCCGCCTCTCGCTGCAGAGATTTCTTCGCCTCGACCTCCATTCATTCAGGCGAGCATGCTGATGCAATGCTTCTTCTTCTGCATTATGCTGCTTGGTGTTCATGTTGCTGAACCGTCGTCGTTGTTTGCTTTTGGCAGGCTACGCGTACGTGATGGGGCGAAAGAGGAGCGCTTCCAAGAAGGCGAAGATCTGCACCGGAACTCCGGACAGCACGATGGCGCCGCACGAAGTGTTAGAGGCCAGCAATGTTTTCTCCCACGACATGGACACCCTCGAATGTGAAATCTGCTCCCTGCCTTTTGATTCGCAGATTTTCATGGCAAGTGTCTGAAAAAACTTGACTTCTTCATTGGTTGCAGCATGATTTCGTTCAATCTTTATACTCTGCTAATAACTTGCATGGATTGTTTCTCTGACTTGATTGATGAGCAGTGCAAGAACGGACATGCGGCGTGCGAGAACTGCTGCATCGGCATGAACCGCAAGTGCTCCTGCTGCAACGAGCGCATCGGCGACTTCCGTTGCCGGGCCATGGAGAAGGTCCTCGCCGGCATGGCCAGGCCGTGCAAGTTCAGCAAGCTTGGCTGCGGGGAGACCGTCAAGTTCACGGAGCTGCGGAGCCACGAAGAGGAGGCGTGCCCATACGCGCCCTACAGCTGCCCGTTCAACGGCTGCGCCTACCGCGGCGCGCTGCTCTACGACCACGTCCGCGACGAGCACGCGCCGGCGCCGGCTCACAACCGTGACATGGTTGACGGCCTGCTCCGGGGCGCGACGGTCACTCTGCGGCGGGACGAGCCTGCTGTCCACGCGCTCCTTCAACGCGACGGGGTGAGCGTGATCCTGCTGCTCAACGGCGGCGACGTCCTGGCTGGGCGCTCGCTGTCGCTGGTCCGCATCTGCCCGCATCCCAAGCCCGGCCAAGAAGACGAGGAAGTTGACTACAGGATGGTGGTGACGCGCGACGAGCCTGAGCCTGGGACTGGGTCGCCCTCGCTGGCGGCGTCGGGGAGAGTGCAGTACGTCCGCCGGCTGGAGGGGTACCGGCCCCAACACTTCCTGTTCGTGCCGGACGCTTTCTGGGGCTCTTCCGGCAGCGCCGTCGTCACCGTCACCACTACCGTCACCGTGCTCTCTGAAGAAGACTACTTGATGCTGCGTAGCTTAGTGCATTAATCCCTGTATTCTGCTGGGTGGGTCTTTCGTTTTGGGGGACGACAGGGATCAGTTGGTAAGTGTAGTGGTGCTGCGGGTGTGATATCCAGGTTGGTAGTGGTTGTAAATTACTCCAGTATGTTACCGGTTCTGCCAAATGCCGAATCCCTGTATAATGGATGGATCTTTCGTTTTTGTTTTCGGGCGCCAGGGATGAGGCAAAGGCAGCGTAGTGTGGTTGTCAAGAGTTTGTACTTGTATATTGTACGTATCAATGTATGTATGACTCCGGCGGTATGGCCATGGTCTCATTTCATCATGTGTGTGCTTCATGTGTCCACTTATTACTGCATATATATGATCAAGACCGTCGCAGCACTTGTGGATGTCCATTCTCCTTTCTCTCTGTTTTCATTTCGGCGCCCTCGTCGTATGGGAGGTGGCCGCGTTCGTGTCGCCGCAACGAGTGTACGCATGCAGTGCAGTGCACGCGCAGCCAGAGTCCAAAGCTGCCGACAACGATGACCTGCAGCTCTAGTAGAGACCGACCGACGGCCGAACAGGACGAACGAGAGGATGACGACGAAAGGAGCCCGCACGCATACGCACCAGTATGCATGCATGCACGCACGCACTGACTCGCAGGCCCGTGCATGGCAGACACGCAGCACTGGGCGACGCTGATGTGCACGCCAGCTGCGTGCTTGGACATCTCAAGCTTGTCCATGGATGCTGGCAAGCGAGTATAAAACGATCCGCAGAGTACTGAGGCTTATCGCAAGTAGTATTCACGACGATCGATCGATCGATCACTCGTGTGCACGCTCGTTGACCACGTTTCCACGCTAGTAGGTCGAGTTGCTAGGTCGATATGGGCTCTTTGATGGCTGGCTGGAGCTCACACGCGCTCGACGACGACCACAAAGGTACACACTGTATCTATCGCCGTGTGCAACCGTCCACGCACCATCATCGACGGTGCGAGAGCAGCTGTTCAAATAATTAGCCCTGATGTACATACATGCGTCTATGCAGTTCGTTTCATGAGGAACCGGTCGCTCACCAAGGAGAACGTGGAGGCCTTTTGGAGGCAGCAGAAGAAGCCGCTGCCCGAGGACAACGTTAACGCCGGCACGACCTCGCCGCTGTCGAGGTCGACCCCGCGTCCGTCGACTCTGTCTCACGTCCGTTCGTCGCCTCCGGCGATGACGGATAACGTGGACGGTGGCGGTGACTGGTACGTATGCCTTAGCATGAGCATGAGCTGCTTGAGTACATATTCCTCCTAACATACATGATGCAAGGATGCATGTGTACGTGCATTAATGACGTACGTACGGCTGGTTGTGTGCATGCAGGTGGACGAGGAGCAGCTGGGCGTTCCTCAACGAGCCGCCGCCGCCGCCGCCGCAGCGCCGCAAGGGAGCAGGCGTTGGGCAAGGCGCCGCCGCCGCCGTCTGATCGTCACCTTTAGCTAGTTTGCTCGGCTAGCTTTATAACCCTGTAAATACGTACGTACCCGCCGTGTAATTGGAGTGGCTTGGTTTTTTAGCATCAGTACAGACACAAGCGTTCATATACACGCGCATACACTCACCCCTATGAACGCACACACGCACACCCTACCCCTATGAGCATCTTTGAGAGACTGAGCCGCCATATCATATTGAGATTTACGAAGTCACCGTAGGCGCCTCGTCGTCGACGGGAAACGTCTCCTCCCACTGAAAGCGCATCGCCAGAAATCCTGAAATAAATCCAGAAATAATGCGAGCACCAGGATTTGAACCCTGGTGGGTTGGGGATACCACTGTCCACCTAACCAACTCAACCACAGGTTGATTCGCCCTATGTTGGATTTCTATATTACTCTCTCGGTTTCTTTCTACTCTGCATATAAAATTTATCCGAAGTCAAATATAGTAAAGCTTTATTAAATTTACATTAAAAATATCAACATCTATACCACACTAAAGTTATATCTCTCCCTAATAATAAAGCACGGATTGACTTTGTCGGTTCACCGTCATAATACGCTTTCTTCCCATGTCATAATACCCTTTTACAATTCGTGTAGACAAAATCAAAATCCAATCTCTAACCGAAATCACTAATTAAGGAGTACTCGTTGCAAAGAACACTCCACTTTCCCAGGTCGCGACAAGTGGCGTACATGCAGCATGCCACTTGTCGCAACCTGGGAGTTTTCCCTTTTTTCGTAGATCCGTTTATTCAAAACGTTTTATCTCTTAAACTGTGCATCCAAATCTCGAACAGTTTTCACCATTGAATTTCTCGCGTCGAGATCTTCAAAACTAGATCCCATGTTGATAGGTTTTGACGAACTTTTTTTTCACGAAAAAAACCGGACGAAAAAACCGGGCAAAAAACTAAACCAGGAGCACGGTTTTTTCCCTTTCCGAAAGAGGCATGGCCGTGACTCTCGCCAAAGCACAACCGTGCCTCTCACGGAAGCAAAACCGTGACTCTCGCGAAAGAAAAAAAAAATAGAAAACACATTTTTTTTCGTTTCCGAAAAGGCACGGCCGTGACTCTCGATAAAGCACAACCGTGCCTCTCGCGAAAAAAACCGTGACTTTCGCGAAAGGAAAAAAAAAGAAAACGCGTTTTTTCGCGCAAATTTGTTTTCGATTTTTTTTATCGAAAAGCTAAAAAAGACCGGGGGAAAACCAAAACGTCGAAAAAAACCAAAAAACCATTTAAAAAGCCGAAAACACGTGCAAAAAAAATAAAAAAAAAATCTGAAGGGAGCGTCCAAAGCGCGCCGCAGTGGCGCTGCGAGGCTCCCGAAGGAGCGCTCGTTAACTAGTTGCTCCCAAAACCGTGACTTTCGCGAAAGAAAAAAAAATAGAAAACACATTTTTTTTCGTTTTCGAAAAGGCACGGCCGTGACTCTCGATAAAGCACAACCGTGCCTCTCGCGAAAAAAAACCGTGACTTTCGCGAAAGGAAAAAAAAAGAAAACGCGTTTTTTCGCGCAAATTTGTTTTCGATTTTTTTTATCGAAAAGCTAAAAAAGACCGGGGGAAAACCAAAACGTCGAAAAAAACCAAAAAACCATTTAAAAAGCCGAAAACACGTGCAAAAAAAATAAAAAAAAAATCTGAAGGGAGCGTCCAAAGCGCGCCGCAGTGGCGTTAACTAGTTGCTCCCAAAACAACACGTGATGGTTCGATCTCGCGACCTCACGCTAGGTAGCAGGGACGCCAACCACATGAGCTAGCTGTTGATTATGCTCAAATTGCAGCTCCCCTTTTAAAGTAGTTTAGCGACAGGTCTATTTATTTTTCTTAAATATTTTCAACAATTCTTGGAAACAAGTGTGGACGATTTTCCTTAAAATATTTGAATATGAATACGTTTTTAAAATCGTGAATAAATATCGAAAATTTGAACAGAATTTTGAAACCAGAACAAATTTTGCAATTCCAAACGTTTATTTATTTTTTATATACGTTGTATTTTTAGAAGAATATACATTGAACATTTTTTACATAAATTTAACAATTTTACATACAAATTGAACATTTTTCTCCCGTTGCAACGCACGGATCTTTTTGCTAGTAATATAAAAATTAATTTCGTGATGCATCTAATAATATTGATTTTATATTATGATTGCTGATATTTTTTCCCATAAAGTCGATCAAACTTTATGAAGTTTGACAAACAAATCGTATACGCAGACTAAAAAACAGAGTCTGCATTATGCGGCATGTCATGTGTTTTTTATTGTTGCTCATGTGACCTTGGCGATAATATAATACTATCTGCTCCAATAATAGTATTATAACAATACCCCTTTGTTTCTTTATATATGGTGTATTTAGAAAAAAGTCAAATGGGTGCATGTTTGACCGAGTTTTTATAAAATTCGAAAAGTAGTTTATATCATTTGATCCATCATGAAAAGTAGTTTCATATTTTATCTATACCACACTAAAGTTATATAATATGAAAGTTAATTCCGTGATGCATCTAATGATACTGATTTTATATTATGATTGTTCATATTTTTCCCCATAAAGCTGATCAAACTTTATGAAGTTTGACATACAAATCTTATACACGGACTAAAAATACGGAGCGAGTATTATGTGGCATCTCATGTTTTTATTGTTTCTCATGTGCCTTGGCGGTAGTATAATAATATTTGCTCCAATAATAGTATTAACAATACTCCCTTCGTTTCTTTACATAAGATGTATTTAAAAAAAGTCAAATGAGTGTATGTTTGACCAAGTTTTTAGAAAAATATAGGTATTAAAAATGTTGTTATTTTATTCTATAATCTTGATCAAATATTCAAATGATTGACTTGCACAGAAATCAATACCCCTTATATTCTGAAACGGAGAGAGTACAGTGTTGCTCTTTCAAAAAAAAACATTTTTCCTAAATCTTAGTCTGCTAGGATTTAAAACAGTGTTTACCGCCAGAAAAATAAAAGAAGATTCAACACAGTCTCTATTGTCAAAAAGAAAATTAACACGGTCTCGGGCAGATATAGATCTATGCACAGCAACATTCGTGCGAGCTGTTTTTTTTAAGCAACCCCGCTAAGCTTTACTAATTAATCAAACTGTTTACATGCATCAAATTAGTGTTACAGGGAGTGATAACCCAAATATGCCGGCCTATACTAATGAGATAGCGTCCTTAGATAGGTTGTGGGCTAATTGGCAAAAGAAAAAAAGATGGGTTGTTGGCTTCGAAATTACATAATCTGAATTCATAGACATAAGCAAGTTAGCTTAGCTGGATTCGTTAACATAACAAGCTCAAATTAGACTCTATTTGCCTTACGCAAATCGCAAGTAAGATGTTGTAATATGTGAACATTAAAGTATAGTTATCATATATGTAATACTCTAATAAAAAGTTAGCACACAATTTTCTTCACAAATCATAACAATAAATTTTTTACTCCAAAGATTGCACGCCGCAAATGACAACAATATTGATGCTTAACTTATGTTCTTTCTAATTAACGAGCTTGATGAGTTAAACAAGTAACTCATTCACTTGACTTGTTCAATGAGCTCAGAAAAAAAATTCAGATTGACTCGTTAGCCAACGAGTTCGAGCCGAGAAATGAGCTACCTGTTTAGCTTGCGAGAGTTATAATTCTAGGACAAGGTGAAAGGATCGAGAAGAGGTGTCTAGAGGGGGGGGGGGGGGGTGATTAGACACCAAGTGCCAAAAGTTGCAGTTTTTAATATTCTTAAGTTTAAGTGGAGTTTAAGCATAAGTTTAACAAACACAATACATATCAAGCAAGCATGCAATGAGTATATGAGCAGCGGAAAGTAAAGCATGCAACTTGCAAGAATGTAAAGGGACGGGTTTGGAGTATTCAAACGCAATTGGAGGCACGGATGTTTTTGTCGTGGTTCCGATAGGTGGTGCTATCGTACATCCACGTTGATGGAGACTTCAACCCACGGAGGGTAACGGTTGCACAAGTCCATGGAGGGCTCCACCCACGAAGGGTCCACAAAGAAGCAACCTTGTCTATTCCATCACGACCTTCGCCCACGAAGGACTTGCCTCACTAGCGGTAGATCTTCACGAAGTAGGAGATCTCCTTGACCTTACAAACTCCTTGGTTCAACTCCACAATCTTGTTGGAGGCTCCCAAGTGACACCTAGCCAATCTAGGAGACACCACTCTCCAAGAAGTAACAAATGGTGTGTTGATGATGAACTCCTTGCTCTTGTGCTTCAAATGATAGTCTCCCCAACACTCAACTCTCTCTCACAGGATTTGGATTTGGTGGAAAGAAGATTTGAGTGAAAAGCAACTTGGGGAAGGCTAGAGATCAAGATTCATATGGTTGGAATGGAATATCTTGACCTCAACACAAGTGTAGGTGGTTCTCTCTTAGAAAATGTGTATTGGAAGTATAGGTATGTTCTGATGGCTCTCTTCACGAATGAAGAGTGGGTGGAGGGGTATATATAGCCTCCACACAAAATCTAACTGTTACACACAGTTTGCTCCATGATTCTTTCCAAGCTCTCCTGGTTTCGAGTCAGGGTGGCCAGTCCTTTCTCAATCCTTAGAGTGGATGCAATCAAGTAGCCAAGCTGATCTTGCTTGCTTTTCAGAAGATACTGAGATGCCTCCTCCTGGGTTGGCATATTTGCTGCTTTTTCTGTCTTTGCCTTCTCTCTCTTGGCTTGTGCTTGTACCGAGGATGGCTCATCTTTTATTCCAAGGATATGATCACCTTTAATAAGCTTATCAAGATTTCGCATACCAACATGACCTAGTTTTCTATGCCACAACCAGCCTTTAGAAGATTTAGCAATTAAGCAAGTTTTAGGTTGAGCCTTTTTAGTGAAATCAACAATGTAAAGATCTCCTCTACGTATACCAGTAAAGACCATTTTATGATTGTCTCTACGAAACACTTGGCAATCTACTTCAGTGAATAGGACATTGAAACCGATATCAGCAAGTCTGGAAACTGAAAGTAAATTGTATCCAAGGGATTCAACGAGCATGACATTTTGTATGGAGCTATAATGTGAGATGGCCAACTTACCAAGGCCAACCACCTTACCCTTTGAATTATCACCAAAAGTGACATATTTTCGAGGGCCGTCGTTTTCAGCAAGCTCACGGAACATATCTTCATCTCCGGTCATATGATCAGTACATCCACCATCAAGGACCCATTCCTTTCCTCCAGCCATGTAGCCGCGGAGATTTGCCATAAGACCAAAATGCCTCATTGCATCATCAAGATCATAGTCACTATCATCATCTTCATCATAGTATCCATGTTCAACATCATCTTGTGATTGATCAATTCCTAGAGAGGGTAATTTATTAGATAAATGATCATCACAATGGTTACCTTTATGAATTCTAATAGCTTCGGATATGACATCGCTAATGATTCCAACATTTCCTTTAGCACGCATGAGATTGGTAAGCCCAAATAGACAATCACCAAAACTACGATCACTAGAGTTCATCTTACTCAAAGAGTTCATCTTACTCAAAGCAATAGACTTATGGAGAATTTCGTCTAAATTTTTCAAGGAATAATCTGGAAATTGTTCCTCAAGAAATTTCCATATAGTATAGGCACAATCAAGAGTAGGCAAACTAGCAATAAAATTTTTGGGCAATCCTCTTATGATAAGATTGATGGTTCTAAGATTGCGAATCATGTCAAGGTCTTCTTCGGGTGTGGGATGCAAGGGATCAACGTGAGGTGCACTAGGGCTAGTAATGTACTTGTTCAAATGATATTCATTGAAAATCTCAAGCATTTCATTTTTCCACTCATGAAAATACTCTACATCAAGAATAGGCACTCCATGTCTAAGACTCCCCAAAGTAGACACATCCATCTTCCTCTAAAGGTGTTTAAACCAAGGCAATGGAGACCAAAGCTCTGATACCAATTGAAAGGATCGAGAAGAGGTGTCTAGAGGGGGGTGATTAGACACTAAGTGCCAAAAGTTGCAGTTTTTAATATTCTTAAGTTTAAGTGGAGTTTAAGCACAAGTTTAACAAACACAATACATATCAAGCAAGCATGCAATGACTATATGAGCAGCGGAAAGTAAAGCATGCAACTTGCAAGAATGTAAAGGGAAGGGTTTGGAGTATTCAAACGCAATTGGAGACACAGATGTTTTTGTCGTGGTTCCGATAGGTGGTGCTATCGTACATCCACGTTGATGGAGACTTCAACCCACGGAGGGTAACGGTTGCGCGAGTCCATGGAGGGCTCCACCCATGAAGGGTCCACGAAGAAGCAACCTTGTCTATTCCATCACGGCCGTCGCCCACGAAGGACTTGCTTCACTAGCGGTAGATCTTCACGAAGTAGGCGATCTCCTTGACCTTACAAACTCCTTGGTTCAACTCCACAATCTTGTTGGAGGCTCCCAAGTGACACCTAGCCAATCTAGGAGGCACCACTCTCCAAGAAGTAACAAATGGTGTGTTGATGATGAACTCCTTGCTCTTGTGCTTCAAATGATAGTCTCCCCAACACTCAACTCTCTCTCACAGGATTTGGATTTGGTGGAAAGAAGATTTGAGTGGAAAGCAACTTGGGGAAGGCTAGAGATCAAGATTCATATGGTTGAAATGGAATATCTTGACCTCAACACAAGTGTAGGTGGTTCTCTCTCAGAAAATGTGTATTGGAAGTGTAGGTATGTTCTGATGGCTCTCTTCACGAATGAAGAGTGGGTGGAGGGGTATATATAGCCTTCACACAAAATCTAACCGTTACACACAGTTTGCCAAACTCGGTGGGACCGAATAGTTAAACTCGGTCGGACCGATTTAGCAAACCTAGTGACCGTTAGGATTTTCGGTGGGACTGAGATGCAACTCGGTAGGACCGATATGGTTAGGGTTAGAGCATAACGTAATCTCGGTGTGACCGATTACACAAACTCGGTGGGACCGATTTTGGTAATAAGCTAACCAGAGAGTTGGTCAGGTAAACTCGATGGGACCGATTCGCTCATCTCGGTGAGACTGAAATGTTACGAAAGGGAAACAAAGAGTTTACATTGCAATCTCGGCGGGACCGATCGCTCATCTCGGTAAGACCGAAACGTTACAAAGGGAAACAGAGAGATTACAATCCCATCTCGGTGAGACCGAGATCCCTATCGGTGAGACCGATTTGCCTAGGGTTTGTGGCAGTGGCTATGACATTTGAAACTCGGTGGCGCCGGATAGAGAGAATCGGTGGGGCCGAGTTTGACTTTTGGTTTATGTCATATGTGGATGTGGGAAGGTAGTTGAGGGTTTTGGAGCATATCACTAAGCACTTTGAGCAAGCAAGCCATTAAGCAACACCTCATCCCTCCTTGATAGTATTGGCTTTTCCTATAGACTTAATGTGATCTTGGATCACTAAAATATAAAATGTAGAGTCTTGAGCTTCAAGCTTGAGCCAAACTTTTTGTCCTTCGAATTTTGTGGGATTCACTTTCCTCATCCATGCCATGCCATTCATTGAGCTTTTCCTGAAATATTAATCTTGGAATAATGTTAGCTCAATGAGCTATATGTTGTTAGGAATTACCAAAATCACCCAGGGATAGTTGCACTTTCACAAGGCTTCATTGCTCACGACACAAGTGCCAAGAAAGAACCAGGCAGGGACACGAGTGCCTGAGTCTGACAGGTATGTCGTCTACCTGTGCCCCATCCTCGGCTACCAGGGAACCCTTTATGCCAAGGATCATAGGCAGATGAACTACGATTAACAGATCGAAGGCTCCACCAATTTCTTCTTCGACAACGTCATGTGTATAGGATAGGGGGCTTTGCCCCCCCAGCCACCACCCACACACTTCAATAGTTGGTGTACCCCCTCCCACACAAATATTTTTATTTTGCGAGGTACCAACTGTTGGGGAACGTTGCAGAAAATTAAAATTTTTCCTACGGTTTCACCAAGATCCATCTATGAGTTCATCTAGCAACGAGTATTCAGATTGGATAGCATCTACATACCACTTTGTAGATCGCAACGGAAGTGTTCGAGTGAACGTGGATGAGGTATTCGTACTTGCCGTGATCCAATTCACCGATGATCTAGTGCCGAACGGACGGCACCTCCGCGTTCAACACACGTACGGAAAGCGTGACGTCTCCTCCTTCTTGATCCAGCAAGGCAAAGGAGAGGTTGGGGATGAAGGCTCCAGCAACAGCACGACGGCGTGGTGATGGTGGAACTGCAGTACTCCGGCAGGGCTTCGCCGTGCTCAATGGAGGAGGAGGAGGTGTTGGAGAGGGAGAGGGAGGCGCCAGGGCAATGGGTGATCAGCCCCCTCTCTCCCCCCCTTTATATAACCCCCAAGGGGGGGCGCCTGCCCTAGGAGATGAGATCTCCTAGGGGGGGCGGCGGCCAGGGAAGGGGGGCTTGCCCCCCAAGCAAGGGGGGCGCCCCCTTTAGGGTTTCCCCCCCAAACCCTAGGCGCATGGGCCCATGGGGGGGAGGCGCACCAGTCCACTATGGGCTGGTTCCCTCCCTCATACAGCCCATGGGGCCCTCCGGGATAGGTGGCCCCACCCGGTGGACCCCCCCGGGACCCTCCGGTGGTCCCGGTACAATACCGATAACCCCGAAACTTGTCCCGATGTCCGTATGATGACTTTCCATATATAAATCTTTACCTCCGGACCATTCCGAAACTCCTCGTGACGTCCGAGATCTCATCCGGGACTCCGAACAACATTCGGGTCACTGCACATACATATCCCTACAACCCTAGCGTCACCGAACCTTAAGTGTGTAGACCCTACGGGTTCGGGAGACATGCAGACATGACCGAGACGGCTCTCGGTCAATAACCAACAGCGGGATCTGGATACCCATGTTGGCTCCCACATACTCCACGATGATCTCATCGGATGAACCACGATGTCAAGGATTCAATTAATCCCGTATACGATTCCCTTTGTCAATCGGTATTTTACTTGCCCGAGATTCGATTGTCGGTATACCAATACCTCGTTCAATCTCGTTACCGGCAAGTCACTTTTCTCGTACCGTAATGCATGATCCCGTGATCAAACACTTTGGTCACATTGAGCTCATTGTGATGATGCATTACCGAGAGGGCCCGGTGATACCTCTCCGTCAAGCGGAGTGACAAATCCCAGTCTCGATCCATGTCAACCCAACAAACACTTTCAGAGATACCCGTAGCATACCTTTATAGTCACCCAGTTACGTTGTGACGTTTGGCACACCCAAAGCACTCCTACGGTATCCGGGAGTTACACGATCTCATGGTCTAAGGAAAGGATACTTGACATTGGAAAACTCTTAGCAAACGAACTATGCGATCTTATGCTATGTTTAGGATTGGGTCTTGTCCATCACATCATTCTCCTAATGATGTGATCCCGTTATCGATGACATCCAATGTCCATAGTCAGGAAACCATGACTATCTTTCGATCAACGTGCTAGTCAACTAGAGGCTCACTAGGGACATATTGTTGTCTGTTATTCACACATGTATTACGATTTCCGGTTAACACAATTATAGCACGAATAAAGACAATTATCATGAATAAGGAAATATAATAATAATGCTTTTATTATTGCCTCTAGGGCATATTTCCAACAGTCTCCCACTTGCACTAGAGTCAATAATCTAGTTACATTGTGATGAATCGAACACCCATAGAGTTCTGGTGCTGATCATGTTTTGCCTTAGGGAGAGGTTTAGTCAACGGATCTGCAACATTCAGATCCGTGTGCACTTTACAAATCTCTATGTCTCCATCTTGAACATTTTCACGAATGGAGTTGAAGCGACGCTTGATGTGCCTGGTCTTCTTGTGAAACCTGGGCTCCTTTGCAAGTGCAATAGCTCCAGTGTTGTCACAGAAGAGCTTGATTGGCCCCGACGCATTGGGTATGACTCCGAGGTCGGTGATGAACTCCTTCACCCAAATTGCTTCATGTGCTGCCTCCGAGGCTGCCATGTACTCCGCTTCACATGTAGATCCCGCCACGACGCTTTGCTTGCAACTGCACCAGCTTACTGCCCCACCATTCAAAATATACACGTATCCGGTTTGTGACTTAGAGTCATCCAGATCTGTGTCGAAGCTAGCGTCGACGTAACCTTTTACGACGAGCTCTTCGTCACCTCCATAAACGAGAAACATTTCCTTAGTCCTTTTCAGGTACTTCAGGATATTCTTGACCGCTGTCCAGTGTTCCTTGCCGGGATTACTTTGGTACCTACCTACCAAACTTACGGCAAGGTTTACATCAGGTCTGGTACACAGCATGGCATACATAATAGAACCTATGGCTGAGGCATAGGGGATGACGCTCATCTCTTCTATATCTTCTGCCGTGGTCGGACATTGAGCTGAGCTCAATTTCACACCTTGTAACACAGGTAAGAACCCTTTCTTAGATTGATCCATATTGAATTTCTTCAATATCTTATCAAGGTATGTGCTTTGTGAAAGACCTATGAGGCGTCTCGATCTATCTCTATAGATCTTGATGCCTAATATATAAGCAGCTTCTCCAAGGTCCTTCATTGAAAAACTCTTATTCAAATAGGCCTTAATGCTGTCCAAGAGTTCTATATCATTTCCCATCAAAAGTATGTCGTCTACATATAATATGAGAAATGCTACAGAGCTCCCACTCACTTTCTTGTAAACACAGGCTTCTCCATAAGTCTGTGTAAACCCAAACGCTTTGATCATCTCATCAAAGCGAATGTTCCAACTCCGAGATGCTTGCACCAGCCCATAAATCGAGCGTTGGAGCTTGCATACCTTGTCAGCATTCTCAGGATCGACAAAACCTTCCGGTTGCATCATATACAATTCTTCCTTAAGGAAACCATTAAGGAATGCCGTTTTGACGTCCATTTGCCATATCTCATAATCATAGTATGCGGCAATTGCTAACATGATTCGGACGGACTTCAGCTTCGCTACCGGTGAGAAAGTCTCATCGTAGTCAACCCCTTGAACTTGTCGATAACCCTTAGCGACAAGCCGAGCTTTATAGACGGTCACATTACCATCCGCGTCTGTCTTCTTCTTGAAGATCCATTTATTTTCTATGGCTCGCCGTTCGACGGGCAAGTCAGTCAAAGTCCATACTTCGTTTTCATACATGGATCCTATCTCGGATTTCATGGCTTCCAGCCATTTGTCGGAATCCGGGCCCGCCATTGCTTCCTCATAGTTCGAAGGTTCACCGTTGTCTAACAACATGATTTCCAAGACAGGGTTGCCGTACCACTCTGGTGCGGAACGTGCCCTTGTGGACCTTCGAATTTCAGTAGGAGCTTGATCAGAAGTATCTTGATCATAATCATTAATTTCCTCTCTAGTCGGTGCAGGCACCTCAGGAACGATTTCTTGAGTTTCGCCATTTTCCGGTTCAAGAGGTAACACTTCATCAAGTTCTACTTTCCTCCCACTTACTTCTTTCGAGAGAAACTCTTTCTCTAGAAAGGATCCATTCTTGGCAACAAAGATCTTGCCTTCGGATCTGA
Source organism: Aegilops umbellulata (assembly GCA_032464435.1). Taxonomy (NCBI): domain Eukaryota; kingdom Viridiplantae; phylum Streptophyta; class Magnoliopsida; order Poales; family Poaceae; genus Aegilops; species Aegilops umbellulata. The sequence goes on along the minus strand of CP136057.1, from coordinate 634,077,331 downwards.
GGTAGAAGGTATACCCAACAGTTTCTTTCGGGTATCCTATGAAGACGCATTTTTCCGACTTGGGTTCGAGCTTCTCAGGTTGAAGTTTCTTCACATAAGCATCGCATCCCCAAACTTTTAGAAACGACAGCTTAGGTTTCTTCCCAAACCATAATTCATACGGTGTCGTCTCAACGGATTTCGACGGAGCCCTATTTAAAGTGAATGCGGCAGTCTCTAAAGCATAGCCCCAAAAAGATAGCGGTAAATCGGTAAGAGACATCATAGATCGCACCATATCTAATAGAGTGCGATTACGACGTTCGGACACACCATTACGCTGAGGTGTTCCAGGCGGCGTGAGTTGTGAAACTATTCCACATTTTCTTAAGTGTGTGCCAAATTCGTGACTCAAGTATTCTCCTCCACGATCTGATCGTAGAAACTTGATCTTTCTATCACGTTGATTTTCAACCTCACTCTGAAATTCCTTGAACTTTTCAAAGGTTTCAGACTTGTGTTTCATTAAGTAGATATACCCATATCTACTCAAGTCATCAGTGAGGGTGAGAACATAACGATAGCCACCGCGAGCCTCAACACTCATTGGACCACACACATCAGTATGTATGATTTCCAATAAGTTGGTTGCTCGCTCCATTGTTCCTGAGAACGGAGTCTTGGTCATTTTACCCATGAGGCATGGTTCGCACGTGTCAAATGATTCATAATCAAGAGACTCTAAAAGTCCATCTGCATGGAGCTTCTTCATGCGTTTGACACCTATGTGACCAAGGCGGCAGTGCCACAAATATGTGGGACTATTGTTATCAATTTTAACTCTTTTGGTACTCACACTATGAATATGTGTATCATCACGTACGAGATTCATCAAGAATAAACCATTAACCATCGGAGCATGACCATAAAACATATCTCTCATATAAATAGAACAACCATTATTCTCGGATTTAAATGAGTAGCCATCTCGAATTAAGCGAGATCCGGATACAATGTTCATGCTCAAACTTGGTACTAAATAACAATTATTGAGGTTTAAAACTAATCCCGTAGGTAAATGTAGAGGCAGCGTGCCGACGGCGATCACATCGACCTTGGAACCATTCCCGACGCGCATCGTCACCTCGTCCTTCGCCAGTCTCCGTTTATTCCGTAGCTCCTGCTTTGAGTTACAAATGTGAGCAACTGCACCGGTATCAAATACCCAAGAGCTACTACGAGTGCTGGTAAGGTACACATCAATTACATGTATATCACATATACCTTTGGTTTTGCCGGCCTTCTTGTCCGCTAAGTATTTGGGGCAGTTCCGCTTCCAGTGACCACTTCCCTTGCAATAAAAGCACTCAGTTTCGGGCTTGGGTCCATTCTTTGGCTTCTTCCCGGCAACTTGCTTACCGGGCGCGGCAACTTCCTTGCCGTCCTTCTTGAAGTTCTTTTTACCCTTGCTCCTTTTGAACTTAGTGGTTTTATTCACCATCAGCACTTGATGCTCTTTCTTGATTTCTACCTCTGCTGATTTCAGCATAGCATACACCTCAGGAATGGTCTTTACCATCCCCTGCATATTGTAGTTCATCACAAAGCTCTTGTAGCTAGGTGGAAGCGACTGGAGAATTCTGTCAATGACCACTTCTTCCGGAAGATTAACTTCCAGTTGAGTCAAGCGGTTGTGCAATCCAGACATTCTGAGTATGTGCTCACTGACAGAGCTATTTTCCTCCATCTTACAGCTAAAGAATTTGTTGGAGATCTCATATCTCTCAACCCGGGCATGAGCTTGGAAAACCATTTTCAGCTCTTCGAACATCTCATATGCTCCATGTCTCTCAAAACGCTTTTGGAGCCCCGGCTCTAAGCTGTAAAGCATGCCGCACTGAACGAGGGAGTAATCATCGCATCGCGACTGCCAAGCGTTCATAACGTCTTGTTGTGCAGGGAGAATAGGTGCGTCACCCAGCGGTGCTCTTAGGACATAATCTTTCTTGGCAGCTATGAGGATGATCCTCAGGTTCCGGACCCAGTCCGTATAGTTGCTACCATCGTCTTTCAGCTTGGTTTTCTCTAGGAACGCGTTGAAGTTGAGGACTACGTTGGCCATTTGATCTACAAGACATATTGTAAATATTTAGACTAAGTTCATGATAAAAAAGTTCATTCAATCAAATTATTTAATGAACTCCCACTTAGATAGACATCCCTCTTCCAGTCATCTAAGTATTACATGATCCGAGTCAACTAGGCCGTGTCCGATCATCACGTGAGACGGTCTAGTCAACATCGGTGAACATCTTCATGTTGATCGTATCTTCTATACGACTCATGCTCGACCTTTCGGTCTTCTGTGTTCCGAGGCCATGTCTGTACATGCTAGGCTCGTCAAGTCAACCTAAGTGTTTTGCGTGTGTAAATCTGTCTTACACCCGTTGTATGTGAACGTTAGAATCTATCACACCCGATCATCACGTGGTGCTTCGAAACAACGAACTGTCGCAACGGTGCACAGTTAGGGTGAACACTTTCTTGAAATTATTATGAGGGATCATCTTATTTACTACCGTCGTTCTAAGTAAACAAGATGCAAAACATGATAAACATCACATGCAATCAAATAATAAACGTGACATGATATGGCCAATATCACATAGCTCCTTCGATCTCCATCTTGGGGCTCCATGATCATCTTGTCACCGGCTTGACACCATGATCTTCATCATCATGATCTTCATCATCGTGTCTCCATGAAGTTGCTCGCCAACTATTACTTCTACTACTATGGCTAACGTGTTTAGCAATAAAGTAAAGTAATTTACATGGCGATTCTCAATGACACGCAGGTCATACAAAAAATAAAGACAACTCCTATGGCTCCTGCCGGTTGTCATACTCATCGACATGCAAGTCGTGATTCCTATTACAATAGCATGAACATCTCATACATCACATATAGATCATTCATCATACATCACAACTTTGGCCATATCATATCACAAAGCACTTGCTGCAAAAACAAGTTAGACGTCCTCTAATTGTTGTTGCAAGTTTTACGTGGCTGAATTAGGGTTCTAGCAAGAACGTTTTCTTACCTACGTTCAGACCACAACGTGATTTGTCAACTTCTATTTACCCTTCATAAGGACCCTTTTCATCGAATCCGCTCCAACTAAAGTAGGAGAGACAGACACCCGCCAGCCACCTTATGCAACTAGTGCATGTTCGTCGGTGGAACCGGTCTCACGTAAGCGTATGTGTAAGGTTGGTCCGGGCCGCTTCATCCCACAATACCGTTGAAGCAAGATAAGACTAGTAGCGGCAAGAAGAGTTGACAACATCTACGCCCACAACAAATTGTGTTCTACTCGTGCAAGAAGAACTACGCATAGACCTAGCTCATGATGCCACTGTTGGGGAACGTTGCAGAAAATTAAAATTTTTCCTACGGTTTCACCAAGATCCATCTATGAGTTCATCTAGCAACGAGTATTCAGATTGGATAGCATCTACATACCACTTTGTAGATCGCAACGGAAGCGTTCGAGTGAACGTGGATGAGGTAGTCGTACTTGTCGTGATCCAATTCACCGATGATCTAGTGCCGAACGGACGGCACCTCCGCGTTCAACACACGTACGGAAAGCGTGACGTCTCCTCCTTCTTGATCCAGCAAGGCAAAGGAGAGGTTGGGTATGAAGGCTCCAGCAACAGCACGACGGCGTGGTGATGGTGGAACTGCAGTACTCCGGCAGGGCTTCGCCGTGCTCAATGGAGGAGGAGGAGGTGTTGGAGAGGGAGAGGGAGGCGCCAGGGCAATGGGTGATCAGCCCCCTCTCTCCCCCCCTTTATATAACCCCCAAGGGGGGGCGCCTGCCCTAGGAGATGAGATCTCCTAGGGGGGGCGGCGGCCAGGGAAGGGGGGCTTGCCCCCCAAGCAAGGGGGGGCGCCCCCTTTAGGGTTTTCCCCCCCAAACCCTAGGCGCATGGGCCCATGGGGGGGAGGCGCACCAGCCCACTATGGGCTGGTTCCCTCCCTCATACAGCCCATGGGGCCCTCCGGGATAGGTGGCCCCACCCGGTGGACCCCCCCGGGACCCTCCGGTGGTCCCGGTACAATACCGATAACCCCGAAACTTGTCCCGATGTCCGTATGATGACTTTCCATATATAAATCTTTACCTCCGGACCATTCCGAAACTCCTCGTGACGTCCGGGATCTCATCCGGGACTCCGAACAACATTCGGGTCACTGCACATACATATCCCTACAACCCTAGCGTCACCGAACCTTAAGTGTGTAGACCCTACGGGTTCGGGAGACATGCAGACATGACCGAGACGGCTCTCGGGCAATAACCAACAGCGGGATCTGGATACCCATGTTGGCTCCCACATACTCCACGATGATCTCATCGGATGAACCACGATGTCAAGGATTCAATTAATCCCGTATACGATTTCCTTTGTCAATCGGTATTTTACTTGCCCGAGATTCGATCGTCGGTATACCAATACCTCGTTCAATCTCGTTACCGGCAAGTCACTTTTCTCGTACCGTAATGCATGATCCCGTGATCAAACACTTTGGTCACATTGAGCTCATTGTGATGATGCATTACCGAGAGGGCCCGGTGATACCTCTCCGTCAAGCGGAGTGACAAATCCCAGTCTCGATCCATGTCAACCCAACAGACACTTTCAGAGATACCCGTAGCATACCTTTATAGTCACCCAGTTACGTTGTGACGTTTGGCACACCCAAAGCACTCCTACGGTATCCGGGAGTTACACGATCTCATGGTCTAAGGAAAGGATACTTGACATTGGAAAACTCTTAGCAAACGAACTATGCGATCTTATGCTATGTTTAGGATTGGGTCTTGTCCATCACATCATTCTCCTAATGATGTGATCCCGTTATCGATGACATCCAATGTCCATAGTCAGGAAACCATGACTATCTTTCGATCAACGTGCTAGTCAACTAGAGGCTCACTAGGGACATATTGTTGTCTGTTATTCACACATGTATTACGATTTCCGGTTAACACAATTATAGCACGAATAAAGATAATTATCATGAATAAGGAAATATAATAATAATGCTTTTATTATTGCCTCTAGGGCATATTTCCAACACCAACTTCCCTTCTGAAGATTCATCCAAGCTTGACTGGTGTCCTCCAATAACGCATCCTGGCTACATGTTGGCTTTTTTATTTTATTTGGCATGTTGGCCTTTGATTCGCCATGTCGGGAAAATAAGAATACTTGCTAGCTTTTTATGTACGCAATGCATGTTTGATGTGGGTATTTTCTTTGAAGGGGTTCTTGTTCATAGGTTCGTAATATCTCTCAAAAATATGGAGACATGCAAAAATGAGCATATATAGACATGTGAATACCCCCCTTTATGTCACTAGGAATACTTTGCAAAAGATCATCTACTTTCACTTTTATAACCATTAGGTCAGTTCTAATTACAGAAAGGTAACCACAAGATACTATGTTGTTTGAGACACCAGGGTTTGATCCGGACGCGGAGTTATTGAGCTCGAGCACAAATGGACTCGTTATCTGGGCGGTTCGCTATGGCATCGGGATACGACAGGATCCACTCAATTGGCCATGTCACGTGCGCCGTGAACGCTGGACAATGGGCCATGTTAGTGACGGAGCTAGAACGCCGTGAACGGATCAAAGCAGAGCCGTGGCACATGACGTTATGTCCTTCCCGATCCATCGCCCAGGAAACTTGCTTTCTGGTTACGGGACAGGCACCGAGTAAATGCAGGGATGGTGAGCTCGCTAGGGTTGTCTCCTACCTCTGCCGCCGGGATTAGTCACTTGCGGAAGCGGCGGAGCTCATCGGCGATTCTCATGCGCGATCAGGGCCGATCGGAACGGCCAAAAATTGAGTTCCTTATGCAGCCGATTAAGAGGTGAGCAATCTGTCCAATTTTTCTGTATTTTCTGGTGCATGATTTTGGGTTGTGCTCGCTAAGATGAAAGCCTCCGCTTCCATTCTGGGTACCTAGGAACACCGTGGTGGAAGAGGTGAACGGCAGCGATATCCTGATGCAGCCGTGATACTACCCAGTGTCGCGTCTATGGTTGAGCTGAGTGCGGATGACCAGATCTGTACCGCTGAAGGGGCGGAGGGTGGAGGCCGAGAAGGGTCAGAGCATTAGGACAGATCAACCATATAGCTCTTGGGTGGAAAAGAAGGTATATGTCAGTTCTGCAGAACCACAAAATTTGTGCAACCAAATTATGATTATTCAGCAGAGAAAGTGATTTAGGCGCCCTCTGCTTGTAGAGATGGGGGCAAAAGCACTTAGGTGGACTGTCAAGTGCACTCTAGTTTGAAACAATCTGAGCATGCAAATTGTGTAAGGGAGTGGGTGCCTATGTTGGTACTGACCGGACTGCTAGGTGTGTGACCCTGTAAATATGGACGCAGGGCTGACTCGTCTATTAGTACAAGCTTTGGAAATTCAGAACTAGAATAAGCTGGGCAGGGACATTGCATGATTTTGTGGTTTGAAGTAATTAACATGTTGCCGCTAGTGTGTGAAATCAGGAAATTGTTAATTAACAAAGTTGTGCAAGGTGTGATTTGGCTATGTTGATTTTGCAGCTAAACCAAAAGTAGAAGATCAGGGTACTTGCAAATGTTTGCTAGCACTGTCTGTAAAACTATCCATGATATTCATATCTCTTTGTGGAGTTTTCTTGGTTGCAGAGTGAGGATAGCTACTGCTGCGCTAGGAAGGACACCATGTCCTAACTAGACTACTGCTCTGGAAAAGTCTATCCGTGGTTTGCCAATAATCCTGGGTACAATGCCATAGTGCCAACTTGGGGTAGAAACTTTGATTATGTTATTTGAAGCCAACGACTTCTACAACTTGTATTCGTGGGAGAACCGATTTGGCATTAGATACGACAAAGGGTATGCTAAATGTAGAGAGGACAAAATGCATGTGGGAGATTTTTTGTGGTTGTGTGCTATGGAATAATCGATTTATATCTTGTTAGTATTTGACAATATTTCCTGCAACAATTATCTCCTAAAAATTGTTTTCTCTTTGATGTTGTTTGTTTAGACAGGGAAAGGCGGGGGTTGATGAGAATGCCCTGCTCTCATCAGATTGTTGCGATCCAAGGTCAATGGTTGGTACATATAGCAGAACACCGCGAGGAGCACAACCACTCCTTGTCTCTTATGTTTGGACAAACAATACACTGGCCGTCGCCACAAGCACATTGATTTATACATTTGAGACCTAGTAAAATAGCATCATGGTAAGTTTTTGGATCCATGGAGAATGTGCCATTCACAGAAAGAGCCATAAGGAACTTGTGTGGGAAAATTAACTGTGATCAGGCCGAGGATGATTTGAGGAAGACTATGGAAGTGTTTGCGGAGCTTGATTTAAAGGATCGACACTTGACATATTATGTGGGCAAATGGAATAGCCAATTGCAGCACACATTATTTGGTGATGTCATAACCTTCGATACGACCTACAGGACAAACATGTATAATATTCCCTTTGTCCTGTTTGTCGGCATGAACAACCATTTTCAGAGCATTGTAGCATCGGTTTTGGTTCGTGATGAGAAGGTTGAAAAGCTTTGATTGGGTTTTCAGTGAATTCCTGAGGAGCTTGCAGCAAATTGCTGGGCAGGCTGGGCAGGCCAAACTGAGATTGCCTCGTCCCATGGGTTGGCTGTAATAGGAGCAGGTGCTGCAAAGCTGGGCGGGCCATGACCGATGTAGTCTCGCTGAAGCTCCGCTGGGGTACCTAAGCTTAAAGTGGTACATTAACTTGTGTGGTTCTGTTTTACAGGGGAGACCTCTAATGAGAACTAACTTGGCCATAGTGAGACATGCCGGGAAGATATATACATGAGAAATGTTCGAGCAATTTGAACATATACTACATGAGTGTGATGCTTACCAGGTTGTGGAGATCAAGAAAGGGAAGCTGTACGCTACCATGCACACTGAAGCAGAAAGGAGAGAGAAATGGTGTGGGGTCTCATATAAAGTGTGCTCAAGAGGAGTGTGAGTGTAGTCAATTCGCTCACATGGGAGTACACTGTGTTGAAGGTATGTAATCATGAGGTGCGAATGTCAGAAACTTTCAACTTCATTTTCAGGAGGTTTGCTGATTTGATGTTGATGATAATTGCAGGTACTAGACTTCATCCGCATTAAGGAAATCCCGAAGAAGCACATAGTGAAGAGAGGAACTAGGGACGCGAAGGACATCCTCCCACGTCATCTTACGCACTACCAGAAAGATCATGCCCATAAAAATCCTTTTAGCTATGGACATTTCAATATGTATATGCATGCCATGGAGCCTGTCCGTTTGGGTGAGACAAGTGTTGAGGCTTATGACCGTCTGATTTCTCTTTTCAAGAATTGCATGGTGAAAATGCAGCATTTTGTGGAGATTAGGAATGGGCTTGGACTGGAAGACAGTATTTCTGAAAACGGTGATGTTGTGAATCAAATTCAGACTGAAGGGGCACTTGTCGTTGCTGGGGACAGAGAATAAAATAGCCTTGGCAACGATGATGTTAATTCAACAAATGAGTCTCGGAACAGATTGGCAGGACTTTTGCCACCGACAAAGAGAAGGAGATGGGCAGGCGTGCGACCAGCAGAAGGAAGTGCCTTACGAAGGGTTGAGGAAGAGGACCAGGTTTTGCACTACTTGTCAGCAACAGGGAAACAAAAGGACTACGTACCCAGACCGCGGAGATGTACCATAGCAGGCTAGAAGACCGCTCGATGCAAGAACTGTGGAGTCGAAGGTCACCGGCAGAACAATTGCAACAAAGCAGCGGAGCTATGTCTGAAAGAGAGTTGACTGAAAAAGTAGGGATGTACCTGGGACAATACTTGCATGGTTAGGATAAATGGTTTATGTGTACGACAATTTGCAAATAATGCGGACCGTTTGTTGTAGGTTGTGTCCTCATGCTGAAGCTGCAAATTTCCTTTGCGTGTGTTCATACAAGTGTGTCTGAATGTATTTCTTGATACTTCTTGAGTGGAACTAGTCTGAAGAAACAGATTGTGGTCCGAATAAACTATACTGAATTTGTTGTGAGTTGGTCTGGGTTTTGATCTGGAGAATTATGATGTGGGTGGGGGTTGATCGTTCTACCTCCAGAATTATGTTTTTGGTACTGTATTAGAGTTTGTTGGGTAAATTGAAAGATTGTACTTATAGCTGAATGGTTCAAACAGTTCATTGCAAATTGCATTCAGAGCTGTCTGCAGACAGGTGTCTACTCCAAAATTCTGGTGCGGCAGACAAGGCATATGCACGAGTTCAAATTTTGAACGTCATGAGCGGAAAAGATTGATGCCTACGTATGGATAAGCGTTGGGAGAGGGAGAACTGAACGTATTGGCCCCTCCATTCATGTATTCAGCAGTCTAGATTTCTTCTCTTGAGAAAATTCAGCAGTTTAGATCGGTCCGTGTAACGGTTGGGAGCAATAAATGGGCTCCAACGTCGCCGTTCATCCAGAATCTCTGATTTGGCGGCCCATAATGTGTGCTTCCGTCAGAGTGGTAACAACGTGACTAACGGCGTTGTCTGTGACGTGGGTCATCAGCCCTGGTAAAGAAAAGAATACTTGGGCCTTCACGTGATGGGTCCACGATCTCGAGGAGAGCGAACGGGGATGATTCCGCGAGCATATGTGCTCGAGCACAGAACAGGACTTTCGGATCTGATCCTCCTTTTCTAAAAGATCTCGTTTGAGGCATTTCATTACTACCACATTTAATATCAAGTGGGTTATTCGAAGATTCAGCCGTTGCACGAGGAGCCAAACAATGCGTGCATTTGTTGAACGGTTTTGTCTCAGTATAATACAGTGACGTCCCTTTGCCCTGCTCTTATTAGTGTAAATACATCATATGCAACTTATTGGATGCATCGATGAGATATAGTAGGCCAACATCCACACGGTAAAACCATTCCTGCGTGGCGTGGCAAGGCCTAGATTGCATTTGCGTGAGGTAATGAGTGAAATTTTTGCGCTCATCGCACCGCTGTTTGAACCGGATAATGACGGAATTTCCGAGAAAGTAACTCTCATATTGACATGTGGGACTCACATTTCTAATTTTAGGGGTTCTATGTAATTAAATAAAATCTAAGGTGGCTTTCAGCAAAAATTCCTTATGCGCGGTGTACAACAAAGGTGTGTGAGACGTATCGCAGGATCGGTTCGCGAAATTTAAGGACCGTATTTGAAGCGGTGTTCTCTTTGGGACTATATTGAAGAATTTGCTTAATTTGAGGATCATTGTGGACATCACCACCAAGTTTAAGGACCATATAAGCATTTTTCTCCAAAATATACACTACATTGTGAAACGAAGAGCGTAGTGAGCTAATATGTAAGAAGTCGGTTTCTCCATAATAATTAAAAATTATTAGTTTCTGAACAAACAATGACAAGGCAATCAAGAGGCCTCGCGATGTTGCTTTTGGCGATGGCAGTGTCTACTGGTTAGAGAAGTCATGTTGTAACCACCGGACGTTACCTTTCTTTGATCTGGACGAGGATTTGTGGCATGCAGGTCTCATGCCACGCAGTCCCTCGTGCGTGCTTTTATTTTTGGCTTCCGATTTTTAAACTTTTATATCTTTGAAAGAGAAGTCCTAATTAAGTTTTGTTTTTGTATTCGCGTTTCTCGTGAAGACTGACGAGGATTTTCAAATAAGATCCAATTTAAATATATTTGATGAATTATGATAATGAACATCAAGTTTCAACTCTTGAAACTTAGTACGAGCGACTGAGAAAATCATGATATTTGTGCCTGCAACCAAGAATAAAAATGTCTTCAAAATTTATCTATGAAACTTGGTAAAAGCGAGCGAGAAAATCTAAAATTTCGGATGAAAAATCGGAAGTTTGAACGACTGAAACTCAAAACTTACCGTGCTCTCGTGCGGGATCCAACTACTTCGTGAATCGCAAGATAATCGAGTGGCCGGGTAGGGCTTGGCAGGTGTGTGCCCCTGCAAATTTGTGTCTTTGATCTTACACATCAATGCATCAAAATTTCAAAATGCAAGGCTTTTGCATCTCTCGAGCAAAAAAAAAAAGAAAAAAATGTACGATAAAAAAGTTTCAATAATAAAAAAAGTATACGCCTTTCACTGTTTCACATAGGGCCACTTATTCTTGCAACTTGCCGGGCAAGCAAAGCATAACCGGAAGTAAACAAACGATGAAAATAAAAGCCTTTGAAGCATTTTCATGCTAGTGCATGACGTAGACGTCGTATTCGACGGTGGCGTCGCCAGTCTTGAAGTCGAGCCAGTGCGTCCGGGCCTGCGCGTACCCGCGGGCGAAGCGGAAGGCGCCGGTGCCGCCGACGACGGGCATCTCGCGGACGTCGGTGAGCGGGCAGTTGCGGCCGAGCACGGCGAGCGTGCTGCCGTTGTAGGGGCCGGAGGTGAGCACGAGGTTCATGGTCTGCAGGAAGCCCAGCTCCGCCTGGTCCGCCCCCATGTACAGGCCCTGGGCGCGGCCGACGGCCGCCGAGCCGGGCTCCGGGCCCTCGGTCAGCGGGTCGTCCATCACGTTCACCATCCCGAAGAAGGTCCGCGACGACGGGTCGGCCGGACCCACCACCCGCACCGCCGACGGGGACGCGCCGCTCACGGTGTCGTGGAAGAAGAAGTGGAGGTGTGTCGGCGCCGCTGGGTCGGCGGACCGGCGATGCCCGTGGGACAAGGTCCTGTGGCCGGGCCCGTGCTGCAGCTGGGCTTCGCTCACCGCTGACAGCACCGTGAGGAGCACAAGAAACATCACCGCTCTCTTGGCCATTTCTTGAGCTAAGTAACTAGGTGCTTGAGTGAGTGTCTGTGACTTTGTGCGATCTTTCAAGTGTACCTCACCTGTCATTTATAGTGGGATGGAGGGAGTGTAAAGGAACATCAGCGACACGTGGTGGGCTCCAATTGGCGATCCAGAAAGCTGCTCTATGAAGTGGAGTGGACAGTGGTTGGGCAACGTGGACAATACTTTGCTTGGCCAGTGGTGATAGGCACCTGACCCGGGGAGCACTATGCAGAGGATCAGCGGTTATGATGCTGCTTTAGATTTTAGATTGTAGACTTTGTGGTTTTGGAGGTATGTCGTGAGTAGAGCTGGATCACCATATTTTTGTTGTCGGTGGCGAAATTAGAGCAACTCCAACGGGCCGACCCAAACGGACGGCGATTTCGTCCGCTATTTGTCCGTTCGGGTCGGCCGCCCGCCCGGCGTCCGCCGTCTTTTAGATTTGGGTCGGTAGCGCGCCCAACGCGCCGACCCATATGTGCCGACGTGGCCGGCTGGCCGCCAAATATTACATTGATTTGCATTCCAAACATATTGCCAAATAACATAGTTTACCGAATAAAATATTATAGTTTTACAAGTCGGATACAAATAAAAATGTTTCACATAGTTTTGCAAACGAATAAAAGAAGATACATCTATTGCACTCGAAATAGTCATCATAGCCGACCACTCCCTCTTTAATACGGTTGAAAAGATGCCTACTCATATGGAAACGACAGCGGAATTTTTGATGTTTGAACAACGGGTTTGTTGTATCATAGTAGTCCTTCCAAAGAAGGAAATGTTCGCTCTCTCGGTTGCGATTCAACGCCGGAAGGTGGCCCGGAATGGAGCCACGGAACAACGGCCGCTGACTGTTGACGTGGTGATGGACCAACACGGCAGCCAATATCTCCTCCTCGTCGTCGGACGACGAATCGTCGGAGTCGCAAAGGAAGTTATGGAAAAAGAACTCGTCGGCGGAGTCCATTTTCGTATCTTTGGCAAACTATTGAACAGCTTGCGGGCGTCGAAGAAGGAGACGGCCCGCGAGGGGAGTCGCGGCGTGCACGGACCAGCTAACTGCCCTACCGACGTCCGACGAGTGGGCCGGCGTCCGACGAGCGTGGGCGGCGAGGCGGCCTCTTTGTCGCGGGGCGGCTGTGCAGTGGGCGGAGCAGCGATGGGAAGCAGTTTGCTCCCAGGCGGCAAGACGGCGGTGGCGGGCGAAGGGGGAGTGAGCGGCGTTGTTGGGCGGATGTGCAGGCGGCGGCAGCTGACAGAGTCGCCGACAAAGAAGGGCGGCGACGTCGGCGACGAAGAAGGCGGGCGAGGGTTTCTTTTTGGCTGGGGGGTGATGGGGGAAGCCAAAATGAGTCACCGACCAGCAGGACCGGGGAGAGGAGAAGGCGAGCGTGCGCGCGTCCGCGCCGACGCAAATTCGGCTAAAAAATGGGCCGGTAATGGGTCACCCGCGGACGAAGGTCGGCGCGTTGGGCCGACTTTTCTGTCCGCGCCGACCCAAACGGACGGCGGCGGACGAAATGGGTCGCACCATTGGAGTTGCTCTTATGGAGGCAGAAATCAACAACATATGGGAATCCAACTGTACACCTTCACGTTTTTTCGTTTGAAGGATGGACGGGTGCGTACTTGGCACTTTTCGCACGGGATGTTATTCATCCGTAGTGGGGTTAAGTAGACCCCGCCATTCATCGACGATAATGGAACTTCCACGGATTAGATCGATGATCATGATGTGACCAAAATAAGGGTCATGGCGCACTCTTGGGGTAGGCATTTCTACCATTGAACTGTACTTGTAGTTAGCGACAGTGCATGTTGGAATTGCTGACATTTTTTTGCCATGAGACGTAAAAGACGGTCCGCGAGCATCATTTTTCTTTAAGCAAACTGCACGGTTGGTCGCGGGTGCCTAAGATATTCCACAGCATAGAAAATCCTGGCAGAAACATCCATGCATGAGATGTAACAATGGTCCTTACCAAAATCCACAAGCTTTTTATTGGATGGAAATTCTATAGTATTGTGTAGACTCTTTACCAAAAAAAAAAAAGGAAAGAATTTCGTAGACAAGGAAGGGTGCATAATGCTGGTCGTCACAGCCTTTGTGGTAGTGGGCCGATCCTGACTTCCTTTGGTGCTTGGCTTCCACGCCGAGCAACCAGAACTGAGAAAACTGAAAAGCACCCGTGCATGTCCCGTGGCAGTGGACGTAGAGCTGGACACGGTCGTGCTTGCCCAGGTGCACTAGCGCTAGTATTCGCAAAAGATTAGTGTCTCCGATGTCCGATTCAATGGCAGCAAAAAGAAGGGAAATGTGAAACAATCATATCAGTTGCACTCGTGGGTCGTGCTTGCCCAGGTCAGCTGCACTAGCTAGTGTCTTTTTCTCAAATCCAATCGCACCAAAGAGAAAGAAAATGTGAAACAATCCTATCAGTTGCACTCGTGCTTGTGATATTTCCGGAATGTTCAATATGCCAATGACGAACGAGTTGCTATCTATAACTGGAACGCGTACTAAGAATTCTAAACAAATGTAATACTAGTACTAATAGGAAACAACAAAATCTGGTTATGCATTGTTGATCAAGTAATATTTCTTACTCTCTCCGTCTAATAATATAAGAGCGTTTTTAACACTGGACGGAGGGAGTAACTACACCTCCGCTGTTCTTTAGCAATTCTATTTACTGAAAGTACTAGCTTTAGTACTGAATGCACGCCAAGACAGTGCCGAAGGATACTTATACTTTTATATAACTAGCAATACATGTTTCGTAGGGAATGTCATTACTGAGACCCATGCACATGATCTCCATACACAAAGATAAAACATAAAACATTTGAGTATTCTATGATAGTTTCCAGGAAAACTAACTGCACATATCACTTATATATGTATTTTAATACTATCATCGCCGACACTCTGCAAAAAAAAAAACTAAACTAAACTACACATATCAATTACAACTGTATTTCACTAATGTCGTCCATATACACACACTCGATTCATTAACTACCAGTCATCATGCATTCAACATGCAGGCAAATCAACTAGCGCTAGATGATTTCAATTTCACACATGTCAACTTAGTAGTTGGCTCTCCAGTACGAGACAAATATGAGGCCAACAGTTAATATGATAGTAGCAGTGTAAAGTATGAGACAATAATAGTTTACCTTCTTTTCAATTGGTCGTTTTCTGGAAATAGAGATCTCCTGGAGTAAATGTTGCTTGTTGTTTATTTACATACAATCAAAAGAGAAAACGGAATTAGAACATTTGCACCTGGCACAGAAAAACAAATTCAATAAACACAAGACAATTGCCTAAATATACCCTTCCACACTTCTCAGTTCTGTTTATTGTTCATCATCCATCGACGATTATTTTTATGGAAAGCAAGAGCTCTCTAATTGCTTTAGCATTTTGATTTAATCATTCCTTTCTTTTTGTGCATAAACACTTTACTTAATATACGTTCGAATTCTTTGTTTTCCTTGAAGAAGGAGAAAGCAGTTCGTCCAACTAGATTTAAAAGAAGCTGCTGGATCTTTCTCACCAAAAACACTGGAGCTGCTGGATTACCTCGCCTAATGTAAGTTGGAGCGACCGCGCATGACAGTGTGTTGCGAATGGACCGGCCCTGGTAGGTTCCATGTAAGTTTGTGTTTTCTCCTGTTTTTTCCTTCTTCTTTTTATGGAACCTACATGTAAAGAAAGTTTGTGTTTTCATTGGTTCCATGTAAAGTGAGTTGGAGCGACCGCGCATGACAGTGTGTTGCGCATGACAATTGTTTTTTCTTCTATTCTTATTTTCAAAAATACTGTACACACACACACACACACAATTAAATAAATAAATACATACATACATATATATAATTGAAAAAATAAATCCCGATTTTGGAAAAACATTAACATAACATAAAACAATTGTTAGATTAACTAAACCGATTGTTGATAGCATATTAAAACAAATTTGTGACAATTTAAAATGTTCACGTGTTTCAAAAAATGTGTGACTTTACAAAAAAGTTAATCATATATTTGATAAAAATGCTAAACATATATAAAAAAAATGCTTCAAATGTATACATGAAAAAAATTGATAGCATACAAAAAAATTGTGACATTCTAATTTTTTAACGCGTTTCAAAAAATGTATGTGAAACTATAAAATACTGTTAATCATGTATTTAGAAAATTTTAAACATATATCAAATAAATGTTTCAGATGTATATGAAAATGTACAATGTTTATGAAAAAATAGACATGAATTATGTATTTGAAAAAAATATTATCATTGTATTTGAAAATTTGATCATGTATTAACAAATGTTCTTGTCATATACAAAAAAATGTAGACATCAAAACATTAATTATAAAAATATTAATTGTCTACTTTGAAAATGTTAACATGTATAAATACGGTTTTACATCTACATGTAAAATGTATATAGAAGAATTAGGAATAATACAAATGACACCTCAAAAAATAGTAATAAGTCAATCAAGATGGTTCTAAAAACAAGGAAAAATTGTCAATTACCATTAAGAAAAACACATAGAAAGAAATAAAGAAAAAACCAAAGAAAACTGAATAAAAAGAAAGAGAAATGATGGAAACCATTGAATTGGTAAGAGAAACCAATGAAAAAGAAAGAGAGATGAAGAAACCAAAGAAAGAAACAACGAAATACAAAGAAACAATAACAAAAAAACTAATGTAAAACGAGCAAAATCCAAAGGAAAAAAGAAAGAAAATATTAAACCAGCAAAAACAGAGAAGAAAACAACCAGTGGAGAAAAAGAAACATAAGTTATGACAAAGAAAAAGGAAAACAGGAGTTACAACAAAGAAAAAAACGAAAATTCAAAGAAAACTAATGGAAAACCCCATGAAAACTTAAAACGA
This sequence comes from Aegilops umbellulata, assembly GCA_032464435.1. Lineage (NCBI taxonomy): Eukaryota > Viridiplantae > Streptophyta > Magnoliopsida > Poales > Poaceae > Aegilops > Aegilops umbellulata. The sequence continues at coordinate 634,060,513 of CP136057.1, read as the reverse complement.
GAAAATAATCGACAAAGGGAAGGAAAAAAAAAGGCAAACCAACCGAACACCATGGCCGGATGTGAATGAGAGAAGAAGAAAGTGACAAATATCTGGGGGTTTCATAGAGGGCAAAAGTGAGAAGAAGAAACGTTTGGGAGAGGTGAAATATGACAACACTTTCTTAAACCCGAGCTATGTTTTTTAGTCCGTGAGTATAGCAAGGTTGGGGGCGGTGCCCCTCCTCTGTCGATGTATAAATGCATAACCCACCTTTCCCCATCATCTTGAGCTTTTGGGCTTATGCCGTCATTGACCAGTGTGAGGTTCCACATGTCCCCGGCAAGATGGCCGGCTCCGCCACCTTGTACACACCCTTCTTGACGTAGCTGGTGTGGCGGTACGTGCTCCGGCATGGGCGTCCTTTAGGGCATCCATACTCGTGGTGTAAGTTGCCACTGTCATCCAATGTCACCATTGCGTTAGGCACAACATACATGCATATGTAGTAGATGGGGGGGGGGGGGGGGATGGTGCACCGCCCCCAGCCTAGAAGAAATGATTGAGGCTCTTTTAGGGACCTAAATTGAAGTAAATAGTCTTATTTTCCCGTAACCCCACCCCATCACCAAACTTCCATGCATCGACATTCACATATAGCTCCAACACTGGTATGTACCTAAGAGAATGAAAAGAATAGTCGATAAAAAATAAAAGGGAAGCAGTAGGATCGGATAGGCTGGTTATTTAGATGAAGAACCATTGTTATTTAGATGAAGAACCATGGCTCTGTGCAGGGAGTGCCTAGCTGACTGTGGCTTGGCTGACTTGGGTTTCACCGGATACCCTTTTACATGGGATAACAAGCAAGATGCTAATGCAAATATACAGGTAAGACTGGACCGAGCCACTGGCAATGATGACTTCCTGCAAATGTTTCCGGAGACGGTAGTAGAGCATGTGATCACGGAAGAATCGGATCATGCTGCACTGATCGTTCGGGCGGTCGTGTCACTGGACGCGAGCTGCAAGAGGATGGAAAGAGGGTTCCAGTATGAGGAGGCGTGGACGCGCCATGAACAGTATGAGGAAATGGTGTTGAGTGCATGGGAAGAGACCAATCAAGTGTTGGGAGGAGCGGCCGACATGAGTAAAAAACTCGGCGCAATGTCCAAGGCCATGCAACGTTGGAGTCGAGAGGTGTTTGGTTCACTGAGGAGGCAGATTTCGAAACTGAAAACACAGTTGCAGGAAGCTAAACAGAGGTCGCTCCACACGGATTTTTTTGGGGAGGTAAAAGATATTGAGGAGCAACTGCATGATCTATATGAAAAGGAGGAAATATACTATAGACAACGGTCCAAGATAGATTGGCTACAATGGGCGGATCAGAACACAAAATATTTCCAAAATCGTGCAACACACAGAAGGCGGAAGAACACGGTTAAATGTTTACTCAAGGAGGACGGGATGCGGTGCACATCAAATGATGAAATGAGGGAATTGGCAGCCAAGTTCTATGCTCATCTCTTCACTACAGAGGGGTCAGTGGAGGAAGACAGACTGTTACAACATATTGAAACTCTTGTGTCAGCGGAGATGAATACAAAGTTGACGGCGGAGATATCAGACACAGAAATTGAGAGGGCGCTGTTCCAAATGGGACCAACCAAAGCTCCTGGACCGGATGGTTTTTCGGTGATGTTTTATCAACGACACTGGTCGTTGCTAAAAAACGACGTGTGCACAGCGGTGAAAAACTTTCTGTATGGGGCAGCAACACCGGAGTGTTTTAATGATACAACCATTGTCATGATTCCCAGGGTCAACTCACCGGAGTTGATGGCACAGTTTAGACCGATCAGCTTATGTAATGTCTTGTACAAAATTGCTACGAAAGTCCTAGCTAACCGGCTCAAGGTGATCCTTCCAATAATGATCTCGGAGGAGCAAAGCGCATTCGGCCCAGGGAGGCTTATCACCGATAATATTTTGGTGGCGTACGAGTGTGTCCATGCCATAAGGAAGAGGACACGGAAGAGACCTTTATGTGCTGTAAAGCTAGATATGATGAAGGCGTACGACCGGGTCGAGTGGTCTTTTTTGGAGAGGATGATGATAAAGTTTGGTTTTGCTGATGCATGGGTTAGAATGATCATGCGCTGCGTCACATCAGCCCGCTTCTCTGTGAAGCTTAATGGAGGGATCTCACACATTTTTTTGCCGTCACGGGGTCTTCGTCAGGGGGACCCCTTGTCACCATACCTGTTTCTTTTTTGTGTGGAAGGTTTTTCAGCGCTCTTAAAACAGGCGCAACAGGCTGGTGATCTCAGGGGGGTATTGTTCGGGAGCACTGGCCCCATGGTAACCCATCTTCTGTTCGCAGATGACAGCATTGTGTTCCTTGAAGGCTCTCAAAATAATTTTGACACGCTTAAGGGCATTTTGCGGGCTTATGAGTTGGCTTCGGGTCAGAAAGTGAATCTACAGAAGTCTTCAATTTTATTCGGGAAAGGGAGTTCTGACACCCACAAAGAACATCTTAAGGAGGTTATTGGAATTCAATCAGAAGCGTTGAGCGAAAAATATCTGGGGCTCCCTACGGTAGTGGGCAGCTCAAAGGAAGGAACGTTCAAATATGTGAAAGAAAGTGCTAAGGGCAAGGTTACTGGATGGAAAGGACAGGGTTTGTCCAAGAAAGCACGGGAGGTGTTGGTTAAATCTGGCCTCCAATCAACCCCAACTTTTACCATGAGCTGCTTCCAACTTACCAAGAAATTGTGCGGGAACCTGACTTCTATCTCTTCGAACTTTTGGTGGGGTGAAGCAAACGGGGAAAAGAAGGTTCATTGGATAGCATGGAAGAAGATGTGCATGAGCAAGAAAGATGGAGGAATGGGTTTTAGGGATATGGAAGCTTTCAATCAGGCTCTCTTAGCAAGACAAGCATGGAAGTTGCTGCACTCCTCGGCTTCACTTTGTGCCAATGTTTTGAAGGCTAGATACTACCCGCACGGGTCCATTCTCAATGCTACCTTCCCGAGTGGAGGCTCGTACACTTTCAGAAGCATTCTATATGGCAGAGATCTTTTGATGGATGGACTGGTATGGCGAGTGGGTGATGGTACAAGCATACGTATTCAACATGATAATTGGATACCAAGGCAAGGTCATCTTCGGCCACTGGGCCAGGTGTATGTACATGGAATAACGCGAGTTTGCGATCTGCTGAATGAAGACGGTGATGCGTGGGATTGTGCCAAGTTGGATGTAATGTTTTCCCTAGATGATGTGCAAGATATACTCCAGATCACCATCGGAGGCCATGGTATGGCGGATGTTCCCGCCTGGAATTTTACAAATAATGGGCAGTTCACTGTCCGTTCGGCCTATCATCTATGCATGGAAAAGAGGCGAGCAAGAACCGGACAGCCGGGCTCGTCGTCGTCTGTAGCGAAGCACCAGGGGTGGATGGCGTTGTGGGGTGTCAATGCACCTAGCAAAGCGATTATACATGTGTGGAGGCTGGTGAAGAACGGATTAGCTGTAGGTGCAGAGCTTCTGCGGCGACATATCAAAGCCGGGGTGTTCTGCCCGGCTTGTGGGCGAGAGGAATCATAGTATCACCGGTTCTGGTCTTGCTGGCACTTGGTGAGGTTTTGGAAAGAGTTGGGCTCGGTGTTGGGGGTGAGGGTGGCGATCCCACCTGTCCCGGTGTGCTCCCAGAGTCGACTCACGGACTGGTTGTTACAGTGGCTGACAGAGGCAGACGAGGATTCAAAGTCTATGATGATACAAGGCCTTTACGCGTTGTGGCTTGCTAGAAATGACACACGGGAGGGAAGAAGGATTGAGGATCCGGCACATTTGGCGGCGCGAGTCAAGATACTGATGGATGAGTGGAGGACGGGCCATGAGGCCCGAGTTCCGACAGTGAAGCAGGTCATCAAAGAACGATGGAAACCACCGGAGAGTGGCTGGATGAAAGCTAATGTGGATGGGGCCATGGTCAAGGAAGGAACGGGAGGTGGTCTCGGTGTTATCTTCAGGGACGAAGACGGTGCATTCCGAGGGGCGGCCTCCCACTTTCTCCCAGACTGTCCAAAAGCTGAGACAACCGAGTTACTGGCGTGCCGGAAAGCGGTGCAGTTGGCGATCCAACGAGGTATTCAGAAACTGCACTTGGAGACGGACTCACAGGCAGTAGCCAAGATGATTGGAGAAGAGGGACGCAACTTATCGCCGGTGGGACAAATGATAGAAGAGGTGAAGAATATGATCCGGACTAGGGAGGAATTCAAGATCACTTGGGTCAGGAGGACGGCTAATGGAGCAGCCCATATACTTGCTAAGCTAGGTGTTACTTCTCGTACTTCAGGTTTTTTGGGACTTAGATCCCCCAGTTTGTATTCTCAGCACTGTTTCAGACGAGATCCCCACGTTGAGTTAATAAAGAGGGTTTTAACGTTCAAAAAAAAAAAGATCAATGTGCACCGTGTATTGCCAATGATTTTGTTTCCTAGAATACTGACTTTGGCCGCGCTTGGTGTGTACAGAAAGGCAGTACAAGTATATACCTCAAATATGTAAGTGTTGTCTTGAATTAAGATTCTTACAGGGATAGAACTTACCTCCCTAGTGTCTCTGGCGCGAACAATATTTCATTCTAGGAGGCTCATTCGAGCAACAGTAAGCGTTCCCTTAAAAATCACTCACGTGGAATGTTTGCAGGAACTACCATGTTATAACAAAGAGATTTATCATGCTAAGAAAAAATAATTATCATGTTATAGCAGTTGGAATTCACGTAGGTTCCAGGATTTGTCATGTTGCAGCAGCAAAAATTGGCATGCATTTTAGGGATTTGTCATGCTGCGGCAAAGAGAAATGCCAGGCTAAGAAAAGGTGAGTTGCCCACATGCTCACCAATTGCCATGCTACAGCAGAGCGAATTATCATGCCACGTAGATACATTTTTGTACATGCTTTTAGTAATTATTATGTTACGTCATAAGGGAGTGTTATGCTACACACGGGATCATTTTGTTAGGAGAGTATATGAGAGCGAACGTTCGTGTCATTCTCTCAGGAGGATGCATTGGGAGCGAACAAGATTGCCACCCTCGTCGCTTTGAGATTGGCATCCGGAATTGGACGCACCAAAGGGCGTTCCCTCAAGAAAACACAGTAAGCTTTTTGTTGAATTATTGTTTAACATTTTTTGGCCAAAAAGATCTGTTGTTTTTCTCGCAAAAAAAAATCTATTGTTTGACACGAGTTTCAAGCTTTGTTCGTGTTGTGTACAAAAAAAGCTTTGTTCTTTAGGAGGCCCTCATACCCGGCTGCTACTAGGGTTCCTTCTGCCTCCCGCCGGCGCCAGCGCCGGTCTGCCTCGTCTCTTGTGGCTTTACGGCCATCGTGGCTTTGTGGATCTCCGTCATTGCCGATGGGAGGGCTTTATGTCTAGATGTTTCTCTGACTTTTCTTAGGGTTTGTGTTCTGCTCAGAGAGATGAGGTGGCGGCGGATCTTTGAGTTTCTCCGCGCCTAGTCCCCATCCCGGTGGTGCTTCTAGCGTCATTTGAGGGTGTGTGGTGACTTGTCTCTGGCGGATCGTGAGATTCGGTCGGCATTTGTTTTCGATGGATCTACATGGATCCGGTCTTTATTCATGTGTGTTCATGTGTCTGCAGGTTGGATGCTTCCGATCTAAGCATCTTTTCAACGGCGATGGTTGCTATTCTGGTGCGCTGGTCCTACACGGCCTTAACATGACGACTTCCCGACGGTCTACTACAACAAGTTTTGACTGGCTCTAGAGAGGGAGGGGCGATGACGGCGGCGCGCCTTTGGCTCGCTTCTGTGCTTGTAGTCATCGATAGGTAGTCGACGAATCTGGGTGCAATTTTTATTATTTCTTGTGATGATGAATATATTGGAAGTTTTCTCACAAAAAAGAAGCTTTGTTCATGTTTAACCACAAATATAAGGCAGGCTTCCCCCGTGCTGCTAGCTCTTTCCTATTGACGGCACAAGGCGAATATTACCTGGACCAGGCCTGAGGCTGACTCTCTCCTTCCTCTTCTGATCTTTCCTTTTGAAAGCGTCTCAATACGAGGGCAATGGCAAACGCACCACCGCACGGCCTGCCCAAGAACTTCCATGTTTGCACCATGCGTCGTCCCTCGTCCGCGTATATATACGGGGTGTCGCCTCCGCCATAGCACACACCAAATCTTCGCATCATATCGCGCCGGCTGATTCGTAAGTGCCAGCTTCGCTAGAGCCAAGAACGCGAGTAGCTAGGTCGACTGCTTGATCGGGTAGCTGCAGCCATGGTGTTCTCCAGGGCCGCCTCAGACACCGACGTGTCGGTGCACTCCACGTTCGCCTCGCGCTATGTCCGGTCGTCTCTCCCGAGGTATGCTCATATGCATGTGTGCCCTGTTGTTCTTCTTGCTCGATGCTCTCGTGGTCTGTTCTTACTAATCGACCGGCTGGTGGACAGGTACCGTATGCCGGAGAAGTCGATCCCCAAGGCGGCGGCGTACCAGATCATCAACGACGAGCTGATGCTCGACGGCAACCCGCGGCTGAACCTGGCGTCGTTCGTGACGACGTGGATGGAGCCCGAGTGCGACAAGCTCATCATGGCCTCCATCAACAAGAACTACGTGGACATGGACGAGTACCCCGTCACCACCGAGCTCCAGGCACGTATTATTCCGTTTAGAAATTTACCCTCACAGAAGTAGCTGTGGTTTGTATTGACGTTTTTGTTTCCTTGTGCGGCATTGCATTGCATCGCAGAACCGGTGCGTGAACATGATCGCGCATCTCTTCCACGCGCCGCTGGGCGAGTCGGAGACGGCCGTGGGCGTGGGCACGGTGGGGTCGTCGGAGGCCATCATGCTGGCGGGGCTGGCCTTCAAGAGGCGGTGGCAGAACAGGCGCAGGGCCGAGGGCAAGCCGTTCGACAAGCCCAACATCGTCACAGGCGCCAACGTCCAAGTAACTCCTAGCTCACGAATCCTCTTGTAAGTTGAGAATTCCTATGAGGTGCAGGTTGAGATTTGGGTTGCGATGCTCTTGTACGTAGGTCTGCTGGGAGAAGTTCGCCAGGTACTTTGAGGTGGAGCTCAAGGAGGTGAAGCTGCGGGAGGGGTACTACGTGATGGACCCGGAGCAGGCGGTGGAGATGGTGGACGAGAACACCATCTGCGTGGCGGCGATCCTCGGCTCCACGCTCAACGGCGAGTTCGAGGACGTGAAGCGCATCAACGACCTGCTCGAAGAGAAGAACAAGGAGACAGGGTGGGAGACGGCGATCCACGTGGACGCGGCGAGCGGCGGCTTCATCGCGCCGTTCCTGTACCCGGAGCTGGAGTGGGACTTCCGGCTGCCGTGGGTGAAGAGCATCAACGTCAGCGGCCACAAGTACGGCCTCGTCTACCCCGGCATCGGCTGGTGCGTCTGGCGCGGCAAGGAGGACCTGCCGGACGACCTCGTCTTCCACATCAACTACCTCGGCACCGACCAGCCCACCTTCACGCTCAACTTCTCCAAGGGCTCCAGCCAGGTCATCGCGCAGTACTACCAGCTCATCCGCCAAGGCCTCGAGGTAACTATATACCTAGCTCATGTCATGAGTCACATCCATCGATTGGGAGGAGACTTTTCATCTTAATTACACGATGGATGCAGGGGTATAAGAACATCATGGAGAACTGCCACGACAATGCCATGGTGATCAAGGAGGGCCTGGAGAGGACGGGCCGCTTCAACATCGTCTCCAAGGACCAAGGCGTGCCGCTGGTGGCCTTCTCCCTCAAAGACCACAGCCGCCACGACGAGTTCGAGGTCTCCGACATGCTGCGCCGCTTCGGCTGGATCGTGCCGGCGTACACCATGCCCGCCGACGCGCAGCACGTCACGGTGCTCCGCGTCGTCATCCGGGCGGAGTTCAGTCGCACCCTCGCCGAGTGCCTCGTCCTCGACATCGACACCGTCATGAACCAGCTCGACGCGCTCCCGTCCAACGGCGTCTGCAGTAATAAGCAGTGATGATTAAGAGTCTCCAGAATATAATTGATGGTCATGGTGTGAAACTACCGTTCTTATCTTGCTGATTCGAGTGAAAGCTATGATTGTACTAGGTTTGGTTTAGGCAGATTGTAACCAAAATTTTGCTGTGGCTTTTATGACTTGGACAGTTTGCAATGCAGTGATAGTAGTATTTCCGTCAAAGCTATAAAGGTTTTATTACAAAGTAAACCATGGGTGGTGTCTTGTTCTCTCTCTTGTTTATGAATCTCACAAGAATTCGGCCCATCCTGGCCCATGAATCTAAATGACCGTAAAAAAGCTCTTATATTGTGGGACGGAAGTCTTGTCGGGAAGGCCTTGGCCATTGCCGGCGCCGAGATCACCCGGAAGCACTTCCTGGGAGCCATGGAGCACGCGAGGCGGAGCATCAGAGGGCGGGAGCTTCGAGGAATAGGCGCCGGCGCAGCTGCCGCCGTCACGGGTAGTAGGCCCGCCGCAGGGGCATTTGGAGCCTAAAAAAATCTAGGATTTGTAATTTGCATAAATGTTGCAAGACTTTTTCTTTCAGAAAATTTTTCAATCTATTCATCTTCAATCATGGCAGTACAACGAACACCAGAAATAAAAATTACATCCAGATCCGTAGACCACCTAGCGACGACTACAAGCACCGAAGCGAGCCGAAGGCGCGCCGCCGTCATCGCGCTCCTCCATCGCCGGAGCCGGGCATAACTTGTTGTAATAGACAGTCGGGAAGTCGTCGTGCTAAGGCCCCATAGGACCAGCACCCCAGAACAGCAACCGCCGCCGTTAAAAAATAGCGTAGATCGGAAGGATCCAAACGAAAGACACACGAACGTGGACGAACAATGACGAGATCCGAACAAATTCACCAAAGATAGATCTGTCGGAGACACACCTCCACACGCCCACTAACGATGCTAGACGCACCGCCGGAACGAGAACTAGGAGGGGAGACATTTATTCCATCTTTAGGGAGCCGCCGCCGTCTCGCCTTCCCGAGTAGGACACAAACCCTAACAAGATTAAAAAAAAACTAAAAACAGAGCCCTCCCGCCGGCCCTTGCCAGGATCCACCGCGCCTCCGTGGCCCTACGAAACATGCCAAGAGCCGTGAAAGAAAAACATAAACATGTAAGTACAAGGACCTGAATCAGTTCATGCTTACACATAAAGATATCCATGCAGCAATGCATTTTTTTTTCTATCCTAAAACTCCATCTTTACACGAATTTGGCACAGTACGTAGGGCAGAGTTTTGCTAAAAGAAATACGAGAATATTCTTAATGAATATGTCCTCTGAAATTCAGTCCAGTGATTCGTGCACGAGTCTCCGCTAGAAAATCTTTATACTTTGTATAAAACAAAGTACAATAGAAGTCACTCACGTACACTCAACCCTATGAACGCATACACGCACACCCTATCCCCTGTGAGCACCTCTGAGAGCCGGCATAACATTTTGATATTTTACAATGTCACATAGGCGCCTCACAGTTGACGTGAACATCTCCTCCAAGTGCACATTGCCGGAAGACTAAATAAATTCAGAAATAATGCGAGCACCAATGTCTGACTAGGGTTTGAATCCTCGTAGATTTGGATATGTCCTCCTAAACCACACCGTTCGCCAGACGAAAAATGTTTGGCAAGAGTGATGTGCACCGGATCGCTAATTTTTGGCAGGTTGTTAAGGCATGCAACTGCAAGTATCACATAACTAACGAAAGTACATCCAATAACTAACAACTCTCTAAGACAGATGCACACCCAGGAGTATGAAAGAGGAGTTATATACATACACACACATGCTTCCATGGCAGAAAAGCGAGCCCTTTGGTTCATAAATCATGCCATGGTTTGCTATGTGGCAATCTTCCTATAGGTTGCCATCCATGTGTTATGATTGGTATCTATGCTCAAATTTGTTTTTTTTTCATATTCGTCTACCGCAACTTCAACAGTTTGGAGCCATCGACCGAGCCGCCGTTGTCAAATGCATGCTTTGAACTGTGGTCAAATGCACAATGTCTTTTACAAATTCGGCATGTGAAATGCATGCTTGTAATTCAACGACATCAATGTGTTATGTATACGTCAATACGTGTATATGCATGTTTTGAAATTTGGATTCATCTAAAATGTGTTACATAATAACATTCATTATTTAATGCATAATACTTCTGATATTCATATCAAATCTGCGCATAATACTTCTTATATTCATATATGTACCAAATGTGCAATGCTGCCACTGTAGCAAAAAACGCCGCCATGGCAGTATTGTTATTTGCCCTGCACAACATATTAGTAACATGTGTGGTACCAATATACTAATAAACTAGCAGCATGCAACGCTTCCACGCACTTTAAGTTCTCTGTATCATCGGCCGAGTGCGAAATTCCCACATGCCATACATTCTCTGTATCATCAGTCGCGTGTGACTCTGGACGAGTGTGCCGGCGTCAGGACAAAGGAGCTGGCCGGGGCACCGAGGCGTCTTATTGGTCGCGGTAGCGTCGAGGAGGTAGGTGTGGGAAGCTTTCGGTGCCCCGGCGGCAAGACGGTGGTGGCAGCGACGTGGGAGGTGGCGGTGTTGGGGGGAAATGTTGCGACACCGGCTGCTGGCAGAGGCACTGGAAAATGGACGGCGGCGGCGTCGACGAAGGAGGCAAGCGAGGGTTTGCTGTTGGAAAGGGAGAGGATGGCCAATGTGTCACCGACTAGCCGGCCAGGGGGAGGAGTAGGCGGGCGCCGCACGCGTCCGTTTTGTGTCCGCACCAACGCAAATGAGGCTTAAAATTGGCCTGGGAATGGGTCGGCAGGCGGACGAAAAGCGGACGCGCGTCCGTTTGGGTCGGCGTGTTGGGCCTACTTTACTGTCCGCGCCGACCCAAACGGACGCACGCGGATGAAATGGGTCGGCGCGTTGGAGTTGCTCTAAGAACGCATTCCCTAGGTGCGTAACTGTGAGATGCTGAGAACACTGCCATGTGTACCTATCAGTATTCAATATGTTGAAATCCCTAATGTTGTTCTATTAGCTATGCCAACATTTTTTGAGGGTTCTGATACAAGCTTGTCACCATCATTGGACCTGGCTCTCTCTAAGCTCATGATTTCCCACTGCCAAAATCTAGAAACTTTATGGCAGGAGTGTTCTCTATCTGCATTTGAGGAGTTGTCCATTCAACAATGCGCAAGCCTGTCATGTCTATCGGAGGATTCATATGGTTCACTTGCCTCCCTTAAGACCCTTGAAGTGTTGAAGTGCCCAAATTTGGTGACAGGACAAATCAGGTTGCCCCCTACCGTGAAAACAATCACTTTAGGCTTTGTTCGGTTCCATGGGAACCAAACCTCCAGAGGATTATACCCACGCAGGGATTTGGTGACACCCACCCTGTCACCCAATCCCCTAACTCACAGCACCTAAACACACTCACACATACACACACATATCCCCTGTCTATTCGGTTAGTCCCAGCAACCATAAGTCATTATCCAAGAAGCAGACTAAGAACCCTAGAAATTAGAGGATGAGGGGAAGGAAAAATAGGGGAGGAGCGCGGGCTTACTGGTCCACCGTCGGGGAAGAAGCACGCCGGCGATGGGGTCGTTATGGTCACCATAAAGCTTGCGGTGGTTCTACTCTGAGTCGCCGTCGAGCTCGCGCCGCCGCTGCTGTTGGATGAGGTGCTGCTCGTCGGAGAGGGGGAGGGAGGAGAGGGGGAAGTGCCTTCTCTGGCGCCGGCGCCACCACGAATCAAAAGAGGGAAAGATGAGTTGGGGAGAGAGAGAGAGAGAGAGAGAGAGAGAGAGTAATCGAGCGGGGGTTGATGTGGACACAGACCTAGGGTAGGGTAATAGGCCTGACCTATACGTCCTACCTAAAGTTCTTGTCCTAAGAACAAAGAAGTTCAAGAATCAAAAGAAGAGGTCCAACAAAGGTGTCGAGCGAAGTCCACTCGACCTGTCAATCACTCGGAGACCTCTCGTACCCAGGTCATTCGACCATAAAACCACTCGACATATTAGAAGACCTAAAGCCGCTCTGTGCAGCAACGGTCGGACATTTATTAATATCCTTAATGATCATTTGTAGCACTTTAATACAGGCGTTACCTGTAACGCCTCCTCTTAATGTACATTGAACCCTGTGTAACGAAGGGGAGCTGGGGTCCTGGCGTACTCTATATAAGCCACCCCCCTCCTCTGGGACAAGGGTTCGCACCCCCTGTAACTCACACGCGCATAATCCAGTCGACCGTCTCCGGGCTCTGAGACGTAGGGTTGTTACTTCCTCCGAGAAGGGCCTGAACTCGTAAGCCTTGCGTGTACAACTCCTCCATAGCTAAGATCTTGCCTCTACATTCCTACCCCCCTATTCTACTGTCAGACTTAGAACCACGACAGTTGGCGCCCACCTTGGGGCAGGTGTCTTAGCGACTTGTTGGAGAAGTTGCAATTTTTTCCGATCCCCTTCATCATGGTTTCAGGTGGAGTTCTGCCTGAGGGCCGCGAGATCCGTCTCGGCGAGCTCGTGTTCGTCGCCGACGACTCCGCTTGGCTTCAGGACGCTCCACTCGACGTCGACGCGATCCCCGTCCGCGGGGCAACGCACTTTCACGCGTGCATCCGTGGCGTCCTCTTGCGGCAGCCGTCGACCCAATATCGGGCGGCTCTTGTGGCGTCCTCCCTCCCTGTGGACCGCCGACGCAAACGTTTCGGTCGGTCGAGGCTTCAGAGGTGGGTGAGGCACGCGGTGGCTCGTCAATCGGCCACCCCCCTAGTCGCGGCGATCGAGCCCGACGAATCTCTCTACGACCTGTTTGACCTTTCGACTAGCTCCGCAGAGACTACATCCGAGTGCGACATCAGTGATCCTGCGGCGAAGGTCTTGATGGTCGATGGACCATGCAATCCCCCCGGTTTTCCCCGCGCCGATGGTGGCGACGGCGGAGGCGATCCGTCGCATGCCCATGAAGAGTACTTCCCCGAGCCCCTCACTTCGCTGCAGCAGGAAGAACTTCGCCGCTGGAACATGGATGCGCTTCACACTCCTATCGTTGGAGAGACCCATGAGGCCCGTGCCTTAGAAGACACGCGCTTGGACAATCTGGCTGAGCGCACTCGACTGGAGAACCTCCAGCGAGCACTCGACGAGTGAGCGCGACAACAGGTTCCAGAATCCAGTCGACGTCAGCTCTTTCCACCTCCGACCCAGTTATATCGAACTCCGATCCAAAATCTTACAACTGCGGCTCGAATAGCAGAGTCAATTCAGCCTTCCTAGTCGGAAGCCGGCAGAGGTCTAATGTAGATCAGAGCTTTACTTCGAGCAGTGGGAGAGCAGAATACAGCTGTGTCGCAGTCACGAAATAGGATCCATAGCAGGCCCATTGTTGCAGATACAGTCCAGTCGGCTCACAGCCCAAGATCGCCCTCGAGGCGTGAGGGACGTGGAGACCGGCGTGACCAGTATAGAAACCATGAGCAGTATGATCACCGACTCGATCGTGATGATCGTCGTCAAGTGCCCACACCTTCCCCAAGGAGTGGGTCGTACGTGCCTCGGAAGCAGGATGACAGACGCCCTCACAGTGTTGGGCGAAGGATTCCAGTCGACCCCAGGGAACCAGGCTTTAATGCGAGATCCATTCTCGTTCAAGGTTTGGTCGACAGGAACAGCGCGCACAGAGAAGGCCCCGACAGGGATTTACCAGCAAGCAGCAGAGTACATGTCTCAGGTCCAGAGTGCTTCAGCAGAGCCATCAGGGCCGTAGTGATTCCTCCCAACTTCAGGTTGGCGACTGGAGTCAGTAAGTTCACTTGGGAGTCCAAGCCTGACACTTGGCTCGAGGATTACCGAGTGGCTGTTCAGATTGGCGGCGGCAATGATGAAGTGGCCATGAAACACTTGCCTCTGATGTTAGAGGGCTCGGCTAGAGCGTGGCTAAACCAATTAGCACCCAGCAGCATTTATACGAAGATCTTGCCCGAGTGTTTGTCAGAACCTTCGAAGGAACATGCAAGCGACCAGCAGGGTTGACAGATCTGCAGTCTTGTGTGCAGAAGCCGAATGAAACTTTGAGGGATTATATCCAGCACTACTACGAAAAGGGCTATAGATGATATGGCCACTAATAGCGCACGAGACATGTGGTGCGCCATTAGTATATACTAATGGCGCACCATGTGTTGGTGCGCCATTAGTGTGCAAATACTAATGGCGCACCACATCCACGGTGTGCCATTAGTACAATTTTTTTAATTTTTTCAAAACTACTAATGGCGCACCGTAGGAGTGGTGCGCCATTACTAGTTGATGGGATGGTGCGCCATTAGTAATTTGGCCCAAACATTCCCCCGAATGCACCCCCCGTGGACCGCCTTTTCAGTTTCAAAAAAAATAAAAGAAAATAATAGAAATATCAAAAAAATAAAAGAAAATAAGATTCCCATGTGATATGTGGTCTAGTTGTTAGCAAAATTTACAAACATGAATTTTTGACTTTTTTGCAAAATCTCTCGAGAATTTGTAAAAATGGGCATAACTTTTGCATACGAACTCGGATGAAAAAGTTTTTTATATGAAAAATCATCTACTCGAAAAGTTACATCCAAATTTAACGGGGGATCCCCGTTAAACATTTTCAAAATCCTCAAAAACCTAACAGAAAAAAAGATACGGGGCTTTTAAGATCTAGAAAGGCAAAAAAATTCAAAAAAAATCAAACTTACTAATGGCGCACCTGCCCATGGTGCGCCATTACTATCTTCCCGCCTTCAAAATTCAAAATAAGTCAAAAAAAATAAAAAAAGTTACTAATGGCGCACCTGCCCATGGTGCGCCATTAGTATCTTCCCGCCTTCAAAATTCAAAATAAATGAAAAAACAAAAAAAATGTTAGTAATGGCGCACCTGCCCATGGTGCGCCATTAGTATCTTCCCGCCTTCAAAATTCTAAAAAAATAAAAAAAATAAAAAAAAGTTAGTAATGGCGCACCTGCTCGCGGTGCGCCATTACTATGCTGTATATATGGCTGGGCGTGGTCCTCTCCTCCTTACCTCTTCATTCTTCTCCTCCACTCCATCTCCTTCTCTCCTCCACTCCATCTTCCCTTCTCTCCTCCACCATACTACCCTCCTTCCCTCCGACGACCTCCTCCTCCTCTCCGGCGACCTCCTCCTCCCTCCTCTCCTCCCCTCCCCTCCCCTCACGATTTCTCCTCCCTCCTCTTCGGTGAACTCCTCCTCCCTTCTCTCCGGTGAGCTCATCCTCCGGCCCCCTCCTCTCCGGTGAGCTCCTCCTCCCTCCTCTCCTCCCATCCCCTCATGGTTTCTCCTTCCTCCTCTCCGATGCTCCGGTGAACTCCTCTCCGGCGACCTCCTCCTCCTCTCCGGCGATGTAGGCGAGTGCCTCTCCGGTGACCTCCTCCTCTCCGGCGAACTCCTCTCCGGCAAAAGAACACGGCAAAAGAACGTATAAGATCCAAAAATAGGAACAAAATTTGAAATAATATCGTGCCAAAAAAGAGCAAAAAAAACGAGCAAAAAATGGGCAAAAAAATCACGATCCAGATCCAAATTCAAAATTCAAAAATAGCAATGGCGCATGGTGGGGTTTAGACGGTGCGCCACTACTATTTTCCCGCCTTCAAAATTCAAAAATGCTAATGGCGCACCGTGGCCTATACTAATGGCGCACCAGTGGCCTATACTAATGGCGCACCGTGGCCTATACGAATGGCGCACCAGTGGTGCGCCATTAGTATACCAGATACTAATGGCGCACCAGTGGTGCACCATTAGTAAAAAATACTAGTGGCGTGATACTAATGGCGCACCAGCGATGCGCCATTAGTAGGCAAAACTGGTGCGCCATTAGTAGCCCTTTTCCTAGTAGTGCAGATATGGATCACACTGCATCACATAGTAGAGAACGTGTCCGATCATCAGGCAGTCTGTGCCTTCAAGGAAGGCGTCAAGTATAGTGAGTTAAATCTGAAGTTCGGTCGGACCGGAGACATGTCTCTGAGTCGAATGATGGATATTGCCACAAAGTGTGCCAATGGTGAAGAAGAGGATCGACTCCGGAGTGGCAAGCACAAATCAGTCGCCCATGAAACCGGAGGAGGAAAATCCAGTCGGAAGCAGAAGCGCAAAGCCGAGCCAGTTGCTCCTGGAGAAGCCTTGGCCGTGAATCAAGGAAAGTTTAAGGGAAAACCCAAAGGGCCTTGGAACCCCAAGAAAGTGAAAGACCAAGATGGAAATGATGTGTTGGATTTGCCGTGCCACATTCACACAAAGAAAGATGAAGAGGGTAAACTCATTTACCCGAAAATAACTACTCGACAATGTCGGCTCTTGATCCAGCAGTTCCAGGGGAAACAACCCAAAGATAAGGAAAAGGAGTCGGACAAAGTTGAGGACAAAGAAGATAGTGATGATGGATACCCCCAGGTCAATTCCACCCTGATGATTTTTGCTGATGTTGAAAGCAAAAGTCGATTGAAAGTTATCAACAGAGAAGTGAATATGGTCGCTCCGGTGACACCCAGTTATCTGAAATGGTCTCAGACTGCCATCACATTCGACCAGTCCGATCACCCGACGCACATAGCCACCCCTGAGAGGCAAGCTTTGGTGGTCGACCCAGTTGTCGAAGGCACTTGACTGACTAAAGTTTTGATGGATGCTGGCAGTGGCCTGAATATACTGTATGCAGAGACGTTGAAAGGGATGGGCATTCCGATGTCTAGGCTCAGTACTAGTAATATGAGTTTCCATGGAGTCATTCCAGGAAAGAAAGCTGAACCACTCGACCAGATTGCTCTTGATGTGGTTTTCGGTGATTCCAAGAATTACCGCAAAGAAAAGTTGACGTTTGAAGTTGTAGATTTCCAGAGCGCTTATCACGCTATTTTGGGCAGGCCAGCCTATGCATGTTTCATGGCTCGACCATGCTATGTGTACCTCAAGTTGAAGATGCCTGGTCCCAAAGGTGTGATCATTGTTACTGGCAATCGGAAGAAGGCAGAAGAGTGCTCCCAGAAAGGCTTGAAAATCGCCGATGCTCACACTAGTAGAAAACGGGCCTATTGTCCCGGTTCGTAAGGGCCTTTTGTCCCGGTTCCTGAACCGGGACTAAAGGGTCGTTACTAATGCGTGCTGAGCCTAGGCAGGAGGGCCTTTGGTCCCGGTTGGTGGCACCAACCGGGACCAATAGACCTCCACGCGTCAGCATTTCTGTGGCTGGGTTTTTTGTTTATTTAAGGGGGGGGGGGGTTGGGGGTTTTGGGGAGTTAATTTAGGTATTTCATATATTGTGTTAGATAGCTAATTAATAGAGAGAAGTGTCCTCTCTTATGTCCGTGCTTGGTCGACGCTACGTACTATACATACGTATAGAGAGGACTAGACTCGCTAGCTAGCTAGTAAGCAAACGAAGGAAACAGAAGATCGTCATGAACATATATGCATACAGAGAGAAGTGATATCGACCACCTCTCCTTCTCCGAGAGATTGGTCGAACAACAAGTTCTCGTATATCTATCCGACACTACCGGCTACATATATACAATAATTATCTCTTACAAATATAATCTCCTAAATTACAGACGCATGGTCCACATAGTATTCTCCGTCTTCAGCGATCACGTGGTCAAGAAAAAATGCCGCCAATTCCTCTTGAATTGCTCGCATGCGATCTGGTGCTAGGAGTTCATCCCGCTGCCGAAACATCTAATTTGAAGAGGGGGTCAATACATACATACATACATACATACATATATATATATATATATATATATATATATATATATATATATATATATATATATATATATATATGAATGAATGAATGAAACTCAACACGAATGATGGTAATAAACTAGAATTGTGAATATTATTTCTTACGCACTTCATATTGTTCGACAGAGTACCCGCTCCGCTCACAGGTCGTGTGGCGGATGGACTCGCAAACGTAGTATCCACAGAAATCATTCCCTTGGTCTTGCCACAACCACTTTACAAGAAATAGAGGTCAATCAAACAAATAAGCAAGAATGCCAAATGCTATTGATGAAACTAGCGCTTGAATCAATAGCTAGGAGACGCGCGGAACATTCTACTGTAGTACTTACTTTCGGGTATCTAAATTGCAGTATCTTTGGCAGTCCCAGAGATTTTTTGGTGAATTTTCTCCAAACCCTGTCAGACAAAAGAAAACAATTACTTGATATCAGGAAATGAACAAAGTTGCTGATATGGTGGATAATGATCGATTTAACTTACTTCTCGAGGATTTCAGTCATGTCCGCATACTCCTGGGGATCTTTTCGTTTAGAGTCCAAGACAGTTACTACTCCGTGCTCAAGCCTAATCTCTAGGAGAATATAGTGGTACCTGCGCACGCATGCATAACTCATCAATTACATTAATATAACCTGGACTAATATATAAGGGAAACCGAATATGCACAAGACAGTAACACTCACTTGAAGTTGTAAGGAAAGAGTATTATATCTTTGTTTTCATTTATTTTGAATGATCGTAGCAAGTTGGCCTCGGTATCTGCGGCACGATGTTCAACCTCAGTTGCATCTATGAGATATGTGTTAATGAACCCAATATCACCGATTTGTCTTTTCTTCAATTCGGCGATCTTCAATCTGCATAATATAGTGAGGATAATTATAAATACATGCAATGAAAGAGCTGAGCTATGTAGAGAGACTTAATGACAGAAGTAGTAGTACTTACAGATAGTAGCAGGTGACCGTTGCTTTATCGAGGGCCAATTGATTGAAAAACTGATAGAACTCCTCAAATGGAATAGGCAACAGATCAATTCCAACGAGGTCATGCTCCAGTTTAACTCTCACATACAAAGTACTCCTCCCCCAGACTCTCTGCAGATTTTCAAGTACCAATCATGCAATCTTTGCATCATAGTTGATAGAGATCTTTCATCTTTGACGAGAGGCTTCCCGTACTCGTATCTGTGTATCTGCACGTCCATGAAATCATAATGTACATCGTCGGGCAGGTAATCTCCAAGATTACTATAACCGGGCACCATCCTCGGATCGACGATGTCGCTAGGCACCTTGAGGGGGGGCACGATTGATTCCCTTGTTCGCCGAGATGGGCAATTTGTTTCCCAGCTGCTCGTCGTTCTTTCATCCTTTGATCACTGACTGTACTTCCCGACCGCTCCGCTTCGGCCCATGTCTTTCCAATAATGTGCTCATAGTTGCCTTTCGGCGGAGACTTGGGTGGTTTTGCCAGGGCAGCCAGAGTGCGCTTCGCTTTCACCGGATCTACCTTCTCCTCCGGAGGTGGATGTCTCTGTGCTTTCAACCCTTCAAACCAGTCCTTCACTTCGGTTCACGCGATCTTCGCGTTCTCCTCCGGGCTCATCTCGTATGGTAACTTCTCTGGAGTCTTCAGAGAAGGACCGAATCTGTATTTCGTCCCGCCTCTAGCTGTACTGCTAGACGCCGGCCGAGCAGACGGAGCGGCTGTTTTCTTTACTTGCTTACGAGGCGGAGGAGAAGGACTACGATGCGCCGGAGAAGGACTACGGGTCTCTTCCGCCCTTGCTGACGAGGCGGAGAAGGAGGAGGCTGGCTGCTCGGGCGCGCCAGCGCAGGCGGAGAAGGAGGCGGAGTGCCGCCACGCGCCGGAGAAGGAGCCGGCCAAGTGCCCTGATCGTCACTCGCTGGAGGAGGAGGCGGTGGAGGAGGCGGAGTGCCCTGACTCACCGAAGGAGGAGGAGGAGGCGGAGGCGTCCAGTTCGGAAGGTTGATGAGCTCCTTCCGCCATAGGCATGGAGTCTTCAGAGAAGAACCCAGCCGAGTCTCCCCTTCTTCGATAGGGTGGTCAAGCGGGAGGTCCTCAAATCCCTCTGTTATTTCATCCACCATCACCTTAGCATATCCTTCTGGAATCGGCCGACAGTGAAAAGTTGCGCCGGGTTCAGTAGGAAAAACAGAGCCAACAGCCGCCTTGACCTTCATATTAATCCATTGCGTCATAATGTGGCAATTTTGAGACTCCGTGATAGCATCCACGGGATAGCTGGCAGGAGCCGTCAAGACATGCTTCGGCTGAAGCAGCTCGGTGGAAGCCACGCTGCTTCTCCGCTGAGATGGCAGGGTAGCTTCAAGGGAAGCTTCGGCAAGTCGTTTGCTGCGATTTGCTTCTCGTTCCTCTATCCCTTGTACCCTTGCTTTAAGCGCCTGCATTTTGGTCTGCTGCACTTTCTTCCTCCTCTCGTGGCATTTGTAACCGCCTGCGTCCGGAAACCCAGCCTTCCACGGAATGGAGCCTTGCGTGCCTCATGTTCGTCCAGGGTGATCATGATTTCCGAGGGCCTTTGTGAGCTCGTCGTTCTCTCTGTCTGGAAGGAACGTCCCTTTCTGTGCTGCATCGATATAGTACCGAAGGTTCTTGAAGGGTATGTCAAGTTACTCGTCCGTCCAAACGCACATCCCTGTTACAGGGTCCAAGGATCCGCCAGCCCCGAAGAACCAATTCCAGCAACGGTCTGGCCAGTTCATTGTCTCTGGTTCGATCCCTTTATCAAGCAGATCAGTCTCAGACTTTGCCCACTTAGGCCGGCCTTTGAGGTAGCCACCTGACCCCGTGCGATGGTGAAGCTTCTTCTTCGCAGCATTTTTCTTGTTTGTCTCCGACATCTTCTTACTCTTATCCGATGTCTTGTGGGCCACAAATGCGGGCCATTGATCTCTGATCTTCTCATATTCGCTGATGAATTGTGGTGTCTCTTTGTCGACAAACCTTTTCAGCTCATTCTTCCACCTCCTAAATAGCTCTGCCATCTTCTTAAGAGCAGCAGACTTAATTAATTGCTCTATAACCGGCTTCTCCGGATCCTCCTCTGGCGGTAGGGTGAAATTTGCCTTCAGCTCATTCCAAAGATCATCTTTCTGCATATCATTGACATAAGACACCTCAGGGTCTTCTTTAGCCGGCTTAAACCATTGGTGGATGCTGATCGGGATCTTGTCCCTAACAAGAACCCCGCACTGAGCAGTAAATGTATCCTTTGTCCGGATGGGTTCAATCGGTAGGCCGTCGCGCGCGATTGCTGTGATCTCAAACCTTTCATCCTCGCGCAACTTTTTCTTCGGGCCTCGTCTCTTTACCAAAGTTGTGCTCGATCCAGAGGGCTGGAAAAAAGAAGAAAGACGAGAGTTAATTAATATGTGTACATACCAAAACAATGAATGCATCAATTAGCTAGTCTCATCACAGGCTTAACTAATATATTTACCTGGCCGGACTCTGTTCGGTCACCGGAGCCGTCACCCTGTTCTTCCGGACCTTCTTCACCCTGCTGTTCTTCCGGACCTTCTTCACCCTGTTGTTCTTCCGGACCTGCTTCTTCACCCTGCTGTTCTTCCAGACAATCATTGTCGTTAAGATAACACGACATGACATCACCTCTGTCTAAGATTATGTCCCGCAACGTCTCTTCTGCTTGCTTGTCTTGTCCGTGCTCCATTGTTTCTGCAAATATATATTACAACATGGCAATTATTACACAAGCATGACAGCACGTGGTATATTAGTTTGGGTGTACTCCTCGAGAGTTTTCACTGCCGAAGTTATCCGGGAGGGGGTAATATCGACAACGATGAGATACATACATGGGAAAATAATGTTATCGGGGAGCGGGTATATTGACCCCCCCACGTGTTGAAGTTATCGAGAGGGGTTTATATCGACAACGACGACATACGTACATGGGAGGAAATAATATTATCGGGGAGGGGGTATATCGACCCCCCCACGTGTTGAAGTTATCGGGAGGGGGTATATCGACCCCCCTCGTGTTGAAGTTACCGGGAGGGGCTAGTATCGACAATGATGAGATACATACACGGGAAAATAATGTTATCGGGGAGCGGGTATATCGACCCCGCCCCCCACGTGTTGAAGTTATCGGGAGGGGTTTATATCGACAATGATGACATACGTACATGGGAAAATAATATTATCGGGGAGGGGGTATATCGACCCCCCCCCCCACGTGTTGAAGTTACCGGGAGGGGGTAATATCGACAACGATGAGATACATACACGGTAAAATAATGTTATCGGGGATATCGGGTATATCGACCCCCCCACGTATTGAAGTTATCGGGGTTTATATCGACAACGACGACATACATACATGGGAAAATAATAATATCGGGGAGGGGGTATATCGACCCCCCACGTGTTGAAGTTATCGGGAGGGTGTCGGATTTCGGGTTCCGGCAGACCCTTAAGGTTCGAACTCTGGGGTGCGCGCGGAGATTCTGCCCTCTACCTCTCCGTCTCGCAAGGATCTAAACTACCAAAGGAACAACACAACAGACACAAAGTTTATACTGGTTCGGGCTACCGATGTGGTGTAATACCCTACTCCAGTGTTGTGGGTGGATTGCCTCTTGGGCTGATGATGATGAACAGTACAAAGGAGAACAGCCTCGCGAGGGCATGTTCTTGCTGGGACGATGAACTGCTAGGGGAGTTCAGCCGCCCTTCTCTCTCTCTCTCAGTTTGTCTGTACCTGTTCTGTCTAACTCTCACTTCTCTTTCTGTTCGGATTCTGGATACCAGATGCCTCTACCCTGGGGGTGGCTAGTCCTATTTATAGGCAAAGGCCCTGGGCCTCTTCCCAAATATTGAGCGGGAAGGGCGCCAACAATTGGCCAAATTCGAAGGGGAACATACAGTACTCTTATCCTAACTAAAGTCGGTCCTCGCCTGCCAAAGGCCCTGTGGTGACGCCGTCCTGGGCTCCACGATGACCTCCTTCCCACCGTTGGACTGGTCTTGGTCTTGTTGCATCGAAATGGATGCCTTTGCTTGATCCTCTCGCCTGCGCTTGCCCCCTTTGCACCAAAGAGGAAAGGGAGGACAGTGCGCGGGCTGGCGCCCGCCCGGCGCCCTTGGTCGTCATGGCTTGCGTCATGGGCACCTCGCGAGGTACCCTGCCTTGATCTCTCCGCCTCCTCGTGAGCCATCCTGGCGAGGCTGCGCCTGAGGAAGCACCGTGTCGTCCGCCCCGCGAGGCTTGGCTCCTTGCGAGGGTCTTGGGTCTTGTGTTGAAGAAGTTGGGCCGTAATGGGCCTCCTTTGAGCCACGCCGCAGGCAGGCAAGTATGGGGACCCCCGTTCCCAGAAGGCGGACAGTAGCCCCCGGGCCCAAGGCGCGCCCGGACTTGGCTGTGCCGAGAGGCGAAAGGGCAAGGGCGAAGCGCCGCGGGCCCTAACAGCCTGCGGCCTTGGGCGCCGCGTGGCGGTTGATTGGGCGCGGGCGTCCCTGCAACCGCGCAGATTAAAGGCGCAGTGTCTGCCGAGGCCTTGCTTTTCTCTTTCTCCTGTCGCTTCTCAGATCCCCTTTCTTGCGCCTCTCCTTCCTTCCTCCAAACTCCCAGTTCTGCTCCCCTGTGACCTTGGAAGACATGGCGCCGCGTCAGCCTCCTGCTGAAGCTTGGTTCTCGCCGGCCCTGGACTCGCCGAATGTGTCGGTGGCGAGCCTCGCCCGGCTGCACCGGATGGCGGCGGCGTGGGGCATCGACGGAGCACGGGTGTTCAAGGTCGGCTCCGCCACTTCTGAGGGCCGAGGAAGCACCTTCTACCCCCTCTTTGTAAGCTCCATTACTGCAGGCCCGGTGCCTCCTTTCTCCGAGTTCTTCCTCTCTGTCCTCCGCCACTATGACTTGCAAGCTCTGCATCTCTACCCCAACTCCGTCCTTCTCCTGGCGATCTTCGCCTACTACTGCGAGGCTCATGTGGGGGTGCAACCCTTAGTGGCCTTGCTGCGCCACTACTTCTACCTCCGGGTCACCCGTGGTTTCCCTTCCGCATGCGCGAGCTTCATCGCGTGTGGCGGCGCCATTGCCATCTCAAATCCTGGGAAGAGGATTGAGGGCTTCAGGAGCAAGTGGGTCTTGGTGGACGCCGGGCGCATCCACCCTCGGCTGATCCTACCCACGGAGCAGCCCGTGAGTTCCGGCGACTGGTCCCGGGAGGAGCTTATGGACCCCCGCGCGAAGCCGGTTCTCGAAAAGATGGACGCGGACCTGAGGCCGGCCGGCACGGCAGCGGCGGGGATGACCGGCGCGTCGCTGCTGAGGGAGTTCCTGGAGCACCAGCTGGCCCCGCTTCGGCGGTACTCACCTTCGATGTGGAGGCCTCACCCGAGCCCCGCGGCCTTGGGCGACGAGGATGTGACCGCGGCGCTCCAATCCCTGGTCGGGGCGAGGTGGCACGGCTGGAGGGCGGCCCTGTGCCCTTGTTCCTTCGCGATGACTGGAAGCAGGTGGTGGAGTCGATGCCTGTCTTCAACGGGGACGGGCCCGTGCCTGCGGTGGCTCCCGAGGGACTGGTGGACGTGTCCTCCGGTGACCCCAGCGGAGAGGAGGGCGAAGAGGAGAGGGAGGAGGGACCTGACTCCGACGCAACTGATGGAGAGTCAAGGGCTCCCCTCCCATGGCGCAAGTCCCGTACTCTCCGCCTTTCGTCAAGCTATGATGATGAGGTCGACGACGTGCTGGGTAGCGGGAGCTCGCCCCCGATCCCGAAGAAGGGCAGAACCGGGCTGATCCCCCGTGGGTCCGCTCCGGCTCCGGGGCGATCCGTAGACTCACCCTCTGCGCCTGAGGCTGATCCCTCCACCCGGCTTTCTGGCTTCAAGTATGGCCGGAGGCTGCTCGAGTTCTCCAGCGACGACCCGTAAGTGCTTGATCCTTTGCCTTTGTTTCTTGTTCCGCCGCTGGGGCTTGATGTTTGCTTCTCTTTGAATAGGCTGGCGCCCGCGGCGAAGAAGCCGAAGGGGGCTCCCGAGGCCCCATCCGCGGTGACGCCTCCGCCTGCAGGGGAAGGCGACCGTGACGCACGGGCTTCTCCTGCCCGGTCATCCTTGCGCGGCCTTGCCAAGCTGGCTGGGGCGAGCCCAGCCCCCATGGCCCAAGTGACCCCTGAGGTGATCCCGCCTGCTGCCGGCACCACGGTCGTTGGGGCGCAACAGACTCCGCCTCAGGATGCTGTGGTCTCGTCGCAGCTACCTTCTCCTCCTATTCCACCGTCCGCTGCTCCCCCAACTCCTCCTGATGCCTCGGGGCGCGCCGATGCTTCCCCGTCTTCTTCCGCCGTCCTGGAGCGTGCCGTTGCTGAGCTGGACCGGCTGCGGCAGGATCTTCTCGGCGCCGACCCTCACCTGGTGGCCGGGCGCCTGGAGCGGGCTTCAGGGTGGATCCGCTCCGATGCCTCGATTCGGGCGGCGCTGGTTCAGGCCTCGACGGCCTGTGACGGAGAGAGGGAGGCCACTCTCGAGGCGAAGGCTGCCCGAGACGCGGCCCTGGGAGAGGTGGTTAGGGTCCGTGGCCGCTGCAAGGAGCTGGAGGACGAGTTGCAGGGTCTGCGGGACCAGCTCACGAGGGAGGTCCGCCTTCGCCAGGAGGAGGAAGAAGGCGAGAAGGCTCGCGAGATGGCCATCGAGGATCGGGAGGCCAAGCTCAAGAAGCGCCGCGCCCACCTAGGCGCGCTGAAGAAGGAGCTGGAGGTGACGAAGGCCGAGCTGGACCGCAAGGCTCGGGTTCTTGCCGAGGATTGCGTGGCCTTCGCAGGCATGGAGAAAGATGCCCGTGCTTCGCTGAAGACGCTCTACGAGAGCGGCCTGGAAAGCCCGCTGGCCGGTGACGAAGATGGCCCCGCCAAGCTGCTTCCTTTCCTGGTTCGTGCCCTTGGGGATGTCGCCCTTAGGCTCGGCCCCACGGCCGAGGCCGAGGCGCGAGTCTTGTCCTCTGCTGCGCTGACGCAGGTCTTCGCCCACATCTACCTTTGTGATCCCAGCGCAGACCTCGACGGCCTGTTGGAGCCGGTGAGTGGCGTGGGTGCTGCTGCTGCTGTCGAAGCCATGAAGGGGCGCACTGAGGCGCTGCTGGGGAAGTTCCGGGCCTTCAGCACCAAACCAAAACAAGGCGCCACCGGTCCTACTGCTCCATGAAGCGAGGCCACTCCACGGTGCCCCACCACCGACAAGTGACTCCGCTGTCGCTCCTGTTCTTCTTTTACTTCCTGCACATGCATCACGCCTCGAGGAGGCATTTAAACTTGCGTTTGGTACTGAGACGACAGTATGGACTGTAATATTTTGTTTTTAATTTCTTTGAGTTTTATGCTTTTCTTCCCTACTTGCATGTGTTCTACGCCGGCAGAGCCCGTCCGCGCGCGTACCTCACCCAACATTAGCCCCGACCGGAAACCAGGACGGGACCAAAGGAGTGAGGGGCTATGTGACAAGATAGGCTCCTGAGTCGCGATGCTCAGGAGTCCCCCTTGACGCACGAACAACAAGTAGGGAAGCGTGATGTTGGTGTATCTTCTGTTCTACGTCTGCAGAGCCCGACTCCGCGCGTACCTCACCCAGCATAGCCTTTCGGAACTAAGGAGTGAGGGGCTACGGAGCCAGTTAGGCCCCTGAGTCGCGATGCTCAGGGGTCCCCCTCGACGCGCAAACAGCGGGCGGTGAGGTGAGATGCGAGTGGGACCACCGTTCTACGTCTGCAGAGCCCGGCCCCACGCCTACCTCACCCAGCATAGCCTTTCGGAACTAAAGAGTGAGGGCCTGCGGGACCAGTTAGGCCCCTGAGTCGCGATGCTCAGGGGTCCCCCTTGACGCGCAAACGGCCTTCATACCTTGGCTCCGCTCGGGGAGAGACGCGCGACGAACCACGCCCGAGGCGCCTGGCTAGGTGGCGTACGCCTGGGCGTGACCCAGTCGTAGCCCCCGTGCCTAGCCCCCTCGCGCAGCGCTCCCGAGGGGAGGCGTTGCGATGAGGCTAGACACTGAGCTATGGGCTCCCTGAGGTTGATGCGGCCCGGAGGCCACCCTCAGTTGTTTATCACCAGCGCGGAGCATAGCGCTTCCGTATGTGTACGGGCATAGCCGCTCCTTGGCAGTGTCGTCAGCCAGCACGGAGCATGGTGCTTCCACTGGTACGTGGGAGGGGGCTCCCCTCCGGGAGGAGCCCCCGGGGCGTGTACAGCCCCGCCCTGACACGTGGCCGGCACGGTAGGGCTAGGTAAGGTGTATCTGGGCACCCGTGAGCCAGCGCGGGACTCACGAGGCCCTACCTCTAGGCAGGTTGCACCTGGCACTGGGCCGTATCTTGAAACGTGTTCCTGCAGATTGGGTTAAATGCCGGCACTCTACGTCCTCGGGTCCCGGCCCTCGAGCTTGTCTCAGCCGTCGCTGGTATGCCAGGTCGCGATGCCGTGGACAAGGCCAGAGGGTGAGGGCTGGAGAGCCGGTAAGAGCCCTGAGTCACGATGCTCAGGTACCCCCCCTTTAACGTGCAAGTGGTCGACATTGGGAAGAAGAGGTGCCGTGAACAGGCGTCAAGTAATCAAGCATGATAAGCGAATGCATAGTTGGAAATAAACGCAAAGAAGATACACGCCACTTGGCCTGGCCCGAGCGGCCTGGGGACGATGCAGCCCGAGGGGCGCCCCCAACAAAGCAAGCTAACGATCGAAAACTAAAAAAGGATACATGCCGCAGGGACGGACCCACGCGGCCTGGGAATGAAGCAGCCCTGGGGGGGCGTTCCCAGTTGGAAATGAAGCTTGAAAGATGTCACCTGGGGTTGTCGCGGACGAAGTGTTGTTGGTGTAGCAGACTCGATGGGATGCGGGAACCGATCCTCACGAGCCCCCGGGCCCAGGGGCCTAAGGAGGCTCCGGAGGCGCTGGTGGCTCCTCGCGAATCATCTCCATCTCCGCCAGGACTGCAGAACGCCTGTCTTCCTGAGTCTCCATGATGCCCCTCATGAGGCGTTGGTACGCAGCAGACGCGCTCGGCAGGCCATAAGGCATGCGAGCATAGCTGTGGGGGGGACCTCCACAATGCCCCACTTGCGAGGGCCAGAGGCGTTCTATCGTGGCGACTTGATTGAGCCCTGGTACGTCGATGCAGATGCGCAGCCCACCATCCTCGCCTGGATGGGGGGCCACAGCTGGTAGACGGCAGCAACCTCTCATGATTCTTGATTCTTGTAGTTCTTGAACGGCCTGGTTAACGAAATCCTGCTGGTCTGACTCTCCTTGCCTTGCTCCTTCTTGAGGGAAACGTGCTTCGAAGCACGCCTCCACGTGGTGCCCAAGCGCCTCCCTCGTGACCCCGGCTAGGTCGGTGGCCCTCCAGGTGAGAGCCCCCGAGCCCTGCCTGAGGAGGGCGCCGGGCGCGCTTTCCTATGCGATGGACGGAGGGTCCCCTTGGGCAGACACGGGCCCTGAGGGGCCTGCCTCCTGAGGGGCTGAGCTTGACGATGTCTTCTTCTTCTTGGGGGTGATCTCGGGAGGCCTCCTGCTTCCGCGATCTGGGTCTTCTAGTGACGCGGCCTGAAAGGCTTGCTCCAGGGAACACACTGCATCCTTTTCTTCACACGACACCGTGATGACTCCGCCACTTCCTGGCATCTTGAGGACGTTGTAGCCATGATGAGTTACGGCCATGAACTTGGCCAGCGCCGGGTATCCGAGGATGGCGTTGTACGGCAGGCGGATGTGAGCGACGTCGAAGTCGATGAGCTCGGTGCGGTAGTTCTTGCAGGCCCCGAAGGTGACAGGGAGGCGGACCTGCCCAATCGGGATCGTGGAACCGTCGGTGACTCCGGAGAAAGGCTTGGTTGGCTGAAGCTGGTCATAGGGCACTTGGAGATTGTTGAATGTTTCCACGGATAGGACGTTCAGCCCTGCCCCACCGTCGATGAGGGTCTTGGTGACCAGTACGTTGCCGATGACTGGAGAGCAAAGCATCGGGAGGACCCCGGCCGTGGCCGCACACTTCAGCTGATCCGCTGAGCTGAACGTGATGGTGCACGCCGACCACCTGAGAGGTCGCGTTGCTTCGAGCCTGGGGAGGACTGCATTCACTTCGCGGGCAAACTGCTTGAAGATGCGTTGGGAGGCTGGGGCTTGAGCTCCGCCCAGGATGCAGGCTATTGCGCGCGGCTCCTGGAAGCCCCCAGCCCCCTCGTCTTGGTGGCGGTCCTCGTTCCTCCCTGGCTGAGGCGGCAGCGGGGGAAGGCCTGCATTGCCCTGCAGGCGATCCTCACGAGGCTGATCCCTCCAATCCCCCTCACGAGGCAGGTCCCGCCAGCGGTCCTCGCGAGGTTGATCACGCCACCCTTGGCGCGGGCCGCGATCTTCCCAGCGTCCTGGGTTTCTCCCTCCTCCTCAGTCGTAGCCCTGGTCAGTGCGGTCAGGGCGTCGGCCGATCCTTCCTTCTCGCACGGCGCGGAGCTCTTGGCATTCATTGGTGTTGTGGGTGTGGAGGTCGTGGTACACGCAGTATCGGCTGCCCCTGGAGGATTCGGGCAGATCCTTGCCTCGCTTGGTGTCGGGCTCTGCAGCGAGCACGGCAGCCCCCTTGCGCTTCACGTCCTTGGCCTTGGGTTTCTTCTCTTCTGGGTCTGCGGCGGGCAGCTCGAGGAGGGAGAGACGCCCCTCCTCAGCCCTGGCGCACTTGGTCGCCAAGTTGAACAGCTCCAGGGAGGTGCACAGGTCTTCATGCATCGCCAGCTCCTCCTTCATCTTGACGTCGCGCACGCCGTCGGAGAAGGCTGAGATGATGGCTTCCTCGGACACCTTGGGGATCTTGAGTCGCGCGTTGTTGAAGCGATGGATGTACTTTTGCAGGGTCTCTCCAGGTTGTTGCTTGATGCGGCGCATGTCGCTCACGGCGGGCGGCCGTTCGCGAGTACCTTGGAAGTTGGCGATGAAGCGGGTGCGCATCTGGTCCCAGGAGGAGATTGTGCCTGGGGCCAGGTTAAGGAGCCAGGTACGAGCCCCTTCCTTGAGCGCCATGGGGAACCAGTTTGCCATGTCCTTCTCGTCTCCACTGGCAGCTTCGATGCCCAGCTCGTAAAGCTGGAGGAACTCGGCGGGGTCAGTCGTGCCGTCATAGCGAGGAGGCAGGTCTGCCTTGAACTTGCCGGGCCACGCAACGCTTCGCAGCTCGGTGGTGTAGGCGCGGCAGCCAGCCGTGGCCACAAGAGGCTTCGGTCGAGGGAGAGCTTGGTCTTGCGGGTCCCCATGCGCTACAGCTGGGAGCAGCGCGGGGTCTTGACGTGCCGGAGCTGGAGCAGGGTCGCGGCGAGCCGGAGTAGGGAGCGCTCGGGCAGCCTCTTGCGGTCGAGGGACTTCTTGGCAGCTCCGTTCTTGCTGGGCTGGCGCCTGACGGAGCGGGTTCCGCCCAGGGGCCATGCGCCTTGGAGCCATGGCGTCTTCTTGGAGGGGGGCGGCTGGTACGCCCCCGGAACTTCATTGCCAGCGTGTGGCGGGGTGCGGCGCAGCGGGGCGGACGGTGCAGGGGAGCCCCCTGCGGCGCGGAGGAGCTCGGCGACGCGGTCGAGCCACTCTTCGTAGACGTCGTCGACGGGACGGTAGCGCAGGAGCTCGTTTGCCGCGATGAGCGCAACTCGAGCTCCCAAGGGCGCGCGGAGCGCGTGGGACGAAGAGCCAGCTGGCGTGAGCGACGGGGTAGCGGTGCGGCCGTCTCGCCGAACGGACGGGTGCTGAGACGACGCTTGCTGCTCGTTCCCTGCCGGGCAGGTGGCGGTGTTGACGGCGGGCGACGGGGAACGACGAGAATGCCCACCGACGGGAGCCGTCTGGGCGACGCGGGAGGCGATGGCGGCCCGGCGCTCGGCGCCGGCCCGACGGGCGTCGGGCATGGACGCGACGGTCGGCGGAGAACGAAGCGGTGGAAGACAAATTCCGGCGCACCGCTACCTGGCGCGCCAAATGTCGGATTTCGGGTTCCGGCAGACCCTTAAGGTTCGAACTCTAGGGTGCGCGCGGAGATTCTGCCCTCTACCTCTCCGTGTCGCAAGGATCTAAACTACCAAAGGAACAACACAACAGGCACAAAGTTTATACTGGTTCGGGCCACCGATGTGGTGTAATACCCTACTCCAGTGTGGTGGGTGGATTGCCTCTTGGGCTGATGATGATGAACAGTACAAAGGAGAACAGCCTCGCGAGGGCGTGTTCTTGCTGGGACGATGAACTGCTAGGGGAGTTCATCCGCCCTTCTCTCTCTCTCTCTCAGTGTGTCTGTACCTGTTCTGTCTAACTCTCACTTCTCTTTCTGCTCGGATTCTGGATACCAGATGCCTCTACCCTGGGGGTGGCTAGTCCTATTTATAGGCAAAGGCCCTGGGCCTCTTCCCAAATATTGAGCGGGAAGGGCGCCAACAATTGGCCAAATTCGAAGGGGAACATACAGTACTCTTATCCTAACTAAAGTCGGTCCTCGCCTGCCAAAGGCCCTGTGGTGACGCCGTCCTGGGCTCCATGATGACCTCCTTCCCACCGTTGGACTGGTCTTGGTCTTGTTGCACCGAAATGGATGCCTTTGCTTGATCCTCTTGCCTGCGCTTGCCCCCTTTGCACCAAAGAGGAAAGGAAGGACACTGCGCGGGCTGGCGCCCGCCCGGCACCCTTGGTCGTCATGGCTTGCGTCATGGGCACCTCGCGAGGTACCCTGCCTTGATCTCTCCGCCTCCTCGTGAGCCATCCTGGCGAGGCTGCGCCTGAGGAAGCACCGTGTCGTCCGCCCCGTGAGGCTTGGCCCCTCGCGAGGGTCTTGGGTCTCGTGTTGAAGAAGTTGGGCCGTATTGGGCCTCCTTTGAGCCACGCCGCAGGCCGCAGGAAGGCAAGTCTTGGGACCCCCGTTCCCAGAACGCCGACAGAGGGGTATATCGACGACGACAGGCCCGATAAAACATAAGAAAACGAAGAAGAAATAAGAAGAGGAGAAGAAGAAAGGAATAGCTAGAGGAGAAGATCGAAGAAAAAAAGAAGAAAAAAAGAGGAGAAGAAGAAAGGAATAGAGGAGAAGAAGAGAAAATAGAAATAGAATTCTATTTTCTCTTCTTCTCCTCTATTCCTTTCTTCTTCTCCTCTTCTTTTTCTTCTTTTTTCTTCTTCTTATTTATTTCTCCTCTTCTTCCTCTCCCCTCTTCTTCTCCTTTCTTCCTCTTCTTATTTCCTTTTTCCTCTCATTCTTTTTCTTCTTCTTCCTTCTTAAAAATACATGAATTAGTATTGCCTAATTAATTGTTCATATGAATAAACAAACATTTGCATATTTACAATAATTAATATCACCAAAAAAATCTATGAACAGAAAAAATCCTAATTTTTCTAAAAAACTATCTTTTGCATATATACATGAACATATATATACACAGATAACATATGTACATATATATAAAAAACAAGCATATATATGAAAAAAAGCATATAAATGAAAAAAATGCTAGCTAGGGAGGGCGCCGGCTGGACCAGGAGGACCCCCGGGTTGGCGGCGAGGATGGCGACGGGGCAGTGGGCGCGCGCTCGGGGTAGGGGGCGCGGGCGATGGCGAGGGCGGGCCGGGGCGGCGCGCGTCGGGGAAGGGGCCGGCGCGGGCGACGGCTAGGGCGGGCCGGGGCGGCGCGCGTCGGGGCAGTGGCGCGGGCGACGGCGACAGGGGCGGGCCGGGGCGGCACACGTTGGGGCAGGGGCGCGGGCGACGGCGACGACGGGGGCGGGCCGGGGCGAGCGGCGTCGGGGCAGGCTGGCGACGTCGGGGGCGGCAACTACAAGATGAGAGTGAAAATTTCCTAAGTTTGGACTTATATAGCAGAGCCTTTAGTCCCGGTTCGTGGCAGCAACCGGGACTAAAGGTGGGCATTAGTCACGGTTGGTGCCACCAACCGGGACCAAAGGCCACTTTTCAGCAGCCCAAAGGGCGGGAAGGGGCGGCCTTTGGTCCCGGTTGGTGGCACCAACCGGGACTAAAGGTGGGCATTGGTCGGGACCAATGCCCACCTTTAGTCCCGGTTGGTGCCACCAACCGGGACCAAAGGCCTTATGCTGTTGCGCCTGCGTCGAAAGTTTAGTCCCACCTCGCTAGTTGAGAGGGATGCGCAGTGGTTTATAAGCCCCACTGCCGCACCCCTCTCGAGCTTCTCTCCATTGCAGGCTTACGGGCCTAATTGTCACTGCTATGCCTGTGGGCCTACCGGGCCTCCTGCGGGCCTGAATCCTGGCCCATGGATGGGTTTCTAGTCGTATTCAGGCCGTGGGGGCCCAGTAGGTGGCACTTTTTTGTTTTTTTGTTGCTTTATTTATTTTATTTTATTTTGTTTTTTGCTTTATTTTTTAATTCCTTATGCTTTTAGTTTTAGAAAAATTATAAACTTTTTGTTAATGTCATTAGTTTTCAAATTTGAAAACACTTTTTTGTTTTTTTGTTTTATTTGTTGCTTTATTTATTTTATTTTATTTCTACATACAACAAAATACTTATTGTTGCTATTTTTATTTTTATTTCAGTTTTTGTTTTGTTTTCTGCATTATTTATTTTCTTTTGTTTTTTGCTTTATTTTTTAATTCTTTTTGCTTTTAGTTTTAGAAATGAAAACACTTTTTTGTTTTTTGTTTTCTTTGTTGCTTTATTTATTTTATTTTGTTTCTACTTACAACAAAATACTTATTGTTGCTAATTTAATTTTTATTTCAGTTTTTTTCTGCATTATTTATTTTCTTTTGCTTATTGCTTTATTTTTAATTCTTTTTGCTTTTAGTTTTAGAAAAATTATAAACTTTCTGTTAGTGCCATTAGTTTTCAAATTAGAATAGTTAAAATTTGAATTCTTTGAAATTTGTGCGAATCACAAGTTTGTTGCCCTCTTGAGAGTGTTCTTCGTGAGAACATTGTTGACAAGGAGCGAATCGGGATTAATGGTATTACGAGGGCCAAACCATAAGACATTAAAGCATTTGAAATGAACTTTGAAAAAGTTGGCATAGCATGTGCATGTACAAAACAGAGAATGGTATCATACTCGTGTGTTACAAAGTTGGCATGGTATCATCATAATAGTTGCGGGAGAAAGTCTTCACTTTTTCTTCGCTTGTGTCATTTGCTTATTGCGCCGTAACCATGGATAATCTTCATCGTTTACCAGGATGCTTGGGTCAGCCTTGACTTTGAAGGGAGGAATTTCATGAAACTTTTCATAATCTTCAGACATGTCTATCTTGCCCTCCACTCCCACGATGTCCCTTTTTCCTGAAAGAACTATGTGGCGCTTTGGCTCATCATGTAAATCATTGACCATAGCAAGTACGTGATCACCGGTACGCATGGCGGGCCTCTTCCGGTGATCTGCCTCGCCTTTGAAATGCTTGCCTTCATTTCGACATTGATGGTTGGTCGGGAGAAATCGATGATGGCCCACCTACACATTCTTCCTGCATCTGTCCAGGTATATACTTTCGGTGTCATCCAAACAGTGCGTGCATGCGTGGCATGCCTTGTTTGTCTGTCCTGAAAGGTTACTGAGAGCGGGCCAATCATTTATGGTCACGAACAGCAACGCCTTTAGGTTAAATTCCTCTTGTTTGTGCTCATCCCATGTACGTACACTGTTTCCATTCCACAACTGTAAAAGTTCTTCAACTAATGGTCATAGGTACACATCAATGTCATTGCCGGGTTGCTTAGGGCCTTGGATGAGAACTGGCATCATAATGAACTTCCGCTTCATGCACATCCAAGGAGGAAGGTCATACATACATAGAGTCACGGGCCAGGTGTTGTGACTGCTGCTCTGCTCCCCGAAAGGATTAATGCCATCCGCGCTTAAAGCAAACCATACGTTCCTTGGGTCCTTTGCAAACTCATCCCAGTACTTTCTCTCGATTTTTCTCCACTGCGACCCGTCAGCGGGTGCTCTCAACTTCCCGTCTTTCTTACGGTCCTCACTGTGCCATCGCATCAACTTGGCATGCTCTCCGTTTCTGAACAGACATTTCAAACGTGGTATTATAGGAGCATAGCACATCACCTTCACAGGAACCCTCTTCCTGGGGGGCTCGCCATCAACATCACCAGGATCATCTCATCTGATCTTATACTGCAATGCACCACATATCGGGCATGCGTTCAGATCCTTGTATGCACCACGGTAGAGGATGCAGTCATTAGGGCATGCATGTATCTTCCGCACCTCCAATCCTAGAGGGCATACGACCTTCTTTGTTGCGTATGTACTGTCGGCCAATTCGTTATCCTTTGGAAGCTTCTTCTTCAATATTTTCAGTAGCTTCTCAAATCCTTTGTCAGGCACAACATTCTCTGCCTTCCACTGCAGCAGTTCGAGTACGGTACCGAGCTTTGTGTTGCCATCTTCGTAATTGGGGTACAACCCTTTTTTGTGATCCTCTAACATGTGATCGAACTTCAGCTTTTCCTTTTGACTTTCGCATTGCATCCTTGCATCGACAATGACCCGGCGGAGATCATCATCATCGGGCACATCGTCTGGTTCCTCTTGATCTTCAGCAGCTTCACCCGTTGCAGCATCATTGGGCACATCTTCTGGTTCCTCTTGATATTCACCAGCTCCCCCTATTGCAGCATCACCGTATTCAGGGGGCACATAGTTGTCATCGTACTCTTCTTCTTCGCCGTCTTCCATCATAACCCCTATTTCTCCGTGCCTTGTCCAAACATTATAGTGTGGCATGAAACCCTTGTAAAGCAGGTGGGTGTGAAGGATTTTTCGGTCAGAGTAAGACTTCGTATTCCCACAATTAGGGCATGGACAACACATAAAACCATTCTGCTTGTTTGCCTCAGCCGCTTCGAGAAATCCATGCACGCCCTTAATGTACTCGGAGGTGTGTCTGTCACCGTACATCCATTGCCGGTTCATCTGCGTGCGTTATATATAATTAAGTGTGTCAAAAACCTTTACAGAACATCATGAATAGATAATTAAGTGACCAAATTAATATAAGTTCATCATCACATTAAAACCAAAGTACATACATAGTTCTCATCTATCAACATATAGCTCTCTAGATCATCTAATTAATTAAACCATACATTGAAACTATGTAAAACATTTCAATGCGAAAACATACGCGATCATAATCGCAACCAAGGTAACAATTGATCCAACGGCATAATGATACCAAGCCTCGGTATGAACGGCATATTTTCTAATCTTTCTAATCTTCAAGCGCATTGCATCCATCTTGATCTTGTGATCATCGACGACATCCGCAACATGCAAATCCAATATCATCTTCTCCTCCTCAATTTTTTTATTTTTTCCTTCAAGAAATTGGTTTCTTCTTCAACTAAATTTAACCTCTCAACAATAGGGTCGGTTGGAATTTCCGGTTCACATACCTCCTAGATAAATAAAATATATGTCACGTTGGTCGGCATAATTTTCATAAACAATAAATGAACCAATAGTTATAAAGATAATATATACCACATCCGAATCATAGACAGGACGAGGGCCGACGGGGGCGGATACCAAAACCATCGCACTATATAAGATGCAATAATAAAAGTAAGAAAATGATACAAGTATCTATCTAAACATACAAGTAAGAATATTTTTCCTTTTAGAAAGAAGATAAGAACAAGAGGCTCACCACGGTGGTGCCGGTGATGAGATCGGTGCAGGTGATCGACGGCGGTGAAGACGGGGGCGGGGCGTGACGGACCGCTAAACCTAGACAAATATTGAGGAAAATGGAGCTTGGAGGTTGAGCTTGGAGAGGAGAAAGCTTAAATAGTGTGGCTCGGGCATTCCATCGAACACCTTGTGTGCATAGGACATGAGCTAGAGCACCACCAAGCCCTCTCCCCCTCGGCCAGAAAAAACAGAGCAGTGTGCTCTGCTCTTGCGCGAGGGGGTATATATAGGCACCACCATTGGTCCCGGTTGGTGGCATGAACCGGGACTAAAGGGGGGCCTTTGGTCCCGGTTCATGCCTCCAACCGGGGCCAATGGTGGTGGGCCAGGAGCCTAGACCATTGGTCCCGGTTCGTCCCACAAACCGGGACCAAAAGGTCCAGGCGAACTGGGACCAATGGCCCACGTGGCCCGGCTGGCCCCCTGGGCTCACGAACCGGGTCCAATGCACCCATTGGTCCCGGTTCTAGACTGAACCAGGACTAATGGGGTTACCAGGCCTGAACCTTTGCCCCCTTTTCTACTAGTGTCAGATGGCAGTGGTGGAATTGCAGGAGTATCAGAAAAGTGTAGATCCGAGTGATTTGTTGCGAGCTAAGAAACCTGCAACTGATTCAGCATTTCAGTCGTCCGGGGAAACAAAACCGATTCATATCCACCCAACCGACTCCAACGCTGCTCTGACCCACATTTCGACGACACTCGACTCCAAATAGGAAGAAGCGCTCATCCAGTTCCTCCGTGAGAACTGGGACATCTTCGCATGGAAACCTTCTAACATGCCAGGTGTACCCAGGGGACTGGCTGAGCATCGTTTGTGAGTCGACCCAAAGGAAAAACCGGTCAAGGAACATCTTCGACGGTCCGCCGTACAGAAGAGAAAAGCGATCGGTGAAGAAGTGGCTCGACTCCTTGCAGCTGAGTTTATCCGAGAGATTTACCACTCCGAGTGGTTAGCTAATGGTTCCTAAGAAGGACGATTCACTTCACATGTGCATCGACTTCAAGCATATCAATCGGGCCTGCCCAAAGGATCACTTCCCTCTCCCGCGCATCGATCAAATAGTCGACTCGACTGCGGGATGCGAGCATTTGTCCTTTTTGGACGCTTATTCCGGGTATCACCAGATCCGTCTGTATGGACCCGATGAAATTAAAATAGCTTTCATCACCCCATTCGGGTGCTTCTGTTATGTCACTATGCCATTCGGTCTGAAAAATGCTGGAGCCATGTTCATGCGAATGATCCAGAAGTGTTTACTCACTCAAATCAGTCAGAATGTGGAGGCATACATGGATGACATTATGGTCAAGTCACGTAAAGGTTCTGACCTACTGGCTGACCTTGCTGAAACCTTTGCCAACCTCCAAAGGTACGATATCAAGCTTAATCCATCAAAGTGCACATTCGGAGTTCCAGGAGGAAAATTACTCGGTTTTCTCGTTTCCGAACGAGGGATCGATGCTAACCCCGAGAAAGTTGGTACCATACTCCGGATGAAACGCCCCGTGCGTGTGCATGATGTCCAGAAGCTTACTGGTTGCTGGCGCCTTAAGTCGATTCATTTCCAGACTCGGTGAGAAGGCACTACCCCTCTACCGACTGATGAAGAAGTCAGATAAGTTCGAGTGGACTCCCGAAGCTGATGCAACATTTGCAGAGCTAAAAGCCCTGCTTTCCACCCAGCCGGTGCTTGCTGCTCCAATCAGCAAAGAGCCTTTGCTGCTTTATATTGCAGCCACTGGACAAGTCGTCAGTACAGTACTTACGGTCGAGCGAGAAGAAGAAGGAAAAGCTTATAAAGTTCAGCGCCCAGTTTACTATGTTTCTGAAGTTTTGACTCCGTCAAAACAGAGATACCTGCACTATCAGAAGCTTGTTTATGGGATTTACATGACCACAAAAAAGGTTGCACATTATTTCTCTGACCACTCTATCACAGTCGTCAGCGACGCTCCATTATCAGAAATTCTGCACAACAGAGATGCAACTGGTCAAGTGGCAAAATGGGCGATTGAACTCCTTCCCTTAGATATCAAGTTTGAGGCAAAGAAAGCTATCAAGTCCCAAGCAATAGCTGATTTCCTCGCCGAGTGGATTGAACAGCAACTGCCGACTCAAGTTCACTCGGAGCACTGGACTATGTTCTTTGACGGTTCCAAGATGCTGAATGGTTCTGGTGCCGGAGTGGTACTTGTATCCCCCCGAGGAGACAAGCTCAGATACATACTCCAGATTCATTTTGATTCCTCCAATAATGAAGCAGAGTATGAGGCACTCTTGTATGGGTTGCGCATGGCCATTTCACTCGGCGTCCGTCGCCTCGTGGTGTATGGCGATTCAGATTTGGTGGTCAATCAAGTGATGAAAGAGTGGGATGTCAGAAGCCCAGCCATGACCGATTACTGCAATGCAGTAAGAAAGCTACAAAAGAAATTCGAGGGGTTAGAGCTTCATCATATACCCCGACTGAAAAATCAAGCACCTGATGATTTGGCTAAAATAGGTTCCAAGAGAGAAGCCATTCCCAGCAATGTGTTTTTAGAACACATCCACGCACCATCAGTTCAAGAGGATCCTTTCACCGAAGAAGGCCTACAGCCAAAGAGTGCCACCGATCCGACTGAAGTTGAGGTTCCAGCAGTGGTCGGCCTGGTCATGGAAGTTTTGGCCATCACTCCCGACTGGACGATGTCGTACATCACGTACATCCTGAGGAAAGAACTCCCAGAGAATGAAGAAGAGGCTTGACAGATCGTCCGTCGATCCAAGGCCTTTACTATAATAAAGGTACAGTTATACAGGGAAAGCGCGACTGGAGTCAGTCAGAAATGGATAACGCCAGAAGAAGGTCAAATAATTCAGGACGATATCCACTCGGGGACCTATGGTCACCATGCGTCCTCTCGGACCATCGTGGCTAA
Source organism: Aegilops umbellulata (assembly GCA_032464435.1). NCBI lineage: Eukaryota > Viridiplantae > Streptophyta > Magnoliopsida > Poales > Poaceae > Aegilops > Aegilops umbellulata. Next base: position 634,020,958 of record CP136057.1, on the reverse strand, counting down.
AGCATACCGAGTGGGATTTTACTGGCCAAGAGCAAATGATATGGCGAAAGAGATAGTTGATAAATGTGAAGGATGTCAGTTCTACTCCAATATGTCGCACAAACCTGCGTCGGCCCTGAAGACCATTCCACTCGTATGGCCCTTCGCTGTTTGGGGATTGGATATGGTTGGGCCACTGAGAACTGGCAGGAGCGGCTTCACTCATGTGCTAGTGGCAGTCGGCAAGTTTACTAAATGGATCGACGCTAAGCCCATCAAGAATCTTGACGCTTGCACTGCTATCAGCTTCATCAGAGAATTGATATTCAGATATGGAGTTCCGCATAGCATTATCACGGATAATGGATCGAACTTCGACTCCGACAAGTTCAGAGCCTTTTGCGCCTCTCAAGGCACACGAGTCGACTACGCTTCAGTCGCTCACCCCCAGTCGAATGGACAAGCGGAAAGAGCAAACAGCCTAATCCTCAAAGGACTGAAGCCCCGACTGATGCACGATCTCAAGCACGCAGCAGGCACATGGGTCGACGAACTTCCATCAGTTCTTTGGGGGTTGAGGACCACCCCTAATCAGTCAACTAGACGAACTCCATTCTTTCTGGTCTACGGAGTGGAAGCGGTTCTGCCGAGTGATTTTCTTCACAATGCACCCCGAGTCGAGCTCTACTCTGAAGATAAAGCAGAACAAGCCCGGCATGACGCAGTCGACCTCTTAGAAGAAGAAAGAGAGATGGCCATGATCCGGTCGACTATCTATCAGCAAGATTTGCGTCGATTCCATGCCAGAAATGTGAAGAGTCGAGCTTTCCAAGAAGGAGACTTGGTCCTCCGAGTGGATCAACAGAAACCACACAAGCTCGCTCCTACTTGGGAAGGTCCCTTCATCGTCACCAGAGTTCTCCACAATGGAGCGTACCATCTTTACAATATCGATCGCCAGATTGATGAGCCACGAGCTTGGAATGCGGAGCTGCTCCGCCCCTTTTATTCTTAAGCACTCATTCGGATGAGATGTGTCACGGCCGGTTTTTCAATAAAATGCTTATTGGGAAACCAATCTATTTAGTCCAGTATGAGGGAAAAATCCTCCAGACTGGTAGACAAATTCTTGATACAATAAGTCAGTAGCATTGAAATATATTACAGGGTCGAGCTGGGATGCTCAACAATTATTACAAGCACGCCAATAATTATACATAAAGGCGGATATGACACAATCGTGTTGTGGCATACTACTGACTCGAGATAAAAGTGGTGGTGGAATAACACAGTGGAGAGTGGGTAGCGTGACTCCTAAACTGGCGGCTCGTCGAGCGTCGAGGTGAGGCTCGATGAATTTATTCGGGTAGCAGAAGCGGGTATAATACAGTGACCAGACCAGGGTCGCACGAGACTGACTGGGACTCCTCTACGCATCGGACTCGCTATCGAACTCTTCATCCATGAGATCACCTTCGTCAGCATCTGGCCAAATCAACAAGCCAGGTGAGTACTTTAAAAGTACTTGCAAGACAGTTCGGACAATAGATATAACAAATGCATGCATGAGTGCGACATGAGTAATTTAACAATGCGCATTTAGTTTAGTAAACAATGTAAATAAAAAGGGAGTCAGCGGTAGTCCGCCTGAAAAACCTAACAAAATAACTGAAAACCGATCGAGTGTCTGAAGCGACGCCTCGAAGGGTGAACAATAAATAAAAATCATGCCGCAGTCGGGCGTCTAAGCGACACCACGTAAAGGGCTAAAAATGAAAATAAAAGACATGCGTGCCACAGTCGGACGTCGGGGCGACATCGCAGAAAGGGCTTATATTGAAAGTAAGTAATAACAGTGCCCTAGTCGGACGTGTGAGCAACATCGCAGAAAGGGCTTATACTGAAAATAAATAATAGCAATGCCGCAGTCGGACGTCTGAGCGACATCGCAGAAAGGGCTTATATTGAAAGTAAATACAACAATGCCGCAGTCGGACGTCTGAGCGACATCGCAGAAAGGGCTTATACTGAAAATAAATAATAACAATGCCGTAGTCGGACGTCTGAGCAACATCGCAGAAAGGGCTTATACTGAGAATAAATAACAAGTATGCCACAATCGGACGTCTGAGCGACATTGTAGAAAGGGCTTAAATTCATTATTCGTAATTGCTATCTTTCAAGAAAAATGCTCACAGGAAAAGTATTCAACTCATGATCATAAACGGGTTAGTCCATCCATAAAACAATCATTTACCAGACTTAACACTCTTGTAGTTCACCGGAGTTTTTGTCACCAAAACTGACACTTGTCAGGATAAGATAAACACAGAACTTGAACATGGATAAGATAATTCAAAGGAGTTTTGACTCTGCAGAGTTTGTACTAAAAAGCCCACAGCCAACGGATTTCTGTAGTCACGAAGGACTAGTTCCGTTTACGGTATTTCGGAAGAAACACAGCTAACCAGTACACACCCATCCCACCTCACGTTGCCAGGAATCACCCTAGGCAGCGTTCAAGAAACACTCTGAGACGGGGAGATCACAATCTCGAATAGCATGGGATCAAATTTATATACGCGCGCTCTAAGGGGTGCCCCCCTCTCGGTCCCAACCGGAAACACCCATGCCCCCTGACCGGATGACTGGCTTTAATCCAGGGCCATGGAACCATCATCACGGCCTCTCAATTTGGTGTGTACCAGGAAAGCGGTTTGCAACCTACTAATCCATATCCCTTGCGGAAAACATGTGGTAGTACGGGAAGGGAAATGGAAGGGAACTGGACCGATTCATGTTGACACTGAAGTCAAATAGTCTGGCATAGGACAGGCATGCTACAACACTGCCATCTTACCCATTCTCATGCCAACACATGGCCATGCAACTCATATCCAACAACATATGGATTTTCGAAACTTACTTGCCTCAACTTTGCATGTGATATGACATTCATTTATATATTCATAAACATGTCATGAAACTACTTAATGCAAACATGCCAAGACACTCATCATATCAAAAGTTCAAACATGCTTGCCTGGTTCAGAGTAGTCGGAGCCTAGCTCGGTGAAGTTCCCGGCTTCGTCACCTCCTTCGTTATCTACGTATAAAGAAACATACGTGCTAACGTAAATACCGTGAGGTGCACAAAAAGTATCCCAAATATTTTTCAAATAAATCTGATAAAAGCCTAGACAAAATTTTAAAGAGGACAGAAAAAGAATCAATCAAAAATACTTTTCTTTTTAAAAGTTATAAGTGTTTTAATCCAGGGACTCATTTGTAATGAAAAAGAAAGTTTCTAGGGGCCAACTTATAAAAACAGAAAACGCTTCGGCTAAAAACCCATCAACTTCAAAGGGAGACGTATTTTGCCTGAAGGCATTTCTAGAAAATGGTTCATTTAAAAGAACAGAGAGGCTGATAGGCGGGTCCCACCTGTCAGGTTTGAAATTTCAAACGGGGAGAGCAGAGCTCGTCGGCGCCCGAGAGCTGCGGTGATCGCCGGCGGGGATCCACGACGAGGAAGGGGGATCGGGTGGTACCTCCGTGTTCAGTGCATCCTTGCGTGTCGGTGGGTGGTGGTGGTGGTCGCCGGCGAGCACCACGTCGACGGCGGCCCTTGCTCCGGCAGACGGTGGTTCGGGTAGTGTTGGATCTCGCCGGGGAGTGCTTCGGAGGTCAAATTGAAGTGGGGGTTAGACTCCTGGAGGTGTCATGAGGCTACGGGCAAGTCTAGGGAGGTGGAGGAGCTCTCACCAGAGAGAACGCAGCCGGAGCCTGAAGCGGACGGAGGTGGCCGGAGTTGAGGAAGAAGGGCCCCTCGAGGCTCTTCCAATGGCTGGGCGGGGTCTGGTGAGGTGGTGGAGATGTGCGGGGTCGAGAGCGAGCTCGGAGGCGCTATTTATAGCCGGCCCGAGGCGGTTGCCGTGAACGGGATAAGTCCGGCGAAGGTTACAGCGGCGCAGAGCTTGGTCGGGGAAGATTAGGGAGTTGGGCGTCATCGTGGAGGTCTACCGGTCCCATTCAGATGCTAAACGAACTTGGATTAGGAGCTCGGGGTGGGTTTCGACGGAACGGGGTGGCGCGGGCCCGTCGGCGGCAGAGAGCGTGCCCTGTACTTGCCGAGCCACGGCGACGGTGCGGCGGGGTGCGCTGGCGTGCATGAGGCCACGCGGAGGGCAAGGGAGTGTTGGGCGGCGCCAAACGGCGTTGCGAGCTGGCGCTGACTTCTGTTGGCCGCCACGGGTGGCGTAGCCACCGCAGAAACTGCCAACTCCGGCGATGGTCACCGCCACCGACGCCTGCGTCCATCCAAGGAGGCGTGCGGTGCTCTGGCCAGGGAGGAGAGGCCGTGCGCAACGCGCCAGGGCACACAGTTGATCGATGACAAGTCTCTGACGAAAAACGACACGGTAAAACTCTGAAACTCTAAATTTTACTGAAAGTGCACAGAAACAGTGCTGGCCAGGTGTTTGACGAAATGATTTTGTCATTTAGAGAATTTTCCTTGAGCTGAATTTTGGTGGGGTGGCCTCTCATTGCATCTGAGGGCTGCCTGAATTTTGGTGGAATTTTTGGAGGTGAGTAGATATGAATTTCATCAAATTTGGCAAATCTGGTCCAAACTTGCAGAGGCTGAAATTTGAAAATTTTGAAAAGAGGAAGAGTGGATCTTGATGGTTCTAGGTTGTGGGTGCTAAGGACAATCCAGAGGAGTTGGTTTGAGATCAAAACTCAAAAGCAATAAGGTACTTGCTTTGAAAATGACTTAGGCTCAAAATAAATGACAGAAATGATTTGGGAGATAAAATAAATGAAATAGAATCCAAAAATGGGTTGGACTTGTTGGAACAGAGAATTTAGATTGCTCCAAAGAGGAAGGAGGGGTTTTGAGAGGTTTTACCACATGAGGCATGGTAAAAACCATGGGTGGTTTCAAAATGAGAGAAGTCCCAAAACTCCTAGGGTTTTCTTTAAAAGGAAATAAATAATTTCCAAAAACATATTTTGAGAAGGGAACCATCAGAGAAAAGTTTTTAATAATCAAACACCAGAGTTGAAGAAGATACAAAAATAAAAATCCTTGCCAGGGAAAAAGTTTTGAGAGAGAAGTTTCTTTGAAAAGATTTAAATGACCTTCTTCAAAACCAACAAAGTTTTTGTTGAAAATGAAATAAAAAAATTTGGAGTGTCACAACACCTACCCCCTTAGGAAAAATCTCGTCCCTGAGATTTCAGCTGATCCTCAAACAAGTGTGGGTGCTCTGTCCGAAGAAAATCCTCTCTTTCCCAAGTTGCTTCACTTTCGGTGTGATTGCTCCACTGAACTCTGAAAAACTTGATGGTTTTCTGTCGGGTCCTCCTGTCACACTCCTCCAATATCTTTACAGGACGTTCCCAATAGGTGAGGTCTGGTTGTACATCAATGTTCTCGTGGGATACCCGCTTCTCCAGGTTGCTTACGCACTTCCTCAGCTGCGAGACGTGGAACACGTCGTGGACATCGGATAATTCTTCGGGTAATTCTAGCTGGTAGGCTTCCGTTTCTCTTCGTGCCACTATACAGAATGGTCCGATGAATCTTGGTGCTAGTTTTCCTTTAATTTTGAATCGTTGCATGCCTCTCATAGGGGACACCCGTAGGTACACATAATCAGCGGGTTCAAAGCTGACTTCACGGTGCTTCTGATCGTAATAGCTCTTCTGTCGACTTTGAGCTGCCTTGAGTCGGTCCCTGATGAGTCTGACTTTCTCTTCAGCTTCCTTGAGCATGTCTGGGCCGAAGATACGGCTGTCTCCGGTCTTTGATCAATTTAGCGGGGTACGACATCTCCGTTCGTACAGAGCTTCAAATGGTGCCATTTGCAGGCTGGCCTGGTAACTGTTGTTGTATGCGAACTCGGCATATGGCAAGCTTTCTTCCCAACTGGTTCCATAAGTGAGGACACATGCTCTTAGCATGTCTTCTAGAATTTGGTTTACACGTTCAGTTTGTCCATCAGTCTGGGGATGGTATGCTGTACTGAAGGCGAGTTGAGTTCCTAGCGATTGTTGCAGCTGCTCCCAAAATCTAGAGACAAACTGAGTGCCTCTGTCGGACATTATAGTTTTTGGGACTCCATGCAGACAGACTATGCGGGAGAGGTAGAGCTTGGCGAGCTTCTGAGTAGTGTGGGTTGTTTTCACGGGGATGAAGTGTGTCACTTTAGTCAGTCTATCTGTGATGACCCATATGGCATCATTCCCGTGTTGTGATCGAGGTAGTCCGACAATGAAATCCATCCCTATTTCGTCCCATTTCCACTCAGGTATTCTGTTTGGTTGCAGTAGTCCGACTGGTCTTTGGTGCTCAGCTTTTATGCGTTGACAAGAATCACAGCATGCAATGAAGGTGGCTATATCCCTCTTCATACCGTGCCACCAAAATCTTTCCTGAATGTCCTTATACATTTTGGTTCCTCGAGGGTGGATCAAATATGGGGTGGTGTGGGTTTCAGCTAGAATTTGTTGTTTGAGGTCCCCGATGTTTGGTACGCAGAGTCTTTCTCCGTACCATAATATTCCCTCATTGTCTATGACGAATTCTGAGGCCTTGCCCATACTCACCTTCCTTTTAATGCCTTCGATGCTGGGGTGTCCATGCTGAGCTTCTTTAATCCTCTCCACAAGGTTGGGTTGTACTTCCAAATTTGTTATGGTGCCTTCCGTGACCATTATCAAGTTGAGTTTGGCAAACTCTTGTTGGAATTCAGGTCTCAAGCCTTACAGACTGTTGTCGTCCGAACTGGGGTTCCGACTAAGAGCATCTTCCACTACATTTGCTTTTCCTGGATGATAGTGGATACCAACATCATAATCTTTTACCAATTTCAACCAGCGTCGTTGCCGTAAATTGAGCTCTGGCTGTGTGAAAATATACTTGAGACTTTTATGGTTCATATATATTTCACAACGATTCCCAAGTAAGAAATGCCTCCATTCTTTGAGTGCATGAATGACTGCTGCCAATTCCAAGTCATGAGTGGGATAATTTTCTTCGTGCTTGCGAAGTTGCCTTGAAGCGTATGCGACAACTTTGCCTTCTTGCATCAATACGCATCCGAGACCCTTTCGGGATGCGTCTCAAAATACTTCAAAATTCTTGTGTATGTCTGGCACAATTAATACTGGTGTTGTCGTTAGTTTCCTCTTTAGTTCTTGGAAACTTTTCTCGCAAGCTTCCGTCCATTCAAACTTCTTGTCTTTCTTGAGTAACTGCGTCATTGGCTTGGCTATGCTGGAGAATCCTTCAACAAATCTTCGGTAGTATCCTGCCATTCCCAAGAAACTTCGTACGTCCGTTACGCTGGCTGGTGGTTTCCAGCCAAGTACTACCTTGACTTTTTTCGGGTCTATGGCAACACCTTCTTGGGTCAGTACGTGGCCCAGAAAACCTACCTGTCTTAGCCAAAATTCACACTTGCTGAACTTGGCGTACAATTGATGTTTCTTGAGTTCTCCCAGTACAATTCTGAGATGTTCAGCGTGCTCTTCTGGTGTCTTGGAATATTTCATAATATCGTCGATGAATACTACCACAAACTTGTCCATAAACTTCATAAATATTTTGTTCATGAGGTGAACAAAATATGCGGGGGCGTTCGTTAGTCCAAACGGCATTACCGTGAACTCATACAGCCCGTATCTGGAGGTGAAGGCTGTCTTGGGGATATCTTCTGTCCGTACTTTTAATTGATGGTATCCCGACCTCAGGTCAATTTTTGAGAAGACCTTGGCCTGAGCGAGCTGATCAAACAAATCATTTATCCGTGGCATCGGGTATTTGTTCTTGATTGTGACCATGTTAAGTGCTCGATAGTCTATACACAATCTCAGTGTTCCATCCTTCTTTTTGGCAAATAAAATTGGTGAACCCCAAGGTGAGGAGCTGGCTCGAATATATCCTTTGTCCAGTAATTATTTTATTTGCTTCTTCAATTCTACCAACTCGGATGGTGCCATTCTGTATGGTTTCTTGTATATGGGGGTGGTTCCGGGTGCTAGCTCAATGCTGAATTCTATCTCTCGGTCTGGTGGCATGCCTGGCAGTTCTTCGGGAAATACGTTTGGAAATTCACACACTACTGGAACCTTGCTTAACTCAGAAACGTCCACCTTGTTCAGTCTCGGTTGCCGGGATATTTTTCTCTCCTTGGCCGAAACTCTTATGGTCTTCCCATGGTGGTGAGTGAGAATTACGGTCCTGTTGAAGCAGTCAATAAAACCTTTGTTGGTTGTTAACCAATCCATCCCTAGGATGACATCCAGCCCTTTATTTTCCAACACAATAAGGTTGGCGTGAAATTTCAATCCTTCAAACTCAATAACCACACCTTGGCAGTAACTCTGAGTAACTTGCTCAATCCCAGGGGACTTGATGATCATGGATTTTTCCAAGGGAAACATCAAAAAATTATTTTGCAAAGCAAAACTTTTCGAAATGAATGAGTGAGAAGCTCCAGAATCAAACAAAACCATGGCAGGTATTGTGTTGACAGGAAACGTACCGAGTATGATATCCAGGGCATTCTGGGCTTCTTCTTTGGTCACGTGGTTCAGGTGACCCTTCCTATGGTTGTTATTGGGGTTGAAATTGTTTCGCTTGGGCGCTGAATTATTGCCACCGTTGTTCGGCTTTGGGGTCGAGTTCCTTGGCTTGGGGCACTGCTTGGCATAGTGCCCTTCTTCTCCACATGCGTAGCAAGTAACGCCTGGGCGATATGTGAACTCCTTGTCCCTTGCATGGAAATTCTTGATTGGGCGTGAGACGTTCGTCGCGGGTTTGTGTGTCCCACCTTTCTGAAAATCCGTCTTGCTTCGGTGGTTGCGAGCATGAGTAGTCTGGTCCCTTTTTCACTTACGGAAATCCTCCAAGCTGCGTCTCTCATTTTCCAAGGTAATGGCTTTATCCACTAGTGTTTTGAAATCTGGAAAAGTGTGCACAACCAGCTGGCATTTAAGTGCGAGCGCCAGACCGTCTAGGAATTTCTCCATCTTCTTGCTTTCAGTCATACGCTCTTCGTTGGCATAGCGAGATAACAGAGTAAACTGACCATTGTATTCTGACACCGTCATGGTCCTTTGTTTGAGGTCATCAAACTCTCTCTTCTTGATTTTCATAAGACTTTTAGGAATGTGCGCCCCGCGAAAACCTTCTTTGAAATCCTCCCAGGTTATATCATTTTCGTTGGGGTGCATGTGTAGGAAATTTTCCCACCATGATGCAGCTGCTCCTGTGAGATAGTGCGGAGCAATAGTACTTTCTCAGGGTCTGAACATTTTGCAATAATTAATTTTCTCTCCATATCTCGAAGCCAATCCTCGGCTTCAAGAGGTTTGTCAGTATGGGAAAATGTTTCGGGACGCGTCTTCTGTAGCTCAGATAACTTGGATTGCTGCAGATACTGTCCACGTTGATTTCCCATATTGATGACTTGGTTCAACATTTCCTGGTGTTGTTGCTAACTTTGCTCATAAAGGCGGCACATTTGGGAAAAAGCTGTTTCACTGTCCTGTTGACTCGTCTGTCCCTGTGTGAAATTGGTGCTTGGTGGTGTGCCATAATTTTCTTCTGGCGGAGTTGGCATGGAGCGCGTCCAAGGACGAGACATTTTTCACTCTGGGGATATATTTGCAAAACTCATAAGAAAAGTAAAAGAGTCGCAAAAATCAACAAATGCCCAAAGACGGAAAAAATTAAATGCTCCAGGATATTTCAAGAAAACAAGTTGATTGCGCACGGAGAAGGACTACTCATTACATATCTTACACGCAGGCGGTAATCATACAATACATCACTCAGGATATGCGTACATATTCCTGACATGTTATTTAGGCTAGTGCACTTCTCCCAGTTCCTACATGATGCGCAAACAAGCTACTTCTCACAACCTATGTACATATAAACATATCATACAAAGCGGTACATCGCATGACGACTAAGCGTACTCAGTCGGAGATGTTGACGATCTCCTTGACCCTGCAAGGGTGAGGCGCAGTGAGGCTGGGGACTCGACCTCCTCCTCGCTAATAGGCTCCAGAAGTGTAGTGCTGCGCCGAGTAGATGGAGCGGGCGCCAGGGGTGGAACAACACGAACAGGAGTGGGCGCAAAGGGTGGTGCAGTGCGGGCTGGAGTGGGCACGATGACTTGGTTGAACTCTTCAGTGGTAGGCAGGCGACGAGCAGCAGGTGCATAAGATGTTGTGGACGAGACGAAAGTCAGTGGCGGTGCGATGTGCAGGAGCTCCCTCCTGTTGGCGGCACAACCATGGACTGAGTCCATGCGGGCAGCCACGAAGTCGTCCACCAGGTTGTCGAAGGCTGCCTCCAGAGCCTGGAGGTACTCAATAAGCATATCGAAAGCCTCGTCTCGCTCTCCTCTGGGGCAAGAGAACGCGTAGTGAGAGGTGTATGGCACATGGCATGGAAGATAGCGGTAACGACAAGTCTTCATCGAGGGAAGGACATCTCTGAGACGAGCTATCGCCTCGCGGGCTGCCATCTGCGTAGCATGCCTCTCCGTAGGCATGGCTCTTCCCAAGTACCGGAAGCGGCGTAACTCACCACACCCTCCCTTGAATTGCACCGCGGCCTGGTGCATGGTCAGACTGTCGTTGACCTTGTGCTGGTAGAGTGTGAAGACTGGGCGCACAGATGGCCCCATCGCGACCTGAACGATGAAGGAGAGGAGCTTGAAAAACCCATCGGGCACGTTGGCGAATGTCTGAGACTCGCAGTTGTTGTCGGCCATCTACAAAAGTAGGCAAAAATTCTGAATGGTCAGATCATAAATTTATGCTGACTGTCAGAAAATGACTACATTTGCAAAAATAAGAATTAGCTCTTTCATGCTAAAAACTTATTAGCGATCGCACCTAGTGGCTTCCTACAGTCAGCCTGGCTCTGGTACCAAGCTTGTCACGACCGGGTTTTCAATAAAATGCTTATTGAGAAACCAATCTATTTAGTCCAGTATGAGGGAAAAATCCTCCAGACTGGTAGACAAATTCTTGATACAATAAGTCAGTAGCATTGAAATATATTATAGGGTCGAGCTGGGATGCTCAACAATTATTACAAGCACGCCAATAATTATACATAAAGGCGGATATGACACAATGGTGTGGTGGCATACTACTGACTCGAGATAAAAGTGGTGGTGGAATAACACAGTGGAGAGTGGGTAGCGTGACTCCTAAACTGGCGGCTCATCGAGCGTCGAGGTGAGGCTCGATGAATTTATTCGGGTAGCGGAAGCGGGTATAATACAGTGACCAAATCTAGGGTCGCGCGAGACTGACTGGGACTCCTCTAGGCATCGGACTCGCTATCGAACTCTTCATCCATGAGATCGCCTTCGTCAGCATCTGGCCAAATCAACAAGCCAGGTGAGTACTTTGAAAGTACTCGCAAGACAGTTCGGACAATAGATATAACAAATGCATGCATGATTGCGACATGAGTAATTTAACAATGCGCATTTAGTTTAGTAAACAATGTAAATAAAAAGGGAGTCGGCGGTGGTCCGCCTGAAAAACCCAACAAAATAACTGAAACCCGATCGGGTGTCTGAAGCGACGCCTCGAAGGGTGAACAATAAATAAAAATCATGCCGCAGTCAGGCGTCTAAGCGACACCACGTAAAGGGCTAAAAAATGAAAATAAAAGAAATGCGTGCCACACTCGGACGTCGGGGCGACATCGCAGAAAGGGCTTATATTGAAAGTAAGTAATAACAATGCCGCAGTCAGACGTCTGAGCGACATCGCAGAAAGGGCTTATACTGAAAATAAATAATAACAATGCCGCAGTCGGACGTCTGAGCGACATCGCAGAAAGGGCTTATATTGAAAGTAAATACAACAATGCCGCAGTCGAACGTCTGAGCGACATCGCGGAAAGGGCTTATACTGAAAATAAATAATAACAATACCGCAGTCGGACGTCTGAGCAACATCGCAGAAAGGGCTTATACTGAGAATAAATAACTAGTATGCCACAATCGGACGTCTGAGCGATATCGCAGAAAGGGCTTAAATTCATTATTCGTAATTGCTATCTTTCAAGAAAAATGCTCACAGGAAAAGTATTCAACTCATGATCATAAACGGGTTAGTCCATCCATAAAATAATCATTTACCGGACTTAACACTCTTGTAGTTCACCGGAGTTTTTGTCACCAAAATTGACACTTGTCAGGATATGATAAACACAGAACTTGAACATGGGTAAGATGATTCAAAGGAGTTTTGACTCTGCAGAGTTTGTACTAAAAAGCCCACAGCCAATGGATTTCCGTAGTCACGAAGGACTACTTCCATTTACGGTATTTCGGAAGAAACATAGCTAACCAGTACACATCCATCCCACCTCACGTTGCCAGGAATCACCCTAGGCAGCGTTCAAGAAAAACTCTGAGACGGGGAGATCACAATCTCGAATAGCATTGGATCAAATTTATATACGCGCGCTCTAAGGGGTGCCCCCCTCTCGGTCCCAACCGGAAACACCCATGCCCCCTGACCGGATGACTGGCTCTAATCCAGGGCCATGGAACCATCATCACGGCCTCTCAATTTGGTGTGTACCAGGAAAGCGGTTTGCAACATACTAATCCATATCCCTTGCGGAAAACATGTGATAGTACGGGAAGGGAAATGGAAGGGAACTGGACCGATTCATGTTGACACTGAAGTCAAATAGTCTGGCATAAGACTGGCATGCTACAACACTGCAATCTTACCCATTCTCATGCCAACACATGGCCATGCAACTCATATCCAACAACAGATGGATTTTCGAAACTTACTTGCCTCAACTTTGTTGGAAATATGCCCTAGAGGCAATAATAAATTGATTATTATTATATTTCCTTGTTCATGATAATCGTTTATTATCCATGCTAGAATTGTATTGATAGGAAACTCAGATACATGTCTGGATACATAGACAACACCATGTCCCTAGTAAGCCTCTAGTTGACTAGCTCGTTGATCAATAGATGGTTATGGTTTCCTGACCATGGACATTGGATGTCATTGATAATGGGATCACATCATTAGAAGAATGATGTGATGGACAAGACCCAATCCTAAGCCTAGCACAAGATCATGTAGTTCGTATGCTAAATCTTTTCTAATGTCAAGTATCGTTTCCTTAGACTATGAGATTGTGCAACTCCTGGATACCGTAGGAGTGCTTTGGGTGTGCCAAACGTCACAACGTAGCTGGGTGGCTATAAAGGTACACTACGGGTATCTCCGAAAGTGTCTGTTGGGTGGCACGAATCAAGACTGGGATTTGTCACTCCGTGTAAATGGAGAGGTATCTCTGGGCCCACTCGGTAGGACATCATCATAATGTGCACAGTGTGATCAAGGAGTTGATCACGGGATGATGTACTACGGAACGAGTAAAAGAGACTTGCCGGTAACGAGATTGAACAAGGTATAGGGATACCGACGATCGAATCTCGGGCAAGTATCGTACCGATAGACAAAGGGAATTGTATACGGGAATGATTAAGTCCTTGACATCGTGGTTCATCCGATGAGATCATCATGGAACATGTGGGAGCCAACATGGGTATCCAGATCCCGCTGTTGGTTATTGACCGGAGAACATCTCGGTCATGTCTGCATGTCTCCCGAACCCGTAGGGTCTACACACTTAAGGTTCGATGACGCTAGGGTTATAAAGGAAGCTTGTATGTGGTTACCGAATGTTGTTAGGAGTCCCGGATGAGATCCCGGACGTCACGAGGAGTTCCGGAATGGTCCGGAGGTAAAGATTTATATATAGGAAGTCCTATTTCGGCCATCGGGACAAGTTTCGGGGTCATCGGTATTGTACCGGGACCACCGGAGGGGTCCCGGGGGCCCACCGGGTGGGGCCACCCATCCCGGAGGGTCCCATGGGCTGAAGTGGGAAGGGATCCAGTCCAAAGTGGGCTGGGGCGCCACTTCCCTTATGGCCCATGCGCCTAGGGTGAAAGGGGAAACCCTAATGAAGAGTCCCAAGGAGGGAAGGCACCTCCTAGGTGCCTTGGGGGGGAGGGAAACCTCCCCTGGCCGCCGCCCCCTAGGAGATTGGATATCCTAGGGCTGGCTCACCCCCCCTTGGGATCCCTATATATAGTGGGGGTAGAGGGCCTCTTGAAGCACACCTTTTGCCTTTGGTGCAGCCCCTCCCTCTCTCCCAAGTTCTCCTCCTCTCCTGCGGTGCTTGGCGAAGCCCTGCTGGATTGCCACGCTCCTCCATCATCACCACGCCGTTGTGCTACTGCTGGACGGAGTCTTCCTCAACCTCTCCCTCTCTCCTTGCTGGATCAAGGCGTGGGAGACGTCACCGGGCTGTACGTGTGTTGAACGCGGAGGTGCTGTCCGTTCGGCACTAGGATCATCGGTGATCTGAATCACGACGAGTACGACTCCATCAACCCCGTTCACTTGAACGCTTCCGCTTAGCGATCTACAAGGGTATGTAGATGCACTCTCCTTCCCCTCGTTGCTGGTCTCTCCATAGATAGATCTTGGTGAAACGTAGGAAAATTTTGAATTTCTGCTACGTTCCCCAACAGTGGCATCATGAGCTAGGTCTATTGCGTAGATTCTATGCACGAGTAGAACACAAAGTAGTTGTGGGCGTTGATTTTGTTCAATATGCTTACCGTTACTAGTCAATCTTGTTTCGACGGTATTGTGGGATGAAGCGGCCCGGACCAACCTTACACGTACTCTTACGTGAGACCGGTTCCACCGACTGACATGCACTAGTTGCATAAGGTGGCTGGCGGGTGTCTGTCTCTCCTACTTTAGTCGGAACGGATTCGATGAAAAGGGTCCTTATGAAGGGTAAATAGCAATTGGCATATCACGTTGTGGTTTTGCGTAGATAAGAAACGTTCTTGCTAGAAACCCATAGCAGCCACGTAAAACATGCAAACAACAATTAGAGGACATCTAACTTGTTTTTGCAGGGTATGCTATGTGATGTGATATGGCCAAAGGATGTGATGTATGATATATGTGATGTATGAGATGATCATGCTCTTGTAATAGGAATCACGACTTGCATGTCGATGAGTATGACAACCGGCAGGAGCCATAGGAGTTGTCTTTAATTTATTTATGACCTGCGTGTCAACATAAACGTCATGTAATTACTTTACTTTATTGCTAAAGCGTTAGACATAGTAGTAGAAGTAATAGTTGACGTTACAACTTCATGAAGACACAATGATGGAGATCGTGATGATGGAGATCATGGTGTCATGCCGGTGACGACGATGATCATGGAGCCCCGAAGATGGAGATCAAAAGGAGCAAAGTGATGATGGCCATATCATGTCACTATTTGATTGCATGTGATGTTTATCATGTTTTTGCATCTTATTTGCTTAGAACGATGGTAGTAAATAAGATGATCCCCCATTAAAATTTCAAGAAAGTGTTCCCCCTAACTGTGCACCGTTGCTAAAGTTCGTCGTTTCGAAGCACCACGTGATGATCGGGTGTGATAGATTCTTACGTTCACATACAACGGGTGTAAGACAGATTTACACACGCGAAACACTTAGGTTGACTTGAAGAGCCTAGCATGTACAGACATGGCCTCGGAACACAGAAGACCGAAAGGTCGAGCATGAGTCGTATGGTAGATACGATCAACATGAAGATGTTCACCGACGTTGACTAGTCCGTCTCACGTGATGATCGGACACGGCCTAGTTGACTCGGATCATGTAATCACTTAGATGACTAGAGGGATGTCTATCTGAGTGGGAGTTCATAAGATGAACTTAATTATCCTGAACATAGTCAAAAGATCTTTGCAAATTATGTCGTAAGCTCGCGCTTTAGTTCTACTGTTTTAGATATGTTCCTAGAGAAAATATAGTTGAAAGTTGATAGTAGCAATTATGCGGATAGTAGAAGGCTTGTGTCCTTAATGCACCGCTCGGTGTGCTGGACCTCGAACGTGGTCTGTGGATGTTGCGAACATCTGACATACACGTTTTGATGACTACATGATAGTTCGGTAATGATAAATGGTTTAGAATTGAGGCACCAAAGACATTTTTGAAATGTCGCGGAACATATGAGATGTTTCGAGGGCTGAATTTGGGATTTCAGGCTCGTGCCCACGTCAAGAGGTATAAGACCTCCGACGATTTTCTTGGCCTGCAAACTAAGGGAGAAAAGCTCAATCGTTGAGCTTGTGCTCAGATTGTCTGAGTACAACAATCACTTGAATCGAGTGGGAGTTAATCTTCCAGATAAGGTAGTGATGTTTTTTCCAAAGTTATTGCCACCAAGCTACTAGAGCTTCGTGATGAACTATAACATATCAGGGATAGATATGATGATCCTTGAAATATTCGCGATGTTTGACACCGCGAAAGTAGAAATCAAGCAGGAGCATCAATTGTTGATGGTTAGTGAAACCACTAGTTTCAAGAAGGGCAAGGGCAAGAAGGGACACTTCATGAAACGGCAAATCAGCTGCTGCTCTAGTGGAGAAACCCAAGGTTGAACCCAAACCCGAGACTGAGTGCTTCTGTAATAAGGGGAACAGCCACTAGAGCAGAATTACCCTAGATACTTGGTAGATGAGAAGGCTGTCAATAGAAGTATATTAGATATACATTATGTGAATGTGTACTTTACTAGTACTCCTAGTAGCATCAGGGTATTAGATACCGGTTCGATTGCTAAGTGTTAGTAACTCAAAATAAAAGCTACGGAATAAACGGAGACTAGCTAAAGGTGAGCGGACGATATGTGTTGGAAGTGTTTCCAAAGTTGATATGATCAAGCGTCGCATGCTCCCTCTACCATCGAGATTGGTGTTAAACCTAAATAATTGTTATTTGGTGTTTGCGTTGAGCATAGACATGATTGGATTATGTCTATCGCAATACGGTTATTCATTTAAGGAGAATAATGGTTACTCTATTTATTTGAATAATACCTTCAATGGTCTTGCACCTAAATAAATGGTTTATTGAATCTCGATCATAGTGATACACATGTTCATGCCAAAAGATATAAGATAGTAATGATAGTACCACCTACTTGTGGCACTGCCATGTAAGTCATATTGGTATAAAACGCATGAAGAAGCTCCATATTGATGGATCTTTGGACTCACTCTTTTAAAGGATTGAGACATGTGAACCATGTCTATTGGTATATACGCATGAAGAAACTCCATGCAGATGGACCGTTTGGACTCACTTGATTTTGAATCACTTGAGATATGCAAATCATACCACATGGGCAAGATGACTGAAAGCTTCGGTTTCAGTAAAATGGAACAAGAAAGCAACTTGTTGGAAGTAACACATTTTGATGTGTGCAGTCCAATGAGTGCTGAGGCACGCAGTGGATATCGTTATGCTCTTACTTCACAGATGATTTGAGTAGATACTGAGTATATTTACTTGATGAAACACAAGTCTGAATTATTGAATGGTTCAAGTAATTTCAGAATGAAGTTGAATATCGTCGTGACAAGAGGATAAAATATCTATGATATGATCATAGAGATGAATATCTGAGTTGCGAGTTTGGTACACAATTGAGACATTGTGGAAATTGTTTCACGACTAGTACCGCCTGGAACACCATAGTGTGATGGTGTGTCCGAACATCATAACTGCACCCTATTGGATATGATGCATACCATGATGTCTCTTATCGAATTACCACTATCGTTCATGGGTTAGGCATTAGAGACAACCGCACTCACTTTAAATAGGGCACCACGTAATTCTGATGAGATGACACCGTATGAACTATGGTTTAGAGAAACCTAAACTGTCATTTCTTAAAAGTTTGGGGCTGCGACGCTTATATGAAAAGTTTCAGGCTGATAAGCTCGAACCCAAAGCGGATAACTGCATCTTCATAGGACACCCAAAACAGTTGGGAATACCTCCTGTCTTAGATCCGAAAGCAATAGGGATTGTTTCTCAAATCAGGTCCTTTCTCGAGGAAAAGTTTCTCTCGAAAGAATTGAGTGGGAGGATGGTGGAGACTTGATGAGGTTATTGAACCGTCACTTCAACTAGTGTGTAGCAGGGCACAGGAGTTGTTCCTATGGCACCTACACCAATTGAAGTGGAAGCTTATGATAGTGATCATGAGACTTCGAATCAAGTCACTCCCAAACCTCGTAGGATGACAAGGATGCGTACTACTTCAGAGTGGTACGTAATCCTGTCTTGGAAGTCATATTGCTAGACAACAATGAACCTACAAGCTATGAAGAAGCGATGGTGGGCCCGGATTTCGATGAATGGCTCGAGGCCATAAAATCCGAGAGAGGATCCATGTATAAAAACAAAGTGTAGACTTTGGCAGAACGGCTCGATGGTCGTAAGGCTGTTGAGTACAGATGGATTTTAAAAGGAAGACGGACAATGATGGTAAATGTCACCATTAAGAAAGCTCGACTTGTCATTAAGATGTTTTCCGACAAGTTCAAGGAGTTGACTGCGATGAGGCTTTCTCACTCGTAGCGATGCTAAGAGTCTGTTGGAATTATGTTAGCGATTACTGCATTATTTATGAAATTGTGCAGATAGGATGTCAAAACATTGTTTCCTCGACGATTTTCTTGAGGAAAGGTTGTATGTGATACAACCAGAAGATTTTTGTCAATCCTGAAAGATGCTAACAAGTATGCAAAGCTCCAGCAATCCTTCTACGGACTGGAGTAAGCATCTCGGAGTTGGAATGTACGCTTTGATGAGATGATCAAAGAATTTGGGTTTATACAAAGTTTATGAGAAACTTGTATTTCCAAAGAAGTGAGTGGGAGCACTATAGAATTTCTGATGAGTATATGTTGTTGACATATTGTTGATCAGAAATGATGTAGAATTTCTAGAAAGCATATAGGGTTATTTGAAGAGTGTTTTCAATGGAAAACCTGGATTAAGCTACTTGAACATTGAGCATCAAGATCTATAAGGATAAAAATCGCTTAATAGTACTTTCAAATGAATACATACCGTGACAAGATTTTGAAGGAATTCAAAATAAATCAGCAAAGAAGGAGTTCTTGGCTGTATTACACGTGTGAGTATTGAGTAAGACTCAAGACCTGACCACGGCAGAAGAGAGAGAAAGGACGAAGGTCGTCCCCTATGCTTAGACATAGGCTCTACAGTATGATATGCTGTGTACCGCATCTGAAGTGTGCCTTGCCATGAGTCAGTCAAGGGGTACAAGAGTGATCCAGGAATGGATCACAGGACAACGGTCAAGGTTATCCTTGGTAACTGGTGGACCGAGGAATTTTCTCGATTATGGAGGTGGTAAAAGAGTTCGTCCTAAAGGGTTACGCCGATGCAAACTTTGACACTGATCCAGATTATTCTAAGTAGTAAATTGGATTCGTATAGTAGAACTGTTATTTGGAATAGCTCCAAATAGAGCGTGGTAACTGCATCTAGGAGATGACATAGAGATTTGTAAAGCACACACGGATCTGAAAGATTCAGACCCGTTGACTATAACCTCTCTCACATGCATAACATGATCAAACCCAGAACTCTTGGGTGTTAGTCACATAGGGATGTGACCTTGAGTGTTAATCACATATCGATGTGAACTAGATTATTGACTCTAGTGCAAGTGGGAGACTGTTGGAAATATGCCCTAGAGGCAATAATAAATTGATTATTATTATATTTCCTTGTTCATGATAATCGTTTATTATCCATGCTAGAATTGTATTGATAGGAAACTCAGATACATGTGTGGATACATAGACAACACCATGTCCCTAGTAAGCCTCTAGTTGACTAGCTCGTTGATCTATAGATGGTTACGGTTTCCTGACCATGGACATTGGATGTCATTCATAACGGGATCACATCATTAGAAGAATGATGTGATGGACAAGACCCAATCCTAAGCCTAGCACAAGATCATGTAGTTCGTATGCTAAAGCTTTTCTAATGTCAAGTATCGTTTCCTTAGACCATGAGATTGTGCAACTCCCGGATACCGTAGGAGTGCTTTGGGTGTGCCAAACGTCACAACGTAACTGGGTGGCTATAAAGGTACACTACGGGTATCTCCGAAAGTGTCTGTTGGGTGGCACGAATCAAGACTGGGATTTGTCACTCCGTGTAAACGGAGAGGTATCTCTGGGCCCACTCGGTAGGACATCATCATAATGTGCACAGTGTGATCAAGGAGTTGATCACGGGATGATGTACTACGGAACGAGTAAAAGAGACTTGCCGGTAACGAGATTGAACAAGGTATAGGGATACCGACGATCGAATCTCGGGCAAGTATCGTACCGATAGACAAAGGGAATTGTATACGGGATTGATTAAGTCCTTGACATCGTGGTTCATCCGATGAGATCATCGTGGAACATGTGGGAGCCAACATGGGTATCTAGATCCCGCTGTTGGTTATTGACCGGAGAACATCTCGGTCATGTCTGCATGTCTCCCGAACCCGTAGGGTCTACACACTTAAGGTTCGATGACGCTAGGGTTATAAAGGAAGCTTGTATGTGGTTACCGAATGTTGTTCGGAGTCCCGGATGAGATCCCGGACATCACGAGGAGTTCCGGAATGGTCCGGAGGTAAAGATTTATATATAGGAAGTCCTATTTCGGCCATCGGGACAAGTTTCGGGGTCATCGGTATTGTACCGGGACCACCGGAGGGGTCCCGGGGGCCCACCGGGTGGGGCCACCCATCCCGGAGGGTCCCATGGGCTGAAGTGGGAAGGGATCCAGTCCAAAGTGGGCTGGGGCGCCACTTCCCTTATGGCCCATGCGCCTAGGGTGAAAGGGGAAACCCTAATGAAGAGTCCCAAGGAGGGAAGGCACCTCCTAGGTGCCTTGGGGGGAGGGAAACCTCCCCTGGCCGCCGCCCCCTAGGAGATTGGATCTCCTAGGGCTGGCGCACCCCCCCTTGGGATCCCTATATATAGTGGGGGTAGAGGGTCTCTTGAGACACACCTTTTGCCTTTGGTGCAGCCCCTCCCTCTCTCCCAAGTTCTCCTCCTCTCCTGCGGTGCTTGGCGAAGCCCTGCTGGATTGCCACGCTCCTCCATCATCACCACGCCGTTGTGCTACTGCTGGACGGAGTCTTCCTCAACCTCTCCCTCTCTCCTTGCTGGATCAAGGCGTGGGATACGTCACCGGGCTGTACGTGTGTTGAACGCGGAGGTGCTGTCCGTTCGGCACTAGGATCATCGGTGATCTGAATCACGACGAGTACGACTCCATCAACCCCGTTCACTTGAACGCTTCCGCTTAGCGATCTACAAGGGTATGTAGATGCACTCTCCTTCCCCTCGTTGCTGGTCTCTCCATAGATAGATCTTGGTGAAACGTAGGAAAATTTTGAATTTCTGCTACGTTCCCCAACAAACTTTGCATGTGATATGACATTCATTTATATATTCATAAACATGTCATGAAACTACTTAATGCAAACATGCCAAGACACTCATCATATCAAAAGTTCAAACATGCTTGCCTGGTTCAGAGTAGTCGGAGCCTAGCTCGGTGAAGTTCCCGGCTCCGTCACCTCCTTCGTTATCTACGTATAAAGAAACATACGTGCTAACGTAAATACCGTGAGGTGCACAAAAAGTATCCCAAATATTTTTCAAATAAATCTGATAAAAGCCTAGACAAAATTTTAAAGAGGACAAAAAAATAATCAATCAAAAATACTTTTCTTTTTAAAAGTTATAAGTGTTTTAATCCAGGGACTCATCTGTAATGAAAAAGAAAGTTTCTAGGGGCCAACTTATAAAAACAGAAAACGCTTCGGCTAAAAACCCGTCAACTTCAAAGGGAGACGTATTTTGCCTGAAGGCATTTCTAGAAAATGGTTCATTTAAAAGAATAGAGAGGCTGATAGGCGGGTCCCACCTGTCAGGTTTGAAATTTCAAACGGGGAGAGCAGAGCTCGTCGGCGCCCGAGAGCTGCGGTGATCGCCGGCGGCGATCCACGGCGAGGAAGGGGGATCGGGTGGTACCTCCGTGTTCAGTGCGTCCTTGCGTGTCGGTGGGTGGTGGTGGTGGTCGCCGGCGAGCACCACGTCGACGGCGGCCCTTGCTCCGGCAGACGGTGGTTCGGGTAGTGTTGGATCTCGCCGGGGAGTGCTGCGGAGGTCAAATTGAAGTGGGGGTTAGACTCCTGGAGGTGTCATGAGGCTACGGGCAAGTCTAGGGAGGTGGAGGAGCTCTCACCAGAGAGAACGCAGCCGGAGCCCAAATTGGACGGAGGTGGCCGGAGTTGAGGAAGAAGGGCCCCTCGAGGCTCTTCCAATGGCTGGGCGGGGTCTGGTGAGGTGGTGGAGATGTGCGGGGTCGAGAGCGAGCTCGGAGGCGCTATTTATAGCCGGCCCGAGGCGATTGCCGTGAACGGGATAAGTCCAGCGAAGGTTACGGCGGCGCAAAGCTTGGTCGGGGAAGATTAGGGAGTTGGGCGTCATCGTGGAGGTCTACCGGTCCCATTCAGACGCTAAATGAACTTGGATTAGGAGCTCGGGGTGGGTTTCGACGGAATGGGGTGGCGCGGGACCGTCGGCGGCAGAGAGCGTGCCCTGTGCTTGCCGGGCCACGGCGACGGTGCGGCGGGGTGCGCTGGCATGCATGAGGCCACGCGAAGGGCAGGGGAGTGTTGGGCGGCGCCAAACGGCGTTGCGAGCTGGCGCTGACTTCTATTGGCCGCCACGGGTGGCGTAGCCACCACAGAAACTGCCAACTCCGGCGATGCTCGCCGCCACCGACGCCTGCGCCTATCCAAGGAGGTGTGCGGTGCTCTGGCCAGGGAGGAGAGGTCGTGCGCAACGCGCCAGGGTGCACAGTTGATCGATGACAAGTCTCTGACGAAAAACGACACGGTAAAACTCTGAAACTCTGAATTTTACTGAAAGTGCACAGAAACAGTGCTGGCCAGGTGTTCGACGAAATGATTTTGGCTTGTAGAGAATTTATCTTGAGCTGAATTTTGGTGGGGTGGCCTCTCATTGCATCTGAGGGCTGCCTGAATTTTGGTGGAATTTTTGGAGGTGAGTAGATATGAATTTCATCAAATTTGGCAAATCTGGTCCAAACATGCAAAGGCTGAAATTTGAAAATTTTGAAAAGAGGAAGAGTGGATCTTGATGGTTCTAGGTTGTGGGTGCTAAGGACTATCCATAGGAGTTGGTTTGAGATCAAAACTCAAAAGCAATAAGGTACTTGCTTTGAAAATCACTTAGGCTCAAAATAAATGACAGAAATGATTTGGGAGATAAAATAAATGAAATAGAATCCAAAAATGGGTTGGACTTGTTGGAACAGAGAATTTAGATTGCTCCAAAGAGGAAGGAGGGGTTTTGAGAGGTTTTACCACATGAGGCATGGTAAAAACCATGGGTGGTTTCAAAATGAGAGAAGTCCCAAAACTCCTAGGGTTTTCTTTAAAAGGAAATAAATAATTTCCAAAAATATATTTTGAGAAGGGAACCATCAGAGAAAAGTTTTTAATAATCAAACACCAGAGTTGAAGAAGATACAAAAATAAAAATCCTTGCCAGGGAAAAAGTTTTGAGAGAGAAGTTTCTTTGAAAAGATTTAAATGACCTTCTTTAAAACCAACAAAGTTTTTGTTGAAAATGAAATAAATTTTTTTTGGAGTGTCACAAGATGTAATAAGAAATACCTTTTTAGTTTATCAGTAACAAGAGATTTGCAGTTTTTCTTTTTCGGGATAATTGTTGTTGCCTGTGTTAACATTCTGAAATCCCCTAGTGGGTGACTTAGCTACGAATCCGTTTCGCCTAAGTTTCTAAAATCCTACCGAGATCGGAGCCAGCCTCTCACTCGGGGGCTTAGATGCGAATCCGCTTCGCCTAAGTTTAAAAAATCCTACCAAGTGCGGAGCCAGCCTCTCACTCGGGGGCTTAGATGCGAATCCGCTTCGCCTAAGTTTAATCCTACCGAGTAGTGAGCCAGCCTCCCACTCGGAGGCTTAGCTGCAGTCCAAGTACTCGCCTAAGGTTAAAAAATCCTACCAAGAGCCAGCCTCTCACTCGGAGGCTTAGCTGCAGTCCAAGTACTCGCCTAAGTTAAAAAAATCCTACCGAGTGGAGAGCGATCCTCCCACTCGGAGGCTTAGCTGCAGTCCAAGTACTCGCCTAAGTTTAGAAAATCCTACCGAGTGGTGAGCCAGCCTCCCACTCGGGGGCTTAGCTGCAGTCCAAGTACTCACCTAAGTTTAAAAATCCTACCGAGTGGAGAGCAATCCTCCCACTCGGAGGCTTAGCTGCAGTCCAAGCACTCGCCTAAGTTTAAAAAATCCTACCGAGTGGAGAGAAATCCTCCTGCTCGGGGGCTTAGCTGCAGTCCAAGCACTCGCCTAAGTTTAAAAAATCCTACCGAGTGGAGAGCAATCCTCCCACTCGGAGGCTTAGCTGCAGTCCAAGCACTCGCCTAAGTTTAAAAAATCCTACCGAGTGGAGAGCGATCCTCCCGCTCGGGGGCTTAGCTGCGGTCCAAGCACTCGCCTAAGTTTAAGAGATCATATCGAGTGGAGAGCAATCCTCCCACTCGAAGGCTTAGCTGCAGTCCAAGTACTCGCCTAAGTTAGAAAAACATCCCGATCCGCAAGGACGACGAGGTGCGGGTCGACTGCTACCTTCTCCTTCCCCATCAGTAAGGAGGATGAAGTACAGGTCGACTGTATTTTCCACCTCAGAGCTGCATCCCAAGCACAAAGATTATTCCGAGTGAAAAACAAATTCCAGTCGAAAGCAAACACCAACATATTCGGAAATAAACCAAGTTCGGATAAATCCCAAACTTCCAGACGGCAAATCAAAAGTATTCGAGCACCAAGCCCGAAGAAGTTTAATGGTTACACAATCACTCGGCATTCCGAGGCAAATAGAAGTGAAGCATAATATTTTTCGGTCACACATCAGGAGAAGGACTGGCTGGGTCGCAGAAACTGTCAAGGTCAATGATGTCTGCAATGCGAGTGGCGGCATCAAGGAAGGTGTCCATGAAAGACTGGAACGTGTGCCTCTTCGTGTTAGCAACCTTGAGCTCCGCCAGCTTGTCTTCTCTGACATCCTTGCAGTACACTCGAACTAGAGACAGAGCAATGTCAGCACCACAGCGAGCAGATGACTTCTTCCATTCTTGCACGCGCTCAGGGATTTGATTCAGTCGAGCCATCAAAGACTCAAGATCTTGAGACAGTTCCGTCTGAGGCCAAAGTTCAGCATCAACCCGAGTCATTGCAGCTTTCAAGCAGGCCAGATAAGCAACCGCGTTGTCCATGCGAGACTCCAACTGCAGCATATTCATTGCAACATCATCTTTGACTGGGCAGTTGATGGGATCAAGACCCGTCTCGACCCGCCCGGTTTCTGCTTCAAAGTCTTGGAAAAATTCTGCACGGTCGAGTGAATGATGAGTCAGTCGGAATAGTCTTGTCAGTCGACAGAAATAAGACAGAGTAGTCAGTACCTTCAAGCTTCAAGACTAGCTTCACAGCAAGTTGGCCCAGATTAGACTCTAGGTTGCCATTCTTGGCCTTGAGGCTTCCAAGTTTGTCAATCAGTTTCTCCCTGTCCTTCTTTAGTCGCTCGACCTCCTGATTGGCATCAGATACAGCAGTCTTTAGCTTGGAGTTTTCTTCTTCTAACTTGCTGACTGAAGCAAGCTTCTTGTCAGCAAGCGTTGTCTTCTCGCGCGCCTCCTTCTGTGCTACGGCAAGATCCAGATCCTTCTTCTCCAAAGCTTGCTTCATTTTCTCTAAAGAAATAACATTCTTCAGACGGGCTTGGAGTTGGCGGTTTTCACTACATACATCTTCTCGAGTGAAGCCCACTGGTTCAAAAATGGAAAGGAAAAATGCCAGTGTTGGGATATAAAGTGGTCGATTGGTTACCTCCCATGGCAGCTACTTCATCACGAGCGGTCTTGAGATTCTTCTTGAGATTTGCTGTTTGTTCATGGCAGAAAGTTGAGCCCCAAGATCACAAGATTTCTGCAGTTATAGCCATATCAGTCCACAGAGATAAAAATACATCACAATGATAATTATTCTAAGACTACCGCTGAATCAAACATCCAACGGCAGTCTCGGGGACTACACCCAGTGGGTGCACTTAGCGTGCCCCCACTGATTTTCAGACCACAGTCGACGACTGGCTTTCACAAAAAAAAGAGAGAGGGTTCATATTCTCAGACCACAGTCGACTGCCCGCAATCAACTATGGTCTGGGGACTACACCCAGTGGGTGCACTCAGCGTGCCCCCACTAGTGCAAAGAATCAGTTCGAACCGACACAAAGAGATATACAATTTCTGAGCAGCCATACCCCAATGGGTGATCAGACAAGAAAAACGGGCGATCGAAAAATTAACTAACCTGGACATTGGCTTGCATAGCAGCTCCGGTGTTGAAGGCCACCTGACTGGCCTCATGCACAACCTTCATCTGCCCCATCACAAGGTTCAGCTGAAGAAGAGCTTCTTTGGCAGCAGCCGGTGGATCGTCCGGGGTTTGGTATGCAGTAAAAAGTGACGAAGGTAGAGCAATTGAAGCAGCCGCTGGATCTGAAGCATGGAGTGACGTCGGCGCAGCAGGAGTCTGAGCAACTGATCCTGAGGGGCAATCAGTCGACAGAGGAACAACGAAGGTGACGTTGGTTCGAGCCGGATCTGTCGATCGCTCGACCGCCGTCCCAGGCGCCCGAGTCGATCGAAGAACCTGGGCTTCAGACGCCTTCCCGCCCGGCTCCTTGTCCTTCCTCCTCCTTCCTCTTAGCGGTACTTCTTCTTCATCATCTGGGAGCACAACAACGTCTCGCGGGGCTGGAATAAACAGAGAGAGCCATAAAGACAACTGACAAACATTCTAGTCGACCAGACAAACTTTGAGTTGGACAGACTTACTGGCTTTGGAGGTGACGGCGTCATCAGCTTCCTCGTCGGCAGGGGTCTTGTCAACATCCATATCAGTCGCAGTTGAGGTCGGGCTATACAGGTTCATCATCCACTCGGTCAGAACAAGAAAAACGATCGGAACGAGAAAATGTGAGAAGAACATTTACCCAGAGGCAACAGGGACGTCCATCTTGATTCTAGGCAGGGTCTTCCGAGCCTTCGAAGGATTAGCTTTGGGCTGCTTGGGGACTGTCTCAGTCAGTTCTGGAGTTGGAGACCGAGCGCGCTTGTGAGATGGAGCACTCGACGCCACAGCTTTGCCGCGCCTGTTCGCGGGATCATGTTGCTGCTTGGATCGATGTTCAGAGCGAGGCGGCGAGTCAGCTACCTCCTCATTGCCAGACTCGTCACTCTCGTCATCATCATCATCAGCTGGGGACTCCCACTCGCCGCTCTCCTCGGCGCTGTCCCCGCCCTCTTGGTCTTGCACTAGGGCTTGTTCACCATTGGGCATCGAAACATCTCCGTGTAGATCTGCAAAACAAGGAACCGATCATAAGTCAGTCGGAACCACAATCAGTCGGAAAATATGTTCAAAAATTCAGTTATGACGACCAGACCTTGTCTGGCAGGTTGCTGTTGCTGAACGGGTCGACTCTCCTGGCGCCCCTGGGGTTTTCTTCGTTCCCAGTAATGCTCGTCAGCCACTCGGCCACGGTTTTGGCCTCCACCTCCTCTGGATGAACCCGAGCAGTGTCGCCAGCCCCAGAGTACATCCACATGGAATGATCACGAGCTTGGAGGGGTTGGATCCACCGACTGAGGAACACCTCGAGCAGATCCATACCAGTGACACCTTGATTGATTAGTTGGACTACTCTATCAACTAGCATGCCTGTCTCCGCCTTCTTAGCAACGGTCACTTGCAAGGAAGATGGAGTTTGGACACGGTCAAAAGAAAAAGGGAGAAGTCCGGTCGACTGGCCTAGGGTCACGATATCCTGGCAGTAGAACCAGGTCGACTGCCAACCCCTGACCGACTCAGGAAGAGTCGTCGGAGGAAAAGAGCTCCTCTTCCTCTTCTGAATGCCCAGGCCCCCACACATCTGGATAACGTGGGTTTTCTCGTCTTTCGAGTTCGCTTTCTTCAGGGTTTGGGATCGGATGGTAAAGATATGTTTGAAAAGGAACCAATGCGGTCGGCACCCCAAGAAATTCTCACACATGGAGACAAACGCAGCAAGATACGTGATGGTATTGGGAGTAAAATGATGGAGCTGGGCACCGAAAAAGTTTAAGAAACCCCGATAGAAAGGATGTGGTGGAAGCGAGAAACCGCGGTCGACATGGGTGGTGAGCAAGACGCACTCACCCGGTTGCGGCTGCGGCTCCGATTCCCCCCTCGGCAGGCGCGCAGACTTATGGACGATCAGCCCTAACTCAGCCATATCATCCAAGTCCTCTTGCCGAAGCGAAGATCGGATCAGTCTCCCTGGATCCAACCTGACGACAGCCCCGAGCGCGACGAAGACCCCCGATTCATCTTCTTGTTCTTCGCCGCCCCCGTCGCCTTCTTCGCATGCTCTAACGCCGCCGTTTTGTCCTTCCCCATGGCGGCGGAGCAGCGGCGTCGAGAGTGGTCGAGCTAGGCGAGGTGGAGACGCAAGAGGAAGAAGAAGGGGAATGAGCACGCACAGTGTGAATGCCTCGGCCTCGCCGCTTTTAAAGGCCTACTTCCGAGTGGCTGACGCGTGGGCCCGATCAATCCTGTCAAATCCCCCCAACAGTTGCGCACGTGATATGTGGCGAAAAAGGTGGTGCGGAAATCGAAACGTCCGATTTATCTACTCCACTTATGGCGGGACGCTCCGCCTGGCGCGCTTCCACCCAAATTTTGAATCCCGTGAGATCCGGGATCCTCTGCAACCGATCACGCCAAATATTCCATATTAGAGATATCACTCGACAGATGACACAGAATAAACCAATTGGTAATTTCTGAATCGATCAAGGCGACTGAAACGAAGTCAAAAGTTTTAGCAACTGGCCTCCACATGGAGATGAAGACAAAGCAGATCAAGAGCAAAAGCAAGGTCAACTACCATCCTTCTTTTTCACTCAAACCTCGATCCACTCGGGGACTAATGATGTGGACACAGACCTAGGGTAGGGTAATAGGCCTGACTTATACGTCCTACCTAAAGTTCTTGTCCTAAGAACAAAGAAGTTCAAGAATCAGAAGAAGAGGTCCAGCAACGGTGTCGAGCAAAGTCCACTCGACCTGTCAATCACTCGGATACCTCTCGTACCCAGGTCATTCGACCATAAAATCACTCGACATATTAGAAGACCTAAAGCCGCTCTGCGCAGCAACGGTCGGACATTTATTCATATCCTTAATGATCATTTGTAGCACTTTAATATAGGCATTACCTGTAACGCCTCCTCTTAATGTACATTGAACCCTGTGTAACGGAGGGGAGCTGGGGTCCTGGCGTACTCTATATAAGCCACCCCCCTCCTCTGGGACAAGGGTTCGCACCCCCTGTAACTCACACGCGCATAATCCAGTCGACCGCCTCCGGGCTCCGAGATGTAGGGCTGTTACTTCCTCCGAGAAGGGCCTGAACTCGTTCGCCAGACGAAAAATGTTTGGCAAGAGTGATGTGCACCGGATCGCTAATTTTTGGCAGGTTGTTAAGGCATGCAACTGCAAGTATTACGTAACTAACGAAAGTACATCCAATAACTAACAACTCTCTAAGACAGATGCACACCCAGGAGTATGAAAGAGGAGTCATATACATACACACACATGCTTCCATGGCAGAAAAGCGAGCCCTTTGGTTCATAAATCATGCCATGGTTTGCTATGTGGCAATCTTCCTATAGGTTGCCATCCATGTGTCATGTTTGGTATCTATGCTCAAATTTGTTTTTTTTTCATATTCGTCTACCGCAACTTCAACAGTTTGGAGCCATCGACCGAGCCTCCGTTGTCAAATGCATGCTTTGAACTGTGGTCAAATGCACAATGTCTTTTACAAATTCGGCATGTGAAATGCATGCTTGTAATTCAACGACATCAGTGTGTTATGTATACGTCAATACGTGTATATGCATGTTTTGAAATTTGGATTCATCTAAAATGTGTTACATAATAACATTCATTATTTAATGCATAATACTTCTGATATTCATATCAAATCTGCGCATAATACTTCTTATATTCATATATGTACCAAATGTGCAACGCTGCCACTGTAGCAAAAAACGCCGCCATGGCAGTATTGTTATTTGCCCTGCACAACATATTAGTAGCATGTGTGGTACCAATATACTAATAAACTAGCAGCATGCAACGCTTCCACGCACTATAAGTTCTCTGTATCATCGGCCGAGTGCGAAATTCCCACATGCCATACATTCTCTGTATCATCAGCCGCGTGTGACTCTCGACGAGTGTGCCGGCGTCAGGACAAAGGAGCTGGCCGGGGCACCGAGGCGTCTTATTGGTCGCGGTAGCGTCGAGGAGGTAGGTGTGGGAAGCTTTCGGTGCCCCGGCGGCAAGACGGTGGTGGCAGCGACGTGGGAGGTGGCGGTGTTGGGGGGAAATGTTGCGACACCGGCTGCTGGCAGAGGCACTGGAAAATGGACGGCGGCGGCGTCGACGAAGGAGGCAGGCGAGGGTTTGCTGTTGGAAAGGGAGAGGATGGCCAATGTGCCACCGACTAGCCGGCCAGGGGGAGGAGTAGGCGGGCGCGGCGCGCGTCCGTTTTGTGTCCGCACCAACGCAAATGAGGCTTAAAATTGGCCTGGGAATGGGTCGGCAGGCGGACGAAAAGCGGACGCGCGTCCGTTTGGGTCGGCGTGTTGGGCCTACTTTACTATCCGCGCCGACCCAAACGGACGCACGCGGATGAAATGGGTCGGCGCGTTGGAGTTGCTCTAAGAACGCATTCCCTAGGTGCGTAACTGTGAGATGCTGAGAACACTGCCATGTGTACCTATCAATATTCAATATGTTGAAATCCCTACTGTTGTTCTATTAGCTATGCCAACATTTTTTGGGGGTTCTGATACAAGCTTGTCACCATCATTGGACCTGGCTCTCTCTAAGCTCATGATTTCCCACTGCCAAAATCTAGAAACTTTATGGCAGGAGTGTTCTCTATCTGCACTTGAGGAGTTGTCCATTCAACAATGCGCAAGCCTGTCATGTCTATCGGAGGATTCATTTGGTTCACTTGCCTCCCTTAAGACCCTTGAAGTGTTGAAGTGCCCAAATTTGGTGACAGGACAAATCAGGTTGCCCCCTACCGTGAAAACAATCACTTTAGGCTTTGTTTGGTTCCATGGGAACCAAACCTCCAGAGGATTATACCCACGCAGGGATTTGGTGACACCCACCCTGTCACCCAATCCCCTAACTCACAGCACCTAAACACACTCACACATACACACACATATCCCCTGTCTATTCGGTTAGTCCCAGCAACCATAAGTCATTATCCAAGAAGCAGACTAAGAACCCTAGAAATTAGAGGATGAGGGGAAGGAAAAATAGGGGAGGAGCACGGGCTTACCGGTCCACCGTCGGGGAAGAAGCACGCCGGCGATGGGGTCGTTATGGTCACCATAAAGCTTGCGGTGGTTCTACTCCGAGTCACCGTCGAGCTCGCGCCGCCGCTGCTGTTGGATGAGGTGCTGCTCGTCGGAGAGGGGGAGAGAGGGGAGGGGGAAGTGCCTTCTCTGGCGTCGGCGCCACCACGAATCAAAAGAGGGAAAGATGAGTTGGGGCGAGAGAGAGAGAGAGAGAGAGAGAGAGAGAGAGAGTAATCGAGCGGGGGTTGATGTGGACACAGACCTAGGGTAGGGTAATAGGCCTGACTTATACGTCCTACCTAAAGTTCTTGTCCTAAGAACAAAGAAGTTCAAGAATCAGAAGAAGAGGTCCAGCAAAGGTATCGAGCGAAGTCCACTCGACATGTCAATCACTCGGAGACCTCTTGTACCCAGGTCATTCGACCATAAAACCACTCGACATATTAGAAGACCTAAAGCCGCTCTGTGCAGCAAGGGTCGGACATTTATTCATATCCTTAATGATCATTTGTAGCACTTTAATACAGGCGTTACCTGTAACTCCTCCTATTAATGTACATTGAACCATGTGTAACGAAGGGGAGCTGGGGTCCTGGCGTACTCTATATAAGCCACCCCCCTCCTCTGGGACAAGGGTTCGCACCCCCTGTAACTCACACGCGCATAATCTAGTCGACCGTCTCCGGGCTCTGAGGCGTAGGGTTGTTACTTCCTCCGAGAAGGGCCTGAACTCGTAAGCCTTGCGTGTACAACTCCTCCATAGCTGAGATCTTGCCTCTACATTCCTACCCCCCTATTCTACTGTCAGACTTAGAACCACGACAGGGGTTGCTTTCCACGGGGAGGGAGGAGAGGGTTACTTCCCGGCCATTTCCACGTGGTTTGGGAGGGGTTTGATCGGGGTTTCATCCCGGCAGGGGCTAACCAAAGGCAACATAGGGGGCAGACCGGGATTGGACACCGGTCGGTCCAAATCCACGCGGATCGGGAGGGATTGGTGCCCAATCCCGGCGAGGTTGGGTGTAACTGAGCGAAGCCTTAGGATTGTGCGGTGAAGCTGAACAACCACTAGTTCATTCAATGGAAGGTCTTAATTCATTGGAATGGTTATTTTTAGATGGTTGCACACTGTCAGTATTCCCTTCAGAAATGTTTGCATGTTTGGCAGGGTTAACTAATATGATGTTTGGCAATTGTGCAATTACATCTCTTCCCTCAGCAAGATTGACAAATCTTGAAAACCTATCAATATGGGATTGCCAAGAGCTAGTTTCAATCAACGGGATCCACATGAGTCCATCACTAATTTCAATGCAAATCCATGGATGCAGCAAGATTACTGCAGACCCCTCTATTGAGTGGGTACATGACCCTGCTAATTTTCTAGCCTGGATGAGCTTGATATTAACAATTCATCCCTCTTGCTTAGCGAGCCATTACGAAGCATCTCGTGTGTCAAGAAACTTAGAATTGTTGGTGGTCCTGAACTGGTGCACTTACCTGAGGAGTGGTTACTGCTAAATGAGGCACTTAAAAGAACTACAAGTGTCTGATGCTTCTCATCTGATATGCCTGCCCCCACAAGTGGCTCGTCTGAACTCTATTGAATCCTTCAATATACCCAATGCGAAATTGATCCGGAGTTTCCCTGACATGCCTACTTCGCTGATGAGACTGCGAATGAACAATTTCCACTCTGAGCTCAAGAAGCGATGCCAAAAGAATAGGGGGCTTGATTGGTCTAAGAGATATCTGTAAAGTAGATATTAGTGAATAAACAATTGCCACTCTGAGCTCAAGAAGTAGATAAATTTACAATATACTTCTGACATGTAAGGCGACCTCCTCGACCCCCTCCTCTCGCGACCCCCACGTCGCCTCCCTCGGTGGCGGCGGGGGAACCCTAGCCGCGTCGCCACGGCCTCCTTCTCACCTCGTCCCACCTCCTCGTCGCCGCCTGAGGCAGCCGTGGGGCAAGCCCGGGCGCCAAGGATGGTGGAGGAGGGGCCTCGGTCTCCATGCTTCTGCGTGTGGAACCCTGGATCTGGAGCGGCGGCTCCATTGGCAAGGCATGACCGGCTAGCAGCCGTGCGGGCGGTGGATCTGGTGTTCCGGCCACGCGGGCGGCGTAATCCGGTGGTCATTAGAGGCTGGCGGTGGCTTCTGCGGCGGCCGTTGCACGCCATCTGGCGCCTCCCCTCCTCCCCTGTTCGGTGTGCGGGCCAGCCTGGTCGGGCCGCGCTTCCTCTTGGTCCCCGATTTTTTACAGGAGGCGCTGCTGGTGGCGGGGATCTAGTTCGGGCGAAATTCCTTGTCGACCTTGACCGGCCGCGCCGACAGCGACGCCTGAGGGCGCCGTTCCCCTCCTTGGAGGCGTCGATATGGACTGATCTTCTCGCTTCACCTTCCCCTAGGTCTCTCGGGCGAAAGCCCTAAGTTTATTGGGAGGCGGCGGCGACGACGCTCACGGCGTCGTTCCCTTCTTGAAGGCGCCGCTTTGGGAACCTTGGGGTTGGGTGGCGCTTGTGGGTAGTGGGCGACGGCGGTGGTGCGGCCCTATCCTAGCAGGGATTTACGTCCGTTGCTTGGAGATGGACTCGCGTAGGTGGAGGTCGTCGGCTGGCGTCGTGGTGGCGTCAATGGCGGAGGACCTGCCAAGGCTCGCGTAGGTGGGGGTCGTCGTTTGGCGTCGTGGTTGTGTCGATGGAGGAGGACCTTCCAAGGTTGTCACCTCAATCTGCTCTGAAGATGGACCAGTGGAAGACGGCGCCGACGGTTTGAGCCCCGGACCTGGCAGATGGCTCGATCGGGGCCTCTGGATTTAGATGTTAGGTGAGAGCTCTGGGTATGTGGCCCAGCTTGCACCCCTTCATCATTTGAATAGGAGTAGTGGCAGATGTTGCTAAGATGGCGGATTCAGCTATATTGTTGTTCTACTTTATAAGGTCCTCAAGAATAATTAATAAAATGGCCGCATGCATCTCCTAGATGCAGAGGCCGGGGTCATTCTCCTTTTTCAAAAAAAAGCTAAGAGGTACCAAAAGGTGATGATGCATGAGCTGTGATGTGATCTGCCAAACCTAAACGCAGGCCAGTATATCTTGGCTTTCATGGTGTTTGCCTGTTTGGTATTAATCTGTAAATAGCCATGTGCCTGCATCCACTCTCCAAAGATTGCACTATTTGGTATGTCCAAACTTCCTGATTCTTTTATTTTCGTTGTAATATGATCTGCGAACACCTATTCGCACTTTTGTATTTTGGCTTTTCTATAACACACTTGGAAGCCTATAATTTTCGTTAATGAGAAAGTGTTAAGATAATGCGAACGGCCAAATGTAGAAGTACTTTAAAAAAAGCCTCTATATTGCATTATCTTTCTATCCTAATCCGGATGACATATGGGGCATCTGGTTCTGTGTTGTGACCAACTATATTTGTACTGACCACTGGACCATCATATTATTTGTATTTCTTGAAAATTGCAAAGTAAATGATTTAATTGCAAAGCTATAGCGGTGGGTCTCATGGGTTAGCAGGTGAACCCATTCTGATGGATGACACGTGGCATTCACAAATCACAAAGCATCTACCTTACCCTTCATCTAAAATCAGGTGGAGGAGAGATTAGATGCTTTGTGATTTGTGAATGTCACGTGTAATTCATTAGGGTGGGTCTCACCTGCTAACCATAAAACCTGGTCTCATATATTTTTTTTTCTATTTTCTTCTATATCTAGCTGAATGAACTGGATAAATAATCCAATGACCTTATCAGGTACTTCCAGTCTTGAATCTGCGTCTTATGGAACATGGAAGTGACCCAGACATTGGTCAGCCACCATTGGTAGTTTATTTTTATTAATGCGCAATCGTGGTTTGTTAACAGACATATGTCCTGATGGGGATTATTCTGCACCCACGTGATATTCAACAGAGTAATGCTTTAAATATATATTCTGGGAATTATTTTCCCTGAGATTTC
Organism: Aegilops umbellulata; assembly: GCA_032464435.1. NCBI lineage: Eukaryota > Viridiplantae > Streptophyta > Magnoliopsida > Poales > Poaceae > Aegilops > Aegilops umbellulata. The sequence continues at coordinate 633,985,405 of CP136057.1, read as the reverse complement.
AGCATGCAACCCTTTCCAGTTTTGTTCAATTAAATACTTAAATCTGAAGCAAGTTGCATGTTAATGCATGTCTATGTGGCAGTTTACTAGGTACTGGTGGAGATAATATATTCATGAGAAGTGTTAGAGATAAACCATGCCACCGTGGCGACCAGCGTGTGCATGTCTAGGTCGAGTCCGGACGCCGGTGCGTGGCCGCATCCGTGCGCATGGCGTGTGTGCGTGCGTGTGCATGTGTGTCGTGGTGGTGCGGGGGAGCATTTCCAGCCGCGCCTCCAGAAAGGCCTCCGCAGGCGATTTTTTCACGCTGGCGTCGTAAAGAGGGCCCAGTCGTGTCCCCAGGAGTCCGATTTTCGCCGACCTGAGCCGAAATCAGCGCCGGCGGACCCAGGCCGAATCCGGCACGCTGGGGGCGTCCGGGGATGCTGGGGCGAGTTGTTTTGGTGTGAACCAGCCGCGGGACCGCCGAGTCAGCGAGACGGGCGCTTCGTCGGCCTCATCGCCTCGGTTCCCGCGGGAATCAATGCCAAGGCTGCCGTGCTGCCGCCGTCGGTCAGCCTTGCCATTGATTCCTCACGGGCGGCGCGCCGATGCCTCCCCTCCCGCGCACGCGTACACACGGGCGCGGCGTACACACGGGCGCGGCTATATAAAGCCGGTGGCCTCCCTCGCCTCCGGCCACACCAGCCCTAGCCGCCGAGCTCTACCTCTCCTGTGCGCCGCCGCCGAGCCCTTCCTCTCTCTCTCTCCCGTGCGCCGCCACCGAGCCCTCCCTCTCCCTCTCCCGTGCGCCGCCGCCGAGCTCTCCCTCTCCCTCTCCCGATGGCCGAACTTTTCCTCGACGACGAGGCGGCGGCCAATGGCTTCGGCCGCCGCTCTCTCTGCGAATAGGAGTCGTGGCTCCTGTTCGAGGCCAACATCCCGGCACCGCCGGACATCCTCGTCGGGCCGACGGGGTGGAGGCTCGGCAACGGGGGTGCCATTCCCCCGTTGCCCGACACCATGGCGTGTGCACCCTACTTCGCCGCCGAGGTAGAGATCGTGCGCTCCTCCCTCACTGACAAGCAGCTCGCCCTGCCCCAGTACGCCGCCGACAACCACGCGGCGTGGACGGCGTACTTCGAGTGCCGTCAGCAGCACAGGCTGGCGTCCACCAACGGGACGCCGGTGGTGGGCGGCACGAAGAACAGCGAGGGGCGCCACCTGTGGTGGGGCGTCCCCGGACGCACGCTCGAGGACGTGCTGACGCACCTTGAGGGCGGCAACAACCCGCCGCTGGCATACCCTCCCCCGGCAAGGGCGGCCGCCCCGGCCCACCGCCGACGCGGCGGGCAATGGATGCCCAGGAGGTTCGGCTCCTCCTTGTCTTCCTCCTCGCACTCTTCTTCCCAGTCCTTCGGCTCTCCGGCGCTGTTCGGCGTCAAGGCCGAGCCCGCGGCGGAGACGCCGCTCGGTCGGCGCACTCGCAGCGCCGGCATCGTCATCAACGAGGGCGGCTGGCGCGCCTCCTCGTCGGCTCCTCCGTGCTTCGTCAAGCCAAAGACGGAGCCGGGGCTCGCGCCGGTGAAAACGGAACCGGGTCTCCCCGCCGTGAAGACGGAGCACGGCGATATGGAGCATGACGACGACATGGCCCTGGAATGGGCGCACAAGGACTCCCTGAAGATGGCAAGGGAGCGCCAGTGAGCCGCCCTTCGGCGGTTCGACCAGCGCCGCCGGGGCCGCGATGAAGGAGGAATCGTCGTCATCGAAGACAGCGATGACGACGACGCGCCGCCGCCACCAGTCCGCCATGGCGACGCCGGTCAGGGGTCCACCGGGACGGTCGCGTCAAGGAGGAGAAGGCAGCCGCCGACAACGACAGTGGCGAGGATGGCGGCGACGATGGCGACTACTCGGCATTCAGCGATTTCTTTTTTTAGTTATATTTTCTATGTAGCGCGTCGCGAACATGTCTAATATATGCCAAAGTTTGCCAAAATTTAGCCGTGTTTAACCGAACGTCGCCGAACATTTTTTTTAAATAGACGCATCTGGGGGCGGCCCTGGGGCCAGCGACTGGGGACCAACTCGCCCCCAGGCCCTTTTCGGCTCGCCCCCAGGCGACGATTTTAGGCGCCCCCTGGGGGGCAACGGCTGGAGATGCTCTGAGGCTGTGGTTGCGCTCAAGTCCAGCACGCGCGCAGGTCTAGGTCGATTAGATGGCCGTTGGCGGCGGCAGCAGAAGTGACCGTGGCGATCCGTTGCAGCCTGCAGCATGTCGTGGGTGCAGGCCGAAGCAAACGGATCACCCGCGCCAGAGTGGGGCCATAGCGTCGTGTGTGTGCACCCGCGTATAGCCCCCCTGTACTGATCGTTGGTGTGGTCCAATGTCAAGTTTGAGCTATTAGAGCAACTCCAATGGGCCGACCCAAATGGACGGCGCTTTTGTTTGCTTTTTGTCCGTTTGGGTCGGCCCGGCGGACACAAACGTCCGGCGCTGTGTTTGGGTCGGCGCGAGCGCCCAACGCTGGCCCGACCCATTTCATCGGCGCGCCAAAAAAAAGTATTGCAAGCCTTTTGAAAATAAATACATGCATTTAATTAAACATAAAAGCCGGCCACGAAGGCCGGCGAAAGTCCACATTACATTAAAAACACTAAACTAGACGACGCGCTGCCCTAGGCGTCCTCGTCGGCGGCGGCGTCTGCGTCGGGAACGGTGAGGTCGATCAACGTCGGCGCAGGGCCGGCCCAGGGGAACGCCGTGTTCTAGACGGCGGTGATGTCGGGCTTTGCCGCCGCTGCCTGGGCCTGGCGCGCCTACTCTTCGGCCTTGCGCTCAAGCATCTGCAGGCGCTCGCCCTCCCGGCGGTCCTCGGCAAGCCGAACGCGACGCCAGTGGTCGAGGTAGGCCGCCTCCTGCTTCTCCGTCGCCCCGAGCCAAATCGGTGGAGCGCTGACCCACTCGCGGACTACTCCAGTCCAGGAGTAGCGCTCGAGGTAGGTCGGCTCCTCCAGCTCGGCTTTGGGCCGGGATGGCGGGGCCACCGGCGGCACGACGCAGTCGCCCGCCGCGGAGAGGGCCATGGCCTCCGCCATGGCAGCCTCGAAAGCCCCCTCGTCCGCCTCCCTCCACCGTTCCTCCTCGCTCTCCTTGATTGCCGCCTGGTAGGCGGCCTCGGCCTCCTGGTCCTCGTCGCGGACGATGAGCGCGGGCGGCGGCAGGCGGTGGTCGACGCTGCGGACGCCGCGTCGCCTCGCCTCCTCGTGCTCGAAGGCAAACCAACGAGCCCAGTTGAGCGAGTCGACGGCAAAGCGCGGGTCGGCGCGCTTCTCCGACGTCAGCAACGCCCGCCGGCGCCGCACCTCCTCCGCATGGGCCATGGCCGTCCGCAGCGCCGCCGGCACTGGGATCCTCTCCGGATCCAAATGCCAGTCACGCGGGAGCGTCACGTCCGGGTACGGCAGAGGCACGCGGTGCTGCCAGTGCCACTCGGCCTGATGCAACGGCACGTTGATACGCTGCCTCTGTCGGGGAGCGCGCGCCGGTGCGGGGAGGGCGCGGAGGGAGGGGGAATGGCGGGCGGGGGCTTTGCCCTTGCGGCTGCTGCTGATGCCGGATAAGAAACCCATACTTGCGGTGGCTAGGGTTGTCGCCGGCATGGGAGCAGGGGTGGCCAGATGGGGACGAGGGCGAGTGGTAGTGGATGAGGACGGCCCCGCCGCACGCCCGGCTTAAAAAAGGACGGCCGCCGTCGCTGACGCGTGGGCCCAAGGTGGGCAGCCGTCATAAATTATGTTGACTGTAGTAGTTGGATGGCCGCCAGGTGGGGATGCGGCGGACGGCGAGGAGACGCGCAGCGCGTCCGCGCCGACGCATTCCAGGCGCAATTTTGGGCCGAAAATGGGTCGGCGCGGACGCCGGGCGGACAAGATTTGAGTTTGGGTCGGCGCGTTGACTCAAACAGACGCAGGCGGACGAAATGGGTCGCCCCATTGGAGTTGCTCTTAGTATCTCAAAAAAAAGTTTGGGCTATTAGAGGCTGTGTGCGAGGCGAGGCGTTCGTCGTCGAAAACCGGTGCCCCATTTCTCCTTCTTCTACCTCTGCCCGAGTGAGGGAAGTCTAGGGTTATCCCCAATAATTGGTATCAAAGCCTTTAATCTCCTGCGTGTGGCCATGTCTATCGTCCCGCATGGCGCCGGGGAAGTGCGGTGTCACTGTCTTGCCCGGTGCTTACGCCAGAGAACTACACGGTGTGAGCGATCAAGGCGGAGGTGATCCTCGATGCCCTGGGTCTCTCGGAGGTGGTATCTCCGGTGGATGGCACGGTGGTGGATGAGAAGAAGAACAAGACAGCAAGAGCGCAGCTCTTCGGAGCACTGTCGGAGGATAACCTCATGCAGGTCTCAATGAAGAAGACGGCGAAGGAGGTGCCGGACAGCCTCAAGACAAGGTTCGTCGACAACGACCGCATCAAGGCAGCACTGCTCTCCATCCTCCGAGGCGAGTTCGACAGGCTGCGCATGGCGAAGGAGCTGTTGGACGACTATGCCAGCAAAATTAGTGGCATGGCGGCGAGGTATGATGTCATGGGTTCAACGCTTGGCGACGCCGCCATGGTGAAGAAGTTGCTCGACACTGTACCCAATTGGTTGTACTTTGCGGTGGCCGGGATCGAGCAGTTCTGCGACATGGAGATGATGGCATTCGAGGAGGCGCTGAGCAGGCTCAAGGCGTTCTATGAACGCTCATAGCGGTGCATGCAGGCCGGCAGCAAACGGGGCGACGGACAGCTTCCTCCCATGGCAGAATAGTGGGAGGCGTGATGGCGACCATGGCGCGGGAAGTTCTACAACTATGGCATTCGAGGCCACTTCTCGCGTGACTGCAGGCAGCCAAGGAAGGAGAAGGCGCTCGTTGGCGACGTCGAGGACGAGCTGGGCCTGTTGTAGGTCGTGGTTTAGAGGGAGAATGTTAGAAATAAACCCCGCCACCGTGGTGACCAGCATGTGCGTGTCTAGGTCAAGTCCAGACGCCGGTGCATGGCCGCATCCAGCTAGAAATAAGAGAAGAAGGTCTCTACATGGCTCCTTAGAGATCAGCGACTCTCGGCCGTCGGATCGGTTCCCTTGATGCGTTTTCGTCCGTTGGATCAACATCTGGAGAAATCTGGGTCGTTGGATCTGGGATCGGCACTGCTGGAATGTATAGTAATGGCAACAAAATGTGTATACCATGCCCCCACCAGGGCATTTCGGTCATTTCGCATAGTGGGGGTATAAAAGGGTCGGCTACCCTAGCCTCCTCCTCTCCCCGCACTTGTGCCCCCTCCCTCGCCCGCCCCGCCCCGCCCCGCCGCCTCGCCCACCCCGCCCCACCGTCGCGCTCGCCGTGGCCGTGGACGATGACCACGACCCCGCTATCCCGCCTCGCTCGTCCCGCTCGCAGTGGCCGATGCCCCACGGCCTCGACAGCCCTGCCCCATACTCGCCTTGGCCGATGCCCCGCCGCCCCGCCCCGCCCGTCCCGCTCGCCGTGGCCGATGACTGCGCCACCAGGGACCACAACCACGAGCTCGACGGGGGAGCAACGGGCTGCCCCGCCGGTCCCGCTCGCCGTGGCCTTCGCCGATGACCGTGGGCCTGCGCAGCACAGCGCCGAGCTCGTCTCGCTACGCTGCGTCCTCTCCTCCTGCCGGATTCGCCGCTCACGGCCACCACCGCTCACCCGCGACCCTGCCTCGTGGTTAGGGTTTCGGGTGTTGGCTCCAACACCGGCGGCCATGGGGCTGCGCCTCCTCTCTGCCTCTGGTCGGTTCATCCCCTCCCCCTCCTTCCTCCTCTTCCTCTCTATCTCTTTCTAATCCCTCTCTTCTTTTGTAGCAGCAGAGGAGAGCAGAGGAGATTGAGCCTGCAGCTCCACATGTGCTTCAATTCGATTTGGAGTAGAGCAATTGATGTGCTCCTACAGCTGCTGTAGAAGATAGGATGGACGAGAGCACATCACACAATTCTCCACCTGCGATGAACACCGGCCGACATCTCCGCTCTGTGGTCGACCATGGTGTTATGGCAAGTGGTGATCTGATGTCGTTGGTTTTGGTTTATCTTTGCTTGAGAAATGATCAATTTGGGTCTGAAGAATAGTTGTACTATTAGTGATAGACATGGAATGGGGATCAATTTGGCCGGCACCTCTCTCTCTCCACTGTTGATCCCCTTTTTGTAGCTCAGTATGCTAGGGAACGGATTCACAGTCATAATGGAGTACTGGGTGTGAAATCCAGCCGCAGGTTGGTATTCTACCCCTCTGAGATGTAATCTTGTGTGTTGCAGTCTACCTTGAGGAGAGGGATTAGCAATTTTTGTTTTCTTCTTGTGGAGGAGATTCTTAGATTTAGCTAGGTTCCAAAGAAGAGATTTTTCTTTGTCTTTCTTGATTTGTTTGTACCTTGCTACCAAGGAAGGCCTTGGATCTAGCTAAATATTTACAGAGCACATGTTTGTTGCCTTGCTTGGCTTGTTGGCTGTATTCTGCTCTATGTTTGTGTATGCGTAGAGGTGCTAGCTAAGATATGTTTGTATGCATATATGTGTGTGTTTTCTTTGCTTGGGTTGAAGATGTACTGATTTTGCCCCAAAAGAAGCCATGAATATTGCAATTTGCATGATTCCCACTTATGTTATTGTTAAGCATGGTTTCTTTTTTTCAAGAGCCTATGTGATGTGTACCTGTGTTGGTGCCTTGCCTTTACAGAGATCCATTATGCCTTCCTCTTGATAAGCACGACAAGCTTTTACTTGTACCCTGAAACATGGAGCGGCTCGACGCGCTGGCCACGTGCGCCGAGGAGCCGGCTGCTAGCAAGGTGAGCCCCCTTTGCTTGGACCTGCCTATGCTAGATCTGTCCAGGATTTATGCGATTGGATCTGTCTTTGATATACGCCATGTGATTTGTAGTTGAATAATCCTTTTAGCCATGTCGATGCTTGCTATGTAATCCACTGTGCATCAGATTGTTTAGATCCAATGAATAGCCGTTTTTACCATGTCCATGCTTGCTATATGGTCCGCCATGTATCAGACTGTTTAGATTTTTTTGAGTGTCTGCTTGCCTTTGCTAATTGTAGTCAACCCATAGCACGGCTGATGTTTGTATGGCAAGAACGTGGCCTGCCTTCTTTAAACACAGGTTTTCTGTTGTCTCATTCAGCTAGGCTTTTAGAGATTAAATGATAACATATATATATCCGTAACAGGACGACAACTGTGCAAATCTGTTCTTTGGTAAATAGTCAGGAATATCTAATAACTGAGACAATATACAAGGCGGCCAAGCCCGAGATCGCCTCCCTTTGCGCGCATCTTGAAGAAGAGAACCACTTCTATCCCCACGGTTTGTACCCCCAATTGAGCTTATGCTTCTTTGATTATTAATTACATAGGCAAGAAGATATGACTTGATCTGCCCTGCATTGTAGTTTCTGCTCACAAGCCTTCTTGCTTTTCTACCCCTCTGCTATGAGGATCTCTGGTTGGATTTAGGTAATCAAGCCCCAAGATATGTGTTCCTATTTTGAGATGAACTATGCATGGCTAGCTTGATTTAGTTTCCAGGAGTAGATCTTTACTGATTTATTTTTTATTTTGTACCATAGTTTTTAATTTGTGCAAGATGTGCTGCACGCAGGAGTGAGAGGCAGAGCGTGGTCGTTGTGGCAGGCGGCGTGCTACCAGCGCCACAGCAAGATGGGATGCACACAGGAGGGAGCGGTGGGGCAAGGTGATAATGGCTTTCTCGAGTCAGCGTCAGCAGCTGACCATTGATTACACGCTCTATGGTGCTGCCGTCATATGCCGCCATAGTCACTGCTCCACCGGGTAAACATCCATCCCTTCTTCCCCTGTCCATCTCCTATGATATATTTGTGCAATTTATGCACTAATTTGTACCCAGTTGGTATGGAATGTGCTTGATGTTGCACACCATTTGTGTTTACATCTTACCGATTATTGAGCATTTTTTTCATGTTTCTTTTTTTATATGAAGGTTTTAATGTTGCTTACAAAATGTTTTTTCATTTATATATACCTCTGATGTTGCTTCTGAAATATTTCAATTAAGAAGGTTCTCCAAGGAAATGTAGTTTCGTAGTTTCAAACTATATCTGTGTATTTTTATTTGTTTGCTACATGATTCATGCGTGTCAAATCCAGAAGATGCCTTATAAATGTGGTGTACTACTGAAATATGTTCCTTTTCCATCACTCAATATGAAAATACTTCATAACCAGATGTCGGCGACCCGCCCCACCGGACAACGCCAGACCTGGTGCAGGGCATGTGCACAACGCTCGAGGACAGCACTCAGTGCCTCCATGACGCTGTTGGTGCTGGGAAGGATGAGAGGCTCGAGGCAAACCTGAAACTAATTAGGTTGGTGGGTGTTTTAGTTTGCTAGATGGATGCGGTTCAGTTATAGGAGAGCTTGTCTTATATGTTTTATGTCAATGCTTGGTTTCATGTCAAATAGCAATTTACAGAGTTCCAGTCCACAATATCTTTCCCTACTATTGCTATACATACACCTATATAAATCCTCTGTGATTACCCAGCACCATGGTTTAAACGGGACTACCATGCTTCTATGTGGTCCCTTAAAGTCAGAACCCTCAAAGAATTTAGATAGAAGGTGCGCACAATTCTTGTTTGCCGGTTTAGCATTTTACCATGTTTCTTATTTTATCTGTGTTTCTCTTTGATCCATAAAGGTTGCTTCTGTGGTCCGCTGTTGGTGGTCCTTTATATGGATTCAACATTTGTTTCTTACTCTTAGTTGCTCCAGAAACCATTAGATGTTGTTCTTAGGATTAATTGCCTGTCAGCTGTGCTATGACTTCCATAAGTTAGCATCATTTATATGTCAGTATTTTGCTGTTAGTAACTTTAATAAAATTGTGAACCTATATTTGCTGGACAGGGGGCAACATTGGACCAGTGATATTGCGGTGCCGTTGGCCATGGTTGCATCTGTCCATAGCTAGGAGTAGGATTGTTAGTTTGTTACAACATATGGATGATATGCACACGGAAGGTGCTCTAATAATCCCCACTATTATTTATTTGTATCATCTGATAATGGTTTTGTATTTGAAAAATAATATCATGGTTGTTTCTTATATACGCAGGGTGATTTAAACAAGCCAGAATTGTTTCGGCTATGATCCGCAACATAGATGGGGGATTTTAAAATGTCAGACAAGAAAGTTATCGGGCTGGTAGGTTCAAATTCAGTTTTTTCATTTTATTTTCTATTACAAAATTGTTTTTTGTCAAAATCTTATCGAGGTCTTGACTGACTATGCAACATAATCTTGAGTATGATTCATATAGTTTGGTATTTATATTGTGTTTAATGCTCAAGTCTTTTCACCAGACAATATTATTAATTGATCGAATTAATCTAAGCCCAATCATCTTACATGAGATTTTTGTCTTGCCGCAGTGACACAACCAAAACTATTTTTTTTGCTGGTGTTATAATCATGATACTTGTGCATTACGAGCTTTTAACTTTTGTGGTTTGTTAACACGATTATTTGACATATTCACTTACACGGGTACTATGACATGAGTAAATCATTCGCGCGTCGTTTGTATAATCATGACTTTGGGTTGTCTGGGTGGTAGCAAAACTACATGCGGTGGCATCCCGGGTTTGACACTGTTTCGATCTATGGTTGCTTCTTTCGATCCAACATTGAGGTCATTTGTGAGCGAGATTGGACGGCACCATGGCACCACTGCTGCTCCGCCAGATGCATGGTCCGATTCTTGTTTTTGTATTGGTTAGATTACTTGCTGATGTCTTGATGAAGAGAGTTTACTTCCTCGCCCTAGAACTCTTATGTTTGGTTAATTATTTTGATTTTGTTCTTTAGGTTAATAGAATCTTATTGCAGTTTTTTGTACAGATGTTCCATTTTACCTAGGGATAAAAAGTGCAATATAAAGGTTCAGTAAAGGATCTGAACTTATATCTGATCATTTAGGTGCTGAATTTTTCTATCTGAACTTTATTCGCACTGAAATTATCTCGATGACTGATATTATCTGATGTAACATACGTTGGGATAAATAATACTATACAAGTGGATATGAGGGATAAATAATATAATAGATGAGGGCGTGCTTAAGATTTTTTAGAAGTGTTTTTAATCATTACTAAATTCTTTCAAAGGAAGGGAACGATTTAAAGTTCTGTCCTGCATATCAATCCCGCATATAAAGCAGTGATTTATTTCCCTTTGAGTGGCTAAACATATAGTGGAAGAAGGGCTTCTAAGTCACATCCATGGCTTCATATTTAGTTCCATGATAGCATTAGTAATAGAAGAGAAAGCATACTTGCTTCTCTGTGTTTTATATATGGTTTAAAAGTGTCTTCTGGGTTGTTCTTTCATTATTTTTGTTGTACATTGGTCCTACATGCCTCTGTCTGAGGCTGTTACGAGCTACTATCAGCTCCATTCCATTCTTATGTTTGAGAGATGGCGCCTGATTGCTCTGTCATTGGAGGGGTTTAGAATGATATTTTTGTTAGTGATGGAGGCGTTCAGTCACAGATACATTTTTTCTGGGGTGGTTCTTTCGATGATTTTTTGTGTGTGAAAGTTCTTTCGATGGTTGTTTTCTTTTGATGGTCATTGTTCTTTGTATGGCCAGGTGGTTCACATTTTTACAGGAGGCACATGCTTTTGTTCATCTTGCTTCTTGGAAATACATTTTTTTGTTTTGGCATGTACAAGATGTGAATTTATTAGTGTTGCTTCAGAGTAAGTCTGGACCATGCTGGTTCTAATAATGTGTTCTTTGATGCTTCTGCGGGTTGTATATTTTTGCATGCTCAGTGTGGGTAAACACATGGAGTTTTTCTATCTCTCTTGACTTCTCACTTTAACTTTTCGGGACATGAACATTGAAGTTACTATGGCTACCATAAAAGGCATATTATGGCCTAATAAACTCTTAGTTGCATTATATATAGTACTGATGATATGCTTTCTATCTGTCCTGATGTAATTCAGGAAATTTCTTTGCAAGGAAAAATATTATCTATAGTTAAAAGATACAATTCTTATTGTGGAGATCAACATGTTCTTGTTATATCATTTTCTGCAGTAGCTACCTCTTGAAATACAAATGTAGTAGGGTCAATAAATTTTGGATGAGAAGTGTATGTTTAGAGTTCCTAAATAAGTTTACATACCATCGACTCTTCATAAATCAAGTGTATTGTTCCTTGATTTGCTAGAAGAAAATACAGTATATGTCATGGAGTCATCTTATTGAGACTTTTCTTCCGCAGATAATACAGATGCTTTGTGAGAGGATGCTTCTGTTGGAGACCTTGATCCAGTCCAATGATTTATCCGACAAGGATGTGAGTGTTGGGGAACGTAGTAATTTCAAAAAAATCCTACGCACACGCAAGATCATGGTGATGCATAGCAATGAGAGGGGAGAGTGTTGTCTACGTACCCTCGTAGACCGAAGCGGAAGCGTTGACGCAACATAGAGGAAGTAGTCATACGTCTTCCCGATCCGACCGATCCAAGTACCGTTACTCCGGCACCTCCGAGTTCTTAGCACACGTTCAGCTCGATGACGCTCCCCGGGCTCCGATCCAGCAAAGCTTCGGGGATGAGTTTCGTCATCACGACGGCATGATGACGATGATGATGTTCTACCGATGCAGGGCTTCGCCTAAGCACCACAACGATATGACCGAGGTGGAATATGGTGGAAGGGGGCACCACACACGGCTAAGGAACGATCACGAAGATCAACTTGTGTGTCCTAGGGTGCCCCCCTGCCCCCGTATATAAAGGAGGGGAGGGGAGGGCGCGGCTGGCCCCCAAGGGGTGCGCTAGGAGGAGTCCTACTCCCACCGGGAGTAGGACTCCTCTCCCTTGCCTTGTAGGAGAAGGAAGGAGAGAGGGGGAAAGGAAAAAGGGGGGCGCCGCCCCCCCCCTTCCTTGTCCTATTCGGACTAGGGGGGAGGGTGCACGCGGCCTGCCCTGGCCGCCCCTCCTCTTTTCCCATAAGGCCCATATGGGCCCATTAACCCCCGGGGGGGTTCCGGTAACCCCCCGGTACTCCAGTAAAATGCCGATTTCACTCGGAACCATTCCGATGTCCAAATATAGGCTTCCAATATATCGATCTTTATGTCTCGACCATTTAGAGACTCCTCGTCATGTCCGTGATCACATCCGGGACTCCGAACTAACTTCGGTACATCAAAATGCATAAACTCATAATAACTGTCATCGTAACTTTAAGTGTGCGGACCCTACGGTTCGAGAACAATGTAGACATGACCGAGACATGTCTCCAGTCAATAACCAATAGCGGGACCTGGATGCCCATATTGGCTCCTACATATTCTACGAAGATCTTTATCGGTCAGACCGCATAACAATATACGTTGTTCCCTTTGTCATCGGTATGTTACTTGCCCGAGATTCGATCGTCGGTATCCAATACCTAGTTCAATCTCATTGCCGGCAAGTCTCTTTACTCGTTCTGTAATACATCATCTCACAACTAACATATTAGTTGTAATGCTTGCAAGGCTTATGTCATGTGCATTACCGAGAGGGCCTAGAGATACCTCTCCGACTATCGGAGTGACAAATCCTAATCTCGAAATACGCCAACCCAACAAGTACCTTTGGAGACACCTGTAGAGCACCTTTATAATCACCGAGTTACGTTGTGACGTTTGGTAGCACACAAAGTGTTCCTCCGATAAATGGGAGTTGCATAATCTCATAGTCATAGGAACATGTATAAGTCATGAAGAAAGCAATAGCAACATACTAAACGATCGGGTGCTAAGCTAATGGAATCGGTCATGTCAATCAGATCATTCAACTAATGATGTGACCTCGTCAATCAAATAACAACTCTTTGTCCATGGTTAGGAAACATAACCATCTTTGATTAACGAGCTAGTCAAGTAGAGGCATACTAGTGACATTCTATTTGTTTATATATTCACACATGTATTATGTTTCCGGCTAATACAATTCTAGCATGAATAATAAACATTTATCATGATATATGAGGAAATAAATAATAACTTTATTATTGCCTCTAGGGCATATTTCCTTCAGTCTCCCACTTGCACTAGAGTCAATAATCTAGATTACACAGTAATGATTCTAACACCCATGGAGTTTTGGTGCTGATCATGTTTTGCTCGTGGAAGAGGCTTAGTCAACGGGTCTGCTACATTCAGATCCGTATGTATCTTGCAAATCTCTATGTCTCCCACCTGGACTAGATCCCGGATGGAATTAAAGCGTCTCTTGATGTGCTTGGTTTTCTTGTGAAATCTGGATTCCTTTGCCAAGGCAATTGCACCAGTATTGTCACAAAAGATTTTCATTGGACCCGATGCACTAGGTATGACACCTAGATCGGATATGAACTCCTTCATCCAGACTCCTTCATTTGCCGCTTCCGAAGCAGCTATGTACTCCGCTTCACATGTAGATCCCGCCACGACGCTTTGTTTAGAACTGCACCAACTGACAGCTCCACCGTTTAATGTAAACACGTATCCGGTTTGCGATTTAGAATCGTCCGGATCAGTGTCAAAGCTTGCATCAACGTAACCATTTACGATGAGCTCTTTATCACCTCCATATATGAGAAACATATTCTTAGTTCTTTTCAGGTACTTCAGGATGTTCTTGACCGCTGTCCAGTGATCCACTCCTGGATTACTTTGGTACCTCCCTGCTAAACTTATAGCAAGACACACATCAGGTCTGGTACACAGCATTGCATACATGATAGAGCCTATGGATGAAGCATAGGGAACATCTTTCATTTTCTCTCTATCTTCTACAGTGGTCGGGCATTGAGTCTTACTCAACTTCACACCTTGTAGTACAGGCAAGAATCCTTTCTTTGCTTGATCCATTTTGAACTTCTTCAAAACTTTGTCAAGGTATGTGCTTTGTGAAAGTCCAAATTAAGCGTCTTGATCTATCTCTATAGATCTTGATGCCCAATATGTAAGCAGCTTCACCGAGGTCTTTCATTGAAAAATTCTTATTCAAGTATCCCTTTATGCTATCCAGAAATTCTATATCATTTCCGATTAGCAATATGTCATCGACATATAATATCAGAAATGCTATAGAGCTCCCACTCACTTTCTTGTAAATACAGGCTTCTCCAAAAGTCTGTACAAACCCAAATGCTTTGATCACACTATCAAAGCGTTTATTCCAACTCCGAGAGGCTTGCACCAGTCCATAAATGGATCGCTGGAGCTTGCACACTTTGTTAGCTCCCTTTGGATCGATAAAACCTTCTGGTTGCATCATATACAACTCTTCTTCCAGAAATCCATTTAGGAATGCAGTTTTTACATCCATCTGCCAAATTTCATAATCATAAAATGCGGCAATTGCTAACATGATTCGGACAGACTTAAGCATCGCTACGGGTGAGAAGGTCTCATCGTAGTCAATCCCTTGAACTTGTCGAAAACCTTTTGCGACAAGTCGAGCTTTGTAGACAGTAATATTACCGTCAGTGTCAGTCTTCTTCTTGAAGATCCATTTATTCTCAATAGCTTGCCGACCATCGGGCAAGTCAACCAAAGTCCACACTTTGTTCTCATACATGGATCCCATCTCAGATTTCATGGCTTCAAGCCATTTTGCGGAATCTGGGCTCACCATCGCTTCTTCATAGTTCGTAGGTTCACCATGATCTAGTAGCATGATTTCCAGAATAGGATTGCCGTACCACTCTAGTGCGGATCTTACTCTGGTTGATCTACGAGGTTCTATAGTAACTTGATCTGAAGTTGCATGATCATCATCATTAACTTCCTCACCAATTGGTTCAGACGTCGCAGAAACCGGTTCCTGTGATATGCTATTTCCCAATAGGGGAGCAGGTACAGTTACCTCATCAAGTTCTACTTTCCTCCCACTCACTTCTTTCGAGAGAAACTCCTTCTCTAGAAAGTTTCTGAATTTAGCAACAAAAATCTTGCCTTCGGATTTGTGATAGAAGGTGTATCCAATAGTTTCCTTTGGATATCCTATGAAGACACATTTCTCCGATTTGGGTTCGAGCTTATCAGGTTGAAGCTTTTTGACATAAGCATCGCAGCCCCAAACTTTTAGAAACGACAACTTTGTGTCACGACCGGTTTTCCAATAAAAATATTTATTGAGAAACCAATCTTTAGAATCCAGTTTGAGAAAAAACCTCCTCACTGGCAGACAAACTTTTGATACAATAAGCCAGTAGCATAAATATGTTACAGGGTTGAGCTGACGATGCTCAACAATTTATTACAAGCATGCCAATAATTATACATAAAGGCGATCAATGACACAAGGGAGTGGTGGCATACTACTGACTCGCAAATATGGTAGAGGTGGAGTAACACAGTGGGGAGTGGATATGGGATTCTCAAACTAACATCCCAACGAGCGTCGAGGTGAGGCTCGATGAATTTATTAGGGTAGCGGAAGCGGATATAATACAGTGACCAACTCCAGGGTCGCACGAGACTGACTGGGACTCCTATAGGCGTCGGATTCGCTATCGAACTCATCATCCATGAGATCACCTTCGTCAGCATCTGGCCAAAACAACAAGCCAGTGAGTACTTTGGAAGTACTCGCAAGACAGTTCGGACGTAAGATATAACAAATGCTAACATGAAATACATGAATAAGTTAACCAGTACGATCAGACATGGAGGTAATAATACTGGTGCCAAACGAGTGTCACTCCTCGAGCGGAAAAATGCGGATTAATAATACTGGTGCCAAACGAGTGTCTGAAAGACTCCTCGAGCGGAAAAATGCGGAATAATAATACTGGTGCCAAACGAGTGTCTGAAAGACTCCTCGAGCGGAAAAATGCGGAATAATAATACTGGTGCCAAACGAGTGTCTGAAAGACTCCTCGAGCGGAAAAATGCGGAATAATAATACTGGTGCCAAACGAGTGTCTGAAAGACTCCTCGAGCGGAAAAATGCGGAATAATAATACTGGTGCCAAACGAGTGTCTGAAAGACTCCTCGAGCGGAAAATGCAGAATAATAATACTGGTGCCAAACGAGTGTCTGAAAGACTCCTCGAGCGGAAAAATGCGGAATAATAATACTGGTGCCAAACGAGTGTCTGAAAGACTCCTCGAGCGGAAAATGCGGAATAATAATACTGGTAAGAAAATAATATATTCATCATAAATATATTCAACTCATGGGACTAAGCGGGTTAGTCCATCCACAAGGGAAAAACATTTAACCGGTCTTAGTGCTCATGTTCCCACCGGGTAATCTGTCACCAAACTGGCACATGACTGTTAGCAGGGAACTTGGATATAGATAAGATGATTTAAAGATATAGAGCTCTGCAGAGTTTGTACAAGAATTTCCCACAGTCGACGGATTTCCGTAGTCACCAGGACTAGTTCCGTTACGGTATTTCAGAAGGAAACACAGCTAACCAGTACACACCCATCCAACTCTTCGATGCCAGGAATCACCCTCAACATCGTCCAAGAAAAACTATTGAGACGGGGAGATCACAATCTCGAATAGCATGGGATCAAATTTATATATGCGTGCTCTAAGGGGTGCCCCCCTCTCGGTCCCAACCGGAAACACCCATGCCCCCTGACCGGATGCCTGGCTTTAATCCAGGGCCATGGAACCATCATCCCGGCCTCTCCTTTTTGGTGTGTACCCAGAAAGCGGTTTGCGTCTTACTAAACCATATCCCTTTCGGGAAACATGTGGTAGTACAGGGAAAGGAAAAGGATTTGAACCCAACCGATATGGGTTGGTACTGAAGATAAGTTGCATGGCCTAAGACTGGCATGCTACAACACTGCCATCTTACCCATCTTCATGCCAACACATGGCCTTGCATACTTACGTCCAACGACGTGTGAAATCATCGGGCTTACTTGCCTCAACAATGCATAATGAACGGTTCATCGGTATGCTTCACACATGCCATGAAACTATCTACATGCAAACATGCCAAGACACTCATCATATCAAAAGTTCGAACATGCTTGCCTGGTTCAGAGTAGTCGGAGCCTAGCTCGGTGAAGTTCGCGGCCCCGTCACCTCCTTTGGTATCTATGGTATAGAGAAAACATACGCGCTAATGTGAATACCGAGATGTGCATAAAAAGTATTGCAAATCATTTTCAAATAAATCTGATAAAAAACTAGACAAAATTTTGAAGAGAACAGACAAAGAATCACTCAAAAATGTGCTTCTGTTAAAAAGTTATGAAGGTTTTTATCCAGGGACTCATCTGTAATGAAACAGAAACTTCCCAGGGTTCTAACTGAGAAAACAGAAAACGGTTCGTTTGGAAATGCGCAAGCGCAAGAGAGAAAGCGTATTTTGCCCGAAGGCGCCAACAGAAAACGGTTCGCGAATAAAAGAACAGAGGCTGACACGCGGGGTCCGCATGTCAGGTTTGAAAAGGCTCGCCGGCGCCCGAAGACGGCGGTGGACGCCGGCGTCGAACTACGGCGAATTAGGAGAAACGGAGGGTACCAAGAGCTTCAGTGTCTTCTTCCGCGTCGGTGGGTGGTGGACTCGTCCAACGGGGAGCACCACGTCGACGGGGACACTATCTCCGGCGGACGGCGGTTCGGGTGAGGATGGGGAACTCCGGTGGAGGGCTGCAAGCTTCAAATTGAAGTGCGGGTCAGAACGAGGAATGCATGGTGAAGCTACTGGCAGGAGAATGGAGGCGGAGGAGCACACACGGGGGTGAATCGGGCTGGATCCCGTGGCGGGTCGCGGCGGCCGGAGTCGAGGAAGGAGACCTCCTTGGGGCTCTTCCAGAGGCCTGGCGTGCTCTAGGGGGAGTGCAGGGCTAGTGGGTGCTCGAGTTGAAGCTCGGGGCCTTTATTTATAGGCAGATCGACGGGGTGGCCGTAAACGGAGAATCTCCGGCGAGCGATTACAGCGAAGCAGTGGATTGGAGGGTGGTTTGAGCGGTCGGGCAGCATCAGTGGAGGTTACTGGATTCGTTCCGCTACTAAACGGAGCTGGCCCCGGCGTAATGGCGTCTGTCCACGGTGAGGTGACCGCACGGGCTCAACGGCGGCAGAGAGCGCGCTCCGCGCCCTGCGGTTCACGACGAGGGCGACAGCGCGTTCGGGGGAGTGGAAGGCCACGCGGCGGGCTCCGGTGGCTTGGGCGGCGCTTGGTGGCGTCGTCGGCGCCGTGTCTCCCGCTGGCGCCCGTAAAGCCGCCGCCGGCGTCGGTCACGTGGCGGCGCACCTTCCACTGCTCGTCGCCGACGCCCACAAGGTGCCAGGCACTCGTGCGGTGCAGGAACAAGAGGGCGGGGACGAGGAGCAAGGCGACGCGAGGGTACTGGCGAGATCGATGCCCAGCTCTGAAGAAAACGACAGCAAGCACTGAACTGAAACTCTGAATTTATGAAACTTGACAGTGACCATGCATTGCAGGTGTTCGACAGTAGGTTTTTGCCATGAGATAATTTTTTCTGGAGCTGTAACTTGGTGAGATGACCACTCAATGCACCCAGAGGCTGCATGAATTTACTTGGAATTTTTGGAGAAGGTTTTGAATGAATTTCACCAGATTTGGCAATTCTGGTCCAAACTTGCAGCAGATGAAATTTGAAAATTTTGAACTGGAGACCAGTGGATCTTCATAGTCCTAGGTTGATGGTACAAAGGACTAGGAGGGGAAAAAGGTTTGGTGGCAAAAATCAAAACAGAAGAAGGAGTTCCTTTGAAAAACTCCAAGTGCTATAAGAGAAGACAGAAATCTATTTGAATAGAATTTTGAATGGAAATGATCACATGGGGAGGTTCAACTTGCTGGATTTGATGCAAATCTTGATCCAAAGGTGAGGGAAAGGTTAGGAGAGAGTATTTGCACCAATGTCATGGCAAGAAGGGATAGTTGCAAGTGGCAAAAGTTTTTTTTTTCAAAATCCATAGTGCATACTCAAAAAGATTTTCAAAGGCTATTTTTCTCAAATGAAAAACATTTTGTCTTAAGCCCAAATGAAGAGAAAGGACTCCCAAGGCCAAAGGCAGACCTTGGGTGAATCCAAATAAAACTTTTGCCATAAGGATATGATATGAGAGGGAGAGTTCTCTTGAAAAAAAAATTTAAATCACTCCCCTCAAGTCAAATAAATTAAAAAAAAACAAATAAAACTTGGGTGTCACAACACCTACCCCCTTAGGAAAAATCTCGTCCCTGAGATTTCAGTTGATCCTTAAATAAGTGTGGATGCTCTGTTCGAAGGAAGTCCTCTCTTTCCCACGTTGCTTCACTTTCGGTGTGATTACTCCACTGAACTTTGAAAAATTTGACGGTTTCTGTCGGGTCCTCCTTTCAGACTCCTCTAATATTTTTACTGGGTGTTCCCGATAAGTGAGGTCTGGCTGCACGTCTATGTTCTCATGGGATACTTGTTTCTCTGGGTTGCTTACGCATTTTCTCAATTGCGATACGTGGAACACGTTGTGGATATCTGACAGTTCCTCAGGTAAGTCTAGTTGGTATGCTACTGTGCCTTTTCGTGCCATTATACAGAATGGTCCGATGAATCTTGGCGCTAGCTTTCCCTTAATTTTGAATCGTTGCAATCCCCTCATAGGTGACACTCGTAGGTACACGAATTCACCGGGTTCGAAGTTGACCCCCCGATGTTTCTGATCGTAATAACTCTTTTGTCGGCTTTGGGCGGTCTTGAGTCGATCTCTGATTAGCTGGACTTTCTCCTCGGCTTCCTTGAGCATGTCTGGGCCGAAGATACGGCTGTCTCCGGTCTCTAACCAATTTAACGGGGTACGACATCTTCGTCCATACAAAGCCTCAAATGGTGCCATTTGCAGGCTGGCCTGATGACTGTTGTTGTACGCGAACTCGGCGTATGGCAGGCTGTCTTCCCAACTGGTTCCATAGGTGAGGACACATGCTCGCAGCATGTCCTCTAAAATCTGGTTTACCCATTCTGTCTGTCCATCTGTCTGGGGGTGGTATGCCGTACTGAAGGCTAGTTGAGTTCCTAGAGCCTGTTGTAAATGCTCCCGGAATCTCGAGACGAACTGTGTTCCTCTGTCAGATATTATAGTCTTCGGGACACCGTGCAGGCAAACTATGCGAGAGAGATATATCTTGGCAAGCTTCTGAGTGGTGTGGGTCGTCTTTACTGGAATGAAATGTGCCACCTTAGTCAACCTGTCGGTGATAACCCATATGGCATCGTTCCCGTGTCGTGATCGAGGTAGTCCGACAATGAAATCCATCCCTATTTCATCCCATTTCCACTCAGGTATTTTATTTGGTTGCAGTAGTCCGGCTGGTCTCTGATGTTCAGCCTTTATACGTTGACAAGAGTCGCAGCATGCAATGAAGGTGGCTATGTCCCTCTTCATACCGTGCCACCAAAATCCTTCCTGGATATCCTTATACATCTTGGTTCCTCCAGGGTGGATCGAATATGGAGCGGTGTGGGCTTCAGCTAGAATTTGCCGTTTGAGGTCTTCTATGTCTGGCACGCAGAGTCTGTTTCCGTACCATAGTGTCCCTTCTTCGTCTATGATGAATTCCGAGGCCTTGCCCATACTCACCTTTCTTTTGATGCCTTCAATGCTGGGGTGACCCGGCTGGGCTTCTTTGATTCTTTTCACAAGATTGGGTTGTATCTCCAAGTTTGTTATGGTGCCTTCTGCTACCATCAACAAGTTGAGTCTGGCAAATTCCCGTTGGGATTCGGGTCTTAAGTTGGGCAGACTGTTGTTGTCGGCGCTGGGGTTCCGACTAAGAGCATCGGCTACTACATTTGCTTTTCCAGGATGATAGTGGATTCCGACATCATAATCCTTTACTAGCTCCAACCAGCGTCGTTGCCTTAAATTCAGTTCTGGCTGTGTGAAGATATATTTGAGACTTTTATGGTCCGTATATATTTCACATCGATTTCCAAGTAGGAAATGCCTCCATTCCTTGAGCGCATGAATAACTGCTGCCATTTCTAAGTCATGAGTGGGATAATTTTCCTCATGCTTGCGAAGTTGCCTCGAAGCGTATGCGACAACCTTGCCTTCTTGCATTAATACGCATCCGAGTCCCTTTCTGGACGCGTCACAATATACTTCAAAATTCTTGTGTATGTCTGGCACAATCAAAACTGGTGCTGTTGTTAATTTCCGTTTTAGCTCTTGGAAACTTTTCTCACAGGCTTCTGTCCATTCAAACTTCTTATCTTTCTTGAGCAACTGTGTCATTGGCTTGGCTATGGTGGAGAATCCTTCAATAAATCTGCGGTAATATCATGTCATTCCCAAGAAACTCCGTATGTCCGTTACGCTGGCTGGTGACTTCCAGCCAAGTACGGCCTTGACTTTCTCTGGGTCCACGGCGATCCCGTCTTGGGTTAGCACGTGGCCTAGAAAGCCTACTTGCCTTAACCAAAACTCACACTTGCTGAACTTGGCGTACAATTGGTGTTTCCTGAGTTCTCCTAGTACAATTCTGAGATGCTCAGCGTGTTCTTCTGGTGTTTTGGAGTATACTAGAATATCGTCGATGAATACCACAACGAACTTGTCCATAAACTTCATAAATACTTTGTTCATGAGGTGAACAAAATATGCTGGGGCATTTGTTAATCCAAAAGGCATTACTGTGAACTCATACAGTCCATATCTGGAGGTGAAGGCTGTCTTGGGGATATCTTCTGTTCGTACCTTTAATTGATGGTATCCTGACCTTAGGTCGATTTTTGAGAATACCTTGGCCTTAGCGAGTTGATCGAATAAATCATTTATTCTTGGCATTGGGTATTTGTTCTTGATCGTGACCATGTTGAGTGCTCGGTAGTCAATACACAATCGCAGTGTTCCATCTTTCTTTTTGGCAAACAAAATTGGTGATCCCCATGGTGAGGAACTGGCTCGAATGTATCCTTTGTCAAGCAATTCCTTTATTTGTTTCTTCAGCTCAACTAACTCGGATGGTGCCATTCTGTATGGTTTCTTGTATATGGGGGTGGTCCCTGGTGCTAGCTCAATGCTGAATTCTATCTCTCGGTCTGGTGGCATGCCTGGTAGCTCTTCGGGAAATACGTCTGGAAATTCACACACTACTGGGACCTTGTTTAATTCAGAAATGTCCACCTTGTTCAGTCTTGGTTGTCTGGGCATTTCCCTTTCTTTGGCGGATACTCTTATTGTCTTACCATGGTGGTGTGTGAGAATCACGGTCCGATTGAAACAGTCAATGAAACCTTTGTTGGTGGTTAACCAGTCCATCCCTAGGATGACATCCAGTCCTTTATTTTCCAACACAATGAGATTGGCGTGAAACTTCAATCCTTTGAACTCAATAATCACATCCTAACAGAAATTCTGAGTGACTTGCTGAATCCCAGGGGACTTGATGATCATGGATTTCTCCAAAGGAAGCATCGAAAAATTATTTTGCAAAGCAAAACTTTTCGAAATAAAAGAGTGAGAAGCTCCAGAATCAATCAAAACCATTGCAGGTATTGTGTTGACAGGGAACGTACCGAGTACGATATCCGGAGCATTTTGTGCCTCCTCTTTGGTTACGTGGTTCAGATGACCTTTCCTGTGGTTATTGCTGGGATTGAAGTTGTTTCGCTTGGGTGCTGAATTATTGTTGCCGTTGTTCGGCTTTGGTGCTGAGTTTCTTGGCTTGGGACACTGCTTGGCATAGTGCCCTTCTTCTCCACAGGCGTAACAAGTAACACCTGGGCGATATGTGAACTCCTTGTCCCTAGCATGAAAATTCTTTGTTGGGCGTGAGACGTTGGATGATGATCTGTGCGTCCCACCCTTCTGAAAATCGGTCTTACTTCGGTGATTGCGAGCATGGTTAGTCTGGTCCCTTTTTCGCTTGCGGATATCTTCCAAACTGCGTCTTTCATTTTCCAGAGTAATGGCTTTATCCACCAGCGTCTTAAAATCTGGGAAGGTGTGTATGACCAGTTGGCATTTAAGCGCGGGTGCTAGGCTGTCAAGGAACTTCTCCATTTTCTTGCTTTCAGTCATACGCTCTTCGTTGGCGTAGCGGGATAACAGAGTAAATTGGCCGTTGTAATCTGACACTGTCATGTTCCGTTGCTTGAGGTCATCGAACTCTCTTTTCTTGATTTTCATAATACTCTTAGGAATATGCGCGCCACTGAAACCTTCTTTGAAATCATCCCAGGTTATATCATTTTCGTTGGGATGCATGTGCAGAAAATTCTCCCACCAGGATGCGGCTGCTCCCGTGAGATAATGCGGTGCGTACAGTACCTTTTCTGGGTCTGAGCATTTTGCAATAATTAACTTTCTCTCCATATCGCGAAGCCAGTCTTCGACCTCAAGTGGCTTGTCAGTATGAGAAAATGTTGGGGGACGTGTCTTCTGTAGCTTAGATAACTTGGAATGCTGCGGATACTACCCATGGTGATTTCCCATGTTAATGACTTGGTTCATCATTTCCCGATGTTGTTGTTGACTCTGTTCATAAAGGCGGCACATTCGGGAAAGTGCCGTTTCACTGTCCTGTTGACTTGTCTGACCTCGTGCAAAATTGTTGCCTGATTGAGTATTATAGTGTTGACTTGACTGCCCTTGTGCAAAATTGTTGCCCGGTTGATTGCCATAATTTTCCTCTGGTGGAGCTGGCATGGAGCGAGTCCAAGGACGAGACATTTTTCACTCTGGGGATGTATTTGTAAAACCCATAAGAAAAATGGAAGGGTTGCAAAGATAAAACCCATAATGCACAAGGTTGGCAATTAAATTTTAAAGCCAAGATTACTCAAGGGAAAACAAATCGATTTGCGCATAGAGAAGGACTGCGTCATTACGTATCTTACACGCGGCGATAATTATACAATACATCACTCAGGCTATGCGTACATAATCCTGACATGTTATTTAGGCTAGTGCACTTCTCCAGGTCCTACATGATGCGCAAACAAGCTACTTCTCACAACATCTTACATGGCGATGCAACGCATGGCGGCTAAGCGTACTCAGTCGGAGATGTTGATGACGTCCTTGGCCCTGCCAAGGGTGAGGCATAGCGAAGCCGGGGACTCGACTTCTTCCTCGCTAATAGGATCCATACGAGTAGTGCTGCGCCGAGTAGACGGAGCGGGTGCCAGGGGCGGAACCGCACGAACTGGAGTGGGCGCGAAGGGTGGTGCAGTGCGCGCTGGAGTGGGCGCAATGGCTCGGTTGAACTCCTCGGTGGTAGGCAGGCGACGAGCAGGAGCATGGGATGCAGAGGACGAGACAAAAGTCAGTGGCGGTGCGGTGGGTAGGAGCTCCCTCCTGTTGGCGGCACAACCGTGGACTGAGTCCATGCGGGCGGCCACAAAGTCATCCACCAAGTTGTCGAGGGCTGCCTCCAAGGCCCGGAGATACTCAATAAGCATCTCAAAAGCCTCGTCTCGTTCTCCTCTGGGGCAGGAGAATGCGTAGTGACAGGTGTAGGGCACATGGCATGGAAGATAGCGGTAGCGACGAGCCTTCATCGCGGGAAGGGCATCCCTGAGACGAGCTATCGCCTCGCGGGCTGCCATCTGGATGGCATGCTTCTCCGAAGGCATGGCTCTCCCCAAGAACCGGAAGCGGCGTAGCTCACCACGCCCTCCCTTGAACTGCACCGCGGCCTGGTGCATAGTCAGACTGTCGTTGACTCTGTGCTGACAGAGAGTGACGACTGGGCGCACAGACGGCCCCATCGCGACCTGAACGACGAAGGAGAGAAGCTTGACGAACCCATCGGGCACGTTGGCGAAGGTCAGAGACTCGCAGCTGCGGTCGGCCATCTACAAAAGTAGGCAAAAATCCTGAATGGTCAGATCATAAATATATGCTGACTGTCAGAAAAATGACTACTATTGCAAAAACATGAATAAGCTCTATCATGCTAATAACCGATTAGCGATCGCACCTAGTGGCTTCCTACAGTCAGCCTGGCTCTGGTACCAAGCTTGTCACGACCGGTTTTCCAATAAAAATATTTATTGAGAAACCAATCTTTAGAATCCAGTTTGAGAAAAAACCTCCTCACTGGCAGACAAACTTTTAATACAATAAGCCAGTAGCATAAATATGTTATAGGGTTGAGCTGACGATGCTCAACAATTTATTACAAGCGTGCCAATAATTATACATAAAGGCGATCAATGACACAAGGGAGTGGTGGCATACTACTGACTCGCAAATATGGTAGAGGTGGAGTAACACAGTGGGGAGTGGATATGGGATTCTCAAACTAACATCCCATCGAGCGTCGAGGTGAGGCTCGATGAATTTATTAGGGTAGCGGAAGCGGATATAATACAGTGACCAACTCCAGGGTCGCACAAGACTGACTGGGACTCCTCTAGGCGTCGGATTCGCTATCGAACTCATCATCCATGAGATCACCTTCGTCAGCATCTGGCCAAAACAACAAGCCAGTGAGTACTTTGGAAGTACTCGCAAGACAGTTCGGACGTAAGATATAACAAATGCTAACATGAAATACATGAATAAGTTAACCAGTACGATCAGACATGGACGTAATAATACTGGTGCCAAACGAGTGTCTGAAAGACTCCTCTAGTGGAAAAATGCGGATTAATAATACTGGTGCCAAACGAGTGTCTGAAAGACTCCTCGAGCGGAAAAATGCGGAATAATAATACTGGTGCCAAACGAGTGTCTGAAAGACTCCTCCTCGAGCGGAAAAATGCGGAATAATAATACTGGTGCCAAACGAGTGTCTGAAAGACTCCTCGAGCGGAAAAATGCGGAATAATAATACTGGTGCCAAACGAGTGTCTGAAAGACTCCTCGAGCGGAAAAATGCGGAATAATAATATTGGTGCCAAACGAGTGTCTGAAAGACTCCTCGAGCGGAAAATGCAGAATAATAATACTGGTGCCAAACGAGTGTCTGAAAGACTCCTCGAGCGGAAAAATGCGGAATAATAATACTGGTGCCAAACGAGTGTTTGAAAGACTCCTCGAGCGGAAAATGCAGAATAATAATACTGGTGTCAAACGAGTGTCTGAAAGACTCCTCGAGCGGAAAAATGCAGAATAATAATACTGGTGCCAAACGAGTGTCTGAAAGACTCCTCGAGCGGAAAATGCAGAATAATAATACTAGTGCCAAACGAGTGTCTGAAAGACTCCTCGAGCGAAAAAATGCGGAATAATAATACTGGTGCCAAACGAGTGTCTGAAAGACTCCTCGAGCGGAAAATGCGGAATAATAATACTGGTAAGGAAATAATATATTCATCATAAATATATTCAACTCATGGGACTAAGCGGGTTAGTCCATCCACAAGGGAAAAACATTTAACCGGTCTTAGTGCTCATGTGTCCCATCGGGTAATCTGTCACCAAACTGGCACATGACTGTTAGCAGGGAACTTGGATATAGATAAGATGATTTAAAGATATAGAGCTCTGCAGAGTTTGTACAAAAATTTCCCACAGTCGACGGATTTCCGTAGTCACCAGGACTAGTTCCGTTACGGTATTTCAGAAGGAAACACAGCTAACCAGTACACACCCATCCAACTCTTCGATGCCAGGAATCACCCTCAACATCGTCCAAGAAAAACTATTGAGACGGGGAGATCACAATCTCGAATAGCATGGGATCAAATTTATATAGGGGGAATTTTGTTTTTGCCACTCTAGATTTTGCCAATTTTCCTTATGCCACTCTAGATTTTGACATTTCACTTTTGCCACTCTTAGTTTTTGATAATTATCACAATTGCCATTCTGGTGGCAAAAGCAAAAATTTTAGAGTTGCAATTGTGATACATTTCAAAAACTAAGAGTGGCAATAATGAAATAAAATTACTTAGCTTTTGCCACAAAATGGTAATTGTGATAATTGTCAAAAGCTATGTGTGGCAAAAGTGAAAAGTCAAAATCTAGAATGGCATAAGGAAAATTGGCAAAATCTAGAGTGGCAAAAACAAAATTTTCCCATTTATATACGCGCGCTCTAAGGGATGCCCCCCTCTCGGTCCCAACCGGAAACACTCATGCCCCCTGACCGGATGCCTGGCTTTAATCCAGGGCCATGGAACCATCATCCCGGCCTCTCCTTTTTGGTGTGTACCCAGAAAGCGGCTTGCGTCTTACTAAACCATATCCCTTTCGGGAAACATGTGGTAGTACAGGGAAAGGAAAAGGATTTGAACCCAACCGATATGGGTTGGTACTGAAGATAACTTGCATGGCCTAAGACTGGCATGCTACAACACTGCCATCTTACCCATCTTCATGCCAACACATGGCCTTGCATACTTACGTCCAACGACGTGTGAAATCATCGGGCTTACTTGCCTCAACAATGCATAATGAACGGTTCATCGGTATGCTTCACACATGCCATGAAACTATCTACATGCAAACATGCCAAGACACTCATCATATCAAAAGTTCGAACATGCTTGCCTGGTTCGGAGTAGTCGGAGCCTAGCTCGGTGAAGTTCGCGGCCCCGTCACCTCCTTTGGTATCTATGGTATAGAGAAAACATACGCGCTAATGTGAATACCGAGAGGTGCAGAAAAAGTATTGCAAATCATTTTCAAATAAATCTGATAAAAAACTAGACAAAATTTTGAAGAGAACAGAAAAAGAATCACTCAAAAATGTGCTTCTGTTAAAAAGTTATGAAGGTTTTTATCCAGGGACTCATCTGTAATGAAACAGAAACTTCCCAGGGTTCTAACTGAGAAAACAGAAAACGGTTCGTTTGGAAATGCGCAAGCGCAAGAGAGAAAGCGTATTTTGCCCGAAGGCGCCAACAGAATACGGTTCGCGAATAAAAGAACAGAGGCTGACACGCGGGGTCCGCATGTCAGGTTTGAAAAGGCTCGCCGGCGCCCGAAGACGGCGGTGGACGCCGGCGTCGAACTACGGCGAATTAGGAGAAACGGAGGGTACCAAGAGCTTCAGTGTCTTCTTCCGCGTCGGTGGGTGGTGGACTCGTCCAACGGGGAGCACCACGTCGACGGCGACACTATCTCCGGCGGACGGCGGTTCGGGTGAGGATGGGGAACTCCGGTGGAGGGCTGCAAGCTTCAAATTGAAGTGCGGGTCAGAACGAGGGATGCATGGTGAAGCTACTGGCAGGAGAATGGAGGCGGAGGAGCACACACGGGGGCGAATCGGGCTGGATCCCGTGGCGGGTCGCGGCGGCCGGAGTCGAGGAAGGAGACCTCCTCGGGGCTCTTCCAGAGGCCTGGCGTGCTCTAGGGGGAGTGCAGGGCTAGTGGGTGCTCGAGTTGAAGCTCGGGGCCTTTATTTATAGGCAGATCGACGGGGTGGCCGTAAACGGAGAATCTCCGGCGAGCGATTACGGCGGAGAAGTGGATTGGAGGGTGGTTTGAGCGGTCGGGCAGCATCAGTGGAGGTTACTGGATTCGTTCCGCTACTAAACGGAGCTGGCCCCGGCGTAATGGCGTCTGTCCACGGTGAGGTGACCGCACGGGCTCAACGGCGGCAGAGAGCGCGCTCCGCGCCCTGCGGTTCACGACGAGGGCGACAGCGCGTTCGGGGGAGTGGAAGGCCACGCGGCGGGCTCCGGTGGCTTGGGCGGCGCTTGGTGGCGTCGTCGGCGCCGTGTCTCCCGCTGGCGCCCGTAAAGCCGCCGCCGGCGTCGGTCACGTGGCGGCGCACCTTCCACTGCTCGTCGCCGACGCCCGCAAGGTGCCAGGCACTCGTGCGGTGCAGGAACAAGAGGGCGGGGACGAGGAGCAAGGCGACGCGAGGGTACTGGCGAGATCGATGCCCAGCTCTGAAGAAAACGACAGCAAGCACTGAACTGAAACTCTGAATTTCTGAAACTTGATAGTGACCATGCATTGCAGGTGTTCGACAGTAGGTTTTTGCCATGAGATAATTTTTTCTGGAGCTGTAACTTGGTGAGATGACCACTCAATGGACCCAGAGGCTGCATGAATTTACTTGGAATTTTTGGAGAAGGTTTTGAATGAATTTCACCAGATTTGGCAATTCTGGTCCAAACTTGCAGCAGATGAAATTTGAAAATTTTGAACTGGAGACCAGTGGATCTTCATAGTCCTAGGTTGATGGTACAAAGGACTAGGAGGGGAAAAAGGTTTGGTGGCAAAAATCAAAACAGAAGAAGGAGTTCCTTTGAAAAACTCCAAGTGCTATAAGAGAAGACAGAAATCTATTTGAATAGAATTTTGAATGGAAATGATCACATGGGGAGGTTCAACTTGCTGGATTTGATGCAAATCTTGATCCAAAGGTGAGGGAAAGGTTAGGAGAGAGTATTTGCACCAATGCCATGGCAAGAAGGGATAGTTGCAAGTGGCAAAAGATTTTTTTTTCAAAATCCATAGTGCATACTCAAAAAGATTTTCAAAGGCTATTTTTCTCAAATGAAAAACATTTTGTCTTAAGCCCAAATGAAGAGAAAGGACTCCCAAGGCCAAAGGCAGACCTTGGGTGAATCCAAATAAAACTTTTGCCATAAGGATATGATATGAGAGGGAGAGTTCTCTTGAAAAAAAAATTAAATCACTCCCCTCAGGTCAAATAAATTTAAAAAAAACAAATAAAACTTGGGTGTCACACTTTGGTTTCTTGCCAAACCATAGTTCATAATGCGGCCGTCTCTAAAGCATAACCCCAAAATGATAGCGGTAAATCTGTAAGAGACATCATAGATCGCACCATATCAAGTAAAGTACGATTACGATGTTCGGACACACCATTACGTTGTGGTGTTCCAGGTGGAGTGAGTTGCGAAACTATTCTGCATTGTTTCAAATGTAGACCAAACTCGTAACTCAAATATTCTCCTCCACGATCAGATCGTAGAAACTTTATTTTCTTGTTACGATGATTTTCTACTTCACTCTGAAATTCTTTGAACTTTTCAAATGTTTCAGACTTGTGTTTCATTAAGTAGATATACCCATATCTGCTTAAATCATCTGTGAAGGTGAGAAAATAACGATATCCGCCACGAGCTTCAATATTCATCGGACCACATACATCTGTATGTATGATTTCCAACAAATCTGTTGCTCTCTCCATAGTACCGGAGAACGGTGTTTTAGTCATCTTGCCCATGAGGCACGGTTTGCAAGTACCAAGTGATTCATAATCAAGTGGTTTCAAAAGTCCATCAGTATGGAGTTTCTTCATGCGCTTTACACCGATATGACCTAAACGGCAGTGCCACAAATAAGTTGCACTATCATTATCAACTCTGCATCTTTTGGCTTCAATATTATGAATATGTGTGTTACTACTATCGAGATTCAATAAGAATAGACCATTCCTTAAGGGTGCATGACCATAAAAGATATTACTCATATAAATAGAACAACCATTATTCTCGGATTTAAATGAATAACCGTCTCGCATTAAACAAGATCCAGATATAATGTTCATGCTCAACGCTGGCACCAAATAACAATTATTTAGGTCTAAAACTAATCCCGAAGGTAGATGTAGAGGTAGCGTGCCGACCGCGATCACATCGACTTTGGAACCATTTCCCACGCGCATCGTCACCTCGTCCTTAGCCAATCTTCGCTTAATCCGTAGTCCCTGTTTCGAGTTGCAAATATTAGCAACAGAACCAGTATCAAATACCCATGTACTACTGCGAGTATTAATAAGGTACACATCAATAACATGTATATCACATATACCTTTGTTCACCTTGCCATCCTTCTTATCCGCCAAATACTTGGGACAGTTCCGCTTCCAGTGACCAGTCTTCTTGCAGTAGAAGCACTCAGTTTCAGGCTTAGGTCCAGACTTGGGTTTCTTCTCTTGAGCAGCAACATGCTTGCTGTTCTTCTTGAAGTTCCCCTTCTTTTTCCCTTTGCCCTTTTTCTTGAAACTAGTGGTCTTGTTGACCATCAACACTTGATGCTCCTTCTTGATTTCTACCTCCGCAGCTTTTAGCATTGCGAAGAGCTCGGGAATCGTTTTATCCATCCCTTGCATATTATAGTTCATCACGAAGCCTTTGTAGCTTGGTGGAAGTGATTGGAGAATTCTGTCAATGACGCAATCATCCAGAAGATTTACTCCCAGTTGAATCAAGTGATTACAATACCCAGACATTTTGAGTATATGCTCACTAACAGAACTATTCTCCTCCATCTTGCAGCTATAGAACTTATTGGAGACTTCATATCTCTCAATCCGGGCATTCTGTTGGAATATTAACTTCAACTCTTGGAACATCTCATATGCCCCATGACGTTCAAAACGTCGTTGAAGTCCCGGTTCTAAGCCGTAAAGCATGGCACATTGAACTATCGAGTAGTCATCAGCTTTGCTCTGCCAGACGTTCTTAACGTCGTCAGTTGCATCAGCAGCAGACCTGGCACCCAGTGGTGCTTCCAGGACGTAACTCTTCTGTGCAGCAATGAGGATAATCCTCAAGTTACGGACCCAGTCCGTGTAATTGCTACCATCATCTTTCAACTTTGCTTTCTCAAGGAACGCATTAAAATTCAACGGAACAACAGCACGGGCCATCTATCTACAATCAACATAAACAAGCAAGATACTATCAGGGACTAAGTTCATGATAAATTTAAGTTCAATTAATCATATTACTTAAGAACTCCCACTTAGATAGACATCCCTCTGATCTTCTAAGTGATCACGTGATCCACATCAACTAAACCATGTCCGATCATCACGTGAGATGGAGTAGTTTCAATGGTGAACATCATTATGTTGATCATATCTACTACATGATTCACGCTCGACCTTTCGGTCTCCGTGTTCTGAGGCCATATCTGTATATGCTTGGCTCGTCAAGTATAACCTGAGTATTCCGCGTGTGCAACTGTTTTGCACCCGTTGTATTTGAACGTAGAGCCTATCACACCCGATCATCACGTGGTGTCTCAGCACGAAGAACTTTCGCAACGGTGCATACTCAGGGAGAACACTTCTTGATAATTAGTGAGAGATCATCTTAAAATGCTACCGTCAAACAAAGCAAGATAAGATGCATAAAAAGATAAACATCACATGCAATCAATATAAGTGATATGATATGGCCATCATCATCTTGTGCTTGTGATCTCCATCTTCGAAGCACCGTCATGATCACCATCGTCACCGGCGCGACACGTTGATCTCCATCATAGCATCGTTGTCGTCTCGCCTATCTTATGCTTCTACGACTATCGCTACCGCTTAGTGATAAAGTAAAGCATTACAGGGCGATTGCATTGCATACAATAAAGCGACAACCATATGGCTCCTACCAGTTGCCGATAACTCGGTTACAAGACATGATCATCTCATACAATAAAATTTAGCATCATGTCTTGACCATATCACATCACAACATGCCCTGCAAAAACAAGTTAGACGTCCTCTATTTTGTTTATTGCAAGTTTTACGTGGCTGCTACGGGCTTAAGCAAGAACCAATCTCACCTACGCATCAAAACCACAACGATAGTTTGTCAAATAGACTCCGTTTTAACCTTCGCAAGGACCGGGCGTAGCCATACTCGGTTCAACTAAAGTTGGAGAAACTGACACCCGCCAGCCACCTGTGTGCAAAGCACGGCGGTAGAACCAGTCTCGCGTAAGCGTACGCGTAATGTCGGTCTGGGCCGCTTCATCCAACAATACCGCCGAACCAAAGTATGACATACTGGTAGGCAGTATGACTTATATCGTCCACAACTCACTTGTGTTCTACTCATGCATATAACATCAAACCATAAGAACCTAGGCTCGGATGCCACTGTTGGGGAACGTAGTAATTTCAAAAAAATTCCTACGCACACGCAAGATCATGGTGATGCATAGCAACGAGAGGGGAGATTGTTGTCTATGTACCCTCGTAGACCGAAGCGGAAGCGTTGACGCAACGTAGAGGAAGTAGTCGTACGTCTTCCCGATCCGACCGATCCAAGTACCGTTACTCCGTCACCTCCGAGTTCTTAGCACACGTTCAGCTCGATGACGCTCCCCGGGCTCCGATCCAGCAAAGCTTCGGGGATGAGTTTCGTCAGCACGACGGCGTGATGACGATGATGATGTTCTACCGACGCAGGGCTTCGCCTAAGCACCGCAACGATATGACCGAGGTGGAATATGGTGGAGGGGGGCACCGCACATGGCTAAGGAACGATCACGAAGATCAACTTGTGTGTCCTAGGGTGCCCCCCTGCCCCCGTATATAAAGGAGGGGAGGGGAGGGCGCGGCTGGCCCCCAAGGGGTGCGCCAGGAGGAGTCCTACTCCCACCGGGAGTAGGACTCCTCTCCCTTGCCTTGTAGGAGAAGGAAGGAGAGAGGGGGAAAGGAAAAAGGGGGGCGCCGCCCCCCCCCCCCTTCCTTGTCCTATTCGGACTAGGGGGGAAGGGGGCGCGCGGCCTGCCCTGGCCGCCCCTCCTCTTTTCCCTTAAGGCCCATATGGGCCCATTAACCCCCGGGGGGTTCCGGTAACCCCCCGGTACTCCAGTAAAATGCCGATTTCACTCGGAACCATTCCGATGTCCAAATATAGGCTTCCAATATATCGATCTTTATGTCTCGACCATTTCGAGACTCCTCGTCATGTCTGTGATCACATCCGGGACTCCGAACTAACTTCGGTACATCAAAATGCATAAACTCATAATAACTGTCATCGTAACTTTAAGCGTGCGGACCCTACGGTTCGAGAACAATGTAGACATGACTGAGACACGTCTCCAGTTAATAACCAATAGCGGGACCTGGATGCCCATATTGGCTCCTACATATTCTACGAAGATCTTTATCGGTCAGACCGCATAACAATATACGTTGTTCCCTTTGTCATCGGTATGTTACTTGCCCGAGATTCGATCGTCGGTATCCAATACCTAGTTCAATCTCGTTGCCGGCAAGTCTCTTTACTCGTTCCGTAATACATCATCTCACAACTAACATATTAGTTGTAATGCTTGCAAGGCTTATGTGATGTGCATTACCGAGAGGGCCCAGAGATACCTCTCCGACTATCGGAGTGACAAATCCTAATCTCGAAATACGCCAACCCAACAAGTACCTTTGGAGACACCTGTAGAGCACCTTTATAATCACCCAGTTACGTTGTGACGTTTGGTAGCACACAAAGTGTTCCTCCGATAAACGGGAGTTGCATAATCTCATAGTCATAGGAACATGTATAAGTCATGAAGAAAGCAATAGCAACATACTAAACGATCGGGTGCTAAGCTAATGGAATGGGTCATGTCAATCAGATCATTCAACTAATGATGTGACCTCGTCAATCAAATAACAACTCTTTGTCCATGGTTAGGAAACATAACCATCTTTGATTAACGAGCTAGTCAAGTAGAGGCATACTAGTGACATTCTATTTGTTTATATATTCACACATGTATTATGTTTCCGGCTAATACAATTCTAGCATGAATAATAAACATTTATCATGATATATGAGGAAATAAATAATAACTTTATTATTGCCTCTAGGGCATATTTCCTTCAGTGAGCTCACATGTAAACATGTCTTTGTTTAAGACACTAAGAAAAAACACCCATCTTCTGAAATTCTTTACTCTATTGTCGTAATTGAAGGAAAAAACTAATGTATTTCTAGACTTCTTTATGCACGTATTGTCTGAAAAAGAATTTGTTAATGTGATCAGAATTATGAATAGGAAGTATATTGTGTCATTATTATAGAATGGAGCTCTGATTTTAATATACAAGGTAAGCTCATGGAAAGGTAAAAAATAATTCAACATTCAAATTCTTCATGCCAACCTGAAACTTGGAACACAACAGAATTCAGTGAACTCGCTCTAAACAAATTTTGTGATGGTGTCCTCATTCACTGGTTGCACAATGCAGGAGAAGCATTGTTGGGGTCCTCATTGTTACCAAGGGGATGCAACCTACATCAATCGTGTAGAGAGCCACTGATGTGTCCGTGCCCATGTTGTGCTTCACCGAGCTTCAGGAAAAATAATATATTTCTGGGATTAGTCCTCAACAGGCAAGACGAAGTGCCATCACTGGTATGAAACTCATGCCAGGGGAAGGGATTCCATCACTGCCTTTTGATCAGCAAGTGTAATCTCCATTGATGATCGTCCCTGTTCAGCATTCATCAACAGAATGCCATCTTCAGTGCCCCTCTCTAGGCCCTCACTCTGAATTCTTTCGGTTTTAAGTAAGGAAACAATCTATATGCATCTAAACAATTTTTTTCCAATTTATTGCTGCTCTGCTATGCCACTGTTTCTAGATCTTGTTCATAGTGTTTGAGTTTACATAGTCTCAATGTTCACTGAATAATATGAGAGGATTGATTGATGCTATATATACAGCCAAGTTTCTACACACTTGCATCAGTTTGCAGATATTTCCAGTTAAAAGATTGTACTCTGCTCTGCTCTGAGCTGGGCATTCTATTTCTCTGTAAAAAATTGCTTGATTTGTTTGTCAACCCTTGGTTATTTATTTTTTATACGTTTTGGATGCAGTAGGTGCCCTCCCTCCATGGACGAGGAGGACATTGACCTGGACCTTGACGACGACGTCGTCCACCCCACACAAGGTCGTTGCCATCCAATAAACTTCTTTTCTTCTTCCATTCCAAGTTACCTCTCCTCTGTTTCTGCAATCGACTCATTGTTCACTAGCTATAGATCCCTATGCTGCTGTTGGTGGTGGTTGGTGAGGTGACGCTGGAAGGCGCGGAGGCGTCGTCGACGAAAGAGAAAAAGAAGAGGACATACCGTACGTACAGCTGCCCACCGCTGCTCACCTTGATGGCTCGACCACCTCTGTTGTGCCGCCGCCGACACAGGGGGAGGCCGAGGTGATCATCGACGGTGCTCACTCCGACCCCCTTGGGATCTAGGGGAAGGGGCTATGGCGGCGGCGGCATTGGGAGAGGTGGCGGCGACAGCGGCGCTCGGAGAGGAGGCACCTACTTTATTTCTACTTCTACTTTTCTTCTGCACCTATAGTTTCAATGCTTTATCTGCTCGTGGAGCTATGCTTCTGTTGCATTGGGCTAAGGTTTGATTGCTTGAAGGTGTATGTCAAGGTGTAAGTGCAGCCTCATTGTTGACGATGAATACCGTGGAGTAAGAATGATCTGGCTCAGCAATTTTCTGGTTCAGGTCATTGACATATTCGTGTTCTAGGTCACATAAATAAAATTTAGAGTTAATTGATCTGGCTCGGCAATTTTCTGCATTAGACATCTTTTTATGCTTAGTTTTTTTTGTGAATTCTACAATTTGTAGCTTTGTGCTAAACTGACATTTTTTAGTCACCTACATTCTAGGATGTTTTCAAACTGATAATATTTTCGTAATTTTAGGTTTGCACTTGGCTTTATTAGAATTAGAATATAGAGAATGTGTTGGAGAAGTGCCTATTTTGAAGATTCATTGCTTTAACCATTCGTTTTTATGAAATAATATACGGTCAGTTTAAAATTATTTTCATGTAGATTGGATTTTGTTATAGGAACACTCAAAGAAACTAAAGAACTTAAATTTATTTATTTGTATTAACAAACTTTTCAATGATCATAATTTAATAGCACATGCCAAACCTGAATTACTATTAATTTAGTATTACCCGCTTGATCAAAACATTGGGACCGGCACCCTCGCGCCATGGCGCGATCCCGATCTAGTGTTTATGGTGTGCGTGTGTGTGTGTCGCGGTGGTGCGTGAGCCTGTGCTTGCATTCGAGTCCACCACGTAGGTCTAGGTCGAGTCGATGGCCGGTGGCGTCGGCAGCGGGAGTGACCGTGGTGATCCGTTGTAGCCTGGCCGTGTTGTGCGTGTTACAATGCATCGTGGGTGCAGGCCGGAGCAAGCGAATCATGCGCGGCAGAGTGGGGGCGCGGCGTCGTGTGTGTGGTGTGGTGCGGTACTGCGGTGCCAACTTTGAGCTAATAGAGGCCGTGTGCACGGCGAAGCATTCTTCACCAGAAAACCATTGCCTCTTTCTCCTTCTTCTATCTCTGTCCGAGCAAGAGAGAGCCTAGCTAGGGTACGAACATTTGTACATACCCTGCTGCTCTTTGCGTTTGTTTGGTACGAACATTTGTACATACCCTGCTGCTCTTTGCGTTTGTTTGGTACGAACATTTGTACACAGGCTGCTGCTCTTTTGGATTTT
Source organism: Aegilops umbellulata (assembly GCA_032464435.1). Taxonomy (NCBI): domain Eukaryota; kingdom Viridiplantae; phylum Streptophyta; class Magnoliopsida; order Poales; family Poaceae; genus Aegilops; species Aegilops umbellulata. Next base: position 633,948,138 of record CP136057.1, on the reverse strand, counting down.
GTTATTGAGCTTGGATACAACAGTTCTAGATAGCTAGTGTACATACCCTGTTCAAACTGTGTGCAAACTTCTTCACAATTTATTTTTTCCTTGTGACTGATGTATCAATTCTTCTCATCTGTTACACTATATATGTGGGGGACCAGATCCCCTGACGTATGGCCCCCTGACGTGTGGGTCTGGGTCCACACGTCAATGTGTGTGCGGTACGTCAGAGGAGCCGCGTCTTATATGTGGTGGTATTTTATATACTTTATTAATGCAGGTATTTCAATGGCGAATAGCAGTGGGGCCATTAGTTCAGTTTGTACGAGTGAATCTGGAGCCTATATGGGAGCATTGGCTCCTATGTCCGATGGCTTGACTGATCCAGCAGTTGTTGAAGCGATGGCTTGTAGCCAGGTTCTTTTCCCTTGTCTTTGATCTCCATGTCCAGAAGTTAAATGTTGCCTGCGATGATGCTTAACCCTTGCAGCATAGTGTCATCCTCTGGGAGATAAAAATGAAGATGGTGGAATTTGCTCATGAGAAGCGAAGGTCTAGCTTTGAAGCTCATAATCTAGTGAATGCTGCTACAACATGATGTTGGTAGGCATGTGTGATGTATTAACCCCCTGGAGATTAGTCTTTTTTTTGCGGGTAAGAGACTAGTCGTATCCCCTTTTACGCTCATGGTATGGGAGATTTGAAACAAGAACAAAGCACTGGTTTCCCACAATATCTTCATCGTGCCAACGACAGTTTTCGTGAAGATCAAGGAGGAGGCATCTAATTAGTGTATCGATATAGTCAAATACTTGAGATATATTATGCCCCGATAGTAATTCGGTGAGATCTTCTTTTGCCTGTAAATATTCGTCTAAACTATTTCTTGGTCAATATATGATGAGGCAATATTTGTACCTCTTTCTAAGGAAAACACAGGCCAACAGACAGACCATTTTGTATTTGTTTTCTGTAGCTTGGACTGTATGCGGCGAGGATGCGACAGACACGGAGAGTATTACAGACAATAGTGTTAATCTCAACAAACGCCATCGAGCAGTTGTTAAGATTAAAAGTAATTCTTTTGAAAGAAAACCCTTTTTTGTAACGGTTGGCAGTATAGGACACGCTCTGTTTCTAAATACGGAGTATATGACATCTCGTTGGTTCAGTTTATAAACTGTTAATAAAACATCTTATATTTAGAAACGGGGTAGTACGTCATATGATAAGCACGATGGGCCGCCTTCTAATGCTTGCGAACAGTGAGTGATGCATGCACCTGGGACGACGAGGATGGGATAAGAATGGCCTACAACGAATGTCTTTTTGTTTTTAAATACTGCTAATGGATTTGGCGAAAGGAATTGAACGGATGACGACGCCGCATACGCACTGACGGCCTCCGGACCGGCGGGCACAGCCGCCGCTGGATAACGATGCGTGCATATTCTATCTAATCTAGTCACTCTGCTCCAGCACCGAACCAGATTTCTTCCCAGCTGGACCCTGCAAACGTTTCTGTCTATCTTATCTATCTATCGGGAAGGTTTCAGTATTATGTAGACTATGTCTTCCATGCCACCGATCCTGTGAGTATGTTTCTAATTTCTTCTTAGGAACATGGTGCCGACGGCAGACCAACGATCAAGGCCCATGCATGGGCATAGATCCGGCCGCGCCGCCGCGAACCTATCCGGTCACGCCGCCGCCGTCCTTGGCGGCCGCGACGCACCAGATCGCGAGACCTCTTGCCGCGGGGAAGCGAGGTCGCCGATGCGCCGCCATCCACAGCCTACCGCGCGTTCGATCTGCCGCCGCCTCGAACCGCCGGCGTGCGCCGCACTGTGGTGCCCCGTCGCCGTCGCACCACACCTCGGAGCAGCCACGTCCGCCCGCAAAGAACTGCTGCACGAGGAGGCAAAGAGGGGCCGACGCACCGGCGCCGGCCGGGCTTCGCCCGGTCGCGCCCTGTGGCGGCGGCGAGGGAAGGGACGGGAGACAGGAAGCCTGCCGGCGGGGATTTGGGGGCGCCTCCCGGTCGCCTCGCGGCGGCGACTCGGGAGGGCAGTTTTCTCTCGTGCGGGATCTAGAGTAGTGTTCTAAAAGCATTTAGATCACTAAAGTAGTGTTCTAAACTAATATAAAAGCATTTAAATTATTAAAATAATGTTTTAAATATTCTTATATTAGTTTACGGAGGGAGTACCGATAACTGACGCTCTGACCAACGGCTACTTGCAGGTTAGATTAGCACACAGACTACAAAGCCTCGGCCCCAGGTTTTGTTAGAACGGAAACCACTCCACCAGCCCCAGTGCCGCTCCGGATATGATCCACAATCCCGTGTGCTAATCCGGCCGGTATCTGTTGTAGCAGTAGTAGTACCTTCCAGTGCCCGAACAAAGTCAAGCACTCAACTCAAGCCCCGCTGCAGACATCTACCATTCTTAAGAAGTTGCTCTCCACTGCTCCTTATTCTTTCATCATGCACGCTATTCACATCAGCGATGTGCCACGTCACAGCATAGAACCATCCATCTAAGTAAAAAAAAATCCACCTCAGCAGAAACAACTAAGCAAATCTGGCATCTAATCAAATTGTGTGATTTAATCTCTTTATAGTACGCGAAGCTGTTCCTCTTCGTCTTCTTTTAAGGCGGAGACGCGAATCGGTTCCTCTTCGTCTTCTTTTAAGGTGGAGAGCCATCGTCCTATCCTCAATCCCCAACACATTTGCTCCTCCGCCTGGTCCTCTTTGCACATCTCAATCTCCCCCAACCGAAATCTTGAAGGCTCTATGGAAGATGGAGCAGCGGCCAGCTTTCGTTGCCGCACTCGATGGCAGACACCCAGCCCTAACAAATCTGGCAGCCCTGGCCTCTGGCTTCTCTGGCGGCCGAGCTCTTGGATGCGGAAGCTGCCGGGACTGGGCAGTCGGGTGCCACCACATCCAGTTCATACGAACTATGGAGGCCGCCGCGGTGCCACCACACGACATGTTCTAGCGACTGATCCGGTATCCTGCGGCGCAGAACGGATACCATGTACGCCGGTCTACATCTCCTTCTCACAACATTTTTTTTTAAATCTCCTTCTCAAAACTTGACCTTTCTCGCCTTCACCAGGGGCATCGACAACACCCCTTGATCCTAATGAATATTCAATTGTGCCAGCGAATGTGTTCGACAACGTCATGGGCGTCCTCCTCATTAGAACCGCCATCGATCATGTGACCGCGAACTCATCCATGAGGTTCATCACAAGGGAGTAGGGGTTCGAGACGGTCAATCAGCATTCACTACTGCAGCTTCAAACGCCGTTCGTGGGGGCAGCTCCAGTACTGGCAAAAGGTGAGAACTTCAAGGGCTTTTGGAAAGGTAAAATACTGAGGATCTGTGAACAAACTAAAGCGTCAAAACTCAGGGTGGACTGGATAGAGTCCATTCAGATCTATACAACACATTATTTAACTTTATTCTAACATATTGTATACCCACTGTCAACACCAATCAGTTGCCTTTTTACTTTATGTTTATTTGTGCTATAAAATTAGTACTCAATAATCTTCAGAGTTCTAACTCGGTAAGAAATTTGACTAACATATCTTATATATACCGTCAACACCAATCATGGTCCTTTTACTGTTTGCGTATTTATTTGCGCTATAAAAGAAGTACTCTAATCTTCAGATTTCTAACTCTGTAGGGGATTCGAAAGCATCTGGTCTGTACCAATTGACACACAAAAAGAACCTTGGCAAACGAAAACTACAAAACGACGGAACTTTAGGTTACTGTAGTATTTTTCTAATTAATTGACCCCTTTGTTTTGTTAAAATTAGATGGATGGCAGTTTGCTGACCTTTTCCTTACAGGGTTGAGCACTATAGCAACTGTATTAGCTTAAACTAGCCGTTCAACAACTATGTGTGTGTTCTATTAACCATTATTTTCTTAATTATTTTGTGGTTAATCTTTTCTTTTGATTTCTAAGAAATTATTTTTAATTTGATCTTCTATTGTTGTATTATGCTTATTTTGCACCTAATATTTAAATACCATGTTATATTTCTTATTGCAAGTCAAATTGTAGCCTACATGAAAACAGCTGCCACCCTCACTGTAAGTCACAATGAGATTTTCTTCACACACCCAAATAAGCTAAATTTCAGTAGTATAATGGGATTGGAGTTGAGGAAAAGCATCAATGTTACTTTTTGGGGTTGAAATGTCTTACTCCCATAATATCGCACTGCATGTATTTCTTTAAATCATTATTGAGTTTCCGCAGCAACGCGCGGGGTATCCTCTAGTATATAAATACGACCAGACCCATCGATGATGCTCATCAGTTATCACTACTCGCTACCATTCACAACTACACATTCTTGTCTATTCGATACTACCACATCCATCTCAAGAAGAAGTTGATCATCCTAATCCTATCTAGATATCCAGATGGGGTCTCTGATGGCCGGGTGGGATTCGCCGGTTCTTGGCCATGACACCAAAGGTACGCGGCTACACGCGCACGGTCCAGTTACTGCTTGCACCCATGTTTATGTTTTTCTGCTGCTTGCTTTGGTCGTGGAAAAAAAACTACTCTAATTATGTGTTTGTAACCAGCTCGTGTGATGAGGAACCGATCGCTGACGAAGGAGGAGGTGGAGGCCTTCTGGCGGCAGCGCGGGAAGCCGGCGCCTCCGGAGGACGGCGGCGGCGAGACCCTTGCCGTTGACGTCACCTCCCCGCTCGCCTCCCCTGGTCGACCTATGGAGAAGAGCCCGCTGGGAAGCTCGCAGAGGCCGGGCACGGCGCACAGCTACACGCCGCAGTTCCACCTCGCCGCCGGCAACGCAGGACCGACCGGACATGTCCGTAGAGTGTACGCAATACTAGTACCACGTCACGCCGCTGGAACAATGCCTAGGCTAGGCCTACTGCCTGCACCGCGTGGAGATGCACCATATGTCCATATGGGTCATTTCCCAGTAAAATATCCCTTGTACAATAGATGTATTGTAAATGTATATTTAAGTAGCATATGTATTGTGTAAGTAAAATACAGAGTGAATTTCAAAAAGATAAAATTATATGAGTTTCTCGGAGGTGCTCATAGGGTTAGGATGTGTATGTGTATGTTCATACGGATGAGTGTATGCGCGTATGTCTGGGCGCTTGCGTCTGTACTGTGTTAAAAAAAAGATTAACTTGGACTTTATAGCACATACATAAAGACCAAAGTACAAGGAGCTGCTTTCCCACTGGTTTTTCGTCCATTTAATTTTCTTCATTTTTCAGTCAATTCCATCGCGACTCGCTCTAGGTTTATGCTACCTTTCCTACTTTTTTTGTATTCTCATGTTTTTCTCTTTTTTGTTTCTTTTTTCCTTTTAAAAAATTTAAAATTCCCGGAATTTTCCAAAAGCCATGAAGGTTTTTTCCCAAAAATTCATTATTTTTAAATATCCATATATAGTTTTCAGATTGTTGATTGTTTTAAATTCAAAAAAATATTTTAAATCATAAATATCTTTTGAAAAAATCACAAATGTTAAAAAATTATCCAGAATTTTTAATTTTCTGATCACTTTCTAAATTCATGAATATTTTCTTAAGACCCAAGACTGTTTTTTGCAGATTTGTGACTTTTTCATTTTTTCGAAAAATTAATGCAATTCATGAATATTTTTAAAATTTGGGACGTACACCCTTTGTCCCTTTTACATGGCACACACATATTACAAAGTCCAACTTTGACCATAAAATTGACCAATAAACACATGGATTATGTGTCACAAAAAATATAGTACTATTCAATTCATAGTAATATGTATTTTCCGATGATATAATTTTTGCAACACATAATTAATGTATTTTGGTGAAACTAATGGTCAAAGTTTATGCATACAAACAAAGGACACAATATAAGTAGGAACGAGAGGAGCATAAATTTTCATTTCATACTATAATTTTAAACCCGCAAACCGGTTAAAAACAGAGAGAAACAGGAAAACCCAAAAAACAAATCGACAAATCAATGTACCGCAGCTATTGTCCGTAGAGAGCAAACAGACCGACCCATATCGCTCAATGCGTTAGAATAGGAGGTCACAAGAAAATGTGACTCCCTATATGACGCTCTTTGCGTAACTTTGTCGATGAGACGCATAGAGCGCTTGTGACTATCAGCCTAGTTAGCCATGTGTCTATACCGAGCGCTGTATTTTTTGGTTTAACCATTTTTGTGCTTTAATTTTTTGTTGATTTCTTGTTATTTGTAGACATAAAATAAATATAAAAACACCCATATTTATTTATTTTGAAAAACCTAGAGTATTTTTAAAATAATGGACAACGTTTTATATTTTGTACATTTGATAAATATGACCATTTTTCGTGGAAACTTGATTTTTTTTGAAAACTTAAAAAAATCCAGAGCATTTTTTGAAAGCTGTGAAGATCTTAAAAAATAGCACTTGAAAAGTGGAGAATAAAAAACTAGTGGGGAAAGCAAGAAAGGAAAATAAAAATAAAAACTAGAAACAGAATATTCCTAAACCAGGTGATCGCTGTCCTTGAGCTGCCAAGCCATTAACCCATTAGGCTCAGATCTGGCCTGGTCAGGATGGATGAGACGTGGGCTTTCAGCCTGATTCAGAAGTGGCCACTGGCCGACGACTGTAGTAGCAGCCGCGCAAGGTCAGGGCAAATGAATGATCCTAAGAAAATCAATTAGTTGTATCTATTTGACTATTCTACATGCACGTCTGGTTCTGAAAAATAAGCTGCTATGTTAAACTTTACAAACCAGTTGTACATTGTAAAAATGAGCAATTTTTTTTTAAAAAAAAAGCAATATGTGTAGGCAGTAGTACACTTTCTTTGTGTGCAGGTTTGGTTCGTGTTGTAGCCACCGTTGTGGATCTGATCACCGGAGATGATAGTCGTGTCGATGCCATCACTAGTCAATGTCATGTTGCACATGTCCTCGGCAATGACGATTGGATCCGCCACCTTGTACGCACCCCTTCTTCACGTAGATCGTGTGGCAGTTCTTGCGGTGGGGTGGGGCAGCCACGAGGCGAGGGCATCAACGATTATCATGTAATATCGATGCCGTTTAGTGCCACCATCGTGTTAACCACTGCATTTGCGGACACCCGTTGCACTTCATTGCTTTTCTAATCATACCAAGTATGCAAGCTAGGAAAATGGGACTAGAAAAAACTATGTTGTTTTTGTCATCGCTTATGGATTAGAACAAATATAGTTGGCCATTTGGATGACCATGGTGAATGAGTTGCACATGCCAAGGGAAACGAAACATGTTCTTCTATGCACTTAACAAGAGAGATGGAGCATGTTCGCATTGCGAGATGAATGTAGTGAGTAGTGGCGGAGCTACGAACATGATGAGGGGGGGGGCACTGCCCCCCTCCCCCAATTAATTTTTTTGATACATCAACTCCCAGGCAAACATTCTTGTACTCCCCCTGTAACTTAGTATACATCGCGTTTTGACACTGTCATCGTGTCAAAGAAATCTTATATTAAGTTAGAGAGGTAGTACTCGACATGGAAAAGGCTGCTGACACTGGTGTTGTCGCACCACTTGAGCCAGCCTTTCGGGTGCTCAACACTGGAAATGGTGCACTGCATGAAAACAACGTGCAAAATTCACAAAAAAAAAAATTTGGGATGTGCACCCTTTGTTCCTAATAATCACATGGCACACACATATTACGAAGTCCAAGTTTGACCACAAAATTGGCGAACCAAACATAGATTATGTGTCATAAAAATATATTATTCAATTCGTAGTAAAATGTAGTTTCTGATTTACAATTTTTGACACATAGTTAATACATTTTGATGAAACTAACGGCCAAAGTGCATACAAAGCAATGGCGCCATATAAATAGGGACAAGAGGAGCATGCAATTTCATTTCACAATATATTTTTTGATTCGCAAACTGGTCAAAAAACAGAGAGAAACAGGGAAACCAAAAAACAAGTGGACAAAACCAACTATCGCACCAATTGTTCATAGAAAGTGAAACGAACCGATCCATATTGCTTAAAGCGTTAGACTAGGTGGTCCCAAGAAAATGTTAGTCCCTATATGATGTTGTTTGCATCACTTTGTTGATGAGATGCATAGAGCGCTTGTGACTAGCGTTGACCTAGTTAGCCATGTGTCCATACCAAGCACAGTATTATTTTTGTTTTATCAAAAAAATTGGGTTTGATTTTCTATCGATTTCTAGTTATTTTCAGCTGATTTTGAAATAAATGTAAAAAACTGATATTTATATGTTTTAAAAAATAGAATAAATAAATTTTGGTAAAGAAATTGTTTTTAATTTTTGAAAAATTATGAACAGTTTTTATGAAAAAATGATTGCTTAAAAATGTAAACAAAATTGAAATTTATAGAACATGTTTTGAAACTATGAACATTTAGAAAACAAATTGTAACTAGGAAAATCAAAGCAAAAGGAAGCAAAATAAAAACCAGTGGAGAAAACAAGAAAGGATGAGAAAAAAATGAAAAACAGGAATAGAACTTTCCTAAACCAGAAAAAACACGAAACCATAACATTCTCGACCTGGAACCAGGTGCTATCCTTGTGCTGCGAGCCCATTCAGCCTGGTCGGAAGGGAAGAGACCGGGGCTGTCAGCCCGATTCAGAACCGGCCACTGGGCGACGACTGGAGCAGCAGCTCAAGGTTAGGGAATTCCCTATTTGCCGCTCTTTGTGTCGAACTGTCGATCGAGCGGCGGCCTGGGCCAGCCCATTAACGTGTTGTAGCGTTTTCCTAATTTGGGAACCTTCTAGAGTTTCCTAGCCATGTTGTCTGGTTTTGGGAACCTTCTAAAAGGTTCCTTGAACTGGTTTTTCTCTTTTAGCAATTTTCCTGTTTCTTTTTGGGTTTTATTTTTTTCTTTATTTTTTGTTTACTTTTTACTTTTTTCTTTCTTTTCTTTTCCTTTTCTGTTTCTTTTTTTTTCTTTTTCTGTTTCTTCTTTACTTTTCAAGTATATATATTTTTACAGTTCATGTTTTGAAAATTGTTTGGAAACTTACAAGACGTCAGTGCATTTAAAAATGTTAAATTTTAAAAAAATTGTCATCTTTTGAAAACCTGTTCATAAATTTAAATAATGTTCGCATTTTTCATAACTTGTTCGGGCATTCCAAAAATATTCTCATTTTTCAAAAATTATTAGGAATGTTGTTTTTCAAAATTTTCAGAACTTTTCCCGTAATGACCGGGTTTTAAAAAAATGTTCCTGTTTCCAAAAATTGTTCCCAAATTTCGAAAACTGTTCTGAATTTTTTTTGTTCTTGTTTTTCAATTTTTTTGTTCACGTATTCAAAATTATTTCCCGTTTTTTAATTTTGTTCACCAATTCAAAAAAATCGCGTTTTCAAAAATTGTTCAAAGGTCTAGAAAAAAAATTCAGTTTCAACTTTTTGTTCACCTATATAAAAAATGTCTGCATTTCCAAAAATTGTTCAGGATTTTCCAATTGTTCTCTGTTTTGAAATTTTGTTCTGAATCTAAAATGTTGTCCCTGTTTTCAAATTTTGTTCATCAATTCAAAAAGTGTTCACATTGTGAAAGAATGTTTCTGCAATTTTTAAAAATGTTCATGTTTTAAAAAATGTTAACAAATTTTAAAATTATTCGAGTTTTAAATAAAAATTTTATAATTTCAAAAGATGTTCCATTTTATCGAGTTTTGTTTATAAATTCGAAAAATGTTCACATTTTCAAAAAATGTTCGAGAAGTTGAAAGTTTCTTCATAGTTTCAAAAGATGATGAGAAGTTTTAAACTTTGTTCGCGTTTGTTGAAAATTATTTGTAACGTAATTAAAGTGTTCAAAATTTGACATATTGATTGCAATTTTTTAAGTAATGTTCAGTTTACGCAGCTAAATTTAGTACTATATAGATCGCTCTGCACGTCATTTCAACAACATTCAATAGGTGGACTGGTTAGCCGGATTCATGCACAAGCAGTGAGTTTGTATTTCAAATCCCAGCTCACGCGACGCAACATTTTTGCGCTTTCTTCACCCGACAGCTCGCTTTGTTCATCTCGAAATGGGCCGGCCTAACCGGGCGCGCCTGTGTACGTTTCCTAGGCAAACACTCTTGTACTCGGCGTAGAAAAGGCTGCTGATGTTGGTGTTGTCATTCCACTCAAGCTAGCCCTTGGGTTGCACAACGTTGGAAATAGTGCACTGCATGAAAATAGCACGAGAACGAAGCTTCCATGGGCGGCCGAGGTACGTAACCATCGAAGGATGGACTTGGGCGAGCACGTCGGCAGCGGAGACCTTGCAGAACTGGAACGAAATGCCACAGTCACATTCAACCGTTGTCCTCCCCTCAGCCGAGATGATATTGCCCTTAAGTGGAAGACGTGCTACAATGTTGCATTTCTGAAACATTGCGCTCGTGGTAGAGTTGTCTGCGATGCTACAAAGTGTCCTGGCAGTCGAGGATGTCGCACAAGTATATGGCGTACCTGTCGGACTCGGAGAGGAGTGCCACCGCCTGATGCTTGACAGCTCCTGTCATGTTCTCGACTGTCATGTCGTGGGCGATGAACCCTTAACCTGCAAAATGGGACTGCTACCATTGATCGGTCAAGCACACAAGGTAAGTTACACTACATGTTAGCATGCATATGTACATACATTGTTACATGCATGATCGAAAAAGCATTTGTGCAAGACTGCAAGCATGAAAATGAGCAGCCAAGTTATGTTTCATATTATGAACCTAAGCATTAAAAGCATTTATTCATGCATTCAAGACAACAAGCGAGACAACATGTATACAATATACTTTACTTACTCAGTGTGCTGATTTTTCGTGTGGTAGTTGCTCGTCGTCACTCGGTCACTGGACACGGCGATCATGTCAAGAATGCGGTGTGGGTGGGGGCGCTGGCCTCCTGACACCACCTTGTACACGCCCTTCTTGACATAGATCGTGTGGCGGTTCGTGATGCAGCATGGGCGGTCGTGAGCGCATCAACTATCGCAGTGGTTGCAGTGTCACTATTCCCTAAGATCTGCAAACGCCACCTTGTACTCCATTGCTTTGTCAATCGAGCCAATTATGTGAGCTAGGAAATGAGATTGGAAGAAGCTCTGTTTGTTTTTGTTGCTTTGTGAATTCAACACGGAGATAGTCATGCGTATTTGTATTGCGAGGAAGACAATGCTGGATGGGTATGCACATATAGTTGATAGAACGAATAGAAGAACGAGTCGATGAAAATAAGAGGAAGGAGTAGGATCGGATAGGCCGGTTGCATGGACGACACCGATATTGGAGAAAAATATTTATCTCCTACAACATTTTAGTTTCCTTTGTATTTCAATCCACCTCCTATTCCATTAACATCGCAACACACACGAACACGGGCTCATTTTATCTTTACATTTACCTACAAGTTGGACGTTCGTGCCTTGTGTGCAACTAAATTTGACACACCCGATGTGCAAATTGGTAACACATGCAACTGGCACGTGTGCATTTTTTCTTACCGTTTTAATTTCCTTCTAAATTGTTTTTACTACTCGCTTACGCATCTCATGTGTAGTTGGAGGCTCAATTTTTTCTTTTTCCATTTTCCTAAAAGTCACACGCACATGCCTTGTGTGCAACATCATTTGGCACATCCGATACGCAAATTGCAAGCGCCGCAACATATGGGCAACTGTGTGGGTTTGCTTTTTCCCTCTCTCGGTTTTGCAACTAGTCACACGTGCGAGCCCCGCACGCAACTCCACATGACGAGTGTCATTCACAGTTGCAAGTGCTGCAACAAGCGCGTAACAAGTGTTATTTCATTTTTTATTTTGAAAAATAACTACTACTCAATCGATATCCGCTTGTTCGATCAATGTGACTGCACATCCGCTGATCACGCCCAAACTGCAGAGGGTCTTGATTCTTACGCGATACCGCCCAACAACACATCTATCGGTCACGCGGAACTGCTGGCGGTCCAGGTTCTTAAAGGATATTGTCAACCAGTTCCACATCCGCCGACTGGGCACAACCGCATGTTCTCCAACCTAGCACAACTGCCAGTTGGTCTATTATTCATTTAGTCATTTTTGGGGTTCATAAAGGTTATTGTCAACCAGTTCCACATCCGCCGACTCGGCATAACCGCATGTTCTCCAACCTAGCACAACTGCCAGTTGGTCTATTATTAATTTAGTCATTTTTGGGGTTTTCCTACTTCTTGAAGAACATTGAGCCAAGCCGCATACACACTGACCACGTGCAAGCATTTTTTGTTTTTGCCAACAATAGTCATACACACACTGACCACGTGTGAGTACTTATTTTTGCCATTAATAATCACTTCTCGGTTGGACATTCACCGCGCCTGTGCAAAATACATATTTCTAAGCCTCCGTGCAACTAGTGGGGTTTGCCTAGAAGAAAAAAGAGTGGTGTTGATGGGATCATAGTTTAGTTTTTTATTGTTTTATAATTTTTTATGGGGAGTTTTAAAATGTAATCATCCCATCCAATGTCCACTCTTGACCGTGTATAAGGCTTTTTTTTCTTCCGCAAATATTGCCCACCAGTTGCACATCTCGAGCGCAACTACACACAAGACGCTCACATGTAACAGTTTTTGTTTTTGTTTTTGCTTTTTAGCTTCTTTTTTCTCCTGTCCACTGTTTTTATATCCTTGTGTTGGAGCTCATCTATGGGCCGATCTATATATCGGTTGGCAAGAGTTGGTACTGAGCGTCGCCTACAGCAAGCGTCCAATTGGACAAGCCCAATTGGCATCTACAGGTCAATTTGTTTTTATTTATTTATAGTTTTTTATATTATTCGTCATATTTAATAAAAAATAAAAATGCATATATTATAAAATTATGGTTACTTAAAATTTATAAAAAATGCAAATGCAGTGTACAAACTTTGCTAGCATTCGTCATATTTGTTGATATCATTTTTGGCGACAATTGAAAAATGTTCACACATTTCAAGAAAATATAAACCACATTTATGAAAATATAAACCACATTTAAGAAAATATACAATGTAAATAAAACATACGTGTACTGCAAACATATTTTTTTTTACCTTTCAATAAAAGCACACGTTGCATTTTTAAAAATATTCAAGGTCTAAAACAATATGTTCATCATATTGTCTAAATATGTTGTAAAAATTTCCGGTGCAGTTTAAAAATGTATGAGGACGCATTCAAAATATTTATAACATGTACTAATTTTTTTAAAGATGTATTTCAATTTTCTAATAATGTATAAAAATAATTCAAATTTATGCAAAAAATGTGTGATGTGTATGAAAGAAAAAACATCAAAGCATATATTATAAAATAAATTAGTTATATTTTTGAAAAAAAATAAACATGTATAAAAACTATTTCTGATTTATATAAAAAAATGTACGATCTGTGTGAAAACTATATATGTGTTATGAAAATAAAAATTAGGAAAACTACTAACGAAGCATAGAAAACCTAAACTCAAAAGAAAGTCATTGAAAACCAACATAGAAAACCGAAACAAAACTAAAATAAAAATAGATTTTTTTTTACAAAAAGGAAACACACAGAGAACCGCTAAAGGAATATAGTAAACTGATAATCTTTTAGAACAACAAACAAGATTGAAATCCTCACCTTCGGTAATCAGGAACCCATATTGGGTCGGCCTAGTAAGGCCTCGATGGAAAAACCTTCACTCGAGACAGAAGGTAGCATCGCACAAGATGATATACTAGTTTTTTTTACCGCCTATCCCTAAAACACTTTTTTTACTGCCTGTGCTGTTTTTCTGTTCTTACGTTGTATTTTAGTTTTTTGTGAACGTCATTAATATTATATATATTTTAAACTCTTTTTTATTTTTATTTTTAAAAATGTGAACAATTTTATTCTTGAACACATTTAGGTACACAAATATATATTTGAAATTCAAGAACGTACAATTTTTGCGAAATTAATTAATTTCTTGAACAGTTTTTAATTTTAAGGTCATTTTCTAGAAAAACTAAAGACATTTATTTTGGAAAATTTTGAACATTTAAGGTCTTGACTTTTATAAAATAGGTATTTACTCCATATCTCCTATTTACATGGCGCACGCAAATTTCAAGGTTAACTTTGACCATGCGTGCGCCATAAAATAATCATCATAAGAAGAGAGATGATCCCGTTTATAAGAAAAACCGGACCCAAAAACTAATATTCTTGGTTAATTAGGGAAAGCGGAATGAAATCCTAAAAAGGAAAAAAGAAAAACAAGGAAGTCATGTAAATACAAGGTCATCATGTAAATAGAACGAAGGGAGTATATTTTTAATATATATGATTAATTTTTCAATATGTTATTTATCCAGAAAAACTGGTAAAAACCAGATAGAGAACAATATGGATAAATAGAATGTGTTGCTTCAAAATATGGCATTTAGGTTTGGTGGCTATGCGGGAAGTTCCTTTTTTACGAACTAATATGGCATTTAGGATAACTTTCATCTCAATGTTAGTTTCCCTCCCATTATTTTCTTGTGCATGGTTCATGTACTCTTGTATGTGTTGTATACAAATTATTTTGGTGCTGTTTGCTGAGTGCTTTGTGATATTTATGTTCAGTAATGATATTTTGATTATTGTATGACCTGCATTTTACTAGTAATCACCGCCATGACCTGCATTACAACCAGCCATAAAAAGCATTTGCTAATTAATTTATTTTTATTTGCATTGCAACCAGCCATAGACATGAATTTTATAGCTGAGATGACGATTTGTGATGAATATAAGTCATGTGCTAGAGGTGGGAAGTAATATAGTGCATGTGAGTTATGCCCTATGTGATTAGGTAGGATTTGAGTATGTTTGAGTTTTGTCTCGGAGGAGAGAGGATTTTCTGGACCATGGTCCAGCCGCACCTATAGTCAGCATCGTTGGATCTAAGAACGTTAACCTAGGGATATGGACAGCTAACGGTTCTTGGACTTTGGACCATAGGTGCTAGAGCCCATTAAAAAAATGGTGCCAAAGATGTCTATGTGTCGATTTGCAACGTCGATGATTCGCACAACTACCAAAGCAGGAGATTCTTGAGCAGGCATGCATGCCAGCACGCTGATGTGAAAAATATGTGGCACCCATGTTTAGATGACGTTATGCATCCCCGCAAAAAAAAGACGTTATACATTACTTTTATGCTGACACACATTTTTATTCATCTGTGTTTGTATTTTTCTCTCGTGTTCCACCAACATGTATGTTTCTGCTTTTTAGAGAATTACAAAAGTTTGACACACATGTCTTTTTGAGCTCTGACTTTATTTCTTTTCTTGCACATACAACCACAAATGTCATTTATTGGTGAAAATTTACAAGCAGGTAGAACACATTCTGATGTTCATTGCCAGAAATTTCAGTTTTTTTTTCTTTTTCTTACTTTTTTGGATTTTACTGTTTATATGGGTGCATTTGAGTTTGGAAATAGAAATTTCATGTCTAAAAAGACAAACACAAAACATTATAATATTTTAGGAGCAAAAGAAAATTCATGTTTGGAAGTAGAAATTTCATATTCCTTAATTAATATATTCTCGTTTCACCCGCAAAAGAAGTAGAAATTTCATGTTAATTGTATATCTTTTACAAAAATAACATGTGTATCGTTCCCCGCAAAAAAAAGTAACATGTGTATCGTCAAAAACAAATATGTTTACGTAGTACAGTCTACCATTTTTCACTACCTGCTCCATGGTCTTGGACAATAAAGAGGTAAATATATCACTAGTGCTTGAACTTGGCACGAATGTGTACTTTGGTGTCTGAACTTGTAAAATACATTGAACTGGTTCCATAACTTGACATGGACGTGCATATACGGTTTAAATGTCGTTTTTATACATCCATGATGCTCACGAGGCACGTCAGGATGTAAGGGATAAGGCATGTGGCCTGGCTTTTTTGGAAAACCTCCTAAATAACTTTTCCTTTCAAAAAGGCCCTCAAAGAGAAACTCTTAAATTGAAACAAATATTAATCTATTTT
Source organism: Aegilops umbellulata (assembly GCA_032464435.1). Classification (NCBI taxonomy): domain Eukaryota; kingdom Viridiplantae; phylum Streptophyta; class Magnoliopsida; order Poales; family Poaceae; genus Aegilops; species Aegilops umbellulata. Next base: position 633,932,047 of record CP136057.1, on the reverse strand, counting down.
TTTAATTGGTTGGATTGCTTACCAGTTCAAATTTAGTGTCAAGAAAAGATTCATATACTTTATAAACATAAAGTTGAACAACATAAATTAAAAATATTTATTCCAGCAATATAGTGCCATCGATTTGAACCTGCAACCAGGGGCTATATAGCGGCCTCACATACCACTCCAACCGACAACACCGAATGACAAAATGATAAATTTAGCTTTATATCATAAAGAGCCCGTGTGGCAAAAACGAACCACAATGTGGCTCATTTTCCAATGGGTTTGTTCTTTTTCATTTCATTTTTAAAAGTACGTAAGTTATTATCGCGTTACAAACAATATACATATATTTAAAACAAATTATGTTAAAAATTTCATATAATTTCATCAAATACCTATACAATAATTTAACAAAAAAACACATAATAAAATTATGAATTAAGAATATACTGTATTTTATAATTTGAAAATGTTAGCTTTTAATAAAATATGAAAGTTATTTTAGAAACGTTCATATATTTAAATAAATTCTCATATAATTTTACAATTTCCACTTTTCTAATAAACTATTTCTTTAGTGTATCAATGTGTTCATGCTTTAGCAAAAAACTATGTTGTTTTGAAAAGTTTATATAGTATATAAGTTTGTGTGTTTTCTAAAGAAAAATACAAGCCTAGTCCGCCATTAGAATGCGGATCCTGACATAAATAATATATTTTTTGAAATACTCACATGAATAATACTGGAATCTTATTTTAATCATTCATAAATATTTTCAATTTTATGAATATGTTTTAAAGTAACACGTGAATTCTTTTCAAAATGACATGGATTTTTGCATTCTTTTGAAATTATGTTTGTTATACAGTCATAAAAATAACTTGTACTTTTGATACATGACAACTCATTGGTTGGAGTGGCATCCGTGCCTGGTCTACAAGCTTTGGTCCCATGTTCGGTCACAGATTTGGTGCTGTTTTTTGCTGGATTATTAAATTATCTTTATTTATTTTGTTCGGCCAAATGTTTATAAAGGTTATGAATCATTGAATATCAGCAACTGGGAAGTTGTCGAGTGGCTAGCCACACACACTCGACTGGTACGTTGTTGGTTCAATCGAGCACACGAGTTGTAATTTTTATCTTATAGTTATACACCTAATTTTTATTTTATAATTTGTCAGTTTCTCCCTGAGGGCCTTATTGAAAGAAAACAATTTCAGAGGTTTTTTCGCAAAAAAACCAGGCCACGCACCCTTGGCACCGACAGCGGGCCCCATGGCATGCTGGCGCGCCTCCTCAGCTTCATGGACGTATACAAACACCATTTGAACCGTATATGCATGTCCATGCCAAGTTATGGAACCAGTTCAATGTATTTTGCAAGTTCAGGCACTAAAGTGCACATTCAAGACAAGTTCTAGCACCACTGATGTATTTACCTCGACAATAAAATAAGTCCAGCTACAGTCGCGAAGTCGTATCCTTGGTTCTGGTGCAATCTAGACAATAAAAAAAGAGTTAAATACACCACAGGTGCCCTAACTTGTCCGGTGCGGTCAGTTTGGTGCCTAAACTTGAAAAATACACAAAAGTGGTGCCTTAACTTGTCTAGGCGTTCAAATACGGTGTCTCTGGGCGTATGCCGTCGTATCAAGTGCCCGGGTGGCATGCCAGCGTGTCGCTGGTCCACATGTCAGTGGCTGCGGGCACGTTGTGAGCTGTGTGTAGTTTTCTTTACAGAAATGCCTTTGAACTTTAGTTAATTCTTGGAAAAAAATCGTTACGGACACTGCATGCACACTGTTTTTTCTATGAAAACGCGCCTGTATTTTAATTAATTCTCAGAAAAATATAAACACAAGTTGGCATGAAGGGAATTCGAACCACGGACCTGCTGGTTGCCTAACAAACAGGCACACCAAGAGGCCTCACTTTGGTTTACATTTAAATGTTAGCTAGCAACTTATATTCACGATTCCATGTATCGCTTTGCCCATGTTTTCTACAGTTTTTTTTGAAGTACTGCTTTGGGTTTTTTGAGCAAAGTTTCTGTTTAATTTTCATGATACATAAATTTTCCCATACGAAAAAGTAAAATAATTATTAATATGCAATTATTGTTTATTTTATATCTTTATTCTATTTTTATTATTGTGTACCTTGATGAGATAAACATGATTTTTTTCTAAAATTAATGTGGACAAAAAGTTGAACGTATATTAAAAGTTATTGTGTAAGTGTGTGCATCCTCATTGAGGACCATAAGCACGAACAATTATTGTGTATCTTCATTCTATTATTTAAATAAATAATTATTTAAAATTGACAATATTGTATTTTAAAAACTGTTCAACATGTATTATATATTATTGTGTGAAAATAATAATTTCTAGAACTGTACTAACATGTTAAGCGGGTTTGTAGAAATTTAAGAATAATATTACACAATATTATTTTAATATGCATTCAACATTTTCAAGAAACATGGTGAGCATTTTCTAAAATAATATGAAAATGAAAAATGAAAATCAATGTGAATGTGAACCTGAACGTTTATTTCAGAAAATGCTCGCTGTGTTTTAAATATAAGTTCAACTTTTTAATTCCACATCAATTTTAAAAAAATTTCATGTTTATCTCTTCAAAGTACACAGTGATGAAAATAGAATGGAGATATAAAATAAACAAAATTTCATATTAATAATTATTTTATTTTTTCATATGGAAAAAATTATGTATCATGAAAACTAAACAGAAACTTCACTCGAAGAAAAATAAGATAGTAACTTGGAAATAAATAGAAATAAATTACTCCAGTAGAAGCATATGCAGTGCGATACGTGCAATCATCTATATAAACTGTTGGCTGATAATTAAGCGCAAACCAGACCGTGGTCGCCTGGTCCGCTTGATTGTCAGGCGACAAGGGTGTCCCATGTTCGAATTCCCTGCACGCTTGCTTTTTGATATATTTTTTGAGTATTAATTAAAATCAAGGGTTATTTTTTGCGAGAATTAATTAAAATCCAGGGGCATTCCTGTAAAGAACAGCACGCGTCGCGCCTGCAACCACTGACATGTGGCCCGGCGACACGCTGGCATGCCACGCGGTCACTCGATACGGCGGCATACGTCCAGAGGCACCGTATTTGAACGCCCAGACAAGTTACGACACCATTTTTGTGTATTTTTCAAGTTTAGGCACCAAACTGACCGCGTCGGACAAGTTAGGGCACCTGTAGCGTATTTAACTCATAAAAAAATACCTATGTGATTAAGATGGTATAGCCTCATTAGATAGCAGCATGCACATTATGACCATGGATTATAGAATGTACATTACAGGTGGAGGGCTTGGAGCGTGGGTTCGGCTAGAGCATGGTCTAGCAACATACTCCCCTCGCTCTCAAATAATTGTGTTTCTAGCCATCTCAAATGGACTACAACATACGGATATATGTAGACATGTTTTAGAGTGTAGATTCACTCATTTTGCTCTGTATGTAGTCACTTGTTGAAATCTCTAGAAAGACAATTATTTAGGAACGGAGAGAGTATTTGCGGTCTCGGAGAAGGTTCCCTGCTGTGTTAAGTGCGGTCTCGGAGAAGGTTCCCTGCTGTGTTAAGTCTGTTATGTCATCTGTTTTGTAGCTCTACTAGGTCGTCTTCTTCTAGTATGTTTTTGAAGGTGCTTCCCTTTTTTCTGTACACACATATTTCGACTAAACTTGCAAATATCAGTGGTGAATGTTGGATTTTAATCAAGAGTATTAGCGCTGCCTTTTGTTTCTAGTACTTTTGTTTTTCTACACCTCGTGCTGAACTTTTCCCTCAGTCTTTTTAATAAACGGCACTGTCCTTTCCCGGCAGCAAATTCTTCAGGGAAATCAGGTTGTGGTGTACATGTAGCTACCGATAAAACATTATTTCGTTTGTTATAAAGGATGAAATGTAATCAGAATACACCTAGCTAGCTGCCTGTCTGCTTCCTTTGCGCGTGCGTATGTTTGACCTGGAGCTAAGCTAGTTAACTTAATATGGGGTATTGCCTCTGATCTGTAATCTGTTGCTCCTTCCTTCCTTGCATGTTGCATCATCCGGTACGTAAAGCCTAGCCTGAAACGTTTTACTAATCAAACAATAATAATCAATCACTAGAGTAGTTAATTAAGCCTCTAGCATGGAACTCGCGTGTTAAATGCAGCTCAAATATGAAGCCATGCGCGCAGCATGCTCCGTCCAGGAAGAAGCAGAATCCATAGATGTACTAACTAAACTACTCCTACCTCGTATAGGTGTGAATTATAGTCGCTATGTGTTGAATGGATGATTGATGTCCCCCAATTTTTAACCTAATAGTATCATAATAAGAATAAGATTGGGCAGACAACTACTCCCTCCGTTCTAAAATATATGACTCAACTTTATATTAATTTTGTACCCAACTTTGTACTAATTTTGTATTAAAGTTAGTATAAAGTTGAGTCATCTATTTTGGAACGAAGGGAGTATTAATTAACTAGTGTCACTTGGCATGCATACGATCTGCTGCTGGCTGCTACTGTGCTACGTGCATATTATACGCTGACTCAGTTCCAATAGAGATGACGCTTTAGAAGGGCCGCAAACAAACTTATATACGTAAATGGTTTTTTTTATTCCCTTTGCGCCGTACATATATATATTCTCATATGCAAAAGGTAGCGATCAATGTTAAACAGTATACAAAGTAGTAAAACACAATGATGTCTACTTATACTCCCTCTGCAAAGAAATATAAGAGCAATAATCTAAACGTTCTTATATTTTTTTACGGAGCGAGTGTACAGTCTAGTAACGGAGGGATCTAGTGATCTAAACGGTCTTATATTTTTTTACGGAGCAAGTGTATATAGTATACTAGTATAGTAACGGAGGCATCACGCACGAAACACATTGATTATTTAAAGTATACCAACAAGCTTTCCTTTCGCATACGGAGGAAGGGACACTAGCTTATCCCCATCTCTGACCCTTTCTTGTGCACGCAGAATCGTTCGCAGCCATGCAGAAACAAGTCCAAGTTCGGCTCACCGTTTCTTTTGCCGTCCCGCTCAACCACGGCGACGCCCCTATATAAGCATCAATGCCGCCGTGAGCACAGACAAATTAAATCCGCTTGCAAAGACAACCTACCAACAGAGACACAACACACATACGCCATGTCGTCGACGTCGTCCAAGCCGAAGAGAGCAGGTGGCCTCCAGGGCGCCAGGCCGCAGCCGCTGAGCCTGCCGTCCAAGAAACCACGCGTCGGCGGCCACGCCGGACCAGCCGGGCCCGTGATCGTCTACGAGCGCACGCCGAGGGTCGTCCACGCCGACCCGCACGACTTCATGGCCGTCGTGCAGAAGCTCACGGGCAAGCAGCGGTCACCAGAGGCGGCGTCCGGTGCTAGGGACGGCAGGGCCTCGACGTCGACGGCCGCGGACGCTTTGGTTCTCACGCTTGGCCAGGAGCAGCGGCGTGCGCCGTGTCGTCATGATCATCCCGCACCTTGTGCTTCCCCGGGCACTGCGTCATCGATATCGCCGCTGTCCCCGAGCAGCTTCTTCCTCTCCCCGGCCACCATGCAGGCGATACGAGACCTCATCAGCTGAGACACTGCTTTAAATTGTTCCAGTCAGCTCTTCAAAATTGAAGATCGGACCGGCCGACCGGGTGATGATCGTATATATATACTCACACTACATTTGTGTGATTTGTCTTGGTTTGTTCACCAATTTTCTGTCTCTCCCTCTCCGTCGCCACTGTATAATTCTTATTAACTACTTGATTCATGGATATGTATGCACAAACAGTTCCAAAAGATGGCTGGCCGTACTAATCTTGAAGCCACTGGGCGTGGCTGCATCCATGCACAAAAAGTTCACCAATTCAAGTTTTAAGATAAAAATGGAAAAGCATGGAAGGTTGGGGAGGGTAACACATGCAACTCTTCCAAAAACTAGCATGTATGAACCCCAATGCAACGATTACGAGTTAATGGCATATATAACTAGTGCACTAATCTTGAAGCCACTAGGTGGCTGCATGCATGCGTGCCCCTACGAGTTTTTGTACTACACATGACCGAAATAGCATCTGATCTACTACAGTCGCACAGAAATTCACAAAACCAGCATGGAAAACTTGTAATACAACCACATAATCATCGATCTACCACAACACCATCAACATCGTCACCGTCAACATGCAAAACCTACCATATTACCAAAACGGCATCTAATCTACCACATCCTCACACAAAATCATGATGCAATACTTGCATAAACCATACCTTCAAATCTACTCTAGTCTAGAACATGCTCACGGATCTAAGCTACAAGAATTATCGTTTGATGTTACTTACAACCATCGAAGGAGCGGGGATGAGGCGGGGAGCAACTCTAAGAAAAGGAGTAAAAAGGATTGCTGACGCTGACCACCGTTGACTGAAGAAGATGGTGCGGTGTACGGGGTCATCAGTTAAGAAGCTGCCCGGGATGGAGAGCTCGAAGGGAGTGAGGGGATTGTGGAGCGGGCGGGGGTGGTGAGACAAAGGGGAGGTAAATAGACGAGGCAATTGGCAGGAGGTAACCAGATTAATCCCTCTATATTTTTATCCCTCATGAGCTTGGCCGTCGCTTTCCTCCTCCTTGCACGCGCTGAGCCTGGCTCCGAGGAAGCCCTCGATCGAGCGTTCCTCCAGGAACAGGCTGGGGACAGTTTTGAGGATCGTGCAGGTCTGTTTCTCCAAGCAGACGATGCAACCAATGGGCTAGATTTGATCCCCAAAGCTTGTATGTGACTCATGCATGCAACCAAACATGTCGGTAGGGCATAATAATGACATAGCGTTGCTGGCTGCCCTTTTCTTGCATTTTTGAAGTGTAGCTTTGTTTGTTTGTTTAGTTCATTTTTTTTCTTTTTGTTGGGTGACACCTTGCAGAATTGGAGCTAAAAACCACCAACACTGGCAGTCATTATGCTCCCTGAGCGGTAATGGCGTTGTCTTATCCATTGAGCGGCTGAAATGTCACGATGCTACACCTATGGAACGTCGTGGTCGCATGGCCTAAGATGAAATCCATCGTGCCTTCGATCTGACACTCATGGCAGAACCGCATGTGATGCTTGGCGTACAAAGTGTCCTAGAGCCTAGGATGGCACACTGATAGACAAACAGACCTGTTGGACTCGAACAGGAGTGCGTTCTTGGCGGCACCTATCGTGTTCTTGATGGTCATGTTGTGAGTGATGTAACTTTGACATGTCACATGTGACGGCTGCAATTGATCGATCAAGCACACAAGTTAAGTTACACTGCATGTTAGCATGCATACGCACATAGTTGCCACATGCATGATAGAAAATCCTTTTTGCATGCATGGAAATGAGCACACAAGTTATGTTTCATATTATGAAGGTAATCATTAATTCGACAAGCGAGATGACACATAGACGATATGTCGATATAGTTTACTTACCTAGTGTGCCGGTTTGATCTGTGTGGTAGCCGTCGTAGTCGCTCCGGTTGCCGTAGATGATGGTGTCGTAGATGCTCCGGTGACCGTAGATGACGGTCACGTCGATGTTCGTCGTTTGAGGGGAGGGGAAATAGTGAGAAGAAGAAATGTTTGGGAGGTGTAACAAATGACAACGCTTTCTTAAATTTGAGCCACATTATTTTCTTCAGTGAACATAGCAAGGTTGGGGGCGGTGCCCCCCCCCCCCCCACAGATAGTTCTAGCATTGATGGCGTCCTCAGCCAGCGTCATGTTCCACATGTTCTTGATGATGACGATTGGCTCCGCCACCTTGTACGCACCCTTCTTAACATAGACTGCATGTCGGTTTGTGCTATGGTGTGGGGCGTCCTTTAGGGCATCGGCGATCATGGTGTAGGTGCCACTGTCGTCCAATTTCACCATTGTGTCAGGTGCAATATCTGCAAACATCATATAGCCTTCTATTGCTTTATTGATTGAACCAGCTATGCAAGCTAGCTAGGAAATGTTATTGGAAGAAGATCTTTTTGGTTGTATCATGAATTCCTCACATTATTTTCACCATTGTTGTTGCTTTGTGAATTCAACACATGCGTTAATAGTTTGTGTGTATTATATTTTGAAGAGTTAGGATAGACATGCAATGCATATGTAGGCGGTGGGGGGGGGGCACCTCCCCCAGCCTAGAAGATATGATTGAGGATTTTTTTCTAGGGACATAGCTTGAAGGAAATAGAAGTATTTACCCCCACCCCATCTACAAACATCCATACTCCAACTTTCGCATCTAGCTCCACCAACTTTCGCATCTAGCTCCACCACTGGTAATAGAACGAAAAGAAGAGTCGATGAAAATAATAGTGAAGTACTAGGATCGGTTAGGCGGATTGCAAGGACGGAACTGACATAGGTGAAAAGTATTTATCTCTTACTACCAATTTTGGTTTTCTTCGTATTTCAATCCACCGCCTGTTCCATTTACATCGCATGTTGCGTGCTACTAAAGTTAATACAAAGTTCAGTCATGTATCTTGGAACGGAGGGAATAGCTGACAGTGCTTGCTTTGCATGGCTTGCATGCCTACGCGTGGACCGGATTGATGCATTTTTTTAAATGATACACCTAAGGTAGACGTATCGGTATCATAGAAGAGCAACTCTAGGATGGCTTCCTTGTCAATGCCAGGATGGCTACCTCGTCAGTTTACAAGCAACCGCACTTAGACCAAAACTCCTCTCCTGGCGGAAGATCGGCCTCTCCTGGCGGCAGCTAGGGTTACAGCCGCCAGGGACGACGGGGATCTGTTGATATGGTGCGGTTTTGATTCGCTGGTGGTCGTATTTTGGTGTCTAGGTATGTGTTAAGCAATTCAAACTAATCCAAAAGGTGTATATACACCTTATATGAAAAAGTAAACAAAAAGGTCAATAAATCCTGAAAATATTTTTGAAATAAAGTTGACCTTTCATTGTACTTATAAGAAAAAATCTACAAAAAGAAGATTTCTTTTAAGAAAAAACAGAAAAATTCAGCCTAATAGTGTGAATAGGACCTATAATTGTAAATAAATAAATAAATAAAATTGACCCGAAGTAAACGCTGGGTTTTTCTGTGAAAATTTATGGAGGGGTGCAAAAGAAAGTCAAGTTTATTCCAAAAGAGACCATTAAGAATTAAACTTGACGTCGGCGAGGAGGAGGATTCGGCAGCTGCAAGCTAGCAATCGCGTATGCCAGTCCGGACAGCCAATCGGCGTCGATGTTCTCCTTCCTCATCGGGTTCTTCCCCGCGCTCCCCTGGATCAAGAGGATGTCGTAGTCGTCACGCGCGTAACAATATGTGGGAGGCTGCTTCGACATGCCCGTCACGGAGGTCACCGAGCGTGGCCTCCAGGGACTTGTTCATGCCCCGGTAGATGCGGCGGCACCACCCGAGGTTCTTGACAAGGTTGTGGAGGACGAGCAGTATCGACATGACGTTGGCCACGGTGAGGTTGGTGGCGATGACGGCGAGCTCACGCACGTCCTTGGCGGACGCGGCCGCCGGGTTAGCCACGAGCGAGCCCACACACTCGTCGTAACCTAACATGCCGGGTCGGTCGAGGACGGCGCATGTTGTTCTGATGATCACGGATGGAGTGTTGACGGCGAGGCTGCCTTCTCTGCCTTCTCCAGCAGCCAGGAGGAGGATAAGGGTGAGGAGTAAAGCAAATTGCTGCATCGCATCACATATATATACACTAAAATTTGTGACATACTTATCGCACCGCACTCTTTTGTGATGCAACGCTTACGATGTGCACGACATTAGAAACGATTTGTGATTGTAGAGCGTGTGCGATAAGCAGCCTATTATGAAAGTTTAACTCTACCATGTCGTTTGCGATACGTCAAGCATCACACACGTTTTAGAAACACAAAATGTGTGCTTTGTCGCACACATTTGCCAAGGTAGAAATGTGTGTGCTACTGTTGTTCATCGCACACGTTAGCCCTTGAGCCAAATCAAAATCAGTCGACTGAAAATTCCAAAGAAGACATGTGGAACACACACCATGGAATTCATAGAAGAACAAAGTGGTTTCACAAATTCCTTTCTAACTCACGGACACACGGGGAGGTCCATTTCCAACTTCCAGACACACATGGATGTTCACTTTACCACTTGGCATGAGTGGTAAGCTATATAAAAAAAAGGGTTGTTCACTTTGGTATCTCTGAGTTCTGAATTCCCTTTTCTACAAGTGTCCTGATATGAAACACCGTTTTTCCTTTAGACGAGGAACACTGTCTATGGTAGATGCACTCGCCTCTATTGTGAAAGAATACCAACAAAAGCGCCTGTCAGATATCCTGTGTTACTGATCGGCCTGCGCGCAACAAACAAGTAGTACGTATGAAACAGTAGTTTTCATCGAACGATGTCGAGAGTCGAGACACAGGGCTGGAAGCGATGAGTATAAATCAGTATTTTTCAGTAATATCACCTCATCAACAAAGAACTGAGAACCGAAGGAGATGGGCAACATCGACATGCGGTTTTGGGGACAACTGAATTGAAACACATTCAGGAGATATATGCAAATAGCGGCCAAATCCAACAATCCTTCATACAAATACAATACTCCTTAAAAGTGCAGTTCAACTGCTTTCCAGGCAGGTATAGAAGAGCTGAATAGGTACAATTTCCCAACTATGGATCATACAAATACCAGTTGTGCAGCTTATCCACAAGGGGAATTTGGCATGCATCTGGTAAATCGTTGGGTGATACTCCTGAGCTGATATCCCAGCGTAAACCACGAGGGTCCGCTGAAGTAAGCTTCAGATACGAAGTATCATGGCGTATATGTACAAAAATAAAACATGTGTAAGATCTAATACCCTGTGCATAAATGCTACCATACTCTTGCAGCAGATGTAGCGCTAATCGTGATGCAGAATCTGATCACAGGATCCAGAACTGTTCCATCAGAGTTCAGATGACAAGCCGGTGGACATTGCGGCTCTGCTGGTGAGCGCGGGCCTCATTGTCACCAGAGCAGATTCGTTTGCACCGGCCCTAAGAGCGATCCTTCCAGCTTCCAGGAATCTGGAGACAGCATCCTCTGCGTAGCGGTTTGCCTCTCCTACGCTCATTGTCTTGCCAATATCCGGATAGCTGTTGAGCACATGGTCACCGTTGAGCTGAGAGGCGAGTTGAATCAACTCCACTTGAAACTCCGATAGAGATTTATCTTCATTAGCACCGAATGGACGCAGAGACTTTGTAACCTCTGGGAGTTTCTCTGTTTCGAATAAAATTAATGTGATTAGGATGCCAACAGAATCGGCCATTTATATCCACAAAGGCACAAATCCACATTGAAAAGCAATTGTAAACATTGTTAGCCCCAATATGTACTTTTCTTTATGAACATTCACTAACCATGGCTGGCATAATGCCAAGAAAATGGTAACTATGTCATGCCTCTAAACATATAGTGTAGTAACATGCTGAACTACAAGAATTATTTACCTGGGCAATCAGTTCTTGGTGTCTTTCGGACTTTGAGGTAGCTCTCAAAGGTCCCAGCCCATGAATCCCTCTTTGTCAGGTAGTTAGCACGTAAATTAAATAGCTTCTTTACTGTCGCAGGGATGGATGAATGCTCATATTGTGAGGTTCCCTCAGGACCATTTGGTTCATGGATCACTGCACAAAAGTCAAAGCAAGGTGCTTAGTACTAAGATATTGATATGTGAAGCAAGTCACAAAAGGTAAAAAGAGCAATTTCAAGATGGAGAGGTTAAGTTACTGGCCAAGTTCCAAGTTTTGTCTACTTAATAGAAGGGTAAACGGGAAGCAAAAAAGGCATTAGAATGAAACAGAAAGCAAGTCCACTTCTTGACGACAAAGTCTGTAAACTGCTACTTATCCACCGTTTCAATCAAAATAAAACACAGGTAAACAATAAAAAACCAGTTAATTCCTATTCCTGTAGCAGCATAATTTCCTAATGGAGTCTTTAAGCAACTTGTTGAAGTTCCAGGATTTGTCAAATTAATAAAAGGGCAAATAGGAAACAAAGATGGCATTAGAATGAAATAGCAAGCAAGTCCACCTCTTGATGACAAGAGCCAAAAAACAGCTAGTTGTCCAACTACATGTCCACATGGATACTTGCCGGAATGCAGGAGGATGTTTGCAGCTTACCATCAGTAAGATGCAGTGAAAAATTGAGCGTACACCTAGGCGCGCGGAGGCCTACCGCTACGTTTTTGGAACGAGTGTTGAAAAAAGTGCTCGGACGCCTAGGGATAGACAAAGGAGAGCGGGATGAGAAAAACAGAGAGCAAGGCTTGTGCAGCCAGACAGATGTGGGGCTTTCTTCCCCGACCTCGCCGCTGCCAGCTTTCTTCCCCTTCCCTTGACCTCTAGCTCTTCCTCATATCTCCTTCCTAAACATGCTTGCAATTTTAGGCTTAATATACATGACTTACATGCTATGAAAATTGTTTTTTGGGTACCCTTGTTTAAGCGTCCATACAGAACGCTGAAGTGTGCCTAGGCGCCTAAGCAGGGCCACGCCACTCCCTCGGCGCCTAGCGCTTAAAAAAACTAGGAATGATGCAGAGGCCCTCAGGTCATGGATATGTATTACTAGAAACAAGCTCACCACATGCTTGTATATATACCAAGTGAATGCTTGTATGCAAAATCAACAAGAAATTCATACTAACATCATCCATCTTCGAGTTGGTCATTCTATGAAAAACACAGCACAAGCTAATAATGTTTGCAAGGCGATTCATGCATCCCTATTGCTGCTGTTAGAGTAGATCAACAAATAAATAAAATTTACCTAGATGGACACTACAAACTCGAAGATGAAGGGCAGCAAAATTAACTAGATGGGCAGAAATACTAAAAAGATCACATCATCATCAGAAGTACTCACCGGTGCCCTTCTCAACCCAGGGCGAGATGAGGAAGCTGGGCACGCGCACCCCGAGCCGATCAAACTTGAAGTAGTAAGGGTCAGGGCCAATAATCCCATCAGGCTGAGGCACTTTGACGACAGGCGTGGGAACATGGTCATAGAAGCCACCATGCTCATCATAGGTGATGATGAGAGCCGTCTCGTTCCACTGCGGGCTCGCCCGCAGCGTCTCGTAGACCTCCTTGACAAATCTCTGTCCCCTGGCGACGTCGTGCGACGGGTGGTCGTCGTTGGCCGGGAACTCCTTGCAATCGAAGTACCTCTGCTCGATCACAACATAATTGGGCAGCTTGCCCCTGGCGGCGTCGAGCTTGAACCTGAGGCTGTACTGGTGGAACTTGAGGAGGTGCTTGAGCCTGCGGAGGCTCTGGTAGAAGAGCGTGGCGGGGATGTTCTGGTAGTAGATGCCGAAGGAGAGGCCGTCCTCCTCGAGGCTGTCGAAGATGGTCTTCTGCGGGAAGCCGTTGATGAGGTCCTTGCGGGCGTTGAAGGTGAGGCCGTGGGAGGTGGCGGAGTGGACGAAGAGACGGTTGGGCTGGGTGGAGGTGGGCACGGACGCGAACCAGCGGTCGAACACGGCGAACTCGTCGGCGAGCGCGGCGTAGACGGGGACGGAATCGGGCGCGAAGCCGCTCATGACGTTCTGCGCCATGCCGAGGCCCATGCCGCGCGCGTTCTGCGCGAAGCCGGACATGGGGGGCGGCACGGCGGAGGTGTCGGCGGAGCCGAAGATCTGCTCCCGGATGTCCTCGAAGCCGTGGCCGGGGTCGGAGTCGACGTAGCCGGCCTTGTCGGTGACGAAGATCTCCGGGGAGGCCGGGTCGGACGCGTTGAGGCGGTTGGACTCCTTGCCGGTGAGCCCGTCGATGTCGGGGCGGCCGGCGCGGAGCCAGCCGAGGACGTGGTCGAAGCTGCGGTTCTCCATGACCACCACCACCACCGTCTTGACCGGGGAGTGGATCTCGCGCTTCTTGCGGCGCCGCTTCACGCGCGGGCCGTGGTGGCCCCCGCCGTCCAGGCAGTGCGCCGACACCATCAGGGCCAGGAGGAGGAAGCCGGCGAGGAGGCGCCGCTCTCCGGCGGCGGCCATGGCGCCGGAGCCGGTCAGGGGCGGCGGCGGCGGCGAGGGGGGTGGGGGTTGGTGTTCGGCGAGTGGTTCCCCTTTTAATTTCAACTGGGCTTCGCTTTCGCTCTTGGGGCCGGGAAGGTGGTTAGGCTGTTGGAGGGTGAAGCTGACTGGTGGGGCCCGGTTTGGTGATGAAGTGGGGGCCCGGTGTCATTTGCGGTAAGCTTATCTTCTGTTCGGTGGGTCGAAGCAAACATACGCTGTCAGTGCCGGGCCCACACTCGCGGGATGACTGGTGGGGACAGGGCATGTGGGGCCGCGAGGGCAGTGTCGGAGGTGGCTCGTCGCTTCGTTTATCCACATGTTCTTATAAAAATAATCTCGTTTAGCTAATGTGAATGGATATGCTACAAGAATCTGCATGTGGGATTATGGACAACGATGCGGCCACACCCTTGGAAGCCCTGGTCAACTGTTACAAGTGTACATTACAGTAATTCTTCTTTAAAAGAAGTTTCAATCTATTTTGCGTTTATCAAGATAGTACAAAGAACACCAGCAATTTTATCCAGGTTTATAGACCACCTAGCAACGATCAGAAGCATTAGGGCGAGCCGAAGGTGTGTCGCCGTCATCACCCTTCCTCAATTGAGCAGAGCAATAATCACCTCCGATGAATAGAAGTGCACATCGTAAGAACTCAACTTATATACACATGAAGAAAGATCAGGTCCACAGAGATCCACTAAAGGCCGACGAATCGATCACAGGATATCCATCGGAGACACACCTCCACACGCCCTGTGACGGCGCTAGACGCTGCACCACCAGCAACTTATTTCATCTTTAGTGAGCCGCAGCCGCCTCATCTTCTTAAGCAAAGACACGAGTTTCAACATGTCGAAATCTTGCATTTAATTTACGTTGAAACTTGTAGCTAGTTCCGTTTTCTGGCTTAGGCTGGTTGTAATGGAGAGTATCATATACTAGTATCATGTATATGATACTAGTGTATGATACTACCTCTCTAATGCATAGTATCATATATTAGTATCATGTAGTACTCTATTTATTGTCATGCAAGACACATAGTAGCATAACATTTATTATGATATGGTATCATGATATGATACTCAACTCTCTCTTTCTTCATTTAATTCTATGACACCTCATCAAAATTGCCTAGTTGCCATGCATGATACTAGCTATGATACTACCATTACGATCAGCCTTACGGTTCACAGTAACTAGAATGGTGAAAATGTGATGTGCTACAACTCAAGTTAGACTGGCTATAATCTGCGTCATCTTCACACAAAAATTGTGCCCATATATGCTCCTCCGATGTCTTGCACTAGAAAGTTTGGGTCGCGTTTTCTCAACAAAAGAAAAAGAAATTGGGTCGCTCTAAATATCCTTATCACCACGCTTGCGGTCCAATCGATAGCAATCATCCAGAGGGAGACGAATATATGGGCAGTCGGTGCAGACCGAAAACCCCATAGCGGCCCGGCCGACATGTGCATTATGAATTTATGATCTTGTTTGCTTCTTATTAACTTTTCTATGTGTGCTTATGCATCTCAACTTTTTCTAATGACGATGATGATGTATCTTAGGCTTGAAATCAAGCATGCAAGGCATGGAAAGGAGGTCACTCGCAAGGAAAGGCTATAATGATGACCCAACACCTTTTAAATCATTATTATATATATCATCTTGCAGACGGCCATCTACAGTTTTAACCCCGCACGGCACGCCAAGCCTGAAACAGAAGAGTCGTCGCGCGCTCGTCCATCCAAATGGCCGGTGAAACGCTCGCCGCCGTGGCCGAGGCGAGCATCACTCGCTAGCTCCATGGCGGAATAATCAACACTTGGACAGCATATGCCTTCCTGTTTCGCTCGCTCGACTGACCACGATTACTGAACTAACTGAACGCCTTTAATGCGACGTGCTATCACTAATGAGCATGGCTGATGGGTCATTGCATCAACTTTGGCAGCTTCGTGGTGGCGTCGCTGTCACTGTCGCGTGGAGCCAAGTGTGCGGCCGGCCGGCCGGCATCAGGTTCCCCATCCACCACTTTGATGATTAGATAATACTCCCTCCGTTCCTAAATGTAAGTCTTTTAGAGATTTCACTACAAAATACATACGGATGTATATAGACATATTTTAGAGTATAGATTCACTCATTTTGCTCCGTATGTAGTCCGTAGTGGAATCTCTAAAAAGACTTATATTTAGGAACGGAGGGAGTAGTATGTAGATAGATGACGCAGATGGCTCGGGCTTAACCCTGGCGCTGATATTTCTGCACAAACTTGGCGATGCATCCGTGGTGTGTGCGTGCGTGCTGTGTGCACGGTGGTGCTCCCTACACGTTGCCTGCCTTTCTCTTTACACGATGCCTGTTTTTCTTTACTGAGCTACACGATGCCTGCTGAGACTGACTGACGCTGCTTTTCGGCTACGCTCACTCGCGTAAGGCCCCAAATTGGAGGATGCCTGCCTGATCCGGTCATCCCTATCCATCCATCCTCATTGCTACTCGCAAAAAAATAAATAAAGATCCTCATTGCTTTTTTTTTTCTTAAAAAAACATATGCTGTTCTTAATTTACGGACCAACCAGCAGTAGTCCGTAGTAGACCTGGCCATGGGAAGCCCGGCCCGGTCCGGCCCGACGCTACTCCCGGGCCGGGCTCGGGCCTAGATTTTGAGCCCGATGGCCGGGCCGGGCCCGTTGTTTTTGCATTTTTCTGAAGGTCGGGCCGGGCCGGCCCGGAGCCCGACGGGCTTTTAAGTGTTCGGGCCGGGCTCGGGCCCAGAAAACAAGCCCGATGGCCGGGCCGGGCCTGGGCCTGTGTTTTTTGCGTCGGGCTTGGCTAGGCCCGGCCCGAAGCCCGGCCCGGCCCGAGGTATGGCCAGGTATAGTCCGTAGTGTTGACAGAATATTATTATTTTACATCAGCAGTGTTGATATTGTTTTTCTAGCGTAGTACTATTAGTGTTGAGATTTGATGACGCAATAATAGTGCTCGAGGCACACACACGCAAATGTGCACCATAATTGTATGTGCGACGAGCAGTTGATCTGATCCTGTAGTTGGCTGCAAATTCATTTTTAAGCCAGAAATATCGAGTCAGTTGACCAATGGTGATCGTACGTATCAAGCAGAACCGGTTGATTCTCCACAAGCATCTGATCAGTTAATTGCATTGCGCGTGTGCAATGGATGTTGCCCTCGCAGAGTCGGCTCTGCTATCCTAGTCCAAGTGAAGTCTCTGACTATACACCCGGACCTAGGAGCACAAACCAGCGAACTGCATAAACGCTCTATGTATCAAACTAATATCAAACTAAAACAAGAAGTCATATATCGGATCCTTGGCCGACCTCGCTCAGCACTTGCGTTTCAAACTGTGTGGTCTCTCGAAGCACTAGCAAAACTGTTGGTGTTCCATGGGTTAAATGCAACCCGTTTAACAGTGTGGGAGACATAAAATGGTACCAACGCTCCAAGGAGAGGAAGAAATAAAATGGTACCAACGCTCGAAGGAGAGGAAGAAATAAAATGGTACCAACGCTCGAAGGAGAGGGATATCAAAGAAGGGGATAGCAACACTAAGTATTTTATGATTAAGGCTAGTGGGCGAAAGCGCAAGAGTAAAATCTTTCGACTTATCCAGGATGAAGGGATCATCCAGGGGGATGATAACTTGCTCAAATATGCAACTAATTTTTATAAAGACTTATTTGGTCATGTAGATTTACCTCCTATATCTCTGTGTATCCCTCTTGATGATGTTTTGTCAGAAGAGGATAAGGTTGAGCTCAGTTGCAAATTTACTATGGATGAATTTAAAAATGCGTTATTTTCTATAAAGCGCAACAGAGCGGCTGGCCCGGGCGGCTTTCCTGCCGAGTTCTTTCCATTTTTCTGGAACCTCATTTGTAACGATCTCCTTAGGCTTTTTCATGACTTTTATGAGGGCAAGATTAACATTTCAAGGCTTAACTATGGTGTAGTCACTTTGCTTGCTAAGGGGTAGGGGGCTGAAAGGATTCAAATGTACCGCACCATTTGCATGCTGAACGTACCTTTTAATATTTTTTCTACAAAAGTTCTTAACAATAGAGCTATGAAAATTGCTGATAAAACAATTTCTAAAGCTCAATCTGCGTTTATAAAGGGTCGCTACATCCTGGACAATGTGCTTATGCTTCATGAAGCTATCCACTCTTTACATAGAAATAAATGTTCTGCTGTGCTTTTTAAGGTTGATTTCGAAATAGCTTACAATAAAATTAACTGGAGTTTCATGCTTGATGTCCTAAAAATGAAAGGCTTCCCTGAACGTTTTGTCCAGTGGACAAAAGATGTCGTTAGTAATGAAAAGGTTGCCATCATTATTAATGATGTTATTGGCCCGTAATTTGTTACTATGAAGGGTTTGAGGCAAGGGGACCCGTTCTCCCCTTGCTTTTCAATTTGGCGGCTGATGTTCTTGCTACCCTGGTGCAAAAGGCGCAAGAACAAGGATTTATCAAGGGAGTGTTGCCTAGGTTGTACGTGGGAGCTCTAAATATTTTGCAATATGCGGACAATACTATTTCTGTTTTGAAGATGACCTCGAGGGGGCTAGGAACCTCAAAATTATTCTATGTGTTTTTGAGCATTTGACCGGTCTGAAATTTAATTTTTTAAAAAGTGAAATTTTCTGTTTCGGTAAAGCTTTGGAGAAGTGTGACACTCCTGATTTAATCGTACACTAATCATGCACGCAAACGTGTACGATTAAGATCATGGACTCACGGAAAGATATCATAACACAACTCTAAAACATAAATAAGTCATACACACATCATAATACAAGCCAGGGGCCTCGAGGGCTCGAATACAAGTGCTCGATCATAGACGAGTCAGTGGAAGCAACAATATCTGAGTACAGACATAAGTTAAACAAGATGCCATAACATGGCTAGCACAAACTGGGATACAGATCGAAAGAGGCGCATGCCTCCTGCCTGGGATCCTCCTAAACTACTCCTGGTCGTCGTAAGCGGCCTGCATGTAGTAGTAGGCACCTCCGGTGTAGTAGGAGTCGTCGTCGACGGTGGCGTCTGGCTCCTGGGCTCCGGCATCTGGTTGCGACAACCAGGTAGAAGGGAAAGGGGGAAAAGAGGAAGAAAAGCAACCGTGAGTACTCATCCAAAGTACTCGCAAGCAAGGAGCTACACTACATATGCATGGGTATATGTGTAAAGGGCCAAATTGGTGGACTGAACTGCAGAATGCCAGAATAAGAGGGGGATAGTTAATCCTGTTGAAGACTACGCTTCTGGCAGCCTCCATCTTGCAGCAGGTAGAAGAGAGTAGATGGTAAGTTCACCAAGTAGCATCGCATAGCATAATCCTACCCGGCGATCCTCCCCTCGTCGCCCTGTGTGAGAGCGATCACCGGGTTATATCTGGCACTTGGAAGGGTGTATTTTATTAAGTATCCGGTTCTAGTTGTCATAAGTTCAAGGTACAACTCCGGGTCGTCCTGTTACCGAGGATCACGGCTATTCGAATAGATAAACTTCCCTACAGGGATGCACCACATAACCCAACACGCTCGATCCCATTTGGCCGGACACACTTTTCTGGGTCATGCCCGATCGCGGAAGATCAACACGTCGCAGCCCCACCTAGGCACAACAGAGAGGTCAGCACGCCGGTCTAAATCCTATGCGCGCAGGGGTTTGGGCCCATCGCCCATTGCACACCTGCACGTTGCGTACGTGGTCGGAAGCAGACCTAGCATAGCAGGCGTTCCAGTCCAATCCGGCGCACGCCGCTCAGTCGCTGACGTCATGAAGGCTTCGGCTGATACCACGACGTCGAGTGCCCATAACTGTTCCCGCGTAGTTGGTTAGTGTGTATAGGCCAGTGGCCAGACTCAGAACAAATACCAAGATATCGTTAAGCGTGTTAAGTATCCGCGAACACCGACCAGGGCCAGGCCCACCTCTCTCCTAGGTGGTCTGAACCTGCCCTATCGCTCCGCCACAAAGTAATAGTCGGGGCCGTCGGGAACCCAGGCCCACCTCTACCGGGATGGAGCCACCTGCCCCTTCAGCCCCCATCTTCGAACAGTATAAAGTATATAGCATATCACCATGATCACCTCCCAAGTGATCACGACCCGGTAGTATAACATGGCAGACGGACAAGAGTGTAGGGCCACTGATGGAACACTAGCATCCTATACTAAGCAGTAGGATAGCAGGTAAGGGTAACAATTGTAGCAACAATGACAGGCTATGCATCATAATAGGATTAACCGAAAGCAGTAACATGCTACACTACTCTAATGCAAGCAACATAGAGAAGGAATAGGCGATATCTGGTGATCAAGGGGGGGCTTGCCTGGTTGCTCTGGCAAGAAGAAGGGGTCATCGTCGATGTAGCCGATCACAGGGGTATCGGCAACGGTCTCGGAGCCTACCGGAAAGAAGTAACGGAGGGGGAACACAATAAATAACAAAGCAATCAAATGTAACACAAAGCAAGACACGGCAATACGTTGTACTAGGGGTGACGTAACGTAGGGATATGTTATACCAGCGAAGGGGGGAAACATCCGGGAAAGTATCCCCGGTGTTTTGCGTTTTCGGGCAAATGAATCGGAGGGGGAAAGTTGCGTGTCCACTATGCTAGGGATGCATGGAGGACGAACGGGTTGTGTAACTGGATTCGTCTCGTCGTTCTGAGCAACTTTCATATACAAAGTTTTTCCATCCGAGCTACGGTTTATTTTATATTGATTTTAAAAGATTCAAATCACCTTTTAGCATTTATTTAATTATTTTAATCCAACATTATCCAGAATAGTGCATGCTGACGTCAGCAGTCAACAGAGGTGTTGACTGGTGAACTGATGTGTGGGTCCCGTTCGTCATTGACTGTTTAGTCTAATTAGGGTTTAATTAAGGATGGTTAATTAAGTTTAACTAAACTAGATTAATTAAGTTAATTAATTAATCAATTTTTTAATATATTTTTAAACGTTACAGGGGCGTGGGCCCCTACTGGAAGTGGCCCAGGAGGAGGCTAACGGGTACTGGGCATTGGGCACCCGGGCGCGGTTACGGGCGCCGGGCGTGCAGGCCCGAGGCCACCAGGGGACGCCAGCCTCGACGGCGGCCGAAGCAGTACGACGAAACGGCGGCGAGGACGGGCAGTGGAGGCGGCGGCGGTGGCCGGGGACGGCGCAGCAGCGGCTGCAACCCGGCGGGAGCCGCGACAGTGGCCGCGGGGTGGCTTGGCCGGAGCAACAAGGGGCGACGCTGGGGAGGACGGCACGCACGCGGGAGGGCAACTCCGGCGGGCGCGGGCGCTAGGCAGCAGGGGAGCGGCGAGCAGGGGAAGAGGAGGCTGGCGGATGGGGTAGCACCACGGGGCGCGACGAGGTGCACGAGGACGACAACGGGACAACTACGACGGCCAGCGGAACCAAAAATGAAAATGACGCCGGAGCTCGGAATCGAGCTCAAGCTAAGGGGAAAACGGCGCGGTTGCTCACATCGAGGGAGTTGTCGTGCTCGAGGTGACGTGGGGAGTTCGGAGTCGCGGGGATCAACGTGTAGGAGCTCCGATGGCCGCGACGGCGAACCGGTCGATATTGTTGACTTGGGCCGCTCCAGTCGGTCTTGGGCACATGGAGTTTGTGGACGACGTCGAGGAAGCCGTAGGGCAGCACGACGCAGCTCGGGAAGGCCATTGGCCATGGCCGCGGCGAGGTGGTGTCTGCGCTCGGCCGAGGAAGGAGGAAGAGGGGCGCAACGAGTTGCTGGTGCGAATGAAGGGAGAGATGACCGAGCGACGGGGAAGGGCAGCGAGGCGGTCAAAGGGGGTCGCCGACGCGGCATTGGGCACGAGGGAGCTCATCTCCCGCGTGTGTGTTGTGTGGTGGCGGCGGAGTGGGAGGACGAGGGAGACGTGGGGGGAAGTGGGGATCGTGGGATGGGGTTAGGTCATGGTGGGGGTTAGTAGGAGGGGAGGTGGGTCGGCCTGGTGGGCAGTAGGCTGGGCCATGGCCCAATTGGTCCAGGGGGTTGCTTTCTGTTCTTTTATTTATTTCATTTCTTTTTTGTTTTAGCTTAGTTTCCTTTTATTTTTGTTTTAGCAAAATACCAAAATGGCACCTAATTTGATGTTACCCAATATGCCACTGCCACATTAACTAGCTACCTAATCTAAAATAATTTTGTAATTATTTAATATTTAAAAGTATTTGAGTAATAGTTTTCGCTACTGTTTTATTCAGCTTATAGTATTTAAACATTTTATATAGGTGTGGTTTCTCCACCATAATTTCCTATGCAATATTTGGTTCACTCAGAACATTTTAGTTTTAATATTTGAAAAGTTTTATTGTTTGCTTGATTTTGAATTTGAATTTGAATCGGTTTCGAGCTGATGCGAGATTAGCAACAGTAATCGAAGTGACGTGGCATCATTAGCAGAGGGTTGCTGTAGCTTAATTACCCGGGCGTCACAATTCTCCTCCAGTACAAGAAATCTCGTACCGAGATTTAGGAGCGGGAGTAAGGGGGAAGGGATCTGGTTACAAAATTTTAACGATTCTTCTCGGTCATAGTTGATCTTCTTGAAGAGGTCGATCCATTATATTGGTGTCTTCATTTCTCTACTTCAGGTCATCATGATGAAGTCAGCATCCTTTCTTCGGGAACTCCATCGTACTTACGAAAGAATAAATGGTGGGCATTCTGGGAGAACAGACCTCTGCAAGGTCGACTATTTGGTAGCTAACATCGGGGAAGGTGGCAGAAAGTAACTCTCGAACTGAAACTTAACGAAATATCGAGAGCAAAGTAAGAAAGTACCATGAGAAGTTTCAAGCGGGTAGGCAATCATTCGAAGCCTGAAACAAAGTGTAAAAGGGGGTCCAGAGCAATGGGGTAAGTTTTGTGTTTGATACCAGAATAGATCACTAGGAAGGTGGTCCGTGAATTACATATGAGGCCACGCACGAGGAACAACCTTGCGACCAGGGGGTGTACAGAAGAGTCGGGTTTCGATCCTGGGACCTGTGGGTTATTGGCCCACCATGTGGTTAAAAGTAGGAAGGGCGTTGACATCTTACACGGACATGAAAGTAAGGCAGGTCAGAGGATAGCCTGTCAATTATGTTGACAACAATGTTGGTACCAAGGGCGAGGGACGAAGAGAACCATTCTCCTGCTCGTTGAAACGAGGTGGACCAATAGGCAAAGTTCTCGTCCATCGGTGGCTACCGGAATGTCATCAACAATAGTAACAGGGTCTTGCTGACAGAATTGTACACCGAGGTGTTTACATAACCAGGAGAATGTTACTGCTTAGATCATATAGTGCACAAGAAAGTTTAAACAAAACAATGGAAAGGAAAATGTTATTTCCAAATTAATCAGCCACGAAAAGGATAATGTGTTTAAACACATATTTCAGGGGTATAACCTTCCCAAGGTCAAGCAGAGCATGATATCTGTGACAATATATAATGTAGAAAACCCTTTAGGTAAGGGGAGAGAATCTTCATGACATTACCCATACATCGGTGTTCGGATAATTGAGCAAGAAACATTAAGCATTGGGCTTCAAATGTTCTTATTGATGATAGGAGTACTACATACATGCTTCGAGATAGCATTGACATGGTCTTCAAGCAAAGGTCGGACTTTTGGATACATAAAGGATCCATCAGGAACAACTTATAGATTAAGTCTTACAATTTCCTCATGGAAGAATGGTAAACCTTGTTAAAAAGGAAACTATAACAATAGTTCCTCCGGGCAGGTGTGCTAGGCATGACATCACCTTGTTATAACTCTTGGGAATATGTTCCAACCATCATATCTGACCGAGATTTAGATCTGATTGGTGTTAGGATACCTCAGACTCAGGATGCCTGAGAAGAAAAAGGTGCAACACCAATTGACGAGATGACATTGTAAGATTATCGGGAAATGAACTATGGAAGCAAGTTCCGAATCATGCGTTCATCATTAAACCAAGGAGAGGATGAGGAGGTGGCTGATGATCTCCGCGACAATTCATTGGGATTTCCAAAAGATGGATTTCCACAATCATGTGAACAAAGAGATAACATTTGTCAGATTAAATGATATAATGAGGTATGCTCGAGGAAAACATACTCAATTAAACATTGGTGGAAAGCTGCACCCAAAATATGGGCTTAGGTAGCATGATCAATGTTGGAACAGTGATTCAATAACCAATAGTCTAAGAATGAACTATCGACCATTAACTCCAAAGAAATAGGATTGCTAGAAGTTTTGAATTCACGCATGATAGTTCAATTGTCAGTATTCAGGTTAGAAACAACACGGGGATCAGAAAACAAATGGAGATGGCAAGAAGTATTACTATATCAAGAATTCTCAAGAGGTGGAGCAATTCTCACAATATCCTTGACATAAAAGATGGTAATACTCCAAGGTAGAACATAACATAAGCTGGTTAGCAAGGAGCTCCATAACATGATCAAGTTTGTGATAAAGGGAAGGTAATGATGTTGTCGATGGTAACTCAAATTACCAAGGAACGAGGATGGCACTTATCATCAAGAATTCCATTGATATCCTGGAAGGAGTCAAAATGTTGATGATGATCACGACAATTTGTTGTCGGGAGGATCCACGAAGAAGCAATTGATCAGTGACTGCATCAAGCGAAAGGACTGATGCAATAAAAGATTATTGGAGCCACAGATATGACACAAACTCGGGGTCAAGTTTGTTGTTCGAGGTGAAACGATAAGACATGGAAAATCAACGTAAGATTAGCTCATCATCGAAAATTGTGCTCCGAGAAGGACCAGGTAGCACAGTTAAAAGTTTGCATGATAATGATATAGACGATAAGGCTTGGAAATGACTTGAAGGATTATTAAACTCGTAAGCAACAAGAATTACTTAGAGTTATTGAATCAGGGTGCGGAATCGATTCACTTATCGGTGTTCTCGAGTGACTAATAACTCAGAACCTGGGGGAAATCTGAGATCGGTGAGAAACAATACTAGATGAAGACTCGCAGGAAGCAACACAATTCTCGAGATACCAGAGGTTAATACTCGAGGAAGATCAAAATAGAGGTTGTGGAGATGTATCGATGAACAGAAGACAAGTGCTTTAACTTGTGTGAGAAATGGAATCAAGGAGAAAATGTGGTCAGGACCGCGATTGCAAAGGTTCAATACATAGATACCAGATGATATCATATCAAGGAAATAGTTATTATTACAAGAAGCTTTTATGATAAGTTCCATATCGGGTCCATGGGCATGAACACAAAGTTCAAGGTCGACTCCCACTTCTCCAATGCATAACCTTTCATTCACTTCACATTTTCGAATAAGTTGTAGTGTTGAAATTTTATCTAGCGAGGCACCAGAAGAGTACGACCCGTGAAAACTTTCGGGTTCACACGGTTTAGAAAAGACATAGGTTCAACCCATCGGGGCATCTTAGAAACACATACCGCAAGCTTCGGAGTAAATAATACAAGCTTGAAACTAGAGTATGGTTATCAAAGTAGAGGATACAAATTACCAAAGGCATTATATACCCATGGAAAGGCTCACAAGGTTATTGAATATGAAAGACGGAGGTGATGTGAGCATCAGTACTCAACCAGAAGAAGGAATGCAAGGAGATCAGATTATAGAAACAAACGACTAATTCAAACTCAAATGCAAAGGAATTACGATTTCCAAATCAAATGATCAGAAGCAACGCTCTGATTAAGGATGGATGAGTTGAATAGACTTAGGGGTACAGTCGACGACAATTTGATTGGTCGAGAACCGGCTCCTGTTTAAAATGATGTCTGAGCTGGAAGGATGAATTCTAGGATCTGATTGAGTATTGCGAGCATTCACAACATTTTTGAATCAACGGATTCAAAATGATAATGACAAGGCATGCCAACACGATTACGAGACTTATGGGATTAACCACAATGCAAGCAAGCAAGAATTTCAAGAGCAATAGGCTGCTCGGGATTTTCGTAAGTTCAAATAGTATTTCAAAGACTTTTGTGAAATACAAGAATCAACTCGGGATGAGCAAATACCCGGTGAGTGCTAGAAATTATCCGTAGTGGTATTCATGTGGCAAAGAACTGCAAGGCAGTAGGCACAAAATATTCTCGGAACAATAGAGAGGATTTCAGGGTATCTTGTAATAACAAGATCAACTGGGAATAAGAGTAAGAACGGCGAGTGTATGTATTTATCCATAGGGATATTTCGGTGGTAGGGAATTGCAAAAGCAACGGGCATAAGGTCTCAAAAGAGTATCGGAGAGTAACTTCAAAATCTTCTGGTGCAGCCGGCGATCATCTGGACTGAAGGGGCTCTCCGAGAGAAAGTGTTTTCGAGAACCTAAAGTTAGATTTTTAGAAAATCATTTAACCCGAATAGAAGAGAGATTATAATCCCAGAGTATAGACGAGGAATAAAAGATCCTAATACCACCCAATGGCGACGTGGGCCCGTAAGGCACACATCCATGTTAGTAAAAGTTTAACAATGTCTAGACTCAACTTCGGCCAAGGAGTTTGGAAAGGGGATTCCTACAGGCAGTCGGCTCTGATACCAACTTGTGACGCCCCCAATTCAATGATACACTAATCATGCATGCAAACGTGTACGATCAAGATCAGGGACTCACGGGAAGATATCAAAACACAACTCTAAAACATAAATAAGTCATACAAGCATCATAATACAAGCCAGGGGCCTCGAGGGCTCGAATACAAGTGCTCGATCATAGACAAGTCAGCGGAAGCAACAATATCTGAGTATAGACATAAGTTAAACAAGATTCCATAAGATGGCTAGCACAAACTGGGATACAGATCGAAAGAGGCGCAAGCCTCCTGCCTGGGATCCTCCTAAACTACTCCTGGTTGTCATCAGCGGCCTGCACGTAGTAGTAGGCACCTCCGGTGTAGTAGGAGTCGTCGTCGACGGTGGCGTCTGGCTCCTGGGCTCCGGCATCTGGTTGCGACAACCAGGTAGAAGGGAAAGGGGGAAAAGAGGGAGAAAAGCAACCGCGAGTACTCATCCAAAGTACTCGCAAGCAAGGAGCTACACTACATATGCATGGGTATATGTGTAAAGGGCCAAATCGGTGGGCTGAACTGTAGAATGCCAGGATAAGAGGGGGATAGCTAATCCTGTCGAAGGCTACGCTTCTGGCAGCCTCCATCTTGCAGCAGGTAGAAGAGAGTAGATGGTAAGTTCACCAAGTAGCATCGCATAGCATAATCCTACCCGGCGATCCTCCCCTCGTCGCCTTGTGTGAGAGCGATCACCGGTTTTTATCTGGCACATGGAAGGGTGTGTTTTATTAAGTATCCGGTTCTAGTTGTCATAAGGTCAAGGTACAACTCCGGGTCGTCCTGTTACCGAGGATCACGGCTATTCGAATAGATAAACTTCCCTGTAGGGGTGCACCACATAACCCAACACGCTCGATCCCATTTGGCCGGACACACTTTTCTAGGTCATGCCCGGCCGTGGAAGATCAACACGTCGTAGCCCCACCTAGGCACAACAGAGAGGTCAGCACGCCGGTCTAAATCCTATGCGCGCAGGGGTCTGGGCCCATCGCCCATTGCACACCTGCACGTTGCGTACGCGGCCGGAAGCAGACCTAGCCTAGCAGACGTTCCAGTCCAATCCGGCGCGCGCCGCTCAGTCGCTGACATCACGAAAGCTTCGGCTGATACCATGACGTCGAGTGCCCATAACTGTTCCCGCGTAGTTGGTTAGTGCTTATAGGCCAGTGGCCAGACTCAGATCAAATACCAAGATCTCGTTAAGCATGTTAAGTATCCGCGAACGCAGACCAGGGCCAGGCCCACCTCTCTCCTAAGTGGTCTCAACCTGCCCTGTCGCTCTGCCACAAAGTAATAGTTGGGGGCCGTCGGGAACCCAGGCCCACCTCTACCGGGATGGAGCCACCTGCCCCTTCAGCCCCCATCTCCGAACAGTATCATAAGTAATGTAACAGTATAAAGTATATATAGCATATGCCCGTGATCACCTTCCGAGTGATCACGGCCCAGTAGTATAGCATGGCAGACGGACAAAAGTGTAGGGCCACTGATGGAATACTAGCATCCTATACTAAGCAGTAGGATAGCAAGTAAGGGTAACAATTGTAGCAACAATGACAGGCTATGCATCAGAATAGGATTAACCGAAAGCAGTAACATGCTACACTACTCTAATGCAAGCAGTATAGAGAAGGAATAGGCAATATCTGGTGATCAAGGGGGGGCTTGCTTGGTTGCTCTGGCAAGAAGAAGGGGTCGTCGTCGATGTAGCCGATCACAGGGGTATCGGCAACGGTCTCGGAGCCTACCGGAAAGAAGTAACGGAGGGGGAACACAATAAATAACAGAGCAATCAAATGTAACACAAAGCAAGACGCGACAATACGTTGTGCTAGGGGTGACGTAACGCAGGGATATGTTATACCAGCGAAGGGGGGAACATTCGGGAAAATATCCCCTGTGTTTCGCGTTTTCGGACAGATGAACCGGAGGGGGAAAGTTGCGTGTTTGCTATGCTAGGGATGCGTGGCGGATGAAGGGTTGTGTAACCGGATTCGTCTCGTCGTTCTGAGCAACTTTTATGTACAAAGTTTTTCCTTCCGAGCTATGGTTCATTTTATATTGATTTTAAAAGATTTAAATCACCTTTTAGCATTTATTTAATTATTTTAATCCAACATTATCCAGAACAGCGCACGCTGATGTCAGCATGACGTCAGGAGTCAACAGAGGCGTTGACTGGTCAACTGATGTGTGGGTCCCGTTTGTCATTGACTGTTTAGTCTAATTAGGGTTTAATTAAGCATGGTTAATTAAGTTTAACTAAACTAGATTAATTAAGTTAATTAATCAATTTTTATTTTTTATATATTTTTTTAAACGTTCCAAGGGCGTGGGCCCCTTCTGGAAGTGGCCCAGGAGGAGGCTAACGGGTACTGGGCATCGGGCACCCGGGCACGGTTACGGGCACCGGGCGTGCAGGCCCGAGGCCACCAGGGGACGCCAGCCTCGACGGTGGCCAAAGCAGTACGGCGAAACGGCGGTGAGGACGGGCGGTGGAGGCGGCGGCGGTGGCCGGAGACGGCGCAACAGCGGCTGCAACCCGGCGGGAGCCGCGACAGTGGCCGCGGGGTGGCTTGGCCGGAGCAACAAGGGGCGGCGCTGGGGAGGACGGCACGCACGCGGGAGGGCAACTCCGGCGGGCGCGGGCGCTAGGCAGTAGGGGAGCGGCGAGCAGGGGAAGAGGAGGCTGGTGGACGGGGTAGCGCCACG
Source organism: Aegilops umbellulata (assembly GCA_032464435.1). Taxonomy (NCBI): domain Eukaryota; kingdom Viridiplantae; phylum Streptophyta; class Magnoliopsida; order Poales; family Poaceae; genus Aegilops; species Aegilops umbellulata. The sequence goes on along the minus strand of CP136057.1, from coordinate 633,902,562 downwards.
GGGCGCGACGAGGTGCACGATGGACGACAACAGGACAACTACGATGGCTGGAGCAACCAAAAATGAAAATGACGCCGGAGCTTAGAATCGAGCTCAAGCTAAGGGGAAAACGGCGTGGCTGCTCACATCGAGGGTGTTGTCGTGCTCGAGGTGACGCGGGGAGTTCGGAGTCGCGGGGATCAACGTGTAGGAGCTCTGATGGCCGCGACGGGGAACTGGTTGATGTTGACTTGGGCCGCTCCAGTCGGTCTTGGTCACGTGGAGGTTGTGGACGACGTTGAGGAAGCCATAGGGCAGCACGACGCAGCTCGGGAAGGCCGTTAGCCATGGCCGCGGCGAGGTGGTGGCTGCGCTCGGCCGAGGAAGGAGGAAGAGGGGTGCAACGAGCTGCTGGGGCGAACGAAGGGAGAGATGACCGGGCGACGGGGAAGGGCAGCGAGGCGGTCAAAGGGGGTCGCCGGCGCGGCATTGGGCACGAGGGAGCTCATCTCCCGCGTGTGTGTTGTGTGGTGGCGGCGGAGTGGGCGGACGTGGGAGACGTGGGGGGAAGTGGGGATCTGTTGGGGAACGTAGCAGAAATTCAAAATTTTCCTACGTATCACCAAGATCTATCTATGGAGAGACCAGCAACGAGGGGAAAGAGAGTGCATCTACATACCCTTGTAGATCGCTAAGCGGAAGCGTTCAAGTGAACGGGGTTGATGGAGTCGTACTCGTCGTGATTCAAATCACCGATGACCAAGTGCCGAACGCACGGCACCTCCGCGTTCAACACACGTACAGCCCGGTGACGTCTCCCAAGCCTTGATCCAGCAAGGAGAGAGGGAGAGGTTGAGGAAGACTCCATCCAGCAGCAGCACAACGGCGTGGTGATGATGGAGGAGCGTGGCAATCCTGCAGGGCTTCGCTAAGCACCACAGAAGAGGAGGAAGAAGAGACGCAGGGCTGCACCAACGAGAGATCGAATCACATGTATGTTTGGGCAGCCCCTAGGCCTCATATATATAGGGGCAAGGGGGGAGGGGAGGCGCCCTAGGGTTTCCCCTAAGGGGGGCGGCGGCCAAGGGGGAAAGGAGTGCCTCCCAAGTCAAGTGGAGGCCCTTCCCCTTAGGGTTTCCCCTCTCCATGCGCATGGGCCTTGGGGGGGCTGGTTCCCCTGGCCCATTAAGGCTAGGGCGCCCCTTTACAGCCCATGCTGCTGTATTGGACGTGGTGGAACAATCTCCGGACCTCCGGACCCCTCCGGAGTCCTCAGGAACCTTCTAGAAGCTTCCCGGTACAATACCGAAAAACCCGAACTTTTCCCGAAACCCGAACAACAACTTTCCATATATAAATCTTTACCTCCGGACCATTCCGGAACTCCTCGTGACGTCCGGGATCTCATCCGGGACTCCGAACAACATTCGGTAACCACATACAAGCTTCCTTTATAACCCTAGCGTCATCGAACCTTAAGTGTGTAGACCCTACGGGTTCGGGAGACATGCAGACATGACCGAGATGTTCTCCGGTCAATAACCAATAGCGGGATCTGGATACCCATGTTGGCTCCCACATGTTCCACGATGATCTCATCGGATGAACCACGATGTCAAGGACTTAATCAATCCCGTATACAATTCCCTTTGTCTATCGGTACGATACTTGCCCGAGATTCGATCGTCGGTATCCCGATACCTTGTTCAATCTCGTTACCGGCAAGTCTCTTTTACTCGTTCCGTAGTACATCATCCCGTGATCAACTCCTTGATCACACTGTGCACATTATGATGATGTCCTACCGAGTGGGCCCAGAGACACCTCTCCGTTTACACGGAGTGACAAATCCCAGTCTCGATTCGTGCCACCCAACAGACACTTTCGGAGATACCCGTAGTGTACCTTTATAGCCACCCAGTTACGTTGTGACGTTTGGCACACCCAAAGCATTCCTACGGTATCCGGGAGTTGCACAATCTCATGGTCTAAGGAAACGATACTTGACATTAGAAAAGCTTTAGCATACGAACTACATGATCTTGTGCTAGGCTTAGGATTGGGTCTTGTCCATCACATCATTCTTCTAATGATGTGATCCCGTTATCAATGACATCCAATGTCCATGGTTAGGAAACCGTAACCATCTATTGATCAACGAGCTAGTCAACTAGAGGCTTACTAGGGACATGGTGTTGTCTACGTATCCACACATGTATCTGAGTTTCCTATCAATACAATTCTAGCATGGATAATAAACGATTATCATGAACAAGGAAATATAATAATAACCTATTTATTATTGCCTCTAGGGCATATTTCCAACAGTCTCCCACTTGCACTAGAGTCAATAATCCAGCTCACATCGATATGTGATTGCAATGATTCCAACACCCAAGGTCACATCCCCATGTGACTAACACCCAAAGAGTTTACTAGAGTCAATAATCTAGTTCACATTACTATGTGATTAACACTCAATGAGTTTTGGTTTGATCATGTTATGCTTGTGAGAGATGTTATAGTCAACGGGTCTGAACCTTTCAGATCCGTGTGTCCTTTACAAATCTCTATGTCATCTCCTAGATGCAGTTACCACGCTCTATTTGGAACTATTCCAAATAACTGTTCTACTATACGAATCCAATTTACTACTTAGTATAATCTGGATCAGTGTCAAAGTTTGCATCGACGTAACCCTTTACGACGAACTCTTTTCCACCTCCATAATCGAGAAAATTCCTTAGTCCACTAGTTACTAAGGATAACCATGACCGTTGTCCTGTGATCCATTCCTGGATCACACTTGTACCCCTTGACTGACTCATGGCTTGGCACACTTCAGGTGCGGTACAACATAGCATACTTTAGAGCCTATGTCTAAGCATAGGGGACGACCTTCCTCCTTTCTCTCTATTCTGCCGTGGTCAGGTCTTGAGTCTTACTCAATACTCACATGTGTAATACAACCAAGAACTCCTTCTTTGCTGATCTATTTTGAATTCCTTCAAAATTTTGTCACGGTATGTATTCATTTGAAAGTACTATTAAGCGATTTTGATCTATCCTTATAGATCTTGATGCTCAATGTTCAAGTAGCTTAATCCAGGTTTTCCATTGAAAACACTCTTCAAATAACCCTATATGCTTTCCAGAAATTCTACATCATTTCTGATCAACAATATGTCAACAACATATACTCATCAGAAATTCTATAGTGCTCCCACTCACTTCTTTGGAAATACAAGTTTCTCATAAACTTTATATAAACCTAAAATCTTTGATCTACTCATCAAAGTGTACATTCCAACTCCGAGATGCTTACTCCAGTCCTTAGAAGGATTGCTGGAGCTTTGCATACTTATTAGCATCTTTCAGGATTGACAAAACCTTCTGGCTGTATCACATACAACCTTTCCTCAAGAAAATCGTCGAGGAAACAATGTTTTGACATCCTATCTGCACAATTTCATAAATAATGCAGTAATCGCTAACATAATTCCAACAGACTCTTAGCATCGCTACGAGTGAGAAAGTCTCATCGTAGTCAACTCCTTGAACTTGTCGGAAAACATATTAATGACAAGTCGTGCTTTCTTAATGGTGACATTTACCATCATTGTCCGTCTTCCTTTTAAAATCCATATGTACCTAACAGTCTTACGACCATAAAGTAGTTCTTCCAAAGTCTACACTTTGTTTTCATATATGGATCCTCTCTCGGATTATATGGCCTCGAGCCATTCATCGGAATCCGGGCCCACCATCGCTTCTCCATAGCTCGTAGGTTCATTGTTGTCTAGCAACATGACTTCCAAGACAGGATTACGTACCACTCTGAAGCAGAACGCATCCTTGTCGTCCTACGAGGTTTGGGAGTGACTTGATCCGAAGTCTCATGATCACTATCATAAGCTTCCACTTCAATTGGTGTAGGTGCCACAGGAACAATTCCTGTGCCTTGCTACACACTAGTTGAAGTGACGGTTCAATAACCTGATCAAGTCTCCACCATCCTCCCACTCAATTCTTTCGAGAGAAACTTTTCCTCGAGAAAGGACCCGATTTGAGAAACAATCCCTATTGCTTTCGGATCTGAGACAGGAGGTATACCCAACTGTTTTGGGTGTCTATGAAGATGCATTTATCCGCTTTGGGTTTGTGCTTATCAGCCTGAAACCTTTTCACATAAGCATCGTAGCCCCAAACTTTTAAGAAACAACAACTTAGGTTTCACTAAACCATAGTCCATACGGTGTCGTCTCAACGGATTTGTGTGGTTCCCTATTTAAAGTGAATGCGGTTGTCTCTAATGCCTAACCCATGAACGATAGTGGTAATTCGATAAGAGACATCATGGTATGCATCATATCCAATAGGGTGCAGTTATGATGTTCGGACATACCATCACACTATGGTGTTCCAGGCGGTACTAGTCGTGAAACAATTTCCACAATGTCTCAATTGTGTACCAAACTCGCAACTCAGATATTCATCTCTATGATCATATCATAGATATTTTATCCTCTTGTCACGACGATATTCAACTTCATTCTGAAATTACTTGAACCATTCAATAATTAAGTAAATATGCTCAGTATCTACTCAAATCATCTGTGAAGTTAGAGCATAACGATATCCACTGCGTGTCTCAGCACTCATTGGACTGCACACATCATAATGTGTTACTTCCAACAAGTTGCTTTCTTGTTCCATTTTACTGAAACCGAAGCTTTCAGTCATCTTGCCCATATGGTATGATCTGCATGTCTCAAGCGATTCAAAATCAAGTGAGGTCAAACGGTCCATCTGCATGGAGTTTCTTCATGCGTATATACCAATAGACATGGTTCACATGTCTCAATCTTTTCAGAAATGAGTGAGTTCAAAGATCCATCAACATGGAGCTTCTTCATGCGTTTTATACCAATATGACTTACATGGCAGTGCCACAAGTAGGTGGTACTATCATTACTATCTTATATCTTTTGGCATGAACATGTGTATCACTATGATCGAGATTCAATAAACCATTCATTTTAGGTGCAAGACCATTGAAGGTATTATTCAAATAAATAGAGTAACATTTATTCTCCTTAAATGAATAACCGTATTGCGATAGACATAATCCAATCATGTCTATGCTCAACGCAAACACCAAATAACAGTTATTTAGGTTTAACACCAATCCCGATGGTAGAGGGAGCGTGCGATGCTTGATCACATCAACCTTGGAAACATTTCCAACACATCTCGTTAGCTCACCTTTAGCTAGTATCCGTTTATTCCGTAGCTTTTATTTCGAGTTACTAACACTTAGCAATCGAACCGGTATCTAATACCCTGATGCTACTAGGAGTACTAGTAAAGTACACATTCACATAATGTATATCCAATATACTTCTATCGACAGCCTTCTCATCTACCAAGTATCTAGGGTAATTCTGCTTCAGTGGCTGTTCCCCCTATCACAGAAGCATTCAGTCTCGGGTTTGGGTTCAACCTTGGGTTTCTCCACTAGAGCAGCAGCTGATTTGCCGTTTCATGAAGTATCCCTTCTTGCCCTTGCCCTTCTTGAAACTAGTGGTTTCACTAACCATCAACAATTGATGCTCCTGCTTGATTTCTACTTTCGCGGTGTCAAACATCGCGAATATTTCAAGGATCATCATATCTATCCCTGATATGTTATAGTTCATCACGAAGCTCTAGCAGCTTGGTGGCAATGACTTTGGAGAAACATCACTATCTTATCTGGAAGATCAACTCCCACTCGATTCAAGTGATTGTTGTACTCAGACAATCGGAGCACAATGTCAACGATTGAGCTTTTCTCCCTTAGTTTGCAGGCCAAGAAAATCGTTGGAGGTCTTATACCTTTTGACGTGGGCACGAGCCTGAAAATCCCAATTTCAGCTCTCGAAACATCTCATATGTTCCGCGACATTTCAAAAGGTCTTCGGTGCCTCAATTCTAAACCATTTAACATTACCGAACTATCATGTAGTCATCAAAACGTGCATGTCAGATGTTCGTAACATCCACAGACCACGTTCGAGGTCCAGCACACCGAGCAGTGCATTAAGGACGCAAGCCTTGTACTGTCCGCATAATTGCTACTATCAACTTTCAACTATATTTTTTCTAGGAACATATCTAAAATAGTAGAACTAAAGCGCGAGCTACGACATAATTTGCAAAATCTTTTTGACTATGTTCAGGATAATTAAGTTCATCTTATGAACTCCCACTCAGATAGACATCCCTCTAGTCATCTAAGTGATTACATGATCCGAGTCAACTAGGCCGTGTCCGATCATCACGTGAGACGGACTAGTCAACGTCGGTGAACATCTTCATGTTGATCGTATCTACCATACGACTCATGCTCGACCTTTCGGTCTTCTGTGTTCCGAGGCCATGTCTGTACATGCTAGGCTCGTCAAGTTAACCCTAAGTGTTTTGCATGTGTAAAACTGTCTTACACCCGTTGTATGTGAACGTAAGGATCTATCACACCCGATCATCACGTGGTGCTTCGAAACGACGAACTGTAGCAACGGTGCACAGTTAGGGGAGAACACATTCTTGAAATTGTTTATGAGGGATCATCTTATTTACTACCGTCGTTCTAAGCAAATAAGATGTATAAACATGATAAACATCACATGCAATCAAATAGTGACATGATATGGCCATCATCACTTTGCTCCTTTTGATCTCCATCTTCGGGGCTCCATGATCATCGTTGTCACCGGCATGACACCATGATCTTCATCATCATGATCTCCATCATCGTGTCTTCATGAAGTTGTCACGTCAACTATTACTTCTACTACTATGGCTAACGGTTAGCAATAAAGTAAAGTAATTACATGACGTTTATGTTGACACGCAGGTCATAAATAAATTAAAGACAACTCCTATGGCTCCTGCCGGTTGTCATACTCATCGACATGCAAGTCGTGATTCCTATTACAAGAACATGATCATCTCATACATCACATATATCATACATCACATCCTTTGGCCATATCACATCACAAGGCATACCCTGCAAAAACAAGTTAGACGTCCTCTAATTGTTGTTGCATGTTTTACGTGGCTGCTATGGGTTTCTAGCAAGAACGTTTCTTACCTACGCAAAACCACAACGTGATATGCCAATTGCTATTTACCCTTCATAAGGACCCTTTTCATCGAATCCGATCCGACTAAAGTGGGAGAGACAGACACCCGCCAGCCACCTTATGCAACTAGTGCATGTCTGTCGGTGGAACCGGTCTCACGTAAGAGTACGTGTAAGGTTGGTCCGGGCCGCTTCATCCCACAATGCCGCCGAATCAAGATTGACTAGTAACGGTAAGCATATTGAACAAAATCAACGCCCACAACTACTTTGTGTTCTACTCGTGCAAAGAATCTACGCAATAGACCTAGCTCATGATGCCACTGTTGGGGAACGTAGCAGAAATTCAAAATTTTCCTACGTATCACCAAGATCTATCTATGGAGAGACCAGCAACGAGGGGAAAGAGAGTGCATCTACATACCCTTGTAGATCGCTAAGCGGAAGCGTTCAAGTGAACGGGGTTGATGGAGTCATACTCGTCGTGATTCAAATCACCGATGACCAAGTGCCGAACGCACGGCACCTCCGCGTTCAACACACGTACAGCCCGGTGACGTCTCCCAAGCCTTGATCCAGCAAGGAGAGAGGGAGAGGTTGAGGAAGACTCCATCCAGCAGCAGCACAACGGCGTGGTGATGATGGAGGAGCGTGGCAATCCTGCAGGGCTTCGCTAAGCACCACAGAAGAGGAGGAAGAAGAGACGCAGGGCTGCACCAACGAGAGATCGAATCACATGTATGTTTGGGCAGCCCCTAGGCCTCATATATATAGGGGCAAGGGGGGAGGGGAGGCGCCCTAGGGTTTCCCCTAAGGGGGGCGGCGGCCAAGGGGGAAAGGAGTGCCTCCCAAGTCAAGTGGAGGCCCTTCCCCTTAGGGTTTCCCCTCTCCATGCGCATGGGCCTTGGGGGGGCTGGTTCCCCTGGCCCATTAAGGCTAGGGCGCCCCTTTACAGCCCATGCTGCTGTATTGGACGTGGTGGAACAATCTCCGGACCTCCGGACCCCTCCGGAGTCCTCAGGAACCTTCTAGAAGCTTCCCGGTACAATACCGAAAAACCCGAACTTTTCCCGAAACCCGAACAACAACTTTCCATATATAAATCTTTACCTCCGGACCATTCCGGAACTCCTCGTGACGTCCGGGATCTCATCCGGGACTCCGAACAACATTCGGTAACCACATACAAGCTTCCTTTATAACCCTAGCGTCATCGAACCTTAAGTGTGTAGACCCTACGGGTTCGGGAGACATGCAGACATGACCGAGATGTTCTCCGGTCAATAACCAATAGCGGGATCTGGATACCCATGTTGGCTCCCACATGTTCCACGATGATCTCATCGGATGAACCACGATGTCAAGGACTTAATCAATCCCGTATACAATTCCCTTTGTCTATCGGTACGATACTTGCCCGAGATTCGATCGTCGGTATCCCGATACCTTGTTCAATCTCGTTACCGGCAAGTCTCTTTTACTCGTTCCGTAGTACATCATCCCGTGATCAACTCCTTGATCACACTGTGCACATTATGATGATGTCCTACCGAGTGGGCCCAGAGACACCTCTCCGTTTACACGGAGTGACAAATCCCAGTCTCGATTCGTGCCACCCAACAGACACTTTCGGAGATACCCGTAGTGTACCTTTATAGCCACCCAGTTACGTTGTGACGTTTGGCACACCCAAAGCATTCCTACGGTATCCGGGAGTTGCACAATCTCATGGTCTAAGGAAACGATACTTGACATTAGAAAAGCTTTAGCATACGAACTACATGATCTTGTGCTAGGCTTAGGATTGGGTCTTGTCCATCACATCATTCTTCTAATGATGTGATCCCGTTATCAATGACATCCAATGTCCATGGTTAGGAAACCGTAACCATCTATTGATCAACGAGCTAGTCAACTAGAGGCTTACTAGGGACATGGTGTTGTCTACGTATCCACACATGTATCTGAGTTTCCTATCAATACAATTCTAGCATGGATAATAAACGATTATCATGAACAAGGAAATATAATAATAACCTATTTATTATTGCCTCTAGGGCATATTTCCAACAGTCTCCCACTTGCACTAGAGTCAATAATAGCAGAGGGTTGTTGTAGCTTAATTACCCGGGCGTCACAAGAAGCAAGCTGATTATGCCGGCCTTTTTACTTGTGCTATTGGGGGCTTCCCTTTTAGGTATTTAGGTCTTCCCCTGCATTATAAAAAACTTTGCAATGCTAACTTGATGCCAGCGAAAGAAAAAGTAGAGAAAGGAGCTGCAGCGTGGCAGGAGGGTCTTTTATCTATGGGTGGTAGGCTTATCCGCACTAAAACTTGCTTGAGTAACATCATTGGTCATTTACTTAACTTTTTCCGTCTACTAAAGGGAGTAGGCAAAAGAATCGATTCCTTTCGAGCTCGGGTTCTTTGGCAAGAGAAAGAGGGGGTTAGGAAGTTTTATCTAGTTAACTGGGTTGATGTTTGTCAACCTAGAGACCAAGGGGGTTGGGTGTTACTAATCTAGATATCAGGAATATTAGTCTTTTGTGTAAATGGCTCTGGAGACTTGAGAATGAAGATGGGGATTGGCAGAAGATGGTTAGAGCAAAGTATTTGAAGAGGAAAACTTTGTCTCAATGTGAGTCATCTCCTGCCAACTCTCATTTCTGGAATGGTATCATGAGTGTTAAAGATATCTTTTATAACTGTTGTCAGAGAATTGTTGGAGATGGGTGTAAAACTAGGTTTTGGGAAGATGCTTGGATCCACAACAAGCCTCTCTGTCAACTTTTTCCTCGCTTGTACAAACTTACTTTCCATCAGAACATTACAGTTGCTAAAGCATTTGAACAAGATTTTAACTGCATTAGATTTAGGAGATGTTTACATGGGGAGACATTGGATATGTGGAATAAACTCTAGATATGTGCAGTCAGGTTGTTCTGAGTGAGGAACTTGACAAAGTCAAATGGCTTTTGACCAGCTCTGGTCAGTTCTCTGTTAAATCTCTTTATCAATATATTATTGCTAGGAGAGTAGTGTTCCCTTTTAAGTTTCTGTGGAAACTGAAGGTACCTTTGAAAATTAAGGCTTTTATTTGGTTAGTTCTCAAAGGGAGGATTCTGACCAATGAATGTATTGACCATTTGTTTTTCGCTTGCTCTTTTGCTCTGTTTCTTTGGAATGTAGTTGGGAGTGCTTTGGGAAATCCCCAAACACCCCTGTCATTCTTTAACTTTTGCCAGAATTGGCTTTCTAAGTATACTAGGAAAGATAGAGTGGTTATAGCTACACTAGTGCAGAACCGGGCAATAACACCGGTTCGTAAGGCCCTTTAGTGCCGGTTTAGGAACCGGCACTAAAGTTTGGGCACTAAAGCCCCCCCCCTTTAGTACCGGTTCAGCACGAACCGGTGCTAAAGGGAAACCACGTGGCACGAGCCAGCTCCGGGGGCCGGGAGACCTTTAGTACCGGTTGGTAACACCAACCGGTACTAAAATGTTTGGGGGGGGGTTTGGTTTTATGATTTCTTTTTCATTTAATTTTGTGTTTTCCATTTTAATTCTTTTTCGTTTCACCGCAGATATATATATATAATAACTCATGCATGCTCGCATCATACATCATCATATATAATAACAAGTCCTACTAGCTAATTAATCAAGCATCGTCATACAACTTCTACTCGTTATTAATAATAAGTCATACGATCATCATCCTCATAGTCATCGAACCCAACCCTACATAATTGTTCTTAGCACATGATCATCAAGTATCAGGTAGGATCGGACCTAAACACACTTAAGGTAAAATAGCATAAAACAATATAGACCCTGACTCTCCATTATGAAGAATGGAGATCATCCTGTCTCCAATTCTTGCGCCTCGCTTCCTTTTGCTTCCAAGAAGCTCCTTACGACTGTCCATACATTTTTTCCATCCTTTGACTGTCATGTCTCCACTTCTTTTAGAAATCCGGTATGGAACGTTGAGATTCGTAGGATGACCTGGATATATGTTCAAAACATGAACGCTGCCGCCATTCTGATACATCAAATGAGGCACACAATCCTCTGGGATAAGCTGTTGAAAAACATAGTAATAACTTCGTAGTTAGCAATGATCGATGTACTAGTTTTAGAAGTATGCAAAAAGATGCACGGATGTCGTAATAGTAAAAAAACTTACCAGGGTATCTCCATGGTAGTTACCGTAGTTCAACACGTGCACTAGTGGCACGTATTCACCATAATGTTGAGGAGTTCGACTGTAGATATTGTAATTCTCAATATCATTACAAAATCCAACCAGATGAGTTTTCTCCTTGTAAGTTAACTCAGAGCCATCGGTGTACTAAGTTCTATCTACCATCTTCTGCACATTCTTTGATACTTCAAAATAAGCTGTCAATGGAAATAAGCTGTCAACTATTTTGAAATGAACAATATAAGTTCTATTAATAATTAACTATGTTCGAGAAACTCACATGGCGGTAGAACTGGAGGAGTATCAACAAGGACCCAAATGTCCATATTGTCTTGCTCGATTTCAGGATCACCAAGATCCATGGTGACAAGCATACCCTCATCAAAACCATACAATTTGCAAAATCCTTCCCAATTTTTGCAACCAAAATGGGTTACGCTCTCAGCATTATACAACTTTACTTCAAAATCCACATCATGATGGGTCCTTACGTGAATTTTCTTCGTTTCAAAATTTTCATGGTCTTCAAAATCCATCCTCTCCAAGACATAGCGTCTTGCATGGCATGGGATCAACTATACTCGAATTGTAAAAGATGAAAATTACACGTTGAAATAGTTGAAGTCATGCTTAATTATGAAAAAAAAACACTTGTCGTCGTTGCGTACCGTTTCAACTTCGAAGGTCTCCTTGAGCTTAATGCTGAAGTGCCGACCATCGTCCAGGTGAGGCCTGTCGCACTCACCTCGATCGTCATGGCACCAGTCGCACTCCCCCGAGAGACTTTCGTCGTCCGATGATGACATTTCCTATACGTTCATAATTCAATGACTAAATTAGATCATTATTATTCAACTAATCATATGCATATGCGTTGCAAATAGTGCTCTCCAATTTGAGCATTCAATAAGAAAAATCAAATCGCAAAATTATTCAATTTGAGCATATATAGTCCACGTCGATGCGGGAATAATTGCTTTAACTAAAAAAATAAACTAGTTCTATTAAACACCTATATGTAGCCAAATATATATTCATCTAACATTTGACATTAATATATCTAACTATATATTCACCTATATGTAGCCAAACTTTTCTATCTAATTCATCTAACATTCGACATTAATCTAACATTTATATAAACTCAAAATATATAAAAAATTAAATAAACAAAAAAACTCATTAACAAATAATATTTTAATTAGATCATCAAATCTCAGATACCTAAATTTTCTTACTAAAAATAAACTAGTTATATTAATTATTGAACCAGTTCTAATCTCATATACCTAATTTTTTTTACTAAAAATAAACTAGTTATATTAATTATTCAACTAGTTCAAATCTCATATACCTAAATAAACTAGTTCGACAATTTTCTTACTAAAAATAAACTAGTTATATTAATTAGTCAACTAGTTCAAGCTCACATATACCTTTCTATTTAATATCTAATTAAATTTTCTAAAAAACAGAAAACAGAAAACAGAAAATAAGTAAAAAATGTGTGTGTGTGTATGCGTGTGTGTGTGTATGTGTGTGTATGTGTGTATATATGTGTGTGTCGTGTACGTATATACGTATATACACTGCAGTGCGCGGCCTCGTACGCCGCCCCGTACGTACGAGCGGGGGCGCCGGCGTACGGGGCGGGGGCGGCGGCGTACGTACGGGCCGGGTGCGCGCGCGGCGCGGGTACGCGAGAGAGCGAGAGTACGTACGGACCGCAGCGCGACGACGGCGGACGGCGGGCGACGACGGGCGGCGGGCGACGGGCGGCGGGCGGACGACGGGCGACGGGCGCGGCGGGCGGCGACGACGGGCGACGGGCGCGGCGGGAGGCGACGACAGGCGACGGGCGCGGCGGGCGGCGACGACGGGCGACGGGCGCGGCGGGCGGCGACGACGGGCGACGGGCGCGGCGGGCGGACGACGGGCGACGGCGCGCGAGAGGTTGGAGACGAAGAAGTGGGGAGATGTAACTGAATTTACGTAAGTGCTGTATATATATGAGAGGCCTTTAGTACCCGTTGGTGGCTCCAACCGATACTAAAGGCCAACTTTGGCCAGGCCAGGAGGCGGGAAGAGCAGGCCTTTAGTACCGGTTGGTGGCTCCAACCGGTACTAAAGGGTGGTCTTTAGTACCGGTTGGAGCCACCAACCGGTACTAAAGGCCTCGCGGTATCTGCACAAAGTTTAGTCCCACCTCGCCGGGCGAAGGGCAGCCGCACTTGTTTATAAACCCAGCCGCGGATGCCCTTTCGAACTCCTCTGTATAGCAGGCTTGTTGGCCTAAACTCTGCGCGCTGCCCTGTGAGTCTGCTGGGCCTATAAGGCCTGTAATTGCACGCCCGTGGCCTAGCAGGCCCACAGGGCAGCGCCCCAAATTTTTTTATTTGTTTTTCTTTTCTGCTTTATTTTCTTCTATTTGTTTTTCTTTTCTGCTTTATTTTCTTCTATTTGTTTTTCTTTTCTGCTTTATTTTCTTCTATTTATTTCTGCGTAGTTTTTTGTATAATTTTCTCCATTCTGTTATATTTATTTGTGAGTAGTTTTTCATCTAGTTTGCCAAAATTCAACATTTTCAAAGTTCATTTTATAGTGATTTTTAATTTCACGGTCATTTTGTGAACGATTGAAAAATAGCAAATGCATTTTTTTCTTTTCTGCTTTAATTTTTCTTCTATTTATTTCTGAGTAGTTTTTTAATTTCACAATCATTTTGTGAACGATTGAAAAATAGCAAATACCAAAGTTATAAAAAAAGAAATGCCGACGTGTAGTGTAATAAGTCCGGAGTTGTCATAAGTTATTAAAAATAAAAAAGACGTGCAATGCTTCGTTAATTTGCTTCAAGCCTTTCGGAATAGTGTAAACTGGACTGCGTGTAGCTCCGTGCAATCTACCATATTCCTGAAGGCTTGAAGCTAAGCAACGTGAGCATTGAGCCTCTTCTTCATCGTCTCTGCACTCAGGGCTTATAAACCGCTCCTAGTCCCTCTATCTTGGCGAGGTGGGACTAAAAAAGAGCCTGTAGTACTGGTCACCCTTTAGTACCGGTTGGAGCCACCAACCGGTACTAAAGGTGGTGCTATGCCTGCACAAAATTTAGTGTCGTTTAGTTCAAAACAAATCATTGAATGCATGAAAAATAGCAAATGAAGGCAGAAATGGTTAAAGTTGATGGCGTCGCTTTGAATGGTGCATACTGAATGCACAAAAATTCTGGAGTTGTAATAAGTTTAAAAAAATGAAATGCCTTTGTAACAGATGAGTTTAATTTCGTCAGAAACCTGAATATTTCGAAAGAGATTGTCCAGTTTGTAAACGAAGTGCATCCAGTTTTAGCCGTAAGCCTCTCTACTTTCTTGCACATGCTATGTGGGTGAAATGATGATACCATGCCAAGTTTCAACTTTTTCAGAGTTCATTTGTAGTGCTTTTCAATTTCCAGGTCATTTAGTTCTCAAAACAAATCATTGAATGCATGAAAAATAGCAAATGAAGGCAGAAATGGTTGAAAGTTGACGGCGTCGCTTTGAATGGTGCATACTAAACGCAAAAAATATAAGAGCATTTACATCATGATCTTATATTTCTTTACAGTCTACATTGTCAATATGATCTTATAACATAAAAAATACTTTGATCATCAATGATCTTTGTGTGTACAATCTGAATTGTCAATATGAGTCATCAACGATTTATAAACCGACGAAGACTCATATTGCAGCCACAAATTCTACACATAGAGTTCAATGAAGACCAAGTGCTTGTGATAGTTTGAGAAATAACATATTTAAGGTGGTAAAAGGCTTGTTAGGGGGGCGAGGTGGGACTAAAAACAGCCTGCCACAATGTCATTAGTACCGGTTCGTGGTCCGAACCGGCACTAAATGGTGATGGTGGGGCCATAGCCTGACCGCGGGCTGACACAACCTCTTTAGTGCCGGTTCGTGGCACGAACCCGGTACTAAAGGTTCTCCACGAACCGGTGCTATTGATCGCCGCCACGAACCGGCACTAGTGTACACATTAGTGCCGGCTATAATTCAAACCGGCACTATTGTGCTTCACAAAAGACCCTTTTTCTACTAGTGCTATTGGCACGGCTGCTTTATTGTGGTCGATCTGGAAAGCAAGAAATAAATCTTGCTTTCAAAGTTCTTTACCTAAAGATCCTACTGATATTATCTTCTCCTTATGTTCTGTGTTGGATTTTTGGAGTGTGCTACATAAAAGAGGAGTGCAAAAAACTCTTAAGGAAGTGACCAAGAGGTTAGCGCAGATAGTGAGGGACGTCTTCAAGCGTGCTTACGGCTGGGGCCCTGCTGTACGGAGGCTCTGTTGATCAAGTGGTGATAGATGTAGCATTTGCGATGATCTCTCTTGTTCTTTTGCCATAGCACCCTGTAAGTGCAGAGTTTGGTATCTCAATTTGTAGGGGTTTATTTCCCTGATGCAAAATGTTAAGCAAAAAATGTAGTGACGGTGCTTTGGAGCGGTCTTTTGTTGTAGCATCCTGTAGGTGCAATTGAAGTGCCTCAAGATGTAGAAGTAGTTTTTTCCTGATGCATATGTTAGGCATCGAAAAAGTTAAGTTTGTATGGAACTTGATTTGTATGCTGTGACTCCATTTTCGTAATGAAAATGGGGGCCGTGTGGCCCCTCTGATGAAAAAAAAGTGTGGGAGTGTTCCGTGAACGCCCGTATGCACTCAGAGTCATTGTCCTAGTGCCAAAGCTTTATTTGTGCATCAGATGATGACAACACATAGGGCTTGGTAGGATGAATGTCCATTGCTTCAAGGAATCTATCATGAGCACGGAAACTATGGACTTCCTGCACTTCTGTTTTATAGTTGTACACATTTAATAAGACAACCTGCAGTGAGGGTGGTCATCTTGTTAACATCAGGTTTCTACGCAAGATACTTGGTTGTGTCAAAAAGGAAACCAGATATCATATGGGAAATGATTATAATCAACCGGCCGATCTGGCGCGAGGCATCTGCCACCTCGCGTGGCCTGCTTAACCACGCACGTCTCTCCCCCTCATCCTTTTTTGCAACAGTAATGTTGTTTCAGTATGATGGCAGCGAACGATGACTGCACAAGTGCGCGATGCGACCGGAGATGTGTTGTAGTTTTTGCAACATGTGTCTTGTTTCAGAAAATTAGATGCGGCAAAGATGTTGCTGCAATTTTTGTAATAAGGATTTTGTTGCAGTAAATTACAGAGGAAGAGATTACACAATATGGGTCTTGTTGCAGAAAATTAGAGAAAAGAAAGTTTTGCAACAAGACCCTTGTTGCAGGAAATTATACAAGAGAAGATTTTTGCAACAAAGGCCTTGTTGCAAGAGAAATGGAAACGTGTCCCACGTGACATGTGCCCCTGACTCCCCTCAAAATTTTATGGAACAACGTCAATGTTGCAGAACTTTCTCCTGTAACATAAGCTATGTTGCAAAAAAGTGAAGACAAATTTTTTTCCAAAAAACTTCAATTGTAAAAAAAATCTGCAACAAGACCACATTTGTAAAAAAAATCTTCAACACAAACCGTGTTTCAGAAAGATAAATAACGGTCCCGATGTTTTGCAACAAGCATCCTGTTGCTGGACGTGTTCTGCAACACTGCTCGTGGGTGGGTAGATTGGATGAACATCCTCCCGTCCATCCAGCGGCCAGCGAGGCGGCGGATGTTTTCCAGTCATTCGCCGGCGGACGCGTAGCGTGGCGCCATATCATATCATGCCTGATGATGCCGTGACTTCAATCAGAGCCAGAAATTTCTACCAGTAAATTCAAGTGAGCCCTTTGTGTTAGTCCAGTGCAAATAAAAGCATGGTACGTTTGTCAATACAAAATGAGCTTTGGTGATGACCCAGCTATACCCAAAATAAGTGACGGGTTTTAAGGCTGCCCAGAATGTCACAGCCCTAGTTTAGTCTTTGCTTGTCCTTGCATGATCACCATAGCATCATGTTTAAATTCCAAAGAAATTTGAAATGGGGATTGTTTAAACCCTAGCATTAAGGAATCCAACTAGGTTCAACTAAAATATTTTCAGTAAATTCAAATGGCTTTCAAAAATGTTCATCATTTATGGAAAATACTGTAAACAGTAACCAGAGGTGATGCACATTTTTCCATGACCATTTGGGCTCTGAATTAAATCTTATTCTATTTGCATTTGGGCATTTAAATGCTACTAATTATTTTTAAATGTCCAAATAATCCTAAACTAAAATGTTCCATGTTGTTTATATCCTAAACAGTGGGCATGAGCAGTTTGGTGATTTTTGAAGATGCCTAAGCATTTTTAGAAAAGCCACAAACCTACAGAAATAATAGAAAATAGAAAATAAAAGGAAAAAGCACTTACCTGGCCAAACCCACGCCCCGGCCCACCTGGCGGCCCAGCACTGTGCTGGCCCGTGCCAGCCAGCTGCTTCGTCCCCGCCAGGCAGGCAGGGAGGTGACGCCGACGAGCGCGAGCTCGCCACGGCGCCACCTGCTTGCCGCTTCGCCGCTGGACGGGCTGCACGACCTCCACGTCGTGCCCCCGACTCCTTGGACACGTCCACTCTTCCCCTGCCTCTCTCCCTCGTTCCCCTCCGCCATGGCCGAAGCAGCCGCCGCCGTCCCGCCGCCGTAGCCGTAGCCACCGTCCTCTCTGCGCCGCCCGACCGTGTCCACGAGCTCCACCACCCTCCTCTCCGTCGAGCAGGCCGAGCCCCGAGCGCTCGCGTGCCTCGAAGCCACCACATCGACCTCGCCCGACTCCGCCACCGCCGCAGATCCCCTTCACCGTCACCGTTGCAGCAGGCCGTCCCCGACCTCGCCGTCAGCTTCGTCGCAACCGCTGTGAGCCTGGCTACCTCCCCACCCTCTCTGTTCCCTCTCTCGAGCCCCGTAGCGACTGCACGTAGCTCACCCGCACGCGTCGCCACGGAGCTCGTCGCCGACGAGGCTCCGGCCACCCAACGGCCGCGCCACCTTGTCCACTAGCCCTACCGCACCCCCAGGAGCTCAACGCACTAACCCACGCGCCTCACCATGCCCCCTAGCGACGAGTCCAAGCTCACCCGAGCTCCGGCCGCCGCCAAACTCGTCGCCGGCGTCGTTTCCGGCGACCCCGAGGCCAGCCACCACCACCACTCGATGCGGTTCACTTCCCGCATCACGTAGACGTGCTCCGCCGTCGATTTGGTCGCCGGAGCGCGAAACTGCACTCCCTCCGCCGCGTCTCGCCATGCCGGCGGCTAAACGCCGGCAGGTTTGACCCGTTGACCTTGACAGGTGGGCCCAGGTTGACCCTCCTGGGACTATGACAGGTGGGCCCCGCCCGCTAACTAATCCAGGATTAGGATTAATCTAATTTAGTTAAACTAATGGCCCTGACACGCGGGTCCCACAGGTCAGGTTGACCTGGACCTGGCGTGTTGACCTGCTGATGTCACCCTGTTGTCATGCTGACGCAATAAACTAATTTCTGGATTTAATTTAATTCAGAAATTCCAGAAAATGTCCAAAACTTCTAAAATTCATAGAAAATAAACTATAGCTCAGAATGAAATAAGTTATATATGAAAAATTATCAGAAAAATTCAAGGAATCCATATGTACCATTTTCATGCATGTTTGAACAATGTTTGTCCTCTGTTTTGGACAAAACAAATAAAGGGCATTTAAATAATCATATATGGAGTTGGAATTTGAATCACGTATTCAAACCAACTTCATTTAAATCATAGCTAGATGCATTAGCTCAAATCACAGCATATTGCCATGTCATGATCATGCATCATATTGTGGCATTGCATTGATTGTGTTCTTTCTCAGCTGCCGGTGTTTGTCCCCTCTCGATAGACGTGGTTTCGACGATGTGATCGATGACACCGATGAAGAGCTATACTATCTTCAGAAGTGCCAGGCAAGCAAAACCCCCTTGTTCATCCCGATACAATCCCACTCTCTCGCTCCTGCTCTCTTTTACTGCATTAGGACAACAACGATTCAACTGTTATGTGCTGCGGTAGTTGAACCCCTTTCCTCTGCATGACCTGTCATTGCCACAGTAAATAGATGAAACCCACTAGCATGAGTAGGAGTTGTTTGAGCCCTGATGTGCCTACTCATTCATGCTTGTTGTCATGCCTGCTACTGCTTAGAGTTGATTTGGGTCTGATTCATCGGGAATGAATTGGAATGTGGTGAACATGTCCTACTGTTGAGAGCTAAGTCTGTGAACACGATTTGGTAAAGGTAGCGGTGAGAGGCCATGTAGGAGTACATGGTGGGTTGTCTCATTGCAGCCGTCCTCAGGAACTGAGTTCTGTGTTTGTGATCCATGAACAATTACTACCATGCATTGGAATGCTTAAGTGCCCCTCTCGACTTATTAATCAACTTGATCTCTGTCCAGGAGTTGCAACTAGTTTCTGGTGTTTGTAGGTAATGTTAGTAGTCTACCAAGTGGCACCCGGTACAGGTGGGCTTGGGACAGACTAGGCACAGTGGCACGGTGTACCAAGCGTAGATCTACCCGTTGAGGTGGGCTTGGGAACCCTGCACACATCGTTTGGGGCCGTGAGTGACACCCCGGCCGGATCTCCTTGCGGATGGAACCCGAATAGGCGATAAACCTGGACGAGAGACTTGCGTGGTTAGTCAGGTCGTGGCCGACTCCCTCGCCCGGCTTCCGCTTGAAGGTTGCCGAGGTACATGACGTGTACAGGGCGATAAGTGGCGAGAGCGTGTGTGAAGAAGTACACCCCTGCAGGGTTATCATTATCTATTCGAATAGCCGGATTCCTCGGATATGGAAACTTGGACCCCTTGCATAGTTCATAGACAAGTGAAAGTGGATACTCTAAAATGCGCAAGATAAGCGTGAGTGCTATGGATGGCGTCCCCGTAGGGAGACGGGAGCGGATCCATAGTGGTGTATTGATATGGTGAATATGTGGACTCGTGTGCGCCACCTCAAAAGAGTTACTTGCAATCGTAGTTCAGGATAGCCATCGAGTCAAAGCTGGCTTGCTGCAGTTAAACTCCACTACCCCCTTTGTTGATACCGATGCATATGTAGATAGTTCTGATGTAAGTCTTGCTGAGTACATTTGTACTCACGTTTGCCTATTTTATGTTTTGCAGAGAGACTTCAGTCTCGCTAGTAGTTCCGCGTGGACTTCGACGTTTAGCTTGTTACCTCAGCTACGATCTTGTGCCCTCGGCAGGATCCGGTAGATAGTCAGGCTTCTCAGCCTTTTTCATTTGTAGATGTCTGTACTCAGACATGTTAAGCTTCCGCATGTGTTTGACTTGTATGCTCTGAATGTTGGGTCATGAGACCCATGTTTGTAATATCTCGCTCCTCGGAGCCTAATGAATAAATACTTTGAGTCGTAGAGTTATGTTGTGATGCCATGTTGTATTTACACATATCGAGCATATTGTGTGTATGATTGAAATGCTTGCTATGTGTGGGATCCGACAATCTGGTTGTTTATCCTTGGCAGCCTATCATATGGGGAAATGTAGTCTAGTGCTTCTTGAGCGATAGTAGTCCGCTACAGCCCGGTTCACCGGAGTCCTGCTAGCCCAGCACTACTGCTCGGAACACTTGACTGGCCGGCATGTGATTCACTTCGCTCCTTTGTCTGTCCCTTCGGGGAAATGTCACGCGGTGACATCCGGAGTCCTGCCTAGCCTGCTACAGCCCGGGTTACCGGAGTCCTGTTAGCCCAGTGCTACAGCCCGGATTCACACGTTGATGACCGACATGCTCGATGTGACCCACGTATGCCTGTCCTCATAGGTTAGCGCCGCTTTGGGTTCACGACTAGCCATGTCGGCCCGGGTTCTCTGTCATATGGATGCTAGCGACACTATCATATACGTGAGCCAAAAGACGCAAACGGTCCCGGGCCAGGTAAGGTGGCACCCGTGGGAGTACCGTGCGTGAGGCCGCAAAGTGATATGATGTGTTACATGCTGGATCGATGTGGCTTAGGATCGAGGTCCTGACAGCTTTGGTATCAGAGCCTGACTGCATGTAGGATTACCAAGCCAAACTGGTCGAAGTTGAGTCTAGAAATGCTTTAGTTATATAAGGGAATTGATTGGGGAAGGGAACGTAAGGCTCTTTTTACTCCTTATACCTCATGGCCTTCTGATCTGAGTCAACCTCTTCCTTTCTACGGGGATTAAGAACTAGGCCTTCTCTTCTATCTCTCAGGATGACGTGTTACTAAACCGTAGTTGCCTAGGATTGCTGAGTTCAAGCCTCAATTCAGTTTCTACTACTTCCATATGTTCATAGCTGGCCCCAGAACCTTGATATGATGTTGTTAAGTGGCTATGCAAATTATTGTGAATGTCTCAAATCTTTTCTAAGCATTTACAGCCGTTATGCTGTCCGAGTCATCCCAGGTTTCTAAATAGTATGATGCATTTGTAAATCCCTTCTTCCCGTCCTCGATGTTCCTTTGGGCCAGATTAATCACACAAATTAGTGTGTTGAGGTACTCCGCTGCCTCGGCATATATGTTGGAGCTATTACTATGAACCTAGGTGTTTTAGGGAGTCACCTAGTAATCTAGCCTTGTTTGGTGTTCCCCGTGTGATGATTCTGGCCATCATTCTCGAAAGCATCTCGTGATGTTATTAGTTAGTAGGTATTCCATTCCTGGGTTCTTGAACCGAAGATTCACCCTACCTACCCCCTGTTGATAATGTTGCTAGTTCCTTTAGGATATTAGTAACTTTGCGATAGTCCTCGAGGGCCGTGGTATTTCCTTCTTCCAAATACTATGAACCGCTTTCGGCACAAGTTCCTCGCTGAACCGAAGGATCACAATCAGAGTACTCTTGAGGAGTTCTCCATTCATAACTGTGATTCTACCAGTTCTACCTTTCTGCATGGGTTATCTGGAAGAAACCTGTTGAACTTGATTCAACATACTAATCTATGCATCCACAACTCAGAAAGTTATATGTTCTTTGAGTTGTCTCTCCTTAGTTGTGTTCTGGCCCTCGTCTATCAATTGATAGTCAGGAGTGGTCGTGCATTCGTGTTCATCGATCCTAGTATTCTTGTGGTTCGTCAAGCCATTCTATTCTGGAATGACTAGGAGAAACAAACTCCAGTACCTCATCCATTTCTAGGATTGGGTCAAAGCAGTTGTATTCCGCGGATCAAAATGCCAATCCAGCTTTTGAATTCTGTTCTACCCTAAAGTATTACCCACTTTATGTCAGGAATGTCATGAGAATTGCACCTTCCCTTATGAATTCTTGACGTAGTGATACTTCTCGCTATCATCATTCGCTCCTCGGTTCCGTGTTATTGAAACTGGAATACCGACAAGTGAATCATGATGTGTGAAATCAATACTACTAGCAACCTCGTTGCTTGGTAGTAAATGGACGAAATTCTCATTCTTAGCGTGTTGGTTATAAATCATCACCCTAAGATTGATCGTGCTACCTAGTCCTTATTTCTGGTGCACCCTTCGATTGATGAGTTAGGATTGTGTCAATCCTTTATTATTTGATCATATCGTCTTGCCCTGAAAAGCAAGATTGATCTCGGGCTTAGTATCATATCGGTGGTTCGTGATTTTCCGAATATCTTCTCGGAAGTATTACCAGGTTGTCACCTGACCGTTATGTTGAGTTCGTGATCAAGTTGGTTTTCCAATAAACCACCCCTTCTCCAAGAATCTGTGTTGGATACCCCTGAGCTAGTTGGTTAAGCTGAACAACAACTTGGAGAGTTGGAAGATGGAAGCTTGTCTGGCTCAGTTCATCCCAAAGGGACATCCTTGTGTGTGTGTGTTGAAGAAAGATGATATCTTCATCAACTGGTCCTCGTGATCAGTTGTTGGACCTATTGTCTTACCCAATCATTGATTTGAGTATGGGCTATCGTCAAATCAAATCAGAACCAACGATGTTCGTAATGTTGTCTTACTCATGGTTGATCCCTCGGGTATACACCATTATATCTTTTGGTCCGACCAATGCTATCACCGTGTTCACATGATGGTGGAAGTCCAGTGATATGGAAATTTCGATGAGTTGTTGTTGAGCCCATCAGCAGCATTTTGTCTCCCCCATGACTCATGTTGAACATCAACTTAGTGTTGGAAACTTGTGTAAGCATTTTCTTCATGTCCCGTTCATGAAGTCTATGTTTGGATAAAAGAAGTGACTTCCTCTAGTTCATGTGCATTTGAAGCAAGTTGCCGCCGTGAATTTGAGAAAGTTTGTTTTTGCTTCCTCTGGTACCATCCCAAGTCATTCATGCATGTGCGAAGTATGCTATGGGTTGACAGGCTTGCAACCTTCATTCCATATCTATCCCTAGCACACCAAGCCACTGATTGATTTGTTCAAGGAAAAGAAGTCTATGCTTGGGATCTAATCCATGGACTTGCGTAAAGACTTCAAAATCCTTGATGATGGTTCCCAACCAGAACTCGGTAGTGTTTCGTTGTAAGACTACCAGGTGACCATGCTTGTCTGGGACAACGTGTTCACATGCATGTAGCAGAACCCGCTCATGTTTTGGAGCTTGCTATCGTAGTTCATTTCCCGAGAATCTCGCAACATCATCTCGTCGATTTGTGTTGCAAACTTTCACTTTTTCTTCTAGATTCGATGAGTCTGGAATATCCTGACACCAACCAGATCTGAATCTCAGGCAGATATGATGGTTGGAACATTCCCAACATTTGCGTCTTGTTTCCAGCTTGCGCCGCCTTGTGCCAACTTTCCATGGGCTGCCCTTCTCAGCAATTGCTGTCCAGGATCATCCTCAACGTGGTCCTGTCATGGGTCCCATCCATTTTCGATGATAAGCAAAAGTCATCCATTGCGTTGTCTTCAACAAGGTAGTCCGCATCATCCAACCTAGTCCGAGTATGCCATTTTTTTCGAGCTCTTTCAAACGATCAATCGTAAATTGCCTCAAGCTGGTGAAAAGAGTTCCAATGATCTATGGATCAAAAGTAATTCTTTTTGCCACTTAAGGGAATAGTTCTTCGAGTCACCTTCCCCGAGGTGTCCCATTATGGTATAATGGGCAACTTAACTCCTCGCTACTTTGAAACCCCCCCTCACCATCTAGATAAGCGTTGATTTGTTGCCTACCAATTTGAACCTTGGTCGTATGTTCCTCATCCATCATCTCTGATGTGTGTTTTGCGTCTCAGCTCCAGAGATGTTTCTACATCCCATTCGACGAGTTGATCCTGAGTGCTCGATCTTCGAGGAGATCGTTTCCTATAGAATTGCTTTCTGTCGCCATCGTGTTGGATGAAGATCTCGAAAGCAAGGACGTCAAGAGCAATTGGAATAATGAACCAACATCTTCGGGAACGGGAAATTGGATCATGAAGATCGTGTTAGCTTGTGCCCCCTCTGACCTCTTACCTCACGTCTTGAATCTCGGGACGAGATTCTTCTTTAGTGGGGGTGAGCTGTCACAGCCCCAGTTTAGTCTTTGCTTGTCCTTGCATGATCACCATATCATCATGTTTAAATTCCAAAGAAATTTGAAATGGGGATTGTTTAAACCCTAGCATTAAGGAATCCAACTAGGTTCAACTAAAATATTTTCAGTAAATCCAAATGGCTTTCAAAAATGTTCATCATTTATGGAAAATACTGTAAACAGTAACCAGAGGTGATGCACATTTTCCATGACCATTTGGGCTCTGAATTAAATCTTATTCTATTTGTATTTGGGCATTTAAATGCTACTAATTATTTTTAAATGTCCAAATAATCCTAAACTAAAATGTTCCATGTTGTTTATATCCTAAACAGTGGGCATGAGCAGTTTGGTGATTTTTGAAGATGCCTAAGCATTTTTAGAAAAGCCACAAACCTACAGAAATAATAGAAAACAGAAAATAAAAGGAAAAAGCACTTACCTGGCCAAACCCACGCCCCGGCCCACCTGGCGGCCCAGCACTGTGCTGGCCCGTGCCAGCCAGCTGCTTCGTCCTCGCCCGGCAGGCAGGGAGGTGACGCCGACGAGCGCGAGCTCGCCACGGCGCCACCTGCTTGCCGCTTCGCCGCTGGACGGGCTGGACGACCTCCACGTCGTGCCCCCGACCCCTTGGACACGTCCACTCTTCCCCTGCCTCTCTCCCTCGTTCCCCTCTGCCATGGCCGAAGCAGCCGCCGCCGTCCCGCTTCCGTAGCCGTAGCCACCGTCGTCTCTGCGCCGCCCGACCGTGTCCACGAGCTCCGCCACCCTCCTCTCCGTCGAGCAGGCCGAGCCCCAAGCGCTCGCGTGACTCGAAGCCACCACATCGACCTCGCCCGACTCCGCCACCGCCGGAGATCCCCTTCACCGTCACCGTCGCAGCAGGCCGTCCCCGACCTCGCCGTCAGCTCTGTCGCAACTGCTGTGAGCCTGGCTACCTCCCCACCCTCTCTGTTCCCTCTCTCGAGCCCCGTAGCGACTGCATGTAGCTCACCCGCACGCGCTGCCATGGAGCTCGTCGCTGACGAGGCTCCGGCCACCCAACGGCCGCGCCACCTTGTCCACTAGCCCTACCGCACCCCCAGGAGCTCAACGCACTAACCCACGCGCCTCACCATGCCCCCTGGCAACGAGTCCGAGCTCACCCGAGTTCCGGCCGCCGCCAAACTCGTCGCTGGCGTTGTTTCCGGCGACCCCGAGGCCAGCCACCACCACCACTCGATGCGGTTCAGTTCCCGCATCACGTAGACGTGCTCCGCCGTCGATTTGGTCCCCGGAGCGCGAAACTGCACTCCCTCCGCCGTGTCTGGCCCTGCATGCGGCTAAACGCCGGCAGGTTTGACCCGTTGACCTTGACTGGTGGGCCCAGGTTGACCCTCCTGGGACTATGACAGGTGGGCCCCGCCCGCTAACTAATCCAGGATTAGGATTAATCTAATTTAGTTAAACTAATGGCCCTGACACGCGGGTCCCACAGGTCAGGTTGACCTGGACCTGGCGTGTTGACCTGCTGATGTCACCCTGTTGTCATGCTGACGCAATAAACTAATTTCTGGATTTAATTTAATTCAGAAATTCCAGAAAATGTCCAAAACTTCTAAAATTCATAGAAAATAAACTATAGCTCAGAATGAAATAAGTTATATATGAAAAATTATCAGAAAAATTCAAGGAATCTATCTATACCATTTTCATGCATGTTTGAATAATGTTTGTCCTCTGTTTTGGACAAAACAAATAAAGGGCATTTAAATAATCATATATGGAGTTGGAATTTGAATCATGTATTCAAACCAACTTCATTTAAATCATAGCTAGATGCATTAGCTCAAATCACAGCATATTGCCATGTCATGATCATGCATCATATTGTGGCATTGCATTGATTGTGTTCTTTCTCAGTTGCCGGTGTTTGTCCCCTCTCGATAGACGTGGTTCCGACGATGTGATCGATGACACCGATGAAGAGCTATACTATCTTCAGAAGTGCCAGGCAAGCAAAACCCCCTTGTTCATCCCGATACAATCCCACTCTCTTGCTCCTGCTCTCTTTTACTGCATTAGGACAACAACGATTCAACTGTTATGTGCTGCGGTAGTTGAACCCCTTTCCTCTGCATGACCTGTCATTGCCACAGTAAATAGATGAAACCCACTAGCATGAGTAGGAGTTGTTTGAGCCCTGATGTGCCTACTCATTCATGCTTGTTGTCATGCCTGCTACTGCTTAGAGTTGATTCGGGTCTGATTCATCGGGAATGAATTGGAATGTGGTGAACATGTCCTACTGTTGAGAGCTAAGTCTGTGAACACGATTTGGTAAAGGTAGCGATGAGAGGCCATGTAGGAGTACATGGTGGGTTGTCTCATTGCAGCCGTCCTCAGGAACTGAGTTCTGTGTTTGTGATCCATGAACAGTTACTACCATGCATTGGAATGCTTAAGTGCCCCTCTCGACTTATTAATCAACTTGATCTCTGTCCAGGAGTTGCAACTAGTTTCTAGTGTTTGTAGGTAGTGTTAGTAGTCTACCAAGTGGCACCCGATACAGGTGGGCTTGGGACAGACTAGGCACAGTGGCACGGTGTACCAAGCGTAGATCTACCCGTTGAGGTGGGCTTGGGAACCCTGCACACATCGTTTGGGGCCGTGAGTGACACCCCGGCCGGATCTCCTTGCGGATGGAACCCGAATAGGCGATAAACCTGGACGAGAGACTTGCGTGGTTAGTCAGGTCGTGGCCGACTCCCTCGCCCGGCTTCCGCTTGAAGGTTGCCGAGGTACATGACGTGTACAGGGCGATAAGTGGCGAGAGCGTGTGTGAAGAAGTACACCCCTGCAGGGTTATCATTATCTATTCGAATAGCCGGATTCCTCGGATATGGAAACTTGGACCCCTTGCATAGTTCATAGACAAGTGAAAGTGGATACTCTAAAATGCGCAAGATAAGCGTGAGTGCTATGGATGGCGTCCCCGTAGGGAGACGGGAGCGGATCCATAGTGGTGTATTGATATGGTGAATATGTGGACTCGTGTGCGCCACCTCAAAAGAGTTACTTGCAATCGTAGTTCAGGATAGCCACCGAGTCAAAGCTGGCTTGCTGCAGTTAAACTCCACTACCCCCTTTGTTGATACCGATGCATATGTAGATAGTTCTGATGTAAGTCTTGCTGAGTACATTTGTACTCACGTTTGCCTATTTTATGTTTTGCAGAGAGACTTCAGTCTCGCTAGTAGTTCCGCGTGGACTTCGACGTTTAGCTTGTTACCTCAGCTACGATCTTGTGCCCTCGGCAGGATCCGGTAGATAGTCAGGCTTCTCAGCCTTTTTCATTTGTAGATGTCTGTACTCAGACATGTTAAGCTTCCGCATGTGTTTGACTTGTATGCTCTGAATGTTGGGTCATGAGACCCATGTTTGTAATATCTCGCTCCTCGGAGCCTAATGAATAAATACTTTGAGTCGTAGAGTTATGTTGTGATGCCATGTTGTATTTACACATATCGAGCATATTGTGTGTATGATTGAAATGCTTGCTATGTGTGGGATCCGACAATCTGGTTGTTTATCCTTGGCAGCCTATCATATGGGGAAATGTAGTCTAGTGCTTCCTGAGTGATAGTAGTCCGCTACAGCCCGGTTCACCGGAGTCCTGCTAGCCCAGCACTACTGCTCGGAACACTTGACTAGCCGGCATGTGATTCACTTCGCTCCTTTGTCTGTCCCTTCGGGGAAATGTCACGCGGTGACATCCGGAGTCCTTCCTAGCCTGCTACAGCCTGGGTTACCGGAGTCCTGTTAGCCCAGTGCTACAGCCCGGATTCACCCGTTGATGACCGACATGCTCGATGTGACCCACGTATGCCTGTTCTCATAGGTTAGCGCCGCTTTGGGTTCACGACTAGCCATGTCGGCCCGGGTTCTCTGTCATATGGATGCTAGCGACACTATCATATACGTGAGCCAAAATACGCAAACGGTCCCGGGCCAGGTAAGGTGGCACCCGTGGGAGTACCGTGCGTGAGGCCGCAAAGTGATATGATGTGTTACATGCTGGATCGATGTGGCTTAGGATCGGGGTCCTGATAGCTTTGGTATCAGAGCCTGACTGCATGTAGGATTACCAAGCCAAACTGGTCGAAGTTGAGTCTAGAAATGCTTTAGT
Organism: Aegilops umbellulata; assembly: GCA_032464435.1. Taxonomy (NCBI): domain Eukaryota; kingdom Viridiplantae; phylum Streptophyta; class Magnoliopsida; order Poales; family Poaceae; genus Aegilops; species Aegilops umbellulata. The sequence continues at coordinate 633,873,571 of CP136057.1, read as the reverse complement.
TATATAAGGGAATTGATTGGGGAAGGGAACGTAAGGCTCTTTTTACTCCTTATACCTCATGGCCTTCTGATCTGAGTCAACCTCTTCCTTTCTACGGGGATTAAGAACTAGGCCTTCTCTTCTATATCTCAGGATGACGTGTTACTAAACCGTAGTTGCCTAGGATTGCTGAGTTCAAGCCTCAATTCAGTTTCTACTACTTCCATATGTTCATAGCTGGCCCCAGAACCTTGATATGATGTTGTTAAGTGGCTATGCAAATTATTGTGAATGTCTCAAATCTTTTTTGAGCATTTACAGCCGTTATGCTGTCCGAGTCATCCCAGGTTTCTAAATAGTATGATGCATTTGTAAATCCCTTCTTCCCGTTCTCCATGTTCCTTTGGGCCAAATTAATCACACAAATTAGTGAGTTGAGGTACTCCGCTGCCTCGGCATATATGTTGGAGCTATTACTATGAACCTAGGTGTTTTAGGGAGTCACCTAGTAATCTAGCCATGTTTGGTGTTCCCCGTGTGATGATTCTGGCCATCATTCTCGTGCTCTCCTGGTTGATTTCTTGACGTAGACTCCAAGTCCTCTGGATCACGTTTGTTTCGAAAATTATGTTCCCGAAGGTTTCATTCCGTTTGGACTTCGTTTGATACTCTTTTTCTGCGAAACTCTGAAATATGCAAAAAACAGCAATTTGGGCTGGGCCTCCGATTAATAGGTTAGTCCCAAAAATAATATAAAAGTGTATAAATAAGCCCATCAAACATCCAAAACAGAATATATAATAGCATGGAACAATAAAAAATTATAGATACGTTGGAGACGCATCATCCATCTCCAAGCAACGGACGTAAATCCATGCTAGGATAGGGCCGCACCACCGCCGTCGCCCACCACCCACAAGCGCCACCCAACCCCAAGGTTCCCAAAAGCGGCGCCTTCAAGAAGGGAACGACGCCGTGAGCGCCGCCGCCGCCCAACAAAGTTAGGGCTTTCACCCGAGAGACCTAGGGGAAGGTGAAGTGAGGAGAAGTCCATACCGACGCCTCCAAGGAGGGGAACGACACCCTCAGGCGTTGCCGACGACGCGGCCGGTCATTGCCGGCCAGGGATTTCGCCCGAACTAGATCCCTGCCACCAGCAGCGCCTCCTGTACAGAACCGGCGACCAAGAGGAAGCGCGGCCCGACCAGGTTGTCCCACATGTCGAACAGGGGAGGAGGGGAGGCGCCAGATCGCGCGCACCGTCCGCCGGCCACCAACGACCACCGGATCCCACCGCCCGCTCTGTCGGGGCACCAGATCCACCGCCCGCACGGCTGCTAGCTAGCCGTGCCTTGCCAATGGAGCCGCCTCTCTAGATCCGGGGTTCCCCGTACAGAAGCAGGGCGACCGAGGCCCCACCGCCACCATCCTTGGCGCCCCAGGCTTACCCGGCGACTGCCTCATGCGGCGGCGAGGAAGGGAAGAGGAAGAGGAGCGGGTAGGGTTGGGAGGAGGAGGGGCAGATGAGGGTTGGGAGGAGGAGGAGGATGAGGGTTGGTTCTGTCTTGCTTGCATCGAAGGAACACAATGCCGCATGAGTTTCCTCCACGAATGTGATCTGATCCAACAAAACTATGGTCAACATTATGGAATCCACCTCAAGGTTGGAAGATCTATAGAAGAGAAAAGAAAATGGCATACCTTCAGGAAACGTAGAACTGGCGTTCGCCAAACACGCCATATAGCTAGCTTCGCCCCTGGTTGCAATCATATTGGTTTCTGAAAGATTTGAGGCACTCATCACCAATAGTGTTCTGGAGGACAAAATCGATATATCTTTCTTCTGGTAGGCTTTCTGTTAGAACCAGGGGTCCTACCGGACCTGCTCCGGAGGTTGTAGGGGAAGGATGGAGCGGGGCGAGGTGATGAGCGGGCGCGCCGGCGGCTGGGCGCCGTCGCGTAGGAGGGAGATGGCGGCGGCCAGGGTTGGTGGCGGCTAGGGTTCCGGCTCCTCTGGGAGCCGGGCAATAGGGATAATAATATTCTTATTGCTTAATCTAAAAAAGAGTCTTACAACATATATTTATAACCTAGATAACTTGCATACGAATTAACCTAAGATAACTTGTGGGCTAAGATTGCCGGGTGGGCCTTCTACGGCCATAAGCCAGGCCAGTCATAACATTTCTCCCCTCCTGCACAAATAGCTCGTCCTCGAGCTGTAAAGTGGGGAAGCACTTGCTGAACTCCTCGAGGTGATCAACCAGCGTCAAACACCCACGTGTCAGCTGGGGCGGCCAGGTCGGCGGCGACGGCGTCCTCCGGAATGTAGTATGCAACCTCCAGGTAGAAGATTCGTGGACAGACGTGGCCGGGCGTGTAAGGCTCGTCGCAGTTGAAGCACAACCCTTGGCGGCGACGCTCGATTAGCTCGGCCGAGGTGAGTCGGTGGAACGGGCGCGTCGCGGTCGCGGTGAGGGGTGCCGCGGAAGCCTGAGCAAGCCGACCCTGCGCGGAAACATCCGGCCAGGGTAGCGACCCAGCGGCCCCGGACGATGATTCTTTTTGGATGGCCACCACGCGGCACTCGAACGCGCGGGCGTAGTACATGGCCATCTAGAGATCCTGGGGTCCTCGAAGCTCCACGTCCACGCGGATGTGATCCAGAAGTCCATCGACGAAGAGGCCGGCCCGTTGCTGCGCCATCACGCCCGACGCGTGGCATGCCAGGGCCTGGAAACGATGGATGAAGTCCTGAACCGTGAAGGTGAAGGGAAGGCGGCCTAGCTCTGCCAGGCGGCTCCCGCGGATCGGTGTCCCAAACCGAAGGAGGCAGAGCTCGCGGAAGCGCTTCCAAGGGGGCATGCTGCCCTTGTCCTGCTCTAGGGCGTAGTACCATGTCTGTGTCGCGCCGCCGAGATGGTAGGAGGCGAGCCAGGTACGCTCCGATGCGAGGGTGCGCTGCCTGCGAGAGAACTGGTCGCACTAGTTGAGCCAGTTGAGGGGGTCCTCCGTGCCGTCATAAGTGGCGAAGTCAATTTTGGCGAACCGCGACGGTGTCTGGGTCGGAGCACCGTGTCGGACTGGCTCAGAGGTGCGGAGCAGTGAGGCGGGCGGCGCCTGGTCGGAGTACCCCGGGTAGGGGCTCGCGGAGCCGGATGGCCCGCCGAACTGCAGGGACGAAGTCGGCTGTTCTGGAGCCGTGGTGTAGACTGGAGACTCGGCCGCCCAAGCTGGTAGTGGCGACGGGGAGGGCGGGAACTGGACCTGGTGTATCGGCAGGCCGGCTGGTGACGACAGTCCGGAGCTGGGCTGAGGTGGCGCCTGGAGTTGCAGCGGCTGCTGTGGAGAGTGGGCGGATGCGGCGGTAGCCGCGGTGGCAGTAGGTGGCCACTGCGGCCTGAGGGGAGCCGCGGCTGGGGGCGGCTACAGGTGCAGCGGCGGCGGTAGCAACCCTCTGTGGTGCACCGCCTGGAACGGCAGCAGCGGTGGCCCGCCAATTGCACGCACACCCTGGGACGGCCACGATAGCCAGAGCTGGGCCGCGGCTGGGGGCGGCTGTAGGTGCAGTAGCGACGGGGGCCCGCTGGTGTGTCCCGCCTGGAACGGCAGCAGGGGCGTCCCGCTCGGGCTAGACGCGTTCTGGATCGGCCAGTGCAGCGCCCGAGGGCTGTAGGCCGGGGGCGCAGCCGGCGGGGTGGCGTGCGGGCCGGCCAGTTATAGGGTGATGCCCTGGACAGCCGTCACGAGGTCCCACAAGGTGCTGGACATCTCCTCCGGCGTGAAGACGGGGATTGTCGACGGCGCGGAGGTGACTGGGGCCGGCGACGCGGAGGTGATCGGGGCCGGCGGCGTTGGGGACCCGGCCGTGGTCATCGGGGCGGTGGTGATGATGGGCAGCGGCGGCGTGGGTGGGGATGACGACATGATCGAACCTGAGTCTCTGGATACCAAATTGTTAGAACCAGGGATCCTACCGGACCTGCTCCGGAGGTTGTAGGGGAAGGATGGAGCGGGGCGAGGTGATGAGCGGGCGCGGCGGCGGCTGGGCGCCGTCGCGTAGGAGGGAAATGGCGGCGGCGGCTAGGGTTGGAGGCGGCTAGGGTTCCGGCTCATCTGGGAGCCGGGCAATAGGGATAGCTTAAGCTGAAAAATAGTCTTACATCATATATTTATAACCTAGATCATTTGCATACAAATTAACCTAAGATAACTTGTGAGCTAAGATTGCCGAGTGGGTCTTCTATGGCCATAAGCCAGGCCAATCATAACACTTTCACCTTTATCCGTTGTCAGGACGAGAGTGTAGGTGGACCTCGGCGGCACAATGCCATAGAGTGGTACACTTAGAAAGTGCTTCCTCGTCTTCATGAGCCTGCTCTTCTCCATAATCTTAAACGGACGTGTTCATCTGTGTTGTTCGTTAGGTGCAGTGAACACGTGATCAACTTGTTGGGTTCGAAGTTGAACCGAAACGTCTGGGCACCGCCATCTTGCGTAGGATGCCCAGGGCGCCAACCTTTGTACTCACCTCCCAACCTATCAATGGAATGATACACAGTCTCACGTATTCGAGACTGAACCGAAGCTCAGTCGGTTGGATGTCAAGAGGCTGGCTGGAGCTTGCAGGCATTACCTGCAGAAAGAGAACTTACCCGGTTAACACCTGCATAAACTTACCTGAAGAAAGAAATGGCAGTGATTTTTTAGGCATGCAGCTTAACTAAACTTTCTAGAACTAATGGAGTTGCACTGCATATACTCCTAGAAAAGGCACCGATTTTGAATTGTTTGAAACACTGGTGTTCGAATTCTCCTTTCTGCTTTCATGTCGAGTAAGCTCACCTCAGAGACTGTCCCTTCTGATCCCATGTGTGTAGATAACCGTCGCTCATTAGATGGTTCTCGATTGCGCAGATCCTCAGTACCCAAAACTGCTGCTGGCGCAAGTGAGACATGCTTGGGTCCTTCAGAGAGGTGTGGGGCTTGTAGCTGCCCATCGAAAACAACATCCACACTCACCTCATCAACCACTTTACCTGCTTCTTTATTGAACATATCTGTAGTAATATCCCCAGCTGCAAGACCATCACTCACTTTGGTACTCCGCACGATTAACTCGCCGGCATGTTGTGGTGCATCCTTCTGTGATTGCAGTGTTATGTCGATACTACACTTGGTCCTTGGCGACACAATGCCTTTGCTTGGATGTATGTACTATGTGTCAATCCGTCTCGTTGATTAGCAGTAGTGAGCATGATATCTGCTTGTTCAACTCAAATGGAAAATGTAGTTCGAGCGGCTCAATTCCAAGCATATCATCCTCCAAGTAAGGACTTGTCTGTGAGAAACAAGCAAAGAGCATTACCATGAAGACATTTACTCCATGCATACCACTTGTAATTAAGAGGTATTATGACTTATGAGTAAGGCAAGAATAATGATAAAAATCTTGGAAAGGGAAGGCCAACAAACCACACACGGAGGGAGGGAGCTCGCCATGTGAATTGCTACTTAAGGGGCTATGAACTTATTCATTAGCAACTTAATATAGGCTTCTCTGAGGATCGACATAATAATGCTAGAAACCAATAGGCACTGAGGATTCACAGAACATATTAAGCTTAATAACCTCAGCAATTGTCACTAGTGCAAAACCGGGATGTATCACCGGTTCGTAAGGCCCTTTAGTGCCGGTTCCGCAACCGGCACTAAATAGTGGGGACTAAAGGCCCCCCTCCCCCTAGTACCGGTTCGGCACGAACCGGCACTAAAGTGCACCCACGTGGCACGAGCCAGCGCCGGGGGCGGGGAGCCCTTTAGTACCGGTTGGTAAGACTAACCGGTACTACAATATTTGAGGGGGTTTTGGTTTTATTTTTTATTTTTCCTTTAATTTTGTTTTTTCCATTTAATATTTTTTTGTTTGCTGCTATTTTATGATACTACATATTGTACACGTTATGCATATATATATATATATATATATATATATATATATATATATATATATATATATATATATATATCATCGAATGTCTCACAACCACCATTATTCACACATACACATGCATGTATATATTTATACAATTAGGTATATGTACAATTTCTCCTACATGTTGCCTTGGTGCCTTTGGAGCATGATGACAAGTGGTTCATGGGGCCGTAGCGGGTAATAGTATTCTCCCTTGGGATCTAGGACTTGGTCGAGCAAAAATCCCGCTATTTTCTCTTGAAGTGCTCGTATGCGCTCCGTTGGTACGAGCTTCTCCCGCACGTCATGGAACTATTAAGAAGGAGATCAATATGCATGCATGTGTATTAGTTGTGTGACTAGATATCGATAATCATGTAAAAATTGTGAATAGTGTTATGTGAAACGTACCGATTGCTGTCTATCAGATCTGCTCCTTTCGGACGCCATCATGTGAATGTTCTCGCAAACGTAGAATGCACACACATTAGTCCCCGGCGCCTGCTTCAGGGCCTTTACAAGAATTGAATTTAATCAGGTAATAATTAATCAAGCATGATAATTAATTAATGGTATTGAAACAAGAATTAAAGAGATGGTAGCTAGCTAGCTAGTACTACTTAATTACTTACCCTGGGTCAATACCAAAACAGCTTTTCTGCCCATTTTCCTGGAGTCACCTTGATGAACTTTGCCTAAGCCCTGCCCGCCGGCAAAGAAAATTAATAAAGGGGTTATTAAATAGTTCATATCAGGAAATGACGAACTAAATAGGCCGAGATATAGTTAATAATGATTGAAATTACCTATTGACTATCCCCTTCAAGATGGTGTAGTCACTTTCTTTTTTAAGTAGTGAGTCGAGTACTTCAACTTTTCCTTCTTCAATTTTAATGTCTAACAAGATCCAGTGGAAACTGCATGCGCACACGTTTGCATGTCTTAATTAAGCAGGCATGTGCATAACAGTAATCAACTACCCTAAACCCTATACACTTAATTATTAAAATCTAGCTAGCTAGTAAGCAAAAACAGAATTTGTAGTACAAGACAGTGTGACTCATAAGAAGTTGTAAGGAAGTAGTATATCTTCATTGCTATTGAGGTGCTTCAAGAACTCTAGCATTTTAGTCTCTACATCTTGTCTATACCATTTGAATTTCCATGTGTATTCATTAACGCTATTTGGGTCAATGAACCCAATGCCATAGCGTCCAGCTTTTTTCATTTCATAGATCTTCATCCTGCATAATACCACAGAAAAGAATATAGTGAGGATAATTACAGGTAATGATCGATAAATGAGCACTAAAGCTAGCTTGAGACTTAAATTACAGAAAGAAATCACTTATAGACAATAGCAACTGACGATAGATTTGTCGAGTGCATCTTGATTGAATAACTGAAATAGTTCCGAATACTCAACAGACAGAGCTAGCTTATGGAAGTAATGCTCTTCCTTGACTTTCACCATGAGGGACCCTCGATTGGAACACTTGGTAATGTTCATGTACCATTGATGCAATTCATACATTCTCGTTGGGAGGTTCTTGACCTCCTCGGGCTCGACCAAAGGTTGGCCCCGGACATATTTCCGTTTTATTTCCTCCTCTCTAAGCGGAGACATGGGCTCGATCTCGAGGAGTTGTCCAACACTGATATTGAGCATTTTAGCCTGGCTTATATGCTCCTCGGTTATTACTAGATTGTTCAGTTGGGGAACGGTTTGCCCACAATAATATAGGGCGCGCGTACTCTCATGTGTTGTTGGCACAACAAGCGGGGGGATCGATTGCGCCGCCTGTTCTCGCAGCTAGGGAACGGGTTTCCTGCATTTTTTGCCAGCTGCTTGTTGGCTCGAGCTCGAGCTCGCTTCCTTCTGTAGTCGTGCTCGATGTGACTTCCTGATTTGGCGCTCATAGTCTGAGTCAAAAGGCTTGGGAGCTGGTGGTCTAGCCATATGAATGGAGTGGTCAATCTTTTCCTGAGGCACTTTCTCCCTTGGCGGCGGTGCCGATTTTGGTCCAAAATGGGCGTCCAGTTAGGCCTGCACTATGGCTGCGTTTTGCTCCATGGTCATGTCATAAGGCCTCTGAGGAAGAGGAGTGAGGCTTGGACCATATTTATATCGCTTGCCTCCGTCTGTACCTCTTGTACTACCTCGACTCGTACTGCTACGCACCATAGCTGTGGCTGCTCTCTTCTGCGATTGCTGAGGCGACGGAGACAGCTGACGTGGCTGAGTTGGAGCAGGAGTCTGCTCACGCATTGATGGACTTGGAGGAGCGGGAGTGTCATGCCCAAGATGCGACCCTATCCTAAAGGAACTCGAAGGTCCCACCAAGGATAGAAGCGCATCTTGAAGACGCTTTTGCAAGGTGGATATCATTACATCAACATTACATAATAGTGGGGATACAACCAAGACATACAATGCCGCAAGAATACATCAATACATCATACATGAGATCATCATCCGCCTACGGATGAAACATAAACAGAAACTCAAACAACATCCACCCTGCTAGCCCAGGCTGCCGACCATGAACCTATCCCTCAATCGAAGAAGGAGCAGAAGAAGAACTCCAACACAAATAAACATCGCTCTCACGTCAAGATCATCGCATAACCTGTACCTACAACTGGTGTTGTAGTAATCTGTGAGCCACGAGGACTCAGCAATCTCATTACCATGGGTATCAAGACTAGCAAAGCTTAATGGGTAAGGAAGGGGTAAAGTGGTGAGGTTGCAGCAGCGACTAAGCATGTATGGTGGCTAACTTACGCAAATAAGAGTGAGAAGAGAAGCAAAGCAAGCGGTCGTCAACTAATAATGATCAAGAAGTGATCCTGAACTCCTACTTACGTCAACCATAACCCAGAAACCGTGTTCTCCTCTCAAACAACCCCGAAAAGAGACACTCACGGTTACACACACGATTGGTGTATTTTAGAAGACTTTACTTCAAGTTTACTACAACCGGATATTAACAAATTCCCATCTGCCACATAACCGCGGACACGGCTTTCGAAAGTTCAAACCCTGTATGGGTGTCCCAACTTAGCCCATGATAAGCTCTCACGATCAACGAAGGATATTCCTTCTCCCGGGAAGACCCGATCAGTCTCGAAATCCCGGTTTACAAGACATTTTGACAATGGTAAAACAAGACCAGCAAGACCGCCCGATGCGCCGACAATCCCAATAGGAGCTGCACATATCTCGTTCTCAGAGCAACACCGGATGAGACATGCTACGAGTAAAACCAGACCTTGAGTTTCCCCGTGGTGGCCCCGCAGGCGGCTCGGTTCGGACCAAAAGTTAGAGAAGCACTGGCCGGGGGGGGGGGGGCTAAATAAAGATGACCCTCGGGTTGGCCGACCCAAGGGAAGGGGGATAGGTTGTTAGGCAAATGTAAAACCAAGGTTGGGCCTTGCTGGAGGAGTTTTATTCAAAGCGAACTGTCAAGGGGGTCCCATAAATCACCCAACCGTGTAAAGGACGCAAAGTCCGGGAACATAATACCGATATGACGGAAACTAGGGCGGCAAGAGTGGAACAAAACACCAGGCATAAGGCCGAGCCTTCCACCCTTTACCAAGTATATAGATGCATTATTAATATAAGAGATATTGTGATATCCCAACATAAACATATCCAACATGGAGCAATTTTCATCTTCATCTGCAACTAGCAGCGCTATAAGAGGGGCTGAGCAAAAGCGGTAACATAGCCAAGCAACGGTTTGCTAGGAAGGGTGACAAATGTTAGGGGTTCATGGCAATTTGGGAGGCTTGATAAGCAAGTGGTAGCTAACGCAGCATGGCGATAAAACGAAGCAACTAGCGTAGCAATGATAGTAATGAGATCCAAGGTGACGGTCATCTTGCCTGAAATCCCGCTAGGAAGAAGAACGAGTCCATGAAGAAGATGAAGCCACAAAGACGAACCAAGCGTAGACGAACGAATCCTCACGATCGCAACGAAACGGGAACTATCGAGAGAAGCACACAACATGGTAAACACACCACACATGAACAAGCCATGATGCTCAACCAAGTTTGATGCATGACAAGGCTACATGAAGCTACTCATGGCAAGATATGATGCATACAAGAACAACATATCAAAGCAAGTTTAAATGAGGCCGGAAACAACAAATATCAATTCCGGTAAGTCCCCATATGCAATTTTCGAAATTGGTCCAGATTTGAATAAACCTTATGTTCAAGTTGTTAAACAGCAAGTTAAGATGCACCACGATGATCTACACTGAATTCTAGTCGAGTTACATATAAAGTTCATTAGGTTCGGAACTACGGCCTAGAAGATATGAGCAAAACAAGATATGCATGACATTGATGCAAAATGCATACAAACATCAAGCAAACACACCTCAAAACTTGGATGCAACAAGGTAATATGAAGCTACATGCAAAACTAAGCAAGTTTCATACAGAGCACAACCAAAACGGAGCAACGGTTCAACACATACACACCATACAAGGATAAAGGGCATGATGTCCAAAACAGCAACTAGGCATATTGCAAGCACCAAAACAACGTGCTACAACACCACAATATGAAAAAAAGGCATGGACATGATGTACAGGTAAAGTAGAACAAAACATGAACACTGAGCTATCTCCAGAAACTACTAGAACATGCTCAAAAGGACATGACAAGATTGCAAATAACAACGGTTCACAGACAGCAGAAATCACTGGACATGGCAGAAATAATATCAGGTTGCAATGTTTAGAGCTATTAAATAACATTCTACAAGAACTTATCATGGAAACCAAAGGCAAGGCATGAACCTACTAATTGCATATAACAAAAGTCCCTTACTGACCATGAGCCAAAAAGGCACAGAAGATATGATGGCACCCATGTAAACATAGCAAATTTTGTAATCAGATTCACACTTGTGAAAATAACAGAGCATGGCATAAACAGAATTATGAAGGCATCTTTGCGAGCTCGATTCACTCATCACAAGGCATTGCATGACAAGATAAGCATAGCATCAGCAAGAAGGCATGTTTATGAAACTAACCATGGCAAGAACAAGTTTATATCATGCTTGGATCACTAACAACAATCATGTCAAAATTGATTAACATGTAAACAATCTGCCAGGAACATTTTGTAGCAAAAGTAGAGCAAGAATAAGACATGCTAGATCACTCTATAAATGCAAACATGGGCATGGATGGATAGATCATAACCATATGTCCAAAACATCGTACTGAACATACTCAAAAGAGGCATGGATCTCACTATAGAAACATGAATACATGGTATGAAAATAACAGCAGAACAAAGAGTAAAATCCCAAGTCTCTGAAATCAGCAACATCACGGAGGCTACTTTGCAAGCTTGAAACAAACAACACATGGCATATCATGAAGAGTGTATTGCACCACAGCAAATATGGCATGTTGTAGCTCATAACACATGTAGACTTCATGCTCAAAATAAAATCACACAAAAAGACGCAAAATAGCAAATGAGCATGTTCTGATAAGTTACAGCAGACAACATTATATGGCACTCTTGCAAAGATGATTAGGGCATCAAGATGAACTCAAATGAACATAGCACAATGTAACAAAATGAAGAGCACACTCTGATGAGCATTTCGATATATCATGCATGCAAAACAGAGCAGTATGCAAGGAGATATGGCATGATAAACAAAGGCACAAAATTTCTCAGATCTGGGACTTCGTGGAATTTCACCTCCGCGAAAGTCAACGCGGGACGGAGGTATCCGGGACGGAGCGGATCAGGACGCGGGAGGTCGTTCGGTTCGCCGTGCGGGTGGATCTGATCCACCCCGCGGTGGATCCGGCCGGAGTGGAGCTCCGGCGAGGGGAGGGCGAGGCATCGTCGGCGGGGGTCGTCGCCGGCGAGCGTGCGGGGCGGCGGTTGTTGGAAATATTCCCTAGAGGCAATAATAAAAGCATTATTATTATATTTCCTTGTTCATGATAATTGTCTTTATTCGTGCTATAATTGTGTTATCCGGAAATCGTAATACATGTGTGAATAACAGACAACAACATGTCCCTAGTAAGCCTCTAGTTGACTAGCTCGTTGATCGATGGATAGTCATGGTTTCCTGACTATGGACATTGGATGTCATTGATAACGAGATCACATCATTAGGAGAATGATGTGATGGACGAGACCCAATCCTAAACATAGCATAAGATCGCATAGTTCGTTTGCTAGAGTTTTCCAATGTCAAGTATCCTTTCCTTAGACCATGAGATCGTGTAACTCCCGGACACCGTAGGAGTGCTTTGGGTGTACCAAACGTCACAACGTAACTGGGTGACTATAAAGGTATACTACGGGTATCTCCGAAAGTGTCTATTGGGTTGACACGGATCGAGACTGGGATTTGTCACTCCGCTTGACGGAGAGGTATCACCGGGCCCTCTCGGTAATGCATCATCATAATGAGCTCAATATGATCAAAGTGTTTGATCACAGGATCATGCATTACGGTACGAGAAAAGTGACTTGCCGGTAACGAGATTGAACGAGGTATTGGGATACCGACGATCGAATCTCGGGCAAGTAAAATACCGATTGACAAAGGGAATCGTATACGGGATTAATTGAATCCTCGACATCGTGGTTCATCCGATGAGATCATCGTGGAGCATGTGGGAGCCAACATGGGTATCCAAATCCCGCTGTTGGTTATTGCCCGAGAGCTGTCTCGGTCATGTCTGCATGTCTCCCGAACCCGTAGGGTCTACACACTTAAGGTTCGGTGACACTAGGGTTGTGAAGGTATGTATATGCAGTAACCTGAATGTTGTTCAGAGTCCCGAATGAGATCCCGGACGTCACGAGGAGTTTCGGAATGGTCCGGAGGTAAAGAATTATATATAGGAAGTGCTGTTTTGGCCATCGGGACAAGTTTCGGGGTTATCGGTATTGTACCGGGACCACCGGAGGGTCCCGGGGGGTCCACCGGGTGGGGCCACCTATCCCGGAGGGCCCCATGGGCTGAAGTGGGAAAGGATCCAGCCCAAAGTGGGCTGGGGCGCCACTTCCCCAGGGCCCATGCGCGCCTAGGGTGGGGAAACTCTAAAGGGGGGGCGCCCCCTTGCTTGGGGGGCAAGCCCCACCCCTTGGCCGCCGCCTCCCTAGGAGATTGCATCTCCTAGGGACGGAGCCCCCCCTAGGGGGCTATATAAAGGGGGGAGCGGAGGGGGCAGCCGCACCCCTGGCTCCTGGCGCCTCCCTCTCCCTCTCTAACATCTCCTCCTCCTCCGTAGAGCTCGGCGAAGCCCTGCCTGAGTACTGCAACTCCACCATCACCACGCCGTCGTGCTGCTGCTGGAGTCATCTTCCCCAACCTCTCCTTTGCCTTGCTGGATCAAGAAGAAGGAGACGTTACGGTGACCGTACGTGTGTTGAACGCGGAGGTGCCGTCCGTTCGGTGCTAGGATCTCCGGTGATTTGGATCACGTCGTGTACGACTACCTCATCCCCGTTCGTTGAACGCTTCCGCTCGCGATCTACAAAGTGGTATCTAGATGCAATCTCTCTCCCATGACTCGTTGCTTAGATGAACTCATAGATGGATCTTGGTGAAACCGTAGGAAAAATTTTAATTTTCTGCAACGTTCCCCAGCAGTGGCATCATGAGCTAGGTCTATGCGTAGTTCTCTATTGCACGAGTAGAACACAATTTGTTGTGGGCGTAGATGTTGTCAACTTTCTTGCCGCTACTAGTCTTATCTTGCTTCAGCGGCATTGTGGGATGAAGCGGCCCGGACCAACCTTACACGTACGCTTACGTGAGACCGGTTCCACCGACTAACATGCACTAGTTGCATAAGGTGGCTGGCGGGTGTCTGTCTCTCCCACTTTAGTTGGAGCGGATTCGATGAAAAGGGTCCTTATGAAGGGTAAATAGAAGTTGACAAATCACGTTGTGTCTTTCACGTAGGTAAGAAAACGTTCTTGCTAGAACCCTAATTCAGCCACGTAAAACTTGCAACAACAATTAGAGGACGTCTAACTTGTTTTTGCAGCAAGTGCTTTGTGATATGATATGGCCAAAGTTGTGACGAATGATGAATGATCTATATGTGATGTATGAGATGTTCATGCTATTGTAATAGGAATCACGACTTGCATGTCGATGAGTATGACAACCGGCAGGAGCCATAGGAGTTGTCTTTATTTTTTGTATGACCTGCGTGTCATTGAGAAACGCCATGTAAATTACTTTACTTTATTGCTAAACGCGTTAGCCATAGTAGTAGAAGTAATAGTTGGCGAGCAACTTCATGGAGACACGATGATGGAGATCATGATGATGGAGATCATGGTGTCAAGCCAGTGACAAGATGATCATGGAGCCCCAAGATGGAGATCAAAGGAGCTATGTGATATTGGCCATATCATGTCACGTTTATTATTTGATTGCATGTGATGTTTATCATGTTTTGCATCTTGTTTACTTAGAACGACGGTAGTAAATAAGATGATCCCTCATAATAATTTCAAGAAGTGTTCCCCCTAACTGTGCACCGTTGCGACAGTTCGTTGTTTCGAAGCACCACGTGATGATCGGGTGTGATAGATTCTAACGTTCACATACAACGGGTGTAAGACAGATTTACACATGCAAACACTTAGGTTGACTTGACGAGCCTAGCATGTATAGACATGGCCTCGGAACACAGAAGACCGAAAGGTCGAACATGAGTCGTATAGAAGATATGATCAACATGTAGATGTTCACCAATGTTGACTAGTCCGTCTCACGTGATGATCGGACACGGCCTAGTTGACTTGGATCATGTAATACTTAGATGACTAGAAGAGGGATGTCTATCTAAGTGGGAGTTCATTAAATAATTTGATTAAATGAACTTTATTATCATGAACTTAGTCTAAAAATATTTACAATATGTCTTGTAGATCAAATGGCCAACGTAGTCCTCAACTTCAACGCGTTCCTAGAGAAAACCAAGCTGAAAGACGATGGCAGCAACTATACGGACTGGGTCCGGAACCTGAGGATCATCCTCATAGCTGCCAAGAAAGATTATGTCCTACGAGCACCGCTGGGTGACGCACCTGTTCTCCCTGCAGAACAAGACGTTATGAACGCTTGGCAGTCACGTTCCGATGATTACTCCCTCGTTCAGTGCGGCATGCTTTACAGCTTAGAGCCGGGGCTCCAAAAGCGTTTTGAGAGACATGGAGCATATGAGATGTTCAAAGAGCTGAAAATGGTTTTCCAAGCTCATGCCCGGGTCGAGAGATATGAAGTCTCCGACAAATTCTTTAGCTGTAAGATGGAGGAAAATAGCTCTGTCAGTGAACACATACTCAAGATGTCTGGGTCGCACAATCGCTTGACTCAACTGGAAGTTAATCTCCCGGATGAAGCGGTCATTGACAGAATCCTCCAGTCGCTTCCACCTAGCTACAAGAGCTTTGTGATGAACTACAACATGTAGGGGATGGTAAAGACCATTCCTGAGGTATATGCTATGCTGAAATCAGCAGAGGTAGAAATCAAGAAGGAGCATCAAGTGTTGATGGTGAATAAAACCACTAAGTTCAAGAAGGGCAAGGGTAAAAAGAACTTCAAGAAGGACGGCAAGGAAGTTGCCGCGCCTGGTAAGCAAGTTGCCGGGAAGAAGCCAAAGAATGGACCCAAGCCCGAGACTGGGTGTTTTTATTGCAAGGGAAGTGGTCACTGGAAGCGGAACTGCCCCAAATACTTAGCGGACAAGAAGGCCGGCAAAACAAACGGTATATGTGATATACATGTAATTGATGTGTACCTTACCAGTACTCGTAGTAGCTCTTGGGTATTTGATACCGGTGCAGTTGCTCACATTTGTAACTCAAAGCAGGAGCTGCGGAATAAACGGAGACTGGCGAAGGACGAGGTGACGATGCGCGTCGGGAATGGTTCCAAGGTCGATGTGATCGCCGTCGGCACGCTACCTCTACATTACCTACGAGATTAGTTTTAAACCTCAATAATTGTTATTTAGTGCCAAGTTTGAGCATGAACATTGTGTCTGGATCTCGTTTAATTCGAGATGGCTACTCATTTAAATCCGAGAATAATGGTTGTTCTATTTATTTGAGAGATATGTTTTATGGTCATGCTCCGATGGTTAATGGTTTATTCTTAATGAATCTCGTACGTGATGATACACATATTCATAGTGTGAATACCAAAAGAGTTAAAGTTGATAACAATAGTCCCACATATTTGTGGCACTGCCGCCTTGGTCACATAGGTGTCAAACGCATGAAGAAGCTCCATGCAGATAAACTTTTAGAGTCTCTTGATTATGAATCATTTGACACGTGCGAACCATGCCTCATGGGTAAAATGACCAAGACTCCGTTCTCAGGAACAATGGAGCGAGCAACTAACTTATTGGAAATCATACATACCGATGTGTGCGGTCCAATGAGTGTTGAGGCTCGCGGTGGCTATCGTTATGTTCTCACCCTCACTGATGACTTGAGTAGATATGGGTATATCTACTTAATGAAACACAAGTCTGAGACCTTTGAAAAGTTCAAGGAATTTCAGAGTGAGGTTGAAAATCAACGTGATAGAAAGATCAAGTTTCTACGATCAGATCGTGGAGGAGAATACTTGAGTCAAGAATTTGGCACACACTTAAGAAAATGTGGAATAGTTTCACAACTCATGCCGCCTGGTACACCTCAGCGTAATGGTGTGTCCGAACGTCGTAATCGCACTCTATTAGATATGGTACGATCTATGATGTCTCTTACCGATTTACCGCTATGTTTTTGGGGCTATGCTTTAGAGACTGCCGCATTCACTTTAAATAGGGCTCCGTCGAAATCCGTTGAGACGACACCGTATGAATTATGGTTTGGGAAGAAACCTAAGCTGTCGTTTCTAAAAATTTGGGGATGCGATGCTTATGTCAAGAAACTTCAACCTGAAAAGCTCGAACCCAAGTCGGAAAAATGCGTCTTCATAGGATACCCTAAAGAAACTATTGGGTATACCTTCTACGTCAGATCCGAAGGCAAGATCTTTGTTGCCAAGAATGGATCCTTTCTAGAGGAAGAGTTTCTCTCGAAAGAAGTAAGTGGGAGGAAAGTAGAACTTGATGAAGTGTTACCTCTTGAACCGGAAAATCGCGAAACTCAAGAAAACGTTTCTGAGGTGCCTGCACCGACTAGAGAGGAAATTAATGATGATGATCAAGATACTTCTAATCAAGCTCCTACTGAAATTCGAAGGTCCACAAGGACACGTTCCGCACCAGAGTGGTACGGCAACCCTGTCTTGGAAATCATGTTGTTAGACAACGGTGAACCTTCGAACTATGAGGAAGCAATGGCGGGCCCGGATTCTGACAAATGGCTAGAAGCCATGAAATCCGAGATAGGATCCATGTATGAAAACGAAGTATGGACTTTGACTGACTTGCCCGTTGAGCGGCGAGCCATAGAAAATAAATGGATCTTTAAGAAGAAGACATACGCGGATGGTAATGTGACCATCTATAAAGCTCGGCTTGTCGCTAAGGGTTATCGACAAGTTCAAGGAATTGACTACGATGAGACTTTCTCACCGGTAGCGAAGTTGAAGTCCGTCCGAATCATGTTAGCAATTGCCGCATTCTACGATTATGAAATATGGCAAATGGACGTCAAAACGGCATTCCTTAATGGTTTCCTTAAGGAAGAATTGTATATGATGCAGCCGGAAGGTTTTGTCGATCCTAAGAATGCTGACAAGGTGTGCAAGCTCCAACGCTCGATTTATGGGCTGGTGCAAGCATCTCGGAGTTGGAACATTTGCTTTGATGAGATGATCAAAGAGTTTGGGTTTACGCAGACTTATGGAGAAGCCTGCGTTTACAAGAAAGTGAGTGGGAGCTCTATAGCATTTCTCATACTATATGTAGATGACATACTTTTGATGGGAAATGATATAGAACTCTTGGACAGCATTAAGGCCTACTTGAATAAAAGTTTTTCAATGAAGGACCTTGGAGAAGCTGCTTATATATTAGGCATCAAGATCTATAGAGATAGATCGAGACGCCTCATAGGTCTTTCACAAAGCACATACCTTGATAAGATATTGAAGAAGTTCAATATGGATCAATCTAAGAAAGGGTTCTTACCTGTGTTACAAGATGTGAAATTGAGCTCAGCTCAATGTCCGACTACGACAGAAGATATAGAAGAGATGAGTGTCATCCCCTATGCCTCAGCCATAGGTTCTATTATGTATGCCATGCTGTGTACCAGACCTGATGTAAACCTTGCCGTAAGTTTGGTAGGAAGGTACCAAAGTAATCCCGGCAAGGAACACTGGATAGCGGTCAAGAATATCCTGAAGTACCAGAAAAGGACTAAGGAAATGTTTATCGTTTATGGAGGTGACGAAGAGCTCGTCGTAAAGGGTTACGTCGACGCTAGCTTCGACACAGATCTGGATGACTCTAAGTCACAAACCGGATACGTGTATATTTGGAATGGTGGGGCAGTAAGCTGGTGCAGTTGCAAGCAGAGCATCGTGGCGGGATCTGCATGTGAAGCGGAATACATGGCAGCCTCTGAGGCAGCACATGAAGCAATTTGGGTGAAGGAGTTCATCACCGACCTCGGAGTCATACCCAATGCGTCGGGGCCAATCAAACTCTTCTGTGACAACACTGGAGCTATTGCACTTGCCAAGGAGCCCAGGTTTCACAAGAAGACCAGGCACATCAAGCGTCGCTTCAACTCCATTCGTGAAAATGTTCAAGATGGAGACATAGATATTTGTAAAGTACACACGGATCTGAATGTCGCAGATCCGTTGACTAAACCTCTCCCTAAGGCAAAACATGATCAACACCAGAACTCTATGGGTGTTCGATTCATCACAATGTAACTAGATTATTGACTCTAGTGCAAGTGGGAGACTGTTGGAAATATGCCCTAGAGGCAATAATAAAAGCATTATTATTATATTTCCTTGTTCATGATAATTGTCTTTATTCGTGCTATAATTGTGTTATCCGGAAATCGTAATACATGTGTGAATAACAGACAACAACATGTCCCTAGTAAGCCTCTAGTTGACTAGCTCGTTGATCGATGGATAGTCATGGTTTCCTGACTATGGACATTGGATGTCATTGATAACGAGATCACATCATTAGGAGAATGATGTGATGGACGAGACCCAATCCTAAACATAGCATAAGATCGCATAGTTCGTTTGCTAGAGTTTTCCAATGTCAAGTATCCTTTCCTTAGACCATGAGATCGTGTAACTCCCGGACACCGTAGGAGTGCTTTGGGTGTACCAAACGTCACAACGTAACTGGGTGACTATAAAGGTATACTACGGGTATCTCCGAAAGTGTCTATTGGGTTGACACGGATCGAGACTGGGATTTGTCACTCCGCTTGACGGAGAGGTATCACCGGGCCCTCTCGGTAATGCATCATCATAATGAGCTTAATATGATCAAAGTGTTTGATCACGGGATCATGCATTACGGTACGAGAAAAGTGACTTGCCGGTAACGAGATTGAACGAGGTATTGGGATACCGACGATCGAATCTCGGGCAAGTAAAATACCGATTGACAAAGGGAATCGTATACGGGATTAATTGAATCCTCGACATCGTGGTTCATCCGATGAGATCATCGTGGAGCATGTGGGAGCCAACATGGGTATCCAAATCCCGCTGTTGGTTATTGCCCGAGAGCCGTCTCGGTCATGTCTGCATGTCTCCCGAACCCGTAGGGTCTACACACTTAAGGTTCGGTGACACTAGGGTTGTGAAGGTATGTATATGCAGTAACCTGAATGTTGTTCAGAGTCCCGAATGAGATCCCGGACGTCACGAGGAGTTTCGGAATGGTCCGGAGGTAAAGAATTATATATAGGAAGTGCTGTTTTGGCCATCGGGACAAGTTTCAGGGTTATCGGTATTGTACCGGGACCACCGGAGGGTCCCGGGGGGTCCATCGGGTGGGGCCACCTATCCCGGAGGGCCCCATGGGCTGAAGTGGGAAAGGATCCAGCCCAAAGTGGGCTGGGGTGCCACTTCCCCAGGGCCCATGCGCGCCTAGGGTGGGGGAACCCTAAAGGGGGGGCAAGCCCCACCCCTTGGCCGCCGCCCCCTAGGAGATTGCATCTCCTAGGGCCGGCGCCCCCCCTAGGGGGCTATATAAAGGGGGAGCGGAGGGGGCAGCCGCACCCCTGGCTCCTGGCGCCTCCCTCTCCCTTTCCAACATCTCCTCCTCCTCCGTAGAGCTCGGCGAAGCCCTGCCGGAGTACTGCAGCTCCACCATCACCACGCCGTCGTGCTGCTGCTGGAGCCATCTTCCCCAACCTCTCCTTTGCCTTGCTGGATCAAGAAGAAGGAGACGTTACGCTGACCGTACGTGTGTTGAACGCGGAGGTGCCGTCCGTTCGGTGCTAGGATCTCCGGTGATTTGGATCACGTTGTGTACAACTACCTCATCCCCGTTCGTTGAACGCTTCCGCTCGCGATCTACAAAGTGGTATGTAGGTGCAATCTCTCTCCCATGACTCGTTGCTTAGATGAACTCATAGATGGATCTTGGTGAAACCGTAGGAACAATTTTAATTTTCTGCAATGTTCCCCAACAGCGGTGCGGGAGCCGGGCGGCGGCGCTACGTCGGGGCAGGGCGCGGGGAGGCTCGGGTGGCCATGTGGGCCTGGGCGGGCCGCGATGGCGGGGAGGAGGCCGGAGGCCAGATGGCGCTCGCCGATTGGCTGGAGGCGGCGGCGCGGACATGCGCGGCGGAGATCGGACATGTCCGGTGGCAGAGGGGAGCGGGGCTAGGGTTTTTGGATCCGAGAATTTCGAGAAGAGGTGCATATTTATAGGTAGAGGGAGCTAGGAGAGTCCAAATGAGGAGCGGTTTTCGGCCACGCGATCGTGATCGAACGACCTAGAGCATGGAGGGGGTTTGGATGGGTTATTGGGCCACTTTGGATGGGTGTTGGGCTGCAACATAAAGAGGGCTTTACAGCTACCCGGTTAACTGTTGGAGTATCAAACGACCTCCAAATGGAACGAAACTTGACAGGTGGTCTACCGGTGGTGTACCGAGGCCGCTTGGCAAACCTTGGTCCATTCCGAGACCGTTTAACACCCGCACAGAAAAAGAGGCAAAAGGGGGCGCTGGGGGACATAGGAGTGCCGGATTGCAAAACGGACAATGGGGAAAATGCTCGGATGCATGAGACGAACACGTATGCAAAATGAGATGCACATGATGACATGGCAAAATGCAACACGCAAGCAAATGACATGGCAACGACGGCGAATAACTAGCAGACACCTGGCGCATCGGATCCGGGGCGTTACAGGGAGTCTGCTGACACGGTGGCGGACTTCGAGGAGGAGTAGGCTCACGCATTCGTGGAGTTGGAGGAGCGGGAGTCTGCTGACACGGTGGCGGACTTCGAGGAGGAGTCGGCTCACGCGTTTGTGGACTTGGAGGAGCGGGATTCTGTTGACTCGGTGGCAGACTTCGAGGAGGAGTCGGCTGACGGGCGTCGGTGGCCTTCGAAAGATGATGCAATCCTTTCTCCATAGGATGATACGATGTATGGCCTCTCCCAGTGTGTGCTCGTCGTCACCTCCAGGAATGTCAAGCTCTAGCCCCGAATATTGGTCCACCACCTCATCAACCAAGACACGAGCATAGCCCGCTGGAATCGGGTTGTAATGGAAGGTTGCTTCGGGGGTATTAGTAAAAGCAACTGCGTCCGCCACCTTCATGGATATGTTCTTCATTTTGAAGTGTAGCTCACAGTTAGTGTTCTCTATGATGTCAATCACAGGGTATCTATCCAGCAGTGCATCGCCCGGGGCGGAACCAATGCTGCTTCTCGGCATGGATGGGATAGTGCTATCCAATGCTGGATCGTTCGCTAGCTGCTACCGCTGCTGAGACCCCCTTTCCTGGCTAAGTGAGTCGATCTGCTGCTGCTGCCGCTGGAATTTGAGTGCCAAGTCCGCGTGCGCTGATTCTAGGCCTTGAAGGCGATCCGCTTCCTACTTCCTCTGCTCCTCCTCCAACTTCCTCTTCTTCTCGTCCTCCATCTTCCTTCTTGCACGGTTTCTGTAGTCGGCGTTCCAGTCCGAAAAGCCCTCATACCACGGAACAACGCCCTTGCCTCGTGTTCTTCCCGGGTGTTCAGGATTTCCCAGGGTGCGCGTAAGCTCGTCGTTCTCTCTGTTAGGTCTGAACACCCCCTTTCGAGCATCTTCTATTGCGTCAAGTAACTTTTGTTCGGCTCCTTTTAGACTTGCCTTCTTCAAAACCAGGCCTGTCTTCAGGTCCAACGCCCCCCCATGCGCATAGAACCAAGTTCTGCACCTGGGGGGCCAGCTCCTAGTAACTGGAGTGACCCCTGCATCCACCATGTCTTACTCAGACTTATCCCACTTAGGCATTGCCACCGCGTAGCCACCTGGCCCCAGCCTATGGAACTGCGTCTTTTTTGCGGCATTGGCCTTGTTTTTTCTCGACCGTTCCTTAGATAATTCTGATTCGTTGAATTTCATGAAAGTGGGCCAGTGTTCTCTTTGCTTCTCCAGTGTTCCCTTGAATTCTGGAGTCTTCTTTTCTGCAGCGACGTAGCTGGCCCATACAGTTTTCTTGTGGGTGTTGAATGCAACTACCATCTTCCTAAGAGCAGTGTCCTTGACTTTCTGCACATCTGCATCAGTGAAATGATCTGCTGGGTGAAATGTTCCATCAGAGATTCCCAAAGTGTTTTTTTGCTCTGTCGTCGACCCAAGTAACATCTGGACGTTTATTTTTTGGCTCTTTCCATTCTTGAATGGAGATCGGGAGTTGGTCCTTCACAAGAACTCCGCACTGATGAACGAACTTGTTCGCAATGTTCTTAGGCATGAGGGGTTCACCATTAGCTTTGATGGAGTCGATGTTGTACTTTACACCCTCCTTCAACTTTTTGCCCGGGCCTCGCTTTGTCCTGCTGTCTGTAGAAGCAGATTTGCTTGATCCGGAGGGCTGAAAGAAGAAAGATCGATTCGTTAATATATCTTCAAATAAAAAAAACATGTGATGATCACCAGATGCCTGCTTATGTAAATATACCTCGCCGGTAGTATTTGTTATTTCAATATCAACATTGTCTGCGTCATCATAATCATAATCATAATCATAGTTCATGACTTCATCAGCTCGGTCGTCGAGATCGAATATCTTATCATCACCCTCCCCGGTATTTCTCAGATATTGGGAGCCGTCATCTGCTTCATTCAGATCATCTGGCCTGCGAGGGCTGCGTATGATCTCGAATAGGGCCTCTTCTCCCTCTCTGCCGGTATTGTCCGCCATAGATTTTATTTAACTAATCCAGAAGAAATATAAAACAATTTAGTATTCAAATTACAATGCATGGATGCAATCAATAAGGAAAAACTGAATCATATAGTACATAATATGCATCGTCCCGAATAATATATAATCTCGAATACATCGTCTCAAATAATATATAATCTCGAATACATCATCTCTAATAATATATAATCTCGAATACATCGTCTCTAATAATATATATAATCTCGAATACATCGTCTCGAATATTATATATCGAATACATCACTAGCTAGGTAGCTAATAAAGATTGAATACTACAGAAGAATCTAGGCCACTCGAGGTTCCTGGGGCGCGGGCGGTGGACACCCAAAGAGAAGGAACCATCACAGGATCATATCTCCGGTCATCTGCCCAAAGAACCTGCCAGGTATTGGAGAACCTGACGTCCATAGCAGCCATGTAGCGATGGATGTGCTCGTCCTCCTCCCTGACATGGCGACGCACCACCTCCGACGGGGCCGGCTCCCTCCGCACCGAATATGGCCCACGCGAACGCCACCAAAGGAGATCAGGGTCGACGATGGGACCCGAGGCCGGTTCCTCACCAAGCGGCACGCCCCTGCAGGTAGCACCTCCCAGTGCCAGCCCGGCGGAGCCCAGTCCTAGACATGGGTCAGCCGGACGTCGTCGTGAACGGGTCGACGACGAGGATGCGGGCCAGGCATCGTCGAGAACAAATACTATATGCCCGCAAAAAGTAACATTTTTTAAATGATTGGATTGTGATAACTAAAATTCTATATGCAAAGTCTAAATTTTTCTAACAATTTGACATTAACCTAATTCATCTAGCTAAAACTAATTCTAAAATTGGTAACATTTCTATAAATATTTCTATAACTAAAAACAGAAAAATTTATAACATTTCTATATAACTAACATCTCTAATATTTCTATAACTAAAAAACAAAAAAATTCATTTCTATAACTAAAAACAGAAAAATTTCTATAACTAAAAATCTAAAAAACAATGTGTGTGTGTGGACATGGCGGCCGGGGCAGGAGCTTACCGGCGAGGCGAGGCGACGGGGGGCGGTGACGGGGACGGCGATGGGCGGCGACGACGGGGACGGGGACATGCCGGCGGGGACGACGGGGCGCGGCGCGGCGACGATGGGGACGGGGAAGGGGCGGCGATGGGGCCGTCGACGAGGGGTGGCGACGGGGGCGGTGACGGGGGGCGGCGGGTGGCGGTGTCAAAACCGGAGGATCTCGGGTAGGGGGTCCCGAACTGTGCGTCTAAGGCAGATGGTAACAGGAGGCGGGGGACACGATGTTTACCCAGGTTCGGGCCCTCTCGATGGAGGTAATACCCTACTTCCTGCTTGATTGATCTTGATGATATGAGTATTACAAGAGTTGATCTACCACGAGATCATAGAGGCTAAACC
Source organism: Aegilops umbellulata (assembly GCA_032464435.1). Classification (NCBI taxonomy): domain Eukaryota; kingdom Viridiplantae; phylum Streptophyta; class Magnoliopsida; order Poales; family Poaceae; genus Aegilops; species Aegilops umbellulata. The sequence continues at coordinate 633,848,772 of CP136057.1, read as the reverse complement.
CTAGAAGCTAGCCTATGGTATGATTGTCGTTGTTGTCCTACAGACTAAACCCTCCGGTTTATATAGACACCGGAGGGGGCTAGGGTTACACAGAGTCGGTTACAAGGAAGGAGATCTACATATCCGTATTGCCAAGCTTGCCTTCCACGCCAAGGAGAGTCCCATCCGGTCACGGGACGAAGTCTTCAATCTTGTATCTTCATAGTCCAATAGTCCGGCCAAAGGATATAGTACGGCCGTCCGGAGACCTCCTAATCCAGGACTCCCTCAGTAGCCCCTGAACCAGGCTTCAATGACGATGAGTCCGGCACACAGATTTGTCTTCGGCATTGCAAGGCGGGTTCTTCCTCCGAATACTCCATAGAAGATCTTGAACACAAGGATAGTGTCCGGCTCTGCAAAACAAGTTCCACATACCACCGTAGAGAGAATAATAATTCCACAAATCTAATCTGCTGACACGTTTGACAGCATGACTTCATGCCATGGCCCGGTCATTATTCGAACCGTTTTTTCTCAACCAGCACTGCGCATATCGTGAGGCAGTTTTCTTGGCACGTCTTGTCAAAGCAGAGATCGTGTCCCCTTATCACGGGATTCTCATCAATACGGGTGTGGGTAACCTAACCGTGCCATCAATTATGGCGCTTGGGGAATAAGAGGTTTTACCAAGTGAGTGGGGAGGCACATCGCCTCTTCCGCCTTTATAAAGGGACAAGGATTTACTCTTTTCACTCACGCCTTCTTCCCGATTCATTCCCTTCAGCTCAAGCTCCAGCGCACAAGCGTTCATCTTTTCTGCCCACAAAAGGTCCTCCGAAGATGTCCGAATCCGGAGCAGGAGGCAAATGATGACCTCCACTGTCCGAGAGAAGGATATCAGAAAGCTTCGGGAGGCCGGGTACCTGGCCAAGGAAATCAGCCACCGTCTCCCGACAGCGGGACAGATCGTCCCTACTCCGGAACCCCACAAAAGGGCTGTATTCCTCCCTTACTTTGTCCGCGGGCTAGGGTTTCCCCTCCACCCGTTCGTTCGTGGCATCATGTATTATTATGGGATCAATCTACACGACCTGTCCCCTAATTCCTTCCTCAACATCTCGACATTCATTGTCGTGTGCGAGGCTTTTGTCCGCATTTCGCCGCACTTCGGTTTATGGCTGAAGATTTTTAATGTGAAGCCCAAGGTGGTGGGCGGCGAGCACGCCGAATGTGGGGGCGCTCCAGGGAGTGGCAACAGCAGTGGTTTTACATCACGGAGCCGCGCGGCAAGGAATGGGCCGCCTCTCCCGAATTCCGATCCGGTGCCCCCCTGCGGCTTACATCCTGGATTAAGAAAGGCCTGGACTGGTCCTCATCCGACGAAGTGTCGGCGCTCCAGACGCGCGTAGAGGATATGGGAGACAAGAACATTGAACTTGTCAATGTGGTCCAGGTGATGCTAGTTCGCCGGATCTTGCCTTGTCAGCACCGGACTTACAATTTATGGGAATTTGATCCGGCCTGGCATCAGACCTTGCGGGAGCTTTTCGGCTCCTCTCACAAGGACATTTGGAAGGTGCTTTTTAAGTCCCGCAAATCATGGACGGATTCCGCCGAGGACCGCGGGTATCAACTGTCCCACCCTGCAAGTTCGGTAAGTCATCGAAACTTTTTATCTGTGTAACCCAAGGGAAGCGCTTAACGCGTTTTATACAATTCTCCAGGGCTGAACGAAGAAGGCAGAGCGGATCCATTGTCCGGCCCCGCTGCCCGAAGAACCGGACATGCCACTTCTGACGAAGATGCTGGTGCCGGCGCCTTACAAGGTGCCCGAGAAGACGGCCGAGAGGGAGGCTAAAAAGACCCAGGGCGGCCCTCACCGCCGCGGCACTTCAGACACCATATCCAAAGGCTCCAATGCCCATTCCGCCTCCGAAGAGGACGAGGAGGAGGAAGATGAATCCCCTGCAGGGGGAAGAAAGAAGAGGATGGCCTCCGCAAACTTGGAGGCCGAGCTACCCAAAAGGGGAAAGGCTCCTCTTCCGGAGGAGTCCACTGCAGCCGCCGATAGCGGCCCAGCATGGGATCCCAGGGCCCAGCCCCTGGTGAACTCGTAAGTGTATAAGATCCGAGCACGTTTTAGGTGTCCGGACTCATCGTGGCTTAATATTTTAACCTAAGCCATTTTTTTGTATAGTCCGGCGAAGCCCCGTACCAAACAGTCCTCATCAAAGGATTTGCTGAGCTCAAATGCTATGGAGAGCGGGACGCCCCCAAAGGCCCCTTCCTCCGAACAGGTGTATTACACCAAGGCTTCGTCCCAGAAGGACCCCGGCCAAGGAGGAAAGGGAAAAACCGTGAAGGCGGCGCCTGAAGGTCAAACCTCAGGGGCCGGACACATGGGGGAAAAGATTCCCATGGGGGCCGATGGCGGGGGCGATCCTGAGTCCGGCTCCTAGCCGGATGCGATTCCAGAGACCTATACGGCTCCAGAATCAAGCAGGCAGCCCCCTTCGGCTGGAGGGGGCGTGCCTGTTCCACCAGCGACCTCTGTCTATCCAGAAGTGTCGGATGCTTTGATGGTGGCGTTGAAAGATGCCTCCATCGTTGATGAACACCGTGCCCTTATGGGTGCGGTGATTGAGAAGATTCAGTCAACTGAGAGTGGACTGAACGAAGCCTGTATCAGCCTTATAAGAGGCTTTGAGGTATGTTTTATGAGTTGTCGAAGAGTGTCGTAGTATAGATAGTAGCCCCTGATACACTGTTCGGTGAGAGAAAGAACCGGATAGGGGATCGAATTAATGATCGCAGGAAGGCTCATTGAATGACTTCTCTTTTGTTACAAGCAGGCGTCTGTAGCGGCTGCTGCTTCTCGTACTGCGGAGATCTCCGGACTGTCTGGAGCTGGCCATGGAAGAGCTTGGCGAGTTGAGAATGCAGTTCAGAGATAAACAAGGTATGCACAAGCTTTGCTCGCATTTATTGCGGAATAGATTTTCAGTATGAAACAAACTACATAATTTGTGCCAGGGGTTATGACCGAAGTCGAGGCCCTCAAAAGGGCCGTTGCCGAGGCCGAGAAAAAGACGGCCACAGAGCGGACTCTTTGTGAGAAACACGAGGCTAGAGTTATTAAAGATGAGCAGGAGCTGCAAGAGGCCATAAGGAAATGCGAGACCTTGGAGCAGAGTTTGACGGAGAAAGAATCCGAACTCACCAAGGCGCGTCAGGCCACGAGCGACGCCCGGGGGGAAACCCAAAGCGCCCTGTAGGGGATCCAGGTGGCGAGAAAGATCACGGCAGGTAAGGCTTTTCCCATGTAAAGCAAGTATTTGGAGGGAAAACTTTGTTTCTGATTTTGAATCCGGATTTCTCAGGGGTATTTGCTGAGCTACCTCGCAGCATATCAGATGGCGCCCAATTCTACTGAGCCCAAGAGAGGAACACCGCGGATAAGCTCTTCTGGTCGCAGTATTTGGCGCCACAGTATCTGGTGCCTTTTGCCGATCAACTGTAACAACTGATCGAACTGCATAAGGCGGCGGAACTAGCCATGAAAGATCTGGTTATCCGACTATGGCCTGCCGAGCCGATTCCAAGCAGCTACTTTGGACTCGTGAAGCGGCATGTAGATGCTTGCCCTAGACTTGACGTCATCAAGCGGTCGGTCTATATAGAAGGTGCACGAATGGCCTTCGCCCGCGCAAAGGTGCACTGAGGGAAGATGGATACCGAGAAGCTGGTGGCCAAAGGACCTCCCGAGGGGAAGGAGCACCGCAAGCCCAAATTATATTATCAGAATGTCCTGAAGGGATCCTGCCTTGCAGCGGAACTATGCACGAAGGACATTATATTTCCATGAATGCCAACCGTGTTGTCCTTTATAATGTTTGAACAAGGTCGTTTATTTGTCGCCTGTTATATAAAAGTTTACCCTCCTGCGCGGCCGTTTTTATGTTAAACCTGAGAGTTGGCCAGTCATCGGCTTCTGCCCCCACGTAAGAAGTACGGGGGTGTTCAGGATAAACCTGAGCACTCTTTATCCCACTTTTGGGTCCTTCGAAGGAGGTGCTCAGCACAAAGAAACCAGGCAATCAGACTATAGGGCTTTATCACTCTCACTTAGCCATAGGAGCTTTAGTATGGTAGGCGCAGCCCCTTGTGTTCAGAAGACCGTACTAGGGGCTCTATAAGCGCCTGATCGGAGAAAAAACCGATCCATCGCACGCTGCATTGGTTATGACATTATGCGGGAGAAATCCTTAAAGATTTTGTAACCGCTCGAATAGCTGACCAGCTCTCGCCGTATCATGACAGTCAGTTTTCGGCTTTCTCTACTGAGGTGCTCATCCGGAAGAACCGGGACACAATCTTTGTAGTTCTCCCAGTGGTACCTTAGCCGATATAGCGGAACGTAAGGTACCAAAACATGGGAGCCGGGCAAACCAAACTATTGACCCAAGACATGATTCGGAGCTGATGCATATAATGCTATAGGTTTGGGGTGCCGAACTTCCATGAAGGTGTTCAGACTTTTATTGCCATGTTACGGGGAAAACGAAGCCCCTGGCATATTTATGGCATATCGCTGTGTACGGATGCCACTTGACAAAATGATTTCGGTAAGAAATAATCAGCAGGTAAACGTCATATAAATCCACATGTTGTATTTGAATAATACGTCTATGCGCATGGGTACAAGTAATGTGATAAAAAAGGGTTATGATAGCAGAACCTACTGTGATCAGGGGGAAGAGGTTGAGTGCAGATATGTAATATAGCCGGATGGTCACTGCGGGGAATGTCTAAGGATTCCCTAACGCGTTCAACCTGCCTCCGTGTAGTCCGTCCTGGTCGGTGCAAAGGTGAACCTGCGAAGGAAATATAAGAAATGTTTATGTGCCGGAGGGCGGTTGAACCGCTGAGTTCGGCCTGTCCTGGCCTTCGCCGGAGTGTTTAGTTGAGCTCTGGACGAGCCAGGGTATCCTTTCGCGAAGTAGTTCGGAGCCCCTTGACGATGTCCGGGAGCCTGGACGGTGACTCGAGGTTCGGCTGCAAGATGCTGCTCGTTGTTCCTGCTGCTAAGGCAGTGGTGTATTTGTTGGTGCCGAGGGAAGGTTCGGCCTTGCCATGAACCGTAATGACGCTGCGTGGACCGGGCATCTTGAGCTTACGGTAGGCATAATGTGGCACAACGTTGAATCGAGCGAATGCGGTTCGTCCGAGCAGTGCTTGATCATTACTCGAAAAGGGATGATTTTGAAGATTAACTCTTTGGTACGGTAATTTTCTGGTGATCCGAAGACTACCTCAAGGGCAATGGAGCTTGTACAGCTAACCTCCGCACCTGGTATAAGGCCTCTGAAAGTGGCTTTAGTGGGTTTGATCGCCGAATGATCGATGCCCATCTTGCGTACTGTGTCCTGCTAAAGCAGATTTAGGCTGCTGCCTTCGTCCATAAGGACTCGAGTGAGGTGGAACCAGTCTATTATTGGGTCGAGGACTAGTGCGGCTGGATTGCCCTGACTGGCTTTGACTGGACGGTCCGTGCGGTTGAAGGTGATCGGCCCTAGTTTATATTGTGGGACGACTAGTTCCGTTGAGTTGCCATCCCTAAGGATGCATATCCGGTCCGTGTTGGTAATTTGGGTGGTATTTACCACATTCACTGATTGGATATGCGTGGGAAATTTCTTTTGCTCTCCTGTGTTCGGTGATCTGGGCTCTTCGTCGCTATCGTTGCTTTGAGACCCCCCTTCATCTTTGGCGCCTGCCCTGCCGGCTTGTTTGAAGACCCAACATTCTCTGTTGTTATGGGTGGCTGGTGTTGGGGATATAACTATTTGTGTAAGCCGCCCAGGATGGGCCAGGTTACGCAAAGAAGGACTCATCAGAAGAAGCCCAAGACCAAGCGTGAAGATGGCGGTTCAATAAAGGGTCTAAGGCCCATGGGCGACTTAAGGCCCATAGTGGTAATCCGCCATGATGGCATGGCTTGTATCATAAGGTAGATTTAACTAGTCACCGAGCCGGACACTGTCTATGAGCCGGCCGGGACTCTGTAGGCTGCAGGGCGTCAACCCGTGTATATAAGGGGACGACCCGCAATGGCTTAGGGCAAGAAACAACTCATCGAGAGCCGGGCATAGCGTATCTCGCTCCCTGGTCATCGAAACCTCAGCAATACCAACCCAACTAGACGTAGGCTTTACCTTCACCGTAAGGGGCCGAACTAGTATAAACCCTCTTGTGTCCTTTGTCCCGATTAACCCCTTTAAGCTTCCTAGTTGCGATGGCTCCACGACTAAGTCCTTGCAAGAGGACATCTGCCGTGACAATTCCACGACAGTTGGCGCCCACCGTGGGGCCAGCGCATGGTGGATTTGAGTTCTTGAAGGGCAACTTCGAAGGGCTCAAGGGATACGCTATGGGCCGGATGACCAAGAGTCGTCACAGCAAGATCTACATCGACGACGAAGGTTGGGGCCCCGACACCGGCTAATTGAGTATGGGTACCGGGTCCCCTTCGGCGGAATCCACGTCTTCATCGGCCGGATTGGTGAGCCGGGCCCTGAGCCGGACAACTGCACCGACCTCGTTGAGAAGGCTCAGCGGGCGAGACCCGCCCGGGCTCAACCCATCGTGAAGCGCGCCTTCGTGGGTTGCATCCATGGAGGGGAACTTTCTGAAGGATTTGTAGATGGTGGTGAGACGGCCATCCTCTCCGATGGTGATTTGTCCGCCGGTTCAACAGATTCGTTGTACCCATTGCAAGATGGCGGGCTTGGGGGCTGTTCCGATGGCAGCAGTATTCCGAACCCCTCTGAGTCGCCAAACTGGGCAGGAGTCTTCATGGCTGGTACTCAACCCGGCCAAAATTCTACAGCCGCAGCAGCAATAACGTCCGGGTCAGGAGCGGCCGGTGCAGGAGGCCCTGTGTGCCCGCCGGCTTAGGTGCTGATGGATCTCATGGATAAGCTTACGACCCTGTTAACCACCACAGTTATCCCTGCGAATCAAGATGAGCATAATGCAGAGGTGGCACAGGTTCGTGAGGAGATAGCTCGGGCCGAGGAGGCCTTAGCAGCTGAGGACACCAGATTGGCCACAGAACGGGCGACTTTGGATGCACGGGTGCAACAGCTCTAGTCAGAGGCTTTTCAACTTACGATGAGCCTGAACGCGTCTAACGAGGTGATGAGGAGGAGGCATCAGAAAACTCAATCCCGTTTGCCTCCGATTTATGATCCTCGAAACCTTTTCGCTACACCCGGAGCCGACCCTAGTAACCTGCCAGAAGCAAATCAGTTCACGATAGCCGGGTCGGGAGGACCGGTTCAGCCTCGGGAGATGGCACCTCCTCATGGGAATATGGCCCCGCCCCGCTATGTACCGATACCACCAGGTCACTTTTCCAATCCCATGGAGAACTTAATTGCAGCATCGACACGTTTGGCGGCTCTCCCAGTGGACGGTGACGATCCAACAGCAGTGGAGACACGGAGGATTAGAGAACTCATTCAGACGGCTTTGGCTCAGCAAGAGACTTATTCCTATAGCCGGGACAGGATTCATTCAACCCCTCCGCCTTGGTTGGCTCCGTCTCGTCCAAACCGGAGCGCGAGTTACAGCAGGCACATGGAGTAAGAGGCCTTGTCAAGCAATGCCCAGCGCCATAACCAGCCTGGCGGTTATAACCCGGTGCAGGACCGGATACGTCAGGAGGATGAGTGGGCGGTTCAGCTAGCGACTCAGAAAACGGCTCACCCGGCCTTTTCGGATTATCCGATGACTTCTATTGAGGCAGGAGTAGCCACCAGAACCAGTGGCGTCCCGTGTCTGGTGCCGGCTTTACGCAATGTGCGTCTGCCTAAAGATTTCAAAGGACCTCGAAAGGTGCCAAATTATATGGCCGACTTACAGCCTGGGACATGGATTGAAAGCTATGAGATGGCCATGGAGCTGTTGGAGGTTAGTGACGCAGCAATGGCTAAGTACTTCACCATGATGTTGGATGGAACGGCCCGGATGTGGCTAAAAGGGTTACCGCCAAATTCTATTAGTTCTTGGGTGGAGTTAAAGGCCCGGTTCATTCAGAACTTCAAGGATACTTGCAAGCAATCTATGTCAATTGTGGACTTAACTAATTGTAAGCAAGAGGAGGGCGAATCTACCACTCATTGGGTGCGCCAGGTCAAGGAGATAATACATTCATCTGACAAGATGGATGCCGGCTCTGCAGTCCTCATGCTGGAGAAGAATTGCCGATTTGAACCACTGAGGCAGAAGATGGGACGACTCAAGCGTGATTGTAATGATATGGGTTAGCTGATGGCGGCTCTAGTCAAGTATGCCGATTCTGATAGTACCAAGGATCCCGCGTCTGATGTGGAAAAGACAGGGAAGGCAAAGAAGAACGACAATGGAAAGGGCCATCAGCACAACCCGACAAATCAAGGAGGTAATAAGCGTAAAGCTGATGGCAACCCGGAGTTTGTGGCTAATGCTAACACGCAGGTTAACAATCAGAGATGCAAGGGGAGGCCGCCTCCTCGGTCTGGCGGGTCAGGTCCATCTCTTGAGCAGTTACTCAATGAGCCCTGCCCGAGACATGGCACCCGGGAATGACCAGCCACCCACTTATGGAAGGATTGCGCAATCATGAAGGCTTTCAAGAATTCCAGCACGTTTGATGGCAATCATGGGTCGGGCGGCGGCTTAGGTGCCGGCAGTTTCCATGGCCCGGGTGGCGGTTCAAATTCCGGTTTTCAGGGAAATCAAGGTGGATATAATCAGCAGCAGTCTGGTGAGGGAGGACAACAGCTGCAGTCGGGTTATCAGAGCCATCCGAAGCAGCTGAACAGTGGATAGTATCACGTGCTCACTACTAGCTTATGCAAACGTGACCAGAAGATTCATAAAAGGGCCATGAACTCTGTTGAGCCGGCGGTTCCCCGTTATTTGAGGTGGTCAGAGGAGCCTATTGTGTGGAGTAGAGAGGATCACCCTCCCCGGGTTGATAATCTGGGTCAGTTAGCCTTGGTGGTGGCACCTCAGGTTGGTGGATATAAATTCACTAAAGTGCTCATGGATGGAGGTAGCAACATCAACATCCTCTATTACGAGACCTTTAGGCGTATGGGTTTGACTGACAAAAATTTAAAGACGTCCAACACCGTTTTCCTTGGAGTGGTGCTTGGTAAGTCGGCATACCCCGTCGGTAAGATGGAACTGGAGGTGGCTTTTGGAGATGAGTACGATTCTAGGGCTGAGAAGTTAACTTTTGAGGTGGTCAAAATCAAGAGTCCATATCATGCTCTATTTGGACGGCCGGCTAATGCCAAGTTCATGGTGCGGCCGTGTTATGTTTATCTGCAGCTCAAGATGCCGGGTCACAAGGGCACCATCACTGTGCATGGGAGTCGAAAGGTAGCCCTGGAATGCGAAGAAGGCGACGTGGCTTATGCCGAGTCTGTTTGTGCAGCATAGGAGCTAAAATTTTAACGTTGACCCAGCGGATATGACCTCCCTCAAGAAGCCAACCACGGAACATGACCCGACGATGAAGTTTAAGTCGGCTGCTGAAACCAAGCTTGTTGATTTTACTCTAGGCGATTCGTCTAAGCAGTTCAGCATCAGTGCCAATTTGGATCCTAAATAGAAAGCACGCTCATCGAGTTCATCCGTGAGAACCGGGACATCTTTGCATGGAAACCTTCTGACATGCCGGGTATATCGAGAGAACTCACTGAGCACACTCTTAATATTGATCCGAAGTATAAGCCGGTCAGGCAGTTTCTTCGGCAGTTCAATGAGGAGAGACGGAAAGCTATTGGAGAGGAGGTGGCCCGGCTCTTAGCGGCCGGGTTCATTGTTGAAGTTTTTCACCCGGAGTGGTTGTCTAACCTGGTGCTCGTGCTCAAGAAGAACGGCACCTGGCGGATGTGTGTGGATTACACAGACTTAAATAAGGCTTGTCTGACTGATCCCTTTGGTCTCCCCCGTATTGACCAAATCATTGATGCTACGGCGGGTTACGAGCGTTTGAGCTTTTTGGATGCTTACTCTGCTTATCATCAGATCAAGATGGCAGTGAAGGACCAAGAGAAGACGGCTTTCATGACTCCGTTTGGAGCCTTCTGCTATGTATCTATGTCGTTTGGGCTCAAGAGTGCCCAGGCGACTTACCAGTGATGTGTACAGAACTGTCTCCACGATCAAATCGGGCGCAATGTTCACGCTTATGTGGATGACATAGTGGTGAAGTCCAGAGAGAAGGAAACCTTAATATCTAATTTAAAGGAAACCTTTGATAATCTCCGGGTTTATAAGATGATGCTTAACCGGGCCAAGTGTGTATTTGGTGTACCTGCAGGCAAGCTTTTGGGTTTTCTGGTCTCATACATGGGCATTGAAGCTAATTCGGAGAAGATCAAGGCAATTACCTCTTTGGCTAAACCGGCGTGCATCAATGATGTTCAGCGACTGGCGGGTCGTGTGGCTGCTTTAAGACGGTTAGGTGAGAAGGCCCTACCGTTGTATCAGATGATGAAGAAAATAGACACTTTTGTCTGGAGTGATGCTGCTAATACTGCCTTTGAAGATTTAAATAGACAGTTATCTGAGTTGCCGGTCCTTGCGGCTCCCATTGATAGAGAGCCATTACTGTTATATGTGCCTGCTAACTCACGAGCTGTCAGTGTTGCAATCGTGGTGGAGCGCAAGGAGGCTGGCAAGGAGCAACTGGTTCAACGGACGGTTTACTACATCAGTGGGGTGCTCATTGAGTCTAAACAAAGGTATCCACATTGGCAGAAGCTTGTTTACGGGGTGTTCATGGCAAGTCAGAAGCTGAAGCAGTACTTCCAAGGTCACCCTATTACTATGATAAGTTCTGCCCCCTTGGGGGACATCATCCAGAATAGAGAGGCCACAGGACGAGTCGCCAAGTGGGCCATTGAGCTTGGGCCTCACGGTTTGAAATACATGCCTCGGACTACTATTAAGTCTCAAGCCTTGGTGGACTTTACCAATGATTGGACAGAGTTGCAGGCACGTGAGGAGAAGCCGGATAACACATATTGGACTATTCACTTTGATGGGTCCAGGCAATTAGAAGGCTCGGGGGATGGAGTCGTTTTAACTTCCCCTCGAGGTGACAAATTTTGTTATGTGCTCCGGCTTATGTTTCCTTGTACTAACAATGCAGCTGAGTATGAGGCCTTACTCCGTGGTCTCCGGATGGCCAAAGAGATGAATTTGAGCCGGGTCAGGTGTTTGGGTGACTCAGATCTCGTGGCTCAACAGGTGTCAGGCAAGTGGGATTCCAAGGATCCCCTTATGGCAGCTTACCGTCGTGAAGTTGATGCTGTGGCTGGGCACTTCAAAGCTTATCAAGTGGAGCACATTGATCGAAGGAAGAATGAGGCGGCTGATGCTTTTAGCCGGCTGGGATCTCAGCGTAAGCCGGTGCCGCCTAACACCTTTCTCAATGTTTTGCATAATCCTTCTGTTAAGGTACCCACAGAGGAAGACCTAGCAGTGCCAGACCTGGAGGCACAGTTGGTAGCAGCTCTTCACGTCATCCCGGATTGGACAGTGCCATATTTGTCCTACATGACCTGGGGAGAGTTGCCTGAGGATGAGACCTTGGCGAGACAAATCATCCGGCGGTCAAAATCCATGACAATTATTCATGGCGAGTTACATCATTGCAGTGTCACTAGGGCGTTTCAACGTTGTGTGTCGCCTGCGGAGGGCCAGGAGATACTTCGTGAGATCCATGAAGGGGATTATGGTCATCATGCCAGCTCAAAATCTCTTGTGGCCAAGGCTTTCCGTCATGGCTTCTATTGGCTGACGGCTCATGCTGATGCGGAGGATTTGGTCAATAAATGTGACGGATGTCAGAAATTCTCACGACGAGCTCATGTGCTGGCTCAAGAGTTGAGGATGACTCCAATTACTTGGCCGTTCGCAGTCTAGGGGCTTGATATGGTCGGGCCTTTCAAAAGTCTAAGGATAAAAAGACGCACCTCCTAGTGGCAGTGGACAAGTTTACAAAGTGGGTTGAGGCAGAGCCGGTCAGTAAGTGTGATGCAGCCATGGCGGTTCAGTTCATGAAAAAGGTGATCTTTCGTTTTGGTTTTCCACACAACATTATAACTGATAATGGCACTAACCTCTCCAAAGGTGCCATGGAGGAGTTCTGTCAACGAGAACGTATCCGGCTTGATGTTTCGGCTGTTGCTCATCCTCAATCCAATGGTCAAGCAGAAAGAGCTAATCAGGAGATCTTGAAGGGTATCAAACCCCGCCTCTTGGTCCCCTTACAGCGGACGCCGGGTTGTTGGGTGGAGGAGCTACCTTATGTACTTTGGAGTATCAATACTATACCTAAAAGATCCACGGGTTACAAACCTTTCTTCATGGTGTACGGGGCAGAGGCGGTACTGCCAAGTGACATCCGGCATGACTCGCCCCGTGTGGCGGCTTATGTTTGAGGCTGATAACGAAAAAGCTCGTCAGGATGCACTTGACTTGTTGGATGAAGAGCGAGACTTGGCAATAGCCCGCTCGGCGATTTACCAGCAAGACCTGCGCCGCTACTACAGCCGCCGGGTTAGATCCAAAACCTTTCAGGAAGGCGACTTAGTGCTCCGGCTCATCCAGGATCAGTTTGATATGCACAAGCTATCCCCTCCTTGGGAAGGACCCTTTGTGGTCAGCAAGAATCTGAACAACGGGTCATACTACCTTATCGATGTTCGAGAGCACAAAGACTCACATAAGTCGGAGGAGGAGACCCGCCGGCCGTGGAATATCGCTCATCTTCGGCCTTACTATACTTGAGCCACCGGTTCTCAGGATGTATATATTTTGACGATGTATATATTATATAAAGAAATAAAGCAGGACCTCTGTCCCTTTCATCCTCAAAAGTGTACATGCCTTCTTTATCATGTTGTTGAAACAACCAACAGGGAGCGGGTCATATCTGAATCCGGCTTTCCCTTTGGTCCGGCTTATCATCATATCTGAATCTAGCCATTATCACTTGGGGGCTTCCTATTCAAACATAGGTCGTATTCGAACCAAAGAGAACATTGATGTCGATACCCTCTTGATCGGCATACTGCCAAACCCACTTGGGGGCTTCTTGATCATATTTGAATCATAGCTTAACCCCTTTGGGTCTGACGTGGATCGTATTCGAATCAGCATCATTAAACAACTCTTATGGTCACTTGGGGGCTTCCTGTTCAAACATAGGTCGTATTCGAACCAAAGAGAACATAGCTGTCGATACCCACTTTATCGGCATCGCCAAAGCCACTTGGGGCTATATGATCGTATACGAATCTTAGCTTAACCCCTTTGGAGCGGTTCACTGATCGTATTCGAATCAGAAACCTTTAAATTTTGTTTATTATCCATCATACTTTATAAGTATAAGTATTTGACTATCTTGACACCCTCTTGAAAGTACTATGGGGTGGTTTTATTCCACCGGTTTAAATATTGATCACCTCAGGTCGTTAAGTACCAGGCAAACATCATATGTGCCAAGGTTTCAGGAGTTAAACTTACCCTCATGGTTTGGGTCACATAAGCCGGCGAGATTATCAAAAGGATCGCAGGTATGCCGTTATGATTATGTTTAACAGAAGTAATCATAAACCGACCTTTATTTGATGTTTTGGTTTGCGCTCCGGGTTATCAGTACCTTTTGTGACCCCTGATGTGATAAATCGCCAAGGGAATTGTGTTTGTTTTTATATGCAGGGCAATGCAAGCAGATTTTTGTTTAACATAAAGGAAATAGAAGATCAATATAAACTGCAAGTATATAGCGATGGCGGCTTAAGAAAGCGTTGAGCGCCATAAACATGCGCAAAGGCATGGCAAAAATCAAGAGTTTTTCTACGCTATTACAAGACTCCCTGAGTATGGATCACGAGGCATTGTTTTTTCACAAGATATAAGCATATGACGCCTGCTGGTTCACTCCTTCGGTTGGCTTGAAGATTCCGGGTTATCCTTCTCCGCTTCTTCGTCGGCTGCCTTGTCCTGGAAGGTTGACGATGCCCAGTCAATGCCATTCAAAGCTTCAAACTCAGCTTCATCATCTATTAAACTGGCTGGGTCGACTTCAGGGGCAAAGGTATGCTTACGGATTGGAGGGATCAGGCTGACTTCATCATTGTGTGGCGTTGTGAGTCTCCGATTCTCGCTGTCATAACCCGACTGATACTTGGTAAGGTCAGTATCGTTCCCAATGAGGGTGGCCACAAGACGTATATCCTTCACGCAGGCGATGAAATCTATCTCACTGAACAAGGTGCCATCTTATTTCAAGCTTGGATACCCAAGAGCAATGTCAGCCGGGTCTAGCTCTGGAAGCCACGCCTTGGCCCGGCTTAATGCGGCTATAGCTCCAGCTCTTGCAGATGCTCGTCTTAGCTCTTGGACTCGCTGAGGTAGCACAGAAAGCCGTTTTAGCACATCTTGCAGGAGATGGGGAACATCATTTGATAAAGCCACAACGGCCAGAGCATGTTGTAACCCGGTGTAGAGCTGTTCCACGAGAGTATAAACCGCCTTCAGTTTGATCGACATATTCTGCTTGAGGTTTGTGCTCCTGGGGCCTGCGTTATTAAACATAAGATGAGCCGGAGGTAACAATTGAAATAGTCATTGAAGAGAAGGTTTACAATATTTAAGGTTTGTATAAGTAACTTACCGAAGATTGCTGAGACCATTTGAGATATCTGGCGCTTTAAGCGGGACAACTCGGCCGTTGCTTCTGCAAGTGCTGCCTCTGCTATCTCGGCCCGGGTCACCAGTGAGGCTTTTTCATCAGCCTAGGTTTTCTTCTCCGCCTCAAAGCTCTTCTTCAACTTCTCTTGTTGAGAGACACTGAATTCAAACTTGGAGTTGGCCTTTTGAATTTCAAGTTCTTGAGCTGCCAGGCGGTTCTTCATGTCAGCAATCTCTGACTCAAATTGACTTATGGTGGCTTGCATTGATGCCGGGTTATAGTCAGAATCATTATAAGATAACATTAAGTCCCAAGCACTTTGCAAGCAAAGGTACTTGACACTTGGGGGCTAATGTATACTAAAGAACTCTAAAATTACCACGCCGGTTCATGACAATTAAAGTCCCAAGCACTTTGCAAGCAAAGATACTTGGCACTTGGGGGCTAATGTGCATCGCACGTTCAAAGTATCATGTTACAATCGGGTTAAATATCTTCTTTCTAAGCCGGACAAGCAGTGCTAGGCAGGTTTCTAAGTCTACAGCACATTTACTTATAAGCAATAGACTTGGGGGCTGGTACAGTAAGTATGGTTAAGGAAAAGTAGCATAAGTCATACCTCAAATTTTTGTTGTATCTGCTTCGCCATGTCAATTTCCAGGTCACTGCTGCTATGTACTTGACTGATATAGCCAGAGACGATCTCCCCAATACTCAAATGAGTGTAGTCAGCAACGCCTAACTTGGCCTTTCGGCGCTCCAAAAGCTCCCCCTTGGCAGAGCACTTGGCAAGGACAGTGGGCTGCCCCGGCTCAACAAACTGAGTCTTATGAATCTCAACTTCCGGATCAATTGTCTTGGCCGGGCTAGGAGTTTCCGGCTTATCAGAGCCATCAAGAGTCTCTTCAGCGGGCGGATCAGAGGTTGGTGCTGGAATGTCATAAGTCGGTTCAGGCGGCGGCTGAGGAGTGGAAGTGTCAGGGGCAGCCGTGCCAAGCTCCGGTTCAGTCACGACAGGGTCTTGGGCCGGCTTATTTTTCTTCACTTTCTTCCTGGGCTTCACTTGTACTCTGTGGACAAATCAGAGGGGTTAATACAAAAGGATGAGCAAAATAAGCATAAGGTAAACAAGTTTACATTACCCGGGGGCGGTTTTGAAATCCGGCATGTTGGACTGCAAAGACTCGCCGGAGGAAGGAGAGGTATCCTGATAATCGGAGTCAGATGAATTGAGAGGTTGACGAATTAAACCCGCCAAAGGTAAAACAGAACGTACATCGGAGATAACCTCAGTCCGGCGCTTCCTGGTTACGTTAGGTAAGCCGGAGGAGAGCTCTGCATCCTTACTGGTCCGGGTCTGCCTCCGGCTTTCAAAAATCTATTGCTTCAAAAGAAATTGAGGATCTTGGTAAGCCAAAGGATGTGAAAATCTTACTTTCCGGGTCACTCTTCGAATTTTCTGCCGCGGCAAAGGCTCGGAGTCGGAGGAGATTATAGTTACCTCTGCCTCGATGGCTTGGCTGTTTCCCGTGTCTTCCTAAAAGGAGTTAATGTCAGTAAGGTGATGATAAAAGAGTCAAGGGGTTAAAAGTTACCTCTTCTTCATCGTCATCAGAATCGTCAAGTTTTAAAATATCTGAAGCACTTGGCTTTCTCTTCCTTGAAGTTCCTATCTTGGCGGCTTTTCTTTCGGCTCTCTTGGCCGCTCTGGCTTGTTTGGCAGCCTCATGATCATACTTAACCTTCCAGAAGTTGTCATTTGCCTGTGAAAAATGATAAAGGGTTATGAGTAAAAACAAGGTATAACACAGTAAAGAGTAATTATTGAGGTTGATGACTCACTGCAGGGGCCGGGTTCTTCTTGCAGAAAGGAGGTAAGCCGAAGGCATTACTAGTCACCATGCCCTCTTTCAACAAAGACCGGGTCGTAGCCTCCACCGCATCATCTGGTAAGTCGTCAGGACTATGACGCAGTGGGTCATCCTTCTCACCGGAGTAAGTACACATTAAGCCGGGGCGGCGGCTTAACGGAATCACTTGCCAAGGAACCCAGACTCGGACCAGGTCGATGCCATCTAAGCCGTTCCCCAAAAGAGCTTTGATTTTCTTAATAGTGGGAGTAAGTGGCAGACGTTCAACAACAGTCAATTTGTCCGGCAGCGGGTGGTTGGATTCAAGGCGCAAGGCGCGGAAGCCGGGCAGTGGGTTTTCACCAGCCGGAGAAGTGTCCTGGCAGTAGAACCACGTCTGGTTCCAATCCTTCGGATGAGTCAGCAGTTCATCATAAGGGAAAAGGTAGTCTCCCCGCCGCTGAATCGAGATGCCACCAAGTTCTAGACTGGGCCCGTTGGCGCGTTCGTTCTGCCGGTTTAAATAAAACAATTCTCTGAATAAAAGGAAGCTGTGCTCTTCTCCAAGGTACACCTCGCAGAAGACTTGGAAGTTGCAAATATTTGACACGGAATTGGGCCCGATGTCTTGAGGTCTTAGGTCAAAGAATTGCAAAACATCCCTGAAGAATTTTGAACCAGGTGGAGCAAATCCCCGGCTCATATGATCAGTTAAAATGATCACCTCCCCCTCTTTGGGTTGAGGTTTCTCCTCGGACGGGTCAGGAGCACGATAAGACATGACCTCCTTCTTGGGCAGATAGCCAGACTTCACAAATTCAGACAGTGTGCTCTCCGTGACAGTGGACTTGACCCAGTTGCAGGTCACCGGAGGTTTGGGAGCCTTGGGTGCCATTGAGCAAATTGAAGCCTATGGCAAAGTAATTTTTTTTCCGGTTCAACTCATAACCCGGAGGAGAGCATTATTAATTTATTCAAGATGGCGGCTTAAGAAGGGGCCTAATGACATATGGGTAACTATGCAGTGGTATTTAAGCCGCTACAGGTATCAAAGGCAGTTAAATTTTCTTAAGTCGCCGGAAGCAAGAAAGGTTGACAAAACAGTGTCATTGTCTAAAACCGGCCATATGGATTACCGTGGTTAAACAGATTCAACAGATGCAATTTTTTGGCTAAGTGTGGAACAAACAGGTTTCACAAGTTGCAACTATTATTTTGGATCAAATGGTCGTTCTGGAAAGAAAACTTTCTAGACCTAAAACCAGTGCACAGAAGTTCACATACTCGAAGGAGGCCTTTAAACAAGGGAAATGAGATCTGTTTCTATTTGAGATGGGTGCGGAACAGCCACCGCAGTAGTTCTAACTGTCTAAAGCTAAAAAAGGAGCACTGGAGAGGAAAACTATCAAGGGTTTGCAACAGGCGGCGATGAACACCGACGAACTCGGGAGGCTGCAATGCAGATCTAAAAACAGGGAAGAAAAAGGACTTACGGATGCAGAGTTGTTGCAGGGTTCCGTCGCGTTTCTCTGGTCAAGTCAGGTTGATGCAGCGGCCTGAGTTGGAGAAGACGAGGAGATCTGCGGCGGCGGCAGAGCTCGAGCGGCAGAGAAACAGTGCGAGGAGGAAGACGACCGAAGAAGGAGAATGGGAAAGACCTAGGTCGCACCTATTTATAAGGAAGGGCCAACTGAGACGGCGCGAGAAACGAGCAGACCGAAACATCATTATCCAGCGTCCCTGACGCCTCGGTTTCTGGAATGGTCAGTAAAGGCAAAGATCCGTTGGAAGATATGATGGAGTAAAATATGAATTTAATTGAAGATGACGTCACGAAGGGTTAACGCGGATCCAGAAGATGACATCATGGCAAGTTAAAGCCTTTGTGCAGACAGAAGACTGAAGGCTTGTTTCTTAAGATATTTTAAGATTGACATGAACCGGTTCAAATCAATCTGGGGCCTAATGTTGGGGATATAACTATTTGTGTAAGCCGCCCAGGAGGGGCCCGGTTACGCAAAGAAGGACTCATCAAAAGAAGCCCAAGACCAAGCGTGAAGATGGCGGTTCAATAAAGGGTCTAAGGCCCACAAGCGACTTAAGGCCCATAGTGGTAAATGAAGGAAATATGCCCTAGAGGCAATAATAAAGTTATTATTTATTTCCTCATATATCATGATAAATGTTTATTATTCATGCTAGAATTGTATTAGCCGGAAACATAATACATGTGTGAATATATAAATAAATAGAATGTCACTAGTATGCCTCTACTTGACTAGCTCGTTAATCAAAGATGGTTATGTTTCCTAATCATGAACAAAGAGTTGTTATTTGATTAACGAGGTCACATCATTAGTTGAATGATCTGATTGACATGACCCATTCCATTAGCTTAGCACCCGATCGTTTAGTATGTTGCTATTGCTTTCTTCATGACTTATACATGTTCCTATGACTATGAGATTATGCAACTCCCGTTTATCGGAGGAACACTTTGTGTGCTACCAAACGTCACAACGTAACTGGGTGATTATAAAGGTGCTCTACAGGTGTCTCCAAAGGTACTTGTTGGGTTGGCGTATTTCGAGATCAGGATTTGTCACTCCGATAGTCGGAGAGGTATCTCTGGGCCCTCTCGGTAATGCACATCACATAAGCCTTGGAAGCATTACAACTAATATGTTAGTTGTGAGATGATGTATTATGGAACGAGTAAAGAGACTTGCCGGCAACGAGATTGAACTAGGTATTGGATACCGACGATCGAATCTCGGGCAAGTAACATACCGATGACAAAGGGAACAACGTATATTGTTATGTGGTCTGACCGATAAAGATCTTCGTAGAATATGTAGGAGCCAATATGGGCATCCAGGTCCCGCTATTGGTTATTGACCGGAGACGTGTCTCGGTCATGTCTACATTGTTCTCGAACCGTAGGGTCCGCACGCTTAAAGTTACGATGACAGTTATTATGAGTTTATGCATTTTGATGTACCGAAGTTAGTTCGGAGTCCCGGATGTGATCACGGACATGACGAAGAGTCTCGAAATGGTCGAGACATAAATATCGATATATTGAAAGCCTATATTTGGACATCGGAATGGTTCCGAGTGAAATCGGCATTTTACTGGAGTACCGGGGGGTTACCGGAACCCCCCCGGGGGTTAATGGGCCCATATGGGCCTTAAGGGAAAAGAGGAGGGGCGGCCAGGGCAGGCCGCGCGCCCCGTCCCCTCTTAGTCCGAAGAGGACAAGGAAGGGGGGGGGGGTGGCGGCGCCCCCCTTTTTCCTTTCCCCCTCTCTCCTTCGTTCTCCTACAAGGCAAGGGAGAAGAGTCCTACTCCCGGTGGGAGTAGGACTCCTCCTGGCGCACCCCTTGGGGGCCGAACGCGCCCTCCCCTCCCTTCCTTTATATACGGGGTAGGGTGGCACCCTAGGACACACAAGTTGATCTTCGTGATCGTTCCTTAGCCGTGTGCGGTGCCCCCCTCCACCATATTCCACCTCGGTCATATCGTTGCAGTGCTTATGCGAAGCCCTGCGTCGGTAGAACATCATCATCGTCATCACGCCGTCGTGCTGACGGAACTCATCCCCGAAGCTTTGCTGGATCGGAGCCCGGGGAGCGTCATCGAGCTGAACGTGTGCTAAGAACTCGGAGGTGCCGGAGTAACGGTGCTTGGATCGGTCGGATCGGGAAGACGTACGACTACTTCCACTACGTTGCATCAACGCTTCCGCTTTGGTCTACGAGGGTACATAGACAACACTCTCCCCTCTCGTTGCTATGCATCACCATGATCTTGCGTGTGCGTAGGAAAATTTTGAAATTACTACGTTCCCCAACAGTGGCATCCGAGCCTAGGTTTTTATGGTTTGATGTTATATGCACGAATAGAACACAAGTGAGTTGTGGACGATATAATTCATACTGCCTACCAGCATGTCATACTTTGGTTCGGCGGTATTGTTGGATGAAGCGGCCCGGACCGACATTACGCGTACGCTTACGCGAGACTAGTTCTACCCACGTGCTTTGCACACAGGTGGCTGGCGGGTGTCAGTTTCTCCAACTTTAGTTGAACCGAGTATGGCTATGCCCGGTCCTTGCGAAGGTTAAAACGGAGTCTATTTGACAAACTATCGTTGTGGTTTTAATGCGTAGGTAAGATTGGTTCTTGCTTAAGCCCGTAGCAGCCACGTAAAACTTGCAATAAACAAAGTAGAGGACGTCTAACTTGTTTTTGCAGGGCATGTTGTGATGTGATATGGTCAAGACATGATGCTAAATTTTATTGTATGAGATGATCATGTTTTGTAACTGAGTTATCGGCAACTTGCAGGAGCCATATGGTTGTCGCTTTATTGTATGCAATGCAATCGCCCTGTAATGCTTTACTTTATCACTAAGCGGTAGCGATAGTCGTGTAAGCATAAGATAGGCGAGACGACAACGATGCTACGATGGAGATCAAGGTGTCGCGCCGGTGACGATGGTGATCATGACGGTGCTTCGGAGATGGAGATCACAAGCACAAGATGATGATGGCCATATCATATCACTTATATTGATTGCATGTGATGTTTATCTTTTTTATGCATCTTATCTTGCTTTGATTGACGGTAGCATTATAAGATGATCTCTCACTAAATTATCAAGAAGTGTTCTCCCTGAGTATGCACCGTTGCCAAAGTTCGTCGTGCCCAGACACCACGTGATGATCGGGTGTGATAAGCTCTACGTCCATCTACAACGGGTGCAAGCCAGTTTTGCACACGCAGAATACTCGGGTTTTACTTGACGAGGCTAGCATATGCAGATATGGCCTCGTAACACGGAGACCGAAAGGTCGAGCGTGAATCATATAGTAGATATGATCAACATAATGATGTTCACCATTGAAGACTAATCCATTTCACGTGATGATCGGTTATGGTTTAGTTGATTTGGATCACGTGATCACTTAGAGGATTAGAGGGATGTCTATCTAAGTGGGAGTTCTTAAGTAATATGATTAATTGAACTTAAATTTATCATGAACTTAGTCCCAGATAGTATCTTGCATGTTTATGTTTATTGTAGATAGATGGCCCGTGCTGTTGTTCCGTTGAATTTTAATGCGTTCCTTGAGAAAGCAAAGTTGAAAGATGATGGTAGCAATTACACGGACTGGGTCCGTAACTTGAGGATTATCCTCATTGATGCACAGAAGAGTTACGTCCTGGAAGCACCGCTGGGTGCCAGGCTTGCTGCTGATGCAACTGACGACGTTAAGAACGTCTGGCAGAGCAAAGCTGATGACTACTCTATAGTTCAATGTGCCATGCTTTACGGCTTAGAACCGGGACTTCAACGACGTTTTGAACGTCATGGGGCATATGAGATGTTCCAAGAGTTGAAGTTAATATTCCAACAGAATGCCCGGATTGAGAGATATGAAGTCTCCAATAAGTTCTATAACTGCAAGATGGAGGAGAATAGTTCTGTCAGTGAGCATATACTCAAAATGTCTGGGTATTGTAATCACTTGATTCAACTGGGAGTTAATCTTCCGGATGATTGCGTGTAACACCCCGGATGTAACTTGCCATATTTGTAATCCAACTCTTGCCATTTTCGGCCATGTGATATGATATTCCCTCCGTGGTTGGGTTTCCCATCATTTTGCATTTTGTCCATGTCTTGCATTTCATATCATGTCATCATGTGCGTCGCATTTGCATACGTGTTCGTATCATAAATCCGAGCATTTTCCCCGTTGTCCATTTCGCAATCCGGCGCTCCTATGTCCCCCGGCGTCCCCTTTTACCTTTTTCCGTGAGCGGGTATTAAACCTTCTAGGAATGGACCGAGGTTTGCCAAGCGGCCTTGGTATAGCACCGGTAGACCGCCTGTCAAGTTTCGGGTCATTCGGAGGTCGTTTGATACTCCAACGGTTAACCGGGTAACCGTGAAGGCCTCGTGTGTGTTGCAGCCCAAAACCCCATCAAATCAGCCCATTAACCCATCTAAGACACTCCCATGTCCATCGCCGTTCGATCACGATCGCGTGGCCGAAAACCGCACTCCATTTGGAGCTTCCTAGCTCCTTCTACCTATAAATATACCCTCCCCGTCCAAATCCCGGGTCCAAAACCACCCTAACCCTAGTCCCGCTCCTCTCCGCGCGGGCGGACACGTCCGCCGCCGCCGGACGAAACCGCGCCGCCGCCCGTAGCCACTCAAAGGCTGCCACGTGGCACCCCGGCCACCGCAGCGCCGCCGGCCCGCCTGGCCCGCGGTCGGCCCCCGCGGGCCACAGCGCGCGCCCCGCCGCCGCCGCCCGCTCCCGCAGCGCCCCGCCGTCCTCCGCCGCGCCGCCCGGCTTCCTCCGCCACCACGCCCGGCCGCTCCCGCGCGCCGCTGCCCTGCGCTGGCTACCTCGCCTCCCGCCGCGGCGCCCCGCCTCCGGCCACCGCCTGCAGCCGCCGCCGTCCCGGCGCCTCGCGGCCACGCCAGCGCGCCGCCTCCCGGGATCTGCGCCCTCCGCCGCCGGCGAGCCGCGCCGCCTCCTCCGCCGGATCCCGCGCCCCGGATCCCCCTCGCCGGCCTCTTCTTCCTCCCTCGCCGGCCATCTCCTCCGGCGAATCCACCGGATCTCAGATCCAAAAACGAGGGTTGACTTTCCCGAGCCCCGAATTTCGTCTAAGTATTTTATTCTGCGGATATTTTGTTGCATGTTCATCGCCTCATAACTTTGCACCCGTGGCTCCGTTTTGGGCGTATAGCATATCCAATTGTTCGCCTTGATGTGTACATCATTTCATCTCATAGCATCATTTTCATTTGAGCTCATCTTGATGCCGGAAATGCTGTT
Source organism: Aegilops umbellulata (assembly GCA_032464435.1). Taxonomy (NCBI): domain Eukaryota; kingdom Viridiplantae; phylum Streptophyta; class Magnoliopsida; order Poales; family Poaceae; genus Aegilops; species Aegilops umbellulata. The sequence continues at coordinate 633,825,312 of CP136057.1, read as the reverse complement.
GTAAGAGGGCTATGTGATGTTAGTTCCAGATCTGTTTCAGAACATGTACTTTTGTCATTTTTGCCATGATTGATGTGTGCACCCTATGAGGTTGAGTCCTACATGTGTTTTGAAATATGCCATTCTATCTTTCCATTGGTGTATGCCATGTATTTTTATGATCTTTGTGGTGACTAGCACAAGCATACAAACTAGAGCACAAGCACAGGCATACAAACTATCTTGCCTGCTGTTAATTTTATGCTATGTGTTCATGTTGTTTCATAGCGATCTATGCCTCTTTTAAGCATGTTTAGTAAGATTGTTTTGAGCATATGTGTTTTCTCTATCCATCCCTGCCTTTGTTTGTAATTATGGAGTGCCATAGCTTGAGTCAATCGAGCTCTACTTTTGCTATAAAATGTTACTGGCAGATTGTTTACATGTTATTCGATTTTGCCAAGCTTGTTGTAGTTGATCCTTGCATGCTATGATGTTGTTCTTGCCATGTCTAGCTTCTATGCCATGTCTTCTTGATGAATGTATGCTTAGTTTATCATGCAATGCTCTGTAGTGAGTGCATCGAGCTCGTAAACATGCCTACTTGTTATCTGTTTTTGACATGTCCAGTTTTTCTGCTAAGTCTGAAACCTGTAACGAAACTTGCTTAATTGACATGGGTGCTATTATATTTTCCGGTCCTTTCTGGCTCATGGTCAGTAAGGGATTGTTGTTAAGTGCTTTGAGTAGATTCATGCCATGTCTTATTTTTCTATGTCCTGTTCCTGTATCATGTTGTTTTCTTGCTCTAAACATGTCATCCTGATGTTAATTCTGGCATGTTGTTATTTTCACCAAGTCTGTGAACCTGTTATCTTTTGCACTTTTGTCATGCTTGTTTGAACCTGTTATGTTGTGATTTAGCTGTAGCTCAGTGTTCATCTTTTGTCAATCATCTTGAGTAGATCACCGTCATATGCTTTGTTGATATGTTTGGGCGCAGTAGCTTAATTGCTTGTTGCTTGCTAAGTAGCATCATGCTGTTAATGGCAGAATATTGTCATTCTTGTTTTGCTTGTCATTTGCAAACCGTGCATCCGATTCCGGTGATCTTTATATCGATTTCAACCGAAATCATCTCACCTTTCCAGTGGCATAATTGGTTTGCCAATATTATGCCTTTTTCATCTTTTTCCTTCCGGAGCATGCATATGCATTGCATATCACATCTCGCATATCATGCCATGTTTTGCATCATATTGTTTGTGCATTGCATCGTGGTTGATAGTTGTTCCTTTGCTTGTGCTCTTGTTTTGGGTAGAGCCGGGAGACGAGTACGTGAACGAGGAACCTGTTGAGAACGATTACGAGGATCAAGCTTTCGACAACTCTGAGAACCTTGCAGGCAAGATGACCATACCCTCGAAATCACTTCTATCTTTGCTTGCTAGATGCTCGCTCTTTTGCTATGCCTATGCTGCGATACCTACCACATGCTATATCATGCCACCCATATTGCCATGAAAGCCTCTAACCATCCATGTCCTAGCAAACCGTTGATTGGCTATGTTACCGCTTTGCTCAGCCCCTCTTATAGCGTTGCTAGTTGCAGGTGAAGATGAAGTTTGTTCCTTGTTGGAACATGGAGATGTTGTTCCTTGTTGGAAGATGTTTACTTGTTAGGATATCACAATATCTCTTATTTTAATTAATGCATCTATATACTCGGTAAAGGGTGGAAGGCTCGGCCTTATGCCCGGTGTTTTGTTCCACTCTTGCCACCCTAGTTTCCGTCATACCGGTGTTATGTTCCTTGATTTTTGCGTTCCTTACACGGTTGGGTGATTTATGGGACCCCTTGACAGTTCGCCTTGAATAAGACTCCTCCAGCAAGGCCCAAACTTGGTTTTACCATTTGCCACCTAAGCCTTTTCCCCCCGGGTTTTCGCGAGCCCGAGGGTCATCTTTATTTTAACCCCCGGGCCAGTTCTCCTTCGATTGCTGGTCCAAAAATAGCGATGTCCGGCGCCCCTTGGGCAACCAGGGTCTATGCCAACCCAACGTCTGGCTCATCCGGTGTGCCCTGAGAACGAGATATGTGCAGCTCCTATCGGGATTTGTCGGCACATCCGGGCGGCTTTGCTGGACTTGTTTTATTACTGTCGAGATGTCTTGTAGTCCGGGATTCCGAGACTGATCGGGTCTTCCCGGTAGAAGGAATATCCTTCATTGACCGTGAGAGCTTATAATAGGCTAAGTTGGGACACCCCTGCAGGGTATTATCTTTCGAAAGTCGTGCTCGCGGTTATGAGGCAGATGGGAATTTGTTAATGTCCGGTTGTAGAAAACCCGAAGTTGACCTTAATTAAAACACATCAACCGCGTGTGTAACCGTGATGGTCTCTTCTCGGCGGGGTCCGGGAAGTGAACACGGTGTTGGAGTTATGTTTGACGTAGGTTGTTCTAGGATCACTTCTTGATCACTTCTAGCTTCACGACCGTGCCTTTCTTCTCTTCTCGCTCTCTTTTGCGTTGTTAGCCACCATATATGCTAGTCGCTTGCTGCAGCTCCACCTCACAACCTTACCCTACCTTTAAGCTTAAATAGTCTTGATCTCGCGGGTGTGAGATTGCTGAGTCCGGTGACTCACAGATTCTACCAAAACAGTTGCAGGTGCCGACGATGCCAGTGCAGATGTTTCAACCGAGATCAAGTGGGAGTTCGACGAGGAAAGTGGTCGTTATTATGTGTCTTTTCCTGATGATCAGTAGTGGAGCCCAGTTGGGGTGATTCGGGGATCTGTGTAGCATTTGGGGTAGTCTTCTTTCATTTTGGTTCCGTAGTTGGACCTTGAGTGTAATCTGGACGATGAATGTTTATTTATGTATTGTGTGAAGTGGCGACTGTAAGCCAACTATGTATCTTTTCCCTTATGTATTACATGGGTTGTGTGAAGATTACCTCACTTGCGACATTGCTTTCAATGCGGTTATGCCTCTAACTCATGCCTCGACACATGGGAGCTATAGCCGCATCGAGGGCGTTACAAGTTGGTATCAGAGCCTTCCCCGACCTTAGGAGCCCCCACTGATTGATCGTTTTTAGCGGCCGAGTTGTGTCTAGAAAAATGTTTTGAGTCATTTAGGAATTATATATAGGAGAGTTTAGGAATTCTTTTTACTTCCCAGTCTCCTCATCGCTCTGGTAATGCATCCTGACGTAGAGTTTTGACTCTTCTCTTCTCAAATTTCACTAAATTTTTTTTAGGATCACACGGGTATCTTAGAATCGTTCCGATGGTTTTGTGATGACAACATTGTCTTGGTTGCCTCCCGTCAGCAGGGGTTTAGTGGAGGTGTCCCGGGGAGTTGAGCTCCGAGGTGTTGTCGTCATAATTTTATCGTTGCGGTTCTGGAATACCTGAGTTTAGTACGCCGACATAAAAAATCTCTTTTGTACAGTTGTTGGTGAGATAACCCTGATAGCCCAGTACTGAGGCGAGTGCGGGAGTATTGCCATAACTCGTATAACGGATGCTTTTCGAAGGTTGAGGTAGACGATTTCTGAAGGTTTCTTGGTTATGTGTTGAAGGATGGATACAGCTGGATCTAGGTATTGTTAGTTTGGGTGATATATTTTGTGTCCCCTGTATCCCCATCACCTGATTGCATAACCAGAAAGTTTCGGGAGTTTATAAGTGGGAATTCTTGTAGCTCTAGTATTTCTTCCCGCAGATATTTGGTTCGCGATTGGGTAATCCTTACCAAGTATTTGTTCACATCCGTACCTTGTTGATTTTATTCCATACCTTTTTTCTAAATGGCTTCTCAGCTTATGGAAGTGTGATGCTTTACTTTGGAATTCATTCGTTCATTCTTGTTCGGATGTTTATTGTGAAGACTATATGTTGCAATTTCGATCCTTTGATTCAGCTTGAATATATATCTTTTACAAGATGCTAATGGATGTCACCCTCTTCAGGATGGCTCCGCCAACGCGTCAGAATCCGGAACGCAATGAAGGAAGTCAGGCTAACCCTCCGCCACCACCTCTGCCTCCGGAGGCATGGCAAGCCCTGATGACTGCCACAAATGCCAACGCTCAGATTCTGATTCAGCTCTTGCAAGATCGCAACCAAGGGCAAGGTAATCTAGGAAATCAAGGCCAAGGCAACAATCAGCTGCATTTTGCTACCCTCAATCAGTTCCTTGCAAATCAGCCAAAGACTTTCAGCTACTGTGTCGAGGCCACAGACGCCGATGATTGGCTCGTGGACATCAGCAAGCACTTCGAATGTAGCAATGTCAGACCTGAGGACTTTGTCAAGTTTGCCTCTTTTCAACTCAAGGATCAAGCTGCTGAGTGGTTCCAACAATACAAAGATTCCAGAGGAGGTCGTGTGATTACCTGGGATGATTTCCGCCGTGACTTCAAAGCTCACCACATTCCAGAAAGTGTTGTTGAGAGTAAGCGTGAGGAGTTCCGCAATCTCAAGCAAGGCAACATGTCTGTGTATCAATACAACACTCAGTTCCAGAAGCTCTCTCGCTTTGCTAAGCAGGACATCCCTGATGAGAAGAGCATGATCTACCAATTCAGGCATGGTCTCAGAGAAGATTTGCAACTAGCTCTCGTGCTTTTTGAGCCGTTAAAGTATGATGAATTCTACAACATGGCACTGAAACAAGAAGCTGCTCAGCTCAAGTGTGAGGCATCTAAGAAGAGAGTCAGAGACGCAGTTCAGTCTTCTTCTTCCTCACTTGTGGCAGCTAAGCAACAGAAGTTCTGGTTGCCTCCTCCTCCTCCGTTCCGTCAGCCTTATCAGCAGAAGAACTCAGGTGGTCGTGGATCTTCCCACCCACCCAACCCTGGCTATCAGAACAAGTCTCAGAATCAAGCTTCAAGGCCAAGTGTTCCTTATCATCGTCTGCTCTCGGAGGTGACTTGCAACAAATGTCAGCAAAAGGGTCACTATGCGAACAAGTGCTTCAACCAAAGGCGCCTTCCGCCTCCTCCTCCTGTGAGATCTTCCAGCAATGTAGTGGTCAAGCATAATCCTAAGTCTGCAAAGGTGAATATGATGAATGCAGCTCAAGCGGAGGATTCTTCTGAAGTGATCATGGGTAATCTTCCTGTTAATGATATTCCTGCAAAAGTCTTATTTGATACTGGAGCATCACATTCTTTCATTTCAATACCTTTTGCATCGAAGCATGAGTTGTCTTTCCAAGATTTGGCTAGACCGATATCAGTTGTATCTCCGGGCAAATTCATGAGCGCAAGCTCCTTTGTCCCGGTTGTTTCTATCAAGATGGGTGACTATAGATTTCTGGCTAAACCAATTGTTCTTGGTGACTCTGATATTGATCTTATTCTCGGGATGGACTGGCTTTCTAAGCACAAGGCTCAGCTTGATTGTGCTGCCAGGGAAATTCAATTGACTCACTCTTCTGACGATGTGATCATCTATGCCGCTCGTGATGATACCATTCGGTTGTTTTCTCTCAATGAGAAGGGCGAATTGGGTCCTATCTCTCAAATTCGAGTCGTTTGTGAGTACCAAGATGTTTTTCCAGAAGAGCTTCTGGGTATGCCTCCTCACCGGCCAGTTGAGTTCGTTATTGATCTTGGGCCTGGCACGGAACCCGTTTGCAAGCGTCCATACAAGCTTGGACCTAAAGAGTTGAAGGAATTGAAGAAACAACTCGATGAACAAGAGCGTCTGGGTCTGATCAGACCGAGTTCTTCTCCTTAGGGTTGTGGTGTTCTTTTTGTCCAGAAGAAGGATGGCACGGACCGACTTTGCGTCGATTACCGTCCATTGAACAAGAAGACTATCAAGAACAAGTACCCACTTCCCAACATCAATGAACTATTTGAGCAACTCAAAGGTGCTAAAGTGTTCTCCAAGCTTGATCTTCGTATGGGTTATCATCAGATTCACATTCGTGAAGAAGATATTCCCAAGACAGCATTCAGAACAAGTTTTGGTTCTTATGAATATACTGTCATGTCATTCGGCCTTGTCAATGCTCCTCCAACATTCACTCGCTTGATGAATTTCATCTTCAACCCCTACACCAATGAATTTGTCTTGGTCTATCTCCTTGATATTTTGGTCTTCTCCAAGAATAAGAAGGATCATGCCATACATTTGCGATTGGTGCTCCACAAGCTCAGAGAGTATCAATTATATGCGAAGTTCTCCAAATGTGAATTCTGGCTTGATGAAGTTCTTTACCTTGGGCATATCATCTCTGCCAAGGGCATTGCTATTAATCCTGAGAGAGTGTCTGCAGTGTTGAATTGGGAACCTCCTCAGAATGTCAAGCAGCTTCGCAGTTTTCTTGGACTTGCAAGTTATTGCCGTAGATTCATTGAGAATTTCTCAAAGATTGCAAAGCCTCTTTCCAACCTCCTCCAGAAGCATGTGAAGTATGTCTGGTCTGCTGAGTGTGACGTTGCTTTCAACACTATCAAAGAGAAACTCATCACTGCTCCAGTTTTGACTCCTCCTGACGAATCCAAGCCTTATGAAGTTTTCTGTGATGCTTCTCTTCAAGGCCTCGTGCTGTCTTAATGCAAGAGAAGAAGGTTGTGGCCTATACCTCTCGTCAGTTGAAGCCCAACGAAAAGAACTACCCCACTCATGATCTTGAGTTGGCGGCAGTTGTCCACGCTCTAATAACATGGAGACATCTCTTGTTGGGAAGGAAAGTGGACATTTTCACCGATCACAAGAGTCTCAAGTACATCTTCACTCAGCCCAACCTCAACCTCAGGCAAACTCGATGGGTCGAAATGATTCAAGAGTATAATCCGAGTATTGAATATACTCCAGGCAAGGCTAATGTGATTGCAGACGCTTTGAGCAGGAAGGCTTATTGCAACAGCTTAATCCTCAAGCCCTTTCAACCGGATCTTTGTGAAACTTTCCGCAAGTTGAATCTCCAAGTTGTTCCTCAAGGTTTTCTGGCCAACCTCATAGTCTCTCCTACTTTGGAAGGTCAAATTCGTGAGGCACAACTGATGGATACCATGGTGAAGAAGGTGAAACGTGGTATTGACAAGGGCATTTCCAAATACAAGTGCTATCGCGTTGATGACAGAGGCACTCTTTTCTTCGAGGACCGGATCGTGGTCCCAAAGGGTGATCTTCGTAAAGTCATTATGAACGAGGCGCACAATTCTCTTCTGTCAATTCATCCTGGAAGTACGAAGATGTACCATGACCTCAAGCAGTCTTATTGGTGGACTCGAATGAAGCGAGAAATTGCTCAATTCGTGAATGAATGTGATGTCTGTCAAAGGGTGAAAGCAGAACACCAACGACCAGCTGGTCTTCTCCAACCTCTTGCTATTCCAGAATGGAAGTTCGATCATATCGAAATGGACTTCGTGACTGGTTTTCCTAAGTCCAAGCGTGGAAATGATGCTATCTTCGTCGTCATCGACAAGCTCACTAAAGTGGCTCATTTTATTCCTATCAAAGAGTCTATCACAGCAACGCAGCTGGCAGAGCTCTACACCTCCAGAATTGTCTCCTTGCATGGCATTCCACAATTGATTTCTTCAGACCGTGGCAGCATCTTTACCTCCAAGTTTTGGGATTCTTTTCAGAAGGCCATGGGCACAAATATTCGCTTTAGCACAGCTTTCCATCCTCAAACTAGTGGACAAGTCGAGCGTGTCAACCAAATTCTTGAAGATATGCTCAGAGCTTGTGTTATCTCTTTCGGCATGAAGTGGGATGATTGTCTTCCTTATGCTGAGTTCTCTTACAACAACAGCTTTCAAGCCAGCTCGGGCAAAGCCCCATTCGAGATTCTCTATGGCAGAAAGTGCCGTACTCCTCTCAATTGGTCTGAACGGGTGAACGCCAACTGCTTGGCAATGATTTGATCTCAGAGGCTGAGGCAATGTGCAAGGTCATTCGCGAGAATCTCAAAGCCGCGCAATCGCGCCAGAAGAGCTATTACGATAGCAAACATCGTGATTTGGCATTCGAGATCGGAGACCATGTCTACCTCCGCGTCTCTCCAATGAAAGGGACTCATCGCTTTGGCATCAAGGGGAAATTTGCCCCTAGATACGTCGGTCCTTTCAAGATCATCGGCAAACGAGGCGATCTCGCCTATCAACTTGAGCTTCCCCCCAACTTTGCAAATGTGCACGATGTCTTCCATGTGTCACAGCTTCGTAAGTGCTTCAAGACGCCTGAGCGCACCATCAACTTCGAAGAGATTGATCTTCAAGAAGATTTGTCCTATCATGAGCATCCCGTTGCTATTCTTGAGTAAACTGAGCGCAAGACTCGCAACAAGTCAATCAAATTCCTGAAAGTGAAATGGTCACACCATTCAGACCGAGAAGCCACCTGGGAGCGCGAGGACCACCTCCGTTCCGAATATCCGGAGTTCTTTCAGTCCTAGATCTCGGGACGAGATCCTCTCGTAGTGGTTTAGTGTTGTAACACCCCGGATGTAACTTGCCATATTTGTAATCCAACTCTTGCCATTTTCGGCCATGTGATATGATATTCCCTCTGTGGTTGGGCTTCCCGTCGTTTTGCATTTTGTCCATGTCTTGCATTTCATATCATGTCATCATGTGCGTCGCATTTGCATACGTGTTCGTCTCATAAATCCAAGCATTTTCCCCGTTGTCCGTTTCGCAATCCGGCGCTCCTATGTCCCCCGGCGTCCCCTTTTACCTTTTTCCGTGAGCGGGTATTAAACCTTCTCGGAATGGACCGAGGTTTGCCAAGCGGCTTTGGTATAGCACCGGTAGACCGCCTGTCAAGTTTCGGGTCATTCAGAGGTCGTTTGATACTCCAACGGTTAACCGGGTAACCGTGAAGGCCTTGTGTGTGTTGCAGCCCAAAACCCCTTCAAATTAGCCCATTAACCCATCTAAGACACTCCCATGTCCATCGCCGTTCGATCACGATCGCGTGGCCGAAAACCGCACTCCATTTGGAGCTTCCTAGCTCCTTCTACCTATAAATATACCCTCCCCGTCCAAATTCGGATCCAAAACCACCCTAACCCTAGTCCTGCTCCTCTCCGCGCGGGCGGACACGTCCGCCGCCGCCGGACGAAACCGCGCCGCCGCCCGCAGCCACTCAGAGGCTGCCACGTGGCACCCCAGCCACCACAGCGCCGCCGGCCTGCCAGGCCCGCGGTCGGCCCCCGCGGCCCGCAGCGCGCGCCCCGCCGCCGCCGCCCGCTCCCGAAGCGCCCCGCCGTCCTCCGCCGCGCCGCCCGGCTTCCTCCGCCGCTGCGCCCGGCCGCTCTCGCGCGCCGTCGCCCCGCGCCGGCTACCTCGCCGCCCGCCGCGGCGCCCTGCCGCTCCCGTGCGCCTCCGCCCCGCGCCTGCTACCTCGCCGCCCGCCGCGGCGCCCCGCCTCCGGCTGCCGCCTGCAGCCGCCGCCGTCCCCGCGCCTCGCTGCCACGCCCGCGCGCCGCCGCCCGGGATCCGCGCCCTCCGCCGCCGGCGAGCCTCACCGCCTCCTCCGCCGGATCCCGCGCCTCGGATCCCCCTCGCCGGCCTTTTCTTCCTCCCTCGCCGGCCATCTCCTCCGGCGAATCCACCGGATCTCAGATCCAAAAACGAGGGTTGACTTTCCCGAGCCCCGAATTTCGTCTAAGTATTTTATTCTGCGGATATTTTGTTGCATGTTCATCGCCTCATAACTTTGCACCCGTGGCTCCGTTTTGGGCGTATAGCATATCCAATTGTTCGCCTCGATGAGTAAATCATTTCATCTCATTGCATTGTTTCCATTTGAGCTCATATTGATGCCCTAAATGCTGTTGGAAGAGGGCTATGTGATGTTAGTTCCAGATCTGTTTCAGAACATGTGCTTTTGTCATTTTTGCCATGATTGATGTGTGCACCCTATGAGGTTGAGTCCTACATGTGTTTTGAAATATGTCATGCTATCTTTCCAGTGGTGTATGCCATGTATTTTTATGATCTTTGTGGTGACTAGCACAAGCATACAAACTAGAGTACATAATGTTGCTGATTTCAGAGACTTGGTAATTTCACCAAGTCCTTGCCTGCTGTTAATTTTATGCCATGTGTTCATGTTGTTTCAGAGAGATCTATGCCTATTTTGAGCATGATCAGTAAGAGTGTTTTGAGCATATGGGTTTTATATATCCATCCATGTCTTTGTTTGTAATTATGGAGTGCCATAGCTTGAGTCAATCGAGCTCTACTTTTGCTATAAAATGTTACTGGCAGATTGTTTACATGTTATTCGATTTTGCCAAGCTTGTTGTAGTTGATCCTTGCATGCTATGATGTTTTTCTTGCCATTTCTAGCTTATATGTCATGTATTCTTGATGTATGTATGCTTAGTTTATCATGCAATGCTCTGTAGTGAGTGCATTGAGCTCGTAAACATGCCTACTTGTTATCTGTTTTTGACATGTCCAGTTTTTCTGCTAAGTCTGAAACCTGTAACGAAACTTGCTTAATTGACATGGGTGCTATTATATTTTCTGGTCCTTTTTGGCTCATGGTAAGTAAGGGATTTTTGTTAAGTGCTTTGAGTAGATTCTTGTCATGCCTTATTTTTCTATGTCCTGTTCCTGTAGCATGTTGTTTTCTTGCTCTAAACATGTCATCCTGATGTTAATTCTGGCATGTTGTTATTTTCACTAAGTCTGTGAACCTGTTATCTTTTGCACTTTTGCCATGCTTGTTTGAACCTGTTATGTTGTGATTTAGCCGTAGCTCATTGTTCATCTTTTGTCAATCATCTTGAGTAGATCACCGTCATATGCTTTGTTGATATGTTTGGGCGCAGTAGCTTAATTGCTTGTTGCTTGCTAAGTAGCATCATGCTGTTAATGGCAGAATATTGTCATTCTTGTTTTGCTTGTCATTTGCAAACCGTGCATCCGATTCCGGTGATCTTTATATCGATTTCAACCGAAATCATCTCACCTTTCCAGTGGCATACTTGGTTTGCCAATATTATGCCTTTTTCATCTTTTTCCTTCCGGAGCATGCATATGCATTGCATATCACATCTCGCATATCATGCCATGTTTTGCATCATATTGTTTGTGCATTGCATCGTGGTTGATAGTTGTTCCTTTGCTTGTGCTCTTGTTTTGGGTAGAGCCGGGAGACGAGTACGTGAACGAGGAACCTGTTGAGAACGCTTACGAGGATCAAGCTTTCGACAACTCTGAGAACCATGCAGGCAAGATGACCATACCCTCGAAATCACTTCTATCTTTGCTTGCTAGATGCTCGCTCTTTTGCTATGCCTATGCTGCGATACCTACCACTTGCTATATCATGCCACCCATATTGCCATGAAAGCCTCTAACCATCCATGTCCTAGCAAACCGTTGATTGGCTATGTTACCGCTTTGCTCAGCCCCTCTTATAGCGTTGCTAGTTGCAGGTGAAGATGAAGTTTGTTCCTTGTTGGAACATGGAGATGTTGTTACTTGTTGGAAGATGTTTACTTGTTGGGATATCACAATATCTCTTATTTTAATTAATGCATCTATATACTCGGTAAAGGGTGGAAGGCTCGGCCTTATGCCCGGTGTTTTGTTCCACTCTTGCCACCCTAGTTTCCGTCATACCGGTGTTATGTTCCTTGATTTTTGCGTTCCTTACACGGTTGGGTGATTTATGGGACCCCCTTGACAGTTCGCCTTGAATAAGACTCCTCCAGCAAGGCCCAAACTTGGTTTTACCATTTGCCACCTAAGCCTTTCTCCCCCGGGTTTTCGCGAGCCCGAGGGTCATCTTTATTTTAACCCCCGGGCCAGTTCTCCTTCGATTGCTGGTCCAAAAATAGCGATGTCCGGCTCCCCTTGGGCAACCAGGGTCTATGCCAACCCGACGTCTGGCTCATCCGGTGTGCCCTGAGAACGAGATATGTGCAGCTCCTATCGGGATTTGTTGGCACATCCGGGCGGCTTTGCTGGACTTGTTTTATTACTATCAAGATGTCTTGTAGTCCGGGATTCCGAGACTGATCGGGTCTTCCCGGTAGAAGGAATATCCTTCGTTGACCGTGAGAGCTTATAATGGGCTAAGTTGGGACACCCCTGCAGGGTATTATCTTTCGAAAGCCGTGCTCGCGGTTATGAGGCAGATGGGAATTTGTTAATGTCAGGTTGTAGAAAACCCGAAGTTGACCTTAATTAAAACACATCAACCGCGTGTGTAACCGTGATGGTCTCTTCTCGGCGGGGTCCGGGAAGTGAACACGGTGTTGGAGTTATGTTTGACCTAGGTTGTTCTAGGATCACTTCTTGATAACTTCTAGCTTCACGACCGTGCCTTGCTTCTCTTCTCGCTCTCTTTTGCGTTGTTAGCCACCATATATGCTAGTCGCTTGCTGCAGCTCCACCTCACAACCTTCCCCTACCTTTAAGCTTAAATAGTCTTGATCTCGCGGGTGTGAGATTGCTGAGTCCCCGTGACTCACAGATTCTACCAAAACAGTTGCAGGTGCCGACGATGCCAGTGCAGATGTTTCAACCGAGCTCAAGTGGGAGTTCGACGAGGAACGTGGTCGTTATTATGTGTCTTTTCCTGATGATCAGTAGTGGAGCCCAGTTGGGGTGATTCGGGGATCTGTGTAGCATTTGGGGTTGTCTTCTTTCATTTTGGTTCCGTAGTCGTACCTTGAGTGTAATCTGGATGATGAATGTTTATTTATGTATTGTGTGAAGTGGCGACTGTAATCCAACTATGTATCTTTTCCCTTATGTATTACATGGGTTGTGTGAAGATTACCTCACTTGCGACATTGCTTTCAATGCGGTTATGCCTCTAAGTCGTGCCTCGACACGTGGGAGCTATAGCCGCATCGAGGGCGTTACATTGCGTCATTGACAGAATTCTCCAATCACTTCCACCAAGCTACAAAGGCTTCGTGATGAACTATAATATGCAAGAGATGGATAAGACGATTCTCGAGCTCTTCGCAATGCTAAAGGCTGCGGAGGTAGAAATCAAGAAGGAGCATCAAGTGTTGATGGTCAACAAGACCACTAGTTTCAAGAAAAAGGGCAAAGGGAAAAAGAAGGGGAACTTCAAGAAGAACATCAAGCAAGTTGCTGCTCAAGAGAAGAAACCCAAGTCTGGACCTAAGCCTGAAACTGAGTGCTTCTACTGCAAGCAGACTGGTCACTGGAAGCGAAACTGCCCCAAGTATTTGGCGGATAAGAAGGATGGCAAGGTGAACAAAGGTATATGTGATATACATGTTATTGATGTGTACCTTACTAGAGCTCGCTGTAGCACCTGGGTATTTGATACTGGTTCTGTTGCTAATATTTGCAACTCGAAACAGTGACTACGGATTAAGCGAACACTGGCAAAGGACGAGGTGACGATGCGCGTGGGAAATGGTTCCAAAGTCGATGTGATCGCGGTCGGCACGCTACCTCTACATCTACCTTCAGGATTAGTATTAGACCTAAATAATTGTTATTTGGTGCCAGCGTTGAGCATGAACATTATATCTGGATCTTGTTTGATGCGAGACGGTTATTCATTTAAATCAGAGAATAATGGTTGTTCTATTTATATGAGTAATATCTTTTATGGTCATGCACCCTTGAAGAGTGGTCTATTTTTGATGAATCTCGATAGTAGTGATACACATATTCATAATGTTGAAACCAAAAGATGCAGAGTTGATAATGATAGTGCAACTTATTTGTGGCACTGCCGTTTAGGTCATATCGGTGTAAAGTGCATGAAGAAACTCCATACTGATGGACTTTTGGAACCACTTGATTATGAATCACTTGGTACTTGCGAACCGTGCCTCATGGGCAAGATGACTAAAACACTGTTCTCCGGTACTATGGAGAGAGCAACATATTTATTGGAAATCATACATACAGATGTATGTGGTCCGATGAATATTGAAGCTCGTGGCGGATATCGTTATTTTCTCACCTTCACAGATGATTTAAGCAGATATGGGTATATCTACTTAATGAAACACAAGTCTGAAACATTTGAAAAGTTCAAAGAATTTCAGAGTGAAGTTGAAAATCATCGTAACAAGAAAATAAAGTTTCTACCATCTGATCGTGGAGGAGAATATTTGAGTTACGAGTTTGGTCTACATTTGAAACAATGCAGAATAGTTTCGCAACTCACGCCACCCGGAACACCACAACGTAATGGTGTGTCCGAACGTCGTAATCGTACTTTACTTGATATGGTGCGATCTATGATGTCTCTTACAGATTTATCGCTATCGTTTTGGGGTTATGCTTTAGAGACGGCCGCATTCACATTAAATAGAGCACCATCAAAATCCGTTGAGACGACGCCTTATGAACTATGGTTTGGCAAGAAACCAAAGTTGTCGTTTCTTAACGTTTGGGGCTGCGATGCTTATGTGAAAAAACTTCAACCTGATAAGCTCGAACCCAAATCGGAGAAATGTGTCTTCATAGGATACCCAAAAGAAACTGTTGGGTACACCTTCTATCACAGATCCGAAGGCAAGACATTCGTTGCTAAAAATGGATCCTTTCTAGAGAAGGAGTTTCTCTCGAAAGAAGTGAGTGGGAGGAAAGTAGAACTTGATGTGGTAACTATACCTGCTCCCTTATTGGGAAATAGCACATCACAGGAACCAGTTTCTGTGACGTCTAAACCAATTGGTGAGGAAGTTAATGGTGATGATCATGCAACTCCAGATCAAGTTACTACAGAACCTCGTAGATCAACCAGAGTAAGATCCGCACCAGAGTGGTACGGCAATCCTGTTCTGGAAATCATGCTACTAGATCATGGTGAACCTACGAACTATGAAGAAGCGATGGTGAGCCCAGATTCCGCAAAATGGCTTGAAACCATGAAATCTGAGATGGGATCCATGTATGAGAACAAAGTGTGGACTTTGGTTGACTTGCCCGATGGTCGGCAAGCAATTGAGAATAAATGGATCTTCAAGAAGAAGACTGACGCTGACGGTAATGTTACTGTCTACAAAGCTCGACTTGTCGCAAAAGGTTTTCGACAAGTTCAAGGGATTGACTACGATGAGACCTTCTCACCCGTAGCGATGCTTAAGTCTGTTCGAATCATGTTAGCAATTTCCGCATTTTATGATTATGAAATTTGGCAGATGGATGTAAAAACTGCATTCCTGAATGGATTTCTGGAAGAAGAGTTGTATATGATGCAACCAGAAGGTTTTATCGATCCAAAGGGAGCTAAAAAAGTGTGCAAGCTCTAGCGATCCATTTATGGACTGGTGCAAGCCTCTCGGAGTTGGAATAAACGCTTTGATAGTGTGATCAAAGCATTTGGGTTTGTACAGACTTTTGGAGAAGCCTGTATTTACAAGAAAGTGAGTGGGAGCTCTGTAGCATTTCTGATATTATATGTCGATGACATATTACTAATCGGAAATGATATAGAATTTCTTGATAGCATAAAGGGATACTTGAATAAGAATTTTTCAATGAAAGACCTCGGTGAAGCTGCTTACATATTGGGCATCAAGATCTATAGAGATAGATCAAGACGCTTAATTGGACTTTCACAAAGCACATACCTTGACAAAGTTTTGAAGAAGTTCAAAATGGATCAAGCAAAGAAAGGATTCTTGTCTGTACTACAAGGTGTGAAGTTGAGTAAGACTCAATGCCCGACCACTGCAGAAGATAGAGAGAAAATGAAAGATGTTCCCTATGCTTCAGCCATAGGCTCTATCATGTATGCAATGTTGTGTAACAGACCTGATGTGTGTCTTGCTATAAGTTTAGCAGGGAGGTACCAAAGTAATCCAGGAGTGGATCACTGGACAGCGGTCAAGAACATCCTGAAGTACCTGAAAAGAACTAAGGATATGTTTCTCATATATGGAGGTGACAAAGAGCTCATCGTAAACGGTTACGTTGATGCAAGCTTTGACACTGATCCAGACGATTCTAAATCGCAAACCGGATACGTGTTTACATTAAACGGTGGAGCTGTCAGTTGGTGCAGTTCTAAACAAAGCGTCGTGGCGGGATCTACATGTGAAGCGGAGTACATAGCTGCTTCGGAAGCAGCAAATGAAGAAGTCTGGATGAAGGAGTTCATATCTGATCTAGGTGTCATACCTAGTGTATCGGGTCCAATGAAAATCTTTTGTGACAATACTGGTGCAATTGCCTTGGCAAAGGAATCCAGATTTCACAAGAGAACCAAGCACATCAAGAGACGCTTCAATTCCATCCGGGATCTAGTCCAGGTGGGAGACATAGAGATTTGCAAGATACATACGGATCTGAATGTAGCAGACCCGTTGACTAAGCCTCTTCCATGAGCAAAACATGATCAGCACCAAAACTCCATGGGTGTTAGAATCATTACTGTGTAATCTAGATTATTGACTCTAGTGCAAGTGGGAGACTGAAGGAAATATGCCCTAGAGGCAATAATAAAGTTATTATTTATTTCCTCATATATAATGATAAATGTTTATTATTCATGCTAGAATTGTATTAGCCGGAAACATAATACATGTGTGAATATATAAACAAATAGAATGTCACTAGTATGCCTCTACTTGACTAGCTCGTTAATCAAAGATGGTTATGTTTCCTAACCATGAACAAAGAGTTGTTATTTGATTAACGAGGTCACATCATTAGTTGAATGATCTGATTGACATGACCCATTCCATTAGCTTAGCACCCGATCGTTTAGTATGTTGCTATTGCTTTCTTCATGACTTATACATGTTCCTATGACTATGAGATTATGCAACTCCCGTTTATCGGAGGAACACTTTGTGTGCTACCAAACGTCACAACGTAACTGGGTGATTATAAAGGTGCTCTACAGGTGTCTCCAAAGGTACTTGTTGGGTTGGCGTATTTCGAGATCAGGATTTGTCACTCCGATAGTCGGAGAGGTATCTCTGGGCCCTCTCGGTAAAGCACATCACATAAGCCTTGCAAGCATTACAACTAATATGTTAGTTGTGAGATGATGTATTACGGAATGAGTAAAGAGACTTGCCGGCAACGAGATTGAACTAGGTATTGGATACCGACGATCGAATCTCGGGCAAGTAGCATACCGATGACAAAGGGAACAACGTATATTGTTATGCGGTCTGACCGATAAAGATCTTCGTAGAATATGTAGGAGCCAATATGGGCATCCAGGTCCCGCTATTGGTTATTGACCGGAGACGTGTCTCGGTCATGTCTACATCGTTCTCGAACCGTAGGGTCCGCACGCTTAAAGTTACGATGATAGTTATTATGAGTTTATGCATTTTGATGTACCGAAGTTACTTCGGAGTCCCGGATGTGATCACGGACATGACGAAGAGTCTCGAAATGGTCGAGACATAAAGATCGATATATTGGAAGCCTATATTTGGACATCGGAATGGTTCCGAGTGAAATCGGCATTTTACTGGAGTACCGGGGGGTTACCGGAACCCCCCCGGGGGTTAATGGGCCCATATGGGCCTTAAGGGAAAAGAGGAGGGGCGGCCAGGGCAGGCCGGACGCCCCCTCCCCCTTAGTCCGAATAGGACAAGGAAGGGGGGGGGGGCGGCGCCCCCCTTTTTCCTTTCCCCCTCTCTCCTTCCTTCTCCTACAAGGCAAGGGAGAGGAGTCCTACTCCCGGTGGGAGTAGGACTCCTCCTGGCGCACCCCTTGGGGGCCGGCCGTACCCTCCCCTCCCCTCCTTTATATACGGGGGCAGGGGGGCACCCTAGGACACACAAGTTGATCTTCGTGATCGTTCCTTAGCCGTGTGCGGTGCCCCCTCCACCATATTCCACCTCGGTCATATTGTTGCAGTGCTTAGGCGAAGCCCTGCGTTGGTACAACATCATCATCGTCATCACGCCGTCATGCTGACGGAACTCATCCCCGAAGCTTTGCTGGATCGGAGCCCGGGGAGCGTCATCGAGCTGAACGTGTGCTAAGAACTCAGAGGTGCCGGAGTAACGGTGCTTGGATCGGTCGGATCGGGAAGACGAATGACTACTTCCACTACGTTGCATCAACGCTTCCACTTCGGTCTACGAGGGTACGTAGACAACACTCTCCCCTCTCGTTGCTATGCATCACCATGATCTTGCGTGTGCGTAGGAAAATTTTGAAATTACTACGTTCCCCAACAGTAAACCGCCATGATGGCATGACTTGTATCATAAGGTAGAATTAACTAGTCACCGAGTCGGACACTGTCTATGAGCCGGCCGGGACTCTGTAGGCCGCAGCGCGTCCACCCGTGTATATAAGGGGACGACCCACGACGGCTTAGGGCAAGAAACAACTCATCGAGAGTCGGGCATAGCGTATCTCGCTCCCTGGTCATCGAAACCATAGCAATACCAACCCAACTAGACGTAGGCTTTACCTTCATTGTAAGGGGCCGAACTAGTATAAACCCTCTTGTGTCTTTTGTCCCGATTAACCCCTTTAAGCTTCCTAGTTGCGATGGCTCCACGACTAAGTCCTTGCAAGAGGACATCTGCCGTGACAATTCCACGACAGCTGGCGTTTCTGGGGTGCCATGAATTTGGCATTGGCGATCGAGTATGCGGTCCAGACTAGATGGACCTGGATTTTTAATTTTTGGCGGCCCTTTCCGCTGACCAGACTTTGAGCCCCTGAACCCGGCATTAACTGCCGTATTTTTGGCGTTTGCACCATATTTGCGGCGCTTGTGTTTGTTGCGTCGTGGTTTGCCGTTGCTATCCCTGGCTTCTGATATGCCAGGTTTAATTGCTGTATTGGTACTACGAGCCAACTAGCTATCTTCGCCCGCACAAAAGCGGGTCATGAGTGTCGTGAGGGCTGCCATGGATTTTGGCTTCTTTTGGCCGAGGTGTCGGGCGAGCCATTCGTCATGGATGTTATGCTTAAATGCCGCTAAGGCCTTTGCATCCGGACAATCGACTATTTGGTTCTTCTTAGTTAGGAACCATGTTCAGAATTGCCTGGACGATTCCCCTGGCTACTGAGTTATATGGCTCAAGTCATCGGCATCCGGTGGTCGCACATAAGTGCCCTGGAAGTTGTCGAGGAATGCACCTTCCAGATCCTCCCAACTGCCAACGGAGTCTGCTGGCAAGCTATTCAGCCAATGCCAAGCTGGTCCTTTGAGTTTTAGTGGGAGTTACTTGATGGCATGTAGATCATCACCGCGAGCCATATGGATGTGGAGGAGGAAATCCTCGATTCATACCGCGGGATCTGTTGTCCCATCGTATGATTCAATATTTACGGGTTTAAAACCCTTTGGGAATTCGTGATCCATTACTTCATCAGTGAAGCATGGGGGGTGTGCGGTGCCTCTGTGCCGAGCTATATCACGACGCAGTTCATATGAGTCTTGTCTGCTGTATTCGGCCTGGCCAGATTTACTTTTAGTGTATCCGGCGTGACGGTCATCGTCCCCGCGTTGGTGCGCGCCCCCGTGATCCGTATGTCGATCTTGCATGTTTTGCCCTTCTTTCCAATACGTCTCACAGGTTCCGCGTGTTGCCCTGGGCCTTGGTTTTTTTTTGAGTGGCGGCGGGGTGCAGGCTGAACTTCAGGTTGAAACGCCTTTCTGTCTCGGCCATGAGGTGGCCGGTCCGCCGCATCATACGCTGGTGATGTAGGTTTCAATGTTTCCTCCTCGAGTCGGGGTAGCAGCCTGCGCTTTGGGTAACTCTTGGAGGGGCGTTCGAGTTCGTATTCCTCGGCCGCAAGGACTTCGGTTCATCTGTGTGCTAGCAAATCTTGATCAGCTCGAAGCTATTGTTGCTTTTTCTTCAGGCTATTTTCTGTGGCTATAAGCCGGCGCTTGAAGCGCTCCTGCTCGATGGGATCCTCAGGCACGATAAATTCTTCGTCGTCGAGGCTCACCTCGTCTTCGGAGAGAGGCATGTAATTGTCATCCTCCGTTTCTCCATCTGCTGCTTATTCTGGAGGGCTAGCTTGTTCACCCTCCCGATCTAAATCGTGTTGGAGGGGATTGTTGTCTTCGGCACTATCCGGAGTGTTATTGTCTCTTGTACCGGTATCATTACTTTTGCTATGGCGGGACTTAGAGCGGCGCCGCTGACGTCGATGCTTGTTATCCTCCGCTGTCTTGTCGCCATTGCCTTCTTTGGGGGTATCCACCATATATATATATATCATATGATGAGGTGGCGGTCCAGCGCCCTATGGGCGGTGGTTCCTATTCGTCTCCTGCATCGTCGTCCATGCCGTCAATGTCTTCGGAGTCGAAGTCGAGCATGTCGGTTTAAATCGTCGACAGTGGCTACTAAGTGGGTGGTGCGTGGGGAGCGAATTTCTTCGTTGTACGCATCCCATTCTAGCTAGACATAGTACGGCAAAGGTTCTCCTGACAAGGAGAGAGACCTTAATGAATTTAGCACGCCGCCGAAAGGCGAGTGCTGAAAGATATCCGCGGAGGTAAACTCCATGATCGGCGCCCAATCGGGTTCGATAGGCATGGACGCAGGCGGCTCGCCGTGGCCGGAGATGAATCCAGTGGTTCGGCAACACGGCTCTCGTCAGGGGTGAAGTCAGTATCCAGCTCTATCGCCACTGAGAGTGCTACCTCCATGGCGGGGTCTATGCCCCCGTCCTCGGATGTCGCAATTTGCTCCGGATTGAGGGCCGGAGCAGTTGCAGGTGTGATCTCCCAAACACTGTCCGACGGAAGAGCTAAATAATGCTCGTCGTGATCATGCGGCGCACCTGACATGGGTTCGAATCTGTCGAAGATCAAGTCTCCGCCGATGTCGGTGGTGTAGTTCAAGTTTCCAAACCTGACCTGATGGCCAGGGCCATATCTCTCGATTTGCTCCAGATGGCCGGGCGAGTTGGCCCGCAGTGCGAAGCCGCCGAATACGAAGATCTGTTCGGGGAGAAAAACCTCACCCTGGACCACATCGTTACAGATGATCGAAGGAGCCATCAAGCCTTATGGTGACGGCACAATGGAACTCTCAATGAAAGCACCAATGTTGGTGTCAAAACCGGCGGATCTCGGGTAGGGGGTCCCGAACTGTGCGTCTAAGGCGGATGGTAACAGGAGGCGGGGTACACGATGTCTACACAGGTTCGGGCCCTCTCGATGGAGGTAATACCCTACTTCCTGCTTGATTGATCTTGATGATTGCTACCTCTTGAGCACTGCGTTGGATTTCCTCGAAGAGGAGAGGATGATGCAGCAAAGTAGCGTAAGTATTTCCCTTAGATTTTGAGAACCAAGATATCAGTCCAGTAGGAGGCTATGCTCGAGTCCCTCGTACCTACACAAAAACAATAGCTCCTCGCAACCAACGCGATTAGGGGTTGTCAATCCCTTCACGGTCACTTACGATAGTGAGATCTGATAGAGATGATATATAATATTATTGGTATTTTTGGTATAGAGATGCAAAGTGAAAAGTAAAAGGCAAAGCAATAATAAAGTGATGGAGATTGATATGATGAGAATAGACCCGGGGGCCATAGGTTTCACTAGTGTCTTCTCTCAAGAGCATAAGTATTCTACGGTGGGTGAACAAATTACTGTTGAGCAATTGACAAAGTTGAGCATAGTTATGAGAATATCTAGGTATGATCATGTATATAGGCATCACGTCCAAGACAAGTAGACCGACTCCTGCCTGCATCTACAACTATTACTCCACTCATCGACCGCTATGCAGCATGGATCTAGAGTATTAAGTTAAAAACAGAGTAACGCCTTAAGCAAGATGACATGATGTAGAGGGATAGTTTCATGCAATATGATAAAAACCCCATCTTGTTATCCTCGATGGCAACAATACAATACGTGCCTTGCTGCCCCTTCTGTCACCGGGAAAGGACACCGCAAAATTGAATCCAAAGCTAAGCACTTCTCCCATTGCAAGAAAAACCAATCTAGTAGGCCAAACCAAACTGATAATTCGAAGAGAGTTGCAAAGATAACCAATCATACATAAAAGAATTCAGAGAAGATTCAAATATGATTCCTAGATATACTTGATCATAAACCCACAATTCATCGGTCTCAACAAACACACCGCAAAAAGAAGATTACATCGAATAGATCTCCACAAGAGAGGGGGAGAACATTGTATTGAGATCCAAAAAGAGAGAAGAAGCCATCTAGCTACTAACTATGGACCCGAAGGTCTGAGGTAAACTACTCACACTTCATCGGAGAGGCTATGATGATGTAGATGCCCTCTGTGATGACGGCCCTCTCCGGTGGAGCTCCGGAACAGGCCCCAACATGGGATCTCATGGATACAGAAAGTTGCGGCGGTGGAATTAGGTTTTTGGCTCCGTATCTAATCGTTTGGGGGTACGTAGGTATATATAGGAGGAAGAAGTATGTCGGTGGAGCTTCGAGGGGCCCACGAGGCAGGGGGCCGCGCCTATGGGGCGGGGCGCCCTCCACCCTCGTGACCGCCTCGTGGCTTTCTTGACGGAGGGTCCAAGTCTCCTGGGTCTTATCTGATGAGAAAATCACGTTCCCGAAGGTTTCATTCCGTTTGGACTCCGTTTGATATTTTGTTTCTCCGAAACACTGAAATAGGCAAAAAACGACAATACTGGGTTGGGCCTCCGGTTAATAGGTTAGTCCCAAAAATAATATAAAAGTGGAAAATAAAGCCCAATATAGTCCAAAACAGTAGATAATATAGCATGGAGCAATAAAAAATTATAGGTACGTTGGAGACGTATCAGGCATCCCCAAGCTTAAATCCCGCTCGTCCTCGAGTAGGTAAATGATACGAAGAGATTTTTTGATGCGGAGTGCTACTTGGCATAATTTCAATGTAAATCTTCTTAATTGTGGTATGAATATTCAGATCCGAAAGATTCAAGACAAAAGTTCATATTGACATAAAAATAATAATACTTCAAGCATACTAACAAAGCAATTATGTCTTCTCAAAATAACATGGCCAAAAAAAGTTATCCCTACAAAATCATATAGTCTTGCTATGCTCTACCTTCGCCACACAAATTATTTAAATCATGCAACCCCGATGACAAGCCAAGCAATTGTTTCATACTTTAATATTTTCAAAACTTTTTCGATCTTCACGCAATACATGAGCGTGAGCCATGGATATAGCACTATATGTGGAATAGAATGGTGGTTGTGGAGAAGACAAAAAGAGGGGAAGATAGTCTCACATCAACTAGGCGTATCAACGGGCTATGGAGATGCCCATCAATAGATATCAATGTGAGTGAGTAGGGATTGCCATGCAACGGATGCACTAGAGCTATAAGCATATGAAAGCTCAACAAAAGAAACTAAGCGGGTGTGCATCCAACTCGCTTGCTCATGAAGACCTAGGGCATTTTGAGGAAGCCCATCATTGGAGTATACAAGCCAAATTCTATAATGAAAAATTCCCACTAGTATATCAAAGTGACAAAATGAGAGACTCTCTATCATGAAGATCATGGTGCTACTTTGAAGCACAAGTGTGGTAAAAGGATAGTAACATTGTCCCTTCTCTCTTTTTCTCTCATTTTTTTATTTGGGCCTTTTCCTTTTTTTATGGCCTCTTTTTTTATTTTTTTATTTTTTTGTCCGGAGTCTCATCCCGACTTGTGGGGGAATCATAGTCTCCATCATCCTTTCCTCACTTGGGACAATGCTCTAAAAATGATGATCATCACACTTTTATTTTTCTTACAACTCAACAATTACAACTCAATACTTAGAACAAAATATGACTCTATATGAATGCCTTCGGCGGTGTACGGGGATATGCAATGAATCAAGAGTGACATGTATGAAATAATTATGAACGGTGGCTTTGCCACAAATATGATGTCAAGTACATGATCATGCTAGCAATATGACAATGATGGAGCGTGTCATAATAAACGGAACGGTGGAATGCATGGCAATATATCTCGGAATGGCTATGGAAATGCCCTGATAGGTAGGTATGGTGGTTGTTTTGAGGAAGGTATTTGGTGGGTGTATGATATCGACGAAAAGTGCGCGATATTAGAGAGGTTAGCAATGGTGGAAGGATGGGAAAAGTGCGTATAATCCATGGACTCAACATTAGTCATAAAGAACTCATATACTTATTGCAAAAATCTAGAAGTCATCAAAGCAAAGTATTACACACATGGTCCTAGGGGGATAGATTGGTAGGAAAAGACCATCGCTCGTCCCCGACCACCACTCATAAGGAAGACAATCAATAAATAAATCTTGCTCCGACTTCATCACATAACGGTTCACCATACGTGCATGCTACGGGAATCACAAACTTTAACACAAGTATTTCTCAAATTCACAACTACTCAACTAGCATAACTCTAATATCACCATCTTCATATCTCAAAACAATTATCAAGCATCAATCTTTTCTTAGTATTCGACGCACTCAAAAGAAAGTTCTACAAATCTTGAATACCAAGCATATTATTATTAAGCGAACTACCATGCTATTAAAGACTCTCATAATAATCTAAGTGAAGCATGACAGATCAATAGTTTCTTTAAAACAAATCCACCACCGTGCTTTAAAAGATATAAGTGAAGCACTAGAGCAAAACTATAAAGCTCAAAAGATATAAGTGAAGCACATAGAGTATTCTATCAAATTCCGATTCATGTATGGCTCTCTCACAAGGTGTGTACAGCAAGGATGATTGTGGCACACTAACTAACAAGGACACAAATAATACAAGATGCTCCAAGCAAAACACATATAATGTGGTGAATAAAAATATAGCTCCAAGTAAAATTACCGATGGAAGTGGACGAAAGAGGGGATGCCTTCCGGGGCATCCCCAAGCTTTGACTTTTTGGTGTCCTTGGATTATCTTGGGTGTGCCATGGGCATCCCCAAGCTTAGGCTCTTGCCACCCCTTGTTCCATAATCCACCAAAAGAATTTACCCAAAACTTGAAAACTTCACAGCACAAAACTCAACAGAAATCTCATGAGCTCTGTTAGCGAAAGAAAACAAAAGACCACTTCAAGGTACTGTAATGAACTCATTATTTATTTATATTGGAGTTAAAACTACTGTATTCCAACTTCTGTATGGATTATAAACTATTTTACTAGCCATAGATTCATCAAAATAAGCAAACAACACACGAAAAACAGAATCTGTCAAAACAGAAGAGTCTGTAGTAATCTGTAATTAACGCAAACTTCTGGAACTCCAAAAATTCAGCCAAAATAGGAATACCTGGGCAATTTGTTTATTGATCAGAAGCAATTGGAATCACTGTTTTATCACGTCCTGGTGAATTTTAATAATTGTTTTCATGAACCGAAAGTTTTTGGAAATTACAGCAAGATCAAATAACTATCATCCAAGAAGTTCCTATAGGTTTAACTTGGCACAAACACTAATTAAAACATAAAACCACATCTAAACAGAAGGTAGATGGATTATTTATTCCTAAACAGAAAAAAAACTAAAAACTAAAAATAAAATTAGGTTGCCTCCCAACAAGCGCTATCGTTTAACGCCCCTAGCTAGGCATAAAAGCAAGGATAGATCTAGGTAGTGCTGTAGTAATAAGATAGATCAGTGAAACTCATTTCATATTCTCTACGTTCGGCCGCAAGTTTTATTTGGGGCAAGCAAAAGTAATCAATAGGGCTAAATTTAATAGGAAAAAAGTCCCCAAGATCAATTTTAGGAGGTATAGGTTCCTCTTTCGGCCCTTCGTATTGCACAACCAATTCATCATTATAAGCATTCTTTTGACAGAACCTTGTGAGCCTAAACTCAAGAGAGCATCCTGGCTCATTATTTCGAATAGCCAAATCATCATTAACTTCAGAGATTCTATCAATTAAAATATTGGTAGGCACCTTTTTTCTAAGGTTTTCATTGAAAGCAACATAGTCAAGAGATTGAAAGCGCATAATTTCTTCTTGATCAAAGAGGATAGATTCTATGGAAGGACGGCCAGCGTCCACCCTATAGTGCGCAAAGATTTCTTTGGCTTCTTTTATTATAAATCTGAATTCATGAGCCAAAAAGATAGTAGCGGCACGCTTAACAGAAGAATGCTCAATATTAGAAAATTCTAGGAAAATTCTTTGTATAGATGGGTGCATATGCATAAATTGCCTTTCAAGTTCAACGATAAGCATGGCAATAGCGTCCGCAAGACTACTAGTTCTATGAAGAATAGAACCGCCCATGGAGGGCAAAGCACCGGCACAAGTAAAGAAATCTTGAATAACTCCTTTTCCAATAATATTACCACTACCGATTCGAAATCTTTTTGTATGATAGGTAGGGGGTTCTTCAGCAGGAGCATCAGAATTTTCTATGATATAATTATCGCCCATATCAGCGATAACTTCCCCAATTTCATACATAGCGACAAACAAGCAATCCAACACACGAGCAAACAAAAAGCAAGCGAGAAAAAAGCAAACGGAAAAGAGAGGGCGAATAAAACGGCAAGGGTGAAGTGGGGGAGAGGAAAACGAGAGGCAAATGGCAAATAATGTAATGCGGGAGATAGGGATTGTGATGGGTACTTGGTATGTTTACTTTTGCGCAGACTCCCCGGCAATGGCGCCAGAAATTCTTCTTGCTACCTCTTGAGCACTGCGTTGGATTTCCCCGAAGAGGAGCGGATGATGCAGCAAAGTAGCGTAAGTATTTCCCTCAGTTTTTGAGAACCAAGGTATCAATCCAGTAGGAGTCTACGCTCGAGTCCCTCGTACCTACACAAAAACAATAGCTCCTCGCAACCAATGCGATTAGGGGTTGTCAATCCCTTCACGGTCACTTACGAGAGTGAGATCTGATAGAGATGATAGATAATATTTTTGGTATTTTTGGTATAGAGATGTAAAGTGAAAAGTAAAAGGCAAAATAAAAAAGCAAAGCAATAATAAAGTGATGGAGATTGATATGATGAGAATAGACCCGGGGGCCATAGGTTTCACTAGTGGCTTCTCTCAAGAGCATAAGTATTCTACGGTGGGTGAACAAATTACTGTTGAGCAATTGACAGAATTGAGCATAGTTATGAGAATATCTAGGTATGATCATGTATATAGGCATCACGTCCGAGACAAGTAGACCGACTCCTGCCTGCATCTACTACTATTACTCCACTCATCGATCGCTATCCAGCATGCATCTAGAGTATTAAGTTAAAAAGAGAGTAACGCCTTAAGCAAGATGACATGATGTAGAGGGATAGTTTCATGCAATATGATAAAAACCCCATCTTGTTATCCTCGATGGCAACAATACAATACGTGCCTTGCTGCCCCTTCTGTCACTGGGAAAGGACACTGCAAAATTGAACCCAAAGCTAAGCACTTCTCCCATTGCAAGAAAAACCAATCTAGTAGGCCAAACCAAACTGATAATTCGAAGAGACTTGCAAAGATAACCAATCATACATAAAAGAATTCAGAGAAGATTCAAATATGACTCCTAGATATACTTGATCATAAACCCACAATTCATCGGTCTCAACAAACACACCGCAAAAAGGGAAGAAGATTACATCAAATGGATCTCCACAAGAGAGGGGGAGAACATTGTATTGAGATCCAAAAAGAGAGAAGAAGCCATCTAGCTACTAACTATAGACCCGAAGGTCTGAGGTAAACTACTCACACTTCATCGGAGAGGCTATGACGATGTAGATGCCCTCTGTGATGACGGCCCTCTCCGGTGGAGCTCCGGAACAGGACCCAACATGGGATCTCATGGATACAGAAAGTTGCGGCGGTGGAATTAGGTTTTTGGCTCCGTATCTGATCGTTTGGGGGTACGTAGGTATATATAGGAGGAAGAAGTATGTCGGTGGAGCTTCGAGGGGCCCACGAGGCAGGGGGCCGCGCCCTATGGGGCGGGGCGCCCTCCACCCTCGTGACCGCCTCGTGGCTTTCTTGACGGAGGGTCCAAGTCACCTGGGTCTTATCTGATGAGAAAATCATGTTCCCGAAGGTTTCATTCCGTTTGGACTCCGTTTGATATTTTGTTTCTCCGAAACACTGAAATAGGCAAAAAACGGCAATACTGGGTTGGGCCTCCGGTTAATAGGTTAGTCCCAAAAATAATATAAAAGTGGAAAATAAAGCCCAATATAGTCCAAAACAATAGATAATATAGCATGGAGCAATCAAAAATTATAGGTACGTTGGAGACGTATCAGGCATCCCCAAGCTTAAATCCTGCTCGTCCTCGAGTAGGTAAATGATACGAAGAGATTTTTTGATGCGGAGTGCTACTTGGCATAATTTCAATGTAAATCTTCTTAATTGTGGTATGAATATTCAGATCCGAAAGATTCAAGACAAAAGTTCATATTGACATAAAAATAATAATACTTCAAGCATACTAACAAAGCAATTATGTCTTCTCAAAATAACATGGCCAAAAAAAGTTATCCCTACAAAATCATATAGTCTTTCTATGCTCTACCTTCGCCACACAAATTATTTAAATCATGCACAACCCCGATGACAAGCCAAGCAATTGTTTCATACTTTAATATTTTCAAAACTTTTTCGATCTTCATGCAATACATGAGCGTGAGCCATGGATATAGCACTATATGTGGAATAGAATGGTGGTTGTGGAGAAGACAAAAAGAGGGGAAGATAGTTTCACATCAACTAGGCGTATCAACGGGCTATGGAGATGCCCATCAATAGATATCAATGTGAGTGAGTAGGGATTGCCATGCAACGGATGCACTAGAGCTATAAGCATATGAAAGCTCAACAAAAGAAACTAAGTGGGTGTGCATCCAACTCGCTTGCTCATGAAGACCTAGGGCATTTTGAGGAAGCCCATCATTGGAGTATACAAGCCAAATTCTATAATGAAAAATTCCCACTAGTATATCAAAGTGACAAAATGAGAGACTCTCTATCATGAAGATCATGGTGCTACTTTGAAGCACAAGTGTGGTAAAAGGATAGTAACATTGTCCCTTCTCTCTTTTTCTCTCATTTTTTTATTTGGGCCTTTTCCTTTTTTTATGGCCTCTTTTTTTATTTTTTTATTTTTTTGTCCGGAGTCTCATCCCGACTTGTGGGGGAATCATAGTCTCCATCATCCTTTCCTCACTTGGGACAATGCTCTAAAAATGATGATCATCACACTTTTATTTTTCTTACAACTCAACAATTACAACTCAATACTTAGAACAAAATATGACTCTATATGAATGCCTTCGGCGGTGTACGGGGATATGCAATGAATCAAGAGTGACATGTATGAAATAATTATGAACGGTGGCTTTGCCGCAAATACGATGTCAAGTACATGATCATGCTAGCAATATGACAATGATGGAGCGTGTCATAATAAACGGAACGGTGGAATGCATGGCAATATATCTCGGAATGGCTATGGAAATGCCATGATAGGTAGGTATGGTGGTTGTTTTGAGGAAGGTATTTGGTGGGTGTATGATATCGACGAAAAGTGCGCGGTATTAGAGAGGTTAGCAATGGTGGAAGGATGGGAAAAGTGCGTATAATCCATGGACTCAACATTAGTCATAAAGAACTCATATACTTATTGCAAAAATCTAGAAGTCATCAAAGCAAAGTATTACACACATGCTCCTAGGGGGATAGATTGGTAGGAAAAGACCATCGCTCGTCCCCGACCACCACTCATAAGGAAGACAATCAATAAATAAATCTTGCTCCGACTTCATCACATAACGGTTCACCATACGTGCATGCTACGGGAATCACAAACTTTAACACAAGTATTTCTCAAATTCACAACTACTCAACTAGCATAACTCTAATATCACCATCTTCATATCTCAAAACAATTATCAAGCATCAATCTTTTCTTAGTATTCAACGCACTCAAAAGAAAGTTCTACAAATCTTGAATACCAAGCATATTATTATTAAGCGAACTACCATGCTATTAAAGACTCTCATAATAATCTAAGTGAAGCATGACAGATCAATAGTTTCTTTAAAACAAATCCACCACCGTGCTTTAAAAGATATAAGTGAAGCACTAGAGCAAAACTATAAAGCTCAAAAGATATAAGTGAAGCACATAAAGCATAATCATGAAGCTCAAAAGATATAAGTGAAGCACATAGAGTATTCTATCAAATTCCGATTCATGTATGGCTCTCTCACAAGGTGTGTACAGCAAGGATGATTGTGGCACACTAACTAACAAGGACACAAATAATACAAGACGCTCCAAGCAAAACACATATAATGTGGTGAATAAAAATATAGCTCCAAGTAAAATTACCGATGGAAGTGGACGAAAGAGGGGATGCCTTCCAGGGCATCCCCAAGCTTTGACTTTTTGGTGTCCTTGGATTATCTTGGGGTTGCCATGGGCATCCCGAAGCTTAGGCTCTTGCCACTCCTTGTTCCATAATCCACCAAAAGAATTTACCCAAAACTTGAAAACTTCACAGCACAAAACTCAACAGAAATCTCATGAGCTCTGTTAGCGAAAGAAAACAAAAGACCACTTCAAGGTACTGTAATGAACTCATTATTTATTTATATTGGAGTTAAAACTACTGTATTCCAACTTCTGTATGGATTATAAACTATTTTACTAGCCATAGATTCATCAAAATAAGCAAACAACACACGAAAAACAGAATCTGTCAAAACTGAACAGTCTGTAGTAATCTGTAATTAACGCAAACTTCTGGAACTCCAAAAATTCAGCCAAAATAGGAATACCTGGGCAATTTGTTTATTGATCAGAAGCAATTGGAATCACTGTTTTATCACGTCCTGGTGAATTTTAATAATTGTTTTCATGAACCGAAAGTTTCTGGAAATTACAGCAAGATCAAATAACTATCATCCAAGAAGTTCCTATAGGTTTAACTTGGCACAAACACTAATTAAAACATAAAAACGCATCTAAACAGAAGGTAGATGGATTATTTATTCCTAAACAGAAACAAAAACTAAAAACTAAAAATAAAATTGGGTTGCCTCCCAACAAGCGCTATCGTTTAACGCCCCTAGCTAGGCATAAAAGCAAGGATAGATCTAGGTAGTGCTGTAGTAATAAGATAGATCAGTGAAACTCATTTCATATTCTCTACGTTCGGCCGCAAGTTTTATTTGGGGCAAGCAAAAGTAATCAAAAGGGCTAAATTTAATAGGACAAAAGTCCCCAAGATCAATTTTAGGAGGTATAGGTTCCTCTTTCGGCCCTTCGTATTGCACAACCAATTCATCATTATAAGCATTCTTTTGACAGAACCTTGT
Organism: Aegilops umbellulata; assembly: GCA_032464435.1. Classification (NCBI taxonomy): domain Eukaryota; kingdom Viridiplantae; phylum Streptophyta; class Magnoliopsida; order Poales; family Poaceae; genus Aegilops; species Aegilops umbellulata. Next base: position 633,794,092 of record CP136057.1, on the reverse strand, counting down.
GAGCCTAAACTCAAGAGAGCATCCTGGCTCATTATTTCGAATAGCCAAATCATCATTAACTTCAGAGATTCTATCAATTAAAATATTGGTAGGCACCTTTTTTCTAAGGTTTTCATTGAAAGCAACATAGTCAAGAGATTGAAAGCGCATAATTTCTTCTTGATCAAAGGGGATAGATTCTATGGAAGGACGGCCAGCGTCCACCCTATAGTGCGCAAAGATTTCTTTGGCTTCTTTTATTATAAATCTGAATTCATGAGCCAAAAAGATAGTAGCGGCACGCTTAACAGAAGAATGCTCAATATTAGAAAATTCTAGGAAAATTCTTTGTATAGATGGGTGCATATGCATAAATTGCCTTTCAAGTTCAACGATAAGCATGGCAATAGCGTCCGCAAGACTACTAGTTCTATGAAGAATAGAACCGCCCATGGAGGGCAAAGCACCGGCACAAGTAAAGAAATCTTGAATAACTCCTTTTCCAATAATATTACCACTACCGATTCGAAATCTTTTTGTATGATAGGTAGGGGGTTCTTCAGCAGGAGCATCAGAATTTTCTATGATATAATTATCGCCCATATCAGCGATAACTTCCACAATTTCAGACATAGCGACAAACAAGCAATCCAACACACGAGCAAACAAAAAGCAAGCGAGAAAAAAGCAAACGGAAAAGAGAGGGCGAATAAAACGGCAAGGGTGAAGTGGGGGAGAGGAAAACGAGAGGCAAATGGCAAATAATGTAATGCGGGAGATAGGGATTGTGATGGGTACTTGGTATGTTTACTTTTGCGCAGACTCCCCGGCAATGGCGCCAGAAATTCTTCTTGCTACCTCTTGAGCACTGCGTTGGATTTCCCCGAAGAGGAGCGGATGATGCAGCAAAGTAGCGTAAGTATTTCCCTCAGTTTTTGAGAACCAAGGTATCAATCCAGTAGGAGTCTACGCTCGAGTCCCTCGTACCTACACAAAAACAATAGCTCCTCGCAACCAACGCGATTAGGGGTTGTCAATCCCTTCACGGTCACTTACGAGAGTGAGATCTGATAGAGATGATAGATAATATTTTTGGTATTTTTGGTATAGAGATGTAAAGTGAAAAGTAAAAGGCAAAGTAAAAAAGCAAAGCAATAATAAAGTGATGGAGATTGATATGATGAGAATAGACCCGGGGGCCATAGGTTTCACTAGTGGCTTCTCTCAAGAGCATAAGTATTCTACGGTGGGTGAACAAATTACTGTTGAGCAATTGACAGAATTGAGCATAGTTATGAGAATATCTAGGTATGATCATGTATATAGGCATCACGTCCGAGACAAGTAGACCGACTCCTGCCTGCATCTACTACTATTACTCCACTCATCGACCGCTATCCAGCATGCATCTGGAGTATTAAGTTAAAAAGAGAGTAACGCCTTAAGCAAGATGACATGATGTAGAGGGATAGTTTCATGCAATATGATAAAAACCCCATCTTGTTATCCTCGATGGCAACAATACAATACGTGCCTTGCTGCCCCTTCTGTCACTGGGAAAGGACACCACAAAATTGAACCCAAAGCTAAGCACTTCTCCCATTGCAAGAAAAACCAATCTAGTAGGCCAAACCAAACTGATAATTCGAAGAGAGTTGCAAAGATAACCAATCATACATAAAAGAATTCAGAGAAGATTCAAATATGATTCCTAGATATACTTGATCATAAACCCACAATTCATCGGTCTCAACAAACACACCGCAAAAAGAAGATTACATCGAATAGATCTCCACAAGAGAGGGGGAGAACATTGTATTGAGATCCAAAAAGAGAGAAGAAGCCATCTAGCTACTAACTATGGACCCGAAGGTCTGAGGTAAACTACTCACACTTCATCGGAGAGGCTATGATGATGTAGATGCCCTCTGTGATGACGGCCCTCTCCGGTGGAGCTCCGGAACAGGCCCCAACATGGGATCTCATGGATACAGAAAGTTGCGGTGGTGGAATTAGGTTTTTGGCTCCGTATCTAATCGTTTGGGGGTACGTAGGTATATATAGGAGGAAGAAGTATGTCGGTGGAGCTTCGAGGGGCCCACGAGGCAGGGGGCCGCGCCCTATGGGGCGGGGCGCCCTCCACCCTCGTGACCGCCTCGTGGCTTTCTTGACGGAGGGTCCAAGTCTCCTGGGTCTTATCTGATGAGAAAATCACGTTCCCGAAGGTTTCATTCCGTTTGGACTCCGTTTGATATTTTGTTTCTCCGAAACACTGAAATAGGCAAAAAACGGCAATACTGGGTTGGGCCTCCGGTTAATAGGTTAGTCCCAAAAATAATATAAAAGTGGAAAATAAAGCCCAATATAGTCCAAAACAGTAGATAATATAGCATGGATCAATCAAAAATTATAGGTACGTTGGAGACGTATCAGGCATCCCCAAGCTTAAATCCTGCTCGTCCTCGAGTAGGTAAATGATACGAAGAGATTTTTTGATGCGGAGTGCTACTTGGCATAATTTCAATGTAAATCTTCTTAATTGTGGTATGAATATTCAGATCCGAAAGATTCAAGACAAAAGTTTATATTGACATAAAAATAATAATACTTCAAGCATACTAACAAAGCAATTATGTCTTCTCAAAATAACATGGCCAAAAAAAGTTATCCCTACAAAATCATATAGTCTTGCTATGCTCTACCTTCGCCACACAAATTATTTAAATCATGCACAACCCCGATGACAAGCCAAGCAATTGTTTCATACTTTAATATTTTCAAAACTTTTTCGATCTTCACGCAATACATGAGCGTGAGCCATGGATATAGCACTATATGTGGAATAGAATGGTGGTTGTGGAGAAGACAAAAAGAGGGGAAGATAGTCTCACATCAACTAGGCGTATCAACGGGCTATGGAGATGCCCATCAATAGATATCAATGTGAGTGAGTAGGGATTGCCATGCAACGGATGCACTAGAGCTATAAGCATATGAAAGCTCAACAAAAGAAACTAAGTGGGTGTGCATCCAATTCGCTTGCTCATGAAGACCTAGGGCATTTTGAGGAAGCCCATCATTGGAGTATACAAGCCAAATTCTATAATGAAAAATTCCCACTAGTATATCAAAGTGACAAAATGAGAGACTCTCTATCATGAAGATCATGGTGCTACTTTGAAGCACAAGTGTGGTAAAAGGATAGTAACATTGTCCCTTCTCTCTTTTTCTCTCATTTTTTTATTTGGGCCTTTTCCTTTTTTTATGGCCTCTTTTTTTATTTTTTTATTTTTTTGTCCGGAGTCTCATCCCGACTTGTGGGGGAATCATAGTCTCCATCATCCTTTCCTCACTTGGGACAATGCTCTAAAAATGATGATCATCACACTTTTATTTTTCTTACAACTCAACAATTACAACTCAATACTTAGAACAAAATATGACTCTATATGAATGCCTTCGGCGGTGTACGGGGATATGCAATGAATCAAGAGTGACATGTATGAAATAATTATGAACGGTGGCTTTGCCGCAAATACGATGTCAAGTACATGATCATGCTAGCAATATGACAATGATGGAGCGTGTCATAATAAACGGAACGGTGGAATGCATGGCAATATATCTCGGAATGGCTATGGAAATGCCATGATAGGTAGGTATGGTGGTTGTTTTGAGGAAGGTATTTGGTGGGTGTATGATATCGACGAAAAGTGCGCGGTATTAGAGAGGTTAGCAATGGTGGAAGGATGGGAAAAGTGCGTATAATCCATGGACTCAACATTAGTCATAAAGAACTCATATACTTATTGCAAAAATCTAGAAGTCATCAAAGCAAAGTATTACACACATGGTCCTAGGGGGATAGATTGGTAGGAAAAGACCATCGCTCGTCCCCGACCACCACTCATAAGGAAGACAATCAATAAATAAATCTTGCTCCGACTTCATCACATAACGGTTCACCATACGTGCATGCTACGGGAATCACAAACTTTAACACAAGTATTTCTCAAATTCACAACTACTCAACTAGCATAACTCTAATATCACCATCTTCATATCTCAAAACAATTATCAAGCATCAATCTTTTCTTAGTATTCAACGCACTCAAAAGAAAGTTCTACAAATCTTGAATACCAAGCATATTATTATTAAGCGAACTACCATGCTATTAAAGACTCTCATAATAATCTAAGTGAAGCATGACAGATCAATAGTTTCTTTAAAACAAATCCACCACCGTGCTTTAAAAGATATAAGTGAAGCACTAGAGCAAAACTATAAAGCTCAAAAGATATAAGTGAAGCACATAAAGCATAATCATGAAGCTCAAAAGATATAAGTGAAGCACATAGAGTATTCTATCAAATTCCGATTCATGTATGGCTCTCTCACAAGGTGTGTACAGCAAGGATGATTGTGGCACACTAACTAACAAGGACACAAATAATACAAGACGCTCCAAGCAAAACACATATAATGTGGTGAATAAAAATATAGCTCCAAGTAAAATTACCGATGGAAGTGGACGAAAGAGGGGATGCCTTCCGGGGCATCCCCAAGCTTTGACTTTTTGGTGTCCTTGGATCATCTTGGGGGTGCCATGGGCATACCCAAGCTTAGGCTCTTGCCACTCCTTGTTCCATAATCCACCAAAAGAATTTACCCAAAACTTGAAAACTTCACAGCACAAAACTCAACAGAAATCTCATGAGCTCTGTTAGAGAAAGAAAACAAAAGACCACTTCAAGGTACTGTAATGAACTCATTATTTATTTATATTGGAGTTAAAACTACTGTATTCCAACTTCTGTATGGATTATAAACTATTTTACTAGCCATAGATTCATCAAAATAAGCAAACAACACACGAAAAACAGAATCTGTCAAAACAGAACAGTCTGTAGTAATCTGTAATTAACGCAAACTTCTGGAACTCCAAAAATTCAGCCAAAATAGGAATACCTGGGCAATTTGTTTATTGATCAGAAGCAATTGGAATCACTGTTTTATCACGTCCTGGTGAATTTAAATAATTGTTTTCATGAACCGAAAGTTTCTGGAAATTACAGCAAGATCAAATAACTATCATCCAAGAAGTTCCTATAGGTTTAACTTGGCACAAACACTAATTAAAACATAAAACCACATCTAAACAGAAGGTAGATGGATTATTTATTCCTAAACAGAAACAAAAACTAAAAACTAAAAATAAAATTGGGTTGCCTCCCAACAAGCGCTATCGTTTAACGCCCCTAGCTAGGCATAAAAGCAAGGATAGATCTAGGTAGTGCTGTAGTAATAAGATAGATCAGTGAAACTCATTTCATATTCTCTACGTTCGGCCGCAAGTTTTATTTGGGGCAAGCAAAAGTAATCAAAAGGGCTAAATTTAATAGGACAAAAGTCCCCAAGATCAATTTTAGGAGGTATAGGTTCCTCTTTCGGCCCTTCGTATTGCACAACCAATTCATCATTATAAGCATTCTTTTGACAGAACCTTGTGAGCCTAAACTCAAGAGAGCATCCTGGCTCATTATTTCGAATAGCCAAATCATCATTAACTTCAGAGATTCTATCAATTAAAATATTGGTAGGCACCTTTTTTCTAAGGTTTTCATTGAAAGCAACATAGTCAAGAGATTGAAAGCGCATAATTTCTTCTTGATCAAAGGGGATAGATTCTATGGAAGGACGGCCAGCGTCCACCCTATAGTGCGCAAAGATTTCTTTGGCTTCTTTTATTATAAATCTGAATTCATGAGCCAAAAAGATAGTAGCGGCACGCTTAACAGAAGAATGCTCAATATTAGAAAATTCTAGGAAAATTCTTTGTATAGATGGGTGCATATGCATAAATTGCCTTTCAAGTTCAACGATAAGCATGGCAATAGCGTCCGCAAGACTACTAGTTCTATGAAGAATAGAACCGCCCATGGAGGGCAAAGCACCGGCACAAGTAAAGAAATCTTGAATAACTCCTTTTCCAATAATATTACCACTACCGATTCGAAATCTTTTTGTATGATAGGTAGGGGGTTCTTCAGCAGGAGCATCAGAATTTTCTATGATATAATTATCGCCCATATCAGCGATAACTTCCCCAATTTCAGACATAGCGACAAACAAGCAATCCAACACACGAGCAAACAAAAAGCAAGCGAGAAAAAAGCAAACGGAAAAGAGAGGGCGAATAAAACGGCAAGGGTGAAGTGGGGGAGAGGAAAACGAGAGGCAAATGGCAAATAATGTAATGCGGGAGATAGGGATTGTGATGGGTACTTGGTATGTTTACTTTTGCGCAGACTCCCCGGCAATGGCGCCAGAAATTCTTCTTGCTACCTCTTGAGCACTGCGTTGGATTTCCCCGAAGAGGAGCGGATGATGCAGCAAAGTAGCGTAAGTATTTCCCTCAGTTTTTGAGAACCAAGGTATCAATCCAGTAGGAGTCTACGCTCGAGTCCCTCGTACCTACACAAAAACAATAGCTCCTCGCAACCAACGCGATTAGGGGTTGTCAATCCCTTCACGGTCACTTACGAGAGTGAGATCTGATAGAGATGATAGATAATATTTTTGGTATTTTTGGTATAGAGATGTAAAGTGAAAAGTAAAAGGCAAAGTAAAAAAGCAAAGTAATAATAAAGTGATGGAGATTGATATGATGAGAATAGACCCGGGGGCCATAGGTTTCACTAGTGGCTTCTCTCAAGAGCATAAGTATTCTACGGTGGGTGAACAAATTACTGTTGAGCAATTGACAGAATTGAGCATAGTTATGAGAATATCTAGGTATGATCATGTATATAGGCATCACGTCCGAGACAAGTAGACCGACTCCTGCCTGCATCTACTACTATTAGTCCACTCATCGACCGCTATCCAGCATGCATCTAGAGTATTAAGTTAAAAAGAGAGTAACGCCTTAAGCAAGATGACATGATGTAGAGGGATAGTTTCATGCAATATGATAAAAACCCCATCTTGTTATCCTTGATGGCAACAATACAATACGTGCCTTGCTGCCCCTTCTGTCACTGGGAAAGGACACCGCAAAATTGAACCCAAAGCTAAGTACTTCTCCCATTGCAAGAAAAACCAATCTAGTAGGCCAAACCAAACTGATGATTCGAAGAGACTTGCAAAGATAAGCAATCATACATAAAAGAATTCAGAGAAGATTCAAATATTATTCATAGATAGACTTGATCATAAACACACAATTCATCGGTCTCAACAAACACACCGCAAAAAGAAGATTACATCGAATAGATCTCCACAAGAGAGGGGGAGAACATTGTATTGAGATCCAAAAAGAGAGAAGAAGCCATCTAGCTACTAACTATGGACCCGAAGGTCTGAGGTAAACTACTCACACTTCATCGGAGAGGCTATGATGATGTAGAAGCCCTCCGTGATGACGGCCCTCTCCGACGGAGCTCCGGAACAGGCCCCAAGATGGGATCTCGTGGATACAGAAAGTTGCGGTGGTGGAATTAGGTCTTTGGCTCCGTATCTGATCGTTTGGGGGTACGTAGGTATATATAGGAGGAAGAAGTATGTCGGTGGAGCTTCGAGGGGCCCACAAGGCAGGGGGCGCCCTCCACCCTCGTGACCGCCTCGTGGCTTTCTTTACGGAGGGTCCAAGTCTCCTGGGTCTTATCTGATGAGAAAATCACGTTCCCGAAGGTTTATTCCGTTTGGAATCGGTTTGATATTCTGTTTCTCCGAAACACTGAAATAGGCAAAAAACAGCAATTCTGGGCTGGGCCTCCGGTTAATAGGTTAGTCCCAAAAATAATATAAAAGTGGAAAATAAAGCCCAATATAGTCCAAAACAGTAGATAATATTGCATGGAGCAATTAAAAATTATAGATACGTTGGAGACGTATCAATGATATGAGTATTACAAGAGTTGATCTACCACAAGATCGTAGAGGCTAAACCCTATAAGCTAGCCTATGGTATGATTGTCGTTGTTGTCCTACGGACTGAACGCTCCGGTTTATATAGACACCGGAGTGGGCTAGGGTTACACAGAGTCGGTTACAAGGAAGGAGGTCTACATATCCATATTGCCAAGCTTGCCTTCCACGCCAAGGAGAGTCCCATCCGGTCACGGGACGAAGTCTTCAATCTTGTATCTTCATAGTCCAATAGTCCGGCCAAAGGATATAGTCCGGCCGTCCGGAGACCCCCTAATCCGGGACTACCTCAGCGGGCGACGGGGGCAGAGGAGAAGAAGTAGATGAGAAAGTGTATTTTTTTAAGTGGTTTCTTATATAGGATGGGCCTTTAGTACCGGTTGGAGCCACCAACCGGTACTAAAGGTCAATTTGGCCAGGCCAAGTGGCGGGAAGAGCCCACCTTTAGTACCAGGTGGTGGCTCCAACCGGTACTAAAGACCCCCCCTTTAGTACCGGTTGGAGCCACCACCCGGTACTAAAGGGGGTGCGCTGGCGCAGGTGCGGTGCGGCATGTTTAGTCCCACCTCGCTAGCCAAGGGGTGTCCGCACTGGTTTATAAGCCCCAGTGCGGTAGCTCTCTCGAGCTCCTCTCCAAAGCAGGCCTACTGGGCATAAATGTTTAGTGCTGCCCCATGGGCCTACTGGGCCTTTGCGGGCCTGCATCCTGGCCCAACAACAGTTTGGATTCTAGTCATATGCAGGCCGCTGTGGCGCAGTAGGCAGGCTTTTTGATTTTCTTTTTTTTTTGTTTTATTTATTTTTGTTTTATTTATTTTTGAGTTGCTTTTTGCTGTCTTTAGAGTTTCTTTGTGAATATATTTGCTTTAGGTACAAAAAATTACAAACTTTCTGTTAGTGCCGGTAGTTTTCAAATTTGAATATTTTAAATTTTGAATTATTTGAAATTTGTGTGAATCACTAGTTTGTGAATAACTTAACTTTGAAAATAGATTTTTCAGTGATTCTTTTTTCTTATGTTTAATATTAGTGTGTTTTATCATTATATTCAATTTGGTAATGCTTAGGTTATTTTAAAAATGAAATGCCTTTGTAACAGATGATTTTTCGTCCGAAACTGTGATATTTCGAAAGAGATTGTCCATTTTGTACACGAAGTGCATCCAGTTTTTGCCGTAACCCTCTCTACTTTTTTGCACATGCTATGTGGGTGAAATTATGATACCATGCCAACTTTCAACCTTTTCCGTGTTCATTTGAAGTGCTTTTCAATTTCAGGGTCATTTAGCTCAAAAAATCAGTAAAATGCATGAAAGAATTTGTTTGCACATAAAATTTCTTCGCGTTTCAAATGCCAAAACACATAACTACCCTAACTATTACAGAGATTCCCTCCTGGGTGTGAAACATAGAAGAAAGTGATGATAGTGAAGCCGATCACATCCCAGATCTTTGGGTGTGAAACTTTTTCTTCGCGCGTGTCCCTTTGTGCTGTAACCATGGAAAATCTTCATCATTTAACTGGATGCTCGGGCCAATATTCACTGTGAATGGAGCAATTGCATCAAAATTTTCATAATCTTCTGACATGTTTGTCTTGTCATCCACTCCCACGATGTTTCTCTTCCCAGAAATAACTATGTGGCGCTTTGGCTCATCGTATGATGCATTCGCTTCCTTATCTTTTCTTTTTCTCGGCTTGGTAGACATGTCCTTCACATAGAAAACCTATGCCACATCATTGGCTAGGACGAATGGTTCGTCTGCATACGCAAGAATGTTGAGATCCACTGTTGTCATTCCGTACTGCGGGTCTTCCGTTACCCCGCCTCGTGTCATATTGACCCATTTGCACTGAAACAAAGGGACCTTCAAACCATGTCCATAGTCAAGTTCCCATATGTCCTCTATGTAACCATAATATGTTGTCGTACCCATCTTGGTTGCTGCATAAAAGCGGACACCACTGTTTTGGTTGGTGCTCTTCTTATCTTGGGCAATTGTGTAAAATGTATTCCCATTTATCTCGTACCCTTTGAAAGTCATTATAGTCGAAGATGGTAACTGGGACAGCGAGTACAAGTCATCTTCAATAGAGGCGTCATGCATGGTATGTGTTTGCAACCAGCCGGTGAAAGTCCTCATTTGTTCATGTATAATCCAGTCATCAGACCGCTCCGAGTGTTTGGAGCGTAGAAAATTCTTATGTTCGTCCATATACGAAGCTACCAAGGCGGAATTCTGTAGAACTGTGTAGTGTGCTTTAGTGAGAGAATGTCCGTCCATACATATTATTTGATCCCCTCCTAGCGTGCCTTTTCCATCCAGTCTGCCCTTATGCCGCGATTCAGGAAGACCAATCGGCTTAAGGTCAGGAATAAAGTCAATACAAAACTCAATGACCTCCTCATTTTCATGGCCCTTGGAGATGCTTCCTTCCGGCCTAGCATGGTTATGAACATATTTCTTTAAGACTCCCATGAACCTCTCAAAGGGGAACATATTGTGTAGAAATACAGGACCCAAAACGTTAATCTCTTTGCATAGGTGAACTAGGACATGCATCATGATGTTGAACAAGGATGGTGGGAACACCAACTCGAAACTGACAAGGCATTGCACCAAATCATTCTCTAACCTTGGTATGATTTCTGGATCGATTACCTTCTCAGAGATTGCATTGAGGAATGCACATAGCTTCACAATGGCTAATCGAACGTTTTCCGGTAGAAGCCCCCTCAATGCAACTGGAAGCAGTTGCGTCATAATCACGTGGCAGTCATGAGACTTTAGGTTCTAGAACTTTTTCTCTGCCATATTTATTATTCCCTTTATATTCGACGAGAAGCCGGACGGTACCTTAATACTGAGCAGGCATTCAAAGAATATTTCCTTCTCTTCTTTGGTAAGAGCATAGCTGGCATGACACTGATGTATGCCGTCTTTTCCGTGCATACGTTGCCGGTCCTCCCGTGCGTCAGGTGTATCTTTTGTATTCCCATACACGCCCAAGAAGCCAAGCAGGGTCACACAAAGATTCTTCGTCACGTGCATCACGTCGATTGTGGAGCGGACCTCGAGGTATTTCCAATAGGGCAGGTCCCAAAATATAGATTTCTTCTTCCACATGGGTACGCGTCCGTCAGCGTCATCCGGAACAGGTTGTCCGCGGGGACCCTTTCCAAAGACTACCTTCAAATCCTTGACCATATCATGTACATCAGCACCAGTACGGTGGCGAGGCTTCGTCCGGTGATCCGCCTCACCTTTGAAATGCTTGATTTTCTTTCTTACGGGATGCCTGCTCGGAATAAATCGACGATGTCCCAGGTACACATTCTTCCTACAGTTATCCAAATATATAATGTCGGTATCATCCAAACAGTGCGTGCATGCGTGGTATCCCTTGTTTGTCTGTTGTGAAAGGTTACTGAGAGCAGGCCAATCATTGATGGTCACGAACAACAACGCCTTTAGGTCAAATTCTTCTTGTCCGTGCTCATCCCACGCACGTACACCTGTTCCATTCCACAACTGTAAGAGTTCTTCAACTAATGGCCTTAGGTACACATCAATGTCGTTGCCGGGTTGCTTAGGGCCTTGGATGAACACTGGCATCATAATGAACTTCCGCTTCATGCACAACCAAGGAAGAAGGTTATACAAACATAAAGTCACAGGCCAGGTGCAATGGTTGCTGCTCTGCTCCCCAAAAGGATTAATGCCATCTGCGCTTAGACCAAACCATACGTTCCTTGCGTCACCTACAAACTCCTTCCTGTACTTTCTCTCGATTTTTCTCCACTATGACCCGTTAGCGGGTACTCTCAACTTTCCGTCTTTCTTACGGTCTTCACTGTGCCATCGCATCATGGTATTATAGGAGCATACCACATCACCTTGGCAGGAAACTTCTTCCTGGGGCGCTCGCCCTCAACATCACCATGGTCATCGCGACTGATCTTATAGTGCAGTGCACTGCATACCGAGCAAGCGTTCAAATCCTCATACTCACCACGGTAGAGGATGCAGTCATTAGGGCATGCATGTATCTTCTGCACCTCTAACCCTAGAGGGCAGATAGCCTTCTTTGGTTTGTACGTACTCTCGGGCAATTCGTTGTCCTTTGGAAGCATATTGTTTATCATTACCAGCAACTTTCCAAATCCCTTGTCAGATACACCATTCTCTGCCTTCCATTGCAGCAATTCCAGTGTGGTGCCCAACTTTTTCTTGTCACCTTTGCAATTCGGGTACAACGATTCTTGTGATCATCTAACATGCGATGCAACTTCTTCTTCTCCTTTTCGCTTGCGCAGTTTCTCTTTGCATCAGCAATGGCCCGGCCTAGATCATCAACGGGCTCATCTGATGCCTCTTCTTCAGCTTCTTCCCCCATTGTTGTATCATCATATTCAGGGAACCCATGGCCAGGATAGCTGTCGTCGTCCTCTTCTTCTTCATTGTCTTCCATTATAACCCCTCTTTCTCCGTGCTTGGTCCAAACATTATAGTGGGGCATGAAACCGGACTCAAACAGGTGGACGTGAATGGTTCTTGACTTAGAGTAATTGTGATCATTCTTACATCCAGCACATGGACAAGGCATAAAACCATCCGCCCGCTTGTTTGCCTCAGCCGCAAGCAGAAAAGTTTGCACGCCATTAATGAACTCGGGAGAGCATCGGTCATCGTACATCCATTATCGGCTCATCTTCATTACACAACACCGAAAAGACCAAATTAATACAAGTTCATACATAAAGTTCATACAGCACTTAAATGCAATAAACAAATAACTCTCTAGCTAAAGCATTTAAATGCAACAACAAATGCGATCAAGGATGCAACTAAGGTAACAATTGATCCAACAACATAATGATACCAAGCCTCACTATCAATGGCATATTTTCTAATCTTTCTAATCTTCAAGCGCATGTTCTCCATCTTGATCTTGTGATCATCGACAACATCGGCAACATGCAACTCCAATTCCATCTTCTCCCCCTCAATTCTTTTCAATTTTTCTTTCAAATACTCGTTTTCTCTTTCAACTAAATTTAACCTCTCGACAATAGGGTCGGTTGGAATTTCCGGTTCACATACCTCCTAGATAAAAATATCTATGTCAACTTGTTGATGGGCATAATTTGTCATAAACATGAAATGCAACAAATAGTTTTAAAAGAGAATATACCACATCGGAATCATAACAAGGACGGGGGCCGATGGGGACGGATATCAAAACCATGGCACTATGTATAACAAACAACGTACGGGTAAGATAATTATACGAGTAACGATATATCCAACTCACACAAACATCAATTTTTATATAAAACATTCATGAACAAGAGGATCACCACAAGGTGGTGCCGGCGACAGGACGGTGTCGGCGATCGACGGTGGTTACGACGGAGATTTAGAAGGCACTAAGTAAACCACACCTACATATGCAAATAAGTGTTATTTTTGACCTCAAATTGCATACTAATCGAATACTAGCACATATAATTCCTCCCAAATTACTAAACTCACAAATTAATCACTATATAAAGCATTGCAAGAGCTAATCTAGCAATGAGAGATGAAAGGACAAAGTTGCTAACCTTTGTGATCATTTGAATGGATGGGGGCCTTCAAATCTTGACAAATTTTTGGCAAAATGTGTGATGAGCTCGAGAGGAAGAGGGGAAGAACAGAGAGGAGAGGGGAAAGGGGAAGAACAAAGCAATCTTGGGTGGACGAAGGGTTTATGTAGGACGAACTTTAGTACTGGTCCATGTCACGAACCGGTACTAAAGGTGCTGGAGGGGCCACAGACTGACAACATCCTGCCACCACTCTCATTAGTACCGGTTCGTGGCACAAACCGGTGCTAAAGGTTCGCCACGAACTGGTACTAATGAGAGCGGCCCGGCTAGCCGTTGGAACCGGCACTAATGGCCACATTAGTGCCGGCTCAAATTCAATGGCAGCGCAGCCCTATTTCCTGGCAGCGCAGGCCTATTTCAATGCATTTAGTTACTTGGTGGTAACCCAATGGTGTTTCTTTCCCTGAATTTTTTCCATCCGTGCCTCCATCTTCTTAGTACCATCGGTAGCTGTTGGCATATATACCCGTCGGCAAAAACTGTTGGGGAACCTAGTAATTTCAGAAAAATTCCTACGCACACGCAAGATCATGGTGATGCATAGCAACGAGAGAGGGGAGTGTGTTCACGTACCCTTGTAGACCGAAAGCGGAAGCATTAGCACAACGCGGTTGATGTAGTCATACGTCTTCACGATCCGACCGATCAAGTACCGAACGCACGACACCTCCGAGTTCAGCACACGTTCAACTCGATAACGTCCCTCGAACTCCGATCCAGCCGAGCTTTGAGGGAGAGTTCCGTCAGCACGACGGCATGGTGACGATGATGATGTTCTACCGACGTAGGGCTTTGCCTAAGCACCACTACAATATGACCGAGGTGAATTATGGTGGAGGGGGGCACCGCACACGGCTAAGAGATCCAAGGGATCAATTGTTGTGTCTCTAGGGGGTGCCTCCCTCCCCGTATATAAAGGAGTGGAGGAGGGGGAGGGGGCCGGCCACCCTTGGCGCGCCCCATGAGGAGTCCTACTCCTACCGGGAGTAGGACTCCCCCCTTCCATGTTGGAGTAGGAGAGGAGAGGGAAGGAGAGAGAGGGGGAAAGGAAAGGGGGGGGCGCCACCCCTCCTTGTCCAATTCGGACTTGGAGGGGGGGAGGGGCGCGCGGCGGCCCCTTGCCCGCCTCTCCTCTTCCACCACTTGGGCCCATGAGGCCCAATATCCTCCGGGGGGGGGGGGGTTCCGGTAACCCCCTGGTACTCCGGTATATATCCGATAACCCCCGGAACCATTCCAGTGTCCGAATATAGTCGTCCAATATATCAATATTAATGTCTCGACCATTTTGAGACTCCTCGTTATGTCCGTGATCACATCCGGGACTCCAAACTACCTTCGGTACATCAAAACACATAAACTCATAATATAACCGTCATCGAACTTTAAGCATGCGGACCCTATGGGTTCGAGAACTATGTAGACATGATCAAGACACGTCTCCGGTCAATAACCAATAGCAGAACATGGATGTTCATATTGGCTCCCACATATTCTACAAAGATCTTTATTGGTCAAACCGCATAACAACATACATTGTTCCCTTTGTCATCTGTATGTTACTTGCCCGAGATTCGATCGTCGGTATCTCAATACCTAGTTCAATCTCGTTACCGGCAAGTCTCTTTACTTGTTCCGGAGTACATCATCCCGCAACTAACTCATTAGTTGTAATGCTTGGAAGGCTTATAATGATGTGCATTACCGATTGGGCCCAGAGATACCTCTCCGACAATCGGAGTGACAAATCCTATTCTCGAAATACACCAACCCAACAAGTACCTTCGGAGACACCTGTAGAGCACTTTTATAATCACCCAGTTACATTGTGATGTTTGGTAGCACACAAAGTGTTCCTCCGGTAAACGGGAGTTGCATAATCTCATAGTCATAGGAACATGTATAAGTCATGAAGAAAGCAATATCAACATACTAAACGATCAAGTGCTAAGCTAACAGAATGGGTCAATTCAATCACATCATTCTCCTAATGATGTGATCCCGTTAATCAAATGACAACTCTTTGTCTATGGCTACGAAACATAACCATCTTTGATCAACGAGCTAGTCAAGTAGAGGCATAGTAGTGACACTCTGTTTGTCTATGTATTCACACATGTATCATGTTTCCGGTAAATACAATTCTAGCATGAATAATAAAAATTTATCATGATATAAGGAAATAAATAATAACTTTATTATTGCCTCTAGGGCGTATTTCCTTCAGTCTCCCATTTACACTAGAGTCAATAATCTAGATTACACAGTAATGTTTCTAACACCCATGGAGCCTTGGTGCTGATCATGTTTTGCTTGTGGAAGAGGCTTAGTCAACGGGTCTGCAACATTCAGATCCGTATGTATCTTGCAAATCTCTATGTCTCCCACCTGGACTTGATCCCGGATGGAGTTGAAGCGTCTCTTGATGTGCTTGGTTCTCTTGTGAAATCTGGATTCCTTTGCCAAACAATTGCACCAGTATTGTCCCAATAGATTTTCATTGGACCCGATGTACTAGGTATTACACCTAGATCGGATATGAACTCCTTCATCCAGACTCCATTTTCTGCTTCCGAAGCAGCTATGTACTCCGCTTCACATGTAGATCCCGCTACGACGCTATGTTTAGAACTGCACCAACTGACAACTCGACCGTTCAATAAAAACACGTATCCGGTTTGTGATTTAGAATCTACCGGATCAGTGTCAAAGCTTGCATCGACGTAACCATTTATGACGAGCTCTTTGTCACCTCCATAAACGAGAAACATATACTTAGTCATTTTCAGGTATTTCAGGATGTTCTTGACCGCTGTCCAGTGATCCACTCCTGGATTACTTTGGTACCTCCCTGCTAAACTAATAGCAAGGCGCACATCATGTCTGGTACACAGCATTGCATACATGGTAGAGCCTATGGCTGAAGCATAGGGAACATCTTTCATTTTCTGTCTATCTTCTGTAGTGGTCGGGCATTGAGTCTTACTCAACATCACACCTTGTAACACAGGCAAGAACCCTTTCTTTGCTTAATTCATTTTGAACTTCTTCAAAACTTTGTCAAGGTATGTGCTTTGTGAAAGTACTATTAAGCGTCTTGATCTATCTCTATAGATCTTGATGCCCAATATATAAGCAACTTCACCAAGGTCCTTCATTGAAAAACTCTTACTCAAATATCCCTTTATGCTATCCAGAAATTCTATATCATTTCCGATCAATAATATGTCATCCACATATAATATCAGAAATGCTACAGAGCTCCCTCTCACTTTCTTGTAAATACAGGCTTCTCCAAAAGTCTGTATAAAACCATATGCTTTGATCACACTATCAAAATGTTTATTCCAACTCCGAGAGGCTTGCACCAGTCCGTAAATGGATCGATGGAGCTTGCACACTTTGTTAGCTCCCTTTGGATCGACAAAACCTTCCGGTTGCATCATATACAACTCTTCTTCCAGAACTCCATTCAGGAATGCAGTTTTGACATCCATTTGCCAAATTTCATAATCATAAAATGCGGCAATCACTAACATGATTTTGACAGACTTAAGCATCGCTATGGGTGAGAAGGTCTCATCGTAGTCAATCCGTAGAACTTGTCGAAATCCTTTTGCAACAAGTCGAGCTTAACATTACCGTCAGCGTCAGTGTTCTTCTTGAAGATCCATTTATTCTCGATGGCTTGCCGATCATCGGGCAAGTCAACCAAAGTCCACACTTTGTTCTCATACATGGATCGCATCTCAGATTTCATGGCCTCAAGTCATTTTGCGGAATCTGGGCTCACCATCGCTTCTTCATAGTTCGTAGGTTCGTCATGGTCTAGTAACATAACCTCTAGAACAGGATTACTGTACCACTCTGGTGCGGATCTTACTCTGGTTGACCTACGAGGTTCAGTAACAACTTGATCTGAAGTTTCATGATCATCATCATTAATTTCCTCACTAATTGGTGTAGACGTCACAGGAACCGGTTTCTGTGATGAACTACTTTCCAAATAAGGGAGCAAGTACTGTTACCTCATCAAGTTCTACTTTCCTCCCACTCACTTCTTTCGAGAGAAACTCCTTCTCTAGAAAGGATCCATTCTTGGCAACGAATGTCTTGCCTTCGGATATGTGATAAAAGGTGTACCCAACAGTTTCCTTTGGGTATCCTATGAATACACATTTCTCCGACTTGGGTTCGAGCTTATTAGGTTGAAGCTTTTTCACATAAGCATCGCAGCCCCAAACTTTAAGAAACGACAACTTTGGTTTCTTGCCAAACCATAGTTCATAAGGTGTCGTCTCAACGGATTTTGATGGTGCCCTATTTAATGTGAATGCGGCCGTCTCTAAAGCATAACCCCAAAACGATAGCGTAAATCAGTAAGAGACATCATAGATCGCACCATATCTAGTAAAGTACGATTATGATGTTCGGACACACCATTACGCTGTGGTGTTCCAGGTGGCGTGAGTTGCGGAACTATTCCGCATTGTTTCAAATGTAGACCAAACTCGTAACTCAAATATTCTCCTCCACGATCAGATCGTAGAAACTTTATTTTCTTGTTACGATGATTTTCAACTTCACTCTAAAATTCTTTGAACTTTTCAAATGTTTCATACTTATGTTTCATTAAGTAGATATACCCATATCTGCTTAAATCATATGTGAAGGTGAGAAGATAACGATACCCGCCGCGAGCCTCAACATTCATTGGACCACATACATCAGTATGTATGATCTCCAATAAATCAGTTGCTCACTCCATAGTTCCGGAGAACGGCGTTTTAGTCATCTTGCCCATGAGGCATGGTTCGCAAGTACCAAGTGATTCATAATCAAGTGATTCCAAAAGTCCATCAGTATGGAGTTTGTTCATGCGCTTTACACCAATATGACCCAAACGGCAGTGTCACAAATAAGTTGCACTATCATTATCAACTCTGCATCTTTTGGCTTCAACATTATGAATATGTGTATCACTACTATCGAGATTCATCAAGAACAGACCACTCTTCAAGGGTGCATGACCATAAAAGATATTACTCATATAAATAGAACAACCATTATTCTCTGATTTAAATGAATAACCGTCTCGCATCAAACAAGATCGAGATATAATGTTCATGCTCAATGCTGGCACCAAATAACAATTATTTAGGTCTAATACTAATCCCGAAGGTAGATGTAGAGGTAGCATGCCGACAGCGATCACATCAACTTTGGAACGGTTTCCCACGCGCATCATCACCTCATCCTTAGCCAGTGTCCACTTAATCCATAGTCCCTATTTCGAGTTGCAACTATTAGCAACAGAACCAGTATCAAATACCCAGGTGCTACTGCGAGCTCTGGTAAGGTACACATCAATAACATGTATATCACATATACCTTTGTTCACCTTGCCATACTTCTTATCCACCAAATACTTGGGGCAGTTCCACTTCCAGTGACCAGTCTGCTTGCAGTAGAAGCACTCATTCTCAAGCTTAGGTCCAGACTTGGGTTTCTTCTCCTGAGCAGCAACTTGTTTGCTGTTCTTCTTGAAGTTCCCCTTCTTCTTCCCTTTGCCATTTTTCTTGAAACTCGTGGTCTTATTGACCATCAACACTTGATGCTCTTTCTTGATTTCTACCTCCGCAGCCTTTAGCATTGCGAAGAGCTCGGGAATCGTCTTATCCATCCCTTGCATGTTATAGTTCATCACGAAGCTCTTGTATCTTGGTGGCAGTTATTGAAGAATTCTGTCAATGATGGTATCATCCAGAAGATTAACTCTCAGTTGAATCAAGTGATTGTTATACCCAGACATTCTGAGTATCTGTTCACTGACAGAACTATTCTCCTCCATCTTGCAGCTGTAGAACTTATTGGAGACTTCATATCTCTCAATCCGGGCATTTGCTTAAAATATTAACTTCAACTCCTGGAACATCGCATATGCTCCATGACGTTCAAAACGTTGTTGAAGTCCCGGTTCTAAGCCGTAAAGCATGGCACACTGAACTATCGAGTAGTCATCAGCTTTACTCTGCCAGACATTCATAACATCTGGTGTTGCTCCTGCAGCAGGTTTGGCACCTAGCGGTGCTTCCAGGACGTAATTCTTCTGTGCAGCAATGAGGATAATCCTCAAGTTACGGACCCAGTCCATGTAATTGCTACCATCATCTTTAAACTTTGCTTTCTCAAGGAACGCATTAAAATTCAACGGAACAACAGCACGAGCCATCTATCTACAACAAACATAGACATGCAAAATACTATCAGCTACTAAGTTCATGATAAATTTAAGTTCAATTAATCATACTCCCTCCATTCCTTGGCATAATTATACACATGTTAGGACGAAATTAACCTTGGCAAAATCATTGATTAGCGGCAACTAAATCATTAGGCAAGGAAAGTAAGAGATAAACAAAATCAGGAGAGAGATACTTTCCTTTTTTCTCTTTACAAGAAAAGATGCATGCAATCAGGGGTGAGATACTCTCCTTTTTATGAATGGATAACGATGGAATTATGAGGAATTAGAAGAAATGCACCTTAAATTGTGAAATTTTATCAAAAAACAAATACACCTTATATAAAGGAATGGAGGGAGTATTACTTAAGAACTCCCACTTAGATAGACATCCCTCTAATCATCTAAGTGATCACGTGATCCAAATCAACTAAACCATAACCGATCATCATGTGAAATGGAGTAGTTTTCAATGGTGAACATCACTATGTTGATCATATCTACTATATGATTCACGCTCGACCTTTCGGTCTCAGTGTTCCGAGGCCATATCTGCATATGCTAGGCTCGTCAAGTTTAACCTGAGTATTCTGCGTGTGCAAAACTGGCTTGCACCCATTGTAGATGGACGTAGAGCTTATCACACCCGATCATCACGTGGTGTCTGGGCACGACAAACTTTGGCAACGGTGCATACTCAGGGAGAACACTTTTATCTTGAAATTTAGTGAGAGGTCATCTTATAATGCTACCGTCAATCAAAGCAAGATAAGATGCATAAAAGATAAACATCACATGCAATCAATATAAGTGATATGATATGGCCATCATCATCTTGTGCTTGTGATCTCCATCTCCGAAGCACCGTCATGATCACCATCGTCACCGGCGCGACACCTTGATTTCCATCGTAGCATCGTTGTCGTCTCGCCAACTATTGCTTCTACGACTATCGCTATCGCTTAGTGATAAAGCAATTACATGGCGATTGCATTGCATACAACAAAGCGACAACCATATGGCTCCTGCCAGTTGCCGATAACTCGGTTACAAAACATGATCATCTCATACAAAAATATAGCATCATGTCTTGACCATATCACATCACAACATGCCCTGCAAAAACAAGTTAGACGTCCTCTACTTTGTTGTTGCAAATTTTACGTGGCTGCTACGGGCTGAGCAAGAACCGTTCTTACCTACGCATCAAAACCACAACGATAGTTCGTAAAATTAGTGTTGTTTTAACCTTCTCAGGACCGGGTGTAGCCACACTCGGTTCAACTAAAGTTGGAGAAACTGACACCCGCCAGCCACCTGTGTGCAAAGCACGTAGGTAGAACCAGTCTCGCATAAGCGTACGCGTAATGTCGGTCCGGGCCACTTCATCCAACAATACCGCCAAACCAAAGTGTGACATGCTGGTAAGCAGTATGAGTTGTATCGCCCACAACTCACTTGTGTTCTACTCGTGCATATAACATCTACGCATAAAATCTGGCTCGAATGTCACTCTTGGGGAATGTAGTAATTTCAAAAAAATTCCTACGCACACGCAAGATCATGGTGATGCATAGCAACGAGAGGGGAGAGTGTGTCCACGTACCCTTGTAGACCGAAAGCGGAAGCATTAGCACAACGCGGTTGATGTAGTCGTATGTCTTCATGATCCGACCGATCAAGTACCGAACGCACGGCACCTCCGAGTTCAGCACACGTTCAACTCGATGACGTCCCTCGAACTCCGATCCAGCCGAGGTTTGAGGGAGAGTTACGTCAGCACGACGACATGGTGCCGTTGATGATGTTCTACCGACGGAGGGCTTCGCCTAAGCACTGCTGCGATATGACCAAGGTGGATTAGGGTGGAGGGGGGGCACCGCACACGGCTAAGAGATCCAAGGGATCAATTGTTGTGTCTCTAGGGGGTGCCTCCATCCCCGTATATAAAGGAGTGGAGGAGGGGGAGGGGGCCGACCACCCTTGGCGCGCCCCATGAGGAGTCCTACTCCCACCGGGAGTAGGACTCCCCCCTTCCATGTTGGAGTAGGAGAAGAGAGGGAAGGAGAGAGAGGGGGAAAGGAAAGGGGGGGGGCGCCGCCCCACCTCCTTGTCCAATTTGGACTTGGGGGGGAGGGCCGCGCGGCTTCCCCGTGGCCGCCTCTCCTCTTCCACCACTTGGGCCCATGAGGCCCAATAACCTCCGGGGGGTTCCGGTAACCCCCCGATACTCCGGTATATATTCGATAACCCCCGGAACCATTCCGGCGTCCGAATATAGTCATCCAATATATCAATCTTCATGTCTCGACCATTTTGAGACTCCCCGTTATGTCCGTGATCACATCCGGAACTCCGAACTACCTTCGATACGTCAAAACACATAAACTCATAATATAACCGTCATCGAACTTTAAACGTGCGGACCCTACGGGTTCGAGAACTATGTAGACATGATCGAGACACGTCTCTGGTCAATAACCAATAGCGGAACCTGGATGTTCATATTGGCTCCCACATATTCTACGAAGATCTTTATTAGTCAAACCGCATAACAACATACGTTGTTCCCTTTGTCATCGGTATGTTACTTGCCCGAGATTCGTTCGTCGGTATCTCAATACCTAGTTCAATCTCGTTACCAGCAAGTCTCTTTAGTCATTCCGTAATACATCATCCCGCAACTAACTCATTAGTTGTAATGCTTGCAAGGATTATAATGATGTGCATTACCGAGTGGGCCCAGAGATACCTCTCCGACAATCGGACTGACAAATCCTATTCTCAAAATACGCCAACCCAACAAGTACCTTTGGAGATACCTGTAGAACACCTTTATAATCACCCAGTTACATTGTGACGTTTGGTAGCACACAAAGTGTTCCTCCGGTAAACGGGAGTTGCATAATCTCATAGTCATAGGAACATGTATAAGTCATTGATACGTCTCCAATGTATCTATAATTTTTTATTGCTCCATGCTATATTATCTACTGTTTTGGACCATAATGGGCTTTATTTTCCACTTTTATATTACTTTTGGGACTAACCTATTAAACGGAGGCCCAGCCCAGAATTGCTGTTTTTGCCTATTTCAGTGTTTCGAAGAAACAGAATATCAAACGGAGTCCAAACGGAATGAAACCTTCGGGAACGTGATTTGCTCATCAGATAAGATCCAGGAGACTTGGACCTTCCGTCAAGAAAGCCACGAGGCGGTCACGAGGTTGTAGGGTGCCCCCCAGGGCGCGCCCCCTGCCTCATGGGCCCCTCGACGCTCCACCGACGCACTCCTTCCTCCTATATATACCTACATACCCCCAAACGATCAGATACAGAGCCAAAAACCTAATTCCACCGCCGCAACTTTCTGTATCCACGAGATCCCATATTGGGGCAAGTTCCGGAGCTCCGCCGGAAGGAGAATCCACCATGGAGGGCTTCTACATCATCACCATTGCCCCTCCGATGAAGTGTGAGTAGTTTACCTCAGACCTTCGGATCCATAGTTAGTAGCTAGATGGCTTCTTCTCTCTTTTTGGATCTCAATACAATGTTCTCCCCCTCTCTCTTGGAGATCTATTTGATGTAATCTTCTTTTTGCGGTGTGTTTGTTGAGACCGATGAATTGTAGGTTTATGATCAAGTTTATCTATGAAAAATATTTGAATCTCCTCTGAATTCTTTTATATATGATTGGTTATCTTTGCAAGTCTCTTCGAATTATCAGTTTGGTTTGGCCTACTAGATTGGTTTTTCTTGCAATGGGAGAAGTGCTTAGCTTTGGGCTCAATCTTGCGGTGTCCTTTCGCAGTGACAGTAGGGGCAGCAAGGCACGTATTGTATTGTTGCCATCAAGGATAACAAGATGGGGTTTATATCATATTGCATGAATTTATCCCTCTACATCATGTCATCTTGCTTAAGCCGTTACTCTGTTTTCATTAACTTAATACTCTAGATGCATGGTGGATAGCGACTGATGAGTGGGGTAATAGTAGTAGATGCAGGCAGGAGTCGGCCTACTTGTCTCGGACGTGCTGCCTATATACATGATCATACCTAGATATTCTCATAACTATGCTCAATTCTGTCAATTGCTCAATAATAATTTGTTCACCCACCGTAGAAATACTTATGCTCTTGAGAGAAGCCACTAGTGAAATCTATGGCCCCCGTGTCTATTCTCATCATATCAATCTCCAATCACTTTATTATTACTTTTCTTTTACTTTTGCCTTTTATTTTACCTTGCATCTTTATATCAAAAATACCAAAAATATTATCTATCATATCTATCAGATCTCACTCTCGTAAGTGACCGTGAAGGGATTGACAACCCCTAATCGCGTTGGTTGCGAGGAGCTATTTGCTTTGTGTAGGTACGAGGGACTCGCGCGTGGCCTCCTACTAGATTGATACCTTGGTTCTCAAAAACTGAGGGAAATACTTACGCTACTTTGCTGCATAATCCTCTCCTCTTCAGGGAAATCCAACGCAGTGCTCAAGAGGTAGCGAGAAGAATTTCTGGCGCCGTTGCCGAGGAGTCTACGCAAAAGTCAACATACCAAGTACCCATCACAATCCCTTATCTCTCGCATTACATTATTTGCCATTTGCCTCTTGTTATCCTCTCCCCCACTTCACCCTTGCCGTTTTATTCGCCCTTTCTCCGCTTTCTTCCCGTATGTCTTTTTGTTTGTGTTTCCATGTGCCTTCTATTTGCTTGCATCTTTGCTTGCTAAAAATCTATTGATATGGATCCACTTAAAGTATTCTACTTGGATTATCTTCGATCCTTATGCACTCGTGCTGAAACCCCAACTAGCCTAGTTGATGGGAAATCTTTAGATGAGCTTGGTCATTTTGTGCATCACCGTTTGTCTGTAAAAGGGAAACTCTTATGGAGTCAAATAAACATATTTCTATGTTATGCTTGGAATCTTTGTGAAATTTGTGATTTTACTTGTTGCTCTAAGAACCCTAAAAAACACCTTCCCTACCTATGTGAGTTTAATGATAATGAAATCTTATCTTCCTGTGCAAAGGGTGTTTATAGTTACTATGATATCAAACAAATTGAAGAATTTGTTGCTTTTAAGGGTGCTTATGAAGTTGCTTCTTTGATTGAAAAGTATGATATTATTCTCTACGAATCTGAAAATTTTGACATACTTAAATATTGCTATGAAAACTATGCTCATAATGTCTATGTTGAAGAATTTATTGAGAGAATCACTATTGCTTTGGAAGGAAATAATGATATGCATGAATCTATAGATAATGATGGTTCCGATTATTTGATTGAAATATCCCTTGATGAACATGATGCTTGCTATTCTTGTGACCATGATGCCAATATTTATGAAGATGAATTTGCTATAGTTCCTTATGTTAAACATGAGATCGTTGCTATTGCACCCTGAGGGAATCCTGGAATAGGGGGTGTCCGGATAGCTGGACTATAACCCTTGGCCGGACTGTTGGACTATGAAGATACAAGATTGAAGACTTCGTCCCGTGTCCGGATGGGACTTTCCTTGGCATGGAAGGCAAGCTTGGCAATACGGATATGTAGATCTCCTCCCATTGTAAACGACTCTGTGTAACCCTAGCCCTCTTTGGTGTCTATATAAACCAGAGGGTTTTAGTCCGTAGGACAACATACAATCATACCATAGGCTTGCTTCTAGGGTTTAGCCTCTCTGATCTCGTGGTAGATCTACTCTTGTACTACCCATATCATCAATATTAATCAAGCAGGAGTAGGGTTTTACCTCCATCGAGAGGGCCCGAACCTGGGTAAAAACATCGTGTCCCTTGTCTCCTGTTACCATCCGCCTAGACGCACAGTTCGGGACCCCCTACCCGAGATTCGCAGGTTTTGACACCGACATTGGTGCTTTCATTGAGAGTTCCACTGTGCCGTCGCCAGAAGGAAGGATGTCTCGTCTCGTCTTTAAATACGGTACTACTGATGGGGGAGCTTTGGCTGTCGGCCAAACCCTCCGCCTAGGCGGTTTCATCATGACCGCCTGTTCGGCCACCGCACCTACGATGACCTATCAGGTCATCGAAAACAGCCTCCACGTCAAATCGGCACTCGCCGAACAGATGGACCCGATGGAGCTCGCTTCCCTAAACGAGCTATTGGATCGCATCGCCGCCTTGGGAGTCTCTACGGACTATGATCAGATTGGGCTTAAACCCGATCAAAGGGAGATCAACTCTCCGCTGGTCACCCATCATGTTGCAGTGGTGGAGGAGCAATGCGGCGACCTTTCCTCTATCTTGACGACCAACTATACCCGAATTCATGAGCTCTCTGAGCCGGATACCCGTTCACCGGAGGACAACATCCAATCCCTGAACTTAGAGTCAGGCAGCGGGCCAGGATCATCGGGCAACACCCCCAAGTCGGAACTTCCAAAATTGGAAACTCCTCGGCCCCTGGATCCCAGATCGGGCAAGGGTTTGGATTTAACTCCACCCACCCACCCAAACATAAGCGATCTTTCACACATCAGACAAGAGCCCCAGGAAACAGTACATCACTACTGTGCCAGATTCCTCCTTGCGATGAACAAGGTTAAGGACTGTCGCGAGGAAGACGCAATTTTATTTTTCTGCAATAATTGCACAGAGAAGGGAATCCTTAGCGCCATAAATTGCCGTGAGTTATCATGCTTCGCTGATTTGGCATCCATAGTACGAAAATACTGTGCGATGGAAAGTGCCTGGAAAACCGAAACAAACTTTTGGGATAATCCGACCCTAAACAAGAACCCAGTCCGAAATAAAAGGATGCATTATCACAAAACACCCGGGTCAAATACCAAAAAGCAAAAACCCTCCTCATGGCAGGGAACCATACTAGAGGGATGGCTCAACGGACCCTGCAAAATTCATAGTACGGAGGGCGTCACACCAACACATAACCTTAGAGCATGTTGGATACTTCGGCAGGTAGCCAAAAGTGGCGAGGATCTTCTCATCCCAGAAGCCACAGAGCATCATCCCAGGAATAACAATGTGGTATTAACGGTCTTTGAGACCTTCGCATCAAATAACAAGTGAAAGCGAACGCTCTGCAGCCTTGCCGAAATCTACCATGTGGCAACAATAAATCCATGGAGTGACACGGCCATTACCTTCAAAGCCAGTGACGAACCTAAGTTCCGAACAGCCCGAGCACCCGCTGCATTGGTCCTCAGTCCAATTTTGGACGGCTTTCGACTCACCAAGGTGCTCATGGACGGCGGCAGCGGGCTAAACCTCATCTATGAGGAAACCCTTCAAAAAATGGAAATAGACTGGAACCGCATCGAGCGAAGCAGCACAACCTTTAGAGGAATAATCCCCAGTCGAGAAGCGCGCTGTACATGCAAAATCACACTAGATGTGGTGTTCGGCACGCCGGAGAATTACAGGTCCGAAGAGATTACGTTCCAAGTAGCCCCGTTCAATAGCGGATACCACGCCCTTCTAGGGCGGGAGGCATTCACAATCTTCCAAGCCATACCCCATTACGGGTACATGAAGCTCAAAATGCCCGGGCCCAACGGAATCATCACTCTCGCTAGTGATCCGGATATAGTACTCCGCGCCGAAAACAAGACAGCCGCACTGGCCCTCGAGGCATTATCCGAAGCCCTTGCGGCCGAGGAACTAACCGCGCTGCGCTCCACGGTGGACAGGGACGACGTGATACTTGATAAGAGATCCAAGTCGACCTCCTTTAAACCAGCGGATGAAACAGTCAAATTCCAAGTCCATCCAACGGACCCTACCAAAACAGCCACCATCGGGGCACAGTTAGACCCCGTCATGGACGCCGCTCTAAGAGATTTCTTGCACGAGAATTGGGACATATTTGCCTGGCATCCTTCAGATATGCCAGGAATCCCACACAGACTAGCCAAGCATAGCCTCAATATTCTAAAGGGGTTCAAGCCTGTCAAACAGGCTCTCCGGCGTTTCTCTGAGCCTAAAAGACAAGCCATGGGAGACGAGCTAGCCAAGTTCTTGGAATCCGGATTCATTAGAGAAATAAAACACCCGTACTGGCTAGCAAACCTGGTGATGGTACCAAAGAAGGACAAATCCTGGTGCCTGTGCATCGATTTCAAGGACCTCAACAAGGCTTGCCCAAAGGATCCCTTCCCCCTCCCCCGCATCGATCAAATTATCGATGCTACCGCAGGACACGACTCATTGTGTTTCCTCAACGCATACTCCGGCTACCACCAGATTAAGATGGCGGAAGCCGACCAAGCCGCAATGGCATTCATCACACCATACGGCCCCTTCTGCTTCAACACAATGCCCTTTGGGCTCAAAAACTCCGGTGCAACATATCAGCGCATGATTCAGACATGTCTGGCAAACCAGATCGGCAAAACAGTGGAGGCATACGTGGATGATGTGGTCGTCAAAACCAAGCATGTCGACTCTTTAGTAGACGACTTGAGACTCACATTCGATAACCTCTAAACATATGACATCAAGCTCAACCCGGAGAAATGCGTCTTCGGCGTGCCTGCCGAAAAGCTCCTAGGCTTCATTGTATCCGGCAGAGGAATTGAAGCAAATCCGGCCAAGATCCAAGCTCTGTCACAGTTGGATATCCCAACGGACCTCAAACAAATCCAGAAATTAACAGGATGTGTGGCGGCTCTAAGCCGCTTTATATCCCGCCTCGGAGAAAAGGCATTACCCCTCTATCGCCTCCTTCGGCGCACCAAACACTTTGAGTGGACGGATGCCGCCACAGCCGGACTGGAAGAAATAAAGGCCATATTGGTAACCAACCCAGTCCTGGCTGTGCCAAACATTGGTGAACCAATGCTGTTATACATTGCGGCAACTCATCAAGTTGTGAGCGTAGTGCTCGTCGTCGAACGAGAAACGGACGGACATAAATTCCCCCTTCAAAAGCCGGTAAGATAGCATACGCGGTATTCATGGCATCCCGGAAACTGCGACACTACTTTCAAGAGTGTTCGATAACAGTAGCCTCGGAAGTGCCACTCAATGATATCATAAACAACCATGACGCCACGGACCGGATTGCCAAATGGGCCATTGAACTCCTCCCGTTTGACATAACTTACAAGCTGCGGCGAGCCATTAAGTCGCAAGTATTGGCCGACTTTGTCGCCGAATGGACGGAAGCCGAACTTCCTAAAGAGTACGACACATATTCCAACTGGATCATGCACTTCGAGGACTCCAAAATGTTGGCTGGTCTGGGGGCTGGCGTCGTTTTGACGTCCCCAACTGGAGATACAGTTCAATACGTACTCCAGATAATGTATACAGACTCCAACAACGCAGCCGAATATGAGGCCCATCTACATGGTCTCCGGATGGCAGTCTCCATGGGCATTCAACGCCTAGAGGTGCGTGGGGATTCGAACCTTGCAATATCCCAAATAAATGGAGACTTTGATGCCAAGGATCCGAAAATGGCGGCTTATCGCAACGCCGTCCTAAAAATGTCAGCTCGGTTCGAGGGGCTCGAATTTCACCATATAGCCCGGGAAAACAATCAGGCGGCAGATGTCCTGGCACGCATCGGCGCAAAACGCAATGCAGTCCCCCCAACATCTTTTTGGAGAGGTTGCTCAAGCCATCCGTAGTATGGGAAGGGAAACCCGGCAACAACAGCCCGGACCCAACCGCACTGCCCGATACCGAACACTCTGACATAATCGGAGGCTCTGCCACCGAAATAACATCTTCAACCCACGCTATAATGGTCGTCATTGCCCCGTGGACAAAACCATTCCTGGCCTACCTAACTAGGCAGGAACTCCCTGAGGACGAAAATGAGGCACGCTGCATTGTGCGGCGATCTAAAGCCTATAAGGTCCATGAGGGAGAGCTTTTATAAGAAAAGCACAACTGCAGTCCTTCAAAGGTGCATCTCCGAAGAGGAAGGGCGGAATCTTCTGGCAGAAATTTATGCCGGACTCGGCGGCCACCACGCTGAAGCCCGGGCTCTTGTAAGCAAGGCCTTCTGTACAGGCTTTTATTGGCCGACGACCCGGGCAGACGCTCAGGACTTAGTCCAACGTTGCGTTGGTTGCTAGCTTTTTACAAACCAAAGCCATATGCCACCCACCGCCCTCCAAACAATCCCCATTACCTGGCCCTTCGCGGTCTAGAGGCTCGACATGGTCGGACCCCTTAAAGGGGGAACCCACAAGAAAAAATACTTGCTGGTCATGGTGGATAAATTCACCAAATGGATAGAAGCCAAACCTGTTAAAATGGCCGAATCCAGACCGATGATAGACTTTATATCCAGGGTTGTACACCGTTATGGTGTCCCCCACAGCATCATCACGGATAACGGCACGAACTTCACGGCCGACGAGGTAAAACTCTGGTGCAAAAACATGGGCATCAAGCTCGATTATGCTTCTGTCTATCACCCGCAAACTAACGGTCAAGTCAAAAGAGCAAATGGTATTATCATGAGCGGCATCAAACCCAGATTAGTGCGGTCCCTACAGGAATCTAACACGCACTGTGTAGAGGAGCTCGACTCCGTACTCTGGGGGCTGCGGACCACGCCGAATCGCACTACCGGATACACACCATTCTTTATGGTATATGGCGCAGAGGCGGTTTTGCCCTGCGACATAATTCATGACTCACCTCGAGTGCGCATGTACGAAGAAAGAGAAGCCGAGCTCGATCGGCAGGATAGTTTGGACGCCCTGGAGGAGGAGCGTGACTTGGCAAAAGCCCGTTCCGCATTCTATCAACAGCAGGCTCGAAGATACCAAAGCAGAGAGGTACGGGCCAAAAATTATAATGTTGGAGAGTTAGTTCTACGCCTGCCGGAGAAGAAAAAGGACAAACTCAAGCCCAAGTGGGAGGGTCCCTTCATTATTGACCAAGTTCTAACTGGTGGCGCGTACCGTCTACGGGATGCATCGGATAATCGACTCGAGCCGAACCCATGGAACGCAGCCGGACTCCAAAGATTCTACGCCTAGCGCCGGACTCTGTGTTCGTCTCCTTCCTCTATCCATTTTTTATAAACTATCTATCTTTTATTTCTCTCCTTCTCCCTTTCTTTCTCTCTCACAGCCTTTAAGGGCCAATTTGTGCCTTGTTTGCACACAACTGACGCGCTATCCGCGCTCATTATACCTGGGGGCTTCTTTTACAGAAGCTTATTTATTTATACGAGCTTCACGCCCAGCACATGTGTCATCCTTCCGCATGTACCTTTTATTCACCATTATATGCATCGATATGACTTCAGTTTTGGCCAAGCTGGATTGCCTGGCCCTTGTATTTATGCCCTACGTTCCCGTTAATTCGGCTAGGGCATAAGGGGAGCACCTCTGTGATTGCTACTGCCGGGTCAGCCGGATGTGTACCTCAGACTGGGTGAAGCCGAAAGCTAGCGTTCTTAAGGAAATATCCGGTCGGTGAACAAAAGATGTCTTCCTTCTTTTTTATATATGTGCCCCTAGATATATTTTTTCTGCGTCTCTTTTCGCAGTCCGGACATGCACTTTAGGGCATGCGCCCCAGGGAAAGGAACCCCTTACGGAACTATTCTCCCTGGAAGATGTTTCTTACTAACCATGTAATATAACATAACTAGTTGGGCACTTGTCTGTTCAAGCACTAATGACCCCTACGCCTAGTCTCCATGCATGCCCCGGTTCATACATAACCGAGAGGGTATTCGGATGCACTCCGGACTGTCGGGTCCAGAGGACGAAGCTAAAAGGTCCGCCATGACAAATGATCTAAAATCCGGCTAGAAGACATTATACATGTCACTTTAAATTACATAGTCAAATTGACTAGCTAAATTCCTCCTCTATACCATCCAACAGGCTGTCTAGTCTACAGTCCTGCTGGGAATACTTTGCGGCCAATTCTACTTGGCCGTACACTAAGCTCACGGGGATCTCCTTCCCATCGGGACCCACAGGTCCGACCTCGGCCATGTAGTTTGGGTCAGCCTTCGTGTACCGCGTCTTCACCATGTCCCAGGCTTCGATGGCACCTTGACGGCAGGTCGATATCTTCCATAATCAGAAGCGTCGCCGCGCTCCCTTAAGCTTCTCCGCAAGCTCTCCAAGGCTTTCGGGCGGGGAGACGGATGGCCATAAGGCCTGGGCAACACCTGGCTTCACCTGCCAGACTTGTTCGTGCAGTTGTGACAGCTCGGGTAGAAGATCACCCGTCGACCCGGGCATCTCACCCGCGGGACGACCCGTCAGCATACCTACAGACATAACTCTGTTAGACGGTTCCTTCACCGAACTCTTTTTCACAAGTTCGTTCAAGCACTTACTGAAAATGTCGCGTCGCAGCCGCTGGTTCTCCTTCACGGAGTCCGCCAGTTGGGCACGAACATCCTTTAGCTCCACGCCCAGCTGGGTGTTGGCATCTTGGAGATTATTTTTCTCTTGCCTAACTTTTGTAAGCACGCTCTCACCAGCCTTTAGCTGGCGCAAGAGATGTTGCTTGTCCGGATTTCCTCCGTCTTCATCTTCCATATTTGTTGTCAGATTTGCACATTCGCTGCAATCTGTACGGTATTTAACGTTTTAAATATGTGTTACCAGAGGGAGTCTTCTTGGACTCCTCTCCTGCGGCCAGTGCGGCCTGAAGTTGGGCTTTGCACTCTTCAAGCTCTTGGGACAATTGGGTGTTCTTCTCTGTAAGAACCTGCATAACAAATGATCCTTAAATTAGTTATTCTAACTGTTTCAAGTCTTAGGGGCTACTGGTATATATACTCATCAAATTTTCTCACCCGTATGTCCTTTACATACTGATCTGTGGCTCTCGCTAGACCATTTTGAGCAGCACGGAGGTACGCGTCTCCCGAGTTGAAGGCATCAAATGCCTCTTGGGAGAAACAAGCGTCACGGAGAACGGCTCGGCGACGCCTGTAATTCATGTCGCTCTCCACCTCGGAATTTGTGGCGGACAGTCTGTCCGCATCCTTTGTCGAAGGAGCATCCAGCGTGTGCCTCGTACTCGCTTCCACTTCCGGGTCCGGCCTCGGAGCCTGACTGGTGGAGGCGGGATTGGCGAGCTCTCTGGATATAGTCCGGCGAGCGTTCTTCTTCCTAAAGAAAGCGCGAGCGTTAATATGCCTTTAAAGAATGGCGTCATGGGGTAAGGCGGTATGCCATATCGCTGCGCCAGTGTCTCTTTCCGGATTGCGTTTCTTTTCAGCCTGCCCGGCCTCGCGGCCCCTGGTTGGCTAGTCACCGCGGGCTCGCCATGACGTCCCGAGGGCCTCCACTGTAAAACACCATTAGTATATGGAAAGCAAAGTACACAAGGACGGATCCATTTCAAAATGTTGGGACTTCAGTCTCAGTTACCTGTGAAGCTGGGAGCAGCCTAGGGTAATCGTCCGTAATGGCTACCAAGGCATTGTTGCTGCTTAGTTGGTAAAATACCCTATCAATTAGCTCCACGGATATGTCCGGATCCTCTTGGGAGGCCGGGTCGAGGTACCGCTCCGAATCCTCTGGTTGTGGAGGCGGGCTGTTGATCTCCCTTACAGCCTTACGCAGCTCCTGCGTTGGACTCACAAGGTAAAATACTTAACTATGGGAAAATGGAACGGATGCGCATGAAAAGTGTCGACTTACCCAGCTCGGAGAATTGTACATAGAAAATCCGCCCTGTGGATTGACACGGAGGAATTCCTCCTCTTCTCCCTTGTACAAATCGGACAAGATTTTTGATAGAGCGGCGGGCGAGTCCGGCCCCTTGCGGCCGCAGTGGGTGGCGTCATCCTCCCTGTTGAAATCCCACATCTGCACCCCCCGCATGACGCATATTGCCATGGCTTCGATCATGGTGTCCTGATTGAGCCAATAACTTTATCCGGCTCATCAGGTACAGAACGTCCCTGTCATCTTCCTCCTGTGGGGCTCCGCGGACGCCAGCTCAGGCGCTTCTTCAAAGGAGCGTTATCAAACTTAGGGAGACCAATCCGAATAGGATCCGGAATGGGGACGTCTTCTATATAAAACCATTCTGAAAGCCAGTCTTCGGACGTCTTCTTCGGGGTTCCGGATAGATATCCGGTCCGAGCGATGCTCCATACTTCGGCTCCGCCCACTTGGTTAATTGACCCCCTCTGAGAACGGGGCACAAGGCAGACAGCTTCTTCCACAGTGCGAAATGAGGGTCGTAGCCCAAAAACAGCTCTGAAAGTGCTATGAAGCCCGCGATATGCAGTATAGAGTCAGGCGTAAGGTTGTGCAACTGGAGGCCGTAGAAACGGATGAATTGGAAATCCAAGTCCTCTTATCAAATAAGGAACAAGGCATACCCGCTCTCCCTTGGAGGGATTGGGGAGGCTCTCCGCTTGCTCTCCGCCATTGTAGGTGGCGAGCCCGGCTCGAACCGGGACAATATACGCTGGGGGGAGAAATCCCTGGGTCTGAAGCTTCACTAGTTGCCTGTGAGGGACGGAACATCTCTCCCAATCTCCGGGCTTGGGGCTGGGGGAGCGAGAAGAGGTGCTGCGTCGACCGGCCATGCTGGAATGGATCCCTTTCGGGTGCGCTCCGATGAAAACTCGCTAAGGGAGGATGGTGTGGGTTGGATCTGAATCCTCGCCTCTTTAATAGACAGCTCATTTGCATAGCTATGGGGGTAAATGTAAAAACACCCTGGCTCTTCACAGTCGCTTGACACGTGGAAGGTGGCCATTATTGGGCGTAGCAGCCAAGGAGCGAAGCAGTTACAAGAGGCCGGACACTATTTAACAGGTATTCAGAATTTGGAGAAGAACCTGCCTTGCAATGCCGAAGACAATCTGTGCGCCGGACTCATCGTCATTGAAGCCTGGTTCGGGGGCTACTGAGGGAATCCTGGAATAGGGGGTGTCCGGATAGCCGGACTATAACCCTTGGCCGGACTGTTGGACTATGAAGATACAAGATTGAAGACTTCGTCCCGTGTCCGGATGGGACTTTCCTTGGCGTGGAAGGCAAGCTTGGCAATACGGATATGTAGATCTCCTCCCATTCTAACTGACTCTATGTAACCCTAGCCGTCTTTGGTGTCTATATAAACCGGAGGGTTTTAGTCCGTAGGACAACATACAATCATACCATAGGCTAGCTTCTAGGGTTTAGCCTCTCTGATCTCGTGGTAGATCTACTCTTGTACTACCCATATCATCAATATTAATCAAGCAGGAGTAGGGTTTTACCTCCATCGAGAGGGCCCGAACCTGGTTAAAAACATCGTGTCCCTTGTCTCCTGTTACCATCCGCCTAGACGCACAATTCGGGACCCCCTACCCGAGATCCGCCGGTTTTGACACCGACACACCCCTACATGGTAGTCCCTTCAATGAAAAGCATGATTGCAATGATTTTATATAAATTCTCTTGATGTCAATTATGCTAATAATATGCAAAACCCTAAGCTTGGGGATGTTAGTTTTGCTATGTCTACTACCTGTTGCAATGATCATGATTGGGGTGATTCTTCTTATGATCTTGAAAATTTATTTAATCCCCATGATGAATATGAGATTGATAATATTGTTTGCAATAATATTGAAGGTGGGTTTGGAAGAGTGTCGACTTTAGATCCCACATATTTGGAGAATATTCAATCTTATGAATTTTTTGATAAAAGTGGGTTTGGAGAGGTCATGACTTTAGTTAATGTTAATCCCACTATTTCGGAAGAGTGTCAGCTTTGCATGCATGTGGATCGTGTTGAAAATATTTTATGTGATAGCTATTTTGTTGAATTTGCTTATGATCCCACATGTAATTATTATGAGAGAGGAAAATATGGTTATAGAAACTTTCATGTTACTAAATTACCTCTCGTTATGTTGAGATCGCTATTGTTCTTTTTCGCTTCCTTGCATATGCTAGTTTTTGCTTGCTATGATAATTTGTTTTTCTATAAGATGCCTATGCATAGGAAGTATGTTAGACTTAGATGTGTTTGTCATGTGTTTTATGATGCTCTCTTTGTGCTTCAATTCTTGTCTTTGATGTGAGCATCATTAAAATTATCAATGCCTAGCTAGGGGCGTTAAACGATAGCGCTTGTTGGGAGGCAACCCAATTTTATTTTTAGTTTTTTTTTGCTTTTGTTTCTGTGTAGGAATAAATTATCCATCTACCTTCTGTTTAGATGTGGTTTTATCTTTTAAATTAGTGTTTATGCCAAGTTAAACCTATAGGATCTTCTTGGATGATAGTTATTTGATCTTGCTGTAATTTCCAGAAACTTACGGTTCACGAAAACAATTATTAAAAATCACCAGAACGTGATAAAATAGTGATTCAAATTGCTGCTGATCAATAAACAAATTCCCTAGGCCGTCCTATTTTTGCTGGTTTTGTGGAGTTCCATAAGTTTGCGTTAGTTACATATTACTACAGACTGTTCTGTTTTTGACAGATTCTGTTTTTCGTGTGTTGTTTGCTTATTTTGATGAATCTATGGCTAGTAAAATAGTTTATAATCCATAGAGAAGTTGGAATAAATTAGGTTTAAGACCAATATAATAAATAATGAGTTAATTACAGTACCTTGAAGTGGTCTTTTGTTTTCTTTCGCTAACGGAGCTCACGAGATTTCTGTTGAGCTTTGTGTTGTGAAGTTTTCAAGTTTTGGGTGAAATCTTTTGATGGATTATGGAACAAGGAGTGGCAAGAGACTAAGCTTGGGGATGCACATGGCACCCCCAATATAATCCAAGGACACCAAAAATTCAAAGCTTGGGGATGCCCCGGAAGGCATCCCCTCTTTCGTCTACTTCCATCAGTAACTTTACTTGGAGCTATATTTTTATTCACCACATGATATGTGTTTTTGCTTGGAGCGTCTTGTATGATTTGAGTCTTTGCTTTTTAGTTTACCAAAATCATCCTTGCTGTACACACCTTTTGAGAGAGCCATACATGATTTGGAATTTGTTAGAATACTCTATGTGCTTCACTTATATCTTTTGAGCTATAGAGTTTTGCTCTGGTGCTTCACTTATATCTTTTAGAGCACGGTGGTGGATTTGTTTTATAGAAACTATTGATCTCTCATGATTCACTTAGATTATTTTGAGAGTCTTAAATAGCATGGTAAGTAGCTTAATAATAATAATAATAATAATAATAATAATAATAATAATAGTAATAATAATAATAATAATAATAATAATAATAATAATAATAATAATAATAATAATAATAATATGCTTGGTATTCAAGATTTGTAAAACTTTCTTTTGAGTGCGTGGAATACTAAGAAAAGGTTGAGGCTTGATAATTGTTTTGAGATAAGGAGGTGATAATATCAAAGTTGTGCTAGTTGAGTAGTTGTGAATTTGAGAAATGCTTGTGTTGAAGTTTGCAAGTTCCGTAGCATGCACGTATGGTAACGTTATGTAAAAAATTTGAAACATGAGGTGTTATTTGATTGTCCTCCTTATGAGTGGCGGTCGGGGACGAGCGATGGTCTTTTCCTACCAATCTATCCCCCTAGGAGCATGCGCGTAGTACTTTGGTTTTTGATG
Source organism: Aegilops umbellulata (assembly GCA_032464435.1). NCBI lineage: Eukaryota > Viridiplantae > Streptophyta > Magnoliopsida > Poales > Poaceae > Aegilops > Aegilops umbellulata. Next base: position 633,756,731 of record CP136057.1, on the reverse strand, counting down.
GCTTGTAGATTTTTGCAATAAGTATATGAGTTCTTTATGACTAATGTTGAGTCCATGGATTATACGCACTCTCACCCTTCCATCATTGCTAGCCTCTTCGGTACCGTGCATTGCCCTTTCTCACATTGAGAGTTGGTGCAAACTTCACCGGTGCATCCAAACCCCGTGATATGATACGCTCTTTCACACATGAACCTCCTTATATATTCCTCAAGACAGCCACCATACCTACCTATTATGGCATTTCCATAGCCATTCCGACATATATTGCCTTGCAACTTTCCACCATACCGTTCATCATGACACATTCGTCATTGTCATATTGCTTAGCATGATCATGCAGTTGACATAGTATTTGTGGCAAAGCCACCGTTCATAATTCTTTCATACATGTCACTCTTGGTTCATTGCATATCCCGGTACACCGCCGGAGGCATTCATATAGAGTCATACTTTGTTCTAGTATCGAGTTGTAATCATTGAGTTGTAAATAAATAGAAGTGTGATGATCATCATTCAATAGAGCATTGTCCCAATAAAAAAAGGCCAAAGAAAAAAAAAGAAGGCCCAAAAAAAAGAAGAAAATAAATAAAAAGGGGCAATGCTACTATCCTTTTTCCACACTTGTGCTTCAAAGTAGGACCATAATCATCATGATAGAGAGTCTCATGTTTTGTCATTTTCATATACTAGTGGGAATTTTTCATTATAGAACTTGGCTTGTATATTCCGACAATGGGCCTCCTCAAGTGCCCTAGGTCTTCGTGAGCAAGCAAGTTGGATGCACATCCACTTAGTTTCTTTTGTTGAGCTTTCATACATTTATAACTCTAGTGCATCCGTTGCATGGCAATCCCTACTCCTTGCATTAACATCAATCGATGGGCATCTCCATAGCCTATTGATTAGCCTCGTTGATGTGAGATCTTCTCCTTTTTTGTCTTCTCCCCATAACCCCCATCATCATATTCTATTGCACCCATAGTGCTATATCCATGGCTCACGCTCATGTATTGCGTGAAGGTTTATAAGTTTGAGATTACTAAAGTATGAAACAATTGCTTGGCCTGCCTCGTGGGCCCCTCAAAGCTCCACCAACGTACTCCTTCCTCCTATATATACCTACGTACCCCCAAATGATCATATACGGAGCCAAAAACCAAATTCCACCGCCGCAACTTTCTGTATCCACGAGATCCCATCTTGGGGCATGTTCCGGAGCTCCGCCGGAAGGGGAATCCACCATGGAGGGCTTCTACATCATCACCATAGCCCCTCCGATGAAGTGTGAGTAGTTTACCTCAAACCTTCGGGTCCATAGTTAGTAGCTAGATGGCTTCTTCTCTCCTTTTGGATCTCAATACAATGTTCTCCCCGTCTCTTGTGGAGACCTATTCGATGTAATCTTCTTTTTGCGGTGTGTTTGTGGAGACCGATGAATTGTGGGTTTCTGATCAAGTTTATCTATGAACAATATTTGAATCTCTCTGAATTCTTTTATGTATGATTGGTTATCTTTGCAAGTCTCTTCGAATTATCAGTTTGGTTTGGCCTACTAGATTGGTTTTTCTTGCAATGGGAGAAGTGCTTAGCTTTGGGTTCAATCTTGCGGTGTCCTTTCCCAGTGACAGTAGGGGCAGCAAGGCACGTATTGTATTGTTGCCATCGAGGATAACAAGATGGGGTTTATATCATATTGCATGAATTTATCCCTCTACATCATGTCATCTTGCTTAAGCCGTTACTCTGTTTTCATTAACATAATACTCTAGATGCATGCTGGATAGCGGTCGATGAGTGGAGTAATAGTAGTAGATGCAGGCAGGAGTCGGTCTACTTGTCGCGGACGTGATGCCTATATACATGATCATACCTAGATATTCTCATAACTATGCTCAATTCTGTCAATTGCTCAACAGTAATTTGTTCACCCACCGTAGAAATACTTATGCTCTTGAGAGAAGCCACTAGTGAAATCTATGGCCCCCGGGTCTATTCTCATCATATCAATCTCCAAGCACTTTATTATTACTTTAGTTTTACTTTTGCCATTTATTTTACCTTGCATCTTTATATCAAAAATACCAAAAATATTATCTATCATCTCTATCAGATCTCACTCTCGTAAGTGACCGTGAAGGGATTGACAACCCCTAATCGCGTTGGTTGCGAGGAGCTATTTGCTTTGTGTAGGTACGAGGGACTCACGCGTGGACTCCTACTGGATTGATTCCTTGGTTCTCAAAAACTGAGGGAAATACTTACGCTACTTTGCTGCATCCTCTCCTCTTCGGGGAGATCCAACACAGTGCTCAAGAGGTAGCAGTCATGAAGAAAGCAATAGCAACATACTAAATGATCAAGTGCTAAGCTAACGGAATGTGTCAAGTCAATCACATCATTCTCCTAATGATGTGATCCCGTTAATCAAATGACAACTCTTTGTCTATGGCTAGGAAACATAACCATCTTTGATCAACGAGCTAGTCAAGTAGAGGCATACTAGTGACACTTTGTTTGTCTATGTATTCACACATGTATCATGTTTCCGATTAATACAATACTAGCATGAATAATAAAAATTTATCATGATATAAGGAAATAAATAATAACTTTATTTTTGCCACTAGGGCATATTTCCTTCAAAAACATATGACGGCGCGTCGATCAAGTGTCATACGCACACGTGCAGTAGCGCCCAGGATGCGATTCTATCCCAATCATGTGATGAACTCATGATTGGGGTACAATTGCATTTCAAGGGCATGGCAGGGTGGATATCATTACAACATACCATGTACTGAATAGATGAGAATACAATATAAAGGCTTACACTCGCCACAAGCTACAACATGAATACATCAATACTTAACAATCATCATACAGAAGAGCAGGATCCGACTGCAGATGAAATCAATCAAAAAAGAAGAACGACATCCACCCTGCTAATCCCAAGCTCCCGACCTGGAACATATCCCTTGATCGAAGAAGAAGAAGAAGCAAAAGAACTCCATAACAAGCAAGCATCGCTCTCACGTCATATCATTGTTGGGGAACGTAGTAATTTCAAAAAAATTCCTATGCACACGCAAGATCATGGTGATGCATAGCAACGAGAGGGGAGAGTGTTGTCCACGTACCCTCGTAGACCGAAAGCGGAAGCGTTAGCACAACGCGGTTGATGTAGTCGTACGTCTTCACGATCCGACCGATCAAGTACCGAACGCACGGCACCTCCGAGTTCAGCACACGTTCAGCCCGATGACGTCCCTCGAACTCTGATCCAGCCGAGTGTTGAGGGAGAGTTTCGTCAGCACGACGGCGTGGTGACGATGATGATGTTCTACCGACACAGGGCTTCGCCTAAGCACCGCTGCGATATTATCGAGGTGGACTATGGTGGAGGGGGCACCGCACACGGCTAAGAGATCCAAGGGATCAATTGTTGTGTTTCCAAAGGGTGCCCCCTCCCCGTATATAAAGGAGTGGAGGAGGCGGAGGGCCGGCCCTCTCTATGGCGCGCCCTAGGCGGAGTCCTACTCCCACCGGGAGTAGGATTCCCCCCTTCCAAGTAGTAGGACTAGGAGTCAAGGAAAGGGGAGAAAGAAGAGAAGGAAGGAGGGGGCGCAGCCCCTCCCCCAAGTCCAATTCAGACTAGGCCTTAGGGGGCGCCCAACCTCTCCTCTCTCTTTCCCCTAAAGCCCAATAAGGCCCATATACTCCGCGGCGAATTCCCGTAACTCTCCGGTACTCCGAAAAATACCCGAATCACCCGGAACCTTTCCGATGTCCGAATATAGTCATCCAATATATCGATCTTTACGTATCGACCATCTCGAGACTCCTCGTCATGTCCCCGATCTCATTCGGGACTCCAAACTACCTTACGTACATCAAAAAAATAAACTCATAATATAACCGTCATCGAACTTTAAGCGTGCGGACCCTACTGGTTCAAGAACAATGTAGACATGAGTGAGACACGTCTCTGGTCAATAACCAATAGCGGAACCTGGATGCTCATATTGGCTCCCACATATTCTACGAAGATCTTTATCGGTCAAACCGCATAACAACATACGTTGTTCCCTTTGTCATCGGTATGTTACTTGCCCAAGATTCGATCGTCGGTATGTCAATACCTAGTTCAATCTCATTACCGGCAGGTCTGTTTACTCGTTCCGTAATACATCATCCCGCAACTAACTCATTAGTTACAATCCTTGCAAGGCTTATAGTGATGTGCATTACTGAGTGGGCCCAGAGATACCTCTCTGACAATCGGAGTGGCAAATCCTAATCTCGGAATACGCCAACCCTACAAGTACCTTCGGAGACACCTGTAGAGCACCTTTATGATCACCCAGTTACGTTGTGACATTTGGTAGCACACAAAGTGTTCCTCCGGTAAACGGGAGTTGCATAATCTCATAGTCATAGGAACATGTATAAGTCATGAAGAAAGCAATAACAGAATACTAAACGATCAAGTGCTAAGCTAACGCAATGGGTCAGGTCAATCACATCATTCTCCTAATGATGTGATCCCGTTAATCAAATGACAACTCATGTCTATGGCTAGGAAACTTAACCATCTTTGATTCAACGAGCTAGTCAAGTAGAAGCATACTAGTGACACTCTTTTTGTCTATGTATTCACACATGTATCAAGTTTCCGGTTAATACAATTCTAGCATGAATAATAAACATTTATCATGAAATAAGGAAATAAATAATAACTTTATTATTGCCTCTAGGGAATATTTCCTTTAGTCTCCCACTTGCACTAAAGTCAATAATCTAGTTCACATCGCCATGTGATTTAACACCAATAGTTCACATCACCATGTGATTAACACCCATAGTTCACATCGTTATGTGACCAACACTCAAAGGGTTTACTAGAGTCAATAATCTAGTTCACATCGCTATGTGATTAACACCCAAAGTGTACTAAGGTGTGATCATGGTTTCCTTGTGAGAGAAGTTTAGTCAACGGGTCTGCCACATTCAGATCCGTATGTATTTTGCAAATTTCTATGTCAACAATGCTCTGTACGGAGCTACTCTAGCTAATTGCTCCCACTTTTAATATGCATCCAGATTGAGACTTAGAGTCATCTAGATTAGTGTCAAAATTTGCATCGACGTAACCCTTTACGACGAACCTTTTGGTCACCTCCATAATCGAGAAACATATCCTTAATCCACTAAGGATAATTTTGACCGCAATCCAGTGATATACTCCTAGATCACTATTGTACTCCCTTGCCAAAATTAGTGTAGGGTATACAATAGATCTGGTACACAACATGGCACACTTTATAGAAACTATGGTCAAGGCATAGGGAATGAATTTCATTCTCTTTCTATCTTCTGCCGTGGTCAGGCTTTGAGTCTTACTCAATTTCACACCTTGTAACACAGCCAAGAACTCTTTCTTTGACTGTTCCATTTTGAACTACTTCGAAATCTTGTCAAGGTATGTACTCATTGAAAAACTTATCAAGCGTCTTGATCTATCTCTATAGATCTTGATGCTTAATATGTAAGCAGCTTCACCGAGGTCTTTCTTTGAAAAACTCCTTTCAAACACTCCTTTATGCTTTGCAGAATAATTCTACATTATTTCCGATCAACAATATGTCATTCACATATACTTATCAGAAATGTTGTAGTGCTCCCACTCACTTTATTGTAAATACAGGCTTCACCGCAAGTCTGTATAAAACTATATCCTTTGATCAACTTATCAAAGTGTATATTCCAACTCCGAGATGCTTGCACCAGTCCATAGATGGATCGCTGGAGCTTGCATATTTTGTTAGCACCTTTAGGATTGACAAAACCTTCTGGTTGCATCATATACAACTCTACTTTAATAAATCCATTAAGGAATGCAGTTTTTTTTATCCATTTACCAGATTTCATAAAATGCAGCAATTGCTCACATGATTTGGACAGACTTAAGCATAGATACAAGTGAGAAACTCTCATCGTAGTCAACACCTTAAACTTGTCGAAAACCTTTTGCGACAATTCTAGCTTTATAGATAGTAACACTACTATTAGCGTCCGTCTTCCTCTTGAAAATCCATTTAATCTCAATGGCTCGCTGAGGGAGTCCTGGATGAGGGGGTGTTCGGATAGCCGGACTATACCTTCAGCCGGACTCCAGGACTATGAAGATACAAGATTGAAGACTTCGTCCCGTGTCCGGAAGGATCTTTTCTTGGCGTGGAAGGCAAGCTAGGCGTGCGGATATTCAAGATATCCTACCATTGTAACCGACTCTGTGTAACCCTAACCCTATCCGGTGTCTATATATACCGGAGGGTTGTAGTCCGTAGGACAACCATCGTCATACACAATCATACCATAGGCTAGCTTCTAGGGTTTAGCCTCCTTGATCTCGTGGTAGATCTACTCTTGTACTACCCATATCATCAATATTAATCTAGCAGGAGTAGGGTTTTACCTCCATCGAGAGGGCCCGAACCTGGGTAAAATAAAGTGTCCCTTGTCTCCTGTTACCATCCGACCTTGACGCACAGTTTGGGACCCCCTCCCCGAGATCCGCCGGTTTTGACACCGACATTGGTGCTTTCATTGAGAGTTCCTCTGTGCCGTCACGATCAGGAAGGATGCCTCTTCCCGTCTTTAAAGACGGCGCCATTACAAAAGGAGCCTTGGCTGTTGGCCAAACTCTCCGACTAGGTGGTTTTCTCGCAACCACCTGTTCGGCTGTTGCGCCGACGGTGACCTCTTGGGTCATCGAAAGCAACCTCCACGTCGGCTCAGAACTCGCCGAGCAATTGGATCCGATGGAGCTCTCTTCCGTAAACGAGCTCCTGGATCGCATCTCCGCACTGGGTGTCGCTACAAATTACGACCAGGTTGGGCTTAAACACGATCTAAGAGAAATTAACTCTCCCCAAGTCACCCACCACGTTGCTGTGGTGGAGACACAATGCGGCGACCCTTCATCTATCTTAAGGACTAGCTACGTCCGAATTCCTGAACCCTCCATGCCGGATATCCGCGGAGGGGAGGATACAATCCAAGACCTGAGCTTAAAATCAGGCAAATCGGATAACATCCAAGACTCCGGATCTCAGAATCCAGAAGTTCTTCGGCCTCCGAACAGCAAACTGGGCGAAGTCTCAGGACACCCGCCCGCCCGATCTTAAGCGATCTTTCCCAAATCAGGCAAATGCCCGATGAAACAGTACATCATTACTGGGCCAGATTCCTCCTGGTTATGAACAGGATAAAGGACTGCCACGAGGGAGACGCAATCTCAACCTTTTGCAGTAACTGCATGGACAAGGGAATACTTAACGCCGTAAGTCGTCGTAATATTACACGCTTTGCTGACTTGGCGTCCATAGTACAAAATACTGTGCGATGGAAAGTGCTTGGAAAATCAAAATAAAATTTTGGGATAATCCGGCCTTGAATAGCAATCCCGTCCGAATTAAGAGGGCGCACCATAGTAAGGCGCCCGGACTAAATACCAAAAAATCAAAACCCTTTAGAGGGCATGGAACCGTTCTGGAAAAGTGGCTAGATGGACCCTGCAAGATACATAGTGCAGAGGACGCCACCCCAACTCACAGCCTCAGGGCATGTTGGATACTTCGGCAGGTGGCCAAAATCGGCGAGGACCTCCTAATTCCAGAGGTCGAAGGAAACCAGCCCGAGAATTTCAGTTTCATTCTCACAGTCTTTGAGACTTTCGCATCAAATAACATGCGAAAAAGAACACTCCGCAGCCTCACTCAAGTCTATCAAGTAGCGACAATAAACCCATGGAGTAATACTGCTATCACCTTCAACGCGAGTGACGAACCTAAAATTTCGAACAGCCAGAGCACCAGCTGCATTGGTCCTCAGTCCCATAGTGGACGGTTGTTGCCTCGCAAAGGTACTAATGGACGGAGGCAGCGGATTGAACCTCATTTACGAGGAAACCCTCCAAAAGATGGAAATAGACTGGAACCGTATTAAGCGAAGCGGCACAACCTTTAGAGGAATAATCCCCAGTCAGGAAGCGCGCTGCACCGGAAAAATCACACTAGATGTGGTATTCGGCACGCCGGATAATTACAGGTCCGAACAGATCACGTTCCAGGTGGCCTCGTTCAAAAGCGGATATCACGCTATACTAGGACGGGAGGCTTTCACAGTTTTCCAAGCTATACCCCATTACGGGTACATGAAGCTTAAGATGCCTGGGCCAAATGGAATTATCACTCTCGCTAGTGATCTGGACATAGCACTCCGCGCCGAGAACAAGACAGCCGCATTGGCCCTCGAGGCACTATCCGAAACCTTAGCGGCCGAAGAACTGACTGCACTGCGATCCATGGTCAATAGGGATGATGTGATACTCGATAAGAGATCCAAATCCACATCCTTCAAACCAGCGGACGAAATAGTCAAATTCCAGGTCCACCCAACGGACCGCAATAAAACAGCCTCCATCGGGGCAAGACTGAACCCTGATGTAGGCGCTGCACTGCGAGAGTTCCTATGAGAGAACTGGGATATTTTCGCTTGGCACCCTTCAGACATGCCAGAAATCCCACGCAGGTTGGCCGAACACAGCCTAAATATCCAGAAAGGATTCAAACCTGTCAAACAAGCCCTTCGGCGTTTCTCCGAACCAAAGAGACAGGCTATGGGAGAGGAGCTAGCCAAGTTATTGGACGCTGGATTCATTAGAGACATAAAACACCCGGACTGGCTAGCAAACCTGGTGATGGAACCAAAGAAGGACAAATCCTGGCGCCTGTGTGTCGATTTCAAAGACCTTAATAAGGCTTGCCCAAAGGATCCTTTCCCCCTCCCTCGAATAGATCAAATCATCGATGCCACTGCAGGACACGATTCGCTGTGCTTCCTAGACGCATACTCTGGTTACCATCAAATCAAGATGGCAGAGTCAGACCAAGCCGCAACAGCATTCATCACACCATACGGCCCATTCTGCTTCAACACAATGCCCTTTGGGCTAAAAAACGCCGGCGCAACATATCAGCGCATGATTCAAACATGCCTGGCTCGGCAAAACAGTGGAGGCGTATGTAGATGATGTGGTCGTTAAATCAAGACATGTTGAATCTCTAGTAGACGACTTGAGGCTTACATTCGACAACCTCCGAAAATACGACATTAAGCTCAATCCGGAAAAATGCGTTTTCGGCGTTCCAGCCGGAAAGCTCCTGGGCTTCATTGTATCCGGTAGAGGAATTGAGGCAAACCCAACTAAAATCCGAGCTTTGTCACAATTGGATGTCCCAAAAGACCTCAAACAAATACAGAAACTCACCGGATGCGTGGCGGCTTTAAGCCGCTTTATCTCCCGCCTGGGAGAAAAGGCATTGCCCCTTTACCGCCTCCTCAGGCGCACCGAACACTTCGAGTGGACGGACGCTGCCACGGCCGGACTCGAGGAAATAAAGGCCATCTTGGTAACAAACCCAGTCCTGGCCGCGCCGAACACTGGCGAACCCATGCTATTGTACATTGCCGCAACTCATCAAGTTGTTAGCGCAGTACTCGTCGTCGAGCGGGCAACGGATGGACACAAACTCCCCCTTCAAAGGCCGGTTTACTACGTGTCCACTGTCCTCACACCATGCAAATCAGTGTACCCGCATTACCAAAAGATTGCATACGCGGTGTTTATGGCATCCCGGAAGCTACGACACTACTTTCAAGAGTGTTCTATAACAGTAGCCTCGGAAGTACCACTCAACGATATTATCAACAACCGCGATGCAACGGGCCGGATAGCAAAATGGGCCATAGAGCTCCTCCCGTTCGACATAACCTACAAACCACGGCGAGCCATTAAATCGCAAGTCCTAGCCGACTTCGTCACCGAATGGACAGAGGCCGAACTCCCTAAAGAGTACGGCACATATTCAAACTGGATCATGCATTTCGACGGCTCCAAAATGTTGGCCGGACTGGGGGCTGCCGTCGTTTTGACGTCCCCTACAGGAGACACAGTCCAATATGTACTCCAAATTATGTACACGGACTCCAACAATGCAGCCGAATACGAGTCCCTTCTACATGGTCTCCGGATGGCAGTATCCAGGGGCATTCAACGCCTGGAAGTACGCGGGGACTCAAACCTCACGATATCCCAAATAAATGGCGACTTCGATGCCAAAGGCCCAAAAATGGCAGCTTATCGCAATGCCGTCCTACAAATGTCAGTTCGGTTCGAGGGACTGGAGTTTCACCATATAGCCCGAGGAAATAATCAGGCAGCGGACGTCCTGGCATGGATCAGAGCAAAACGAGATATAGTCCCCCCCAACATCTTCTTAGAAAGACTGTAGCATGGGAGGGGGAACCCTCGGATAACAGTCCGGACACAACCGCACAACCCGACGCCGAACAATCCGACATAATCGGAGGCCCTGCCACCGAAATCACACCTTCAGCCCATGTAATAATGGCGGTCATCGCCCCATGGACAGAACCATTCCTAGCCTGCCTTACTAGGCAGGAACTCCCAGAGGACCAAAACGAGGCACACTGCAAAGTGCGGCGATCTAAATCCTATAAAGTCCACGAGGGAGAGCTATATAAGAAAAGCACTACAGGAGTCCTTCAAAGATGTATCTCCAAAGAGGAAGGGCGGAGTCTGTTGGCTGAAATTCATGCCGGACTCGGTGGCCACCACGCCGCAGCTCGGTCCCTTGTAAGCAAGGCTTTCCGTACGGGATTTTATTGGCCGACGGCCCAAGCAGACGCTCATGACTTAGTCAAACGATGCGTCGGTTGCCAGCTCTTTGCAAACCAAAGCCATATGCCGCCCAACGCCCTCCGAACTATCCCCATCACTTGGCCTTTTGCGGTCTGGGGGCTTGATATGGTGGGACCCCTTAAAGGTGGAACCCACAAGAAAAAAATACTTATTGGTCATGGTGGATAAATTCACCAAATGGATAGAAGCCAAGCCTGTTAAGACGGGCGAATCCGGACCTGTGACAGACTTCATATCTGGGGTCGTACACCGTTACGGTGTCCCCCATAGTATCATCACCAATAATGGCACAAACTTCACCTCCGACGAAGTAAACCTGTGGTGCAAAAACATGGGCATTAAGCTCGACTATGCTTCTGTCTATCACCCACAAACTAACGGTCAGGTCGAACGTGCAAATGGTCTCATCATGAGCGGCATTAAACCCAGACTAGTGCGGTCCCTCAAGGAATCTAATACGCACTGGGTGGAGGAGCTCGACTCCGTACTCTGGGGGTTGCGAACCACGCCGAATCGTACCACCGGATTCACACCATTCTTTATGGTGTACGACGCAGAGGCAGTTCTGCCCTGCGACATAATTCATGACTCACCTCGAATGCGCATGTACGAAGAAAGAGAAGCCGAGCTTGATCGGCAGGACAACCTGGACGCCTTAGAGGAGGAGCGCGACGTGGCTAAAGCCCGTTCCGCATTTTATCAACAGCAGGCTCGAAGATATCAAAGCAGAGAAGTACGGGCCAAAAATTACAACGTTGGCGAACTAGTTCTACGCCTGCCGGATAAGAAAAAGGACAAACTTAAGCCCAAATGGGAATGTCCCTTCATAATTGACCAAGTCCTGACTGGTGGAGTGTACCGCCTGCGAGATGCGTCGGATAACCGACTCGAGCCGAACCCATGGAACGCCGCACGTCTCCGAAGATTCTATGCCTAGCGCCGAACTCTAGGTTTGTCTCCTTCCTCGGTCCATTTATATATATATTTTTCTGTTTTTATTTTGTCTCCTCCCACTCTTTCCTTTTATAGACCTTAAAGGCTCATCATGTGACACGCTACCGGCGCTCCTTAAACCTGGGGGCTTCTTTAACAGAAGCTTGTTTATATGGGTTTCACACCCAACGTATGCGTCAGACTTCCGCATGCACCTTTTCTTCACCATTATATGCATCGATATGACTTAAGTTTTGGCCAAGCTGGGTTGCCTAGCTCCTGTGCTTACCCCTACATTCCCGATTGTTCGGCTAGGCGGTAAAGGGAGCACCGCTGCGATTGCTACTGCCGGATAAGCCGGATGTGTACCTCAGACTGGGTGAAGCCGAAAGCTAGCGTTCTTAAGGGAATATTCGGTCGGTGAACTAAAGATGAACCTTTTTTACTTACACGTGCCCCCAGATGTTTTCCTGCATTTGCAGTCCGGACGTGCACTTCAGGGCATGCCACCCCAGCGAAAGGAACCCTTAACGAAACTATTCTCTCTGGAAGATGTTTCTTACTAACCATGTAATATAACATAACTAGTTGGGCACTTGTCTGATAAAGCACTAATGACCCCTACGCCTCGTCTCCATGCATACCTCGGTTCTTATATAACCGTTATGGTATTCGGACACACTCCTGACCGTCAGGTCCCGAGGTCGAAGCAAAAAGGTCGGCAACGACAAACGATCTACAATCCGGCTAGAAGGCATTACACATGTCAACTATAAATTATATAGTCATCCTGAATGATTGTATTCCTCCTCTATACCATCTAACAGGCTGTCTAATTTACAGTCCTGCTGGGAATACTTTGCGGCCAATTCTACCTGGCCATACACTAAGCTCACAGGGATCTCCTTCCCATCAGGCCCCACCGGTCCGACCACGGCCATGTGATTGGGGTCAGACTTCGTAAAGCGGGTCTTCACCATGGCCCAGGCCTCCCTAGCGCCCTGCTGGCAGGCCAATATCTTCCACAACCGGAAGCGCCGCCGAGCTCCCTTTAACTTCTCAGCAAGTTCTCCAAGGCCCTCAGGTATGGAGTGGGCAAGCCACAAGGCTTGGGCAATACCTCGCATCGCCTGCCGAACTCGTTCGTGCAGTTGCGAGAGTTCGGGAAGAAGATCGCTCGTTGAACCGGGCATCTCCTCTGCAGGACGACCTGTCAGCATACCTACAGACATAACTCTGTTAGTTGTCTTCCTCGCCGAACTCCTTTTTCAAGAGTTCGCTTCAGCACTTACTAAAAATGCCGCGTCGAAGTTGCTGATTCTCCTTATTGGAGTCCGACGGCTGGCCACGAACATCTTTTAGTTCAACATCCAGCCCGGTGTTGGCATCCTGGAGATCATTCTTCTCCCGCCTCACCTTTGTTGGCACGCTTTCACCAGCCTTTAACTGGCGTAGAAGTTGTTGCCTGTCCAGATCGAGTCCGGCGCCATCTGCAATACCATTTGTCAGATTGGCACTTAAATCTGCACAATACTAAATAGTCTGGTGTATTGTTTACCTGCAGGGGTCTCTTTAGACCCCCCTGCTGCCGTTAGTGCGGCCTCTAGTTGGGCCCTGCACCTTTCTAGCTCCTGGGACAGCGCGGTGTTCTTCTCGGTAAGAAACGACATGTTATATGATTCTCAAATCAGTTATTTCCACTACTTCAAGTCTCGGGGGCTACTGGCATATCTATATTTACCAAAATTTTCTTACCCATATGTCTTTTACATACTGCTCCATGGCTCTGGCTAAACCATTTTGAGCGGCACGGAGGTACGCGTCTCCTGAATTGAAGGCATTTAAAGCCTCCTGGGAGAAACAAGCGTCGCGAAGAACTGTCCGGCGACGCCTGTGGTTCATGGCACTCTCCACCTCGGAATGGGTGGCAGACAGCCTGTCCGCATCCTCTGATGGAGGAGCGTCTCGTGCGTGCCTTGCGCGGGCCTCCGCTTCCGGGCCGGGCGTTGGAGTCTGGCTGGTGGAGGCGCGATTGGCAACCTCTCTGGATATAGTCCGGCGAGGTCTCTTCGTCCTGAAGATAGACTGAATGTTAATATACCCTGGAGCAGTAAAACACTAGGGAAAAAGAGAGGGTACGCCATACCTTTGCTCTGGCACCTCAGTCCGGACTACGTTCCTTTTTGCCCCACGGGGCCCTGCGGCCCACCGCCGGCTAGCTGCAGCGGGGTCGGCTTCCCGCCTCGGGAATCTCCCCTACAAAGCACGGTTGCTGTCAGAACAACCAAACCCGTGAAAACAGAACCCCTCTTAAGGGGGTAAAGCTCCGGTATTTGTCACATGGGAGGCCGAGATTAACCCTGGGTAATCAGCTATAATAGCTACCAAGGTATCGTCCTTGCTTAGCTGATAAAACACTCCGTCGATAAGCTCCACCGCTAAGTCCGGATCCTCTTCGGAGTCCGGATCGAGGGACCGTTTTGGGTCCTCTGGCTGTGGAGGACGGCTGTTTATGTTTTTTACCTCCTGACGCAGGTCCTGCGTTGAAGTCGTTAGACTGCCTATTTAATCATGAGAATGTAAAATGAACAGGGAAGCACGATTGTCCGCTTACCCAATTCGGAGGACTATACATGGAAAATCCGCCCTGCGGGTCGACGCGGAGGAATTACTCTTCTTCTCCCTTGTACAAAGAGGATAAGATCTTCATTAGAGCGGCAGGCGAGTCCGGCCCTTTACGGCCGTAACGGGTGGCGTCATCTTCCCCGTTGAAATCCCACATGGGGTGGCTTCTGTATTGGAGCGGCTGCACCCCCTGCATAATGCATATGGCCATGACTTTAATCATGGTTAGTCCGGAATGAGCCAGTAGCTTAATCCGGCCCATTAAGTAAAGGACGTCTCTGAGAGCTCCGAGGGCGCCAGCTCAGGCGTTTCTTCAGGGGAGCGTTGTTGAACTCAGGGAGACCGGCCCGGATAGGGTCCGGCAGGGGGACGTCGTCTATGTAAAACCTTTCTTAAGGCCAGTCCTCAGACGCCTTCTTCGGGGTTCCGGACGGGTATCCGGTCCCGGCGATGCGCCATACTTCGGCTCCACCCACTTGATATATGGACCCCACTTGGGAACGGGGCACCAGGCAGAATATCTTCTTCCACAGCGCGAAATGAGCCTCGACGCCTAAAAATAGCTCGCAAAGAGCAACGAAGCCCGCGATGTGTAACACGGAGCCGGGCGTAAGGTGGTGCAGCTGGAGGCCATAGAACTCCAGAAGCCCGCGGAGAAAGGGATGAATTGGAAATCCCAGTCCCCTTATTAGATAAGGGACCAGGCACACCCGCTCCCCTTTAGAGGGACTAGGTGAGTTCTCCGCTTGTTTTCCGCCTTGATAAGTGGTGAGTCCGGCTCGGACCGAGACCATATAGGCTTGAGGGAGAAATCCCTTGGCTTGGAGCGACACTAATTTGCTATGCGGGATGGAACAACTCTCCCAGTCTCCAGGGATAGGACTGGAAGGGCGAGAGGAGGAGCTATGGCGGCTGGCCATGTTGGAATGGATCTTTGCTGGAGACGCTCTGATGATTTTTCGCGGAAGGGAAAGGTGTGGTTTGGATCTGAATCCCCATCCTGTTAGATGGGCGGCTCGTTTATACGGCTAGGGGCTTGGATGTAAAACTGCCCCAGTTTTTCGCATTCGTTTGACGCGTGGGAGGCGGCCATTATTGGGCGTGAAAGCCAAGGAGCGCTGCATTATAAAAATCGGACGTTATACCCGCAGGTAAACAAAGTTTGAAGGAGAACCCGCCTTGCAATGCCAAAGACAATCTGCGCCGGACTCATCGTCATTGAAGCCTGGTTCGGGGGCTACTGAGGGATTCCTGGATTAGGGGGTGTTCGGATAGCCGGACTATACCTTCAGCCGGACTCCAGGACTATGAAGATACAAGATTGAAGACTTCGTCCCATGTCCGGAAGGATCTTTTCTTGGCGTGGAAGGCAAGCTAGGCGTGCGGATATTCAAGATCTCCTACCATTGTAACCGACTCTGTGTAACCCTAACCCTATCCGGTGTCTATATAAACCGGAGGGTTGTAGTCCGTAGGACAACCATCATCATACACAATCATACCATAGGCTAGCTTCTAGGGTTTAGCCTCCTTGATCTCGTGGTAGATCTACTCTTGTACTACCCATATCATCAATATTAATCTAGCAGGAGTAGGGTTTTACCTCCATCGAGAGGGCCCGAACCTGGGTAAAATAAAGTGTCCCTTGTCTCCTGTTACCATCCGACCTTGACGCACAGTTCGGGACCCCCTACCCGAGATCCGCCGGTTTTGACACCGACACTCGCCGATCATTGGGCAAGTCAATCAAAGGCCATACTTTGTTCTCATACATGGATCCCATCTCAGATTTCATGGCCTCAAGCCATTTCGCGGAATCTGGGCTCATCATCGCTTCCTCATAGTTCGTAGGTTCGTCATGGTCAAGTAACATGACCTCTAGAACAGGATTACCGTACCACTCTGGTGCGGATCTCACTCTGGTAGACCTACGAGGTTTGGTAGTAACTTGATCTAAAGTTACATGATCATCATCATTAGCTTCCTCACTAATTGGTGTAGGAGTCACAGGAACAGATTTCTATGATCAACTACTTTCCAATAAGGGAGCAGGTACAGTTACCTCATCAAGTTCTACTTTCCTCCCACTCACTTCTTTCGAGAGAAACTCCTTCTCTAGAAAGGATCCATTCTTAGCAACGAATGTCATGCCTTCGGATCTGTGACAGAAGGCGTACCCAACAGTCTCCTTTGGGTATCCTATGAAGACACATTTCTCCGATTTGGGTTCAAGCTTATCATGTTGAAACTTTTTCAGATAAGCATCGCAACCCCAAACTTTAAGAAACGACAACTTTACTTTCTTGCCAAACCACAGTTCATAAGGTGTCATCTCAATGGATTTAGATGGTGCCCTTTTTTAACGTGAATGCAGCTGGCTCTAATGCATAACCCCAAAACGATAGTGGTAGATTGGTAAGAAACATCATAGATCGCACCATATCTAATAAAGTATGGTTATGATGTCCAGACACACCATTACACTGTGGTGTTCCAGGTGGCGTGAGTTGCGAAACTATTCCGCGTTGTTTCAAATGAAGACCAAACTCGTAACTCAAATATTCTCCTCCATGATTAGATCGTAGAAACTTTATTTTCTTGTTACGATGATTTTCCGCTTCACTCTGAAATTCTTTGAACTTTTCAAATGTTTCATACTTATATTTCATTAAGTAGATATACCCACATCTTCTTAAATCATATGTGAAGGTGAGAAGATAACGATACCCGCCGCGAGCCTCAACATTCATTGGACCACATACATCATTATGTATGATCTCCAATAAATCAGTTGCTCACTCCATAGTTCCGGAGAACGGCGTTTTAGTCATCTTGCCCATGAGTCATGGTTCGCAAGTACCAAGTGATTCATAATCAAGTGATTCCAAAAGCCCATCAGCATGGAGTTTCTTCATGCGCTTTACACCAATATGACCGAAACGGCGGTGCCACAAATAAGTTGCACTATCATTATTAACTTTGCATCTTTTGGTTTCAATATTATGAATACGTGTATCACTACGATCGAGATCCAACAAACCATTTTCGTTGGTGTGTATGACCATAGAAGGTTCTATTCATGTAAACAGAACAACAATTGTTCTCTAACTTAAATGAATAACCGTATTGCAATAAACATGATCAAATCATATTTCTGCTCAACGCAAACACCAAATAACACTTATTTAGGTTCAACACTAATCCCGAAAGTATATGCACTACAAAAAAAAGACACATCCAAGACATTTTGGGCCGAACGAATTTTTTTTCTATCATACATATGACACTTCTATGACGATAATTGTGACAAAACCCGGTATCATCATAGATGTGGTGGGCTCCTACTTCTATGACAAAAATCATGACAGAAAATGGGCTTTTCGTCCTGGGCGGGCCGGAGACGCAGCTGCATGACATTCTTTGGGCCGTCCATGATGGAAAAAACCGTGGTAGAAGCGAGGGGGAGGAAAATTTCGGGGAGTTCCCGGTTACGGTGGGAGGTCGGGGCCGAGCGATGCGCGTTTCTCTCGTACACGTACGCGCGTGTGTGCAAGGCGTTGGCTCTAACTGAACCCGAGCGAGGCGTTGGGCTCTAACTGAACCCGAGCGATTGCACTGCAGGCAACACGTTACTGAACCCGAGCGATCGATCGATGGCTGTTAACTGAACCCGATCGAGCGATTCCTTCGCTACTGCTGCTAACTGAAGCCGATCGATGCTGCCTCTAGATGAACAGTGAGTGTCACTACTAGGAAAAGGGCTATAGATAGGAGTGATACTAATGGCGCACCTGTTGGTGATACGCCATTAGTGTGGAAGACACTAATGGCGCACCGGAAACAGGGTGCACCACTAGTATGAATTATTATTTTTTTCCATTTCCCCATCTATCTATCTATACCTATACTAATTACAGACTCCCAAAAAATTACCACGTTAATCAGAAATTACGAGTCGTTAATCTGGTGGGACCAGATTATTACGGTGTAGATTGATTCATGAAATCCTGCATAAAAAAACTTGATATCTTTTTTTTGGCTAGCTCAATCTCTCACACCTCTTTCTTTTTTTCTCACGCACCTCTCTTTCATGTGTTCCTTTAAATTTGGACTCTCTTTTATCTATCTATATCTATCCATCTCTCTTCTATTAATTAATCACAATAACATTTTTTCTCACGCACCTCTCTTTCATGTGTCCCTTTAAACTTGGACTCTCTTTTATCTATCTATATCTATCCATCTATCTTCTATTAATTAATCACAAAACAGGTAAGAAAATGAAAACGATTGATTTTGTAGGTCCGAATTATAACGTCCCATCATGCCCGTAATTGTCATCACAAAAAAAATCCCAGCCACGTGAATATTTCACAACAAACTACCTATAAGAAGGGAAAAAAGAGAAGCATGTCTAATCATGGGTGCATCTATATCTTCTTGCGTGGATGATCGAATTGGATCGATGATCCATCCATGGCGCTGCTTCAACAACCCACCGTGGCAGCGCCTTGGTATGGAGTGCTAAGATGCAGGGTCCAGCGGGAGGTCGGTCCCCTCGAGATGCAGCGGTAGACGCCTGGTCGAGTGCCTCTGATTCATGCGCCCACTCGAGTAGGAGCATCTGGACCCGTCCGCTAGGGTTGCTCGCTGCCATCACCGTTGAACTAGGGACCGGGCCGATGAGGCCGCTGTGGCGGCAGCACCACCGCTGGTCGATCTGTTGGGCAACTCGCGGACGACACTTGGTTCAAGCAGGAAACCAACATATACAGCCCAACGTATGCCTGCCTAGGGACCTGCTCCTTTCCTTCCCTCACTGACTATGGTTTTCCATTGACCTTCTCCCCTTTGAATCCTAAAGTCTCCTCTTTCTGCAAAAAAATGTAAATTTCCTTCAGCTTTTTTCTTATAATTTTGTTTTCTGCAAATTATTTGTTTACCACTTCAGCAACTATTTCAAAAAAAATTCTTTAAGAAACTAATTAGACTTTGGTTAGTTAATAGCTTTTTTCATGGTACAATTTTAATTTATCTTTGCAACGACCAAAATATGACATCTTCTTTTGTAATTTACTGATAACACGTAACTAGGTTTAGTGTTCACGTCGGCAACGTGAAGCCTCAGCTGATTCCTGTTCTGTCAATCTAAAAGGTTACTCTCGCACCGTACACCTCCGATAGCAGCCATCAATAACATCTTCAGGAGCATTGGACTGCAGCGCTTTAGCCTCAACTCGGATCATTCTGGCAGGTAAGCAATGTGCCTCTACTCTTTGCAGACAGCTACAAAAGCTTATCAACTGACTCCCCATGCATCACCCAGATGCAGAGGCCGGGGGTCATCCTCCTTTTCAAAAAAAAGTATTGGCGTCTTCATCGTTCATGATTGATTCTTCACATGACTCCTTAAAAATGGTATCTCATTCCGGCATACAGGTTATTGTACGCACCAATTAACCCCAGTAGCCATTGTTTAAATCTTTTACATCTTCATATTACATGAATGGATCGAATAAGTGGATGCTTGAGATGTGAGACCTATGATATATACATAGTTACATACCCACGAATAGAACTATGTACATGGAATTAAAATTAAATATGATGCATGCTTACAAAGAACCGAGAAAGTATAATTTTGCCACAATTCTATTCCACCAAATAAATTAATATCGATGTTACTAATCCTTTATCTGTTGGTAGTACACAGTGTGTAAGTCTTGAAGGCAGACAACCTCCGTAAGTGATATTCTTTTCGATCCCTTCACTGGCAGAATTTGATTAATGTCCTAATTGATGGAATGTAAAGTCAATTTTGTTTTCCCGATCTAATGTTGGGCTAAGGGATTTAACAACACTGAGATAAGTTGATGTCCTATATATATATTTTAGAAAAGAGCATCTTAAATTTCAGCACATTAGGGCCGTTAAAAGTGGTTTGGTCACTTCGAGGAATATTCAAGAAGAAAAATCTCTTCGGTGGCCATTTAACCACCAACCTGCACGGAATGACCATCAGAAACCGGAAAACATAAGGGCATCACAGTTACTCCACACCAGGTGAATTTCAAGACAGAAAAAGACGGCTTCCCGTGGCCTCAGTTCATGGCCGTGGTGTTCCCACACCATGGCCAGACGACGTAGCCTTCACTCAAAAGCAATGCAGTTCAACATGCTGGAGCGACCCAGGTTTGGCTGTAAAGTGATGGCGACTGAGTAGACTAATGTCACTATTGTTTCATTTCGGGAGAGTTACTCTTATATCAAAGGCAGTACTATATGTGTATATTAGTCTGACCTCAACAGATCAAATAATTTTTTATACTGTGGTGTAATATTTTGATAAGTATGGTTTTCTATGTTCAATTTCCTAATGCTATTTTTTCTGGAATTTGTATAATTCAAGGGAAAAAAAATAGTGTGTTACAGCAAAACAGCGCCGGCCTCAGACTACGCTATTAGCGTGATATATCGTGCTATGGCGTGCTATTAGCGAGACGTTGTATACTAATACATTTAGTGAGGCAATTCTCAATGCGCTACAGCATTGCTATTAGCGACGCTATATTGCCCTATTTTTTCAGTGGTATCATTAGCAGAAGATTATGTACGTACCATTTTTAATGTAATTAATTAAAGAAAGTGCAATATAATAGTTATTGTAAAGATTCTTATAATATTATATAAATAAATAAATAAATAAATCATTTTGTTTAAATATCGAACATGTAAGTATTACCTCAGTTTCAATTTACATCACATATTAGTATTGTCTTAAGTGAAACTTTCTAAATTTTGACCAAGTTTTTTATAGAAAAAGTTTACCAACATCAACTATACCAAATTAGTACAATTAGACTAATCTTTGAATATATTTTCACAGGATATATATTTTTATTGCAAATGTTCTTATTGTTATATATAAATCTATGACTTAGGACAAACCTAATATGCATAGTAAATTGAAACAAAGAAGTATAAAAATCAGGATGTTGAAGCAGGCTACCGGATGAATTTAAATTGGTTAGGACAAGCCATTTTAGTTATCACTCATTTGGTAGCCTAGCCCGTGCGTATGCACGGGTTGACGACTAGTACATACTAATGGCGCATCTGGTCCATAATGCGTCATTACTAGTTATAACTACTAATGGCGCACCAAGCAGACAGTGCGCCATTACTGCAAATTTTGTTTTATTCTTTTTTTTTTACAAAACTACTAATGGCGCATCTTCTCACAGTGCGCCATTACTAGTTTAAACTAGTAATGACGCACTCTGAGAAGATGCGCCATTAGTATATATATATATATATATATATAATTTTTACTTTTTTGCAAAACTACTAATGGCGCACCACCTGCTGGTGCGCCATTAGTAACCAGGGTTACTAATGGCGCATTTGCTTGTGGTGCGCCATTAGTAACCTGGGACCCCAACAAGATATTTTGGACAGCCCACACCTACCAACTCACTTTCCCCACTTCATTCCATCCACCTCCTTCTCCAAGCTTTTGGCCATCTCCTCCTCCTCACCTCATTTCCACCATAGATTCAACAAAATTAAGTGGTGAAATTACCTTTTTTTGATAGGTAAGTAAGGGAAAGCTATCTTCATGATGTAGATCTACTTTTTTTCTCCCTAGCTCGCTCCAACAACGTGCACATGCACTTTTTGTGGCCTAGCTAGATCTATGTATGTTTGTGGTGTTGCATGTGTTTGTGGTGTTGCATATATGTTTGTGTTTGAAGGTACCGGTATTTGAAATGCGATAGTTGCCAATATTTTGCCGGAATGTTTTGATTCATTTCCGTTTCGGCGAGAATTTTGGCACTATGCATTCTTTTTGGTCCTATTTTTAGGGAAGGTCATACCAAATTTTTTCTTGGTTCTAACATATCGTTTTGCTCTACCCCGCAAGCGACCATGGTCCGTGTCGGGGATATACCCCGCGGCGTAAACCGGACGGAAGTTAACCCGGCCGGACTTGACGGTTTATCTGAAGACCCGCCCTGACCTTGGCGGTTTACAAGCAATCCGCTTGGTCGTGATGACTCACTAGTAACCCGGCGGACGGATCAGACGGATGACAAGGCCCAAGGCCCAGAAGGCCGGTTCAACTATGGTGGGCCGGTTTAAGAGGAAAGAAATATTTACCTTACAAGGAGTTAAGACCAAGACTTGTATCCGGTTTGTATTAGAGATAGACTAGTCCTAATCCTAATAGGACTCCACATGTAAACCGCCCCTTCAACATATATAAGGAGGGGCAGGGCTCCCCAAAGGAGGGGGGAACTAGAAGCTACAAGCAAGAAGAAACAATCTCTAGGGCTAAACACAAAGAGCCGGTAAACCGGCGACTCCCTCATGAGCATAATGAGATCTAGCCTCAACAGCATGTAGGGTTTTTACCGGATGATGTTTCCCGGGGCCCGAAGCTGTCTAAATCCTCGTCTTGCGTGTTGATCCGCCCTGCGTCTCTCGTCCCACTCAACCCCTCTCAAGCTACCACATAGATGCGTTGGCCTCGCGACTAAGTCCTGACACTAAGGACATCTGCCGTGACAAATCCACGACAGTTGGCGCCCACCGTGGGGCCAGGCGCACGA
This sequence comes from Aegilops umbellulata, assembly GCA_032464435.1. Classification (NCBI taxonomy): domain Eukaryota; kingdom Viridiplantae; phylum Streptophyta; class Magnoliopsida; order Poales; family Poaceae; genus Aegilops; species Aegilops umbellulata. Next base: position 633,733,772 of record CP136057.1, on the reverse strand, counting down.
TGGTGTTGAGTTCTTGGAGGGATTTCTTCAGGGATCAAGAAGGTTGCGATTCGTCGGGTGAAAGACGAGCCGACAAGAGCCGGCAATATTCATTGTCTAATGATTGGATTCATGGTTAAACTTTGGAGCTGACAGACACAAGGTTGATCAGAGACAAAGAAATTTTAGGGTTTATGCGCGCCGCCCCGTGCGTGGCTCGGCGACTCACCGAATCCGAAGACTGATCAATATGTGCTGCAGCAAGGCGACGACGACGTCTACTTCATCGAGTCATATGTGTCCTGATCGGATTCTTGGTTAAGGCTGCTCGCTGAATAAACAAAAACAACAAACAGTCCGTACAAGTCCCCAGCGCTTGAGGCTGGCTTTTGCAGTGGCCGTGACCCGGAAGACACGGAGATGGAATTAGTAAAACTGATCGTGATTTGGAAAGCGGAACCGGATATGGATGGGACTCCGATTCCGGCAGCTCGCATCGCCGCTGCGGTCCGCCTCCGCTGGCCTGTCTCTGCTGTGGATGGTTATCTTCGAGTCGCCTGCGCCGCGCTCCGTCTAGAGCCGCCAGGGTGCATCGCCGTCGGCCGTCCTTCGCCTCCGTTATACCGGATGTTTTTTGTTGTTTCAGCGGCCTCGTCTTCAAACGGCCTACTGCTGTGGTTCTGCCGCGCCAGCGCCGCCTCGTTCTGGTCTTCTCCTGCTCGTCCCGCGAGTCGCCCGGCCAGCTCGCCGTCCTACAAAACTGACTGATCTGCTCACCGCCAATTGCAATTCATGTGTCCATGATCGCTGCTACTTCCAAGAAGAAAAAATGCAGCAATGCATTGACCTGCCGACGGGGCTGATTACACGGCCGCGTTCCGCGCTAGCTCTGACCCGCCGTGGAGCGCCCTGCCTTGCGATGTTGCCTGTGAGCTGCCTCGCCTCACGTTACCACGTCAATCCGCCGGATCGTCATCTTGCTGGGTGGGCGTCCGTGAACGCGACCCCTTCGCCGCCATGGCTGTGGCTTCGCCTGTTGACCCGGCCTCATTGCGTTAAACCACCCTTGTCAAGTCGTTTGGGGTGTCCCGTCTCCGCGGAGCCGTCGCGCCAAGCTGACCACCTGCCCGAGTTGCCGTCGCCTCCGAGTTGAACCGCCGGAGCTCGCGCCTCATCCATGCTGACCCGACAGATTGCTGCTGCCACGATCACCGTTGTGCTGAATCGCCATCGCCCGTTGGTGAGCCGCCCCGACCACCGTCACTGCAGGCTGCCCTCTGAACCGCGTCGCGCCCGATTCAGCCCGCCTCGCGCTGTTGTGTGTTTCTGCAGCGCTGAACCGGCCCCGAGTCACCGTCGTTGGCTTCTCGTTCCATCTATATCGGATGTCGCAACCGGGCCGCCCTGTTTTGCTTTCCGCGGTGTGGTCCGTTGCAAGCTGTCGTCTTCACCTGGCCTGGCCCGCCTCCGGGGTCGTCATACCCCGATGGCCGTTTCAGCTGCTGCCTCGCTGGGTTACCACTGCCCGCTTCAACTGCTGCCCCGCCGGATTACCTCTGCCTGACACCGACCTGCTGATCCGTCCCGTTTCAGTTGCCGCCCCGTCGGGGGCCCCGTTGAACCGTTGCTACCTCGTCACTCCGCCCCCGCATCGGTTCACTGCTGCTGCTCGCCACGCACATGCAAGGGATCAGACCAGCTGCGTTGTCCTCTGTTCGAACGAGACAATAGTACTCTGCCACGGGTTGGAAAAAGTTGATCTACAAATTTTCTATTGGCCAAAACTGCTACAAGGGGAGCGACCAGGAAAAGATCAGGTGCTATCCACTTTATTTATTTTCTTCAATACACTTTAAGTTCCTCCGGGAACAATTGTCCTTCTTTTAATATGTTTGTTCCATGATCATGGCAGAGACGACAAGATCATTTGTCCTCCAAATACAAGTGCTTATGCTGCCGCCCTTGCGGTCTAGTCTACATCAACAAATCGGGCCGCACCTGTCTGCATGAGCCATTTATTGAGTATGAGCAAGTCACAACTTGGGTAGCGCGGTTTTCTTTCAACAAATTGGAGGCAAATTATCATATACTATTAGCCACCGTCTGCACTGGATGGCTCAATGGGAAGGCACACAAGTCGCCGCCACTACAGTTTGGTTAAATCGCCAGTTGGAAGGAACCATTGGCCGAGTTGCTGACACGGCTCATATGGGATCATTTACAACCCGCCGCAGTCACCTCAACCTTCTATGGATTCACATCGTGCTATCAACGCCAATGATATACAAGTTATGCCGGTTTATATCACGGTCAAATATGAAGAGTCTCAAGCCAACTCCTCGAGTCACCTTTGAGACTCGGGGGCTACGATGATGTGATTCAGCAATTCTTGCCAGTTCAGTCGGTTTAAGAACCCCAGGACGATGGAGGGAAAGATAACCCGATCCCGTAGGCTACTGTTATATTGATGAAAATTTAAATGCCGTCAGAAAATTTCCGGCTTAGAAAGTATATGACAGTTACAAAATCCCGGTTCAATGAAGAAGATCCGGGTCATCAGAAAGGATTCCGGTTTAAAATCCGGTTCAAGGGAAGTCAGTCTCATTGAAGCTCTCAAATATCCAGTTTACAATCCGGTTCAAGGGAAATCTGTTCTCCCACAAAGCTCTGAAGTGCCCAAATCCGGTTTAACAATGTCTGGTTCAAAAAGGAATTAACTTCTCGCAAGTTCGAGTTTAAAGGCCATCAGAAAATTTCCAGCTGAAAATGAAGATTCCGGTTTAAGATCCGGTTCAAGGGAAGGATGTCTCCCACACGGCTTTAAAGCTCTCCATATCCGGTTTAAAATCCCGGTTCAAGAAGAATTTATCTCTTGCAAAAAGTTAAAAATTACCGAAGAAGACCTGCTGCCATGATGCACGGTTCAAACATGGGTATCCTGCCTTATTGGCCTGACATATTATTGATCACATGGGGGCTTCTGCTTCATAAAGCGGGGTCTCTGTTCTTTTATATCATGTGTGGTTACATGGAGTTGTTCTGTTTTAAAACGGCCTCCGGTTTACCCCTTGCAAAATTTATCAATATCACTTGGGGGCTCGGTCATGTTTGAACCGATGCAATGCCTTTTGATAGGCGAAAGCCATCAGATCACTTGGGGGCTCGGTCGTGTCCGAACCGATGCAATGCCTCTTGATCGGCGAAAGCCACCAGATCACCTGGGGACACGGTCAAGTCTGAACCGGTCACGCCTCTTGGTCGGCCTACAGGCCTTAGAGTCACTTGGGGGCTTGGTCGAACCCGAACCAATGTCATGCCACTTGGCCGGCGTAATGCCACGAGTCTTTTGGGGACCTGGCCGACTGGCACCATCGCTACGCCTTCGGGGAGCTTGGTCGCGTCTGACCATGGTAACACCATCTGACCAGCTCAGTAAAGCATTTCTTTTGCAAAAAGTTGTTGCCATTGCTTTTGCTTCAATAGCCTTTCTTAAGGAATTGTTGTTTTATCTTTGTTGCGTTTTTAAACCAACGGTATTTTGTGCCGGTTCAAACAGCCAATTTGGCAGAACACGGTCTCTTTTTTAAACCGGAGTTTATTGGTTTGGTTTGATTTTCTGTTACCATCCTATTATGAAGTAAACCGGTGTTTATCAACCCGGCTCGGCTTTCAACTGCAAGTTGTCAGTACACAATCAAATTATAAACCGGCGATTATTAACCCGGTCTGGTTCGACTACAAGTCGTCAGTATTATATATGGATAATCTGGTGTCTATCACAACCCGGTACGGTTTTATCATAAACCGGCGCAATATGGAAGGAGTTATCATTACTCAAGATTGGGGTTATCACTCTTACTACAAAAAGTTGGTAAACCAACGGTGTGATTCAATGTCACAGGTATGATTATTTTGTATTTTAAAGTGCAGCCTTGGTTATAAACCCAGGTTATATGTTGGGCATTATGACCCGTCCGGCGGTAAACCGCCAGGACACTTTAAACTTGTTGTATGCAGAAACAGGTTGAATAAAGCATGATTATAAATTATCCGGTGTTTATTAAACCGGCCTGGCTTTAAGACGATAAGTCACCAGTATGATGATAAATTATCCGGTGTTTGTTAAACTGGCCTGGCTTTAAGACGATAAGTCGCCAGTATGATGATAAATTATCCGGTGTTTGTTAAACCGGCCTGGCTTTAAGACGATAAGTTGCCAGTATATGATGAGAAATTATCCGGTGTTTATTAAACCGGTCTGGCTTTGGACTATAAGTCGCCAGTATATATTTGGATTGCGCCATTGGAATCATGCGCTTATAAATTATTGGATTATATTATTCAAATAGCCAAACTTGGCTGAATTTTCATTATGATATTGGATGAATAAGGTTTTCATACCAGATTATATTATCTTGAATAGCCAACATGGCTGGATTTTTATCATGGTTATTAATATTATGATTAAGGTTTTCAAAGTCGCTTTAGCGCAATGGTTATCATTTTCTACAATTGAAGGAATAGTCCCGAGTCGCTGCAGGCTTACAACCCGGCACTTGGGGGCTACATTATTCAAAATTGAGATTACATCAAATATGCAAGTCTCATGTCGCTGCAAGCATGCACCATGACACTTGGGGGCTAATGCAAGGTCATTTTTGCTCATCTTATTGAAGACCCAACTCATCACATCGTAATGAGCTGGCCCTTGGGGGCTACCAATTGCTCCTGTCAACTATTCAAGTGTATATCAAAGTCCCAGCTCAATATTATCTTACTGAGCCGACCCTTGGGGGCTACACGTTGCTGTTCAAAGTTTACAAGATTATATTTACAAAGTCCCTGCTAATTATTACATAATGACCCGGCCCTTGGGGGCTACATTGGTTGAAGTTTTATGGGCATCAGTCAATTACAAGTCCCAGGTTGCTGCAAGCATGACAACCCGGCACTTGGGGGCTACAGGTAATATGGATATAAGGGAGAAATATCTTTCAATTTTCTGTTTTGAGCCAATCATTATGACCCGGTGTCTACAACAATCATGAACCGGCATTGGAAATAATCATGACCTGGAATTCAGTTCTTATAAACCGGCAATCTTGACAATGATAAACCGACGAGTCTACATTTTCAAACCGGCTGAATGTCAGATGAGTATTACAAGACCAATATTTCTTAAACCGGCGCTTTGGAAGCCAACTCAAGTGGATTATTCTTCACAATATTTTTCTGTGATAAACTAATGTCAGCAAATTGAGTGTGACGCTGGCTTATTGACCTGGATTTTCTAGAAGGAGGAATGACAAGGACTTAAGGATGATCAGGTGCCGGTTTACAAGAATTCTTAACCCGGAGCGCAACCTGTCAAATTTGTTCTTATGTTTATTTGCAGCATAAGTTTACCATGGATAAATCCAAGCTAAACTTGGGGGCTAATGTCGGGGATATACCCCGCGGCGTAAACCGGCCGGAAGTTAACCCGGCCGGACTTGACGGTTTATCTGAAGACCCGCCCTGACCTTGGCGGTTTACAAGCAATCCGCTTGGTCGTGATGACTCACTGGTAACCCGGCGGACGGATCAGACGGATGACAAGGCCCAAGGCCCAGAAGGCCGGTTCAACTATGGTGGGCCGGTTTAAGAGGAAAGGAATATTTACCTTACAAGGAGTTAAGACCAAGACTTGTATCCGGTTTGTATTAGAGATAGACTAGTCCTAATCCTAATAGGACTCCACATGTAAACCGCCCCTTCAACATATATAAGGAGGGGCAGGGCTCCCCAAAGGAGGGGGGAACTAGAAGCTACAAGCAAGAAGAAACAATCTCTAGGGCTAAACACAAAGAGCCGGTAAACCGGCGACTCCCTCATGAGCATAATGAGATCTAGCCTCAACAGCATGTAGGGTTTTTACCGGATGATGTTTCCCGGGGCCCGAAGCTGTCTAAATCCTCGTCTTGTGTGTTGATCCGCCCTGCGTCTCTCGTCCCACTCAACCCCTCTCAAGCTACCACATAGATGCGTTGGCCTCGCGACTAAGTCCTGACACTAAGGACATCTGCCGTGACAAATCCACGACAGTCCGCACGATGACTGAAGGCATCGTGAATAGGTTTTTGAGCTCCGCGAAGGCCGAGATGCTTCAAAAGAACGAGACGGAGATAAGATGTCCGTGTCGAAGATGCAAGCTGAAGAGCCTTATTGCGGACCCGGATTCCGGGCAGGTGCGGGACCACCTGCTCTTGCGTGGTTTCATGGATGGCTATCGGTGGCAAGGTGATGAAGATGACTATGAAGTCGTCCATGGCCGGGGCCGGGCAAGAAATGAGGAAGGGCCACAAGACAAGTACCACCGCAGCGAGGGCGGGCGAGAAGACGAAGAATCTCCAGGACATGATCACGAGGGTGATGCTGTACACAGTCATCATGTAGAAGATGTCGTACATGATGATGAGGAAGATCAATACGAAGGGCATGATCATGAAGATGAAGATGCCGGAGCAGACGACGATGGAGGCTGGGTGCAGGACCCTCATATTCAAGAGCTGCTTCTCAAGCAGACGGATAACGCAAGAGCTGTCGCCCGAGAGAAAGCCAAGCTGGATCAACTGGAGATAGACCAATGGGTACTGGCTTCCCAAGTGGACCAATGCTTCTTCATTACCGACCCGTCAAAGCCCAGTCGTGTTGTCGTGAGGAGAGGCAAAAGGAAGATCATCGGAATGGATGGAGTAGCCAATGAGCAAGACTTCGACAAGTACGGTGACCCGAAGATCGAACATGACGACGACGACGCCAACGAGCACCCGGCCCCCCGCACCCTCCCCCGCTCCACCGCCGCCAACGGGCACCCCCCGCACCCTCCCCCGCTCCACCGCCGCCGCTGATTATATTTTCAAGTAACAAATTTGAACATATTTTTTAAAAAATTATTACTGTTTTTATAAAAAAATATTACTGTTATGATTTAAACAAGTTTGAACATATTTAAACACAAATAAATATAAAAAACAGCATTTAAAATGCATAAAAAATATTGGGGAGCCTGGGAATCAAACCCAGGACCTCCTAGTGTGTGTGCTGCGTGCTGACCAGTCAGGCTAATGGGTGGGTTCTGTTGTAGATAGGGTTAGGTTGTAGATATGGTTAGTGGGCTAGATTAAAACAAAATTCTAATGGCGCACCGAGGGGTGGTGCGCCATTAGAATAGTCATACTTATGGCGCACGACTGGACGGTGCGCCATTAGAACCCTCAACCTAGCTATCCTCCCTCTCTCTCGCCAGGTCCCCTCTCTCCCTCGCCACCAGATCCACCCGCGCGTCACCCCGACCCACGACGCCGTCGCCCCGACCCTCACCGGACTCCACCCCCGCCGCCCCCGCGCCCCCGCGCCCCCAACCCAGCCGCCCCGACCCTCGCCGGACTCCTCCTCGCCGTCTGCGCCTTCTTCCACATCCTCCAGGCCTCCGCCGCCGCCGGCCGCCAAGGCACCAACCACCTCCTCGGACGGGGCGCTCTTCCTCGCGCTCTCCTCACCAACCACGATGCCGGCCACCTGCTCCTCACCAACCACGACGTCGGCCACCTGCTCCGTCGTCTCCGGCAGAGGTTACTCCACCTAGCTGCAGCACTCGTGCGCTTGGCGGCTAGGGTTTGCCTCTAGCCTCTCCCCTCCCCCATCAACGAGAGGAGCACCCGGTGCCCCCGCCCTCGAGTTCATCCACGGCGCCGTCCTCCAGCCGCAGCCGCCGCAGGTACAGAGCCCCCGATTCCATCTTCCCCCTCGCCCCCATTTTTTTCCTCGATCCAACCCATCTTTTAAATGCAACTCTGTGATCTCCATCTTTCAGATGTTACAGTGTACAGGAGCAACTTTGCACCAATGCATGATTCTAGTTAAAGTGCCAAACATTCTTAAGCAAATGATTTTTTTTGCAATTTGACATGATTACTTTGATCTTCTAGATGCTTCAGTCTCATTGTAGATTGAATTTGTTCATGCCATACATCTGTGTTGTGCTTCATAGGCAGCAACAATCGTTCTTATCGATATATGGCCGGTTGATAAAACTGCATTCATATAGATTAGCCCGTTGGGTAGAGAGAGAAGAGTGGGTTTCAGTTTGCTCTGGGCAGTGATGTGCACTGGAGTAGCCCTGTTGACATAGCTCATAGCAGTAGGTATTTCAAAATATATGGACTAATGCATAAATTTGTACTCCAGCAAGCTTACTCCAGTACTCAGTTTAAAATTCAGTTTACTGTTAAATGACAGTAATTCAGTTTACTGTTAAATTTTAGTTTCACATGCTAGTTTCCAACAAACAAAGCCTATGCTTATGAAGAATAAATCAGCTGAAATGAGATACTGATCCTTTTTTACTTTGTTTGTTCAGATTGTTGGAAATTTTAAGCTCTCAATCACTGAAGGCCACTGTAGTTCTTTGAATTCAACCATTTAGGTGAGATACAACTAGGAGGATTTTGGAGTAGTACTCTGAAACTGTTGCTGTTACAACATGCTGTTACTTGCTGTCAGTTAACTGAATCGGTACAAAGCTCTTCTATGGAGTTAACCGAAGACCAGCAAGCAAATCAAAATCTGCAACACATTTTCTTCAGTCCCTAACTGACAACACAATTTCTTCAGTCTAGTGATGCAGCAATTTCTTCAGTCTAGTGTAAATGTAACTGACTACTAGTCAAATACTCTAGTGTATTTAGTGTAAATCTAGTCTGAAACTAGTAGAGCTCTTGGTGATTTGCAAATTCAGTTTAAATAAAAATTTGGTACATGACTACTGATCATGTATGAAAGATGTTGCTACTGGATGAGCACAAGAACTACTCAATAGATAATTGATTTTGTAGAACAAGTCTTGTGGCCAGTCTTGAACCAATAGATAATCTTAATTGAAATTTGACCATGTCTTGTTGCCAGCCCTAATGAAAAAAGCAACTGAATTTCCAACAACCTGCTAGGTAGAACAATCCATTTCCAACAACCTGCTAGGTAGAATTCTTTCGCATCCAGTCGGAGTTTGCGGACATCATCCATCAAGATGTCCTTCATACCGCGGGGCAGTTCTTCCTCAGATATCAACCGTCCAACAGTGAGATAGATGAAACGCTACAAATGCAGGGTGACAACGACCGTGATTTCATGACCATCACGACAGACGGCGGCTTCACCCACGCTCCTGTCCGATGAGTCGAGTCGAAAGTAGTGATGTGTAGTTCTGAAACATTGATTGGCTCATGTTGTAATTAAACTTTAATGAATTCGTATGTCTCTTTGGTTTGGACAGTTGTTCAACTTAGATGTAATCGATGCTATTTATTAGTAGGACTATGAATCGTGCTATTAATGTCTTGCTTTTCTCTTCCGATCCTTTTGTTGCATACTTACATATTGCTTCTGTATTGTCTGTTGTTTGGCTTGTGCATAGAGATGCCGCCGTATGTCGTGTACAAGGGTAAGGTTTCCGGAGTCTACGATGACTGGGAGGAGTGTCGGAGACAGGTTCACCGTTTCAGCGGTAACAGTTACAAAGGGTACACCACTAGGGCGGAGGCCGAATCTAGATACGCCCGCTATCTAGCGGGAGAGAGGAGGGAGCGTTGGAGGAATCGGATGAAGACCAGTTTGATCGCGATGATGCTCATCGTGATGACCACAGCTCTCTTCTATGTGATGGTAGTTTAGATGATCGATATCGACTTGTAATGTGAAGGCAAACTCGATACTCGTGGTCTTGAGACTTGTAATGTTTTATCTTTGTCCGGTCTTTTGAATTCGGAGACTAATATGATGAATTGTATTCGGAGACTAATGTATTTGATGAATCTGATGTTGCTGTGTGTTGCTGTCTATATTCTGTCCCATAATATTTTTTGTAACCTGTGCAAAAATCAGAAAAGCAAAAAAAAAAATCTAATATGCACACTAATGGCGCACCACACAAGACACTAATGGCGCATTGTGATCATCACACTAATGGCGCATTGGCTGCCGGTGCGCCATTAGAGTGCCAAAGCACATGGGTACATATGGCCCCCTGGGAGGCACTCTAATGGCGCACCAGTGGTGCGCCATTAGAACACCAGATACTAATGGCGCACCAGTGGTGCGCCATTAGAATTTAATTCTAATGGCGTGATGCCAGTGGCGCACCAGCAGTGCGCCATTAGAAGGCAAATCCGGTGCGCCACTAGCATGCCTTTTCCTAATAGTGTGTTGCGGGGGGGGGGGGGTTGGATGAACAGTTCCCGGTGGGGGTGGATGAACAGGACCCCGTGGTGTTGCCTCTGGATGAACAGGACCCCGATCGATCGAGCCGGTTGGGGCTGGATGAACAGGACCCCGTGGAGGGCTGGATGAACAGAGACCACCCCGTGGAGGGCAGGATGAATAGTACACGATGGAGGGGTGCCCGTGGAGGGGTGGTTGAACAGGACCCCGTGGTGTGGAGGGCTGGATGAACAGTAGACGGTGGAGGGGTGGTTGAACAGTAGCCGGTGGAGTAGCGCGCGGTGGAGGCTGGATGAACAGGAGCCCGTGGAGGCTGGAGGAGGTTGACGGTGGATGAACAGTAGCTCGTGGAGGCTGGAGGGGGTCGACGGTGGAGATGAACAGTATCCCATGGAGTCCCGTTTTGCGGTATGCCACACCCCTCCCGATGAACTGGACCCCCGTTTCGACCGTAGCGCACCAACACTAGTCCGTTTCCTCCGTTTTGCGGTACGCCACAGCCCTCCCGATCAACAGGACCCCCGTTTCGACCGTAGTAGGTCCGTTTCCTCTGTTTTGCGGTACGCCACACCCCTCCCGATCAACAGGACCCCCGTTTCGACCGTAGGAGGTCTGTTTCCTCCGTTGTGCGGGTACGCCAGGCCTCATTTCCATCGCCTCTTCCGTCCAAGCCCTCCCGATGAACATGACCATGCATTCCGTTCCGACCCAGCCGCGTTGCCTCCCGATGAACACGACGCATTCCGTTGCCTCCCCATGAACACGACGACGACGCTCTTTCTCCGTTCCGACCCAGCCATGTCAACGAGCCCCCGCCGTACATATGCGCGAGTAGGCGTTCGAGACCCCGCCCGTATGCACACATACGTGGCCGTATTTTCTTTCTTGCACCCTGGCCGCTATACGTACGTGTACATGCTACGTGCGCGCCTCTACTATGACCCGTGTGCGCCTCTACATCGACCAGTATGTACGTACACGTTCGCGACCAGAATAACAACGCTACGTACGCTTCGACCAGGTGGGTCCCGACTGTCAGGCACTTCCTTGCTTGCGAAGATGTAGCTGGTGGGTCCCAGCAGTCGGGGGGGCGGTGGGTCCCAGCAGTTAGGGGGCGAATCATTTTGGTTTTCTTTTTTTGCCAGGACGCACTTCCCTGCGTGCAAAGATGTAGCTGGTGGGTCCCAGTAGTCAGGGGGCGAAATACGGTGGCCCGTCCGGTGGGTCCCCGCTGTCAGGTGGAGGAATAATTATTTTGCACGTAATAAGGAGGCACTTCCTTGCTGCGGCCGTGGACCCAGCTATCAGCCTCTCCACGTACAGTCCACGTCCGATGGAAGTCGTTCCTTGACCACGTTGACCACACCGCGCCAAGAGCACCAGGGCGGTGGACGACGGCGAGGCCTAGGAAGGGGACGACGGGGAGCCAGGGAAGACGCGGCAGTGGAAGCCCGCGCGCGCGCGGAGAGGAGTACGAGGGTTCACTGGTTCGGCTGCAGTGTGAGGCTGCCGTCGCCGCAGGGCTTGGCCAGCGGTGGGAATAGTAGGGGGCAGTGAGGCCTCCACGGCAGCAAAGCCGACCACGGGAGGTAGGAGCATGCGGCACGACCGGCGCTGCTTTGGGCGGCTGGAGCAAGAAGACCAGAGGTTGAAGAAGCACTACGGCCATTGGATGCACATCGTACGGTCACTGGAGCTAGAATCGTTCATATTGACTAAAGTTGACAAAGGCCCCCATCCCAGTCAACTTAGTAGGCCCACAAGTCAACCTCCCACCAAGGTGGGTCCTAGCTAGCAGGGGGTATTCATTTTTTTTGTGCGTAATAAGGAGGCACTTCCGGTGGGTCCGAGCTGACAGCAGGGGGAACGTTTTTTTCGCGAAATACGGTGGCCCGTCGGGTGGGTCCCAGCAGTCAGGGGCAAATGTTTTTTTCGCGATATACTGGTGGGCGTCCGGTGGGTCCCTGCTGTAAGGTGGAGGAATAATTATTTTCTGTGTAATAAGGAGGCACTTCCTTGCGGCTGCCGTGGACCCAGCTGTCAGCCTCTGCACGTACAGTATTCTTCCGATGGAATTCGGTCGTTCACCACATTGACCACGCCGTGCCGACAACACCACGGCGGTGGACGACGGCGAGGCCTAGGAAGGGGACGACATGGAGCCGGGGAAGACACTACAGTGGATGCCCACGCGGAGATGAGTACGAGGGTTCACTGGTTCGCCTGCGCTGCCGTTGCCGCAGTATAACAGGGGGTGTGGGTGAGTGGAGTGGAGGGATGGCCTGGCCAGCGGTGGGAGTAGTATGGGGGCGGTGAGGCCTCCGCGGCAGCACAGCCAGCCACGGGAGGCAGGAGCAGGCGGCATGACCGGCGCTGCTTTGGGCGGCTGGAGCAAGAAGACCAGAGGTTGAAGAAGCACTACGGTCGTTGGATGGACATCGTACGGTCAGTTGAGCTAGAATCATGCATATTGACTAAGTTGACAAAGCCGTTCGTCCCCGTCAACTTAGTAGGCCCACTATACTGGGTCCCAGCTAGTAGGGGGAGTATTCATTTTTCTGTGCGTAATAAGGAGGCACTTCCTTGCGTGCGAAGATATAGCTGGTGGGTCCGAGCTGTCAGCGGCGGTAACGTTTTTTTCACGAAATACAGAGGCCGTTTCGGTGGGTCCCAGATGCCAGGTGGAGGAAATCATTATTTTGCGCGTAATAAGGAGGCATTTCCTTGCGTGCGGCCGTGGACCCAGCTGTCAGCCTCTCCACGTACAGTCCACTTCAGATGCATGTCCGTCGTTGACCACACTGACCACGCCACGCCGAGAGCACCAGGGCGGTGGACAACGACGAGGCCTAGGAAGGGAACGACACGGAGGCAGGTAGGCCTTTGCCGTTGTTTTTGTTTCCCACGCGGATGGGAGTATGACTGTACGAGGGTTTACTGGTTCGTCTACCATCGCTGGAGAATAACACGCAGGTGTGGGTGAATAGAGGGATGGCTAGGCCAGCGATGGGAGTACGGTGGGGCGGTGAGGCCTGCACGGCAGCACAGCCGGCCGCAGGGAGGAGGGAGCAGGCAGTCCCGCCGGTGCTTGTTTGAGCGGCTGGAGCAGGAAGAGCAGATATTGAAGAAGAACGACGGTCGTTGGATGGACATCCAACAGTATACAGGCCATCTGTGGAAAGCCTCAAATCTGTGGAAAACAGCAAACAACCCATCTGCCATTATTTCAAATAATTTACAGCCCATGTGCTAATTCTTACGGGTTTTTTTGGAGCCCATATTCTTTATGTTAGCATTACAGCCCATATTGTGGCCACGGTAAAAAAAATTATACGAAATTTTGCATATGTCAGTGCGGTCTGAATTGTTTTTAATCCCGAAATATTGAGTCACATTCAGACTGATTTTAAAAATAAATGTATATCAATATAAAATCCAATAAATTCTCCACGCATAAAAATCAATGCAATTTAAAATCTCAAAATGAAAAAAAGATATTTGAAAATAATTGCCTGTTTGATGTATTTTAAAAATGTACAGCCCATTTCTCACTACTGATAGGCCATTTTCTCGGCCAGCCAAACGAAGCTCTCCTCGTCTTGAAAGATTTGCAGCCCAACAGGCCTGATAAAGCGACTTACTTGACAAATCACAAAAAAACTGGGCTAGCCATTTTCAGAAAGAAAAAAAACTACTGGGCTGGTCTGTGGTAAACATAAAAGAAAATGTTGTCTAGACAGGCCAGAGTGTCCCACACAGCCCAGTTGACACCCTGCTTCCATCTCAAAAACAAATTAGATGAATGCCACTCCAATTATGGCGATTCATAAAAATGCCACTGCAATTTCCAAACTTTGAAAAATGCCACTGCAATTTTTGCAAACTTTGAAAAACGCCACTGCAATTTGAAAACTTTGAAAAACGCCACTCTAGACTTCGAAAAATGCCACTAGAAATGGCATGAAATGGCATTTTTCAAAGGTTGGAAATTGCAGTGGCATTTCTCGAGCTGCTGGGTCCCTGGTGTCAGCCGCTCGTTGTGCAATTCTCTCGTTTATTGACTACGTTGACAATGTCATGGGACCCAGATGTCAGAAATCCACTAGGAGGAGCCATTTTTTCTATTGGCTTGAAACAAGGAGGCACGTGCTTGCGTACGAGCTTGTCAGTTTCTTCATAGGTAGGCATTTTTATTCAAAAAACTGCCACTTCGCATCTTGCGTCGCAAATAAAACTGCTAGGAGCACATTTGTAGGCTAGCTAGTGATTGATCAGTAACTTGTAAACACTGAGCGAACAGAAATAAGTAACTGTTAATGCATCTCAATGATTCATAGATCATATACAAATATGTAGCTCCAAAAGCAAAGATCAGCCACTTCGGATCTTACGTCGCAACTAAAACTAACTAGTACGATTCCCATACATAAGATCAACATGTTAATGCATCTCAATGACTCACAGATCATATACAAATATGTACCTTCAAAAGCAAAGATCTAGAAAAAACATTTGTTCTTCCTACTAACATGGATGCTTCTCTTGGCCAACATTAGTACAGACTGAAATACAAATTTGTTTGTGAAGTCTACAATTCCTCTTGCAAACGTAAGTGGTTTCACCAACATCTGGAACCATGAGAATGAACCAGACATGATGGAGGAACATCCACTGCAATATGATTTGGTCTTCTCTCGATCACACGGCGAGACTATTTTCGGAATACAAACTTTAACTTAGGCAAAAAGATGCCCATTGTATAATCAGACCAAAGCAATGAAGCACCTAGTGTTGGCCAATAAATAGTACAGTACTACTTTTCTACAGTCCATGAAGTGACTATCCAATCTTTCTGTGTCTATTTTCAAATGGCACTGCATGCAGTGACTATACTATTCTCTTGTGCAGTTCAACCAAAATTGCGAGCACTTTGTTGGTGTGCCAAATAGCAACGAGCAGACATCTCTGTCTGCACAAATATCAAGCAGCTAGTAAACATATACCATACATTGTATTTTTGGTTTAAACATGTCTCTTCCGCTTAGCATCTGTCATGTTCTGCACTGGACAATCTGATACAGTTATGTTTTGCCCTGGACAATTTCATACTGAATTGATTTGCTGGTTCAGAGCAGAAATATAGCGCCTATTCTTCATCAGACCAAGGATATCCATGTTCGCAGTGATGGAAGAGGTGAAACCGATACAACCGAAATTGAGCATCCAATCATTGAATCCTGTCCTTCACCTCCAATGTAGGTCCACCCTGCCAATAAATCCACATGCAAACCACTAGTATTACTATATAATGACAGTACAAAAAGAGTAGCAAGATAGTAGCAAACCATGTACCTTCGTAATGAACAACTCATAGTGCCACCAATTGGATATAAAGGTTGGGAAAAAACATGCTCCTAATGTTGAACCAGTTGGACTTTCTGTGCAGTTCCACTAAAATCGAGCATCCCTGTTTGCATAGATATTGAAAGTGTGATTACTCTAAAAGTGGCACTAGTTGAAGCATAGACTCACAAATATAAGCATTCCAATTTCTTAATGGGAAAAGGTAGCAAGACTGTTTCTACCCACCTGTTTGAAGGAATAAATAAAGCAACAACGGCTGATGTGAGGAAGGCATACATAGTTTTTTTCTAGAAAAGTGAGCCATTCCTGACCTTTCCTCTTCTTTTAAGCAAATTTTGTGCAGTTCTACTAAAATAAAATGCCATCACCGCCTTGACAATTCAGTGACACTGTAAAAAGGAAATGACTTAACATTACATCATGATGTCAGGTATGTAGTCGACAGGCATTAGAGACAAACATACAGACCTCCTCAAGAAAACAGCCGGAGGAGGAGGTGCCCACTCTTGACCTTTCCTCTTGTCTTCATAATTGTCTGTGTAGTTTAACCAAAATAAAATGACATCAGCGCCTTGGCATTTTGGTGACACTGTACAAAAAAATTAACTTATCTCATGAAAGTGAGGTATGTAATCTATAAGCATTAACAGTGCAAAAATCTGACGGGAGTAACAAGTTTCATCGTTGGTATACTGGCTAGGCAATAGCATTAGAATGCCTTATAGCTGAAAAATCTTTAATACATCCACAATCAACAGCTAACCCTGAAATAATCCAGTGACATTAAATGGCATTGCTTAAATTTATGGGTGGCATTAGACTGAGAGCTGCATTTGTTAAATGTGGCATCACTTTAGCAGTAGCATTGCTTGACTTGACTGCTGCCGTTATACTAACAGCAAAAAAATGGCAATAAGAGCATGGGAGGCCAATTCGGACAGTGGGCGCACCAGTACGATGTACCTCGACGCAGAGTGGTGAGGGAGGTATGGTTGCCCAGAGAAACAAATATCCAGGCAGCATATGTGGACTACGGTCCCATTTTTGTTCTCTTTAGCCACGTTTTTCCTATGCGAGGACAACAAACTGATCGACCTGGTCATTCTCTATTGCGTTGTCATGCCTTTCTACCCTTCTTCAACCAAGAGACACGAGACTCGTTCCTTAGCTACTGATTTTCCCCTTTTCAACCTAGATGCGGGTTCGATGCCTACTCTCTTGGACAGTACAGTCTCCCTTCCTTTCCTTATTCAACCCAGACATGGATTAGTCTGCATGAAGTAGGGTTTCCTTTAATAGTGCAAATTATGGTTTTCGTCTGCGTGGCCAGCAGAGTAGAGGATAGCAAATTGGGAAGATGGTGGAGTGGAAAAAGATCCACATGCAACAACGTAGCAGATGGGGCAATAGAACAAGGTTATGGCTCGAAAACAGGTAGCATACCTGAGGGTCGGCGGGAAGTGGCTTCGCTTGTGGTCGTCGTCCTTTGCACACACTACGGCAGCGAGCTTGGGGACGGAGGCCATCCCGCGCGGGCGCTAGGTCTGAGAGGACGGCCTTGTCGTCAGTGCGTGACCTCGCTCGCCGACGACAAGTGCGTCAACGCTGCACGTCCTTCTCTTCCTCGGCGGATCTGTGACCACCGGTGAGGAGGGAGAGAGGGGTCGTCTTTTTTAGATCTGGAGAGAGGGTGGTAGTGTGAGAAGCAAGTGGGCGGCCCTTAGCAAGAAAGCACTGAAGCTCCAGCCTATATATCCTTTTTATACTACTAGTGCTGGAGGTGGGGGAGTGGTAGAGTAGTTTATATTTTCTCTGCGTACAGTACCAGTTAGTCATGCTTCAAAACTGATCGGCACGCCATTAAAAAAATAAAGGTCGATAACTAATGCGGCACCTCGGGCCAACGCGGCCAGATCGCATTTTGCACGAGAAATTACACACCATGTTTCGTTGACATGTGGTCCCATTCCAACATATCAGTGAGACGACGGCGAGTAGTAGGAGTATTTCCGAACGGACGTGTAGGCCGGGGCACCTCTTTGTTAACCGTGGCAAACTTGCAACCGTCCGCCGACTCTTCGTCTTTACCTCTCGATTTGGAACTGCTGTCGCACGCTCTTCCTCTCCCTCCTCCATTTTCCTTCAGCCCTTCACCCTTTCTTCTGCCATTGTTTGATCATCTTCTCCATGGAGGGAACAGGCCGGAAACGACCCCATTATTCTTGCCCCGATCTGAAAGATGACGTGGTTGAGGAACTCATTGATCGGTGCGACATCATCAACTCGGCTAGCGTGGCAGGTTCGTTCAAGTCCATTCTCAACTCAACTAATAACATCATTGCAAGGAACCCAAGGGTCAAGGAGCGGTTTGATCTCCCCTATCTTCTTCGCCGTGGCCCTGATGACTGGCGCCGGGATGACAGAGACCTCGCCCTGTGCAAGTTGATGTCGCTTGATAATGATACATGTGATGTTAAGATGCCATCGCTTGAGGGGAAGGCTTGGGCTGGCGCAAATGGAGATTGGGTTGTTTACATTGGGTACAACTGCAAGTGGGAACTTGTGAATGTGTACACTTGTTAGCGGATTCCACTTCCAAAAATCTCAGCACACTGCCCAGAGGTTGAGCACACCGGTAATGTACGCACGTTCAAATATGATCATGGTGACTGTCTTCTACGGAAGATAGCAATTTGTCGAGTTCCCAACCGCTCTTGGAATTACAAAAACTATGATGTTTTGCTATCTTCGACAAGCTTGTTGTCGTCCTTGATGGTTTCACTCGATGGATATTGCTCAAAAATCAGTTTCTGTGCACGAAGGAGTACTGTGATGCAATTCAATACGAGGGCCTTGTGTTTGCTGCCACCACTCGTAGCACTCTTTATGCATGGCATCCTCATTGTTTCGGTACGTTTGTCTTCCACCATAATTATAATTGTTTCATCCACATGCATGCGGGTTAGCAAGTTTCCCTTTACCAATTAACCTTCTTCTTGTGTTTCCAAGGTCCTGTGAACATCCCACCACCTATACTGGAATATTTTTATAACCAAGGGGGAGATGATGATGGTGATGATCACGAGCATGAGGACGAACAGCGCCGATATACTCTGTGGTGCCTGGCAACTAATTCCGATGGATCACCTCTTCTTGTGTGTATACAGCCCACTGATGATGTTACTGCTAAGGAAGCAGGTGTAGTCTCCCATGGTCGCACTCTCCGGACCTATTCCAACACCCGTTGCATGGTATTCGGGATGGATACTAGTGTGCTAGTGCCAACTCCTTCTCCCTGGCACAAAATTGATAGTCTTGGAGAAAACTCGCTCTTTCTTGGACAAAACTATCCGATGATGGTGAAAGGCGATCCAACTGATGTTGACACATTTATGAGAAGCAACTGTGTCTATACCTCGGACATTTGGGTGGTTCCCTACCCTGGTACTGATATAGTAGGCCGCTTCAGCCTGGATGATCAGTCCTGCGTTGGTCTCCAGATCGACAACGGATGGCTCGTCCCAGAGAATCACTTGTGGTTCAAAGCAAGCGTTTCCAATGCCACGGAATGGTTGAGTTGAAGTTCATTTCATGGCTTGTTATTTGTTGTGTGGTGAAAACTTTAGAGCATCTCCAATAGCTTGTCTATATGGATGTCTATACTCGTTTTCCACGACGCGAGCCCAAAACAGGCGTCCAACAGCTTGTCTATATGGTCGTCCAAATATACACATCCTCTAAATCAACCTTGACAATGTCCAGGCCTGGACAACGTGAAGGCGTCGTCTAAACTCAGCTGCAGTCATGATTTCTTCCTCTCCCCAGCGATGGCCCACCTGTCATGGTCCCTGTATATAGACGTTCTGATGCAAAACTGAATGTGTATATGAGGGAATCTTTTTAGACCATTGTCTATATGAATATATAGACATCTAAATATACACATGCTATTGGAGATGCTCTTAGTATTTATAATGTATCCTCGTTGTCGATGTGGGTTGATGAACTATTGTACTATGTAATAAAATGATATGCCTGTGATAAACTTACTGTACTAAATTTATGAATGGCTTTTGAGTCGCTTCTCTGAGTGAGTGGTGCGACAAGGCAAAAAAATATTTTCCGAATACATAATTGTACGTGCATTGCAACAGGTTATCGGATGAGGCCAATCAACAATAGTAGTACACTATTTGTACTAGCTTCACATGCTTCGTGCGTCGGGCGGGTGTTTTTACTGTAGCCATATCTTAATGTGTTCGTTGTACATAACCAGCACCTCGAATCCTCGATATACTAGTAGTATAGTATATAGTAGGAGTAAGTAGTTGGAGTAGTAGGGTGGCATGGGGCAGAACAAGCATTCACGTCCAGGAGTACGGCACATGCCACCACCACGACATCCATCTGACACCATATTATTTCTTGAAGCCCGTGTGAGAGCAATCTCTTCAACCTCGCGGCCCTGTTTGGATCCATGGGTTAGAGTTAGTTTGAGTTAGTTTGTACTCAACTAACTCAAAAGTATCCAAACAGGAGGGTTAGTTTGGGTTAGATGCATCTAACCCATCCAAAAAATCTAACCCATCCAAGAGGTGTTTATTTGGGTTAGTTCTTCTTGGGATCATTAAAAACACATTTTTCTCTCGCTCTCCCCGTAGCAGATCCCTCTACACTTCCTCGAAGCTTCTTGTCCTTTCCCTCCCTCCCTCTCGCATCGCCCGTGAAGGCGCCTCGCCGTATCCGCGTTCCATCTAACCCTGCCATCCAAACACCTGTTTGGCTAGAGTTAGTTTAGGGTTAGTTCAGGGTTAGAATCTAACTCTAACCTCTAACTGAGTTAGAGTATCCAAACAGGGCAGGGTTTGCCGATAGTCGGCTTCCTTAACTGCGGTCCCACTTGTAAGGCCAACTCCAACGCACGACCCCAAACGGACCTCCGTTTTGCACGAACTCCAACGATAATTTTGACTACTCCTGTAGTAAGTTGGATTAGTGCTGAGGGAGTCCTGGATTAGGGGGTGTCCGGATAGCAGGACTATACCTTCAGCCGGACTCCTGGACTATGAAGATACAAGATTGAAGACTTCGTCCCGTGTCCGGATGGGACTTTCCTTGGCGTAGAAGGCAAGCTTGGCGATGCGGATATTCGGATCTCGTACCATTGTAACCGACTTTGTGTAACCCTAACCCTCTCCAGTGTCTATATAAACCGGAGGGTTTTAGTCCGTAGGACAACTCCAACATACAACAATTATACCATAGGCTAGCTTCTAGGGTTTAGCCTCCTTGATCTCGTGGTAGATCTACTCTTGTACTACCCATATCATCAATATTAATCAAGCAGGACGTAGGGTTTTACCTCCATCAAGAGGGCCTGAACCTGTGTAAAACATTGTGTCCCTTGTCTCCTGTTACCATCCGCCTAGACGCACAGTTTGGGACCCCCTTCCCGAGATCCGCCGGTTTTGACACCGACATTGGTGCTTTCATTGAGAGTTCCTCTGTGCCGTCGCAATCAGGAAGGATGCCTCTTCCCGTATTTAAAGATGGCGCTGTTACTAAGGGAGCCTTGGCTGTCGGCCAAACTCTCCGGCTAGGTGGTTTTCTTATGACCGCCCGTTCGGCTGTTGCGCCGACGGTGACCTCTCGGGTCATCAAAAGCAATCTTCATGTTAGCTCGGAACTCGTCGAGCAGTTGGATCCAATGGAGCTCTCTTCCGTAAACGAGCTCTTTGATCGCATCGCCGCCCTGGGGGTCACTACGGATTACGACCAGGTTGGGCTTAAACCCGATCTAAGAGAGATTAATTCTCCCCAAGTCACCCATCATGTTGCCGTGATAGAGGCACAGTGCAGCGACCCCTCATCTATCTTAAGGACTAGCTACGTACGGATTCCCGATCCCTTCAAGCCGGATACCCGCGGAGGGGAGGATGTAACTCAAGACCTGAACTTAGAATCAGGCAATGGGCTAGATTCATTGGACAACATCCAAGAATCCAAACTTCAGAGTTCGGAAACTCCTTGGCCTCTGAGTCTCAGATTGGGTGAGGTTTCAGATTTAATTCCACCCACCCACCCGAACATAAGCGATCTATCCCATATCAGGCAAAAGCCCGAAGAAACAGTACATCATTACTGGGTGAGGTTCCTCCTGGTTATGAACAGGATAAAGGACTGCCGCGAGGAAGACACAATCTCAATCTTCTGTTATAATTGCACGGACAAGGGAATCCTCAACGCCACAGGTCGTCGTGATATTATACGCTTCGCTGACTTGGCATCCATAGTACAAAAGTACTGTGCGATGGAAAGCGCCTGGAAAACCGAAATAAAATTTTGGGACAATCCGGCCCTGAATAGAAACCTCGACCGAAATAAAAGGGTGCATCATCGTCAGACACCCGAGTTAAAAACCAAAAACCAAAACCCTCTACAGGGCATGGAACTGTACTGGAGGGATGGCTTAATGGACCCTGTAAAATTCATAGTACAGAGGACACCACACCAACTCACAGCCTTAGGGCATGTTGGATACTCCGGTAGGTGGCCAAAATGGGCGAAGATCTCCTAATTCCGAAGGCCGCAGAAAGCCACCTCAGAGACTCCAGTACAGTCTTAATAGTCCTCGAGACTTTCTCATCAAATAATATGCGAAAAAGAACACTCCGCAGCCTCGCCGAAGTCTATCAAGTAGCAACAATAAACCCATGGAGTGATATGGCTATTACTTTTAATGCCAGTGATGAACCTAAACTCCGAACAACTCGAGCAGCAGTCGCATTGGTCCTCAGTCCAATAGTGGACGGCTTTCGCCTCACCAAGGTACTCATGGACGGAGGCAGCGGATTGAACCTCCTTTATGAGGAAACCCTTCAAAAAATGGAAATAGACTGGAACCGCATCGAGCGAAGTAGCACAACCTTCAGAGGAATAATCCCCAGTCGGGAAGCGCGCTGTACAGGAAAATCACACTAGATGTGGTGTTCGGTACGCGGGATAATTATAGGTCCGAAGAGGTCACATTCCAGGTGGCCCCGTTTAGTAGCGGATACCACGCTTTGCTAGGGCGGGAAGCATTTACAATCTTCCAAGCAATACCCCATTGCGGGTACATGAAGCTCAAGATGCCCGGGCCGAACGGAATCATCACTCTCGCTAGTGATCCGGACATAGCACTCCGCGCCGAAAACAAAACAGCCGCATTAGCCCTCGATCGAGGCACTATCCGAAGCCCTAGCGGCTGAGGAACTGACTATGCTGCGCTCCACGGTAAACAGGGACGATGTGATACTCGACAAAAGATCCAAGTCCAACTCCTTTAAACCTGCGGACGAAATAGTCAAATTCCAGGTCCATCCAACGGACCCCAATAAAACAGCTTCCATCGGGGCACAATTAAACCCTGATGTAGACGCCGCACTGCCAGAATTCCTACGTGAAAATTGGGATAGGCCATGGGAGAGGAGCTAGCCAAGCTACTAGAGGCCAGATTCATCAGAGATATAAAACATCCGGACTGGCTAGCAAACCTGGTGATGGTACCAAAGAAGGACAAATCCTGGCGCCTATGCGTTGATTTCAAGGACCTTAACAAGGCTTGCCCAAAGGATCCCTTCCCCCTCCCCCGCATCGATCAAATTATTGACGCCACTTCAGGACACGATTCGTTGTGTTTCCTCGACACATACTCTGGCTACCATCAAATCAAGATGGCAGAGTCAGACCAAGCCGCAACGGCATTCATCACACCATACGGCCCATTCTGCTTCAACACAATGCCCTTCGGGCTCAAAAACGCCGGCACAACATATCAGCGCATGATTCAGACATGTCTGGCAAACCAGATCGGCAAAATAGTGGAGGCATACGTGGATGATGTGGTCGTAAAAACAAGACATGTCGAATCTCTAGTAGACGACTTGAGGCTTACATTTGATAACCTCCGAACATACGACATCAAGCTCAACCCGGAAAAATGCGTTTTCGGCGTTCCAGCCGGAAAGCTCTTGGGCTTCATCGTATCCGGTAGAGGAATTGAAGCAAATCCAGCCAAGATCCGAGCTTTGTCGCAATTGGATATCCCAAAGGACCTCAAACAAATATAAAAATTAACCGGATGCATGGCGGCTCTAAGCCGCTTCATCTCCCACTTGGGAGAAAAGGCACTACCCCTTTATCGCCTCCTTCGGCGCACCGAACACTTCGAGTGGACGGATGCCGCCACGGCCGGACTCAATGAAATAAAAGCCATATTGGCAACAAACCCAGTCCTGGCCACGCCAAATATCGGCGAACCAATGCTATTGTACATTGCTGCAACCCACCAGGTTGTCAGCGTAGTGCTCGTTGTCGAGCGAGAAACGGACGAACACAAATTCCCCCTTCAAAAGTCGGTCTATTACGTGTCCACTGTCCTCACTCCATGCAAATCACGGTACCCGCATTATCAAAAGATTGCATACGCGGTATTCATGGCATCCCAGAAGCTACGACACTACTTTCAAGAGTGTTCTATAACAGTAGCATCGGAAGTACCACTTAACGACATTATAAACAACCGCGATGCAACGGGCCGGATTGCAAAATGGGCCATCGAGCTCCTCCCGTTTGACATAACTTATAAGCCACGGCGAGCTATCAAGTCGCAAGTTTTGGCCGACTTCATCGCAGAATGGACGTAGGCCGAACTCCCTAAAGAGTACGGCACATATTCAAACTGGATCATGCATTTCGACGGCTCTAAAATGTTGGCTGGTCTGGGGGCTGGCATCGTTTTGACGTCCCCCACGGGAGATACAGTTCAATACGTACTCCAGATTATGTACACAGACTCCAACAATGCAGCCGAATATGAGGCCCTTTTACACGGTCTCCGGATGGCAGTATCCATGGGCATTCAACGCCTAGAGGTGCGAGGGGATTCGAACCTCGCAATATCCCAAATAAATGGAGACTTTGATGCCAAGGATCCAAAAATGGCAGCTTATCGCAACGCCATCCTAAAAATGTCAGCTCGGTTCGAAGGGCTCGAATTTCATCATATAGCCCGGGAGAACAATCAGGCGGCAGACGTCCTGGCACGCATCGGCGCAAAACGCGACGCAGTCCCCCCCCCCAACATCTTCTTGGAACGGCTGTTCAAGCCATCCGTAGTATGGGAAGGGGAATCCGGCAATAACATTCCATACTCAACCACACTGCCTGATGACGAACAATCTGACACAATCAGAGGCTCCGCCAATGAAGTCACACCTTCAGCCCATGTAATAATGGCCGTCATCGCCCCGTGGACAGAACCATTCCTAGCCTACCTTATTAGGCAGGAGCTCCCAGAGGACCAAAATGAGGCACGCTGCATAGTGCAGCGATCTAAGGCCTATAAAGTCCATGAGGGAGAACTTTATAAGAAAAGCACTACCGGAGTCCTTCAAAGGTGCATCTCCGAAGAGGAAGGGCGGAACTTGCTGGCTGAAATTCACGCTGGACTCGATGGTCATCACGCTGCAGCTCGGTCCCTTGTAACCAAGGCTTTCCTTACAGGCTTTTATTGGCCAACGGCCTGGGCAGACGCTCAGGACTTAGTCCAACGATGCGTCGGTTGCCAGCTTTTTGCAAACCAAAGCCATATGCCACCCACCGCCCTCGAAACTATCCCTATAACATGGCCCTTTGAGGTCTGGCGGCATGACATGGTGGGACCCCTTAAAGGTGGAACCCACAAGAAAAAATACTTACTGGTCATGGTGGATAAGTTCACCAAATGGATAGAAGTCAAGCCTGTTAAAACGGCCGAATCCGGACCGGTGATAGACTTCATATTTGGGGTCGTGCATCGTTACGGTGTCCCCCACAGCATCATCACTGATAACGGCACAAACTTTACGGCCGACGAGGTAAAACTCTGGTGCAAAAACATGGGCATCAAGCTCGATTATGCATCCGTCTATCACCCACAAACTAATGGCTAGGTCGAATGTGCAAATGGTCTTATTATGAGCGGCATCAAACCTAGACTAGTGCGGTCCCTCAAGGAATCCAACACGCACTGGGTAGAGGAGCTCGACTCCGTACTGTGGGGGCTGCGGACCACGCCGAATCGCACCACCGGATACACACCATTCTTCATCGTGTACGGCGCAGAGGCTGTTTTGCCTTGAGACATAATTCATGACTCACCTCGAGTGCGCATGTACGAAGAAAGAGAAGCCGAACTCGATCGGCAGGACAGTTTGGACACCTTGGAGGAAGAGCGCGACGTGGCAAAGGCCCGTTCCACATTCTATCAATAGCAGGCTCGAAGATATCAAAGCAGAGAAGTACGGGCCAAAAACTACAATGTTGGCGAACTAGTTCTACGCCTGTCGGACAAGAAAAAGGACAAACTGAAGCCCAAGTGGGAAGGTCCCTTCATAATCGACCAAGTCCTGACTGGTGGAGCGTACCGCCTGCGAGATGCATCGGATAACCGACTCGAGCCGAACCCATGGAGCGCAGCCCGTCTCCAAAGATTATATGCCTAGCGCCGGACTCTGTGTTCGTCTCCTTCCTCTGTCCATTTTTTACATTTTCTGTCTTATATTTCTCTCCCCCCCCTTTTCTCTCTTATAGCCCTTAAAGGCTCATCAAGTGACGCGCTACCCTCGCTCACTATACCTGGGGGCTTCTTTAAACAGAAGCTTATTCATACGGGCTTCACGCCCAACACATGTGTCAAACTTCCGCATGTACCTTTTCTTCACCATTATATGCATCGATATGACTTAAGTTTTGGCCAAGCTAGGTTGCCTGGCTCCTGTGCTTACCCCTACGTTCCCGATTGTTCATCTAGGTGGTAAAGGGAGCACCTCTACGATTGTTACTGCCGGGTCAGCCGGATGTGTACCTCAGACTGGCTGAAGCCGAAAGCTAGCGTTCTTAAGGGAATATTCGGTCGGTGAACTAAAGATGACTCTTTTTACTTATTTATCTGCCCCCAGATGCTTTTTCTGTGTTCGCAATCCGGACATGCACTTTAGGGCATGCCTCCTAGAGAAAGGAACCCCTAACGGAACTATTCTCTCTGGAAGATGTTTCTTACTAACCATGTAATATAACATAACTAGTTGGGCACTTGTCTGAAAGCACTAATGACTCCTACGCCTGGTCTCCATGCATACCCCGGTTCTTATATAACCGCTCGGGTATTCAGACACACTCCGGACCGTCAGGTCCCGAGGTCGAAGCGAAAGGGTCGGCAATGACAAACGATCTACAATCCGGCTAGAAGGCATTACACATATCAATTAAAATTACATAGTCATTATGACTAATCGTATTCCTCTTCAATACCATCCAACAGGCTGTCTAGTTTACAGTCCTGCTGGGAATACTTTGCGGCCAATTCTACTTGGTCGTATACTAAGCTTACAGGGATCTCCTTCCTATCGGGCCCTACAGGTCCGACCTCGGTCATGTGTTTTGGGTCAGCCTTTGTGTACCGCGTCTTCACCATGGCCCAGGCCTGCCTAGCGCCTTGACGGCAGGCCGATATCTTCCACAACAGGAAGCGCTGCCGCGCTCCCTTCAGCTTCTCTGCAAGCTTTCCAAGGCCCTCAGGCATGGGGAGGGATGGCCATAAGGCTTGGGCAACGCCTTGCATCGCCTGCCGAACTCGCTCGTGCAGTTGCGAGAGCTCGGGAAGAAGGTCACCCGTTGAACCGGGCATCTCCTCTGCAGGACGACCTGTTAGCATACCTACAGACATAACTCTGTTAATCGACTTCCTCGCCGAACTCCCTTTTCAGAGTTCGTTTAAGCACTTACTATATATGTTGCGTCGAAGCCATTGATTCTCCTTAGTGGAGTCCGACAGTTGGGCACGAACATCTTTCAGTTCAACGCCCAGCTTAGTGTTAGCATCCTGGAGATCATTCTTCTCCCGCCTCACCTTTCTCAGCACGCTCTCGCCAACCTTTAGCTTGCGTAGGAGTTGTTGCTTTTCTGGATCTAATCCGGCGCCATCTGCAATTTCATTTGTCAGATTTGCACACATGCCGCACTTCACACAATACCTATCTTTTTGAAGCATATATTACCAGAGGGGGTCTCCTCGGGCTCCCCTGTCACGGCCAGTGCGGCCTCAAGTTGGGCTTTGCACTCTTCTAGCTCCTGGGACAGTTGGGTATTCTTCTCTGAAAGAACCTGCATATTGCATGATCCTTAAATCAGTTATTCTAACTGTTTCAAGTCTCAGGAGCTACTGATATATATATATATATAACCATCAAATTTCTCACCCGTATGTCTTTCACATACTGCTCCGTGGCTCTGGCTAGACCATTTTGAGCGGCACGGAGGTACGTGTCTCCCGAATTGAAGGCATCCAATGCCTCTGGGGAGAAACAAGCGTCGCGAAGAACTGTCCGGCGACGCCTGTGGTTCATGGCACTCTCCACCTCAGAATTGGTGGCAGACATCATGTCCGCATCCTCTGTTGGAGGAGCGTCCGGTGCGCGCCTCGTGTTCGCCTCCAGACCAGGCTTTGGAGCCTGGCTGGTGGAGGCGCAATTGGAAGCCTCTCCGGATATAGTCCGGCGAGGTCTCTTTGTCCTAAAGAGAGCATACTGCTCCGTGGCTCTGGCTAGACCATTTTGAGCGGCACGGAGGTACGTGTCTCCCGAATTGAAGGCATCCAATGCCTCTGGGGAGAAACAAGCGTCGCGAAGAACTGTCCGGCGACGCCTGTGGTTCATGGCACTCTCCACCTCAGAATTGGTGGCAGACATCATGTCCGCATCCTCTGTTGGAGGAGCGTCCGGTGCGCGCCTCGTGTTCGCCTCCGGACCAGGCTTTGGAGCCTGGCTGGTGGAGGCGCAATTGGAAGCCTCTCCGGATATAGTCCGGCGAGGTCTCTTTGTCCTAAAGAGAGCACGAGTGTTAATATGCCTTGAAGGAATAACACCAGGGGATGAGATGGCGCGTTATACCTTTGCACCGGCGTCTCAGTCCGGACCGCACTTCTTTTCAGCCCCTGGGGCCTTGTGGCCCCTCGTTGGCTAGTCGCCGCAGGCCCGGCCTCCCGCCTCAAGGACCTCCTCTGCAAAATGCGGCTGTTATACGGTAATCGAAAACACGTGAGGACGGGCCCCTTTTCGAAGTGCTGGGATTTCGGTCTCACTTACCTGGGAGGCTGGGAGTAGCCCTGGGTAATCGGCCGTAATGGCCACCAAGGCGTTGTCCTTGCTCAATTGATGAAACACCCCATCAATTAGCTCCACAGATAAATCCGGATCCTCTTGGGAGGCCGGGTCGAGGGACCGTCCCGGATCCTCGGGCTGTGGAGGGGGCTGTTTAGTTCTTTAACAGCCTAGCGCAGCTCCTGTGTATAAGTCGTCAGACTATATATTTGACAATGGGAATACCAAACGTATGGACAACTAAAAGTGTCCACTTACCCAACTTGGAGGATTATACATTGTAAATCCACCCTGAGGGTTGACGCAGAGAAATTCCTCCTCTTCTCCCTTGTACAAAGCGGACAAGATCTTTATTAGAGCGGCAGCTCAGTCTGGCCCCTTACGGCCGTGACGTGTGGCGTCGTCCTCCCCATTGAAGTCCCACATAGGGTGGCCTCTATATTGAAGCGGCTACACCCCCCGCATAATGCATGCGGCCATGACTCCGATCATGGTTAGTCCGGAATGAGCTAATAACCTTATCCGGCCCATCAGGTAAAGGACGTCCTTGTCACTTTCCTTCTGAGGGCTCCGTGGACGCCAGCTTAGGCGCTTCTTCAGGGGAGCATTGTCGAACTCAGGGAGGCCGATCCGAACAGGATCCAGCAACGGGACGTCCTCTATATAAAATCATTCCGAAGGCCAATTCTCGGACGCCTTCTTTGGGGTTCCGGATAAATATCCGGTCCCGGCGATGCGCCACACTTCGGCTCCGCCCACTTGATATATTGACCCCTCCTGAGAACGGGGCACCGGGCAGAATAGCCTCTTCCACAGCGCGAAATGAGCCTCAACACCCAAAAACAGCTCGCAAAGGGCTACGAAGCCCGCGATATGCAATATGGAGGCACGCCTGAGGTTGTGCAGCTCGAGACCATAGAACTCTAGGAGCCCCCGGAGAAACGGATGAATTGGAAATCTGAGCCCTCTTATTAAATAAGGGACAAGGCATACCCGCTCTCCTTTGGAGGGATTGGGGGCGCTCTCCGCTTGCTCTCCGCCATTATAGGTGGCAAGTTCGGCTCGAACCGGGACCATATAGGCCAGGGGGAGAAATCCCTTGGTCTGGAGCGTTACCAGCTCGCTGTGCGGGATGGAGCATCTCTCCCAATCTCCAGGCTTAGGACTGGAAGGGCGAGAGGAGGAGTCGCGACGGCTGGCCATGGTGGAATAGACCTTTGTTGGATGTGCTCTGATGAATACTCGCGGAGGGGAGAAGGTGTGGTTTGGATCTAAATCCTCATCCCTTTAAATAGGCGGCTCACTTACGCAGCTAGGGGTGTGAGTGTAAAAATACACAGACTTTTTGTATTCGTTCGACAAGTGGAAGGCAGCCATTATTGGGCGTAGAAACCAAGGAGCACTACATTCACAAGAAACCGGACATTATTCAACAGGTACACGGAATTTGGAGAAGAACCCGCCTTGCAATGCCGAAGACAATTTGCGTGCCGGACTCGTCGTCATTGAAGCCTGGTTCGGGGGCTACTGAGTGAGTCCTGGATTAGGGGGTGTCCGGATAGCCGGACTATACCTTCAGCCGGACTCCTGGACTATGAAGATACAGATTTAAGACTTTGTCCCGTGTCCGGATGGGACTTTCCTTGGCGTAGAAGGCAAGCTTGGCGATGCGGATATTCGGATCTCCTACCATTGTAACCGACTTTGTGTAACCCTAACCCTCTCCGGTGTCTATATAAACCGGAGGGTTTTAGTCCGTAGGACAACTCCAACATACAACAATCATACCATAGGCTAGCTTCTGGGGTTTAGCCTCCTTGATCTCATGGTAGATCTACTCTTGTACTACCCACATCATCAATTTTAATCAAGCAGGACGTAGGGTTTGACCTCCATCAAGAGGGCCCGAACCTGGGTAAAACATTGTGTCCCTTGTCTCCTGTTACCATCCGCCTAGACGCACAGTTCGGGACCCCCTACCCGAGATCCGCCGGTTTTGACACCGACAAGTGCCTTCTTGATGCATTCATTGTTGATCTGCGGAGGCTCGATCTTGCGTGCTTCTTTCTTCTTTGAGTGTAAAGAAGTAGACGTTGCTTCCTCACATCTAGTCTCATGTCTTGTCTCTATTTTATACTAGCTAAAAGTGATAGAACATCTACTAAATTGCGCTCTATCAATATATGTGAGGGAGTCCCGGATTAGGGGGTGTTCGGATAGCCGGACAATACCATCAGCCGGACTCCTGGGCTATGAAGATACAAGATTGAAGACTTCGTCCCGTGTCCGGAAGGGACTTTCCTTGGCGTGGAAGCCAAGCTTGGCGATATGGATATGTAGATCTCCTACCATTGTAACCGACTCTATGTAACCCTAACCCTCTCCGGTGTCTATAGAAACCGGAGGGTTTTAGTCCGTAGAACAACTATCATACCATAGGCTAGCTTCTAGGGTTTAGCCTCCTTGATCTCATGGTAGATCTACTCTTGTACTACCCATATCTTCAATATTAATCAAGCAGGACGTAGGGTTTTACCTCCATCATGAGGGCCCGAACCTGGGTAAAACATCGTGTCCCCTGCCTCCTGTTACCATCCGCCTAGACGCACAGTTCGGGACCCCTACCCGAGATCCGCCGGTTTTTACACCGACATTGGTGATTACATTGAGAGTTCCTTTGTGTCGTCACTTTTAGGCCCGATGGCTCCTCCGATCATCAACAGCGACGCAGTCCAGGGTGAGACTTTTCTCCCCGAACAGAACTTCGTCTTCGGCGGCTTCGCACTGCGGGCCAATTCGCTTGGCCATCTGGAGCAGATCGAAAGCTATGCCCCTGGCCATCAGGTCAGATTTGGAAGCTTAAACTACACGGCTGACATCCGCGGGGACTTAATCTTCGACGGATTCGAGCCACTGCCAAGTGCACCGCACTGTCACGATGGGCATGATCTAGCTCTGTCGCCGAACAGTGCCCTGGAGGCCGCACCCGCATCGGCTTCGACCCTTAATTCAGAGCCAACTGCGCCAATCGAGGATGGGTGGTTGGACGCCGCCTCGGGGGCTGCGATCCCAACGGCGATTGAGCCGAATACCAGCTCCGCACTCCGCCAAGTTCGTGACTCCAAGGATCCGGACTCCTCTCCGGACTCCGAGCCCTCCGCGCCTCTGCTGATCGAATCCGATTGGGCGCCGATCATGGAGTTTACCGCCGCGGACATCTTTCAGCACTCGCCCTTCGGCGATATTCTGAAGTCACTAAAGTCTCTCCCTTTGTCAGGAGAGCCCTGGCCGGACTATGGTCAGCAAGGTTGGGATACGGACAATGAAGAAATTCAAAGCCCACCCACCACCCACTTGGTAGCCACCATCCATAATCTAAACGACGTGCTCGACTTCGACTCCGAAGACATCGACGGTATGGACGACGATGTAGGAGACGAACATGAACCAACCCTTATAGGGCGCTGGACAGCCACCTCATCTCATGATGTGTACATGATGGACACACCCAAAGGAAGCGACGACGAGGAACACAGGGATGCAACGAGGGATCGTTCTCTCGAAAAGCAATCAAAGCGGCGACGTAAACGCCGCTCCAAGCCCCGCCTCTACAGAGACAACAGCCATACAGACCCAACCATAGAGCAAGACGAGCCGACGGACGACGAACAGGGCAACTCGAATAAACAAACCGAACAACCTGTCCCCTGCGAGAACAGCATTCCAGACGACCTTACGCCGGACAAGCTAATGGAGCAGAAGAACCTCCACCGAAGGCTCGTTGCCACTGCGTGTAGCCTGAAAAAGCAGAAGGGGAAGCTCAAAACCGCGGAAGATGCACTCAAAATCAGATGGAGCAAAGTACTCAACACCGCAGACAAATACGGCGGCAGTCGCCACACCAAAAGCTATCTGAAGCGAAAGCTACTGCCGGAATTTGACGAGGAGGCCTTAGAGCCCCCGCAATCAAAAAATAAGAAAGCCACTCGGCCGGATAGACGACCCCGTGGCCAGCACAAAGCGGCAAGCGGCACCGCACACAAGTCGGCACGCGACCCACTCAAGGATCCGCATCAAAAAGACGGCCCAGTTAGATCTATCTATAGGCCAAGAAAGCAAGCTCTCATAAGCAATGCAACACAACCAATATCTAAACATCACGGCACACCCAAATACAGGGGTGCCGCACACCCCCTATGTTTCACCGATGAGGTTCTGGACCATGAATTTCCAGCGGGATTCAAGCCCGTAAACACAGAGGCGTATGACAGAACAACAGACCCTGGAGTCTGGATTGAGGATTGTATCCTCCACATACACATGGCAAGAGGAGATGATCTCCACGCCATAAAATACTTACCCCTCAAGCTTAAAGGGCCAACTCGGCATTGGCTCAAAAGCCTTCCCGAAAACACCATTGGAAGTTGGGGAGAACTCGAAGACGCTTTCCGGGCAAATTTTCAAGGGACCTATGTCCGCCCTCCGGATGCAGACGACCTAAGTCACATAACTCAACAGCCCGGAGAGTCAGCCAGGAAATTCTGGAACAGATTCCTTACTATAAAGAATCAGATAGTCGACTGTCCGGACGCCGAAGCCCTAGCAGCTTTTAGGCATAACGTTCGAGACGAATGGCTCGCCAGACACCTCGGCCAAGAAAAGCCAAGAACAATGGCCGCATTAACAAGCCTCATGACCCGCTTTTGCGCAGGAGAGGACAGCTGGTTGGCAAGGTGTAGCACCAGCGACCCAAGTACATCTGAAACTAGGGATGGAAACAGAAAACCACGACGCAACAAGGACCAGCGCCGGACTAAGGAAAGCAGTCCGAAGAGCACGGCAGTCAATGCCAGATTCAAAAGCTCTCGACAAAATCATAAAAAGGCGCCCCTCAAGGATAACGGGGACAAGCTATCCAACTTAAACAAAATCTTGGACAAGATATGTCAAATACACAGTACTCCCGGGAAGCCTGCAAACCACACCCACAGAGATTGTTGGGTTTTCAAGCAATCCGGCAACCTCAACGCCGAACACAGGGGGCTCGACACACCAAGTGAAGACGATGACGAACCCCAAAAGCAGAGCACCAGGGAACAAAATAATTTTCTAAAAGAAGTAAAAACAGTAAACTTACTTCACATAACAAAACAAGCGGCGCCCATAGAGGTATGCACCATACGGCCTATCCCAAAGGAGTCTCGCCACTGGTTGTTAAAACAGATCACCTTCAATCATCTGGATTACTCTAGAAGTATTCAGAACGCAGGCTGGACTGCCCTGGTACTAGATCCAACAATCGACGGACTCCACTTTACAAATGTCCTGATGGATGGCGGCAGTGGTCTAAACCTAATATATCAGGACACAATCCGTCGCATGGGGATAGACTTGGCAAAAATTCGCCATAGTGAAACCTCCTTTCAAGGGGTAACACCAGGCCCGGATGCCCATTGCATGGGTTCTCTCCGGCTAGAAGTTATGTTCGGCTCCCCCGACAACTTCCGTTGCGAAAGGCTAACCTTCCATATCGTCCCATTCTCAAACAGCTATCAAGCACTACTGGGACGCGAAGCTTTCGCCTGCTTTAACGCGATTCCGCATTATGCATCTCTTACGCTTAAAATGCCAGGTCCACGAGGCATCATCTCATTAAAGGGAAAGCATTGAGTGCGCCTCCCGCGCGGAATATTGTGCGGCTTCCTTAACGGCCCCACAACAAAAAAACGGCTTTACAAGCCAAAACATCTAAAACAGGTCGTCAAGACCACGGACACGGCTAGACGAGTTCGGCATAAAAATGCAATCGGTAAAGGCTTAATAGCCGTATACCCCTGTACTAGGGTCTCCGCGCATATAAAGAAAGAGATAATCAAGCTCAATTCTAACCATTTCAATTTATACTTTGTTTATTCAGCTTAACTTCTATTCGGCACAACCTTTCTTCAACTAAGTTCCTCTCTTTTACAGATGAACACCGTGTTGCGCCCGTCCAGGATACGGCACAACGGAGACACAGGCGCAGACGTGCAGCAGGGACCCGTTCCAAGGATTCTTTTCAGATTAAGACCCTGCGTAAACCTTTTTTACTGTCTCTTATTGATACACATCCCCTGGTTTTTTGGTATAACCAAGGAGGAGGCCGACGTCTTGGCATGTGGCCACGTCAGAAATTTGCGCGTACCTAGACACCAGGGGCTTACAATTAAGGGTGTTATCCCGCCCGCCTTTATAAAGACCGAATACCTTCGGGAGTGTTCGGCGTCGCGAGTTTGGCCTTATATGCATCAGCTCCGAATCATGTCTTTGGTCAAATGTTGGGTTGCCCGGCTCCTGTGTTTGGCTGCCTTACGTTCCGCTCTATCGGCTAAGGCGGCACTAGGAGAACTATTGCGATTGTGCCCCGGTTCGGCCGGGCGAGCACCTCAGTAGAGAAAGCTGAAAACTTACTGTCATGATATAGCGAGAGACTGGTCAACCACTCGATGACTCACCGGAATCTTTAGGATTCCTCCACATTAACGAAGGGCCGTTTCCCGGCCAGGCACATACGCGTCCCGAGTTTGGGCGAACGCAGGCGCCACCAGGGGCTATATAAGTAGCCTCACTGTCAAACTCCTATGGCTAACTGAAAGTGTTAAAGCATTATAGTCCGATTGCCTAGTTCGCTGCGCTATCACCTCCTTTGTAGGACCAAGATGTTGGATTAAGTGTGAAAACGCGCCTTCTGCGAACACCCCCACAATATTTGCGTGGGGGCGGAAGCCGACGACTGCCATCTTTCAGATTACATATAGATATATTCTAAACGGCCGCACAGGAGGTGTTACAATACTTGTAGGCGCAAGTATAAAAAGCTTCTACCATTTATCAAAAATTGTTTTACAATAACATATGCTATTTAACCATAACATCCTTCGAGCACTGCATCTCTATCACACGAGCGCCTTGAAGAACTTCCTGAAAATAGTGCTCGGCAGGTACTCGGCTTTCGTCCGAGTCTCGGGATGCAACAACGGTGGTCTCCATTTCCGCCCAGTATGTTTTGACACGGGCAAGAGCCATCCGTGCACCCTCTATGCATGCTGACCTCTTCATCGCATTAATATGCGGCACCGCACCAAGGAACTGGTGCACCAAGTTGAAATAACTTGTCGGCTCTGGCCTCCCCGGCCACAGATGGTTCATGACACACTTCATGGCGAGTCCGGACAACCTATTCAGCTCAGCCCATTCGGCCAGTCGATCAGCCACTGACAGCGGATGCTCCGGATTATGGAACGGCGACCAGAAGAGCTTTTCCACTTCGCGATCTTCTTGATCCCGAAAGTGTTCGGTCGCATCTGCAGCACTCGCTGCCAAATCCAGATAGGTGTCTGCCGTACTCCACATTCGGTCTAGCGGAGCATGTTTAGGATCACAAAACCTCCTTCGCAGCATAAAGGGCTTTCCAGCCGCGATCTCTCCGGCCTGACGCAACTCCTCCTTCACAGCTCTCATCGCAGAGCGAGCATCCTTGGCATCGGCAACGGGCTTCTCCAGGT
Source organism: Aegilops umbellulata (assembly GCA_032464435.1). Classification (NCBI taxonomy): domain Eukaryota; kingdom Viridiplantae; phylum Streptophyta; class Magnoliopsida; order Poales; family Poaceae; genus Aegilops; species Aegilops umbellulata. The sequence continues at coordinate 633,697,447 of CP136057.1, read as the reverse complement.
CCGTCGGTCCCGCCTGGTCTTCATTTTCAAGAAGCTTGCAACGGTCAGCAGTGCACTTCAGCTTCACGGCCATCTCGGCCATTTCCTTCTTGCTTCGGCAGTGAGCAGCCTGTTCGGCTTTCAGCTCTTCCATTTCCTTTACGGCAGCCACATCACTTTTCCTGGCTTGCTCCTTAGCTCGGGCAAGTTCTGCCCGAAGATTCTCCATGGCAGCAGCACCATCTGCATTACGCACACACATTGTAAGATAATGGCATAAAAAGCTCCTCTTACCATGTGCCACCGGAGGGATTACATACCTTGCGCCTCGTCAAGCCGCTTGTTAACAAGCACGATGTACGCATCTGCCACGTCAAGTTGCCGCTTTAGCTCGGCAAATTCATCAGTCCGGCGGGATGTCGGACACTTCGCCACCTACACACAAAGGCGACATTTTAGACCTGAGGTTATGATCCTCTGCGCGCCGTCACTTTTGACAACGCATAGAGTCTCAGGGGTTACTATCTACACAGGGTGCATCTTATTTATGCGCAACTGTCAAAAAGGGTGTGTTATTCTGCGTACCTCAAAACCCGTCAGTAAACTTCTGACGGCCTCGTGCAATCCGCTTTCCGCGGACGAAATCCTTTCAATCACCATGCCCATCAATGCACGGTGCTCCTCTGAGATAGATGCTCACCCTAGCAGATCCTTCAGCTCCTCTGACCGCGCACCGGACGGTGTCGGACTCGTCCTATGGCCTTTTTCGCAGGACGGACGCGGAGAGCCTTGGGGGGCCATATGGCTGCCTTCCGGCCCTGCCGGATTCGGAGAAACCCTCCACGACGATACCTTAGGGTCGCCCGCCTTGCTAGGTGGTTCGGCAAGGGGAGGCGTTCCGCTCTCCATCATCTCTGGAAGAAGATCCCCCGAAGACGAGCTCTGCTGAGAAGGGCTGAGGTACGAACTACAAGGTAAATTTTCGGTTACTCTTCTCAGATATAAAACAAGGATTCCTCTCAAAGAAAAAACCTCTCTCTACTTACGGCTCGGTGGAGGGCTGGCCCCCTTAAGGGCATAATTCGGCCAAGGTATCCCCCGGCACAGGACCCTCTGACGAGGATTTCTTCCCCCGTTTTGAGGCCATGGCCTCCGGGTCTTCAGAGGCGGTCCTCTTCTTCCCCTGAGGAGAGGAATTTTTGATTCCTTCCCTCTGAACAGCCTCCTTCGAGGAGTCCGTAGTTTCCTTGTCCCCTCCCTTGCTTTCCTCCAAAGGCACAATCTTCAACATCCTGACCAGCACGGGATCCGGCATGGTCTCGGGGAGGGGAGCCAGACACCTGATAAGCTCTGCTTTCGCTATCCACTCCTGTTTAAAGAACAGCTCTTTAGAGGCAAGTTTTATGACAAATATACGGAGAGCGAGTCCGGGCACAAGGCTACTTACTTGAGTATCCGGGCGATTACAGCTCAGACCTGCATCCTCGGTCAAGTCCGGACACGTTGCTTGTGATCCGAAGAACAATTTATACATCTCCCTGGGCGTTGCGCCCATGAAATGCTGGAGAGCTCATGGTCCCTCCAGATTAAACTCCCACAGGCGAAGGGGGCGGCGTTTGCTGGGCAGGGTTCGGCGAATCAGCATGACCTGTGTCACTTTAACCAGGCTGAGGTCTCCTTCTAAGAGATCCCTGATACGGCCCTGCAACAAGGGCACGTCCTTGGATGGCCTCCAGTCTAGTCCTTTATTGACCCATGACGCCAGCTGTGGTGGAGGACCCGAGCGAAAGGCAGGTGGCGCCACCCACTTGGTTCCCCTGGGAGCGGTGATATAAAACCACTCTCGTTGCCATAAGCCGAGCTCCTCTTGAAAAGAGCCCTCGGGCCATGGAGCATCAACATTCTTGCTTATAACAGCACCTCCGCACTCCGCGTGTCGTCCCTCGATCACCTTAGGTGCAACTTTGAAGGTCTTGAGCCATAATCCGAAGTGAGGAGTAACACGAAGGAAGGCTTCACACACGACAATGAATGAGGAAATGTGGAGGATGGACTCCGGAGCTAAGTCGTGAAATTCCAACCCATAATAAAACATGAGCCCCCTCATGAAGGGATCCGTCTGGAAGCCTAGCCCCCGACGGAAGTGAGACATGAACACCACGCTCTCGCCAGGCTTGGGAGTAGGAATGCCCTGCCCTTGAGCAGGCAGCCTATGTGAGATTTCGTTGGTCAAATACCTGGCCTCTCTCAGCTTCAGCACGTCCTCCTCCGTAACGGAGGAGGGCATCCATCGGCCTCGAAGGTCGGAACCGGACATTGTCGAACATCCGAAGCGCCTGAAATCTGGAGCCTTGGGTGTTGGAACTCGAGGCAAAGGGCGAACTCTTTTGAGATTGAAAAGAAGGAGCGAGGCCTTGGTCTCTTTATAAGAGGTTGAATACCAAGGGCCCTCCCCGTAACCGTTCGGGACTCGCCTTTAATCGAGAAAACATACCAACGACCACGATTGGGTTACCCACGCCCGTATTGATGAGAATCCCGTAAATAAAGGGGACATGATCTCTGCTTTGACATGACATGCCAAGGAAACCGCCTCGCAAAACGCGCTGAGGTGGGGGAGTAAAAACGATTCGAATAAAGGCTTGGCCGTGGTGTGATGTCACGCCACGGAATACGTCAGCAGATTAGATTTGTGTAAACATTATTCTCTCTATGGCAATATGTGGAAACTTATTTCGCAGAGCCGGACACTATCCTTTGTGTTCAAAATCTTCTATGAAGTACTTGGAGGAGGAACCCTCCTTGCAATGCCGAAGACAATCTGCGTGCCGGACTCGTCGTCATTGAAGCCTGGTTCAGGGGCTACTGAGGGAGTCCTGGATTAGGGGGTGTTCGGATAGCCGGACAATAACTTCAGCCGGACTCCTGGGCTATGAAGATACAAGATTGAAGACTTCGTCCCGTGTCCGGAAGGGACTTTCCTTAGCATGGAAGGCAAGCTTGGCGATACGGATATGTAGATCTCCTGCCATTGTAACAGACTCTATGTAACCCTAACCCTCTCTGGTGTCTATATAAACCGGAGGGTTTTAGTCCGTAGAACAACAATCATACCATAGGCTAGCTTCTAGGGTTTAGCCTCCTTCATCTCGTGGTAGATCTACTCTTGTACTACCCATATCATCAATATTAATCAAGCAGGACATAGGGTTTTACCTCCATCAAGAGGGCCCGAACCTGGGTAAAACATCGTGTCCCCTGCCTCCTGTTACCATCCGCCTAGACGCATAGTTCGGGACCCCCTACCCGAGATCCGCCGGTTTTGACACCGACAATATGGATGTACTCTTCTTCCCAATACAAAAACTTGCATCCATTCTACTCCCTCCGTTGCACAATACTACATGCCTTCTATTTGTCAAAATATGTATGTATCTAGACATGTCTTAGTACTATAGGTACATCCATTCTACTCCCTCCGTTGCACAATACATGCCTTCTATTTGTTAAAATATATATGTATGTAGACATGTCTTAGTATATAGGTACATCCATTTTTGGACAAATGGACGTCAAGTATTTTGGAACGGAGGGAGTACACAATAAAAATTTTAAGTTAGCACAACTAGTCTAATCCGAGAGCAGAACCGAATATTTGGTCGGGTTCTTCCTTCTTTTGCCGACACGTGAGACATCCAGCATCCAGGTCGTGTCATGAAAGAAAATAGAGTGGTAGTTGAAGCCACGAGATGTGCATCTTGGGTTAAACTATAAATAGAATCTTACTACTCTTGAGTAACTGCAAAAGCGGCCACCGAAGATCTTTATTGGATTTGTTTTTCATCACCAGCACATCGAGGTGAAAGATGTGCAGGTTCAGTGGGTACTCTTGCGTTTTCACTGACATGTGAGGGCGCATGTGAGCAAACAGACGATGGGCTCCGCGCGTCCGCTGGCTGGCTGAGAAGAGAGATAGAGGAGGGCTGAGCACGGACTGCAGGAAATTTGTTCTACGTACCTCGGTATAGGCTCAATATACTGGGGTGGCATGGGCCATAACTAGCATTCACGTCTAGCAGTACGGCACACGCCACCCACACGAGTCCCATCCGACACATATTTTCTTGGAGTCCGTGCTACAGCCATCTCTTCTCCCTCCTGTCCTCTTTTCTCAGCCATCGCGCGGTGGGCGTGGTGGGGGTTTGCCGATAGTCGGTTTTCTCAACTGCGGTCCCACTTGTAAGTGAAAATGCAACACCGCACGCATTCCCGCTTGAGCGGCGTGCCGGACCAACCGTGTGGGGGTGCGACGCGAACACTTCAGGATTTTCCTTTTGAACTCGTAACTTGTAAAATTTGGTTCTGCTCCATGGCGCGACCCATAGATAGAAAATAACGATTTTGCCTAGAGTAATGAGAAGTTTGCTTCGTGCGCCGTTCATGCATGGAGTACGTACGAAAATTATGAAGTTGATGTGAAAGGTAAGATAATTACTGTAGTATCATATACTACTACATGGATTTGACGAAAGGATAAAAATACATATGGATCCATCAACGTTCAACGACATCCTCACGCTCTAGTGTGTTAGGTCACCAACCGACGTGTGAGGAGCAGCGGCGTTGGCGGCGAGCTCAACGTGCTTCTGAACAGTGCCGTCCAAGGTTGCCCTGCGCTCCAAGTAGGCCAGTGTCCTATCGTCCTCCTCTTGCATGTACTAGTCCTTGTGGACGATTTGCGCATAGACGTGGGTGATTATGTCGATGGTGTCTTGTTGCGCCAGGCGCTGCGCGGCCAGCGCGACCTCAAGGTGGACATTCTCCGACGCGACGGCGGGCAATCGCAGGGCCACCAGTGCGTCGAAGAGGTTGTTACCATAGTGGCCGTTGAGGGTGCGGGCATCGCAGAGCCTGGGCGCATCGGCTGGAGGCTTATGTCAAAGTCGTCTGCAAGCTTCTTGACGACGGTGAACTTGTCGAGCAAACCGACGAGGACCTCGTCGAACAAGGAGACGAAGCTGTCGTCCAAGCGGCCACTCGCCCTGGCGGCCTCAAGCAATACTACCTGCCGGGCCGCAGGCCGGCGTCGTGGACCATCTGGCACAGCCGGCTGATGCTCGCACTCATCGCCTCCATGGGTCTAGCATAGCTTCTAGTCAACTGATCTTGCGATTCGAGTGATCACTCAGCCCTTGGTTAGCGTGCGTAGGTGCGTAAGATTTAGTACTACTCCTCGGCCCTCTACTGCACCTGCCTTTGGTTGTATGATAGGTGGGCCAGCCACCCCCTGGGGCCACGTGTCATTCACCTCCTGACCCGTCTCTCACACGCACCCTGCTAGTGTATATATAGTGGTTTTCTTTTTCTCTCCATATCAACCATTTTATGTTGCGTACGTGTCATTCAAGAGTGAAATGATGGTTGCTTCTTCCGACTAACTTACTGTGTGATTTGACTGCTCCTTAGTGGCCCCTACACGTACTCCCCCTACGTGTATGCAACAGTCACACGTACACATGGACGCAAAAACGCGCGCGACGCCCTAATGCATGCATGTACGAGCACACGACGGAACACACACGGTGACGCTCAAGTGCTCAACCTACACGTGCATGCACACACATACTCAGTCAGGGTGAGCTAGTGATCGTATGAACACCGGAAAAAAAATATTGAGCGCAATGAGCGTATTATGAAGTCCACTGACCGTATTTTTACAAATATACAGTGACAGACAGTGTATTTATCTCGTTTGAAATTAAGCCATGTTAACCGGAGAGGAGGCAGCATGGACTAGCATTACTTTGTTGTGTCCTGTCAACTTGCCGAACGAGGAGAAGGTTACAGGACGGGAGAAGCTTGCACGCGGTGGCTCGCAAGACAAGGAGAAACTTTTGACTAATGCAAGCTCTCCCTCGCTCAGGCGGTGGACGTGCAACAGTTAATTCGGTGTCAGATTGCCAGAAGCATACTACACTATACTACTAGGAACCGGATGGAGGAGCGTCTGCACTCTTATTATAATTTTAAAATTTGATAAAGCAATCTTCATCACATTTGGTTCTCTTCGAGGGTTCTCGCATGTGATAATGGAAGTTGATTGCATGGAACACTCGCCACAATTCCCGCTTAATTCTGGCTCATATCCTGTTACAAATAGTAGCGCTCTGTAATATTTCCTCTTTTTTTGTTATTCAGCATGTAAACAGGTCAGCAAACCTTGCGGCGCATCTTTGTGCGAACCGTGCTTGCTGCACTTTGAATGTGGCCGAGAGCTGGCTTGATGAAACACCTCGCTTCCTACTTCTTTTTTTGGCTTCCTAGTGACCAGTGTCTTGGCTGATCGTCCTAAGAATGCTTATATATGAATAAAGCTCTCTCATTTACCCGCAAAAAAGATTAAGCCATACTAACCGGAAAGGAGGGAGTATGGACTAGCACTACTTTTTGGTGTGTCCCGTCAACTAGCAGAACGAGGAGAAGCTCGCTTACACCTTTTGACTAATGCAACCTACCCTCGGTGGACATGCATCAGTCCATTCGGTGTCAAATTGTCAGAGGCATACACTGTAGTAACCAACATGCGGAGTACCATCATTGTTCGACTTCACGAAGGGGCGAAGAGCCAAGCGCAGTACTAGTACGCGTACTTGGTTTTGCACCTTCATACTCCCTCCGTCTAGGTGAGTAAGTCACCTTAGGAGTAGCAGCGCGACCTAGGTGGATTTAGATTGGGCGATGAGGAGCACCGGGATGAGCTAAACTTCCAATCGCAGCACCAGGACAAAGGAAAGCAAAATCAGCATTTAATCCCATGCCTTTTCAGCTCTCCATGCAGGCCCACGTACTCCCTAATCAAAGCATGCATGCAAAACCGTCTTCAATCTTTTCCCTAATCAACGCACAGCCGCAATGCATGCAGTAGTTTCCACGGGGAGGAGAATGAGGCAACGGAGGGAAACGAGGAGGAAAGAGAGCGCTCGTGAATGAGCCTAGGAGGGGATCGAGGAGAATTCAATGTTACACGCCTTATGGTTTTGGGAAAATCTGGATTTCGTAAGGTGACTTACTCACCTAGACGGAGGGAGTACTACTCCACCCTCCGTCACAGTTTACAGGGCGCGCTTCATTATGATGCATTTCTCTCAATGCATTTCCACCACCAGAGAGACTTTAGACGCGTTTGGTTTAATGCTCAATTAATTAGGGCGTGGTAACCGCAATCAAGTCCACAATTTTCTCTCCATGTACTGTACTACTACGGAGTGCATGCATGTGTGTACCCGGGGTGGAAGCACTGCATGCATGTGTGTACGCATTATTCCCTCTAGTAATAGATGCCGTGCTATAACTACCAATGCTATTTTTCAGGCCGATCGCTAGTCGCCTTGGTCCCACAGATTTTTTTTTCTTTTTTCTGAAGCGCGCTATATAAACAGTGACGGATGGAGTAGTATGAGTGGATTCAAAGAAGAGTGTATTGATGGTTGCTTCTTCAGAGCAACTTACAGTGGGAAAGGTGGGGCTTATGATTTGACTGCTCATTACTCACTATTAATGCGGCGCAACGACCGGGCTGAGTCTCCCATGCGGTTGTGCACTACCCCCTCGGTTCTTAAATATACTCCGGAGTATTTTTCTTTCTAAAATATGTTGAAATCTCTGTTAAGGCGAATAGAATATTTAGGAACGGAGGGAGTACACATAAGAAGCAAAATGAGTGAATCTACACTCTAAAATATGCCCGTTTGAAATTTCTAAAAAGACAAATATTTAAGAACGAAGGAGTATAATTTCGTGCATGGCACATGGACCCGGATGATGAAGAGGCTTCTGGCAATGCTATCAAGCTTCCATCATTTGTTTACATAATTGACGTACTATACAAATAATTTTCCAGCGACATGAAATTGTACAATGGTGTGAGCTTTCAGCGTTTGTTTCGCGTGTCTTGCCATCGATGCTCTTTCGGAAACAATAAAAAACTAACTTCCTTGCTAATGCATGTCAATTATTAGCAGATCGGAGCTAATAATTACATCACACCTGAAGACAAAGTTGTGAGAAGGTGTTAAATTAAAATTGATCCATGCTTTCATTGGCAGCAATGTCCCCCCAGCTCTGTCTAAATCAACAAGGCATGTTGGGAAAAAAGTAGTTGTTTGGAGCATGCAACATTCCGATCATTTTGTGCAGTTCCACTAAAATAGAGCTGAGCGTCCATGTTCCAAAGATATCAAGTGTGATTACGATAATAGAGGACTGCTGATGAAACAATAAACACACAAATAGAAGCGGTCACCTTTGCAGTCTCTCTTAAGACTAACTAGATGGAGAAGATTAGGCTCGGAGTTGGATGAGGAGGATAGAGCAAAACCAATCTCCCTTTGTGCAGTCGCACTGAAATGTAAAGACGTTGCCCGTGTGACATTTTAGTACAACTGCACAAAACACTCTTAAGAAAAAAGTGATTTGTGCAGTTCACCAAAAGGTCGATATAGCAACGAGGTGAAATGGATAGCTCTGTTTGCAAAAAAGAGGTAGAAAGGAAATAATTACTGGCCAATAACAGTTGATGACACATGCGACGACAAAAAAGAAGCATATTCCTTGTCCTAAGGGAAGATAACAACACGTCTGTGTTTGTCTAAAACGGTGTGAGGTGAGGATGAGAATGCAATATGGAAAGTACGCCGGACGAGCTACGTTTTGGGCAAAGAACTATGGAAGATCCACATGCAGCGGCGTGGGAAAACAGGCAGTGGAGCAAGGCCGGAGGGGATACCTGGAGGTCGTCGGGATGTAACTAGGTGAGCAGCGGCAGGCGAAATCTGTAAGCAGGTGGCGTAGGCCCTGCCGCGCCGGAGCTTGGTCAGAGAGAACGGTGTGTACCACAGATCGGGACGTGCTGCCTCGGTGTCATCGAACAGAGAAACGATGCACTTCCTTCCTTTCCCCCGGCGGACGGGATGCGGCCGAATCTGTGACCAACGGTGAGAGATAGAGAGGCCACCGCACTCCCTTTCCCCCGGCGGACGGGATGCGGCCGGATCAGTGACCAACGGTGAGAGAGAGAGGCCACCGCACTCCCTTTCCCCCGGCGGACGGGATGCGGCCGGATCAGTGACCAACGGTGAGAGAGAGAGAGAGAGAGAGAGAGAGAGAGGCCACCGGAGCCTTGTGTGAGATACTCTAAAGAGCGGACTACCTTTTCCTCCATAAAAATCATTTTATGTTCTGTGTACGTGCCATTGAGCGTTATAACTTTATTTAAAAATAACGCGGCAACGCGTCAAGTCGAACGTTGTTTCATGCACGCGTGGTACACGACCTCCCTCGGTAAACAACCGCTACAGGCATTCAAATTAGCACGTGGGCTGCCATTTCATAAAGAAATGAGCTCCACCGTGTACCCGCGCGGGTGTGGCTGGGCACGAAGCGTGAGTACGTGCACGGTGCACCTATTCTCTTCTTGTATACGTACACCACCTACGTGGGGTTGTGTGAGAGAGATACAAACCTAGAGAGATATAGTGTGTGGGTTCTTGAGAGTTTTTTTTTGGGGGGGTCAATCAAAAAATTTAACATATGCTATGTGTGTGAAATAGAGTCCTAGATATAACATATATATAGAGGGGGCGATCCACGAGAAGAGAGTGGAGGTATCATCGGCTTGAGGTGTCCATAGAATTGAAGAGAGGGATGATGTGTGTGTGTGTGTGTGCGCGCGCGATCGATAAAGAATGCCATCGAATTTGTGTGTGCCCACGTCAAAGATATAGAGTGGCTGGCCTACTGGAACATGAGATGGGACATGTGCAGTTTGTCTATGTGGCATGGATACCTACCTGCAGCGCTCGACTATCGGTGTGTGGTGGGGGAAGAGGGAAGCCCCATTAACTATAGAGGTACAATGGCTGGTATATGTGTGGAGGAGGAGAGAGGCCTTCCTCATGTATTAAGGAGATCGATCTGCCTCATGTATTAAGGGAGATTGATCGGCATCCATGCATATGTGCAGAAGATGAATAAGGTTGGGAGAGAGACAAAGCTAGAGTGTTGGAGGGGGTGGTAGTGGAGTTGCTTCTAACAAATGGTGGGATAGGCTTGCTAAACAAACGGAGGTCACGCCCGCAATATCAATAAGAGAGGAGATGGCTTCTTGTTGTCTGTGCACATGCGTGTGAGAGACGGGTCAGGAGGCATGCACGAATGATGAGGGGGGACGATGTGGCTGTAGTAAGAAGACGTAACTACATAGGAAGATCAATCACCCTTTGTAACAGAAAGGAGAGACATAACTTGTGAGGTACGTCGATCGATGGGGGGTAGTTAAAGTCGATCTAGGTATATGTTGGGAGATCGATCGGTATACATGCATGTGTGTGTTAGAAGCAAATGAGGCACGAGGAGAAGGATAGAGAGAGAGGGATGCATGTAGGAGGTGGTATGAGAGGCATACTATATCGAGGGGGAGGAGCGTGCGAGTACGAGGACGATGAAAAGAGTGGTGGGAGTGAGGCATGGACGGTGACAAGAGAAGAGGGGAAGCTTGTGTTTGTGCTAGGCACACCTGGCTAGAGAGGCATATCGATCGATGTATGCCGTAAAGAAGGAGCTGGGGGGCCTAAACACACCGTGGGTGAACGACCTAAAGTGAAAAGACGAATTTGCGCGATGGAGCTAGAGAATGCTGAGGGAGGGTGAGAGGGATGCGGGCGTGTGCATGCACAAGAGAAAGTTAGTGCTAGCTACAAAGATAAGAGGGTTGTGTGGGTGTAAAAGACGAATAGAGATCATATATACTTCATTATAAAAAGCAAATTCGGATATTTGAAGAATTTATCATAGTGTTTAAAACTGACGGATGTGTGAATATATATAACGGTGATAAACATGGTGTGGTTATGAACATGGTATACTACATTTAACCTATTTTATCTCTACTCTTATAAAAAACGGAGTTGTTGATGATGGTGTGCCTGCCATCCTGCATTATAGGCCGTCTGATTTATATCTGGCGGATAGTAAGGAAACTTTGATGCTTGAAGTTGGCAACAATCATGATTGTAGATTCTTATTGAAATAGAGAAACGAATTCAAATTTAGTTCGAATTGCAGCGGTAGTATAGACATTTGGAATGCACTAAAATGTTGGTATGAGTAGGTTACATGCATTATACAGCAAGCGAAAAAATTTAATCGGACATAACATGGATTCATACTCCCTCCTTCCATCTACATAGGGCGTAATGAGATTTTTAAGACCGCCTTTGACTATTGACAAGATTAATAGTACATGACATGCACAATGTGAAAATTATATCATTGAAAGAACTTTTCACAGACGAATTTGTGTAAGTTGCATGTCATATATCATTGCTCTAATATTTGACCAAAAGTTAGCATCGAAAAACGCATTAGGCCCTATATAGATGGAAGGAGGGAGTAGCTTTGAATAGCATTTGTATAGTAAAACGGGGCAAGACTCTCTCTTTGTGTGGTGTGAATAGTTTTATTTTTTTCGTTTTCTTTTTGGTTGAGGGAAGTGCGAATTGATTTGGTACGTACAAGTACAATATTACGACACGTTAGGCTTGTCCCTAAAATTCAACCCGCGTCTTGTTATATCGCGAAAATTCAGATATCGTGCTCCCAAAACTGGCGCCTTCACAAACCGCGCATTGCTATCCCGAAATTACAACGTGCGCGAAAACTCCCTCCAGCTGCCAAATACTGACACGCGAAATCCCCCTTCTAACCCCGAGCCGAAAGCGCCGCTAGTTCAAATCGGTGGGGCGTACTTTTGTAACACACCCTACATTTTGGACAAGCGCGTTCCTAAGTCATGCTTCACCCCCTCCCATCACCCCCTTTTCGCCATTCGAAATCCCAGGCCGCCATAACCTCTCCGCTCCAGCCGCGAAACCCCACCCTCCTCCGTCCGCCACGTCACCGCTGCCTAGCCGGAGCCTCTTCCCCGACGACGTCGTCCACCGCAACAGCTCCACGTCCCTCGTCCACCTCCCCGGATGAGGATCCGTCATCCATCTCGTCGTCCCTCCGGTTCAGCCGCCCCGTCCTCCACCTCCAAGGAGCTACTCCGACGATTGCCTCGTCTATCGCGGCTGCTCCATCCCCACAGCTCCGCCTTAACCTGCTCCACCGGAACCACCGCATCCTCACCGACTCCTCGGACGAAGTCGAGGCCTACTCGGCGCCACCAAAGAGGTTGTACACTTATCGCATCGCACCTTCTTCTTAACTCGACCTCCCGGCGCCGACGGTGCTCCATCCCGCACCCCCATGGAGCGGCTACCTTGAAGCCGACGCCGCGGGCGACATCTCCACGGCGGCTCTCCCCCAGTGCGAGGCCCCTTCGGTGGCGGCGTCCATACCAGCCGGATCTGCTGCTGCTGCTGCTTCGGCTCACGCTCGATCGCTCGCTCGCCCAGCTGCTGCTGCTGCTCTCCCCCTCGCTCGTGCTACTGCTCTGCTCCGATTAAGCCAAACTTCAGTCGACTGAATCGACTTTTGGGTCAGTCGATTTTCAAGGGTTGGGGGGCTCGCCGGAGTTAAGGAATAACCACCCGCAGCGGGGACGGGGGCTCGCCGGAGAGGTACCCCACTATCTATCTTAGGGTTCACGGTGGGGGGGCGGGGTCCTAGAGGGCTGGCCGGGGCGGCGAGGCGGCGCTGGGGCCGGCGGTCCGGCCGGTGGTGGCTGGCGGCTCAGGGGGGTGCAGGTTGAAGATGAACTGCAGGCCCTCCCTAAACTACATGTCAAGTGCCTCTCTGCTACCATTGCGTTCAGTTTTGACAGTAGCATTCAGATTCCACGGTAAATTTCAGTTTCGACAGTTAAGTTCAGAGTCAACAATTTTTACCTCATCTGTTGTAGTCAGGTGCTTTTTGGTGATGTTAATTTTACATCCATTTTACATCATCTATTGGAGATGCTATTAGAATCCCACTTGAGATTGACGATGTATGTCTTGTGCTGCTTCAGCCTTGACGTCTTACGGCTCACCGGAGCTGCTCCAACGACAGAACGATCCATCACAATAGAGCAGTGCCCTGGACGCCGTCTACAGATTCCTCAGATCTTCCTCCACACCTCCGATAGCCACCTCTACCTCAACTGCTTCAGCGACCAACCCAATGATGCTGAGGTCGACACGGCTACGGCAAAGAGGTTGTACACTTGTTGCATCACTTATTACTATACATTCACGTCGATCCATTAGGGCTATTTTGGTTCAACGGAAAAACATCGATCCACTGGTTGTTACCATCACTCTAAATTTCTGCATGCTCTCCTTACATAATCTCACCATATTTTTTTCGTATGCATGTCAGATATTGTACACAGTCATGCTGAACATGTAGAGAAAAAGAGAAGAGTTTTGCGCGGTAATACAATGTCATGCAGACATCGCTCCATGGTGGGTTCAATGGCAAACCCTCCCCACCCCTCTCCGGATTGTAATTCAGAGGAAGATATCTGTTCTGAGGCGGATTCGGACGCCGCTGACCACTCCTATTTACCCCCCAAGGTGTTTGCTCTACCTTGGCATGATGATGCTAGTCATATCATGCATATGTTGCCTTGTAGTGCCTACTTTTGACATCATATATGTCATATGCTTAGTTTAGACATGTTTTGTAATGCCACCTGTTTAGTTTCTATATCATATATGGGAATTATGCAGTCTCATGTCTTTTAGCCAGCCATAATATATGTGAAATGTGCAATGCCATCATGTTTAACCAGGCATCATATATTTGAATGATATCTTGCCCTTCCTTTTCTTCATTACATTTCCATTTGTCGACAATGTTTGTACATTAAACTACTCTTCCTGTGAATCAGCCATTTGGGTGGGAGATGGAAAAATCTGGAGTGAAAACAAGGCCTTCAGAGCAGACAATGCTACCTGTCGAAGCAGATCTATTGTTGGGTCCCGATGGCTCCTCAAACATGGATTCAGAGACAGATGATCAATCCTATTCCCCCACTGAGGTGTATGCTCTAACTTGGCATGGTTATACTGTTCATATCATGCATACAGTGTCTTGCATTGCATAGTTTAGACATCATATACACAATATTCAACACCATGTTCTTAGTTCAGACATCATATCGAATGCCCTCTGTTTAGCATATAAATCACATATGTGAATTAAATGATGCGATCCTGATTACTTAGATAACATGTAGGTGAATTATGTCATGCGATCATGTTTAGTTATTCATCATATCTTTGAATTATGTTATGCTATGCTATCCAGTTTAGATAGCCATCATATATGTGAAATTATGTCATGCTATCCATTTTAGTTAAACAATATACATGTCAACTATTTCATGCCCTCTTTTTTCCACACTATCTATTGCATTTGTCTCTCATACAATGTATGTACATTCAACTATGTTTCCTGTTTATCAGCCATTTGAATTGGAGCAGGTGATGTCAGTATCTAGCGGACTAAAAACACGGTCTTCAAATAAAACAGTGCTACCTCTTGGTGGAGATAGCACCCCGGTTGTACATGCACAAGAACCAGCCCTACCACACATAACCCAAACTCTCGCAGATTGTACCCCTACTACGATGGACAGAGAACCAGCTTCACCCAATCTAACCCCAACCCCAGCCGATAGTAACCCAGTTCCTGTTGACACAACACCATCTCCACCATAGAGCTCCCAAACAAGAGTAGTTAGTAAGGCAGCTCCAGTGCCCAAAGGGCCAGTACTATCATGGTGAACCCCAACTCCACCAGTTAGTACGCCTATTCCTGTGGAGGAATCACAACCAGCTAGTCGTAGTTTAGCATCTATCGCATTTGATGTTGTTAAATCATATGTGCGTATCTTCCCATCTTGGAAATATTATACTGAAGATGAAGGAAAATGCCAGTTGCAGGTGTTTGTCCAGGAGTTATGTGTAAGTAATGTTATTCATGGCAATTACTTTGCTTTGTCCCATACATCCTACCTCCATGATGGTTATAATACAGCAAATTTTCCCATTTTTCTCTATAGAGAAGGACCGATTTGGAAACTCAGGATGAGGTAACATGTGCTAATACCTCTGCTATCTTCAAGAATGCTTGGTGGCAGTATCGGAATTACCTGAAGAAAACGTACTTCACCGGCAAAGAAACTCATCAAATTCCCTTACGTTCTCTTGAGACACATTTACTAGACGATGACTGGGAACGCCTTGTTCTGTACTGGTCCCGAACCAAGAATGTGGTAAGGTCTATGAGCTCATTTTCTATTTTTAAATTTTATATTCTTGCGTCTTACTGTACTCTGTTCATGTAGAACAAGTGCCTAAGCCTGAAGAACAATTGTTCTAATTTAAGATTCCATTGCTACCATAGGACATAGATATATGTTTGTTTGATGCTTTTATTATGTACTAGTACTTGGCAATAGAAGACTTGGTAGTTTAATCCTGTCCACTTTACTAATGAACTAGTTCACCGAAATGAGTTTCATATACTAGTACATGCTAAACTTGTTATGTGTCTGCTTGTTTCTTCTTTTAGAATGCTGACAGAATATTGGGGAAAGTGCCTTATTAAGCAACGGTAAAGGAAGTAATGCAGATAAGGTTCAGGATAGTGACACATCCTGTCTTGGTTTAGTGTTGGAGTTACTGGCCACTACCGCTTGCACAAGCTATTCAAACTCACTGTCTGAATCAGTTCGGTTTGTTGAGTCTCAACTATAAGCTGAAAGACATCGATCAGCTGTGCTGCAACAAGAAGCGGAAGGACTGCGGAAGTCCCTGGAGCATTCAGATGCATACTTTCTGGTGCAACAGCAAGCGTTGGAGGATTTTAGCGTCAAACAGGACAAAGCTAATCAGCTTGCAAAGCTTATTGCCAGCATGGTGGATACCCAGGATAACGTTTCTTGAGCTCTTCTGAAGTTGTTTCAGTTATGCTCTTGTTTTGCTGCCGCGTTTATTTGCACTGGTGGCC
Source organism: Aegilops umbellulata (assembly GCA_032464435.1). Classification (NCBI taxonomy): domain Eukaryota; kingdom Viridiplantae; phylum Streptophyta; class Magnoliopsida; order Poales; family Poaceae; genus Aegilops; species Aegilops umbellulata. The sequence goes on along the minus strand of CP136057.1, from coordinate 633,681,469 downwards.
AATTTTGACGGCCAGTGTATATGATATGCTGCTTTGTTCCCTATATTTGCACTGGTGGCGAACTTTGATGGCCAGTGGATGTAATATGTGTAATAGCCGTGATAGCCTAGCGTTAGTTGCTTGCTTATTTATTTCCTTGTTGTCTTGTTTATTTGTTTGCTTCTAATCATTGCAGTTATTTTTCCGCGGTTAACTAGTGGCTGCAATAACCTATTTTTTTTAAAACTAGGCCACAATAACCATGGGCTAATATTTACTGTAGTGACACTGGGCCTCCTACGGGTAGTAGAAACAGTGGGCCTTCTACGGGCCGTAGAAACAGTAGGCCTTCTACGGGTCGTAGAAACAATGGGCCTTCTATGGGCTGTATCATCAATGGGCCATATAATCGATTGGCCAAACATGGGCCAATAACAGGCCGCATTATGGTCGTAAACGGGCTAGAGTTGGAATCGTCCGTTCATGCGCCGACCGTAATGGGCCATCGTTAATAGGCCGTATTTGATGACGCTATGAAAACGGCCCAATGTATTAACGAACCACAAACGGGCCGACTGTAACCACGGGCTGAATTTGGCCCACAAGCAAAAAATGACAGTAATGGGCCGTAAGTAAACGAATGTTGGAAATGAGCCCAAGAATAAATGGGGTCTGAGAAGGCCGAAAGATAACATGGGATGGAAACGGCCCAACGGAATAACAGGCCGTTAATTGGTATAAAGTGATACACTGTTCATTACGGGCCAGTTTCACCATGGGCCGTTAATGGGTGTAAAGTGATACACTGTTCATTACGGGCCAGTTTCACCACGGGCCGTTAATAGGCCAAGAGTTACATAGGGCCTCGTATGGGCCGAAAGACGTCATGGGCCATACATGGGCCAGAAGTGAAAACGGGCTGGAGTCATATTGAATGGCCCAGATGACACTACTGGGCCTAACTCGGATAAGGCGTAACGGGCCTTGGGTTAGCAGGCTGTAAATGGGCTACATGCGAATAGGCAGTTAACAGGCTTTCCATGGGCCGGCCCGCCAGCTTTTGACCAAGTCAAACGGGCCGGCCTTTTCATAGGAATGGGCCTCTGTTGGGCCGTGCCACCTATAGACGTATCATAGGCGCCTATCTAACCCACTGACGAGCTGACACGTGTTTCGTCCGGCCAATAACAATTTTACAAGTGGAAATTTCCCATTGGTCGGGGCTGTTAACGGGTTATCGGATCCAAAACCCGACCCGATAGCTTAACGGCGTTCCGTTACGGTGGATGCCACGTGTCGGTCACCCTTGACAAAAGCACTTCTGTGACGCGCGATTTATCGTCATGGAAGTGGACACTTCTGTGATGATAATTTTGGTAATGTCATGGAACACTTCTACGACAGCACAGGTATGACTATCTTGATTCTGTCATAAATTTGTCATGGATGTACATGCATGACAAAAAAAAGCGACCTACTGTGACAAACACGTATCATCACGGAAGTGTATTTTTTTTGTAGTGAGGGAGTGTGCGATGATGATCATATCAATCATAGAACCACTTCCAACACACATCGTCACTTCACCCTTAACTAGTCTCTGTTCATTCTGTAACTCCTGTTTCTAGTTACTAATTTTTAGCAACCGAACAAGTATCAAATACCCAGGGGCTACTATAAACACTAGTAAGGTACACATCAATAACATGTATATCAAATATAGCTTGTTCACTTTGCCATCCTTCTTATTTGCCAAATACTTGGGGTGGTTCCGCTTCTAGTGACCAGTCCCTTTGCAGCAGAAGCACTTAGTCTCAGGCTTAGTTCCATACTTGGGCTTCTTCACTTGAGCAGTAACTTGCTTGCCGTTCTTCTTGAAGTTCCCCTTCTTCCCTTTGTCCTTTCTCTTGAAACTAGTGGTCATGTCAACCATCAACACTTGATGTTTTTCTTGATTTCTACCTTCGCCGATTTTAGCATCGCGAATAGCTTGGGAATTGTTTTCATCATCCCTTGCATATTATAGTTCATCACGAAGTTCTACTAACTTGGTGATGGTGACTAGAGAATTCTGTCAATCACTATTTTATCTGGAAGATTTAACTCCCACTTGATTCAAGCGATTGTAGTACCCAGACAATCTGAGCACATGCTCACTGCTTGAGCTATTCTCCTCCATATTTTAGCTATAGAACTTGTTGGAGACTTCATATCTCTCAACTCGGGTATTTGCTTGAAATATTAACTTCAACTCCTGGAACATCTCATATGGTTCATGACGTTCAAAACGTCTTTGAAGTCCCGATTCTAAGTCGTTAAGCATGGTGCACTAAACTATCAAGTAGTCATCATATTGAGCTAGCCAAACGTTCATAACGTCTGCATCTGCTCCTGCAATAGGTCTGTCACCTAGCGGTGCATCAAGGACATAATTCTTCTGTGCAGCAATGAGGTTAATCCTTAGATCATGGACCAAGTCCGCATCATTGCTACTAACATCTTTCAACTTAGTTTTCTCTAGGAACATATCAAAATAAAATAGGGGAGCAAAACGCGAGCTAATGATCTACAACATAGATATGCTAATACTACCAGGACTAAGTTCATGATAAATTAAAGTTCAATTAATCATAATACTTAAGAATTCCCACTTAGATAGACATCCCTCTAATCCTCTAAGTGATCACGTGATCCATATCAACTAAACCATAACCGATCATCACGTGAAATGGAGTAGCTTTCAATGGTGAACATCTTTATGTTGATCATATCTACTATATGATTCACGCTCGACCTTTCGGTCTCAGTATTCCGAGGCCATATCTGTTATATGCTAGGCTCATCAAGTTTAACCTGAGTATTCCGCGTGTGCAACTGTTTTGCACCCGTTGTATTTGAACGTAGAGCCTATCACACCCGATCATCACGTGGTGTCTCAGCACGAAGAACTTTTGCAATGGTGCATACTCAGGGAGAACACTTTTATCTTGAAATTTAATGAGAGATCATCTTATAATGCTACCGTCAATCAAAGCAAAATCAGATGCACAAAAGATAAACATCACATGCAACCAAAATATGTGACATGATATGGCCATCATCATCTTGTGCCTTTGATCTCCATCTCCAAAGCATCGTCATGATTTCCATCATCATTGGCATGACACCATGATCTCCATCATCTTGATCTATATCAATGTGTCGTCACATGATCGTCTCGCCAACTATTGCTCTTGCAACTATTGTTATCGCATAGCGATAAAGTAAAGCAATTATTTGGAGCTTGCATCTTATGCAATAAAGAGACAACCATAAGGCTTCTGCCAGTTGCCAATAACTTCAAAAAAACATTGTCATCTTATACAACAACTTATATCTCATCACATCTTGACCATATCACATCACAACATGCCCTGCAAAAACAAGTTAGACGTCCTCTACTTTGTTGTTGCAAGTTTTACGTGGCTGCTACGGCTGAGCAAGAACCGTTCTTACCCACGCATCAAAACCACAATGATAGTTCGTCAAGTTAGTGCTGTTTTAACCTTCTCAAGGACCGGGCGTAGCCACACTCGGTTCAACTGAAGTTGGAGAAACTGACACCCGCTAGTCACCTGTGTGCAAAGCACGGCGGTAAAACCAGTCTCGCGTAAGCGTACGCGTAATGTCGGTCCGGGCCGCTTCATCCAACAATACCACCGAACCAAAGTATGACATGCTGGTAAGCAGTATGACTTATATCGCCCACAACTCACTTGTGTTCTACTCGTGCATATGACATCTACGCATAAAACCAGGCTCGGATGCCACTGTTGGGGAACGTAGTAATTTCAAAAAAAAATCCTACGCACACGCAAGATCATGGTGATGCATAGCAACTAGAGGGGAGAGTGTTGTCCACGTACCCTCGTACACCGAAAGCGGAAGCGTTAGCACAACGCGGTTGATGTAGTCGTACGTCTTCACGATCCGACCGATCAAGTACCGAACGCACGGCACCTCCGAGTTCAGCACACGTTCAGCCCGATGACGCCCCTCGAACTCTGATCCAGCCGAGTGTTGAGGGAGAGTTTCGTCAGCATGATGGCGTGGTGACGATGATGATGTTCTACCGACGCAGGGCTTCGCCTAAGCACCGCTACGATATTATCGAGGTGGACTATGGTGGAGGGGGGCACCGCACACGGCTACGAGATCCAAGGGATCAATTGTTGTGTTTCCAAGGGGTGCCCCCCTCCCCGTATATAAAGGAGTGGAGGAGGGGGAGGTCCGGCCCTCTCTATGGCGCGCCCTAGGAGGAGTCCTACTCCCACCGGGAGTAGGATTCCCCCCTTCCAAGTAGTAGGAGTAGGAGTCAAGGAAAGGGGAGAGAGAAGAGAAGGAAGGAGGGGGTGCAGCCCGTCCCCCTAGTCCAATTTGGACTAGGCCTTGGGGGCGCCCAGCCTCTCCTCACTCTTTCCCCTAAAGCCCAATAAGGCCCATATACTCCCCGGCGAATTCCCGTAACTCTCCGGTACTCCGAAAATACACGAATCACTCGGAACCTTTCTGATGTCTGAATATAGTCGTCCAATATATCAATCTTTACGTCTTGACCATTTCGAGACTCCTCGTCATGTCCCAGATCTCATCCGGGCCTCTGAACTACCTTCGGTACATCAATACACATAAACTCATAATATAACCGTCATCGAACTTTAAGCGTGCGGACCCTACGGGTTCAAGAACAATGTAGGCATGACTGAGACACGTCTCCGGTCAATAACCAATAGCGGAACCTGGATGCTCATATTGGCTCCCACATATTCTACGAAGATCTTTATCGGTCAAACCGGATAACAACATACGTTGTTCCCTTTGTCATCGGTATGTTACTTGCCCGAGATTCGATCGTCGGTATCTCAATACCTAGTTCAATCTCATTACCGGCAGGTCTCTTTACTCGTTCCGTAATACATCATCCCGCAACTAACTCATTAGTTACAATCCTTGCAAGGCTTATAGTGATGTGCATTACTGAGTGGGCCCAGAGATACCTCTCCGACAATCGGAGTGACAAATCCAAATCTCGAAATACGCCAACCCAGCAAGTACCTTCGGAGACACCTGTAGAGCACCTTTATAATCACCCAGTTACGTTGTGACGTTTGGTGCACACAAAGTGTTCCTTCGGTAAACGGGAGTTGCATAATCTCATAGTCATAGGAACATGTATAAGTCATGAAGAAAGCAATAGCAGAATACTAAATGATCAAGTGCTAAGCTAACGGAATGGGTCAGGTCAATCACATCATTCTCCTAATGATGTGATCCCGTTAATCAAATGACGACTCATGTCTATGGCTAGGAAACTTAACCATCTTTGATTCAACGAGCTAGTCAAGTAGAGGCATACTAGTGACACTCTTTTTGTCTATGTATTCACACATGTATCAAGTTTCCGATTAATACAATTCTAGCATGAATAATAAACATTTATCATGAAATAAGGAAATAAATAATAACTTTATTATTGCCTCTAGGGCATATTTCCTTCAATCATCGCATTACCTGTACATGCAACTGTTGTTGTAGTAATCTGTGAGCCACGAGGACTCGGCAATCCCATTACCATGAGTATCAGGACTAGCAAAGCTTAATGGATATGGAATGGATAAGTGATGAGGTTGCAGCAGCACTAAGCATTTGCATGGTGGCTAACTTACGAGTAGAAGAGTAAGTAGAGAAATTACGCATAACGGTCGCAAATTAGAATGATCAAGAAGTGATCCTGAACTACTTACGAGTCAAACATAACCCCACCATGTTCTCTTCTCAAATTCACTCGAAAAGAGACGGTCACGGTTACGTACGTGGTTGGTGTATTTTATTTCGGATCTGGTGTCAAGTTCTCTACAACCGGATATTATTAATTTTCCATCTGTCACATAACCGCAGGCACGACTTTCGATAAGATTTAACCTTGTAGGTGTGTCCCAACTTATTCCATCACAAACTCTCATGATCCGCGAAGGTAAAACCTCCATCTAGGGATAACCCGAGTGTTCTCGGAATCCCAATGCACAAGTTCTTCGAGGAAAGGAAAACTATCGGAAGGAGATCTCCTGGTGAGTTAGATCCGTGTCCAGAGCCGCACTCTCTCTATCTACGGACTCATCCGTCTATTCTAAGTGGACGATAGCCAAATACCTCGAGTTTCCCCGAGGCGGCAACGCCGACTGCTAGGTAGGTGGACCAACACTCATGTCGAGGACTGGCCCGGGTTGTTGATTAAGAATCCTCAGGTACTGTTAAGTCCCTATGCAAGTTTTAGTTGTTATTAGGCAAATGGTAAAACCAATGTTGGATCTCCTCAGGAAAGCTTTACTTTAGGCAAAGAATAAGGGGGGGGCCACAAACCCCGACCGTGTTAGGAATGCAAAATCAAGGAACATAACACTGGTATGAAGAAAACTAAGGTGGCAAGACTGGAACAAAAGATCAAGCAAAAGGCCAAGCCTTCCACCCTTTACCAAGTATATAGATGCATTAATTAAATAAGAGATATTGTGATATCCCATGATATCCATGTCCCAACATGGAACAACCTGCAATTGCACCTGCAACTAGCAACACTATAAGAGGGGCTGAGCAAAGCGGTACCATAGCCAAACAACGGTTTGCTGGGATAGTGGAAAAGGTTAGAGGCTTAACATGGCAATTTAGGAGGCTTCATAAACAAGTGGTAGGTAGCGCGACATAGTGATAGCATTGGGACAACTAGCAAGCAAAGATAGTAGTGATATCCAAGGTAACGGTCATCTTGCATAAAATCCCGCTCGGAAGAAGATCGAATCCATGAAGTAGACGAACGTGTATAGTCGAATGAATCCTCACAATCGCAACGATACCGGAACTATCGAGAAGAAGCACATCCGGAAAGAAGCAAACAACATGGTGAACCAACAAGCATAAACATGGCATGATGCACAAGCAAGTATGATGCATGTCCGGTTTAATGAAGCATGGCATGACAAAGTGCAATAAACGATGCTACAAATTAAGTGGATCTCAATATGCAACGAGTTGAATATTGATGGAACACCACATTCGAATTATTTAGTTCGCTCTCGTTTATGCACCCAATAATATTAAATGTTGTTAAACATGGCAAGAGGTGAAGCATAATAAAACTACCTATATAGGCAAGTTTAAATGAGGCCGGAACAACAAACAACAATTCCGGAAAATCCCCATGTGCATATTTTGGATTTGGTACTGTTCTGCCCTAAACCATATTTTATTGTTGTTAAACATGCAAATAAAGTGAACCATGTTAATCTATACATTTTCCACCCCATTTAAATATAAAGTTTATTTAATTTGGAGCTACGGTTATTAAGTTATGAAATAAACCATTTAGCATGCCATTAATGTAAAATAATGCAAACAACAATTTAAACATTTTAACAGGGATGAAAAATGGATATTATGAAAGTAGATGAAATTCTAATCATTTTACATGTATAAAACATTTTAATCCGATGCACGGTTGTGGAGTTATTATATGCATGATGTTTGAGGGGGTTTTTTGCAAATATGTTGTTTCTGGATAAAATAGCTAAATTCGTTCCACGAAAAAAACATGAATCAGGCCGAATCTGGTTGGGACAACAGTGTACATGAGAGGGGCTGGAGGGGCTTCTCACCCATGGGCTTCGGCCCGGGTCGATGGAGTACTGGCTGGCTGGACCGATGGGGATCGACGCTGGTTGGATTGGGTGGTGGCTCAAACAAAGGGGAAGGTGGTTGGCTGTGGGTTTGGATCGGGGAAGATCCCAAGGAGGAGGTGGCTGGCACTCAGTGGCTAGCTAGGCGAGGGGATCCCAATGTGGGAGGTGGAGTGGCGGCGGCGACGGGGAGGATGGGACAGCTCCCCTAGAATTTAGGGTTGGCCAAGTAGGTGGTATATATATATATATAGGTTTAGACCCTTTGATTTAGATCGGATGGTGAATAAATAGGCTAGGGAATTCCAATGGAAAAACCGAAGATATCTTAGGGATGTTTGGGGATGATCCGAATCCAACGGTGATGACTGAGCGGGTCGGGTTCGGGTAAGTTTTGGATGCGCACGCAAGGGGTCTGAGAGAGGTCGACAAAAACAAAGAGGCCTGATAAAAGGTCAACGGAGACAAAGGGAGAAGCGGCAACCATGAACGACTACGAGTTTTATGAAAACATGCGGATGCAAGTTTTTAATAAATGACGACAACAAAGTGTTGATGCAATGTGAATGGTGCGGTGATGAATGCAACAAATAGATAGTTAACACAGCTGACACGCAAAACATGGAAGGCATCTGGAGCGTCGGTGTTGGGTCGTTACACATGCACCCATCACTAACAACTTTGTTGAGCCAGAACAGAGCATTGATAACTTGGGAACAAAAACTCACAAACAAGAGGGACCGACCTTGTGTGGGGCATCATCGTGGTCGGGTTGGACTTGTGTCGAGGTTGAGGTTGGACTCGAGGATGTCCTCTTCAGCTTGGGGCATGTCCTGGTCGTCAATGTCGTCCATGGAATTGGAGGGTGCCTACTGCAACAAATACAAAAATGATCACCTTATCAAATTGATGTTCGACATTAAATCACAAGCACATCACGATTGTCATATAAAGCAGCATCAATCACTCATGTGAAACAAAGAGACATGTAAGAGCTAGTGTTCTTGAGCTAGTATAGTAATCAATGAAGCTAGTACAAATAACAAATGATTGCCACTTAAAAGGTTTCCATCCACTCATCAAATTGACAGATTTCTGCCGATTTTAGAAACCGGGTCAAATTTTAACTAGAACTGCATCATAGTTTGCTCATGACTTCTTCCAAAAAATCATTTTTAGGTACAGAAGTAGCTATTCCATTAGAGATCCAACAAAAGTTTTGCAAGATTCCATCCCTAGCTACGAACGGTCATGCCCACCATTTTTAATGCATTTTGAAATCGGCATAAGAAATAAAAAAAGAAAAGGAAAACCTTCACATTGTATCATTATATGTGACCTATTTTCCAAAAAAATAACAAACTTGAAACACGGCAATTATTTTTAAAAAGTGTTCTCAGAAATAAGTTATCATGTATGAAGATTCATGGCTTTCAAGCCCCAATGGCCAATCTTATGTACATATTCACGGAATAGTTTGTTAAAATGATATCATATTGTGTACAAGTGTGCGTCTTGGAATGGCAAACAATATTGATGAAGAGGGTTTTCATTTTCTACACAAAAAATTAATTTTCCATTTTCAGAGTACCAAAAATAGTTTTTTGTGAAGAATCTACAAAATATTTGTTGCAAAATTGGACGACATCATTTAAAAAATATTATACCATATTTTATGAACAAATAACAAATGGTTGCCACTCAAAAGTTTTCCATCCGCTCCTCGTCAAATTGCCAGATTTCTGCCAATCCAGCAGGAACCACATCAAATTTGAACTAGAGCTGCATCATAGTTTGTGATTTTTCCCAAAAATCATTTTTAGGTACACAAGTAGCTATTTCATCAGAGGCACAACAAATTGTTTGCAAGATTCCACCCCTAGTTATGAACGGTCATGCCCGCTATTTTCAATGCATTTTGAACACAATTTGAGGCAAAAATAATCTTAATTTGTTCAAATTTGAAAACATAGTATACCAAAAAAATCATTTCCAGATTTTGATAAAAAAACATATAAAGTTTGTCAAAATCAATGAAAGTATGAATTAGTTGTGGTTTTTACAAAGTATAAATACCTATTTGCAAAAGTACTTAAGGTCACATTGTTAACATATTCAAAATCTAAAATAAACTGGATATTCATAATCTATGAAAAATTCTACCCCAAATTGACATATAATTTGTATATGTTTAAGTTTAGCTAACTCTCATTCAACTCTTTTAAAACAGAAAATAAATAAAATATATATACACACCGCCGGCCGCCGTTAGGTCCATTGTCATAACTTTAACTACGCCATCCCTCCGTTATCTAATAGGTTGTATGCCGATGACCGCATATATGCCGATAGTCACCGTCGGCGCAGATCAAAGAATTACCTATGTCTAATCTTTGTTGACCCCGTCGGTTTCTCTAGGTTATTTGCCGATGACATATATTTGCCAATGGGCGCCGTCGGCAAAGCTCTAGCTTTGCCGACATCCCTGATTTGCCGACGGTTTCCGCCTGGCCGTTGGCTTAGATTGTGACTCTTCTTTTTGCTTTTTTTAGCCCTACCTATACCTCAGTCTTACGAAAAAGAGAGGGGGTTGGCATAGAGAGAACCAAATTTGTAAAGCAAATAAACCCACGCTTCGGGAAGGTGAGGCGAACTAACAATTCCTTCCGTCGTGTATCCTCGATTGATGCGGCTTCAGATACTTCAATTGTAGATTTGAGTATTGAGCGAAAGGTTACACCTACAGGATATGGTATGGTATGGATTACAGGCCAATCCTACTCTATTAGTATCCGTAGGCAGCATAGGGGAGAAAAGCACTACACCTAGAAATAGGAATCAACAAGAGAAAAACTTTGTTAGAAATTATCCGCCGGGGGCCATCGGCATATTCAATGTTTCATGTAGTGGAAGACTACCATGGAGCGCAGCTTCCAAGGGCGTCCCAAGTATGTATCGACCGGTGGATCGGCTCGGGTGAGGTCATGATACGTCTCCAACGTATCTATAATTTATGAAGTATTCATGTTATTATATTATCCATCTTGGATGTTTTATGGGATTTACTATGCACTTTTATATTATTTTTGGGACTAACCTATTAACCCAGAGCCCAGTTCCAGTTTTTTCCCTTGTTTCAATGTTTCGAAGAAAAGGAATATAAAATGGAGTCGAAACGGAATGAAACCTTTTGGAGAAGTTATTTTTGGAAGGAAAGCAACCCGGAAGACTTGGAGTCCACGTCAAGGAAGCAACGAGGAAGGCACGAGGCAGGGGGCGCGCCCACCCCCCCTAGGCGCGCCCTCCACCCTCGTGGGCCCCTCGTGGCTCCCCTGACGTACTTCTTCCTCCTATATATACCCATATACCCTAAAACGATCGGGAAACAGATTAGATCAGGAGTTCCGCCGCCGCAAGCCTCTGTAGCCACCAAAAACCCAATCGGGACCCTGATCCGGCACCCTGCCAGAGGGGGGATCCCTCACCGGTGGCGATCTTCATCATCCCGGCGCTCTCCATGATGAGGAGGGAGTAGTTCACCCTCGGGGCTGAGGGTATGTACCAGTAGCTATGTGTTTGATCTCTCTCTCTCTCTCTCTCTCTCTCTCTCTCTCTCTCTCTCTCTCTCTCTCTCGTGTTCTTGAGGTGATTCGATCTTGATGTATCGCGAGCTTTGCTATTATAGTTGGATCTTATGTTGCTTCTCCCCCTCTACTCTCTTGTAATGGATTGAGTTTTCCCTTTGAAGTAATCTTATCGGATTGAGTCTTTAATGACTTGAGAACTCTTGATGTATGTCTTGCCGTGCGTATCTGTGGTGACAATGGGATGTCACGTGATTCACTTGATGTATGTTTTGGTGATCAACTTGCGGGTTCCGCCCATGAACCTATGCATAGGGGTTGGCACACGTTTTTGTGTGACTCTCCGGTAGAAACTTTGGGGCACTCTTTGAGGTCCTATGTGTTGGTTGAATAGATGAATCTGAGATTGTGTGATGCATATGGTATAATCATACTCACGGATACTTGAGGTGACATTGGAGTATCTAGGTGAAATTAGGGTTTTGGTTGATTTGTGTCTTAAGGTGTTATTCTAGTACGAACTCTAGGGATGTTTGTGACACTTATAGGAATAGCCAACGGATTGATTGGAAAGAATAACTTTGAGGTGGTTTCGTACCCTACCATAATCTCTTCGTTTGTTCTATGCTATTAGTGACTTTGGAGTGACTCTTTGTTGCATGTTGAGGGATAGTTATATGATCCAATTACGTTTTTATTGTTGAGAGAACTTACACTAGTGAAAGTATGAACCCTAGGCCTTGTTTCCTAGCATTGCAATACCGTTTACGCTCACTTTTACCACTTGTTACCTTGCTGTTTTTATATTTTCAGATTACAAAAACCTATATCTACCATCCATATTGCACTTGTATCACCATCTCTTCGCCGAACTAGTGCACCTATACAATTTACCATTGTATTGGGTGTGTTGGGGACACAAGAGACTCTTTGTTATTTGGTTGCAGGGTTGTTTGAGAGAGACCATCTTCATCCTACGCCTCCCACGGATTGATAATCCTTAGGTCATCCACTTGAGGGAAATTTGCTACTGCCCTACAAACCTCTGCACTTGGAGGCCCAACAACGTCTACAAGAAGAAGGTTGTGTAGTAGACATCAAGCTCTTTTCTGGCGTCGTTGCCGGGAGGTGAGTGCTTGAAGGTATATCTTTAGATCTTGCAATCGAATCTTTTAGTTTCTTATTTTAGCACTAGTTTAGTTTATAAAATAAAACTACAAAAAAATGGAATTGAGTTTACCTCATACGCTTCATCTTTTTAATATCTGTCGTGAGTATGATGGGAAGGAAAATTGGGCCAAAGTGTTAGAAGAAGAATGCATTACAATGTTTGGCACTAAAACTTTGTATGATGAGCATGATTGCAATGTTGTTAGTATGAATTCCTTGAATATCCATGATGCTAATTATATGCAAAGCCACAAGCTTGGGGAAGCTATGTTTGATGAAGATGATATTTTTTGTCCCCCAAGCTTTGATGAGCAAATTTACTATGATGAAAGCATGCCTCCTATCTATGATGATTATTATGTTGACACCTATGCTATAAAGAATAATGATAACCATGAAACTTTTCATCTTGATCTTAATTTTCAATCACATGATAGTTATTTTGTTGAGTTTGCTCCCACTACTATTCATGAGAACAAATTTGCTTATGCGGAGAGTAATAAAATTTATATGCTTGTAGATCATGAAAAGAATGCTTTAGGTGATGGTTATATTGTTGAATTCATTCATGATGCTACTGAAAATTATTATGAGGGAGGAATATATGCTTGTAGGAATTGCAATAATATCAAGTTTCCTCTCTATGTGCTTAAAATTTTAAGGTTATGCTTGTTTTGCCTTCCTATGCTAGTTGATTATTGTTCCCATAAGTTGTTTGCTCACAAAATCCCTATGCATAGGAAGTGGGTTAGACTTAAATGTGCTATTCATATTCTTCATGATGCTCTCTTTATGTTTCAATTCTTATCTTTTATGTGAGCATCATTGAAATCATCATGCCTAGCTAGGGGCGTTAAACGTTAGCGCTTGTTGGGAGGCAACCCAATTTTATTTTAGTTCTTTGATTTTTGGTTCTGTTTAGTAATAAATAATCCATCTAGCTTATGTTTAGATGTGGTTTTATGTTTTAATTAGTGTTTGTGCCAAGTAGAACCTTTGGGAAGACTTGGGTGAAGTCTTTATGATCATGCTGTAAAAACAGAAACTTTAGCGCTCATGAGATTTGCTTCAACTGTTTACTGGAGAGTACTATTTAGTTGATTATTTTTTCAGATTATTACTAGACAAATTCCTCAGGTCCACCAATTTATTTTAGAATTTTTGGAGTTCCAAAAGTATACGTTTGATACAGATTACTACAGACTGTTCTGTTTTTAACAGATTCTGTTTTCATTGTGTTGCTTGCTTATTTTGTTGAATCTATGGCTAGTAAAATAGTTTATAAACCATAGATAAGTTGGAATACAGTAGGTTTAACACCAATATAAATAAAGAATGATTTCATTACAGTACCTTGAAGTGGTTTTTTGTTTTCTTTCGCTAACGGAGCTTATGAGTTTTCTGTTGAGTTTTGTGTTGTGAAGTTTTCAAGTTTTGGGTAAATATTCGATGGACTATGGAATAAGGAGTGGAAAGAGCCTAAGCTTGGGAATGCCCAAGGCACCCCAAGGTAATATTCAAGGACAACCAAGAGCCTAAGCTTGGGGATGCCCCGGATGGCATCCCCTCTTTTGTCTTCATTCATCGGTAACTTTACTTGGAGCTATATTTTTATTCACCAAATGATATGTGTTTTTCTTGGAGCGTCATTTTATTTTCTTTAGATTTGCTTGCTGTTTGAATAAAGTATCAAGATCTGAAATTCTTAAATGAGAGAGTCTTCACATAGTTACATAATTATTTAACTACTCATTGATCTTCACTTATATCTTTTTGGAATAGTTTGTCATTTACTCGTGTGCTTCACTTATATCCTATGAGTAAATAGTTGAATGATTTGAATGTCATAAATCTTAAATTATATATGTTTCATATGCCTTTCCCATGGGGAGTAATGACATTACATATAAGAACTAGAGGTGGTAAATTTATTGAAGGTTAGCAAACATTGTATTTGTCACTTGGATAATTCATGAAAGAATATTGAAGGAAGGGAGGTTTCACATATAAATGTACTATCTTGGACATCTTCTATGATTGTGATCCCCATTAATTATTTTAAAACCTGAGCAAATTAGTTGAAGTTGGACAAGGAAGACAACATAATGAGTTATGCTTGGGTATATTTGTATAAGTTATATTCTTTTGGATCCTCGAACATGTGGTGCTTGCTATTTAGAATCCTTTGCTAGCCAAAAAATCTGTACTAAGAGGGAATACTGCTTGTGCATCCAAACTCCTTGAACCAAGTTTCTTCCATGAGTGTCCACCATATCTACCTATATGCGGTATTTACCTGCCGTTCCAAGTAAATTTGCATGTGCCAAACTCTAAACCTTCAAATAATAATCTGTTTTGTATGCCCGAATCGCTCATGTAGCGACTACGGGTTAGCAGTATCTTCCATGCTAGGTGGGTTATTCTCACTATGAGTGGACTCCGCTCATCATTCACGAGAAAATGGCTGGTAACTGGGATGCCCAGTCCCATGATCAAAAGATCGAAATCAAATCAAAAATAATTGCAAACAAAACTCCCCCAGGTTTGATGTTAGTTGGAGGCACCCGTTGTTTCAGGCGAGCCATGGATTGATGATTGTTGGTGGAGGGAGTAAAAATCTTTACCTTTCTGTTTGGGAACCGCCTATAATGTATGTAGTATGGAAGATATTAGGAACTCTTGGTCATTATGTTGACAATGAAAGCATACCTCTCAAAATTATTTTCATCTCTGTTTTTGCTTCGAGCTCTGGCACCTCTGCAAATCCCTGCTTCCCTCTGTGAAGGGCCTATCTTTTACTTTTATGCAAGAGTCGGTAGTATTACTTCTCATTCCAGCCTACTCTTTAGTTGGCAAGCATCATGTGATGGAAAGATCTAGGCATATATGGCCATTCAAATATATTTGAGCATGAATTATTACTGTTGACATTACCCCTGAGGTAAAAGGTTGGGAGGCGAAACATTAAGCCCCTATCTTTCTCTGTGTTCGAAGAATACTATTTGTTCTAAGGATATGCTTTGAGTGGTAGCAATCATGGAAGACTAAATGATAGTTGAGTATGTGAAGTTTGCTGAATCAAAGCTCTGACATAGACTCTTCCTGAAAGTAAGATGAATTGTAATTGTTTGATGACTAATAACAGGGTTTGTTAGTTTTCAAGAAGGTTTATGATCTATACTTTAACATGTGAATAGCTTGTTACTTGATCATGAAAAGTTCTATGAGTTGAGCTACTGTTATGACATATAATGATGCTAGAAAAGGTGATTGAAATTATCATTGATCAAACTTGTGCACCTGCTAGCATTCACACTTCATAAATTCTTTATTTTATCATTTATCTACTCAAGGACGAGCAGGAATTAAACTTGGGGATGCTGATACGTATCCAACGTGTCTATAATTTATGAAGTATTCATGCTATTATATTATCCATCTTGGATGTTTTATGGGCTTTACTATGCACTTTTATATTATTTTTGGGACTAACCTATTAACCCAGAGCCCAGTGCCAGTTCCTGTTTTTCCCCTTGTTTTAGTGTTTCAAAGAAAAGGAATATCAAACGGAGTCGAAACGGAATGAAACCTTCTGGAGAAGTTATTTTTGGAAGGAAAGCAACCCGGGAGACTTGGAGTCCACGTCAAGGAAGCAACGAGGAAGGCACGAGGCAGGGGGGCGCGCCCACCCCCCCTGGGCGCGCCCTCCACCCTTGTGGTCCCCTCGTGGCTCCCCTGACGTACTTCTTCCTCCTATATATACCCATATACCCTAAAACGATTGGGAAAAAGATTAGATCGGGAGTTCCACCGCTGCAAGCCTCTGTAGCCACCAAAAACCCAATTGGGACCCTGTTCCGGCACCTTACCGGAGGGGGGATCCCTCACCGGTGGCCATCTTCATCATCCCGGCGCTCTCCATGACGAGGAGGGAGTAGTGCACCCTCGGGGATGAGGGTATGTACCAGTAGCTATGTGTTTGATCTCTCTCTCTCGTGTTCTTGAGGTGATTCGATCTTGATGTATCGCGAGCTTTGCTATTATAGTTGGATCTTATGTTGCTTCTCCCCCTCTACTCTCTTGTAATGGATTGAGTTTTCCCTTTGAAGTAATCTTATGGGATTGAGTCTTTAATGACTTGAGAACTCTTGATGTATGTCTTGCCGTGCGTATTTGTGGTGACAATGGGATATCACGTGATTCACTTGATGTATGTTTTGGTGATCAACTTGCGGGTTCCGCCCATGAACCTATGCATAGGGGTTGGCACACGTTTTTGTCTCGACTCCCCGCTAGAAACTTTGGGGCACTCTTTGAGGTCCTATGTGTTGGTTGAATAGATGAATCTGAGATTGTGTGATGCATATCGTATAATCATACCCACAGATACTTGAGGTGACATTGGAGTATCTAGGTGACATTAGGGTTTTGGTTGATTTGTGTCTTAAGGTGTTATTCTAGTACGAACTCTAGGGCTGTTTGTGACACTTATAGGAATAGCCAAACAGATTGATTGGAAAGAATAACTTTGAGGTAGTTTCGTACCCTACCATAATCTCTTCGTTTGTTCTCCGCTATTAGTGACTTTGGAGTGACTCTTTGTTACATGTTGAGGGATAGTTATATGATCCAATTACGTTATTATTGTTGAGAGAACTTGCACTAGTGAAAGTATGAACCCTAGGCCTTGTTTCCTAGCATTGCAATACCGTTTACGCTCACTTTTACCACTTGCTACCTTGCTGTTTTTATATTTTCAGATTACAAAAACCTATATCTACCACCCATATTGCACTGGTATCACCATCTCTTCGCCGAACTAGTGCACCTATACAATTTACCATTGTATTGGGTGTGTTGGGGACACAAGAGACTCTTTGTTATTTGGTTGCAGGGTTGTTTGAGAGAGACCATCTTCGTCCTACGCCTCCCACGGATTGATAAACCTTAGGTCATCCACTTGAGGGAAATTTGCTACTGTCCTACAAACCTCTGCACTTGGAGGCCCAACAACGTCTACAAGAAGAAGGTTGTTTAGTAGACATCAGGTCATCGGTGCAGAAACGTCACAGAACTGGAAACAGAACCTGCCGTTGTGATCTTGCTTCGATTCTTCCCCTGAGACGTGATTATGTTCTTTTGTCCCCGTAGTGGACGGTGTGCGATGATGGTGCATTTTAGGAAGATGGTAGTGGTGTCGCCAAACACGAAGTCCATGGTGCCCTTGATGCAGCACTTGTGGTAGAACGGTCTCTTCTTCCTCGCGTACAACGTATCCTGGTAGCCCAGAATAGCGCGCCGGTACACCACCGACACGTCAGACTAAGAATGGCGGGCCACCACCTGGTTCTTGGCGGCTCCGGCCGTGTTCTCCACCGTAAAGTCATGGGCGATGAAGCCTTGCCCGAAGACTCCAGCCATGCATCGATCCGAGAGCACACAAAGATAAGTTTTTCGTACTACAAGTGAGCATGCACACGTGCACATTTTGTTACATGCATACACGATATGCGATAAGCATTCAGATGTGTTCGTGCATGATTGACAACGACAAACGATACCACACGGTAGGTGTGGTCAGCCCTTCATGTTGATGAGTATTGGAATGACGTTGAGAGGAGAAAGAAGGGGGGAGAAGAAAAGAAACAAAATGTAGACACATCACATTGCATACCTTACACGGCGGGAGCCACTTCCTTAAATCCGACCCACAATTTTTTCTTCAATAAGTATAATAAGGTGGGGGTTGTGCCCCCCCCCCCCCCGGGCTGCCCCCATCACCCATGCCCGAGTTCCTCAATTGATGCCATCATCGGCTCGACGCGAGGTCATCAGTGGAAGACTACCATGGACCGCAGCTTCCAACGGCGTCCCAAGTATGTATCGACCAAAGAGGTTGTACACTTATCGCATCGCACCTTCTTCTTAACTCGACCTCCCGGCGCCGACGGTGCTCCATCCCGCACCCCCATGGAGCGGCTACCTTGAAGCCGACGCCGCGGGCGACATCTCCACGGCGGCTCTCCCCCAGTGCGAGGCCCCTTCGGTGGCGGCGTCCATACCAGCCGGATCTGCTGCTGCTGCTGCTTCGGCTCACGCTCGATCGCTCGCTCGCCCAGCTGCTGCTGCTGCTCTCCCCCTCGCTCGTGCTACTGCTCTGCTCCGATTAAGCCAAACTTCAGTCGACTGAATCGACTTTTGGGTCAGTCGATTTTCAAGGGTTGGGGGGCTCTCCGGAGTTAAGGAATAACCACCCGCAGCGGGGACGGGGGCTCGCCGAAGAGGTACCCCACTATCTATCTTAGGGTTCACGGTGGGGGGGCGGGGGTCCTAGAGGGCTGGCCGGGGCGGCGAGGTGGCGCTGGGGCCGGCGGTCCGGCCGGTGGTGGCTGGCGGCTCAGGGGGGTGCAGGTTGAAGATGAACTGCAGGCCCTCCCTAAACTACATGTCAAGTGCCTCTCTGCTACCATTGCGTTCAGTTTTGACAGTAGCATTCAGATTCCACGGTAAATTTCAGTTTCGACAGTTAAGTTCAGAGTCAACAATTTTTACCTCATCTGTTGTAGTCAGGTGCTTTTTGGTGATGTTAATTTTACATCCATTTTACATCATCTATTGGAGATGCTATTAGAATCCCACTTGAGATTGACGATGTATGTCTTGTGCTGCTTCAGCCTTGACGTCTTACAGCTCACCGGAGCTGCTCCAACGACAGAACGATCCATCACAATAGAGCAGTGCCCTGGACGCCGTCTACAGATTCCTCAGATCTTCCTCCACACCTCCGATAGCCACCTCTACCTCAACTGCTTCAGCGACCAACCCAATGATGCTGAGGTCGACACGGCTACGGCAAAGAGGTTGTACACTTGTTGCATCACTTATTACTATACATTCACGTCGATCCATTAGGGCTATTTTGGTTCAACGGAAAAACATCGATCCACTGGTTGTTACCATCACTCTAAATTTCTGCATGCTCTCCTTACATAATCTCACCATATTTTTTTCGTATGCATGTCAGATATTGTACACAGTCATGCTGAACATGTAGAGAAAAAGAGAAGAGTTTTGCGCGGTAATACAATGTCATGCAGACATCGCTCCATGGTGGGTTCAATGGCAAACCCTCCCCACCCCTCTCCGGATTGTAATTCAGAGGAAGATATCTGTTCTGAGGCGGATTCGGACGCCGCTGACCACTCCTATTTACCCCCCAAGGTGTTTGCTCTACCTTGGCATGATGATGCTAGTCATATCATGCATATGTTGCCTTGTAGTGCCTACTTTTGACATCATATATGTCATATGCTTAGTTTAGACATGTTTTGTAATGCCACCTGTTTAGTTTCTATATCATATATGGGAATTATGCAGTCTCATGTCTTTTAGCCAGCCATAATATATGTGAAATGTGCAATGCCATCATGTTTAACCAGGCATCATATATTTGAATGATATCTTGCCCTTCCTTTTCTTCATTACATTTCCATTTGTCGACAATGTTTGTACATTAAACTACTCTTCCTGTGAATCAGCCATTTGGGTGGGAGATGGAAAAATCTGGAGTGAAAACAAGGCCTTCAGAGCAGACAATGCTACCTGTCGAAGCAGATCTATTGTTGGGTCCCGATGGCTCCTCAAACATGGATTCAGAGACAGATGATCAATCCTATTCCCCCACTGAGGTGTATGCTCTAACTTGGCATGGTTATACTGTTCATATCATGCATACAGTGTCTTGCATTGCATAGTTTAGACATCATATACACAATATTCAACACCATGTTCTTAGTTCAGACATCATATCAAATGCCCTCTGTTTAGCATATAAATCACATATGTGAATTAAATGATGCGATCCTGATTACTTAGATAACATGTAGGTGAATTATGTCATGCGATCATGTTTAGTTATTCATCATATCTTTGAATTATGTTATGCTATGCTATCCAGTTTAGATAGCCATCATATATGTGAAATTATGTCATGCTATCCATTTTAGTTAAACAATATACATGTCAACTATTTCATGCCCTCTTTTTTCCACACTATCTATTGCATTTGTCTCTCATACAATGTATGTACATTCAACTATGTTTCCTGTTTATCAGCCATTTGAATTGGAGCAGGTGATGTCAGTATCTAGCGGACTAAAAACACGGTCTTCAAATAAAACAGTGCTACCTCTTGGTGGAGATAGCACCCCGGTTGTACATGCACAAGAACCAGCCCTACCACACATAACCCAAACTCTCGCAGATTGTACCCCTACTACGATGGACAGAGAACCAGCTTCACCCAATCTAACCCCAACCCCAGCCGATAGTAACCCAGTTCCTGTTGACACAACACCATCTCCACCACAGAGCTCCCAAACAAGAGTTGTTAGTAAGGCAGCTCCAGTGCCCAAAGGGCCAGTACTATCATGGTGAACCCCAACTCCACCAGTTAGTACGCCTATTCCTGTGGAGGAATCACAACCAGCTAGTCGTAGTTTAGAATCTATCGCATTTGATGTTGTTAAATCGTATGTGCGTATCTTCCCATCTTGGAAATATTATACTGAAGATGAAGGAAAATGCCAGTTGCAGGTGTTTGTCCAGGAGTTATGTGTAAGTAATGTTATTCATGGCAATTACTTTGCTTTGTCCCATACATCCTACCTCCATGATGGTTATAATACAGCAAATTTTCCCATTTTTCTCTATAGAGAAGGACCGATTTGGAAACTCAGGATGAGGTAACATGTGCTAATACCTCTGCTATCTTCAAGAATGCTTGGTGGCAGTATCGGAATTACCTGAAGAAAACGTACTTCACCGGCAAAGAAACTCATCAAATTCCCTTACGTTCTCTTGAGACACATTTACTAGACGATGACTGGGAACGCCTTGTTCTGTACTGGTCCCGAACCAAGAATGTGGTAAGGTCTATGAGCTCATTTTCTATTTTTAAGTATTATATTCTTGCGTCTTACTGTACTCTGTTCATGTAGAACAAGTGCCTAAACCTGAAGAACAATTGTTCTAATTTAAGATTCCATTGCTACCATAGGACATAGATATATGTTTGTTTGATGCTTTTATTATGTACTAGTACTTGGCAATAGAAGACTTGGTAGTTTAATCCTGTCCACTTTACTAATGAACTAGTTCACCGAAATGAGTTTCATATACTAGTACATGCTAAACTTGTTATGTGTCTGCTTGTTTCTTCTTTTAGAATGCTGACAGAATATTGGGGAAAGTGCCTTATTAAGCAACGGTAAAGGAAGTAATGCAGATAAGGTTCAGGATAGTGACACATCCTGTCTTGGTTTAGTGTTGGAGTTACTGGCCACTACCGCTTGCACAAGCTATTCAAACTCACTGTCTGAATCAGTTCGGTTTGTTGAGTCTCAACTATAAGCTAAAAGACATCGATCAGCTGTGCTGCAACAAAAAGCGGAAGGACTGCGGAAGTCCCTGGAGCATTCAGATGCATACTTTCTGGTGCAACAGCAAGCGTTGGAGGATTTTAGCGTCAAACAGGACAAAGCTAATCAGCTTGCAAAGCTTATTGCCAGCATGGTGGATACCCAGGATAACGTTTCTTGAGATCTTCTGAAGTTGTTTCAGTTATGCTCTTGTTTTGCTGCCGCGTTTATTTGCACTGGTGGCCAATTTTGACGGCCAGTGTATATGATATGCTGCTTTGTTCCCTATATTTGCACTGGTGGCGAACTTTGATGGCCAGTGGATGTAATATGTGTAATAGCCGTGATAGCCTAGCGTTAGTTGCTTGCTTATTTATTTCCTTGTTGTCTTGTTTATTTGTTTGCTTCTAATCATTGCAGTTATTTTTCCGTGGTTAACTAGTGGCTGCAATAACCTATTTTTTTTTAAACTAGGCCACAATAACCATGGGCTAATATTTACTGTAGTGACACTGGGCCTCCTACGGGTAGTAGAAACAGTGGGCCTTCTACGGGCCGTAGAAACAGTAGGCCTTCTACAGGTCGTAGAAACAATGGGCCTTCTATGGGCTGTATCATCAATGGGCCGTATAATCGATTGGCCAAACATGGGCCAATAACAGGCCGCATTATGGTCGTAAACGGGCTAGAGTTGGAATCGTCCGTTCATGGGCCGACCGTAATGGGCCATCGTTAATAGGCCGTATTTGATGACGCTATGAAAACGGCCCAATGTATTAACGAACCACAAACGGGCCGACTGTAACCACGGGCTGAATTTGGCCCACAAGCAAAAAATGACAGTAATGGGCCGTAAGTAAACGAATGTTGGAAATGAGCCCAAGAATAAATGGGGTCTGAGAAGGCCGAAAGATAACATGGGCTGGAAACGGCCCAACGGAATAACAGGCCGTTAATTGGTATAAAGTGATACACTGTTCATTACGGGCCAGTTTCACCATGGGCCGTTAATGGGTGTAAAGTGATACACTGTTCATTACGGGCCAGTTTCACCACGGGCCGTTAATAGGCCAAGAGTTACATAGGGCCTCGTATGGGCCGAAAGACGTCATGGGCCATACATGGGCCAGAAGTGAAAACGGGCTGGAATCATATTGAATGGCCCAGATGACACTACTGGGCCTAACTCGGATAAGGCGTAACGGGCCTTGGGTTAGCGGGCTGTAAATGGGCTACATGCGAATAGGCAGTTAACAGGCTTTCCATGGGCCGGCCCGCCAGCTTTTGACCAAGTCAAACGGGCCGGCCTTTTCATAGGAATGGGCCTCTGTTGGGCCGTGCCACCTGTAGACGTATCATAGGCGCCTATCTAACCCACTGACGAGCTGACACGTGTTTCGTCCGGCCAATAACAATTTTACAAGTGGAAATTTCCCATTGGTCGGGGCTGTTAACGGGTTATCGGATCCAAAACCCGACCCGATAGCTTAACGGCGTTCCGTTACGGTGGATGCCACGTGTCGGTCACCCTTGACAAAAGCACTTCTGTGACGCGCGATTTATCGTCATGGAAGTGGACACTTCTGTGATGATAATTTTGGTAATGTCATGGAACACTTCTACGACAGCACAGGTATGACTATCTTGATTCTGTCATAAATTTGTCATGGATGTACATGCATGACAAAAAAAGCGACCTACTGTGACAAACACGTATCATCACGGAAGTGTATTTTTTTGTAGTGAGGGAGTGTGCGATGATGATCATATCAATCATAGAACCACTTCCAACACACATCGTCACTTCACCCTTAACTAGTCTCTGTTCATTCTGTAACTCCTGTTTCTAGTTACTAATTTTTAGCAACCGAACAAGTATCAAATACCCAGGGGCTACTATAAACACTAGTAAGGTACACATCAATAACATGTATATCAAATATAGCTTGTTCACTTTGCCATCCTTCTTATTTGCCAAATACTTGGGGTGGTTCCGCTTCTAGTGACCAGTCCCTTTGCAGCAGAAGCACTTAGTCTCAGGCTTAGTTCCATACTTGGGCTTCTTCACTTGAGCAGTAACTTGCTTGCCGTTCTTCTTGAAGTTCCCCTTCTTCCCTTTGTCCTTTCTCTTGAAACTAGTGGTCATGTCAACCATCAACACTTGATGTTTTTCTTGATTTCTACCTTCGCCGATTTTAGCATCGCGAATAGCTTGGGAATTGTTTTCATCATCCCTTGCATATTATAGTTCATCACGAAGTTCTACTAACTTGGTGATGGTGACTAGAGAATTCTGTCAATCACTATTTTATCTGGAAGATTTAACTCCCACTTGATTCAAGCGATTGTAGTACCCAGACAATCTGAGCACATGCTCACTGCTTGAGCTATTCTCCTCCATATTTTAGCTATAGAACTTGTTGGAGACTTCATATCTCTCAACTCGGGTATTTGCTTGAAATATTAACTTCAACTCCTGGAACATCTCATATGGTTCATGACGTTCAAAACGTCTTTGAAGTCCCGATTCTAAGTCGTTAAGCATGGTGCACTAAACTATCAAGTAGTCATCATATTGAGCTAGCCAAACGTTCATAACGTCTGCATCTGCTCCTGCAATAGGTCTGTCACCTAGCGGTGCATCAAGGACATAATTCTTCTGTGCAGCAATGAGGTTAATCCTTAGATCATGGACCAAGTCCGCATCATTGCTACTAACATCTTTCAACTTAGTTTTCTCTAGGAACATATCAAAATAAAATAGGGGAGCAAAACGCGAGCTAATGATCTACAACATAGATATGCTAATACTACCAGGACTAAGTTCATGATAAATTAAAGTTCAATTAATCATAATACTTAAGAATTCCCACTTAGATAGACATCCCTCTAATCCTCTAAGTGATCACGTGATCCATATCAACTAAACCATAACCGATCATCACGTGAAATGGAGTAGCTTTCAATGGTGAACATCTTTATGTTGATCATATCTACTATATGATTCACGCTCGACCTTTCGGTCTCAGTATTCCGAGGCCATATCTGTTATATGCTAGGCTCATCAAGTTTAACCTGAGTATTCCGCGTGTGCAACTGTTTTGCACCCGTTGTATTTGAACGTAGAGCCTATCACACCCGATCATCACGTGGTGTCTCAGCACGAAGAACTTTCGCAATGGTGCATACTCAGGGAGAACACTTTTATCTTGAAATTTAATGAGAGATCATCTTATAATGCTACCGTCAATCAAAGCAAAATCAGATGCACAAAAGATAAACATCACATGCAACCAAAATATGTGACATGATATGGCCATCATCATCTTGTGCCTTTGATCTCCATCTCCAAAGCATCGTCATGATTTCCATCATCATTGGCATGACACCATGATCTCCATCATCTTGATCTATATCAATGTGTCGTCACATGATCGTCTCGCCAACTATTGCTCTTGCAACTATTGTTATCGCATAGCGATAAAGTAAAGCAATTATTTGGCGCTTGCATCTTATGCAATAAAGAGACAACCATAAGGCTTCTGCCAGTTGCCAATAACTTCAAAAAAACATTATCATCTTATACAACAACTTATATCTCATCACATCTTGACCATATCACATCACAACATGCCCTGCAAAAACAAGTTAGACGTCCTCTACTTTGTTGTTGCAAGTTTTACGTGGCTGCTACGGCTGAGCAAGAACCGTTCTTACCCACGCATCAAAACCACAATGATAGTTCGTCAAGTTAGTGCTGTTTTAACCTTCTCAAGGACCGGGCGTAGCCACACTCGGTTCAACTAAAGTTGGAGAAACTGACACCCGCTAGTCACCTGTGTGCAAAGCACGGCGGTAAAACCAGTCTCGCGTAAGCGTACGCGTAATGTCGGTCCGGGCCGCTTCATCCAACAATACCACCGAACCAAAGTATGACATGCTGGTAAGCAGTATGACTTATATCGCCCACAACTCACTTGTGTTCTACTCGTGCATATGACATCTACGCATAAAACCAGGCTCGGATGCCACTGTTGGGGAACGTAGTAATTTCAAAAAAAAATCCTACGCACACGCAAGATCATGGTGATGCATAGCAACTAGAGGGGAGAGTGTTGTCCACGTACCCTCGTACACCGAAAGCGGAAGCGTTAGCACAACGCGGTTGATGTAGTCGTACGTCTTCACGATCCGACCGATCAAGTACCGAACGCACGGCACCTCCGAGTTCAGCACACGTTCAGCCCGATGACGCCCCTCGAACTCTGATCCAGCCGAGTGTTGAGGGAGAGTTTCGTCAGCACGACGGCGTGGTGACGATGATGATGTTCTACCAACGCAGGGCTTCGCCTAAGCACCGCTACGATATTATCGAGGTGGACTATGGTGGAGGGGGGCACCGCACACGGCTACGAGATCCAAGGGATCAATTGTTGTGTTTCCAAGGGGTGCCCCCCTCCCCGTATATAAAGGAGTGGAGGAGGGGGAGGTCCGGCCCTCTCTATGGCGCGCCCTAGGAGGAGTCCTACTCCCACCGGGAGTAGGATTCCCCCCTTCCAAGTAGTAGGAGTAGGAGTCAAGGAAAGGGGAGAGAGAAGAGAAGGAAGGAGGGGGTGCAGCCCGTCCCCCTAGTCCAATTCGGACTAGGCCTTGGGGGCGCCCAGCCTCTCCTCACTCTTTCCCCTAAAGCCCAATAAGGCCCATATACTCCCCGGCGAATTCCCGTAACTCTCCGGTACTCCGAAAATACACGAATCACTCGGAACCTTTCTGATGTCTGAATATAGTCGTCCAATATATCGATCTTTACGTCTTGACCATTTCGAGACTCCTCGTCATGTCCCAGATCTCATCCGGGACTCTGAACTACCTTCGGTACATCAATACACATAAACTCATAATATAACCGTCTTCGAACTTTAAGCGTGCGGACCCTACGGGTTCAAGAACAATGTAGGCATGACTGAGACACGTCTCCGGTCAATAACCAATAGCGGAACCTGGATGCTCATATTGGCTCCCACATATTCTACGAAGATCTTTATCGGTCAAACCGGATAACAACATACGTTGTTCCCTTTGTCATCGGTATGTTACTTGCCCGAGATTCGATCGTCGGTATCTCAATACCTAGTTCAATCTCATTACCGGCAGGTCTCTTTACTCGTTCCGTAATACATCATCCCGCAACTAACTCATTAGTTACAATCCTTGCAAGGCTTATAGTGATGTGCATTACTGAGTGGGCCCAGAGATACCTCTCCGACAATCGGAGTGACAAATCCTAATCTCGAAATACGCCAACCCAGCAAGTACCTTCGGAGACACCTGTAGAGCACCTTTATAATCACCCAGTTACGTTGTGACGTTTGGTGCACACAAAGTGTTCCTTCGGTAAACGGGAGTTGCATAATCTCATAGTCATAGGAACATGTATAAGTCATGAAGAAAGCAATAGCAGAATACTAAATGATCAAGTGCTAAGCTAACGGAATGGGTCAGGTCAATCACATCATTCTCCTAATGATGTGATCCCGTTAATCAAATGACGACTCATGTCTATGGCTAGGAAACTTAACCATCTTTGATTCAACGAGCTAGTCAAGTAGAGGCATACTAGTGACACTCTTTTTGTCTATGTATTCACACATGTATCAAGTTTCCGATTAATACAATTCTAGCATGAATAATAAACATTTATCATGAAATAAGGAAATAAATAATAACTTTATTATTGCCTCTAGGGCATATTTCCTTCAATCATCGCATTACCTGTACATGCAACTGTTGTTGTAGTAATCTATGAGCCACGAGGACTCGGCAATCCCATTACCATGAGTATCAGGACTAGCAAAGCTTAATGGATATGGAATGGATAAGTGATGAGGTTGCAGCAGCACTAAGCATTTGCATGGTGGCTAACTTACGAGTACAAGAGTAAGTAGAGAAATTACGCATAACGGTCGCAAATTAGAATGATCAAGAAGTGATCCTGAACTACTTACGAGTCAAACATAACCCCACCATGTTCTCTTCACAAATTCACTCGAAAAGAGACGGTCACGGTTACGTACGTGGTTGGTGTATTTTATTTCGGATCTGGTGTCAAGTTCTCTACAACCGGATATTATAAATTTTCCATCTGTCACATAACCGCGGGCACGACTTTCGATAAGATTTAACCTTGCAGGTGTGTCCCAACTTATTCCATCACAAACTCTCATGATCCGCGAAGGTAAAACCTCCATCTAGGGATAACCCGAGTGTTCTCGGAATCCCAATGCACAAGTTCTTCGAGGAAAGGAAAACTATCGGAAGGAGATCTCCTGGTGAGTTAGATCCGTGTCCAGAGCCGCACTCTCTCTATCTACGGACTCATCCGTCTATTCTAAGTGGACGATAGCCAAATACCTCGAGTTTCCCCGAGGCGGCAACGCCGACTGCTAGGTAGGTGGACCAACACTCATGTCGAGGACTGGCCCGGGTTGTTGATTAAGAATCCTCGGGTACTGATAAGTCCCTATGCAAGTTTTAGTTGTTATTAGGCAAATGGTAAAACCAATGTTGGATCTCCTCAGGAAAGCTTTACTTTAGGCAAAGAATAAGGGGGGGGCACAAACCCCGACCGTGTTAGGAATGCAAAATCAAGGAACATAACACTGGTATGAAGAAAACTAAGGTGGCAAGACTGGAACAAAAGATCAAGCAAAAGGCCAAGCCTTCCACCCTTTACCAAGTATATAGATGCATTAATTAAATAAGAGATATTGTGATATCCCATGATATCCATGTCCCAACATGGAACAACCTGCAATTGCACCTGCAACTAGCAACACTATAAGAGGGGCTGAGCAAAGCGGTACCATAGCCAAACAACGGTTTGCTGGGATAGTGGAAAAGGTTAGAGGCTTAACATGGCAATTTAGGAGGCTTCATAAACAAGTGGTAGGTAGCGCGACATAGTGATAGCATTGGGACAACTAGCAAGCAAAGATAGTAGTGATATCCAAGGTAACGGTCATCTTGCATAAAATCCCGCTCGGAAGAAGATCGAATCCATGAAGTAGACGAACATGTATAGTCGAATGAATCCTCACAATCGCAACGATACCGGAACTATCGAGAAGAAGCACATCCGGAAAGAAGCAAACAACATGGTGAACCAACAAGCATAAACATGGCATGATGCACAAGCAAGTATGATGCATGTCCGGTTTAATGAAGCATGGCATGACAAAGTACAATAAACGATGCTACAAATTAAGTGGATCTCAATATGCAACGAGTTGAATATTGATGGAACACCACATTCGAATTATTTAGTTCGCTCTCGTTTATGCACCCAATAATATTAAATGTTGTTAAACATGGCAAGAGGTGAAGCATAATAAAACTACCTATATAGGCAAGTTTAAATGAGGCCGGAACAACAAACAACAATTCCGGAAAATCCCCATGTGCATATTTTGGATTTGGTATTGTTCTGCCCTAAACCATATTTTATTGTTGTTAAACATGCAAATAAAGTGAACCATGTTAATCTATACATTTTCCACCCCATTTAAATATAAAGTTTATTTAATTTGGAGCTACGGTTATTAAGTTATGAAATAAACCAATTAGCATGCCATTAATGTAAAATAATGCAAACAACAATTTAAACATTTTAACAGGGATGAAAAATGGATATTATGAAAGTAGATGAAATTCTAATCATTTTACATGTATAAAACATTTTAATCCGATGCACGGTTGTGGATATTATATGCATGATGTTTGAGGGGGTTTTTTGCAAATATGTTGTTTCTGGATAAAATAGCTAAATTCGTTCCACGAAAAAAACATGAATCAGGCCGAATCTGGTTGGGACAACAGTGTACATGAGAGGGGCTGGAGGGGCTTCTCACCCATGGGCTTCGGCCCGGGTCGATGGAGTACTGGCTGGCTGGACCGATGGGGATCGACGCTGGTTGGATTGGGTGGTGGCTCAAACAAAGGGGAAGGTGGTTGGCTGTGGGTTTGGATCGGGGAAGATCCCAAGGAGGAGGTGGCTGGCACTCAGTGGCTAGCTAGGCGAGGGGATCCCAATGTGGGAGGTGGAGTGGCGGCGGCGACGGGGAGGATGGGACAGCTCCCCTAGAATTTAGGGTTGGCCAAGTAGGTGGTATATATATATATATATAGTTTAGACCCTTTGATTTAGATCGGATGGTGAATAAATAGGCTAGGGAATTCCAATGGAAAAACCGAAGATATCTTAGGGATGTTTGGGGATGATCCGAATCCAACGGTGATGACTGAGCGGGTCGGGTTCGGGTAAGTTTTGGATGCGCACGCAAGGGGTCTGAGAGAGGTCGACAAAAACAAAGAGGCCTGATAAAAGGTCAACGGAGACAAAGGGAGAAGCGGCAACCATGAACCACTACGAGTTTTATGAAAACATGCGGATGCAAGTTTTTAATAAATGACGACAACAAAGTGTTGATGCAATGTGAATGGTGCGGTGATGAATGCAACAAATAGATAGTTAACACAGCTGACACGCAAAACATGGAAGGCATCTGGAGCGTCGGTGTTGGGTCGTTACACATGCACCCATCACTAACAACTTTGTTGAGCCAGAACAGAGCATTGATAACTTGGGAACAAAAACTCACAAACAAGAGGGACCGACCTTGTGTGGGGCATCATCGTGGTCGGGTTGGACTTGTGTCAAGGTTGAGGTTGGACTCGAGGATGTCCTCTTCAGCTTGGGGCATGTCCTGGTCGTCAATGTCGTCCATGGAATTGGAGGGTGCCTACTGCAACAAATACAAAAATGATCACCTTATCAAATTGATGTTCGACATTAAATCACAAGCACATCACGATTGTCCTATAAAGCAGCATCAATCACTCATGTGAAACAAAGAGACATGTAAGAGCTAGTGTTCTTGAGCTAGTATAGTAATCAATGAAGCTAGTACAAATAACAAATGATTGCCACTTAAAAGGTTTCCATCCACTCATCAAATTGACAGATTTCTGCCGATTTTAGAAACCGGGTCAAATTTTAACTAGAACTGCATCATAGTTTGCTCATGACTTCTTCCAAAAAATCATTTTTAGGTACAGAAGTAGCTATTCCATTAGAGATCCAACAAAAGTTTTGCAAGATTCCATCCCTAGCTACGAACGGTCATGCCCACCATTTTTAATGCATTTTGAAATCGGCATAAGAAATAAAAAAAGAAAAGGAAAACCTTCACATTGTATCATTATATGTGACCTATTTTCCAAAAAAATAACAAACTTGAAACACGGCAATTATTTTTAAAAAGTGTTCTCAGAAATAAGTTATCATGTATGAAGATTCATGGCTTTCAAGCCCCAATGGCCAATCTTATGTACATATTCACGGAATAGTTTGTTAAAATGATATCATATTGTGTACAAGTGTGCGTCTTGGAATGGCAAACAATATTGATGAAGAGGGTTTTCATTTTCTACACAAAAAATTAATTTTCCATTTTCAGAGTACCAAAAATAGTTTTTTGTGAAGAATCTACAAAATATTTGTTGCAAAATTGGACGACATCATTTAAAAAATATTATACCATATTTTATGAACAAATAACAAATGGTTGCCACTCAAAAGTTTTCCATCCGCTCCTCGTCAAATTGCCAGATTTCTGCCAATCCAGCAGGAACCAGATCAAATTTGAACTAGAGCTGCATCATAGTTTGTGATTTTTCCCAAAAATCATTTTTAGGTACACAAGTAGCTATTTCATCAGAGGCACAACAAATTGGTTGCAAGATTCCACCCCTAGTTATGAACGGTCATGCCCGCTATTTTCAATGCATTTTGAACACAATTTGAGGCAAAAATAATCTTAATTTGTTCAAATTTGAAAACATAGTATACCAAAAAAATCATTTCCAGATTTTGATAAAAAAACATATAAAGTTTGTCAAAATCAATGAAAGTATGAATTAGTTGTGGTTTTTACAAAGTATAAATACCTATTTGCAAAAGTACTTAAGGTCACATTGTTAACATATTCAAAATCTAAAATAAACTGGATATTCATAATCTATGAAAAATTCTACCCCAAATTGACATATAATTTGTATATGTTTAAGTTTAGCTAACTCTCATTCAACTCTTTTAAAACAGAAAATAAATAAAATATATATACACACCGCCGGCCGCCGTTAGGTCCATTGTCATAACTTTAACTACGCCATCCCTCCGTTATCTAATAGGTTGTATGCCGATGACCGCATATATGCCGATAGTCACCGTCGGCGCAGATCAAAGAATTACCTATGTCTAATCTTTGCTGACCCCGTCGGTTTCTCTAGGTTATTTGCCGATGACATATATTTGCCAATGGGCGCCGTCGGCAAAGCTCTAGCTTTGCCGACATCCCTGATTTGCCGACGGTTTCCGCCTGGCCGTTGGCTTAGATTGTGACTCTTCTTTTTGCTTTTTTTAGCCCTACCTATACCTCAGTCTTACGAAAAAGAGAGGGGGTTGGCATAGAGAGAACCAAATTTGTAAAGCAAACAAACCCACGCTTCGGGAAGGTGAGGCGAACTAACAATTCCTTCCGTCGTGTATCCTCGATTGATGCGGCTTCAGATACTTCAATTGTAGATTTGAGTATTGAGCGAAAGGTTACACCTACAGGATATGGTATGGTATGGATTACAGGTCAATCCTACTCTATTAGTATCCGTAGGCAGCATAGGGGAGAAAAGCACTACACCTAGAAATAGGAATCAACAAGAGAAAAACTTTGTTAGAAATTATCCGCCGGGGGCCATCGGCATATTCAATGTTTCATGTAGTGGAAGACTACCATGGAGCGCAGCTTCCAAGGGCGTCCCAAGTATGTATCGACCGGTGGATCGGCTCGGGTGAGGTCATGATACGTCTCCAACGTATCTATAATTTATGAAGTATTCATGTTATTATATTATCCATCTTGGATGTTTTATGGGATTTACTATGCACTTTTATATTATTTTTGGGACTAACCTATTAACCCAGAGCCCAGTTCCAGTTTTTTCCCTTGTTTCAGTGTTTCGAAGAAAAGGAATATAAAATGGAGTCGAAACGGAATGAAACCTTTTGGAGAAGTTATTTTTGGAAGGAAAGCAACCCGGAAGACTTGGAGTCCACGTCAAGGAAGCAACGAGGAAGGCACGAGGCAGGGGGCGCGCCCACCCCCCCTAGGCGCGCCCTCCACCCTCGTGGGCCCCTCGTGGCTCCCCTGACGTACTTCTTCCTCCTATATATACCCATATACCCTAAAACGATCAGGAAACAGATTAGATCAGGAGTTCCGCCGCCGCAAGCCTCTGTAGCCACCAAAAACCCAATCGGGACCCTGATCCGGCACCCTGCCAGAGGGGGAATCCCTCACCGGTGGCGATCTTCATCATCCCGGCGCTCTCCATGATGAGGAGGGAGTAGTTCACCCTCGGGGCTGAGGGTATGTACCAGTAGCTATGTGTTTGATCTCTCTCTCTCTCTCTCTCTCTCTCTCTCTCTCTCTCTCTCGTGTTCTTGAGGTGATTCGATCTTGATGTATCGCGAGCTTTGCTATTATAGTTGGATCTTATGTTGCTTCTCCCCCTCTACTCTCTTGTAATGGATTGAGTTTTCCCTTTGAAGTAATCTTATCGGATTGAGTCTTTAATGACTTGAGAACTCTTGATGTATGTCTTGCCGTGCGTATCTGTGGTGACAATGGGATGTCACGTGATTCACTTGATGTATGTTTTGGTGATCAACTTGCGGGTTCCGCCCATGAACCTATGCATAGGGGTTGGCACACGTTTTTGTGTGACTCTCCCGTAGAAACTTTGGGGCACTCTTTGAGGTCCTATGTGTTGGTTGAATAGATGAATCTGAGATTGTGTGATGCATATGGTATAATCATACTCACGGATACTTGAGGTGACATTGGAGTATCTAGGTGA
The DNA here is from genome assembly GCA_032464435.1 of Aegilops umbellulata. NCBI lineage: Eukaryota > Viridiplantae > Streptophyta > Magnoliopsida > Poales > Poaceae > Aegilops > Aegilops umbellulata. The sequence goes on along the minus strand of CP136057.1, from coordinate 633,647,635 downwards.
AATTAGGGTTTTGGTTGATTTGTGTCTTAAGGTGTTATTCTAGTACGAACTCTAGGGATGTTTGTGACACTTATAGGAATAGCCAACGGATTGATTGGAAAGAATAACTTTGAGGTGGTTTCGTACCCTACCATAATCTCTTCGTTTGTTCTACGCTATTAGTGACTTTGGAGTGACTCTTTGTTGCATGTTGAGGGATAGTTATATGATCCAATTACGTTTTTATTGTTGAGAGAACTTACACTAGTGAAAGTATGAACCCTAGGCCTTGTTTCCTAGCATTGCAATACCGTTTACGCTCACTTTTACCACTTGTTACCTTGCTGTTTTTATATTTTCAGATTACAAAAACCTATATCTACCATCCATATTGCACTTGTATCACCATCTCTTCGCCGAACTAGTGCACCTATACAATTTACCATTGTATTGGGTGTGTTGGGGACACAAGAGACTCTTTGTTATTTGGTTGCAGGGTTGTTTGAGAGAGACCATCTTCATCCTACGCCTCCCACGGATTGATAATCCTTAGGTCATCCACTTGAGGGAAATTTGCTACTGCCCTACAAACCTCTGCACTTGGAGGCCCAACAACGTCTACAAGAAGAAGGTTGTGTAGTAGACATCAAGCTCTTTTCTGGCGTCGTTGCCGGGGAGGTGAGTGCTTGAAGGTATATCTTTAGATCTTGCAATCGAATCTTTTAGTTTCTTATTTTAGCACTAGTTTAGTTTATAAAATAAAACTACAAAAAAATGGAATTGAGTTTACCTCATACGCTTCATCTTTTTAATATCTGTCGTGAGTATGATGGGAAGGAAAATTGTGCCAAAGTGTTAGAAGAAGAATGCATTACAATGTTTGGCACTAAAACTTTGTATGATGAGCATGATTGCAATGTTGTTAGTATGAATTCCTTGAATATCCATGATGCTAATTATATGCAAAGCCACAAGCTTGGGGAAGCTATGTTTGATGAAGATGATATTTTTTGTCCCCCAAGCTTTGATGAGCAAATTTACTATGATGAAAGCATGCCTCCTATCTATGATGATTATTATGTTGACACCTATGCTATAAAGAATAATGATAACCATGAAACTTTTCATCTTGATCTTAATTTTCAATCACATGATAGTTATTTTGTTGAGTTTGCTCCCACTACTATTCATGAGAACAAATTTGCTTATGCGGAGAGTAATAAAATTTATATGCTTGTAGATCATGAAAAGAATGCTTTAGGTGATGGTTATATTGTTGAATTCATTCATGATGCTACTGAAAATTATTATGAGGGAGGAATATATGCTTGGAGGAATTGCAATAATATCAAGTTTCCTCTCTATGTGCTTAAAATTTTAAGGTTATGCTTGTTTTGCCTTCCTATGCTAGTTGATTATTGTTCCCATAAGTTGTTTGCTCACAAAATCCCTATGCATAGGAAGTGGGTTAGACTTAAATGTGCTATTCATATTCTACATGATGCTCTCTTCATGTTTCAATTCTTATCTTTTATGTGAGCATCATTGAAATCATCATGCCTAGCTAGGGGCGTTAAACGTTAGCGCTTGTTGGGAGGCAACCCAATTTTATTTTAGTTCTTTGATTTTTGGTTCTGTTTAGTAATAAATAATCCATCTAGCTTATGTTTAGATGTGGTTTTATGTTTTAATTAGTGTTTGTGCCAAGTAGAACCTTTGGGAAGACTTGGGTGAAGTCTTTATGATCATGCTGTAAAAACAGAAACTTTAGCGCTCATGAGATTTGCTTCAACTGTTTACTGGAGAGTACTATTTAGTTGATTATTTTTTCAGATTATTACTAGACAAATTCCTCAGGTCCACCAATTTATTTTAGAATTTTTGGAGTTCCAAAAGTATACGTTTGATACAGATTACTACAGACTGTTCTGTTTTTAACAGATTCTGTTTTCATTGTGTTGCTTGCTTATTTTGTTGAATCTATGGCTAGTAAAATAGTTTATAAACCATAGATAAGTTGGAATACAGTAGGTTTAACACCAATATAAATAAAGAATGATTTCATTACAGTACCTTGAAGTGGTTTTTTGTTTTCTTTCGCTAACGGAGCTTATGAGTTTTCTGTTGAGTTTTGTGTTGTGAAGTTTTCAAGTTTTGGGTAAAGATTCGATGGACTATGGAATAAGGAGTGGAAAGAGCCTAAGCTTGGGAATGCCCAAGGCACCCCAAGGTAATATTCAAGGACAACCAAGAGCCTAAGCTTGGGGATGCCCCGGATGGCATCCCCTCTTTTGTCTTCATTCATCGGTAACTTTACTTGGAGCTATATTTTTATTCACCAAATGATATGTGTTTTTCTTGGAGCGTCATTTTATTTTCTTTAGCTTTGCTTGCTGTTTGAATAAAGTATCAAGATCTGAAATTCTTAAATGAGAGAGTCTTCACATAGTTACATAATTATTTAACTACTCATTGATCTTCACTTATATCTTTTTGGAATAGTTTGTCATTTACTCGTGTGCTTCACTTATATCCTATGAGTAAATAGTTGAATGATTTGAATGTCATAAATCTTAAATTATATATGTTTCATATGCCTTTCCCATGGGGAGTAATGACATTACATATAAGAACTAGAGGTGGTAAATTTATTGAAGGTTAGCAAACATTGTATTTGTCACTTGGATAATTCATGAAAGAATATTGAAGGAAGGGAGGTTTCACATATAAATGTACTATCTTGGACATCTTCTATGATTGTGATCCCCATTAATTATTTTAAAACCTGAGCAAATTAGTTGAAGTTGGACAAGGAAGACAACATAATGAGTTATGCTTGGGTATATTTGTATAAGTTATATTCTTTTGGATCCTCTAACATGTGGTGCTTGCTATTTAGAATCCTTTGCTAGCCAAAAAATCTGTACTAAGAGGGAATACTGCTTGTGCATCCAAACTCCTTGAACCAAGTTTCTTCCATGAGTGTCCACCATATCTACCTATATGCGGTATTTACCTGCCGTTCCAAGTAAATTTGCATGTGCCAAACTCTAAACCTTCAAATAATAATCTGTTTTGTATGCCCGAATCGCTCATGTAGCGACTACGGGTTAGCAGTATCTTCCATGCTAGGTGGGTTATTCTCACTATGAGTGGACTCCGCTCATCATTCACGAGAAAATGGCTGGTAACTGGGATGCCCAGTCCCATGATCAAAAGATCGAAATCAAATCAAAAATAATTGCAAACAAAACTCCCCCAGGTTTGATGTTAGTTGGAGGCACCCGTTGTTTCAGGCGAGCCATGGATTGATGATTGTTGGTGGAGGGAGTAAAAATCTTTACCTTTCTGTTTGGGAACCGCCTATAATGTATGTAGTATGGAAGATATTAGGAACTCTTGGTCATTATGTTGACAATGAAAGCATACCTCTCAAAATTATTTTCATCTCTGTTTTTGCTTCGAGCTCTGGCACCTCTGCAAATCCCTGCTTCCCTCTGTGAAGGGCCTATCTTTTACTTTTATGCAAGAGTCGGTAGTATTACTTCTCATTCCAGCCTACTCTTTAGTTGGCAAGCATCATGTGATGGAAAGATCTAGGCATATATGGCCATTCAAATATATTTGAGCATGAATTATTACTGTTGACATTACCCCTGAGGTAAAAGGTTGGGAGGCGAAACATTAAGCCCCTATCTTTCTCTGTGTTCGAAGAATACTATTTGTTCTAAGGATATGCTTTGAGTGGTAGCAATCATGGAAGACTAAATGATAGTTGAGTATGTGAAGTTTGCTGAATCAAAGCTCTGACATAGACTCTTCCTGAAAGTAAGATGAATTGTAATTGTTTGATGACTAATAACAGGGTTTGTTAGTTTTCAAGAAGGTTTATGATCTATACTTTAACATGTGAATAGCTTGTTACTTGATCATGAAAAGTTCTATGAGTTGAGCTACTGTTATGACATATAATGATGCTAGAAAAGGTGATTGAAATTATCATTGATCAAACTTGTGCACCTGCTAGCATTCACACTTCATAAATTCTTTATTTTATCATTTATCTACTCAAGGACGAGCAGGAATTAAACTTGGGGATGCTGATACGTATCCAACGTGTCTATAATTTATGAAGTATTCATGCTATTATATTATCCATCTTGGATGTTTTATGGGCTTTACTATGCACTTTTATATTATTTTTGGGACTAACCTATTAACCCAGAGCCCAGTGCCAGTTCCTGTTTTTCCCCTTGTTTTAGTGTTTCAAAGAAAAGGAATATCAAACGGAGTCGAAACGGAATGAAACCTTCTGGAGAAGTTATTTTTGGAAGGAAAGCAACCCGGGAGACTTGGAGTCCACGTCAAGGAAGCAACGAGGAAGGCACGAGGCAGGGGGGCGCGCCCACCCCCCCTGGGCGCGCCCTCCACCCTTGTGGTCCCCTCGTGGCTCCCCTGACGTACTTCTTCCTCCTATATATACCCATATACCCTAAAACGATTGGGAAACAGATTAGATCGGGAGTTCCGCCGCTGCAAGCCTCTGTAGCCACCAAAAACCCAATTGGGACCCTGTTCCGGCACCTTACCGGAGGGGGGATCCCTCACCGGTGGCCATCTTCATCATCCCGGCGCTCTCCATGACGAGGAGGGAGTAGTGCACCCTCGGGGATGAGGGTATGTACCAGTAGCTATGTGTTTGATCTCTCTCTCTCGTGTTCTTGAGGTGATTCGATCTTGATGTATCGCGAGCTTTGCTATTATAGTTGGATCTTATGTTGCTTCTCCCCCTCTACTCTCTTGTAATGGATTGAGTTTTCCCTTTGAAGTAATCTTATGGGATTGAGTCTTTAATGACTTGAGAACTCTTGATGTATGTCTTGCCGTGCGTATTTGTGGTGACAATGGGATATCACGTGATTCACTTGATGTATGTTTTGGTGATCAACTTGCGGGTTCCGCCCATGAACCTATGCATAGGGGTTGGCACACGTTTTTGTCTCGACTCCCCGCTAGAAACTTTGGGGCACTCTTTGAGGTCCTATGTGTTGGTTGAATAGATGAATCTGAGATTGTGTGATGCATATCGTATAATCATACCCACAGATACTTGAGGTGACATTGGAGTATCTAGGTGACATTAGGGTTTTGGTTGATTTGTGTCTTAAGGTGTTATTCTAGTACGAACTCTAGGGCTGTTTGTGACACTTATAGGAATAGCCAAACAGATTGATTGGAAAGAATAACTTTGAGGTAGTTTCGTACCCTACCATAATCTCTTCGTTTGTTCTCCGCTATTAGTGACTTTGGAGTGACTCTTTGTTACATGTTGAGGGATAGTTATATGATCCAATTACGTTATTATTGTTGAGAGAACTTGCACTAGTGAAAGTATGAACCCTAGGCCTTGTTTCCTAGCATTGCAATACCGTTTACGCTCACTTTTACCACTTGCTACCTTGCTGTTTTTATATTTTCAGATTACAAAAACCTATATCTACCACCCATATTGCACTGGTATCACCATCTCTTCGCCGAACTAGTGCACCTATACAATTTACCATTGTATTGGGTGTGTTGGGGACACAAGAGACTCTTTGTTATTTGGTTGCAGGGTTGTTTGAGAGAGACCATCTTCGTCCTACGCCTCCCACGGATTGATAAACCTTAGGTCATCCACTTGAGGGAAATTTGCTACTGTCCTACAAACCTCTGCACTTGGAGGCCCAACAACGTCTACAAGAAGAAGGTTGTTTAGTAGACATCAGGTCATCGGTGCAGAAACGTCACAGAACTGGAAACAGAACCTGCCGTTGTGATCTTGCTTCGATTCTTCCCCTGAGACGTGATTATGTTCTTTTGTCCCCGTAGTGGACGGTGTGCGATGATGGTGCATTTTAGGAAGATGGTAGTGGTGTCGCCAAACACGAAGTCCATGGTGCCCTTGATGCAGCACTTGTGGTAGAACGGTCTCTTCTTCCTCGCGTACAACGTATCCTGGTAGCCCAGAATAGCGCGCCGGTACACCACCGACACGTCAGACTAAGAATGGCGGGCCACCACCTGGTTCTTGGCGGCTCCGGCCGTGTTCTCCACCGTAAAGTCATGGGCGATGAAGCCTTGCCCGAAGACTCCAGCCATGCATCGATCCGAGAGCACACAAAGATAAGTTTTTCGTACTACAAGTGAGCATGCACACGTGCACATTTTGTTACATGCATACACGATATGCGATAAGCATTCAGATGTGTTCGTGCATGATTGACAACGACAAACGATACCACACGGTAGGTGTGGTCAGCCCTTCATGTTGATGAGTATTGGAATGACGTTGAGAGGAGAAAGAAGGGGGGAGAAGAAAAGAAACAAAATGTAGACACATCACATTGCATACCTTACACGGCGGGAGCCACTTCCTTAAATCCGACCCACAATTTTTTCTTCAATAAGTATAATAAGGTGGGGGTTGTGCCCCCCCCCCCCCCGGGCTGCCCCCATCACCCATGCCCGAGTTCCTCAATTGATGCCATCATCGGCTCGACGCGAGGTCATCAGTGGAAGACTACCATGGACCGCAGCTTCCAACGGCGTCCCAAGTATGTATCGACCAAAGAGGTTGTACACTTATCGCATCGCACCTTCTTCTTAACTCGACCTCCCGGCGCCGACGGTGCTCCATCCCGCACCCCCATGGAGCGGCTACCTTGAAGCCGACGCCGCGGGCGACATCTCCACGGCGGCTCTCCCCCAGTGCGAGGCCCCTTCGGTGGCGGCGTCCATACCAGCCGGATCTGCTGCTGCTGCTGCTTCGGCTCACGCTCGATCGCTCGCTCGCCCAGCTGCTGCTGCTGCTCTCCCCCTCGCTCGTGCTACTGCTCTGCTCCGATTAAGCCAAACTTCAGTCGACTGAATCGACTTTTGGGTCAGTCGATTTTCAAGGGTTGGGGGGCTCTCCGGAGTTAAGGAATAACCACCCGCAGCGGGGACGGGGGCTCGCCGAAGAGGTACCCCACTATCTATCTTAGGGTTCACGGTGGGGGGGCGGGGGTCCTAGAGGGCTGGCCGGGGCGGCGAGGTGGCGCTGGGGCCGGCGGTCCGGCCGGTGGTGGCTGGCGGCTCAGGGGGGTGCAGGTTGAAGATGAACTGCAGGCCCTCCCTAAACTACATGTCAAGTGCCTCTCTGCTACCATTGCGTTCAGTTTTGACAGTAGCATTCAGATTCCACGGTAAATTTCAGTTTCGACAGTTAAGTTCAGAGTCAACAATTTTTACCTCATCTGTTGTAGTCAGGTGCTTTTTGGTGATGTTAATTTTACATCCATTTTACATCATCTATTGGAGATGCTATTAGAATCCCACTTGAGATTGACGATGTATGTCTTGTGCTGCTTCAGCCTTGACGTCTTACGGCTCACCGGAGCTGCTCCAACGACAGAACGATCCATCACAATAGAGCAGTGCCCTGGACGCCGTCTACAGATTCCTCAGATCTTCCTCCACACCTCCGATAGCCACCTCTACCTCAACTGCTTCAGCGACCAACCCAATGATGCTGAGGTCGACACGGCTACGGCAAAGAGGTTGTACACTTGTTGCATCACTTATTACTATACATTCACGTCGATCCATTAGGGCTATTTTGGTTCAACGGAAAAACATCGATCCACTGGTTGTTACCATCACTCTAAATTTCTGCATGCTCTCCTTACATAATCTCACCATATTTTTTTCGTATGCATGTCAGATATTGTACACAGTCATGCTGAACATGTAGAGAAAAAGAGAAGAGTTTTGCGCGGTAATACAATGTCATGCAGACATCGCTCCATGGTGGGTTCAATGGCAAACCCTCCCCACCCCTCTCCGGATTGTAATTCAGAGGAAGATATCTGTTCTGAGGCGGATTCGGACGCCGCTGACCACTCCTATTTACCCCCCAAGGTGTTTGCTCTACCTTGGCATGATGATGCTAGTCATATCATGCATATGTTGCCTTGTAGTGCCTACTTTTGACATCATATATGTCATCTGCTTAGTTTAGACATGTTTTGTAATGCCACCTGTTTAGTTTCTATATCATATATGGGAATTATGCAGTCTCATGTCTTTTAGCCAGCCATAATATATGTGAAATGTGCAATGCCATCATGTTTAACCAGGCATCATATATTTGAATGATATCTTGCCCTTCCTTTTCTTCATTACATTTCCATTTGTCGACAATGTTTGTACATTAAACTACTCTTCCTGTGAATCAGCCATTTGGGTGGGAGATGGAAAAATCTGGAGTGAAAACAAGGCCTTCAGAGCAGACAATGCTACCTGTCGAAGCAGATCTATTGTTGGGTCCCGATGGCTCCTCAAACATGGATTCAGAGACAGATGATCAATCCTATTCCCCCACTGAGGTGTATGCTCTAACTTGGCACGGTTATACTGTTCATATCATGCATACAGTGTCTTGCATTGCATAGTTTAGACATCATATACACAATATTCAACACCATGTTCTTAGTTCAGACATCATATCGAATGCCCTCTGTTTAGCATATAAATCACATATGTGAATTAAATGATGCGATCCTGATTACTTAGATAACATGTAGGTGAATTATGTCATGCGATCATGTTTAGTTATTCATCATATCTTTGAATTATGTTATGCTATGCTATCCAGTTTAGATAGCCATCATATATGTGAAATTATGTCATGCTATCCATTTTAGTTAAACAATATACATGTCAACTATTTCATGCCCTCTTTTTTCCACACTATCTATTGCATTTGTCTCTCATACAATGTATGTACATTCAACTATGTTTCCTGTTTATCAGCCATTTGAATTGGAGCAGGTGATGTCAGTATCTAGCGGACTAAAAACACGGTCTTCAAATAAAACAGTGCTACCTCTTGGTGGAGATAGCACCCCGGTTGTACATGCACAAGAACCAGCCCTACCACACATAACCCAAACTCTCGCAGATTGTACCCCTACTACGATGGACAGAGAACCAGCTTCACCCAATCTAACCCCAACCCCAGCCGATAGTAACCCAGTTCCTGTTGACACAACACCATCTCCACCACAGAGCTCCCAAACAAGAGTAGTTAGTAAGGCAGCTCCAGTGCCCAAAGGGCCAGTACTATCATGGTGAACCCCAACTCCACCAGTTAGTACGCCTATTCCTGTGGAGGAATCACAACCAGCTAGTCGTAGTTTAGCATCTATCGCATTTGATGTTGTTAAATCGTATGTGCGTATCTTCCCATCTTGGAAATATTATACTGAAGATGAAGGAAAATGCCAGTTGCAGGTGTTTGTCCAGGAGTTATGTGTAAGTAATGTTATTCATGGCAATTACTTTGCTTTGTCCCATACATCCTACCTCCATGATGGTTATAATACAGCAAATTTTCCCATTTTTCTCTATAGAGAAGGACCGATTTGGAAACTCAGGATGAGGTAACATGTGCTAATACCTCTGCTATCTTCAAGAATGCTTGGTGGCAGTATCGGAATTACCTGAAGAAAACGTACTTCACCGGCAAAGAAACTCATCAAATTCCCTTACGTTCTCTTGAGACACATTTACTAGACGATGACTGGGAACGCCTTGTTCTGTACTGGTCCCGAACCAAGAATGTGGTAAGGTCTATGAGCTCATTTTCTATTTTTAAGTATTATATTCTTGCGTCTTAATGTACTCTGTTCATGTAGAACAAGTGCCTAAACCTGAAGAACAATTGTTCTAATTTAAGATTCCATTGCTACCATAGGACATAGATATATGTTTGTTTGATGCTTTTATTATGTACTAGTACTTGGCAATAGAAGACTTGGTAGTTTAATCCTGTCCACTTTACTAATGAACTAGTTCACCGAAATGAGTTTCATATACTAGTACATGCTAAACTTGTTATGTGTCTGCTTGTTTCTTCTTTTAGAATGCTGACAGAATATTGGGGAAAGTGCCTTATTAAGCAACGGTAAAGGAAGTAATGCAGATAAGGTTCAGGATAGTGACACATCCTGTCTTGGTTTAGTGTTGGAGTTACTGGCCACTACCGCTTGCACAAGCTATTCAAACTCACTGTCTGAATCAGTTCGGTTTGTTGAGTCTCAACTATAAGCTAAAAGACATCGATCAGCTGTGCTGCAACAAAAAGCGGAAGGACTGCGGAAGTCCCTGGAGCATTCAGATGCATACTTTCTGGTGCAACAGCAAGCGTTGGAGGATTTTAGCGTCAAACAGGACAAAGCTAATCAGCTTGCAAAGCTTATTGCCAGCATGGTGGATACCCAGGATAACGTTTCTTGAGATCTTCTGAAGTTGTTTCAGTTATGCTCTTGTTTTGCTGCCGCGTTTATTTGCACTGGTGGCCAATTTTGACGGCCAGTGTATATGATATGCTGCTTTGTTCCCTATATTTGCACTGGTGGCGAACTTTGATGGCCAGTGGATGTAATATGTGTAATAGCCGTGATAGCCTAGCGTTAGTTGCTTGCTTATTTATTTCCTTGTTGTCTTGTTTATTTGTTTGCTTCTAATCATTGCAGTTATTTTTCCGTGGTTAACTAGTGGCTGCAATAACCTATTTTTTTTAAAACTAGGCCACAATAACCATGGGCTAATATTTACTGTAGTGACACTGGGCCTCCTACGGGTAGTAGAAACAGTGGGCCTTCTACGGGCCGTAGAAACAGTAGGCCTTCTACAGGTCGTAGAAACAATGGGCCTTCTATGGGCTGTATCATCAATGGGCCGTATAATCGATTGGCCAAACATGGGCCAATAACAGGCCGCATTATGGTCGTAAACGGGCTAGAGTTGGAATCGTCCGTTCATGGGCCGACCGTAATGGGCCATCGTTAATAGGCCGTATTTGATGACGCTATGAAAACGGCCCAATGTATTAACGAACCACAAACGGGCCGACTGTAACCACGGGCTGAATTTGGCCCACAAGCAAAAAATGACAGTAATGGGCCGTAAGTAAACGAATGTTGGAAATGAGCCCAAGAATAAATGGGGTCTGAGAAGGCCGAAAGATAACATGGGCTGGAAACGGCCCAACGGAATAACAGGCCGTTAATTGGTATAAAGTGATACACTGTTCATTACGGGCCAGTTTCACCATGGGCCGTTAATGGGTGTAAAGTGATACACTGTTCATTACGGGCCAGTTTCACCACTGGCCGTTAATAGGCCAAGAGTTACATAGGGCCTCGTATGGGCCGAAAGACGTCATGGGCCATACATGGGCCAGAAGTGAAAACGGGCTGGAATCATATTGAATGGCCCAGATGACACTACTGGGCCTAACTCGGATAAGGCGTAACGGGCCTTGGGTTAGCGGGCTGTAAATGGGCTACATGCGAATAGGCAGTTAACAGGCTTTCCATGGGCCGGCCCGCCAGCTTTTGACCAAGTCAAACGGGCCGGCCTTTTCATAGGAATGGGCCTCTGTTGGGCCGTGCCACCTGTAGACGTATCATAGGCGCCTATCTAACCCACTGACGAGCTGACACGTGTTTCGTCCGGCCAATAACAATTTTACAAGTGGAAATTTCCCATTGGTCGGGGCTGTTAACGGGTTATCGGATCCAAAACCCGACCCGATAGCTTAACGGCGTTCCGTTACGGTGGATGCCACGTGTCGGTCACCCTTGACAAAAGCACTTCTGTGACGCGCGATTTATCGTCATGGAAGTGGACACTTCTGTGATGATAATTTTGGTAATGTCATGGAACACTTCTACGACAGCACAGGTATGACTATCTTGATTCTGTCATAAATTTGTCATGGATGTACATGCATGACAAAAAAAAGCGACCTACTGTGACAAACACGTATCATCACGGAAGTGTATTTTTTTGTAGTGAGGGAGTGTGCGATGATGATCATATCAATCATAGAACCACTTCCAACACACATCGTCACTTCACCCTTAACTAGTCTCTGTTCATTCTGTAACTCCTGTTTCTAGTTACTAATTTTTAGCAACCGAACAAGTATCAAATACCCAGGGGCTACTATAAACACTAGTAAGGTACACATCAATAACATGTATATCAAATATAGCTTGTTCACTTTGCCATCCTTCTTATTTGCCAAATACTTGGGGTGGTTCCGCTTCTAGTGACCAGTCCCTTTGCAGCAGAAGCACTTAGTCTCAGGCTTAGTTCCATACTTGGGCTTCTTCACTTGAGCAGTAACTTGCTTGCCGTTCTTCTTGAAGTTCCCCTTATTCCCTTTGTCCTTTCTCTTGAAACTAGTGGTCATGTCAACCATCAACACTTGATGTTTTTCTTGATTTCTACCTTCGCCGATTTTAGCATCGCGAATAGCTTGGGAATTGTTTTCATCATCCCTTGCATATTATAGTTCATCACGAAGTTCTACTAACTTGGTGATGGTGACTAGAGAATTCTGTCAATCACTATTTTATCTGGAAGATTTAACTCCCACTTGATTCAAGCGATTGTAGTACCCAGACAATCTGAGCACATGCTCACTGCTTGAGCTATTCTCCTCCATATTTTAGCTATAGAACTTGTTGGAGACTTCATATCTCTCAACTCGGGTATTTGCTTGAAATATTAACTTCAACTCCTGGAACATCTCATATGGTTCATGACGTTCAAAACGTCTTTGAAGTCCCGATTCTAAGTCGTTAAGCATGGTGCACTAAACTATCAAGTAGTCATCATATTGAGCTAGCCAAACGTTCATAACGTCTGCATCTGCTCCTGCAATAGGTCTGTCACCTAGCGGTGCATCAAGGACATAATTCTTCTGTGTAGCAATGAGGTTAATCCTTAGATCATGGACCAAGTCCGCATCATTGCTACTAACATCTTTCAACTTAGTTTTCTCTAGGAACATATCAAAATAAAATAGGGGAGCAAAACGCGAGCTAATGATCTACAACATAGATATGCTAATACTACCAGGACTAAGTTCATGATAAATTAAAGTTCAATTAATCATAATACTTAAGAATTCCCACTTAGATAGACATCCCTCTAATCCTCTAAGTGATCACGTGATCCATATCAACTAAACCATAACCGATCATCACGTGAAATGGAGTAGCTTTCAATGGTGAACATCTTTATGTTGATCATATCTACTATATGATTCACGCTCGACCTTTCGGTCTCAGTATTCCGAGGCCATATCTGTTATATGCTAGGCTCATCAAGTTTAACCTGAGTATTCCGCGTGTGCAACTGTTTTGCACCCGTTGTATTTGAACGTAGAGCCTATCACACCCGATCATCACGTGGTGTCTCAGCACGAAGAACTTTCGCAATGGTGCATACTCAGGGAGAACACTTTTATCTTGAAATTTAATGAGAGATCATCTTATAATGCTACCGTCAATCAAAGCAAAATCAGATGCACAAAAGATAAACATCACATGCAACCAAAATATGTGACATGATATGGCCATCATCATCTTGTGCCTTTGATCTCCATCTCCAAAGCATCGTCATGATTTCCATCATCATTGGCATGACACCATGATCTCCATCATCTTGATCTATATCAATGTGTCGTCACATGATCGTCTCGCCAACTATTGCTCTTGCAACTATTGTTATCGCATAGCGATAAAGTAAAGCAATTATTTGGCGCTTGCATCTTATCCAATAAAGAGACAACCATAAGGCTTCTGCCAGTTGCCAATAACTTCAAAAAAACATTATCATCTTATACAACAACTTATATCTCATCACATCTTGACCATATCACATCACAACATGCCCTGCAAAAACAAGTTAGACGTCCTCTACTTTGTTGTTGCAAGTTTTACGTGGCTGCTACGGCTGAGCAAGAACCGTTCTTACCCACGCATCAAAACCACAATGATAGTTCGTCAAGTTAGTGCTGTTTTAACCTTCTCAAGGACCGGGCGTAGCCACACTCGGTTCAACTAAAGTTGGAGAAACTGACACCCGCTAGTCACCTGTGTGCAAAGCACGGCGGTAAAACCAGTCTCGCGTAAGCGTACGCGTAATGTCGGTCCGGGCCGCTTCATCCAACAATACCACCGAACCAAAGTATGACATGCTGGTAAGCAGTATGACTTATATCGCCCACAACTCACTTGTGTTCTACTCGTGCATATGACATCTACGCATAAAACCAGGCTCGGATGCCACTGTTGGGGAACGTAGTAATTTCAAAAAAAATCCTACGCACACGCAAGATCATGGTGATGCATAGCAACTAGAGGGGAGAGTGTTGTCCACGTACCCTCGTACACCGAAAGCGGAAGCGTTAGCACAACGCGGTTGATGTAGTCGTACGTCTTCACGATCCGACCGATCAAGTACCGAACGCACGGCACCTCCGAGTTCAGCACACGTTCAGCCCGATGACGCCCCTCGAACTCTGATCCAGCCGAGTGTTGAGGGAGAGTTTCGTCAGCACGACGGCGTGGTGACGATGATGATGTTCTACCAACGCAGGGCTTCGCCTAAGCACCGCTACGATATTATCGAGGTGGACTATGGTGGAGGGGGGCACCGCACACGGCTACGAGATCCAAGGGATCAATTGTTGTGTTTCCAAGGGGTGCCCCCCTCCCCGTATATAAAGGAGTGGAGGAGGGGGAGGTCCGGCCCTCTCTATGGCGCGCCCTAGGAGGAGTCCTACTCCCACCGGGAGTAGGATTCCCCCCTTCCAAGTAGTAGGAGTAGGAGTCAAGGAAAGGGGAGAGAGAAGAGAAGGAAGGAGGGGGTGCAGCCCGTCCCCCTAGTCCAATTCGGACTAGGCCTTGGGGGCGCCCAGCCTCTCCTCACTCTTTCCCCTAAAGCCCAATAAGGCCCATATACTCCCCGGCGAATTCCCGTAACTCTCCGGTACTCCGAAAATACACGAATCACTCGGAACCTTTCTGATGTCTGAATATAGTCGTCCAATATATCGATCTTTACGTCTTGACCATTTCGAGACTCCTCGTCATGTCCCAGATCTCATCCGGGACTCTGAACTACCTTCGGTACATCAATACACATAAACTCATAATATAACCGTCTTCGAACTTTAAGCGTGCGGACCCTACGGGTTCAAGAACAATGTAGGCATGACTGAGACACGTCTCCGGTCAATAACCAATAGCGGAACCTGGATGCTCATATTGGCTCCCACATATTCTACGAAGATCTTTATCGGTCAAACCGGATAACAACATACGTTGTTCCCTTTGTCATCGGTATGTTACTTGCCCGAGATTCGATCGTCGGTATCTCAATACCTAGTTCAATCTCATTACCGGCAGGTCTCTTTACTCGTTCCGTAATACATCATCCCGCAACTAACTCATTAGTTACAATCCTTGCAAGGCTTATAGTGATGTGCATTACTGAGTGGGCCCAGAGATACCTCTCCGACAATCGGAGTGACAAATCCTAATCTCGAAATACGCCAACCCAGCAAGTACCTTCGGAGACACCTGTAGAGCACCTTTATAATCACCCAGTTACGTTGTGACGTTTGGTGCACACAAAGTGTTCCTTCGGTAAACGGGAGTTGCATAATCTCATAGTCATAGGAACATGTATAAGTCATGAAGAAAGCAATAGCAGAATACTAAATGATCAAGTGCTAAGCTAACGGAATGGGTCAGGTCAATCACATCATTCTCCTAATGATGTGATCCCGTTAATCAAATGACGACTCATGTCTATGGCTAGGAAACTTAACCATCTTTGATTCAACGAGCTAGTCAAGTAGAGGCATACTAGTGACACTCTTTTTGTCTATGTATTCACACATGTATCAAGTTTCCGATTAATACAATTCTAGCATGAATAATAAACATTTATCATGAAATAAGGAAATAAATAATAACTTTATTATTGCCTCTAGGGCATATTTCCTTCAATCATCGCATTACCTGTACATGCAACTGTTGTTGTAGTAATCTATGAGCCACGAGGACTCGGCAATCCCATTACCATGAGTATCAGGACTAGCAAAGCTTAATGGATATGGAATGGATAAGTGATGAGGTTGCAGCAGCACTAAGCATTTGCATGGTGGCTAACTTACGAGTACAAGAGTAAGTAGAGAAATTACGCATAACGGTCGCAAATTAGAATGATCAAGAAGTGATCCTGAACTACTTACGAGTCAAACATAACCCCACCATGTTCTCTTCACAAATTCACTCGAAAAGAGACGGTCACGGTTACGTACGTGGTTGGTGTATTTTATTTCGGATCTGGTGTCAAGTTCTCTACAACCGGATATTATAAATTTTCCATCTGTCACATAACCGCGGGCACGACTTTCGATAAGATTTAACCTTGCAGGTGTGTCCCAACTTATTCCATCACAAACTCTCATGATCCGCGAAGGTAAAACCTCCATCTAGGGATAACCCGAGTGTTCTCGGAATCCCAATGCACAAGTTCTTCGAGGAAAGGAAAACTATCGGAAGGAGATCTCCTGGTGAGTTAGATCCGTGTCCAGAGCCGCACTCTCTCTATCTACGGACTCATCCGTCTATTCTAAGTGGACGATAGCCAAATACCTCGAGTTTCCCCGAGGCGGCAACGCCGACTGCTAGGTAGGTGGACCAACACTCATGTCGAGGATTGGCCCGGGTTGTTGATTAAGAATCCTCGGGTACTGATAAGTCCCTATGCAAGTTTTAGTTGTTATTAGGCAAATGGTAAAACCAATGTTGGATCTCCTCAGGAAAGCTTTACTTTAGGCAAAGAATAAGGGGGGGGCACAAACCCCGACCGTGTTAGGAATGCAAAATCAAGGAACATAACACTGGTATGAAGAAAACTAAGGTGGCAAGACTGGAACAAAAGATCAAGCAAAAGGCCAAGCCTTCCACCCTTTACCAAGTATATAGATGCATTAATTAAATAAGAGATATTGTGATATCCCATGATATCCATGTCCCAACATGGAACAACCTGCAATTGCACCTGCAACTAGCAACACTATAAGAGGGGCTGAGCAAAGCGGTACCATAGCCAAACAACGGTTTGCTGGGATAGTGGAAAAGGTTAGAGGCTTAACATGGCAATTTAGGAGGCTTCATAAACAAGTGGTAGGTAGCGCGACATAGTGATAGCATTGGGACAACTAGCAAGCAAAGATAGTAGTGATATCCAAGGTAACGGTCATCTTGCATAAAATCCCGCTCGGAAGAAGATCGAATCCATGAAGTAGACGAACATGTATAGTCGAATGAATCCTCACAATCGCAACGATACCGGAACTATCGAGAAGAAGCACATCCGGAAAGAAGCAAACAACATGGTGAACCAACAAGCATAAACATGGCATGATGCACAAGCAAGTATGATGCATGTCCGGTTTAATGAAGCATGGCATGACAAAGTACAATAAACGATGCTACAAATTAAGTGGATCTCAATATGCAACGAGTTGAATATTGATGGAACACCACATTCGAATTATTTAGTTCGCTCTCGTTTATGCACCCAATAATATTAAATGTTGTTAAACATGGCAAGAGGTGAAGCATAATAAAACTACCTATATAGGCAAGTTTAAATGAGGCCGGAACAACAAACAACAATTCCGGAAAATCCCCATGTGCATATTTTGGATTTGGTATTGTTGTGCCCTAAACCATATTTTATTGTTGTTAAACATGCAAATAAAGTGAACCATGTTAATCTATACATTTTCCACCCCATTTAAATATAAAGTTTATTTAATTTGGAGCTACGGTTATTAAGTTATGAAATAAACCATTTAGCATGCCATTAATGTAAAATAATGCAAACAACAATTTAAACATTTTAACAGGGATGAAAAATGGATATTATGAAAGTAGATGAAATTCTAATCATTTTACATGTATAAAACATTTTAATCCGATGCACGGTTGTGGATATTATATGCATGATGTTTGAGGGGGTTTTTTGCAAATATGTTGTTTCTGGATAAAATAGCTAAATTCGTTCCACGAAAAAAACATGAATCAGGCCGAATCTGGTTGGGACAACAGTGTACATGAGAGGGGCTGGAGGGGCTTCTCACCCATGGGCTTCGGCCCGGGTCGATGGAGTACTGGCTGGCTGGACCGATGGGGATCGACGCTGGTTGGATTGGGTGGTGGCTCAAACAAAGGGGAAGGTGGTTGGCTGTGGGTTTGGATCGGGGAAGATCCCAAGGAGGAGGTGGCTGGCACTCAGTGGCTAGCTAGGCGAGGGGATCCCAATGTGGGAGGTGGAGTGGCGGCGGCGACGGGGAGGATGGGACAGCTCCCCTAGAATTTAGGGTTGGCCAAGTAGGTGGTATATATATATATATATAGTTTAGACCCTTTGATTTAGATCGGATGGTGAATAAATAGGCTAGGGAATTCCAATGGAAAAACCGAAGATATCTTAGGGATGTTTGGGGATGATCCGAATCCAACGGTGATGACTGAGCGGGTCGGGTTCGGGTAAGTTTTGGATGCGCACGCAAGGGGTCTGAGAGAGGTCGACAAAAACAAAGAGGCCTGATAAAAGGTCAACGGAGACAAAGGGAGAAGCGGCAACCATGAACCACTACGAGTTTTATGAAAACATGCGGATGCAAGTTTTTAATAAATGACGACAACAAAGTGTTGATGCAATGTGAATGGTGCGGTGATGAATGCAACAAATAGATAGTTAACACAGCTGACACGCAAAACATGGAAGGCATCTGGAGCGTCGGTGTTGGGTCGTTACACATGCACCCATCACTAACAACTTTGTTGAGCCAGAACAGAGCATTGATAACTTGGGAACAAAAACTCACAAACAAGAGGGACCGACCTTGTGTGGGGCATCATCGTGGTCGGGTTGGACTTGTGTCAAGGTTGAGGTTGGACTCGAGGATGTCCTCTTCAGCTTGGGGCATGTCCTGGTCGTCAATGTCGTCCATGGAATTGGAGGGTGCCTACTGCAACAAATACAAAAATGATCACCTTATCAAATTGATGTTCGACATTAAATCACAAGCACATCACGATTGTCCTATAAAGCAGCATCAATCACTCATGTGAAACAAAGAGACATGTAAGAGCTAGTGTTCTTGAGCTAGTATAGTAATCAATGAAGCTAGTACAAATAACAAATGATTGCCACTTAAAAGGTTTCCATCCACTCATCAAATTGACAGATTTCTGCCGATTTTAGAAACCGGGTCAAATTTTAACTAGAACTGCATCATAGTTTGCTCATGACTTCTTCCAAAAAATCATTTTTAGGTACAGAAGTAGCTATTCCATTAGAGATCCAACAAAAGTTTTGCAAGATTCCATCCCTAGCTACGAACGGTCATGCCCACCATTTT
This sequence comes from Aegilops umbellulata, assembly GCA_032464435.1. Lineage (NCBI taxonomy): Eukaryota > Viridiplantae > Streptophyta > Magnoliopsida > Poales > Poaceae > Aegilops > Aegilops umbellulata. The sequence goes on along the minus strand of CP136057.1, from coordinate 633,628,323 downwards.
TAATGCATTTTGAAATCGGCATAAGAAATAAAAAAAGAAAAGGAAAACCTTCACATTGTATCATTATATGTGACCTATTTTCCAAAAAAATAACAAACTTGAAACACGGCAATTATTTTTAAAAAGTGTTCTCAGAAATAAGTTATCATGTATGAAGATTCATGGCTTTCAAGCCCCAATGGCCAATCTTATGTACATATTCACGGAATAGTTTGTTAAAATGATATCATATTGTGTACAAGTGTGCGTCTTGGAATGGCAAACAATATTGATGAAGAGGGTTTTCATTTTCTACACAAAAAATTAATTTTCCATTTTCAGAGTACCAAAAATAGTTTTTTGTGAAGAATCTACAAAATATTTGTTGCAAAATTGGACGACATCATTTAAAAAATATTATACCATATTTTATGAACAAATAACAAATGGTTGCCACTCAAAAGTTTTCCATCCGCTCCTCGTCAAATTGCCAGATTTCTGCCAATCCAGCAGGAACCAGATCAAATTTGAACTAGAGCTGCATCATAGTTTGTGATTTTTCCCAAAAATCATTTTTAGGTACACAAGTAGCTATTTCATCAGAGGCACAACAAATTGGTTGCAAGATTCCACCCCTAGTTATGAACGGTCATGCCCGCTATTTTCAATGCATTTTGAACACAATTTGAGGCAAAAATAATCTTAATTTGTTCAAATTTGAAAACATAGTATACCAAAAAAATCATTTCCAGATTTTGATAAAAAAACATATAAAGTTTGTCAAAATCAATGAAAGTATGAATTAGTTGTGGTTTTTACAAAGTATAAATACCTATTTGCAAAAGTACTTAAGGTCACATTGTTAACATATTCAAAATCTAAAATAAACTGGATATTCATAATCTATGAAAAATTCTACCCCAAATTGACATATAATTTGTATATGTTTAAGTTTAGCTAACTCTCATTCAACTCTTTTAAAACAGAAAATAAATAAAATATATATACACACCGCCGGCCGCCGTTAGGTCCATTGTCATAACTTTAACTACGCCATCCCTCCGTTATCTAATAGGTTGTATGCCGATGACCGCATATATGCCGATAGTCACCGTCGGCGCAGATCAAAGAATTACCTATGTCTAATCTTTGCTGACCCCGTCGGTTTCTCTAGGTTATTTGCCGATGACATATATTTGCCAATGGGCGCCGTCGGCAAAGCTCTAGCTTTGCCGACATCCCTGATTTGCCGACGGTTTCCGCCTGGCCGTTGGCTTAGATTGTGACTCTTCTTTTTGCTTTTTTTAGCCCTACCTATACCTCAGTCTTACGAAAAAGAGAGGGGGTTGGCATAGAGAGAACCAAATTTGTAAAGCAAACAAACCCACGCTTCGGGAAGGTGAGGCGAACTAACAATTCCTTCCGTCGTGTATCCTCGATTGATGCGGCTTCAGATACTTCAATTGTAGATTTGAGTATTGAGCGAAAGGTTACACCTACAGGATATGGTATGGTATGGATTACAGGCCAATCCTACTCTATTAGTATCCGTAGGCAGCATAGGGGAGAAAAGCACTACACCTAGAAATAGGAATCAACAAGAGAAAAACTTTGTTAGAAATTATCCGCCGGGGGCCATCGGCATATTCAATGTTTCATGTAGTGGAAGACTACCATGGAGCGCAGCTTCCAAGGGCGTCCCAAGTATGTATCGACCGGTGGATCGGCTCGGGTGAGGTCATGATACGTCTCCAACGTATCTATAATTTATGAAGTATTCATGTTATTATATTATCCATCTTGGATGTTTTATGGGATTTACTATGCACTTTTATATTATTTTTGGGACTAACCTATTAACCCAGAGCCCAGTTCCAGTTTTTTCCCTTGTTTCAGTGTTTCGAAGAAAAGGAATATAAAATGGAGTCGAAACGGAATGAAACCTTTTGGAGAAGTTATTTTTGGAAGGAAAGCAACCCGGAAGACTTGGAGTCCACGTCAAGGAAGCAACGAGGAAGGCACGAGGCAGGGGGCGCGCCCGCCCCCCCTAGGCGCGCCCTCCACCCTCGTGGGCCCCTCGTGGCTCCCCTGACATACTTCTTCCTCCTATATATACCCATATACCCTAAAACGATCGGGAAACAGATTAGATCGGGAGTTCCGCCGCCGCAAGCCTCTGTAGCCACCAAAAACCCAATCGGGACCCTGATCCGGCACCCTGCCAGAGGGGGAATCCCTCACCGGTGGCGATCTTCATCATCCCGGCGCTCTCCATGATGAGGAGGGAGTAGTTCACCCTCGGGGCTGAGGGTATGTACCAGTAGCTATGTGTTTGATCTCTCTCTCTCTCTCTCTCTCTCTCTCTCTCTCTCTCTCTCTCTCTCTCTCTCTCTCTCTCTCTCTCTCTCTCGTGTTCTTGAGGTGATTCGATCTTGATGTATCGCGAGCTTTGCTATTATAGTTGGATCTTATGTTGCTTCTCCCCCTCTACTCTCTTGTAATGGATTGAGTTTTCCCTTTGAAGTAATCTTATCGGATTGAGTCTTTAATGACTTGAGAACTCTTGATGTATGTCTTGCCGTGCGTATCTGTGGTGACAATGGGATGTCACGTGATTCACTTGATGTATGTTTTGGTGATCAACTTGCGGGTTCCGCCCATGAACCTATGCATAGGGGTTGGCACACGTTTTTGTGTGACTCTCCCGTAGAAACTTTGGGGCACTCTTTGAGGTCCTATGTGTTGGTTGAATAGATGAATCTGAGATTGTGTGATGCATATCGTATAATCATACTCACGGATACTTGAGGTGACATTGGAGTATCTAGGTGAAATTAGGGTTTTGGTTGATTTGTGTCTTAAGGTGTTATTCTAGTACGAACTCTAGGGATGTTTGTGACACTTATAGGAATAGCCAACGGATTGATTGGAAAGAATAACTTTGAGGTGGTTTCGTACCCTACCATAATCTCTTCGTTTGTTCTACGCTATTAGTGACTTTGGAGTGACTCTTTGTTGCATGTTGAGGGATAGTTATATGATCCAATTACGTTTTTATTGTTGAGAGAACTTACACTAGTGAAAGTATGAACCCTAGGCCTTGTTTCCTAGCATTGCAATACCGTTTACGCTCACTTTTACCACTTGTTACCTTGCTGTTTTTATATTTTCAGATTACAAAAACCTATATCTACCATCCATATTGCACTTGTATCACCATCTCTTCGCCGAACTAGTGCACCTATACAATTTACCATTGTATTGGGTGTGTTGGGGACACAAGAGACTCTTTGTTATTTGGTTGCAGGGTTGTTTGAGAGAGACCATCTTCATCCTACGCCTCCCACGGATTGATAATCCTTAGGTCATCCACTTGAGGGAAATTTGCTACTGCCCTACAAACCTCTGCACTTGGAGGCCCAACAACGTCTACAAGAAGAAGGTTGTGTAGTAGACATCAAGCTCTTTTCTGGCGTCGTTGCCGGGGAGGTGAGTGCTTGAAGGTATATCTTTAGATCTTGCAATCGAATCTTTTAGTTTCTTATTTTAGCACTAGTTTAGTTTATAAAATAAAACTACAAAAAAATGGAATTGAGTTTACCTCATACGCTTCATCTTTTTAATATCTGTCGTGAGTATGATGGGAAGGAAAATTGTGCCAAAGTGTTAGAAGAAGAATGCATTACAATGTTTGGCACTAAAACTTTGTATGATGAGCATGATTGCAATGTTGTTAGTATGAATTCCTTGAATATCCATGATGCTAATTATATGCAAAGCCACAAGCTTGGGGAAGCTATGTTTGATGAAGATGATATTTTTTGTCCCCCAAGCTTTGATGAGCAAATTTACTATGATGAAAGCATGCCTCCTATCTATGATGATTATTATGTTGACACCTATGCTATAAAGAATAATGATAACCATGAAACTTTTCATCTTGATCTTAATTTTCAATCACATGATAGTTATTTTGTTGAGTTTGCTCCCACTACTATTCATGAGAACAAATTTGCTTATGCGGAGAGTAATAAAATTTATATGCTTGTAGATCATGAAAAGAATGCTTTAGGTGATGGTTATATTGTTGAATTCATTCATGATGCTACTGAAAATTATTATGAGGGAGGAATATATGCTTGGAGGAATTGCAATAATATCAAGTTTCCTCTCTATGTGCTTAAAATTTTAAGGTTATGCTTGTTTTGCCTTCCTATGCTAGTTGATTATTGTTCCCATAAGTTGTTTGCTCACAAAATCCCTATGCATAGGAAGTGGGTTAGACTTAAATGTGCTATTCATATTCTTCATGATGCTCTCTTCATGTTTCAATTCTTATCTTTTATGTGAGCATCATTGAAATCATCATGCCTAGCTAGGGGCGTTAAACGTTAGCGCTTGTTGGGAGGCAACCCAATTTTATTTTAGTTCTTTGATTTTTGGTTCTGTTTAGTAATAAATAATCCATCTAGCTTATGTTTAGATGTGGTTTTATGTTTTAATTAGTGTTTGTGCCAAGTAGAACCTTTGGGAAGACTTGGGTGAAGTCTTTATGATCATGCTGTAAAAACAGAAACTTTAGCGCTCATGAGATTTGCTTCAACTGTTTACTGGAGAGTACTATTTAGTTGATTATTTTTTCAGATTATTACTAGACAAATTCCTCAGGTCCACCAATTTATTTTAGAATTTTTGGAGTTCCAAAAGTATACGTTTGATACAGATTACTACAGACTGTTCTGTTTTTAACAGATTCTGTTTTCATTGTGTTGCTTGCTTATTTTGTTGAATCTATGGCTAGTAAAATAGTTTATAAACCATAGATAAGTTGGAATACAGTAGGTTTAACACCAATATAAATAAAGAATGATTTCATTACAGTACCTTGAAGTGGTTTTTTGTTTTCTTTCGCTAACGGAGCTTATGAGTTTTCTGTTGAGTTTTGTGTTGTGAAGTTTTCAAGTTTTGGGTAAAGATTCGATGGACTATGGAATAAGGAGTGGAAAGAGCCTAAGCTTGGGAATGCCCAAGGCACCCCAAGGTAATATTCAAGGACAACCAAGAGCCTAAGCTTGGGGATGCCCCGGATGGCATCCCCTCTTTTGTCTTCATTCATCGGTAACTTTACTTGGAGCTATATTTTAATTCACCAAATGATATGTGTTTTTCTTGGAGCGTCATTTTATTTTCTTTAGCTTTGCTTGCTGTTTGAATAAAGTATCAAGATCTGAAATTCTTAAATGAGAGAGTCTTCACATAGTTACATAATTATTTAACTACTCATTGATCTTCACTTATATCTTTTTGGAATAGTTTGTCATTTACTCGTGTGCTTCACTTATATCCTATGAGTAAATAGTTGAATGATTTGAATGTCATAAATCTTAAATTATATATGTTTCATATGCCTTTCCCATGGGGAGTAATGACATTACATATAAGAACTAGAGGTGGTAAATTTATTGAAGGTTAGCAAACATTGTATTTGTCACTTGGATAATTCATGAAAGAATATTGAAGGAAGGGAGGTTTCACATATAAATGTACTATCTTGGACATCTTCTATGATTGTGATCCCCATTAATTATTTTAAAACCTGAGCAAATTAGTTGAAGTTGGACAAGGAAGACAACATAATGAGTTATGCTTGGGTATATTTGTATAAGTTATATTCTTTTGGATCCTCTAACATGTGGTGCTTGCTATTTAGAATCCTTTGCTAGCCAAAAAATCTGTACTAAGAGGGAATACTGCTTGTGCATCCAAACTCCTTGAACCAAGTTTCTTCCATGAGTGTCCACCATATCTACCTATATGCGGTATTTACCTGCCGTTCCAAGTAAATTTGCATGTGCCAAACTCTAAACCTTCAAATAATAATCTGTTTTGTATGCCCGAATCGCTCATGTAGCGACTACGGGTTAGCAGTATCTTCCATGCTAGGTGGGTTATTCTCACTATGAGTGGACTCCGCTCATCATTCACGAGAAAATGGCTGGTAACTGGGATGCCCAGTCCCATGATCAAAAGATCGAAATCAAATCAAAAATAATTGCAAACAAAACTCCCCCAGGTTTGATGTTAGTTGGAGGCACCCGTTGTTTCAGGCGAGCCATGGATTGATGATTGTTGGTGGAGGGAGTAAAAATCTTTACCTTTCTGTTTGGGAACCGCCTATAATGTATGTAGTATGGAAGATATTAGGAACTCTTGGTCATTATGTTGACAATGAAAGCATACCTCTCAAAATTATTTTCATCTCTGTTTTTGCTTCGAGCTCTGGCACCTCTGCAAATCCCTGCTTCCCTCTGTGAAGGGCCTATCTTTTACTTTTATGCAAGAGTCGGTAGTATTACTTCTCATTCCAGCCTACTCTTTAGTTGGCAAGCATCATGTGATGGAAAGATCTAGGCATATATGGCCATTCAAATATATTTGAGCATGAATTATTACTGTTGACATTACCCCTGAGGTAAAAGGTTGGGAGGCGAAACATTAAGCCCCTATCTTTCTCTGTGTTCGAAGAATACTATTTGTTCTAAGGATATGCTTTGAGTGGTAGCAATCATGGAAGACTAAATGATAGTTGAGTATGTGAAGTTTGCTGAATCAAAGCTCTGACATAGACTCTTCCTGAAAGTAAGATGAATTGTAATTGTTTGATGACTAATAACAGGGTTTGTTAGTTTTCAAGAAGGTTTATGATCTATACTTTAACATGTGAATAGCTTGTTACTTGATCATGAAAAGTTCTATGAGTTGAGCTACTGTTATGACATATAATGATGCTAGAAAAGGTGATTGAAATTATCATTGATCAAACTTGTGCACCTGCTAGCATTCACACTTCATAAATTCTTTATTTTATCATTTATCTACTCAAGGACGAGCAGGAATTAAACTTGGGGATGCTGATACGTATCCAACGTGTCTATAATTTATGAAGTATTCATGCTATTATATTATCCATCTTGGATGTTTTATGGGCTTTACTATGCACTTTTATATTATTTTTGGGACTAACCTATTAACCCAGAGCCCAGTGCCAGTTCCTGTTTTTCCCCTTGTTTTAGTGTTTCAAAGAAAAGGAATATCAAACGGAGTCGAAACGGAATGAAACCTTCTGGAGAAGTTATTTTTGGAAGGAAAGCAACCCGGGAGACTTGGAGTCCACGTCAAGGAAGCAACGAGGAAGGCACGAGGAAGGGGGGCGCGCCCACCCCCCCTGGGCGCGCCCTCCACCCTTGTGGTCCCCTCGTGGCTCCCCTGACGTACTTCTTCCTCCTATATATACCCATATACCCTAAAACGATTGGGAAACAGATTAGATCGGGAGTTCCGCCGCTGCAAGCCTCTGTAGCCACCAAAAACCCAATTGGGACCCTGTTCCGGCACCTTACCGGAGGGGGGATCCCTCACCGGTGGCCATCTTCATCATCCCGGCGCTCTCCATGACGAGGAGGGAGTAGTGCACCCTCGGGGATGAGGGTATGTACCAGTAGCTATGTGTTTGATCTCTCTCTCTCGTGTTCTTGAGGTGATTCGATCTTGATGTATCGCGAGCTTTGCTATTATAGTTGGATCTTATGTTGCTTCTCCCCCTCTACTCTCTTGTAATGGATTGAGTTTTCCCTTTGAAGTAATCTTATGGGATTGAGTCTTTAATGACTTGAGAACTCTTGATGTATGTCTTGCCGTGCGTATTTGTGGTGACAATGGGATATCACGTGATTCACTTGATGTATGTTTTGGTGATCAACTTGCGGGTTCCGCCCATGAACCTATGCATAGGGGTTGGCACACGTTTTTGTCTCGACTCCCCGCTAGAAACTTTGGGGCACTCTTTGAGGTCCTATGTGTTGGTTGAATAGATGAATCTGAGATTGTGTGATGCATATCGTATAATCATACCCACAGATACTTGAGGTGACATTGGAGTATCTAGGTGACATTAGGGTTTTGGTTGATTTGTGTCTTAAGGTGTTATTCTAGTACGAACTCTAGGGCTGTTTGTGACACTTATAGGAATAGCCAAACAGATTGATTGGAAAGAATAACTTTGAGGTAGTTTCGTACCCTACCATAATCTCTTCGTTTGTTCTCCGCTATTAGTGACTTTGGAGTGACTCTTTGTTACATGTTGAGGGATAGTTATATGATCCAATTACGTTATTATTGTTGAGAGAACTTGCACTAGTGAAAGTATGAACCCTAGGCCTTGTTTCCTAGCATTGCAATACCGTTTACGCTCACTTTTACCACTTGCTACCTTGCTGTTTTTATATTTTCAGATTACAAAAACCTATATCTACCACCCATATTGCACTGGTATCACCATCTCTTCGCCGAACTAGTGCACCTATACAATTTACCATTGTATTGGGTGTGTTGGGGACACAAGAGACTCTTTGTTATTTGGTTGCAGGGTTGTTTGAGAGAGACCATCTTCGTCCTACGCCTCCCACGGATTGATAAACCTTAGGTCATCCACTTGAGGGAAATTTGCTACTGTCCTACAAACCTCTGCACTTGGAGGCCCAACAACGTCTACAAGAAGAAGGTTGTTTAGTAGACATCAGGTCATCGGTGCAGAAACGTCACAGAACTGGAAACAGAACCTGCCGTTGTGATCTTGCTTCGATTCTTCCCCTGAGACGTGATTATGTTCTTTTGTCCCCGTAGTGGACGGTGTGCGATGATGGTGCATTTTAGGAAGATGGTAGTGGTGTCGCCAAACACGAAGTCCATGGTGCCCTTGATGCAGCACTTGTGGTAGAACGGTCTCTTCTTCCTCGCGTACAACGTATCCTGGTAGCCCAGAATAGCGCGCCGGTACACCATCGACACGTCAGACTAAGAATGGCGGGCCACCACCTGGTTCTTGGCGGCTCCGGCCGTGTTCTCCACCGTAAAGTCATGGGCGATGAAGCCTTGCCCGAAGACTCCAGCCATGCATCGATCCGAGAGCACACAAAGATAAGTTTTTCGTACTACAAGTGAGCATGCACACGTGCACATTTTGTTACATGCATACACGATATGCGATAAGCATTCAGATGTGTTCGTGCATGATTGACAACGACAAACGATACCACACGGTAGGTGTGGTCAGCCCTTCATGTTGATGAGTATTGGAATGACGTTGAGAGGAGAAAGAAGGGGGGAGAAGAAAAGAAACAAAATGTAGACACATCACATTGCATACCTTACACGGCGGGAGCCACTTCCTTAAATCCGACCCACAATTTTTTCTTCAATAAGTATAATAAGGTGGGGGTTGTGCCCCCCCCCCCGGGCTGCCCCCATCACCCATGCCCGAGTTCCTCAATTGATGCCATCATCGGCTCGACGCGAGGTCATCAGTGGAAGACTACCATGGACCGCAGCTTCCAACGGCGTCCCAAGTATGTATCGACCAAAGAGGTTGTACACTTATCGCATCGCACCTTCTTCTTAACTCGACCTCCCGGCGCCGACAGTGCTCCATCCCGCACCCCCATGGAGCGGCTACCTTGAAGCCGACGCCGCGGGCGACATCTCCACGGCGGCTCTCCCCCAGTGCGAGGCCCCTTCGGTGGCGGCGTCCATACCAGCCGGATCTGCTGCTGCTGCTGCTTCGGCTCACGCTCGATCGCTCGCTCGCCCAGCTGCTGCTGCTGCTCTCCCCCTCGCTCGTGCTACTGCTCTGCTCCGATTAAGCCAAACTTCAGTCGACTGAATCGACTTTTGGGTCAGTCGATTTTCAAGGGTTGGGGGGCTCTCCGGAGTTAAGGAATAACCACCCGCAGCGGGGACGGGGGCTCGCCGAAGAGGTACCCCACTATCTATCTTAGGGTTCACGGTGGGGGGGCGGGGGTCCTAGAGGGCTGGCCGGGGCGGCGAGGTGGCGCTGGGGCCGGCGGTCCGGCCGGTGGTGGCTGGCGGCTCAGGGGGGTGCAGGTTGAAGATGAACTGCAGGCCCTCCCTAAACTACATGTCAAGTGCCTCTCTGCTACCATTGCGTTCAGTTTTGACAGTAGCATTCAGATTCCACGGTAAATTTCAGTTTTGACAGTTAAGTTCAGAGTCAACAATTTTTACCTCATCTGTTGTAGTCAGGTGCTTTTTGGTGATGTTAATTTTACATCCATTTTACATCATCTATTGGAGATGCTATTAGAATCCCACTTGAGATTGACGATGTATGTCTTGTGCTGCTTCAGCCTTGACGTCTTACGGCTCACCGGAGCTGCTCCAACGACAGAACGATCCATCACAATAGAGCAGTGCCCTGGACGCCGTCTACAGATTCCTCAGATCTTCCTCCACACCTCCGATAGCCACCTCTACCTCAACTGCTTCAGCGACCAACCCAATGATGCTGAGGTCGACACGGCTACGGCAAAGAGGTTGTACACTTGTTGCATCACTTATTACTATACATTCACGTCGATCCATTAGGGCTATTTTGGTTCAACGGAAAAACATCGATCCACTGGTTGTTACCATCACTCTAAATTTCTGCATGCTCTCCTTACATAATCTCACCATATTTTTTTCGTATGCATGTCAGATATTGTACACAGTCATGCTGAACATGTAGAGAAAAAGAGAAGAGTTTTGCGCGGTAATACAATGTCATGCAGACATCGCTCCATGGTGGGTTCAATGGCAAACCCTCCCCACCCCTCTCCGGATTGTAATTCAGAGGAAGATATCTGTTCTGAGGCGGATTCGGACGCCGCTGACCACTCCTATTTACCCCCCAAGGTGTTTGCTCTACCTTGGCATGATGATGCTAGTCATATCATGCATATGTTGCCTTGTAGTGCCTACTTTTGACATCATATATGTCATCTGCTTAGTTTAGACATGTTTTGTAATGCCACCTGTTTAGTTTCTATATCATATATGGGAATTATGCAGTCTCATGTCTTTTAGCCAGCCATAATATATGTGAAATGTGCAATGCCATCATGTTTAACCAGGCATCATATATTTGAATGATATCTTGCCCTTCCTTTTCTTCATTACATTTCCATTTGTCGACAATGTTTGTACATTAAACTACTCTTCCTGTGAATCAGCCATTTGGGTGGGAGATGGAAAAATCTGGAGTGAAAACAAGGCCTTCAGAGCAGACAATGCTACCTGTCGAAGCAGATCTATTGTTGGGTCCCGATGGCTCCTCAAACATGGATTCAGAGACAGATGATCAATCCTATTCCCCCACTGAGGTGTATGCTCTAACTTGGCACGGTTATACTGTTCATATCATGCATACAGTGTCTTGCATTGCATAGTTTAGACATCATATACACAATATTCAACACCATGTTCTTAGTTCAGACATCATATCGAATGCCCTCTGTTTAGCATATAAATCACATATGTGAATTAAATGATGCGATCCTGATTACTTAGATAACATGTAGGTGAATTATGTCATGCGATCATGTTTAGTTATTCATCATATCTTTGAATTATGTTATGCTATGCTATCCAGTTTAGATAGCCATCATATATGTGAAATTATGTCATGCTATCCATTTTAGTTAAACAATATACATGTCAACTATTTCATGCCCTCTTTTTTCCACACTATCTATTGCATTTGTCTCTCATACAATGTATGTACATTCAACTATGTTTCCTGTTTATCAGCCATTTGAATTGGAGCAGGTGATGTCAGTATCTAGCGGACTAAAAACACGGTCTTCAAATAAAACAGTGCTACCTCTTGGTGGAGATAGCACCCCGGTTGTACATGCACAAGAACCAGCCCTACCACACATAACCCAAACTCTCGCAGATTGTACCCCTACTACGATGGACAGAGAACCAGCTTCACCCAATCTAACCCCAACCCCAGCCGATAGTAACCCAGTTCCTGTTGACACAACACCATCTCCACCACAGAGCTCCCAAACAAGAGTAGTTAGTAAGGCAGCTCCAGTGCCCAAAGGGCCAGTACTATCATGGTGAACCCCAACTCCACCAGTTAGTACGCCTATTCCTGTGGAGGAATCACAACCAGCTAGTCGTAGTTTAGCATCTATCGCATTTGATGTTGTTAAATCGTATGTGCGTATCTTCCCATCTTGGAAATATTATACTGAAGATGAAGGAAAATGCCAGTTGCAGGTGTTTGTCCAGGAGTTATGTGTAAGTAATGTTATTCATGGCAATTACTTTGCTTTGTCCCATACATCCTACCTCCATGATGGTTATAATACAGCAAATTTTCCCATTTTTCTCTATAGAGAAGGACCGATTTGGAAACTCAGGATGAGGTAACATGTGCTAATACCTCTGCTATCTTCAAGAATGCTTGGTGGCAGTATCGGAATTACCTGAAGAAAACGTACTTCACCGGCAAAGAAACTCATCAAATTCCCTTACGTTCTCTTGAGACACATTTACTAGACGATGACTGGGAACGCCTTGTTCTGTACTGGTCCCGAACCAAGAATGTGGTAAGGTCTATGAGCTCATTTTCTATTTTTAAGTATTATATTCTTGCGTCTTAATGTACTCTGTTCATGTAGAACAAGTGCCTAAACCTGAAGAACAATTGTTCTAATTTAAGATTCCATTGCTACCATAGGACATAGATATATGTTTGTTTGATGCTTTTATTATGTACTAGTACTTGGCAATAGAAGACTTGGTAGTTTAATCCTGTCCACTTTACTAATGAACTAGTTCACCGAAATGAGTTTCATATACTAGTACATGCTAAACTTGTTATGTGTCTGCTTGTTTCTTCTTTTAGAATGCTGACAGAATATTGGGGAAAGTGCCTTATTAAGCAACGGTAAAGGAAGTAATGCAGATAAGGTTCAGGATAGTGACACATCCTGTCTTGGTTTAGTGTTGGAGTTACTGGCCACTACCGCTTGCACAAGCTATTCAAACTCACTGTCTGAATCAGTTCGGTTTGTTGAGTCTCAACTATAAGCTAAAAGACATCGATCAGCTGTGCTGCAACAAAAAGCGGAAGGACTGCGGAAGTCCCTGGAGCATTCAGATGCATACTTTCTGGTGCAACAGCAAGCGTTGGAGGATTTTAGCGTCAAACAGGACAAAGCTAATCAGCTTGCAAAGCTTATTGCCAGCATGGTGGATACCCAGGATAACGTTTCTTGAGATCTTCTGAAGTTGTTTCAGTTATGCTCTTGTTTTGCTGCCGCGTTTATTTGCACTGGTGGCCAATTTTGACGGCCAGTGTATATGATATGCTGCTTTGTTCCCTATATTTGCACTGGTGGCGAACTTTGATGGCCAGTGGATGTAATATGTGTAATAGCCGTGATAGCCTAGCGTTAGTTGCTTGCTTATTTATTTCCTTGTTGTCTTGTTTATTTGTTTGCTTCTAATCATTGCAGTTATTTTTCCGTGGTTAACTAGTGGCTGCAATAACCTATTTTTTTTAAAACTAGGCCACAATAACCATGGGCTAATATTTACTGTAGTGACACTGGGCCTCCTACGGGTAGTAGAAACAGTGGGCCTTCTACGGGCCGTAGAAACAGTAGGCCTTCTACAGGTCGTAGAAACAATGGGCCTTCTATGGGCTGTATCATCAATGGGCCGTATAATCGATTGGCCAAACATGGGCCAATAACAGGCCGCATTATGGTCGTAAACGGGCTAGAGTTGGAATCGTCCGTTCATGGGCCGACCGTAATGGGCCATCGTTAATAGGCCGTATTTGATGACGCTATGAAAACGGCCCAATGTATTAACGAACCACAAACGGGCCGACTGTAACCACGGGCTGAATTTGGCCCACAAGCAAAAAATGACAGTAATGGGCCGTAAGTAAACGAATGTTGGAAATGAGCCCAAGAATAAATGGGGTCTGAGAAGGCCGAAAGATAACATGGGCTGGAAACGGCCCAACGGAATAACAGGCCGTTAATTGGTATAAAGTGATACACTGTTCATTACGGGCCAGTTTCACCATGGGCCGTTAATGGGTGTAAAGTGATACACTGTTCATTACGGGCCAGTTTCACCACTGGCCGTTAATAGGCCAAGAGTTACATAGGGCCTCGTATGGGCCGAAAGACGTCATGGGCCATACATGGGCCAGAAGTGAAAACGGGCTGGAATCATATTGAATGGCCCAGATGACACTACTGGGCCTAACTCGGATAAGGCGTAACGGGCCTTGGGTTAGCGGGCTGTAAATGGGCTACATGCGAATAGGCAGTTAACAGGCTTTCCATGGGCCGGCCCGCCAGCTTTTGACCAAGTCAAACGGGCCGGCCTTTTCATAGGAATGGGCCTCTGTTGGGCCGTGCCACCTGTAGACGTATCATAGGCGCCTATCTAACCCACTGACGAGCTGACACGTGTTTCGTCCGGCCAATAACAATTTTACAAGTGGAAATTTCCCATTGGTCGGGGCTGTTAACGGGTTATCGGATCCAAAACCCGACCCGATAGCTTAACGGCGTTCCGTTACGGTGGATGCCACGTGTCGGTCACCCTTGACAAAAGCACTTCTGTGACGCGCGATTTATCGTCATGGAAGTGGACACTTCTGTGATGATAATTTTGGTAATGTCATGGAACACTTCTACGACAGCACAGGTATGACTATCTTGATTCTGTCATAAATTTGTCATGGATGTACATGCATGACAAAAAAAAGCGACCTACTGTGACAAACACGTATCATCACGGAAGTGTATTTTTTTGTAGTGAGGGAGTGTGCGATGATGATCATATCAATCATAGAACCACTTCCAACACACATCGTCACTTCACCCTTAACTAGTCTCTGTTCATTCTGTAACTCCTGTTTCTAGTTACTAATTTTTAGCAACCGAACAAGTATCAAATACCCAGGGGCTACTATAAACACTAGTAAGGTACACATCAATAACATGTATATCAAATATAGCTTGTTCACTTTGCCATCCTTCTTATTTGCCAAATACTTGGGGTGGTTCCGCTTCTAGTGACCAGTCCCTTTGCAGCAGAAGCACTTAGTCTCAGGCTTAGTTCCATACTTGGGCTTCTTCACTTGAGCAGTAACTTGCTTGCCGTTCTTCTTGAAGTTCCCCTTATTCCCTTTGTCCTTTCTCTTGAAACTAGTGGTCATGTCAACCATCAACACTTGATGTTTTTCTTGATTTCTACCTTCGCCGATTTTAGCATCGCGAATAGCTTGGGAATTGTTTTCATCATCCCTTGCATATTATAGTTCATCACGAAGTTCTACTAACTTGGTGATGGTGACTAGAGAATTCTGTCAATCACTATTTTATCTGGAAGATTTAACTCCCACTTGATTCAAGCGATTGTAGTACCCAGACAATCTGAGCACATGCTCACTGCTTGAGCTATTCTCCTCCATATTTTAGCTATAGAACTTGTTGGAGACTTCATATCTCTCAACTCGGGTATTTGCTTGAAATATTAACTTCAACTCCTGGAACATCTCATATGGTTCATGACGTTCAAAACGTCTTTGAAGTCCCGATTCTAAGTCGTTAAGCATGGTGCACTAAACTATCAAGTAGTCATCATATTGAGCTAGCCAAACGTTCATAACGTCTGCATCTGCTCCTGCAATAGGTCTGTCACCTAGCGGTGCATCAAGGACATAATTCTTCTGTGTAGCAATGAGGTTAATCCTTAGATCATGGACCAAGTCCGCATCATTGCTACTAACATCTTTCAACTTAGTTTTCTCTAGGAACATATCAAAATAAAATAGGGGAGCAAAACGCGAGCTAATGATCTACAACATAGATATGCTAATACTACCAGGACTAAGTTCATGATAAATTAAAGTTCAATTAATCATAATACTTAAGAATTCCCACTTAGATAGACATCCCTCTAATCCTCTAAGTGATCACGTGATCCATATCAACTAAACCATAACCGATCATCACGTGAAATGGAGTAGCTTTCAATGGTGAACATCTTTATGTTGATCATATCTACTATATGATTCACGCTCGACCTTTCGGTCTCAGTATTCCGAGGCCATATCTGTTATATGCTAGGCTCATCAAGTTTAACCTGAGTATTCCGCGTGTGCAACTGTTTTGCACCCGTTGTATTTGAACGTAGAGCCTATCACACCCGATCATCACGTGGTGTCTCAGCACGAAGAACTTTCGCAATGGTGCATACTCAGGGAGAACACTTTTATCTTGAAATTTAATGAGAGATCATCTTATAATGCTACCGTCAATCAAAGCAAAATCAGATGCACAAAAGATAAACATCACATGCAACCAAAATATGTGACATGATATGGCCATCATCATCTTGTGCCTTTGATCTCCATCTCCAAAGCATCGTCATGATTTCCATCATCATTGGCATGACACCATGATCTCCATCATCTTGATCTATATCAATGTGTCGTCACATGATCGTCTCGCCAACTATTGCTCTTGCAACTATTGTTATCGCATAGCGATAAAGTAAAGCAATTATTTGGCGCTTGCATCTTATGCAATAAAGAGACAACCATAAGGCTTCTGCCAGTTGCCAATAACTTCAAAAAAACATTATCATCTTATACAACAACTTATATCTCATCACATCTTGACCATATCACATCACAACATGCCCTGCAAAAACAAGTTAGACGTCCTCTACTTTGTTGTTGCAAGTTTTACGTGGCTGCTACGGCTGAGCAAGAACCGTTCTTACCCACGCATCAAAACCACAATGATAGTTCGTCAAGTTAGTGCTGTTTTAACCTTCTCAAGGACCGGGCGTAGCCACACTCGGTTCAACTAAAGTTGGAGAAACTGACACCCGCTAGTCACCTGTGTGCAAAGCACGGCGGTAAAACCAGTCTCGCGTAAGCGTACGCGTAATGTCGGTCCGGGCCGCTTCATCCAACAATACCACCGAACCAAAGTATGACATGCTGGTAAGCAGTATGACTTATATCGCCCACAACTCACTTGTGTTCTACTCGTGCATATGACATCTACGCATAAAACCAGGCTCGGATGCCACTGTTGGGGAACGTAGTAATTTCAAAAAAAATCCTACGCACACGCAAGATCATGGTGATGCATAGCAACTAGAGGGGAGAGTGTTGTCCACGTACCCTCGTACACCGAAAGCGGAAGCGTTAGCACAACGCGGTTGATGTAGTCGTACGTCTTCACGATCCGACCGATCAAGTACCGAACGCACGGCACCTCCGAGTTCAGCACACGTTCAGCCCGATGACGCCCCTCGAACTCTGATCCAGCCGAGTGTTGAGGGAGAGTTTCGTCAGCACGACGGCGTGGTGACGATGATGATGTTCTACCAACGCAGGGCTTCGCCTAAGCACCGCTACGATATTATCGAGGTGGACTATGGTGGAGGGGGGCACCGCACACGGCTACGAGATCCAAGGGATCAATTGTTGTGTTTCCAAGGGGTGCCCCCCTCCCCGTATATAAAGGAGTGGAGGAGGGGGAGGTCCGGCCCTCTCTATGGCGCGCCCTAGGAGGAGTCCTACTCCCACCGGGAGTAGGATTCCCCCCTTCCAAGTAGTAGGAGTAGGAGTCAAGGAAAGGGGAGAGAGAAGAGAAGGAAGGAGGGGGTGCAGCCCGTCCCCCTAGTCCAATTCGGACTAGGCCTTGGGGGCGCCCAGCCTCTCCTCACTCTTTCCCCTAAAGCCCAATAAGGCCCATATACTCCCCGGCGAATTCCCGTAACTCTCCGGTACTCCGAAAATACACGAATCACTCGGAACCTTTCTGATGTCTGAATATAGTCGTCCAATATATCGATCTTTACGTCTTGACCATTTCGAGACTCCTCGTCATGTCCCAGATCTCATCCGGGACTCTGAACTACCTTCGGTACATCAATACACATAAACTCATAATATAACCGTCTTCGAACTTTAAGCGTGCGGACCCTACGGGTTCAAGAACAATGTAGGCATGACTGAGACACGTCTCCGGTCAATAACCAATAGCGGAACCTGGATGCTCATATTGGCTCCCACATATTCTACGAAGATCTTTATCGGTCAAACCGGATAACAACATACGTTGTTCCCTTTGTCATCGGTATGTTACTTGCCCGAGATTCGATCGTCGGTATCTCAATACCTAGTTCAATCTCATTACCGGCAGGTCTCTTTACTCGTTCCGTAATACATCATCCCGCAACTAACTCATTAGTTACAATCCTTGCAAGGCTTATAGTGATGTGCATTACTGAGTGGGCCCAGAGATACCTCTCCGACAATCGGAGTGACAAATCCTAATCTCGAAATACGCCAACCCAGCAAGTACCTTCGGAGACACCTGTAGAGCACCTTTATAATCACCCAGTTACGTTGTGACGTTTGGTGCACACAAAGTGTTCCTTCGGTAAACGGGAGTTGCATAATCTCATAGTCATAGGAACATGTATAAGTCATGAAGAAAGCAATAGCAGAATACTAAATGATCAAGTGCTAAGCTAACGGAATGGGTCAGGTCAATCACATCATTCTCCTAATGATGTGATCCCGTTAATCAAATGACGACTCATGTCTATGGCTAGGAAACTTAACCATCTTTGATTCAACGAGCTAGTCAAGTAGAGGCATACTAGTGACACTCTTTTTGTCTATGTATTCACACATGTATCAAGTTTCCGATTAATACAATTCTAGCATGAATAATAAACATTTATCATGAAATAAGGAAATAAATAATAACTTTATTATTGCCTCAAGGGCATATTTCCTTCAATCATCGCATTACCTGTACATGCAACTGTTGTTGTAGTAATCTGTGAGCCACGAGGACTCGGCAATCCCATTACCATGAGTATCAGGACTAGCAAAGCTTAATGGATATGGAATGGATAAGTGATGAGGTTGCAGCAGCACTAAGCATTTGCATGGTGGCTAACTTACGAGTACAAGAGTAAGTAGAGAAATTACGCATAACGGTCGCAAATTAGAATGATCAAGAAGTGATCCTGAACTACTTACGAGTCAAACATAACCCCACCATGTTCTCTTCACAAATTCACTCGAAAAGAGACGGTCACGGTTACGTACGTGGTTGGTGTATTTTATTTCGGATCTGGTGTCAAGTTCTCTACAACCGGATATTATAAATTTTCCATCTGTCACATAACCGCGGGCACGACTTTCGATAAGATTTAACCTTGCAGGTGTGTCCCAACTTATTCCATCACAAACTCTCATGATCCGCGAAGGTAAAACCTCCATCTAGGGATAACCCGAGTGTTCTCGGAATCCCAATGCACAAGTTCTTCGAGGAAAGGAAAACTATCGGAAGGAGATCTCCTGGTGAGTTAGATCCGTGTCCAGAGCCGCACTCTCTCTATCTACGGACTCATCCGTCTATTCTAAGTGGACGATAGCCAAATACCTCGAGTTTCCCCGAGGCGGCAACGCCGACTGCTAGGTAGGTGGACCAACACTCATGTCGAGGACTGGCCCGGGTTGTTGATTAAGAATCCTCGGGTACTGATAAGTCCCTATGCAAGTTTTAGTTGTTATTAGGCAAATGGTAAAACCAATGTTGGATCTCCTCAGGAAAGCTTTACTTTAGGCAAAGAATAAGGGGGGGGCACAAACCCCGACCGTGTTAGGAATGCAAAATCAAGGAACATAACACTGGTATGAAGAAAACTAAGGTGGCAAGACTGGAACAAAAGATCAAGCAAAAGGCCAAGCCTTCCACCCTTTACCAAGTATATAGATGCATTAATTAAATAAGAGATATTGTGATATCCCATGATATCCATGTCCCAACATGGAACAACCTGCAATTGCACCTGCAACTAGCAACACTATAAGAGGGGCTGAGCAAAGCGGTACCATAGCCAAACAACGGTTTGCTGGGATAGTGGAAAAGGTTAGAGGCTTAACATGGCAATTTAGGAGGCTTCATAAACAAGTGGTAGGTAGCGCGACATAGTGATAGCATTGGGACAACTAGCAAGCAAAGATAGTAGTGATATCCAAGGTAACGGTCATCTTGCATAAAATCCCGCTCGGAAGAAGATCGAATCCATGAAGTAGACGAACGTGTATAGTCGAATGAATCCTCACAATCGCAACGATACCGGAACTATCGAGAAGAAGCACATCCGGAAAGAAGCAAACAACATGGTGAACCAACAAGCATAAACATGGCATGATGCACAAGCAAGTATGATGCATGTCCGGTTTAATGAAGCATGGCATGACAAAGTACAATAAACGATGCTACAAATTAAGTGGATCTCAATATGCAACGAGTTGAATATTGATGGAACACCACATTCGAATTATTTAGTTCGCTCTCGTTTATGCACCCAATAATATTAAATGTTGTTAAACATGGCAAGAGGTGAAGCATAATAAAACTACCTATATATGCAAGTTTAAATGAGGCCGGAACAACAAACAACAATTCCGGAAAATCCCCATGTGCATATTTTGGATTTGGTACTGTTCTGCCCTAAACCATATTTTATTGTTGTTAAACATGCAAATAAAGTGAACCATGTTAATCTATACATTTTCCACCCCATTTAAATATAAAGTTTATTTAATTTGGAGCTACGGTTATTAAGTTATGAAATAAACCATTTAGCATGCCATTAATGTAAAATAATGCAAACAACAATTTAAACATTTTAACAGGGATGAAAAATGGATATTATGAAAGTAGATGAAATTCTAATCATTTTACATGTATAAAACATTTTAATCTGATGCACGGTTGTGGAGTTATTATATGCATGATGTTTGAGGGGGTTTTTTGCAAATATGTTGTTTCTGGATAAAATAGCTAAATTCGTTCCACGAAAAAAACATGAATCAGGCCGAATCTGGTTGGGACAACAGTGTACATGAGAGGGGCTGGAGGGGCTTCTCACCCATGGGCTTCGGCCCGGGTCGATGGAGTACTGGCTGGCTGGACCGATGGGGATCGACGCTGGTTGGATTGGGTGGTGGCTCAAACAAAGGGGAAGGTGGTTGGCTGTGGGTTTGGATCGGGGAAGATCCCAAGGAGGAGGTGGCTGGCACTCAGTGGCTAGCTAGGCGAGGGGATCCCAATGTGGGAGGTGGAGTGGCGGCGGCGACGGGGAGGATGGGACAGCTCCCCTAGAATTTAGGGTTGGCCAAGTAGGTGGTATATATATATATAGTTTAGACCCTTTGATTTAGATCGGATGGTGAATAAATAGGCTAGGGAATTCCAATGGAAAAACCGAAGATATCTTAGGGATGTTTGGGGATGATCCGAATCCAACGGTGATGACTGAGCGGGTCGGGTTCGGGTAAGTTTTGGATGCGCACGCAAGGGGTCTGAGAGAGGTCGACAAAAACAAAGAGGCCTGATAAAAGGTCAACGGAGACAAAGGGAGAAGCGGCAACCATGAACGACTACGAGTTTTATGAAAACATGCGGATGCAAGTTTTTAATAAATGACGACAACAAAGTGTTGATGCAATGCGAATGGTGCGGTGATGAATGCAACAAATAGATAGTTAACACAGCTGACACGCAAAACATGGAAGGCATCTGGAGCGTCGGTGTTGGGTCGTTACACATGCACCCATCACTAACAACTTTGTTGAGCCAGAACAGAGCATTGATAACTTGGGAACAAAAACTCACAAACAAGAGGGACCGACCTTGTGTGGGGCATCATCGTGGTCGGGTTGGACTTGTGTCAAGGTTGAGGTTGGACTCGAGGATGTCCTCTTCAGCTTGGGGCATGTCCTGGTCGTCAATGTCGTCCATGGAATTGGAGGGTGCCTACTGCAACAAATACAAAAATGATCACCTTATCAAATTGATGTTCGACATTAAATCACAAGCACATCACGATTGTCCTATAAAGCAGCATCAATCACTCATGTGAAACAAAGAGACATGTAAGAGCTAGTGTTCTTGAGCTAGTATAGTAATCAATGAAGCTAGTACAAATAACAAATGATTGCCACTTAAAAGGTTTCCATCCACTCATCAAATTGACAGATTTCTGCCGATTTTAGAAACCGGGTCAAATTTTAACTAGAACTGCATCATAGTTTGCTCATGACTTCTTCCAAAAAATCATTTTTAGGTACAGAAGTAGCTATTCCATTAGAGATCCAACAAAAGTTTTGCAAGATTCCATCCCTAGCTACGAACGGTCATGCCCACCATTTTTAATGCATTTTGAAATCGGCATAAGAAATAAAAAAAGAAAAGGAAAACCTTCACATTGTATCATTATATGTGACCTATTTTCCAAAAAAATAACAAACTTGAAACACGGCAATTATTTTTAAAAAGTGTTCTCAGAAATAAGTTATCATGTATGAAGATTCATGGCTTTCAAGCCCCAATGGCCAATCTTATGTACATATTCACGGAATAGTTTGTTAAAATGATATCATATTGTGTACAAGTGTGCGTCTTGGAATGGCAAACAATATTGATGAAGAGGGTTTTCATTTTCTACACAAAAAATTAATTTTCCATTTTCAGAGTACCAAAAATAGTTTTTTGTGAAGAATCTACAAAATATTTGTTGCAAAATTGGACGACATCATTTAAAAAATATTATACCATATTTTATGAACAAATAACAAATGGTTGCCACTCAAAAGTTTTCCATCCGCTCCTCGTCAAATTGCCAGATTTCTGCCAATCCAGCAGGAACCAGATCAAATTTGAACTAGAGCTGCATCATAGTTTGTGATTTTTCCCAAAAATCATTTTTAGGTACACAAGTAGCTATTTCATCAGAGGCACAACAAATTGGTTGCAAGATTCCACCCCTAGTTATGAACGGTCATGCCCGCTATTTTCAATGCATTTTGAACACAATTTGAGGCAAAAATAATCTTAATTTGTTCAAATTTGAAAACATAGTATACCAAAAAAATCATTTCCAGATTTTGATAAAAAAACATATAAAGTTTGTCAAAATCAATGAAAGTATGAATTAGTTGTGGTTTTTACAAAGTATAAATACCTATTTGCAAAAGTACTTGAGGTCACATTGTTAACATATTCAAAATCTAAAATAAACTGGATATTCATAATCTATGAAAAATTCTACCCCAAATTGACATATAATTTGTATATGTTTAAGTTTAGCTAACTCTCATTCAACTCTTTTAAAACAGAAAATAAATAAAATATATATACACACCGCCGGCCGCCGTTAGGTCCATTGTCATAACTTTAACTACGCCATCCCTCCGTTATCTAATAGGTTGTATGCCGATGACCGCATATATGCCGATAGTCACCGTCGGCGCAGATCAAAGAATTACCTATGTCTAATCTTTGCTGACCCCGTCGGTTTCTCTAGGTTATTTGCCGATGACATATATTTGCCAATGGGCGCCGTCGGCAAAGCTCTAGCTTTGCCGACATCCCTGATTTGCCGACGGTTTCCGCCTGGCCGTTGGCTTAGATTGTGACTCTTCTTTTTGCTTTTTTTAGCCCTACCTATACCTCAGTCTTACGAAAAAGAGAGGGGGTTGGCATAGAGAGAACCAAATTTGTAAAGCAAACAAACCCACGCTTCGGGAAGGTGAGGCGAACTAACAATTCCTTCCGTCGTGTATCCTCGATTGATGCGGCTTCAGATACTTCAATTGTAGATTTGAGTATTGAGCAAAAGGTTACACCTACAGGATATGGTATGGTATGGATTACAGGCCAATCCTACTCTATTAGTATCCGTAGGCAGCATAGGGGAGAAAAGCACTACACCTAGAAATAGGAATCAACAAGAGAAAAACTTTGTTAGAAATTATCCGCCGGGGGCCATCGGCATATTCAATGTTTCATGTAGTGGAAGACTACCATGGAGCGCAGCTTCCAAGGGCGTCCCAAGTATGTATCGACCGGTGGATCGGCTCGGGTGAGGTCATGATACGTCTCCAACGTATCTATAATTTATGAAGTATTCATGTTATTATATTATCCATCTTGGATGTTTTATGGGATTTACTATGCACTTTTATATTATTTTTGGGACTAACCTATTAACCCAGAGCCCAGTTCCAGTTTTTTCCCTTGTTTCAGTGTTTCGAAGAAAAGGAATATAAAATGGAGTCGAAACGGAATGAAACCTTTTGGAGAAGTTATTTTTGGAAGGAAAGCAACCCGGAAGACTTGGAGTCCACGTCAAGGAAGCAACGAGGAAGGCACGAGGCAGGGGGCGCGCCCACCCCCCCTAGGCGCGCCCTCCACCCTCGTGGGCCCCTCGTGGCTCCCCTGACGTACTTCTTCCTCCTATATATACCCATATACCCTAAAACGATCGGGAAACAGATTAGATCAGGAGTTCCGCCGCCGCAAGCCTCTGTAGCCACCAAAAACCCAATCGGGACCCTGATCCGGCACCCTGCCAGAGGGGGGATCCCTCACCGGTGGCGATCTTCATCATCCCGGCGCTCTCCATGATGAGGAGGGAGTAGTTCACCCTCGGGGCTGAGGGTATGTACCAGTAGCTATGTGTTTGATCTCTCTCTCTCTCTCTCTCTCTCTCTCTCTCTCTCTCTCTCTCTCTCTCTCTCTCGTGTTCTTGAGGTGATTCGATCTTGATGTATCGCGAGCTTTGCTATTATAGTTGGATCTTATGTTGCTTCTCCCCCTCTACTCTCTTGTAATGGATTGAGTTTTCCCTTTGAAGTAATCTTATCGGATTGAGTCTTTAATGACTTGAGAACTCTTGATGTATGTCTTGCCGTGCGTATCTGTGGTGACAATGGGATGTCACGTGATTCACTTGATGTATGTTTTGGTGATCAACTTGCGGGTTCCGCCCATGAACCTATGCATAGGGGTTGGCACACGTTTTTGTGTGACTCTCCGGTAGAAACTTTGGGGCACTCTTTGAGGTCCTATGTGTTGGTTGAATAGATGAATCTGAGATTGTGTGATGCATATCGTATAATCATACTCATGGATACTTGAGGTGACATTGGAGTATCTAGGTGAAATTAGGGTTTTGGTTGATTTGTGTCTTAAGGTGTTATTCTAGTACGAACTCTAGGGATGTTTGTGACACTTATAGGAATAGCCAACGGATTGATTGGAAAGAATAACTTTGAGGTGGTTTCGTACCCTACCATAATCTCTTCGTTTGTTCTATGCTATTAGTGACTTTGGAGTGACTCTTTGTTGCATGTTGAGGGATAGTTATATGATCCAATTACGTTTTTATTGTTGAGAGAACTTACACTAGTGAAAGTATGAACCCTAGGCCTTGTTTCCTAGCATTGCAATACCGTTTACGCTCACTTTTACCACTTGTTACCTTGCTGTTTTTATATTTTCAGATTACAAAAACCTATATCTACCATCCATATTGCACTTGTATCACCATCTCTTCGCCGAACTAGTGCACCTATACAATTTACCATTGTATTGGGTGTGTTGGGGACACAAGAGACTCTTTGTTATTTGGTTGCAGGGTTGTTTGAGAGAGACCATCTTCATCCTACGCCTCCCACGGATTGATAATCCTTAGGTCATCCACTTGAGGGAAATTTGCTACTGCCCTACAAACCTCTGCACTTGGAGGCCCAACAACGTCTACAAGAAGAAGGTTGTGTAGTAGACATCAAGCTCTTTGCTGGCGTCGTTGCCGGGGAGGTGAGTGCTTGAAGGTATATCTTTAGATCTTGCAATCGAATCTTTTAGTTTCTTATTTTAGCACTAGTTTAGTTTATAAAATAAAACTACAAAAAAATGGAATTGAGTTTACCTCATACGCTTCATCTTTTTAATATCTGTCGTGAGTATGATGGGAAGGAAAATTGGGCCAAAGTGTTAGAAGAAGAATGCATTACAATGTTTGGCACTAAAACTTTGTATGATGAGCATGATTGCAATGTTGTTAGTATGAATTCCTTGAATATCCATGATGATAATTATATGCAAAGCCACAAGCTTGGGGAAGCTATGTTTGATGAAGATGATATTTTTTGTCCCCCAAGCTTTGATGAGCAAATTTACTATGATGAAAGCATGCCTCCTATCTATGATGATTATTATGTTGACACCTATGCTATAAAGAATAATGATAACCATGAAACTTTTCATCTTGATCTTAATTTTCAATCACATGATAGTTATTTTGTTGAGTTTGCTCCCACTACTATTCATGAGAACAAATTTGCTTATGCGGAGAGTAATAAAATTTCTATGCTTGTAGATCATGAAAAGAATGCTTTAGGTGATGGTTATATTGTTGAATTCATTCATGATGCTACTGAAAATTATTATGAGGGAGGAATATATGCTTGTAGGAATTGCAATAATATCAAGTTTCCTCTCTATGTGCTTAAAATTTTAAGGTTATGCTTGTTTTGCCTTCCTATGCTAGTTGATTATTGTTCCCATAAGTTGTTTGCTCACAAAATCCCTATGCATAGGAAGTGGGTTAGACTTAAATGTGCTATTCATATTCTTCATGATGCTCTCTTTATGTTTCAATTCTTATCTTTTATGTGAGCATCATTGAAATCATCATGCCTAGCTAGGGGCGTTAAACGTTAGCGCTTGTTGGGAGGCAACCCAATTTTATTTTAGTTCTTTGATTTTTGGTTCTGTTTAGTAATAAATAATCCATCTAGCTTATGTTTAGATGTGGTTTTATGTTTTAATTAGTGTTTGTGCCAAGTAGAACCTTTGGGAAGACTTGGGTGAAGTCTTTATGATCATGCTGTAAAAACAGAAACTTTAGCGCTCATGAGATTTGCTTCAACTGTTTACTGGAGAGTACTATTTAGTTGATTATTTTTTCAGATTATTACTAGACAAATTCCTCAGGTCCACCAATTTATTTTAGAATTTTTGGAGTTCCAAAAGTATACGTTTGATACAGATTACTACAGACTGTTCTGTTTTTAACAGATTCTGTTTTCATTGTGTTGCTTGCTTATTTTGTTGAATCTATGGCTAGTAAAATAGTTTATAAACCATAGATAAGTTGGAATACAGTAGGTTTAACACCAATATAAATAAAGAATGATTTCATTACAGTACCTTGAAGTGGTTTTTTGTTTTCTTTCGCTAACGGAGCTTATGAGTTTTCTGTTGAGTTTTGTGTTGTGAAGTTTTCAAGTTTTGGGTAAAGATTCGATGGACTATGGAATAAGGAGTGGAAAGAGCCTAAGCTTGGGAATGCCCAAGGCACCCCAAGGTAATATTCAAGGACAACCAAGAGCCTAAGCTTGGGGATGCCCCGGATGGCATCCCCTCTTTTGTCTTCATTCATCGGTAACTTTACTTGGAGCTATATTTTTATTCACCAAATGATATGTGTTTTTCTTGGAGCGTCATTTTATTTTCTTTAGCTTTGCTTGCTGTTTGAATAAAGTATCAAGATCTGAAATTCTTAAATGAGAGAGTCTTCACATAGTTACATAATTATTTAACTACTCATTGATCTTCACTTATATCTTTTTGGAATAGTTTGTCATTTACTCGTGTGCTTCACTTATATCCTATGAGTAAATAGTTGAATGATTTGAATGTCATAAATCTTAAATTATATATGTTTCATATGCCTTTCCCATGGGGAGTAATGACATTACATATAAGAACTAGAGGTGGTAAATTTATTGAAGGTTAGCAAACATTATATTTGTCACTTGGATAATTCATGAAAGAATATTGAAGGAAGGGAGGTTTCACATATAAATGTACTATCTTGGACATCTTCTATGATTGTGATCCCCATTAATTATTTTAAAACCTGAGCAAATTAGTTGAAGTTGGACAAGGAAGACAACATAATGAGTTATGCTTGGGTATATTTGTATAAGTTATATTCTTTTGGATCCTCTAACATGTGGTGCTTGCTATTTAGAATCCTTTGCTAGCCAAAAAAATCTGTACTAAGCGGGAATACTGCTTATGCATCCAAACTCCTTGAACCAAGTTTCTTCCATGAGTGTCCACCATATCTACCTATATGCGGTATTTACCTGCCGTTCCAAGTAAATTTGCATGTGCCAAACTCTAAACCTTCAAATAATAATCTGTTTTGTATGCCCGAATCGCTCATGTAGCGACTACAGGTTAGCAGTATCTTCCATGCTAGGTGGGTTATTCTCACTATGAGTGGACTCCGCTCATCATTCACGAGAAAATGGCTGGTAACTGGGATGCCCAGTCCCATGATCAAAAGATCGAAATCAAATCAAAAATAATTGCAAACAAAACTCCCCCAGGTTTGATGTTAGTTGGAGGCACCCGTTGTTTCAGGCGAGCCATGGATTGATGATTGTTGGTGGAGGGAGTAAAAATCTTTACCTTTCTGTTTGGGAACCGCCTATAATGTATGTAGTATGGAAGATATTGGGAACTCTTGGTCATTATGTTGACAATGAAAGCATACCTCTCAAAATTATTTTCATCTCTGTTTTTGCTTCGAGCTCTGGCACCTCTGCAAATCCCTGCTTCCCTCTGTGAAGGGCCTATCTTTTACTTTTATGCAAGAGTCGGTAGTATTACTTCTCATTCCAGCCTACTCTTTAGTTCGCAAGCATCATGTGATGGAAAGATCTAGGCATATATGGCCATTCAAATATATTTGAGCATGAATTATTACTGTTGACATTACCCCTGAGGTAAAAGGTTGGGAGGCGAAACATTAAGCCCCTATCTTTCTCTGTGTTCGAAGAATACTATTTGTTCTAAGGATATGCTTTGAGTGGTAGCAATCATGGAAGACTAAATGATAGTTGAGTATGTGAAGTTTGCTGAATCAAAGCTCTGACATAGACTCTTCCTGAAAGTAAGATGAATTGTAATTGTTTGATGACTAATAACAGGGTTTGTTAGTTTTCAAGAAGGTTTATGATCTATACTTTAACATGTGAATAGCTTGTTACTTGATCATGAGAAGTTCTATGAGTTGAGCTACTGTTATGACATATAATGATGCTAGAAAAGGTGATTGAAATTATCATTGATCAAACTTGTGCACCTGCTAGCATTCACACTTCATAAATTCTTTATTTTATCATTTATCTACTCAAGGACGAGCAGGAATTAAACTTGGGGATGCTGATACGTATCCAACGTGTCTATAATTTATGAAGTATTCATGCTATTATATTATCCATCTTGGATGTTTTATGGGCTTTACTATGCACTTTTATATTATTTTTGGGACTAACCTATTAACCCAGAGCCCAGTGCCAGTTCCTGTTTTTCCCCTTGTTTTAGTGTTTCGAAGAAAAGGAATATCAAACGGAGTCGAAACGGAATGAAACCTTCTGGAGAAGTTATTTTTGGAAGGAAAGCAACCCGGGAGACTTGGAGTCCACGTCAAGGAAGCAACGAGGAAGGCACGAGGCAGGGGGGCGCGCCCACCCCCCCTGGGCGCGCCCTCCACCCTTGTGGTCCCCTCGTGGCTCCCCTGACGTACTTCTTCCTCCTATATATACCCATATACCCTAAAACGATTGGGAAACAGATTAGATCGGGAGTTCCGCCGCTGCAAGCCTCTGTAGCCACCAAAAACCCAATTGGGACCCTGTTCCGGCACCTTACCGGAGGGGGGATCCCTCACCGGTGGTCATCTTCATCATCCCGGCGCTCTCCATGACGAGGAGGGAGTAGTGCACCCTCGGGGCTGAGGGTATGTACCAGTAGCTATGTGTTTGATCTCTCTCTCGTGTTCTTGAGGTGATTCGATCTTGATGTATCGCGAGCTTTGCTATTATAGTTGGATCTTATGTTGCTTCTCCCCCTCTACTCTCTTGTAATGGATTGAGTTTTCCCTTTGAAGTAATCTTATGGGATTGAGTCTTTAATGACTTGAGAACTCTTGATGTATGTCTTGCCGTGCGTATTTGTGGTGACAATGGGATGTCACGTGATTCACTTGATGTATGTTTTGGTGATCAACTTGCGGGTTCCGCCCATGAACCTATGCATAGGGGTTGGCACACGTTTTTGTCTCGACTCCCCGCTAGAAACTTTGGGGCACTCTTTGAGGTCCTATGTGTTGGTTGAATAGATGAATCTGAGATTGTGTGATGCATATCGTATAATCATACCCACAGATACTTGAGGTGACATTGGAGTATCTAGGTGACATTAGGGTTTTGGTTGATTTGTGTCTTAAGGTGTTATTCTAGTACGAACTCTTGGGCTGTTTGTGACACTTATAGGAATAGCCAAACAGATTGATTGGAAAGAATAACTTTGAGGTAGTTTCGTACCCTACCATAATCTCTTCGTTTGTTCTCCGCTATTAGTGACTTTGGAGTGACTCTTTGTTACATGTTGAGGGATAGTTATATGATCCAATTAT
The DNA here is from genome assembly GCA_032464435.1 of Aegilops umbellulata. Classification (NCBI taxonomy): domain Eukaryota; kingdom Viridiplantae; phylum Streptophyta; class Magnoliopsida; order Poales; family Poaceae; genus Aegilops; species Aegilops umbellulata. The sequence goes on along the minus strand of CP136057.1, from coordinate 633,598,077 downwards.
GTTATTATTGTTGAGAGAACTTGCACTAGTGAAAGTATGAACCCTAGGCCTTGTTTCCTAGCATTGCAATACCGTTTACGCTCACTTTTACCACTTGCTACCTTGCTGTTTTTATATTTTCAGATTACAAAAACCTATATCTACCACCCATATTGCACTTGTATCACCATCTCTTCGCCGAACTAGTGCACCTATACAATTTACCATTGTATTGGGTGTGTTGGGGACACAAGAGACTCTTTGTTATTTGGTTGCAGGGCTGTTTGAGAGAGACCATCTTCATCCTACGCCTCCCACGGATTGATAAACCTTAGGTCATCCACTTGAGGGAAATTTGCTACTGTCCTACAAACCTCTGCACTTGGAGGCCCAACAACGTCTACAAGAAGAAGGTTGTTTAGTAGACATCAGGTCATCGGTGCAGAAACGTCACAGAACTGGAAACAGAACCTGCCGTTGTGATCTTGCTTCGATTCTTCCCCTGAGACGTGATTATGTTCTTTTGTCCCCGTAGTGGACGGTGTGCGATGATGGTGCATTTTAGGAAGATGGTAGTGGTGTCGCCAAACACGAAGTCCATGGTGCCCTCGATGCAGCACTTGTGGTAGAACGGTCTCTTCTTCCTCGCGTACAACGTATCCTGGTAGCCCAGAATAGCGCGCCGGTACACCACCGACACGTCAGACTAAGAATGGCGGGCCACCACCTGGTTCTTGGCGGCTCCGGACGTGTTCTCCACCGTAAAGTCATGGGCGATGAAGCCTTGCCCGAAGACTCCAGCCATGCATCGATCCGAGAGCACACAAAGATAAGTTTTTCGTACTACAAGTGAGCATGCACACGTGCACATTTTGTTACATGCATACACGATATGCGATAAGCATTCAGATGGATTCGTGCATGATTGACAACGACAAACGATACCACACGGTAGGTGTGGTCAGCCCTTCATGTTGATGAGTATTGGAATGACGTTGAGAGGAGAAAGAAGGGGGAGAAGAAAAGAAACAAAATGTAGACACATCATATTGCATACCTTACACGGCGGGAGCCACTTCCTTAAATCCGACCCACAATTTTTTCTTCAATAAGTATAATAAGGTGGGGGTTGTGCCCCCCCCCCCCCCGGGCTGCCCCCATCACCCATGCCCGAGTTCCTCAATTGATGCCATCATCGGCTCGACGCGAGGTCATCAGTGGAAGACTACCATGGACCGCAGCTTCCAACGGCGTCCCAAGTATGTATCGACCGGTGCATTGGCTCGGGCGAGGTCATCGGTGCAGAAACGTCGCAGAACTGGAAACAGAACCCGCTGTTGTGATCTTGCTTCGGTGTCCTCCCTAGAGACGTGATTGTGTTCTTTTGTCCCCGTAGTGGAAGGCGTGCGATGATGGTGCATTTTAGGAAGATGGCCGTTGCGTCGAAAAACACAAAGTCCACGATGCCCTCGATGCGGCACTCGTGGTAGAACTGTCTCTTCTTCCTGGTGTACAACGTATCGTGGTAGCCCAGAATAGTGCACCGGTACACCACCGACCTGTTAGATTCAGAATGGAGCGCCACCGCCTGGTGCTTGGCGGCTCCGGCCGTGTTCTCCATCGTAAAGTCATGGGCGATGAAGCCTTGCCCGAAGACTCCTGCCATGCATCGACCAGAGAGCACACAACGATATGTTTTTGTACAACAAGTGAGCATGCACACGTGCACATTTTGTTACATGCATACACGATAGGCGATAAACATTCGTCTGGATTCGTGCATGATTGAAAATGACACACGATACCACACGGTAGGTGTGGTCAGCCCTTCATGTTAATGAGTATTGGAATGACGTTGAGAGGACAAAGAAGAGGGAAAGAACAAACAAAATGTAGACAGATCGCAATGCAGGCCTTACATGGCGGGCACCACTTCCTTAAATCCGACCCATAATTTTTTTCTTCAACCAGTATACTAAGGTGGGGGCCGTGCCCCCCCCCCCCCCCGCCGCCCATGCCCCGAGTTCCTCAATTGATGTCATCATTGGCTCAGGCGAGGTCATCGGTGGAAGACTACCATGGACCGCAGCTTCCAAGGGCGTCCCAAGTATGTACCGACTGGTGGATTGGCTCGGGCGAGGTCATCGGTACAAAACATCGTAGAACTGGAAACATAACTCGTTGTTGTGATCTTGCTTCGGTGTCCTCCCCTGAGACGTGATTGTGTTCTTTTGTCTCCGTAGTGGAAGGCGTGCGATGATGGTGCATTTTAGGAAGATGGTCGTGGCGTTGCCAAACACGAAGTCCATGGTTCCCTCGATGCGGAACTCGTGGTAGAACTATCTCTTCTTCCTGGCGTACAATGTATCTTGATAGCCCAGAATAGCGAACCGGTATAGCACCGACCCGTCAGACTCAGAATGGAGTGCCACCGCCTGGTGCTTGGCGGCTCCGGCCGTGTTCTCCACCGTAAAGTCGTGGGTGATGAAGCCTTGCCCGAAGACTCCTGCCATGCATCGATTAGAGAGCACACAAAGATAAGTTTTTGGTACTAGAAGTGAGCATGCACACGTAGACATTTTGTTACATGCATATAGGATAGGCTATAAGCGTTAAGATGGATTCGTGCATGATTGAAAATGACAAATGATACCACACGGTACGTGTGGTCAGCCCTTCATGTTGATGAGTATTAGAATCACGTTGAGAGGAGCAAGAAGAGGGGAAGAAAAAAACAAAATGTAGACAGATCACATTGCACGCTTTACATGGCGGGCACCACTTCCTTAAATCCGACCCACAATTTTTTCTTCAACCAGTATACTAAGGTGGGGGCTGTGCCCCCCCCCCCGCCCATGCCTCGAGTTCCTCAATTGATGTCATCATTGGCTCAGGCGAGGTCATCGGTGGAAGACTACCATGGAGCGCAGCTTCCAAGGTCGTCCCAAGTATGTATCGACTGGTGGATGTCTCGAGCGAGGTCATCGATGCAGAAACATCGCAGAACTGGAAACAGAACTCGCCGTTGTGATCTTGCTTCAGTGTCCTTCCCTGCGACGTGATTGTGCTCTTTTGTCTCTGTAGTGGAAGGCGTGCGATGATGGTGCATTTTAGGAAGATGGTCGTGGCGTTGCCAAACATGAAGTCCACGGTTCCCTCGATGCGGCACTCATGGGAGAACTGTCTCTTCTTTCTGGCATACAATGTATCATAATAGCCCAGAATAGCACACCGGTATAGCATCGACCCGTCAGACTCAGAATGGAGTGCCATCGCCTGGTGCTTGGCGGCTCCGACCGTGTTCTCCACCGTAAAGTCGTGGGCGATGAAGCCTTGCCCGAAGACTCCTGCCAAGCATCGATACGAGAGCACACAAAGATAAGTTTTTCGTACTACAAGTGAGCATGCACACGTGCACATTTTTTTACATGCATACATGATAGGCGATAAGCATTAAGATGGATTCGTGCATGATTGAAAATGACAAACGATACCACACGGTGGGTGTGGTCAGCCCTTCATGTTGATGAGTATTGGAATGACGTTGAGAGGAGAAAGAAGAGGGGATGAAAAAAACAAAATGTAGACAGATCACATTGCACGCCTTACATGGCGGGCACGACTTCTTTAAATCCGACCCATAATTTTTTGTTCAACAAGTATACTAAGGTGGGGGCTGTGCCCCCCCCCCCCCGGGCTGCCCCCACCACCCATGCCCGAGTTCCTCAATTGATGTCATCATCGGCTCGACGCGAGGTCATCAGTGGAAGACTACCATGGACCGCAGCTTCCAACGGCGTCCCAAATATGTATCGACCGGTGCATCGGCTCGGGCGAGGTCATCGGTGCAGAAACGTCGCAGAACTGGAAACAGAACCCGCTGTTGTGATCTTGCTTCGGTGTCCTTCCCAGAGACGTGATTGTGTTATTTTGTCCCCGTAATGGAAGGCGTGCGATGATGGTGCATTTTAGGAAGATGGTCGTTGCGTCGCCAAACACAAAGTCGACGATGCACTCGATGCAGCACTCGTGGTAGAACTGTCTCTTCTTCCTGGCGTACAATGTATCCTGGTAGCCCAGAATAGTGCACCGGTACACCACCGACCCGTTAGATTCATAATGGAGCACCACCACCTGGTGCTTGGCGGCTCCGGCCGTGTTCTCCATCGTAAAGTCGTGGGCGATGAAGCCTTGCCCGAAGACTCCTGCCATGCATCGACCAGAGAGCACACAACGATATGTTTTTGTACAACAAGTGAGCATGCACACGTGCACATTTTCTTACATGCATACACGATAGGCGATAAACATTCGGCTGGATTCGTGCATGATTGAAAATGACACACGATACCACATGGTAGGTGTGGTCAGCCCTTCATGTTAATGAGTATTGGAATGATGTTGAGAGGAGAAAGAAGAGGGAAAGAAAGAAACAAAATGTAGACAGATCGCAATGCAGGCCTTACATGGCGGGCACCACTTCCTTAAATCCGACCCTAATTTTTTTCTTCAACCAATATACTAAGGTGGGGGCCGTGCCCCCCCCCCCCCCGCCGCCGCCCATGCCCCTAGTTCCTCAATTGATGTCATCATTGGCTCGGGCGAGGTCATTGGAGGAAGACTACCATGGATCGCAGCTTCCAAGGGTGTCCCAAGTATGTACCGACTGGTGGATTGGCTCGGGCGAGGTCATCGGTGCAAAACATCGCAGAACTGGAAACATAACTCGCCGTTGTGATCTTGCTTCGGTGTCCTCCCCTGAGACGTGATTGTGTTCTTTTGTCTCCGTAGTGGAAGGCGTGCGATGATGGTGCATTTTAGGAAGATGGTCGTGGCGTTGCCAAACACGAAGTCCATGGTTCCCTTGATGCGGAACTCGTGGTAGAACTATCTCTTCTTCCTGGCGTACAACGTATCTTGATAGACCAAAATAGCGCACCGGTATAGCACCGACCCGTCAGACTTAGAATGGAGTGCCACCGCCTGGTGCTTGGCGGCTCCGACCGTGTTCTCCACCTTAAAGTCGTGGGCGATGAAGCCTTGCCCGAAGACTCCTGCCATGCATCGATTAGAGAGCACACAAAGATAAGTTTTTCGTACTACAAGTGAGCATGCACACGTAGACATTTTGTTACATGCATATAGGATAGGCTATAAGCGTTAAGATGGATTCGTGCATGATTGAAAATGACAAACGATACCACACGGTAGGTGTGGTCAGCCCTTCATGTTGATGAGTATTAGAATGACGTTGAGAGGAGCAAGAAGAGGGGAAGAAAAAAACAAAATGTAGACAGATCGCATTGCACGCCTTACATGGCGGGCACCACTTCCTTAAATCCGACCCACAATTTTTTCTTCAACCAGTATACTAAGGTGGGGCCGTGCCCCCCCCCCCCGCCCATGCCCCGAGTTCCTCAATTGATGTCATCATTGGCTCAGGCGAGGTCATCGATGGAAGACTACCATGGAGCGCAGCTTCCAAGGGCGTCCCAAGTATGTATCGACTGGTGGATTGGCTCGAGCGAGGTCATCGATGCAGAAACATCGCAGAACTGGAAACAGAACTCACCGTTGTGATCTTGCTTCAGTGTCCTCCCCTGCGACGTGATTGTGTTCTTTTGTCTCCGTAGTGGAAGGCGTGCGATGATGGTGCATTTTAGGAAGATGGTCGTGGCGTTGCCAAACACGAAGTCCACGGTTCCCTCGATGCGACACTCGTGGGAGAACTGTCTCTTCTTTCTGGCGTACAATGTATCCTGATAGCCCAGAATAGCACACCGGTATAGCATCGACCCGTCAGACTCAGAATGGAGTGCCACCGCCTCGTGCTTGGCGGCTCTGACCGTGTTCTCCACCGTAAAGTCGTGGGCAATGAAGCCTTGCCCGAAGACTCCTGCCATGCATCGATCAGAGAGCACACAAAGATAAGTTTTTCGTACTACGAGTGAGCATGCACACGTGCACATTTTTTTTACATGCATACATGATAAGCGATAAGCATTAAGATGGATTCGTGCATGATTGAAAATGACAAACGATACCACACGGTAGATGTGGTCAGCCCTTCATGTTGATGAGTATTGGAATGACATTGAGAGGAGAAAGAAGAGGGGAAGAAAAAAAACAAAATGTAGACAGATCACATTGCACGCCTTACATGGCGGGCACCACTTCCTTAAATCCGACCCACAATTTTTTCTTCAACCAGTATACTAAGGTGGGGGGCGTGCCCCCCCCCCCCGCCCATGCCCCGAGTTCCTCAATTGATGTCATCATTGGCTCAGGCGAGGTCATCGGTGGAAGACTACCATGGAGCGCAGCTTCCAAGGGCGTCCCAAGTATGTATCGACTGGTGGATTGGCTCGAGCGAGGTCATCGATGCAGAAACATCGCAGAACTGGAAACATAACTTGGCGTTGTGATGTTGCTTCAGTGTCCTCCCCTGCGACGTGATTGTGTTCTTTTGTCTCCGTAGTGGAAGGCGTGCGATGATGGTGCATTTTAGGAAGATGGTCGTGGCGTTGCCAAACACGAAGTCCACGGTTCCCTCGATGCGGCACTCGTGGTAGAACTGTCTCTTCTTCCTGGCGTACAATGTATCCTGATAGCCCAGAATAGCACACCGGTATAGCATCCACCCGTCAGACTCAGAATGGAGTGCCACCGCCTGGTGCTTGGCGGCTCCGACCGTGTTCTCCACCGTAAAGTCATGGGCGATGAAGCCTTGCCCGAAGACTCCTGCCATGCATCGATCAGAGAGCACACAAAGATAAGTTTTTCGTACTACAAGTGAGCATGCACACGTGCACATTTTTTTACATGCATACATGATAGGCGATAAGCATTAAGATGGATTCGTGCATGATTGAAAATCACAAACGATACCACGCGGTAGGTGTGGTCAGCCCTTCATGTTGATGAGTATTGGAATGACGTTGAGAGGAGAAAGAAGAGGGGAAGAAAAAAACAAAATGTAGACAGATCACATTGCACGCCTTACATGACGGGCACCACTACCTTAAGTCTGACCCAGAATTTTTGCTTCAACAAGTATACTAATGTGGGGGTTGTGCCCCCCCCCCCACCGCCCATGCCCCGAGTTCCTCAATTGAAGTCATCGTCGGTCTGTGTCACGTTCCACATGTCCTCGGCGATGAGAATTGGCTTCGCCACCTTTTACACTGCACTCTTGATGTAGACCATGCGACATTTCTTGGTACGGCGTGGGGCGTCCTTGATGGCATCAGTGATTGTTGTGTAGTTGTCACTGTTGTCCAATGTAACCACTCGTTAGCCGCAACATTTGCAAATGCCACCTTGCGCTACATTTCTTTGCTGATTGAATGAACTATGCAAGTTAGTAAATGAATGAGAATGGAAGAAACTATGTTTATTGTTGTTGCTTCGTGAAGTCGGCACGTTGATAGTTCATGCTTATTTAGGGTGTGTTTCGTTGTTACCCTGGACCAAAACTTGCTTAGCCTGGTGCCTGCTTGAGACATGCCGATGGTCTATTTGGTTAGTACCCTCAATTATCAAACACTAGGGGTGCGTTTGGTTGCTTGCACCATTTTTAGGTCCCACTAGAGCCTAGTTGAGCATATGCAGGCAAAAAACCAACATCTGCATGTTGATTGGTTGCCGGCATATCCTCTCCCTGCATCATAGCGACGCCTCTACGCACTTTGTTTGGTTGCTCCCATAGGATGTGCTCATACTAGTGCACGTTGTTTGGTTGCATACGACCATAGAGTTGTGTTCACCTTGCACCCTCTTTGGTGAGCTTACCCACTACTACTGCACCTTACACAGCATCACATTGAGCACACCAATGCCACAACACTGCAATGGCGATGAACTAGACGAAGAAGATGAATTTCTTCAGTCCAAACTGATGATCCGCCTTCCCAACTTCAACACTATTGCATGCCTGCTTTCGCACAAACTTGGAGTAAGCTTCTTCTGCTGACTGTCTGGTCTTAAACCCTCTATGTCCGCTAAGCGTGTACCCTGAAACTTGTTCATTGCAAGCTTCCCATGAACCGTAAACTCCAGGAGCCCTCCCGACGAACACTGCATACCACTTATCCAAGCAGTGCACAAGAGCAATAAGATGAAGCACCAAGCAATGGAACACACAAACAACAAGTAATGGAGCACTCTAGGAGCGAGCAATGAAGCATACAAGCAATGGAGTAGAAGAGAAAATAGTAAGCATGCATGATCATACCGCATAGCAAGTTCAACCTACCACTACTATGGTGTCATCCTACCACCACATCCAAAAGAGGGCGTAATCCTACCACCACAAGTTCGTGATCACCGTGAGGGGTTAGTATATACCACCTCACCAAAATATATGGACCATAAGATTGTTTTCAAGCCCTAGCTACACACAATATACATCATCATCACCATCGTCATCGTCATCCTTGTCGCCATCACCGTCAAGGATCATGCACGTCGTCGCCACCACCAGAAGCAGCACTAGCAGTAGTGCTTTCCCAGTCAGGCCCTCAGCCAGAGCACCTAGTGGGCATCTCCCATGGCAACAAACCCAACACCTTGGGCTTTGTTCTCCAGCAGGTGACTAAGAGCCGCCATGAGAGCCTCTGGGCTGAAGCCACCTTGCTCCATACGGTACCTGATACGTCTCCAACGTATCTATAATTTATGAAGTATTGATGCCATGTTTATAACTATTTTATATGGTTTTGGTATGATTTGAACAGAACTAACCCGGACTGGCATTGTTTTCAGCAGAACTACCGTCGTGTGTTTTTTGTGCAGAAATAGAAGTTCTCAGAATGGGCTAAAAATTACAGTGATTTTTTATGGACCAAAAGAGACCCCCGAAGCACAAGAGCTGGGCCAGGAAGTGACCGAGGAGGCCACAAGCCTGCTAGACGCGCCCTACCCCCAATTCGCTAGCTCCAGGCTTGTGGGCCCCTCGGGCACCCCTTGACGTGAGTCGGACGCCAAAAATTCTTATAAACACCCAAACCTCCGAAAAGAACCCTAGATCGGAACTTCCACCGCCGTAAGCCTCTGTAGCCACGAAAAACCAATCGGGGGCCCGTTCGGGCACCCTGCCGGAGGGGGAAGTCATCACTCGAGGCCATCTTGATCTTCTCGGCAGTCACCATGATGAGGAGGGAGTAGTTCACCCTCGGGCTGAGGGTATGTACTATTAGCTATGTGTTTGATCTCTCTCTCTCTCTCGTGTTCTTGATTTGGCACGATCTTAATGTACCTCAAGCTTTGTTACTATATTTGGATCTTATGGTGTTCTTCCCCATGTACTCTTCTTGTGATGAATTGAGTCTTGCTCTTTGAGGTTTTGTTATGTTGGATTGAGTATTGGATTTGAGAACACTTGATGTATGTCTTGCGATGGGACATCTGTCGTGACAATGGGATGTTCTATTGATTCACTTGATGTATGTTTTGGCACTCAACTCGCGGATTCCTGAGGTGACATTGGGGTAATCTATGCATATGGGTTGATGCACGTTTTCGTCCTATGTTCTTCGATAGAAACTTTGGAGTGATTCTTTGTTGCATGTTGAGGGATTGTTATATGATCCAATTATGTTATCATTGTTGAGAGACTTTGCACTAGTGAAAGTATGAACCATAGGCCTTGTTTTCAAGCATTGCAATACCGTTTTGGCTCACTTTTGTTACTAGTTACCTTCTGTTTTTATATTTTCAGATTAAAAAACCTATATCTACTATCCATATTACACTTGTATCACCATCTCTTCGCCGAACTAGTGCACCTATACAATTTACCATTGTATTGGGTGTGTTGGGAACACATGAGACTCTTTGTTATTTGGTTGCAGGGTTGTTTGAGAGAGACCATCTTCATTCTATGCCTCCCACGAATTGATAAATCTTAGGTCATCCACTTGAGGGAAAATTGCTACTGTCCTACAAAACTCTACGCCTCGAGGCCCAACACGAGTCTACAAGAAGAAGGTTGCGTAGTAGACATCAAGCTCTTTTCTGACGCCGTTGCCGGGGAGCTGAGTGGTTGAAGGTATATCTTTAGATCTTGCAATTGAATCTTTTAGTTTCTTATTTTATCACTAGTTTAGTTTATAAAAGAAAACTACAAAAATATGTAATTGAGGTTGGGACATATGCTTCATCTTTTCAATGTCTTTCGTGAAAATGATGGAAAGGAAAATTGTGCTCAGGTGTTAGAAGAAGAAGTCAATAAACTGTTTGGCACTAAATCTTTGTATAGTGGATTTTGTGTCAAGAGTGACAGGGATGGGGGTTGGGGTTGGTCTTTTAAGATACGACTGTCTGAGCAGAATAATTTCCTTACTTTAGAAAATGTGGCAAATTGCATTTCATTAGTGATGGCTTTGCGACAAATTACATGAGCGAGCTGTTCATATATTTTTGGCTCGGGGGGCGTCACAGGTGATGAACGGCTTGTCCCCCTTGATGGCTGTGGCGGATCGGCAAGAACACGGGAGGGAGGGGTGTTAGGGCGGAGAGCTGGGTGGTTGGCCGGGGACTCCTCCTTGGCAGTCTGTGAGAAAGTATGGTGTGAAGGAGAGAGGGCACCATGGTGAAGATGAGGTGGGCGTCTTCCAATTTTAAAGGAGAGGGCTTCAGTGAGAAATGTCCCGCTGTGGTGGGAAATCGAGCGGGAAGGGGAGGGTTTGTCAGGAAAAAGGAAGGGTGTGTCGTGGTGTAAGGTTTTTGTGTTGGGACCTCGTGTGGGAGGTAACATGACGGATGGTGTAACAACCACATTTCTGCCCCACATATGGGTTAGATTGGGAGGGGGGCCTGGATTGTCCATACGGTTGGATTTGGGGGAGCCCGCTAGGCGCCCATTTGATGTCCGAACACGCCCGAACGTATGAGGAGAAATGAGCTCCGACCTTGGAGGCGATCTTAATCATTTGTTTGATTCAACTATATGCATTTGTAGGTTGTAGCAACACACATGAGTTCTACAAGTTTTTTAAGTAGTATAGAGATGTCGGGGAGGTGGGGTTCGTTGGGTGGGAGGGAGGAGGAGATTGACGAAGGTAACCTGAGCAAGTTAAGATTTTGTTTTCATATTAGGAAAATTGTGATTGTGATTCAATACTAGAGTTAATGTCAGATAATAATTGGTATATTGCACGGGATTAGCAATCTGTTATTGTTACTAAAAAAAGCAATCTGTTATTGAGAAATAATTTATTTTATTTTGAAAGTTTATTTAGAAAAATCTTATGTCTGTATTTTAAAAATATAATTGCATCTATATGGTGTAATTTTTGAATTCTCAATTACGTAATATTAATTTAATTTTGTTGAATCGGTACCTGCCAAAGCAAGCACAAAAAATCAAAGTGGAGAGATGATGATAAGAGATGAGGCAAAAATAAACCAGTACGCCGACCTACCTAACTCCCGAAAGATTACATCCAAAACTGTACGTTTTGATTGGTTGAATCGGTCGTCCCGTGGATTGTATGTCCTCACCCATCCATCCGATTTCTCTCAATACGGGATTGAAGACACACTATAAAGCGCTAGCTAGGTCTGATTGATTTGGTAAAGATTGCAAAAGAAAAATATTGATATATTTCCATGTATTACTTATCATTCCCATCTCTGGTAAAATAGTACGTATTGATTTTCATTCCAACTGTTACTTTTTCTGTTCCATTCCTTGCCTGCATAAATACACGCCGCCAACTGCTGCGATATGAGAGTCACGGTAAGCACGATACGATGACAATCATGGCGATGCATCAGCAGGTCAGTTTACTCCTCACCCTCATCCTCCTCCTGGCTACCGGAGAAGGCAGCCTCGCCGTCGGCGCTCCGTCCGCGATCATCAGAACGACATGCGCCGCTGTCGGTCGACCCGGCGGGGAAGTGGGTTACGACACCTGCGTGGGCTTGCTCTCGGCCGATCCGGCGGCCGCGGCCGCCAAGGACGCACGTCAGCTCGCCGTCGTGGCCACCAACCTCACCGTGGCCAACGTCACATCGACGGTGCTCGTCCTCGACGACCTCGTGAAGAACCTCGGGGACTGCCTCCGCTACTACAGGGACATGAACAAGACCCTGGACGCCGCGCTCGGTGACCTACGTGCCGGGCGCGTCGAGGCGGCGTCCGGCAAATTGTTGGATGCCTCTGGAGTGCCCGACGACTGCGACATCCAATTGTTTGAGGGGAGTGCGAAGAAGAACCCGATAAGGAAGGAGAACACCGACGCCGATTTGCTGTCCCGACTGGCATACGTCATTACTGACTTGCAGCTGCCGAATCCTCCTCGGCACTGACGTTAAGTTTGATTCTTTGGTCTCTTTCGCACCGTACTCTATACCCAGCTGCTGCTAGTTGATCTCCATTTGCTCGATCGATCGCATAAAATTGCTATTTGTTGTCCAACGTGTGCGATATCACCTCCATATAAACAATGGGCTCTATGTCACAGATCATAGCATCTCTCGTGCTAATCGTTACTCCTACTTCTTTGACATTTCGCTTCCATGGACGACAGGCTGCATGAGTCCCCCTATTCCCTGCGCAGTGCAACGAATAGGGGTCGAATTTCATGTCACATATTTTAAAAGGGAAAATATTAACCATGTTTCAAAAAGGAATGTGTGCATATTTATGGAAAAATCATCATGATGGTCTAAAGTATTTATCGCATATTTAAAGTTATTCATTGTGCATTATTGACATTGCCAGCCTTTTTATCTAAAGTACTTGGGGAAGTTTCGTTTTCAGTGACCATTCCCCTTATAATAGAAGCATCCAGTCTCAGGTTTGGATACAGCCTTGGATTTCTTCACGGGAGCGACAACTTACTTTTCATTCTTCTTAAAGTTTTCTTTCTTTCCCTTATAGCAACTTCAATGGGGCGACCCATTTCGTCCGTTTGGGTCGGCGCGGGCAAAAGTGGTGGCCCAACGCGCTGACCCAACGTGTGTGGTGTCATTTTCATATACAAGAACGGCTCTATGTGAGAGATAACATCTCATACGGGGGATTGTTGCACGTTAAGGCACGAGAGGCAGCATATGAGTGCCCCTACTCCCTGCACAGTGCGACGAAGAGACGTGGAAACGCCCACGCAGGCGCACGCCTGGGCCAGGCCCATGTCCGGCTTTTTATTTTCTTTCAGAATTTTTTTGTTCATTTAAAAATCATCATGGTGGTCTAAAATATTTATAGCATATTTAATGTTGTTCATTGTGTATTTATACACATTTTGTCACATATCTATAAAAATATTCGTCGCAGACGTATCTATTTGAAAATGGTTGTTGCATATTAAAAACAATATTCTTCGTGTATCTAAGAAATGTTCATCATATATCAAAATGTTGGAAATGTGCATCACATATCTAAGAAAATATTCATCATGTATTTGTAAAAAGTGTTGTAAAAATGGTCATCACATCTTTAAAAAAATATGTATAAAAAGGAAGACATAAAAAGAAAAAAAGAAAAGGGTAAAACACTCGAAAGAAAATAAAAAGATAAAAAACTGTAAAAAAAACAAAAGAAGCCAAGGACAAATGAATAAAAGAAAAGATAGTAGCAAAATAAAAAAAAAAGGAAGGGGCGTGCTAAGCGTCAACCTTATAATTTGGGGGGATAATCAATGGCCCCATAAGCCATCCGCTCTACTCCTATCTATGATCCCCACGCCACAACACATTTCAGCCATCGTCCTCCCACCACCGTGTGCGCACAGGGGAGAAATAGTCTAGGGCAGCAAACTCTAGCGAGTGTTGCGCTTGCTTTGCGGCAATTGGCGGCGACAGGTCTGCAGCAAGGTGCGGCCGTAGCGAGGCTCCTACAAGATGAGCATCAGATCTTGGCTCTCAGCGGTCGACGCTACGATAAAGGCTCTGTTGCACTTGTATCCACTGTCGGTGAATGTCCGCCACACTAGGTTCCAGATTACATTAGAGCAACTATCGTTGTAGTAGTCAACTCATCTTGAAGCGGCGATGGTCAGGCCAATTTTGTACATGCCTTGATACTAGACGGGGAAGAGAGTGCCCTAGTGCTATAGGTCAGGTAAGTGCTCCAAGGCCCATGATGGTATTGTTTGGAAGTCATTGCTGGTGCGAACGAGTATCGCCCCTGGTGCCGCAAGACCCCTTGTTGGTGTTGCAAATTTTTAATTGTTCCATGGAGTCGTGCCCGCTGTCGTGCCAACTTCTTCCGATGTGGTCGTCCTCGCTCCCGTCGTGGTCGTCGGCTCGAGGACCACCGCCTCCTCCACCCCCTCCGCTAGTCAGCCAAAGTCGCAAGCGAAGGGCCCGACAAATAAGAAGGCGGCTGCGGCGCGAGGTCGGGCTCCTCCTCCACCCCCTCAGGTGGGCCATGTTGTTGAAGATGGTGATCGTGGTGCTATGGCCTGTGGTGGTGGCAAAGATCTTTGCAACAATGATAATGCTTGATTTGACCATGGCCGCTTGTGGCTTGATCATGTTTTATTTTATTGGATTGCACATTCGTAGGGACAAATTTGCTATCTCTTGATATTGCGCATGATTTTGAATATAAACTATTAAGGCATGCCTATTTTATATGAATTCCATGCGTCCATATAAATTCTAGTTCATGTCAATATTTGACCGCACAAATATTTACCATAAAACATTTTTTTATGAACGGCCTATATAACGATTTTGCAAAATGGGAATATAGCGCATCTGCTAAAGTTGTTCGTACTATAACTTGCCTTCCGGTGGCTGGTGCTAGCTCCTCCCGGTCCACCTGCCCGCCGGGTGGTCTGCTTTCCGTCGTGTGTTTGCTTGCTCTGACTGACGCGTGGTAGCAACTAGGAACAGAGCAAGAGCAGAGGAGTGCCTTCTGTTACAGACACCTGAACTGCATAGGAGCAGCTCTCGTGACACTTTACACCAATATAAACTTTAACCTTGCTTCTACATACTACTCTCTTTCAGTGAGTGTTATTATTACCAACACAACAAGCACCAATTTGATCATTATCCTGCATGCCTCCACTCCACGCATCCCAAACATGCAGCAGTTGATTTATCTTACATGCCTGCCGCATGCATCTCTCTAACTTGCACATGTTACCTCTTCGGTTTGTAGGCAATATCCTTGTCTTATCCTACTAATATTTGATTTTATTTTGAAAGGTATTGAGAAAAAACTTATGTCTGTCTTTTAGAAAGGTGATTGGACATATATAGTGTGATTTTTGTAGTCTTAACTACCTAATGTTTGTGTGATTTAATTGAATCAGCACCTGCCACGGAAAATCAGAGTGGAGGGGTGGTAGTGGAAGGTGATGCGAAAATAAGCCAGCAATGTGAAAACAAACCGTCTACGCTGCCCTACCAACTACCCTTTTAACAACAGAGATTACTTCAAAAACTTTGTGTTTTGATTGGTTGAACCGATCATCCCCGGTGTTTGTATGTCCCCACCATCCACCTTATACCAGAACCTATGAGAAGCAAAAACTTTATGGAAATCACTTTAGGAGAAGCTACTAAACTCCTAGATAATATTTTGGTTAATTATTCTCAATGGCACACCGAAAGATCCACTAGTAAAAAGGTTCATGCGATTGAAGAGATTAATGTTTTGAGTAAAGATGGATGAACTTATGAAATTTTTTGCTAATAAGAGTGTTTCTTCTGATCCTAATGATATTCCTTTGTCCGCTTTGATTGAGAATAATAATGAATCTATGGATGTGAATTTTGTTGGTAGGAACAATTTTGGTAACAACGCGTATAGAGGAAACTTTAATTCTAGGTCGTTCCCTAGTAATTCCTCTAATAATTATGGTAATTCCTACAAAACTTCTTATGGAACTTTTAATAAGATGCCCTCTGATTTTGAGACTAGTGTTAAAGAATTTATGAATTCGCAAAAGAATTTCAATGCTTTGCTTGTAGAAAAATTGCTTAAGATTGATGAGTTGGCTAGGAACGTGGATAGAATTTCTCTTGATGTTGATTCTTTGAAATTTAGATCTATTCCACCTAAGCATGGTATCAATGAGTCTCTCAAATCCATGAGAATTTCCATTGATGAGTGCAAAGAAAGAACCGCTAGGATGCGTGCTCAAAAAGATTGCTTTGTGAAAGCGTGTTCTTCTAGTTTTCATGATAATAATGATGAAGATCTAAAAGTGATTGATGTGTCTCCTATTAAATCTTTGTTTTCCAATATGAATCTTGATAAAGATGGGACTGGAGATGAGTCAACTTTAGTTAAAAGGCGTCCCAATGATTCAGAGTTTTTAGATCTTGATGCAAAAATTGGTAAAAGTGGGATTGAAGAGGTCAAAACTTTACATAGCAATGAACCCACTATTTTGGATTTCAATGAATTTAATTATGATAATTGCTCTTTGATAGATTGTATTTCCTTTTTGCAATCCGTGTTAAATTCTCCTCATGCTTATAGTCAAAATAAAGCTTTTACTAAACACATCGTTGATGCTTTAATGCAATCTTATGAAGAAAAACTTGAATTAGAAGTTTCTGTCCCTAGAAAACTTTATGATGAGTGGGAACCTACTATTAAAATTAAGATTAAATATCATGAATGCTATGTTTTGTGTGATTTGGGTGCTAGTGTTTTCACGATTCCAAAAACTTTGTGTGAAGTGTTAGGTTTCCATGAACTTGATGATTGTTCTTTAAATTTGCATCTTGCGGATTCTACCATTAAGAAACCTATGGGAAGGATTAATGATGTTCTCATTGTTGAAAATAGGAATTATGTGCCCGTAGATTTTATCGTTCTTGATATAGATTGCAATCCTACATGTCCTATTATTCTTGGTAGACCTTTCCTTAGAGCGATTGGTGCAATTATTGATATGAAAGAAGGAAATATTAGATTCCAATTTCCGATAAGGAAAGGCATGGAGCACTTTCCTAGGAAGAAAATTAAATTACCTTATGAATCTATTATGAGAGCCACTTATGGATTGCATACCAAAGATGATAATACCTAGATCTATTCTTGTTTTTATGCCTAGCTAGGGGCGTTAAACGATAGCGCTTGTTGGGAGGCAACCCAATTTTATTTTTGTTCTTTGCTTTTTGTTCCTGTTTAGTAATAAATAACTAATCTAGCCTCTGGTTAGATGTGGTTTTGTGTTTTAATTAGTGTTTGTGCCAAGTAATACCTTTAGAATAACCTACGGTGATAGTTAATTTGATCTTGCTGAAAAACAGAAACCTTTGAGCGCACGACATTAGTTTTCATAAATCACAGGAACATGATTTTCAGTTGATTCTTTTTGCAGAAGATTAATAAACAAATTTCTTAGGACTTCCTAATTTCCTAGAACTTTGGGGGTTACAGAAGTATGCGTTTGATACGGATTGCTACAGACTGTTCTGTTTTTTGACAGATTCTGTTTTTCGTGTGTTGTTTGCTTATTTTGATGAATCTATGGCTACTATCGGGGGTATGAACCATAGAGAAGTTGGAATACAGTAGGTTTAACACCAATATAAATAAATAATGAGTTCATTACAGTATCTTAAAGTGGTGGTTTGTTTTCTTACACTAACGGAGCTCATGAGATTTTCTGTTGAGTTTTGTGTTGTGAAGTTTTCAAGTTTTTGGGTAAAGATTTGATGGATTTTGGAAAAAGGAGTGGCAAGAGCCTAAGCTTGGGGATTCCCAAGGCACCCCAAGGTAAAATTCAAGGACAACCAAAAGCCTAAGCTTGGGGATGCCCCGGAAGGCATCCCCTCTTTCGTCTTCGTCTATCGGTAACTTTACTTGAGGCTATATTTTTATTCACCACATGATATGTGTTTTGCTTGGAGCGTCTTGTATGATTTGAGTCTTTGATTTTTATTTTACCACAATCATCCTTGCTGTACACACCTTTTGGAGAGACACACATGAATCATAATTTATTAGAATACTCTATGTGCTTCACTTATATCTTTTGAGCTAGATAATTTTCTCTAGTGCTTCGCTTATATCTTTTAGTGCACGGTGGTGGTTTTATTTTATAGAAATTATTGATCTCTCATACTTCACTTATATTATTTTGAGAGTCCTTTAGAACGGCATGGTAATTTTATTTGGCTACAAAATTAGCCCTAATATGATAGGCATCCAAGGTGGGTATAATAAAAACTTTCATATAGAGTGCGTTGAATGCTAAGAGAAGTTTGATACTTGATGATTGTTTTGAGATATGAAGATGGTGATATTAGAGTTGTGCTAGTTGAGTAATTGTGAATTTGAGAAATACTTGCTTTGAGGTTTGCAAGTCACGTAACATGCACGTATGGTAACCGTTGTGTGACAAATTTGAAGCATGATTTATTCTTTGATTGTCCTCCTTTGTGTGGAGGTCGGAATCGCGCGATGGTTAACTCCTACCAACCCTTCCCCTAGGGGCATGCGTGTAGTACTTTGTTTTGATGACTTGTAGATTTTTGCAATAAGCATGTGAGTTCATTATGACTAATGTTGAGTCCATGGATTATACGCACTCTCACCTTTCCATCATTGATAGCCTCTTCGGTACCGTGCATTGCCCTTTCTCACCTTGAGAGTTGGTACAAACTTCGCCGGTGCATCTAAACCCCGTGATATGATGCGCTCTATCACACATAAACCTCCTTATATCTTCCTCAAAACAGCCACCATACCTACCTATTATGGCATTTACATAGCCATTCCGAGATATATTGCCATGCAACTTTCCATCATTCCGTTTATTATGACACGCTTCATCATTGTCATATTGCCTTGCATGATCATGTAGTTGACATCGTATTTGTGGCAAGGCCACCATGCATAATTTTTCATACATGTCACTCTTGATTCATTGCCTATTCTGGTACACCGCCAGAGGCATCCATATGGAGTCATATTTTGTTCTAGTATCGAGTTGTAAATTTGTGATCTTTGAGTTGTAATTAAATAGAAGTGTGATGATCATCATTATTAGAGCATTGTCCCAAAAAATGCCAAAAAAAGGAAAGGCCAAATAAAAAAGAATAAAAGGGACAATGTTACTATTTTTTCCACACTTGTGCTTCAAAGTAGCACCATGATCTTCATTATAGAGAGTCTCTTATTTTGTCACTTTCATATACTAGTGGGAATTTTTCATTATAGAACTTGGCTTGTATATTCCAACAATGGGCTTCCCAAATGCCCTAGGTCTTCATGAGCAAGCAAGTTGGATGCACACCCACTTAGTTTCTTTTGTTGAGCTTTCATACATTTATAGCTCTAGTGCATCCGTTGCATTGAAATCCCTACTCCTTGCATTGACATCAATTGATGGGCATCTCCCTAGCTCGTTGATTAGCCGCGTCAATGTGAGACTTTCTCCTTTTTTTGTCTTCTCCACACAACCCCCATTATCATATTCTATTCCACCCATAGTGCTATGTCCATGGCTCACTCTCATGTATTGCGTGAAAGTTGAAAAAGTTTGAAAAAACTAAAGTATGAAACAATTGCTTGGCTGAAACCGGGGTTGTGCATCATTTGAGCATTTTGTGTGACGAAGATGGAGCATAGCCAAACTATATGATTTTGTAGGGATGAACTTTCTTCGGCCATGTTATTTTGAGAATACATGATTGTTTAATTAGTATGCTTGAAGTATTATTATTATTATGTCAATATTAAACTTTTTTCTTGAATCTTTCGGATCTGACCATTTATGCCACAATAAAGAAAATTACATTGAAAATTATGTTAGGTAGCATTCCACATCAAAAAATTCTAATTTTATCATTTACCTACTCGAGGACGAGCAGGAATTAAGCTTGGGGATGCTTGATACGTCTCCAACATATCTATAATTTTTCATTGTTCCATGCTATTATATTATCTGTTTTGGATGTTTAATGGGCTTTAATATGCACTTTTATATTATTTTTGGGACTAACCTACTAACCAAAGGCCCAGTGTAAATTGTTGTTTTTTGCCTATTTCAGTGTTTTGCAGAAAAGGAATGTCAAACGAAATCCAAGCGGAATGAAACCTTCACGAGGACCGTTTTTGGAACAAACGCAATCCACGAGACTTGGAGTGGATGTCAAGGAAGCAACTGTTGGAAATATGCCCTAGAGGCAATAATAAAAGCATTATTATTATATTTCCTTGTTCATGATAATTGTCTTTATTCGTGCTATAATTGTGTTATCCGGAAATCGTAATACATGTGTGAATAACAGACAACAACATGTCCCTAGTAAGCCTCTAGTTGACTAGCTCGTTGATCAATAGATAGTCATGATTTCCTGACTATGGACATTGGATGTCATTGATAACGAGATCACATCATTAGGAGAATGATGTGATGGACGAGACCCAATCCTAAACATAGCATAAGATCGCATAGTTCGTTTGCTAGAGTTTTCCAATGTCAAGTATCCTTTCCTTAGACCATGAGATCGTGTAACTCCCGGACACCGTAGGAGTGCTTTGGGTGTACCAAACGTCACAACGTAACTGGGTGACTATAAAGGTATACTACGGGTATCTCCAAAAGTGTCTGTTGGGTTGACACGGATCGAGACTGGGATTTGTCACTCCGCTTGACGGAGAGGTATCACCGGGCCCTCTCGGTAATGCATCATCATAATGAGCTCAATGTGATCAAAGTGTTTGATCACGGGATCATGCATTACGGTACGAGTAAAGTGACTTGCCGGTAACGAGATTGAACGAGGTACAGGGATACCGACGATCGAATCTCGGGCAAGTAAAATACCGATTGACAAAGGGAATCGTATACGGGATTAATTGAATCCTCGACATCGTGGTTCATCCGATGAGATCATCGTGGAGCATGTGGGAGCCAACATGGGTATCCAGATCCCGCTGTTGGTTATTGCCCGAGAGCCGCCTCGGTCATGTCTGCATGTCTCCCGAACCCGTAGGGTCTACACACTTAAGGTTCGGTGACGCTAGGGTTGTGAAGATATGTGTATGCAGTAACCCGAATGTTGTTCGGAGTCCCGGATGAGATCCCGGACGTCACGAGGAGTTCCGGATTGGTCCGGAGGTAAAGAATTATATATAGGAAGTGCAGTTTCGGCCATCAGGAATGATCTAGGGGTCACCGGTATTGTACCGGGACCACCAGATGGGTCCCGGGGGTCCACCGGGTGGGGCCACCCATCCCGGAGGGCCCCATGGGCTGAAGTGGGAAAGGGGGACCAGCCCTTAGTGGGCTGGTGCGCACCCCAAGGCCCACCCCCTGCGCCTAGGGTTGGAACCCTAGGGTGGGGGGCGCCCACATGCCTTGGGGGGCACTCCACCCCCCTTGGCCGCCGCCCCCTTGGGAGATTCAATCTCCCAGGGCCGGCGCCCCCCCAGGGGGCCTATATAAAAGGGGGAGGGGAGGGGCAGCCGCACCCCTGGTCTTTGGCGCCTCCCTCTCCCTCTCCAACACCTCCTCCTCCTCCGTAGAGCTCGGCGAAGCCCTGCCGGAGTACTGCAGCTCCACCATCACCACGCCGTCGTGCTGCTACTGGAACCATCTTCCCCAACCTCTCCTTTGCCTTGCTGGATCAAGAAGAAGGAGACGTTACGCTGACCGTACATGTGTTGAACGCGGAGGTGCCGTCCGTTCGGTGCTAGGATCTCCGGTGATTTGGATCACGTTGTGTACGACTACCTCATCCCCGTTCCTTGAACGCTTCCGCTCGCGATCTACAAAGGTATGTAGATGAATCTGAATACTCGTTGCTAGATGAACTCATAGATAGATCTTGGTGAAACCGCAGGAAAATTTTTGTTTTCTGCAACGTTCCCCAACAGTGGCATCATGAGCTAGGTCTATGCGTAGTTCTCTATTGCACGAGTAGAACACAATTTAATGTGGGCATAGATGTTGTCAACTTTCTTGCCGCTACTAGTCTTATCTTGCTTCAGCGGTATTGTGGGATGAAGCGGCCCGGACCAACCTTACACGTACGCTTACGTGAGACCGGTTCCACCGACTAACATGCACTAGTTGCATAAGGTGGCTGGCGGGTGTGTGTCTCTCCCACTTTAGTTGGAGCGGATTCGATGAAAAGGGTCCTTATGAAGGGTAAATAGAAGTTGACAAATCACGTTGTGGCTTTTACGTAGGTAAGAAGACGTTCTTGCTAGAACCCTAATTCAGCCACGTAAAACTTGCAACAACAATTAGAGGACGTCTAACTTGTTTTTGCAGCAAGTGCTTTGTGATATGATATGGCCAAAGTTGTGATGAATGATGAATGATCTATATGTGATGTATGAGATGTTCATGCTATTGTAATAGGAATCACGACTTGCATGTCGATGAGTATGACAACCGGCAGGAGCCATAGGAGTTGTCTTTATTTTTTGTATGACCTGCGTGTCATTGAGAAACGCCATGTAATTACTTTACTTTATTGCTAAACACGTTAGCCATAGTAGTAGAAGTAATAGTTGGCGAGCAACTTCATGGAGACACGATGATGGAGATCATGATGATGGAGATCATGGTGTCAAGCCGGTGACAAAGATGATCATGGAGCCCCAAGATGGAGATCAAAGGAGCTATGTGATATTGGCCATATCATGTCACGTTTATTATTTGATTGCATGTGATGTTTATCATGTTTTGCATCTTGTTTACTTAGAACGACGGTAGTAAATAAGATGATCCCTCGTAATAATTTCAAGAAGTGTTCCCCCTAACTGTGCACCGTTGCGAAAGTTCGTTGTTTTGAAGTACCACGTGATGATCGGGTGTGATAGATTCTAACGTTCACATACAACGGGTGTAAGACAGATTTACACATGCAAACACTTAGGTTGACTTGACGAGCCTAGCATGTACAGACATGGCCTCGGAACACAGAAGACCGAAAGGTCGAGCATGAGTCGTATAGAAGATACGATCAACATGAAGATGTTCACCGATGTTGACTAGTCCGTGTGATGATCGGACACGGCCTAGTTGACTCGGATCATGTTATACTTAGATGACTAGAAGAGGGATGTCTATCTAAGTGGGAGTTCATTAAATAATTTGATTAGATGAACTTTATTATAATGAACTTAGTCTAAAATATTTACAATATGTCTTGTAGATCAAATGGCCAACGTAGTCCTCAACTTCAACGCGTTCCTAGAGAAAACCAAGCTGAAAGACGATGGCAGCAACCATACGGACTGGGTCCGGAACCTGAGGATCATCCTCATAGCTGCCAAGAAAGATTATGTCCTACGAGCACCGCTGGGTGACGCACATGTTCTCCCTGCAGTACAAGACGTTATGAACGCTTGGCAGTCACGTTCCGATGATTACTCCCTCATTCAGTGCGGCATGCTTTACAGCTTAGAGCAGGGGCTCCAAAAGCGTTTTGAGAGACATGGAGCATATGAGATGTTCGAAGAGCTGAAAATGGTTTTCCAAGCTCATGCCCGGGTCGAGAGATATGAAGTCTCCGACAAATTCTTTAGCTGTAAGATGGAGGAAAATAGCTCTGTCAGTGAACACATACTCAAGATGTCTGGGTTGCACAACCGCTTGACTCAACTGGAAGTTAATCTCCCGGATGAAGCGGTCATTGACAGAATCCTCCAGTCGCTTCCACCTAGCTACAAGAGCTTTGTGATGAACTACAACATGCAGGGGATGGTGAAGACCATTCCTGAGGTATATGCTATGCTGAAATCAGCAGAGGTAGAAATCAAGAAGGAACATCAAGTGTTGATGGTGAATAAAACCACTAAGTTCAAGAAGGGCAAGGGTAAAAGGAACTTCAAGAAGGACGGCAAGGAAGTTGCCGCGCCCGGTAAGCAAGTTGCCGGGAAGAAGCCAAAGAATGGACCCAAGCCCGAGACTGAGTGCTTTTATTGCAAGGGAAGTGGTCACTGGAAGCGGAATTGCCCCAAATACTTAGCGGACAAGAAGGCCGGCAAAACAAAAGGTATATGTGATATACATGTAATTGATGTGTACCTTACCAGTACTCATAGTAGCTCTTGGGTATTTGATACCGGTGCAGTTGCTCACATTTGTAACTCAAAACAGGAGCTGCGGAATAAGCGAAGACTGGCGAAGGATGAGGTGACGATGCGCGTCGGGAATGGTTCCAAGGTCGATGTGATCGCCGTCGGCATGCTACCTCTACATTTACCTACGGGATTAGTTTTAAACCTCAATAATTGTTATTTAGTGCCAAGTTTGAGCATGAACATTGTGTCTGGATCTCGTTTAATTCGAGATGGCTACTCATTTAAATCCGAGAATAATGGTTGTTCTATTTATATGAGAGATATGTTTTATGGTCATGCTCCCATGGTTAATGGTTTATTCTTAATGAATCTCGTACGTGATGATACACATATTCATAGTGTGAATACCAAAAGAGTTAAAGTTGATAACAATAGTCCCACATATTTGTGGCACTGCCGCCTTGGTCACATAGGTGTCAAACGCATGAAGAAGCTCCATGCAGATGGACTTTTAGAGTCTCTTGATTATGAATCATTTGACACGTGCGAACCATGCCTCATGGGTAAAATGACCAAGACTCCGTTCTCAGGAACAATGGAGCGAGCAACCAACTTATTGGAAATCATACATACTGATGTGTGCGGTCCAATGAGTGTTGAGGCTCGCGGTGGCTATCGTTATGTTCTCACCCTCACTGGTGACTTGAGTAGATATGGGTATATCTACTTAATGAAACACAAGTCTGAGACCTTTGAAAAGTTCAAGGAATTTCAGAGTGAGGTTGAAAATCAACGTGACAGAAAAATCAAGTTTTTACGATCACATCGTGGAGGAGAATACTTGAGTCACGAATTTGGCACGCACTTAAGAAAATGTGGAATAGTTTCACAACTCACGCCGCCTGGAACACCTCAACGTAATGGTGTGTCCAAACGTCGTAATCGCACTCTATTAGATATGGTACGATCTATGATGTCACTTACCGATTTACCGCTATCTTTTTGGGGCTATGCTTTAGAGACTGCCGCATTCACTTTAAATAGGGCTCCGTCGAAATCCGTTGAGACGACACCGTATGAATTATGGTTTGGGAAGAAACCTAAGCTATCGTTTCTAAAAGTTTGGGGATGCGATGCTTATGTCAAGAAACATCAACCTGAAAAGCTCGAACCCAAGTCGGAAAAATGCGTCTTCATAGGATACCCTAAAGAAACTATTGGGTATAACTTCTACCTCAGATCCGAAGGCAAGATCTTTGTTGCCAAGAATGGATCCTTTCTAGAGAAAGAGTTTCTCTCGAAAGAAGTAAGTGGGAGGAAAGTAGAACTTGATGAAGTGTTACCTCTTGAACCGGAAAATGGCGAAACTCAAGAAAACGTTCCTGAGGTGCCTGCACCGACTAGAGAGGAAATTAATGATGATGATCAAGATACTTCTAATCAAGCTCCTACTGAAATTCGAAGGTCCACAAGGACACGTTCCGCACCAGAGTGGTACGGCAACCCTGTCTTGGAAATCATGTTGTTAGACAACGGTGAACCTTCGAACTATGAGGAAGCAATGGCGGGCCCGGATTCCGACAAATGGCTAGAAGCCATGAAATCCGAGATAGGATCCATGTATGAAAACGAAGTATGGACTTTGACTGACTTGCCCGTTGAGCGGCGAGCCATAGAAAATAAATGGATCTTTAAGAAGAAGACAGACGCGGATGGTAATGCGACCATCTATAAAGCTCGGCTTGTCGCTAAGGGTTATCGACAAGTTCAAGGGGTTGACTACGATGAGACTTTCTCACCGGTAGCGAAGCTGAAGTCCGTCCGAATCATGTTAGCAATTGCCGCATTCTACGATTATGAAATATGGCAAATGGACGTCAAAACGGCATTCCTTAATGGTTTCCTTAAGGAAGAATTGTATATGATGCAGCCGGAAGGTTTTGTCGATCCTAAGAATGCTGACAAGGTGTGCAAGCTCCAACGCTCGATTTATGGGCTGGTGCAAGCATCTCGGAGTTGGAACATTCGCTTTGATGAGATGATCAAAGCGTTTGGGTTTACGCAGAATTATGGAGAAGCCTGCGTTTACAAGAAAGTGAGTGGGAGCTCTGTAGCATTTCTCATACTATATGTAGATGACATACTTTTGATGGGAAATGATATAGAACTCTTGGACAGCATTAAGGCCTACTTGAATAAAAGTTTTTCAATGAAGGACCTTGGAGAAGCTGCTTATATATTAGGCATCAAGATCTATAGAGATAGATCAAGACGCCTCATAGGTATTTCACAAAGCACATACCTTGATAAGATATTGAAGAAGTTCAATATGGATCAATCTAAGAAGGGGTTCTTACCTGTGTTACAAGGTGTGAAATTGAGCTCAGCTCAATGTCCGACCACGGCAGAAGATATAGAAGAGATGAGTGTCATCCCCTATGCCTCAGCCATAGGTTCTATTATGTATGCCATGCTGTGTACCAGACCTGATGTAAACCTTGCCGTAAGTTTGGTAGGAAGGTACCAAAGTAATCCCGGCAAGGAACACTGGACAGCGGTCAAGAATATCCTGAAGTACCTGAAAAGGACTAAGGAAATGTTTCTCGTTTATGGAGGTGACGAAGAGCTCATCGTAAAGGGTTACGTCGACGCTAGCTTCGACACAGATCTGGATGACTCTAAGTCACAAACCGGATACGTGTATATTTTGAATGGTGGGGCAGTAAGCTGGTGCAGTTGCAAGCAGAGCGTTGTGGCGGGATCTACATGTGAAGCGGAGTACATGGCAGCCTCGGAGGCAGCACATGAAGCAATTTGGGTGAAGGAGTTCATCACCGACCTCAGAGTCATACCCAATGCGTCGAGGCCAATCAAACTCTTCTGTGACAACACTGGAGCTATTGCACTTGCCAAGGAGCCCAGGTTTCACAAGAAGACCAGGCACATCAAGCGTCGCTTCAACTCCATTCGTGAAAATGTTCAAGATGGAGACATAGAAATTTGTAAAGTGCACACGGATCTGAATGTCGCAGATCCGTTGACTAAACCTCTCCCTAAGGCAAAACATGATCAGCACCAGAACTCTATGGGTGTTCGATTCATCACAATGTAACTAGATTATTGACTCTAGTGCAAGTGGGAGACTGTTGGAAATATGCCCTAGAGGCAATAATAAAAGCATTATTATTATATTTCCTTGTTCATGATAATTGTCTTTATTCGTGCTATAATTGTGTTATCCGGAAATCGTAATACATGTGTGAATAACAGACAACAATGTGTCCCTAGTAAGCCTCTAGTTGACTAGCTCGTTGATCAATAGATAGTCATGATTTCCTGACTATGGACATTGGATGTCATTGATAACGAGATCACATCATTAGGAGAATGATGTGATGGACGAGACCCAATCTTAAACATAGCATAAGATCGCATAGTTCGTTTGCTAGAGTTTTCCAATGTCAAGTATCCTTTCCTTAGACCATGAGATCATGTAAATCCCGGACACCGTAGGAGTGCTTTGGGTGTACCAAATGTCACAACGTAACTGGGTGACTATAAAGGTATACTACGGGTATCTCCGAAAGTGTCTGTTGGGTTGACACGGATCGAGACTGGGATTTGTCACTCCGCTTGACGGAGAGGTATCACCGGGCCCTCTCGGTAATGCATCATCATAATGAGCTCAATGTGATCAAAGTGTTTGATCACGGGATCATGCATTACAGTACGAGTAAAGTGACTTGCCGGTAACGAGATTGAACGAGGTACAGGGATACCGACGATCGAATCTCGGGCAAGTAAAATACCGATTGACAAAGGGAATCGTATACGGGATTAATTGAATCCTCGACATCGTGGTTCATCCGATGAGATCATCGTGGAGCATGTGGGAGCCAACATGGGTATCCAGATCCCGCTGTTGGTTATTGCCCGAGAGCCGTCTCAGTCATGTCTGCATGTCTCCCGAACCCGTAGGGTCTACACACTTAAGGTTCGGTGACGCTAGGGTTGTGAAGATATGTGTATGCAGTAACCCGAATGTTGTTCGGAGTCCCGGATGAGATCCCGGACGTCACGAGGAGTTCCGGATTGGTCCGGAGGTAAAGAATTATATATAGGAAGTGCAGTTTCGACCATCGGGAATGATCTAGGGGTCACCGGTATTGTACCGGGACCACCAGATGGGTCCCGGGGGTCCACCGGGTGGGGCCACCCATCCCGGAGGGCCCCATGGGCTGAAGTGGGAAAGGGGGACCAGCCCTTAGTGGGCTGGTGCGCCCCCCAAGGCCCACCCCCTGCGCCTAGGGTTGGAACCCTAGGGTGGGGGCGCCCACATGCCTTGGGGGGCACTCCACCCCCCTTGGCCGCCGCCCCCTTGGGAGATTCAATATCCCAGGGCCGGCGCCCCCCCCCCAGGGGGCCTATATAAAAGGGGGAGGGGAGGGGGCAGCCGCACCCCTGGTCTTTGGCGCCTCCCTCTCCCTCTCCAACACCTCCTCCTCCTCCGTAGAGCTCGGCGAAGCCCTGCCGGAGTACTGCAGCTCCACCATCACCACGCCGTCGTGCTGCTACTGGAACCATCTTCCCCGACCTCTCCTTTGCCTTGCTGGATCAAGAAGAAGGAGACGTTACGCTGATCGTACGTGTGTTGAACGCGGAGGTGTCGTCCGTTCGGTGCTAGGATCTCCGGTGATTTGGATCACGTTGTGTACGACTACCTCATCCCCGTTCCTTGAACGCTTCCGCTCGCGATGTACAAAGGTATGTAGATGAATCTGAATACTCGTTGCTAGATGAACTCATAAATGGATCTTGGTGAAACCGTAGGAAAATTTTTGTTTTCTGCAACGTTCCCCAACAGCAACGAGGCGGCCACAAGGCGGGAGGGCATGCCCAGGGGGGTAGGCGCGCCCCCCACCCTCGTGGGCCCCTTGTAGCTCCACCGACCTACTTCTTTCTCCTATATATACTCATATACCCTGAAAACATCGAGGAGCACCACGAAACCCTATTTCCACCGCCGCAACCTTCTGTACTCGTGAGATCCCATCTTGGGGCCTTTTCCAGTGCTCCGCCGGAGGGGGAA
The DNA here is from genome assembly GCA_032464435.1 of Aegilops umbellulata. Lineage (NCBI taxonomy): Eukaryota > Viridiplantae > Streptophyta > Magnoliopsida > Poales > Poaceae > Aegilops > Aegilops umbellulata. The sequence goes on along the minus strand of CP136057.1, from coordinate 633,569,044 downwards.
TCGATCACGGAGGGCTTCTACATCAACACCATAGCCTCTCCGATGATGTGTGAGTAGTTTACCACAGACCTTCGGGTCCATAGTTCTTAGCTAGATGGCTTCTTCTCTCTCTTTGGATCTCAATACAAAGTTCTCCTCAATCTTCTTGAAGATCTATTCTATGTAATACTTTTTGCGGTGTGTTTGTCGAGAACCGATGAATTGTGGGTTTATGATCAAGATTATCTATGAACAATATTTGATTCCTCTCTGAATTTTTATATGCATGATTTGATATCTTTGCAAGTCTCTTCGAATTACCAGTTTGGTTTGGCCTACTGGATTGATCTTTCTTTCAATGGGAGAAGTTCTTAGCTTTGGGTTCAATCTTGCGGTGTCCTTTCCCGGTGACAGCAGGGGCAGCAAGGCACGTATTGTATTATTGCCATCGAGGATAAAAATATGGGGTTTATATCATATTGCTTGAGTTTATCCCTCTACATCATGTCATCTTGCTTAATGTGTTACTCTGTTCTTATGAACTTAATACTCTCGATGCATGCTGGATAGCGGTCGATGTGTGGAGTAATAGTAGTAGATGTAGAACCGTTTCAGTCTACTTGTCACGAAAGTGATGCCTATATACATGATCATGCCTAGATATTCTCATAACTATGCGCTTTTCTATCAATTGCTCGGCAGTAATTTGTTCACCCACCGTAAGATATGCTATCTTGAGAGAGGCCACTAGTGAAATCTATGGCCCCCGGGTTTATTTTCCATCATATTAATCTCCCGTCAACTAGTTATTTTTATCGTAGTTTATTTTGCAATCTTTACTTTTCAATCTATACAACACAAATACCAAAAATATTTATCTTATTATCTCTATCAGATCTCACTTTTGCAAGTGGCCGTGAAGGGATTGACAACCCCTTTATCGCGTTGGTTGCAAGGTTCTTAATTGTTTGTGCAGGTACTAGGGATTTGCGTGTAGTATCCTACTGGATTAATACCTTAGTTCTCAAAACTAAGGGAAATACTTACGCTACTTTGCTACATCACCCTTTCCTCTTCAAGGGAAAACCAACGCATGCTCAAGAGGTAGCAGTCCGCACCAGAGTGGTACGGTAATCCTGTTCTAGAAGTCATGTTACTAGACCATGATGAGCCTACGAACTATGAGGAAGCGATGATGAGCCCAGATTCCGCGAAATGGCTTGAGGCCATGTAATCTGAGATGGGATCCATGTATGAGAACAAACTGTGGACTTTGGTTGACTTGCCCGATGATCGGCAAGCCATAGAGAATAAATGGATCTTCAAGAAGAAGACTGACGCTGACAGTAATGTTACTGTTTACAAAGCTCGAGTTGTTGCTAAAGGTTTTTGACAAGTTCAAGGAGTTGACTACGATGAGACCTTCTCACCCGTAGCGATGCTTAAGTCTGTCCGAATCATGTCAGCAATTGTCGCGTTTTATGATTATGAAATTTGGCAAATGGATGTCAAAACTGGATTCCTTAATGGATTTCTTAAAGAAGAGTTGTATATGATGCAACCAGAAGGTTTTGTCGATCCAAAAGGTGCTAACAAAGTGTGCAAGCTCCAGCGATCCATTTATGTACTGGTGCAAGCATCTCAGAGTTGGAATATACGCTTTGATAGTGTGATCAAAGCATATGGTTTTATACAGACTTTTGGAGAAGCCTGTATTTACAAGAAAGTGAGTGGGAGCTCTGTAGCATTTCTATTATTATATGTGGATGACATATTGTTGATTGGAAATAATATAGAATTTCTGGATAGCATAAAAGGATACTTGACTAAGAATTTTTCAATGAAAGACCTCGGTGAAGCTGCTTATATATTGGGCACCAAGATCTATAGAGATAGATCAAGACGCTTAATTGGACTTTCACAAAGCACATACCTTGATAAAGTTTTGAAGAAGTTCAAAATGGATCAGTCAAAGAAAGGGTTCTTGCCTGTGTTGCAAGGTGTCAAATTGAGCCAGACTCAATGCCGGACCACTGCAGAAGATAGAGAGAAAATGAAAGTCATTCTCTATGCCTCAGCCATAGGTTCTATCATGTATGCAATGCTGTGTACCAGACCTGATGTGTGCCTTGCTATAAGTTTAACAGGGAGGTATCAAAATAATCCAGGAGTGGATCACTGGACAACGGTCAAGAACATTCTGAAATACCTGAAAAGGACTAAGGATATGTTTCTCTTTTATGGAGGTGACAAAGATCTTGTCGTAAATGGTTACGTAGATGCAAGCTTTGACACTGATCCGAATGACTCTAAGTCGCAAACCGGATACGTATTTATATTGAATGGTGGAACTGTAACTTGGTGCAGTTCCAAGCAGAGCGTCATGGTGGGATCTACGTGTGAAGCGGAGTACATAGCTGCTTCGGAAGCAGCAAATGAAGGAGTATGGATGAAGGAGTTCATATCCGATCTAGGTGTAATACCTAGTGCATCGGGTCCAATGAAAATCTTTTGTGACAATACTGGAGCAATTACGTTGGCGAAGGAATCCAGATTTCACAAGAGAACCAAACACATCAAGAGACGCTTCAATTCCATCCATGATCAAGTCAAGGAGGGAGACACAGAGATTTGCAAAATACATATGGATCTCAATGTTGCAGACCCATTGACTAAGCCTTTTCCATGAGCAAAACATGATCTAGATTATTGACTCTAGTGCAAGTGGGAGACTGAAGGAAATATGCCCTAGAGGCAATAATAAAGTTGTTATTTATATTTCCTTACATCATGGTAAATGTTTATTATTCATGCTAGAATTGTATTAACCGGAAACTTAGTACATGTGTGAATACATAGACAAAACAGAGTGTCCCTAGTATGTCTCTACTTGACTAGCTCGTTGATCAAATATGGTTATGTTTCCTGACCAAAGACATGTGTTGTCATTTGATGAACGGGATCACATCATTAGAGAATGATGTGATGGACAAGACCCATACGTTAGCTTAGCATTATGATCGTTTAGTTTTATTGCTATTCCTTTCTTCATGACTTATACATATTCCTCTGACTATGAGATTATACAACTCCCGAATACCGAAGGAACACCTTCTGTGCTATCAAACATCACAACGTAACTGGGTGATTATAAATATGCTCTACAGGTGTCTCCGAAGGTGTTTGTTGGGTTGGCATAGATCAAGATTAGGATTTTTCACTCCGTGTATCGGAGAGGTATCTCTGGGCCCTCTCGATAATGCACATCACTATAAGCCTTGCAAGCAATGTGACTAATGAGTTAGTTGCGGGATGATGCATTACGGAACGAGTAACGAGATTGAACTAGGTATGATGATACCGACGATTGAATCTCGGGCAAGTAACATACCGATGATAAAGGGAATGAAGTATGTTATTATGCGGTTTGACCAATAAAGATCTTCGCAGAATATGTAGGAGCCAATATGAGCATACAGGTTCCGCTATTGGTTATTGACCGGAGATGTGTCTCAGTCATGTCTACATAGTTCTCGAACCCGTAGGGTCCACACGCTTAACGTTCAATGACGATTTGTATTATGAGTTATGTGTTTTGGTGACCGAAGTTTGTTCGGAGTCCCGAATGAGATCACGGACATGATGAGGAGTCTCGAAATGGTCGAGAGGTAAAGATGCATATATTAGAAGGTTATATTCGGACATCGGAATGGTTCCGAGTGATTCGGGTATTTTACCGGAGTACCGAGGGGTTACTGAAACCTTCCGGGGGAAGTGTTGGGCCTACATGGGCCTAAGGGAGAGAGAGGGAAGCCCGCGGGGGGGGCGGTGGCGCGCGCCCCCCTCCTAGGGAGTCCGAATAGGACAAGGAGGAGGGGGCGCAGCCCCCCTTTCCCTTTCCTTCTCCCTCTCCTTCCTTTTCCCTCCGGTGGAGAAAGGAAAAGGGGGGATCAGTCCAAGTAGGGCTCCCACCATGGCGCGCCCCTCCTGGCCGCCGGCCTCCTCCTCCCCTCCTTTATATACGGCGGCGGGGGCACCCCAAAGGCACATCAGTTATTCTCTTAGCCGTGTGCGGTGCCCCCTCCACAGTTTACACCTCCGGTCATAGCGTCATAGTGCTTAGGCAAAGCCCTGCGCGGATTGCATCACCATCACCGTCAGCACACCGTCGTGCTGACGGAACTCTCCCTCGATCCTCTGCTGGATCAAGAGTTCGAGGGACGTCATCGAGCTGAATGTGTGCTGAACACGGAGGTGCCGTACGTTCGGTACTAAGATCGGTTGGATCGTGAAGATGTTCGACTACATTAACCGCGTTAACATAACGCTTCCGCTTTTGGTCTACGAGGGTACATGGACATACTCTCCCCCTCTCGTTGCTATGCATCTCCTAGATAGATCTTGCGTGATCGTAGAAAATTTTTTAAAATCGCATGCTACATTCCCCAACATTGTTAGCATGATGACTCCTACTGGTTCGATAAATCTTGGTTCTTAACTGAGGGAAATACTTGCTGCTGTTGTGCTACATCACCTTTTCTTTTCTGGGAATCCAACAACTCTGGCGGGAGTTTTTCTTTTTGCGGGCAACTCCTGCGTGAGTAGCAGTCGGCCGCCAGACATGGGCGCAGTGGAGCCAGACGAGCTTTGCTTAGACTAGGTTTCACGTTGCATGTAATATGGATTTGATGATTTGAAAATGGGGTATACGATTGTGGAATCGAATTTTTGTGTGTTATCCGGTCACCGTATGCGGATGCGCGCGAGCGCGTCCACGGGTGTTTTCGGACCGGATTTTGGTACTTGCGGTTGTTGATGGGGAATGAGGACCGGAGCCACAGGTGGGACTTATTTTTTTTCTTGATTTTTGGCACGGGATTTTAACATGGATAGGAGGGAGGTGGGCTTCGTTGGGTGGGAGGGGGGAGATTGACGAATGTAATCTGGGGATTCCCTTTTAATGTTAGAGATTTGGCAAGATAAAAGATTTTATTTTGTATTAGGAAAAAGTGTGATTATGATTCAATAGTAGAGTTAATGATAGATAATAAATGGTATATTATGTGGGATTAGCAATTTGTTATTCAGGAAAATTTGATTTTATTTTGGAAGGTTATTGAGAAAAATCGTATGTCTGTCTTTTAGGAAGAAGATCAGACATATATGGTGTGATTTTTGAATTCTTTTTTTACTTGATATTTATGTGATTTAATTGAATCGGCACCTGCCACAAAAAAATAGAGTGGAGGAGTGGTAGTAGAAGGTGATGCGAAAATAAACAAGCAATGTGATGCCACCCTACGAACTTCCCTGTTAGGAGGAAAGATTGCTTCAAAAACTCTGTGTTTTGAATTTTGATTCGTTGAACCGGTCGTCCCCGTGGTTTGTATGTCCCAACCATCCATCTTATAACAGAAACCTACCCCCTCGAAAAAAAATATATAACAGAAACCTACTGTCCTCGATTTATGATCAACGAATGGCAGTCATTAACATACGATCTGGTACCTAAGCGCTAGCTACTACCTCCGTTCCGGTGTATAAATCATTCACAATATGATAGTCACACCGTCACGGTGAGCGGGTGAGGTGAGTACGATACGACAACAGTCATACGGCGATGCATCGTCAGGTTGCTTTACTCCTCGCCTTCCTCCTCCTCCTGGCTACCGGAGACGGCAGCCTCGCCGTCGGCACTCCGTCCGCGATCATCACAAGGACATGCGCCGCTGTCGGTGGGCAAGTGGGTTACGACTCCTGCGTGGGCGAGCTCTCGGCCGACCCGGCGGCCGCGGCCGCCAAGGACGCACGTCAGCTCGCCGCCGTCGCCACCAACCTCACCGTGGCTAACGTCACGTCGACGGTGCTCGTCCTCGACGACCTTGTCAAGAACCTCAGGGCCTGCCTCCGCTACTACAGGGACATGAACAAGACTCTGAAGGGCGCGGTGACCTACGTGCTGGGCGCCTCCAAGCGGCGTCCGACAAGCTGTTGGATGCCTCCCACGCGCCCAGCGACTGCGACATGCTCTTGTTGGAGGGGAGAGCGGAGAAGAACCCGATGAGCAAGGAGAACACCCACGCCGCTTGGCTGTCCCGACTGGCATATGCGATTGCTAGCTCGCAGGCGCTCAATCCCCGGCACCGAGGTCAAGTTTAATTCTTGGTCTCATGCGGCTTTTAACCTAGCTACGCAGCTAGCTGGTGGTTGATTTGATTTCCATTTGCTTGATCGATCGCATAAAATGAAATTGCCATTTGTTGTTCAACGTGATGCTTTAATTCGAATTTCCGTATACAGAATGGCTCTACGTGACAGATAACATCTCATACAGGAACTGTTGCTGGTTTCACATCTTGTCTCCAGGCAAGACAGGCTGCATGAGTCACCCTACTCCCTGCACAGTGCGACGAATAGGCGTGGAAACGCCCACGTGGAAGCACGCATGGGCCAGGCCCATGTCTGGCTATGAGCCGGCTTTTTATTTTCTTTCAGGAATTTTTTAATTCACATATTAATAAGAAAATCATCATGATGGTCTAAAATACTTATAGCATATTTAGTGTTGTTCATTGTTATTTATACACATTTTTTCACATATGTTTTTAAATATTCATCGCACATGTATCTAAAACAATTCATCACATATTTGTAAAATGGTTGTTGCTTATTAAAAACAATATTCTTTGGTTATCTAAGAAATGTTCATCATATATCAAAAATGTTCAAAATTTGCATTACATATCTAAGAAAATATTCATCATGTATTTGTAAAAATGTTCACACATTGTAAAAATGATCATCATATTTTAAAAACATATGTATAAAAAATGAAGACATAAAAAAGAGGGTATACAAATAAAAACAATCAAAAGAAAAGAAAAACATTCGAAAATGTAAAAAAACAATTAGCCTAGAAAAAATGAATAAATAAAAAGTTAGTGGCAAAATAAAATAACAAAAGGGGTGTGCTAAGTGTCAACCTTATAATTTGGGGGGAAATCAATCGCAACAGAAGCCATCCGATCTACTTCCTTCTATGATCCCCATGCCACCAGGCGTTTCAGCCATCGTTCTCCCACCACCTGCGCGGAGGGGAGAAATAGTCTAGGGCAGCGAACACTAGCGAGTGTTGCGCTTGCTTTGTGGCAATAGGCGGCGACGGGCCTGCAGCAGGGCGCGTCCGTAGCGGGTCTCCTGCAAGACGAGCATAGGATCTTAGGCTCACATCGGTCGACGCTGCGATAGAGGCTCCACTGCACTGGTATCCACTGTCGGTGAATGTCCTCGACACTAGGCTCCAGATTACAGTAGAGCAACCATCGTTGTAGCAATCGACTCATCTTCAAGCCTAGACCCACATTTCAGTTCTCTCTATCTCACAATAATAAGTGTGGCCCCACTTGTGAGGAGTAAGCAATCGAATAATTTTACAGGCAAATAAGAATGTTGTTGGGATCAAGTGGGCCCCACACTTCATTGTAGTGAGATAGAGGGAGAACTGGCATGTTGGTCCATAGGTATTTATGTCATTATAACATGGCAAAAGAGATTTGAGATCACAATAATGGTGTCCAGTGACATTTTTTAGCATGTGTCTAACAAAGCAATGGCATTTTTGAGCAATTAAAATTCCGAGTGGCAAAACTGAGTAGTGGGATACAACTGATGGCATAAATGATAAAAACCCTAGATAGATAATAAATGATATATTGCATGGGATTAGCAATTTGTTAATGAGGAATATTTGATATCATTTTGGAAGGTTATTGAAAAAAAATCTTATGCTTATCTTTTAGAAAAGTGATAGCACATATATGGTGTGATTTTTAAATTCTTGATTACCTAATATTTACGTGATTTAATTGAATCGGCACTTACCACGAAAAATCGAGTTGAGAGGTGAAAATAAGTGAAAATCATCCATGTATGATTACTTCCAAACTTTCCAATTTATGATCGACAAATGGTAGTCATTAACGCACGATCTAGTAACCGATTTCTCTCAATAAATGCGAGATTTGATCTTCCGTCGTTAGAGACTCTAAAGCTGGCTAGATCTGATTGATTTGGTAAAGATTGCAAAAGCAAAATATTGAAATTTCATTCCTACTGTTACTTAATCTGTTATATTCGTTGTTGCGTGCATAAATACACGCCGCCGACTGGTGCGATATGATAGTCACGGCGAGGTGGGTAGGACCGACGATGGCGATGCATCCTCAGGTTGCTTTACTCCTCACCCTCGTCCTCCTCCTGTCTACCAGAGACGGCATCCTCGCCGTCGGCACTCCGTCCGCGATCATCACAAGGACATGCGCCGCCGTCGGCCGACCCGGCGGGCAACTGGGTTACGAGTACGACTCCTGCGTGGGCGCGCTCTCGGCCGACCCGGCGGCCGCGGCCGCCACGGACGCACGTGAGCTCGCCGTCGTGGCCACCAGCCTCACCATGGCCAATGTCACGTCGACGGTGCTCGTCGTCGAGGACCTCGTGAAGAACCTCGGCGGCTGCCTCCGCTACTACAGGGAGATGAACAGGACCCTGGAGGGCGCGCTCGGTGACCTCCGCGCCGGGCGCGTGGAAGCGGCGTCCGACAAACTGTTGGAGGCCAACCAAGATCCTGACAGGTGCGACCTGCTCTTGTTCGAGGGGAGCGCGAACAAGAACCCACTGGGCAAGGAGAACATCTACGCCGACTGGCTGTCCCAACTGGCATATGCGATTGCTAGCTTGCCGGCGCCGCATCCTCGGCACCGACGGCAAGTTTAATTCTTGGTCTCATGCGGCTTATTAATCTAGCTACGCAGCTAGATGGTGGTTGATTTGATTTCCCTTTCTTCGATCGATCGCATAAAATGGAGTTGCCATTTGTTGTCCAATGAGTGCGGCTCTATGTGACAGATAACATCTCATATGGGAATTATTAGAGCGATTCATTTTTATCTCTTCCCCTAGAAAAAGAGAAAGAAAGGGCGGCCTAGCCAGCCGTCAGGTTCTTCCACTGCCCTCCTCCGGCGGCTTCCCTCCGCTGGCGGCTTTGATCACCGGTGGTTGGGGTCGCCGGATCCACACTTGCTACCGTGTGATATTGCGCATAATATTAAATGTGAATTATTGCGGCATGCCTATTTTATATGAATTTCTTGTGTATATATATATATATATATATATATATATATATATATATATATGAATTTTAGTTCATGTCAATATTTGACCGCCGCGAGGGCTTTACCGCAAAGCAAAAATAAATACGGACAACCCGTATAATGATTTTGCGAGATAGGAATATAGCGCATCTTCTAGAGTTGCTCATACTGTAACTTGGCCTCCAGTCGACCTGCCCGCCGGGGGCTCTGCTTTCCGTCGTGTGTTTGCTTGCTCTGACTGGCGCGTGGTGGCAACTAGGAACAGAGCAAGAGCAGAGGAGTGTCTTCCGTTACATACATCTGACCCGCGCGTGTGCACAGGAGCAGCCCTCGTGACACTTTACACCAATGATAAACTTTAACCTTGCTTCTACATACTGCTCTCTTTCAGTGAGTGTTATTGTTACCAACGCAACAAGCACCAGTTTGATCATTATCCTTTATTATCCCAAACATGCAGCAGCTGATTATCTCACATGCCTACCGCACGCATCTCTTAACTAGCACATGTTACCTCGTCGGTTTGGTAAGGCCGTAGGCAAGCCCAAGATCACTATGGAGGTACAGGGGAAGTATCAGGTGCTCCCAAGCTTAGGGTGCTTCCGATGCTCCAAATTCAAAAAAAAACATTCTTAAAATGTTTCAAATAAATCCGACAAAAATTTTGAATGTTCATAAGGAATGTGACTATAAGCCCCAAAAATTTCAGGTCCAAACTCGAAAGCACATTGAGAAACAAAAATGTGAAATCCAGCATAAAGTATGTTGGATTTCACATTTTTGTTTCTCAATGTACATTTCGAGTTTGGATCTGGAATTTTTAGGAGTTGTAGCCACATTCCTTATGAACATTCACAATTTTTTTCTAGAATTTTTTGAAACATTTAAGAATTCTTTTTTGAACTTGGAGCAGCGGGAGTACAACAAACTTTGAAGCACCTGATACTTTCCCGGAGGTACACGTAGCAATGATCATTAGCAACCAACATAACAAAAGTAGAGAAGATTTTTGGTGAAGCCTATCAATCCCCACGAGGTTATACCTCCCAGACGCGAGAATTTCTGCCGGAACGATCCGCCTGATCTAGTATCGAAGTAGACAGCACTTCCAAGGTATCCTCACCTACCAATCTAGCAACACCGCAGCACTCTGTGGAACCACGAAGAATGATTAACGGGAAGAACTAGAGGGAGAGGCAATATAGCGACGTACTCGGACTAGATTAGATCTAGTCGGAGAGGTGGGCGGCCGCTAGCAAGGGAGGGGTCAGCCGAGGGGCATGGTTGCCTCCTAGGTACCCCCCCCCCCCCACACACACACACACACAGGTGGAGGGGCGGTCGATCAACCTGCAGGGGCCCTCTATGGAGAGTCCCTCTATAGGCTTGGGTTGAAAAGAGTTCGGATAGGTTTTGATCCTCATCTGAATCAACTGACAAAACGATTTATTTGATTTGGACTCTAGGTTCAAATAGGATTTCAATTTGGAAAGTTCAAACTTGAGGGATAATGTTCCAATGATAATTTGTGAACTTTTGGAACACAAAGCAAACACAATTTTCAAATTTGAAACCATAGATCAAAAGTTATGATCAATTAAAATAAAAACTAAATTGGTTTTAAAATTTCTGTCACATCAATGAAAATGAGATTGCCATGGCAGCATTTCTGGAACCTCTACAATGGCCGCACAAATGGATGCCACGGCAGCAGTTTCTGCCGTGTTCCAAATACTGTATTGGTGAGCCTAAGAGCCCTATTCGAAGGTTTACATCCTAAGGTCCAATCTTCCAAAAAAAGAATTACTCAATTTGGAATTATGGTTTGCATTTGAGATCGCAGCAGTGGCGTCGGGCATCGCCCTATGGTCAAAAAATGTTAAAATCAGAAAATGACAGTTCGGTTTCTTTTGTAAGTCAGAAATTTATAACAATGAAATGGAAGTTCGCCATATTCGAAAGTAAGACCCTTTTTTACATTCTAAATTCTAAAAGTTTGAATTCCCCAAAAGTTAAAAATTCCAAATGTCCTAGTTTTCAAAAAAAAGCTCTTGAATTTCCAGAATTTTGATATTTCAAATGCTCTGACAACCTTGAATTTTTTTTAAACTCTGAAAGCTATGGGTGTTGCAATTTCTGAAAGCATCAAAAAAGGAAAGGTTTGGCCAAGCATTGACTTCCTAAAAGAGGCTCTTTCCCTAGCAGGCAACCGCCAAGTAATAATGGCCCACACACCCACCTCTCAAAATTTTGCTGTGCTCATGACAGCATGAAATGAACACAATAATACAGTGTGGCGTGTACATGCTACAACAGTTGAGTAAAAACAGCCAAATAAGTCCTTGCTCAGATCTGTACAGACGCCTTGGGTTTCTTCTTTTTCCTTTTCTCGCCGCCGTCCGACCTATCTGACCGCTTCGACTGCTCCTGCCTGATCTCCATGAGCTTCGCCTTGGCGTCCCGGAATGGCGCATCTGATCTCATCGTCAACAGTTCCTGAAAGATATATGTGCATGAAACAAATCGCCGAAAAGTCAAGGCCTGGTTGCACCGAAATTTTCAGGATAAAAACCTCAACTTGCACTAATAAAATGTTAAAATACAATGGTGGCATCTTATCTTACCTTTATATGGTCCATCGCGGCAAGATTGAAACCGATGGTATCCTTGCAGTCCTGGAGGATGTTTAAAATCAAATACAGGCATGACCTCAGATTGCTGTAAAGCGGCTATCTATTTTCTATGGAGGTTATTGCAGGTTATTTACCTTTACTCTACCGTAGAGAATATCCTTCAGTGCTGTCAGTATGGATCTTGCAGCCGGTGTGGTAGTTAGCTGGTTGTGATGTGTTTGAAGCAGCACAAGGCAAACCCTACAAACAAGCTCAACCTGCAAGGTCACGACGAAAGAGATTAGGATTTGTGCATATCGAGTTATCGAGAGAAATCTGCAACTCCAAGATATTGAATATGAGTTATGAAAGAATATTTGATGCAGAAATGTGAGGATCAGAAATCAAGAGAAACAGAACACTGTAAGAATAGAATATGAATTATGAAATATCATATATAGCCGCAAACAAGAGAAATATAAAGAATATTTGATGCACAAATGTGAGGATCAGAAATTAAGAACACAGACAGGAATTTTGTAAGTTAATACAGCACTAGGATTAAATATCGAAGTATCAATATCAGTGTACCTTCAAAGGGATCAAAGACCACTCCTTCAAGTAAGCCATGAGCTTTAGTGCATCTGAGAATGGCAATGACTGCTCAAGGGAAAAGGGGAAATACGAACATGTTATCAGATAACAAATGATTATATGCAACAACAAAAAAACCATTCGCTTGGTTACACAGTTGATGATTCGTGATAAATAATAACTTAAAATCAGTTCCTAACTGAAGAAGCACGTCATGAAAAATGAGAGCTCCAACTGAAAGACACTCAACTGAACTATGATGCACAAAGGGAATGACTTTTATGTATTGTTGACATATTCAACTTTAATTTCAACAATATAACAAACACACAGGCGAGGATCATAAGGGGAAGCTTTCTTACATAAAGGTCAAGCACATGATTGTTGCACCATATAAGTATATATAAGTCTACTTCACAATGAACTACTGATGAGGACTCAAAAGGCTGTAACCCGCAATAAAATCGGGCAAGATAAATTCAAAAAATAGTAATCCATGACGAAGTAACAAGAATCTTACCAGAAGGGCTTGTTCCAAGTCATTTGGGCGGACACTTGACACTGCATTCAGAACATACTCTGACGGTGAATGCCCTTGCATTATAACATTAGGCTTAGATTTGGTTCCTTCCCCATCATTTTGTAACTCCTGACAATCACAAAATACACAGCTGAAGTTAATGTCCATTTGGTAACTTGTTAATGGTTGTTAATGCACTAGAATACTACCTTCTGCTCATTAAGACGTTTTTCTTCTTCCTCAGCAGTGTCAAGTGCGTCAATAATTGCATCAGCAGCCGTTACTGTCTCTTTTGTTTTCTTACCAGGAACACCCACAGAACCCTCATCAGGAGCATCATCTTTCTGCCCATATCTATCTTCAACTGCATTGTCTAAATCAGCCTCAAAAGTTTCCTCCAATCTTTTCTCCCTCTCTTCCTGCAAATTTTGGTGTGTGTGGGTTTGAGAATTAGAAGGCAAATCTCGGGCATGATACAAAAAATTATAGCCCAACGCATATATTCGACATGTAAACTTCATTCAAGGCAATTCATAGAATACCTCAATGAAAAGTTGTTCTTCAGTACGATCCCAACGCCGAATAGAGCGATCATGAGAGCCTGTTACGATAAAATCACCACGACTGCTAATCGCAAGGCACCAGACTTCAGCATGGTGTCCTTCAAGCGTTAACAAAAGCTCAAATTTATCAGCGTCCCAGTACTTCACAGTACGATCTTTCCCCACACTGAACATGTAATGTGTTTTAGGAACAAACTTAACATCCATCACACTGCAAGTGGGAACACAAAAAAAAACCAGTAAGGATTCTGGATTCTGCCACTATTCAGAGCATGAGATAAAACCAAAAGGTGGTAAAGGACCTGTCTGTGTGGGCAAAGATGGACTTATGGCAGTCACCAAAATCCATACCCCAAATCTTCAGATTTTTGTCTGCAGAACCAGTAACTATTAGAGCTCCATCGGATGATATGTCCATGCAGAGAACTGGAAGCTTGTGCCCATAAAGTGAAAGACAAAACTTTAGTGTGTCCAGAAAGAAGACCTGCATAAAATGTGAAATATTAGGGAAAGCAATAATTGAAGCCAGGCTTGTTTCTAGATTGCTTTTCCATTGCTACAATTTTGCAGGACGCCAATTGGCATCTCAGAGAAATCGTCAAATCACTCAATAATTCTCCAAATCCAAAGCAAAATGTAGATGTTCAGGTACAACAGTTGGCATGGACACCTAGCTAGTGACATTTATCCCTTATCTTTCTTTTAGCTGATACAGAGGTTGTGCTCTAAATAGTAAATACATGAATCGCAAAGTTAGCACAAGTAAGTATATTTCAATAATATTTCTTGTCGCTTATATTTCCTTTCTTTACAATGTCAGGAGAAATGATTGGCAGTGACACAAATATAAAAATAGCTATCCATGCTTTCTGTGTACAAAGTAACATCAGAAGAGGACAACGGATCACCTCATAGAAGCACAGAAAATTATGTGCTCAAATGTATTAACACGCTGAAAAGCACAAGTCAACAGATATTCACCTATGTGTACATTGACTTGATACTATTCTCCTCAACTATGAAACATGTGGTCGAAATACATCAATTCTAAGCAGTAAATGCTGAACTTTGTGTGTGTGTGTGTGTGTGGAAGAGGGTTGGGGGGATGCGAAGCTCAAGACCATGATCATAATCATAATGAGTATAAGAATACAACCTTCACTGTGCAATCCAAAAGAGCAACAGCAATATGCTTCCCAGTTGGACCGATGGACACTGCAAGGACATCGTCATTCATTTTCAAGGTCCTCACATTTGTTACACTCAGATACTTTGCGTCCTGGAACAAAAGAATAACATTATGAATATTTGCAGATAAATTTAAATCCTAGTTTCCAATGCAAGAATTTCACAGGACACATTTCAATCAACAAGCTTTTTAGCAGAGCTGTGGGGTATCGTTGGTAACACAAAAAATGTTGAGAATTGCTATACAAAAAATGGATACACGCATTACCATTGAAATTGATAAAAATAAGAACAAAAGTGAGGGATAAAAGAATTTCTTTTGGCATGGAACTTATCTTCTACATACGGTTTTATAAAGTCATTACTTATAAGACAAGGAAGCCTCCAACTTATTTAGTTAATGGATAGAGCTATAGAAGCCAATAACATATCAACATGAAAAACAGATGGGACAAGCAATCACGTGGTTTCACATTTTTAGCAGCTAAATTAGGAAATTAGTAATGACATGTCTTCATGTGGACGACTGATTACATAAAACTGGTGGTAAAAGAGAAATAAAAATAAGAGAAAATCACGGAATATCAAAAATGTTATTCAGTGCACAGTTACTTCAATAGACTCCATGATAAGAAATAGACTGAAGACTCACTGAATCAGATTTCTGCACTAACTGGTATTCCCAGAACTTGACATCATGATCAGCACTTCCAGTGACAAAACCCCGTGCATTAACAGTTCCATCCTCATCTGGAATGAGTACAATCGATCGTATGGAACCAGCGTGAGCTTCTATTACATCAATCGAGTTCCCACTGTTAATATCAATAATCTCCAAGGTACCAGTCTTTGTGCCGATAAGGCCATACCGATTCCCAGGAACAAATGCACTGCACAACCCATATCCAGAGTCAACAGTCCGAAGACAGTCACCTGTACTAGGATTCCAGATTTTAACAGCATTGTGACTAGTTGACATCAGGAGGTTGTCCTCTGAGTTAAGTGCAAGACTCCTGATGTCAGAACGATGCCCATGTATCTCAACTGAGTACATCTTAGACACCTTCTCGTTATCCACCGAGTATGTCTCAAGCACGTTATTGTTCAGAGACAAAGACAAGGTCGCGAGGCAGCCTTTTGGTGGATTGCTTGGAGAAAATGCAACAGAGCAAATTTTCTTGCTGGTCCGCAAAACTTGGAGGAGCTTAAATACATCGGTGACCACAACGGTGGGATTCTGAGAGTCTTGAGCTGGCAAAGGATCTATGACACTACCATTCCCTTCCGCCGCCGCAGCTTTTGCTGAAGCCTTCTCCTTCTTCCTGTGCAGCCGCCTCTTGGCCTTCCGTGTGGCCTCTGTTTCATCAAGAATCCTGTAGATATCAGCAGTTTTCCCCGCCACCTGGCATGCCACAAGGCTGCCATCCTTATTGAACCTAATGGTCTGAATTCTTTCTTTGCTCTGCCTCGGAATTTCGCCAAACAGCTTGAGTGCATCCCATTTGTTCCAATCTTCGCCCTCTTCAGCTGATTGCCTGATTCTAAACACCCGGAGCTCTGGATCGGCCGAGCCAGACACCAAAAACTTCTCGCTAGGATCAACATCCATGGACCATATCTCGCTGTGGTGGCCACCTACAATTTGAAGGCAGTGCTGCGTGTCCAGGTCCCAGACCCGGATGAACTTGTCCTTGGAGCAGGTCACCAGCTTCTTACCGGAATCCAGGAACAGTAAATCCGTTACCTGCAGCAAGCAATCCACAAATTAGCATTGCTGGCTATGCCATCGAATGGAGATAGAGAGCATATCCAAACCTGATCGCGGTGGCCACGGAGTCGGAAGAGGCCGGCCTGTGCAACGACGTCCCAGAGGATGACATCGCAGTCCTTGCTGCCGGAGGCGAGGACGGCGCCCGAGGGAGCGAAGCGTATGGCGGAAGCAGCAGAGCGGTGGCCGTGGAGCGTCGCCTCGCAGGCGCCGGTCTCGGCGTCCCACAGCCTGATGCTCCCGTCGGCATGGCCACTCGCAACCTGAACAAGCCAACAGAGAGGAAAAAATCAAGCCAGCTCGTTCAGAGACGCGGGGGGCAGGAAAAAGGGGACGAATTTAATTTCAGGCGAGGCGAGAAGGGGGGAATACCGAGGAAGCGGAGGCGGAGGCGGCGGCGGGGGAGGAGGCGACGCAGGAGACGGCGAGGGAGGCGGAGGAGGAGGAGGGGGTGAAGGTGGCGGAGGGGAGGCCGCGCTTGAGGTCCCAGGCGGCGAAGCGGTCGAGGGCGGCGGCGAGGAGGCGGCGGCCGGAGGGGTCGTAGACGACGTTGGACTCCGGGGAGGCGACCACGCCGAAGGAGAGCGCCGGCTCGTAGCGGAGGTAGGCCTTCACCATGGCGCCCGGCCGCCGGCGGCGTGGGAGGGGGGAGAGTGCTTGTGGGGGTTAGGGTTTAGTCGGGGCGGGCAGAAGGGCGCCCGGCCCAGGGGTTTTAAGGGATCTCGCCGTTGTTTAAATCTCGTTTTTTCTACAATTTTGAGTTGAAATCTCATTCGTTTTTTAGGGGAGATTTTCATTTATTTGATGTTCACAAGTTTGTCTTGTGTACATTGAAATAATAACAATAACGTGTACAGAATAAACTTTGTTGCATATAAAGGGCAACAACAATATCGAATATGTTTATTCGTATATTATATTAGGGCGTTGACCAACGACCCCTTCATCTTTCCTCCCTAGCAAACATGCGACTAGTGTTTCTCCCTCCCGTCGACGGCGGCGCTCTGCCTCCTCTCCTGTGGCCTTAGGACCATGAGGGCACGGTGGATCTAGGCCATTTGCCAACTGGATGGCTCTATTTTTTATGTTTCTTTGCGTTTTTGTTAGGGTTCGTGTCCTGCTCAGAAGGCAACGCGCCGGCGGCTACCTGAAGATGGAATAAGGTTGTCCCCTCTTAGCCCCGTTCTGGTGGTGCGGTTAGCAAAGTCGAAGGGCGTGTGGAGGTGTGTCCCCGACGGAACTGGCTTTGATGGATCTGTTCGGATCTGGTCTTTGTTCATCTACATTTGTGTTTTTTCAGATTGGATCCTTCTGATCTATGTTTCTCTTCATCGGAGGCGGTTGTTGTTCTTGTGCGCTCATTATATGCGGCAACAACTTGTTCGACTTTCTACTTCAACAAGTTTTGACCGATTTCGGCAAAGGAGGGGCGATGACATAGGCGCACCTTCGGCTCGCTTCGGTGCTTGTAATCGCTGGTCCACGGATTTGGATGCAATTTTTATTATTTCTGGTGTTCGTTGTACTGTCATGATTGAAAATAAATAGATCGAAAGTTTTTTCTACAAATAAAATAACAAAGTGAGGAGAAAAGCGGTAGAAAACAATAAAGTGCATTTATACAAGGAAAAAAGGTGAACATATAGTTGATCATTTTATTCGGTGGGAAATTTCCTATCCAGGAGCGGGGACAAAAACGTAAAAGTTCTCTGCCGACAGTAATCAAATACAAAGATTTTTCAAAAATCTGCTAAAAGTATGATTTGTTCAAAACTGACAGGTACATAAGTTGTCAATTGCATCACATCTATTGGCAAGATACTCATCTGTCTAAGAACACTGGCATCAACCAAAAGGATTCGCAGCCCCACAAAAAAAGGATTCACATGCCAAAGATCCTTGATTCGAGTTCTTTCAAACCATTTCTAATGTCAACTATCATTTGATATGGTCATATGAAGCTAGATTCATCTTTGATATTAGTGTACTTTACATTTTATGGCTAAAAATACCAACACCCATCATCCCTAAATGCTAAGCCGTCACTCAAGACGATAGAACAAATATAAAAAATATTTTAAGAATTTTCATACAAAATCATCTCAAACATAGTCATCCATTGGATCTACTTTTTGGGCCGGAAATTTCTCTGTTCAATAATCTACGAGGATAGCAACAACAATAGTCTCATTACCAAGAATAATAAAATTAAACAAATGATATCATTTACACAAAACTGTCAAGAATACAAATCGCCACCCCTCTGCTCGAGAGTTGGGTATTGTCCATTGTGTTCAAACCATCTTGATGACTTGCGAACTATTATTTGATATGGAGATAGCATCATCTTCGATCCAAACACATTTCATTTTCTTTGTGATGAAAACCCTTCGCCCTAAATGCCAAGCAAACGCTCTAGACATAGATCAATTTATGTAACATTTGGTGCCTTTTCTTTATTTGCTTCCAGAGTGGTGCAAGGTGTTTTTTTAGAGCAATATGTGGTGCTTTCGCACGAAGACGCGCGGCTGTTTTGACGCGAACACGGTGCTCGAGCACTATCTTTTCGCGCCAGGAATCTTTCCAAGAGGTCGGACCTCAGGCGTGACTTCCTCTGGAATCAATGCCTTGGGAAACTCAATCCTGAGGAATTTTGAGAAGACAATCCTGTGATCCAAATGCATTTCGTATAAAAACAATCCTGAGGTTTACAATCCTATGAAAATTCTGTGAAAATCCTTCAATCCAAAGAAAGCCTGGTGCTAAAAATGCAAAGGGGTGTGCAAAGATCACAGAGGCTTAGTAGACTAGCACATGATGTTTAGCACCATAATTTGTTTTGGACGTGTCTACCGAGCGGCCGGTGGCTCGGTAGCACTGCAGGGCAGCCTTCCTTTTTTAAGTATATTTTTGTCCTAATCAAACAGATTAGGAAACATTTTGTCCTTCTAATAAGAAAAAGACAAAGACCATACAGCGTGTGTAAACAAAATTGTAAAAAGCACACACGAAAACAAGTGTGAACGCATTTAATTCGGATTGTAACATTTAGAAAAGTCATAACTTTTGAACCGAATATCAAAATTAAGATCCGCTTTCACCGTTGAACTCCTCGTGATGTGCTCTTCAAAACTAGATCCCACATGAGTATGTTTTGACAAACTTTTTTGTGCAATTTTGTGCAACTGTCCAGTTGTTGATGTGCAACTACCTAATAGTTGATGTGCAACTTTCTCTATATCCATGGATGTGAAATTTTAGTTGATGGCACCTCACCCCAAACTACCCACTATCAAGTGAGATGTGCAATTCCGTCTGCTGGCCCACTCAACTTCTTAGTAGTCTATGTGCAACATTTTCCTTATAGTTGGAAGTGCAGTTTTTACTGTTTGCTACCTCGGTCAACTGCCAAGCAGTGGATGTGCAACTTCGAAAACTGTCCCAGCCAACTACCTAATGGTCGATGTGCAACATTTCCCTGTATCCGTGGGTGTGTAGTTTTCATTGCTAGCACCCCTTGCCACCCACCCCAGATAATGAGTTATGCATCTTTAGGTTCTCACCTATAGACAACTTTTCTCTACCCTCATGGTCTTATGGATGTGCAGTTTTTCACCATCCAACAAATTCATGTCAGTGAGATGTGTCATGGTTCTAACTCTGACAGTAATGTAGGGGGATATGAACGGAGAGGCTAGATCTTAGCTATGGAGGAGTTGTAAGCACACGAGGTTTACGAGTTCAAGCCCTTCTCGGAGGAAGTAACAGCCCTACGTCTCGGTGCCCGGAGGCGGCCGATTGGATTATAAGTGTGTGAATAACAGGGGTGCGAACCCTTGATACTGAGGAGGGGGTGGCTTATATAGAGTTCGCCAGGCCCCTCCAGCCCTCAGTAATGCGGGGTTTAAAGTACATTAAGACTGGGCGTTACTGGTAACGCCAATAATAAAGTGCTATGATGACCATAAAAGCTACTTAATGCCCGACCGTTTACGTGCGAAGTGACTTTAGATCTCCTGGCGGTCGAGTGGCTGGCTTCGTGGTCGAGTGTCTTGAATCCGTCGAGTGGGATACCTTCAAGTCGATTGAAAGGTGACTTCTTCTTGGGATGTCCTTGGGTAGGGTACTTAGGACAGGTCCGTGCCCCTACCCTAGGTACATAGCTTCATCATTAGCCCCCGAATGGATCGAGGTTTGAGTGGGAAAGGAGTTGGGGGATCTTTCTGTTGGGGAACGTAGTAATTTCAAAAAAATTCCTACGCACACACAAGATCATGGTGATGCATAGCAACGAGAGGGGAGAGTGTTGTCTACGTACCCTCGTAGACCGAAGCGGAAGCGTTGACGCAACATAGAGGAAGTAGTCGTACGTCTTCCCGGTCCAACCGATCCAAGCACCGTTACTCCGGCACCTCTGAGTTCTTAGCACACGTTCAGCTCAATGACGCTCCCCGGGCTCCGATCCAGCAAAGCTTCGGGGATGAGTTTCGTCAGCACGACGGCGTGATGACGATGATGATGTTCTACCGACGCAGGGCTTCGCCTAAGCACCGCAACGATATGACCGAGGTGGAATATGATGGAGGGGGCACCGCACACGGCTAAGGAACAATCACGAAGATCAACTTGTGTGTCCTGGGGTGCCCCCCTGCCCCCGTATATAAAGGAGCAAGGGAGGAGGAGGCCGGCCCTAGGAGGAGGGCGCGCCAAGGGGAGTCTTACTCCCACCGGGAGTAGGACTCCTTCTTTCCTAGTCCAACTAGGAGAAGGGGGAAAGGAGGGAAGTGGAGAAGGAAGGGAGAGGGGGGCCGCGCCCCAAACCCCTTGTCCAATTTGGACTGGGCTTGGGAGGGGCGCGCGTCACCTCCTGGCTCCTTCCCACTAAAGCCCATTAAGGCCCAATACTCTTCCCCGTATTCCCGTAACTCCCCGGTACTTCGAAAATACCCGAATCACTTCAGAACCTTTCCGATGTCCGAATATAGTCGTCCAATATATCGATCTTTACGTCTCGACCATTTCGAGACTCCTCGTCATGTCCCCGATCTCATCCGGGACTCCGAACTCCTTCGGTACATCAAAACTCATAAACTCATAATATAACTGTCATCGAAACCTTAAGCGTGCGGACCCTATGGTTCGAGAACAATGTAGACATGACCGAGACATGTCTCCGGTTAATAACCAATAGCGGGACCTGGATGCCCATATTGGCTCCTACATATTCTACAAAGATCTTTATCGGTCAGACCGCATAACAACATACGTTATTCCCTTTGTCATCGGTATGTTACTTGCCCGAGATTCGATCGTCGGTATCCAATACCTAGTTCAATCTCGTTACCGGCAAGTCTCTTTACTCGTTCCGTAATACATCATCTCGCAACTAACTCATTAGTTGCAATGCTTGCAAGGCTTAAGTGATGTGCATTACCGAGAGGGCCCAGAGATACCTCTCCGACATTCGGAGTGACAAATCCTAATGTCGAAATACGCCAACCCAACAAGTACCTTCGGAAACACCTGTAGAGCACCTTTATAATCACCCAGTTACGTTGTGACGTTTGGTAGCACACAAAGTGTTCCTCCGGTAAACGGGAGTTGCATAATCTCATAGTCATAGGAACATGTATAAGTCATGAAGAAAGCAATAGCAACATACTAAACGATCGGGTGCTAAGCTAATGGAATGGGTCATGTCAATCAGATCATTCACCTAATGATGTGATCCCGTTAATCAAATAACAACTCCTTGTCCATGGTTAGGAAACATAACCATCTTTAATTAACGAGCTAGTCAAGTAGAGGCATACTAGTGACACTCTGTTTGTCTATGTATTCACACATGTATTATGTTTCCGGTTAATACAATTCTAGCATGAATAATAAACATTTATCATGAAACAAGGAAATAAATAATAACTTTATTATTGCCTCTAGGGCATATTTCCTTCACTTTCCGACTGGTTCTTCGTGTTATATGAATGCCTTGTTTTGGATCAATTGTCACGGATGACGTCGTCAACTTCTCTCAGTCGCCTTGATCCATTCTTGGCCTCTTGTCGAGTGAACTTCTGTACTTGTGAAGTTCCGAGTGATGGTGCGAAAGGGATCTTCTGTTTGACGGGTAGTTCTATAGCCCGCAGATTTTGCGGGATTTGAATTTCGGGAAGCGCGCGGGACGGGGGTGGCCACAGTAATCGGATGGGATAGGGCGGAACCTCCTCGATCCCCGCGCCACCTTTTTCGCCACGTACAGCGCGCGCGCCTGTTGCGGGATTTGATAGGATTGCCCGGGCCTACCAGTCAGTCACTCGGAAGCGACCTCTTATAAGCCGCCGGCTTGGGACCCCCGAATAGTGCGCCTTCACTTTTCCCCCTCCCTTCACAAGATCCTCCGCCACCTCTGCTCTCACCTCCGTGCAGTAGGTCTGTTCGAGCTTCGCCGGCGACGATGGTGAAGGAGAAGACGTCGGCTCTGGAGCGCGCGAAGAAGGCGGCAGTGCAGGGGAAGGCGAAGAAGTCCGGTCGGGGCGGATCTTCCTCGAGGACTGCTCTGCCCAAGGATTGGATCCAGGGTGATTGGATGCCGTCGGCGATTCGCAAGATGATCTCGATGATCTGGTCGAGGGGGGATTCATTCCCCACAAATCTGCGTGTCTCCCGGGGAAGGAAGTCGAACCCCAGCCTCTTGATGGTGAGTGCGTCCTCCTCACCACCCATATCGATCGCGGATTCTCTCTGCCTCCTCATCCTTTTTTCCGGAGCTTCTTGAACTTCTTCGGAGTGCAGCTCCATCATTTTACTCCCAATTCCATTGTGTATCTTGCTGCTTTCGTTTCCTTGTGTGAAAACTTCTTGGGTTGCCGCCCCCACTGGGGACTCTTCAAGCGCATCTTCACTTGTCGCTCCCAGTCGGTCAAGAAGGCCAAGTCGAGTGACGAGCGGACGCAGGTGATCCAGTTGTGCGGGGGCCTGGCGATCCAGATGAGGGGAAAAGGTTATTTTCTGTCTATCACTTTTCCCGAGTCGATCCGTGGGTGGCAGTCGACCTGGTTTTACTGTAAAGACCAGGTGACCCCGGGACAGTCGACTGGGCTTCCCCCTTTCTCCCTGAACCGAGCACAAAAACCTGCCTCTTTGAAAGTGACGCCAGAGGAAAGGGTGCAAGTCAAGGTGCTGGTCGGTCGAGTGGTTCAGCTTGTCCGTGATGGCGTGACTGGCATGGACTTGTTGGAAGTCTTCCTTCGGAGGCGCATCCAACCGCTTCAGGATCGTGACCATCCGATGTGGATGTACTCGGGTCTCGATGACACCACTCAGATTTATCCAGAGGAGGCCACTGATGAGATGCTGGAAGGATGGCTGTCGAGTATCACGGGGAACAAGGACAACCCCCGAGGAGCCAGGAGGATTCCTCCACTCGACCATACATATGAAGCGGACAAGGTCTGACTTTGCGTTTCCAACTGTAATCTTGCTTTTTGATTTGTTCTCATTGAATCAGTCGACTGACTTTTGTCTCGTTTGCTGTCCTTCAGGCTATTACTGATATGTACTCGATGCCCAACAGGGCGCAGGAGCAGGCCGAGGAAGGGGAGGCGAGTGGAGGCGAAAGTGGAGACGAGAGATAAGAGTGGGAATCTGACGGCGAAGGAGAGGGGGATGACGACGACGACTCCAGTGAAGAGGAGGAGGAAGAAGTCGAACCTCCCCGCTCAGAAAGGCGATCCAAGCTTACACACGACCCTGCGCGGGAACGTGGTAAGGCAACTGTCCCTGTTGGGCAGTCGTCGAAGCGCCCTCGGACCACTTCTCCAGCGCCGACAGAAAAAACTCCCAAGCATCCACGCGCGACGCCGTCCAAGCCGCCCAAAGCTCTGCCCAAGATGAAGATGACTGTCCCCACCATTTCTGGGTAATAGTAGGACTTGTATTCCTTTGTTGACCGTGGACGGATCCTTGGTCGATTTGTTCAATAATCCGACTGATTTTCGAAATTTGCAGTGCTGCCACCTCAGAGATCTCTGCCAAGGACGATGATCAAGAGATGGAAGATGCTGTTACCTCCAACCCTGGTACGATTTCAGATGCTCCGCTTCTAGTCAACTGACGATCTCTTCCAGTCGATTGGATTTTCATCTTTGACTTTGGATTTTTCTTGTAGCTCCTCCTTATGTCATTGACCTCCCTGATGACGACGACGAAGTGCCTCTGAGGGCGAGAAGGAACAGGAAGGCACCGGCTGGCAAGACCCCACAAACTACCTCAGCACCTGACGCCGTGGTTCGGGAGGGTGGTGATACCACTCGGGCTTCTGTGACCTTCGTTGTGCCTCTGATGAGTGTCCGGCCTTCAACGTCGACTTCAAATCCGCCTTCGCTTTTTGCCACACACCACGTCCCTGAGGACCAAGTGGGTGCCACTAAAGAGGCTATACACCAGGCAGGATCATGATGGAGCAAGTGAAGGTGGTGCGGGAAGCCAGCCAAGCAGCTTATGACGCAAGTTCAGCTCTTCAGAGCAACGTCCAGGTCAGTCAATCACCGCTTGTTCTGTTAGGATATGCTATCTGAAGAATCTCTTTTCCGAAGATCTTTATACATGTACACCCACTGGGTGTGTCGACTAATCTTTTTGGACGAGTGGGGGCACGCTAAGTGCACCCACTGGGTGTAGTCCCCGAGACTACGGTGGACTGCTGGCAGTCGACTGTAGTCTTTATATTGTGTTGCTTTAGTTGAACTTCTTCACTCGGTCTGGTCGGGCCATGTCGAATGGAACTGTACACGGTCGACTGCGGGCAGTCGATTTTTTTTGGTCGAACCAGTGGGGGCACGCTGAGTGCACCCACTGGGTGTAGTCCCCGAGACTACTGTCGAATGTTTTTGATTCGGCTGTAGTCTTAGAAACGCCACCATTGTCTCTTGGTTACTCGGAAGCAACCTATCTTTGACGTTCGTCGACTGACGTTTCGTAGAAATCCTGTGAACTTGTGGCTCGCTACACCGAGTTGGAGAACAAACAGATCCAACTCAACCTTGACCTGAAGCTTGCTCAGGAGAACTTGCAGAAGGCGAGAGACGAAGCGAAAGGTATGGCTGGTGAGCTTTTGACAACTGTCCTTTCTTTCTGGCCATTCTCGATGTTGGTCTCACTTATCGTTCCACAGATAAACTGGAGGAGGCTCTGAAGAAGAAGGATCATGACCTTGCTGAAACGCAGAAGGAAGCCTTGAACAAGACGAAGCTTGCTGAGGAAAAACTGGCTTCAGTCGGAACCCTTGAAAAGGAAAACTCCATACTGAAAACTGCTCTCGACGCGGCTAACCAAGAGGTCAGCCATCTGAAGAATGACAAGATAGCTCTAGGTGACAAGGCCAGTGAATTGGTAGGGAAGAGGAACGATCTGGAGGCTTATCTCGATGGACTCGCCAAGAAGCTGTTCGTCATGCTTGAGGGTAACAATTTTCACCTGACTGGCTTGTCGTCACTAAGCTCATGCAGGGTCGCTGTCTTATCTTTGACTTGTGTTTACAGAATTCTGCCAGAACTTCGAGGAGGAGACCAGTCGAGTGGAGAGAAACTTGGACCCCATTAACTCCCAAGTGAAAGACGAAGCTGCTATGAACGTGCTCCGACTGGAGTCTCGTGTTGCAAGTGTGGTTGATTATCTGGCCCGACTGAAGGTTGCGGTGTCGCGGATCGACACGTTGCTCTGGCCCAGGACGACGCTTCCGAATGACCTCGAGTCTCTGATGACTCGACTGAATGACGTTCCTGGTCGAGTGACGAAATGGAAGAAATCCTCTGCTAGGTGTGGTGCTGACATCGCTTTGTCCTTGGTCCGCGTCCACTGCAAGGAGGCGCGAGAGGAAAAGCTGGCTGCTATCCAAGTTGCCAATACCAGGAAGCACAACTTTCAAGACTTCATGGAGACTTTCATTGCTGCGGCCACTCGCATTGCAGATGGGATCGATTTGGACGAGTTCGTCGCCCCTTCCAGTCCTCCGCCTGAGGAATAAGACTTTTATGCTTCACTTTAAATTTGCCTCGGAATGCCGAGTGGATTTGGTAACCGTTAAACTCTGTCGAGCTGAAGGCTCGAGTACTTTGATCCGAGGTCTGGGACCTTTGGGTCTTATCTGAACTTGATTTACCGTTGAATATCTTCATGAATTATCTGTCGAGTGGAACTTGTTCTTCACTCGTAATAACTTCGTATTTGTGGTGTAGCTCCGAAGGAGAAGGTAGCAGTCGATGTGTTTCGTACTTAGGCCAGCACTGGGCTGCAGCTAAGCCTCCGAGTGGGAGGTCTGCTCTCCACTCGGTAGGAATTTTCCAACTTAGGCGAGTGCGGGACTGCAGCTAAGCCTCCGAGCGGGAGGCTGGCTCTCCACTCGGTAGGATTTTTTCAAACTTAGGCGAGTACTGGACTGCAGCTAAGCCCCCGAGTGGGAGGCTGGCTTGAAGGAAATATGCCCTAGAGGCAATAATAAAGTTATTATTTATTTCCTTAATTCATGATAAATGTTTATTATTCATGCTAGAATTGTATTAACAGGAAACATAATACATGTGTGAATACATAGACAAACAGAGTGTCACTAGTATGCCTCTACTTGACTAGCTCATTAATCAAAGATGGTTATGTTTCCTAACCATGAACAAAGAGTTGTTATTTGATTAACGAGATCACATCATTAGTTGAATGATCTGATTGACATGACCCATTCCATTAGCATAGCACCCGATCGTTTAGTATGTAGCTATTGCTTTTATCCATGACTTATACATGTTCCTTTAACTATGAGATTATGCAACTCCCGTTTACCGTAGGAACACTTTGTGTGCTACCAAACGTCACAACGTAACTGGGTGATTATAAAGGTGCTCTACAGGTGTCTCCGAAGGTACATGTTGGGTTGGCGTATTTCGAGATTAGGATTTGTCACTCCGATTGTCGGAGAGGTATCTCTGGGCCCTCTCGGTAATGCACATCACATAAGCCTTGCAAGCATTGCAACTAATGTGTTAGTTGTGAGATGATGTATTACGAAACGAGTAAAGAGACTTGCCGGTAACGAGATTGAACTAGGTATTGGATACCGACGATCGAATCTCGGGCAAGTAACATACCGATGACAAAGGGAACGACGTATGTTGTTATGCGGTCTGACCGATAAAGATCTTCGTAGAATATGTAGGAGCCAATATGGGCATCCAGGTCCCGCTATTGGTTATTGACCGGAGACGTGTCTCGGTCATGTCTACATTGTTCTCGAACCGTAGGGTCCGCACGCTTAACGTTACGATGACAGTTATTATGAGTTTATGCATTTTGATGTACCGAAGGAGTTCGGAGTCCCGGATGTGATCACGGACATGACGAGGAGTCTCGAAATGGTCGAGACGTAAAGAATGATATATTGGAAGCCTATGTTTGGACATCGGATGCATTCCAGGTGAAATCAGGATTTTACCGGAATACCGGGAGGGTTACCGGAACCCCCCGGGGGCATAATGGGCCAACATGGGCCTTGGAGGAGAGGTGAGAGGGCTGCCCTCATGGGCTGTGCACCTCCCCCCCTTCCCTAGTCCTATTAGGACTAGGAGAGGTGGGCGCCCCCTCTCTCTCTCTCCCCCTTGGAGAATCCTAGTCCAACTAGGATTGGGGGGGGGATCCTACTCCCAGAGGGAGTAGGACTCTCCTGGCGCACCAGAGTTGGCCGGCCAGCCCCTCCCCCTTGGCTCCTTTATATACGGGGGCAGGGGGCACCCCATAGACACACAATTGATCATTGAGATCTTTCCTTAGCCGTGTGCGGTGCCCCCTTCCACCAAATTCCACCTCGGTCATATCGTTGCAGTGCTTAGGCGAAGCCCTGCGCCGGTAACACATCAAGATCATCACCACGCCGTCGTGCTGACGGAACTCTTCCCCGACGCTTTGCTGGATCGGAGCCCGGGGATCGTCATCGAGCTGAACATGTGCCAAGAACTCGGAGGTGCCGGAGTAACGGTGCTGTGATCGGTTGGATCGCGAGGAGAACGTACGACTACTTCCTCTACGTTGTGTCAACGCTTCCGTTTCGGTCTATGAGGGTACGTAGACAACACTCTCCCCTCTCGTTGCTATGCATCACCATGATCTTGCGTGTGCGTAGGAATTTTTTTGAAATTACTACGTTCCCCAACAGTGGTATCAGAGCCTAGGTTTTTATGGTTTGATGTTATTTGCACGAGTAGAACACAAGTGAGTTGTGGACGATACAAGTCATACTGCCTACCAGCATGTCATACTTTGGTTCAGCGGTATTGTTGGACGAGACGATCCGGACCAACCTTATGCGTACGCTTACGCGAGACCGGTTCCCTCGACGTGCTTTGCACATAGATGGCTTGCGGAAGACTGTCTCTCCAACTTTAGTTGAACCGAGTGTGGCTACGCCCGGTCCTTGAGAAGGTTAAAACGGAGTCTATTTGACAAACTATCGTTGTGGTTTTGATGCGTAGGTAAGATGAGTTCTTGCTTAAGCCCGTAGCAGCCACGTAAAACTTGCAACAACAAAGTAGAGGACGTCTAACTTGTTTTTGCAGGGCATGTTGTGATGTGATATGGTCAAGACATGATGCTAAATTTTATTGTATGAGATGATCATGTTTTGTAACCGAGTTATCGGCAACTGGCAGGAGCCATATGGTTGTCGCTTTATTGTATGCAATGCAATCGCGATGTAATGCTTTACTTTATTACTAAGCGGTAGTGATAGTCATGGAAGCATAAGATTGACGAGACGACAACGATGCTACGATGGAGATCAAGGTGTCGCGCCGGTGACGATGGTGATCATGACGGTGCTTCGAAGATGAAGATCACAAGCACGAGATGATGATGGCCATATCATATCACTTATATTGATTGCATGTGATGTTTATCTTTTATGCATCTTATCTTGCTTTGATTGACGGTAGCATTATAAGATGATCTCTCACTAATTATCAAGAAGTGTTCTCCCTGAGTATGCACCGTTGCGAAAGTTCTTCGTGCTGAGACACCACGTGATGATCGGGTGTGATAGGCTCTACGTTCAAATACAACGGGTGCAAAACAGTTGCACACGCGGAATACTCAGGTTTAACTTGACGAGCCTAGCATATAACAGATATGGCCTCGGAACACGGAGACCGAAAGGTCGAGCGTGAATCATATAGTAGATATGATCAACATAGTGATGTTCACCATTGAAACTACTCCATCTCACGTGATGATCGGACATGGTTTAGTTGATTTGGATCACGTGATCACTTAGAAGATTAGAGAGATGTCTATCTAAGTGGGAGTTCTTAAGTAATATGATTAATTGAACTTTAATTTATCATGAACTTAGTCCTGGTAGTATTAGCATATCTATGTTGTAGATCAATAGCTCGCATTGTTGCTTCCTTGTGTTTATTTTGATATGTTCCTAGAGAAAATTGTGTTGAAAAATGTTAGTAGCAATGATGCGGATTGGATCCGTGATCTGAGGTTTATCCTCAATGCTGCACAGAAGAATTATGTCCTTGATGCACCGCTAGGTGACGGACCTATTGCAGGAGCAGATGCAGACATTATGAATGTTTTGCTAGCTTAATATGATGACTACTTAATAGTTTAGTGCACCATGCTTAACTGCTTAGAATCGGGACTTCAAAGACATTTTGAACGTCATGGAGCATATGAGATGTTCTAGGAGTTGAAGTTAATATTTCAAGCAAATACCCGAGTTGAGAGAAATGAAGTCTCCAACAAGTTCTATAGCTAAAAGATGGAGGAGAATCGCTCAACTAGTGAGCATGTGCTCAGATTGTCTGGGTACTACAATCGCTTGAATCAAGTGGGAGTTAATCTTCCAGATAAGATAGTGATTGACAGAATTCTCTAGTCACCATCACCAAGTTAGTAGAACTTCGTGATGAACTATAATATGCAAGGGATAACGGAAAATATTCCCAAGCTCTTCGCGATGCTAAAATCAGCGAAGGTAGAAATCAAAGAAAAACATCAAGTGTTGATGGTTGACAAGATCACTAGTTTCAAGAAAAGGGCAAAAGGAAAGAAGGGGAACTTCAAGAAGAACGGCAAGCAAGTTGCTGCTCAAGTGAAAAATCCCAAGTATGGTCCTAAGCCTGAGACTAAGTGCTTCTACTGCAAAGGGACTGGTCACTGGAAGCGGAACTACCCCAAGTGATTGGCGGATAAGAAGGATGGCAAAGTGAACATAAGTATATTTAATATACATGTTATTGATGTGTACTTTACTAGTGTTCATAGCAACCCCTTAGTATTTGGTACTAGTTCAGTTGCTAAAATTTAGTAACTCGAAACGGGAGTTGCAGAATGAACAAAGACTAGTTAAAGGGCAAGGTGACGATGTGTGTTGGAAGTGGTTCCAAGATTGATATGATCATCATCGCACACTCCCTATACTTTCGGGATTAGTGTTGAACCTAAATAAGTGTTATTTGGTGTTTGCGTTGAGCATGAATATGATTTGATCATGTTTATTGCAATACAGTTATTCATTTAAGTTAGAGAACAATTGTTGTTCTGTTACATGAATAAAACCTTCTATGGTTATACACACCAACGAAATGGTTCGTTGGATCTCGATCGTAGTGATACACATATTCATAATATTGAAACCAAAAGATGCAAAGTTAATAATGATAGTGCAACCTATTTGTGGCACTGCCGTTTAGGTCATATTGGTGTAAAGCGCATGAAGAAACTCCATGCTGATGGGATTTTGGAATCACTTGATTATGAATCACTTGATGCTTGCGAACCATGCCTTTTGGGCAAGATGACTAAAACGCCGTTCTCCGGAACAATGGAGCAAGCAACAGATTTGTTGGAATCATACATACTGATGTATGTGGTCCGATGAATATTAAGGCTCGCGACAAGTATCATTATTTTCAGAACTTCACAGATGATTTAAGCAGATATGGGTATATCTACTTAATGAAACATAAGTCTGAAACGTTTGAAAAGTTCAAAGAATTTCAGAGTGAAGTGGATAATCATCGTAACAAGAAAATAAAAAGTTTCTACGATATGATCGCAGAGGTAAAATATTTGAGTTACGAGTTTTGGCCTTCAGTTAAAACCGTGTGGAATAGTTTCACAAATTCATGCCACCTGGAACACCACAGCATAATGGTGTGTCCGAACGTCATAACCGTACTTTATTGGATATAGTACAATCTATGATGTTTCTTACCGATTTACCAATATCATTTTGGGATCATGCATTAGAGACAGCTGCATTCACGTTAAAAGGGGCACCATCTAAGTCCGTTGAGACGACACAATATGAACTGTGGTTTAGCAAGAAACCAAAGTTGTCGTTTCTTAAAGTTTGGGGTTGTGATGCTTATATGAAAAAGTTTCATCCTGATAAGCTCAAACCCAAATCGGAGAAATATGTCTTCATAGGATACCCAAAGGAAATTGTTGGGTACACCTTCTATCACAGATCCAAAGGCAAGACATTTGTTGCTAAGAATGGATCCTTTCTAGAGAAGGAGTTTCTCTCGAAAGAAGTGAGTGGGAGGAAAGTAGAACTTGATAAGGTAATTGTACCTTCTCCCTTATTGGAAAGTAGTTCATCACAGAAATCTGTTCCTGTGACTACTACACCAATTAGTGAGGAAGCTAATGATGATGATCATGTAACTTCAGATCAAGTTACTACCGAATCTCGTAGGTAAACCAGAGTGAGATCCGCACCAGAGTGGTACGGTAATCCTGTTCTGGAAGTCATGTTACTAGACCATGATGAACTTGCGAACTATGAGGAGGCGATGATGAGCCCAGATTCCACGAAATGGTTTGAGGCCATGAAATCTGAGATATGATCCATGTATGAGAACAAAGTATGGACTTTGATGGATTTGCCCGATGATCGGCAAGCCATAGAAAATAAATGGATCTTCAAGAGGAAGACGGACGCTGATAGTAGTGTTACTATCTACAAAGCTAGAATTGTCGCAAAAGGTTTTCGACAAGTTCAAGGTGTTGACTACGATGAGAGTTTCTCACTCGTATCTATGCTTAAGTCTGTTCGAATCATGTTAGCAATTGCCGCATTTTGTGAAATCTGGCAAATGGAAAACAAAACTGCATTCCTTAATGGATTTATTAAAGAAGAGTTGCATATGATGCAACCAGAAGGTTTTGTCGATCCAAAGGGAGCTAACAAAGTGTGCAAGCTCCAGCGATCCATCTATGGACTGGTGCAAGCATCTCGGAGTTGGAATATACGCTTTGATGAGTTGATCAAAGCATATAGTTTTATACAGACTTGCGGTGAAGCCTGTATTTACAAGAAAGTGAGTGGGAGCACTACAGCATTTCTGATAAGTATATGTAAATGACATATTATTGATCGGAAATAATGTAGAATTATTCTGTGAAGCATAAAGGAGTATTTGAAAGGAGTTTTTTCGAAGAAGGACCTCGGTAAAGCTGCTTACATATTGAGCATCAAGATCTATAGAGATAGATCAAGACGCTTGATAAGTTTTTCAATAAGTACATACCTTGAAAAGATTTTGAAGTAGTTCAAAATGGAACAGTCAAAGAAAGAGTTCTTGCCTGTATTACAAGGTGTGAAATTGAGTAAGACTCAAAGCCCGACCACGGCAGATGATAGAAAGAGAATGAAAGTCATTTCCTATGCCTCAGCCATAGATTCTATAAAGTATGCCATGCTATGTACCAGATCTATTGTATACCCTACACTGTGTTAAGCAAGGGAGTACAATAGTGATCTAGGAAGTAGATCACTGGACATCGGTCAAAATTATCCTTAGTAAAATAAGGATATGTTTCTCGATTATGGATGTGACAAAAAGGTTCGTCGTAAAAGGTTACGTCGATGCAAGTTTTGACACTAATCTAGATGACTCTAAGTCTCAATCTAGATACATATTGAAAGTGGGAGCAATTAGCTAAAGTAGCTCCGTGCAGAGCATTGTAGACATAGAAAATTGCAAAATACATAACGGATCTGAATGTGGCAGACCCGTTGACTAAACTTCTCTCACAAGCAAAACATGATCACACCGTAGTACTCTTTGGGTGTTAATCACATAGCGATGTGAACTAGATTACTGAATCTAGTAAACCCTTTGGGTGTTGGTCACATATCGATGTGAACTATGGGTGTTAATCACATGGTGATGTGAACTATTGCTGATAAATCACATGGCGATGTGAACTAGATTATTGACTCTAGTGCAAGTGGGAGACTGAAGGAAATATGCCCTAGAGGCAATAATAAAGTTATTATTTATTTCCTTAATTCATGATAAATGTTTATTATTCATGCTAGAATTGTATTAACAGGAAACATAATACATGTGTGAATACATAGACAAACAGAGTGTCACTAGTATGCCTCTACTTGACTAGCTCATTAATCAAAGATGGTTATGTTTCCTAACCATGAACAAAGAGTTGTTATTTGATTAACGAGATCACATCATTAGTTGAATGATCTGATTGACATGACCCATTCCATTAGCATAGCACCCGATCGTTTAGTATGTAGCTATTGCTTTTATCCATGACTTATACATGTTCCTTTAACTATGAGATTATGCAACTCCCGTTTACCGTAGGAACACTTTGTGTGCTACCAAACGTCACAACGTAACTGGGTGATTATAAAGGTGCTCTACAGGTGTCTCCGAAGGTACATGTTGGGTTGGCGTATTTCGAGATTAGGATTTGTCACTCCGATTGTCGGAGAGGTATCTCTGGGCCCTCTCGGTAATGCACATCACATAAGCCTTGCAAGCATTGCAACTAATGTGTTAGTTGTGAGATGATGTATTACGAAACGAGTAAAGAGACTTGCCGGTAACGAGATTGAACTAGGTATTGGATACCGACGATCGAATCTCGGGCAAGTAACATACCGATGACAAAGGGAACGACGTATGTTGTTATGCGGTCTGACCGATAAAGATCTTCGTAGAATATGTAGGAGCCAATATGGGCATCCAGGTCCCGCTATTGGTTATTGACCGGAGACGTGTCTCGGTCATGTCTACATTGTTCTCGAACCGTAGGGTCCGCACGCTTAACGTTACGATGACAGTTATTATGAGTTTATGCATTTTGATGTACCGAAGGAGTTCGGAGTCCCGGATGTGATCACGGACATGACGAGGAGTCTCGAAATGGTCGAGACGTAAAGAATGATATATTGGAAGCCTATGTTTGGACATCGGATGCATTCCAGGTGAAATCAGGATTTTACCGGAATACCGGGAGGGTTACCGGAACCCCCCGGGGGCATAATGGGCCAACATGGGCCTTGGAGGAGAGGTGAGAGGGCTGCCCTCATGGGCTGCGCACCTCCCCCCTTCCCTAGTCCTATTAGGACTAGGAGAGGTGGGCGCCCCCTCTCTCTCTCTCTCCCCCTTGGAGAATCCTAGTCCAACTAGGATTGGGGGGGGGGGAATCCTACTCCCAGAGGGAGTAGGACTCTCCTGGCGCACCAGAGTTGGCCGGCCAGCCCCTCCCCCTTGGCTCCTTTATATACGGGGGCAGGGGGCACCCCATAGACACACAATTGATCATTGAGATCTTTCCTTAGCCGTGTGCGGTGCCCCTTCCACCAAATTCCACCTCGGTCATATCGTTGCAGTGCTTAGGCGAAGCCCTGCGCCGGTAACACATCAAGATCATCACCACGCCGTCGTGCTGACGGAACTCTTCCCCGACGCTTTGCTGGATCGGAGCCCGGGGATCGTCATCGAGCTGAACGTGTGCCAAGAACTCGGAGGTGCCGGAGTAACGGTGTTGTGATCGGTTGGATCGCGAGGAGAACGTACGACTACTTCCTCTACGTTGTGTCAACGCTTCCGTTTCGGTCTACGAGGGTACGTAGACAACACTCTCCCCTCTCGTTGCTATGCATCACCATGATCTTGCGTGTGCGTAGGAAATTTTTTGAAATTACTACGTTCCCCAACATGGCTCTCCACTCGGTAGGATTTTTTCAAACTTAGGCGAGTACTGGACT
Source organism: Aegilops umbellulata (assembly GCA_032464435.1). Classification (NCBI taxonomy): domain Eukaryota; kingdom Viridiplantae; phylum Streptophyta; class Magnoliopsida; order Poales; family Poaceae; genus Aegilops; species Aegilops umbellulata. The sequence continues at coordinate 633,533,584 of CP136057.1, read as the reverse complement.
GCAGCTAAGCCCCCGAGTGGGAGGTTTGCTCTCCACTTGGTAGGATTTTTTCAAACTTAGGCGAGTACTGGACTGCAGCTAAGCCCCCGAGTGGGAGGTTTGCTCTCCACTCGGTAGGATTTTTTTAAACTTAGGCGAGTACTGAACTGCAGCTAAGCCCCCGAGTGGGAGGTTTTCTCTCCACTCGGTAGGATTTTTTCAAACTTAGGCGAGTACTGGACTGCAGCTAAGCCCCCGAGTGGGAGGTTTGCTCTCCACTCGGTGGGATATTTTCAAACTTAGGCGAGTACTGGACTGCAGCTAAGCCCCCGAGTGGGAGGTTTGCTCTCCACTTGGTAGGATTTTTTCAAACTTAGGCGAGTACTGGACTACAGCTAAGCCCCCGAGTGGGAGGTGTGCTCTCCACTCGGTAGGATTTTTTCAAACTTAGGCGAGTACTGGACTGCAGCTAAGCCCCCGAGTGGGAGGTGTGCTCTCCACTCGGTAGGATTTTTTCAAACTTAGGCGAGTACTGGACTGCAGCTAAGCCCCCGAGTGGGAGGTTTGCTCTCCACTCGGTAGGATTTTTTCAAACTTAGGCGAGTACTGGACTGCAGCTAAGCCCCCGAGTGGGAGGTTTGCTCTCCACTCGGTAGGATTTTTTCAAACTTAGGCGAGTGCGGGACTGCAGCTAAGCCTCCGAGTGGGAGGTTTGCTCTCCACTCAGTAGGATTTTAAACACTTAGGCGAGCACTGGGCTGCAGCTAAGCCTCCGAGTGGGAGTCTGGCTCTCCACTCGGTAGGATTTTTTCAAACTTAGGCGAGTACTGGACTGCAGCTAAGCCTCCGAATGGGAGGCTGGCTCTCCACTCGGTAGGATTTTAAACACTTAGGCGAAACGGGTTCGCAGCTAAGCCTCCGAGTGGGAGGCTGGCTCTCCACCCGGTAGGATTTTAAACACTTAGGCGAAACGGGTTCGCAGCTAAGCCTCCGAGTGGGAGGTTGACTCTCCACTCGGTAGGATTTTTTTATATAGACTTAGGCGAAACGGATTCGCGGCTGAGCCACCCACTAGGGGATTTCACACGTAAACAAAAGCAACAACAATTACTGGAAAAATTGTAACATTCTTGTCTTTAATAAATAGACTACAGAAGTTTCCCTTATTACATCTCATCCTAATGAGAATTCAGGTGTAAAAGGGGCGGAGCAGTTCCGCATTCCAAGCTCGTGGCTCATCAATCTGGCGATCGACATTGTAAAGGTGATATGCTCCATTGTGGAGGACACTGGTGACGATGAAGGGACCTTCCCAGGAAGGAGCGAGCTTGTGTGGTTTCTGTTGATCCACTCGGATGACCAAATCTCCTTCTTGGAAGGCTCGACTCTTCACGTTTCTGGCATGGAATCGACGCAAGTCTTGCTGGTAAATGGTCGATCGGATCATAGCCATTTCTCTTTCTTCCTCCAGGAGATCAACTGCGTCTTGCCGGGCTTGTTCTGCTTCAGCTTCGGAGTAGAGCTCGACTTGGGGTGCATTGTGAAGTAGATCACTCGGCAAGACGGCTTCCACTCCGTAGACCAGAAAGAACGGGGTTCTTCCAGTCGACCGATTCGGGGTGGTCCTCAATCCCCAAAGAACTGATGGAAGCTCATCGACCCATGCGCCTGCTGCATGCTTGAGATCACGCATCAGCTGAGGTTTCAGCCCTTTGAGAATCAGACCATTTGCCCTTTCTGCTTGTCCATTCGACTGGGGGTGAGCGACCGACGCTTAGTCGACTCGTGTGCCTTGCGAGGCACAAAAAGCTCTGAACTTGACTGAATCAAAGTTTGACCCATTATCAGTGATGATGCTATGCGGGACTCCATATCTGAATGTTATCTCCCTGATAAAACTGATAGCAGTGCAAGCATCAAGATTGTTGATAGGCTTAGCTTCAATCCATTTGGTAAACTTGTCGACTGCCACAAGCACATGTGTGAAACCGCTCCTGCCTGTTCTCAGTGGACCAACCATATCCAGTCCCCAAACAGCGAAGGGCCAGACGAGTGGGATGGTTTTCAGGGCTGATGCGGGTTTGTGGGACATGTTGGAGTAGAACTGGCACCCTTCACACTTGTCGACTATCTCTTTTGCCATTTCGTTTGCTCTTGGCCAGTAAAATCCCGCTTGGTATGCTTTAGCCACGATGGTCCGAGAGGACGCATGGTGACCACAGGTCCCCGAGTGGATATCATCAAGGATTATCTAACCTTCTTCTGGTGTTATACACTTCTGACTGATTCCACTCGCTCTTTCTCTATACAACTGTCCCTTTATGACTGTAAAGGCCTTGGATCGACGGACGATCTCTCGAGCCTCTTCTTCGTCCTCCGGGAGTTCTTTCCTCAGGATATACGCGATGTACGGTATCGTCCAATCGGGGGTGATTGTCAAGACTTCCATGATTAGGTCGACCACTGCCGGAATTTCGACTTCAGTCGGATCTGAGGCACTCTTTGGTTGCGGGGCTTCATCTGTGAAAGGATCCTCCTGAACTGAAGGCGAGTGGATGTGTTCCAGAAACACATTGCTAGGAATGGCTTCTCTCTTGGAACCTATCTTTGCCAAATCATCAGCTGCTTGATTTTTCAGTCGGGGTATGTGATGAAGCTCTAACCCCTCGAATTTCTTTTCTAGCTTTCTCACTGCATTGCAATAACCAGTCATAGCTGGGCTCCTGACGTCCCACTCCTTCATCACCTGATTAACCACCAAATCTGAGTCGCCATAGACCATGAGGCGACGGACGCCGAGTGAAATGGCCATGCGTAACCCATACAAAAGTGCTTCGTATTCTGCTTCGTTATTGGAGGAATCGAAGTGAATCTGGAGAACATATCTGAGCTTATCTCCTCAGGGGGAAACCAATACTACCCCAGCACCGGAACCATTCAGCATCTTAGATCCATTGTAGAACATGGTCCAGTGTTCCGAGTGAACTTGAATCGGCAGTTGCTGTTCAATCCACTCGGCGACGAAATCTGCAATTGCTTGGGACTTGATAGCCTTCTTTGCCTCAAACTTGATATCTAGGGGAAGGAGTTCAATTGCCCATTTTGCCACTCGACCAGTTGCATCTCTGTTGTGAATAATATCTGACAGTGGGGCATCGCTGACGACTGTAATGGTGTGGTCAGAGAAGTAATGTGCAACCTTCTTCGTGGTCATATAAATCCCATATACGAGCTTCTGGTAATGAGGATATCTTTGCTTTGAAGGAGTCAAAACTTCAGAAACATAGTATACTGGGCGCTGAACCTTGAAGGCCTTTCCTTCTTCTTCCCGCTCGACCGTAAGTACTGTACTGACAACTTGTCCCGTGGCTGCAATGTAAAGCAGCAAAGGCTCTTTGTTGATTGGGGCAGCAAGCACCGGCTGGGTGGAGAGCAGGGCTTTGAGCTCTGCAAACACTGCATCAGCTTCTGGAGTCCACTCGAACTTGTCTGACTTCTTCATCAGTCGGTAAAGAGGCAATGCCTTTTCACCAAGACGAGAGATGAATCGACTTAAAGCGGCCAAGCAACCTGTAAGCTTCTGGACATCGTGCACGCGCACAGGACGCTTCACCCGAAGAATAGTTCCAACCTTTTCAGGATTGGCGTCGATTCCTCGTTCAGAAACGAGAAAACCGAGTAACTTTCCACCTGGAACTCCGAATGTGCACTTTTATGGATTGAGCTTGATATCGTACCTCTTGAGGTTGGCAAAGGTTTCAGCTAGGTCAGTCAGCAGGTCAGAACCTTTCCGTGACTTGACCACAATATCGTCCATGTATGCTTCCACATTCCGACTGATTTGAGTGAGCAAACACTTCTGAATCATCCTCATGAACGTGGCTCCAGCATTCTTGAGGCCAAAAGGCATGGTGACATAACAAAAGCACCTGAATGGAGTGATGAAAGCAGTTTTGATCTCGTCGGGTCCATACAGACGGATCTGATGGTACCCGGTGTAGGCGTCTAGAAAAGACAATCGCTCACATCCCGCAGTCGAGTCAACTATCTGGTCGATGCGGGGGAGAGGAAAATGATCTTTCGGGCAGGCCCGATTGATATGTTTGAAGTCAATGCACATGCGAAGTGACTTGTCCTTCTTGAGGACCATGACAACATTGGCAAGCCACTCGGAGTGGTAAATTTCTCGGATGAACTCCGCTGCTAAGAGCCGAGCCACCTCCTCGCCAATGGCTTTCCTCTTCTGGACGGCGGACCGTCGAAGATGTTCTTTCACAGGTTTAACTTTTGGGTCGACTCGTAGACGGTGCTCAGCCAGCCCCCTGGGAACTCTAGGCATGTCAGAAGGCTTCCATGCGAAGATGTCCCAGTTCTCACGGAGGAACTGGATGCACGCTTCTTCCTATTTGGAGTCGAGCGTCGTTGAGATGTGAGTCGGAGCGGCATTTGGATCGGTCGGGTGAATGTGAACTGGCTTCGTTTCACCGGACGACTGAAAAGCTGATTCTGAAGCGGGCTTCTTGGCTCGTAGCAACTCACTCGGATCTGCAGTCTTCTAATATTCTTGTAGCTCAACCACTGCCATCTGAGCGTCGGCAATCTTTGAGCCTTTCTGAAAACACTCTTTTGCTTTCTTCCGATTGCCTGTAACAGTGATCACACCTTTGGGACCAGGCATCTTCAATTTGAGATACACATAACATGGTCGAGCCATGAAGCGTGCATAAGCTGGCCTGCCCAAAATAGCGTGATAAGCACTTTGGAAATCTACAACCTCGAATGTCAACTTTTCCTTGCGGTAATTCTTGGAATCACCGAAAACCACATCAAGAGCGATTTGACCGAGTGACTCAGCCTTCTTTCCAGGAATGACTCCATGAAAACTCATGTTGCTGGTACTGAGTCTGGACATCGGAATGCCCATACCTTTCAATTTTTCTGCATACAGTATGTTCAGGCCACTGCCACCATCCATCAGGACTTTGGTCAGTCGAGTGCCTTCAACAACTGGGTCGACCACTAAAGCTTGCCTCCCAGGGGTGGCAATGTGCGTAGGGTGATTAGATTGGTCGAATGTGATGGCAGTCTGAGACCACTTCAGGTAACTGGGAGTTTCCGGAGCAACCATATTCACCTCACGATTGATAACCTTCAGTCGACTTTTGCTTTCAACATCGGCAAAAATCATCAAGGTGGAATTGACCTGGGGGTAACCATCGTCACTATCTTCCTTGTCCTCAACTTTGTCTGACTCCTTTTCCTTATCTTTGGACTGCTTGCCCTGAAACTGCTGGATCAGGAGTCGACACTGTCGAGTGGTATGTTTTGGGTAAATGAGTTTACCCTCTTCGTCTTTCTTGGTATGAATGTGACACGGCAGATCCAAAACATCATTTCCATCTTGGTCTTTAACTTTCTTAGGGTTCCAAGGCCCTTTGGGTTTCCCCTTAAACTTTCCTTGGGTTACGGCCAGGGCCTCCCTAGGAGCAGTTGGCTCTGCTTTCCGCTTCTGCTTCCGACTGGAATTTCCTCCGGTTTCCTGGGCGACTGACTTAAGCTTGCCACTCCGGAGTCGATCCTCATCTTCACCATTAGCATATTTGGTGGCAATCTCCATCATCCGATTCAGAGACATTTTTCCGGTTCGACCGAACTTCAGATTCAATTCTCTGTACTTAACGCCTTCTTTAAAGGCACAAACTGCTTGATGATCTGGTACATTTTCCACTGTGTGATGCAATGTGATCCACCTCTGGATGTAATCCCTCAGTGTTTCATTCGGTTTCTGCACGCAAGACCGCAATTTAGTAAGACCTGCAGGTCGCTTGCATGTTCCTTCAAATGTTGTGACAAACACTCGGGAGAGATCCTCTCAAGTGTAGATGCTTGTCGGTGTCAAAACCGGCGGATCTCGGGTAGGGGGTCCCGATCTGTGCGTCAAGGTCGGATGGTAACAGGAGACAAGGGACACTTTATTTTACCCAGGTTTGGGCCCTCTCGATGGAGGTAAAACCCTACTCCTGCTAGATTAATATTGATGATATGGGTAGTACAAGAGTAGATCTACCACGAGATCAAGGAGGCTAAACCCTAGAAGCTAGCCTATGGGTATGATGATGGTTATGATGTGTTCTGTCCTACGGACTACAACCCTCCGGTTTATATAGGCACCGGATAGGGTTAGGGTTACACAGAGTCGGTTACATTGGTAGGAGATCTTGAATATCCGCACGCCTAGCTTGCCTTCCACGCCAAGGAAAGAACCTTCCGGACACGGGACGAAGTCTTCAATCTTGTATCTTCATAGTCCGGGAGTCCGGCTGAAGATATAGTTCGGCTATCCGAACACCCCCTAATCCAGGACTCCCTCAGTAGCCCCTGAACCAGGCTTCAATGACGACGAGTCCGGCGCGCAAATTGTCTTCGGCATTGCAAGGCGGGTTCCTCCTCCAAATTCTTCAAGAAGATAATAAACACCAAAAAATAGTGTCCGGCTCTGCAAAACAAGTTTCCACGTATTGCCATATAGAGAATAATACAAACACAAATCAAATCTGTTGACGTATTCCGCAGTGTGTCATAACACTGCGACCAAGCCTTCTGTATGGATTATTTTTTGTTGCTCCACCGCAGCATGTTCAACGAGGCGGTTTCCTTGGCACGTCTTTTCGAAGCAGAGATCGTGTGCCCCTTTTAACGGGATTCTCATTAATACGGACGTGGGTAACCCAACCGTGCCCGTTAAGCACGTCCTGCCTTGATTAAAGGCTAGTCCAAGACGGTTACGGGGAGGGCTCTTGATATTTTGCCTCTTATAAAGAGACCGAGACCTTGCTCCCCTCTTGTGTTCTCAAAACAAGCTCGCCCATAGCCTCGAGTTCCAACACCCCAGGCTTTTAGATTCTAGGCGCACCGGACCATCGACAATGTCCGGCTCCGGCCTTCAAGGCCAATGGATGCCCTCCTCCGTTACGGAGGAGGACGTATCAAGGTTGAGGGAGGCTAGGTTCCTGACCAGCGATATCCCGCACAGGTTGCCTGCTCAAGGACAAGCGATCCCAAGCCCTCAGCCTGGTGAGAGCGTAGTATTCATCTCCCACTTCCTTCGGGGATTAGGCTTCCCGACGGATCCTTTTGTAAGGGGGCTGATGTTTTATTATGGGCTGAAATTCCATGACCTAGCTCCGGAGTCCATCCTCCATATCTCCTCCTTCATTGTTGTGTGTGAAGCGTTTCTCCATATCACTCCTCACTTCGGATTATGGCTCAAGACCTTCAAGGTAGAACCGAAGATAATCGAGGGGCGTCACGTAGAGTGCGGAGGCGCTGTTATAAAAAGGAATGCCGATGCACCATGGCCCGAGGGCACTTTTCAAGAGGAGCTCGGCTTATGGCAACAGGAGTGGTTCTACATCACCTCTCCTCGGGGCACCACTTGGGTAGCGCCTCCCGCCTTTCGCTCGGGCCCCCCACCACGTTTAACATCGTGGATCAACATAGAGTTAGATCGGGGCTTGCCCAAAGACGTTCCTGTGTTGCAGGGCCGCATAAAGGATCTCCTAAAAGGAGACCTCAACCTGGTCAAGGTGACACAAGTTATGCTGATTCGCCGGACACTGCCCGGCCAACGTCGCCCCCTCCGCTTGTGGGAGTTCAACCCAGAGGGGCCGCGAGTTCTCCGAAATTTCATGGGCATGACGCCCACGGAGATGCATAGGCTGTTTTTCGGACCACAAGGAGTGAGTCCGGATTTGACCGAGGATGCTGGTTTAAGCCGCAACCGCCCGGATACAGAAGTAGGTGACCTTGCGCCCGGACCTTCTATCCGTACAATTGACTTATTTTCTAACAGTACTTCTCCTTTTTACGCGGGAGTGGATAGCGAAGGTGAAGCTGGTCCGGTGTCCGGCTCCCCTCCCCGAGACCAGGCTAGATCCTGTGCTAGTCAGGATGTTGGAGGTGGCGCCTCTGGAGGAAAATGAAGGGGCGGACAAGGAAACCGTGGCCTCTTCGAAAGGGGCCATCCCAAAGGGGGGAATCGACAACTCCTCTCCAAAGGGGAAGAAAAGGGCCGCCTCTGACGACCCGGGAGCCGTAGCTCCAAAGCGGGGGAAAGAATCCGCGTCAGAGGACCCGACGCCGGGGAGCCCCTCGGCCGAACTAAATCCTCAAAAGGAGCAGCCCTCCAACGAGCCGTAAGTAGAAAGAGAGTCATTCTTTTAAGAGAAATCCTTAATTTATATCTGAGAAGTTTTGACCGAAACCTTACCTTGTAGTTCGGACCTCGACCCTTCTCGGCAGAGCTCGTCATGGGGGGATCTTCTTCCGGAGATGATGGAGAGCAGAACGCCTCCTCCTTCATCGCCTAGCAAGGCGGGCGACGCCGAAGTGTCGTCGCAGAGGATTTCTCCGAATCTGCCAGAGGCAGAAGGTGATCATGCGGCCCCCTGGGGTTCTCCGTCTCCGGCCTCCGAAGAAGGCCATGGGACGAGTCCGGCACCATCTGGTGTTCGGTCGGAGGAGCTGAAGGATCTGCTGGGCCGAGCCTCTGTTTCAGAGGAGCATCGTGCGTTGATGCACACGGTGATTGAAAAGATTTCACCCGCGGAAAGCGGACTGAACGAGGCCGTCAAGAGTTTACTTGCGGGCCTTGAGGTATGTTTTGAATAACGAACATTAGTGTTAATTGCGCATAATAACATGCGCCCTGTATAGATAGTAGCCCCTGAGACTCTGTGTGCCGCAAAGATTAGCGGCGCGCAGAGGATCTTAATCCCAGGTCCTTTAAGTGGCACCTTTGTATGTAGGTGGCAGGTTGTCCGGAGTCGAGCTGAACTCGAGATTTTGCCGAAATGAAATGGCAACTCGATGAGGCAGAAGCCGACATCGTGCTTGTTAACAAGCGGCTTGATGATGCTCAAGGTATTGAGTTTATTTGGCGATTGTTAGTAAGAGGAGCTTTATGTCAATATCTTACCTTGTGTATGCTTGATGCAGATGGTGCGGCGACCGTAGAAGGACTTAGGGCCGAGCTCGCCAAAGCAAAGGAGCAAGCCAGAAAAAGCGATGCGGCTGCCGGAAGAGCCCGTGAAGAGCTAAAAGCCGAACAGGCTTCCCATTGCCGAAGCAAGGAGGAGATGGCTGATATAGCCGTAAAGTTGAAAAGTGCTACTGACCATTGCAAACTTCTTGAAGAGGAAGGTCGAGCCCGGCAGACGGATTTAGAGAAGGCCGTCGCCGACGCCAAGGACGCCCGCTCTGGTATGAGAGCGTCAAGGGAAGAGCTGCGTCAAGCCAGACTAATTGCGGATGGAAAGCCCTTCCTGCTGCGGAGAAAATTGTTTGATCCGAAGTTCGCCCCGTTGGACCGAGCGTGGAGCGTGGAGGACACCTATCTGGATTTGTCGGCTAGCGCCGCTGATGCGACCAAGTACTTTCGAGATAAGAAAGATCATGAAGTGGAAAAGCTTTTCTGGTCGCAGTTCACTAATCCAGAGCGTCCACTATCAGTGGATGATCGCCTGGCCCAATGGGCCGAGCTGAATAGGTTGTCCGGACTCGCCATGAAGCATGCCATGGACCGCCTGTGTCCGGGGAGATCGAAGCCGAGAAGCTATTTCAGTTTGGTGCGGCAATTTCTTGACGTGGTGCCTCGGATTGAAGCTCTAAAGAGGTCTGCTTGCACAGAGGGCGCGCGGCTGGCTCTTGCCCATGTCAAGACATACTGGGCAGATATGGAGCCCACCGTTGTTGCGTCCCGTGATTCGGATAAAAGCCGAATTCCTTCCGAGCACTATTTTGAGGAAGTCCTCGCGGGCGCTCGTATAATAGAGACGCAGTGTTCGAAAGATGTTGTTTTATGACAGCATATGTAATCGTAGATCAATATTTTTACAAATTCTAATGGCGTAATTTAGACTTGTGCCTTCAAGTATTAATAACACCTCCTGTGCGGCCGTTTTGATATATAAATTCTGAAAGATTGCAGTCGTTGGCTTCAGCCCCCACGCACATAGTGCGGGGGTGCGCGCGGAGAACGCATTTCACACTTAACCCAACGTCTTGGTCCTACAAAGGAGGTGATAGCGCCGCAGGCTAGGCAACCGGACTATAATGCTTTAACACTTTCACTTAGCCATAGGAGCTTGACAGTGGGACTCTTTAGGTAGCCCTTTAGTGGCGACTGCGTTTACCCGAATTTGGGACGCATATGTGCCTGACCGGGAAGCGGCCCTTCGTCAAAACGGAGGAATTCGATAAATTCCTATAAGTCCTCGAGTGGCGACCAGTCTCGCGCTACATCATGACAGTCGGTTTTCGGCTTTCTCTACTGAGGTGCTCACCCGGCCGAACCGGGGCACAATCGCAGTAGTTCTCCTGGTGCAACCTTAACCGACAGAACGGAACGTAAGGTGGCCGAACTCAGGAGCCGGGCAACCCAACATGTGACCAAAATCATGACTCGGAGCTGATGCATATAGTGCCAAAACTCGCGACGCCGAACACTCCCTAAGGTGTTCGGTCTTTGTGGGTGCGTGTGAAACAACACCCTTGAAAAAGAAAAAAGCCCCTTGTGTCCAGGTACGAGCAAGAATTCTGGTGTGGCGACATGCCAAAACACCAGTCTCCTCCATGGTTATAGTGAGATAAACCAGGGGATGTATAGCAGCAAGAGACAGTAAAAAAGGTTTACGCAGGGTCTAAATCTAAAAAGAATCCTTTGGGGCGGGTCCCTACTGCACGTCTGCGCCTGTGTCTCCGATGTGCCGTGTCCTGGACGGGCGCCGTACGACGTTCATCTGTAAAAGGGAAGAACTAAATTGAAAAATGGGTCGTGCGGATAAAAAAGAATAATAAATAAAATGTGAAGTGAGATATAGATATGATCGAGTTTTATTGTCTCTGCGTACAGCCCCTGGTGAGGCGTACCAAGCCTATAACGAAAATGGGCTTGTGCCGAACTCATTGAGTCCGGGTCCGCGGCCTTTTGTGACTTGCATCGAAAAAGTCTTTTGGCTGGCGAGGCCATTTTGTTGGGCGGCCGTTTAAGCGGCCGCACAATCCTCCGTTTGGAGGAGATGTAGTTTAGTATGCTCCCTTTAAAGAGATGATGCCTCGAGGACCGGGCATCTTTAGCGTGAGGGATGCATAATGCGGTATTGCGTTAAAGCGAGCGAAAGCTCCTCGTCCCATTAGTGCTTGATAGCGACTTGAAAACGGGACTATATGGAAGATAAGCTTTTCACGACGAAAGTTATTGGCAGAGCCAAATATGACCATAAGCCGGAGAAAACCCATACAGTGGGTGTCCGGGCCTGGTGCTACTCCTTGAAAGGAGGTTTTACTGTGACGGATTCGTGCTGGGTTTATACCCATGCGGTGAATTGTATCCTGATATATCAGATTTAGTCCACTACCACCGTCCATAAGGACGTTGGTAAACTGGAACCCGTCTATTATTGGATTAAGTATCAGGGCAGTCCGGCCTGCGTGTTTGATATTGCGAGAATAATCTAGCTGATAAAAAATGATTGGTTTTAGTGACCAGTGGCCAGACTCCTGAGGGATAGGCTTGAATGTGCGGACCTTTATGGGTGCCTCATGCCTTGTTATGTGAAGTGAATTCACTGTTTTGACTTCTTGCGGGAAGTTCTTTTGCTTCCTGGTGTTCTGCTTTTGGGGTTCGTCCTCTTCCTCACTTGGTGCGTCGAGCCCCTTGTGTTCGGTGTTAAGCCTTTCGGATTGTTTGAAAACCCAACAGTCTCTGTGGGTATGATTAGCAGGCTTTCCAGGAGTACTGTGTATCTGACATATCCTGTCCATGATTCTCTTTAGACTGGACGGATCTTCCCTATTATCCTGAGAGGGTGATTTTGTCTGATTTTGCCGTGAGCCTTTGAATCCGGCATTGACTGTCGTGCTCTTCGGATTTTTTCTTTTGATTCGGCGAAGGTCCTTGTATCGCCGTGGTTTCCCGTTTCCATCCCTGATTTCTGATGTACTTGGGTCGCTGGGGCTGCATCGTGCCAACCAGCTCTCCTCTCCTGCGCAAAAGCGGGTCACGAGGCTTGTGAGTGCGGCCATTGTTCTTGGCTTTTCCTGGCCGAGGTGTCTGGCGAGCCATTCGTCTCGGACATTGTGCCTGAAAGCCGCCAGGGCTTCGGCGTCCGGACAATCCACTATTTGATTATTTTTAGTGAGGAATCTGTTCCAGAACTGCCGAGCTGATTCTCCGGATTGCTGAGTTATGTGACTGAGGTCGTCTGCGTCCGGGGGACGGACGTAGGTCCCTTGAAAATTTGCTCGGAAAGCGTCCTCGAGCTCTTCCCAACTTCCAATTGTGTTTTCGGGAAGGCTTTTAAGCCAGTGCCGGGCTGGCCCTTTAAGCTTAAGGGGTAAATATTTTATGGCGTGGAGATCATCTCCTCTAGCCATATGTATGTGGAGGATATAATCCACGATCCAGACTCCCGGGTCTGTTGTTCCATCGTACGCCTCTATGTTAACGGGTTTAAATCCCTCTGGGAATTCATATTCCAGGACCTCATCGGTGAAACATAGAGGGTGTGCGGCACCCCTATATTTGGGTGTGCCGGATTCTGATGGTGGATTTTTTGCATTGCTTACGAGAGCTTGCTTTCTTGGCCCGTAAATGGACCTGGCTGGGCCATGATGCGAGTCTTTTATTCTGTCGCATGCCGCATTGAGTGCGGTGCCGTTTGCCTTATTGTAGTGGCCGAGAGGTCGTTTATTCGACCGTGTAGCCTTTTTGTTTTTCGAGTTTGGGGGCTCTAGGGCCTCCTGGTCGAATTCGGGCAGTAGCTTTCTCTTCGGATAGCTTTTGGTGCGGCGGCTGCCGCCGTATTTGTCTGCGGTCTTGATTACTTTGCTCCATCTTGTTTTGAGTGCATCTTCCGCCGTCTTTAGCTTTTGCTTCTGCTTCTTCAGGCTTCGTGCTGTGGCGACGAGCCTTTCTTGGAGATTCTTCTGCTCCATGATTTTATCCGGCGTGGTATCATCCGGAGTTCTGTTATGACCGGGGGAGGACTGTTCGTCCTCTCTGCCCGTGTTACCCTGTTCGGACGGCTGTTCTGGGATGCGTTCGTCATCTGCCGGCTCGTCCTGCTCTATGGCTGGGTCTTGATCGAGGCGGGGCTTCGCTCGGCGTTTACGTCGCCGCTTTGAGTGCTTTTCGGAGGGTTTACCCTTCTTTTCGCCCCCTTCTCCCTCATTGTGAGTTTTTTCAGGTGTATCCACCATGAATACGTCATTAGTGGGGTGGAGGTCCAGTGCCCTATGGGCGCTGGTTCCCGTTCGTCTCCGTCTTTGTCGTCCATACCGTCGAAGTCTTCGGAGCCGAAGTCGAGCATGTCGGTTAAGTCGTCGACAGTGGCTATTAAGTGGGTGGTGGGTGGGCTTTAAATTTCTTCGTCGTCCGAATCCCAACCTCGCAGGCCACAGTTCGGCCTGGGCTCTCCTGAAAAAGAGAGAGACTTGAGAGATTTCAGAATATCATCGAAAGGCGAATACTGAAAGATGTCCGCGGCGGTGAACTCCATTACCGGCGCCCAATCTGATTCGATTGGCAGGGGCGCGGGAAGTTCGGAGTTCGGAGAAGAGTCCGGCTCCTTGGAGTCATGTGCCATGCGGAGTGCGGGGCTTGCGTTTGGCTCAATGGCTTTTAAGATCGCAGCCCCCGAGGTGACGTCCAACCGTTCATCCTTAAAGAACGCAGCGGGCTCCGGATCGAGGATCGGGGCCGGAGCGTATGCGGCCTCCAGGACACTGTTCGGAGGTAGAGCTATATCATGCCCCTCGAGATAGTGCGGCGCGCTTGGCTGTGGCTTGAATCCGTCAAAGATCAGGTCTCCGAGGGTATCTGCCGTGTAGTTTAAGCTTCCCCACCTGGCTTGATGGCCAGGGGCGTGGCTTTCGATCTGCTCCAGATGGCCAAGCGAGTTGGCCCACAGAGCGAAGCCGCCAAAAGTGAAGATCTGTCCGGGGAGAAAGGTCTCACCCTGGACCTCGTCGTTGCTGATGATCAAAGGAGCCATCGGGCCTAAAGGCGACGACACAGAGGAACTCTCAATGAAAGCACTAATGTCGGTGTCAAAACCGGCGGATCTCGGGTAGGGGGTCCCGATCTATGCGTCAAGGTCGGATGGTAACAGGAGACAAGGGACACTTTATTTTACCCAGGTTCGGGCCCTCTCGATGGAGGTAAAACCCTACTCCTGCTAGATTAATATTGATGATATGGGTAGTACAAGAGTAGATCTACCACGAGATCAAGGAGGCCAAACCCTAGAAGCTAGCCTATGGGTAAGATGATGGTTATGATGTGTTCTGTCCTACGGACTACAACCCTCCAGTTTATATAGGCACCGGATAGGGTTAGGGTTACACAGAGTCGGTTACATTGGTAGGAGATCTTGAATATCCGCACGCCTAGCTTGCCTTCCACGCCAAGGAAAGAACCTTCCGGACACGGGACGAAGTCTTCAATCTTGTATCTTCATAGTCCTGGAGTCCGGCTATCCGAACACCCCCTAATCCAGGACTCCCTCAATGCTGCTGGGTGCTAACTGATTCAGCCACGCTCTGGCTGAGCCCTCTAACATGAGAGGCAGGTGCTTCATAGCTACCTCATCATTGCCGCCGCCAATCTGGACAGCCACTCGGTAATCTTTGAGCCAAGTGTCGGGCTTAGACTCACCGGTGAACTTACTAACTCCAGTCACCAACCTGAAGTTGGGAGGAATCACAACGGCTCTGATGGCTCGACTGAAACACTCCGGCCCTGAAACATGTACTCTGCTACTGGTTGGCGCATCTCTGTCGTGGCCTTCTCTGTGAGCTCTGTTCCTGTCGACCAGACCTTGCACGAGAATGGATCTCGCATCAAAGCCCGGTTCTCTAGGGTCGACTGGAATTCTCCGCCCAACACTATGAGGGCGTCTGTCATCCTGCTGTCGAGGCACATATGATCCACTCCTCGGGGGAGGGGTTGGCACTCGACGTCGATCATCACGATCAAATCGGTGATCATACTGCTCATTCCTTCTGTGCTGATCATGCCGGTCTCCACGTCCCTCACGCCTCTGGGGCGATCTTGGGCTGTGAGCCGACTGGACTGTATCCGCTGCAACGGATCGACTATGGATCCTGTTCCGCGACTGAGAAACAGCGGAATTCTGGTTTCCCGCTGCCCGGAGCAACGCTCTGATTTGCAACAAGCCTCTGTCAGCCTCTGACTGGGAGGGTTGAATCGACTCTGCTATACGGGCCGCAGCCGCCAAATTCTGAATCGGAGTTCGATATACCTGCGGGGGCGGAAAAAGCTGACGTCGACTGGATTCTGGAGCCCGTTGACGCGCTCGCTCGTCGAGTACTCGCTGGAGATTCTCCAGTCGAGTGCGCTCGGCCAAGTTAGCCAAGCATGCATCCTCCAAGGCCCGGGCCTCGGGGGTTTCTCCAACGATAGGAGTGTGGAGTGCATCCATGTTTCGGCGGCGAAGCTCCTCTTGCTGCACTGACGTAAGAGGCTCGGGGAGATACTCTTCGTGGGGATGCGACGGGTCGCCCCCACCCGCGCCTCCGTCGGTGCAGGGAAAACCGGGAGGACTGCATGGCCCATCGATCACCAGAACCTCCGCCGCTGGGTCACTGCTGTCGCATTCGGATGCGGTCTCTGCGGAGCCAGTCGACAGGTTGAACAGGCCGTAGAGGGATTCGTCGGGCTCAATCGCCGCGACTTGTGGGGTGGCCGACTGGCGGGCCACCGCATGTCTCACCCACCTCTGAAGCCTCGACCGACCGGAGCGCTTGCGCCGGTGAGAGACAGGGCGGGAGGACGTCACTGGAGCCGACCGATACTGGGTCGACGGCTGCCGCAGCAGGACACCACGGACGCACGCGCGAAAGTGCGTCGCCCCGCGGACGGGGAGCGCATCGACGTCGAGTGGGGCCTCCTGAAACCAAGAGGAGTCATCGGCGATGAACGTGAGCGCGCCAAGACGGATCTCGCAGCCCTCCACCAAAGCTCCGCCCGAAACCATGATCAAAGAGATCGGAAAAATCGCAACTTCTCCAACTAGGCGCTAAGACTCCTAGCCCCAAGGTGGGCGCCAACTGTCGTGGTTCTAACTCTGACAGTAATGTAGGGGGGTACGAACGGAGAGGCTAGATCTTAGCTATGGAGGAGTTGTAAGCACACGAGATTTACGAGTTCAGGCCCTTCTCGGAGGAAGTAACAACCCAACATCTCGGTGCCCGGAGGCGGTCGATTGGATTATAAGTGTGTGAATAACAGGGGTGCGAACCCTTGATACTGAGGAGGGGTGGCTTATATAGAGTTCGCCAGGCCCCTCCAGCCCTCAGTAATGCGGGGTTTAAAGTACATTAAGACTGGGCGTTACTGGTAACGTCCCTAATAAAGTGCTATGATGACCATAAAAGCTACTTAATGCCCGACAGTTTACGTGCGGAGTGACTTTGGATCTCCTGGCGATCGAGTGGCTGGCTTCGTGGTCGAGTGGCTGGCTTCGTGGTCGAGTGTCTTGAATCCGTCGAGTTGGATACCTTCAAGTCGATTGAAAGGTGACTTCTTCTTGGGATGTCCTTGGGTAGGGTACTTAGGACAGATTCGTGCCCCAACCCTAGGTACATAGCTTCATCAAGATGTGCAACTTTGTCTGCTAGCCCAGTCAATCGCCTAACTGATTATGTGCAACTTCGCCTATTGTCACCGCCAACTAAAACTAAATATCCACAAATATGGAGGGGAAGGAGTTGCCCATTGACTACTATAAAGTTAGTTGAAACAACAGAGTAAGTTGCACATATAACTGATAAGGTAGGCCGGGCATGGTATGACAACAGTGAAAACCTATATCATCCATGAATAGGGAATGTGAGGGTTGCACATCCACTACTAGGTAGTTGGCCAGGTAGTAGACTAGTTGCACATCACTAAAAATACGTTGACATGGTTGCTAGGTTCTAAATCTCATAAGAATTTTGATCATGTAGCTTTACAAAATGGTTTTGAAAAAAGTTGCACTATGCTGTATTAAAATTGCACGATGTAGTAATATAGTTGCATAATATAGCATCAAAGTTGGCATCAAAAAAATTTCGTCAAAACATATCCATGCGGGATCTAGTTTCGAAGATCTCGTCACGAGAATTCCAACGGTGAAAACAGATCTAAATTCCGACACATGGTTAAAAAGATACAATTTTTTGAAAATTTGTAAACCGGAATAAATGTATATGCAGATCCAACATACATGGAATCAAATACACTGACTTTCTATGTGACTATCCTATTGATACAAGCCACGTCATGAATAGAGACAAAATTTACAAAAAAAAATGCGTGCATGTTCTGCAAGAGTCGGCAGCTCGTTTTCACAAATAGCGTACGCACTTTTTAGATTTCAGGATTTGTTTTTTAAGCATATCATCGTATGTAAAAAAAACAATCAATTTAAAGAGAAATCACTCTACATTTCCATCTCCACCGGTCATCTCATCACAGAGCAGAGGAACAACCCTAGCTGTAGCGCAGCCGCAGCGTATCCCACCCACCCACCCCCGACCCCTATCGCCCTCGCACCAAGATGGCGGCGGCGCCGACGACCTTCTCCGGCGAGGTGTGGGCGGAGCTGCGGCTGGCGGACGCGCGCGACGTGCCGCACATCCACAGCCTCATCCGCCAGATGGCGGAGTTCGAGCTCCTCACCGACCTCTTCGCCGCCACCCACGAGCTGCTGGCCTCCACGCTCTTCCCCACGCCCCGGCCGGCCCCCTTCGCCTCCTTCACGGCGCTCATCCTCGACCTCTCCCCGTCGCCCGCCCCGGCCTCGGGCGACACCGTCGGCTCCCGCCGCCTGGACCTCTCCGCGTCCCCCCCGGTGGCCGACCCGGAGGCCGGCGCCTTCCCGTCCCCGCGCGGCGACGGGCGCGTGACGGCCGGGTTCGTCATCTGCTTCCCCAACTACTCCACCTTCCTGGCCAGGCCGGGGCTGTACGTGGAGGACATCTTTGTGCGCGCGCCGTGGCGCCGCCGCGGGCTGGGCCGCATGATGCTGTCCGCCGTCGCCGGCCGGGCCGCGGAGATCGGGATGGGCCGCGTGGAGTGGTGCGTGCTCGACTGGAACCAGAACGCCATCGACTTCTACGAGGGGATGGGCGCCGAGGTGTTCAAGCAGTGGCGCATCTGCCGCCTCACCGGCCCCGCCCTCGACCAGTACAAGGGCGCCGGCGCCGGCGCCGCTGGCCAGGAGGAGCAGGACGCCGCCGGGAAGGCCGAGTAGGAGAGGAGAGATCTGGGCTTCGGCAACTGGTAATAAAGTTGTGGATTTTGCGTCCACTCGATGATGTATTCTTCCTTGCTACTGATAGTGATTTAGTGGCATTGATATGTACTACCTCATGGAGATGCATTATGGACCTGCTCTTGCCTTCCTTGAAGGAGTATTGGAATGAATCTGATGAAACTGGAATTATTCCCTGTTACTATCATATTCTGCGTAGAAATACATGATAGGAGTGCGACTGCAACGATGACAACATAGGACAGTAGAAATTTTACTGAAACAAGGTCCCCAAGGCTTGTTGGGGCATATGGCTTGTTTGCCATCTTGTAATAACCTGCCTGTCAAGTCCTTCAAGTGCTATAGTCACAACTCAGATGTTGTGGTTAGCACAAATACTAATGCTAAATATGCTATGCGGAGTCCATATACATGAAGCAAAACTGTACATGAAATTGAAGCAGTAGCACTTATGTCTCCAAAGAACTACACTTCTTTCTGTCCATGAATTTATCAGCTTTGGTGCTCCGGCTCTGAAGGATTCGGGTTCCATGCATGTTTTTGTTTCAATGATGTGACCAAGGAAATTCACGGTGTTCCTGCCATCATGTAATAACCTGTTTGGCAAGTTGTATTGTGTTATCCAGATTACAAGTCGATGTTGCATAAGTTGAAACCAAGGAAAACTGAAATTAACGCTGATTGTTATCATAGTTCGTCCCGGACAAGTTCATAAACTTCTACAAGTAAAAACGATATAAACATTGAGGGGGAGGGGGCCAGGAGTCACCACTTTCTCGCCGGGCCTTTGCCCTTCCGGTCGCTGGCGCAGCTATAGGCGTCCGCGGCTGGTGGAGGGTCTTGGTCATCGGATGAGGAGGTGCAGCTGTCGCTGTCGTCGGAGTCGAGCCGGAGAGGACAAGGAGCCCCTTCATCCGACGGGCCGCCCTGTCCTGCTCCTGCTTCAACCTTGCCACCCGAGCCTTCTCCGTCGCTGCCTCCTTCGCCTTGCGCTCCGACTGCTCAATAGCAAGCCGAAGCGCCTTGGCGTTCTTCCATCGGAGGCAGCGAGCGTCTGTCACCGCTGTCGTGAGGGAGCGGCGATACACCCATGCAAGGAGGCGTGTGTCCTCGTCGGCATCCGGCAACGGCGCGCGAACTGCTCCGCCGTATCCCTCTCCCGTGCACGCTGCCTCTCGCGGCGCACGCCTCCATCTCCGAAGTGCGTATGCGGGCCGAAGGCGCAGGCACAAGCACCCATCGCTGGCTGCGTGGAGGAGTGGTCGGCTCTCGCGGCGCACGCCTCCATCTCCGGAGTGCGTATGCGGGCCGAAGGCGCAGGCACAAGCACCCAGCGCTGGCTGCGTGGAGGAGTGGTCGGCGGGGGAAGGAGACGGCGTGGGGCCGACGCAGACTGGGATGTCCTTGCGTCACTACGCGCGTGCCGGGAGGGTCCAGCTCCGGCGTCCGCGCTGCGCCGGCGAGGGAGCTGCGTCAACGCTCCAGATTGGGGGTTTTTTTGTGGGGTCGGTGGTGGACCGGGCATGTCAGGCGGACGCACCCGGGCCGCGTACGAGAGGCCCGACCGTAGATGTTGTAAGTGTAAAACCGATTCTTGTTCCTTAGCAAGCTGCTTTGCGTGTGTACAGGCTCTAGGTTGTAGTGCTTCAGATTGTTCGTAAATCTACTCTGTAATAGATAATATGAACGCTGGTGACACATCGATATGGTGTGGCGTATGGTACAGAGGTTATCACGAAGTTCAAACATGAGCACGTCAACAATCAATGGAAAACTTCGCAGTAAAACAAAGAAAAAATACTACGTAAGATAAGGTAAAAGGCAAACTCAGGTAGTAGACATATTAGCGACAATATCGTGCCGGGATCAACAGCTAATTATTCAACTCTGAAGACCTGAACTAAATCATCATCGACGAAAGCATTCAGTAACCAACAAAGCCTCAACCTACTGGCATCTCATCAACCTACCGGAGTACTACTATCTAGCAACGATCAACGATGGTCTTGATGGGCCCGATGTTGGGCTCGCCGAAGAGGGCGACGCCCTGGCGCGTCCTGAGCGTCGCGTACTCGCCGGCCGCGCGGGCCTTGCTCGTCGTGTACTCGCCGGCCGCGCGGGCCTTGAGCGTCGTGTACTCGGCGGCGGCGCGGGCCTGGCTCGTCGTGTACTCGCCGGCGGCGCGGGCCTTGAGCGTCGTGTACTCGCCGGCCGCGCGGGCCTGGCTCTTGAGGCTGGCCCAGTAGCGCTCCGCCGCCGCCGCCGCCGCGCCCATGACGCCCTCCGTCGCCGTCCACGGCCCCGCCGCGGCCGCCGCCGGCGCAGCCTCCGCCTTGCGCGCCAGCGCCTTGAGCATGGCCTCCTCCTCCGCGGCCATGGGCGCCGCCGCCTTGAGCATGGCCTCCGCCGCCCCCTTGGTGTCCATCGCGCTCAAACACGCCGGGCTTGGTCGTCAAGAAGATGCCGTGTATGGAACCACCGGCGGGTCGAGAAGAGGAGAGGTTTGGATTTGGATATCGCGGCTGCTGCTGCTGATGCTATATATGGGTGAGGGTGCGCTTGTTTCTTGAGGAGGAAGCTCGCGGCTTGGAGCAGGGGGCAAGGATGGAAACGGAGAGAAGAAGCAGCTCCCGCTCCCGTTCGCACTTGAGATGAGATAATCGCCATCGTCAGTAAATAAAAGAGTTGGTTTTTTTTTTTACCTCTGATGATCCGCTAACAATACTACTCGTACTAGTAGTAGTTTCTTGCGGGATTAACCTGTGTTCTCATCCAAATTATCTACCCGGAGGTTAGCAACGGGACGCTCTCTTTCTCTCTCTCTTTCTTTTCCCCTGCTCCAAGTCCAAGTCCAAGTCCCAGGCCGCGACGGCCCCGGCTTCCTCCCCAAGACAAGGCAGCCCGACCTCCCCTCCCCAACCCTGCATACAAGTAGGCACGCCCCCGCAGACCCCTGGGCACCAAAGCAGCACAAGCGCAGCCAGCGACATCGCCTTCTTCTATCATCTCTTGACGATGGAGAACAAGGAGGCTCCGGCGGCGGCGGCGACGTCGTGCTTCAAGAGGACGGTGGGGGAGGACGCGTCGCTCCTGGACAAGGCCAAGGACCAGTACAAGCAGTTCACGGAGGCGCAGGCGGGCGAGCACTGGGAGTGCCTCAAGAACAAGGTCAGCTCCATGTTTGCCGACCCCATCCCCTTCTTCGGCGGAGGAGGCGCCAAGGACAACGGCCCCAGCACGCCGCCGCCGCCCGTCGAGTCGCAGTAGATCGCCTGCCCTTGTTTCTAGTTGTGACGAACTTATCGTCGACGTCGCTATGTTCGAGTCTTGTAATTAAATTAGTCAGTGATTATCTCGAAGAGAAGAGCTCTCTGTTTTTCTTTCTCAATGTGTTTTGCACTTTATATATTTTAAAAGAAAATTCTCGTCCACCCAAATCTCTTCACAGATGAATTGTTGTTCATGTGGTCCGCTAATAATCCTGGTGGTATCCCATATTAGGTGTTAACAAACAGAGGACGCGCGTCACAACTCACAACTCCGATGATATATGTTTTTTCAGACCTGATGAAAAAATCACGTTGAACACGGTGCCTCGCAGGACGGGAGTTTGTCCCAGGCAAGGCAGCAACAAGAATCCAACGAAAATTAGGCCGCGTTCGGTAGTCATCCGCGGAGCGGAGCGCACGGAGCCGGCTTTAAGCAGCTCTGCAAATTATAGCTTTAATCAGCTGGATTGCCGCTCCGCTCCGGCGCGGAGCCGCGGAGCGGAGGGAATCCGAACGCGGCCTTAATTGCATCACCTCAGACTGTTTAACGAACCAAGATGATCTCGGCACCAGGGGCGGAGGCACGTTATGGACACCGGTGTCATTGGCACCGGGTAAAATACGTATTTACCTTATACAAAGTTTAGAATTTTGGGCTGGACACCGGTAATTTTTGGACCTGGACACCGGCCAGCCCAGCGACAGCCCATCTATGTAATGCCCACTCCTGAAAAGATCGATTAATCCTTGGTCCCTGCATGTACGTGTGTTGAAAGAAAAAAAAGCTATCGATCTGATTAATCGATCCCTCGATACGGTTGTACCTTATCTATACGTGTGCCTGTTCGGTTGCTCGTCCGCCCGGCTTCTGCGCCTGAACCCTCACAGCATCGCCCGTGCTCGGCCTTCTTCATCGCACGGCCAGCCGCCGGTTCCCCAGTCACCGTTGTTCAAGCATCGCTAGCCGGCCACCTGAACCCTCGCCCAGTCATGGATTGTTGAAAGTTTGAGGTACGTCTCAGCTCTCAACTCAGCCCTTGGTAATTGCCGATCTCTCTCAAATCTTAAATCTCAGCTGTGTGTAGGAATTATAATTTTTTTTTGAAGTTCTGTTTTTCTAATTGTATGGCTAGGGTCTTAAAATTTAAAGCTATTACAATTGGAAACAATTCGCTGTGATTCATATCTAACCAGGGGAGGATTATTTATGCAACAACGGCGAGACACAATGTCGAGTAAGTTTAAGTCCCTAATTGTATCATTCGATCGATACATTTTGTTTATTGTTTATACTCTTGCATATGCAAACACAAATAATGTAACTCATACATTTTTGCTAAAACAGTAATGATTAATCGCAGGAGAATTTATAGAAAGGTTTCTTAAATAATATTGTAACCCGTTCATTGCTTGGCGTTCTTAGGCTTGTTCAAATTTGCATAATCAACTAGTATTTCAAATGGAAGTGAACAATTTATTTTGATAAGAAATCTCGTTGCCATATAATTAGTGTTCTTGGGTGTGTTATTTTATATTATTGCTTGGTGTTCATCCTTATACATATGATGTGCACGTGCACGTGGACACCGGAACATTTTTGTTCTGGATCCGCCCCTGCTCGGCACCATCATTGCATTAGTTTAGATACATCACTCGACTAGGGAGCATAGATTAGATTAGATGCATCGCTCAACTAAGGGAGATTTCGGCATCATCGCATCGATAAACTTACATACTCCCTTTGCTCCTAAATATAAGAGCATCTACAACAAGGATCATCTAATTTGAAGCCTCGAACGCCCGCGGATGCGCCCGATCAGCATCCTAGACTTCCCGTGCACACACACCGCCGTCTAGCACAGTCGGGGGCAGCACGCACGCGGCAGTTGCGGCGCGAGCCCGCCCGCCCGTACTTCTGGACGCGACAACTGCGGCGGCCAACTCGCATGCCCGCCCGCATGTGGGGTCGAGTGGAGGTGCCCGGGCGTGACTGGGCAGCCTCATATTATCCCCAGATTTAAGACGGGTTTGAGGTATGTCGGTCAGTCCAGATGTTTAGGGAGAAAGTGGGGATCCAGCTGGATCAAAATTTCTTTTGACCGAACACTGATCGGACGGACGTTTAGAGAGAGTATAAGGTGTCCGGCTGTAGATGATCTAAGTCGTTTTTAGATTCCGATATGAACGATATACGAAGCAATCATTTTGCTCCGTGTGTAGTCCATATCAATCATTTTGCTCCGTGTGTAGTCCATATCGGAATCCTAAAAATGGCTTATAGGAGTATTTAGCAACGGAGGGAATACATCTTTATCAAAGTTACATACATCACTGAACTGACGGAGAAAGACTGAAGGGCCCCCGAATCTATCTCTACTTCCTAGACTACACTTGGCACATTGTTAACGAAGGGGGTTATTGAAACAAGGGAGGAACAGGGAGAAGGAGTAGTCCCCGTTCCCGTTTGCACTTTGGAAATCATCATCTCATTCTCATCCGAGAAGAAAAAGAGCCCGTTTTTACTTTTGATCCAGTCCAAAGCTAAGAATATAATCCGTGTTTAACTTGTTCTTCCATGATGATGATCCGGACTCTCTTGTGGTCAACTTGTGTTCTTATCCATGATGTTTATCTTTCTTCCCCCCTACTCCAAGCCCGCGACGGTCCCGGCCTCCTCCTCGAGAACACCTCCTCCTCCCCTGCATATAAGTAGCCACGCCCCCGCAGACCCCCTGGCCACCAAAGCAACGCAAGCACAAAGCACAACCAGCGACATCGTCTTCTCTTCTTCACGTAGATAGATAGACGATCTCGGTTTTCGGGGCCTGATGGAGAACAAGGGGGCGGCTGCAGCGGCGGCGCCGGAGAAGGAGTCGCCGTCGTGCTTCAAGAGGACGGTGGGCGAGGACGCGTCGCTCTTGGAGCTGGCCAAGGACCAGTACCGGCAGTTCGCGGAGGCGCAGGGGAGGGACCACTGGGAGTGCCTCAAGAACAAGGTCAGCTCCATGTTCGCCGACCCCATCCCCTTCTTCGGCGGCTTCAAGCCCGACTCCACCGCCAACACGCCGCCGCCGTCCGTCGAGTCGCAGTAGATCGTCGTCGTTCGTTTGTCTAGATGTCCTATATACCGTTGCTACTTTATTATATGAGGATCATGGCCCCTGTTGTTTTTAGTTGTGGGAACTTGTATATTGTGGATTTTGAGTTTAACTAAATTAGTCAAGTGATTATCTCGAAGAGTGATTATTTGTTTTGATGCTCGACCCGTAGGAATTTCGTGGTATGATGTTTTTTTCTACTTCTTGAATATGATTACTGCTCCCTTCTTATAGGGCTCGCTCGATACAGAGGAAATTACTGGATTTTATTAGAGGATCTGGATCCTTGTGAGTTCCTAAGTTTTGCACTTTTGTTTTAAAAGAAAATTCTCATCCACACAAAGTTTTTCCTGTCTTTCTCCAGTGTTAAAAGAGGACGTATGTCCCTCCAATGCTATGTTTTTCCAGACCTGAAAAAAAAAATCATGTTGAATACACGGTGCCTCGCACGAGTTTCGTACGTCCCAGGCAAAGCATCAACAAGAATCCAACGAAAACGCATCACCTCAGACTGTTCAACGATATCACTTGTAGCGACCCACAAAAAGGTAGGCCTGCAATTGCAAGGTCGTCCCCAACAATGCTGCTTCACCTAGCACAAAACCAAACCCTACCTACTCGCATCATGATGATCCTCCAGACAAGTTGAGCTTCAAAACACTGCGAACCAAGATGATCTCGACATCATTAATAAACGTTAGCAAAGTTTAGTTTAGGGAGCATAGACATATTCCAAGATCGGTAGGAATGTTGCGACACTGAGCATCAGTTCAGCCAGAGAAGGGTTCAGGTCCTGGAATTTCTCGGTTTTAAAATGCAAGTGCTGTGTTTACTAGTGCTCCACTATGCTTGGCCTGGCGTGCAGGACCCGTTTGGAAGCACGAGGAGCAGGGATTCTAAATCGGAGTGGCATCCTGCAAACGCACTGTAGAAATTTCTACCCTCAAACAAAGTCTATGCGAGTGCAGTCGTGCCTGAATTTCAGCTTTGCCACACCTATCAAATTCAGCTAATAATGGGTTTACATACCACTTTTATCACTTTTGCCACTAGTTGTGTCACACTACTCGTTTTTGCCACTAAAAGTTTTCACTACTCAATAATGCCACTATTAAGTTAGAAACACACTCAAAAATGCCATTTTCTGACGTTACCGTCAGTCAAAGGGTCGTTGACCGCGCGATATGACCGAAATGCCCCTGGTTCCATTACTTTCCGAACTGTTGGCCCGACATGTCAGGGGCAGGGAAATAATTTTTAGGATATAAAAATAGGCAACACAGCGGTTCGAACCCCAAACCTTCTGGGAGGCGCTCGCACGCGGTAGCCAATACACCCAAGGTCACCAATTGACTAATCAATGGAGATACGCTACATATCTTATGTGACATCTAGGCATAGCTATTAACAAACCAAGTAAAATCGAGTTGTACACGCAACAGCAGCAACAAATGGTTCTCTAAATTTCTCTTAAAAAATTAGCAATGGCACATGTACATAAGGTTGAAAACATTCGGCACACAAGCAGATAGAGGGGTTCGAACCCCAGACTTGGTTTGTTGATAGCTATGCCTAGATGTCATGTAAGGATATGTAGCGTATCTACGTTGATTGGTTAGGTTGTGACCTTGGGTGTATTGGCTAGCGCGTGCGAGTTTCTCCAAAGAGGTCTGGGGTTCGAACCCCTGTATTGCCTATTTTTATATCCTAAAAATTATTTCCCTGCCCCTGACATGTCGGGCCCATAGTTCGGGAAGTAACGGAACCAGGGGCATTTCGATCATATCGCGCGGTCAACGACCCTTTGACTGACGGTAACATCAGAAAATGGCATCTTTGAGTGTGTTTCTAACGGAACAGTGGCATTATTGAGTAATGAAAATTTTTAATGGCAAAAGTGAGTACTGTGGCACAACTAGTGGCAAAAGTGATAAAAACCCTATATATATACATATATATACATATATATATATACATATATATATATATATATTAGATTATAGTTTTAAAAACGGACCAGACCGGCGGTCCGACCGGAAAAAAAAATGAAGCCGGCAATCTCAGTGGTTTTTTAAGCAAATCAGACTGTCCAAGCAATCGAACCGGAAAAAACCGGTTGAACCAGGCGGTTCAAAAAGAAAACCGGATGGTTCGATGTCGTTTTCAGAAAAGCCCCTCAATCAACTCGTTTTCGTGCGAACAAGGTGAGGGTAGAATCCAAAAAGAAGAAAAAAAACCCTCTTTTGGTAGGGTTTCGGCCGAATTGGGACTCTCGATTTTGTCCACGGATAAACCCTATCGGGTGCCGCCACCACCCTCGCTTGTCGCCGCGGCGCACAACAACGCTGCCTCTCCCTCGCAGCTCCATGCGGTAGCACCAGGGTACCAGCTCGTGTCGATCGCCACTCACGCTCTCGCCGTCTTGCGCCACCTCCTTTGTTAGCTAGGGAGAAGGGCCGATGCCGCCTGGTCGAACTTGTCCGTTCAACTCCAATCTCCCTCCGCTGCATTTAAATTAACCAGGCCTCCCTCCGGTCCAGAGTCCAGACTAGGAGCAGCCGAGCAGGAGCTCCAGGGCTCCACCTTTGTTACCACCTGATTTTGATGTTGCTTGCTGCTGCTACTTGATGTCGTTTAATTACCTTGGTAAATGCTACTACATTACTATGTTTGAGTAAGAGATTATCATGTATATGAATTAGAAATTAACATGTAGTTGTTGGTTACTCTGTAAATGTGTTTACACATTTTTTAACTATTTATTGAAAATATTTATTATTTTATTGCTTAAAAAACCAACAATCGAACTGGTGAACTAGTGGTCCGACCGGTAAAACCCTGAACTGACAGACTCATCGGTACTGTTTTTTAAACTATGGATTAGATACATCACTCAACTAAGGGAGATTTCCACATCGATAAGCTTTATCAACGTCATTACATACATCACTGAACCGACAAAGAAAAAGAATGAAGGGCCATCTGGCCTTTTACCCGCCAAATCTACTCCCTCCATTTCTTTTTAGTCTGCATATAAAATTTAGTCAAAGTCAAGCTTTGTAAAGTTTGACTAGCTTTCTATTAAAAAGTATCAACATCCGCACTATGAAATCAATATTATCAGATGCACCATGAAATGTATTTTCATACTACATAGCTTTAGTGTTATAGATGTTGATATTTTTTTGATATAAAATTGGTCAAACTTTGTGTAGTTTGGCTCCAAACAAATTGGCACATTCGCACTATGAAATCAATATTACCAGATGTGCCATGGAATGTATTTTCATACTATATAGTTTTAGTATTGTAGATGTTTCATATTTTTTGATGTAAATTTGGTCAAACATTGTGTAGTTTGGCTCCAAAAAAGAAACAGATGGTGTATCTCTACTTCCTAGACTACGCTTGGCACATTGTTAGCGAAGGGGGTTATTAAAATAAGGAAGGGACAGGGAGAAGGAGTAGTTCCCGTTCCGTTTGCACTTTGGGAAGTCATCGTCTCATCGGAGAGAAAAAAAAGAGTCCGTTTTTACTTGTGATCAAGAATCCGTGTTTACGTACTAGTTTTCTTCCATTATGATGGTCTGGACTCGGTTGTTACCCGTGTGGTCAACTTGTGTTCTTATCCAATTAGTAGTAGTAGTAGTGTTATCTCTCTTTGTTTCTTTCTTTTCCCCTACAGCACAACTCCAAGCCCGTGACGGACCCCGGCTTCCTCCTAAAGAAAGATAGCCCGACCTGCCCCCCTGCATATAAGTAGCCACGTCCCCACAGCCCCCCAAAAGCAACCAAAGCAACACAAGCACAACCGGCGACGTCATCTTCTTCTTCTCTTCACGTAGGCAAGTTTTCGATCTCGGTTTTTCGGGCCTGATGGAGAACAAGGGGGCAGCAGCGGGAGCGGCGGTGCCGGAGAAGGAGGCGCAAGCGCCGGTGGCGGCGGCGACGGCGTGCTTCAAGAGGACGATGGGGGAGGGCGCGACGTTCATGGAGCGGGCCAAGGACCAGTACAGGCAGTTCACGGAGGCGCAGGCGAGCGAGCACTGGGAGTGCCTCAAGAACAAGGTCAGCTCCATGTTCGCCGAGCCAATCTTCGGCGGGGGCGCCAAGGACCACGGCTCAACCACCAACACGACGCCGTCCGTCGAGTCGCAGTAGATCATCATCGTCGTCGGCGTCGTCGTCTAGACGGCCTGTATATCGTTATTACTACTACTCTATGAGGATCGTTAGTTGGTTGGGTCTTTTTACTTCTGGATTATTAAACTTGTATCGTTGTCATTATGTATATTGTGGATTTTGAGTTAATTATTAAACTAGTCAAGCGATAACCTGGAACAAGAGCTCTTTTTCCTTCTCAATCAAATGTTGTTCTTGCTCCCTTGTTTTGATCTATAGCAATTTCCTGCTATGGTTGTTGTTTACTTTGTGTTCCCTTGCTCAACTCAAAGAAAATTACCGGGTTTTTTTAGAGGACCTGGATCCTTACGAGTTCCTAAGATTTGCACTTTTATCTGTCAATTGGCCCCAAGGCAAAGCAGCAAAGAATCCAACGCCTCGGACTGTCTAGCGTGTGCCGTTGTTTCCCAGAAAAAAATGGTAGGTCGGCGGTTGCAAGGTCCCCAACAATGCTGCTTGGCCTACCACAAAACCAAATCCCAAACCACTCGCATGATAATAATTCGACAACCTCAGGACAAAAACGAACGAACCAGATGATCTCGTCATTAATAAACTTTAGCATAGATTAGTTTAGATACATGACTCAACTGAGGGAGATTTCGGCACCATCGCATTGATAAACTTTATCATCAAGGGATTACATACATGACTGGACTGACGGAGAAAAAGAATGAAGGGCCATCCGGCCTTTTTACCCCCCAATCTATCTCTACATCCTAGACTACACTTGGCACATTGTTAACGAAGGGGATTAACACTAGGACTACCAGCCATCGGGCGGTTAATTAAATACGTGAGCTGCTAGCCTGCTACAACAAATAAAGGACCAACGTACCTCAACACACAAATGCAGCACCAGCCGGAGGAGGAGCCTTTGCCCCCCAGCACCGCTGCGACGACCAATCAGTAATGATTGAACTTCCTCCGGTGCCGACTGTAGTCCGAGACGTACCGGAACGTCTGCCCGCAGTCAGGGACCGAGCACTCGTAGGGGCGCTCCCCCGTGTGGACTCTTATGTGCTCGGTTTGCGCCCACAGCCACTTGAAGGTCATCCCGCAGCCGTCCCAGGGGCACTTGAACGGCCTTTCGTCGCGGTGGACGCACTGGTGGCGCTTCAGGTACTTGTGCGACTGGAAGCGCTTGCCACACGACTCGTCGGTGCAGATGTTGCGCTCGTGGGCGCGGAGCTCGGCTCTGCTCTCGAATGTCATGTCGCAGAAATCGATCTCGCACTGAAATAACTCCACCACCTTGGACCTCTTGCCCTTGGTTGCGGCAGCGGAAGGTTTTGCGGTTTCAATCTGCTCTGCCGGCTCTTCAATTACTGCAGGTTTCCTCCTGGGCCTCAGCCTCTCGCATGGAGCGCGGGCAAAGCTCCCAAAACTTTGTGAACTACTGGTACTTAACTCAGATTCCCTCTTTCTTTTTTGCTTGCGCTTGCGTCTGACATAGCATATGATACTTGTTCTTTTTGAGCCTCCAATGCTTCTAGACAATATGTCTGGTTGATAAGTTTTTGGTGTGCCTGAACTTTTGCCTGTATCAGATAAACTGTTTGCTGAACTGTCAAGTATTCCTCTGCTGTTCTTCAAACCCTGGCAGTTCCAGGCACCAACTTCTTCAGCATTTTCTTGTTTATTTTGTATTTCAGCGTTCTGTATCCTAAGTGATCCATCAGATGCCAAATTGGATAAAGTCCGCCCCTTGCATGAAAGAGATGCACCAACAGAAGAGCTAGACGTCCCTATAACTTCATTGTTTGCAACATCACCTGCAGACTGGTCAATGCTAGCCAGCGTCATCAATGTCAAGGAAGCATCGTCAACCTCATCTTTTCCAGGAACATCAGCTAGAATGGATTCTTCTGCTAAAGCTCCAAGTAAAATACCAAGAGAATCCAATTCTGTGTGAACTGAATTTCTATTTTCTCCAGAGACCACAGTCGTCAAAGCAGCTTGCATGCCTTCCAAAACGATGGCATCTCTCTTCGGATACTCATGCTGTGACTCAGTAGGAATAGCGCTCTTGAGATTGACGGCCTTGTCACCAAAATGGCTGGAATCCACCTGTACTGCCACGGCCAAGTTTCTGCCAGCATTATTACAAAGTTCAATATTCTCCTGCTCCTGTTGAACTTGCAGCTGTTTATCTTTGCACTCTGAAGTGACATTATAAGAACCCAAGTTTTCATGATTGCTGCTGTCTTCTGCAGTCATACTTCCATCAACAAGGAACTGTTGTACGGACATAGCCACGGAACTAGTCAACTCATCTGACTGGACACATTGCTGTTCAGTGGTAAAGTCATCTGACACCCCAGGTGAATCCTGAGAATACGCTGAACAAACTGAATCATCACTAGTGCTAGCACTTACCAGATCGTCAAGTTCACAGGTGCTAACACCTACTGTACCTTCACAAACTTGATGCATCATCGGATATTCAGCAACAGCAACAGGGATACCAATCAGACGATGCATGTCTTGATCATTGTCCACAGAACACGTGTGCATATCGACTACATCGTCAGCTTCTTGCAACCTACTTGGCTGCAGAGGGGCATCTTGTTCAGCGGTTCGCTGTCTTTTGCTACCAATGTCTTGATCAATGTCCTCAGAACACGAGCGCATATCAGCAGCATCATCAGCTTCTTGCAACCTACTTGGCTCAAGAGGGGCATCTTGTTCAGCAGTTCGCTGTTCTTTGGCATTCTCGTAAGCATTTCCAGAAGTGCCCATCTCAGCCTTTGTAACTGCAGGGCTAACCACGTCAGGACCTACTGTGGCATTACGACTCGCAGCATAACCAACAACCCTATATGGGGTTCGTGCTCTTCTGCAGAGCCATTTGAGGTTTGGAACGACAGAAATAGGCGAAGGCTTATCTGAGATGTCTAATCTCTTCCAAAAGGATAAAGGAGGTTGCTCTTGGCAACCTGGTGTTTCTTTCCTAAGCTTGGCAAAATATTTCATGTTTAGACCCATCTGTGTCGTCCAATCTCTTTCATCTTCCTTGTACCCCTCGTCATCAATTGAAATGTTGATTAGATGTAGATCAGATTTGGACGCATTTGCAAGTGGAACATCTTTACAGTCAAACTGAAACTCGATTTCCTCTGCAATTGATATTGCAAGTGCTTTTAGCTTGGTGTAATCTGCAAAAAAATAAGGGGAATTTTTAAACTTCAAGAAATACACTAATCAAATTATGGAATTAACATGTGTAGAATTGGTTCCTAATCATGATTCAGAACAAGAGTTCACTTGAGATATTTTGAAGGAGGCATAAGCTCCCAGCTAGAGTCATTTACATGCATCTGCAATTAGCACTCTTGGGTCAACAAATAAGGAAATATGGGCCAAGAGCTCCCTGGATTGCTTCAGGACATATATGTGTGCAATCTTTGAAGTGATCCTTTTGACCTAAAGTTTGGACTTTGGTGCCATAAACAGTCAGATGCCACTCTTTTTGCTAATTAAACAAACACCGCTACTTTGACTCTTATGCTCACTCTATCTATTGTCTATTCCATCATTGCATTATTCTGTACTGTTTTATATAGCATCCGACAGAAAGACCATTTACAAAAATAGGACATAGTGGGTCAAGTCATGTGTCATCTGTAATTTCCACACATAGCAGATATGACTGCAATTAGCTGCAAGCACAGTTCACTTGCATAACACCAGCGAATACCGACACCAGTCACAACTCACATCGAGCAAACACCAGAAGACCAGAGTTAAATTGTAGTATATCCTTCAAAAAATAAATTGACTTTTGTACAAATAATTGCAGTAATTTATGTGCTCCATCCTAGTACAGGGCTTCAAGACCATCCTCCAATTATAATCTACCAGAATAAATTTAAACAAACCAATATATTCCATGTTATTATATTTGTTTCTTGGGATTTATCACTTGGATTACAAAAGATCAGAGTTGTATTCAATGATACAAAATAATACACAGATTTTCGTAGTATATTCAAGAGTTTAGTCTTTTACATAGAGGAAGAAGCCATGACTTGTTAATACAAAGAAAATAAGTCCCACAGATGAAGACAATCTAAACCAATTTAGCATCTTCTAAAACAAAGCCTTAACGAACCAAACATGATGACAACACATAAGTGTGTCAAAACTCAAAAGAGGAATTACTGATTTCATATCCAGTGTTAAGGATCAAGGCAGCGTGCATCAGGCATTTGCAGTGAAAGAGAATATGAGAATAAAAGTTAGCATCATACTCTACCTGCATGGCAAATGATGAGAGCATGTGCACCCCCTTTGCCTTCAAGCAACTCCTCAATCTCAAGTGCATGTTGCAAGCAGAAGATACGGGGACGTACAAATGCAGAGGTTATATTCCAGTCAACAGTGTTGCCGCAACTTTCTGTGGCTTGTGCATCAATATCATCTCTGCCAGTTTGTTTACTAAATTCTATACCAAAACGAGCGCTCGGCATTTTCGTCTCGGTTGTCTCTGTGTTGATGCACGGATTAAGGGTATTTTCACTGCTGCAAGAATGTGAACTATTATTATGTGGTAGTAGGGGTCCATCAAGTCCCACACCATCTCTATCTGATTCTGCATTCTGATGACTGAAGTTAGACTGTGCCACAGGGCTGGAAGGTCTTTTGGCAATAACTGGATGTCCTGGCAAATAAGGGGAAACCTTTGTCAAATATTCACGCATGCAAAAACAAAACATATTACTGTGGCTAAACCTGAAATATAATATAGAAGAATGAAAAGTACCAAGAAAATATATTTAAAAAACAAGCAAGGATACTAATTATTGGTAAGCTTCATACACTAGCCAACGCAACCAAAAGTCAGAACTGATGGAAAAGGACTAGGCAATCCACATATACACTTCAACAACCCCTCTCACGTGTGACGAGGGAAGTCAACACGTGAATAGACTCAGAGGTATGGCTCAAGAGGCCTATATGTGGACAGGGCAGCAGCAAATTTTGGATAAATTGCGAAAACCAGGACTTGAACACAAGACCTTAGGCCCTGATACCATGTTAAGCTTCATGCACTAGCCAACGCAACCAAAAGTCAAAACTGATGGAAAGGGCTAGGCAATCCACATATACACTTCAACAATTATAATATGTATAAGAGAACAGTCAGAAAAAGGGTTAGTGATGTGTTCCATGTATCACCAAAAAATCAGCAAACAATGTAATCAAAATCAATGATTAGCACACAGCAAGAATTCCATTGCTATTACAATTATTCTAGACAGAATATTTCTACTCAACCATACCCATTAATTGTAACGTGCTAAAAGACAGGATCAGTCAACATGTTCGACGAAAAGAGAAAATAAGGATTCAAGGATGCTAAGAATTTGATCCTAGTGAGGTTCATCATATAAGCGGAACTATGACAAGAGCGAAGTACTAACGGTGGCAATTGACAACACAAAACAAATCTGCACCTGTCAGTAAAATGTTCAGTTATTTCCTGCACCTGTAAGAGACTACAAAAGCTGGAAAGTAAGGACATACCTGAAATGCTATCATCAGGAGAACATGGAATTGCATTTGAATGGATCTCTTTTTCACAATTCAGCTTAAATCTCTCTATATCAACAAGGGACATATCTTCCAATGCTTTCTTGGAGGGTTGCAAAATTGCCATAAATGGGAAGCCAAGAATTCCACAAGCAACGCAGGTCAATGAGCCGGAATCAATGCTCAAATCAAAAGGAAGGTCACCATCATCGTCAGTGTCAGTATCAAGTTTTTGCGACTCGGAAGCAGACATGGCATCAGATGATTTGCTGTCCATAGACACGCATTTAGGTTGTATCCCAGCTCTAGATGCAACATCATCAGATGAACTGTTCTCTTTGGGGACAGACTCGATACTGTGAACATTATCAACCTTCAAAGGAGCTTTTGGGCCAGAGGAGCAGGGATGCAAAGCAGTAGAAGATGGCAGCAGGTCAGGCTCCCATAGAACAGCATTGTCAATTAATTTCTTCTTGAGAAAAGAACACAAAAGTTCATTTTCACTAATCATATCCTGTAAGAACTCCCGTTTGACTAGTAGTTCCCTTTCTTCTTTTCTCCGATCTCTCAAACGAGAGGTTCGAATTCCATACAATAATTCTCTGGGGGTTCTGAAATCAAAATAACCAACTAGATTCAAGATTCTGAATGATAAACCTAATAATCATCTGGCAGCCTCATGATTTTAATATGAACCAAAAGCACTAGAAATCAAGCATAATTAAATCCATAATTATAGCATGGAGACCAACTGATCAAGAGAACAACTTTGTCATCATACGACAATGACAGGTGTGCTTCTTATGATAAATTTTCTTTCAGGAACCGAGCGTCGCTCGGTCTGTGAGGGGTGATGCGCCAGCACCAACCCATCCACTGGGGTTCGACTCCTGTGGAGCAAAATTTATTCCACGGAAATTCTGGTGTCTGTTATTTTGTCTTGCAACAATGCCAAGTGCTGGTGCTTGGTTGGTCAAGTTTTTTTATGTTACATGTTTCATTAGCCATAAGTTCCGACACAGGAGGCAATCATGATTCTGTCCAACATAACTAAAACTACTTCTACAAACAAGAAGGTACAAATCTCAATACATATAAAATAAAGGTGATGACATTGTTAGCTTAAAATGGCATTGCTAGCTTCTCAAGAGAACCAGGAGCGTTAAGAGGTCCTAGGGCCATTATCATTTAAAGCTTTCCTGCCCTTCTCTTTTGAACTGATTATATATGCCAAACACACGTTTTGGGCTTCTGTAGTGTTCTCCTAAACTCTGAAGTTCTACTATTTCATCAGATTTCAACTTTATTATACATGTTAAATTCTGACAAGATATAGGCCAAATGCATGATCATTGAATGGTATTAATGAATTTTCCTATTACATTCAAAACTAAGTGTTACCTTCAGCCATGGCACCGCACCTCCAAACAGTGAAATGCTAATGATACCTATTGCCATCGATAAAAAGTTTCTGTAGATTTGAATGGTGATTATTTCTGTTCCTAACTTCTTATCGATAAAAAGTTATGTGACTAATTTCTCTTGTGAAGGTGCAGCATTGATGTGTGTTGAGCAAATAAAGAATCAGAATGGGTCTTACACACCATAGGTAACTGGATAAGGGACAGCACCAAGTTACAATTTTACGTTAAACCACATAACAGCAACTGGTGATTTTTGCTCCTACAAGCTAGCAGGATGATGGTTGTTGGCAAGCCACAAGGTTAACCACATGCAGCCTTCAACAAAAATATAAGCTATATGGGTAGAGAAGTACTAATGCAATATTCAATACTTGTATAGTTGTATTGGGGGATCTTCTACTGCGGAACTCATTTTCATGTTTAAGTAGTAACACTTATCTATCAATGTGATATGATTCCCTGGTCTCTGAGCAAATAATTTAAATTTGTTATATCTTGGTGTACCAGACGATGCAGGCGCCTACTAACCCCCCACACAAGTTCCAATAGATGTACAAATACTTATGAACTTATACATAAGAAATTCAGCGTCCAGACCTAACAAGTGTATACCCCATGCATAATCACTTTGTTATGCCAGAGCTAACGAGTACATCTAATTAGACCGCTTCCTCTACCATTTGGCTTTTGTAGGGAGACAAAAAAAGGTATTCTGCATTGATCTGTATGTAGGGTCATAAATAAAAGTTTACCTGGATATAAAGGAAACTGCTAGCAAATACAGTAACTGTTGATGAGAAAGCATTGGAAGATAATTCATCACAGCTCTTCGAACTGCGGCCTCTTTGGCAAACTTCAACCACTGGGGAGTTGCAAAGTTGGCAGCTTCTCCACAATTAAATCCTGTAATATATTGGCCAGACCATTTAGAACTGCTACACAGAACAAACAAAATGGATAGCTATGTTGTACATTATCTGCTGGTCGCCCAAAATAAATAATTCTTATATAGATAGGTTCTACCTCAGGGGGGTCTAAGTCATAGTAGAAGCCCTGAACTTCATAGATAATATTACAGGCATGCAGAGATAAGACTACCCTCGTCATTAACAAACCTTAGAGCAGTAATGTAGACATACAAAGTTAAATTCTTTGAATGTTTATCAAAAAGTTGGTTAAAAATCGAATATAGCAAAACAGCTGTAAAGATATGAAGGTCAAACATGATCATACTTCGGGCACACAAAAAAAGCACGAGTTGCCTAGTAGTTTTGATATGTACCTAAGATATCAAAAGTTATTTTGATGTAACAATACAACAACAGCACACATCAGGGCACGGGCAATCGTGGATTATTTGAGTTTACTTCCAGTGCCATAAACATAAAATTACACCATAGCTATGATATACATAGTCTAACAATTATCAAATCACGATGACGGAATGTCGTAACAACAGGTGTATCGAAATCTAAAGGCTAGATGAACTGACCATGGCTAAACCCAACATGGTAGGCCCTTGGGAAGGTCACCACAAATTCACCAGGATGCTGCACCAATCTGAAGCACAGATGCAGAATGCATATCAGCACAGAAATTAAATGTTAATGTACCATAGGCACTTTTTGACAAGAAAACAATGAGCAGTGACCATTTCAGAGAATGTACCTACAACAGGGCAGACCAGCGGCTACAATGACCTCAGGGGACATCAATGTGGTCTTCTCCCCAAGCACTGCCAGGGACGCTGCACGAGCAAACATTCAGTCCATTCATAATACTAGAACGATGAATATACTGATCGCACAAGCAAACATAAGAAAGGGAAATAAATACCAAGGCGATCAGGATTGCCTCCATAGCCATGCACACGGATAACCTCCTCGAGCTCGGCCGCCCGATCCCCAGGGACCGCGTACCACGTCTTGGGCGCACCAGTGTGGAGGAAGTTGAGGCTGTGGAGCTCATGGTCCTCGATGTGCCATGCGAACCAACTGAAGAGCATCCCGATGTAGACCATGGGAGAGGTGACCCCGGGAACATCATCGGGCATGAACCGGGTGAGCGACCCTGGAGCCCGCGCGATGGCCTGGAGGTTCCAGGGGCTGCTGGAGAGCTTCCACCCCGTGGCCTTGTCCCCTTGGTCGGGCGAAGTCGGGGCGCCCTCCCGCGTCCGCTTCTTGTGCGGGCGGCGATGCGACCGCGCGGAGGCCGCGAAGCCGGATCCGGGGACGTCGTTGGCGTACTCGACGTAGATGGGGCGGTCGGCGGCGGCCTTCCAGAAGAGGGACTCGACGGCGAGCGGGGTCGGGTCGCGGAGGCCCGCGAGGTGGGCCCTGGCGAAGGCGCGGGACTTGGCCTCGAACTGGTCGAGCGTGTAGCGCTCCCCGCTCTGCCAGACCTGCTTGAGCACCTGCGGCGGCGGGCGGCCCCGGCGCGCGGTGCCCAGCTCCTGGTGGCGGGTGGTGAAGAGGGCGGCGGGGGAGGGGGAGGTAGGGTTGGAGGAGGAGGAGTCGGGGTCGGGGTTGGGGGAGGGGGAGGAGAGGAGGGAGCGGTTGAGGTGGGCGAAGACGTAGCGGCGGGAGGGGCGGTGGTAGGGCGGGATGACCTTGCAGATGCCGAAGGCGGCGGCCTGGCGCTCGACGCGGGAGAGGAAGGCGATGGGGTCGGCGAACTCGGACTCGGTGGGGCGGTACTCCGGGGCGCGCGGCAGGCCGCGGAGCCAGGCCGGCACGGGGGGCTCCGGCATCGGGGGCGGGGCTAGGGTTTTGGGCGGCGGCGACGGCGAGGCGGGGGCAGCATTTGGGTGGGGTGGGGTGGGGAGGGTTTGAGGAGGGGAACGGCTCAACGCCAGCGGGGTGGAAAGGCAACTGCGAAGACGGACAGACGATGTGTGGACTCGGGTTTTTCTGCAAGCGGTTGCCTACTGCGTACTGCCCGCCTGACGGACAGAGTGGGTTTATTTTTTACTAGTATTTTTTTATAACAATAGAGAGTGGGTTTATTTTATTTTTTATAACAATAGAGAATAGAGAGTGGATTTAATTTTCTCTCCTATCCCATTCTACTCACCTGTTCGGTTTTCGGCTGAAAATAATTGGGAAAACGATTGCTTCCGGCCGGCCGACCGACGGGCGGAACGCTCGGCCGGTCGCCTCACTAGTGACGCGGAAAGATGGCGGGGGCGAGCACCACATACCTTATCGTGTTGCTCAGAAGCACGGCGTCCGTTCGTTTTTCTTTCATCTTCCTTTGTGTCTCTCGTAGGTCGTCCGCTTCCTTTTTCGTCTTGTCTCTCTCCCCCGTAGGGAATCTGCCATCAAATCCCCGCAAACCGAGCTCGTGTCTCGCCCTCTCTCCTCTCCTGTAGCAGTCCGCCATGGATCCTAAGGAGGGCGAGCACGCGTGTCGCCATCGCTGGAACCAGCACTCGAGAATGCTAGAACCAGTGTTTGTCATATTGCTGGAACCAGCGTGCACGATGTTGCGTTGTGACGAGTATCACGTCGTTGCTGGAACTAGCAAGCGTGAAATGCTGGAACCAACACGCGTAGTTGTTGGAACTAGCGTGAATAATGGATATTGCGACGAGCATTGGTGTCGTTGAATTAACACGTCAGATGTCTTCGTAGAAAGACTTAGTCGTGGAGCCATCGCAACGGGTTAGCTCGAAGGGGTTAAACCGGACAAAGGGACACGGGAGTTTATACTAGTTCGGCCCCTTCGAGGAAGGTAAAGGTCTACGTCTAGTTGTGATGGGATTGATTGGGTTTCGATGCACAGGGAGCGAATTCGCTAACCCGAGCCTCGAGTTGTTGTTGTCTGTCCCTAAACCGCAGCCGGGTCACCCCTTTATATACACAGGAGGACCCTGGCTGGTCTACAGAGTCCTAGGCTAACTTATACAAGTGCTAGCCTTGGTCTCTTCCTTTCTTTCTTATATTACAAGTTTACACAAGTATGGCGGTTTACCATCATGGGCCCTAAATCACCTGTGGATGTTGGGCCATCACGCTTCTCCGTAAAGCGCCATCCTCCGGGTTGTCTTGGGCTTCGGCATAGCTAGAGGTGAACTGGCCCCTCCTGGCCGGTTTACCCTTAGCAGTTATATCCTCAACATTAGGCC
The DNA here is from genome assembly GCA_032464435.1 of Aegilops umbellulata. Classification (NCBI taxonomy): domain Eukaryota; kingdom Viridiplantae; phylum Streptophyta; class Magnoliopsida; order Poales; family Poaceae; genus Aegilops; species Aegilops umbellulata. The sequence goes on along the minus strand of CP136057.1, from coordinate 633,493,630 downwards.
CCGGATTGATTTGAATTTATTCATGTCAATCTTCCATCCTTAGGAACATTATTGAAATTGATATCCATCCTTGTAAACCGCCATATTGCCTTTTAGTGAACCGCTGTGACGTCATCTTCTGTCACTGCAGCAAATTATGGTGATGTCACCCCTGCATAAAGATTCCCTTCTCTTTAATTGATTCCCGAAGATCAAGGCGACAACTGTATCCTTTTCTGTCGCTTCGGACCCCTCGATTTTCGCGCCTGCCATTTTATCCCCTTTCCTTCATAAATAGAACCAAAGCTCCTTTCATTTTTTCCCCTTTGCCTCTTCGCCTCGTCTTCTTCCTTGCGACTCGAAGAGCTCAAGCATCGCCGCCGTCGTCGACCGTGAAGCTCTGCCTCATCTCAGGCCGCTGCATCACCCTATTCGTACCAGAGCTCCTACGATACTCCTCCGCCTCTGCGTGGCCCTGGTAAATACTCATTTCCCTTACATATTAGATCTGCCTTAGGGTTTCGATGTTTCTTTGGTGTTCATCAATATTCATCTGCTTTTCCTCGAGCATCTCCCTGGATCTCATTATGCCTGATAGTTTCTTTTTTGCGGCTGGATCTGTAGTTTTACTCTACCATACTGCAGCATCTTGTTGTTCCTAGCTAGATCCTTATCCGAACCTTTCTCTGTTTCGTTCAGCGCCATTGTAGGGCTCAGAAAAAATTCTTTACTGACCGACGGTAGATCCAGAATTATATCACCCTCTTGTGAAACTTGTTTCTGCAGTACTTAGAAAATTTTAGATCTAACCCTTGCACCTGAAAAGGCGGTTTAACCTGCGATAACTGATAATTCCTCACATGCCATTAGCCCTCACTTAAACCGCCGTATAACTTTGAATATCAACGCTTGGCTCCTCTTGCATGCACTTTGATTAAATTTTTGGCTTAGCATTATATGCCAAATTAAATATTGATGAACTTACTTGGATCAGCAATTGTAAATTTCCCATTTTCCTTCTGCAGACTGTGATGGCACCACAATTTTCTGCCTGTAATTGGGTCCCATCCCGGATTACCGAGACACAGATCAACAACTTCGTCATTACATGCGCTTTAGCTCCACAGAATGTTCTTCAGTGGCGAGTTCCTGGTCCTGAATGCCCTCTTGAACCCAAAGAGGGAGAGGTGATTGTGTTCTTGCAACATCTGGGCCGGGGCTTCAGTCCCCCCGGATCAAAAAATTTCCGGGATGTGCTTGCCAGCTTCCAACTCCATCCTCAAGACATAGGACCAAACTCAGTGTCCAATATATGTGCTTTCCAGGTTTTCTGTGAAGTTTATCTGCAGAAAGAACCAACTGTTGATTTATTCCGGGATCTCTTTCACTTAAACCGCCGGACCGAATTTGCTGACGGCCCCAACACTAAACTTGGCGACGTTTCAATTCAGAAGAGGAAAGAAAGTTGAATTTCCTCACGCCAAACTTCATAGCCACCCAAAGGACTGGAACCAAACATGGTTCTATTGCCAAAACACTGCTCCGACTGACGAAAATCCTCTGCCGGGTTACCGGCCATACCGGCTTAGCAATAGCCACCCTTTACCTCCACGACTAACAGCAAAGGAACGTCAAGCCTATGCATCACAACTTGTTAGACTCCGGGCTTTTATGGCCAACGGTTTAACTGGCGTTGATCTTGTCCGCTGCTGGCTTTCATGGTGTATTTTGCCCTTAAGCCGCCGCTCCGGGTTAATGTGTGAATACACTGGCCAGACATATGACCCGCAACGGTTTAATCAAATAGAAATGACTGAAGATGAGGTCACTGAAAGTGTGAAGAAAATACTTGATGAAAGTCTCACTGTGTGCACTCAAGTCGGTCTGCCTCCTTATTACGCCTCCAACAAACTACCGGCGGTAAGTATTTTAACTTTGTATCTTCCTGACTCTGGTGTGCTTATAGCTTTATTGTAATAGCTCCTTGCACAACCTCCCAGGCAGACAGCTCCTTCTGGAAAAAGAAACCTCAAGATAAACCGGCCAAAGCTCCTCGGATTAAGAGTAAGGTCACCAAAAGAGCTGGCAAGAAGAAAGTTGCTGAGACTTCTGAACCGCCAGAAGATGTCCATGGATCAAGTGAAGAGGTAGAACTTGACTCCCTTGGCTTTTATTTCATACATCTTATTGACAATGATTGCTCCCAGGATGATGCAGAGGCCAGCCGTGCGGATCATGTTGAGGTAATTTATCTTTCTGACTCAGAACTTGTGCCAGCTCAAAGGCTTCACCGTGCAGTTCGGAAAGTGAAATGTTCTCACCCTCTTGCTTATGTGGGTCAAAAACTTTCTTTGAAGACACAGCAAACCGAAGGTCATCGCACAACTCGGCACAGTGGCCAACAGGTCACTTCCTCCGGTTTACCTCTGACACCAACCCGGAAACACCGTCCCGAGGTTGTCTGTTCTCCTGAAAAACGTTATCCTTTGAAGGGTTTTTTTCGATGCCCTCTCAATTCATCTGATTCAAACTATCAGGTATCTTCAAACTCGTCGGGCGGTTCATCCACCACTAAACTGCCTCCATTGAAAACCGTCCCTGGGTAAGCATATAGCTTTTCCTTTTTCCCTTATCTTTATATTGACCCTGCTGATCCTTGTTTTGATACTAGCGGCAAAGCTCAGCTGAGTAAGAAGGCTAAGACCAGTACCCCTTCTGGCGAGGTTGAACCGGCAGAGATTCCTGAAGATGCTCGCGAGAGCTTTGATAATCCCATGGACGACTTTATCCCGCCAGAGCCAACTACAAATGTTGATCCGCCAGAAGCTGATCCGGCCATTCATGAAAGCAGCTCCAGTCCACGTGCCACACCTGCAAGTCCAGCTGTTGATCCTCTGAACTCCACAGTCAACCCGCCAATTCCTCCTACCACTTCAATCCCAGAAAAGGATGATGAAGTTGTTGTTACCGGTACTGGTTATACCGCCCCGGGCAATCCAGTCATTCTGGCAAAACACAATGCCAAAGATGAATTTGCTTTCCCAAGCAAAGGGAAAGCAGATATCGATTTGTCAAAGTACGCTCATCTTTCTGTCCAGGAGCTTCATTCCGGATTTTTGAACCGGCTTTATGCAAGCCGAGACTCTGAAGCTGATTTGGTAAACCTGATGAAAGAACGCTATGAGGTATTCCTTCTCATCTTAATCTTGTATCCCGTAGCCCCCAAGGGTCGGGTTAATTTATAAAGTTAAACCGGGACTTATAATCCCTTTCATTTTGATTGCTCCTTTTGAGTGAATATGCATTAGCCCCCAAGTGCCCGGATTAAAACTTGTATTGATCCTGGGGACTTTGAACCAGCAGTAGTCAAGAAGCAATCCGCATTAGCCCCCAAGTGCCGAGTGTATAACTAGTTATAGACTTGGGACTTTGATAGTATATTGATATGCATCTGTGACTGACAGGCGGAGATAAACGGTCAACGCAGTCAAATTACGGATCTTCAAGAAAGCATCAAATCTCAGCAAGAAGAATCTTCCAAGTCCAAAGAGGAACTAAAAGCCGCTTTAACTTCCCTGGAACAGCTTAAAGAAAGCTTCAAGAAAGAACGTGCGAAGTGGGAAACTGAGAAGGACGCATTGCGGAAACAAGCTGAAGATGCCGAATCAGCTCTTAAACCGGTGGAAGAAGAGCTTTCCGGATTGAAGCGCCAAGTAAATGCTATGACATCTGCCGTCTTTGGTGAGTACTTACTAAGCCATGAAATATTCCTTGTTTGAGAAACAGCTATTGACAATCCTTATCCGTTGCAGGAAGCCGTATTACACATCTGGGTTCAGATGCACGGGTGAAGCTGAAAGCAACATATACTTTGATTGAACAACTGTATGCTGGTGCCCAACGGGTTATTTGTGCAGCATCTTACAACAACCCGGCCCCAACTCTAATCAAAGAAACGCTAGCAAGGCTTTCGATGGTACCAGCCTAGTTAGAAGAAGTGAAGCGATCTGCTGCCAGGGCAGGTGCTTTGTTGGCCCTCACCCGAGCCAAAGCGTGGATAGCTGATCTTGATCCGGCTGACCTTGCAAAAGGCTTTCCAAGCACACAAGAGGATGGGTCAGATTTTGACGACGCCGCTTTGAAAAAGGTGACAAGGGAAATGCGTCCTCTGGCGAGTCAGCTTGCAGAAGACGCTAACTTGACTGTTCACCGGTCTCGTTATGATGCAGATAACAAACGGGTTAATGCTGACTTGCCGGAAGTGCAAAATCTCATCCCGCCAATCCGTAAGCACACTTATGCCCCTGATGTTGATCCGTCAAAACTTATCAGTGAAGAAGCTGTCTTTCAGGCCTTAACCCGGATTGACTGGATAAGCACGGACTTCCAACCACAAGGTGAGGATGAGGCTGAACCGACGCCACATGACCCGTCAACTTCGCAGCATCATGGCAATGAAACTTAATCCGACAAGTTGATAGATGCTCCACAGACTTTGTTCTAGGAAAAAAACACCATATTTTGGGCCTTGAAAGTGCCTTGTAATAGGCTAGACAAATGTTGTGATCCGGCTGCCATCGTGCACTGGGATATACTTTGCCTTTACCTGTCTGAGATTTTTAACACTCCCTTATGTTTGCTCCATATCATGCAATCCCTGTATCTGCATAAGAGAAATTCTGTCCAGACGGTTTTACCGCTGGACAGGTCAAAAGTACCCCTCATATCTTGGCAAGCAACCATGGTTACTAACAATATAGCAATAATAAATCATACTTGTGATAAAATATATTGCTGTTAGTTTTACCAATTGTGATACTAGAAGGATGAAAATCCAATTTCCAATATGCCATGATGGTATATGATATCGACCTGGGTTGCGATAAACACCAGACGATTGCCGGAGACAATGTCAATCCAAACCGGTTTGAGGGATGCCGGGTTACCTTTATTTGAAAGCTTAAACAGAAAATCCGTAAGCCACACCGGGTTAAGAAACACCGGGTTCGTTGTAAACATGATGAAAAGAAATAAAACTTAGCATGACCAAAGAAAACATAGCAAGGCTTTTCGAGGGCTGCCAGGCCCAAACCGAGGCTTTTCATGGGCTGCCAGGCCACTGAGTTAAACCATTTTAGCAAAGCCTTTTAAGATGGGCCTCCAACTAACCAATCATCGTTTTAACTTTGACGAGTTCAGGGTCTCAAAGAGAGTAACTGTCAAACGTTCGACGGGTCGTGCCAGGATTACCTGGATAGGAGTGGCTTACTTGATGAAGGCAAGTTAACCCGGGGTTTTAGGTGAATACACCAGGCTTCCAAGCCGTGGGTCGATACCCGGCTACAAGGGTCCTTTCAAGCTCTTTGGTATTTGACACAAAGAGCCCCCAAGTAACTTTGTGAGCTGTGCTCAATGGGTGCCTATGTTTGAGCTGTGTTGTGAGCAATCAGACTCTCTTTGGCCCCGTGGGTGTGAAGCTCCCAAGCTAAGTGGTGGCGTGATAGCCGGTTTACGAGGTAGTACTCCGCTTGTTTAAGATGAAGCCCCCAAGTTAATAGATATTGGAAGAAAAACAACGGAGACCCTGCTTGGTTTAGCGAGGGTGCCAGTTTACTTTATTGATCATAATATGTACATTGTCGAATATACATAAGAAAAGCCAGTGGCTTCTGTTGGGGAACATAGCAGAAATTCAAAATTTTCCTACGTGTCACCAAGATCTATCTATGGAGAAACCAGCAACGAGGGGAAGGAGAGTGCATCTACATACCCTTGTAGATCGCTAAGCGGAAGCGTTCAAGTGAACGGGGTTGATGGAGTCATACTCATCATGATCCAAATCTCCGATGACCAAGTGCCGAACGGACGGCACCTCCGCGTTCAACACACGTACAGCCCGGTGACGTCTCCCACGCCTTGATCCAGCAAGGAGAGAGGGAGAGGTTGAGGAAGACTCCATCCAGCAGCAGCACAACGGCGTGGTGATGATGGAGGAGCGTGGCAATCCTGCAGGGCTTCGCCAAGCACCGCGGGAGAGGAGGAAGAAGAGATGCAGGGCTGCGCCATCAAGAGGAGAGGAACTCGTGTTCTGTGGGCAGCCCAAACCTCAACTATATATAGGGGAAGGGGAGGGGGCTGCACCCCCTTTAGGGTTTCCACCCCTAGGGGTGGCGGCCAGCCTAGATCCCATCTAAGGGAGGCGGCCAAGGGGGAGGGGTAGAGGGAGGCGCACCAGGATGGGCCTCAGGGCCCATCTGCCCTAGGGTTTGCCCCCTTCTCCTCTCCCTTGCGCCTTGGGCCCTTGTGGGGGGGGGCGCACCAGCCCACCTGGGGCTGGTCCCCTTCCACACTTGGCCCATGCAGCCCTCCGGGACTGGTGGCCCCACTTGGTGGACCCCCGGACACCTCCGGTGGTCCCGGTACACTACCGGTGAAGCCCAAAACACTTCTGGTGGCCAAAACCATACTTCCTATGTATAAATCTTTACCTCCGGACCATTTCGGAACTCCTCGTGACGTCCGGGATCTCATCCGGGACTCCGAACAACATTCGGTAACCACATACAAGCTTCCTTTATAACCCTAGCGTCATCGAACCTTAAGTGTGTAGACCCTACGGGTTCGGGAGACATGCAAACATGACCGAGACGTTCTCCGGTCAATAACCAACAGCGGGATCTGGATACCCATGTTGGCTCCCACATGTTCCACGATGATCTCATCGGATGAACCATGATGTCAAGGACTTAATCAATCCCGTATACAATTCCCTTTGTCTATCGGTACGATACTTGCCCGAGATTCGATCGTCGGTATCCCGATACCTTGTTCAATCTTGTTACCGGCAAGTCTCTTTTACTCGTACCGCAACACATCATCCCGTGATCAACTCCTTGATCACATTGTGCACATTATGATGATGTCCTACCGAGTGGGCCCAGAGATACCTCTCCGTCACACGGAGTGACAAATCCCAGTCTCGATTCGTGCCAACCCAACAGACACTTTTGGAGATACCCGTAGTGCACCTTTATAGACACCCAGTTACGTTGTGACGTTTGGCACACCCAAAGTATTCCTACGGTATCCGGGAGTTGCACAATCTCATGGTATAAGGAAATGATACTTGACATTAGAAAAGCTTTAGCATACGAACTACATGATCTTGTGCTAGGCTTAGGATTGGGTCTTGTCCATCAAATCATTCTCCTAATGATGTGATCCCGTTATTAACGACATCCAATGTCCATGGTCAGGAAACTGTAACCATCTATTGATCAACGAGCTAGTCAACTAGAGGCTTACTAGGGACATGGTGTTGTCTATGTATCCACACATGTATCTGAGTTTCCTATCAATACAATTCTAGCATGGATAAAACGATTATCATGAACAAGGAAATATAATAATAATCAATTTATTATTGCCTCTAGGGCATATTTCCAACAGTCTCCCACTTGCACTAGAGTCAATAATCCAGTTCACATCGATATGTGATTAACACTCAAAGTCACATCCCTATGTGACTAACACCCAAGAATTCTGGGTTTGATCATGTTATGCTTGTGAGAGAGGTTATAGTCAACGGATCTGAAACATTCAGATCCGTATGTACTTCGCAAATTTCTAAGTCATCTTGTAGATGCAACTACTACGCTACCTTTGGAGCTATTCCAAATAACTGTTCTACTATACGAATCCAGTTTACTACTCAGAATAATCTGGATTAGTGTCAAAGTTTGCATCGGCGTAACCCTTTACGACGAACTCTTTTACCACCTCCATAATCGAGAAAATTCCTTAGTCCACTAGTTACTAAGGATAACTTTGACCGCTGTCTTGTGATCCATTTCTAGATCACACTTGTACCCCTTGACTGACTCATGGTTTGGCACACTTCAGGTGCGGTACACAACATAGCATACTTTAGAGCCTACGACTAAAGCATAGGGGACGACCTTCGTCCTTTCTTTCTATTCTGCCGTGGTCATGTCTTGAGTCTTGCTCAATACTCACACCTTGTAACACAGCCGAGAACTCCTTCTTTGCTGATCTATTTTGAACTCCTTCAAAATCTTGTTGTGGTATGTGTTTCTTTGAAAGTACTATTAAGCGATTTTTGATCTATCCTTATAGATCTTGATGCTCAATGTTCAAGTAGCTTAATCCAGGTTTTCATTGAAAAACACTTTCCAAACAACCCTATATGCCTTCCAGAAATTCTACATCATTTCCGATAAACAATATGTCAACAACATATACTCATCAGAAATTCTATAGTGCTCCCACTCACTTCTTTGGAAATACAAGTTTCTCATGAACTTTGTATAAACCCAAATCTTTGATCATCTCATCAAAGCGTACATTCCAACTCCGAGATGCTTACTCCAGTCCTTAGAAGGATTGATGGGGCTTTGCATACTTGTTAGCATCTTTTAGGATCGACAAAAACTTCTGGTTGTATCACATACAACATTTCCTCAAGAAAATCGTCGAGGAAACAATGTTTTGACATCCTATCTACGCAATTTCATAAATAATGCAGTAATCGCTAACATAATTCCAACAGACTCTTAGCATCGCTACGAGTGAGAAAGCCTCATCGCAGTCAACTCCTTGAACTTGTCGGAAAACATCTTAATGACAAGTCAAGCTTTCTTAATGGTGACATTTACCATCATTGTCCATCTTCCTTTTTAAAATCCATCTGTACTCAACAGCCTCACGACCATCGAGCCGTTCTGCCAAAGTCTACACTTTGTTTTCATACATGGATCCTCTCTCGGATTTTATGGCCTCGAGCCATTCATCGGAAACCGGGCCCACCATCGCTTCTCCATAGCTCGTAGGTTCATTGTTGTCTAGCAACATGACTTCCAAGACAGGATTACGTACCACTCTGAAGTAGTACGCATCCTTGTCATCCTACGAGGTTTGGGAGTGACTTGATTCGAAGTCTCATGATCACTATCATAAGCTTCCACTTCAATTGGTGTAGGTGCCATAGGAACAACTCCTGTGCCCTGCTACACACTAGTTGAGGTGACGGTTCAATAACCTCATCAAGTCTCCACCATCCTCCCACTCAATTCTTTCGAGAGAAACTTTTCCTCGAGAAAGGACCCGATTTGAGAAACAACCCCTATTGCTTTCGGATCCGAGACAGGAGGTATACCCAACTGTTTTGGGTGTCCTATGAAGATGCAGTTATCCGCTTTGGGTTCGAGCTTATCATCCTGAAACTTTTCCATATAAGCGTCGCAGCCCCAAACTTTTAAGAAATGACAGCTTAGGTTTCTCTAAACCATAGTTCATACGGTGTCATCTCATCGGAATTACGTGGTGCCCTATTTAAAGTGAGTGCGGTTGTCTCTAATGCCTAACCCATGAACGATAGTGGTAATTCGATAAGAGACATCATGGTACGTACCATATCCAATAGGGTGCAACTATGATGTTTGGACACACCATCACACTATGGTGTTCCAGGCGGTATTAGTTGTGAAACAATTTCCACAGTGCCAAACTCGTAACTCAGATATTCATTTCTATGATCATATCATAGACATTTTATCCTCTTATCACGAAGATCTTCAACTTCATTCTGAAATTACTTGAACCATTCAATAATTCAGACTTGTGTTTCATCAAGTAAATATACTCAGTATCTACTCAAATCATCTATGAAGTAAGAGCATAACGATATCCACTGCGTGCCTCAGCACCCATTGGACTGCACACATCAAAATGTGTTACTTCCAACAAGTTGCTTTCTTGTTCCATTTTACTGAAACCGAAGCTTTCAGTCATCTTGCCCATGTGGTATGATTTGCATGTCTCAAGCGATTCAAAATCAAGTGAGTCCAAACGGTCCATCTGCATGGAGTTTCTTCATGCGTACATACCAACAGACATGGTTCACATGTCTCAATCTTTTCAGAAATGAGTGAGTCCAAAGATCCATCAACATGGAGCTTCTTCATGCGTTTTATACCAATATGACTTACATGGCAGTGCCACAAGTAGGTGGTACTATCATTACTATCTTATATCTTTTGGCATGAACATGTGTATCACTATGATCGAGATTCAATAAACCATTCATTTTAGGTGCAAGACCATTGAAGGTATTATTCAAATAAATAGAGTAACCATTATTCTCCTTAAATGAATAACCGTATTGCGATAGACATAATCCAATCATGTCTATGCTCAACGCAAACACCAAATAACAATTATTTAGGTTTAACACCAATCTCGATTGTAGAGGGAGCGTGCGATGCTTGATCATATCAACCTTGGAAGCACTTCCAACACATCTCGTCAGCTCACCTTTAGCTAGTCTCCGTTTATTCCGTAGCTTTTATTTCGAGTTACTAACACTTAGCAACCGAACCGGTATCCAATACCCTGATGCTACTAGGAGTACTAGTAAAGTACACATTCACATAATGTATATCCAATATACTTCTATCGACAGCCTTCTCATCTACCAAGTATCTAGGGTAATTCTGCTCTAGTGGTTGTTCCCCTTATTACAGAAGCATTCAGTCTCGGGTTTGGGTTCAACCTTGGGTTTCTCCACTAGAGCAGCAGCTGACTTGCCGTTTCATGAAGTATCCCTTCTTGCCCTTGCCCTTCCTGAAACTAGTGGTTTCACTAACAATTGATGCTCCTTCTTGATTTCTACTTTCGCGGTGTCAAATATCGCGAATATTTCAAGGATCATCATATCTATCCCTGATATGTTATAGTTCATCACGAAGCTCTAGCAGCTTGGTGGCAATGACTTTGGAAAAACATCACTATCTTATCTGGAAGAAAAACTCCCACTCGATTCAAGTGATTGTTGTACTCAGACAATCTGAGCACAAGCTCAACGATTGAGCTTTTCTCCCTTAGTTTGCAGGCCAAGAAAATCGTCGGAGGTCTTATACCTCTTGACGTGGGCACGAGCCTGAAATCCCAATTTCAGCCCTCGAAACATCTCATATGTTCCGCGACATTTCAAAATGTCTTCGGTGCCTCAATTCTAAACCATTTATCATTACCGAACTATCATGTAGTCATCAAAACGTGTATGTCAGATGTTCGCAACATCCACAGACCACGTTCGAGGTCCAGCACTCCGAGCGGTGTATTAAGGACACAAGCCTTCTACTGTCCGCATAATTGCTACTATCAACTTTCAACTATATTTTCTCTAGGAACATATTTAAAACAGTAGAACTAAAGCGCGAGCTACGACATAATTTGCGAAGACCTTTTCGACTATGTTCAAGATAATTAAGTTCATCTTATGAACTCCCACTCAGATAGACATCCCTCTAGTCATCCAAGTGATTACATGATCCGAGTCAACTAGGCCGTGTCCAATCATCACGTGAGACGGACTAGTCAACGTCGGTGAACATCTTCATGTTGATCGTACCTACCATACGACTCATGCTCGACCTTTCGGTCTTCTGTGTTCCGAGGCCATGTCTGTACATGCTAGGCTCGTCAAGTCAACCTAAGTGTTTGCATGTGTTCCTAGGCCATGTCTGTACATGCTAGGCTCGTCAACACCCGTTGTATTCGAACGTAAGAATCTATCACACCCGATCATCACGTGGTGCTTCGAAACGACGAACTTTCGCAACGGTGCACAGTTAGGGGGAACACTTTCTTGAAATTTTAATGAGGGATCATCTTATTTACTACCGTCGTTCTAAGCAAATAAGATGTATAAACATGATAAACATCACATGCAATCAAATAGTGACATGATATGGCCATCATCACTTTGCTCCTTTTGATCTCCATCTTCGGGGCTCCATGAACATCGTCGTCACCGGCATGACACCATGATCTCCATCATCGTGTCTTCATGAAGTTGTCACATCAATTATTACTTCTACTACTATGGCTAACGCTTTATCAATAAAGTAAAGTAATTACATGACGTTTATGTTGACACGCAGGTCATAAATAAATTAAAGACAACTCTTGTGGCTCCTGCCGGTTGTCATACTCATCGACATGCAAGTCGTGATTCCTATTACAAGAACATGATCAATCTCATACATCACATATATCATTCATCACATCCTTTTGGCCATATCACATCACATGGCATACCCTGCAAAAACAAGTTAGACGTCCTCTAATTGTTGTTTGCATGTTTTACGTGGCTGTTATGGGTTTCTAGCAAGAACGTTTCTTACCTACGCAAAACCACAACGTGATATGTCAATTGCTATTTACCCTTCATAAGGACCCTTTTCATCGAATCCGATCCGACTAAAGTGGGAGAGACTGGCACCCGCTAGCCACCTTATGCAACTAGTGCATGTCAGTCGGTGGAACCTGTCTCACGTAAGTGTACGTGTAAGGTCGGTCCGGGCCGCTTCATCCCACAATGCCGCCGAATCAAGGTTGACTAGTAATGGTAAGCATATTGAACAAAATCAACGCCCACAACTACTTTGTGTTCTACTCGTGCATAGAATCTACGCAATAGACCTAGCTCATGATGCCACTGTTGGGGAACGTAGCAGAAATTCAAAATTTTCCTACGTGTCACCAAGATCTATCTATGGAGAAACCAGCAACGAGGGGAAGGAGAGTGCATCTACATACCCTTGTAGATCGCTAAGCGGAAGCGTTCAAGTGAACGGGGTTGATGGAGTCGTACTCGTCGTGATCCAAATCTCCGATGACCAAGTGCCGAACGGACGGCACCTCCGCGTTCAACACACGTACAGCCCGGTGACGTCTCCCACGCCTTGATCCAGCAAGGAGAGAGGGAGAGGTTGAGGAAGACTCCATCCAGCAGCAGCACAACGACGTGGTGATGATGGAGGAGTGTGGCAATCCTGCAGGGCTTCGCCAAGCACCGCGGGAGAGGAGGAAGAAGAGATGCAGGGTTGCGCCATCAAGAGGAGAGGAACTCGTGTTCTGTGGGCAGCCCAAACCTCAACTATATATAGGGGAAGGGGAGGGGCTGCGCCCCCTTTAGGGTTTCCACCCCTAGGGGTGGAGGCCAGCCTAGATCCCATCTAAGGGAGGCGGCCAAGGGGGAGGGGGAGAGGGAGGCGCACCAGGATGGGCCTCAGGGCCCATCTGCCCTAGGGTTTGCCCCCTTCTCCTCTCCCTTGCGCCTTGGGCCCTTGTGGGGGGGCGCACCAGCCCACCTGGGGCTGGTCCCCTTCCACACTTGGCCCATGCAGCCCTCCGGGGCTGGTGGCCCCACTTGGTGGACCCCCGTACACCTCCGGTGGTCCCGGTACACTACCGGTGAAGCCCGGAACACTTCCGGTGGCCAAAACCATACTTCCTATATATAAATCTTTACCTCTGGACCATTCCGGAACTCCTCGTGACATCCGGATCTCATCCGGGACTCCGAACAACATTCGGTAACCACATACAAGCTTCCGTTATAACCCTAGCGTCATCGAACCTTAAGTGTGTAGACCCTACGGGTTCGGGAGACATGCAGACATGACCGAGACGTTCTCCGGTCAATAACCAACAGCGGGATCTGGATACCCATGTTGGCTCCCACATGTTCCACGATGATCTCATCGGATGAACCACGATGTCAAGGACTTAATCAATCCCGTATACAATTCCCTTTGTCTATCGGTACGATACTTGCCCGAGATTCGATCGTCGGTATCCCGATACCTTGTTCAATCTCGTTACCGGCAAGTCTCTTTTACTCGTTCCGCAACACATCATCCCGTGATCAACTCCTTGATCACATTGTGCACATTATGATGATGTCCTACCGAGTGGGCCCAGAGATACCTCTCCGTCACACGGAGTGACAAATCCCAGTCTCGATTCGTGCCAACCCAACAGACACTTTTGGAGATACCCGTAGTGCACCTTTATAGCCACCCAGTTACGTTGTGACGTTTGGCACACCCAAAGTATTCCTACGGTATCCGGGAGTTGCACAATCTCATGGTATAAGGAAATGATACTTGACATTAGAAAAGCTTTAGCATACGAACTACATGATCTTGTGCTAGGCTTAGGATTGGGTCTTGTCCATCACATCATTCTCCTAATGATGTGATCCTGTTATCAACGACATCCAATGTCCATGGTCAGGAAACTGTAACCATCTATTGATCAACGAGCTAGTCAACTAGAGGCTTACTAGGGACATGGTGTTGTATATGTATCCACACATGTATCTGAGTTTCCTATCAATACAATTCTAGCATGGATAATAAACGATTATCATGAACAAGGAAATATAATAATAATCAATTTATTATTGCCTCTAGGGCATATTTCCAACAGCTTCAAGCATAATAAGGCCGTAGGAGAGCTATGTTCCATGGCCGCCGGGTCTCCTCCTCAGAGCTACGTGAGTCTTCTCGAACGTGAATGAGGTAGTATGATCCGTTGTGCAGATTCTTACTGACCACAAAGGGTCCTTCCCAAGGCGGGGATAGCTTGGTCATATCAATCTGGTCTTGGACGAGACGGAGCACCAGATCACCTTCTTGAAAGGTTCTTGTTTTAACCCGACGGCTGTGATAACGTCACAGGTCTTGTTGATAAACTCCTGACCGAGCCAAAGCCATGTCCCGTTTATCATCTAACAGGTCCAGCGCCTCTTGGCGTGCTTGCTCATTGTCCGCTTCAACATAATTTGCAACTCGGGGCGAATCGTGACGGATATCGCTTGGAAGGACGGCCTCTGCCCCGTAGACCATGAAAAAAGGTGTATAACTTGTAGACCGGTTTGGAGTGGTGTTTATGTTCCATAACACTGATGGTAATTCTTCCACCCAACAACCCGGGGTCCGCTTCAGAGGGACCATAAGCCGAGGCTTGATACCCTTCAGGATTTCTTGATTCGCCCTCTCCGCTTGACCATTAGACTGGGGGTGAGCCACAGATGCTAGATCAAGCGGATGTGCTCCCTGTGGCAAAATTCCTCCATCTCTCCTTTAGAAAGGTTCGTACCATTATCTGTGATGATACTGTGTGGAAAGCCAAAACGGAAAATAATCTTTTTAAGGAATTGAACCGCCGTAGCTGCGTCACACTTACTGATGGGCTCCGCTTCAACCCATTTAGTAAACTTATCAAACGCCACCAACAGGTGGGTCTTCTTGTCCTTGGAACGTTTAAAGGGTCCCACCATATCGAGCCCCCAAGTCGCAAACGGCCAAGTGATGGGAATCATGCGTAATTCTTGAGCCGGAACATGAGCTCAACGTGAAAATTTCTGACAAGCATCGCACCGCTTTACCAGATCCTCCGCATCAGAATGGGCTGTTAACCAGTAGAACCCATGACGGAATGCTTTAGCCACGAGGGATTTGGAGCCGGCATGGTGACCACAATCTCCTTCATGGATTTCATGCAAAATCTCTTGCCCCTCTTCGGGAGAAACACAACGTTGGAACACGCCTGAAACGCTGCAACGGTGCAACTCGCCATTATGCACGACCATAGACTTGGACCGCCGGATTGTCTGTCTGGCGAAAAGCTCGTCATCTGGTAACTTGCCCCGGTTTAAGTATGCCAAATATGGGATAGTCCAATCCGGAGTGGCATGCAAGGCAGCTACCAATTGGGCCTCCGGATCAGGAACAGCTAAATCCTCCTCTGTAGGCAATTTATAGATGGGTTATGCAAAATATCCAGAAAGGTGTTAGGTGGTACCGGTTTACGTTGAGATCCCAGTCGGCTGAGCGCATCAGCTGCTTCGTTCTTGTGTCGGTCGATGTGCTCCACCTGATAACCTTTGAAGTGGCCTGCTACCGTATCCACCTCACGCCTGTAGGCTGCCATGAGTGGATCTTTTGAATCCCAAGTGCCAGAAACTTGCTGGGCCACAAGATCAGAATCCCCAAAGCATCGAACCCGGCTTAAGTTCATTTCCTTAGCCACACGGAGGCCGTGGAGTAAGGCCTCGTACTCTGCTGCATTGTTAGTACAAGGGAACATTAAGCGGAGAACATAACAAATTTTATCACCTCGAGGGGAAGTAAGGACGACTCCATCCCCCGAGCCTTCCAACTGCCTAGACCCGTCAAAGTGGATAGTCCAGTATGTATTATCCAGTTTGTCCTCTGGTGTCTGTGACTCGGTCCAATCATTAATGAAGTCGACCAACGCCTGAGATTTAATGGCTGCTCGGGGCATATACTTCAACCCATGGGGACCAAGCTCAATTGCCCTGTTTGCAATCCGGCCAGTTGCCTCTCTATTCTGGATTATATCCCCCAAGGGAGCAGAACTAACCACAGTGATAGGATGGCCTTGAAAGTAGTGCTTGAGCTTCCTACTTGCCATAAAAACTCCATACACCAGCTTCTGCCAGTGTGGATACCTTTGCTTGGATTCGATTAACACCTCGCTGATATAGTAAACCGGCCTTTGAACAGGATATTCTTTTCCAGCCTCCTTTCGTTCAACCACAATCGCCACGCTAACAGCATGGGCATTGGCAGCCACGTACAACAATAAAGGCTCCTTATCGACCGGAGCAGCAAGGAGGGGCGGTTCAGTCAACTGCCGCTTCAAATCCTCAAATGCTGCATTAGCGGCATCACTCTAGACGAATTCATCTGTCTTCTTCAGCATCTGATACAGGGGAATGGCCTTCTCTCCCAAACGGTTGATAAACCGGCTGAGGGCGGCAATCCGGCCCGCCAAACGCTGAACATCATTGATGCACGCTGGTTTAGTCAAGGATGTGATCGCTTTGATTTTTTCCGGATTGGCATCGATGCCTCGGTTGGATACCAGAAAGCCCAGAAGCTTGCCTGCCGGAACACCAAAAACGCACTTCTCCGGGTTAAGCATCATTTTGTAAACCCGAAGATTGTCAAATGTCTCCTTGAGATCATCTATCAATGTTTCCTGCTTCCTGGATTTTACCACAATATCATCCACGTAAGCGTGAACATTGCGCCCGATCTGCTTGTGAAGAAAATTTTGCACACAACGCTGATAGGTTGCTTGGGCGCTCTTGAGCCCAAAAGACATTGAAACGTAGCAGAAAGCTCCAAAGGGGGTGATAAAAGTTGTCTTCTCCTGGTCCTTAACTGCCATTTTAATCTGATGATAACCTGAGTAGGCGTCCAGGAAACTTAGGCGATCACAACCCTCCGTCGCATCAATGATTTGATCAACCCGCGGGAGAGCAAAAGGATCGGCCGGGCATGCCTTGTTCAAATCTGTGTAGTCCACACACATACGCCACGTGTCGTTCTTCTTAAGAACGAGCACCGGATTAGCCAACCACTCAGGATGAAATACTTCAATGATAAACCCTGCTGCCAGTAGCCGGGCTACTTCTTCACCAATGGCCTTGCGTCTCTCTTTGTTAAAGCGGCGAAGGAACTGCTTGACCGGTTTGAACTTGGGATCAATATTGAGATTGTGCTCAGCGAGTCCTCTCGGTACACCTGGCATGTCAGAAGGCTTCCATGCAAAAATGTCCCGATTCTCACGGATGAACCCGATGAGCGCGCTTTCCTATTTCGGATCCAGATTGGCACTGATACTAAACTGTTTGGATGAATCATCGGGGACAAAGTCAACGAGTTTAGTCTCATTAGCCAGTTTGAACGCCAGGCCCGGGTCATGCTCGGTTGTGGGCTTCTTTAAAGGGGTCATGTCCGCCGGATCAACATTGTCCTTATAGAACTTCAAATCCTCTGTGGCACAAACCGATTCGGCATAGGCCGCTTCACCTTCCTCGCAATCCAAGGCATGTACTGTGATCGTTCCTTTATAACCCGGCATTTTGAGCTGTAGGTAGACATAACAGGGTCTCGCCATGAATTTCGCATAAACCGGCCGTCCGAACAGCGCGTGATAAGGGCTCTGGATTTTCACCACTTCAAATGTCACTGTCTTAGATCTGGAATCATGCTCATCTCCAAACACAACTTCCAAAGCAATTTTCCCAACAGGGTATGCTAATTTACCTGGTACTACGTCGTGAAAAACTGTATTCGACGGTTTAAGGTTTTTATCTGTCAACCCCATGCGGTGGAAAGTCTCGTAGTACAGGATATTTATGCTGCTTCCTCCGTCCATTAAAACTTTGGTGAATTTGTAACCTCCCACCTGAGGTGCTACGACCAAGGCTAACTGACCCGGATTGTCAACCCGGGGTGGGTGATCCTGTCTGCTCCACACAATAGGCTGTTCCGACCATCGTAGATAATGCGGCACGGCCGGTTCAGCAGCATTGACCGCCCTCTTGTGAAGCTTCTGATCTCGCTTGCACAGGTTAGTCGTGAACACGTGATATTGCCCGTTGTTCAACTGCTTGGGGTGATTTTGGTAGCCTGACTGCTGCTGATTCCCCTGGTTGTTCTGCTGGTTATTGCCGTGGTTGTTCTGATGTCCTTGATTATTCTGAAACCCAGGGCTTGAACCGCCGCCCCCATTGAAACCAGGGCCTGAACCGCCGGGCGGACCCTGATCATACCGGTAGAGATCAGAATTTTTGAACTCCCTCATTATGTGACAATCCTTCCAAAGGTGTGTAGCAGGGGCCTCCTTAGTTCCATGCTTCGGGCAGGGCTGGTTTAACAAGCGCTCCAGATTCATCCCGCCACCGCGCTGGGGCGGTTTACCCTTACGACGCTGCATATTCGTGTTAGCCACAAAATCTGAATTATCTGCCTTGTGCTTACCGTTATTCCCATGGCCTCCTTGGTTATGGTGTTGCTGCCCTTTCGCACTGCCGTTCTTCTTTCCCTTCCCCGGTTTCTCCTCATCAGACTCGGGATCCTTGGTATTATCAGAATCGGCATACTTGACCAAAGCTGCCATAAGTGTTCCAATATCATTGCAATGGCGCTTGAGCCTCCCCAACTTCATCTTTAGTGACTTAAACCGGCAATTGCGCTCCAGGGTCAAGATTGCTTGGCCAGCGCTGATCCGATCTGAAGAATGCAAAACCTCCAAAACCCAGCGCACCCAGTGAGTTGTTGACTCGCTCTCCCCTTGAACACGGGCATCCAGATCTACAATAGACATAGGCTGCTTGCAGGTGTCCTTGAAATTGGCTATGAACTGAGCCTTTAACTGCCCCCATGACTCGATGGAATTGGCTGGTAAGTTTTTCAGCCAGGTATGGGCTGTCCCCTCTAACATCATTGTGAAATATTTTGCACATGTCGCTTCATCCACTTCCAGCATCTCCATTGCCATCTCGTAACTCTCGACCCACGCCTCAGGCGACTGATCAGCAGTGTAATTGGGTACCTTTCGCGGACCTTTAAAATCCTTGGGCAGTCATATATTACGGAGGGCCGGAATAAGGCATGGCACTCCCCAGGAACTGAAAGCGACCCCAGTGCCCCGGTCTACCGACACCGTTGGCTGAAACGGGGCGGTTTGATGGCGGCCTGCCTCCCTGCGTGCTCTGCCATTATCTACCACCTCCTGAGCGTTTATCTCACCGCGGGCCGCATCACGGTGCCTGGCACCGCTAGATACTTCCGGTTCATCTATGTGTCTGCTGTAGCTTTTGCTTGGACGGGGGGTTGAATGAATTCTATCCCGGCTATAAGAATAGGTCTGTTGTTGTACCACGGCGGTTTGAAGAAGATCCCTGGCCCGCCGCGTTTCGATCGCTGCCAATGAGCCACCTTCGATCGGAATAGCCGCCAGACGGGACGCTGCAGCAATCATATTATCCAAAGGGCTTGGAAAGTGATCCGGTGGCGCGGCCACATGCGGCGGCGGATTGTCCGCCCGTCGAGGTGGTTCGGTCAGGCGTGGTTGATCCGGTGCTGTTCTAAGTGCTTCAGTCCGATTCACGGCTGCTGGATTGCTCGTCCCAGCCCCCGGTGTATTAAAGAGGTTCAAGCCTTCAAAGACCAGCGGCAGGCGCGACCGATATTTCCGCCGCATCACCTCGTTTGATGCGTTTTGGTCCAATGCCAGCCTGTAATTCTGTGCCTGTATCAACTGTGATTGGGCATCCAGGGCGGCCCGTTCCTCCGCCATCTTCGCATCTGCAACCGCCAGATCCTCCTTGGCCTGTGCTATCTGGTCTTTCAGCTTGGCAACATCCGCATTATGCTGGTCCTGTGTCTCCGGGGTAACCACCGCGGTTAGCAAGGTCGCCCAGGCATCCATCAGATCGGAGAGAACTTGAACCGGTCGGCGCCCCGGGCCACCCGTCGCAGCTGCCGTTGAAGATTGTAATGTGGGCTGTGTTTCGGCCATGTAGATGGCAACCCGGCTCGGCGGTTCAGGGAGATCCGGAATACTACCGCCGTTGGAATATCCCTCGAACCCATCCTCGTTGACTTGATACAGGGACTCAGTTTCGCCGGTGGATGACTCGCTATCGGAGTAATCAGCTGTCTCACCCTCAGATACCGGTTCAGATCCGGCCCCATGGACGCACCCTACGAACGCCCGCTTCACGGCAGGCTTGACCCGGGTAGGGCTTGCACGCTGAGCTGTCTCGACGAGGTCGGTGCAGATGTCCAGCTCAGGACCCGGCTCGCCGATGTTGCCGATGAAGACATGGAATCCTCCAAAGGGACCCGGTATCCGTACTCAATTGAGCCGGTCTCGGGGCCCCACCCTTCGTTGTCGATGTAGAGCTTGCCGCGACGACTCTTGGTCATCCGGCCAACTGTGGGGACCCCGACTCATAAGTCGTGATCACCGAATGCACGTGTACAGTGATCCCAGAGATCAATGCTCACTGAACACACAGAAGCTGAATAACAAGAGTCTTACATCCATACATACCGTCTTACACAAATTATGACCATTATGGTCAAGTCTTACATAGATAAAGCCTTAGGGGCTGAACATCAAATGAAACACAAGCAGCGGAAATCTTCGTTGATAAGTAGAACCCATGCCATCTGCCTTAACCCTACAGGCATTCTGACTGGGAAGCGTCCTAGTTCGCAAGTTCGTCTCCAAAGGATTCTTCCTCAAACTCCTGTTCTTCCATGCCTGGTCAATAAAATAACCAGTGGCAAGCCAATGAGTACTTTGAATATACTCGCAAGCAACCCGTGTTTTGGTTCAAGGTACAATAATGCATGACATAGGTAAATTTTTGCAGAAAGCTAGTTTTGAGTGCAATGACATGTTCAACAACTTGTAAGACATGCATCAGGAGAATTCAAGTAACCGTAAGGACAGGTTACAGATATCAACATAAATAGAGTGGGCACCAACCCAATTCATTCATGTCAAGTCCTTGACTTGACCCAAGTAGTTCTTCCCACACACACTGGTTTGTAAACAAGTGGACGTAGTTTAAGCAGCACCGCCCAACTGTCCTTGACCGTGGACACGGCTATTCGAATAGTTTTACACTCTGCAGAGGTTGCACACTTTACCCACAAGATCCGGGGAACTTCCGTGTCATCCACGACCCGCGGTACCTCGAGTACCCGGGTAAGCACCCGATCACTATCTTTCCCTAGACGACACTAACAAGGAGTCCACTCGTTGTTCCGTATCCTCACGATGTACATCATACGAGGCTCGCTCGAGATCGTAACATCCGGGAGGGGACACAACGGTGTATCCGGTGCCCTGTGAAAACAGTCATGGCCGCCCTACCTGGCATGACCCTGTCCCGAGAGAGAGCACCAACTCTCCCCCGTCACTAGTAATGCGGGCACCAAGCTAGTATCGGCCTAAGTAATCAATAATGCCCTTTCCCATATAAGGGTAGAGTGGTTGCGCATGTAAGGTTGGGACAGTCGACAAATCTTAAATCTAATCCATTTTTGAAAACAACACACACACTTGCCTTGGTACACCACTTCGTCATCAAGTGGTTACCCATCTCATCATCTCCCTCGGGCATAAGTGGCACCCGACGGGGTTTTCGAAAAGTCCTTTGAAAATACTTTGTCTCCATCACCATGCATATTCCCGTCCCTTTTTGCGTAGCGACTACTTTAGCATCCTATCTACTCCCACCGGCATAACCCTCATAAGGAGGTAGGGTCATGCATAATGCAAGTATCAACGAGGAAGTAACGAAGGCAACCCACCAAAGTGGTTACCATCTCATCATGATTTCGATGCAAGCAATAAAAGTGCCATATGACATGCATAAAAAGGGTTTCATAGACATGGTCAAAGGGCTGCTTGCCTGGTTCATCAGAGTCTTGAGATCTTCTGGTCCTTCTCCAAGTACTCCGTCTACTTCGGCAACTAACGTCGGAAACAATCACAATAAGCAACACAACAAGGCAAAAGTAAAAGTGCTCTAAAAATGTGAGTTGGACTTTTCTAGGATAGCTCTGGTCATATGAGGAATGACCAATGTGATTTCATTGGAAGTGGATCAATGGATATTTCTAAACATTTCGATATGATGGAATCAAGGGTTTTATGGGATTGCAAGAAGTGTACAGAAAAATATTTTTGAAAAATGAGCAAAGGCACCTATTTAACAAAGGATGATTTTAGAAGCATCTAGGAATTGGTTTCACTGGATTTGGAGTTCAAATGAATTTCCTATGAATTTGCAAAGTTGATAAATGTGAAGAAATGGCTCAATAATTTATGTGGTATAGAAAGTATTAATAAAAATGTTCATAAACTAAGTTATGAACTTAGGAACACCTAGGAATTTGAATCATGGAATTTGGATCAAAAATGGGCTCTCTGTGATTTTCTAAAGTTCATCACAGAAATGGAAATTGGGGTTTTGATAAATATTTATGAATAGAAAGTTCTAGAAAAATTTGCAAATAGCACCATGTGAAAGATCATGATTTATGGAGTCATGAGAAATTTGAATCATTAAATTTGGAGTTAATTTGAATTATTTATGGATTTTACAAGTTTACAAAAAAAGAAAAAGAAAAGGGAAAGGGTTTTACCCTTATCCAGCGCACTGGGCGCAGTTTAGAAGTGGGCCGTCCCGCTAGCTCAGCCGCGCGGGCGAGGAGGGTGACGTCGGAGGCGCCCCGGACGGAGTACGCCTTCGCTGCGCTGGAAGCGGCTTTACACCCGGTCCGTCTTCACTTAAACGGGCGGGGCCCGCCTGCTGGGTCGCTGACCTGCGGGTCCCGCACCAACTCTCTCTCTCTCCTGCCTCCTCCTTCTTCCCCCCCGATGGGCAGAGGCAGGGGACAGACGGCGAGCGCGCCGGCGACGATTCCGGCCGCTCCGCTGCGCCCGGGGCCACGCCGGTGGTCTGGGCGGATGCCCCGTTCCACGCCGCGCCCAGAGGTGGTCACGCTGGGCGCGGGGAGCGCCAGACTTGGGCAGAGCGTCGGCCATGGCGGAGACCGGCGACGGCGAGGATGGGCACGGCGAGGCAGGCATGGCGAGGAGGACCTAGCGTGCGGGAGAGGCTTATTGGGGTTGTGGGAGTCCTCGGGATGGGTCAGTGGGAGCGGGAAAGCAACGATGGCTCGGCTACGCCCGAGGGCACGGCGGCGGCACTCTGGTCATGGCGGTGGGAAGAGGGCGCGAGAGGGAGAGGGAGGTTGTCAGGGAGGTGTAAGCGAGAGAGGGGGAGCGGGGAGAGGCCATAGAAGAGGTCAGGAGGGGCTTATATGGGCACGGCCGCGGTGCACCGTGGACAGCGCCCATGGATGCTCTCGGGTGAGCTCATAGAAGGGAGAGGAGAGAGATTCTGGAGGGGGCCGGCAGCGTGCCGTGTCCCGGACGCCGAGGCGTCTTGTCGGGCGCGCTAGGGAGGCCCGAGGTGGCCGGAGGTGCTTGGCAGGGGGCAGCTACAGTGCGGGAGCGCACTGTAGCGCGCTCCAAAGCGCCCAAATGGCATGCCATGGCATTTTATATGCCTTGTGGGCGCGACCACTATTGTCTGGTAGTTCTAGGAGGGAGTAAAGAAGAGGGGGTGGACATTGGATGCCCTGGTAGCCACTGGAGTGAGGAGGGAGGTGAGAAAGGGAGAGAAATGGGCTTGTCGAGAGAGAGAAGGAGAGGGTTTCACCCACCAATGATTGAGCCATGGATTTGCCATTGCTACTGGAGGTGCAAGGGGACTAGTAGGGGCTGTGGTAAAAAGTTGAGGCCATGGAGATTAGTGGAAGGGGTCAAAAATGAAATTTTGGTAAAGTGGCAGAAGGTGTTTGATGCTTGTTTGGGTAAGAAAATGAACTCCATTTGGAATGAGACTCCACAGGGTGCAATGGCACATGTAATTAGGGTCTTCCACCAATTTGGAGCTCATTTGGGCAAAGTGGCCAATGTAACTTTGGTAAACCCTAGAAATCAACAGAAAAGGTTTTACCAAGATTTAGTCATGCAAATCAATTCTCCTTGATGCACCACTTGGTGTAGTGTCATCATTTGAGGACTTGAACATGCTCACAAAAGTTGGGGTCAAGGAGAAAAAGTTGGCAGTACAAACTTGTTCAAATTTGATTCTAGTCAGAGAGGGTTTTGGGGTACTTTGATCAATATAAAATTCTCTCCAACTTGTGCCATTTGGTCTAGATGCATTATTGAACCATTTGAGAATGTGCACAAAGTTTGAGAGCATTTGGACATGTTTGACAGTGCAAAGCTGTTCAAACTTGAAAAAGGACAGAAGTGGTTTTGAGAGGGTTTCATGGGGTTATACTGTTATCCATGACGTGAGACTTGGCAAGATCATAAAAAATGTCATACGTGACATGCTAGAATTTTCTTGGATTTTTATGAAAATATTTCCTGTAGAAATATTTCAAATCCTTGAAATGAGAAGAAATGGTTTTGGGAGGTTTTGTCCAATATTTTGATCATGACCATATGTTGAAACTCATATATATGGAAAATATATGTCCATTGAGTCTCCATAATTTTTCTCAAATATTTTTAAATCTTTAAAATAATTTAAACCTATTTAAGACCATTTCTGGCTTTAAGAAAAAGCCTTTAAATAAAATAGGAAAATAACATTTAAAATTATATTTTTGTGGTTTCTGGGTATCCTATATCTAATAAGGGTCAAAAGTATTTTTATAAAGATTTTTACTGCCCTTAGTTAAGTACTTGCAGTGCAAACCTCAACTCAGGGGTTTTTGGAAAACTAATTTTTGAAAATAATTTTTGGCCAAATTATTTTTGTAAGAAAATACTATATTCCTCTATACACATGGCATGATCATTGGGAAAAGGTTTTGGATCAAGGAGAAGGAGTATAAGAGTTGGAGGATTTATTTGATTTTTAGAGCACTTGCAAACAACAGACAAAATCCAATCAAGGCAAGGTCCAAAACACTCAAAAGTTTTTGTCAAAACACAATTTTATCATGATTTAGTAGCTTAAGTGTTGTGGCATGAAAATCAGGGTGTGACACCAACCGCGTACCCTTTGAGTCCTTCGAAGCTGCCCTTCAAGAACTCGAAACCATCGTGCGACAGCCCCACGGTAGGCGCCAACTGTCGTGGAATTAACACGTCAGATGTCTTCGTAGAAAGACTTAGTCGTGGAGCCATCGCAACGGGTTAGCTCAAAGGGGTTAAACCGGACAAAGGGACACGGGAGTTTATACTAGTTTGGCCCCTTCGAGGAAGGTAAAGGCCTACGTCTAGTTGTGATGGGATTGATTGGGTTTCGATGCACAGGGAGCGAATTCGCTAACCTGAGCCTCGAGTTGTTGTTGTCTGTCCCTAAACCGCAGCCGGGTCACCCCTTTATATACACAGGAGGACCCCGGCTGGTCTACAGAGTCCTAGGCTAACTTATACAAGTGCTAGCCTTGGTCTCTTCCTTTCTTTCTTATATTACAAGTTTACACAAGTATGGCGGTTGACCATCATGGGCCCTAAATCACCTGTGGATGCTAGGCCATCACGCTTCTCCGTAAAGCGCCATCCTCCGGGTTGTCTTGGGCTTCGGCGTAGCTAGAGGTGAACCAGCCCCTCCTGGCCGGTTTACCCTTAGCAATTATATCCTCAACAATTGGCGATGCTCGCGTATCCATGAAACCGCATGGCCCTGAGGTCGAAAAAACTAGTAGGGAGTTCATAATCCTCGTTAAATCTAATCGGCACTCCAAGATGAGCAACAATAGGAGAAGCACAAGTCCCCCCATAAATATCACCACTACAAGCATTCGTACTCAAACGACGAGCAATAATAGCCCCCGGTTATACATTTTACTACAATGCAAAGCAGAATGCAGAATACTTAAGTCATGAGCACAGGTGGCGCTAGGGTCCTCTTTACCAATCAAACACTTCTCTATGAAATAACGAAAGTACCGAACAGAAGGAAAATGAATACTGCAAATTCTTCCCTGAGTAATTCCCCTAGTTTCACCATTGCAAATACTCCTAAGAAACAACTCGAAATCACTCTTTCGAGGTTCATCATATGAACCCTAGAATGGGATTTTGAATGCATAACAAAACTCATCAATATACATGTTATAAGATTTACAATATAACCGAAAGACAACTCGAGGTGCGGTATGATGGGGTATATATTTAAATCTTGCACGAAAGTGTCGGTGGGATGGTAATGTTGAGTACGCTTATCTAAGTGGAAGTCGGTCAAGCCCCACAAAATTGTACAAACTCCTGCCGACACCATTCATAAAAGTATGATGACCCCGGATAGGCATTGGAACCTGGATCCCTTTTCAAAACATCGGGGTGGCGATGCCCCTCAATTTGGCTGGCCGGCCCGCTAGCTCCCCAGCGCGAGTCGACTCGGCACGGCAACCCGATCTGGCCGGCTAGCCTATGCGGGCTGGCCACAAGACTACGACCAACAGAACGACTCTCCACGACGGGGCAAGCATGGCCACAGTGCTCCCCTCTTTTACGTCGGCCCGAACGGGGCGCGGCTACAGGGCGCCCTACTGCTACCTCTTGAGCATGCGTTGGTTTTCCCTTACCGAGGAAAGGGTGATGCAGCAAAGTAGCATAAGTATTACCCTCAGTTTTGAGAACCAAGGTATCAATCCAGTAGGATGTTACACGCAAGTCGCCTTGTACCTACACAAACAAATAAGAACCTTGCAACCAACGCGATAAAGGGGTTGTCAATCTCTTCACGGCCACTTGCAAAAGTGAGATCTGATAGAGATAATAAGATAAATATTTGTGGTATTTTTATGATATAGATTGGAAAGTAAAGATTGCTAAATAAATAAGGAAGAAATAGTAAATTGATAGGAAAGTAATATGATGGAAGATAGACCCGGGGGCCATAGGTTTCACTAGTGGCTTCTCTCAAGATAGCATAATTTACGGTGGGTGAACAAATTACTGTCGAGCAATTGGTAGAAAAGTGCATAGTTATGAGAATATCTAGGCATGATCATGTATATAGGCATCACGTCTGCGACAAGTAGACCGAAACGATTCTGCATCTACTACTATTACTCCACACATCGACCGCTATCCAGCATGCATCTAGATATTAAGTTCATAAGAACAGAGTAACACATTAGGCAAGATGACATGATGTAGAGGGATAAACTCAAGCAATATGATATAAAACCCATCTTTTTATGCTCGATGGCAACAATACAATACGTGCCTTGCTGCCCCTACTGTCACTAGGAAAGGACATCGCGAGATTGTACCCAAATCTAAGCACTTCTCCCATGGCAGAAAGATCAATCTAGGCCAAACCAAACTGATAATTCGAAGAGACTTGCAAAGATAACAAATCATACATATAAGAATTCAGAGAAGAACCAAATATTTTTCATAGATAATCTTGATCATAAACCCACAATTCATCGGATCTCGACAAACACACCGCAAAAAGAATTACATCGAATAGATCTCCAAGAGAATCAAGGAGAACTTTGTATTGAGATCCAAAGAGAGAGAAGAAGCCATCTAGCTAATAACTATGGACCCGAAGGTCTGTGGTAAACTACTCACACATCATCGGAGAGGCTATGGTGTTGATGTAGAAGCCCTCCGTGATCGATTCCCCCCCCCCCGGTGGAGCGCCGGAAAAGGCCTCAAGATGGGATCTCATGGGTACAAAAGGTTGTGACGGTGGAAATAGGGTTTCGTGGTGCTCTCAGATGTTTTCAGGGTACATAAGTATATATAGGCGAAAGAAGTAGGTCGGTGGAGCCACGAGGGGCCCACGAGGGTGGGGGCATGCCTCCCTGCCTCGTGGCCGCCTCGTTGCTTCCTTGACGTCCATTCCAAGTCTCCTAGATTGCGTTTGTTCCAAAAATAACTCTCTCGAAGGTTTCATTCCGTTTGGATTCCGTTTGATATTCCTTTTCTGCGAAACACTCAAATAGGCAAAAAACCAGCAATTTGCACTGGGCCTTCGGTTAATAGGTTAGTCCCAAAAATAATATAAAAATGTATAATAAAGCCCATTAAACATCCAAAACAAATAATATAATAGCATGGAACAATCAAAAATTATAGATACGTTCGAGACGTATCAAGCATCCCCAAGTTTAATTACTGCTCGTCCTCGAGTAGGTAAATGATAAAAACAGAATTTTTTATGTGGAATGCTACCTAGCATAATTTTCTAAGTAATTATCTTTATTGTGGCATGAATGTTCATATCTGGAAGATTCAAGATAAACGTTTAATATTGACATAAAAATAATAGTACTTCAAGCATACTAACTAAACAATTATGTCTTCTTAAAATAACATGGCCAAAGAAAGCTTATCCCTATGAAATCATATAGTTTGGCTATGCTTCATTTTCGTCACACAAAAATGCTCTCATCATGCACAACCCAAATGACAAGCCAAGCAATTGTTTCATACTTTAGTAATCTCAAACTTTTTTCAACTTTCACGCAATATATGAGCGTGAGGCATGGACATAGCACTATGGGTGGAATAGAGTATAACGATGGGGGTTGTATGGAGAATACAAAAAAGGAGAAAGTTTCACATTAACGCGGCTAATCAACGGGCTAGGGAGATGCCCATCAATTGATGTCAATGCAAGGAGTAGGGATTGTCATGCAACAGATGCACTAGAGCTATAAATGTATGAAAGCTCAACAAAAGAAACTAAGTGGGTGTGCATCCAACTTGCTTGCTCACGAAGACCTAGGGCATTTGAGGAAGCTCATTGTTGGAATATACAAGCCAAGTTCTATAATGAAAATTTTCCACTAATATATGAAAGTGACAAAACAAGAGACTCTCTATCATAAAGATCATGATGCTACTTTGAAGCAAAAGTGTGAAAAAAAAGTATAATAGCATTGTCCCTTTTATTTCTCTTTTTTTGGGCCTTCCTTTTTTTATTTGGTCTTTCTCTTTTTTGGGAACAACGCTCTATTAATGATGATCATCACACTTCTATTTATTTACAACTCAATGATTACAACTCGATACTAGAACAAAATATGACTCTATATGAATGCCTCTAGCGGTGTACCGGGATGGGCAATGAATCAAGAGTGACATGTATGATAAACTATGCATGGTGGCTTTGCCACAAATACGATGTCAACTACATGATCATGCAAGGCAATATGACAATGATGAAGCGTGTCATAATAAATGGAACGGTGGAAAGTTGCATGACAATATATCTCGGAATGGCTATGGAAATGCCATAATAGGTAGGTATGGTGGCTGTTTTGAGGAAGGTATAAGGAGGTTTATGTGTGATAGAGCGTATCATATCACGGGGTTTGGATGCACCGGCGAAGTTTGCACCAACTCTCAAGGTGAGAAAGGGCAATGCACGGTACCAAAGAGGCTAGCAATGATGGAAATGTGAGAGTGCGTATAATCCATGGACTCAACATTAGTCATAAAGAACTCACATACTTATTGCAAAAATCTACAAGTCATCAAAAACTAAGCATTACGCGCATGCTCCTAGGGGGATAGATTGGTAGGAAAAGACCATCGCTCGTCCCCGACCGCCACTCATAAGGATGACAATCAAAGAACACCTCATGTTTCAAATTTGTCACACAACGGTTACCATACGTGCATGCTACGGGACTTGTAAACTTCAACACAAGTATTTCTCAAATTCACAACTACTCAACTAGAATGACTTAATATTACCATCTTCATATCTCAAAATAATCATCAAGTATCAAACTTCTCATAGTATTCAATGCACTTTTTATGAAAGTTTTTATTATACCCATCTTGGATGCCTATCGTATTAGGAATTTTTTTATAGCCAAAGTAAATTACCATGCTGTTATAAAGGACTATCAAAATAATATAAGTGAAGCATGAGAGATCAATAATTTCTATAAAATAAAACTACCACCGTGCTCTAAAAGATATAAGTGAAGCACTAGAGCAAAATTATCTAGCTCAAAAGATATAAGTGAAGCACATAGAGTATTTTAATAAATTCCGATTCATGTGTGTCTGTCCAAAAGATGTGTACAACAAGGATGATTGTGGTAAACTAAAAGGCAAAGACTCAAATCATACAATATGCTCCAAGCAAAACACATATCGTGTGGTGAATAAAAATATAGCCTCAAGTAAAGTTACCGATAGATGAAGACGAAAGAGGGGATGCCTTCCGGGGCATCCCCAAGCTTAGGCTTTTGGTTTTCCTTGAATTTTACCTTGGGGTGCCTTGGGCATCCCCAAGCTTAGGCTCTTGCGACTCCTTATTCCATAATCCATCAAATCTTTACCCAAAACTTGAAAACTTCACAACACAATACTCAACGGAAAATCTCATGAGCTCCGTTAGTATAAGAAAACAAATTACCACTTTAAGGTACTGTAATGAACTCATTCTTTATTTACATTGGTGTTAAACCTATTGTATTCCAACTTCTATATGGTTCATACCCCCCGATACTAGCCATAGATTCATCAAAATAAGCAAACACCACACGAAAAACAGAATCTGTCTAAAACTGAACAGTCTGTAGTAATCTTTATCAAACGTATACTTTTGTAACTCCAAAAATTCTTAAATAAATTAGTGGATGTGAGGAATTTGTCTATTAATCATCCTAAAAAAGAATCAACCTAAAATCACTCTCCAGTAAAAAATGGCAGCTAATCTCGTGAGCGTTAAAGTTTCTGTTTTTTACAGCAAGATCACAAAGACTTCACCCAAGTCTTCCCAAAGTTTCTACTTGGCACAAACACTAATTTAAGACATAAAACCACATCTAAACGGAGGCTAGATGAATTATTTATTACTAAACAGAAATAAAAAGCAAGAAACAAAAATAAAATTGGGTTGCCTCCCAACAAGCGCTATCGTTTAACGCCCCTAGCTAGGCATAAAGGCAAGAATAGATGTAGGTACTATCATCTTTGGTATGCAATCCATATGTGGCTCTCATAATAGATTCATAAGGTAATTTAATTTTCTTTCTAGGAAAGTGTTCCAATGCCTTTCCTTAATGGAAATTGGAATCTAATATATCCTTCTTTCATATCAATAATTGCACCAATCGTTCTAAGGAAAGGTCTACCAAGAATAATAGGACATGTAGGATTGAAATCTATATCAAGAACAATAAAATCTACGGGCACATAATTCTTATTTGCAACAATAAGGACATAATTAATCCTTACCATATGTTTCTTAATGGTGGAATCCGCAAGGTGCAAGTTTAAAGAACAATCATCAAATTCACGGAAACCTAACACATGACACAAAGTTTTCAGAATCGTGGAAACACTAGCACCCAAATCACACAAAGCATAGCATTCGTGATCTTTAATCTTAATTTTAATAGGAGGTTCCCACTCATCATAAAGTTCTCTAGGGATAGAAACTTCTAGTTCAAGCTTTTCTTTATGGGATTGCATTAAAGCATCAACGACGTGTTTGGTAAAAGCTTTATTTTGATCATAAGCACGAGGAGAATTTAACACAGATTGCAACAAGGAAATACAATATATCAAAGAACAATTATCATAATTAAATTCCTTGAAATCCGAAATAGTGGGTTCATTTCTATGTAAAGTTTTGACCTCTTCAATCCCACTTTTACCAATTTTTGCATCAAGATCTAAAAACTCCGAATCATTGGGATGCCTTTTAACTAAAGTTGAATCATATCCAGTCCCGTATTTATCAAGATTCATATTGGAAAACAAAGATTTAATAGGAGACA
Organism: Aegilops umbellulata; assembly: GCA_032464435.1. Taxonomy (NCBI): domain Eukaryota; kingdom Viridiplantae; phylum Streptophyta; class Magnoliopsida; order Poales; family Poaceae; genus Aegilops; species Aegilops umbellulata. The sequence goes on along the minus strand of CP136057.1, from coordinate 633,461,639 downwards.
CATCAATCACTTTTAGATCTTCATCCTTATTATCATGAAAACTAGAAGAATACGCTTTCATAAAGCAATCTTTTTTAGCATGCATCCTAGCGGTTCTTTACTTGCACTCATCAATGGAAATTCTCATAGCTTTGAGGGACTCATTGATATCATGCTTAGGTGGAATAGATCTAAGTTTCAAAGAATCAACTTCAAGAGAAATTCTATCCACGTTCCTAGCCAACTCATCAATCTTAGGCAATTTTTCTTCAAGCAAAGCATTGAAATTCTTTTGCGAAATCATAAATTCTTTAACACTAGTCTCAAAATCAGAGGGCATCTTATTAAAATTTCCATAAGAGTTGTTGTAGGAATTACCATAATTATTAGAGGAATTACTAGGAAATGGCCTAGGATTAAAGTTTCCTCTATACGCGTTGTTACCAAAATTGTTCCTACCAACGAAATTCGCATCCATAGATTCATTATTATTCTCAATCAAGGAAGACAAAGGCATATTATTAGGATCATAAGAAACACTCTTATTAGCAAATAATTTCATAAGTTCATCCATCTTTCCACTCAAAATATTAATCTCTTCTATCGCATGAACCTTTTTACTAGTAGATCTTTCGGTGTGCCATTGAGAATAATTAACCATAATATTAACTAGGAGTTTAGTAGCTTCTCCTAAAGTGATTTCCATAAAAGTACCTCCCGCGGCCGAATCTAAAAGATTTTAGAAGCAAAATTCAATCCGGCATAATTTTTTTGTATAATCATCCATAAATTCAAGGGCCAATTCCAGTTCTTGCCCTAACTTGAACCCACTACTCAGTTTTGCCCCTAATTTTCAGGTATGTTCAGTTTTGCCCCTCCGCCGTTAGTGTCACTTATAGAAATGCCCTTTTGCACCGTTACCGTCCGGTCAAAGTACTTTGACCATCCAGAAAAAAATAGCAAAAAAAATCAAAAAAATAGGAAATTTGGTGGGATCGAAGATAGTCATGTCCGCAAGGCGCGTGCACATTTTTGTGTTGGTTGGACACTTCGGGAGCTCGTGGCAAAGGAAAACAAAAATAATTTATGCCTATGAACAGTAAATTCGAAAAAATAGCAAAAAAGTTCAAACAAAATTGAATTTATTTGGCGTCAAAGAGGCTTGAGTGCACAAGGTGCTTGCAAGTTTTGGTGATCAAATGACGTACGAGGCGCTCTAGAGAAAAATATCACAATAGTGCTTTTTTTCAAAGTTTTTTTGAGCTAAAATTTGTTTTGTTTTTCTCCACGAGCTCCTACGATGTCCAAACACAACAAAAACGTGCACACATCTTGCACACCTGAATATCTTCAGTCCCACAAAATTTCATATTTTTTTGAATTTTTTTCTATTTTTCTTGAATTTACTACTCGCATGCGTACAAAATTTATGTTTTCCTTTGACACGAGCTCCCGGAGTGTCCGAACGGCATGAAAATGAGCACGCGCCTTGCGGACATGACTATCTTCGATCCCACCAAATTTCATATTTTTTTGATTTTTTTGCTATTTTTTCAGGACGGTCAAAGACCTTTGACCGGACGGTAACGGCAGAGAAGGGCATTTCTATAAGTGAAACTAACGGCGGAGGGGCAAAACTGAGCATACCTAAAAATTAGGGGCAAAACTGAGTAGTGGGTTCGAGTTAAGGGCATAGATGTAAATGTCCCTAAATTCAAACCATGTGTAGGTCAATTACGTATCATTAATTTCATCCTCTCCCAAGATTGTGCAACATGCTCCTGATCAAGTTGCTTACAATTCATAATATCGTTTCTAAGAGAGATGATTTTAGCGAGAGGAAAGTACTTAGAGATAAAAGCATCTTTTCACTTATTCCATGAATCAATACTATTTTTAGGCAAAGATGAAAACCAAGTTTTAGCACGATCTCTAAGCAAAAACGAAAATAGCTTTAATTTAACAATATCATTATCCACATCTTTCTTCTTTTGCATATCACACAAATCAACAAAATTGTTTAGATGTGTAGCGGCATCTTCACTAGGAAGGCCAGAGAATTGATCTTTCATGACAAGATTCAACAAAGCAGGATTAATTTCACACGATTCAGCATATGTAATAGGAGCAATCGGAGTTCTAAGAAAATCATTGTTGCTGGTCTTGGAAAAATCACACGATTTAGTATTATTTTGAGCCATCGTGACAAACAATCCAACACACAATCACACAAGAAGCAAGCGAAAAAGAGGCGAACGGAAAAAGAGGGCGAATAAAATGGCAAAGGTGAAGTGGGGGAGAGGAAAACGAGAGACAAGTGGCAAATAATGTAATGCGAGGGATAAGAGTTTGTGATGGGTACTTGGTATGTCTTGACTTGACTTGACTTGGCGTAAGCCTCCCCAGCAACGGCGCCAGAAATCCTTCTTGCTACCTCTTGAGCATGCGTTTGTTTTCCCTTGAAGAGGAAAGGGTGATGCAACAAAGCAGCGTAAGTATTTCCCTCAGTTTTGAGAACCAAGGTATCAATCCAGTAGGAGGTTACACGCAAGTCGCCTTGTACCTACACAAACAAATAAGAACCTTGCAACCAACGCGATAAAGGGGTTGTCAATCCCTTCACGGCCACTTGCAAAAGTGAGATCTGATAGAGATAATAAGATAAATATTTTTGGTATTTTTATGATATAGATTGGAAAGTAAAGATTGCAAAATAAATAACGGAAGAAATAGTAAATTGATATGAAAGTTATATGATTGAAGGTAGACTCGGGGGCCATAGGTTTCACTAGTGGCTTCTCTCAAGATAGCATAATTTAGGTGGGTGAACAAATTACTGTCGAGCAATTGATAGAAAAGTGCATAGTTATGAGAATATCTAGGCATGATCATGTATGTAGGCATCATGTCCGCGACAAGTAGATCGAAACGATTCTGCATCTACTACTATTACTCCACACATCGACCGCTATCCAGCATGCATCCAGAGTATTAAGTTCATAAGAACAGAGTAACGCATTAGGCAAGATGACATGATGTAGAGGGATAAACTCAAGCAATATGATATAAACCCCATCTTTTTATCCTCGATGGCAACAATACAATATGTGCCTTGCTGCCCCTGCTGTCACTAGGAAAGGACACCGCAAGATTGATCCCAAAGCTAAGCACTTCTCCCATGGCAAGAAAGATCAATATAGTAGGCCAAACCAAACTGATAATTCGAAGAGACTTGCAAAGATAACAAATCATACATATAAGAATTCAGAGAAGAACCAAATATTGTTCATAGATAATCTTGATCATAAACCAACAATTCATCGAATCTCGACAAACACACCACAAAAAGAATTACATCGAATAGGTCTCCAAGAGAATCGAGGAGAACTTTGTATTGAGATCCAAAGAGAGAGAAGTAGCCATCTAGCTAATAACTATGGACCCGAAGGTCTGTGATAAACTACTCACACATCATCGGAGAGGCTATGGTGTTGATGTAGAAGCCCTCTGTGATCGATTCCCCCTCCGGCGAAGCACCGGAAAAGGCCCCAAGATGGGATCTCACGGCCACAGAAGGTTGCGGCGGTGGAAATAGGGTTTCGTGGTTCTCTCGGATGTTTTCAGGGTACATGAGTATATATAGGCGAAAGAAGTAGGTCGGTGGAGCCACGAGGGGCCCATGAGGGTGGGGGGGGCGCTGTCGGTGTCAAAACCGGCGGATCTAGGGTAGGGGGTCCCGAACTGTGTGTCTAAGGTCGATGGTTACAAGAGACAAGGGACGCGATGTTTGCCTAGGTTCATGCCCTATCTATGGAGGTAATACCCTACTTCCTGCTTGATTGATCTTGATGAATATGAGTATTACAAGAGTTGATCTACCATGAGATCGTGATGGCTAAATCCTAGAAGCCTAGCCTGTATGACTATGGTAATGAGTATCTCCTTTCCGGACTACACCCTCTGGTTTATATAGACACCGGGGGGATCTAGGGTTACATAGAGTCGGTTACATAGGAAGGAATCTTCATAGTTGATCGCCAAGCTTGCCTCCCATGCCAAGGAGAGTCCTATCCGGATATGGGTACAGTCTTCGGCCTTCATGTCTTCATAGCCCATCAGTCCGACCCATGGATAACAGGTCGGACGCCCGAGGACCCCTTAGTCCAGGACTCCCTCAGTAGCCCCTGAACCTGGCTTCAATGACGAGGAGTCCGGCGTGCAGATTGTCTTCGGCATTGCAGGGCGGGTTCCCTTTTTTCCGAACTCCAAGAGAGTCTTCAGATGTAATGATTCTATCCGGACTTGTATACACAACTGCAGAGGATATAATATTTCATGAGTCCAATCCGCCGACAACTTTTTGGTAATATGACATCACGCCTGCTCGGCCATTATTTTCGAACCGTTAGCTAGCCCGTCGTCCCACATCTCGAGACGTGGTTTTATTGGCATGTCTTATCCAAGCGGAGATTGTGTCTCCCCTTTTTTTAAGGGATTATTATCAACTCGGACGTGGGTAACCCAACCGTCGCTTGGGTACAACTCCTTGGGAATAGGCAAGGTTTTGAGGCCCAGGAGGAGACGTTCGATATTCGCAGCCTTTATATAGGGGTACAGATCCGTCTTCTTCTTTCACGCTTGCTTCTTCCTCAACCCTGGCTACCCCGAGTTCCAACCCCGGGTTTCAATCGCCACAAGCTCCAATCATGTCCAGATCCCGCCGTCAAGGCCGGTGGGTGGCTTCTTCTGTCACGGAGGGAGATATTGCAAAGCTTCGGGCGGCGAGATATCTGACCGCAGAAATCCATCATCGGCTTCCTGCCGAGGGGCAGGTTATTCCCACCCCCAGATCTGGCGAGAGGGTCGTGTTCGTGTCCCACTTCCTCCGCGGGTTAGGGTTTGCACTTAACCCCTTCGTCCGAGGGCTCATGTTCTATTACGGGCTAGATTTTCATGATCTGGCCCCGGACTCTATTCTTCTTATCTCGATGTTTATCATCACGTGCGAAGCCTTCCTCCAAACTCCTCCGTACTTCGGCTTGTGGCTCAAGACCTTTGATGTGAAGCCGTAGGTGATAGAGGGAGAGCAGGAAGAGTGCGGTGGTGCCACAGTGAGCAAGCTTGCTAGCGCTGTTTGGCTGAAAGGACCCTTTGCCAAATCTTCCGATTTAGGGCAGCAGGGGTGGTTCTACATCACCGAACCCCGTGGCTCCAAGTGGGCAGCTGCGCCCACATTTCGATCCAGCCCCCCAATTCAGGTTGCATCGTGGATTAATAAGGGGTTGGACTAGGGATCAACGGATGAGGTGCGAGCTCTGCAAAGTCGCATCCGAAGCCTCATTGAGAGGGACATCAATATCATCAACGTTGTTCAAGTAATGCTAGTCCGCTGGACCCTGCCGTGCCAGCGATGGCCTCTCCGCCTGTGGGAGTTCAATCCAGAAGGGCCGTGGACTCTTCAGCACTTCTTCGGCACTACGCATGAAGGAATGTGGAGATTATTTTTCGGGAAACGAAAGCAATGGCTGGACACCACCGAAGATATCGGCCTAGACTGTAACCATCCAGACACCCCGGTAAGTACCCGTTTGCCGAACACCTCATAATCAGATACCCAGTGGCGAGACATTGACCGAGTCATCCTTTTTTAGGGCTGGATAAAGAAGGTGGAATGGATTAGGTGTCCGACTCCCCTTCCTGAAGACTCAGCTAATCCTGTGTTAACAAGGATGCTGGCCTCGGCACCATACCAGGCGTCGGCAAGGGAGGGCAAAGAGGAGAGCGAGAAGAACCGGGATGACCTTTGTTCCGGAGGTAAGTCAGATACTGAGTCCGGAGAAATCGACCTTTCCTCGCCTGAAGACAGAGGCGAAAGAGGAGCCAGTATCCCTTCTCCGAGCAGGAGGAAAAGGGCAACCTCCGAAGGTTGGGAGGGGCGATCCCCCAAGAGGGGCAAGATGCCATCGTCGAGCGGCTTGGGTTTGGAAAGCGACGCCGTTGAACAACCCCAACATGGGGACAAGCCCTCGACCAAACCTTAAGTGAATATGGGGTTCTTTGATAGCGTCCCGCTGCTTTCCCATTACCGAAGATATACGTAACGTGTCCGTGCATTTTTACAGGTCGGCACAGAGTTTTTCTGGGCAATCCTCTTCTTCGGGAGGTCTCCTCCCAGAGATGATGGAAAGCGAGACGCCTCCCTCGACCTCCTCGCCTAATAAGGCGTACGACTCTGAAGTGTCATCGCGGAGGGTTTTTCTTGATCAGCAATCTACGCAGGGGATGAAAGAGGCAGTACCCGAAGGTGGATCTCTGACCGTCCGCGATTCCGGGGCCAATAATAAAGGACCCAGACTGTCTGGCTTGCAGCCGACGATGATTCTGGAGATAGGTGAATGGGTTCCTTCAAAGGATGGTCGTGCTCCTAGAGCGGCTTCCGAAGACCCGACGGCTTCGGATATATTGCGGGACATGTTGCGAAAAGCATCTGTCTCAGGGGAACATCGTACCTTGATGGGTATAGTAGTTGAGAAGATTTTGTCCGCGAAAAGCGGATTGAATGAAGCCTTCATGAGCCTACTAAAAGGCTTCGAGGTTTGTGATATAATGTTTTCAGCTATGTTTTATTTGCAAAGATGCACTTGTGTATAGGTAGTAGCCCCTGAGACTCGGGTCGACTTCCACTGGGAAGTGAATGGAGGATCAGAAAGAATTACTCAAGGACTAATCTGATGAACTTGAACACAGGCTGCTTCCCCCTTGGCTACTTCCCGGGCTATGGATATTGCCGAGCTGCAGCGGAAGCTTGATGTAGCAGGGGATGACCTTGTGTTAATCAATATGCGTCTTGACGAGTCGCAAGGTATGTATTCGGGGCAATCCCCATACATTTTTGTGGTATAAGCATGATGCTAAGATTTATATGCTGGAATATCCATGGTTGCAGATGGTGCTGCGACCGTTGAAGTTCTTCGAGCGGATCTGGCCCGGGCCAAGGAGCAGGCCCAGTGTAGCAATGCGGCTGCCGAAAAGGCATCGGCTGAGCTAAAAGCCGAACAAGCTGCACGATGCCAAGACGAGGAGAAAATATCCATGATGGCGCTCGAACTGAAAAATGCTACTGGCCGCTGTGAATTTCTGGAGAAGGAGAATGAAGCCAAAACGGCTGAACCGGACAAGATCTTACAAGAGGCGAGAGAAGCGCGTTTGGAATCCAGAGCAGCCCGTGAGGAGATCCGGCAAGCTGGGGAGATTGCGGTTGGTAAACCCTTTCTACTACAGACTAAGTTCAGCGATCCGAACTATGCTCAGCTTGACCGAGTGTGGAGTTCTCCGGATGAGTTTTTAGACTTGCCGAAGAGTTCTTCCGATGCGGTGCAGTATTATCAAGCGCAAGAGGGGTACGCAACGGAGAAGCTTTACTGGTCACAGTTTGGCGCATCAAAGCGCCCTCTGTTGCTGAATGAACAGATGTGCCAATGGGCCGAGCTTCATAGGATATCCGGCGCTGCCATGAAGAACGTCATAATCCGGTTGTGGCCAACTGAGCCTATTCCGAATAGCTACTTCGGTTTGGTGCAAAGGCTTGTTGACGCGGTGCCGCTTATAGACGCTGTGAAGCGGTCGACGTGCATTGAGGGTGCACGAATGACTTTTGCCCGAGTCAAGACATTCTGGGGGAAGATGAAGGCCATCGATGTTGCGGCGAAGAGTCCGCCCAAGGGCAAGGACCGTCCTGAACCGGAGCATTATTTTGAAGACGTCCTAGAGGCCGCCCGCTTGATAGAGGGTCAGTGCCCGAAATACATAATGTTTGAGTGAGGTGTATGAGAATTGTAAAAGACAATTTTATAGTTAATCTATTTTATGTTTTGCTCAAAAGCTTGTATTCCTCCTGTGCGACTGTTTTAATGTAATCTGAAAGTTTTCCAGTCGTCGGCTTCAGCCCCCTCGTAGGAAGTATGGGGGTGTTCGGAAAAGCATTTAATCACTCTTTATCCAATGTCTTGGTCCATGAAGAAGGTGATAATGCGGCGAACCAGACAATCGAACTATAGGGCGTTAACACTTTCACTTAGCCATAGGAGTCTTATGGTGGGACTACGACATAGCCCCTGATATGTATGCGGCGTATTATAATATGGTGCCTTACATATTTGATCTGAAAAAGATCCCTCGTGTGACACGGAGAATCGCTAAAGATTCCAATAAGTCGTCAAGTGGTTGACCAGCTCTCGCCGCATCATGACAGTCAGTTTTCGGCTTTCTCTACTGAGGTACTTGACTAGATGAACGGGAAGCACAATCGCAGTAGTTCTCCCTTTACTACCCTAGCCGATGGAGCGGAACGTAGGGTAGCAAGCATAGGAGCCAGGAAACCCAATATTGACCCAAGACAATGATTCAGAGCTGATGCATATAAAGCCAAACTTGCGACACCGAAGTACGCTATAGAGCTGTTCGGACTTTTGTTGGCAACTCATTTGTTCCCCTACCGAGTCCCTGGCAGGTTATGCCAAGGTATATCTGTGAAACAACCATGGGAGCCATATTTATTAGCGAAACAACACGGATGATTATACTATTTACTAGGAGCTGAGCGATATGCCAATGATTACTTATTGGCGAAACAACACGGATGATTATACTGCTTCAGCCCTCACCCTACCCTTGACCACGATCCCCACGATCCCCTCCCCGATCCCATCTGCCCTCTGCTACGAACCGCATCACGCCGCCACCACCGCCTCCCTCCCCGGCCGGCGCGGCCACCGCCGCCTCCCCCCTGGCCGGCGCGGCCACCGCCTCCCTCCGCCTGCGCAGCCACCGCCGCCTCCCTCCCCGGCCCGCGCGACCACCGCCGCCTCCTTCCCCGGCCCGCGCAGCCGGCACACCCCGCAGCCGAGCCACCTCCCCGGATCCCCGATCCCCACGCCGGCGCACGCCCTCCCCGGAGAACCCCGCCACCGCGCCCCCATCCTCACCTCCAACCACTGCCATGGCCTGCCCCACCTCAATCACCGAATCCCTTCTTCGTGGCTCTGCCCCCCAACCGTGGTATCCCTTCGTCGCGGCCGTGCGCCCAATCGCCGGTTCCCGCCACATCGGCCGTGCCGCGTCGCCGACGAGTGCCACCTTGCGCCGTCAGCACCTTCTGCATGCGCCGCCGCACCGAGCAGTTGCGCTCCATGATTCAACCCCTGCGCGCCATGATCCCTGCAGCTACCGCCGGGATCCCGACGACGACAACACCCCGGGGCGCACACCGCCGTTCGTGGCCTTCCCTCCCCCTCCGCCTCTGTGTGAGAGAGGTTCACTGCTCTGGTGCGACCTTCACTTCGCTCCGGCATGGCCTGCCCTCCCCTCTGGTGCGACCTGCCCTCTGCTATGACGCACCCTCCTCCAGCACGCATGCACTTTCCTCCGTCAGCGCATCGACCGAGCACCTCGTAGCCAGTGTTCTGAAGTTCAGCTCTATGTGTAGGTGCAAAAAACTGGTGTTTAGTCCGTTGATTTCAGTTTCACAGGTTTATTTCCAAAAATGCATCAACGTCGTGGAGTGTTAAATGTTCTTGTGTATCAAGCCTTGTATTTTATGAAGAGACATAGAGACATTTGTGGCCGACGAGAGCACTAATCAGTTTTTTCTTGAAGATTTCACCTCCGATCAGGGCTCTCTGTGTGGTGACAGTAGAAATTTCATTATACATAGAATGAAAAAAAGGTTAAAAAATACCAATGATAGAAGTTCATGTATATGAAGGTCGATGCTTCGCGTGTTGCGCATATACACGGGAGCACACAAGAAATCATGTCGTGCCATTATTCAGTAGCAGTTCAACAAAAAAATGCAGCAGTTCAGTTAGTATAATTCCATCAGAAAAAATATCAAGTTATGGTACTTGATGTTGACAACAAACAAAAAACGCATTTTTTTGCGGCAAAATTATGCAAAAAATTACAGTGGAATAATGTGCTCACAAAAAGTGTTAGTGGTGTCCATAAGAACCCAACTTTTTTTCTATTTTTCTTTCCTTTTTTTATATATACGAATGCATAAAACTTGAGCCGGTCGAGGACATATGGTTGAGAAGTTCATGTATAAATGGACTTGTTAACTCTGAAAGTTCAAAATTAAGAAAAATGGAGAGGTCAAAGAAAATGACAAGCAAAAAAGTTTAGACAATTCACATGGATTTCGATGGATCTTTCTAATTTATAAAGAAAACCAGAAGTTCAACTTAAATTGATGAGCGGTTCGATGTTTATTATAAACCTAGAATTTTTTTCAATTACTAAAAAGAGAAAATGAAGAAGTTCAAATTAAAAAATGGAGCAGTTTGATATTATATTTGAAACCTTGATTTTTTTGGTTACTAAAGAAAAAAACCAATAAGTTCAATCCAAAATAATGAAGAAGTTCAATTGGAAAAAGCATAGCAGTTTGATATTTATTTAAAAAACTTGGATTTTCCAATTACTAAAGAATACACCAATAAATTCAATTGAAAATAACGAAGAAGTTCGATGTTTCTAAAAGAACTCCAATTTTCACATTTCTAAAAAAATACACAAAGTTCAAATAAAAAGTTAGAGAGGTTCGATGTATATAAAAAACTTAGACTTTTTCTGTTACGAAAGCGAAATAGAGAGAAGTTCGGTTGGATAACCGTCGGAAGTTCATTTACTGTGTGGTGTGCATTTCGTATGAGAGGAAAAAGAATAAAAAGGCAAAGTCCAAAAAAATTGTTGCTAGAAGTTCAAGTGCTCGACCCGAGAAAGTTCAAAAATTCTTGTGAGAGAGGTTGAACAAAAATATGTGACATAAGTTCAAGGTGAAAACAACGAGAAGTTCAACTAGTGCAAGGGATGCATTTCAGGTGAGAATAAAAAGTATAGAAAAATAAAAGCTTAAAATGTTTGTTGAAAGAAGTTCAAGTGCTCTGTCCGGGGAAGTTCAAAAATTCTTACGAGAGAGGCTCATCTTGCATTTTCATGTTCAATTTTTCCATATAAAAATCGAATACAATTCTTTACTCAAAATATAAAAAGCTGAAGTTCAAATTGAAATAACATAGAAGTTCAGAGTTTATTAAAACCTAGGATTTACCTTTAAAAAAAATAAAAAACACAACGCCATTTTTTGCACTTTTGAAAACAATCTCATAAATGAAAAAAAATGGTTGCTAGAAGTTCAAGTGCTCGACGAGGAAAAGTTCAAAAAAATTGTGAGAGAGGTTCACCGTGTGTTTAGATGTACAAAATACATAAAAAGAATTTGTTTCTTGTGTTTTAAAATAATTCACTCAAACCAGAGAGAAGTTCAATGTGATAACATCCAGAAGTTAACGTACTGCATGTTGTGTGTTTCGTATAAGAAAAATACAATATAAGTGAAACAATGTGAAGTTCAAACCGACATGTCCCATAAGTTCAACTACTTCACACAGTGCAAAAAACAGCAAAACAGAATGAGGTTCAAAAAAGACATGCCCATGAAGTTCAACTACTTCACGCGGTGCGTTTCCGTTCACGATGAACGCAGAAATCATGATCTCGCCATTTTCTAATTTACCTTAAAATGGCAGGAATATTATTTGTGTAAGTTCAAGTCCTTGGTCGGAGGAAGTTAAAAAAAATTATTGTGAAAATGGTTTGTACAAAAAGAGTATCATTTGTGTAACACTGGCGAAATGGATGTGAAAATTAGGAATGAAAATACGTCACAGAAGTTCAACCTGAAAATAGCAGGAAGTTCACCTACTATCCTGAATGAATTTCAGATGAAAAACCTTTAAAATCTTCGCGAGTATGAAAAAAATGATCAACACGGGAAAGTTAAGTGCTTACAGCAGCTTTCCACCGGTATATCACTTGCTCAACTCCGATGAGTGCATGGAGAGTTACGAGCAGTGGATGGAGACCTACGAGCAAAAAAATCACGTGAAAAACAGAGTGAAGTTCAGTCACACGCGCCGAGAAGTTCAGGTTCTTCACGCGGTGCATTTTCGAAGAATCTGTTTCGCGATAGAGGCAGAACACATGATCCCGCCGTTTTCGAAATTACTTCAAAACGGCTAGGAATCATAGAAAACCATCAACATGAAAACGTTTCGCATTTTCCGTAGCTTTTCAGCGGTATATTATTTGCCCCATTCCGATAAAGTTTGTAAAAATTACGGCGAAAATACGTTTTTTGCCATTTTCAAAACTGACTTAAAACCGTAAAGAATTGGGAGAAACCATACATACCAAAAAGTTTCGCATTTGTTCAAGCTTTCCAACGCCATATTATTTGCTCCATTCGGACGCACGGTCAAAAAATTAGCTAAAAAATACGAACTTGGTAGGACTTGGACCATTTTCTAAATTACTCTTAAACCATTCAAAATTAGAAAAAAACTTTCAAGATGAAAAATTAGCGCATTTTCATAAGCTTTCCAACGCCATAGCATATGCCTCCATTGGATTAGCCGTTTAGAAATGACATCAAAAAAACGAACTCAGCTGTTCGGTTTACAAAATTTTACGTTTTTTCAAATTACTCATTAACCATAGGGAATTAGAGAAAACTTTCAACATGTGGAAGGAGTGGTTTTGCAGCAGCTTTCCAACGCCATATTATATGCCTAATTCCGATAAACAGTTTAGAAATGCGATAAAAAATACGATTCACATTTTTTGTGCGAAGAAAAAACGGTTTTCAAAACTGCTCTTAAACCGCTTACATTTTGTCAAAAATTTAACTTGGGTCATGATACTGGTGTCCATAGCTTTCCAACGGTATATCGCAAGCCCCGTTTCGGCAATGTTGGCGGAAGTTCAACCTAGTTCATAGGGAAGTTCAACGTACTACTAGCGGGGCAGGTCAGGTTGTGATCATAATATTATTCTGCTCCCGTGATCAGTATAGTGTTTATGTATACTATTCATCACCCAGGGTGCAGAATAAGTTATTTTTCACCTGAGGTAATCTTACGATCATTTCATAATTAAATTACATTTGAAATTCAAATAGTTGCATTCTTATTTATTTACTATGTAAAATTTGGCATAAAAAATAAAAATATAGGGCATAAGACAAGAAAATTTGCAGTTTATGTGTATTTTACACTATGTTTTTACGTTTGTAATTTTACATAACATAAAATATTTTTTACGACGATTATATTTTTTTTTCTTACGGTCTCTTTTTACGTCAGAAATAAGATAAAACTTACGAAACGTAAAATTACGGTGCATTGATGGTAAAATAGAGGGGGGTGAAGAATAACTATTCCTCACCCAGGGTGTATATATATATATATATATATATATATATATATATATATATATATATATATATATATATATATATATATATATACACCACCCCGGCTATTTGACATGCTTGGGGTCGGAGGCGGAGGAACAGGCATAGTACAAGCTCGAAATAAAGAGTAAGGTCTACAAAAAGTTACTTTGGACCTCCTGTCGCACGTCTACGCCGCCAGTCCTCGGCGAGGGGAATTCTTGATGGAAGTAGCCCCTTAGGTGAGTGTACGGATCCGAACTCCGATAGAGTTAGTTTTAGATGTTTGTCCTGTTCATCACCTGTTTTTAAGAGATAGTGAAGGAAGAAATAAAAAGAGAATAGATAAAAAATGTTATGGGAATGCTTGCAGGCTTGTCCGTAGTGTGCTTCCGCCAATGCCCATGGTATCTTGAGTGCGTAGTGATGTATGCACGGTACAATTTTTGCAGGTGTACGAGGTGGGCGGCGGAAGCCGGACTGCTATTTTCGCTCCGGGGGTGGTCGATCCTCGGGTGGAAATTGCTCCTGACCCCCGGTATTTTGTTGGCGAACCTCTCTGTCGTCCCTGTCGCCTGACGGCCTCCTCCCCTTGTGTTCGACGTTGAGATTGCCGGCCTGCTTAAAGACCCAGCAGTTTCTGTTGGTATGATTAGCTGGTTTATCGGGGTGGCCATGAATCTGGCAGGGTCGGTCCAGTATCCTGTCCAGGTTGGATGGTTCGTCTCGGTTCGCCTTGAATGGCTTCTTCCGTTGACCGGGCTGGGGATTGCTGAATCCGGCATTGACCAATGTGTCGCGTGATCTTTCATTATCATTGCGACTGTTGTGTTTGCTTCGTCGTGGCTTGCCGTTGCCGTCTCGGATTTCGAAAGTGCCCGGGTCGCTCGCGCTGTTGCTTTTACAAGCGAGCTAGGTGTCTTCTCCCGTGCAAAAGCGGGTCATTAGAGCAGTAAGGCCGTCATGGATTTAGGTCCTTCTTGACCGAGGTGGCGTGCAAGCCATTCGTCCTGGATGCTGTGTCTGAAGGCCGCAAGGGCTTCCGCGTCCGGACAGTCGACGATTTGGATCTTTTTGATTAAGAACCGAGTCCATAGCTTCCTGGGTGACTCTCCGAGCTACTGGACAATGTGACTTATGTCGTGGATTTGTCACGACAGATGTCCTTAGTGTTAGGACTTAGTCGCGAGGCCAACGCATCTATGCGGTAGTTTGAGAGGGGTTGATCGGGATGAGAGACGCAACACACAAGACAAGGATTTAGACAGCTTCGGGCCCCGGGAAACGGCATCCGGTAATAGCCCTACATGCTGTCTGTCGCTAGATCTCATTATGCTCATCAGGGAGACGCCGCATAAGCCGGCTCCCCTTTAGTTGTGTCTAGCCCTAAAGATTATTGTTTCTTCTTGCTCCTCTCTCTTGGGGAGCCCTGCCCCTCCTTATATAAGTTAGAGGGGCGGGTTACATGTGGAGTCCTAGTAGGACTAGGACTAGTCTATCTTCTCTTACAAGTTGAATACAAGTCCGGGTCTTGCTTCCTCATAAAGGAAATATTCGTCATCCCTTTCCTCTTAAGCCGGCCCACCATAACATGAGCCGGCCTTCTGGGCCTTGGGTCTAGTCTTCTATCTGACCCGCCGTCGGGGCCATCCATGAATGTCTGGTTCATGAGTTGTCCGACCAATGAGCCGCCAGACCCGTGAGTCGCTAGTCCTCCGCCGGGTCACGGTGAAACGCCAAGTCCGGCCGGGTCATACTTCCGGCCGGGTCATACCGCGGGGTATATCCCCGACATTAGCCCCCAGTTTAATTTGGATTTATCCATGTTAAACTGATCCTGCAACATAAACACAAGAACAAATTTGACAGGTTGTGCTCCGGGTTAAATATTCTTGTAAGCCGGCACCTGATCATGCTTAAGTCCTTGACATTTTCTCCTGGAATATCCGGGTCAATAGGCCAGCTTCATAACCAATTTTCTGACATTGGCTCTTGTAGAGAAATATTATAAAAAATAATCCATTTGAGTCGGCCTTCAATGCTCTGACTTGACAAAAATATAGGTCTTGAAATATTCAACTGATATTCAGCCGGCTTAAAGATGTAGATCTTGCCGATTTATGATTGCCAAAATTGCCGGGTTATAAATAAATGATGTCGGGTCATGATTGTTGCAGACACCGGGTTAATCTGGTCTACTCCAAACTGAGAATTTGAAGATTTTTTCTCCATTATATGCATATCACCTGTAGCCCCCAAGTCTTAAGAGGAGAACATAGTGATAACTTAAGACTTGCTTCAATATAAGTGTTGCAACCTTGAAGAAATCCGGATTGTTCATCTCAGTCACTAGTCACAACTGAATACTCCATATTATGTAGCCCCCAAGTGCCGGGTTGTCATGCTTGCAGCAACCTGGGACTTGTAATTGCCCGATGCTCAAAAAACTTGAATTGTTGACAGGAGCAATTGGTAGTCCCCAAGGGCCGGGTCATTATGCAATAATGAGCAGGGACTTTGTAAATATGATCATGTAAACTTGAGCAACAACGTGTAGCCCCCAAGGGCCGGCTCAATAAGATATTACTGAGCTGGGACTTTGTATATGATTCATTGATAATACCATCAAATGATGTAATCTCCACCATGGGGCTTGAACCCATGTCCACAAGGTTAAGAGCTTTGTACTCTACCAACTGAATAATGGATCTTTCAATGTAATGGATTAAGACTTGTGTACCTTGAATTTCCGACATGAGAAATTGGTAGCCCCCAAGGGCCGGCTCATTTAAAATGTGATGAGTCGGGTCTTCAATAAGTTGAGCAAAAAATGACTTTGCATTAGCCGCCAAGTGCCATGGTGCATGCTGGCAGTGACATGGGACTTGTATATTCGATGTAATCTCGATTTGAACAATGTAGCCCCCAAGTGTCGGGTCGTAAGCCTGCAGCGACTCAGGACTATTTCCTCCATTGTAAAATAAATCATGCCCATTGATAAAAATAATACCCGTTGCGCTAAAGCGACTTTGAAAATCTCAATCATAACACTGGTTATTGATAATCACAATAGAAATCCAGCCAGGTTGGCTATTCAAGATTTGAATAATATAATCCGGTATGAAAACGTCAATCATTCAATATCATCATGAAAATCCAGCCAGTTTTGGCTATTAAAGATCTGAATACCTCAGCGGTTGACAAGTAAATTCGTAGTTTAAATACCTGGCGGCTCTTGGCTGATGACGACTTAATGCGCATTCATTGTAAGCCGGAATTTTTGTAACCCGGTGGCCTATGGCCCTTTGAGAAAATCAATAATTGATAACCCTTTTGAGACACCAATTTCAGTGATTAACTTGGACTGAAGCATTTATATAAGTCATAGTTTTGCAAATCCTGCACAGAGTGTAAACAACATATGCCCTGGCGACTTAACGTCAAGAGCCAGGGCGGGTAACCACCCAAATGTAGTCTTACCCTGCACACAAGTAGATCACAAGATCCCTATGATCCTTTGAATGATACCGCCGGTTTATGTGACCCGGACAGTGAGGGTGAGAACCCAATTCTGGAAAGGCCGGCATGTATGATGTTTGTTATGTGCTGACAACTTTATTGATCAAGGTTAAGCCGGTGGAATCAAAGCCACTCCCTAGATGCTTTCAAATATGATCAAGGTAGTCTCAAGACAAAGTCAGATAACTGCGATTGCAAAAAACTATACAAGAAACAGACAAAATTTTGAGGCTTCTGATTCGAATACGATCAGTAAACCGTTCCAAAGGGGTTAAGCTAAGATTCGAATACGATCATATAGCCCCCAGTGGCTTTGGCGATGCCGATCAAGAGGGTATCGATAGCTATGTTCTCTTTGGTTCTAATGCGACCTATGTTTGAACAGGAAGCCCCCAAATGACCTTAAGAGTTGTTTAGCGACGCTGATTCGAATACGATCCACGTCGATTCCCAAAGGGGTTGAGCTATGATTCGGATACGATCAAGAAGCCCCCAAGTGGGTTCGGCAGTTTGCCAATCAAAAGGGTATCGACAGCTATGTTCTCTTTGGTTCGAATACGACCTATGTTTGAACAGGAAGCCCCCAAGTGACCATATAAGTTTTGGCATTGCGCCGATCAAGAGGGTACTGATAGCTATGCCCGATGAGCAGGAAGCCCCCAAGTGATCATAATAAGATAAGCGGTAAGGTAGGATACCCATGTTTTGAACTGTGCATCATGGCAGCAAGTTCTCTTTGGTAACCATTAATTTGTCTGAGAACTCGAACTTGCGAGAGATTAATTCTTTTTGAACCGGAAATTCTTAAACCGGATATTGAGAGCCTCAAAGCTTTGTAAGGGACAAATTTACCTTGAGCCGGATGTTGAACCAGTTTTAAGAGCTTCAAAGCTTTGCGGGAGAGAGATGTCTCTTGAGCTATATTTTAAACCGGAATCTTCTTTTTGAGCCAGAAATTTTCTAACGGCCTTTAAATATTCGCCAATAAAGTAGTAGCCTCCAGGGCCGGGTTATCTTCCCTTCAATGACCCGGAGTTCTTGAATTCATTGAAACCGGCTAATTTTGCCGAGCCATACCATTGTAGCCCCCGAGTCTCAAGATGACTCGAAGAGTTGGCTTGAGATTCTCCATATTTGACCATAGCAGAAGGTGTATATCATTGGCGTTGATAACGCGATGTGAATCCACATAAGGTTGAGGTGACTGCGGCGGGTTATAAATGATCCCGTATGAGCCGTGTCAGCAACTCGGCCAATGGTTCCTTCCAACCGGTTGCTTGAACCAAACCGTAGTGGCAGCGACTTGTGCACCTACCCTTTGAGCCATCCAGTGCAGACGGCGGCTGATAAGACATGATAATTTGCCTCCAATTTGTTGGAAGAAAAACCGGGCTTCCCAAGTAGTGACTTGCTCATACTCAATAAATAGCTCATCCAGACAGGTGCGGTCCGGTGTGTTGATGTAGACCAGGCCGCGAGAGACGGACGGTAAAGACGACTGTAACATCAGAGGCGGCACAGACAGATGATTCGGCCATGGCGTTGTAAGCCGGTGTGGATGGGCAAGTTGTCCTCCTTGTTGTAAGCCGGCAGGGTCGCAAGAGACGACCACGACATTGTAAGCCGGCGCGGTCGCGAGAGACGGCCACGGCGTTGTAAGCCGGTGCGGGAGCCCGTTGAATAACGACGACCACCTGTGCCAAAAGATGTTAGCGTGCCTCCATATCCGCGGTATAATATCACTTTTTGTCATAAATAATTGCCCTGGATGGATATCACCTGATTTGTTTGGACGACGGATGATCCGGGTCTCACGACAGAGGTGACTCAGGCAGACCAACGACTCAATATAGTTCCGGCGGCTCAGGCAGACCGGCGACTTAATATAGCCCCGGCGGCTCACAGCGGCAAGGGCGGCTCAACGCGGCTTTGGCTGGTTGATGTAGATTAAGCTGCACGGGCGGCGACTTGCGCACACCTGTTCCATCAGTAAGTGGGCGCAGACACCGGTGCGTGATGATGCTGACATACATCTCATAGGCACAACATGGCACCACCTTTGCTGCACATAAAAATATACAGACCAAAATAATTGTTCTTTTAAAGAAATTAACATGTACTATAAAATAGACCAGACAGATATCACCTGATGTATTAGAACGACCGGGATATACGGAAACCCAGCAGCAGCGTGGATGCGTGTACTATTACTTTGTGACAGTAGCCTCAAGACGACTTGCTTCCCATGAATCCATCTGGATGTTTTATACACAGATGAAAACACTGCCTTCACACGCTGTCCTTGATAAAGGGGCATACTGTATCTGTGTGCATTGGCGGCCGGCCTTAGGCGCATAGAATCTGCCTTTAAAAAATATTGAAATTCCCTGACGTGTCTTAAATCCCTTGCAAATACACTCGTAATCATCTCTTCATGAGCAACTTGCAAATCAACCACAAGACTGACATCTGCAACAAAACCCCCATCTGACCAGCTAGATCTGATGAAGAAGCAACCATATCCATGGAGGAAAGTTCTTGTTATCAGGCAGAGAGCTCTGACTGTCAGCATCATCTCCATGACTTGCTTTATTGGCATTATCACCGCCAGAACCAAACATTTTCAGTTTCATTTTACGCTTATTCCCCTCAGCATCAGAGTGATACTATCTTCAGAATCATATTCGCCAGCCACTTTCATCACCAAAACACGGGCATCTTTGTTTGATTTTGAACTGACGACATCTTCTCTATAAACAAACACGTCTGCTACTTCTTCAGACTCGCCAGCATCATCAGATGTCTCATTTTCACTGGCTGTTGCTGCTGGAGGCGGCCGGTTACAGTGAGTCACGGTCAACGCTCCTTTTCTCGTTCTTGGGCGCGCTGTGCTGATGCGTAAAGGGGTTGTGGCCGACTCGTCGAGGGACCGCGACAGCGGAGGCCAGCTACGGTGCCTTGAGACCGGCGGAAACGGAGGCGAGACCACAGGAACCTCTCGGAGGCACAGGCACACGAGGGCGGCTCGCAGGCGGAGGCAGCGCTCGAACGATGACTTGGAAACAACAGGCGACTCGGCAGGGTCGGAGAAGAGGATAGCGAGGTCTCGGAGGCGAGGCGGCTCAAGGCCACTCCGGCGAAGGCGGCTCGAAGCAGGAGAGCGAGCTAGCGGCGACCCTCAGAGCAGGCGAACAGGCAGGCAAAGATGGAACAAAGCTGTAGCAGAACTGGGCAGTTGCAACAGTGACTCGGAGAAGGCGAGGCCTCGGTAGTGCTGGCGGAAAATCGGCGACTTGGGGTCGCACCTGGTCGCTTAAACCGGCGACTTGGGAGCCGCTCAAGGCAGAAGCGACTCGCCGATGATGTGGTTGGCAGCTTAGCAGCCCCCCGGCGAGCCTGCTTTTGAGGGACTCCGGCGAATGACTTGGCTAAGGTGGCTCGATGCGGTGGATGTGAGGTCGTTCGCCAAGGGCGACTCAGCGCAGCCACGATGCGGGAGCAGCCGGAGGCGGCGTCGACACGAGGGACGGTGGCGACGCAGGCGAGCTAGGCGAATGAGGCGGCGCGCCGGCAGCTTGTAGCAGAGGCAAAGCCGGCGGCGCAGCAACGGCCCGGCAGGTTGGATGCACGAACCGGCAACGGCGGGGGCGCAGTGGGTCAACGAGGCGGGTCGTAGGAGGAGTCCGAGCCCGTGGATCACCCGGGTCCGGGTCGCTGACTGCCCCTTTTTTTTGTTGTTGTTTATTGATTTTCCCACCAATCGTGTAGGCAAGTTCACAAATCGCTTTCGAGCTAGGTTTTGTGCGGGTCGGCGATCTGTACACGTTGGACCCGGCGAATCCATGCTGAACAAACGGAGACTCCCATTATGCCCAGCCATCGGGATCTTCTCTGTTGATTTTGCTAACTGAATTGATGGACGTCATGAACAAAAGAATTCTGATCTTGACCTAGTGAACTCGACGTTGATATAGATTCTTCCAAAGCCGGCTTTTCTTCATCCGGAGGTTTGCAAGCTTCTCGAAACCCTAGGAAAGATCCCTCCAAGAACTCAACACCACCGTGCGCAGTCCCCACGGTGGGCGCCAACTGTCGTGGATTTGTCACGGCAGATGTCCTTAGTGTCAGGACTTAGTCGCGAGGCCAACGCATCTATGCGGTAGTTTGAGAGGGGTTGATCGGGACGAGAGACGTAACACACAAGACAAGGATTTAGACAGCTTCGGGCCCCGGGAAACATCATCCGGTAATAGCCCTACATGCTGTTTGTGGCTAGATCTCATTATGCTCATCGGGGAGACGCCGCATAAGCCGGCTCCTCTTTAGTTGTGTCTAGCCCTAAAGATTATTGTTTCTTCTTGCTCCTCTCTCTTGGGGAGCCCTGCCCCTCCTTATATAAGTTAGAGGGGCGGGTTACATGTGGAGTCCTAGTAGGACAAGGACTAGTCTATCTTCTCTTACAAGTTGAATACAAGTCCGGGTCTTGCTTCCTCGTAAAGGAAATATTCGTCATGCCTTTCCTCTTAAGCCGGCCCACCATAACATGAGTCGGCCTTCTGGGCCTTGGGCCTAGTCTTCTATTTGACCCGCCGTCGGGGCCATCCATGAATGTCTTGTTCATGAGTTGTCCGACCAATGAGCCGCCAGACCCGTGAGTCGCTAGTCCTCCGCCGGGTCACGGTGAAACGCCAAGTCCGGCCGGGTCATACTTCCGGCCGGGTCATACCGCGGGGTATATCCCCAACAACTTAGGTCATCGGGATCCGGTGGCCGGACATATGTTCCTTGGAAGTTGTCAAGGAAGGCTTCTTCCAAGTCTTCCCAGCTGCCTATGGAATTTTCAGGCAGGCTGTTTAACCAGTGCTGAGCTGGCCCTTTTAGCTTTAGTGGGAGGTATTTAATGGCGTGGAGGTAGTCTCCACGGGCCATATGGATGTGGAGGATAAAATCTTCTATCCATACCGCGGGATCGGTTGTTCCGTCGTATGATTCAATATTGACGAGTTTGAATCCTTCGGGGAATTCATGATCCATTACTTCATCAGTGAAGCAAAGAGGGTGTGCGGCGCCTCTATGTTGGGCCACACTGCAACGTAACTCCGAAGGAGTTCATTTGCGGTTTTCGGCTCGAGCGTGGCTAGGTTTGTCACGTCCGAATAGGTAGCCATCATTGCGTGTCGAGGCATGCCCTCGCGATCCGTAGATCGATCTTGCGTGTCCTGCTCTACTGTCCAAGTCTCGTCGAAGGTCGTTTGTAAAACCATGAGCTGTGTCATTCTTGCCTTTACGGCGAGGTGGGGCGGTCTGGTGTTCGGCTTGAGTTGCCTCTTTATCCGGACAGAGTTGTCGATGACCTGCTGCATTGTGTGATGATGGTACGGGCTCCAACGCCTCATCATCAAACTGAGGTAGCAATCTATGCTTCGGGTAGCTTTTGGCTGGGCCACTAAGGCCGTATTCTTCGGCGGCTAGGACTTCGGTCCATCTATCGTTGAGTAGGTCTTGGTCAGCTTGAAGCCGCCGCTGCTTCTTTTTTAGGCTCCTTGCAGTGGCTATTAGCCTACGCTTGAAGCGCTCCTGTTCGAGGGGTTCTTCGAGTACGATGAAGTCTTCGTTGCCGAGGCTTACCTCATCTTCGGAGAGCGGAAGGTAGTTGTTGTCCTCTGAATTGTTGATGGGCAGGGCCTGTTCATTGGGGCTGGCTTGCCCGTTTTCTCGTTCCTCCTGTTCGGATCTTGCTCCAACAGGGTCTTCATTGTTTTCGGCATCGTCCGGAGTACTATTTTCTCCGGTGCCAGCATTTCTGCGATGTGACTTAGAGCGGCGTTTAGGGCGCCGGTACTTAGACTATGTCTCAGGAGGTTTATTCTCAACTGGATCTTCTTTGTCATCATCGCTAGCTTTTTTAGGTGTATCAACCATGTACACCTCGTACGAAGAGGTGGCCGTCCCATGTCCAGTGAATGGCGGGTCTTGGCCTTGCTCCTTGTCGGCATCATCGTCTATACCGTCGATGTCTTCGGAGCCATAATCAAGCATGTCGGTTAAGTCCTCGACAGTGGCTATGAAGTGGGTGGCGGGTGGGAAGCGAAATTCTCCATTATCAGCCTCTAGTTCAAACCGGACATAGTTCAACTGTGAGTCCCCCGCCAAGGACAGGATTTTTAATGAATTTAGCACATCGCCCAAGGGCGAGTGTTGGAAGATATCTGCCACGCTGAACTCAAAGATCGATAACCGATCCAGCTCTGCGCCCGCAGGCGTGCGTGGTTTGGAACTTATAGCCGAAGACAAGTCCAGAATTCCGTCGACGCAGACATTGCAAGGTGCTGAGTCCGTGTGCGGCTCCAATGCCGCGGACTCCGTGGCTTCGAATGGCATGATCTGCTCCGGATCTAAGGCCGCAACAGTTGCTGGAACCATCTCCTGAATATGGTTGTGACGCCCCCGATTCAATCGTACACTAATCATGCACGCAAATGTGTACAATCAAGATCAGGGACTCACGGGAAGATATCACAACACAACTCTACAAATAAAATAAGTCATACAAGCATCATAATACAAGCCAGGGGCCTCGAGGGCTCGAATACAAGTGCTCGATCATAGACGGGTCAGCGGAAGCAACAATATCTGAGTACAGACATAAGTTAAACAAGTTTGCCTTAAGAAGGCTAGCACAAACTAGGATACAATCGAAAGAGGCGCAGGCCTCCTGCCTGGGATCCTCCTAACTACTCCTGGTCGTCGTCAGCGGGCTGCACGTAGTAGTAGGCACCTCCAGTGCAGTAGGAGTCGTCGTCGACAGTGGCGTCTGGATCCGGGGCTCCATCGTCTGGTCGCAGCAATCGGATAGAGAGATGGGGAAAAGGGGAAACAAGGCAACCGTGAGTACTCATCCAAAGTACTCGCAAGCAAGGAGCTACACTACATATGCATGGATATATGTGTAAGGGGCCATATCAGTGGACTGAACTGCAGAATGCCAGAATAAGAGGGGGATATCTAATCCTATCGAAGACTACGCTTCTGGCAGCCTCCGTCTTGCAGCATATAGAAGAGAGTAGACTGAAGTCCTCCAAGTAGCATCGCATAGCATAATCCTACCCGGCGATCCCCTCCTCGATGCCCTGTTAGAGAGCGATCACCGGGTTGTATCTGGCACTTGGAAGGGTGTGTTTTATTAAGTATCCGGTTCTAGTTGTCATAAGGTCAAGGTACAACTCCGGGTCGTCCTTTTACCGAGGGACACGGCTATTCGAATAGATTAACTTCCCTGCAGGGGTGCACCACATAGCCCAACACGCTTGATCCCATTTGGCCGGACACACTTTCCTGGGTCATGCCCGGCCTCGGAAGATCAACACGTCGCAGCCCCACCTAGGCTTAACAGAGTGGTCAGCACGCCGGTCTAAATCCTATGCGCGCAGGGGTCTGGGCCCATCGCCCATTGCACACCTGCATGTTGCGTACGCGGCCGGAGAGCAGACCTAGCAACCTCCATTACGAAGGAAGTCACGTTACGCGGTCCAACCCGGTGCGCGCCACTCAGTCGCTGACGTCACGAAGAGGGCATCCATGGTGACGGCGGCGGCGGTTGCGTGTTGTGGGGAGAAGAGGGACGAGAGCAGGGGAAGAGAAGGCGCCAGGGTTTGCAAGGGAGTCGGGGGCGACGTATAGGGCGCCGATGGCCTCTGGATGGCTGCCCCGTGGCAGATCCATGCCGTGGACGTGCCGTCGGCGTCCACCGCACCATGGTGAACAGGGGGAAGGAGAAGGGCCCCCTGGTGGGCTGGGTTGCTCCTGTAGCGAGCAGGCTAAGTGCACAGTGTTTGACTTGCATTGCTTCTTTTCTTTTGACCTTTTCTTTTATTTTAACTTATGTTTTCTCTTAGTTTTTAATCAATTTTAGATTTATAAATTATACGGTAAATTCCTATATTAGTGTTATAACATAACCCACGGCCACAAAAGTTTTACCCTAGAATAAATATTTTAGTATTTTTATAAAATACAAAAGGCAATTATTTAATTGTTTTAACTGCTGTTTTAATTGTCTAAGTGCATTTAATTGATTTATAAAAATTTGGTTTCTCCATCATAATTACTTCAGATTTATTTGTCATATTTGTCACACTTTGTTTTAATGTTTGAAAGCTTTTGTTGTTTGCCTTTAATTCAAAGTTGAATTTTGAAATGGTTTCGAAACATCGCGAGGTTAACAACAGTAACCGTGGTGACGTGGCATCAATAGCGTGGGATTACTGTAGCTTAATTATCCGGGCGTCACAATGGTCCGATGACAGATTTAAGTCATGTTCATCAGAGCGAGGGGGAGCGATTGCCGTGGTCCCAAATCCATTGAAGATCAAGTCTCCACGGATATCCACGACGTAGTTTAAGCTTCTGAATCTGACCTGGTGGCCAGGGGCATAGCTATCGATCTACTCCAGATGGCCAAGCGAGTTGGCCCGCAGTATGAAGCCGCCGAATATGAAAATCTGTCCAGGGAGGAAGGTTTCTCCTTGGACAGCGTCACTATCGACGATTGAAGGGGCCATCGAACCTTTCGTGGACGTCACAGTGGAACTCTCAATGAAAGCACCAATGTCGGTGTCAAAACCGGCGGATCTCGGGTAGGGGGTCCTGAACTGTGCGTCTAAGGTCGATGGTTACAGGAGACAAGGGACACGATGTTTACCCAGGTTCGGGCCCTCTCTATGGAGGTAATACCCTACTTCCTGCTTGATTGATCTTGATGAATATGAGTATTACAAGAGTTGATCTACCACGATATCGTAATGGCTAAACCCTAGAAGCCTAGCCTGTATGACCATGGTAATGAGTATCTCCTTTCCAGACTACACCATCCGGTTTATATAGACACCGGGGGGATCTAGGGTTACATAGAGTCGGTTACATAGGAAGGAATCTTCATAGTTGATCGCGAAGCTTGCCTCCCATGCCAAGGAGAGTCCTATCCGGACACGGGTACAGTCTTTGGCCTTCATGTCTTCACAGCCCATCAGTCTGGCCCATGGATAACATGCCGGACGCCCGAGGACCCCTTAGTCCAGGACTCCCTCAGGCGCGCCTACCCCCTGGGCACGCCTCCCTGCCTCGTGGCTGCCTTGTTGCTTACTTGACGTCCACTCCAAGTCTCCTGGATTGCGTTTGTTCCAAAATTAACTCTCCCAAAGGTTTCATTCCGTTTAGATTCCGTTTGATATTCCTTTTCTGCGGAACACTGAAATAGGCAAAAATAAGCAATTTGAACTGGGCCTTCGGTTAATAGGTTAGTCCCAACAATAATATAAAAGTGTATAATAAATCCCATTAAACATCCAAAACAGATAATATAATAGCATGGAACAATAAAAAATTATAGATATGTTGGAGACGTATCACCTACACCCCCGGCCGGGGCGGGCGGCGACCGGGCAACACAATCCTGTAGTTGGGCTGTGAGGGAGTCCTGGATTATGGGGTCCTCGGGTGTCCGGGCTATGTGATATGGGACAGACTGTTGGGCCATGAAGATACAAGGAAGAAGGACTTCCCCCGTGTCCGTATGGGACTCTTTTTTGCGTGGATGGCAAGATTGGCATCCGGGTGTATAGTTTCCTTTCTTTGTAAACCGACTCTGTACAACCCTAGGCCCCTCCGATGTCTATATAAACCAGAGGGTTTAGTCCGTAGATGCTACCAGAATTTACATAGGCTAGATAACTATGGTTTAGCCATTACGATCTCGAGGTAGATCGACTCTTGTAACCCCTATAATCATCAAAGTCAATCAAGCAGGAAGTAGGGTATTACCTCCATTAAGAGGGCCCGAACCTGGGTAAACATCGTGTCCCCTTTATCTCCTGTTACCTTCGATCCTCAGATGCACAGTTCGGGACCCCCTACCCAAGATCGGCCAGTTTTGACACCGACATTGGTGCTTTCATTGAGAGTTCCACTGTGTCGTCGACAGAAGGTTCGATGGCTCGTTCGATCATAAAAAACGATGCTGTTTCTGGGGAAACTTTAATCCCCGGTCAAAATTTTGTGTTCAGCGGCTTCGCTCTGCGTGCCAATTCGATTGGCCACCTCGAACAGATTGATAGCTACGCCCCTGGTCATCAGATTAGTTTTGGGAACCTGAATTATGTCGCTGATATCTGCTACCTCCTGAGTACTGCGTTGGTTTTTCCCTTGAAGAGGAAAGGGTGATGCAGCAAAGTAGCGTAAGTATTTCCCTCAGTTTTTGAGAACCAAGGTATCAATTTTGTAGGAGACTAAACGCAAGTCGCCTCGTACCTACACAAACAAATAATAACCTTGCAACCAATGCGATAAATGGGTTGTCAATCCCTTCACGACCACTTGCAAAAGTGAGATCTGATAGAGATAATAAGATAAATATTTTTGGTATTTCTTATGATATAGATTGAAAGTAAAGATTGCAAAGTAAAAATAAATCAGAAACTTATATGATGGAAAATATAACCAGGGGCCATAGGTTTCACTAGTGGCTTCTCTCAAGATAGCATAAGTATTACGGTGGGTGAACAAATTACTGTCGAGCAATCGATAGAAAAGTGCATAGTTATGAGAATATCTAGGCATGATCATGTATATAGGCATCACGTCCGCGACAAGTAGACCGAAACGATTCTGCATCTACTACTATTACTCCACACATCGAACGCTATCCAGCATGAATCTAGAGTATTAAGTTCATAAGAACAGAGCAACACATTAGGCAAGATGACATGATGTGGACGGATAAACTCAAGCAATATGATATAAAACCCATCTTTTTATCCTCGATGGCAACAATACAATGCGTGCCTTGTTGCCCCTGCTGTCACTGGGAAAGGACACTGCAAGATTGAACCCAAAGCTAAGCACTTCTCCCATTGCAAGAAAGATCAATCTAGTAGGCCAAACCAAACTGATAATTCGAAGAGACTTGCAAAGATAACAAATCATACATAAAAGAATTCAGAGGAGATTCAAATATTGTTCATAGATAATCTTGATCATAAACCCACAATTCATCGGATCTCGACAAACACACCGCAAAAAGAATTACATCGAATAGATCACCAAGAAGATCGAGAACTTTGTATTGAGATCCAAAGAGAGAGAATAAGCCATCTAGCTAATAACTATGGACCCGAAGGTCTGTGGTAAACTACTCACACATCATCGCAGAGGCTATGGTGTTGATGTAGAAGCCCTCCGTGATCGATTCCCCCTCCGGCGGAACGCCGGAAAAGGCCCCAAGATGGGATCTCACAGGTACAGAAGGTTGCGGCGGTGGAAATAGGGTTTCGTGGTGCTCTCTGATGTTTTTGGGGTATATGAGTATATATAGGCGAAAGAATTCGGTCAGGGGAGCCACGAGGGGCCCACGAGGGTGGGGGCGCGCCTACCCCCTGGACGCGTCCTCCTGCCTCGTGGCCTCCTCGTTTCTTTCTTGATGTCCACTCCAAGTCTCCTGGATTGCGTTTGTTCCAAAAATCTCCCGAAGGTTTCATTCCATTTGGATTCCGTTTGATATTGCTTTTCTGCGAAGCACTGAAATAGGCAAAAACAAACAACAACTTGCACTGGGCCTTTGGTTAGTAGGTTAGTCCCAAAAATAATATAAAAGTGTATAATAAATCCCATTAAACATCTAAAACAGATAATATAATAGCATGGAACAATAAAAAATTATAGCTACGTTGGAGACGTATCGATATCCGAGGAGACTTGATCTTCAAAGGGTTCACGGCCTCGGCCACCGCTCTATCCTTAGATCTGGAGCAAACTACCGGGTCCGAAGATGGGAGTTTGGAGCCCACCGGACTCTCTGCTATTATGAAGCTCACTACCGGAGATCCGGAGGTGATTGTGTCATCGGCACGCCCGGAGTCGAATTTGGTTCCCCCTATCATTGGAAAGCCGGACTCGCCCCCGGATGCTAGCTCCGAACTCTCGAGGTCCACGCCAAGTGAGCATGGCCAGGAAGCTTTTTGTAACGCCCCAAGACCGGAGATTTAGATGCCTTCCATGGATTCCGGGTTTCGTCATGTGTTTTGTTTTGCTTATTGCTTTCCTCTTTGCGTCTGTGCCTTGCATCATGTCATCATGCCACTAAATTTTGCAACTCAAATAAATTGCATGGATCTCTGATCTATTTAAATCGAGGGAATTCACATGGTGACTTCTCTTTATAACATATCCTCCTAATATTAGGGAGCTATATTAAATATTTCTTTAATTTGGAAATCACCACAACACACTTGCAAATAATCCCAATGCCTTTGTTATCTTAATTCTTGTTCTCCAACCTTGCCATATATTCTCTCATCATATTCCGGAGCTCCAGCAAAAATCCGAACATTTTTAGACCTTCCCAACCCTCACTTCCTATTCAAACCATTTGAATTAAATTCAAATGAATTTGAATTTAAGTCTTGCATTCATGCTCACTTCTATTTTCTTGGGACAAGCGCATTTTTGTGAGTCCGGGAAAATAATCCCCTTGCCCAAATTCTTGTCCACTCATTTCTTTTCTCTCCTTTTCTTTCTTTGCTGTTCTGTTTTTGTGAGGAGGTGTAGAAGTGAGAAAGAGAGAGAGCCCAATCAGCCCAGTCGGCCACTTGGTCCTCCTGTAGCTGCGGCCCAAGGCCCAGCCGACCCCTCTAACCCTAGCGCCAGGGGAGAGCCTCCTGCCCGATCCCCATCTCCCTCCCGAGCGCCATCACGTAGGGAGAGGGCAGCGCTAACCCCTCTCCCGATCCACTTCTCTCCCTCGTTACCCTCGTCAGCCCAGAGCTCGAGCTCCCGAGCTACTCCCGCGCCCCATGGCCTCTGCCGCGCCGCAGCTTTGCTGCCAGCGGCGATAGCAACAACAACATCGCCGTCGCTTTCCTCCTCTCCTCCCGTGCGCGCGTCCACTCAACCCCGTCGCCCTCCGTCTACATCATCGCGCCGCCCGTGCTCCTCCTCACCGGCCAACAACACTTTGTATGCGCCGCCCCAAGCTTCGTCGCCGGTCGAATCCGTCCCACCTCTGGTCAGATCCGGCGCCCCCATGGCCGGACCCGCCTGTCCCCGTCTGTTCCTGGCCGCCGTTTCCCATCCTCTCGCGCCGCCTCGTCGCTCCAGTGCCGCTCGCCTTCACTGCCACAGCGCCGTCCCTGTCGCCGTCGTCTTCATCGGTTCCTGACGAGGACGGCGCCCCTCCAGTTCGTCTCGAGCGCCAGTCTCTGCCCGATCTGCTCCCGTTGACCGCAAGCGTTGGCTGGGTCACCGCCGCGCCAAGCCCCTCTCCATCGACCCCGCACGCCGTTGTAGAAACTTCGTCGCCGTCAGCCGGTGCAGCAGCGCCACCGCAGTACCGCCCCGACCTCCGCGACCAACGCCTCCACTACCTCCCCGTCGCTGCGCCAGCCTCCTGCATCGCGCCAAGTCCTAGCATCGCGCCCCTGTTGCTGTTGACGCCAAGTCCAATGGTCTCCGAGCGTGGAAAGTGCCAAGTACCACCAAGTTCCTGATGGATGCGCCAAGTCCCCAGCGAGACCTATTTTCGTCAAGTTCGACTACACGGCTATGACCTCGGAGTTGGACCGCAAGCGCCAAGTACCCCACCGGCAAGACCATACGGACGCTCGAACGACTACAGACCGAAATGTCAAGTTGCTCGTCGATACGTGTACGACTACCACACTAGAACGCCAAGTACATGGATATGCCAAGTTCCACTCCGAACGTGTACGAATACGCTGGGCGATGCGACAAGTACCTCTACTGACGATCCTGACATCTACGAAAACGTGTACCACTACCGTCCCCGTGTACAACTACTTCCCACGACGTTCGTGAACGACTACTTCCCTCTACGTACTCGATCCGTTCTGAAAATGCACGCTTCGAAGGTATAACCCCGAGACGACCTTCCGAGAACGAATGTGGGTTGTATGAGATGCCCGTGTTTGCACCATGTCCGAGTTGTTCCTTGTGCGTTCCTCATTGCCTCGCCGTCGACACGTGGGAACCCGGTTGCTGGGATCACCCCACCATCCTTGCTTGACACGCTCCCGCCACACTCCCTTTTGCACCGGTATCTCCATGAGTTATCGGAACCGATATGTTCCCGTGGCATCATTTTCGGATTCGTTGCCGTGGCACCCCTTTCTTCCACCATGGTGACAAATGCTTCATAACATGCTCATGTCAACGTTTTCATAAAATTGCTTAAAACTTGCACATGTCATCCGCATCATGATAACAACAATTAAAATGTTTAAAATGTTGTTTGTTTAAATTTGCTTAAATGCCATGCTAAAATGATTTATTTCGTAACTAAATAACCGTAGCTCCAAATTTACTAAACTTTATATGTAAATGGGGTAGAAAAATGCATAGTTTAACATGATGCACTTTATTTTCCTGTTTTACAACATTAAAATATGCTTTAGGACAGATCAGTACCAAATCTAAAATATGCACATGAGGTTCTTCCGGAATTGTTGTTTGTTGTTCCAGCCTCATTTAAACTTGCCTAAATAGTTAGTTTACTTATGCTTCACCCCTTGCCATGTTTAATTACATTTAATATTGTTGGGTACATAACCAAGAGCGAACTAAATAATTGTTGTGGTGTTTCATCAATATGCACCTCGTTGCATATTAAGCTACACTTAACTTGTAGTGTTGTTTGTTGCACTTTTCCATGCCATGCTATTTAAACCGGACATGCATCATCCTTGGTTGTGCATCATGCCTTGTTTATGTGATGGTTGTTTACTATGTTGCTTGCTTCTTTCCGGGTTGCTTCTCTCGTTAGCTTCGGTTTCGTTCCGGAGTTATGAGGATTCATTCGACTGCGTCCGCTTGTCTTCTTCATGGACTCGTTCTTCTTCCTTGCGGGATTTCAGGCAAGATGACCATACCCTCGAAATCACTTCTATCTTTGCTTGCTAGATTGCTCGCTCTTTTGCTATGCCTATGCTGCGATACCTACCACTTGCTTATCATACCTCCCATATTGTTAAACCAAGCCTCTACCCACCTTGTCCTAGCAAACCGTTGTTTGGCTATGTTACCGCTTTGCTCAGCCCCTCTTATAGCGTTGTTAGTTGCAGGTGAAGATGAAGTTTGTTCCTTGTTGGAACATGGAGATGTTGTTCCATGTTGGAACATGGATATGTTGGGATATCACAATATCTCTTATTTAATTAGTGCATCTATATACTTGGTAAAGGGTGGAAGGCTCGGCCTTATGCCTGGTGTTTTGTTCCACTCTTGCCGCCCTAGTTTCCATCATATCGGTATTATGTTCCCGGATTTTGCGTTCCTTACACGGTTGGGTGATTTATGGGACCCCCTTGACAGTTCGCTTTGAATAAGACTCCTCCAGCAAGGCCCAACCTTGGTTTTACCATTTGCCACCTAAGCCTTTTTCCCTTGGGTTCTGCAGACTCAAGGGTCATCTTTATTTTAACCCCCGGGCCAGTGCTCCTTCGAGTGTTGGTCCAAACTAGAGCATCGTGCGGGACCGTCCCTTGGCAACTTGGGTTATGTTGGTACCTGTACGCTTAGCTTATCCGGTGTGCCCTGAGAACGAGATATGTGCAGCTCCTATCGGGATTTGTCGGCACAGCGGGTGGTCTTGCTGGTCTTGTTTTACCATTGTCGAAATGTCTTGTAGTCCGGGATTCCGAGACTGATCAGGTCTTCCCGGTAGAAGGAATATCCTTCGTTGACCGTGAGAGCTTATAAGGGGCTAAGTTGGGACACCCCTGCAGGGTATTATCTTTCGAAAGCCGTGCCCACGGTTATGAGGCAGATGGGAATTTGTTAATGTCCGGTTTGTAGAAAACCCGAAGTTGATCTTAATTAAAATACATCAACCGCGTGTGTAACCGTGATGGTCTCTTCTCGGCGGAGTCCGGGAAGTGAACACGGTGTTGGAGTTATGCTTGACGTAGGTTGTTCTAGGATCACTTCTTGATCGTAGTTCATCGATCGTGCTTTTGCCTTCTCTTCTCGCCCTCATTTGCGTATGTTAGCCACCATATATGCTAGTCGCTTGCTGCAGCTCCACCTCATACCTTTACCCTTCCCTTAAGCTTAAATAGTCTTGATCTCGCGGGGGTGAGATTGCTGAGTCCCCGTGACTCACAGATACTTCCAAAACCAGCTTGCAGGTGCCGATGAAACCGTGCAGGTGGCGCACCCGAGCTCAAGGAGGAGCTCGATGAAGATCTTGTTCATTGTGTTGTTTCGTTACAGCTGATCAGTAGTGGGGCCCAGTTGGGGTCGATCAGGGATCTGTGTAGCATTTGGGGTAGTCTTCTTGTATTTTGGTTCCGTAGTCGGACCTTGATTGTATTTGTATGATGTAATGCTTTACTCATGTATTGTGTGAAGTGGCGATTGTAAGCCAACTATGTATCTCTTTCCCTTATGTATTACATGGGTTGTGTGAAGATTACCTCACTTGCGACATTGCTTTCAATGTGGTTATGCCTCTAAGTCGTGCTTCGACACGTGGGAGATATAGCCGCATCGAGGGCGTTACAAGTTGGTAATCAGAGCCTTCCCCGACCTTAGGAGCCCCCACTCATTGATCGGTTTTAGCGGCCGAGTTGTGTCTAGAAAAATGTTTTGAGTCATTTAGGAATTATGTATCGGAGAGTTTAGGAATTCTTTTTACTTCCCAGTCTCCTCATCGCTCTGGTAAGGCATCCTGACGTAGAGTTTTGACTCTTCTCTTCTCAAATTTCACTAAAAGAAATTTAGGATCACGCGGGTATCTTAGAATCGTTCCGATGGTTTTGTGATGACAACATTGTCTTGGTGCCTCCTGTCAGCAGGGGTTTAGTGGAAGTGTCCCGGGGAGTTGAGCTCTGAGGTGTTGTCGTCATAATTTTATCGTTATAGTTCTGGAATACCTGAGTTTAGTACGCCGACATCGAAAATCTCTTTTGTACAGTTGTTGGTGAGATAACCCTGATAGCCCAGTACTGAGGCGAGTGCGGGAGTATTGCCATAACTCGTATAACGGATGCTTTTCGAAGGTTGAGGTAGACGATTTTCATAGGTTTCTTGGTTATGTGTTGAAGGATGGATACAGCTGGATCTAGGTATTGTTAGTTTGGGTGATATATTTTGTGTCCCCTGTATCCCCAACACCTGATTGCATAACCAGAAAGTTTCGGGAGTTTATAAGTGGGAATTCAGGTATCTCGTAGGATATCTTTCCAACAGACACATGATACGATATGAGATCTATCATATGTTTGTTTCTGGCTTATTCTGCAAGCCAAATCCTTTGTTTTGTTTTATTTGTGGTATTCGAGTTTCTTCGAAGTCAAATGTTGAATCCATACCTTTCCTAAATGGTGTTCTCATATTTCTATGTGAATACTAATCCTTCTTGATCACTGAGGTTGTCTTTTCAATTCTTTCCAACTGGCGTGTTTCTCTTTAAGTGGATCCGATCATTTCAACATCCGCAAGATCTATTCTAAGTTTTCTCAACGGTGTTTGTTTCATCTGTCCCAAGTCGTCTTTGTTTTTCCCACCCTCCCACCCTTTTTCTTCAAGGACTCAGATTTCTTAATCAAGTATCCACCTTATAGATGTGAAGTATCTTCTTTCTTTTCTTTCAATGTTTTTACCGGTGATTCTCACGAAGATACTAACGGAGCCTTAACTTCATCATTATTCGTTCCTTTTCTTCTCCGGTGGATTCAATTCAAGCTTTGTCGATCCTATCCTTTTCCTCGTTTCAAATGCTTTCTCATGACGGTGCATCTCTTAATCATCCACCTCTTGCTATTCATGTTATCTGGAGTGATGAAGATATCTCAGAAGATTCAAGTTTCCATTCTCAATTCACTCAAGTTCTTTTGAGGATGCTATCTCATTAAAGCCATTTAATTCAACCGGTGCAATCTCTCTTTTAAATCGTTCAACGGTGTTGCTTTTGAGTGGGCCCTAACCCACAGGCCTTTTCCCAGGATCTTACCTGACTCTTCTTATTTTCCCAGAGTTATTCTCAAATTCTTTTCCAAGTTTGACGTAAGAATGAAGTATCATCAGTCATATTCCTTCTCCAAGACCGCTTTCAAATTCTTTTCATCGTTGGTTCAACCTTTCTAATTTTCATTCCGGAGTGCCTCAACAATTCATGGTGTTTCTCATCGTCATTTTCAACATTTGAAGACCGAAGAAGAGTTTCCCTTAAATCTTGTCCATTCTCTTGAAGATTCATGGTTCTAGCTTGATGCCATCCTCTGATAATTATTTTCGATTGTGAGAATTCTTTTCACCCATCCGGAGCAATGCAGGAGTCTTTTCAGTTTGATTCTCCAGAGCCATCATCTCAATATTATTCATTCTCAGATTTCAGATCTCGTTCTCCAAATCTTACCGGTGCATCGGTCAAATATCCTCTAATCAGTTCATGATCGATTCGTTCTCATGTATCTAAATTCTCTAAAGTATCTTCGTTCTTTTTATAATTCTTCACGGTGTTTCTTTATCTTTTCTTCGTTCATTTTAAATTCTTACAGTGGTTCGTTCAAGAGTTCTCTTCCTTCGTTATCATATAGATTCATTCGTTGTTTCCAAATCCCACCGGTGGTTCCATCAATACCTTCTCAAGTTTACGCTATATCTCCCTTATCCTTTCTACGAGAATAAGTAGTATGCCAAATCCATTGCTCATCATCAATTTAAATTGGTGAAGGATACACATGATGTAATTCTTATTCTTGTTTCTTCCAAGTGATTAATTCCTTATTCCGGAGGTTTATCAAAATTCTTGATTTCATTTATTCATCTTTCTTTCCGGAGTTCCAAGTTTTCTCGGTTTTATCATTTCAAAGCTTCATCTTATCACTGCAAGGCTTCAACCTTATTCTTTTCATCCTTCATTTTATTTGATCATCCTTTTATTACCGGAGTTCTTCATGAAGTTTCTTCATGGTGGTTCATCAAGGATTTAATTCATTCTCGAAGTGTTCTCAAGATTCTTGTTGGAAGAGCCCAAATATTTTTCTCCCTGCATTCCAAGGTGCAATTCTTTCTACCTTATTTTTTGAGATGGTGTTATGTCATCCTTGGCAATTTCTCCTCGTGCTTCATGATTCACATGTTGTCAAGAATGAGGTATTTAAATCCATCAATCTCTTCATTGGAGTTATCTTGGGTTATATTTCACCTAAAGCTTTCCCTAAGGATTGTTGATTTTTATGGTGCTTATAAATGACCCAAGTTCTTCTTTATCCTCCCGGTGATATAGCTTTCTCGTCTCCTTGTTCTTATCAATCCAATTCTTTTCCCGTGAGTGGCAGGTTGTCACCTCATGATTTGAGATGCATTCCTTAAGACCATATCAATCTTATTCTTTTCGTTGTTGATACTCCAACAACTCCGTTCAATTCTTCTTTGCAAGGGTGCTTTCCAAGCTCATTTGTGGTAGAAGTTGTCATTTTCCTCTCCATTCCTTTATTCCAAAGATCAATCTTCTATTTCTTCTCCGGA
Source organism: Aegilops umbellulata (assembly GCA_032464435.1). NCBI lineage: Eukaryota > Viridiplantae > Streptophyta > Magnoliopsida > Poales > Poaceae > Aegilops > Aegilops umbellulata. The sequence goes on along the minus strand of CP136057.1, from coordinate 633,425,311 downwards.
AGCATTGTGATGTTGCTCCCTTCACTCTTCTTCTCGAATGGTGAGGATCATGTTCTTTGCTTTTGCTTATCCAGTCAATCGGAGTGTCGTGTCCTTCATTCAAGTTCTATCATCTTATCAAGTTTATCCTCTCTTCTCAACCGGAGTGCTGTTTGGAATCATTCTTACCCCTAGTGTCATTCTTATAATTGTTTTCGAGGCAGTGTGTTGTTGATTTCTTCAAGTATCTTCCCATCTTCTCAAGTTCATGTTAATTCCTTCCATTTTCAGTCAGAGTGCTGCCCAAATTATATCAATCTTATTCCTTCTCTATCTAGTTTTAACCGGAGTGTTTTCAATATCTATCTTATCACTAAACCTCTAGTTTCTCGTCGTATCTCATGTTCCTCTTTTCCGACGGAGTGTTTTCAACTTTGTTCATCTTCGTTGTTTTTGTTCTTTCATTTTGTTCAACCTCTCAAGGTTCTTTGGTTTCACTCGTTTGTCAAAGAAGCAACTTTGTTTTACCTCTTCCTCTTCCGTTTCTCTCCGGTGCCATCCTAGATCTCGGGACGAGATCCTCTCATAGTGGTGGAGTGTTGTAACGCCCCAAGACCGGAGATTCAGATGCCTTCCATGGATTCCGGGTTTCGTCATGTGTTTTGTTTTGCTTGTTGCTTTCCTCTTTGCATCTGTGCCTTGCATCATGTCATCATGCCACTAAATTTTGCAACTCAAATAAATTGCATGGATCTCTGATCTATTTAAATCGAGGGAATTCACATGGTGACTTCTCTTTATAACATATCCTCCTAATATTAGGGAGCTATATTAAATATTTCTTTAATTTGAAAATCACCACAACACACTTGCAAATAATCCCAATGCCTTTGTTATCTTAATTCTTGTTCTCCATCTTGCCATATATTCTCTCATCATATTCCGGAGCTCCAGCAAAAATTTGAACATTTTTAGACCTTCCCAACCCTCACTTCCTATTCAAACCATTTGCATTAAATTCAAATGAATTTGAATTTAAATCTTGCATTCATGCTCACTTCTATTTTCTTGGGACAAGCGCATTTTTGTGAGTCCGGGAAAATAATCCCCTTGCCCAAATTCTTGTCCACTCATTTCTTTTCTCTCCTTTTCTTTCTTTGCTGTTCTGTTTTTGTGAGGAGGTGTAGAAGTGAGAAAGAGAGAGAGCCCAATCAGCCCAGTCGGCCACTTGGTCCTCCTGTAGCTGCGGCCCAAGGCCCAGCCGACCCCTCTAACCCTAGCGCCAGGGGAGACCCTCCTGCTCGATCCCCATCTCCCTCCCGAGCGCCATCACGCAGGGAGAGGGCAGTGCTAACCCCTCTCCCGATCCACTTCTCTCCCTCGTTCCCCTCGTCAGCCCAGAGCTCGAGCTCCCGAGCTACTCCCGCGCCCCATGGCCTCTGCCGCGCCGCAGCTTTGCTGCCAGCGGTGACAGCAACAACAATATCGCCGTCGCTTTCCTCCTCTCCTCCCGTGCGCGCGTCCACTCAACCCCGTCGCCCTCCATCTACATCGTCGCGCCGCCCGTGCTCCCCCTCACCGGCCAACAGCACCATGGATGCGCCGCCCCAAGCTTCGTCGCCGGTCGCCTTCGTCCCGCCTCCGGTCATATCCGGCGCCCCCGTGGCCGGATCCGCCTGTCCCCGTCTATTCCTGGCTGCCGTTTCCCATCCCCTCGTGCCGCCTTGCCGCTCCAGTGCCGCAGGAGAACCAACTGCCGCCAACATCGCCGGAGATGGGCCCCGACGCCCAGATCCGCTCGCCTTCACTGCCTCGGCGCCGTCCCTGTCGTCGTCGTCTTCATCGGTTCCTGACGAGGACGGCGCCCCTCCAGTTCGTATTGAGCGCTAGTCTCTGCCCGATCTGCTCCCGTTGATCGCGAGCGTTGGCTGGGTCACCGCCGTGCCAAGCCCCTCTCCATCAACCCCGCACGCCGTTGCAGAAACTTCGTCGCCGTCAGCCGGTGCAGCAGCGCCACCGCAGTACCGCCCCGACCTCCGCGACCAACGCCTCCACTACCTCCCCGTCGCTGCGCCAGCCTCCTGCATCGCGCCAAGTCCCAGCATCGCGCCCCTGTTGCTGTTGACGCCAAGTCCAATGGTCTCCGAGCGTGGAAAGTGCCAAGTACCACCAAGTTCCCGATGGATGCGCCAAGTCCCCAGCGAGACCTGTTTTCGTCAAGTTCGACTACACGGCTATGACCTCGGAGTTGGACCGCAAGCGCCAAGTACCCCACCGGCAAGACCATACGGACGCTCGAACGACTACAGACCGAAATGTCAAGTTGCTCGTCGATACGTGTACGACTACCACACTAGAACGCCAAGTACATGGATATGCCAAGTTCCACTCCGAACGTGTACGAATACGCCGGGCGATGCGACAAGTACCTCTACTGACGATCCTGACATCTACGAAAACGTGTACCACTACCGTCCCCGTGTACAACTACTTCCCACGACGTTCGTGAACGACTACTTCCCTCTACGTACTCGATCCGTTCTGAAAATGCACGCTTCGAAGGTATAACCCCGAGACGACCTTCCGAGAACGAATGTGGGTTGTATGAGATGCCCGTGTTTGCACCATGTCCGAGTTGTTCCTTGCGTGTTCCTCATTGCCTCGCCGTCGACACGTGGGAACCCGGTTGCTGGGATCACCCCACCATCCTTGCTTGACACGCTCCCGCCACACTCCCTTTTGCACCGGTTTCTCCATGAGTTATCGGAACCGATATGTTGCCGTGGCATCATTTTCGGATTCGTTGCCGTGGCACCCCTTTCTTCCACCACGGTGACAAATGCTTCATAACATGCTCATGTCAACGTTTTCATAAAATTGCTTAAAACTTGCACATGTCATCCGCATCATGATAACAACAATTAAAATGTTTAAAATGTTGTTTGTTTAAATTTGCTTAAATGCCATGCTAAAATGATTTATTTCGTAACTAAATAACCGTAGCTCCAAATTTATTAAACTTTATATGTAAATGGGGTAGAAAAATGCATAGTTTAACATGATGCACTTTATTTTCCTGTTTTACAACATTAAAATATGCTTTAGGACAGATCAGTACCAAATCTAAAATATGCACATGAGGTTCTCCCGGAATTGTTGTTTGTTGTTCCAGCCTCATTTAAACTTGCCTAAATAGTTAGTTTACTTATGCTTCACCCCTTGCCATGTTTAATTACATTTAATATTGTTGGGTACATAACCAAGAGCGAACTAAATAATTGTTGTGGTGTTTCATCAATATGCAACTCGTTGCATATTAAGCTACACTTAACTTGTAGTGTTGTTTGTTGCACTTTGCCATGCCATGCTATTTAAACCGGACATGCATCATCCTTGGTTGGGCATCATGCCTTGTTTATGTGATGGTTGTTTACTATGTTGCTTGCTTCTTTCCGGGTTGCTTCTCTCGTTAGCTTCGGTTTCGTTCCGGAGTTGTGAGGATTCATTCGACTGCGTCCGCTTGTCTTCTTCATGGACTCGTTCTTCTTCCTTGCGGGATTTCAGGCAAGATGACCATACCCTCGAAATCACTTCTATCTTTGCTTGCTAGATTGCTCGCTCTTTTGCTATGCCTATGCTGCGATACCTACCACTTGCTTATCATACCTCCCATATTGTTAAACCAAGCCTCTACCCACCTTGTCCTAGCAAACCGTTGTTTGGCTATGTTACCGCTTTGCTCAGCCCCTCTTATAGCGTTGTTAGTTGCAGGTGAAGATGAATTTTGTTCCTTGTTGGAACATGGAGATGTTGTTCCATGTTGGAACATGGATATGTTGGGATATCACAATATCTCTTATTTAATTAGTGCATCTATATACTTGGTAAAGGGTGGAAGGCTCGGCCTTATGCCTGGTGTTTTGTTCCACTCTTGCCGCCCTAGTTTCCATCATATCGGTATTATGTTCCCGGATTTTGCGTTCCTTACACGGTTGGGTGATTTATGGGACCCCCTTGACAGTTCGCTTTGAATAAGACTCCTCCAGCAAGGCCCAACCTTGGTTTTACCATTTGCCACCTAAGCCTTTTTCCCTTGGGTTCTGCAGACTCAAGGGTCATCTTTATTTTAACCCCCGGGCCAGTGCTCCTTCGAGTGTTGGTCCAAACTAGAGCACCGTGCGGGACCGTCCCTTGGCAACTTGGGTTATGTTGGTACCTGTACGCTTAGCTTATCCGGTGTGCCCTGAGAACGAGATATGTGCAGCTCCTATCGGGATTTGTCGGCACAGCGGGTGGTCTTGCTGGTCTTGTTTTACCATTGTCGAAATGTCTTGTAGTCCGGGATTCCGAGACTGATCGGGTCTTCCCGGTAGAAGGAATATCCTTCGTTGACCGTGAGAGCTTATAACGGGCTAAGTTGGGACACCCCTGTAGGGTATTATCTTTCGAAAGCCGTGCCCGCGGTTATGAGGCAGATGGGAATTTGTTAATGTCCGGTTTGTAGAAAACCCGAAGTTGATCTTAATTAAAATACATCAACCGCGTGTGTAACCGTGATGGTCTCTTCTCGGCGGAGTCCGGGAAGTGAACACGGTGTTGGAGTTATGCTTGACGTAGGTTGTTCTAGGATCACTTCTTGATCATAGTTCATCGATCGTGCTTTTGCCTTCTCTTCTCGCCCTCATTTGCGTATGTTAGCCACCATATATGCTAGTCGCTTGCTGCAGCTCCACCTCATACCTTTACCCTTCCCTTAAGCTTAAATAGTCTTGATCTCGCGGGGGTGAGATTGCTGAGTCCCCGTGACTCACAGATACTTCCAAAACCAGCTTGCAGGTGCCGATGAAACCGTGCAGGTGGCGCACCCGAGCTCAAGGAGGAGCTCGATGAAGATCTTGTTCATTGTGTTGTTTCGTTACAGCTGATCAGTAGTGGAGCCCAGTTGGGGTCGATCAGGGATCTGTGTAGCATTTGGGGTAGTCTTCTTGTATTTTGGTTCCGTAGTTGGACCTTGATTGTATTTGTATGATGTAATGCTTTACTCATGTATTGTGTGAAGTGGCGATTGTAAGCCAACTATGTATCTCTTTCCCTTATGTATTACATGGGTTGTGTGAAGATTACCTCACTTGCGACATTGCTTTCAATGCGGTTATGCCTCTAAGTCGTGCTTCGACACGTGGGAGATATAGCCGCATCGAGGGCGTTACACTTTTGCCCTGCCTAGCTCCGCGGACTCTTGTTTCCCCGTCCAAACCTCACTCTTAAACAAGGCTCTGGACTTAATGCGATCCCTCGCCAATATAGAGGAATCACATCCGAACTACACCCAACCCGGATTATGGGCTGAGAGCGGGGAATTTTACATCCCACCCACCACCCACTTCATAGCCTCTCTCGAAGACTTAACCGACATGCTGGATTACGCCTCCGAAGGCATCAACGGCATGGACAACGATGTCGGAGACAAACAAAGCCAAGACCCACCATTCACCGGGCGCTGGACGACTACCTCCACATATGATGTGTATATGGTGGATACACCCAAAGAGGACGACAACGAAGGCAGGAAAGATTCGATCGAGGATAAACCCGCGGATGCACCACTGAAACATCGACGTCAGCGACGCTGCTCAAAATCACGCCATGGAAAGGAAAGTAATACCGGCACCAGAGAAGATAACACTCTGGACAATGTCGAAGACCCCGAAGACCCCATTGAGCCTACGTCCGAACAGGACGAACGGGAGGAGGGGCAAGTTAACTCCGACGAGCAGGTCGGAAATGAGGATTCAGAAGATAGTAACTATCTACCGATCTCCAAGGATGACGTCAGCCTCAGCAACGAAGATTTCACCGTGCCAGAGGAACCCCTCGAGCTGGAGCGCTTTAAGCGCTAGCTAATCGCCACTGCGAGAAGCCTAAAAAAGAAGCGGCAATAGCTCCAAGCCGAATAGGATACACTCAAGGACACGTGGACCCAAGTCCTAACTACCGAGGAATACGTCCTCGAGCGCCCAACAAAGAGTTATCTGAAGCGTCGGCTACTACCACAATTCGACGACGAGGCCCTTGAGCCAATACCGTCAAGATATGATCGCGCCGATGAACCAGACCGACCAGCACGTGGCACTACAAAAAAATACACTTCCGTGATGATACGTGTTTGTCACAGTAGGTCACGTTTTCTGTCATGCATGTACATCCATGACAAATTTATGGCAGAATCAAGATAGTCATACCTGTGCTGTCGTAGAAGTGTTCCATGACATTACCAAAATTATCATCACGGAAGTGTCCACTTCCATGATGATAAATCGCGCATCACAGAAGTGCTTTCATCAAGGGTGACCGACACGTGGCATCCACCGTAACGGAACGCCATTAAGCTATCGGGTCCGGTTTTGGATCCGATAACCTGTTAACAACCCCTGACCAATGGGGATTTTCCACGTGTAAAATCATCATTGGCTAGAGGAAACACGTGTCGGCTCACCGTTGGGACAGATGTCATCCACTCATTGGACCCAAAGCGCCTATTGAGGGAGTCCTGGATTAGGGGGTCCTCGGACAGCCGGACTATATACTTTGGCCGGACTGTTGGACTGTGAAGATGCAAGATTGAAGATTTCATCCCGTGTTCGGATGGGACTCTCCTTTGCATGGAAGGCAAGCTTGGCAATTTGGATATGTAGATCTCCTTCTTTGTAACCGACTCTGTGTAACCCTAGCCCCCTCCGGTGTCTATATAAACCAGAGGGTTTAGTCCGTAGGACAACAACAATCATAATCATAGGCTAGCTTCTAGGGTTTAGCCTCTATGATCTCGTTAGATCAACTCTTGTAATACTCATATCATCAAGATCAATCAAGCAGGAAGTAGGGTATTACCTCCATCGAGAGGGCTGCTACCTCTTGAGCACTGCGTTGGATTTCCTTGAAGAGGAAAGGATGATGCAACAAAGTAGCGTAAGTATTTCCCTCAATTTTTGAGAACCAAGGTATCAGTCCAATAGGAGGCTACGCACGAGTCCCTTGTACCTGCACAAAGCAAATAACTCCTCGCAACCAACACGATAAGGGGTTGTCAATCCCTTCATGGTCACTTACGAGAGTGAGATCTGATAGATATGATAGGATAATATTTTTGGTATTTTTGTGGTAAAGATGCAAAGTAAAATAAAAGCAAATTAAAAAGCAAAGGAAATAACTAAGTATGGGAAGATTGATATGATGAATATAGACCCGGGGGCCATAGGTTTCACTAGTGGCTTCTGTCAAGAGCATAAGTATTTTATGGTGGGTGAACGAATTACTGTTGAGCAATTGACATAATTGAGCATAGTTATGAGAGTATCTAGGTATGATCATGTATGTAGGCATCAGGTCCGAGACAAGTAGATTGACTCCTGCCTTCATCTACTACTATTACTCCACTCATCGACCGCTATCCAGCATGCATCTAGAGTATTAAGTTCAAGAAAACAGAATAACGCTTTAAGCAAGATGACATGATGTAGAGGGATAGATTCATGCAATATGATAAAAACCCCATCTTGTTATCCTCGATGGCAAATACGTGCCTTGCTGCCCCTACTGTCACTAGGAAAGGACACCGCAAGATTGAACCCAAAGCTAAGCACTTCTCCCATTGCAAGAAAGATCAATCTAGTAGGCCAAACCAAACTGATAATTCGAAGAGACTTGCAAAGATAACCAATCATACATAAAAGAATTCAGAGAAGATTCAAATATTGTTCATATATTCTCTTGATCATAAACCCACAATTCATCGGTCTCAACAAACACACCGCAAAAATAAGATTATATCGTTTAGATCTCCACGAGAGAGGGGTAGAACATTGTATTGAGATCCAAAAAGAGAGAAGAAGCCATCTAGCTACTAACTATGGACCCGAAGGTCTGAAGTAAACTACTCACACTTCATCGGAGAGGCTATGGTGATGATGTAGAAGCCCTCCGTGATGGATGGCCCCTCCGGCGGAGCTCCAGAACAGGCCCCAAGATGGGATCTCGTGGGTACAGAAGGTTGTGGCGGTGGAATTAGGTTTTTGGCTCCGTCTCTGATCGTTTGGGGGTACGTAGGTATATATAGGAGGAAGGAGTACATCGGTGGAGCAATAGGGGGCCCACGAGGGTGGAGGGCGTGCCTAGGGGGGGGGTAGGCGCACCCTACCTCATGGCCTCCTCTTTTGTTTCTTGACGTAGGGTCCAAGTCTCCTGGATCATAATCTTCCTAAAAACACATTCCCAAAGGTTTCATTCCGTTTGGACTCCGTTTGATATTCCTTTTCTGCGAAACTCTGAAATAGTCAAAAAACAGCAATTCTGGACTGGGCCTCCGGTTAATAGGTTAGTCCCAAAATAATACAAAAGTGGATAATAAAGCCCAATATTGTCCAAAACAGTAGATAATATAGCATGGAGCAATCAAAAATTATAGATACGTTGGAGACGTATCAAGGGCCCGAACCTGGGTAAACATTGTGTCCCCCGCCTCCTGTTACCATTAGCCTTAGACACACAGTACGGGACCCCCTACCCGAGATCCGCCAGTTTTGACACCGACATTGGTGCTTTCTTTGAGAGTTCCACTATGCCGTCACGATAAGGCTTGATGGCTCCTTCGATCATCGGCAAAGATGCGATCTAGGGCGAGGTTTTTCTCCCCGGACAGATCTTCGTATTCGGCGGCTTCGTACTATGGACCAACTCGCTTGGCCATCTGGAGCAGATCGATAGCTACGCCCGTGGCCATCAGGTCAGGTTTGGAAGCTTGAACTATACTGCCGACATCCGCGGAGACTTGATCTTCGACGGATTCAAGCCCATGTCAGGTGCGCCGCACAGTCACGACGAGCACGACTTAGATCTGCCATCGGACGGTGTTCGGGAGATCACACCTGCGGCTGCCTCGGCCTTCAATTCGGAGAAGATCGTGCCATCCGAGGACAGGTGGATGGACCCCGCCACGGAGGCCGCACACTCAGCGGCGATAGAGCTGAATACTGACCTCACCTCTTATGAGGCTTGTGTCACCGGATCCTCGGATTCGTCCCCGGTCACAGGCTCCGAACCGCGTGCATCCGTGCCTATCAAATCTGATTGGGCACCAGTCATGGAGTTTACCTCCGCAGATATCTTTCGGCACTCGCCCTTGGGCGACGTGCTAAATTCATTAAGGTCTCTCTCTTTGTTAGGAGACACATGGCCGAACTATGTCTGGCTTGAATGGGAAGCGGATGACGAAGAAATTCGTTCCCCACACACCACCCACTTAATAGCCTCTGTCGACGACTTAACCGACATGCTTGACTTCGACTTCGAAGACATCGACGGTATGGACGACGATGCAGGAGAAGAACAGGAACCACCGCCCACAGGGCGCTGGACACCCACATCATCATATGATGTATACATGGTGGATAGACCCAAAGAAAACAGCGACGAGGAACGGAAGGATGCAACGGAAGATAATCCCCTTGAGAAGCAACCAAAGCGACGACGTAGGCACCGCTCCAAATCCTGCCTTAGCAAAAACAGCGATAACAGCGCAAGAAAGAATAATACCCCGGTCGACTCCAAAGGAAACGATGACCACATGGACCCAGCGATGGAGCAGGATGAGCTAGCGGACGACAAACATAGTACGGAGCTGCTGTCCGATCACGGCGACGCCGAGGGTAAAACTCATCAACCTATCTCCGGAGAGGAGAACAGTCCGGACGACGATGCACACATCATCCCGAAAAGGTACTTGGAACAAGAGAACCTCCATAGAAGGCTTATTGCCACCGCGAGGAGTCTGAAGAAGCAGAAGCAAAGGCTTAAGGCCGTGCAGAATACGCTCAACAGCAGATGGAACAAAGTGCTTGACACTGAAGAAAAGTACGGTGGCAGTCGCCACACAAAGAGCTATCCAAAGCGCAAGCTGCTGCCTGAATTCGACGATGAGGCTATAGAGCCCACTCAGCCGAAAAATAAAATGGCCCATCAGCCAGACCAACCACCCTGTGGCCGCGACAGGGCGGCTAATGGCGTAGCGCATAAGTCAGCGCACGATTTACGTGAGGACCTGGACAAAAAAGCCGGTATGGCCAGGTCCATCTACGGATCCAGGAAGCGCACTCTGGCACAGGATCATGGCCGCCCAAATGACTATATTGACCAAATAACAGCTCAGAATCAAAACCGAACACTACAACCGTTAGAAGAATGCCACAACACATCCAAATACAGGGGTGCCGCACACCCCCTATGCTTCACCGATGAGGTGCTGGATCATGAATTTCCAGAGGGAATCAAACCCGTGAACATAGAGGCATACGACGGAACGACAGACCCTGGGGTCTAGATTGAGGACTTTATCCTTCACATCCACATGGCTCGCGGAGATGATCTCCACGCCATCAAATACCTGCCCCTCAAGTTGAAAGCACCAGCTCGGCACTGGTTGAAAAGCCTCCCCAAAAACTCAATTGGAAGTTGGGAAGAGCTTGAGGATGCTTTCAGGGCAAATTTTCAAGGGACCTATGTCCGACCTCCGGATGTAGATGATTTAAGTCACATAATTCAACAGCCCAGAGAGTCAGCCCGAAAGCTTTGGAACAGATTTCTCACTAAGAAGAATCAAATCGTCGACTGCCCGGATGCCGAAGCCTTAGCGGCTTTCAAACACAGTATCCGGGACGAATGGCTCGCCAGACACCTCGGCTAGGAAAAACCGAGGACAATGGCAGCCCTAACAAGCCTTCTGACCTGCTTTTGCGCTGGCAAAGACAATTGGTTGGCCTGTAGCGGCACCAGCGACCCAGGTACATCCGAAGTCAGGGATGGCAATGGGAAGCCGCGGCGCAATAAAAGCAAGCGTCGAAATAATGACGACAGCCCAGACAACACGGCGGTAAACGCCGGATTCAGGGGCTCTCGACCCGGTCAACGGAAAAAGCCACTTAAAGGCAGCAGAGATGGACCGTCCAACCTAAACAAGATTCTAGACAGATTATGTCAGATTCATGGCACCTCCGATAAACCTGCAAATCATACCAACAAAGAATGCTGGGTCTTCAAGCAGGCCAGCAAGCTAAACGCCGAACACAAGGGGAGGGGGACGCCAAGTGAAGACGAGGATGGGCCTCGCCAGCCGAACACTGGGGGACAAAAAAATTCCCACCAGAGGTCAAAACAGTGAACATGATTTACGCAACTCACATGCCGAAGAGGAGGCGCAAGCGCGCACTTCGAGATGTATACGCTGTGGAGCCCGTCGCCCCCAAGTTCAACCCTTGGTCGGCCTGTCCAATCACTTCTGATCGCAGGGATCACCCGACTAGTATCCGGCATGGAGGATCGGCTGCTTTGGTGCTAGACCCAATAATTGACGGATACCATCTCACCCGAGTCCTTATGGACGGCGGCAGTAGTCTTAATTTGATATATCAGGACATTGTTTGCAAAATGGGGATAGACCCGACAAGAATCAGCCAAAGCAATACTACCTTTAAAGGAGTAATACCAGGTGTAGAGGCCCGCTGCACGGGCTCTCTAGTATTAGAGGTTGTATTCGGTTCTCCCGACAACTTCCGAAGCGAAGAATTAATCTTTGACATCGCTCCATTTCGAAGCGGCTATCACGCACTACTCGGAAGAACGACCTTCGCTCGTTTCAACGCAGTACCACATTACACTTATCTTAAACTTATGATATCCGGTCCACGCGGCATCATAACAGTTAGCGGAAACACAGAGCGTTCCTTACGTGCGGAGGAGTATGTGGCGGCTCTGGCAGCCGAACACTGAACAGCCTCTCCAACCAAAATAAATGACCGGTTGTCAAGACCGCGGACATGGTTAGACGAGTCCGGCGCACCACTAGTTGTAGCAGCTCAGATAAACCTGAGATTGGATCGATGGACATACCCCCATAGGTGGTGCTAGGGGCTTCCCGCATGTAAAAAGGGCTATAATTCGGCTTGACCCTATTAATACAATAATAGATTGCATTTTTATGGTTTATTAAGGATAACCAACTTTTCGCACGAATACTTTCACCTGGGTTTTTCTCTTTTACACATGATCATCGTGCTACACCCTTCCAGGATACGGCACAACGGAGACACAGGCGCATACGTGCAGCAAGGCCCCGCTCAAAGGTTTCTTTTTATATTAAGACCCTGTGTAAACCTTTTTTACTGTCTCTTGTTGCTCCACACCCTTCGAATACTCAACATAACCGAGAGGGATGCTGACGTTATTGGCATTTCGTCACGTCAGACTAATGCACGTACCTGGAAATTCAGGGCTCATTATCAAGGGCGTTACTCAGCCCAGTATATGTTGTAAAGTCCGAATACCTTAGGGAGTGTTCGGCGTCGCGAGTTTGGCCTTATATGCATCAGCTCCGAATCATGTCTTTGGTCAATAGTTGGGTTTGCCCGGCTCCCGTGTTTTTCTACCTTACGTTCCGCTCTATCGGCTAAGGCGGCACCGGGAGAACTACTGTGATTGTGCCCTGGTTCATCTGGATGTGCACCTCAGTAGAGAAACCCGAAAACTGACTGTCATGATAAAGCGCGAGACTGGTCAACCACTCGATGACTCAGGGGAATCTTCGCGATTCCTCCGCATTAACGAAGGACCGTTTCCCGGTCATGTACGTACGCACACCGTATTCAGATGAACGCGGAAGTACCAGGGGCTGTATAATAGCCCCACCGTCAAACTCCTATGGCTAAGTGAAAGTGTTAAAGCTATATAGTCCGATTGACTTGTTCGCCGCGACATCACCTCCTTAATGGACCAAGACATTGGATCAAGTGTGAATACATGCTTTTTTGAACACCCCCGCATTATATGCATGGGGGCTGAAGCCGACGACTGCAAACTTTCAGGTTATATACATACATAAACGGCCGCACAGGAGGCATCATAATACTTTCAGGCAAAAGTATAAACACAACCTTTATAATCAAAATAGAATTGTTTTTACAATCGGGATACATGTCATTCGAACATGATACTCTTCGAGCACTGAGCCTCTATTAATCGAGCGCCTTCTAGGACTTCTTCAAAATAGTACTCGACCGGGACCTGGCCTACGGCCGGACCCCGGGTTGCAATAGCGGTGGCTTCCATCTCTGCCCAGTATGTCTTAACACGGGCAAGTGCCATCCGCACACCTTCTATGCACGCCGACCTCTTTACATCGTCGATATGCGGCACATCATCAAGGAATCGTTGCACTAAACCAAAATAACTATTCGGCCTTGGTCCCTTCGACCAAAGGTGATCCACGACAGACCTCATGGCAAGTCCGGACAACCTATGGAGCTCGGCCCACTCGACCATTTGTTCATTTAGCAGCAGCGGACACGTTGGAGCACTAAACTGCGACCAGAACAACCTTTCCACCTCATGATCTTTCTGATCCTTGAAATACTCAGTCGCATCAGCAGCACTCTTTGCCAAGTCCAAGTACGCATCTGCAACACTCCATAATTGATCCAAAGGGGCATACTTCGGATCTCTGAACTTCGTCTGCAACAAAAAGGGCTTCCCAGCCGTGATATCTCCGGCTTGGCGGAGCTCCTCCTTCGCCGCTTTGATTTTAGAGCGAGTTTCCTTGGCTGCTTCCATGGCTTTTTTCGGATCATCCGCTTTCGCTTGGCTTTCCTTTTTGAGAAGCTCATATCGGCTGGCGGCATCTTTCAGCTCAACAGCCATCTTGCCTATTTTATCTTCGCTCTGGCGATGAGCAGCCTGTTCGGCTCTTAACTCTTCGGCCGCCTTTAGGGCAGCCACATCACTTCTCCTGGCTTGTTCCTTGGCTCGGGCAAGTTCCGCCCGAAGGGCCTCCACGGCGGCAGCTCCATCTGCAGCCACAACATATTATATATACTAGCATCATGCTCCTCTTAATATTTTTGTTGACAACCTGAAGATACGTACCCTGTGCCTCGTCAAGCCGCTTGTTCACAAGCGCAATGTCGGCATCTGCCGCGTCAAGCTGCCGCCTCAGTTCGACAAAATCATTAGTCCGGCCAGCCACCGGACCCTTAGCCGCCTACACATGAAAGAAGCGCGATCATTACCTGGGACTATGATCCTCTGTTTGCTGACTCCGGACGGCAACCAGAGTCTCAGGGGCTACTATCTATACAGAGCACACCTAGCGTGTGCGGTACCGTCAAAAATATATATTACTTTGCGTACCTCAAAGCCTTTTAGCAGGCTCGCAAAAGTTTCATTCAACCCACTTTTGGCGGATGAAATCCTCTCAACCACCGTACCCATTAAAGTACAATGCTCCTCTGAGATAGCCGCTTGCTCCAGAAGACCCATCAGTGCGTCCAGTTGTGCACCGGACAGTCCCGGACTCTTTCTGTTGCTCTCCTTAGGAGCCGAATACTCCGGACTTCGGGCGGCAGAAGAGTTACCTTCTGGCCTTGGCGGATCAGGAGAAACCCTCTGTGACGACACTTCAGGGTCGTCCGCCCCATGAGGCAGGGAGGCAGGGGGAGGCGTTTCGCTCTCCATCATCTTCAGAAGAAGATCCCCCGAAGTCGAACTCTATTGAGAAGGGCTACAAGCCGGAGTGCGAGATATACGTCTCAGTTATTGTTCTCAGAGATGATGCAGGATATATTTACCAAAGTACTTTTGTTCACTTACAACTCGGTTGAAGGCCGCCCCCCTGGCAAAGGTTTCTTCCCTCGTTTGGAAACCTCCGTTTCCAAGTCTTCAGAGGCGGCCCTTTTCTTTCCTTGGGGAGAGAAGATTTTAAATACTTCTCCCCGATTATCCTCCTTCGCGGAGACACTAATTTCCCCGTTTTGGATGTGTAATGTGTGAAGCCCGCTTTCGGCTTCTTTATTCCTCCCTTCATCTTCCCCTGATGGCACTTGATAACGTGCATGCTCAAGCATCCTGGCTAGTACAAGATCCGGCGAGCCTTCGGGAAGGGGGCCGAACACCTGATCCTCTCCGCCTTTCTTATCCAGTCCTGGTAGAGAGCGGTTTTTAAATATTGTGAAAAATAAAAAGATAGCATGTTCGGTCGCATAATTACTTACTTGGGTATCTGGACGGTTGCAGTTGAGACCCGCATCCTCGGTGGTGTCCGGACACTTTATTCGTGATCCGAAGAACAATCCATACATCTCTTTGAGCGTCACGCTGAAGAACTGTCGAATAGTTCGTGGTTCTTCCGGGTTGAACTCCCACATACGGAGAGATCGACATTGGCATTGCAGGACCCGACGAACTAGCATAACTTGCATTACCTTGACAAGACCGACATCCCTCTTGAGGAGATCTCGGATGTGACTTTGTAATGTCAGCACGTCATTAACTGGCCCCCAGTCCAGTCCCTTGTTGACACATGATGCCAGTTGGAGCGGAGGGCCTGAGCGGAAGGCGGGGGCAGCCGCCCACTTTGTACCTCAGGGAGCTGTGATGTAAAACCACTCCCGTTGCCATAAGTTGGACACCTCCAGGAAGGAACCCTTTGGCCATAGAGCGTCGGCACCCTTGCTTATTATAGCACCTCCGCACTTTGCATGTCGCCCATCGATCATCTTCGGCTTCACATTGAAGGTCTTGAGTCATAAGCCGAAGTGTGGGGTAATGCGGAGGAAGGCCTCACACATGACGATAAACGACGAGATGTGAAGGATGGAATCTGTAGCTAGATCATGGAAATCTATCCGGTAATAGAACATGAGCCCTCTAACAAATGGATCAAGACTAAAGCCTAGCCCTCGGAGGAAGTGGGAAACAAATACGACACTCTCGTTGGGTTCAGGAGTGGGGATGACCTGTCCTTGAGCAGGCAGCCTGTGCGGGATTTCGGCGGTCAGATACCTGGCTTCCCTTAGCTTCTTGATGTCCTCCTATGTGACAGAGGAGGCCATCCACCGACCTTGAAGGTTGGATCCGGACATGGTTGAAGGTCCGAAGCGCTTAAGCCCGAGCCTCAGGTGTTGGAACTTGAGGTGGGGGAAGGGAAGGATTGAGATTGGGAAGAAAACGACAGGCTTTGGCCCCTTTATAAAAAGGGTGAATATCAAGCGTCCTCCGCGTGGCCGTTTGGAACTTGCCTAAAATTGAGGAGTCATACTAACAAGCATGATTGGGTTACCCACACCCGTATTGATGAGAATCTCATGATAAGGGGGACACGATCTCTGCTTCGACAAGACATTCCAATAAAACCACCTCGCAACACGCGTAGTGGCAGGCTGGGAAAAACGGTTCGTAATGACCGGGCCGCGGCATGATGTCACGCTATGAAAAGTTGTCAGCAGATTAGATTTGTGGAATATTGTAGTCTCTACGGTGGTATGTGGAATTTTTTTGCAGAGCCGGACATGATCCTCGTGTTCAAAATCTTCTATGAAGTATTCGGAGAAGGAATCCGCCTTGCAATGCCGAAGACAATATGCGCACCGGACTCATCGTCATTGAAGCTTGGTTCAGGGGCTACTGAGAGAGTCCTGGATTAGGGGGTCCTCGGACAGTCGGACTATATACTTTGGCCGGACTGTTGGACTATGAAGATGCAAGATTGAAGATTTCGTCCCGTGTCCGGATGGGACTATTCTTTGCGTGGAAGGCAAGCTTGGCGATTCGGATATGTAGATCTCCTTCTCTGTAACCGACTCTATGTAACCCTAGCCCCCTCCGGTGTCTATATAAACTGGAGGGTTTAGTCCGTAGGACAACAACAATCATAATCATAAGCTAGCTTCTAGGGTTTAGCCTCTACCGATCTCGTGGTAGATCAACTCTTGTAATACTCATATCATCAAGATCAATCAAGCAGGAAGTAGGGTATTACCTCCATCGAGAGGGCCCGAACCTGGGTAAACATTGTGCCCCCCGCCTCCTGTGACCATTAGACTTACACGCACAGTTCGGGACCCCCTACCCGAGATTCGCCGGTTTTGACACCGACACCTATGATACGTTGACATGTGGCATGGCCCAACAGAGGCCCATTCCTGTGAAAAGGCTGGCCCACAGCAAGCCTGTTAACGACCTGTTCGCATATAGCCCATTTACAGCCCGCTAACCCAGGGCCCGTTTACGGCCTATCCAAATTAGGCCCAGTAGCGTCATCTGGGCCGTCCAATATAATTTAAGCCCGTTTTAACTTCTGGCCCATGTATGGCCCATGACGTCTTTTGGCCCATATGAGGCCCTTAGTAACCCTGGGCCCATTAATGGCCCGTGGTAAAACTAGCCCGTAATGAACAGTGTTTCACTTTATACCCATTAAAGGCCCATTATTCCGTTGGGCCGTTTCCAACCCATGTTATCTTTCGGCCTTCTCAGGGCCCATTTATTCTTGAGCTCATTTCCAGCATTCGTTTACTTTCGGCCCGTTACTGTCATTTTCTGCTTGTGGGCTAAATACAGCCCGTGGTTACAGTTGGCCCGTTTGTGGCCCGTTAATACATTGGGCCGTTTTCATAGCGTCATCAAATACGACCTATTAACGACGGCCCGTTATGGTCAGCCCATGAACGGACAATTTCGACTCTAGCCCTTTTACGGCCATAATGTGGTCTGTTATTGGCCCATGTTAGGCCAACCAATCATACAGCCCGTAGAAGGCCCATTGATGATACGACCCATAGAAGGCCCATTGTGTCTACGCCCCGTAGAAGGCCCATTGTTTCTACGCCCCTTAGAAGGCCCGTTGTTTCTACGACCCGTAGGAGGCCCACGTTAATTACAGTAAATATGTAGCCCATTGTTAATGTGGCCTAGTTTTAAAAAATACGTTATTGCGGCCACTAGCAAACCACGGAAAAAGAACTGCACTGACTACAAGAAAACAAATAAACAAGACAACGGAAATAAATAAGCAATCAACTTACACTAGGCTATCACGGCTATTACACATATTACATCTACTGGGCATCAAAGTTCGCCACAAGTGCAAATATAGGGAACAAAGCAGCATATAAACCCCGCAGCAAAACAAGTCCAGAACTGAAACCACTTGAGAAGAGCTCAATAAACAATATCCTGGGTACCCATAATGCTGGCAAGATGCTTAGCAAGCTTATTAACTTTCTCTTGTTTGGCGCTTAAATCCTCCAGCACTTGTTGTTGCACCAGAAAGTATGCATATGAATTCTGCAGGGACTTCCTCAGTCCTTCGGCTTCCTGTCGCATAACATCTGATCGATGTCTTTCAACTTGAAGTTGAGACTCAAGAAGCCGAACTGATTCAGGTAGCGAGTTCGAAGAGCTGGTGCCAGCAGTAGTAGCCAGTAACTAGAACACTACATCAAGATAGGACTTTGGGGTTGTCTCAGTGTCTTCAATATAGTCTTTATCAGCTTTCTTGGAGAACAACATGGACGTCTCATTATCTTGAACCTGATCTGCATTACTTCCTTTACCATTGCATAACGAGGTACTCTTCTCCAATATTTTATCCGTGTTCTAAAGGAGAAACAAACAAACACATCACAGGTTTACAATGTAGTATATGAAACCCATTCTGGTAAACCAGTTCAGTAGTAAGGTGGACAGGATAACAACATGAAACAAACATATATCTATGTAGTATGGTCATTGTATGGTCTATATCATTCTAGTTTATGTTGCCAAATCAAGATAGATATAGTTCGAATCATATCTATTTAAGACAAAGCAACATAGACAGAATATAAGTGTGGGAAACTACACAACAATAACAACACTTGTAATGTGCATGGCATGATAACATAACTGTTTATTCAATTGAAACTGAAATCAACATAGAGCAAGTTACAACAGCAAACACGTTAAAGAAACATGTTTAAAACATACCTGTTGCGCTATTGGAGTTTCAATTGCATCCTTCAAATTTGAAATTAGTTGGTATGAGTAAATACAGTGATGCAAGAGCAAAGTAGTATGAACCATAGCTACGGAACCTGACCTGAGAACAATTCTTCTTCTACTTTAAGCGTTGACTTGGGGTTCGGAGTGGTGGTCCTCGTGCTTTCGCACTGTAGTTGCCTTACTAACTGCTCGTGTTTGGGTGCTCTGTGGTGGAGACGGTGCTGTGTCAACGGGAACTGGGTTACTATCTGCTGGGGTTGGGGTTAGAAGGTGTGTAGCTGGTTCTCTGTCCAACTGGGTAGGGGTACAATCTGCGTGAGTCTGGGTTATATATGTGTGGTGGGGCTGGTTCTTGGGCAAGTACAACCATGGTTCTATCTCCATCGACAGGTAGCATAATCTTTTCCGAAGACCGTGTTTTTACTCCCACAGATACTGCCATCACCCCCTCCAATCGAAATGGCTGATAATCAAGAAAAGTAATTGAATGTACAAACATTGTAAGATAGACAAGTGCAATGGATAGTAGGGAAGAAAACAGGGCATGAAATAATTCACATTTTTGTTATCTAACCAAACAGAATAGCAGGACATAATTTCAAATATATGATGGCTAATTAAACAGGATAGCATGACACAATTTCACATGTATGATGGCTAACTAAACAGGATAGAATGACATACTTCAAAATATGATGACTATGTAAACAGGATGACATGATATAACTATACAATGTGTCTATTAAAGTGGTTGGCATGCCATAAATCACAAACATGCCGTCGATGGAAACATGATGGCATGATATAATTCACGGATAGAATGACATAATTCAAAATATGATGACTATGTGAATAGGTTGAGATGATATAATTATATTATGTCTTTAGAAAATGGGTTGGCATGCCATAATTCAGATACATGCTGTCTATGTAAACATCATGGCATGATATAATTTAAATATATGATTTATATACTAAGGAAGTGAGCAGAGGGCAATCGCATATATGATGTGTCAACTAAGGAGGTGGCATTCAATATCGTGTATATGATGTAAAAACTAAGCATTGCAATACAACATATGCATGATATGAGTAATATAACCCTGCCAAGTTTGAGCATACAACTCAGGGGGATAATAGGACTGGTCATCTGCCTCTGAATCCTCCTCTAAAGAGCTATCTGTAACCAGCAACATATCTGCTTCACCAGGTAGCATTGTCTGCTCTGAAGACCTTGTTTTCACTCCAGATTTCTCCATCACCAATTCAAATGGATGATGCACAGGAAGAGCAGTTGAATATACAAACATTGTCGACAAAAGCAATGAGAAATACAAAAAAAGGACGGCATGATGTAATTCACATATATGACGCTTGGCTAAACAACATGGCATTGCATAATTCACATATATAATGCCTTGCAACAAGATAGCATTGTATAACTCACATATATAATGTCTTGCAAAAAGATGGTATTGCATAATTCACATATATGGTAATTAGACACTAAACAGGTGGCATTCACATAAATCATGTCTAAACTAAGCAAATGACATAGCAATGCAAGATACCATACACACGATATGAGCAACATAACGCTGCCAAGTTAGATCATGCACCTCGGGGGGGGGGGGATAGGACTGATCATCTGTCTCTGAATCCTCCTCTGAGGAGCTATCTGTAACCAGCAAGACATGCGCTTCATCAGATAGCATTGTCTGCTATGAAGACCTTGTTTCCACTCTAGATTTTTCCAAGACCGTGCCGAATGGCTGATGCACAGGAAGAGCAATTGAATGTACTAAAATTGTTGACAAATTTAACACGTAATAAAAAATGATGTCATGATATAATTAACACATAAGATGACTGGCTAACCAGGGTGCCATTGCAAAATTCACACATATGATGTCTGGCTAAACAAGATGGCATTGCATGATTCACATATATGATAAAGAAACTAAAGAGATGACATTGACAGAAAGCATGTCTAAACAAAGTAGATGACATATTTGATGTATACAGTAAGCAATGCAAGGCACCATATGCATGATATTACCAACATCAACATGCCAAGTTAGAGCGAAGACCTCATGGCGTAAATAGGAGTGGTCTTCTGCTTCTGAATCCCCCTCAGAACAGTTATCTTCCTCTTGATTATGATCCGAAATGGGTGGAGGTGGGGCTGCCTTTGCACCCACCATGGAGCGACGTCTGCATGAAATTTTATTTCCACGCAAGGCTCGTCTCTTTTGCTCTACATGTTCAATTCCATTGTGTACAATAACTAAATATATAGGAATAAAACATAGTGAGAATATGTAAGGAGTGCATGCACAAATCCAGAGTGATGGTAGCAAACTGTAGATAGACCCAAAACAAATGATAGCAGGAAGATAATAGCTTTAGTTAAAAAATATAGATAATGTCTCCTTTAATTTTTGTTTGCACCCAACATGAAACTCATAGTAGACACCCGAGATTAACCAGATAGTAGACAAATAGTACTTATTGCTGCCCCAATATGTACCCCACAACCATTTTAAAACTCAAGTTTCAGCATAAGTTTGGACCTGAGTCAGAGTCTAATAGGTGAACACGATGATAAAGTAGCATGTCATCATATTAAGCAATGCATAACGTAAGCAGACATGGAAGAGTGCGGCCTCTCTTGCGGACCCGTGTAGTCGTCAAGGTCATCTGCTCAGTTGATGATGGTAATGCAGTTGTCGTGGTTGCCGGCGGCGGGGAAGAAGATCTGAGGCGGCGAAAGACAGTCTAGAGAGCGGATCCCTGCTGTGGTGAACCCTTCCATCGTTGGAGCATCTGAGCTGGGGTGGAACACAGCACCGCAGGACAGGACAAAACACACAAGGTTTTCTTTGACACATATCTGTAATAGAAGTAATTGTGTAAGGGCTTGTTTGAATTTGAGGATTCTAACAATGCAGGGATAGGAAATAGACAGGAATAGGATAGGAATGCACGTGCAAAATAGAGAATTTAAAAACACAGGATTTGTGCCAATCTGGGTGTTTGGTTCACAAGAATTCGAAGATCACAGGATGCAAAGAAGCATGGTGGGATTTGTTGGAAATATGCCCTAGAGGCAATAATAAAAGCATTATTATTATATTTCCTTGTTCATGATAATTGTCTTTATTCGTGCTATAATTGTGTTATCCGGAAATCGTAATACATGTGTGAATAACAGACAACAATATGTCCCTAGTGAGCCTCTAGTTGACTAGCTCGTTGATCGACAGATAGTCATGGTTTCCTGACTATGGAGATTGGATGTCATTGATAAAGAGATCACATCATTAGGAGAATGATGTGATGGACAAGACCCAATCCTAAACATAGCATAAGATCGCATAGTTCGTTTGCTAGAGTTTTCCAATGTCAAGTATCCTTTCCTTAGACCATGAGATCGTGTAACTCCCGGATACCGTAGGAGTGCTTTGGGTGTGCCAAACGTCACAATGTAACTGGGTGACTATAAAGGTATACTACGGGTATCTCTGAAAGTGTCTGTTGGGTTGACATGGATCGAGACTGGGATTTGTCACTCCGCTTGACGGAGAGGTATCACCGGGCCCTCTCGGTAATGCATCATCATAATGAGCTCAATGTGATCAAAGTGTTTGATCACAGGATCATGCATTACGGTACGAGAAAAGTGACTTGCCGGTAACGAGATTGAACGAGGTATTGGGATACCGACGATCGAATCTCGGGCAAGTAAAATACTGATTGACAAAGGGAATCGTATACGGGATTAATTGAATCCTCGACATCGTGGTTCATCCGATGAGATCATCGTGGAGCATGTGGTAGCCAACATGGGTATCCAGATCCCGCTGTTGGTTATTGCCCGAGAGCCGTCTCGGTCATGTCTGCATGTCTCCCGAACCCGTAGGGTCTACACACTTAAGGTTCGGTGACGCTAGGGTTGTGAAGATATGTATATGCAGTAACCCGAATGTTGTTCGGAGTCCCGGATGAGATCCCGGACGTCACGAGGAGTTTCGGAATGGTCCGGAGGTAAAGAATTATATATAGAAAGTGCTATTTTGGCCATCGGGACAAGTTTCAGGGTTATCGGTATTGTACCGGGACCACCGGAGGGTCCCGGGGGTCCACCGGGTGGGCCACCTTCCTCGGAGGGGCCCCATGGGCTGTATGAGGAAGGGAACAAGCCCAAAGTGGGCTGGTGCGCCTCCCCCCAAGGGCCCATGCGCCTAGGGTTGGGGGGGGGGGAACCCTAAAGGGGGCGCCCCCCTTGCTTGGGGGGCAAGTCCCCCTCCCTGGCCGCCGCCCCCCCTAGGAGATCCCATCTCCTAGGGCCAGCGCCCCCCAAGGGGCTATATAAATAGGGGAGGGGAAGGGGGGCTGCGCACCCTTTGCCCTGGCGCCTCCCTCTCCCTCTCCAACACCTCCTCCTCCTCCGTAGAGCTCGACGAAGCCCTGTCGGAGTACTGCGGCTCCACCATCACCACGCCGTCGTGCTGCTACTGAAGTCTTCTTCCCCAACCTCTCCTTTGCCTTGCTGGATCAATAAGAAGGAGACGTTACGCTGACCGTACGTGTGTTGAACGCGGAGGTGCCGTGCTTTCGGTGCTAGGATCTCCGGTGATTTGGATCACGGTGTGTACGACTACTTCATCCCCATTCGTTGAACGCTTCCGCTCGCGAGCTACAAAGTGGTATGTAGATGCAATCTCTCTCTCCCATGACTCGTTGCTAGACGAACTCATAGATGGATCTTGGTGAAACCGTAGGAAATTTTTTAATTTTCTGCAACGTTCCCCAACAGTGGCATCATGAGCTAGGTCTATGCGTAGTTCTCTATTGCACGAGTAGAACACAATTTGTTGTGGGCGTAGATGTTGTCAACTTTCTTGCCGCTACTAGTCTTATCTTGCTTCAGCGGTATTGTGGGATGAAGCGGCCCGGACCAACCTTACACTTACTCTTACGTGAGACCGGTTCCACCGACTAACATGCACTAGTTGCATAAGGTGGCTGGCGGGTGTCTGTCTCTCCCACTTTAGTTGGAGCGGATTCGATGAAAAGGGTCCTTATGAAGGGTAAATAGAAGTTGACAAATCACGTTGTGGTTTTCACGTAGGTAAGAAAACGTTCTTGCTAGAACCCTAATTCAGCCACGTAAAACTTGCAACAACAATTAGAAGACGTCTAACTTGTTTTTGCAGCAAGTGCTTTGCGATATGATATGGCCAAAGTTGTGATGAATGATCTATATGTGATGTATGAGATGTTCATGCTATTGTAATAGGAATCACGACTTGCATGTCGATGAGTATGACAACCGGCAGGAGCCATAGGAGTTGTCTTTATTTTTTGTATGACCTGCGTGTCATTGAGAAACGCCATGTAAATTACTTTACTTTATTGCTAAACGCGTTAGCCATAGTAGTAGAAGTAATAGTTGGCGAGCAACTTCATGGAGACACGATGATGGAGATCATGATGATGGAGATCATGGTGTCAAGCCGGTGACAAGATGATCATGGAGCCCCAAGATGGAGATCAAAGGAGCTATGTGATATTGGCCATATCATGTCACGTTTATTATTTGATTGCATGTGATGTTTATCATGTTTTGCATCTTGTTTACTTAGAACGACGGTAGTAAATAAGATGATCCCTCATAATAATTTCAAGAAAGTGTTCCCCCTAACTGTGCACCGTTGCGACAGTTCGTTGTTTCGAAGCACCACGTGATGATCGGGTGTGATAGATTCTAACGTTCACATACAACGGGTGTAAGACAGAACACATTTACACACGCAAAACACTTAGGTTGACTTGACGAGCCTAGCATGTACATACATGGCCTCGGAACACAGAAGACCGAAAGGTCGAGCATGAGTCGTATAGAAGATATGATCAACATGAAGATGTTCACCGATGTTGACTAGTCCGTCTCACGTGATGATCGGACACGGCCTAGTTGACTCGGATCATGTAATACTTAGATGACTAGAAGAGGGATGTCTATCTAAGTGGGAGTTCATTAAATAATTTGATTAAATGAACTTTATTATCATGAACTTAGTCTAAATTTTTTACAATATGTCTTGTAGATCAAATGGCCAACGTAGTCCTCAACTTCAACGTGTTCCTAGAGAAAACCAAGCTGAAAGACAATGGTAGCAACTATACGGACTGGGTCCGGAACCTGAGGATCATCCTCATAGCTGCCAAGAAAGATTATGTCCTACGAGCACCGCTGGGTGACGCACCTATTCTCCCTGCAGAACAAGACGTTATGAACGCTTGGCAGTCACGCTGCGATGATTACTCCCTCGTTCAGTGCGGCATGCTTTACAACTTAGAGCCGGGGCTCCAAAAGCGTTTTGAGAGACATGGAGCATATGAGATGTTCGAAGAGCTGAAAATGGTTTTCCAAGCTCATGCCCGGGTCGAGAGATATGAAGTCTCCAACAAATTCTTTAGCTGTAAGATGGAGGAAAATAGCTCTGTCAGTGAGCACATACTCAAAATGTCTGGGTTGCACAACCGCTTGACTCAACTGGAAGTTAATCTCCCGGATGAAACGGTCATTGACAGAATCCTCAAGTCGCTTCCACCTAGCTACAAGAGCTTTGTGATGAACTACAATATGCAGGGGATGGTAAAGACCATTCCTGAGGTATATGCTATGCTGAAATCAGCAGAGGTAGAAATCAAGAAGGAGCATCAAGTGTTGATGGTGAATAAAACCACTAAGTTCAAGAAGGGCAAGGGTAAAAAGAACTTCAAGAAGGACGGCAAGGAAGTTGCCGCACCCGGTAAGCAAGTTGCCGGGAAGAAGCCAAAGAATGGACCCAAGCCCGAGACTGAGTGTTTTTATTGCAAGGGAAGTGGTCACTGGAAGCGGAACTGCCCCAAATACTTAGCGGACAAGAAGGCCGGCAAAACCAAAGGTATATGTGATATACATGTAATTGATGTGTACCTTACCAGTACTCGTAGTAGCTCTTGGGTATTTGATACCGGTGCAGTTGCTCACATTTGTAACTCAAAGCAAGAGCTGCGGAATAAACGGAGACTGGCGAAGGACGAGGTGACGATGCGCGTCGGGAATGGTTCCAAGGTCGATGTGATCGCCGTCGGCACGCTGCCTCTACATTTACCTACGGGATTAGTTTTAAACCTCAATAATTGTTATTTAGTGCCAAGTTTGAGCATGAACATTGTGTCTGGATCTTGTTTAATTCGAGATGGCTACTCATTTAAATCCGAGAATAATGGTTGTTCCATTTATATGAGAGATATGTTTTATGGTCATGCTCCGATGGTTAATGGTTTATTCTTGATGAATCTCGTACGTGATGATACACATATTCATAGTGTGAATACCAAAAGAGTTAAAGTTGATAACAATAGTCCCACATATTTGTGGCACTGCCGCCTTGGTCACATAGGTGTCAAACGCATGAAGAAGCTCCATGCAGATGGACTTTTAGAGTCTCTTGATTATGAATCATTTGACACGTGCGAACCATGCCTCATGGGTAAAATGACCAAGACTCCGTTCTCAGGAACAATGGAGCGAGCAACCAACTTATTGGAAATCATACATACTGATGTGTGCGGTCCAATGAGTGTTGAGGCTCGCGGTGGCTATCGTTATGTTCTCACCCTCACTGATGACTTGACTAGATATGGGTATGTCTACTTAATGAAACACAAGTCTGAGACCTTCGAAAAGTTCAAGGAATTTCAGAGTGAGGTTGAAAATCAACGTGATAAAAAGATCAAGTTTCTACGATCAGATCGTGGAGGAGAATACTTGAGTCATGAATTTGGCACACACTTAAGAAAATGTGGAATAGTTTCACAACTCACGCCGCCTGGAACACCTCAGCGTAATGGTGTCTCTGAACGTCGTAATCGCACTCTATTAGATATGGTGCGATCTATGATGTCTCTTACCGACTTACCGCTATCTTTTTGGGGCTATGCTTTAGAGACTGCCGCATTCACTTTAAATAGGGCTCCGTCGAAATCCATTGAGACGACACCGTATGAATTATGGTTTGGGAAGAAACCTAAGCTGTCGTTTCTAAAAGTTTGGGGATGCGATGCTTATGTCAAGAAACTTCAACCTGAAAAGCTCGAACCCAAGTCGGAAAAATGCGTCTTCATAGGATACCCTAAAGAAACTGTTGGGTATACCTTCTACCTCAGATCTGAAGGCAAGATCTTTGTTGCCAAGAATGGATCCTTTCTGGAGAAAGAGTTTCTCTTGAAAGAAGTAAGTGGGAGGAAAGTAGAACTTGATGAAGTGTTACCTCTTGAACCGGAAAATGGCGAAGCTCAGGAAAACGTTTCTGAGGTGCCTGCACCAACTAGAGAGGAAATTAATGATGATGATCAAGATACTTCTAATCAAGCTCCTACTGAAATTCGAAGGTCCACAAGGACACGTTCCGCACCAGAGTGGTATGGCAACCCTGTCTTGGAAATCATGTTGTTAGACAACGGTGAACCTTCGAACTATGAGGAAGCAATGGCGGGCCCGGATTCCGACAAATGGCTGGAAGCCATGAAATCCAAGATAGGATCCATGTATGAAAACGAAGTATGGACTTTGACTGACTTGCCCGTTGAACGGCGAGCGATAGAAAATAAATGGATCTTTAAGAAGAAGACAGACGCGGATGGTAATGTGACCATCTATAAAGCTCGGCTTGTCGCTAAGGGTTATCGACAAGTTCAAGGGGTTGACTACGATGAGACTTTCTCACCGGTAGCGAAGCTGAAGTCCGTCCGAATCATGTTAGCAATTGCCGCATTCTACGATTATTAAATATGGCAAATGGACGTCAAAACGGCATTCCTTAATGGTTTCCTTAAGGAAGAATTGTATATGATGCAACCGGAAGGTTTTGTCGATCCTAAGAATGCTGACAAGGTGTGCAAGCTCCAACGCTCGATTTATGGGTTGGTGCAAGCATCTCGGAGTTGGAACATTCGCTTTGATGAGATGATCAAAGCGTTTGGGTTTACACAGACTTATGGAGAAGCCTGTGTTTACAAGAAAGTGAGTGGGAGCTCTGTAGCATTTCTCATATTATATGTAGACGACATACTTTTGATGGGAAATGATATAGAACTCTTGGACAGCATTAAGGCCTACTTGAATAAAAGTTTTTCAATGAAGGACCTGGGAGAAGCTGCTTATATATTAGGCATCAAGATCTATAGAGATAGATCAAGACGCCTCATAGGTCTTTCACAAAGCACATACCTTGATAAGATATTGAAGAAGTTCAATATGGATCAATCTAAGAAGGGGTTCTTACCTGTGTTACAAGGTGTGAAATTGAGCTCAGCTCAATGTCCGACCACGGCAGAAGATATAGAAGAGATGAGTGTCATCCCCTATGCCTCAGCCATAGGTTCTATTATGTATGCCATGCTGTGTACCAGACCTGATGTAAACCTTGCCGTAAGTTTGGTAGGAAGGTACCAAAGCAATCCCAACAAGGAACACTGGACAGCGGTCAAGAATATCCTGAAGTACCTGAAAAGGACCAAGGAAATGTTTCTGGTTTATGGAGGTGACGAAGAGCTCGTCGTAAAAGGTTACGTCGACGCTAGCTTCGACACAGATCTGGATGACTCTAAGTCACAAACCGGATACGTGTATATTTTGAATGGTGGGGCAGTAAGCTGGTGCAGTTGCAAGCAAAGCGTCGTGGCGGGATCTACATGTGAAGCGGAGTACATGGCAGCCTCGGAGGCGGCACATGAAGCAATTTGGGTGAAGGAGTTCATCACCGACCTCGGAGTCATACCCAATGCGTCGGGGCCAATCAAACTCTTCTGTGACAACACTGGAGCTATTGCACTTGCAAAGGAGCCCAGGTTTCACAAGAAGACCAGGCACATCAAGCGTCGCTTCAACTCCATTCGTGAAAATGTTCAAGATGGAGACATAGAAATTTGTAAAGTGCACACTGATCTGAATGTCGCAGATCCGTTGACTAAACCTCTCCCTAAGGCAAAACATGATCAGCACCAGAACTCTATGGGTGTTCGATTCATCACAATGTAACTAGATTATTGACTCTAGTGCAAGTGGGAGACTGTTGGAAATATGCCCTAGAGGCAATAATAAAAGCATTATTATTATATTTCCTTGTTCATGATAATTGTCTTTATTCGTGCTATAATTGTGTTATCCAGAAATCGTAATACATGTGTGAATAACAGACAACAATATGTCCCTAGTGAGCCTCTAGTTGACAAGCTCGTTGATCGACAGATAGTCATGGTTTCCTGACTATGGACATTGGATGTCATTGATAACGAGATCACATCATTAGGAGAATGATGTGATGGACAAGACCCAATCCTAAACATAGCATAAGATCGCATAGTTCGTTTGCTAGAGTTTTCCAATGTCAAGTATCCTTTCCTTAGACCATGAGATCGTGTAACTCCCGGATACCGTAGGAGTGCTTTGGGTGTGCCAAATGTCACAACGTAACTGGGTGACTATAAAGGTATACTACGGGTATCTCTGAAAGTGTCTGTTG
Organism: Aegilops umbellulata; assembly: GCA_032464435.1. Classification (NCBI taxonomy): domain Eukaryota; kingdom Viridiplantae; phylum Streptophyta; class Magnoliopsida; order Poales; family Poaceae; genus Aegilops; species Aegilops umbellulata. The sequence goes on along the minus strand of CP136057.1, from coordinate 633,395,891 downwards.
GGTTGACATGGATCGAGACTGGGATTTGTCACTCCGCTTGACGGAGAGGTATCACCGGGCCCTCTCGGTAATGCATCATCATAATGAGCTCAATGTGATCAAAGTGTTTGATCACAGGATCATGCATTACGGTACGATAAAAGTGACTTGCCGGTAACGAGATTGAATGAGGTATTGGGATACCGACGATCGAATCTCGGGCAAGTAAAATATCGATTGACAAAGGGAATCGTATACGGGATTAATCGAATCCTCGACATCGTGGTTCATCCGATGAGATCATCATGGAGCATGTGGGAGCCAACATGGGTATCTAGATCCCGCTGTTGGTTATTGCCGGAGAGCCGTCTCGGTCATGTCTGCATGTCTCCCGAACCCGTAGGGTCTACACACTTAAGGTTCGGTGACGCTAGGGTTGTGAAGATATGTATATGCAGTAACCCGAATGTTGTTCGGAGTCCCGGATGAGATCCCGGACGTCACGAGGAGTTTCGGAATGGTCCGTAGGTAAAGAATTATATATAGAAAGTGCTATTTTGGCCATCGGGACAAGTTTCGGGGTTATCGGTATTGTACCGGGACCACCGGAGGGTCCCGGGGGTCCACCGGGTGGGGCCACCTTCCTCGGAGGGGCCCCATGGGCTGTATGAGGAAGGGAACCAGCCCAAAGTGGGCTGGTGCGCCTCCCCCCCAAGGGCCCATGCGCCTAGGGTTGGGGGGAACCCTAAAGGGGGCGCCCCCCTTGCTTGGGGGGCAAGTCCCCCTCCCTGGCCGCCGCCCCCCCTAGGAGATCCCATCTCCTAGGGCCGGCGCCCCCCCAAGGGGCTATATAAAGAGGGGAGGGGAAGGGGGGATGCGCACCCTTTGCCCTGGCGCCTCCCTCTCCCTCTCCAACACCTCCTCCTCCTCCGTAGAGCTCGGCGAAGCCCTGTCGGAGTACTGCGGCTCCACCATCACCACGCCGTCGTGCTGCTGCTGGAGTCTTCTTCCCCAACCTCTCCTTTGCCTTGCTGGATCAAGAAGAAGGAGACGTTACGCTGACCGCACGTGTGTTGAACGCGGAGGTGCCGTGCTTTCGGTGCTAGGATCTCCGGTGATTTGGATCACGGTGTGTACGACGACTTCATCCCCGTTCGTTGAACGCTTCCGCTCGTGATCTACAAAGTGGTATGTAGATGCAATCTCTCTCTCCCATGACTCGTTGCTATATGAACTCATAGATGGATCTTGGTGAAACCGTAGGAAATTTTTTTATTTTCTGCAACGTTCCCCAACAGGATTAAGTCAAACCGCAAGAAGTGTACAACCTCTTTGGCGAACCCATGTCGATCTCAGTGTGATTGGGTTGGCCGGTGAGGATGCTCCGGCTGACTTGGTTGTCGGAGGAGGGGAAGAAGATCTTAGGCGTCTCGAGATGGAGCCCGAGGTACTGCTCCACTGTGATGGAGGGTTTCATCATTGGAGCAGCTCCGATGAGTTGTACGACACCGAGGCTGAAGCATGAAAAGAGAGACAACGTTAACCTGAGTGGAATTCTAATAGCATCTCCAATAGATGACGTAAAATACATAACCACAAAGTGCTAGATGTATACATCAGCCGCTCATCTCTGAACTTAACTATCGAAACTGAATTTAACTGTCAAAACTGAACTTAACTGTCAAACTGAATTTTGCTGTCGAAACTAAATTTTACTGTCAAAACTGAACGCACTAGAGGTGAGGCTACACGTCAGTCGACTAACTTTTTCATCTCTGGTCGGTCGATTTTGCAGCCGTTGGATACGAAATCAAGGGCCTGCAGTTCATCTTCAACCTCCACCCCCCTGAGCGGCCAACCACCACCTGGCAAAGAACCGCCCCCGCCGCCCGTGGTTGGCGGTGCGCCGCCCCGCCCGCCCCAAAAACACTCCCCACCGCCGGTCCGCCGCCACCCCGGCCATCCCTGTAGGCCTCCCTGTGCCGAGCTTTTTCTCCGGCGATCCCCATGCCACCGCCACACCACCGCCGGCGACCACAACCCCCATCCTAAACTCTAAGATAGATAGTGGGGTACCTCTCCGGCGAGCCCCCTCCCCGCTGCGGCTGGTTCTTCCTTAACTCCGGCGAGCCCCCCAACCCATGAAAATCGACTGACCCAAAAGTCGATTCAGTCGACTGAAGTGTAGCTAAATCGGAGGAGCATCATAGGCAAGAGCAAGAGCGAGAGCAACAGCGCGAGCAAGAGCAAGAGCAAGAGAAAGAGTAGACCAGGCAGGGGACCGACAGCAAGAGCAGAGCAGCAGTGCGAGCGAGATCTAAAGCAGCAGCAGCTCCTACTGATGTGGACGTCGCTGCCGAGGGAGCGACACCCTGGAGGAAGTGGCCGGCGACACCGCCGTGGATGGAGCCGCGCCATGTCGGCTCGGGACCGACCACCGGCAGCACCGTGAGATCGAATCAAGAAGAAAATGCGGCGATTAGTGTACAACCTCTTTTGTGGCGCCGATTAGGCCGCAGCTTCATCTGAGGAAACGGTGATGATGATGCTCTTTCAGTGGAAGACGGTGGTGTGGAAATGGAGGTGGCACGAAAGACGAGGGGAACATCGGGGCAGCAACTTGGAGGTGGAGGACGGGGTGGCTGAGCCGGCGGGACGACCAGATCGACGACAGATCCTCATCCGGTACGGTGGATGAGGGACGTCGAGGTGTTGTTGTGGATGACGTTGTCGGGGAAGAGGCTCCGGCTGGGTGGCGGATGGAGGAGGGTGTGGGGCTTCGCGGGTTTTGCCAGCCTCGGTGTACGAATGGGTGGGCGGATGGGATGGGAGTGGGGAACCATGGCTTAGGGATGCGCTTGTCCGAAATGTGGCGTAAGTTATGAAAGTACCCCCATCGATTTGAGGCGGTTCTTTCGGTTCAGGGGTATCACGGGCATTTCACGTGTCGAGATTTCACAGGAGGTGGGAGTTTTCACGCGCGTTGTAATTTTGGAATAGCAAGGCGCGGGTTGAGACGGAGCGAGTTGTCAGAGCACAACGAGATAAATATATATCTTAAATATTTCGGTCTAACAAGGTGCGGGTTGAAATTTTCGGACAACCCTAACGTGTACTGTACCAAATCTATTCGCACTACAAATGTCATTCAAAACTTTGAATTCATGTTATGTTCAATTAAAATATTTCGCTACGTGTATAATGCATGCAACCTAGTACTCAAATGAACGATTTAGTGCATTCCAAATGTATATACTATCGCTTCAATATGAACTAAATTTGAATTCGTTTCTCTATTTGAATAAGATCTACAATAATGATTGTTGTGAAGTCAAAGCATTTGAATTCGTTTCTCTATTTTAATAAGATCTAAAATCATCATTATTGTCAAGTTAAACTATCGTTTGTGTATTATCTTCACAACACCACATGATTAGTCTCGAGGTACATATGAACTATGTGTACTATATGAACTCGAACTCGATTTTTTGAATCCACTTTATGTTGATTTCAAATCATAGTACATTTCAAGCTCTAGCTAGATCTTCATAAACTAAACCATGTATCATATGTATAATGTGTTTATCACATTATGTATGGTGCCCCGCCCCTATGCCTACAAGTATTTAGATGTGAGTTGCAAACACCACACATTACCACAAATTCAAATAAAATGTGAGAATGTTCGATATATAGTATTGTTTAGATTGTTCGATATTTAGTTGTAAGCTGCAAACGCCACACATTATCACAAATTCAAATAAAATGTGAGATTGTTCGATGTATAGTATGGTTTAGATTGTTCGACATTTAGCTGTGAGTTGCAAACGCCATGCATTATGACATTATGGTATAACATGTGCAGAACCACAACATGCATATCACCGCTATATTCATGCATGCATATGTTTAAAACACTATGATCTCCTATTCAAATATATGAATCCACTTTCATATCAAATTATGATCTTTGTTAGTCTCTTACACTCACACAATCCTCTAATCTTTGTAGCTACCACTAACTTTCTCTCGTGCATGCACACGCCCTCCTCGCCCCTCCCCCTCTCTCAACATTCTATCCATCGCGCACATTCATTTTTTTCTTTAGGTCGTTCTCCCGCAGTCTCCACAACTCCTTTCCGACACACACCGATCGGTAAACCTCTCCAGCGATGTCTGCCTACAACATACACACGCACCTTCAATCTCCTCCTTTATGTGTCCTTGCCTCGTGTCTCTCATACAGTCCCACACACGTGTAAACTCTCGCCCATCTTTTCATCGATCTCACAACCGCACACTCCTCCCCCTATCTAGCTAGTAGCTGGGCCTCTCGCACCTCCTCCTAGCTCTATTCTCTCTGTCTATCCGTCTCGTCGGGCCTTATTTGCCTCTAACAAATGGACGTACACCGACCGATCTCCCACTATACATATAGCTAGCTAGGTCCTTATAACTCGTTTTTTCCCACACGTCGATCGATCTACCTCATTAGTTATGTCTCTCCCTTCCTCCGAAAAATAATAATTGATCTACCGATCTAGTTAGTTTTGCTTACCAAACACATAGTTCCCCTTCATCATCCATGGATGTGTCCCGACAGATCTATCACGCACATGCACACACAGAAACACATCCCCACTCTTATTGATAATATTGCAGTTCCACCCTTAGTTTGTGTCAGGGCCCCGATTCCAAGTCACATCGATCTAGCCGGTAACACCTCATATCACTTTGCGGCCTCACGCACGGTATTCCCACGGGTGTCGCCTTACCATGGCCCGGGACCGTTTGCGCCTTTCGGCTCACGTATATGATAGTGTCGCTAGCATCCATAGGACAGAGAACCCGGGCCGACACGACTAGTCGTGAACCCAAAGTGGCACCAACTTACAGGGACAGGCATACATGAATCAACATCGAGCATGTTGGTCAGCAGCGTGCGAATCCGGGCTGTAGCACTGGGCTAACAGGACTCCGGTGAACCAGGCTGTAGCAGGCTAGGCAGGACTCCGGATGTCATCGCGTGACATTTCCCCAAAGGGACAGACACAGGAACGAAGTGAATCACATGCCGGCTGTCACGACCGGTTTTCCGGGCATTAATTTCCAGAAAATGACCGTTGTGCTCACCAGCCCCAGGATTACTGTTAGCTGATGAGACACCAACTTGATACAGAAATTCCAAGCAAAAGTACAAAAATATGTAGTACAAGACCATTGTGGCATATGAGTAAAACAAAAGGTTTCTAGTGGTTGAGGGCGGAAGCGGTTTGTGGATCACCACGGCTATGGGACTCCATTTCCCACGGGAACAGCTGACCAGGTTAACTCCTATCTTCGCGAGGCTGCTATCACCATTGCTTAGGTTCCGAGGCTGTTGTCGCAACGCTCCTCTCCAAGCAAGCAATCTGGCCAAGACAATAGCCAGGGACAAGCCAGTGAGTACTTTGAATGTACTCGCAAACATTAAGGACACGGGTATAATATAACCATTGATGCTCATGCTTTGCAAAATCCTTATACTCACTTAGTTAATCATAAAAAATAAATATATTGATGCATGCAAACAGGCTATTCATATGCAACCGGAAATTTATGCAATGGCCACATAGAGGTAATAAATACTGGGTGCCAAGCGAGGGTCTGAATGACTCCTCGAGCGGAAAAATGCAGAATAGCAATACCACAGTCGGGCGTCTGAGCGACACCACAGAAAGGGCTTTAAGAGAAATACCACAGTCGGGCGTCTGAACGACACCACAGAAAGGGCTTTAAAAGAAATGCCACAGCCGGGCGTCTGAGCGACACCACAGAAAGGGCTTTAAAAGAAATGCCACAGTCGGGCGTCTGAGCGACACCACAGAAAGGGCTTTAAAAGAAATGCCACAGTCGGGCGTCTGAGCGACACCACAGAAAGGGCTTTAAAAGAAATGCCACAGTCGGGCGTCTGAGCGACACCACAGAAAGGGCTTTAGAAGAAATGATCATAGGGAATATCCCGGAGGTAGAACCATCCCAGAGATATTCGATGATAACAATAATATCACGGGTTAGTCAGCAATAGTAATAAACATAATCATCACAAGTCACAAATAGTAATTCCCGTTCTGGTTTAACAGTTTCACCTCTGAAGACCGACACTAAGACCGACGCTTGACCCATCCCAGACTGTAGTCCTTAACCATGGACACGGCTATTCGAATAGGTTTAATCTCTGCAGACGGTGTACTCTTTACCCACGAGTAACGGATTCCTTTAGTCCATCGGGACTAATTCCGTCTACGGTCTTTTAGTTTAAAACACACCTGACTTGCACACACCAGCTTAACTCACCGGTGTCTGGAATCACCCACGACACCTGTCAAGCAAACTCTAAGTGGGGAGGCTACAACCTCGACGTAGCATGGGATCACAAAATTTATACCGCGCGCAAACTGGGGGAGCTACCCCCTTCGGCTACAACCGAAACACACATGCCCCCTGACCAGGTGGCATGCCCACCGGCTACAACCGATATCTTCCACCATGGCCTCTCTGTACGGTGTGTGCCAAGACAAGGGTTAACAACTTACTGAACCATACCCCACCTATGGTAGGGACCTGTGGCAGTACGAAACAAGTATGGGGGTTACTGGCACAAGGCTCGATCTACAGTCGACTTAGGAGGTAGTAATAATCCCTGCAAGTTTAGCATAACAATGTATATACTTCAACCAACAGATAGGAACACCACACGACATGTTCCATCATGCCATACCGGACACGACCGTCTCAACGGAGGACTAGGGTCAAGACCGCGTCTACCCAAGACAGAGGCCTACCCGGCATTTCCTTCCGGTATGCATGAAAAGTGTACGGCGGTGATTTCCATCACAAAACATGTCAACTCCATATGCATGAAATCCACTAATAAGCACTATGAATAGGATCACATCCTCACATAAAAGGACGCATGCAAGTGTCGGGGTGGTGTTGTCACCGGGCCAAACAACACATACAAAAAATTACACCAGGGTTCAGAATGCTTGCCTTTAGGTCATGGAAAAGAGGGGTGCATCCAAAACCTCTTGAAATCTTCCAAAATCCTATTTAAAGGAATATGTATGAATTAACACATACAATTAAAATAGCACAGAAAGTTGTTTGGAAATTTTTTCAAATAAATCTTAAAATAAACTAGACAAAATTTAAGGAATGTAGGAAAAAGAATCAATTCATTTGGACTTATATTTAAAAAGTTATAGACAGTCAAAGTTTAGTCAAATCTGTTATTTAAATTAAAACAGAAAAGAAAACGATTAAACGAGAATACGCTTTCAATCAGAGGAGGCGTACTTGCGGCTTTACGCTTCCACTTATACACGTGGGCGGTGTGGGGGTCTCACTGACAATGGGTCCGGGGCCCCACTAGTCAGGTTTGACTAGTCGCCCGCGCTTTCCCCTTCCTCTGCCCGAGAGGAGCGGGGCTCCGGTGGTCGTCGCCGGCGAACGGCGGCACTTCGCGGGCATCCGATGGTGGAGGTGGATCCGCACGGCTGGGGCGTTTCTCCTGGTGGTTGCTTTGCTCTCTGGGGTGGACGGAGCTGGCGGCGACGAGCTCCGCGGCGGACGGCGGTCGTCGGAGAAAGTGGAATATTGCCTGTGGCGTGCCCCGATCAAGATTGAGTAGGGGAACGAGCTCACGGGAGGATGAGGGTGTTTTTGGTGAAGAGAAATGAGAGGGGAGGGCTCTGGTGGCGCCGTGCTGGTCGGGGCAATGGCGGCGGCCGAGGTTGCCGGAGAGGAAGAATACGACCTCTTCCTCTTCAATTGACGGCCAAAGGAGCTCTAGGAAGGTGGCTTGGGGTCGTCTCCGTGCGGATATGAGCTCGGGGCTCCTTAAATGGACGGGCTGAGGCGGTTCCGCGGCGGTGGGGATAAGATCGCCGGCGAACCTCTGTTCTGTTGCTGCAGGGGAACGTGGCGGCGATGAGAGCTAGGCGACGAAGTTGCACTGCTCCAGGAGGCAGGTGGCGAGCGCTGGGAGCTTGGGCGGCGCTGGCTAGTGCAGGAGTGGTCGGGCGGCGGTAGCGGTTGCGAGCGTGCCGCCAAATGGCCTCTGACGACGGCGCTGTAGGGCGCCAGGGAGCGGTCGGGGCTTTTTGGCGGGATGCGTCGATAAGGGGAGTGCTAGGTGAGGTCCTTCCGTGCGGGACAAGCCAGGGGCGCGCGACGCGGCGGCTCGGTTGCGCGGCTGCAATAAGCGTGCTCTGCTCGCGCCTGGAGCACGCCCGGGACCTGCTCGACGAAATGCCAGGGCAGCCTAGGGGTTTCCAAACCACACGAGAGTTAGCAGAACGGGGCTATAGGCTAGGGCAAAACTATGGGACATGGTGGATGGGTCAGGGGCTCAAGTTCACAACGCAAACTTGAAATCATACCAAAACTGGCTATGTACTCAGGGCGTTCGACAAAATGCCAGAGGCACCTAGGCACCTCTTGGGGTGGCCAAAACTTCCAGAGTGGGGTCTCTTTAGAAGAAAGAGGGGGTGGTGAAGTTGGATTGCAAAAAGAAGAAACTTGCTAGTGCAAGTTTTGCAAAAACCTCACTTCTGGACAGGGAGTAAATGGCATCATAACATGGATCAAAAGTGCTCCAAAGAGTGCATGCTCCTGGACTTAGGGGTTTAGCAGGGTTGGCTACAAGTAGAAAAAGGAATCATGGTTAAAGGAGCAACTAAAAATGTGGTTGCTGTACAAACCAGCAAGCTGGGCCAGAATGAAGAAGAGGTTGGTTTACTCCAATACTCCAAAGAACAACTCTATGTTGTTGCATAAAGTTGAAACATATGTTGCTGCCAACATCTCACAATTTTGGTGGAGGCTAGAAAGAAATATTTAAAAGGGTTGTAGTGTAAACATGCCCACTGGACCAGAGAAGAAAATTAGGTGTAGAGCTCAAATTATTTTATGAATCAAAGTTATTTTTGCACAAAAGTGATTTAAAAACTTCACATGACATCTCCAAATTTTGGTGGGATTTATGGGATAATTTATGAAGAGGGTGTAGTTCAAAAATGGCCTTATAGCCTTGAAAGACCATTTTTCAAGAAAAATAAAGATCAAGCAATTTAATTTTGTAATAAGCTCTACTAACACAAGAAAAGTTTTTCCTTGAGAGTTTAAACAAGTCCAAAAACATATTTGAAAAGTTTTCACTTTGGGGAAAAAAATTCCATAACAACTAAGTTCAAAAATCAAAAGGGAGCTCAGAACATAAAAGTTTTAATTCCTGGCAAAATTTTAATCAGTAAAACAAGGTCAAAAATTTTGGGTGTCACAACACTACCCCCCTTAAGAAAAATCTCGTCCTCGAGATTTGCTAAGGGTTGTTTTTTTAAAAAAAACTCTCCAGGATTTTTCGCGAGGGAAAAACGGTTAAAATAAAGGAGCGCAAGTTACAACAAAACCATACATATTAGTAGAAGCCAAATAACTTGCAAGTTTAGGTTACCACGCATAAGTCACAATACATAATTAAATGTTGCAACAATGAACACAGCAGCGATGCTAAAAATGGAAACGGTAACTGGACGGGGTCCTGCGAGAATGTTTCTATTACTGAGACACATTCCTCTTCTATCGGGGGAAGAGGTTTAACCAGTCGATGAATGCGTCTCTCTTGGCCGGGCCTCAGTGATCTGCCGATGGCGATCTGAGGATTTAAATCTGCGAGACTCTGGAGATAACCCATGACATACTTCACCGAGGTGACGTGTTACTGTGGGGGTTATCGGGGTCTTTGGTAACCGTGCCTGGGGTAGAAAAGCTGGCATACCCATGCAGGGCTACAAGGGCTCAACGACAGGCGGCGTTTATTTACAAGGTCACACGGTTACAAGTGAGAATACACCGGGACTCGATCCTTCTCGGGTGACTTAGTCTACCTCGTTTACATCGTGCCTGGTGGATGTTGAGGCGTCTCCGTGGTTCTCACCGTCGGAATTAGCGGGAGTGGGCTGAGGGGCTGCAGGCTCGGGGTAGCGATGGTGACCATCTCGTGGGTTGTTGGCCACAACCCCGTTGGAGTGTGCTCCCAAAATGCGACGAAGCACTTCTGGGGTTATCGCAACACTTTGGCCGATGGCTGGGGTAGACCTCAGGGGCTCGATCGGTTGTCCAAACAGCACGACTGGGTTGTCAGTGCTGGGCTCGTCCTCTCTTCTCGCCGGGGCTCGACGAACCAGCTCCCCACGAGCTGCGATAAGATCAATAGTGACCTGATCGCACAGTTCCTCTAGTGCACTTACGTAGCGCACTAGGTGCAGTAATGCAGGATCTGTTTCGTGATCTCCGTTGGCAACTTGGGGTGGTCTACCATATCCTTCCCGTCTGGGGTAGTAGTGGAACGAGCGACAGTCAACTCGGGGCGACAAGTGCCGGAGATGAACTATAGCTTCTCGAGCGGCTAGTTGGATGGCTTGGGGCTCAAAGGAAGTCGTTCTTCCTCTGAACCTGTAGGGGCATTCGGGTGCTAGACCCCTACCATAGACATGCACAGTGGCCCAGAATTGACGGCTCTCACCGCTCATGGATCCTTGGTACACAACATATTCTGGGGGCTCTTCTAACGCATAGGTTCGACGGGTGAGGTTTGCGAGTATGGTCACAAAACCTCCAAGGTTGGTTGCCGTAGTCTCAGTGTGCACGACAGGACCAAGCATTGTGGTTCGGTTTGGGATAGTGGTTGTGCTGTGCTGGTTTGGGGCTAGCGTGCCCTTTTTATAGGAAAAAGGGGACGAAGTCTTCCTTCACACGCTTGCGAGAAAGACTGTTCAGGATTCGATCACTGGCGCAAGAGCGACAGGCTATGTTGATAGGTTGGGCACCGACTGCCAACATGTCGGGTCACGGTGGGGCTATCTTGCAGGAGAAGCTTGGCTGGGATTTTGGTTATGGCTTGGTGGGTTGGTTCGCCTAAGATTTATTGGCCTGGCTAGGATAGGATTAGCCAATGGTCAGCCTGGCTCTGATACCAAGTCTGTCACGACCGGTTTTCCGGGCATTAATTTCTAGAAAATGGCCGTTGTGCTCACCAGCCCCAGGATTACTGTTAGCTGATGAGACACCAACTTGATACAGAAATTCCAAGCAAAAGTACAAAAATATGTAGTACAAGACCATTGTGGCATATGAGTACAACAAAAGGTTTCTAGTGGTTGAGGGCGGAAGCAGTTTGTGGATCACCACGGCTATGGGACTCCATTTCCCACGGGAACAGCTGACCAGGTTAACTCCTATCTTCGCGAGGCTGCTATCACCATTGCTTAGGTTCCGAGGCTGTTGTCGCAACGCTCCTCTCCAAGCAAGCAATCTGGCCTAGACAATAGCCAAGGACAAGCCAGTGAGTACTTTGAATGTACTCGCAAACATTAAGGACACGGGTATAATATAACCATTGATGCTCATGCTTTGCAAAATCCTTATACTCACTTAGTTAGTCATAAAAAATAAATATCTTGATGCATGCAAACAGGCTATTCATATGCAACCGGAAATTTATACAATGGCCACATAGAGGTAATAAATACTGGGTGCCAAGCGAGGGTCTGAATGACTCCTCGAGCGGAAAAATGCAGAATAGCAATACCACAGTCGGGCGTCTGAGCGACACCACAGAAAGGGCTTTAAGAGAAATACCACAGTCGGGCGTCTGAACGACACCACAGAAAGGGCTTTAAAAGAAATGCCACAGCCGGGCATCTGAGCGACACCACAGAAAGGGCTTTAAAAGAAATGCCACAGTCGGGCGTCTGAGCGACACCACAGAAAGGGCTTTAAAAGAAATTCCACAGTCGGGCGTCTGAGCGACACCACAGAAAGGGCTTTAAAAGAAATGCCACAGTCGGGCGTCTGAGCGACACCACAGAAAGGGCTTTAGAAGAAATGATCATAGGGAATATCCCGGAGGTAGAACCATCCCAGAGATATTCGATGATAACAATAATATCACGGGTTAGTCAGCAATAGTAATAAACATAATCATCACAAGTCACAAGTAGTAATTCCCGTTCTGGTTTAACAGTTTCACCTCCGAAGACCGACACTAAGACCGACGCTTGACCCATCCCAGACTGTAGTCCTTAACCATGGACACGGCTATTCGAATAGGTTTAATCTCTGCAGAGGGTGTACTCTTTACCCATGAGTAACGGATTCCTTTAGTCCATCGGGACTAATTCCGTCTACGGTCTTTTAGTTGAAAACACACCTGACTTGCACACACCAGCTTAACTCACCGGTGTCTGGAATCACCCACGACACCTGTCAAGCAAACTCTAAGTGGGGAGGCTACAACCTCGACGTAGCATGGGATCACAAAATTTATACCGCGCGCAAACTGGGGAAGCTACCCCCTTCGGCTACAACCGAAACACACATGCCCCCTGACCAGGTGGCATGACCACCGGCTACAACCGATATCTTCCACCATGGCCTCTCTGTACGGTGTGTGCCAAGACAAGGGTTAACAGCTTACTGAACCATACCCCACCTATGGTAGGGACCTGTGGCAGTACGGAACAAGTATGGGGGTTACTGGCACAAGGCTCGATCTACGGTCGACTTAGGAGGTAGTAATAATCCCTGCAAGTTTAGCATAACAATGTATATACTTCAACCAACAGATAGGAACACCACACGACATGTTCCATCATGCCATACCGGACACGACCGTCTCAACGGAGGACTAGGGTCAAGACCGCGTCTACCCAAGACAGAGGCCTACCCGGCATTTCCTTCCGGTATGCATGAAAAGTGTACGGCGGTGATTTCCATCACAAAACATGTCAACTCCATATGCATGAAATCCACTAATAAGCACTATGAATAGGATCACATCCTCACATAAAATGACGCATGCAAGTGTCGGGGTGGTGTTGTCACCGGGCCAAACAACACATACAAAAAATTACACCAGGGTTCAGAATGCTTGCCTTTAGGTCAAGGAAAAGAGGGGTGCATCCAAAACCTCTTGAAATCTTCCAAAATCCTATTTAAAGGAATATGTATGAATTAACACATACAATTAAAACAGCACAGAAAGTTGTTTGGAAAATTTTTCAAATAAATCTTAAAATAAACTAGACAAAATTTAAGGAATGTAGGAAAAAGAATCAATTCATTTGGACTTATATTTAAAAAGTTATAGACAGTCAAAGTTTAGTCAAATCTGTTATTTAAATTAAAACAGAAAAGAAAACGATTAAACGAGAATACGCTTTCAATCAGAGGAGGCGTACTTGCAGCTTTACGCTTCCACTTATACACGTGGGTGGTGTGGGGGTCTCACTGACAGTGGGTCCGGGGCCCCACTAGTCAGGTTTGACTAGTCGCCCGCGCTTTCCCCTTCCTTTGCCCGAGAGGAGCGGGGCTCCGGTGGTCGTCGCCGGCGAACGGCGGCACTTCGCGGGCATCCGATGGTGGAGGTGGATCCGCACGGCTGGGGCGTTTCTCCTGGTGGTTGCTTTGCTCTCTGGGGTGGACGGTGCTGGCGGCGACGAGCTCCGCGGCGGACGGCGGTCGTCGGAGAAAGTGGAATATTGCCTGTGGCGTGCCCCGATCAAGATTGAGTAGGGGAACGAGCTCACGGGAGGATGAGGGTGTTTCTGGTGAAGAGAAATGAGAGGGGAGGGCTCTGGTGGCGCCGTGCTGGTCGGGGCAATGGCGGCGGCCGAGGTTGCCGGAGAGGAAGAAGACGACCTCTTCCTCTTCAATTGACGGCCAAAGGAGCTCTAGGAAGGTGGCTTGGGGTCGTCTCCGTGCGGATATAAGCTCGGGGCTCCTTAAATGGACGGGCTGAGGCGGTTCCGCGGCGGTGGGGATAAGATCGCCGGCGAACCAACGTTCTGTAGCTGCAGGGGAACGTGGCGGCGATGAGAGCTAGGCGACGAAGTTGCACTGCTCCAGGAGGCAGGTGGCGAGCGCTGGGAGCTTGGGCGGCGCTGGCTAGTGCAGGAGTGGTCGGGCGGCGGTAGCGGTTGCGAGCGTGCCGCCAAATGGCCTCTGACGGCGGCGCTGTAGGGCGCCAGGGAGCGGTCGGGGCTTTTTGGCGGGATGCGTCGAGAAGGGGAGTGCTAGGTGAGGTTCTTCCGTGCGGGACAAGCCAGGGGCGCGCGACGCGGCGGCTCGGTTGCGCGGCTACAATACGCGCGCTCTGCTCGCGCCCGGAGCACGCCCGGGACCTGCTCGACGAAATGCCAGGGCAGCCTAGGGGTTTCCAAACCACACGAGAGTTAGCAGAACGGGGCTATAGGCTAGGGCAAAACTATGGGACATGGTGGATGGGTCAGGGGCTCAAGTTCACAATGCAAACTTGAAATCATACCAAAACTGGCTATGTACTCAGGGTGTTCGACAAAATGCAAGAGGCACCTAGGCACCTCTTGGGGTGGCCAAAACTTCCAGAGTGGGGTCTCTTTAGAAGAAAGAGGGGGTGGTGAAGTTGGTTTGCAAAAGGAAGAAACTTGCTAGTGCAAGTTTTGCAAAAACCTCACTTCTGGATAGGGAGTAAATGGCATCATAACATGGATCAAAAGTGCTCCAAAGAGTGCATGCTCCTGGACTTCGGGGTTTAGCAGGGTTGGCTACAAGTAGAAAAAGGAATCATGGTTAAAGGAGCAACTAAAAATGTGGTTGCTGTACAAACCAGCAAGCTGGGCCAGAATGAAGAAGAGGTTGGTTTACTCCAATACTGCAAAGAACAACTCTATGTTGTTGCATAAAGTTGAAACATATGTTGCTTCCAACATCTCATAATTTTGGTGGAGGCTAGAAAGAAATATTTAAAAGGGTTGTAGTGCAAACATGCCCACTGGACCAGAGAAGAAAATTAGGTGTAGAGCTCAAATTATTTTATGAATCAAAGTTATTTTTGCACAAAAGTGATTTAAAAACTTCACATGACATCTCCAAATTTTGGTGGGATTTATGGGATAATTTATGAAGGGGGTGTAGTTCAAAAATGGCCTTATAGCCTTGAAAGACCATTTTCCAAGAAAAATAAAGATCAAGCAATTTAATTTTGTAATAAGCTCTACTAACAAAAGAAAAGTTTTTCCTTGATTGTTTAAACAAGTCCAAAAACATATTTGAAAAGTTTTCACTTTGGGGAAAAAATTCCATAACAACGAAGTTCAAAAATCGAAAGGGAGCTCAGAACATAAAAGTTTTAATTCCTGGCAAAATTTTAATCAGTAAAACAAGGTCAAAAATTTTGGGTGTCACACCGGCCAGTCAAGTGTTCCGGAGCAGTAGTGCTGGGCTAGCAGGACTCCGGTGAACCGGGCTGTAGCGGACTAATATGGCTCATGGAAGCACAAGACTACATTTCCCCATAACAGAGGCTACCAAGGATAAACAACTAGGTTGTCGGATCCCACACATACCAAGCATTTCAATCATACACATAATACGCTCAATATGTGTAAATACAACATGGCATCACAACATAACTCTACGACTCAAGTATTTATTCATTAGGCTCCGAAGAGCGAGATATTACAAACGTGGGTCTCATGACCCAACATTCAGAGCATACAAGTTAAAGCACATGCGGAAGCTTAACACGTCTGAGTACAGACATCTACAAATGAAAAAGGCTGAGAAGCCTGACTATCTACCAGATCCTGCCGAGGGCACAAGATCGTAGCTGAGGTATCAAGCTAAACATCGAAGTCCACGTGGAACTACTAGCGAGACTGAAATCTCTGCAAAACATAGATTAAGAAAACGTGAGTACAAATGTACCCAGCAAGACTTACATCAGAACTAACTACATATGCATTAGTAGCAACAAAGGGGGTGGTGGTGTTTAACTGCAGCAAGCCATCTTTGACTCAGTGGCTAACCTGAACTACTACTACAAATAACTCTTTGAGGTGGCGCACACGAGTCCACATATTCACCATATCAATACACCACTATGGATCCGCTCCCGTCTCCCTACGAGAAGGCCATCCATAGCACTCACGCTTATCGTGCGCATTTTAGGGTGTCCACTTTCACTTGTCTATGAACTATGCTAGGGATCCAAGTTCCCATATCCGAGGAATCCGGCTATTCGAATAGATAATGATAACCCTGCAGGGGTGTACTTCTTCACACACGCTCTCGCCACTTACCACCGTGTACACGTCATGTACCTCGGCAACCTTCAAGCGGAAGCCTGGCGAGGGAGTCAGCCACGACCTTACTAACCACACAAGTCTCTAGTCCAGGTTTATCGCCTATTCGGGTTCCATCCGCAAGGAGATCCAGCCGGGGTGTCGCTCACGGCCCCAAACAATGTGAGCAGGGTTCCCAAGCCCACCATCCGGGTGCCACTTTGTACACCGTGCCACTGTGCCTAGTCTGTCCCAAGCCCACTTGTACCGGGTGCCACTTGGTAGACTACTAACACTACCTACAAACACCAGAAACTAGTTGCAACTCCTGGACAGAGATCGAGTGGATTAATAAGTCGAGAGGGGTCGAGTTACCGGAACCCAATGTGTGGTAGTAACTATTCATGGATCACAAACACAGAACTCAGTTCTTGAGGACGGTTGCAATGAGACAACCCACCATGTACTCCTACATGGCCTCTCACCGCTACCTTTACCAAATCGTGTTCACACACTTAGCTCTCAACAGTAGGACATGTTAACAACTTTCCAATTCCCTCCCGATGAATCAGACCTGACTCAACTCTAAGCAGTAGTAGGCATGACAACAAGCATGAATGAGTAGGCACATCAGGGCTCAAACAATTCCTACTCATGCTAGTGGGTTTAATCTATTTACTATGGCAATGACAGGTCATGCAGAGGAAAAGGGGTTCAACTACCGCATTATGTAACAGTTGAATCGCTGTTGTCCTAATGCAGTAAAAGAGAGCAGGAGCGAGAGAGTGGGATTGTATCGGAATGAACAAGGGGATTTTGCTTGCCTCGCACTTCTGAAGATAGTATAGTTCTTCATCGGTGTCATCGATCACATCGTCGGAACCACGTCTATCGAGAGGGGACAAACACCGACAAATAAGGAAGAACACAATCAATTCAATGCAAAATTTGATGCATGAACATGACATGGCAATATGATGTGATTTGAACTAATGCAACTAGCAACACAATTAAGTGTAGTTGGTTTGAACCCAAGATTCAAATTCAAACTCCACATATGGTTATTTAAATGCCATTCATTTGATTTGTCCAAAACAATAGCTATAAGTTGTTCTAACTGAAGGAAATATGCCCTAGAGGCAATAATAAAGTTATTATTTATTTCCTTACATATTATGATAAATGTTTATTATTCATGCTAGAATTGTATTAACCGGAAACATAATACATGTGTGAATACATAGACAAACAGAGTGTCACTAGTATGCCTCTACTTGACTAGCTCGTTAATCAAAGATGGTTATGTTTCCTAACCATGAACAAAGAGTTGTTATTTGATTAACGAGGTCACATTATTAGTTGAATGATCTGATTGACATGACCCATTCCATTAGCTTAGCACCCGATCGTTTAGTATGTTGCTGTTGCTTTTATCCATGACTTATACATGTTCCTTTGACTATGAGATTATGCAACTCCCGTTTGCCGGAGGAACACTTTGGGTGCTACCAAACGTCACAACGTAACTGGGTGATTATAAAGGAGTACTACAGGTGTCATCAAAGGTAGATGTTGGGTTGGCGTATTTTGAGATTAGGATTTGTCACTCCAATTGTGGGAGAGGTATCTCTGGGCCCTCTCGGTAATGCACATCACTTAAGCCTTGCAAGCATTGCAACTAATGAGTTAGTTGCGGGATGATGTATTACGGAACGAGTAAAGAGACTTGCCGGTAACGAGATTGAACTAGGTATTGGATACCGACGATCGAATCTCGGGCAAGTAACATACCGATGGACAAAGGGAACAACGTATGTTGTTATGCGGTCTGACCGATAAAGATCTTCGTAGAATATGTAGGAGCCAATATGGGCATCCAGGTCCCGCTATTGGTTATTGACCGGAGACGGGTCTCGGTCATGTCTACATTGTTCTCGAACCGTAGGGTCCGCACGCTTAAGGTTTCGATGACAGTTATATTATGAGTTTATGAGTTTTGATGTACCGAAGGAGTTCGGAGTCCCGGATGAGATCGGGGACATGACGAGGAGTCTCGAAATGGTCGAGACGTAAAGATCGATATATTGGACGACTATATCCGGACATCGGAAAGGTTCTGAGTGATTCGAGTATTTTCGGGAGTATCGGGGAGTTACGGGATTACGGGAGAAGTAATGGGCCTTGATGGGCTTTAGTGGGAAGAGGAAAAAGGCTGCTGCGCCCCCCTCCCCTCTAGTCCGAATTGGACTAGGAAAAAGGGGGCCGGCCACCTTTCCTACTCCTCCACTTCCTTCTCCCTTCCTCCCCTCTTGATGGACTCCTACTAGGACTTGGAGTCCTAGTAGGACTCCCATCCTGGCCACACCAATAGCCTTGGCCGGCCTCCTCCTCCTCCATCCTTTATATACTGAGGCAGGGGGCACCCCATGGACACAGAAGTTGATCTTCGTGATCGTTCCTTAGCCGTGTGCGGTGCCCCCCTCCACCATATTCCACCTCGAATATATCGTTGCAGTGCTTAGGCAAAGCCCTGCGCCGGTAGAACATCAAGATTGTCACCACGCCGTCGTGCTGACGGAACTCCTCCTCGAAGCTTTGCTGGATCGGAGCTAGGGGTGCGTCATCGAGCTGAACGTGTGCCAAGAACTCGGAGGTGCCGGAGTAACGGTGCTTGGATCGGTCGGATCGGGAAGACGTACGACTACTTCCTCTACGTTGCGTCAACGCTTCCACTTCGGTCTACGAGGGTACGTAGACAACACTCTCCCCTCTCGTTGCTATGCATCACCATGATCTTGCGTGTGCGTAGGAATTTTTTTGAAATTACTACGTTCCCCAACAGTGGCATCCGAGCCTAGGTTTTTATGGTTTGATGTTATTTGCACGAGTAGAACACAAGTGAGTTGTGGACGATACAAGTCATACTGCCTACCAGCATGTCATACTTTGGGTCAGCGGTATTGTTGGATGAGACGACCCGGACCAACCTTACGCGTACGCTTACGCGAGACCGGTTCCCTCGACGTGCTTTGCACACAGATGGCTTGCGGGAGACTGTCTCACCAACTTTAGTTGAACCGAGTATGGCTACGCCCGGTCCTTGAGAAGGTTAAAACGGAGTCTATTGGACGAAGTATCGTTGTGGTTTTGATGCGTAGGTGAGATTGGTTCTTGCTTCAGCCCGTAGCAGCCACGTAAAATTTGCAACAAACAAAGTAGAGGACGTCTAACTTGTTTTTGCAGGGCATGTTGTGATGTGATATGGTCAAGACATGATGCTAAATTTTATTGTATGAGATGATCATGTTTTGTAACCGAGCTATCGGCAACCGGCAGGAGCCGTATGGTTGTCGCTTTATTGTATGCAATGCAATCGCCCTGTAATGCTTTACTTTATCACTAAGCGGTAGCGGTAGTCGTAGAAGCATAAGATTGGCGAGACGACAACGATGCTACGATGGAGATCAAGGTGTCGCGCTGGTGACGATGGTGATCATGACAGTGCTGCGGAGATGGAGATCACAAGCACAAGATGATGATGGCCATATCATATCACTTATATTGATTGCATGTGATGATTATCTTTTATGCATCTTATCTTGCTTTGATTGACGGTAGCATTATAAGATGATCTCTCACTAATTATCAAGAAGTGTTCTCCCTGAGTATGCACCGTTGCGAAAGTTCTGCGCGCTGAGACACCACGTGATGATCGGGTGTGATAGGCTTTACGTTCAAATACAACGGGTGCAAAACAGTTGCACACGCGGAATACTCAGGTTATACTTGACGAGCTATGCATATAAGATATGACCTCGGAACACGGAGACCGAAAGGTCGAGCGTGAATCATATAGTAGATATGATCAACATGATGATGTTCACCATTGAAAACTAATCCATTTCACGTGATGATCGGTTATGGTTTAGTTTGATTTGGATCACGTGATCACTTAGAGGATTAGAGGGATGTCTATCTAAGTGGGAGTTCTTAAGTAATATGATTAATTGAACTTTAATTTATCATGAACTTAGTCCTAGTAGTATTAGCATATCTATGTTGTAGATCAATAGCTCGCGTTGTTGCTTCCCTATGTTTATTTTGATATGTTCCTAGAGAAAATTGTGTTGAAAAATATTAGTAGCAATGATGCGGATTGGATCCGTGATCTGAGGTTTATCCTCATTGCTGCATAGAAGAATTATGTCCTTAATGCACCGCTAGGTGACAGACCTATTGCAGGAGCAGATGCAGACGTTATGAACGTTTGGCTAGCTCAATATGATGACTACTTGATAGTTTAGTGCACCATGCTTAACGGCTTAGAATCGGGACTTCAAAGACGTTTTGAACGTCATGGACCATATGAGATGTTCCAGTTGTTGAAGTTAATATTTCAAGCAACTACCCGAGTTGAGGGATATGAAGTCTCCAACAAGTTCTATAGCTAAAAGATGGAGGAGAATCGCTCAACTAGTGAGCATGTGCTCAGATTGTCTGGGTACTACAATCGCTTGAATCAAGTGGGAGTTAATCTTCCAGATAAGATAGTGATTGACAGAATTCTCTAGTCACCATCACCAAGTTAGTAGAACTTCGTGATGAACTATAATATGCAAGGGATGACGAAAGTAATTCCCAAGCTCTTCGTGATGCTGAAATCAACGAAGGTAGAAATCAAAAAAAACATCAAGTGTTGATGGTTGACAAGATCACTAGTTTCAAGAAAAGGGCAAAGGGAAGAAGAAGGGGAACTTCAATAAAAACATCAATCAAGTTGCTACTTAAGTGAAGAAGCCCAAGTCTGGTCCTAAGCCTGAGACTAAGTGCTTCTACTGCAAAGGGACTGGTCACTGGAAGCGGAACTACCCCAAGTGATTGGCGGATAAGAAGGATGGCAAAGTAAACATAAGTATATTTGATATACATGTTATTGATGTGTACTTTACTAGTGTTTATAGCAACCCCTCGATATTTGATACTAGTTCAGTTGCTAAGAGTAGTAACTCGAAACAGGAGTTGCAGAATAAACAGAAACTAGTTAAGGGTGAAGTGACGATATGTGTTGGAAGTAGTTCCAAGATTGATATGATCATCATCGCACACTTCCCTATACTTTTGAGATTAGTGTTGAACCTAAATAAGTGTTATTTAAGTATTTGCGTTGAGCATAAATATGATTCGATCATGTTTATTGCAATACGATTATTCATTTAAGTTAGAGAACAATTGTTGTTCTGTTTACATGAATAAAAGCTTCAATGGTCATACACACCAACAAAAATGGTTTGTTGGATCTCGATCGTAGTAATACACATACTCATAATATTGAAACCAAAAGATGCAAAGTTAATAATGATAGTGCAACTTATTTGTGGCACTGCCGTTTAAGTCATATTGGTGTAAAGCGCAAGAAGAAACTCCATGCTGATGGGATTTTAGAATCACTTGATCCTTGCGAACCATGCCTCTTGGGCAAGATGACTAAAACGCCGTTCTCCGGAACAATGAAGCAAGCAACAGATTTGTTGGAAATCATACATACTGATGTATGTGGTCCAATGAATATTAAGGCTTGCAGCAGGTATCATTATTTTCTGACCTTCACAGATGATTTGAGCAGATATGGGTATATCTACTTGATGAAACATAAGTCTGAAACATTTGAAAAGTTCAAAAGAATTTCAGAGTGAAGTGAAAAATCATCGTGACAAGAAAATAAGGTTTCTATGATCTGATCGCAGAGACAAATATTTGAGTTACGAGTTTGGTCTTCAGTTAAAACAATGTGGAATAGTTTCACAAAATCGTGCCACCTAGAACACCACAGTGTAATGGTGTATCCGAACGTCATAACCGTACTTTATTAGATATAGTGCGATCTATGATGTCTCTTACCGATCTACCACTATCGTTTTGGGGTTTATGCATTAGAGACAGCTGCATTCACATTAAAAAGGGCACCATCTAAATCCGTTGAGACGACACCGTATGAACTGTGGTTTGGCAAGAAACCAAAGTTGTTGTTTCTTAAAGTTTGGAGTTGCGATGCTTATGTGAAAAAGTTTCATCATGATAAGCTCGAACCAAATCGGAGAAATGTGTCTTCATAGGATACCCAAAGGAGATTGTTGGGTACACTTTCTATCACAGATCCGAAGGCAAAATTGTTGCTAAAGATGGATCCTTTCTAGAGAAGGAGATTCTCTCGAAAGAAGTGAGTGGGAGGAAAGTAGAAAACTTGATAAGGTAATTGTACCTTCTACCTTATTGGAAAGTAGTTAGTCACAGAAATCTGTTCTTGTGATTACTACACCAATTAGTAAGGAAGCTAATGATAATGATCATGTAACTTCAAGATCAAGTTACTACCGAATCTCGTAGGTAAACCAGAGTAAGGTCCGCACCAGAGTGGTACGGTAATCCTGTTCTGGAAATCATGTTACTAGACCATGACGAACTTGCGAACTATGAGGAAGCGATGATGAGCCCAGATTCCGCGAAATGGTTTGAGGCCATGAAATCTGAGATATGATCCATGTATGAGAACAAAGTATGGACTTTGATTGACTTACCCGATGATCGGCAAGCCATTGAGATTAAATGGATCTTCAAGAGGAAGACGGACGCTGATAGTAGTTTTACTATCTACAAAGCTAGAATTGTCGCAAAAGGTTTTCGACAAGTTCAAGGTGTTGACTACGATGAGAGTTTCTCACTCGTATCTATGCTTAAGTCTGTCCGAATCATGTTAGCAATTGCCGCATTTTATGAAATCTGGCAAATGGATAAACAAAACTGCATTCCTTAATGGATTTAGTATATGATGCAACCAGAAGGTTTTGTAAATCCTAAAGGTGTTAACAAAATATGCAAGCTCCAGCGATCCATCTGTGGACTGGTGCAAGCATCTCGGAGTTGGAATACACGCTTTGATAAGTTGATCAAAGCATATAGTTTTATACAGACTTGCGGTGAAGCCTGTATTTACAAGAAAGTGAGTGGGAGCACTACAGCATTTCTGATAAGTGTATGTATGACATATTGTGGATCAGAAATAATGTAGAATTATTCTGTAAAGCACAAAGGAGTGTTTGAAAGAAGTTTTTCAAAGGAAGACCTCGGTGAAGCTGCTTACATATTGAGCATCAATATCTATAGAGATAGATCAAGACGCTTGATAAGTTTTTTCAATGAGTACATACCTTGACAAGATTTTGAAGTAGTTCAAAATGGAACAGTCAAAGAAAAGAGTTCTTTCCTGTGTTACAAGGTGTGAAATTGAGTAAGACTCAAAGCCTGACCACGACAGAAGATAGAAAGAGAATGAAAGTCATTCCCTATGCCTCGGCCATAGGTTCTATAAAGTATGTCATGCTGTTTACCAGATCTATTGTGTACCCTACACTGAGTTTGGCAAGGGAGTACAATAGTGATCTAGGAGTAGATCACTGGACAGCGGTCAAAATTATCCTTAGTGGAATAAGGATATGTTTCTCGATTATGGAAGTGACAAAAGGTTCGTCGTAAAGGGTTACGTCGATGCAAGTTTTGACACCGATCTGGATGACTCTAAGTCTCGATCTAGATACATATTGAAAGTGGGAGCAATTAGCTAGAGTAGCTCCGTGCAGAGCATTGTAGACATAGAAAATTGCAAAATACATAACGGATCTGAATGTGGTAGACCCGTTGACTAAACTTCTCTCACAAGCAAAACATGATCACACTGTAGTACTCTTTGGGTGTTAACCACATAGCGATGTGAACTAGATTACTGAATCTAGCAAACCCTTTGGGTGTTGGTCACATGGCGATGTGAAATATGGGTGTTAATCACATGATGATGTGAACTATCGAGTTAATCACATGGTGATGTGAGTTAATCACATGGTGATGTGACCTAGATTATTGACTCTAGTGCAAGTGGGAGACTGAAGGAAATATGCCCTCGAGGCAATAATAAAGTTATTATTTGTTTCCTTACATATCATGATAAATGTTTATTATTCATGCTAGAATTGTATTAACCGGAAACATAATACATGTGTGAATACATAGACAAACAGAGTGTCACTAGTATGCCTCTACTTGACTAGCTCGTTAATCAAAGATGGTTATGTTTCCTAACCATGAACAAAGAGTTGTTATTTGATTAACGAGGTCACATCATTAGTTGAATGATCTGATTGACATGACCCATTCCATTAGCTTAGCACCCGATCGTTTAGTATGTTGCTGTTGCTTTTATCCATGACTTATACATGTTCCTTTGACTATGAGATTATGCAACTCCTGTTTGCCGGAGGAACACTTTGGGTGCTACCAAACGTCACAACGTAACTGGGTGATTATAAAGGAGTACTACAGGTGTCATCAAAGGTAGATGTTGGGTTGGCGTATTTCGAGATTAGGATTTGTCACTCCAATTGTGGGAGAGGTATCTCTGGGCCCTCTCGGTAATGCACATCACTTAAGCCTTGCAAGCATTGCAACTAATGAGTTAGTTGTGGGATGATGTATTACGGAACGAGTAAAGAGACTTGTCGGTAACGAGATTGAACTAGGTATTGGATACCGACGATCGAATCTCGGGCAAGTAACATACCGATGGACAAAGGGAACAACGTATGTTGTTATGCGGTCTGACCGATAAAGATCTTCGTAGAATATGTAGGAGCCAATATGGGCATCCAGGTCCCGCTATTGGTTATTGACCGGAGACGGGTCTCGGTCATGTCTACATTGTTCTCGAACCGTAGGGTCCGCACGCTTAAGGTTTCGATGACAGTTATATTATGAGTTTATGAGTTTTGATGTACCGAAGGAGTTCGGAGTCCCGGATGAGATCGGGGACATGACGAGGAGTCTCGAAATGGTCGAGACGTAAAGATCAATATATTGGACGACTATATTCGAACATCGGAAAGGTTCTGAGTGATTCGGGTATTTTCGGGAGTATCGGGGAGTTACGGGATTACGGGAGAAGTAATGGGCCTTGATGGGCTTTAGTGGGAAGAGGAAAAAGGCTGCTGCGCCCCCCTCCCCTCTAGTCCGAATTGGACTAGGGAAAATGGGGCCGGCCACCTTTCCTACTCCTCCACTTCCTTCTCCCTTCCTCCCCTCTTGATGGACTCCTACTAGGACTTGGAGTCCTAGTAGGACTCCCATCCTGGCCGCACCAATAGCCTTGGCCGGCCTCCTCCTCCTCCATCCTTTATATACTGAGGCAGGGGGCACCCCATGGACACAGAAGTTGATCTTCGTGATCGTTCCTTAGCCGTGTGCGGTGCCCCCCTCCACCATATTCGACCTCGAATATATCGTTGCAGTGCTTAGGCGAAGCCCTGCGCCGGTAGAACATCAAGATTGTCACCACGCCGTCGTGCTGACGGAACTCCTCCCCGAAGCTTTGCTGGATCGGAGCTAGGGGTGCGTCATCGAGCTGAACGTGTGCCAAGAACTCGGAGGTGCCGGAGTAACGGTGCTTGGATCGGTCGGATCGGGAAGACGTACGACTACTTCCTCTACGTTGTGTCAACGCTTCCGCTTCGGTCTACGAGGGTACGTAGACAACACTCTCCCCTCTTGTTGCTATGCATCACCATGATCTTGCGTGTGCGTAGGAATTTTTTTGAAATTACTACGTTCCCCAACACTAACATGCATGAAAATTGTACAGATGGATAGATTGGATATTTCTGATCATTTTTCATATATAATTTATCTTATTTGGAGTTAGGGTTGAATTTCTATGATTTTTCAAAGTTTTAACTATTTTCTAGAATTTCTGAATTATTTAAAAATCCAGAAAATCACTTACTGCGTGAGCATGACATAGGTGTAACGTCAGCAAGTCAACAGGGTCGGCCAGGTCAAACCTGACCTGTGGGACCCATTGGTCAGTGACCTTGGGCTAGTTAGGTCGCCGACAGGTGGGCCCGGTCAACGTTGACTAAGTCAAAGTCAAGCTGACACGTGGGGTCCACGCAGATTAGCACTAATCTAAACAGGAAGTTAGACTAAACTAATTTAGCTCGGGGACCCACATGTCATCGGTAGAGGCACTAACTAAACGAGTTTAGCGCCTAAGCTAATGGCGCCACGTCAGCTCTCGCTGGTGTTCCGTCGGCGGCGACCAAAGCTACGGCGGAAGCTCGCCGGGGCTGCACTATAGGCAGCGGGTGGACGCGCGAAGGCCACCAGAAGATAGCCCGCACACGCCCGCATCTAGCTGGCTACTCAAGAGGCCGCGGGGTCGCCGGAAACGACGGCCACGACCATGGAGGCGGCGGCCGGAGTTCGGTGGTGCACAGGCACGGGGCTACGGAGCACGGGGAGCCCGACTGGGGTTGTCTATGGCTTCCTGGCGTAACCAGGAGCACGACTGTGCGCTCGGGTGCGACTACCGTGAACTAAAGAGACGACGGCGAAGAGGACGTCGGCGGTGAGCTCACGACATGGTGGGGATCGGAGCTAGCAAGCATAAACGAGAGAGGGAGGAGACGGGTTCCACGCGGAAGCTCATGGAGAGGCTAACGGAGGGGTCGGTGGGCGTGGGGATGGCAGGTGGGCAGCGAATCGACGCCGAGGATATCCAGGCACCGAGGTTGAAGAAGACATCGGGGACGACGTTGTGGTGCTTCCCCGGTTGCTTGGCTCGGCGTGGATGAAGAAGACGACGATGCGGAGCTCGAGGTCTCATCGGCAGGGAGTGGGGTGGCCGGTGGCCATGGCTACGGCGAGCGGCGGTCTCGGGTGTGCTCGGCGGCGTGAGGAAGAGAGGCCAGAGGAAGGGGACGAGGCAGAGGAAGGAGGGGAAAGTGAGAGGGGGTCGTCCTCATCTCCTAGGCGTGCAGGTGGACTCGGGGGAGGATAGCCAGCGCGAAGCAGGAGGTGGCGCGCTCGGCTCCGTGTGAAGTCTCTCCCTCTGCCTACTGGCAGAGGTTGATGTGACACCCCAAATTTTTTTTGACCTTGTTTTGTTAATTAAAATTCTGCCAGGAAATTAAAATTTTCATTTTTCTGGATTTTCTTTTGATTTCAAAATCATTACTTTCTTTGTTAGGGAGTTTTTACCCCAAGTGAAAACTTTTCAAATATAATATTGGACTTGTTTAACCTCTCAATTTTTTTTCTTTTATCAATAAAATTAATTGCATAATTATTTTTCCTAATTTTTATTTCTTGAAAATTGGTTTCCCATGGTTTTATGGTCCTAATTTTAACTACAACCATTTGATTAATTCATTTAAAATCCCAACCAAAATTTGGAGATGTCAAATGATGTTTTTAAATCACTTTTATGCAAATATATATTTCATTCACTTAATGTTTTGAGCTCTACATCAATTTTTTTAAATCTGGTCCAGTGGGCAATTTTGCACTACAACCCATTTGAATATTTCTTTCTAGCCTCCACCAAAATTATGGGATGTTCATAGGAGTATATAATTCAACTTTATGCAAAAACCCTTTGATGTTCTTTGAGAAATTTGAGTGAATCAACCTCACTTTCATTCTGGTCCAACTTGTTGGTTTGTACTACAACCATCATTTAACTTGCCCTTTTAGCTATGATTCTTTTTCCTACTTATAACCCTTGCTACAAAACCCTTAAGTACAAAATGGTGGACCCATTAGAGGACTTTTAGTGCATGCAACCAGGCCCTTTTCTTTCTGTCCAAAACTGAAGTTTTGCAAAGCTTGCACTAACAAGTTTCTGATTTTCTCAAACTAACCTCACCACCCTCTCTTCCATCTAAAGAGACTATGATCTGGCAGATTTGGCCACCCCAAGAGTTACCTAGCTGTCCTTAGCATTTTGTCAAACACCTGGTATGCACGGCCAGTTTTGACATGATTTTTGTTTTGCACTATGGTCTTGCCCCTCTGTACATTTTGGCATGTCCACTAATCTCCCTAATACCTCTAGCCCAGACCTGCTAATTGCCAGCCTTGCGCGAGCACTCCAGAATGCCCTGGCATTTCGTCGAGCATGTCGCGTGCGTGCTCTGGGCGCGCCTAGAGCGCACGTTTTGCACGCGCGTGCACCGAGTCGCTGCGTCCCGCAGCTGACGCCCCGCGCTCTCCGTGGCCCTTCCCCTCTTCCAGTCGACGCCCCGACCCTTCCCCTCACCGCAGAGCCGCCCCTGGTGCCCTACAGGGTCGCCGTTAGGTCGGCCGTGACCGCAAGCGGCCAGCCACAGCAGCCGCTGCCGTGGACGGCGCCGCCCGAGCCACCAGCTCCCACCAGCTGCTCCCTTGAACAGCTCAAGCTCATCCACAACCTTGTCCGCAAGCCCTCGTCGTCGCCACGTCGCCTGCAGTAACAGAACGGCGATCGCCAACGAGCTTATCCACGGCCGCCGCGAACCTACCTCGTTGCGCTATAAAAGGAGGCCCCCGAGCTCCTCCGAGCACTTAGGCAACCTCAGGCCACTCCCACAGCACACCCGTAGCGCGCAATCAACGGGGGAAAGCCGTCTTCCCCGTCTCCGGCCGGTTCGGTCGCCGCCATGCCCCAACTCCGTCCGTCGCAACCAGGGCCTCCCCCGCCCTTCCAACACCTCCATTCAAATCCCCGTGATCCCGCGGAGCTGCCCAACACCCCAACCCAGCTCGGGAACCACCATAGCCCCGACCCCCAAAAAGCTCCCGAGGCCACCTCCGCCGAGGAGCTCACCGCCGGCAGCTCCCTCCGTCCCCTCCGGCCTAGCGACAACCGGGAGGACTGCCCTGGAGTGGCGGATCCATCCCCGCCCTCGGGGCCCCGCGAGGAGACGCCAATCGCCGGCGACGATCGCTGGAGTGCCGCCCCCTCTCGGGCAGGGGAAGAAGAGGGAAAGAGAGGACCAGTCAAACCTGTCCAGTGGGCTCGCTAGACCCACTGTCAGTGACCCACGCGTCCGTCCATGCTGGAGTAAGTGGAAGCTAAATCCAAAATACGCCTTCGACGTGGTCAGTAATCGAAACGTTTTTCTTTTTCTGTTTAATAAAAAAACAGATTTTGACCACAACTTTGACTGCCTATAACTTTTTATTTATAACTCCAAATGAGTTGATTCTTTTTCCTACCTTCCTCAAATTTTGTCTAGTTTATTTTATGATTTATTTCAAAAAGTTTCAGACAACTTTTGGTACTGTTTTTTTTAAACTACATAATGATTCAAAAATATTTTGAATAGGATTTTTGGAGAGAGGAGAAAGCTTTCAAAAGTTTTTTAGTGCACCCTGCCTTTCCACACCATGAAGGCAAGCTTCCTGAACCCCGGCATAATATTTTTGGTGTGTTAGTTGACATGGTTATAACACCACCTTACTTCGGAAAAACTCGTTATTTTATGTGGTGATACGATCATTTGCATGAATGCATATTAGTGATTTCCTTACTGTTGGAAATGAATATACTTGTGTTGGTAGTCATCCTCATGTGCCTTGCATGCATGCCGGAAAGGAATCCGGGGAAAAGCCGTTGCCTTGGGTAGGCGTGAGCTTGTCGCCGGTCGCCGTTGGGACAGTTACGTCCGGTATGGCATAGTAAGGTATAATGAGTGGTGATTTTGTCGGTTGAAATATTCTGGTTATACATGTCATGCAGGGAATTTATGAACCTCCTGAGTCGACCGCAGATCGAGTCTTGTGCTAGTAACCCCCACACTTGTTTCGTACTACCACTTGCCCCTACAACAAGTAGGGTACGATTCAGTAAGTCATCAACCCCTTTCAGGCACACACCGACCGTACAGAGAGGCCATGGTGGAAGATACCAGTTGTAGCCGGTAGGCAGGCCACCTGGTCCGAGGGCATGGGTGTTTTCCGGTTGAGACCGAGAGGGGAGGCCACCCCTTAGAGCGCGCGATATAAATGTGATCCCATGCTACGCGAGGTTGTAGCCTCCCCACTTAGAGTTTTGCTTAATAGGTGTCGTGGGTGATTCCAGACACCGTTAAGTTAAGCTGGTGTGTGCAAGTCAGGTGTGTTTTCAATTAAAAGACCGTAGACGGAATTAGTCCCGATGGACTAAAGGAATCCGTTACTCGTGGGTAAAGAGTACACCCTCTGCAGAGATTAAACCTATTCGAATAGCCGTGTCCATGGTTGAGGATTACTGTCTGGGATGGGTCAAGGGTTGGTCTTAGTGTCGGTCTTCGGAGGAGAGATTGTTAAACCAAAACTTGGATTGCGACTTGTGACTTATGAAGATTATGATTATTATGGACTAACCCATTATATCATTGAGTATCCCTGGGACGGTTCTACCTCCTGGATATTCATTGTGATTATTTATTTTATAAGCCCTTTATGTGGTGTCGCTAAGACGCCCGACTGTGGCATTGCTTGTTATTTATTTATTTTATAAGCCCTTTATGTGGTGTCACTAAGACGCCCGACTGTGGCATTGCTTGTTATTTATTTATTTTATAAGCCCTTTATGTGGTGTCGCTGAGACGTCCGACTGTGGCATTGCTTGTTATTTAGTTACCTTATAAGCCCTTTATGTGGTGTAGCTGAGATGCCCGACTGTGGCATTGCTTGTTATTTATTTACTTTATAAGCCCTCTATGTGGTGTCGCACAGACGCCCGACTGCGGCATTTTATTCCCACTCCATTATTGCTTATTCATGTTGCATATAAATAACCTGCTTGCATGCATAGAAGATGTTTTATTTATGACTGACGATGTGATCATAGAATATTTCAGTGCACGATTATCAATTATATTATCCCAGTGTTCATAATGTTTGCGAGTACATTCAAAGTACTCACTGGCTTGTCCCTTGCTATTGTCTTGGCCAGATTTCTGCATGGAGAGGAGCGTTGCGATGACAGCCCCGGAAACTAAGCAACGGTGATAGCAGCCTCACGAAGATAGGAGTTGACCTGGTCAGCTGTTCCTGTGGGAAATGGAGTCCCATAAACACTGATGACTCACAAACCTCTTCCGCCATCGACCACTAGAAACCAATTGTTGTACTCACAGGCCCGAATGGTCTTGTACTGCATATTTTGTATTTTTCTTGGAATTTCTGTATCAAGTTGGTGCCTCATCAGCTAACAGTAATCGTGGGGCTGGTGAGCACAACGACCATTTTCTGGAAATTAATACCCGGAAAACCGGTCGTGACAGTTGAAGATGACTGGCAAGCCGCCAAGTGGGCTGGGCCGGCCAGTGGGCCGCCAGGTAAGTGGCCTAGGTAGGTTCCTTTTCTTATTTGTTTCTGTTTTTCTATTTTTCATATCTGTTTTGAATTTGGTTTTTAAAACAATTCAAGTTGGTTGCTTCTGAAAAATATTTGTGGGTGCAAACTATATTATTACAGAGCCCCACCTCAAGTTTCAGAATTTTTAGAGCAATAAATATATTTATAGGATTTATTTGCTCCAACTCAAATAGGTATTGTGTTAATTCAAATACCAAAAATGTCCTGGAAAAATATGCATCATCTCTGGATATGGTTTTCACCTTTTTCCATAAATCATGAACATTTTTGCAGACCAATTTGGGTTCATTGAAAATATTTTTAAGTTGAACCTATTTGCATTGTTTTGGTGCCAGGGGTTTGACCAATCCCCATTTCAAGTTCATTTGAAAATTAAACATGATGCTCACACGACCAGCTAGCCTAGAGCTTACCAGAAATAGGGATGTGACAACTCACCCCCACTAAGCAAGAATCTCGTCCCGAGATTCAAGACGTGAGGTAAGGAGACAGAGGGATCACAAAGCTGATACAATCTTCATGACCCATACTTCAAATTGATCTTGACGTCTTCGCTTTCGAGATATTCATCCAGCACGACGATGACATAAAGAGACTCTATAGGAATCGATCTTCTCGAAGATCGAGCAACTGACGATCAACTAATGGAATGAGACATAACAATATCTCTCGAGTTGAGAGGCAAAAAACCCATCAGAAGCAATGGAAACAAACTGATGACACGGGTTCAATTTGGTAGGCAACAATCCCACGCCCGGTCACGACATAGCGGGGGGTTAGCTGCCATGCTTCCATAGCGGGGCACCTTAGGGAAGGTGACTCGTAGTATTATTCCCTTAAGTGGCAAAAACAATTACTTTTGATTTAGAGATCACTGAAACTCTCAATACCAGCCTAAGGAAAATCCCAATTGATCGTTTGAAAGAATTCGAGAGGATGGTATACTCAGTTTGGAAAGGAAATTACGGTTATAAAACAACTCAGCAAGTGGAAGGCACATTCCAGTTGATACCAAGGATATAACCTAGTGACTGAGCATTCTTTCAAGAACTTGAGCATTGTCAGGACCAGATTTTTGGGATAAAATTTCCAGAAATTGGCCCTTGTGCTCACCAGCCCCAGGATTACTGTTAGCTGATGAGGCACTAACTCGATACAGAAATTCCAAGCAAAAATACATAACATGTAGTACAAGACCATTCTGGCCTGTGAGTACAACAAAAGGGTTTCTAGTGGTTGACAGCGGAAGCGGTTTGTGGTTCACCACGGTCTATGGAACTCCATTTCACCATAGGAACAGCTGACCAGGTTAACTCCTATCTTCGCGAGGCTGCTATCACCGTTGCTTAGGTTCCGAGGCTGTCATCGCAACGCTCCTCTCCAAGCGAGCAATCTGGCCAAGACAATAGCCAGGGACAAGCCAGTGAGTACTTTGAATGTACTCGCAAACATTAAGAACACATGTATAATATAGCAAACGATAATCATGCTCTGAAAAATATTCTATAATCACAACGTCAGTCATGAGAATAAGATCCCTGATGCATGCAAGCAGGTTATTTATATGCAACAGGAATATGTAATGATGGAATAGTAATAAAATGCACCGATCGGATGTCTGAAGCGACGTCTCGAAAGGATAGTAAAAGTGAGCATGCCTCAGTCGGGCGTCTGAGCGACACCACATAAAGGGCTTATAAGGTAAATAGATAACAAGCATGCCACAGTCGGGCGTCTCAGTGACACCACATAAAGGGCTTATAAAGTAAATAAAGTAACAAGCATGCCACAGTCGGGCGTCTGAGCGACACCACATAAAGGGCTTATAAAGTAAATAAAGAACAAGCATGCCACAGTCGGGCGTCTGAGTGACACCACATAAAGGGCTTATAAATTGAATAAATAATCACCGTGAATATCCGGGAGGTATAACCGTCCCAAGGATATTCATTACATCAAACAATATACTCGGTTAGTCCGCAACAATAATAATCTTAACATACATATATCACAAGTAAAAAATCCATATGTTCTGGTTTAACAGTTTCACCTCCGAAGACCGACACTAAGACCGACACTTGACCCATCCCAGACTATAGTCCTTAACCATGGACACGCCTATTCGAATAGGTTTAATACCTCTGAAAAGGGTGTACTATTTACCCACGAGTAACGGATTAATTCCGTCTACGATCTTTTAGTCGAAAACATGCCTGACTTGCACACACCAGCTTAACTTTACTTGTGTCAGGAATCACCCGCGACACTTGTTAAGCAAAACTCTAAGTGGGGGAGGCTACAACCTCGCGTAGCATGGGATCAAATTTCTATCGCGCGCTCTAAGGGGTGCCCCCCTCTCGGTCCCAACCGGGTACACCCATGCTCCCGGACCAGGTGGCATGCCTACCGGATACAGCCGGTATCTTCCACCATGGCCTCTCTGTACGGTGTGTGCCAAGACAAGGGTTAACAACTTACTGAACCATACCCTACCTACGGCAGGGACTAGTGGCAGCGCGAAACAAGTATGGGGTTACCGGAACAAGACTTGATATACGACCGACTCAGGAGGCTTAAATATTCCCTGCATGATATGTATAGCAAAATTATTTCAACTAAAAGAATCACCACTCACTATACCTTACTATGCCATACCGGACACAACTGTCCCGACGAAGACCGGAGACCAGCTCGCGCCTACCCAAGGCAGAGGCTTTCCCGGATTTCTTTCCGGCATGCATGCAAGGCACACGAGGTTGATTACCATCACAAGTATATTCACTTCCATCAGCAAGGAAGTCTCCAACAATGCATTATGCAAAATATCGTATCACCACAAAATATAACGGGTCCTTCGTATCGAGGGGGGGGGGTGTTATAATCAAATAACTAACACACTCAAACTATCATGCCAGGGTTCAGAATGCTTGCCTTTAAGGTGTGGAGAGGTGGGGGTGCTCTCCAAAATTTTTGAAAGTTTTTTTCCTCTCTCCAAAATCCTATTTTAAATAAATTTGAATTAACACACATTTGCAAAACAACACAAAAAGTTGTTTAATTTTTTTGAAAAAATCTTAAAATAAACTAGACAGAATTTGAGGGATGTAGGAAAAGGAATCAATTCATTTGGAGTTTTATTTAAAAGGATATAACCAGTCAAAGTTTAGTTAATCTCTGGTTTTTAAATAAAACAGAAAAAGAAAAGAAAACGTTTCGAAATGTACACGTCGAACACGTACTTTGGAATTACGTTTCCACTTACGCCTGCGTGGACCAGCGCTGGGTCACTGACAGTGGGCCAGTCTGGCCCACTGGTCAGGTTTGACCAGTCCACGTGCGCGTCGCCTCCCCCGACCGAACAGAGGCGAAGCTCCGGCAAGGCTCGCCGGCGAATGGAGGCGTCCCTCGGTGATCTGAGCGCATGGGTGTGCTCAGGAGGTCGAGACGAACTCGGGGGTACCCGCCATGGTTGCCGACGTGGACGGAGTCGCCGGCGACGAGCTTCGCGGTGGAGATGGCTTCGGACACGATTGGGGATCCGCGCTACGGTGGCTCTCCATCGAGGATGAAGGTCTGGGTGGCTCCGCAGGATCATGTGGAGTCTGGTGGTGGCGTTGGACGGACGGACGGACATGGCTCTGGTTGCGGTGAACGGATCTGGGACGTGGCGGCGGCTGCGGTTGCCGGAGAGGAAGAATATGACCTCCTCGGGTCGATTGGCTGCCACGGGGGAACTAGGGGGGTGATTTGAGGCTACCTGGGGAACGGGACGTGCTCGGGGGCCTCTTATATAGCGTGGCCATGTCGGTTCGCGAATGCCGCAGATAGGATCGCCGGCGAACCGCCTCTCTGTTGCTGCAGGAGGACGTGGCGGCGACGAGCGCTAGAGGACGCGCTTGTGGATGAGCTCGCGCTGTTCCAGGGGGCAGTTGGCGAGCGGGAGAGGCTCGGGCGGCGCCGACCTGAGCAGGGGCTGTCGGGCAGCCGTGGCCCTAGCTCCTGGCTTGCCGGAGACGTGGCGAGGGGCTCCTTGGCGCGTTCTGTTGAGAGGGAGAGTGTGTGGCACGGCTCTGCAGTGTGGGCAAAACCAGGGGCAGGACGCGGCGGCTCGGGCGCGGCATGTGCAAAACGCGTGCTCTGCTTGCGCCCAGAGCACGCACGGGATGTGTTCGACACAATGCCAGAGCATGCTAGAGGTCGCGGGAGAGGCTGGCAAGAAACAGGGCTAGGTTAGCGATAGTGGGGAGATAAAGGGACAAGGTGGTTAGGTCAGGAGACCAAGTTCACAATGCAAACAAACACTCATGCCAATTTTGTCCATGCACTCCAGGTGTTTGACAAAATGCCACAGGCACCTAGGCTTTTCTTGGAGTGGCCAATTCTTCCAGATTGAGGTCTCTTTGCTTGCACGAGAGGGTGGTGAGGTTAGTTTGTATGAAGCACAAACTTTTAAGTGCAAGTTTTGCAAAACTTCAATTCTGGACAGGAGGTAAATGGCACCATCTCATGAACCAAAATTATTCCAATGGGTGCATGCTCCTGGACTTAGGGGTTTTGCAGGGTGGTCTACAAGCAGGGTAAAGGATCAAGGGCAATAGAGCAAGCAAAAATATGGTTGCTGTACAAACCATCAAGTTGGGCCAGAATGCAAAAGAGGTTGATTCACTCATATTTTTCAAATAACATCACTGGGTTTTTGCATAAAGTTGGATCATAAGCTACTACCAACATCCCATAATTTTGGTGGAGGCTAGAAAGAAATATTTAAATGGGTTGTAGTGCAAAATTGCCCATTGGACCAGAGAAGAAAATTGGGTGTAGAGCTCAAAATATTTCATGTATAAAAGATGTTTTTGCATCAAAGTGTTTTAAAACCATCACATGACATCCCCAAATTTTGGTTGGAATTTGAATGAATTTATCAAATGGTTGTAGTTCAAATATGGCCATATAACTTTGAAAAACCAATTTTCAAGAAATAAAGATCAAGCAAATTAATTATGTAATTAGTTCTACTAATAAAAGAAAAGTTTTTCTTGAGAGGTTAAACAAGTCCAATAACATATTTGAAAGGTTTTCTTTTTGGGGAAAAACTCCATAATAGCAAGAGAGGAAATGGTTTAAACTCAAAAGGGAGTCCAGAAAATAAAACTTTTAATTTCTTGGCAAAATTTTAATTAATAAAACAAGGTCAAAAATTTTGGGCTGTCACAACACTACCCCCTTAAGAAAAATCTCGTCCTCGAGATTTGTTAAGTGTTGTTTTCAAAAATATCTTTCCTGTTAGTTGGAATCAAAAGCTTACTCATGGCACAAACTTGTGTGGCCGGGGTTGGTTTTTGGTAACTACGCTTGGAATAAAACAAAATGCAACCGCACACCGACGCACTCTAGCATGGCACAATTAAAAATCGGGGTGTTCAAACAAACAACATTCAATCATGGCGACACACAATTACAAGGCGTGGCCGTACTAAGGCTCGGTACTAATCGAGTAAATTAGTCTACCTCGTTTATATCCAAGCGGGTGTGCCTTGTGGACGCCGAGGCTTCTCCATCGGCTTCACAGTCGGGGTTAGCGGGAGGGGGTGGAGGAACTGCAGGGTCGGGGTAGCGATGATGACCATCGCGGGGATTGTTTGCCACAATCCCGTTGGAGTGTGTTCCCAAAAGGCGACGAAGCACTTATAGGGTCATCAAAGCGCCTTGGTTGATGGCTAGGGCTGACCTCAGGGTCTCGATCGGTTGTCCGAATAGCACGACTGGGTTGTCGGCATCGGGCTCATCTTCTCTTCTTACCGGGGCTCGGCGAATCAGTTCTCCATGAGTCGCGATCAGATCAAGAGTGATTTGATCGAACAGTCCTTCTAGTGCATTTACATAGCGCACGAGATGCAACAATGCAGGATCTGTCTCGTGGTCTCCGTTGGCAACTCGGGGTGGTCTATCGTATCCGTCACGGCCGGGGTAGTAGTAGAAGGAGCGACAGTTAACTCTGGGCGACAAGTGTCGGAGTTGAACTATGGCTTCTCGAGCAGGTAGTTGGATGGCTTGTGGCTCAAAGGAAGTTGTCCTTCCAGTGAACCTGTAGGGCCGTTCTGGCGATAGACCCCTACCATAGACGTGCACAGTGGCCCAGAATTGATGGCTCTCACCACTCATGGATCCTTGGTACACCACATATTCTGGGGGTTCTTCTAGCGCAAAGGCACGATGGGTGAGGTTTGCGAGCACGGTCACAAAACCTCCGAGGCTGGTTGCTGTGGTCTCATTACGGACGATGGGTCCTGGCATTTTAGCTCAGTTTGGGTAGGGGCTGTGCTGTGTTGGGTCGAGGCTAGCATGCCCTTTTTATAGAAAAAGGGGATGGAGTCTTCCTTCGCACGCTTGCGAAAAGGACTATTAAGAGGCCGGTCACTGGCGCGTGATCGACAGGCTAGGCTAATAGGTTGGGCACCGACTGCCAAAAGGTGTCGGGTCACTGTGTGGCTATCTTGCAAGGGAAGCTTGGCTGGGGTTCGATTAAGGTCTGGTGGATTGGTTAACCTAGGTTTATCGACCTGGCTAGGATAGGATTAGCCAATGGTCAGCCTGGCTCTGATACCAAGTTTGTCAGGACCAGATTTTCGGGATAAAATTTCCAGAAAATGGCCCTTGTGCTCACCAGCCCCAGGATTACTGTTAGCTGATGAGGCACCAACTCGATACAGAAATTCCAAGCAAAAATACATAATATGTAGTACAAGACATTCTGGCCTGTGATTACAACAAAAGGGTTTCTAGTGGTTGATGGCGGAAGCGGTTTGTGCTTCACCACGGTCTATGGAACTCCATTTCCCCACAAGAACAGCTGACCAGGTTAACTCCTATCTTCGCGAGGCTGCTATCACCGTTGCTTAGGTTCCGAGGCTGTCATCGCTACGCTCCTCTCCAAGCGAGCAATCTGGCCAAGACAATAGCCAGGGACAAGCCAGTGAGTACTTTGAATGTACTCGCAAACATTAAGAACACATGTATAATATAGCAAACGATAATCATGCTCTGAAAAATATTCTATAATCACAACGTCAGTCATGAGAATAAGATGCCCGATGCATGCAAGCAGGTTATTTATATGCAACAGGAATATGTAACGATGGAATAGTAAAAAAATGCACCGATCGGATGTCTGAAGCGACGTCTCAAAAGGATAGTAAAAGTGAGCATGCCTTAGTCGGGCGTCTGAGCGACACCACATAAAGGGCTTATAAGGTAAATAGATAACAAGCATGCCACAGTCGGGCGTCTCAGCGACACCACATAAAGGGCTTATAAAGTAAATAAAATAACAAGCATGCCATAGTCGGGCGTCTGAGCGACACCACATAAAGGGCTTATAAAGTAAATAAATAAAAAGCATGCCACAGTCGGGCATCTGAGCGACACCACATCAAGGGCTTATAAATTGAATAAATAATCACCGTGAATATCCGGGAGGTAGAATCGTCCCAGGGATATTCATTACATCAAACAATATACTCGGTTTGTCCGCAACAATAATAATCTTACCATTCATATATCACAAGTAAAAAAAATCCATATGTTCTGGTTTAACAGTTTCACCTCCGAAGACCGACACTAAGACCGACACTTGACCCATCCCAGACTGTAGTCCTTAACCATGGACACGGCTATTCGAATAGGTTTAATACCTCTACAGAGGGTGTACTCTTTACCCACGAGGAATCACCCGCGACACTTATTAAGCAAAACTCTAAGTGGGGGAGGCTACAACCTCGCGTAGCATGGGATCAAATTTCTATCGCGCGCTCTAAGGGGTGCCCCCCTCTCGGTCCCAACCGGGTACACCCATGCTCCCGTCCCAGGTGGCATGCCTACCGGATGCAACCGGTATCTTCCACCATGGCCTCTCTGTACGGTGTGTGCCAAGACAAGGGTTAACAACTTACTGAACCATACCCTACCTACAGCAGGGACTAGTGGCAACACGAAACAACTATGGGGGTTACCAGAACAAGACTCGATCTACGGCCGACTCAGGAGGCTTAAATATTCCCTGCATGATATGTATAGCAAAATTATTTCAACTAACAGAATCACCTCTCACTATACCTTACTATGCCATACCGGACACAACCGTCCCGACAAAGACCGGAGACAAGGTCGCGCCTACCCAAGGCAGAGGCTTTCCCGGATTTCTTTCCGGCATGCATGCAAGGCACACGAGGTTGATTACCATCACAAGTATATTCACTTCCATCAGCAAGGAAGTCTCCAACAATGCATTATGCAAAATATCATATCACCACAAAATATAACGGGTCCTTCGTATCGAGGGGTGTGTGTGTGTGTGTGTTATAATCAAATAACTAACACACTCAATATATTATGCCAGGTTTCGGAATGCTTGCCTTCAAGGTGTGGAGAGGTGGGGGTGCTCTCCAAAACTTTTGAAAGATTTCTTCCTCTGTCCAAAATCCTATTTTAAATAAATTTGAATTAACACACATTTTCAAAACAGCACAGAAAGTTGTTTAATTTTTTTAAAAAAGCTTAAAATAAACTAGACAGGATTTGGGGGATGTAGGAAAAGGAATCATTTCATTTGGAGTTTTATTTAAAAGGATATTACCAGTCAAAGTTTAGTCAAATCTCTGGTTTTTAAATGAAACAGAAAAAGAAAAGAAAACTTTTCGAAATGTACACGTCGAACACGTACTTTGGAATTACGTTTCCACTTACGCCTGCGTGGACCGGTGCTGGGTCACTAACAGTGGGCTAGTCTGGCCCACTGGTCAGGTTTGACCAGTCCACGTGCGCGTCGCCTCCCCCGACCGAACAGAGGCGGAGCTCCGGCGAGGCTCGCCGGCGAATGGAGGCGTCCCTCGGTGATCTGAGCGCATGGGTGTGCTCAGGAGGTCGAGACGAACTCGGGGGTACCCGCCATGGTTGCCGACGTGGACGGAGTCGCCGGCGACGAGCTTCGCGGTGGAGATGGCTTCGGACACGATTGGGGATCCGCGCTACGGTGCTCTCCGTCGAGGATGAAGGTCTGGGTGGCTCCGCAGGATCATGTGGAGTCTGGTGGTGGCGTTGGACGGACGGACGGACGTGGCTCTGGTTGCGGTGAACGGAGCTGGGACGTGGCGGCGGCTACGGTTGCCGGAGAGGAAGAAGACGGCCTCCTCGGGTCGATTGGCTGCCACGGGGGAACTAGGGGTGTGATTTGAGGCTACTTGGGGAACGGGACGTGCTCGGGGGCCTCTTATATAGCGTGGCCATGTCGGTTCGTGGCGGTCGCGAATAGGATCGCTGGCGGACCGCCTCTCTGTTGCTGCAGGAGGACGTGGCGGGGACGAGCGCTAGAGGACGCGCTTGTGGATGAGCTCGCGCTGTTCTAGGGGGCAGGTGGCGAGCGGGAGAGGCTCGGGCGGCGCCGACCTGAGCAGGGGTTGTCGGGCGGCCGTGGCGGCTAGCTCCTGGCTTGTCGGAGACATAGCGAGGGGCTGCTTGGCGCGTTCTGGTGATAGGGAGTGTGTGTGGCGCGGCTCTGCAGTGTGGGCAAAACCAGGGACACGACGCGACGGCTCGGGCGTGACACGTGCAAAACGCATGCTCTTCTCGCGCCCAGAGCACGCGCGGGATGTGTTCGACACAATGCCAGAGCATGCTAGAGGTCGCGGGAGAGGCTGGCAAGAAACAGGTCTAGGTTAGGGATAGTGGGGATATCAAGGGACAAGGTGGTTAGTTCAGGAGACCAAGTTCACAATGCAAACAAACAATCATGCCAATTCTATCCATGCACTCCAGGTGTTTGACAAAATGCCACAGGCACCTAGGCTTTTCTTGGAGTGGCCAATTATTCCAGATTGAGGTCTCTTTGCTTGCACAAGAGGGTGGTGAGGTTAGTTTGTGAGAAGCACAAACTTGTAAGTGCAAGTTTTGCAAAACTTCAATTCTGGATAGGAGGTAAATGTCACCATCTCATGAACCAAAAGTATTCCAATGGGTGCATGCTCCTGGACTTAGGGGATTTGCAGGGTGGTCTACAAGCAGGGGAAATGATCAAGGGCAATAGAGCAAGCAAAAATATGGTTGCTGTACAAACCATCAAGTTGGGCCAGAATGCAAAAGAGGTTGATTCACTCATATTTTTCAAATAACATCACTGGGTTTTTGCAAAAAGTTGGATCATAAGCTACTACCAACATCCCATAATTTTGGTGGAGGCTAGAAAGAAATATTTAAATGGGTTGTAGTGCAAAATTGCCCACTGGACCAGAGAAGAAAATTGGGTGTAGAGCTCAAAATATTTCATGTATAAAAGATGTTTTTGCATAAAAGTGTTTTAAAACCATCACATGACATCTCCAAATTTTTGTTGGAATTTTGAATGAATTTATCAAATGGTTGTAGTTCAAATATGGCCATATAACCTTGAAAAACCATTTTTCAAGAAAATAAAGATCAAGCAAATTAATTATGTAATTAGTTCTACTAATAAAAGAAAAGTTTTTCTTGAGAGGTTAAACAAGTCCAATAACATATTTGAAAGGTTTTCTTTTTGGGGAAAAACTCCATAATAACAAGAGAGGAAATGGTTTATACTCAAAAGGGAGTCCAGAAAATAAAAGTTTTAATTTCTTGGCAAAATTTTAATTAATAAAACAAGGTCAAAATTTTTGGGGTGTCACAACACTACCCCCTTAAGAAAAATCTCGTCCTCGAGATTTGTTAAGTGTTGTTTTTGAAAATATCTTTCCTGTTAGTTGGAATCAAAAGCTTACTCATGGCACAAACTTGTGTGGCCGGGGTTGGTTTTTGGTAACTACGCTTGGAATAAAACAAAATGCAACCGCACACCGACGCACTCAAGCATGTCTACAATAAAAAATCAGGGTGTTCAAGCAAAAAACATTCAATCATGGCGACACACAATTACAAGGCATGGCCGTACTAAGGCTCGGTACTAATCGAGTAAATTAGTCTACCTCGTTTATAGCCAAGCGGGTGTGCCTTGTGGACGCCGAGGCTTCTCCATCGACTTCACCGTCGGGGTTAGCGTGAGGGGGTGGAGGAACTACAGGGTCGGGGTAGCAATGATGACCATCGTGAGGATTGTTGGCCACAATCCCGTTGGAGTGTGTTCCCAAAAGGCGACGAAGCGCTTCTGGGGTCATCAAAGCGCCTGGGTTGATGGCTGGGGCTGACCTAAGGGTCTCGATCGGTTGTCCGAACAGCACGACTGGGTTGTCAGTGTCGGGCTCATCTTCTCTTCTTACCGGGGCTCGGCGAATCAGTTCTCCACGAGTCGCGATCAGATCAAGAGTGATTTGATCGAACAGTCCTTCTAGTGCATTTACATAGCGCACCAGATGCAACAATGCAGGATCTGTCTCGTGGTCTCCGTTGGCAACTCGGGGTGGTCTACCGTATCCGTCACGGCTGGGGTAGTAGTAGAAGGAGCGACAGTTAACTCTGGGCGACAAGTGTCGGAGTTGAA
Organism: Aegilops umbellulata; assembly: GCA_032464435.1. Lineage (NCBI taxonomy): Eukaryota > Viridiplantae > Streptophyta > Magnoliopsida > Poales > Poaceae > Aegilops > Aegilops umbellulata. The sequence continues at coordinate 633,353,039 of CP136057.1, read as the reverse complement.
CTATGGCTTCTCGAGCAGGGAGTTGGATGGCTTGTGGCTCAAAGGAAGTTGTCCTTCCAGTGAACCTGTAGGGCCGTTCTGGCGATAGACCCCTACCATAGACGTGCACAGTGTCCCAGAATTGACGGCTCTCACCACTCATGGATCCTTGGTACACCACATATTCTGGGGGTTCTTCTAGCGCAAAGGCACGGCGGGTGAGGTTTGCGAGCACGGTCACAAAACCTCCGAGGTTGGTTGCTGTGGTCTCATTACGGACGATGGGTCCTGGCATTTTAGCTCAGTTTGGGTAGGGGCTGTGCTGTGTTGGGTCGAGGCTAGCGTGCCCTTTTTATAGAAAAAGGGGACGGAGTCTTCCTTCGCACGCTTGCGAAAAGGACTATTAAGAGGCCGGTCACTGGCACGTGATCGACAGGCTAGGCTAATAGGTTGGGCACCGACTGCCAAAAGGTGTCGGGTCACTGTGTGGCTATCTTGCAAGGGAAGCTTGGCTGGGGTTCGATTAAGGTCTGGTGGATTGGTTAACCTAGCTTTATTGACCTGGCTAGGATAGGATTAGCCAATGGTCAGCCTGGCTCTGATACCAAGTTTGTCAGGACCGGATTTTCGGGATAAAATTTCCAGAAAATGGCCCTTGTGCTCACCAGCCCCAGGATTACTGTTAGCTGATGAGGCACCAACTCGATACAGAAATTCCAAGAAAAAATACATAATATGTAGTACAAGACATTCTGGCCTGTGATTACAACAAAAGGGTTTCTAGTGGTTGATGGCGGAAGCGGTTTGTGCTTCACCACGTTCTATGGAACTCCATTTCCCCACAGGAATAGCTGACCAGGTTAACTCCTATCTTCGCGAGGCTGCTATCACCGTTGCTTAGGTTCCGAGGCTGTCATCGCAACGCTCCTCTCCAAGCGAGCAATCTGGCCAAGACAATAGCCAGGGACAAGCCAGTGAGTACTTTGAATGTACTCGCAAACATTAAGAACACAGGTATAATATAGCAAACGATAATCATGCTCTGAAAAATATTCTATAATCACAACGTCAGTCATGAGAATAAGATCCCCGATGCATGCAAGCAGGTTATTTATATGCAACAGGAATATGTAATGATGGAATAGTAAAAAAATGCATCGATCGGATGTCTGAAGCGACGTCTCGAAAGGATAGTAAAAGTGAGCATGCCTTAGTCGGGCGTCTGAGCGACACCACAAAAAGGGCTTATAAGGTAAATAGATAACAAGCATGCCACAGTCGGGCGTCTCAGCGACACCACATAAAGGGCTTATAAAGTAAATAAAGTAACAAGCATGCCACAGTTGGGCGTCTGAGCGACACCACATAAAGGGCTTATAAAGTAAATAAATAACAAGCATGCCACAGTCGCACGTGTGAGCGATACCACATAAAGGGCTTTTAAATTGAATAAATAATCACGGTGAATATCCGGGAGGTAGAACCATCCCAGGGATATTCATTACATCAAACAATATACTCGGTTGGTCCGCAACAATAATAATCTTAACATTCATATATCACAAGTAAAAAATCCATATGTTCTGGTTTAACAGTTTCACCTCCGAAGACCGACACTAAGACCGACACTTGACCCATCCCAGACTGTAGTCCTTAACCATGGACACGGCTATTCGAATAGGTTTAATACCTCTGCAGAGGGTGTACTCTTTACCCACGATTAACGGATTTCTTTAGTCCATCGGGACTAATTCCGTCTACGATCTTTTAGTCGAAAACATGCCTAACTTGCACACACCAGCTTAACTTTACTTGTGTCAGGAATCGCCCGCGACACTTGTTAAGCAAAACTCTAAGTGGGGGAGGCTACAACCTCGCGTAGCATGGGATCAAATTTCTATCGCGCGCTCTAAGGGGTGCCCCCCTCTCGGTCCCAACCGGGTACACCCATGCTCCCAGACCAGGTGGCATGCCTACCGGATGCAGCCGGTATCTTCCACCATGGCCTCTCTGTACGGTGTGTGCCAAGACAAGGGTTAACAACTTACCGAACCATACCCTACCTACGGCAGGGACTTGTGGCAGCGCGAAACAAGTATGGGGGTTACCGGAACAAGACTCGATCTACGGCCGACTCAGGAGGCTTAAATATTCCCTGCATGATATGTATAGCAAAATTATTTCAACTAACAGAATCACCACTCACTATACCTTACTATGCCATACCGGACACAACCGTCTCGACGAAGACCGGAGACAAGCTCGCGCCTACCCAAGGCAGAGGCTTTCCCGGATTTCTTTCCGGCATGCATGCAAGGCACACAAGGTTGATTACCATCACAAGTATATTCACTTCCATCAGCAAGGAAGTCTCCAACAATGCATTATGCAAAATATGGTATCACCACAAAATATAACGGGTCCTTCGTATCGAGGGGGGGGGGTGTTATAATCAAATAACTAACACACTCAAAATATTATGCCAGGGTTCAGAATGCTTGCCTTCAAGGTGTGGAGAGGTGGGGGTGCTCTCCAAAACTTTTGAAAGTTTTCTTCCTCTCTCCAAAATCCTATTTTAAATAAATTTGAATTAACACACATTTTCAAAATAGCACAAAAAGTTGTTTATTTTTTTTAAAATCTTAAAATAAACTAGACAGAATTTGAGGGATGTAGGAAAAGGAATCAATTCATTTGGAGTTTTATTTAAAAGGATATAACCAGTCAAAGTTTAGTCAAATCTCTGGTTTTTAAATAAAACAGAAAAAGAAAAGAAAACGTTTCGAAATGTACACGTCGAACACGTACTTTGGAATTACGTTTCCACTTACGCCTGCGTGGACCGGCGCTGGGTCACTGACAGTGGGCCAGTCTGGCCCACTGGTCAGGTTTGACCAGTCCACGTGCACGTCGCCTCCCCTAACCGAACAGAGGCGGAGCTCCGGCGAGGCTCGCCGGCGAATGGAGGCGTACCTCGGTGATCTGAGCGCATCGGTGTGCTCAGGAGGTCAAGACGAACTCGGGGGTACCCTCCATGGTCGCCGACGTTGACTGAGTCGTCGGCGACGAGCTTCGCGGCGGAGATGGCTTCAGACACGATTGGGGAACTGCGCTATGGTGGCTCTCCGTCGAGGATGAAGGTCCGGGTGGCTCCGCAGGATCATGTGGAGTCTGGTGGTGGCGTTGGACGGACGGACGGGGCTCTGGTTGCGGTGAACGGAGCTGGGACATGGCGGCGGCTGCGGTTGCCGGAGAGGAAGAATACGGCCTCCTCGGGTCGATTGGCTGCCACGGGGGAACTAGGGGGGGGGTGATTTGAGGCTACCTGGGGAACGGGACGTGCTCGGGGGCCTCTTATATAGCGTGGCCATGTCGGTTCGCTGTGGCGCGGATAGGATCACCGGCGAACTGCCTCTCTGTTGCTGCAGGTGGACGTGGCGGCGACGAGCGCTAGAGGACACGCTTGTGGATGAGCTCACGCTGTTCCAGGGGGCAGGTGGCGAGCGGGAGAGGCTCGGGCGGCGCCGACCTGAGCAGGGGCTATCGGGCGGCCGTGCCCCTAGCTCCTGGCTTGCCGGAGACGTGGCGAGGGGCTGCTTGGCGCGTTCTAGTGAGAGGGAGAGTGTGTGGCACGACTCTGCAGTGTGGGCAAAACCAGGGGCCCGACGCGGCGGCTCGGGCGCGGCACGTGCAAAACACGTGCTCTGCTCGCATCCAGAGCACGCACGGGATGTGTTCGACACAATGCCAGAGCATGCTAGAGGTCGCGGGAGAGGCTGGCAAGAAACATGGCTAGGTTAGGGATAGTGGGGAGATCAAGGGACAAGGTAATTAGGTCAGGAGACCAAGTTCACAATGCAAACAAACACTCATGCTAATTTTATCCATGCACTCCAGGTGTTTGACAAAATGCCACAAGCACCTAGGCTTTCCTTGGTGTGGCCAATTTTTCCAGATTGAGGTCTCTTTGCTTGCATAAGAGGGTGGTGAGGTTAGTTTGTAAGAAGCACAAACTTGTAAGTGCAAGTTTTGCAAAACTTCAATTATGGACAGGAGGTAAATGTCACCATCTCATAAACCAAAATTATTCCAATGGGTGCATGCTCCTGGACTTAGGGGTTTTGCAGGGTGGTCCACAAGCAGGGGAAAGGATCAAGGGCAATAGAGCAAGTAAAAATATGGTTGCTGTACAAACCATCAAGTTGGGCCAGAATGCAAAAGAGGTTGATTCACTCATATTTTTCAAATAACATCACTGGGTTTTTGCATAAAGTTGGATCATAAGCTACTACCAACATCCCATAATTTTGGTGCAGGCTAGAAAGAAATATTTAAATGGGTTGTAGTGCAAAATTGCCCACTGGACCAGAGAAGAAAATTGGGTGTAGAGCTCAAAATATTTCATGTATAAAAGATGTTTTTGCATCAAAGTGTTTTAAAACCATCACATGACATCTCCAAATTTTGGTTGGAATTTTGAATGAATTTATCAAGTGGTTGTAGTTCAAATATGGCCATATAACCTTGAAAAACCATTTTTCAAGAAAATAAAGATCAAGCAAATTAATTATGTAATTAGTTCTACTAATAAAAGAAAAGTTTTTCTTGAGAGGTTAAACAAGTCCAATAACATATTTGAAAGGTTTTATTTTTGGGGAAAAACTCCATAATAACAAGAGAGGAAATGGTTTAAACTCAAAAGGGAGTCCAGAAAATAAAAGTTTTAATTTCTTGGCAAAATTTTAATTAATAAAACAAGGTCAAAATTTTTGGGGTGTCACAAGCATTCCCATTTTCATCAAGGTTTTACCAACATCTATGCCAAGATCCTGGTGACACCTCGTACTACCATGATGAATAACGATGGAGGATGCAGGTGTAGAGGAGGACAACAATTTCTCAAATTTTACCTTGACGACGCCAAGGAAACAAAATCTGGATGATCGACCGAGAGACATTTAGCACTCCGCTTCTAATGTTCTCCTTGATGTACCAGCTTAACTCAATATCATTTGGTATCTGGAACATCAAACAAGGGTCTGGCTTTGGGGGCACAAACATCCATAAGGATCAACTTTTAGTATAGATCATATGAAATCCTCATGGAGAAGGTTGTCAAATTGCTTAATCCAGAAACTACAATAATAGATATTCCGGCTAGGTGTGTCGGCCAACATCAACCTTGTCGGGACCTACATCATAGATCTTGGAAAAGTTCCAACCATCATATCTGCCTGAGATTCAGGTCCGGTTGGTAACGGAATATTTCAGACAACATGTCTAGAAAAGAAAGTTTGCAACACAAATTGACGAGCTGACATTGCGAGATTCTCGGGAATGAGCTACGATAGCAAGCTCCAAAACACGAGCTGGTTTCGCTACATACACGTGAGCATGTTGTCCAAGACAAGAATGGCCACATAGTAGTCTTATAATAAAACACTATCGAGTTCAGGTTAGGTTCCATCATCAAGGATTTTGAAGTCTTTATGCGCGCTAGACTTCTTTTCCTTGAACAAGTCAATCAGTGGCTTGTTGTGCTAGGGAATACATATGGAGTGGAGGTAATTAATCTACCAAACCATAGAATACATTCGCACATGCATAACAGACTAGGGATGGTACCAGAGGAAACAAAAACAATCTTTCTCGAACTCACGGCGACAACTTGCATCAAATGCACATGAATTCGAGGAAGTCACTTCTTCCATCCAAGCATAAGCTTCATGAATGGAACACGAAGGCATTTCTTACAAAGTTTTCAACACTAGGTTGATGTTCAACATGAATCATGGGTGAGACAAAATGCTGCTGATGGGCTCAACAGCAACTCATCGGAATATCCATATCACTGGACTTCCACCATCATGTGAACACGGTGATAGCATTGGTCAGACCAAAGATGTAATGGTACATGCTCGAGGGATCAACCATGAGTAAGATAACATTACGAACATTGTTTGTTCTGATTTGAATTGACGATAGCCCATACTCAAGTCAAAGTTTTGACAAGGTAATAGATCCAACAACTGATCACGAGGAGCAATCGATGGAGGTATCATCTTTCTTCAACACACACACGCACACAAAAAGATATCCCTTAACATGAACTAAGCCAGACAAGCTTTTATCTTCCAACTCTCCAAGTTGTTGTTTGGCTTAACCAACTAGCTCAGGGGTATCCCACACAGATTCTTGGAGAATGGGTGGTTTGGAGGAAAACCAACATGATCACAGACTCAACATAGTGGTCAGGTGACAACCTGGTAATACTTCCGAGAAGATATTCGGAACATCACAAACCACCGATATGTTACTAAGCTCGAGAAAAAATCTAGCTTTTTAGAGCAAGATGATATGATCAAATAAGCAAGGGATTGAATAATCCTCACTCATTGATCGAGGAGTGCACCAGAAATAAGGACTAGGTAGCACGGTCAGTCTTAGAAGGATAGTTCCATTACCAGGACGCTAAGGGTGTGTTTGGGAGCTCTTCGTGGTAAGAAAATCTTCGACTCCAGAGCCACAAATCCCGCTCCAGCTTCTAACAACCGATCCCAGAGTCAGCGATCTATTCAACGTCACGACTTCTCGCTCGCATGAGGGAGCGAGCCCGAAGCCCATTAAATCACCCCTTTGTGGCCCATCAGGAACAGGTTGACAGTCACACGGTTTGGAAAAGATGGGATGGGCCATAGGCCTGGTCGGGAAGAGACTGCTGGCGGCAAGAGAGAGAGAGAGAGAGAGAGAGAGAGAGAGAGAGAGAGAGAGAGAGAGAGAGAGAGAGAGAGAGAGAGAAACTGGGAGCGAATCGGTACGTGAATTGAGTGAGCGAGTCACTTGGCGATGGCAGGGCAACGTAATTTTCTTCTAACTCCCGCTTCCTAGTTTTGGTGGAGCTCAGTTTTCCCAACTCCTCTGATTCTGGAAATTTGCACTACGCCAATCGCCAGCTTCTGTCTCGTATAACCAGGAGTTGACCCGTTCGGCTGCGCTCCGGTCCTGGAGCCAAGGATTTGAGAAGGCAGATAGATGTCGAACACGCCCTAAGAATGAGAGTATTGTCCATTTACTACCAAGCAACTAGTTGCTAGGAGTATTGATTTCACACATCATGATTCACTTGTTGGTATTCCGGTCGCAGCAACACGGAACCAAGGAATGAACAACGATGGCGAGAGGTATCACTGTATCAAGAATTCATAAGATGGTGTGCAATTCCCATGACATTCTTGACATAAGACGGTAATACTTCATGGTAGAACGGAATCAAAAGATGGATTGGCATTTTGATCTGCGAAATACAACTACTTTGACCCAATCCTAGATATGGATGAGGTACTGGAGTTTGTTTCTCCTAGTCATTCTGAAACAGAATAGCTTGACAGACCACTAGAGTAATAGGCATCGACAAACACTATTGCCAACTACTCCTTACTATCAATTGATAGACGAGGGCCAGAAAACAACTAAAGAGGGGCAACTCAAAAGAACATTTGATTTTCTGAGTTGTGAATGCATAGATTAGTATGTCGGGCAAAGCTCAACATTTCTTCTGGATAACCCATGCAGAACGGTAGAACTGGCAGATTCACAATATAACGGAGAACTCATCAAAAGCACTCTGGTTGTGATCTTTTGGTTCAAAAGAACTTCTGCCATAAGCAGTTCATGGTATTTGGAAGAAGGAAATACCACGGACCTCAAGGACTATCGCAAAGGTTACTAATATCCTAAAGGTACTAGCAACACTATCAACATGAAGTAAGTAGGGTGAATCTCGGGTTCAAGAACCCACAAATAGAATACCTACTAACTAATAACATCACGGGATGCTTTCGAGAATGATGGCCAGAATCATCACACTGGGTATAATAGCTTCAACATATATATCGAGGCAATGGAGTACCTCAGCACACTAGTTGGTGTGATTAATCTGGCCCAAATAGACATCAGGAACACGGAGGAATGATTGCAAGTGCATCAGACTATCTAGAAACCTGGGATGACTCGGGCAGCATAACGGCTGAAAATGCTCAAAAGATTTGAGACATCCTGCAAAAATGGTGGCATAACCACCCAACATCACAATATCAAGGTTTCGAGACCAACTATCACTACTAGGGAAAAGGCTAGCAGCAGCGCGGGTTTTAGGCCTATCAGCAGCGCGGGTGCCCGCGCTACTAATAAGGCGCTACAACTAACTCTTAGTAGTAGCGCTGCCTGTACCCGCGCTACTGCTATTGACTATAGCAGCAGCGCTTTTCAGGAACGCGCTGCTATTATTTAGCTGTAGCGATTTCCCGGTCCAGCGCTACTGTTATATCTTTCACCATTTCCCACGTCCGGCTTCGATAAACTGCAATTTCCAAATACTAGGTACTACTAGATATCAATTTCATAAAGCATTATAGGTACTAGGTAGTACTCCCTCGGTTCGAAATTATTCGTCGTGGTTTTAGTTCAAATTTGAACTCAAACCATGACTAGTAATTTGGAACCGAGGGAGTACTGGATAACAATTTCATATATACTCAACATGCATCCTCAAGCAGTACAAGGTGACATCGACGACAATCATCATAATTAGTTCTATATGATATCGACGACGATCATCATATGTAGTTCTACATGATATCGACGACGATCATCATATGTAGTTCTAGATGATATAGCCACACACACATATGTAGTTCTAGATGATATCGACGACGATCATCATCCTCAAGCCTGGGCGGTGGGTGTTCCTGATAGTAATTAGGATGGCCTGTCTAGCACGAAGATTCTTGCCAACGAGGAATCTCTTCCACCCAACCGAGTTCAAGTGCGTGCGACCATCTGTGCCAATGCGGTAAGTACATGTGGTGACGGAGCCCCTTGCGGTAAGGCGTAGTCCAACTGAGCCTTCTTCATCAGGCTCGATACCACAACTCACAGATAGGTTCTTTGGCAATCTATGAATAAGGAAAACATATCAATTAATAAATAGCCTCACACATACTCTTGCAAATATATTTCTATTAAGTCTAGATTTCTACACTATCAAAAGACACAGTTCTACACTAAGCATATAATCGAATTCACTAAGCATATAATCGGATAATTTGCATTTGTAAGTATAACAATAAGCATATCATCGGATTCACTAAGCATATAATTGGACTCTACACTAAGCATATCATCAGATTCACTAAGCATATCATTGGATTCACTAAGCAGTACATATAACATACCATTTCATGCCGATCGATCATGGTACTTGTCAGGCGGGTCACGAATGGCACCCCGACAAAGTCATCACGTGGCGGAATTATGTCCCATAGGTTGCACACCTCCTCCTCGCTCAGCCTCATTCTTTGAGCTATGATGGCTTCATGAAGTGGGTTCTCATCATCTTCATTGAGTGGGTCCTCATTATCTTCATCATCTTCGTCATCTTCATCATCTTCCACCAGGTTGATATAAATGACAACCAGCTTGGGTCTTTCTGCTCTGAAGGAGAATCTGATCAACTCACCACCAGTAAGACGCATGCGAGCAAGGAAACGGGCCCATCCATCTCCTCCAATATGCGACATATTGCGTCCTTTCTCGACCTCCATAGTGTACGCCCCCCCAGGAGCCTCAAATGTCACAGTGTCTCCTGTCAGCTTGTTAAATTTCAACCTCACATTGCATGGGACGATCTATGTAAGAAAAGCAAAATGACACAATGCAGTAATGCCAACACTAAAAATAAAATAGTTGTTACATTTCATCTAATTTCTTACCGCCGCATGACGAAAACTCGGACGGAAGTAGATGCCGAACAGCTTGCCAGTTGCAAGGCTGCTGGCGCACCTTGACTTGCACAATCGACATAGTGGTGCTGGTGGTGGCGCCATTTTCCTAAAGCAATATGAGCAAAGGATTAATGATTCACTTCACAGGAAACAAGTGGCAAATTTAACTAAATTGGCACCTACATTTTGCCAAAAAATATCTTATTACAAAAAAACTAGCCTACTAAATCAACTAAATCAAAATGTTCTAAATCAACTAGCCTACTAAATCAACTAAATCAACTAGCCTACCAAATAAACTAAATCAAAATGTTGTAAATCAACTAGCCTACTAAATCAACTAAATCAACTAGCCTACTAAATAAACTAAATCAAAATATTCTAAATCAACTAGCCTACTAAATCAACTAAATCAACTAGCCTACTAAATAAACTAAATCAAAATGTTCTAAATCAAATAGCCTACTAAATCAACTAGCCTACTAAATAAACTAAATCAAAATGTTCTAAATCAACTAAATCAACTGGCCTACTAAATCAACTGAATCATATCAACTAAATCGACTAAATCAACTAGCATACTAAATCAACTAGCATACTAAATCCACTAGCATACTAAATCAACTAAATTAAAATGTTCTAAATCAACTAAATCAACTAGCCTACTAAATCAAAATGTATCAGGGAGGAGGGACAAGGAGGGGCGACTCGAGGAGGGAGAAGATAGTAGGACGGAGGAGGAAGGCGGAGCGAGGAGGGGCCGGCCGGCGGCGAGTGGAGGGAGGACGGATCAAGGAGGAAGGCGGAGCGAGGAGGGGGCGGCCAGCGACGAGTGGAGGGAGGACGGAGGAGGAGCCGGTACCGAGTCCAGCAAGGAGGATGAGGCGACAGCGGCGCAGATCGGGGGAGGGGTGACGGGGGAGGACCGGCGGCGCGGTGGGTGAGGTGGAGACCGTTGAGTGTGTGTGTGAGTGTGATCTATGGATGAGGCTAGTGGAGGGGAGATGGAATGGCATAGCAGTAGCGCGCTATAGGTAAACACGCTGCTGCTACGTTACGTAGCAGTAGCGCTGTTTATTTTAACGCGCTGCTGCTATAACTGGCCTTGCAGCGGCGTAGTGGGAATTTTAGCAGTAGCGCTTCTTGGAGCGCACGCGCTACTGATAAACTTGTTTCAGCAGCGGGTTTCTATGTCCCGCGCTACTGCTACTTAGCAGCAGTGCCTGATTTTAAAGCGCGCTGCTTGCAAGATTCTGTGTATAGGCTTTTCCCTAGTAGTGTATCAAGATACAGAAGTAGTAGAAACTGAACTGGGGCTTAAATCCAACAAGCTTAGGCAACTACGGTTTAGTAACACGTCATCTTGAGAGATAGAAGAGAAGCCTAGTTCTTAACCCTGTAGAAAAGATAAGATGACTCAGATCAGAAGGTCATGAGGATAAGGTGTAAAAAGAGCCTTACGTTCCCATCCACAATCAATTCCCTTATATAACTAAAGCATTTCTAGACACGACTTCGACCAATTTGGCTTGGTAATCCAACAGGCAGTTAGGCTCTGATACCAAATCTACCAGGACCCCGATTCCAAGTCACATCGATCTAGCCGGTAACACCTCATATCACTTTGCGGTCTCACGCACGGTATTCCCACGGGTGTCGCCTTACCATGGCCCGGGACCGTTTGCGCCTTTCGGCTCACGTATATGATAGTGTCGCTAGCATCCATATGACAGAGAACCCGGGCCGACATGACTAGTTGTGAACCCAAAGTGGCACCAACTTACAGGGACAGGCATACATGAATCAACATCGAGCATGTCAGTCAGCAGCATGCGAATCCGGGCTGTAGCACTAGGCTAACAGGACTCTGGTGTACCGGGCTGTAGCAGGCTAGGCATGACTCTGGATGTCACCGCGTGACATTTCCCCGAAGGGACAGACACATGAACGAAGTGAATGACATGCCGGCCAGTCAAGTGTTTCGGAGTAGTAGTGCTAGTAGGACTCCGATGAACAGGGCTGTAGCGGACTACTATGGCTCATGGAAGCACAAGACTACATTTCCCCATAAGAGAGGCTACCAAGGATAAACAACTAGGTTGTCGGATCCCACACATACCAAGCATTTCAATCATACACACAATACGCTCGATATGTGTAAATACAACATGGCATCACAACATAACTCTATGACTCAAGTATTTATTCATTAGGCTCCGAAGAGCGAGATATTACAAACTTGGGTCTCATGACCCAACATTCAGAGCATACAAGTCAAAGCACATGCGGAAGCTTAACATGTCTGAGTACAGACATCTACAAATGAAAAAGGCTGAGAAGCTTGACTATCTACCAGATCCTGCTGAGGGCACAAGATCGTAGCTAAGGTATCAAGCTAAACGTCGAAGTCCACATGGAACTACTAGCGAGACTGAAGTCTCTGCAAAACATAGATTAAGCAAACGTGAGTACAAATGTACCTAGCAAGACTTACATCAGAACTAACTACATATGCATTAGTAGCAACAAAGGGGGTGATGGAGTTTAACTGCAGCAAGCCAGCTTTGACTCAGTGGCTAACCTGAACTACTACTGCAAATAACTCATTGAGGTGGCTCACACGACTCCACATATTCACCATATCAATACACCACTATGGATCCGCTCCCGTCTCCCTACGAGAAGGCCATCCATAGCTCTCACACTTATCTTGCGCATTTTAGGGTATCCACTTTCACTTGTCTATGAACTATGCAAGGGGTCCAAGTTCCAATATCCGAGGAATCCGGCTATTCGAATAGATAATGATAACCCTGCAGGGGTGTACTTCTTCACACACGCTCTCGCCACTTACCACCATGTACACGTCATGTACCTCGGCAACCTTCAAGCGGAATCCTGGCGAGGGAGTCGGCCATGACCTGACTAACCACACAAGTCTCTAGTCCAGGTTTATCGCCTATTCGGGTTCCATCCGCAAGGAGATCCGGCCGGGGTGTCTCTCACGACCCCAAACGATGTGAGCAGGGTTCCCAAGCCCACATTTCGGGTGCCACTTGGTATACCGTGCCACTGTGCCTAGTCTGTCCCAAGCCCACCTGTACCGGATGCCACTTGGTGGACTACTAACACTACCTACAAACACCAGAAACTAGTTGCAACTCCTGGACAGAGATAGAGTGGATTAATAAGTCGAGAGGCGTCGAGTTACCGGAACCCAATGTGTGGTAGTAACTATTCATGGTTCACAAACACAGAACTCAGTTCCTGAGGACGGCTGCAATGAGACAACCCACCATTTACTCCTACATGGCCTCTCACCGCTACCTTTACCAAATCGTGTTCACACACTTAGCTCTCAACAGTAGGACATGTTCACAACTTTCCAATTCACCCCCGATGAATCAGACCTGACTCAACTCTAAGCAGTAGCAGGCATGACAACAAGCATGAATGAGTAGGCACATCAGGGCTCAAACAATTCCTACTCATGCTAGTGGGTTTCATCTATTTATTGTGGCAATGACAGGTCATGCAGAGGAAAAGTGGTTCAACTACCGCAACATGTAACAGTTGAATCGTTGTTGTCCTAATGCAGTAAAAGAGAGCAGGAGCGAGAGAGTGGGATTGTATCGGAATGAACAAGGGGATTTTGCTTGCCTGGCACTTCTGAAGATAGTATAGTTCTTCATCGGTGTCATCGATCACATCGTTGGAACCACGTCTATTGAGAGGGGACAAACACCGGCAAACAAGGAAGAACACAATCAATGCAATGCATAATATGATGCATGAACATGACATGGCAATATGATGTGATTTGAACTAATGCAACTAGCAACACAATTAAGTGTAGTTGGTTTGAACCCAAGGTTCAAATTCAAACTCCACATATGGTTATTTAAATGCCATTCATTTGATTTTTCCAAAATAGTAGCTATACGTTGTTCTAACATGCATGAAAATGGTACAAATGGATAGATTGGATTTTTTTGATCATTTTTCATATATAATTTATCTTATTTGGAGTTACGGTTGAATTTCTATGATTTTTCAAAGTTTTAACTATTTTCTGGAATTTCTGAATTGTTTAAAAATCCAGAAAATCACTTACTGCGTCAGCATGACATAGATGTGACGTCAGCAAGTCAATTGGGTCGGCTAGGTCAAACCTGACCTGTGGGACCCATTGGTCAGTGACCTTGGGCTAGTTAGGTCGCCGACAGGTGGGCCCGGTCAGCGTTGACTAAGTCAAAGTCAAGCTGACACGTGGGGTCCATGCAGATTAGCACTAATCTATACAGGAAGTTAGACTAAACTAATTGGGCTCGGGGACCCACATGTCATCGGAAAGGCACTAACTAAATGAGTTTAGCGCCTAAGCTAATGGCGCCACGTCAGCTCTCGCCGGTGTTCCGCCGGCGGTGACCAAAGCTACAGCGGAAGCTCGCCGGGGCTACGCTATAGGCGGCGGGTGGACGCGCGAAGGCCACCAAAAGATAGCCCGCACACGCCCGCATCTAGCTGGCTGCTCGGGAGGCTGCGGGGTTGCCAAAAACGATGGCCACGACCATGGAGGCGGCGGCCGGAGTTCGGTGGTGCACAAGCACGAGGCTACGGAGCACGGGGAACCCGACTGGGGTTGTCTACGGCTTCCTGGGATAACCAGGAGCACGACCGTGCGCTCGGGTGAGACTACCGCGAACTAAAGCGATGGTGGCGAAGAGGACGCCGGCGGTGAGCTCACGGCATGGTGGGGATCGGAGCTAGCGAGCATAAACGAGAGAGGGAGGAGACGGGTTCGACGCGGAAGCTCACAGAGAGGCTAACGGAGGGGTCGGTGGGCGCGGGGACGGCAGGTGGGCAGCGAATCGACGCCGAGGATCTCCGGTCACCGAGGTAGAAGAAGACGTCGGGGACGACGTTGTGGTGCTTCCCCGGTTGCTTCGCTCGGCGTGGATGAAGAAGACGATGATGCAGAGCTCGAGGTCTCATCGGGAGGGAGTGGGGTGGCCGGTGGCCATGGCTACGGCGAGCGGCGGTCTCGGGTGTGTTCGGCGGCGCGAGGAAGAGATGCCAGAGGAAGGAGGGGAAATTGAGAGGGGGTCGTCCTCATCTCCTGGGCGTGCAGGTGGACTCGGGGGAGGATAGCCAGCGCAAAGCAGGAGGTTGCGCGCTCGGCCGCGTGCGAAGTCTCTCCCTCTGCCTACTAGCAGAGGTTGAAGATGACTGGCAAGCCGCCAAGTGGGCTGGGCCGGCCAGTGGGCCGCCAGGTAAGTGGCCTGGGTAGGTTCGTTTTCTTAGTTGATTCTGTTTTTCTATTTTTCATATGTGTTTTGAATTTGGTTTTTAAACCAATTCAAGTTGATTGCTTCTGAAAAATATTTGTGGGTGCAAACTATATTATTACAGAGCCCCGCCTCAAGTTTCAGAATTTTTAGAGCAATAAATATATTTATAGGATTTATTTGCTCTAACTCAAATAGGTATTGTGTTAATTCAAATACCAAAAATGTCCTGGAAAAATATGCATAATCTCTGGATATGGTTTTCACCTTTTTCCATAAATCATGAACATTTTTGCAGACCAATTTGGGTTCATTGAAAATATTTTTAAGTTGAACCTATTTGCATTGTTTTGGTGCTAGGGGTTTGACCAATCCCCATTTCAAGTTCATTTGAAAATTAAACATGATGCTCACACGACCAGCTAGCCTAGAGCTTACCAGAACTAGGGATGTGACAGTTTGTCTAGTAGGCCTCTCCCACCATCTTCGGGAAGCAACTCCATCACCCATCCAGCACTCTACCCCTCTCCCTCCCTCTCTCTCTCCTCTCTCTCTGTCCCGTCCTATTTCCCTTCCTTCAGTTATGTATGGATGTTGACCGATCTCCCTCAAGACATAGCTGGGTCTCTCCTTCTCAACACATATACGAGTCGTTCTACCTCTATAGTTAGGCCTCTGCCTACCCCTCCCCCACCCCTCCCACACACACACCGATACATCGAGCGCTCTAGTCATGTCTCCCTACCACACACAAACTTGACATGTGCCCTCTGATGTTCCGGTAGCTAGGTCAGTCGCCCTATATCTTTGACTTGCACACACACAATTTTGATGGCTCTCTTCATCGATCTCGCACCCACCCACTTGATCCTCTCTTTGACTCTATCAATATCTATGACCCCTCCCTTTCTTCTCGTGGATCGTCCGACCCTCTATATATGATATGGATAGGCCTCCATTTCACACACATTGCATGCAAAATTTTCTTTGAGATGTCATCGACACATATTCCCACAAATACATTCACGAAATCAACCCCCCCCAAAACAAAAAACACTCACGAACGCACAAGCCATTAGTCTAGGTTTGTATCTCTCACGCACACCCACGTAGGTGGGGGACATGCACAAAGAGAAGAGGTGCACGCACGGTGCATGTACTCCCGTCTCTTTCCCAACTACACCCGCGCGGGTACACGGTGGAGCTCATTTCTGTATGAAAAGGCAGCCCATGTGGTAATTTGACACATGTACTGGTTGTCCACTAGATGGAGGGAGGATCGTCTACCATGGGTGAACAAACAAATTGCGACTTGACGCGTTATGTTAAAAAAGAGGCAAACCATGTGGGGCCTACCTTAGAGGCAAGGCTCTATACACTAGAGTACTTTTGATGTGTCCCGTCAACTCGCAGAACGAGGAGAAGCTTGCTTAGTATGTTGTCTCCCCCGCGCAAGGGCGCGATGGCTCGCAAGATGAGGTAAAGCTTGCTTACTACACCTTATGCCCGCTCCCTCGCCCATGCGCGCGGTGGCTCGCAGGACGAGGAGAAAATTTTACTCGTACTCCCTCCGTTTACTCCTTGTCCCTACCTTGGTTAGAGAGATTATCATATTGTTTGGAATATATGTCCTTTAGTAGATTTCAATATGAACTACTAGTACATACTCCAAACACTGATGTATATAGACGTCTTTTAGAGTGTAGCTTCACTCATTTTGCTCCGTATGTAGTCCATATTGAAACGAACGTAATAGTACGCACTTTCCCTCGCCCCTTGACCCTCACCACGTGGTGGACGTGCAACAATTCATTTGGTCTCATATAGCCAGAACGATATATACTGCATTACCATTATTGCTCGACTTCCCGAAGAGGCGAAGAGCCAATCACAAGGTTAATAGTTTGGAGACGCCAAGCGCAAGGTTTATAGGAGAACAAGTAGTAGGTGCCGTGTCATTTATAAATAAAGTTTTTTTCTTCAGTGGCACATACGCAATATAAATAGGTTCATATGGAGAGAAAAGGAAACCGCTCCACTATATACATAGGCAGGACGAGCCTACACGGTCGCTTGTTGGGGTTGCTTTCTTCAGTTTTCACACTCTCTCGCACAAAACCACTTTGGCCACATCTCTAACATCCCGGCGGATCACGTCCTCCGGGGGAAGGGGTGGATGCTTAGTGTAGATGTGGTCGCCGTCACCGACGACGAAAACCCACTGTCGGCACGTCCCGATCAGGGGTCCCCGCCATTCTCTCTCACAAAACCAGTGAGGTTGCCTTCATCCATTGCTCACTGCTGCGACGTGGGTAGGTGCCTCCTCTCGCCGCCCTCCTCTAGGTTGAGCTACGTCCCGACATCCCTTAGGTACAACTCCCTTTACAGCCGGCTTGCACCACTGCTCCAGCTGCCCACATCACTCCATGTGGATATTTCTCTACTTCTTTGCCCCGCACATACCTCTACTGGCTTCTACGTACTGTATTTGTGAATAGTTTATGTCTCATCAACTAGTCCCAATAATCTTATTCTAAT
The DNA here is from genome assembly GCA_032464435.1 of Aegilops umbellulata. Taxonomy (NCBI): domain Eukaryota; kingdom Viridiplantae; phylum Streptophyta; class Magnoliopsida; order Poales; family Poaceae; genus Aegilops; species Aegilops umbellulata. The sequence goes on along the minus strand of CP136057.1, from coordinate 633,335,452 downwards.
CACGCTTCTTCAATTTCTTTGCCACAGGGATGCTAATCTTGATTTTGGTGAAACTGCACAAAATGATCCGATGGTCAAAGGGTTGCAAACTTCATTTCTTAGAAAGCGCCGACGTTGCTAGCAAATTAAAGCCTGGTTAGGGTTTACGGTTCAAGCTCTAGGGATGGCATGGATCGTTTTTTCTTTAGTTGTCTCTGTTTCAATGGCTAGGGACTGCATGAGTAGTAGTAGTACTGTACGCCTTACGCCCGCTCCCTCGCCCACGCGCGCGGTGACTCGCAGGACGAGGAGAAAATTTTACTACTCCCTCCGTTTACTCCTCGTCCCTACTACCTTGGTTAGAGAGATTATCATATTGCTTGGAATATATATGTCCTTTAGTAGATTTCAATATGAACTACTCGTACATACTCCAAACACGGATGTAGATAGACGTATTTTAGAGTGTAGATTCACTCATTTTGCTCCGTATGTAGCATAAAGTTGAGACACTTATTTTGGAACGGAGGGAGTACATATTTGCTATGATCAGTCAATCATTGAGATGCAATAGCATGCATGTTAGTCTCCTTTGTATTTGATGAAATGTTGCAATGGGCAACCTTGGACGCAAGATACATGTAACAAAAGCTGGAAGCTTCATAGCATTGTACTATCTCGCTGATAAATTACAGTACATACTATACAAGTACTTCTTCCGTTCATAAATATAAGTCTTTGTAGAGATTTCACCATGAACCACATACGGATGTATATAGATGCATTTTAAGTGTAGATTCATTCATTTTGTTCCGTATGTAGTCCACCTAGTGGAATCTCTACAAAGAGTAATATTTAGGAATGGAGGGAGTACTATGTAAACAGTTAGGTGTCGCACGGTGTCCAGAAAATATGGTGATAGTGTGAGGTGGGCCATGTAATCACTGATCCTGCATGTTTTCACTGCTCTTGCACTCCTCCGCCATAAGAATGAAGAAAATTGTAATCTAGTAGTACCTCCTTTCGTCGAAAGCGTGGGACATCCAGCAGTCCTACCACCTCAGTAATATTGACCAATGAGCCGTCAAATCACATAGACCTAGCAGTAAGTTGGACGGACGAAGCAACCATCACTCCTGAATCCGCTTCTCCCTTCAACGCAGGCTCCAGTGAGAGGTCGCGTCCGCTCTGCCCAGGCATGAATGCGGCACCGATTCTTTGGAGCAGCACTGATCGTTTCAGGCAGGAAGCGTGTGCGGGCGATGGAGGGGCTTTGGGTGGGCCAGGCTGGTCAGGAGCGGGCATGGCAGCTGTCCGCCTGTCCCTACCGGACGCCCGGAAATGAGAGGATGCACCGACTCTCGTAGCTAAAATCGAACACCACACACCATCTCTCTGTAGGAGTAGGTCAATCTGTCGCTCTCTCTAACACACACATGCTGTTCAACACACACACACGCACACGCACACGCACACGCACACACAGGTTCATAGAATAGGAAAATCATGCCAGTGCGAAGCCACATGAAGTGAGATACAATGGAGTACGTATAAGAAGAGAAGAAGTGACGAATGTTCCATCAAACCTGGACTGAGGAGTAGTACTCCCTCCGTCTAGGTGTTAAGTCATCCTACGGAAATCAGATATTCCCAAAATGTTTAGGCGCCATCCATTAACTTCGCATCTCAATCCCCTCCTGGCCTCGTTGCTAGCGAGCGTTGTTACTTAGGGAGCATTTGGATCCTTAGCAAGAACAACTTATAGCATAGCCGGCAAAGGTTAGGCGTTTGGAACTTTTAATATATGTTAGCTTGTGTGGGCCGGCTAGCTTGGGTGGGCTAGAAAAACCTTGCTAGCTCAGGAGAGACAGATCGGCTCGCTTCCGACGGCAAACTTCACGTAGTATTAACATAGACTAGTAACACATGCATGTTGTACTAGTCCAAGTTACTCACCACTATGACCAGCCTAAGCAATGTAACCAAACGCTCCTTACTCTGCCTTGTTATCTCCCCCGGAAACCCAATGCATGGAGCGCAACTACACGTTGATTAGTCAAGAAATCAAAGTCGTCTTGCATGCGAGTTAATACGTGGCCCTGCATGGTAGCTAAAACGACATCTCTTAGTTGTTTGGATTAATTGTTGTGTTTAGAGACAGAAATCAGGGCTTTGATCGGAGGAATGACCGGTCAAGTTTCTCCTCCTCCTCCAATCTGCTTGCACCTTGATCCCGCTGCACCTTCTAACATGACATATTACACCTAGACGAAGGGAGTCGTACGAGATATGGTGGCACACTGACTTAGGTTGAATACAAGTGCCCAAAATTGTGTGCATGTTATAATAAGGATTCCCTTAAAATAGTACGTGAGCGAACAGAGGGATCAATTGTACAGTGTTCCCGAGCAGTAGCGAGATGTGTGAGGTAAGATACACTGCTGGCGCTTTTAATTTTTCTTATTAATTTGTTTGTTTCACCCTCTGACTTGTGGGACCCAACGTACTAAGTGGAGAGAGGTAAGGTGACTAAGGCTGCATTATTTCTGCACCACTGTGGATAGTCTTACCACCAAAGCCACATGACACGATTATGATTTAAATCCCAATGACTCCCACACACACAAAAAAACACGACATGCTTGTCACACGAATGCAAGAATGTATAAAAGGTTATTTTCCTCTCGCTGAACATAACGGGAGGGTTGTTTAGCTGGTTAGCCTGTTCGCTCATCAAACTTGAGGTCTCGGGTTCGATAACTACACTTGAGCATAATTTGTGCCAGGAGGATTCTTTGACTGGTCAAAATGGATGCATACAGAGCTATACGATCTCGTAGTAACCGTATAATCACCTCACCACGTATAAGCTGCAGCCTCGGTGCTTGTTTTCTAGGGTTTGCACTCTTCACACTCTCTCCAGTATATATATAGGCTGGAGCCTCAACGCTCGTAGTTGCTCTCTTCACACTCTCTCACCCTCTCCAGATCTAAACAAGACTTCGTTGGCCTCTCTCTCTCCCCTCACTACTGATCTGCTTGTAGTTGCTCTCTTCACACTCTCTCACCCTCTCCATATCTAAAGAAGACTTTGTTGGCCTCTCTCTCCCCTCACTGCTGGTAAAAGAGCCGGGAGGATCCATCCGCCGGGAAGGGAAGGAGGCTTAACGCTGTCGCTGTCGGCGAGGGAGGGAATCCACTACCGACGCAGCTGTTCACTTTCACCCAGCGGCGGCACGGGAGGGCCTCTGACCCCTTCTTCTTCGCCGCCATAAATAGTGTGGGTCGAACGGCCTCCGGTCGCCCACCGAACCACACCCCAAGAACCTTAAGGTATAATTTACTTATTCCACATGCATTGCTCTAGCTGCATGTGGGCTTTTTCTGCTTCTGCACTCGAATCTAGGTGTTGGATCAAACAGGAAAGTAGTGGAGAAAGTTGTATACCATGAATATAGGACGTGGTTCAAAGAGGAAAGGAATGGGGGAAAGTAGTGGGAAAAGTTGTATAGCATGAATCTAGGACGTGTTTCAAAAAGGAAAGGAAGGGGGAAAGTAGTTGGGAAAGTTGTATCGCATGAATCTAAGACGTCGTTCAAAGAGGATAGGAATGGGGCAAAGTAGTGGGGAAAGTTGTATAGCATAAATCTAGGATGTGCTTCACAGAGGAAAGGAAGTGGGGAAAGTACTAGTATAGACCAGCTATCCAGCACCTACGTTGGTCGAAAAGGGAAAACAATGTCAAACGCAGTACGCACATCTGTAATGAACCGATCTTTTGTTTTGGGGGACAAGGCTGTAGAGTTTGAGCAGGACTAGATTTGTTGTGCTCACATAGGGAAAGGTGTCTAAAGATATCAAAACTAGGACCAATTGTAGATTTGCTGCGCTCACATACTTGTGCAACCTAATTGACATGCCAAATCTTACATTGAAGGCAAAGCTTGTCTGTTATTGAACCAAGTGATGAAGGGCAAGAACAAGCGGAAGAAAAACAAAAATCAACTCCTGGTGATGTAATGAAGCACTGGAACTGTGATGACACAAGTAATGATATAGTTTTGCATCTTAATTTATTGCTATGGCTGGAACGAGCAATTGTTTTGCCACTGATTTTATGCCACTCTTAATGTGATACGTAATTATCTCTACTTGTGCAAACAGGGATTTTCTTTGAAGATACCATATATTTTAGTGGAACTGCACAAGAAGATGTTGGAAACATTAATCTAATCAAGGAGTATATAGTAAGCATGGCCACCACTGTAGATAGCAACAGATGGTTCCGGAGAAGTGCTTCATCTGTATGCTCTACACAATAAGCCTCCTGACAAAGGTTGGTACTCGCCCACTGATTTCATCCATATGATTGAGCTTTGTCATACCTATTGGTGTTGTGCTACTGTTTAGATACTGTTATCAATAGTGGTATTGTCCTTGAGAAGTGCTTCATCTGTGTTGTTTTAAATATTTCCTTTCCTTTTTTTGGAGCAAACAGGGATGCTAGCATTTAGTTATCCTCTTGTCTTTGCACAACAGGATCATCCTCCTCTAAAGAAGAATATGGAGTACATGAAGTGACTAGTTCTGATTATGCCAGGATGAAGAAGCCATGCCTATCTTCTCACCAGAAGGAGCAGTTGAAGGATGGTTACACTACCCCCCCACAAGACCAAACTAACTTTAGCTCAGAAGGACTGACAAATCTCCATTTTCTTGCAGTGATGCACGAGTACAATGTTGTTCTAGGATTCTGTCGGATGTGGGGTTCCGGCAAACCCTTAAGGTTCAAACACTGGGGTGTGCGTGTAGTCTTTCCCTCCTACCGATCTACGCCCTAGCTCGCTAAGATCTCGCGGACGAACTCGACGAACTCGCAACACAGAAAGACACGGGGTTTATCCTGATTTGGGCCACCGTTGTGGTGTAATACCCTACTCCAGTGTGGTGGTGGTGGATTGCCTCTAGGGCTGATGATGAACAGTACAAGGGAAGAACAGCCTCCTGAGGTTGAGGTGTTCTTGTGGCTAGGGTAGACTCTCGGTGGGGTTGGATCAAGCTAAGATCAGATGCCTCTACTATGGTGGCTAGCTCTACTTATATAGGCCCTGGGCCTCTTCCCAAATATCGAGCGAGAAGGGAGCCAACAACGGCGGGCAAATTTGAAGGGGTATAGCTAGTACAAGCTATCCTGACAAAAGTGGTCTTCGCCTGCGAAAAGCTCTCGTGGTGACGCCGTCTTGGGCTCCATGATGACCTCTGCCTTGCCGTCCTCCTGGTCTTAGTCTCGTTGCACCAATATAGCAACCTTTGCCTGATGCCTCGGTACTCTTCGCCTGCGCTGGCCTCCTTAGCACCAAAGAGGAAATAAGGACGCTGCGTGCGCTGGCGCCTGCCTGGCGCCTGCCTGGTGTCGATCATCATGTCTCACATCACGAGAGCCTCGTGAGGTTTGCCCTGCCTGATATCTCCGCTCCTCGTGAGCCTGCCTGGCTAGGCCACTCCGGAAGAGGTCTTTCGTCATCCGCCTCGCGAGGCTTGGGCCCTCGCGAGGGTCTTGGATGCCTTGTTGATGAAGATGGGCCGTACAGCCTGCTGGCTTAGCCACGCCGTGGGCCACAGGCAGGCAAGTCTGGGGACCCCCGTTCCCAGAATGCCGACAGTAGCCCCCGGGCCCAAGGTGCGCTCGGGCTTGGCTTCGCGGCGAAGCCAAGGGTCAAGTTCGGAGCACCACGGGCCCCAAAAAGCCTGCGGCCTCGGTTGACGCGTGATGGTTGATTGGACGTGGGCGAATCCGCTTCCACATGCTGCTTCGGCAACTGCTTGACCTGACAAAAAGGTCGGCGTGGCCAGTTCTTGCCTTCATTGCTTCCTCATCGCCTCGCTCCAGATCCCCTTTCTCGCTCCTCGCCACCGCTACTTCCAGATCTGCTCCAACTCTGCATCTGCAACCCATGGCGCCGCACAAGGTCAAGACTTCCTTGGCACCGGCTTGGTATGAGCCCGCTCTTGAAGCACCCACTATCACGGAGAAGAGCCTCGCCTCCGTGCGCCTACTGACGGCGGGGGAGCGAAATGAGTGGGGGAAGACAGAGCTTCGGCTCGCCTCCTACGAGCCGGAGCCTGAGGGGAGCACCTTCTTCCCTTTCTTCTCGAGCAGCATTGCCGCTGGGTTGGTCCCACCTTTCTCCGATTTCTTTTATGAAGTCCTCGAGCACTACGGTCTGCAGGTGTTGCATCTCCATCCCAACTCTGTCCTCCTCCTGTCCATCTTCGCCTACTACTGTGAGGCGTACCTGGGCGTTAGGCCGCCCGTGGCGCTCCTGAGCCACTTCTTCTTCCTCCCTGTCAGCGAGACGCACATCTCCGGATCCGCTAATTTCGCTGCATGCATCAAGGCCAACTCAATATCGAGCACTGGGAAGAGGGCTGACAACATTCGGTCCAAATGGGTCATGATGGACGACAAGCACGCCGACCCGCGACCGCTGTTGTGTGCTAGAGGACGAGCTACAGAGCCTGCGCGACAAGCATGCCGAAGAAGCACCCTGCCACCAAGCGAAGGAGGAGGAGATGAAGGCCCGGGAGGACGCGTCGAGAACCATGATGCTGAGATGGTGAAGTTGGGGAAGACGCAGGCCGCTGAGCGCAACCGGTTGGAAGAGCTGGAGCGGAAGGCAACGGCGAGGGAGGCCGATCTCAATGCCAGGGCGTGAGTCCTGGACGAAGACTGCGTGGCCTTCGCCGACCTCGAGAAGAAATCTCGCAAGGCGCTGAAGACGTTGTACGAGCATGGCCTGGAGAAGTCGCTTGCCACTGACGAGGACGGCCCCGCCCAGCTGCTTCCTCTCTTGGTGGAGACGCTGGAGGAAGTCGTCGATGGCGTTGGTCCCATGGCGGAGGCGGAAGCTCGCGTGCTGTCTTCAGCTGCGTTGACCCGCGTCTTCAGCCACCTGCACCTTCGCGACCCCAACGCGTGCCTTGACGAGCTGCTGGAGCCTGTTGCTGAAGATCAATGTGAGGCCACCGCCGCAGCCGTGCAAGGTCAGGTGGAGGCCTTGCTGAAGAAGTTCCGCGGCTTTGTATTCGCTCCTCTGTCCGGCGACGCCGCTGATCCTACGGCGGGTGGTGAAGGCGAGAACATCGTTGTCCACATGGAAGCACCTTCCGTAGGCGATGGCGATGTCCAGGGGTGACCTGCGGCTATTCCTCCTGTTTCGTTCCTGCAACATGTATCAGGCCTCGTGGAGGCGTTTGGACTTTTCATTTGGTATTGTGAGGACAATATGCTTGTAATATTTGCTTCGAGGTTTTTGCGATTTCCTTCCTATCTGCTTTGCATTCTGTGTCGGCAGAGCCCGGCCCCGCGCGTACCTCAACCGCCATTAGACCGACCAGAGACCAGGACGGACCTAGGAGTGAGGGGCTACGTGACCAGTTAGGCTCCAGAGTTGTGATGCTCAGGAGTCCCCCTTGACGCGCAAACTTCTTATAGGGAGAGTTCGCGAGGATAGGTTAATGTTCTACGTCGGCAGAGCCCGGGCCCACGCATACCTCAACCGCCATTGGACCGACCGGAGACCAGGAAAAACCAAGGAGTGAGGGGCTACGTGACCAGTTAGGCTCCTAAGTCGCGATGCTCAAGAGTCCCCCTTGACGCGCAAACTGCTCCCGTACCTGCCCTCGCCGATGCCTCGGGAGGGGCATGCGACGCCCAGGTCCGGGAGACCTGGTTGGGTGGCGTGCGCTTGGGCATGACCCGAGCGCAGCCCCCATGCCCAGCCCCCTTGCGCGGCTCTCCCGAGGGGAGGCATTGCGGTGAGGCTGGACGCTGAGCTCTGGGCTCCCTCAGGTTGGTATGATCGTGGGGCCGCCCTCAGTTGTTTATCACCAGCGCGGAGCGTAGTGCTTCCGCTTGTGCACGGGCATAGCCTCTCCTCGGCAGTGTCGTCAGCCAGCGCGGAGCATGGTGCTTCCACTTGTGCGTGGGATGGGGGGCCCCTCCGGGAGGAGCCCCCGGGGTGTGTACAGCCCCGCCCTGACACGTGGCTTGCACGACAGGGCTAAGAGGTGTATCTGGGCACTCGCGAGCCAGCACGGGACTCACGAGGCCCTACCTCAAGGCGGGTTGCACCTAGTCTTGAGACTTGGTGACAGTATGTTCCTGCAAGGTGTTTAGGTGCAAGCACTCTACGTCCTCAGGTCCTGGCCTTCGAGCGAGCTCAGTCGCCGCTGGTATGACAGGTCGCAATGCGTGGTCAAGACCAGGGGTGAGGGCTGGAGAGCCAGTAAGAGCTCCTGAGTCGCGATGCTCAGGAGCCCCCCTTTTAACGCGCAAGAGAATTGCACGGGGTGAATGGACCCGCGGCGGGTGGCGATCGAGCAGGCGATTAACCATAGGCAGGTTAAGTATGGAAAGCAGATCAACTTGGATAAACGCAGGAAGATACATGCCACCGGGTCCGGCCCGAGCGGCTTGGGGATGAGAGCCATGGGAAACCAGTTCGCCATGGAGCCGTGCTGCAGGTTCAGGAGCCAGGAGCGGGCTCCATCCTTGAGAGCCATGGGAAACCAGTTCACCATGACTTTCTCATCGCCGTTGGCCGCTTCGATGCTCAACTCATAGAGCTGCAGGAACTCCGCGGGGTCGGCGGTGCTGTCGTAGCAAGGAGGCAGATCCGACTTGAACTTGCCTGGCCAGGCGACGCTATGCAGCTGGGGGGTGAAGGCTCGGCAGCCAACCTTGGTTGCTGGGGCCCGCTTCGGAGGTGGAGCTTGGTCTTGGCGAGGTCCACGCGGCGCCGCCGCGGGCGGCGCGCGGTCTTGACGAGGTGGTGCGGGGAGCGCAGGTGCAGCTTCTCGCAGCCGCGAGATTTCTTAGCAGCTTCTCTCTTCGCGCGCGGGCACTGGGCGTGGTGGATCACGCTGCGGAGCCGCGCGCCTTGGTTCCAAGGCACCATCTTGAGGCAGTGGTGGCGGAGGCGCGCCATGGGTCTCGTTGCCCATGGCTGGCTGAGGGTGAGGCAGAGAGAGGGACGGCGCTGGAGAGCCTCCTGCGGCGCGGACGAGCTCGGCGACGCGGTCGAGCCACTCCTCGTAGAGGTCGTCGACTGGGCGGTAGCGTAGGAGTTCGTTCGCCGCAAGGAGCGCGGCCCGTGCCTCCATGGGAGCGCAGCGCGCGTGAGACGAAGAACCGTCAGGGGTTAGCAACGGAGTGGCGGTGTGGATGTCCTACCGCATCGAAGGGTGCAGCGAGGATGCCTGCTGCCTTTTCCCTGCCGGGCCGGTAGCTGTGTTGGCGGCGGGAGACGGAGAACAACGAGGTGGCCCGCCGACGGGAGCCGTCTGAGCGACGCAGGCGGTGAGGGCAGCCCGACGCTCAGCTTGAGCACGGCGAGCGTCTGCCATGGAGACGACGGAGCGACTGATCAATGAGAGGGAGGCTACGGCGCATGCCTACCTGGCGCGTCAAATGTCGGATGTGGGGTTCTGGCAAACCCTTAAGGTTCGAACACTGGGGTGCGCACGAAGTCTTTCCCTCCTACCGATCTACGCCCTAGCTCGCTAAGATCTCGCGGACGAACTCGACGAACTTGCAACACAAAAAGACACGAGGTTTATAATGGTTCGGGCCACCGTTGTGTTGTAATACCCTACTCCAGTGTGGTGGTGGTGGATTGCCTCTAGGGCTAATGATGAACAGTACAAGGGAAGAACAGCCTCCTGAGGTTGAGGTGTTCTTGTGGCTAGGGTAGGCTCTCGATGGGGTTGGATCAAGCTAAGATCAGATGCCTCTACTATGGTGGCTAGCTCTACTTATATAGGCCCTGGTCTTCGTCCCAAATATCAAGCGGGAAGGGAGCCAACAACGGCGGGCAAATTTGAAGGGGGACAGCTAGTACAAGCTATCCTGACAAAAGTGGTCTTCGCCTGCGAAAAGCTCTCATGGTGACACCGTCTTGGGCTCCACGATGACCTCCGCCTTGCCGTCCTCCTGGTCTTGGTCTCGTTGCACCAATATAGCAACCTTTGCCTGATGCCTCGGTACTCGTCGCCTGCGCTGGCCTCCTTAGCACCAAAGAGGAAATAAGGACGCTGCGCACGCTGGCGCCCGCCTGGCGCCTGCCTGGTGTCGATCATCATGGCTCACATCACGAGAGCCTCGTGAGGTTTGCCCTGCCTTCATATCTCCGCTGCTCGTGAGCCTGCCTGGCTAGGCCACTCCCGAAGAGGTCTAGCGTCGTCCGCCTCACGAGGCTTGGGCCCTCGCGAGGGTCTTAGATGCCTTGTTGATGAAGATGGGCCGTATGACCTGCTGGCTTACCCACATCATGGGCCGCAGGCAGGCAAGTTTGGGGACCCCCGTTCCCAAAACGCCGACAGATTCTTTTCGGTGAGTTCCATTTTTCTAAAAGTGTGCTCTACGTGGACCATGTAGGTGCCTGTTTAAACTGTCAGTTCATAGTACAGTTTGCTTTACAGTAATCACTTTTTTTGTATTTGTGCAAATAGGGGTGCTCAGCTTGATTTCAATGGGAACTGCACAAAATGTTTATGAATACATCGAATCATTCATTTCCACCACAAGAAAGGAGGTGCCGATAAGTTCAAGGCATTGCAACATATAAGGGCGAAATCATACAAGCTACACGCGAATTTGGTTGATTTTGGTGGAACTGCATAAAAAGAACAGCTGGTTATTTAGCACGAGGTGCCATGTCAATGTCCGAACAGATGGCAAACCCTGCCCATTCCACAATCGTAGGCATTTGATATTTTGGAATGGGAAAACCTTGTCAAATTTTGCTCATTGATTTTAGCAAGACATGCGTTTGATATTTTCGAATGGGACGCCCTTTGTTGTCAGCAGCGTCGATCCATTTTTTCTTTATTCTTTAGTTGTGAAGTAAATATTGGCTCTGACATGTGAACCGCTGAGCTGCATAATCATCGATTGTTTTGAATGTTCTCTATGAATTGCGAGGCCTGTGTGTTTGATTGCAATGTACAGGAACGCTAAAAAGCTGCTCAAACTCTTTGTACTCCTTATGTTCCTTTTTACTTCGCACATTGTGAAAGTGCATACTTTTCTCTATAAGTTTGCTCAAAGTAGAGATACTTTGACTGCAGACAAAACTTGTATGCAGACTAGAAAGGACCGGAGGGAGTACATGTGAAACTGCTGCAAACGAGGTGATCATCCTGGGAATAATGCTAGTACGTATTGTTTTGCTTGTTCATCCAATGCCAGTGATACAAGAATTCGAACTAATCGAAATAAATTCATTCATACACGGTCGGATTTCATATAAACATGCCGGATTTCATTACATTTCATACATTCTTCAACTAAAAAGGGGTGCGCTGGAGGTATAATTAATTAACCGAAGCTACCCACCTGTGTCAGGCTGAGCCAAACAGAAGCTTCAGTGACTTAACTGCAGGTGCAGTTGCGTAACTGACATGTAGCCAACTGCACCAGCAGTTAAGTAGAAACAGCGTCCTTCTCCAACATAGCTCTCCGACTCCACGTCGCCACCAAGAAGCTAACCGATCGTCAGTGGTCAACCCGCCTAGCTTGTCATAGCAATTACGGCAACTAGGAGCCCAATGATCAGGATCCCCACATGACAAACACCTTTCTTCTTGTCATTCTTCTTCTTGAAGTTCGTGTGTTGCACAACCTTGTTCTTCCCATCAAACTTTGCTTTACCCTCAAACTTGCCCTTGTTCTTGAACTTGTGGGGCTGGAAGTTCTTCTTCTATACCAGATTGGCACTAGATCCTCCCTCAATTCCTCGACCACGTGTGTCCTTTGCTCTCGCCTTTTCTTCCACATCAAGAGTGCCAATGAGATCCACGAAGGAGGAAGCTTAGTGATGATACCTCCGGCAACAAACTTGTCCGGTAGCATACAACTGAAGTGCTCAAGTTCTCTTGCAAATGACTGTATCTCATGAGCTTGCTCAACCACGGAGCGCTCTTCAATCATCCTGTAATCATAGAATTGCTCCATAATGTACAGCTCAGTGCCAGCAACCGGACGGTAGCAGCGGTGGCCTTACTTGGACCCGAGCGGCGGCGACCTACCGTGTTCTACTCTTCCTCGTTTTCTGTGTGGCGCGGCCTCATTGGCAGCGGGGCAGGGCCTCGGTGGAGCCGCCGATGTCCTCTGTCTCGTTGCCGGCGGGTGGCGCCTCGGCGGAGCGGGGGAAATCCTCCCCCTCATTGCCGGCAGGGTGGGGCCACGGCGGAGCCGGCGGTGTCCTCTGCCTCGTTGTTGGCACCGCGGTGCCTCGGCGGAGCTGGGCCTCGTCGATGCCAGTGGAGGGGGGACTCGCGGAGCCAGCATTGTCCTCTGCCTCGTCCTTGGTCTCGCCAAACAGCACCTTGCCCGCTTCATCGCCCTCTTTGTAAGCGGCCGCAACCTCCACCACCCGCATGCGGTACCGCCAGCGCTCGAGGCGGCCCTCGCGGGCGGAGCGGTACGAGTCGAGCAGTGCCTCCTGCTCCTCCCGCTCCGTGGCGATCTGCTCCTCCACCTGCAGGTGCTCCTGGAGGAGATGGTGGTTGTAGGCGGCGTCGGCCTGCGCCTCCCGGAACTGCTCCTCACGCTTCTGCCTCACTGTGTCCATATATTGGGCACGGGCCTCGTCGATGGTCATGGTGCAATGCACCGACGAGGATGGCGCGGAGGAGGGGGTTGGCGCTGGATCGTTGACTACCATGTTCTCCATTAGGATGTCGTCGTCCTCCGGCTGCCTGCCGGTCAGCCAGTCGGCAGCAATGGCTGCCATCTCCTTGTTGTTCATCGTCCGCCCGTCCCGAAGAGCGCTGGAGCGCGAGGAAGCCATGGTGGGCAGTAGTGGCGTGGACAGGAGAATAGGAACAGATGCGGATGACTACGGCTATGGCCGACGCAGCAGTTTATATAGCAATGGTGGGTGGCGGAGGGACGGACGTGTGGCGCCGGAGTAGCCGCCTCGGCAACCGCGTATCATTAATGTGGGCGGCAGAAGGACGGATAGACGACACTTGTGTTGTTTGAAGGCAGAGCAATCGCATGCACCTCGAAGTAGGGCGGGCGGCACTGACCGTTTCGGGCGGAAAGCGCACGCGAGCAAGGGAGGCGGTCTGGGTGGGCCAGGGCAGCCAGACTCGTGCTTGGCAATGGGTCGGTCCAGCAGCCGCACATGCTGGCTCGCTAGTTGCCTCGCCGAGCTGAGCGACGGCAATCAGACGAGGCACGTATTGTATTGTTGCCATCGAGGATAACAAGATGGGGTTTTTATCATATTTCATGAAACTATCCCTCTACATCATGTCATCTTGCTTAAGGTGTTACTCTGTTTTTAACTTAATACTCTAGATGCATGCTGGATAGCGGTCGATGAGTGGAGTAATAGTAGTAGATGCAGGCAGGAGTCGGTCTACTTGTCTCGGACGTGATGCCTATATACATGATCATACCTAGATATTCTCATAACTATGTTCAATTCTGTCAATTGCTCAACAGTAATTTGTTCACCCACCGTAGAATACTTATGCTCTTGAGAGAAGCCACTAGTGAAACCTATGGCCCCCGGGTCTATTCTCATCATATCAATCTCCATCTTTTCAATTTTGCTTTGCTTTTTTACTTTGCCTTTTACTTTTTACTTTGCATCTCTATACCAAAAATATTATCTATCATCTCTATCAGATCTCACTCCCATAAGTGACCGTGAAGGGATTGACAGCCCCTAATCGCGTTGGTTGCGTTGAGCTATTGTTTTTGTGTAGGTATGAGGAGCTCGAGCATAGCCTCCTACTAGATTGATACCTTGGTTCTCAAAAACTGAGGGAAATACTTACGCTACTTTGCTGCATCATCCTCTCCTCTTCGAGGAAATCCAACGCAGTGATCAAGAGGTAGCAAGAAGAATTTCTGGCGCCGTTGCCGGGGAGTCTGCGCAAAAGTCAACATACTAAGTACCTATCACAATCCCTGTTACATTTGTTGCCATTTGCCTCTCGTTTTCCTCTCCCCCACTTCACCCTTGCCGTTTTATTCGCCCTCTCTTTTCCGTTTGCCTTTTTCTCTCTTGCCTTCTTGTTTGCTCGTGTGTTGGATTGTTTGTTTGTCGCAATGGCTCAAGATAATACCAAATTGTGTGACTTCACCAATACCAACAATAATGATTTCCTTAGCACTCCGATTACACCTCTTACCAATACTGAATCTTGTGAAATCAATACTGCTTTGTTGAATCTTGTTATGAAAGATCAATTCGCTGGCCTTCCTAGTGAAGATGCCGCTACTCCTCTGAATAACTTCGTTGATTTATGTGATATGCAAAAGAAGAAATATGTCGATAATGATATTGTTAAATTGAAGCTATTTCCTTTTTCGCTTAGAGATCGTGCTAAAGCTTGGTTTTCGTCTTTGCCTAAAAATAGTATTGATTCTTGGAACAAGTGCAAAGATGCTTTTATCTCTAAGTATTTTCCTCCCGCTAAGATCATCTCCCTTAGAAACGATATTATGAATTTTAAGCAACTTGATCATGAACATGTTGCACAAGCTTGGGAGAGAATGAAATTAATGATATGTAATAGTCCTACTCATGGTTTGAACTTGTGGATGATTATACAAAAAATTTATGCCGGATTGAATTTCGCTTCTAAAAATCTTTTAGATTCGGACGCGGGAGGCACTTTTATGGAAATCACTTTAGGAGATGCTACTAAACTCCTCTGAAAGATCTACTAATAAAAAAGTGCATGTGATAGAAGAAATCAATGTTTTGAGTGGAAAGATGGATGAACTTATGAAATTATTTGCTACTAAGAGTGTTTCTTCTGATCCTAATGATATGCCTTTGTCTACTTTGATTGAGAATAATAATGAATCCATGGATGTGAATTTTGTTAGTAGGAATAATTTTGGTAACAACGCGTATAGAGGGAATTTTAATCCTAGGCCTTATCCTAGTAATCCTTCTAATAATTATGGAAATTCCTACAAAAACTCTTATGGAAATTTTAATAGGATGCCCTCTGAATTTGAGAATAGTGTTAAAGAGTTTTTGAATTCACAAAAGAATTTTAATGCTTTGCTTGAAGAGAAATTGCTTAAAGTTGATGATTTGGCTAGGAACATTGATAGAATTCATCTTGAGGTTGATTCTTTAAAGCTTAGATCTATTCCTCCTAAGCATGATATCAATGAGTCTCTCAAAGTCATGAGAATTTCCATTGATGAGTGCAAAGAAAGAACCGCTAGGATGCGTGCTACTAAAGATGCCTTTATTAAAGCGTGTTCTTCCAATTCCTATGAAAATCAAGATGAAGATCTAAAAGTTATTGATGTGTCTCCCATTAAATCTTTGTTTTGCAATATGAATCTTGATGAAACTGAATATGATCTTCCTCTACCTAGAAGGCGTTCCAAAAATTCGGAGTATTTAGATCTTGATGATGAAATTGAAAAAAGTGGGATTGAAATAAATAAATATCTAGATGTTGCTAAACCCACTATATTGGATTTCAAGGAATTTAATTATGAAAGTTGCTCTTTAATTGATTGTATATCCTTGTTGCAATCCGTGCTAAATTCTCCTCATGCTTATAGTCAAAATAAAGCCTTTACCGAACATATCGTTGATGCCTTGACGCAATCTTATGAAGAAAAACTTGAGTTGAAAGTTTCTATCCCGAGAAAACTTTATGATGAATGGGAAACTACTATTAAAATTAAAATTAAAGACTATGAGTTTTATGCTTTGTGTGATTTGGGTGCTAGTGCCTCCACTATTCCCAAGACTTTGTGTGATTTGCTAGATTTCCGTGATTTTGATGATTGCTCTCTAAACTTTCATCTTGCGGATTCCACTATTAAGAAACCTATGGGAAGAATTAATGATGTTCTTATTGTTGCAAATAGGAATTATATGCCCGTATATTTTATCGTTCTTGATATAGATTGCAATCCTTCTTGCCCTATTATTCTCGGTAGAACTTCCTTAGAACCGTTGGTGCAATTATTGATATGAAGGAAGGGAATATTAGATTTCAATTTCCATTAAAAAAGGGCATGGAACACTTCCCTAGAAATAAAATAAAATTACCATATGAATCTATCATGAGAGCCACTTATGAATTGCCTACCAAAGATGGCAATACCTAGATCTATCCTAGCCTTTATGCCTAGCTAGGGGTGTTAAACGATAGCGCTTGTTGGGAGGCAACCCAATTTTATTTTTTAGTTTTTTTGTTTTTGCTTATGTTTAGGAATAAATAATCCATCTACCTTTTTTTTAGATGTGGTTTCGTGTTTTAATTAGTGTTTGTGCCAAGTTAGACCTATAGGATCTTCCTGGATGATAGTTATTTGATCTTGCTGTAATTTCCAGAAACTTTATGTTCACGAAAACAATTGTTAAAAATCACCAGAACGCTATAAAATACTGATTCCAATTGCTGATGATCAATAAACAAATTTTCTAGGTCTTCCTATTTTGGTAGATTTTTTTGGAGTTCCAGAAGTTTGCGTTAGTTACAGATTACTACAGACTGTTTTGTTTTTGACAGATTCTGTTTTTCGTGTGTTGTCTGCTTATTTTGATGAATCTATGGCTAGTAAAATAGTTTATAGTCCATAGAGAAGTTGGAATACAGTAGGTTTAAAACTAATATAAATAAAGAATGAGTTCATTACAGTACCTTGAATTGGTCTTTTGTTTTCTTTTGCTAACGGAGCTCACGAGATTTCTATTGAGTTTTGTGTTTTGAAGTTTTCAAGTTTTGGGTGAAATCTTTTGATGGATTATGGAACAAGGAGTGGCAAGAGCCTAAGCTTGGGGATGCCCATGGCACCCCCAAGATAATCCAAGGACACCAAAAATTCAAAGCCTGGGGATGCCCCGGAAGGCATCCCCTCTTTCGTCTACTTCCATCAGTAATTTTACTTGGAGCTATATTTTTATTCACCACATGGTATGTGTTTTGCTTGGAGCGTCTTGTATTATTTGTGTCTTTGTTTGTTAGTGTGCCACAATCATCCTTGCTGTACACACCTTTTGAGAGAGCCATACATGAATTGGAATTTGATAGAATACTCTATGTGCTTCACTTATATCTTTTGAGCTTTATAGTATTGCTCTATGTGCTTCACTTATATCTTTTGAGCTTTATAGTTTTGCTCTATGTGCTTCACTTATAACTTTCAGAGCACGGTGGTGGATTTTTTTTAAATAAACTATTGATCTCTCATGCTTCACTTAGATTATTTTGAGAGTCTTTAATAGCATGGTAATTTGCTTAATAATAATAAGCTTGGTATTCAAGATTTGTAAAACTTTCTTTTGAGTGCATTGAATACTAAGAAAAGATTGATACTTGATAATTGTTTTGAGATATGAGTATGGTGATATTAGAGTCATGCTAGTTGAGTAGTTGTGAATTTGAAGAATACTTGCGTTAAAGTTTGTGATTCCCGTAGCATGCACGTATGGTGAACCGTTATGTGATGAAGTCGGAGCATGATTTATTTATTGATTGTCTTCCTTATGAGTGACAGTCGGGGACAAGCGATGGTCTTTTCCTACCAATCTATCCCCCTAGGAGCATGCGTGTAATACTTTGCTTTGATAACTTCTAGATTTTTGCAATAAATATGAGTTCTTTATGACTAATGTTGAGTCCATGGATTATACGCACTTTTCCCTTCCTCCCACCATTGCTAGGCTCTCTAATACCGCGCACTTTTCATCGGTATCATACACCCACCATATACCTTCCTCAAAACAGCCACCATACCCACCTATCATGGCATTTCCATAGCCATTCCGAGATATAGTGCCATGCAACTTTCCACCGTTCCGTTTATTATGACACGCTCCATCATTGTCATATTGCTAGCATGATCATGTAGTTGACATCGTATTTGTGGCAAAGCCACCTGTCGGTGTCAAAACCGGCAGATCTCGGGTAGGGGGGTCCGGAACTGTGCGTCTAGGCGGATGGTAACAGGAGACAAGGGACACGATATTTTTACCCAGGTTCGGACCCTCTCGATGGAGGTAAAACCCTACTCCTGCTTGATTGATATTGATGATATGGGTAGTACAAGAGTTGATCTACCACGAGATCAGAGAGGCTAAACCCTAGAAGCTAGCCTATGGTATGATTGTTGTTCTGTCCTACAGACTAAACCCTTCGGTTTATATAGACACCGGAGGGGGCTAGGGTAACATAGAGTCGGTTACAAGGAAGGAGATCTACATATCCGTATTGCCAACCTTGCCTTCCACGCCAAGGAGAGTCCCATCCGGACACGGGATGAAGTCTTCAATCTTGTATCTTCATAGTCCAACAGTTCGGCCAAAGGTTATAGTCCGGCTGTCCGGATACCCCCTAATCCAGGACTCCCTCAGTAGCCCCTGAACCAGGCTTCAATGACGATGAGTCCGGCGCGTAGATTGTCTTCGGCATTGCAAGGCGGGTTCCTCCTCCGAATACTTCATAGGAAGTTTTGAACACGAGGATCGTGTCCGGCTCTGCAAAACAAGTTCCACATACCATCGTAGAGATAATAACATTTCCACAAATCTAATCCACTAACGTATCCCATAATGTGACATCACACCACAGCCAAGCCTTTATTCGAATCGTTTTTTACAGCCAACCTCAGCGCGTTTCGCGAGGTGGTTTCCTTGGCACGTCTTGTCAAAGCAAAGATCGTGTCCCCTTAACGCGGGATTCTCATCAATATGGACGTGGGTAACCCAACCGCGCCATCAATTACGGCGCTTGGGGGATAAGCGAGTTTGCCCATGCTAGTGGGGACGCATACTTTCGTCCGCCCATATAAAGGGATAAGGATTCACCTTTTTCCACCCATGCCTTCTTCCTCCGTTGCTCATCCATTCTCGCACACTCGAGCTCGAGTGCCCAAGTCCACATTCTCTTCCTCAACCTTCTCCGACCATGTCTGGAGCGGGAGGCAAGTGGATGGTTTCCTCCGTCACGAAGGGACACATCAAGAAGCTGAGGGGAGCCGGATACTCGTCCGATGATATCGCACATCGGCTCCCAGATGCAGGGCAGTTCATCCCCACCCCCAGGCCTCATGAGAGGGCAGTATTCCTCACCCATTTCCTCCGCGGACTGGGATTTCCTCTCCACCCATTCGTCCGGGGACTCATGTTCTACTACGGCCTGGACTTCCACGATCTGGCCCCGAACTTCATCCTCAACATTTCGGCGTTTATCATCGTGTGCGAGGCCTTCCTCCGCATCAATCCCCACTTCGGCCTATGGCTGAAGACCTTCAATGTCAAACCAAAGGTGGTGGGCGGCCAGCAGGCGGAGTGCGGAGGCGCCATGGTGGGCAAGATGCCGAACGTCACATGGCTCGAGGGCTCCTATGTGGAGACCATAAAGGGGTGGAAATCGGGGTGGTTCTACATCACCGAGCCGCGTGACCCTAGATGGGCAGCGGTCCCCCGAGTTCCGATCCAGAATCCCCACGCGGCTCACCTCCTGGAAAGAGAAGGGCCTGCCCTGGGGTAGTCCGGGAGAGCTGACCGGACTCCAAACCTATATCCAAAACATGGTGAACTAGAAGCTCAAGCTTGTCAACATAGTCCAGGTCATGCTCATCCACCGGATCCTCCCGTGTCAATAACGGGCATTCAACTTATGGGAGTTCGACCCGGCCCAGCACCAAACTCTGAGCGAGCTCTTCAACACAACACACGAGGATACTTGGAAGGTGCTATTTAAGGGCGCCGAGGTTCCCCCTCCCCTTACCGAGGATCACAGATTCAGCGCGAAGCGCCAAGCCAGCACAGTAAGCTATTTTATCTCTTATAGGGTATTCATATAGTTTAACTATGTGCGGGGTCTGAGCTTCCATGCCTTTGACAGGAATGGGTGGAGACATCGGGGCAAATTGACTGCCCGGCCCCTCTGCCTGAAGACCCCGCCGACGCTCTCCTGATGGAGATGCTGACTCCGGTGCCTTACGAGGTGCCGGAGAAGAAGATCAAGAAGAAGGCCACGGGAACCCGAAAGAGTTCCCGGCGCCAGGTGTTATCGGACTCATCGTCCGATAACTCCGAGATGCATTCCTCCCGTGAAAACGAGGAGGAGGTAGATAAAGGTTCTTCCCCTCCAGCCGGGGAAGATAGGAAGAGGAAGGCCGCCCCAACTGGGGAGGCCGGAGGGTCCAAGAAGGGAAGGACTCTCTCCGGACTACTCCGTCACTGCCACCGACAGCGAAGACGAGTGGCCACCCAGGGCCAAGCCCCTGGCGAGATCGTAAGTATTAGGACACCAGAGTAACTCGTGGCACCGTTTAGTTACACAGCTTCTTCTAACGCCAGACAAGGTTATGCACTCCGTCCCGGGCCCGTATCGACGTATCCTCGTCAAGCGGTTCTTTGGATTCGTCGGCCATGAGCAGCGGAGGATCACTTCCGACCGCCTCCACCCCTCGCCCTACGGACAACACCGAGGTGTTGTCTCAAAGGGCACCAAGACGAGGGGAGGTAGTCATGGAGGCGCCTCAAGGCGACCTTCCGGACTGTAGGCGCAAAGGGAGCAAGGCTCCAAGGGCTCCAAGTTTGGCCCTAGGCCGAATACCGCACCGGAACCTCCAGTGGTTCCGGACACCGGCAGGCAGCCCCCTACTAAGAGGGGCAAGCCTCCTATGCCGGTGACCTCCGTCCACCCGGAGGCACCGGATAATTTGCTGGAGGTCCTTAATGGCGCCTCCATCGACGAGGAGCACCGCACTATTATTTGTGCGGTGATCCAGAAGGTTCAGTCCACAAAGAGTGGACTGACTGAAGCCTGTGCAAGCCTTCTAACAGGCTTTGAGGTACATATTTAAAATATATGAAAATATTACCGCATAGACAGTAGCCCCTAATGCTCTGTTTGGCATTCATAAAGAAAAGCCGAATAGAGGATCAAAATAACATTCGCATGAGTCTAATACCAGTATGTCGATATGCGTATGCAAGCTTCGCTGCTGACCTCTGCCGCACTAACTACGGAGGTCGATACGCTGAAGCAGAACCTCGAGCGGTCCGAGAAAGAGCTCGGCCTTGCCAAGAAGCAGCTCGAGGAGAACCAAGGTAAGTAATGCCTTGTCTATATGTGTATATATAAAAAGATGCAGTTGAAAAAATGATAGGATCATTATGAATGTGACAGGGGCCACGACCAGGTGGCGACCCTGAAGCAAGCGCTGTCCGAGGCCGAAAACAAAGTGGCCGCGGAGCGCACCGAGCGAGAGAAGCAAGAGGCACGGGTGGGCGAGGTGCAGCAAGAGCTCCAAGCTCTCGTGAAAAAGAACGAGACTTTGGAGCTTGACTCGAAGACGCGAGAGTACGAGCTTGCCACGGCCCTTGAGGGTGCCAAGCATGCCAAGGACGAAGCCCAAAAAGCCCTCCAGGAAATTGAGGCGATGAAGAAGATAGCAGCGGGTAAGGCATTCATTATGCAAAGCAAGCATCTGAAAGTAAATTACTTGTTACTTACCCGAGTATGGAGCTCTCCAGGAGCATTCGCAGATTTGCCCCGCAGCGTGTCAGATGCCGCAAAGCACTACCGGGCTGAGGAAGGGAGCTCGACGGAGAAGGTGTTCTGGTCTCAGTATACTGAGGCCGAACACCCGGTGCCCTTAAGCGACCAGCTGAAGCAATTGGTCGAGCTCCATAAGGCGGCCGAAGAGGCCATGAAGGGTCTTATAGTCCAGCTATGGCCTGGAGAGGCCATGCCAGGGAGCTATTTCGGGCTGGTGAGGCAGCTTCCGGATGCCTGTCCTTGGCTTGAGGTCGTCAAGCGCTCCGTCTGCATCGAGGGTGCCCGTGGGGTGCTTGCCCATGTTAAGGTACACTCGGGCAAGATGGACGCTGAGAAGCTGGTGAAGGATGGACCACCGCAGGGCAAGGAGCATCGCTGTCCTGAGATGTATTATGAGGGTGTCCTGAAGGGTGCCCCGCCTTATGACGGATGGGTGTTCCAAGGATGTAATTTTTGAGTGAACTTGCTCGTTTGATCCTGTATTTATGAAAACTTGTTTCATATGCGCTATGCAACGCTTGTTTGAATTTAAAATATTACCTTCTGTGCGGCTCTTTAAATCTGACAGATGGCTAGTCGTCGGCTTCTGCCACCATTGCTTGGGTGTTCGGGATAAATCTGAGCACTCGTTTTCACATTCTTGGGTCCTTCGAGGGAGGTGCTCAGCGCAGCGAACAAGGCAATCAGACTATAATGCTTTATCACTCTCTCTTAGCCATAGAAGTCTACAATTTTAAATTTCGGCGAAGCCCCTAGTATTCGGAAGACCGAGTTCGGGGTGCGATACGTGCCTAAGCCGGACAATGCTGAATCCTCGCCCTAAGCGGCATAAGTCTTTATGGACTCGAGACCTCTCGAACAGCGACCAACTCTCACGTTATCATGACAGTCAGTTTTAGCTTTCTCTACTGAGGTGCTTAGCCCAGCTGAACCAGGGCACAATCGCAGTAGTTATCCCAGTGCTAACTTAGCCGATATAGCGGAACGTAAGGCACCAAAACATGGGAGCCGGGCAAACCCAACATTTGACCAAAGACATGACTCGGAGCTGATGCATATAATGCTATAAGTTCGGGGTGCCTCACTTTCGAAAGTGTTCGGACTTCTCACACCGTATTATGGGGTCCTTAAGGCCCTGGCATATTACCCGTACTAGAGTGTACGGGTGCTGGATGTTATGAATGAACAAAAAAGGAAGGAATAGGGAATGCAGTAATAGACTAGTGCTATGCATTGTTTATTCAAAAAGTGTGCATTAAAGCAGAACGATACAGGTAGTGCGATAAGCAAAAAAATGGGGCAATTTGACATGTCCCCTACAAGGGCAAGCTGTGGAATGGTATTTAAAGCAGGTATTTCGCTCGTTATAGAGACCACCTGGGAGTTCCATAGTACGACGTAGCTTTCTGCCTCCCTGGTGGTTGTATCGTGTGTTCGGCGATTATACTGCCGGACAGGGCTTCCAGAGCGTGAAGTCCTGAAAGAGAGAAAAAATGACAAAGTAGGAAGCCCCTAGTGCGGTTGAGCCGCGTTGTGGGGCGTGCCGTAGTCGTGCCCCTCCCTCTATGCCCATGGTATTTTCAATGCGTAATTATGTACGCGTGGCACCGATTTCGCCGTTTGGCTGAGGCTGGGGTAGGGGCCGCATTGCTATGCTTGCTCGGAGCATGCCAGATGGTCTTGTTGCAGATTACTTCAGGCGCGCTTGACGGTGTCTGGGCGTTTGACCGCCGGACTGGAGAATTGCCTTAAGAGGCTGCTTTGTGCTTCCGCTGCGAGGGTCGCAGTGTGCTCCTCCGTTCAGAGAGAGCGCTCTGTGTTTCCGTTGACTATGATGACCCCCCGAGGTCCTGGCATCTTGAGCTTGAGGTATGCATAGTGCGGCACCGCATTGAATTTTGCGAATGCGGTTCGCCCGAGCAGTGCATGATAGCCACTGCGGAACGGGACTATGTCGAAGATTAACTCCTCGCTTCGGAAATTATCCGGGGATCCGAAGACCACTTCTAGTGTGACTGAGCCTGTGCAATGGGCCTCTACACCTGGTATGATGCCTTTAAAGTTCGTTTTTGTGGGTTTAATCCTTGAGGGATCTATACCCATTTTGCACACTGTGTCTTGGTAAAACAGGTTCAGGCTGCTTCCGCCATCCATAAGGACTCGAGTGAGGTGAAATCCGTCGATGATTGGGTCCAAGACCAATGCGGCGAATCCGCCATGACGGATACTAGTGGGGTGGTCCCTGCGATCGAAAGTGATCGGGCAGTAGGACCATGGGTTGAACTTTGGGGCGACTGGCTCCAACGCATATACGTCCCTTAGCGCACGCTTCCGCTCTCTCTTGGGGATGTGGGTTGCGTATATCATGTTCACCGTCCGCACTTGTGGGGGGAATCTCTTCTGTCCTCCGGTGTTCGGTGGCCGGGGCTCCTCCTCGTCATCGCTGTGTAGCCCCTTGTCCTTGTGCTCGGCATTTAACTTGCCGGCCTGCTTGAACACCCAACAATCCCTGTTGGTGTGGTTGGCTGGCTTGTCGGGAGTGCCGTGTATTTGGCACAAGCGATCGAGTATACGGTCCAAACTGGACGGGCCCGGAGTGCTTCTTTTGAATGGCTTTTTCCGCTGACCGGGCTTAGAGCCTCTGAATCTGGCATTGACTGCCGTATCCTCGGTATTATCGCTGTTGATGTGGCGCTTGTGTTTGTTGCGACGTGACCTGCCATTGCTGTCCTTGGTATCCGAATTACCAGGGTTCTTTGATATGTTATTGTTGTGAGCTAGCCAGCTGTCCTCTCCCGCGCAAAAGCGGGTCATCAGTGTTGTGAGGGATGCCATAGATTTCGGCTTTTCCTGGCCAAGGTGCCGGGCAATCCACTCGTCGCGGATGTTGTGTTTAAAAGCTGCTAGGGCCTCTGCATCCGGACAGTCGACGATTCGATTTTTCTTGGTTAGGAACCGTGTCCAGAATTTCCTGGCTGATTCCTGTGGCTGCTGAATTATATGGCTCAAGTCATCTGCATCTGGTGGTCGCACATAAGTGCCCTGGAAGTTGTCAAGGAATGCGGCTTCCAGATCTTCCCAACAGCCAATGGATTCTGTTGGCAAGCTGTTGAGCCAATGCCGAGCTGGTCCTTTAAGCTTGAGTGGGAGGTATTTGATGGCGTGTAGATCGTCGCCACGGGCCATGTGGATATGAAGGAGATAGTCCTCAATCCATACCGTGGGATCTGTCGTACCATCGTATGATTCGATATTCACGGGTTTGAAACCCTATGGGATTTGATGATCCATTACTTCATCTATGAAGCATAGCGGGTGTGCGGCGCCTCTGTACTGGGCTATATCACGGCGCAGCACGAACGAGTTTTGTCTGCTGTGTTCGGCCCGGCTGGATTTACTTCTACTGTATCCTGCGTGACGGTTATCATCTCTCATAGTGGGGCGCCCTCGCGATCCATAGATCAATCTTGCTTGCTTTGCTTTGTCCTCCAATACGTATCGCAGGTCTAGCGTATTTCCCCGTGCCTTGGCATTTTTATTTGAGTGGCGTCGGGGTGCAGGCTGAGCTTTTGGCTGAAATGCCTCTTTGTCGTGGGCACGAGGTGGCCGATCAGCCGCATCATACACTGGAGATGTAGGTTTTAATGCTTCCTCCTCTAAACAGGGTGCCAACCTGCGCTTTGGGTAACTCTTGGAGGGGCGTTCGAGTTCATATTCCTCGGCCGCAAGGATTTCAGTCCATCTGTCAGCTAGCAAGTCTTGATCAGCTCTAAGCTGCTGTTGCTTTTCCTTAAGGCTATTTGCCATGGCCATAAGCCGGCGCTTGAAGCGCTCTTTCTCGACGGGATCCTTAGGCACGATAAATTAGTTGTCATCGAGGCTTGCCTCGTCTTCGGAGGGAGGCATGTAATTATCATCCTCTACCTCTCTGTCTGTTGTTCTCTCATGAGGGCTGGCTTCTCCATCCTCCTGCGCTAAATCTTGCTGGAGGGGGTTGTCGTTGTCTTGGTCGGGCCTCGGTGCCGGGCCGCAGGCCGGCGTCGTGGACCATCTGGCACAGCCGGGTGATGCTCGCGCTCATCGCCTCCATGGGTCTAGCGTAGCTTCTAGTCAACTAATCTTGTGATTCGAGTGATCACTCAGCCCTTGGTTAGCATGCTTAGGTGCGTAGGATTTGGTACTACTCCTCGGCCCTCTATTGCACCTGCCTTTGGCTGTATGATAGGTGGGCCAGCCACCCCCTGGGGCCACGTGTCATTCACCCAAAGGCAGTTACCGTAAGTCAATGAAGATGCGTCCCCCTCCGTGCCGGTATAGTATAGTCATCTCACCGGACCTCTAGTTGGGGCCAAACGAGAGAAGTTTGATGTTTACTGGTTTATTCGTCCCCTTTGCATTTTGCGCCAAGTTTTGACCTTTGATTTAACTAATAAAATGTTAATGCATGTAAACAAAAATGTTGTGTAAGTCACCTTACGAAAACCAAATAATCCCAAAGTACTTAGGCAGGGTGCATTAACTCCCTCCTTGTTTCTTATTTCGTGACATATCGACCAATGAGAGATGTGGGTCGTGCATGCTTTCAATGACTTGATACTACCAAACATGACATGCAGTGTTTAGTTCATTGCATGTACTCTAGTTAGGAGTAGCAAAAAACATTAAGTTCTCTCGCCGATAGGAATAAAACACCTTGTATTTATTTACAGAGGGAGTACTAGTACATTTTTGGTGACATGCATTACTAGATATTGCCAGTCAAATACTAAAATCCAGATGGACGTGGTAGTACTCCTAAATCCAGACGGTGGTGCTACTAGTACTAGTAGTAGTACTACCAATGTAGTAGTAGGAGTACTAGCACTGTACTACCCGTTGGTCAAATTATTATGTGCTGCTCCTCACAATGAAGTGACAAGACCTTGCGCCGGAGATGACACCTAAGTATAGGCGTCGTGTTCGGCATACCATTGTCAGCCTCACTGCCTGCAGTCACTATCATCATGGTTGTAGAGCTAGCCTGCTTACAACTAGTCCTGTTCGACATAATTTCCCGTGCGTAGATGCCCGTGCATTGCACGGAACACCAAGATTGGGGGTGGACGGCTCCGGCAGCGGCCATCGCGCCAGATTTTTCCACGGCCTTCTACTCCTAGATGTGGTGGGGAGGAGATGAGGCTGATTGTGAGAGACAAGGAGTTGTTTGTAAATAGGGAACAAGTGTAGGCATCTTTTTGCAAAAATGGAGAAGCTTGGTTTGTATGCGTCAGATCTAGATCCAACGGCTATTGGTGAAAGATGGGAGGCACAACATCATCACCAACTCATGACCTGTTTGATTCGCAAGATTTTGAAAATGCAGGAATAGGACACCGCAATATTACAAGTTTCAAACTGATATTACAAATGTTAGGAGTAATGCTGCACCTACGAAGAGGGAATTAATAGGAAGTTTACGTAAGAACTTTCGTTACTTTAGGTGGATGCAACATTATCGTACAAACTAAAATCCACCGCCCTGACAAGTCACTACTGGGCAAATAAGTTTTCGAGTCTCTGGCCACTTGATGTTTCAAAAACAAATTCAGCTTCTGCGGAGACTTTGTCATTTAGGCTTAGACGCTTGCGGTGATCAGTTCGCCATTCATTGTTGCGCCAGAGAACGCCAAACCTCATTACCTTGAGCACACTTGCCTCCAGAACAAAGAACCTGGCCAATTTAATCTCAGATGTGCTGCCTCGGTAGTCGATCAAATCAATTTCTGTAAGATGGATATCAAGGCATTCGATGAGATTGTTATAGTGCAGCACATTTTTCACTTTCGGGTCTTTTTTATCTGCAAAAGAAGAGAACATATTAGAGCAGCTGGCTGCATAAGATTGCCGTGTCATCAATAGGTACCAATATCATTCGCTCATACAATAGGGTTGGCTGGCTAGTGATATTTTCACTCTCTCTCTCTCTCTCTCTCTCTCTCTCTCTCTCTCTCTCTCTCTCTGTTTCCTCTCATTTAACTAGGAGCACGTGAAGAGCTTGGGCATTTGTTTCCTTCCATTATGTGGCCGATGCCATATTTCGCAAAAGTATGCCACATAACACGCATCGATGTCAAATCAAAAGATTTTGGCACCGCTCTCGCGATGTGAGAGAGTCGGCACCACTGTGCACACAGACTCACATGTATAAAAAAATCAATCAAACCAACTACACCAGCCTCTCACTCTCTCAAACAAGTGTTTTTATTGCCTCAATCCTCTCTCTCTCCCACGCAGTGTTTTTTCATTGCGTGAGTTAATTTGGCACCGGAGCAAAGTCGGTGATCCAGATTGGGATACCAGGTGAGCAATGGAGGGGCATCGATGCCAAATGCATCACAAGTTAATTTGGCACATGTTTTGGCCTACATAGCCCACTTTTGTAATACTACCTCGTATTTAGTATAAAATTTTGACCATAGATTTACCTAAGAAAATGCCAATGCATGTCACTAAAAATTACACCATTTGAAATTATGTTCAAATACGAATCCAACGATATAGTTCTTAGTGACATGCATTAACATTTTGTCAGTTAAATCTATGGTCAAATTTTGATACTACAAAATTGGAAGAGTAAACCAGGACGGAGGTAGTACTTGCTCTTAGGGTAACCATAGAGTTACTGGAGTAGTCTAAGTTACTTTTCACTATGACTAGCCTAGGCTACTATAGTAGTACAACATAAAAATGATGCAGGTGATCACGTGAGAAAAAAAATACTAAAAACATTTCTTTCCGTGCAATGCGTAGATGCAGTTTTGAACACTACACTTGTCATCGTAATTTGGGAAAATTATGTAAAAATTGAGCTACATTCTGATTACCGTTTACTTATAGGAAAGAAGTTTCACCTCGATGAGTAGCTTCTCTGTGCACGGAAAGCATGTAAGGAATCCAACAACTTGATCCAGATTGTGGCCGATAGATTTTAGTGCTAAGATCTTCACTGTGCGCATGGACTGGGTCAAGCTTGTGGGAATCATTTTCTGGAAGACAGTCATAAATACATCAAGAAGAAATTTAAAAATGTGAATTTCAAGAAGACGGAGAAGAAGATGAGTGCTGTACCTAAACGATTATGGATCCAATAAAGAGTTCGTAGAATTTGGCAGACGAGTACACCAACGCTGTCAATTTCGGCGCGTCAATGACCCTAATTTTTGTTGGACCTTCTAGATCCGATACAAGCAATCTCTCAAGGAAAGGCGCATTCTCAATGACCATAACGTGGAACAGATTGAGTGATCTCTTCCCAATTGATGTCTTGTTGCGGGGCCAGCAAGACACATAAATCCATCGGAGATTCGTCGAGGCGATGTGGAGGCTAATGAACCCGTGGATCTGCGGCAGTTCCAGGGACAAGAACATGACAGCAGCCCCCCGACGGCCTCCTGCAAGCACAGCGAGGTTCATGCCGTCGTCTGCTGCAGTTCTCTATTTTGTGTTTTTTCCGAAGATAAATGGAAGTGCAAATGCAGTCCGCTAGTGATTTGCTCTTGAGGTTCATTTTACTTATGTTTTAGCAGCCATTCTGCATTACTGTCACTCTGTATGCCCTTGTGACATTTGGACTTTAGTTCAACGTATTATTCGGCTTAGGCGTCACTCCGTTTAGATGTATGTATATGCGTGTCGGTGGAAGAAAACTTGCTAGAGGTGATATCTACTTCATGGCAAATTTGTTGGCAACAAGTATGGCGATTCATGGAAAGTAAAATGGTTATTTTCTCTGATATAAACATGTGATAAAAAACATGGCAATTTCTGAAACTTTTATTTGTACTAATCGTTTGTTTGTAGTTGAATGGTTTATCATACTGTGTTCGAACTTATATATATATTTTATTCATGGAAAGTAAAATGGTTATTTTCTCTGATCTAATTCAAACTGATCATTTCTTTTATTTTGAACTGATCATTTTTTTATTTCGAATGCTCATTGTTTTTACTTCAAACCCATTTTTTAATTTGAACCGGTCAATTCTTTTATTTCACACTGATCGTTGTTTTAAATTCGTACTGATCGATGTTTTTTCATTTTTAATACAAACCATTTTTTCCTTTCTTGCACAAACATCGAACCGTCGTGCACACTCTTTATGTAAGCTCAATAATTCTTAGACATATGAATGAACATTCCCCATTTGTCAACTTAGAACTTTTGTAAAAAAAACTCTGAACTTGTCATATCCTCGACTTTGAACTAATGTAAATACTTTTTGCCAAATTGCTCCAGGTTTCTGTATGGTACGCACACCACCTTGATGAGCCAATGTACAAGTTCATATCACTTGAACAATGATCACTTGAACTAATTGGAGAATAATATGCGAGCTTATAGCATTTGATCACTTGAACTTATAGCAATAAAAATAAGAAATGTGTACGGCCTCCGACCTGTGGAAATTATAAGAAATTTGTAAATACTAGTACTGCAACCAACATTTATAAATACTAGTGAGGATATTTTGAACGGCCTCCTATCAAGACATGGACTTATAGAACTGAACCTTTTTTGGGATTACAATTTTAGAATTGATTTCTCGTCCAAACTGACAACACCATCAGGTCTGAATTTGCATGGTTTCACTAGTTGAACTGATGGATGTTTTCTTTTTGTTTTGTTCAAACTCGAACATTTTTTGCAATGAAGGTATGTACTTCCTTTTGTTTGCAACTTGAATTTTTTTCATGATTTTTGTAATAAATATTTGTACTTCTTTTTGTTTTGTTCAATGAACAAAACAATGATCATTTGAACTAATTGGACAATAACATGTGAGCTTACAGTAATTTATCACTCGAACTTGTAGCAATAGATATAAGAAATTTTTACGGCCTCCGCACCATTTGCATTGGTGTACTCCGGCGCGAGGAACAAATCCTGCCATATTTGATACATACACACGCATCCTAGTTGACATTTGTTCTATGGAATGTCGATGCCATTTATTGATTCCAAAAAAGATAGCAAGATGGGACATGGATTCAAGATGTACTTAAACCGAAACAATCCATATTTTCTGGAGAAATTGCAGAGCAGCACAACAAAGGTTACATGTTTTCTGTAGTTGAGAGAAACAAGTTCAGATTATCAACAGTACACCCACCATGCCAAGTTCTTAACTGAACATATGCATTTGTTTTAGAGATGGTGTTACATCCTGTGATATAAAAGAAAATTACAGCAAAACAGAAAACCTGCAACAGAAGCATTTTGCCAAACCATAAGATAATTGAACCATTAGATCTTCAGCTGATGTACTGCATGCACTTCTTTGTTTGTACGGGATGCACCTCTCTTTTTTGTGGCTCATATACTGAAGATCCTTCAATTCAGTTATCAACACACCGTAGCAGGCATGCTTGCCACCTATCTTTTGGATGCACTCCCTTGTCATTTTCTATTGCTAATTAGAGCACTTCAGGAGCACCGACTCATGTGCGAATGTGTAGCTGGCTTCAAACTGGACAGTACTCTGGCAATACCTGTGCAATTGAGCAACAAGTTCAGAACAGGAGAAGCAACCAGGAATCATTCGCACGAAGAGTATTGAATAAAAATTGGAATTGCACTGATCTAAAATTATTTTTAAACTGAGGGTGTCACTTTGGTGTGTGATCATTTCTTGTGAACATTCAATGAAACATGTTTGGTGTCACTTGATGCAAGAAGGTGTCAATCAAACAATAGCTTTATTTGGCAACAAAGAAACATCAAGAAGGATATTTCATTTCTTGTAAGCAAATCAACAAAAAACTTATTTCACAACAAGTAGAGATGAAGTAGCATCACCAGTACATATAGCAGACCCGTAGGAGAACTCTTAATATACAAGCAAAATAGGACACTACCTTTGTTTCTAGACTTGTAAAAGCATCACCAATGCAACCAACATCAGTACAGAATCAGTCATTACACGAGTTTGATAATGCCACAACATGAAAAGAGGAATGGGGAAGGCCAGACCTCGTTGTTGTGTCATTGAACGGCCTCGGCTATCGGCCGTGAACGGACTGTGGTGCCGGCGGTGAACACCACGTTGGAAGAATGCTCATGGGTGAGCCTGCCTCTACTCATGAGCGCCTGCATGAATGTGGGTTCAGCATTCTGAACTACTGCAACACTAGCCACCCGCATCAGAATAACCTTTTGGTGCAAAACTATTGTACAATAAAAACACTCGGTTTTATTTTGCACACACACACATAGTACTGCCATATGTGTTTTTTCACAAACTGATGATAGTTCACATACTAAACTGGCACACCTAGTTTGTGTTTCAGGAAATAAAATAGATGTCCTCAAGGTGAGTTTATGAGGGAGGGTCCAGAGCCTCAGTATGATCCGGACCACGGCTGGAGCTGCGAATGGTAGTGAAGCTCCACATCCTCCGTCATCGGTGAGCTCCGACCATTGATCACACGACGAAGGAAGCCATGTACTGATGAGAATTCACATATTGAACTGGCATAGCTAGTTTGTGTTTCAGGAAATAAAATAGATGATAGTTTGTTATGATGATGATATTTCAGCATTTCTTCCCTTGGCAGAAAATCACCTAAATTTAAAAAGGACTGGAAATCACAAAATAAAATGCACTCAAGTAGAAAAATTAGGAAGGGATCAGATAACACATTTTAATTTGAGAAACTTCTTAGTGGGATATCATGTAATAGTACATTTTCATCAACTCGATATTCATCGGTACTAGTATGCGTGGACAATAAGTTCAGATTTGTAGCAGCACACGCACGAAACTTACAGATTTTTTCACTGGACTTGCAGAACTTTGAAACTTGAACTTCACAAAACCGGCGACCCCTCCCTTGAGCTAGATGTATCCTACCCGCGACCACCACCTGGATCCAGGACGAGCTGACCACCCAGAGCTGCTTAGACCACCCGGTGGTGGGGATCCAGCGGGGGCCTGTTCTGTGGCGAGCATGGTGGCTTGTTAGCCTGGGCGGCCTACGCGCTCGATGGTGGTATACAGTAGGCGGAGCGCGGTGGAGGGAGTGAAGGGAGCGGCCAGACAAGGAGAAGGATCGTGGACGGACAGGAGAAGGGTCGCGGACGGAGGGAGGTGGGTGGATGGACGCGGCCAGCATCCGGTGGAGGGAGTTGCCGGTGCTGGGGGTGGTGGAGGGATTTGCATCACCGGTCGTGGTGCGGCGCGTCACCGGAGTAGGCGTCGCGCGTTGCCGGGAGGTGGGAAGGTGTATCGCCGGGACTTGATGGAGGCGCGTGGCCAAGAGGTGGGGGAGGCGCAGCGCGTGGACGTGAGGTGGAAGGGGGCGGCGCGTCGGCAGGAGCTAGAAGGGGCTCCGCGTCGGCGGTAGCTAGAAGGGGCGCCGCGTCGGCGGGAGCTGGAGGGCACGGAGCATGTCATATTTTAATGAGTGCTTCCAATCATAAAAGATGTCAATGATAATATATCTATATGTGAAACCTCTCTTTCCTTATTACTTCCTATTAATTGCAACGATGACCAAAGCTATGTCTGCCAACTCCCAACAACTTTTAATCATCATACTCTTTCTATGTGCAGTCATTACTCTCAATAAGATCAATATGAACTTTTGTTCCCCTTTTATTATTATTTTTCTTATTTTCTTTTATTCACCCAAGATCATGGCAAAATAATTAGGCCCTTGACTCAACACTAATCTTTATTATATATAGATCACGGACTCAATTACAAAGAGAGATCATAAAGCAAAACTCAAAACTAGATCATGCCATAAACTTTATTCTACTAGATAAAGATACTACTAATAGGATCGAACTAAGAAAAACGGTAAAGATAGGAGTTGTGATTGTGATACGATACCGGGGCACCTCCCCCAAGCTTGGCAGTTGCCAAGGGGAGTGCCCATACCCATGTGATTATGTCTCCTTTGTCGATGAAGAAGTTGGTGGAGGTTTTGTTGAATCAAGCTTGTCGTCCATCTTCCAAGGCATAGGCTCACCATCATAGAAGGATGATCGAGTCTCCGGGATCCTCAAATCTGCAGCCAAACTCATCCTTTTGAATCTATATTCATACTCACAGTTTTGGTTTTGCAGGTCATAGATTTGGGCTTGGAGGTGCTCGATCTTCTCATGAAGCTTGAAGATGGCCTCCCCTATGTTGTCAGCATCCAACTTGTGGTTGCTAGTGAAATCGGCGATCATCATGTGGTTGGAGTTGAGTCCACGTTCCACCATCCCTTGGCACTTGAAAACCTGTTGCTCCACTGCTTCGAGCCTCATCTCCATGCTTCCGGTCCCCTTTGGTCCCTCTTCATCATGCAACTCAGTGGTTTGAGGGTGCCGCAGCACCTCCGCGAGGTAAGGGTTGATAACCTTCTCGAAAAACTTGTCCTTGGAAGCACTTGGGGCTGTCATGATGGCTTGTATCTGTCAGAAAAACAGCTCGAAACGGAAACATAGGAGATTTGCGTGATACGGGAGTCAACACCTTCGGGAGAATATATAGTGAATTTTTACCGACCAAAATACGTATCGTGCAAGAAAACGGAGTCCAGAGGGCACACGAGGTGCTCACGAGGTAGGGGGCGCACCCAGAGGGGTAGGGCGCGGCCACCACCCTCGTGGGGCCCTCGTGTCCTTCCCGGACTGCCACTTATTTTTCTATTTTTCTAAATATTCCAAAACAGAGAGATATTGCCTTAAAAATTGTTTTGGAGTCGGTTTACTTACCGTACCACGTACCTATTCCTTTTCGGAGTCTGAAACGTTCTGGAAAGTGTCCCTTATGTATTCCTCCAGGGTTACGATTTCAATAATATTGGTTTCGACATTTATGGGATTACCTGAGATATAGTGTTTGATTCTTTGACCGTTTACCACCTTTGGATTTGTGCCTTCGAAGTTGTTGATTTTTATGGCACCAGAACGATAGAGACTTCCTCGATAACATAGGGGCCTTCCCATTTAGAGGGAAGTTTTCCTGCAAAAAATCTTAAACGAGAGTTGTATAGCAATACATAATCACCTACATTAAACTCACGCTTTTGTATCCTTTTGTCAAGCCATCTTTTAACTTTCTCTTTAAACAACTTGGCATTTTCATATGCTTGGGTTCTCCATTCATCAAGTGAGCTAATATCAAATAACCTCTTCCCCCCGACAAGTTTGAAATCATAGTTGATCTCTTTAGTAGCCCAATATGCCTTATGTTCTAGTTCGAGAGGCAGGTGACATGCTTTTCCATAAACCATTTTATACGGAGACATACCCATAGGATTTTTATATGCAATTCTATATGCCCATAATGCATCATCAAGTTTCTTGGACCAATTCTTTCTAGACCTATTAACGGTCTTCTACAAAATTAATTTGAGCTCTCTATTACTCAATTCTACTTGACCACTAGACTGCGGGTGATAAGGAGATGCAATTCTGTGATTAACGTCATATTTAGCAAGCATTTTACGGAAAGCACCATGAATAAAGTGTGAACCACCATCAGTCATTAAATATCTAGGGACTCCAAACCTCGGAAAAATAACTTCCTTAAGCATTTTAATAGATGTGTTATGATCAGCACTACTAGTTGGAATAGCTTCTACCCACTTAGTAACGTAATCGACAGCAACCAAGATATGAGTGTATCCATTAGAGGCAGGAAAAGGTCCCATATAATCAAAGCCCCAAACATCAAATGGTTCAATAACAAGTGAAAAATTCATAGGCATTTCTTGACGTGTACTAATATTACCAATTCTTTGGCATTCATCACAAGACAAGACAAACTTATGGGCATCCTTGAAGAGAGTAGGCCAATAAAAACCGGATTGCAATACCTTATGTGCAGTTCTATCTCTAGCATGGTGTCCTCCATAAGCTTCGGAGTGGCACTTGCATAGGATCTGTTCCTGTTCATGCTCAGGTACACAACGTCTAATAACACCATCTACTCCTTCTTTATAAAGATGTGGGTCATCCCAAAAGTAATGTCTCAAATCATAGAAAAACTTTTTCTTCTGTTGGTACGTGAAGCTAGGTGGTATAAACTTAGCAACAATATAATTAGCATAATCAGCATACCATGGAGTACTATGAGAAGTACTTATAACATTTAATTGTTCATCAGGAAAGCTATCATTAATAGGTAGTGGGTCATCAAGAACATTCTCTAACCTAGATAAGTTGTCTGCAACGGGGTTCTCAGCTCCCTTTCTATCAACAATATGCAAATCAAATTCTTGTAGCAAGAGAAACCATCTAGTAAGTCTAGGTTTATCATCTTTCTTTTCCATAAGATATTTGATAGCAGCATGATCAGTGTGAATAGTTACTTTAGAATCAACAATACAAGGTCTGAACTTATCACAAGCAAATACAACTGCTAAAAGTTCTTTTTCAGTAGTAGCATAATTTCTTTGAGCATTGTCTAGAGTCTTACTAGCATAATGGATAACGTTTAATTTCTTATCAACTCTTTGCCCTAAAACAGCACCTACAGCATAATCACTAGCATCACACATAATTTCAAAGGGTAAATTCCAATCAGGTGGTTGAACAATAGGTGCAGAGACTAATGCTTTCTTAAGTATTTCAAATGCTTCCACACAATCATCATCAAAGACAAATGGTATATCCTTTTGCAATAAATTAGTCAGAGGCCGAGAAATTTTTGATAAGTCCTTAATGAACCTCCTATAAAATCCAGCATGACCAAGGAAACTTCTTATACCTTTGACATCCTTGGGACATGGCATCTTTACAATAGCATCAACTTTGGCTTTATCAACTTCAATACCTCTTTCGGAAACTTTGTGCCCCAAAACAATACCTTCATTAACCATAAAGTGGCACTTTTCCCAATTCAATACAAGATTAGTTTCTTCACATCTCTGCAAAACTCGATCAAGATTGCTCAAGCAATCATCAAAAGAGGAACCATAGACGGAAAAATCGTCCATGAAAACCTCACAAATCTTTTCACAAATGTCAGAGAATATAGCCATCATGCATCTTTGAAAGGTAGCAGGTGCATTACATAAACCAAAAGGCATACGTCTATAAGCAAAAGTACCAAAAGGGCATGTAAAATTAGTCTTTGATTGATCTCTAGCTGACACAGGTATTTGAGAGAAACCAGAATAACCATCTAAAAAGCAATAATGTGTGTGTTTGCATAATCTTTCTAGCATTTGATCAATAAAAGGTAAGGGGTAATGATCTTTCTTAGTAGCTTTATTTAATTTGTGGAAATCAATTACCATTCTATAGCCTGTAATAATTCTTTGTGTAATCAATTCATCTTTATCATTAGGAACAACAGTAATACCTCCCTTCTTAGGGACACAATGGATAGGACTTACCCACTGACTGCAGCAACGGGATAAATTATACTGCCTCCAGAAGCTTGAGTATTTCTTTTCTTACCACTTCTTTCGTTTTAGGATTCAGACGTCGTTGAGGATCACGAACGGGTTTAGCATCTGCTTCCAAATTTATTTTATGTTGACATAGAGTGGGACTAATACCCTTAAGATCATCAAGAGTATATCCAATAGCAGCACAGTGCTTCTTCAGAGTTTTCAATAATCTTTCTTCTTCATGCTCTGAAAGGTTAGCACTAATAATAACAGGATATATTTTCTTTTCATCAAGATAAGCATATTTGAGATTATCAGGCAATGGTTTAAGCTCAAACACGGGATCACCCTTGGGTGGAGGAGGATCCCCTAAAATTTCAACAAGCAAGTTGTGTTGCAGAATAGGTTCCTGTTTAAAGAATACTTTATCTATTTCCCTTCTTTCATTCATGAACATATCATTTTCATGGTCTAGCAAATAGTGTTCTAAAGGATCACTAGGAGGTATGGCAATAGAAGCAAGACCAATAATTTCATCCTTACTAGGTAATTCTTCCTCACGATGTTATTTACTAAATTTATAGAAATTAAACTCACGAACCATATCATCCAAGCCAATAGTAACAACATTCTTTTCGCAATCTATCCTAGCATTAACAGTGTTCAAGAAGGGTCTACCAAATATAATGGGGCAAAAGCTATCTTGCGGAGAAGTAAGAACAAGAAAATCGGCAGGATACTTAGTTTTCCCACACAAGACTTCAACATCTCTAACAATTCCCATCGCTGAAATAGTATCTCTATTGGCAAGTTTAATTGTGACATCAATATCTTCTAACTCAGCAGGTGCAATTTCATGCTTGATTTCTTTATACAAGTCATAAGGGATAACACTAGCACTAGCACCCATATCACATAAGCCATGATAACAATGATCTCCTATTTTAATAGAAATAACAGGCACGCCTACCACAAGTCTATGTTTATCTTTATCACAAGGCTTAGCAATTCTAGTAGTTTCACCTTCGAACTGAATAACATGCCCATCAATACTATCAGACAAGAGATCTTTAACAATAGCAATATTAGGTTCTACTTTAACTTGCTCAGGAGGTGTATAAGTTCTAATATTGCTTTTACGAACAACAGTTGAAGCTTTAGCATGATCCTTTACTCTAACAGGGAAAGGTGGTTTCTCAACATAAGCAGTAGGAACAATAGGATCATTATAAGTGACAGTCTTTTCTTCAACTTTAATAGGTGCAGCTACTTTTACTTCTATAGGAGGATGATATTTAAACCACTTCTCCTTAGGGAGATCAACATAAGTAGCAAAAGATTCATAGAAAGAAGCTACTATCTCATAGTCAAGTCCATATTTAGTGCTAAACTTACGGAAAATATCGGTATCCATAAAAGATTTAACACAATCAAACTTAGGTGTCATACCTGACTCCTTACCTTCATCGAGGTCCCAATCTTCAGAGTTGCGTTTAACTCTATCCAATAAGTTCCATCCAAATTCAATAGTCTTCATCATAAAAGAGCCAGCACAAGAAGTATCGAGCATGGTGCGATTGTTTTCAGAAAGCCGAGCATAAAAACTTTGCATAATTATTTCTCTCAGGAGCTCATGATTGGGACATGAATATAACATTGATTTAAGCCTCCCCCAAGCTTGAGCGATGCTTTCTCCTTCTCGAGGCCAAAAATTATATATATAATTGCGATCACGGTGAACAAGATGCATAGGGTAATACTTTTGATGAAATTCCAATTTCAATCTTTTGTAGTCCCACGATCTCATATCACATAGCCTATAACATATCAATGCGTCTTCCTTCAAAGATAAAGGGAAGACCTTCTTGTTAGCAACATCATCGGGTACACCTGCAAGCTTAAATAATCCACAAACTTCATCCATATATAATAAGTGCTCATCAGGATGCTTTGTTCCATCTCCTGTAAAAGAGTTAGCTAGCAGTCTTTCCATCATACCCGAAGGAAATTCAAAAGGAGTTTCATTTTCAACAGGTTCATTAGGTTGAGGAGCAACTCTTTGCTCTACTGGACGGGGCGAAGATACCCCGAACAAGCCCCTCAGAGAATTACTTTCCATAGTAACAAGTGACAGTAAATTTCAGCACACTATATAAATTTTTCCTTACCAAATTCCACCTACCAAAGGCGCTACACTCCCTGGCAACGGCGCCAGAAAAGAGTCTTGATGACCCACAAGTATAGGGGATCTATCATAGTCCTTTCGATAAGTAAGAGTGTCGAACCCAACGAGGAGAAGAAGGAAATGATAAGCGGTTTTCAGCAATGTATTTTCTGCAAGTACTGAAATAAGTGGTAACAGATAGTTTTGTGACAAGATAAATTGTGATGAGCAACAAGTAACAAAAGTAAATAAAGTGCAGCAAGGTGGCCCAATCCTTTTTGTAGCAAAGGACAAGCCGGAATAAACTCTTATATAAGGAAAAGCGCTCCCGAGGACACATGGGAATATCGTCAAGCTAGTTTTCATCACGTTCATATGATTCGCGTTCGGTACTTTGATAATTTGATATGTGGGTGGACCGGTGCTTGGGTGCTATTCTTACTTGAACAAGCATCCCACTTATGATTAACCTCTATTGCAAGCATCCGCAACTACAACAAAAGTATTAAGGTAAACCTAACCATAGCATGAAACATATGGATCCAAATCAGCCCCTTACGAAGCAACACATAAACTAGGGTTTAAGCTTCTGTCACTCTAGCAACCCATCATCTACTTATTACTTCCCAATGCCTTCCTCTAGGCCCAAATAATGGTGAAGTGTTATGTAGTCGACGTTCACATAACACCACTAGAGGCTAGACAACATACATCTTATCAAAATATCAAACGAATACCAAATTCACATGACTACTAATAGCAAGACTTCTCCCTTGTCCTCAGGAACAAACATAATTACTCAGAAAGCATATTCATGTTCATAATCAGAGGGGTAATAATATGCATATAGGATCTGAACATATGATCTTCCACCAAATAAACCAACTAGCATCAACTACAAGGAGTAATCAACACTACTAGCAACCTACTAGCACCAATCGCGGACTTTGAGACAAGAATTGGATACAAGAGATGAACTAGGGTTTGGAGATGAGATGGTGCTGGTGAAGATGTTGATGGAGATTGCCCTCTCCCGATGAGAGGAGCGTTGGTGATGACGATGGTGATGATATCCCCTCCCGGAGGGAAGTTTCCCCGGCAGAATAGCTCTGCCGGAGCTCTAGATTAGTTCCGCCTCGGTTCCGCCTCGTGGCGGCGGAGTCTCGTCCCGAAAGGTTGCTTCTAATTTTTTTCTCATCGAAAGACTTCATATAGCAGAAGATGGACGTCGGAGACCCACCAGGGGGCCCACGAGGTAGGGGGCGCGCCCTAGGAGGGGGGCACCCCCCCTCGCGAGCAGGGTGTGGGCCCCCTGGACTTCATCTTTGGCGAGGATTTTTCTTTATTTATTTTAGGATATTCCGTGGAGTTTCAGGACTTTTGGAGTTGCGCAGAACATGTCTCTAATATTTGCTCCTTTTCCAGGCCAGAATTGCAGCTGTCGGCATTCTCCCTCCTTATGTAAACCTTGTAAAATAAGAGAGAATAGCCATAAGTATTGTGACATATTGTGAAATAACAACCCATAATGCAATAAATATCGATATAAAAGCATGATGCAAAATGGACGTATCAGGGGGGACTGTGTGTGCCTACAATTGAGTGAGAGACCATCATACTTGGCTAGCTGGGCATGAGATTGTGTGTGTGCGCGTGTGAGATGGAGAGAGAACGAGGGGGAGAGATAGAGTTTAAGATGGGCCTATCGAATGCGAGTGAGATATGCATGTGTATGTGTGACCTAGGTGGATGGAGAGTTTGAGAGAGGGGGGAGAGCTCCGAGACGACATAGTGGTGCGTGAAAGAGTTACGGGCAAAGAGCCAACGAATATGTGTGCGTACGATGAGTGCACCCAAGATATCTAGCTTGGACTAGCTAGAGTATCATACATAGTGTGCGAGAGAGACCTATAGATGGTGTATATATGCATGCGAACTAGAAAGACCCCCCACACACACACAAAGAGAGAGAGACAGAGAGAGAGAGAGAGAGATGGAGAGAAAGGGAGAGGGACCAACAAGGTTTTTTTGTCGGATGCGTGCGACATAATTGAAGATTGTCGGAGAGAGAGAGAGAGATAGAGAGAGAGAGAGAGAGAACATGAGTCCGGGAGAGGGGGAGGTCGCGTTTTATGCATCAAAGACTGATATAAACCATGTTTCGATATAAAATTGCATTCAAATATTTAAATTGGAGAACATGTTGTCTGCAATCCACACATGAACGGATATATGCGTATATCAAACAAGTTCATTAATTTGACTTTCAACATGTTCATAGTACTATGATACTGTACAACATGCTACTCGATTGAGGTGTTCAATTTTGGATTTAGTTCACTATTTTGACCTACTGCACGAGCTATTTCATTGAATCGAGATATTTCATTTTGCGTTTGATTCGCGTTTTTGAGTGGGTCAACTATTTGTCATATAGTAAATCGCTAGCAATGAGCATGTAAAAACACATGACTCCCGAGCATCATCTCTCCATCTAAAAAAGAAGTGGCAAGCTAATATTTCAAAATTTGATCCGAATCGACTTGGTAAGGTAGACGTGGATGTTCATTCTCCCAAAATTTGAACGAACCGTTAAACATCCTCTCTGCTCGGTGGAATTCGCTCGAGCAAATAAATGTGAGACGCGAAATTACCGTCCTATGTGGGACACGCATCAATTGGCCCGTTGTACATCGAGGGTAGGTTCGTAACTTCATCCAAGCGCGCTTTCTCCTCGGCCGAAATGACATGTGCCGAATAATTCATAAACCATGGTCGACAAAACACGCTCTCCTTGCCCGAAATAGCTCGTGCTCACTATTTCAAAACACGCTCTCCTCGCCCGAAATCGCTCGTGCCCACTATAGTTCAAAACACGTCCTCCTCGCCCGAAATCGCTCCCGCCCACTATTTGGGGAGAAGCAAAGTTACTCTACTATCCCCGACCCTCAGTACACAGACCCAAGACGAGAAGCCTATAGGCAAGCGTAGAACTGTAACTCCCCCTCACATTTCAGACAAATGCGTCTGTAAGACATGGTTCCACACCCGTCCCAATTCCCCCCCCCCGCCCGCCCCCATTCATACCTCGTGGGCGCCAAATCACCTTCTCCCCGGGAAGCTCCCTTCTCCCGAGCTGCGAAACCTCAGCCCCACCTCCATGGCGCCCCCACCGCACCAATTTCACAGCCGCCCTCCTCCCTAATGCCAGAGACATTGTCCATTTGCCGCCGTGCATTGGGCCATGTGCCTCTTACTCCGTGCCGCTGGTGCTGCCTCGACGACGGCCGCGTGAACCGTACCGGAGCCGATTCACCCCCGTCGTTGTTCACGGTGCCGGAGCGGCTCCAACTTCGGATCCGTCCAGAGTCCTGGCACTGCTTCGGCGTAGCCGTCGACCGTTGCGACATCGCTCTTTCCCTGCCGCCGGTCGCCATAGCAACCGCGCCGGCCTCACTGACTTGGCAGCTGGACCTGCCTACTTCACCATGCCGCCAGATAGGTTTCACCCTCATCTCAAATCACTTTATTTAGGCGTCAGTTGTCTGAATTTTTATTCTGGGCCA
The DNA here is from genome assembly GCA_032464435.1 of Aegilops umbellulata. Taxonomy (NCBI): domain Eukaryota; kingdom Viridiplantae; phylum Streptophyta; class Magnoliopsida; order Poales; family Poaceae; genus Aegilops; species Aegilops umbellulata. The sequence goes on along the minus strand of CP136057.1, from coordinate 633,292,795 downwards.
ATCGATTTGCAATGGGAAGCAGCACCCCTCGAGGCGGCGGAGCTCCTAGGCTGTCGGTTGGCTGGTGTCTAAGTAAGGGTGCGGGGCCGCAAGTTCACTGCGGAAGCAGCACTTAGATGGCTATCTTTTAGAGTTGCGTGGGTTGAAGGTACTACCGCCGCCGGATCTGGATGACGGGGAGTCTTTGTGGATTGGCCTGAGGGCGACACAACCACGGCAGTGCGGTGGGGCGGGGAGCGGGGTTTTGGCCGGGTCCACGGACGGCGGAGGCAGGCTGCTCTGCCGTTGGTCGCTGGCTCTTTGGGGAAGATTCCGAATAGTGTCAGCCGGGAGGCACAAGACGGCCAGCCATCCGGTGTAGATCAGACAGTAACAATATAAAATAAAATCGTGTGACCCCAATTTAGTCTTCAGTCAACAGACGTGTCACCACACTCGTACCTTGCTATTAATCTCTTAGTGTATTTCTTCAGATCAAAGAGATATGTCATTCTTAACATTATGCGTTATCTGCATCTTCAGACACCGTCTTCCGACTCACCGCAGCTGCTCCAACAAAGGAAGCATACACCAGAAGGGAGCTATAGTCCCCACTCAACAGTTCCCTGCATCGAATGCGCGTGCCCGACATGCACAGCCACAACAACTGCAGGGCCATCGACAAGTCAGCACATGATGCTCACTCCTATGGATGGCAGCCCGATAGGTTGTACCCTCATCTTACTTGTGTGCAACATTTATGGCTTTGTTATTCTTCTAAGCATGGAAAATAGATCATCACATTTCACTGTATATTCATGTTGATCTCTTACGGGTCTTGTTCAGGAGTTAACGTTGTTCCATAGTTCAGCTAAGATACTTGTTCTTTAGGTAACACCGTTCCATAGTTACCATCCATCAGCCAATGCTATCCCACACGCTGGTGATTATAGTATTACACCACTTCTAGTATTTCCTATGTTGTTCTTTAATACTTTTGTGTGCCATCTAGTTAATCTTGAGTACAAACAATACATATTCTGTAGCTTTCATCTGTGTTCTCCCTTTAGTTTATGAGACATGTTGCTGCTAGTTAACCCCAGTCCTACTATTTATGTCGTCTCCTATAGGAACTCATTACATAAATCTAACTACTAGTTGTCTTCCATGCATGTCAGATATAATTGCACACACTGATATATCTACAAGAACCTCACGGAGCAATGTAAAGGCCAATAAACTTGATGTCAATGATACCCAATATGATGGAACATGTAAAGGCAGTTCTTCAGAAGATTTGCAGAAAGATGATGAATCATCTTCACCCCACAAGGTCCTTGCTCTAACTTGGCTTGTGATATGGGTACAACATGCATAAAAAAGGATGTATCTAGAACTGAAATACACCTAGACCCATCCATTTTTTTCCGGATGGAGGGAATACATGTCAATATGTCATGCCTTTCTATTCTTCAGTACCTATTCCATCTCTCTGCTGCCACATGTTTTATAATTAAAGCACCATTCTTCTATACAAGTCATGCAAGGGGAAGACGACTATGTTAGAATCTGAAGGGTTACAAACAAGGCCTTTGCAAAAGATCCAAATGCCAGGACATAATAAACAAACTCCAGTTTTTATAGATACTGCTCCAGCACAGAGAAACCCAACTCCTACTGATAATAAGCAGATTCCAGTGGCCAAAGAACTAGTCCGCTCCAGTCCAGCAAAAATATGTCAACTCAATTCTAAGAAGCGTGTGCATATCCTTGCATCATGAAATTTTATAGCATGCTGATCATATTTTCTACATGTTTCTTACCCATTTCTCTTTTAGAAAATAAGCTTAACAAATAGAAGATTTTCTGCAATGGTATCGTTTATGAGGAAAGATTCTTGCAGGAATTCTCTATGCTCCAATGTAGATGTAAGTACTTGTTGTATATCACTATATTTTTACATCAACATGTATTTTGTTAATCAGCGTGAATCCAACCTTTATCTGATCTAAATTTAGTTGTAGCAAAATGTATGATTAAAGGCCACAATGTTGATTTTTGCAAGGAAAACTGCCTGGTAGTTTTGCATCCTGAGCTGCATGAGTGTACTATCTCATATCAGTGGGTTTGAATACTTTTGCAGTGGGTTTTTCAGTGTTTTCTTTTACTGTGTTGTCCTGTTGTATCCCTAGCTCTTACATCATACTCCCTCCGTCCGGATTAAATGTCGCAGAAATGGATAAAACTGGATGTATCTAGAATTGAAATACGCCTAGACCCATCCATTTATTTCCGGATGGAGTGAATACATGTCAATATGCCATGCCTTTCTATTCTTCAGTACCTATTCCATCTCTGTTGTAGCATGTTTTATAACTGAATCACCATTCTTCTCTATAAGGCATGCAAGGGGAAGACGGCTATGTTAGAATCTGAAGGGTTACAAACCAGGTCTTTGCAAAAGATCCAAACGCCAGGAGATAATAAACCAACTCCATTTTTCATAGATACTGCTCTAGCACAGAGAAACCCAACTCCCATTGATAATAAGCAGATTCCAGTGGCCAAAGAACTAGTCCGCTCCAGTCCAGCAAAAGAATGTCAACTCCATTCTAAGAAGCGTGTGCGTATCCTCGCGTCATGAAATTTTATAGCATTCTGATCATATTTTCTACATGTTTCTTACCCGTCTCTCTTTTAGAAAATAATGTTAAATGATACAAGACTTCCTCCATTGGGATCGTATTCGAGGAAAATATCTTGCAGGAATTCTCTATGCTCCAGTGCTGATGTAAGTACCTATTGTATATCACTATAGTTTTACATCAGCATGTTTTTGGTTAATCAACGTGAATCTAACCTTTATCTGATCTAAAATTAGTTGTAGAAAAATGTTAAAGGCGCCAATTTTGATTTTTGTAAGGAAAGCTGCTTGGTAGTTTTGCATACTGAGCTGCATGAATGTGCTATCTCATATCACGCACATTACTGAATTGTAGTGCTTCTCTGGTTGCCCATTCATTCATTGTGTCAATGTTGCTTTCGTATTACCTTACCTGGCTGATGATAGCTGTGCCATATTGTGTTAATTTGGTGTAGGCTAGTTTCCCAAACATTCGTTGTGTCAATGTTGCTTTCCTATTATCTGACTTGGCCAATGATAGCAATGCTACTGTGTTAATTTTGTGCAGGCTGCTGAAGATAAGAAGACAAACTCTGAAAACAGCAAGGCAACCCCATTGTTTCTTTCCAGTAAATATAGGCCACGTAATATGGCAATAACTCATGATTAATCTGTTTGGTTCCCGTCCTAATTTATGTTATGATGCAGTGGTCAAGACACTCTCCACTATCAATAATACAAGCCTGCCAAAATCGCCATCTGAATCTGTTCAGTATCCTCTGTCCGAATGCAACGGAATAAATGTATGTTTGTGAACCAATTAATGGCTGAAGCAATGATGGAAATGGTGGATGAATCAGAGGTGCAGAGTCGTGCGACACAACAACTGATCAATGTTTTCAGAGATAGTGTGGCAAAGTAGCAAGAACTTGCCCACATGCTTATGGGCGTCATCTGTGCTGAGGTTGCAGATTGTGACGTTGTAGATGGTTAGGTTCTGCTCATTTATTTGCACTGGCATCAATCTTTGATTGCCCAGTGGATGTAATTTCCTGTAATATATTCTAGATGTGCAACGTTATTCCCTGTATGCCATACCTTTGCTCGACGTAATGGGCTCAAATTATCTAATTTGGCCTAAAGACATGAACGAACTTTAGTGGGCCCATTGAGTTAATGGGCCGTTACTAGGCCGAAAGTTAATGGTCGGCCCTCTTACCTCCCGGGTCGTTAACAGGCCGACATCGAAGCGGGCAACAGGTGGCCCCAATTTATTTCATGGGTAGTTAACAGGCCATTACTAAGTTTGGGCTACATATGGCCCAACTATACTATAGGCCTTTAGCAGGCCGAAAGAGACAGCGGGCTTGTATTGGACCATGAAGAGCATGGGCCGCTAAGAGGCCGAAAGTCAGGTCGTATTGTAAACGGCCCAACTGTGTTGTGGGCCTTTAGCAGGCCAAAAGAGAAACCGGGATGGTATTGGACCATGAAGGGCATGGGCCGTTAAGAAGCCAAAACTAAGGTCTGACTACAAATGGCCCAACTCATTTATGGTCCGTTAATAGGCCGAAAGGCACACAGGGCCGGGAATTGGCCCAACACTTAAATGGGTCGCTAAAAGGCCAAAACTCAGGTCCGACTACAATTGGCCCAAATGATTTATGGGCCGTCAACAGGCTGAAAGTGACACCGGGCCAGAAATTGGCCCAACACTTAAATGGGCCGCTAAAAGGCCGAAACTCAGGTCCGACTACAAATGGCCCATCAGATTTATGGGCCGTCAACAGGCTGAAAGACACATCGGGCCGGAAATTAGCCCAACATTTAAATGGGTCGCTAAAAGGCCGAAAGATGTACATCCTGAAAATTGGCCCATCCATTAAATGGGTCGTTAAAGGCCGAAATCTCATCGGGCCGATATTGAGCCCAAGTATATAGCGGGCTGTTAACGGGCTCGAACTTGAAAGTGCGTTATATCGACTAGAGGGGGGTGAATAGGCGATTTTTATGAAATTCTTCACTGAGGAATTTGCTAGTGAGAAAATTTCTTAGCGAAGAACTACTAGCAGCGAAATAAGTACTCAGAAGTAAACATAGCAGAATACATGCATGGTCATCATGATGAAATGAAGACAAACACAGAGTACAGAAAGCGTAAACACAGGATAGCACAAGATGAAGACAAACAGACTGAAGAAATTGAACTGAGGAAATTGAGAAAGTCTTCAATCAAAGTCTTCAAACACAGATATGAACAAACACACAACACAGTAATGAGGAAATGAAAGTGTTGAGGAAATAGAACCAGTGTGCTTGGTGAAGACAATGATTTGGTAGACCAGTTCCAACTGCTGTCTCAGTTGTACATCTGGTTGGAGCGGCTGAGTATTTAAACTCGAGGACACACAGTCCCGGACACCCGGTCCTGAGCACGCAGCTCGGGACACCCAGTCCTCACCGTATTCTCCTTGAACTAAGGACACACAGTCCTCGTCCAATTACTCATGGTAAGTCTTCAGGTTACTTCCGAACCTTCACAAACTCGGTCACTCGGCAATCCACAATTCCTCTTGGATGCTCTAGACCAGGACGCCTAACCGTCTGGAAGAAGCACAGTCTTAAAAGGTAACAAGCGTCGGATCCACGCAAGATCAATCTCTTCAGTCATGCTCAATCACTTTGGGTTTGTAGGTGTTTGGGTTTGGGTTTGGATTTTCCTCACTTGATGATTTTCGCTCAAAGTCCTTGGAGGATGGGTTGCTCTCAAATGGCAAGTGTCAAGTTCTCGCGGAGCAGCCAACCAGCTAGTAGTTGTAGGGGCGGCTATTTATAGCCTAGGGAGCAGCCCGACATGATAAGACATAAATGCCCTTCAATGATATGACCGTTAGGTGGATAAGATATTTTGGGATAGCTGGCGCGCAACACAACAACGGTCGGAAATTTGAGGTACAAATTTCTCAGGGCTATCATGTTCCTCACTGTGTAGGTAATTCGCACTGGCGAATTCCTAACTCCTCAGTCAGAGCAAAGTCCTCAGTGACCATAAGAACTGCGTCTCTGTCACTTAAGAAATTGACTGAACTGTATGAGATTTCCAATGGCTTCACTCGAAGGGATTGGTAGGTGTAGGATTTGAGTTGGGAATCAAATGGAAATTTTCTCCTTAGTATTTCCTCGACCCGCTTTAACAATACGGTGTTTCCTATGACTCAAGAAAGAGAAAATGAAACTACGAAAACGAAAGTCTTCACGCTTCATGTTCCTCGAATGAATACCAAGTCTTCAAGGTCACACCAATTTCTTCACTTTCAAAGTCTTTAGAAAGTCTTCAGAATATCAAAGTCTTCAGTCAAAGAACTTCATTTTTAGGGTTTGACTTTCTCTGTAAATATCAAACTCCTCATAGACTTATAGACCTGTGTACACTCATAAACACATTAGATCCTTAACCTATAAGTCTTCAATACACCAAAATCACTAAGGGGCACTAGATGCACTTACAATCTCCCCCTTTTTGGTGATTGATGACAACATAGGTTAAGTTTTCAACGGGGATAAATATATGAAGTGTAAAAACTAATATTGAGGAATTTGATTGCAAGATATAGAAGAACTCCCACTGAAGTTGTGGATAGTGAGGAATTTGCTTTTGAAGCAATGCACACTTGAAGAGATGAATCATGGAGATCTCCCCCTATATCTTGTAATTCATACACGCATTTGATAGATAATATCAAGAATTTGAAATGCTTGATGAAATATGGTGCCTGATGAAATTCAGCATGCGTGCAATAATATTAACGAGGAATAAGCATGCAGAGTAGTGCATCAAAAGTATCAGAGCACAGTGCATCAAAAGTATCAGAGCACCATCGGGTTTAAGATTACAACTCGATCCAATAAAAGTTTCGGAAGAACGAGAGTTGTAACTTAGCAAAAAAACGCCCTATAATAGACCCGCTTGAAGACTAACTCAGATTTCTCCCCCTTTGTCATCGAATGACCAAAAGGATCGAAACTGATGACTAACGTCCCTGAACATAATCAAGTTGATGAAGGAGCGCCAGCGTTGTTGTGGTCGGTAGTTGAAGTAGGGCCTGCCGCAGTGTCGTCCAAGTCTTCATGTTCATCAGTGGCGCGCGATGAAGAATAGGAACTAGCCACCAAAGAAGGAACCTGGACCTTCTTGAATTTCTTCGGAGGAGGTACAAACCAGGCAAACTCTTCTTTGAGACCCATTTTCTTCAGATCTTTGGCGCTGTAAACGTGAGACAGAATAGCCCAGGTGCGGTTGAGGGTTTCATGAAGGTAGTAGTGGTTTTTCTTCACTTCATTGTGTGTTGAAGTCATGTTGTGAAGAATTGAACCAAACTGACGCTTGACCCATTTGTGATTGCGATCAACCTTCTGATGAAGACTGAGGAGTAACTCACGATCAGTCATCACCCTGGGTGCTGTGGCTTGAGGATTTTGCTTGGCATCGTTGGCGGCAGAGTCATGGGTGGCAGAGTCATCATTGGTGGAGTAGGATGCAGCCTTGCAAAATTGACCATCCGATGGACGAATGCCTTCATCTATCACAGCAGTTGCCTTGCCCTTTTCGTCAGCTGAGGAAAATGTCCTTTTGAGGACTTCAATAGGAGGCAAGTAGCTGCAGTGGTTCAAAGTATCATCTTTGTAATTGAGTGAATACCTTGTCCTGATGAATCTCATAATCCATGGCGCATAAGGCTTCAGCTCAAATGGTGACATAGCAATGTTTGCCAGAGTCCTCATGAAGAAATCATGGAAGTTGACGGGAACGCCATGAATGATGTTGAAAAGCATATACTTCATGATACCAACGACTTCTTCATCATTGGAGTCGTGGCCTTTGATAGGACTCATAGTCTTCGACAGAATGCGATAGACGGTCCGAGGCACATACAACAATTTCTTGACGAGGAATTTGGTTCATGGAGCCTGCCCTGGCTTCAAAGGCTTCATCAGCACTTGCATATAGTGATTTGAAAGCTTAGGTTCGTTGTAAACACAACGTGCATCTTCAAGGGGAGGACTTAGAGGAAGGACACGAAGCAATTCAGAAGCTGGTGCCTTATAATGAGTGTTCTCAGTCATCCAGTCCAGAACCCATGAATTTACATCTTCAGAGTTGCCGGTGATGTGCAGCATTGCATAGAACTGAAGAATGAGTTCTTCATTCCAATCGCATATGTCAGTGCAGAAATTGAGAAGCCCAGCGTCGTGAAGAACACTGAGGACTGGTGTGAAGCACGTCAAAGACTCCATGTCTACATGAGGAATGTGTGCATGGTCGAAGACTTTGTCTTTGTTGAATAGCACTGAGGAATAGAAGTTGGCTTGACTAGCAGTCCAGAAACGCCTCTTCCTTATGCGAGCAGAGTCATAGGGGTTGTAATCTGTGAAGAATACATGCTCACCAAAGAAGTCTTCAGCCTTGAACTTTTGCTTCCATGAGAACGGATCCTTTGGCTTTGGCAGAGGAGTGTCAGTGAGTTGCATCACTACCTCAGGAATCGCAATCTTAGGTTCTTCAGGCTGAGGAATTTCTGGTTCCTCCTCAGGTGCAATCACATTTTCAGCAGCAGTTTCTTCAACACTAGTGGCTGGAATTTCTTCATGCACAGATGCAGTGGGATGAGTTTCTTCAGAGCCCATTTGAACTGTTGGTGAAGGGGAGTGAGGGATTTGTTGCAATGGGGTGAAGAATGGAGAATTTGGATGCTGACTTTCCCAAAAGTCGTCATTCATCACTGGAGTTGTGCTTCCAATGTCCACATCTTCATCATCAATTTCTTCAACATCAGCCTCTTCAGCAGTAAACTGAGGCATTGGTGATGATACCACTTGGGTTGAAGGGATTGTGTCCACTTCAATTTCCTCATCAATCTGCTCTGATGAAGCAGCAGATTGAGTTTCTTCATCAGATCCGCTTGGGATCTCATAATCTTCACCAAAAGGAACAAGGTCCTTTGATGGCATGGTTGAAATTGGAACAACATCAATGGGATTTTCAAATGAGTTGGGCATAGGCTTCATCTTCTTTGGAACTGAAGATTTTGAAGCACTTGATGCTTTCCTTTTCTTCACTGCAGCTCGCTCTGCAGCCTTGGTCTTCTTCACATCTGATGCAGATGGAAGGATAGGAGTTGGTGTAGGCGCAGGTGGAGCTGAGGAATCTGGTTGAATTTCCTCAGGCGCAATTGATGCAGTTGCCCTGGTTTCTTCAGTTTCTTCAGGCGCACCACTAGTGGATGCCCTGGCAATTTCTTCAGCGGCTGGAATGGAGTCATCAGCCCTAGAACTAGCATTTTCTTCAGCAGCCTGAAAATCATCAGCGGTGCTTGCATGTTCTTCAGTTGGCTAAGCAGAAGCTTCAGCTTGAGGAACTTCTTATTGCGATGGGCCTGCAACATTGGTGAAATTTTCAATCAGTTTCACCAACCTGACTTTGGCTCCCTTCCAATCAGCATAGTAGGAGTCCAATTTGTCGCTGAGGGCTTTGATGTTAGCCTGCATCTTGACAAGTTCTTCAGTTGTCATCTTGACAACATTTTTCTTCAGCATTTTCTCTTTTCTGTACTGTGATTTCTTGATCTCTCTGGCCCTATCATATTTCCACTTCTCCTCTTGGATGAAGTGAGTCAGCAAGTGACTTTGGCCAGGTGTCACCTTGAAGTCAGGCATAGGTGTGGTTGGATCCTTATGCCAGAGATCAATATAATCGAGGATTGCCCTTGGATCCAGTAGTGGCGCATGTGTGCCTTTGGCTCTAGCGGCCCTTTCTTGTCTGTCCCTGATGATTTCTGGAAGTTCTTCTTCATCAGCCTCATCTTCTTCAGACGGCACATGAAAGACAACTTGCTTCTTCTTAGGGCTTGGCCGAGAACCTCGTCCAGCAGTTGCTTTAGTCTTCAGTAGAGTTGGGCCAGATGATGAATTTGGCGCAGCTGAGGAACTTGCTAAGACACCAGAGGCAATAGAGATGCCTACAGTCCTTTGGCACGAGGCCAGGTGCATAGGTGCTGAGGACTTTGACGGAACATCTGAGGATTGTGGAGGAGGTGCTGAGGACTTTGGTGGAGCAGGTGCAGCATGAGGAATTTGCTTTGAAGATTTTGAAGTTCCTGGCCGTGAGGGCGCAGCTGAGGGTGAAGCACTTGTCTTTCGAGCGGGCTTCTTTGGCATAGATTTCCCTGGCTTGACAGAGGCCTCAGTGGCAGCAGCAGCAGAATCTTCATTGAATTTCTTCACTGCTTCTCTGGCTTGTCTTGACAATTTGGCTTGGCGCTTTGCCCATTCCTCAGGAAAATCCTCACCGCGTTTGACGCTAGTGGGATCAGCCACTTGGCCAGTTGCCAATGGGGCTCTTGGGCATGGAGGATTCAGTGCGAATTTCTTCATGTACTTTGGAGTGACGTATCTGTACTCCCTCCATTCACGTGCCCATCTTCGTTCTATCCTCTGAATGCGCACCTTGCGCTGATTTTTATCTTCTTTGCCAAACTTGGCTTCATCAGGCGTGCAGTAATCTTTGTAGATGTCCTCAGGGATTTCAAAAGCAGTCATGACCTCAGGCTTCTTCCCTCCTTTCTGTGGCCTTTTTCCGTCAGCCATTTTCTTCAGTTGAGGAATTTGAACAATCGAATTTTCTGAAGAAGTGTGCAACTTTTCTTCAAGGAACGCTGCAAATGAGTTAAGTTGATGAGAACCTAGTGATTCAGCAGCGGACATGTGTACCTGTGAACAGAGTATAGTTGCGAGGAATTTGGAGAGGTCATATGCGTTCTCAGAGGGTTTTTAAAAAAGAACAGGTTTGAGGAATTTGACCAGATGCGTCTTGAAGAATTTCACTAAGCGCGCTTTATCTTAGGTTCCAGAGTTGTATAGATTGAAGATCCACACAATTGAGGAATCTTGAAGAAAATGATGCTTAGGGAAATGAATCAAGAACAGATGACATGTGAGGTGTTTTGTGTGTGAAGTTTTGAAGAATAAAACACCTTTGAAGATTATGTAGAAAACTTTTGAATCAAAGAGGGCAGTAAAAGTAACTTCTAATTATCCTGAATGAAGAACACGACGGACAGAGAGGTGAAACAGTGGAGTTCGTCGGTGTAGATCTTCCACGCCCTAACTTGGCGGAGGAAGACGTCTACGGCGGCGGCGGAGGTGAAGACTTCTGCGGTCGGCGCGAGTATGACGGCAACGAGGTCGAGGCAGTGAAGCTCTTCCTCACCGGCGATGATGGAGTAGCGGCGGCGCTAGGGTTTGAGAAGCTCGAGCAGGAGAGAGAGATCGAGCAGAGTAAAAGAAGTGAGGAAGGGGCGAGGGGTATTTATAGAGGCAGTGAAAAACTGTTCCCCCGAAGATTTTGGGACGAACGTGCCCCTGACCATTCTCCTTCTCACGACATGTGTCACCCACGTACTGTGTAGTGGAGATCGTGTAAGATCGTGGGTGAATTGAATAATGCATCGTGGGATGCGGAACGGTTTGAGCGGTTTTGGATAAGATTAGTTTTAAAGTACCGTTAGCAATTTCTTAAGCTGACAAGGACACAGTGAAGATTTTGAACGAGTTTCAAAATAGAACGCACATGAAGAATTTGTGAATAGATTGGATTGAGTATAACATAGAGGGGAAGGGTCCGATCACATTCACTTAGCAGAAAAACCAACTTGAAGAAATAGCTATAAATGAATATTGTAGAGGACATAAACTCATACACACACACACACACACACACACACACACACACACACACACACACACACACACACACACACACACACACATAAACACTATTCTGATCACGGGATCAGAATAATATTCTGATCACAACCTGAACTTCCCGAGTAACGCTCCTGACCTTTCCCGAGTACTAGGTTGAACCTCAGCTAAAAGGTGTCCAAATGGGGCTTGCGATATACCATTGGAAAGCTATGAACACCAGTATCATGATCCAAGTTAAATTTTTGGCAAAATGTAAGCGGTTTAAGAGCAGTTTTGAAAACCGTTTTTTCTTCGTTCAAAAAACGTGAATCGTATTTTCGATCGCATTTTTAAACTGTTTATCGGAATGAGGCAAATAATACGGCGTTGGAAAGTTGCTGCAAAATCGCTCCTTCCACATGTTGAAAGTTTTCTCTAATTCCCTGTGTTTAAACCGTAATTTGGAAAATCGTAGAATTTCACAAACGGAACACCCGAGTTGGTATTTTCGATGTCATTTCTAAACGGCAAATCCAATTGAGGCAAATAATATGGTGTTGGAAAGATTATGAAAATGCGCTACTTTTTCATGTGAAAAGTTTTTTTTTCTAATTTTGAATGGTTTAAAAGTAATTTAGAAAACGGTACAAGTTCCACCGAGTTCATATTTTCGACCTAATTTTTTAAACGTACATCCAAATGCAGCAAATGATATGGCGTTGGAAAGCTTGAAAAAATGCGAAACTTTTTTGTATATATTGTTTCTCCTAATTCATCACTGTTTTATGTCAGTTTTGAAAATGGCTAAAACCGTATTTTTGCCGTAATTTCTACAAACTTTATCGGAATGAGGCAAATAATATATCGATGAAAAGCTACGGAAAATGCGAAAAAATTTCATGTTGATAGTTTTCTCTGATTCCTAGCCGTTTTTATGTAATTTAAAAAACGGCGAGATCACTCGTTCTGCCTTTATTTCGAAAGAGATTCTTCGAAAATGCACCGCGTGAAGAACCTGACCTTCTCGGCATGTGCACCTGAACTTCACTCTGTTTTTCACGTGCTTTTTTTGCCCACAGCTCTACATCCACTGCTCGTAGCTCTCCATCCACTCACCGGAATTGAGCAAATAATATACCGGCGGAAAGCTGATGTAAACATGCAACTTTGCCGTGTTGATCGTTTTTTCATACTCGCGACTATTTTAAAAGTTTTTCATCTCAAATTCATTCACTATAATAGTCGAACTTCCTGCTGTTTTCTTGTTGAACTTCTGTGACGTATTTTCGTTTGTAATTTTCTCAACCATTCGTCAGTGTTACACAAATGATATTCCTTTTGTAGAAATCTCTCACAATAAATTTTTTAACTTTCTCCGACCAAGGACTTGAAATTACACAAATAATATTCCTGCTGTTTTGAAGTAAATTATAAAATGACAAGATCATGATTTCTGCTTTCATCGTGAATGGAAAAGCACTGCGTGAAGTAATTGGACTTCTCGGGCATGTCTGTTTGAACTTCACTCTGTTTTTGACGTGCTGTTTTTTGCACTGCTTGAAGTAGTTGAACTTCTGGGCATGTCCGTTTGAACTTCACTCTGTTTCAATTTATTGTATTTTTCTTATATGAAATACGCACCATGTAGTACGTGAACTTCCAGTTGTTATCACTTTGAACTTCTCTCTGGTTTGAGATGGTTATTTTAAAACACAAAAAAACAAATTTTTTATGTATTTTGGACATCTAAATACATGGTAAACTTCTCACACAAGAATTTTTTGAACTTTTCCTCGCCAAGCACTTGAACTTCTAGCAACCTTTTTTTCGTTTATGAGTTGTTTTCAAAACTGCAAAAAATGGCGTTGTGTTTTTTATTTTTTGAAAAGGTAAATCCTAGGTTTTAATAAACTCTGAACTTTTGTGTTATTTCAATTTGAACTTCACCTTTTTATATAAAGAATTGTATTCGATTTTTACACAAAAAAATCGAGCATGGAAATACAAGGTGAACCTCTCTCGCAAGAATTTTTGAACCTCCCCGGCCAGAGCACTTGAACTTCTTCCAACAAACCTTTTAAGCTTTTAATTTTCTATACTTTTATTCTCATTTGAAATGCATCCCTTGCAGTAGTTGAACTTCTCGTTGTTTTCACCTTGAACTTCTGTCACGTATTTTGATTCAACCTCTCACAAGAATTTTTAAACTTTCTCGGGCCGAGCACTTGAACTTCTAGCAAAATAACTTTTTAGCCTTTGCTTTTTTTATTCCTTTTTTCATACAAAATGCACACTGTGTAGTACGTGAACTTTTGCGAGTTATCAATCTTAACTTCTCTTGGTTACGTGAAAATATCTGAGTTTTTTTATATACATTGAACCGCTCTACCTTTTTTATTTGAACTTCATTGTGTATTTTTATAAATGTGAAAAATAGGACGTTTTTTAGAAACATCGAACTTCTTCGTCATTTGAAATTGAACTTGTTGATTTTATTCTTTAGTAACTAGAAAAATATGATTTTTCAAATAGATATCAAACTGCTCCGCTTTTTCAAATTGAACTTCTGGGCTTTATTCTCGATTGATGAGAGAACCTGAGTTGCAGAAATCCTTTTGTCCCCAACCTCTCTAGACTTTCTATATTTTTCCCATAACTTTATTTGGGGTATTGAATTGCTGTAGTGCTGAAAACACACAATTTTTTAGAGTGAAGAAAATAGTGGTACATCTTGTGAAGACATGAACCTGCGGGGCAATAATATTTGAACTTCTTTGTATAGATTGTCTCTATCAACATGCACACACTTTTTTGGTTTTTATTATTGTCGACTTTGAGTTGCATTTTTTATATTTGAACTTCTGCATTCTTTTTTTATAAACCAAAAAGGTGGAGAAATTCCAGACTACATATTTTACCCGTTCTTTTTTCATGCACTTTTCTAGTTTTTGCTAGTGAACGTCCAAAATTCGGATTTGATGGACTCGTTTCTTTCTCGTGAATCCCCACATGTGTTTTATGCCTTACGTTTTCTTAGCTGCAAAACTTGAGGGTGGGTGTACCAAGTTTGGTTTTGGATATGCATGGTGCTGAAAATACCCTTGCACACACACTCTTTAAGAGAGAGAGAAAATAGGCGTGCATCATTTTACGAAGTATATAAAACATGAACCGGCAGGGCAATAATTCTTGAACTTCTTCGTACAGATTTGTCTCTCGCCAAAATGTATATACTTTTTTAAATAACTTTTTCTTATTGAATTCCTTTTTCGTGCAATAAGAACATTAAAAATATGATTCTTGAAACTTTTATATGTTTTGTCTCCTTATTTGGCATGTAATACCATCTAAAACAGAAAAATGGCTTATCACAACTAGTATAACAAGCACACAGAGAGCGCCCATTTTTCAACCAGAAAACATAAAATTTATAGTTTTTCTGGCACAAACTATGATGTACATCAGCAGGATATATCCTCGTTTAACTGTTGTTTGCACCACGTACACATGATAGGAATATATAACTTTGCCCACATATATATGAATTTTTAAGTGTCCAAGTGCAGTGCGAAGACCCCAAAAGGGCATAATCCAACTCATTCAACTAAAAATTCTGTGGTGCTGAACATCTCATTAAACTGAAAATGGCTCATACTGTCTTACAAACTCTCCCTTGACCTGAAATCTGTGCTAAACTTGAACTGTACACTGATTAGAAAGGTTTCTACAAAGCATAACACCAAACATTTTTGTACGTTTCACACACACCAACAACAGCTAGCAAGGAGCCACGACGTCAAGCAGCTGCAGTGTGCAGTAGCAGCCAACAGCATGGAGGAAGGAGGTGCACCAGTATATAGCTTCAGAATTTTTTTCGTGAAACATCATAAGTGGACGCCCTACTACAAGAAACAAGGAGAATTAGAGAACCAAGGAAGTATGTTGCAAATAGAACACTCCAAGAATTTCTCGGAAGAATAAAAAACAGAGGACCACACGTACTTGTTGAAACTAACGGAAGTAGTATTCTTGTTCGTGGTGGCATTTTAGCAAACACAGGATATGCGCCCCATATAGATATATGCAGAGAGTCAAACTTAGCTCTTCACAGCCATTTGTCGAACACTACACTCCTCCTCAAGAACGACATCAGGACTGGCGGGTGACGGCCGTGAGGTATGGTCCTCTGTCCTCCCGCTGCTTCCTCTCTAACGGGTGTACCACCTACCTCCAAGCCGAGGCCTCCTGTAGCTGCAGGCTGAGGACTCCTCTAGCTGCAGATGGTTGTGAGGTAGGCATGGTGGACGGGGACGGGGTGCGCCCGTGAGCTGCAGGTCGAGGCCTCCTATAGCTGCAGGTGGTGGCGAAGTAGGCATGGGGGACGGGGAAGGTGTGCGCCGGTGGGAAGCACGGGGTGGGCGACAGGGCGAGCCGGTGGGGAACGCGAGGCGGACAGCGAATCGCGCCAGAGTGGAGTGCGGGGTCTCCGTCGATGGGTGGTTGTGGCTCGGGCGAATGGCTATGGCGGTGGTGCTTAGATCACAGGGCGGCGAGGTTGGCAGCGTGGCATGGGTGTCGGGCGGCAAACCAATCCAGCGACGGGAGCCGGCGGTGCTCGAGGGAGGTGGTGGTGGACCAGCGCAATGGATGGTTGGGGTGGAACGGCGCAATGGTAGAAACAACGGGCGGCGGCGGCACGGCAGCTGGATTCGGGTACAAGGGCGGCGACGCCGGACGGATCCGGGGCCGAGGGCGGCGCGGCGGACGGATCCGGGGATGAGGGCAGTGCGGCGGCTGGGTCTGGGGGCAGGGCGGCGCGCGGTGAGCTTGTGGCAGCGGGGAAATCGGGGTAGAGGAGGAAGGTGCGGGAGACTAGGCAGTTCGGGAACTCGGGAACATCTGACCGGCGCTATATAGGGCGCACCGTGATCCAAATAACTAGTTTGATCTTGGGATCAGAATAGTGCCACTATATAGCCATAGCCAATGAAGAAAAACGACAACACAAGTGAAGATTTTGCAAGTTTAAGAATTTGAACAGCTGAGGAATTTCAAAACTGAGGAAAAACTCAAATTGAAGATTTTCAACTTTTGTGGTGGCGTGACCCACCGTATAAGAATGATGATTTCAGACACCGCGTACAATTGTCGTAGGGTTCTGAGAATCAAATTCTTCATTAATTTCTTCACACTTAGAGTGTTATTCTTCATTGATTGAAGAGTAACGTTTCTTCATGTGTTGCACATCTAAGTCATCAATTTTGCATAAGTGTTAGGATGAGTGCCTTTTCAAAGTACATTCGAAGACTCTAAGATATTTAGCTCACACCGCAACTTGCTAAATCTCTTCTCATCCAAGGGCTTTGTGAAGATATTGGCTAGCTGTTCTTCAGTCTTCACATGCTCAATAGAAATGTCGCCCTTCAACACATGATCGTGAAGAAAAAGATAATATCATCAACATATATTTGGCACACAAACAGTTCACCATCATAATATTTAGTAAAGAGAGTAGGATCAAGTGAACCGGGTGTGAAGCCTTTCTTCATGAAGAATTCCTTCAATGTATCATACCACGCCCGTGGGGCCTGCTTGAGGCCATAGAGGGCCTTGTTGAGTCTGAAGACTTTGTCAGGATGTTTTGGATCTTCAAAACCTGGGGCTTGAGCAACATATACTTCTTCCTCAAGCTTACCATTGAGGAATGCACTTTTCACATCCATTTGATATAAGATGATATCATGATGGTTAGCATAAGCAAGTAATATGCGAATAGCCTCAAGTCTAGCAACAGGTGCAAAAGTTTCATCGAAATCAACTCCTTCAACCTGTATGTAGCCTTGAGCTACTAGTCGTGCCGTATTCCTCACCACAACACCATTTTCATCTTTCTTGTTGCGGTAGATCCACTTTGTGCCAATGATGTTATGCTTGCCAGGATTGGGACGATTTACCAGTTCCCAGACGTTGTTGAGCTTGAACTGATGTAATTCTTCTTGCATGGCCTGAATCCACTCAGGCTCCAGAAATGCTTCATCTACCTTAGTGGGCTCTGTGATAGAGACAAAAGCAAAGTGTCCACAAAAGTTAGATAGATGTGAAGCTTTTGAGCATGTGAGAGGACCTGGTGCTCTAATGTCATCAATGATCTTCTCCACTTGCACTTATTTTGCAACGCGAGGGTGAGCTGGTTGTCATTGAGGAATTTGATCATTTTCTTCAGCTTCAATTTCCTCAGCATTTTCTTCAGGTGCATTAGCTCAACGTTCTTCATGTTCTGGAATGACTTCTTCAGCAGATTCTTCAGTAGGAATGACATCTTCAGTAGCCTTGTGCTTGATAGAATCCTCAGGTGCTGGTTCATCTAACACAGAAGGTAGGTGCTCTCTTTGCGAGCCATTAGTTTCATCGAACCAACATCTACAGTTTCAACAATCTTGTGAAGAACATTGTTGAAGACTCTGTAGGTGTGCGAGTCCTTTCCGTAACCAAGCATAAAACCTTCATGTGCTTTCGGTGCAAATTTAGAGTTGTGATGAGGATCTCTAATCCAGCATTTAGCACCGAAGACTTTGAAATAACTCACATTGGGTTTCTTGTCAGTGAGGAGTTCATAGGCAGTCTTCTTGAAGAATTTGTGAAGATATACTCTGTTGATGATATGGC